>CM072089.1:10115000-14915000 GCA_036850905.1 Luffa acutangula
ATCATAATAATGGTTGAAATTGACTCACTTTTGTTTTGATATAGATATTCTATACAAAACTCCATAAGTCTAAATAGAATTTACCAATTCCTTTGTATTTCTAGTTGTTGCAAATTCAAATTTTAGTATCAAAGTCTCTTTATTCCTACGTTCATATGTATTTCATGCATTACATCTATTACACCTATGAAGTTAGGTAAAATTTCATGTGATTCAGTAAACATAATATAAATTCCATCATTGCGTCATCGATCCATTTTATGATGAATAAGCAAATAATGGGATTTTTTTGTTAAATGGGAAATAAATAAAATGCTTGGGGGTGGAAATGAGAGAATGTCTACAATACCTGGGTTTAATCAGATACAATTTGAAGGGTTTTGTAGGTTCATTGATCATGGCTTAACAGAAGAATTTTCTAAGTTTCCAAAAATTGAATTTCAATTATTTGTGGTGGTAGAACCATTGATAAAAGAAAGAGATGCTGTATATGAATCACTCACATATTCTTCTGAATTATACGTATTCGCAGGATTCATTTTGAAAACCCGTAGGGATATGCAAGAACAAACAATTTTTATTGGAAACATTCCTCTAATGAATTCCCTGGGAACTTCTATAGTAAATGGACTATACAAAATTGTGATCAGTCAAATATTGCAAAGCCCCGGTATCTATTACCGGTCAGAATTGGACCATAACGGAATTTCGGTCTATACCGGCACCATAATATCTGATTGGGGAGGAAGATTAGAATTCGAGATTGATCGAAAAGCAAGGATATGGGCTCGTGTGAGTAGGAAACAGAAAATATCTATTCTAGTTCTATCATCAGCTATGGGTTCGAATCTCAGAGAAATTCTCGAGAATGTTTGCTACCTTGAAATTTGTTTGTCTTTCCTGAATGATAAGGAGAAAAATCAAATTGGATCAAAAGAAAATGCCATCTTGGAGTTTTATCAACAATTTTCTTGTGTAGGCGGAGATCCGGTATTTTCTGAATCCTTATGTAAGGAATTACAAAAGAAATTCTTTCAACAAAGATGTGAATTAGGAAGGATTGGTCGACGAAATCTGAACCAGAGACTGAATCTTGATATACCTTAGAACAATACATTTTTGTTACCGCGAGATATATTGGCAGCTGCAGATCATTTGATTGGACTGAAATTTTGAATGGGTACACTTAACGATATGAATCATTTGAAAAATAAACGGATTCGTTCTGTCGCGGATCTCTTACAAGAGAAATTCGGATTGGCTCGTTTTCGTTTAGAAAATATGGTTAGAGGAACTATATGTGGAGCAATTAGACATAAATTGATACCGACTCCTCAGAATTTGGTAACTTCAACTCCATTAACAACCACGTTTGAATCTTTTTTCGGATTACACCCATTATCTCGACGTTTTAGATCGAACTAATCCATTGACACAAATAGTTCATGGGATAAAATTGAGTTATTTGGGCCTAGGAGGATTGACAGGGCGAACTGCTAGTTTTCGGATACGAGATATCCATCCTAGTCATTATGGACGCATTTGCCCAATTGACACGTCTGAAGGAATTAATGTTGGACTTATTTTATCATTAGCAATTCATGCAAGGATTGGTCATTGGGGATCTCTAGAAACTCCATTTTATGAAATTTCTGAGAGATAAAAGTGCGGATGCTTTATTTATCACCAAGTCGAGATGAATACTATATGGTAGCGACAGGAAATTCTTTGGCACTGAATCCAGGTATTCAGGAAGAACTGATTGTTAAATGGTTATTGTTTATGCTCGTATAGCAAAAAAATGATTTATTGGGAGGGCCATGAGAAATCCACTTTGTACCTTCGTTTCGTCATCAAAGCCTCTTCTCCCGTCCAAACTCTCTTAATAAGTCAAGCAAGCAATTTGAATAGGGATTATGAACAGGCCCTTATCTTAGCCTTACCCGTTCGATTGATTGTTCTAAAGTCGAAGTCGTTTCGTTAAGTCAAATTGAAAGGTCGGTTTTGTCAGTGAAACAATGGAAAGGGAGATCGGACCAACTCTGGAACTTTTAGGCTAATTAAAAGCCAAAACAAAAGAAAAATATCGGCACTGCGGTCAACAAACAAAGGAAATTCAAACACTCCCTTCTTTTTTTGTTATTTAAGCGAAAATGATTCAAACCGGATCGAACTCTAAAGTCAAGCCTTTCATTTCATTGTTCAAGCTCTTTCACATGGGTTGAGTTCATACATTTTGAATGCTTTCCCTATTCAAGACATACTACCAATTCCTTTGAAGCTACTATCACTACCGAAGCAGGCTTGCTCCTTCAAAATCAAGTGGCTAAGACGGGCTATTATGCGTATTCAACAGATTCCGATTGTGATACAATTCCATTGCCTGCTCCTATTCATGTTCGTGTTTACTTGTATGCCAGAACAACAAGGTCTAAGGACTCCTATTCTAGGTCTGAAACTCGGTCTGTTTGCTCCTACAAAAACTCATACGGTGTGTCTCCTACTCCTCTCCTGATACGAGTTATTTCCTAACCCTTTCTTCGTGCTTGTTTCAGGAAGCACTTCGACCACTCCTGGTTGTATATGGATTTTTTTGACAGACGACAAAGAGTGATGATTTACCGACGAAAAGAGGTCAAGCCGATAGGACCTACTCGAACAATCGCCCTACTTGATCAAGCTGATTAGCAAGTGGACCAACTCGTTCACGTTCATTTGATTTACTCTTCATCTCAGACTGTTCCCCTTTAGCTCCTTTAGTAAATTCTAATTGTTCACTCTTAGTTGACTGTTCCGCTGGGGCTGTAACTCAAAGAGGAAGCCCTGCGCTCCAGATCCAAAAGGTTTCTCGATCCACGAAATGAGTTAAATAAAAAGGGGTTCTTTCCCGAGATGAGTTCTTGCCATTTCATTTTGACAGAGGAAACGAACAGACTTTAGTTGATAGAAAGGAAATGTATATTGATACGTTCAATCGAGTCCCGTTTTCTATTCCTCTTTCTTTGGTTGGTTGGTCTTGCTGTTGCCGGTTTAGGGTGCTCTGGCTAATATGACTATGTTGCTTCCTTTTATGGGTCATCATACCAATTAGTAAAGTGGAGGGGGACATACGAGTACGCGAAAGGAAGAGAGTTGAGACGGAGACGAATCCAAGCCAACGAGGTTACAAAAGGTACGAACGAGTTGGATAACCAGTTGACGATTACTTTTCTAGTTATTCCCGCTCCAGTGGAGATTGCTTGCTTTCTCGATGGGAATTGGTAATACTTGGTCTTGGTCTTTGATGAGGAAGTGGTGGCAGGGCAAAGAATGGGTGGAGATTAGGATATAGTCAGGATATTCCACTGTCTCGGTAAACCCATTTCTAGTTCTTTTTAAAAGGGGCTTTGCATTCAAGACAGTTGATTCAATAAAGTTTGAAGTTACTAGAATGTATTCTTCGGGGTAGAATTTCAGAAAGTCATTCGTACCGCACGAGATCAATCAAATACCGCCGGCAGATCCTGGAAATTATTATCTTCCCTAGTCCCATCAAGCCCTCCTCTCCTGGGCCTAGCCCTCTTTCTCAACTCGAGTCTGAAGTTCAGCGGCTTTCATCGTTGACGAACACCTGCGCTAATAAGACAAAGAAGTGGGGTCTATGCCTTCCTTGAATGAATAAGTAACAACTCATTAGTGGAATGAGGGATCAAGAGACGGATAGGGTGGGAATGGCCTATCAATCATAGGTGGACCTTCCTTTTCACCGGTCACGGAGCTCTCAACTGATTTGTTTAGGTTCTGGAATTCCATCTCTAGTTGGGGGTTTCGGTTCGAAGATTATAAAATGTATGTGGTGCGGGTTCATCTCTCTCGACCAGTTCAGGTGAAAGGGAAGGGTGATCGAGGGGACATACCAGGTAAAATGACTATTATTAGGTTGATGGGTTGCTGTTGCTTTCTTCAAGTCCAAGTTTCCCGCTTGTTGCTTTAGAAAGATGGCAGGGGCGCGTTAGCGCTTGACTAATATCAAACAACTAGAATAAATAAAAAAAGGGCTCTTTTTCAGCTGGATCCAGAACGAATAGGAGATCTATCAGTACGCCATCCGCTACATATCTTTCGTAGTGAGGGAACTCCTCTGTTTTTAGCTTGACGAGCTACTTGAGTTTCCGAAAAACGCATAAACCCCGGGATTTTCGTAAAAGAAAAGAGGAACGAGTGCCAAGGGACTTGAGTGACTCGCCCTAATCAATAAGCGGGAGAGGGACGAAGAAACTCGATCGGCTACTAGAGACGAGCAGACGAGGGACGAGTGGTAGAAGCCGACAAAGAGTAGTGATAGTGACGGTTCAGTGAAGTCAAGTCTATTAGGGGCTCCCTGACGATCCCGAACCTTCCAAAAGTTAAGGGTATGTTTTGTTTCTTGGCATTCTCTTTCTTTCTTATGCCAACCTAAAAAGAGAGAGGGATACGGAGCTTGACTTGAAAACAAACAACTCTGCCCCCCCTATCACAACAAGGCGGATAGGGGACTTTTTGCCTTCCTTAAGTCCAGGATACGCAAAAAATTCCTCCCCACTAAAAAGAGCGATTGAGAGTGGATTTCTGGTTCGATAGTGTCGAGAAGGTATTAGCCCCTTACTCACCTCTTCAACATCTAGAAAAAGGCCCTATTAGTTAAGCTCTTTCGTAAAAGCACCATTGGGCGGTGGTTCCTCTCTTTTTCTCTTTCACCTCGAACAAAAAATCGATCTCGCCATCAGCTCGACTAAGAGTTCCGAATCGAAAAAGTCAACTGAACGTCGACTTGATGATGCAAAGTCGAGGGGAACCGAGTGCCGAAAAAAACCGGTTTAGGTAAATATCTAATGCGCTCCCCGTCATGTTGACTATTATTCAAAATAAAGTAAGGAAGTCCTTTTCTTGACTTGGCCTGCGTGCATTATACCTACCCCCTTTTTAAAGAACTTGATTTCAATCTCAATAAAGAAATGAAAGCAGCACTCTTTGCTTGTTGTCCTCTTACTCTTTGAGTCTGCCTTGTGGAGGTCTCTCGGGTGTCTACGGCAGATCCGATCAGTCTCGTGATGAAGAGAAGTCTTTTCCGATCTTCCACTAAGAAAAGAAGGGTATCGTCACGACAACTCAATTTGCCCGGTAAACTACTCGGGGCTCCCCATGGTTTAGTAAAAAGGAGGGGAGATTTTATCTTCATCCGGGGGTTAATTTCATTCATTATGAACTCAAAAGTGTAAGCCTGATTAGTGAGGTCTTAAAAACTTCATAGAATTCAATGAATGATCCGCCATTCCATTTGTGCTTGAAGCAAGTAGGCGACGCGAATCTATGGTTTCTATGTTTCAATGGGATACCAATTGCTTGGATGCCTTTGTTTGAAAGCCTCGAGATGATTTGCAGAAAAAATGCTTTCTAGGTTTGTCTTGTGTCTCCGTAACAAATGGTCCATTTATTGATGGGCGAACGACGGGGATTGAACCCGCGCGTGGTGGATTCACAATCCACTGCCTTGATCCACTTGGCTACATCTGCCCCTACCCCCGCACAGGTTTCAGTCTCGAGATACGATCAGATCCTTACCCTATGACCGCTATCAAAGAGAAGCTTTTTCCTATACGAGGCAAGTCTATTATTGTGTTTTGGAATTAGGGGAAGCAAAGCTTCAACAAGTCGGCCGCTTCCTGGCAAAGCTTCAAACAAAGAGGTTAGGCTGTTCACTTCATTGATTTGACTTCACTTTACTTAAGATTCAAAAAGATAGAGGCCGGGCGGGCAGTGAAGGCTCGTTTAGTAGACAGCAAGCTACGGCTTTGACGAGCAGCAAGTACCTACTCCTATCAAAATGAAAAGCAGCAAGCTCCGCTTGAAGAAGCGAGCCCAACGCAGAGAAAGCCATTGCGCGCTAGCCTCTTGTTTGTATAGGGTTCCAAACCTGCGCACCCCTAAACTCAAAGCTTTTCAGCCCCAACTTTTTTTATGGGATATTTGAAGAAAAGGCCCCCTCCTATATCGAGAGATAGGCTAAGGCGCCTTTACGAATATTCTAATAGTTGGCCCCTCTTTCCTTTTTTGTTATTGAAAAAGGGGCAACTTTCTCGCTTGTTGCTTTAGAAAGATGGCAGGGGCGCGTTAGCGCTTGACTAAGAGTTTCTCGACGGCTCCTTCCCCTCGTCAACTCGGTCAAGCTGCTTCGCTCCTTCCCCTCGTAAACTCGGTAAAGTGGCTTCGCTCATTCCCCTCTCCCTATCTATTCATCTTTTTTTTTCAAATGGATATTTAGGGATCTCTCTTGTTCATAGATCGTCGAAACCAGATCAATATCGATATCTCAATATATCGAGATATCGATAGAAATATTGAGAAATGGAGATGGATCGAGATCCATATCGAAATATGGAAGAACCAACACAACAAGGGCGTAACCAACGGAAGGTTCTCCCCCAGTCTCCGACATTGTTCTCCGACGATGCCCCCTGGGCGAAAGGGGCCACCAGCCTCTTTCTTTCTTCAATCGTTCCGATCAGGACAAGTGGGTTAGTTCCTTTCATCCTTCTATCTACGCAATTCTCTGTCTTCGTTCGTGATCATGTTGGGCGAAAGGTAGTTGTAGAGGAGCGGCTGTGAAACGACGATTCCCTCCTTTCCATTGAAGTAGGGAGGGCATCCTTCCCCACCATTCCGGCCTATTATTGATAGAGATTTGACCGATGCTGAAGGTAGCTTGCTTACCAAGCCACCCACTTGAGAAGCTAGTCGCTAGAAAGAAAAGAAGCGACGAGGAAGCGAAGCTGTCGTAGAAGCTTTGCTTCCCCCCTGTAGTCGTAGTACTCGGCTCGTCGCTACTTTTCTTCAAAAACTCACCGACAGTTCCCGACTTTCTCCGGTTTCCGCAACCGTAATCATTTGTCACTCCGATTACTTCATCCATCAACCTTTTTTTATTATTTCAATAGCGGTACGCTCTAAAAAAAAGTAAAGGAGTTGCTTGCATTCTAGAAGCGGTAGCTTCCCGCCTCCTTCATTCCTACTGCCAGCCTCCTTCGGTGAGTTGTTCCCTTCCCTTTTCTAAAATGCCCTATACAAAGGGTCTGCCTCAGCAAATGTACAAAGTGGACCGCTGTTTGGCTGACCCTCTTCTTCCCATTCGGGTTGGGTTGACCCAGAAGTCAAGTAAGAAGGAATGGAACCACAGGAGAGTCGTCTGCAGTTCACACTTGGGCAAAGACGACTGACTTTGGAAGCGAAACACGAACCTATTTCCGCTATTCCGGATTCTTATTGAGCGTAGCGAAATCAAGGTTTATGATAAAGTCAGCGAAGTTTCGATGGTGTTCCACCTTTGCGTAGTCTCGGTCCACAGTGGAAGGCTCCGCACCTGAGCCTCGTTAGACTCAGCGGAAGTGTAAGGTGTAAGTAAAGAGAATAGAAGAAGAGATTCAGTCTGTCCCTTAGCCTAGTCTATATCTACAGTTGACGCAACTCCATACCGACGCCTCACTACTACTTAATTAATTAACGGCTAAGCTATTTCATAACCCGAGCTTTCCTTAACCAACTGACCTTACTTCGTAACCTGGGACTCCCTTTCTTTCTTTATAGTTCGACTAAACCTTAACTATCTTTCTTTCTTAATTTAGCATAGGCCTTCGCCACTTCAAATGGCCCCTCTTTTCTTTTTTGAATTAGAAAGAACGGGGCCTCACTTAACTATTTGTATAGGATGAACTGCAGGGAGGATGAAAGACAAAGAAAGGGATCAGGGGGCTTTATGATCGGAGAAAGGGAAGGGGCGTGGTTGGTGTGTCACTGGGTCGGTGGGGGAACCCGTAGGAAGGGGGGACGACCCGCCGAATTCACATCAGAAATCGCCAACATAAACACAAACGAAATCGTCGAATTGCGTATAGAAACAAAACGAACCACTTCTATTCTCGGAGCGGAGGTATATGAAGAATGGCTTTTTGGTCCCTTTCGTCCAGTGGTTAGGACATCGTCTTTTCATGTCGAAGACACGAGTTCGATTCCCGTAAGGGATAGGTACTCATTCCCTGCCGCTTTCTATTAGTGTTCATTGCTGAGTGATCGCTCGCTATCTGGCTGGAAAAGGTGGTCTGAAAGCTTCCTCTCTCCCAGCAAGCAAGACGAGATCAATCACCACTTTTCTCAGTAATGGACTTCCTTTCATTCTTCCTTACTTAGCCTTAGATATCCTTTCATAGATTCTCGAACCTCCGACAGACGAAATCTCCATGCATGCGTTCTTTCTTTCCACATCTCTTTTTTTTTCTTTTGGCCGTTTTTGTTAGGCATTGAACCCCACCTTAGGTGCTGAGTAGTGTCCTCCCCTCCCTAATACCTAAAAAAAAGTTTCGTCTATGGAGCGCTTAAACCATGGCATGGCAGTAAGCAGTAAGTGGGCCTAGTCTTTGCCTAGTCTTCGCCTTCTTTAGTGGCCAAGTTGAAGCGTTCAACGTCGGCCTACCACCTTTCTTTTTCAAGGTTGAGCTTCTTCAATTCAAGTAGTGTCTTTTTCCTATTCTTATTGGTAAATAGCGTCTGGAAGCGAAGGCATTATTGAACGAAAGAGATGCCGGGTCGGTCAATTGCATTAGGTAGGAGATGCAGGACCTGTCTTAACCGCAAGTGCATTCGCTATTCGATTCCATCCTCGATCCCACCCTATTAAACTTCCAAAGTTTTTCTCTCTTTTTTACTTTTAAGGGAAAAAAGGGGGGGGTGACAATCGGTAGACTTTCTTTTCTATGTCGCCGTCTCATCAATGAGCGTAGATTGATAGAGATGGCTTTTGTGCTGGTCAATCTGTATCCCATTCTTCAGGTATAGTTTTGTTTGATCACAGATCGACAGGTGATCCATCCTTTCGCTCCCTTTGGTCAGTCAGTCGTCTTGATCCGCCAGAGGGTCTTGAGCTAGCTTCCTTGAAGAGGCTTGATGGGAAAGAGAGGTAAAAGAACCTAAGGAAGGTACCTCACAAGCTCTTGGATTCCATGGCTAAGGCTGACTTTGGCAGATTTTAGGTGAGGGTGGAGGAGTAGGATAGGAGGTGAGTGGTTGATAGAACCTCAGGATTCTAGGGAGATTTTGGCAATAAGGGTGGTGCTAGGGCTCAAGACAATTTGGAAGGGGGAGTTGGATCATAAAGAAGAGTTTCTTCCTTTGTTTGAAGAGGAAGAATCCTACCGGACTTGAGACAGGAATGGCTAAACTGATTGTCCCAGGAAGAAAGCTAATGAAAGCAAAGGTCAAGAATATCTTGGTTTAACATTAGTAAAAATCTCGCTTGTCTCTATCGTACTATGATTGCTAGATGGCATTCCAAGCTCCTTAATCTAATTCCTATCGAACGAGAATGAGTAGTAGTGCGTTTGAGGGTATGGAGCATTTTTGAATCGAGTCTTTCAAGAAGTTATATAAATTGGATTGGCGCCATTGACGATGCAGGTTTTGGGTGACATTTTCGTGCTTGTCCTTGGAAATCAGAGACAAATGTTCGGATCAACCCCTTTTTCTAAAGAAGAGATTGAAGAAGCGGTGTTCAATCTAGAGGAGATCTTACTAATAATAAAAAAAGAAATACGATGGTTTTTCTTTAGGGTTTATTCAGGCTTTGTTAGAAGTGGATCTCATAAAGTTATGGAAGAGTGTTGGCATTTTAAATGAGTGGGTATTATAAAAAAATACCTAAGAATTTACAAGCCGGGTTGCATAAAGCAGGAAATTTTTTTTGTTATATAAATAAAATAAGTACCCGAAAAAACAAAGCCACCCATCTATTAATAATAATCAAAGGGCTTCTAAACCCAACAGTGAAGGGATTTGACGAGACAGCGGTTCGGGTTGTTTAACCCTGCAGCCCCATCCATTTTAGAAGTGCGTTTGAACAATACCTCTTGGTACTTATCCTTTCATTTAAGAAAGGCTCGAGAGACCTACTTGCCACGTGGCAAGAGGCCATTAGCCAAAATAACTGTGATAAGATCTCAAAAGAAAGAAGAGTATTCGAATCCGGGTCCCCTATGATACTTGGCACGAAGCCATGGGTCCTAAGGGAGATTGGAAGATAAATCCGATCTCCACCCTCTTAAAGAAATACGAAGGCTATAAATAGGATATAGAAACCTCACATATACATGCGCACAAGTTTTTTTACAAACGACTTCACACTTGGAGCTTTGAAGAGGCACTCAAGTGCTTGAAGGAGAAAGAAAGAAAGAGAAGCTCTCAGTAGGATAAGGAGGAGATTAAGTCCCCAAGAACCCAAAGGACAAAGACAAGGTAGCAAGGCCTCGAAGACCGGAATTCTTGCATCTTCTTCCCTATTCTTTCTTCTTCTCATTTTCTTCTCTTTTCAAATGTAAAGATCTCCCGGTACTCTAAAGTCTTAGAATCAAATGTCTTCTCCTATGGTATATGTTATGTTCGAGAAAGCCGAGAGACTTCCCAGGAGTGTGTAACCCACCACCATCTTAATAAAGACCCTAAAGGGAGATTGTTGTGATCACTTTTCTTGTGTGAATCTTTCTTTCATACCACCAGGAAGCCTAGCTTTCACAAATAAACAAGGGGAAGAAAGCAAAAAGGATGAAGACATATGAATCCACCAATTACGACAAAGTTGACTTGCGTCAACCTCGAGCAACGACATTGGGATAGGACTGGGTTCCCCACTCTCAGAAGCCGAATTTGGAGCGGGCAAGTTCAATGGGACGGGCACTTCCGCATTAGGAGATCTCCGTCTTATATCGTCGGCCTCCCAGAATGGACGAAGCAGATTCTATATCTCTCGTTTCATCGAGAGACTTTGGATAACGCTGGCATTTATGGTGCTGTCCGAGTCGCGCAAGAGTCTTACCATAGGGACGCAAACATTTATTGTTAGAGGGGCTTGTGAGTAATGGAGCTGGGTGACGAATACCCGAAATTGGAAGAAAAAAACCTTATGGGACCTGAAGAAAATCGTCGGCCTTCCTATTTATGGCCAAGTTTACGACGAGTACACTCCTTGGAATGAAGAGTTGTACGGCTTCGACGAGATTTCGAAAGAGAAGTACCATTCGGAGTGTGCCCGGGAACTCTTCGCGAAGTACCAACGCTTGGCGCGAAGTAATCAATATACAAAAGTTTACCATCACGTATGGGTTCAATTGAGAGACAGGCCCCACAGCCTAATAGAGCCAAGAAGAAAGGTATGTCAGAGACGGCCTACTTCCATTCTACCACAAGTCCAGCGGCATAATATGCTGGAGAAGAATCCGTCCTTGCTGCAGCGAAGCCCGACTCCGGAATTCTCAAGTGAGACGACTTAGCCGCATTCTTGGCTCTCTGGTTGAGCCGTTTTGTCCTTCCGAACAACCGCAACAACGTCCAACGTCATTCGCCCGGAAACATTCGTCATGGCCGGGTTCTTGGTGCAGGGAAAGAGAGTAGCCATAGCTCCGGCCGTCCTTGCCAGCATTTATTACGGTTTGGGCACTGTTGCCCAAGAGAAAGAGGGTCCAGGCCAGTGCAATGCGGAATTCCCGGTCCACTACTTCTATGCATGGCTAGACTGGTATTTTCCTAAGCTGTATATGAGATTGCCGCTTTCGCACCTGGGAAAGCGGAAAGATTATGCCCCGGAGATGCTTGCAATTGAGAACATTGAAGCCGGGAAGTTCGATGCGAAGATAGCCAGGCTCTTTATTTGTCATCCGATGAGCTTCACGTGGCGGCCCTACAAGCATGGTATTTCAGAGATGCCCTAAATCTTGTATGATTGGTCGACAAGGTCGATGAAAAGGGCCCTTGCTACTTATTGCTGTTGTGAAAATGCATCAAAGATAGTATCTGATCTGATCTCCATGCGATGCGGCATTCTGACGTTACGACAGGGCAACGTACGTGCTTCGGGCAGAACCGTAAAATCCCCCCCGGTTTGCAAGACAATTTGGTTTTGACTAATGAATTCCGGCACCCGGTCATCTCCGGGTGACTGGATCGCCCCGGCGGGGTTGCTCTGACTTAGAGGGCCCTGAGAAGCGCAACACTCCAGTAACTGTTTTATTCTTGTATTCTTTTCTTTACTGGGAAATTGTAATAAGGTGTGGGTGCACCTTAGGAATTGAGTGAGTGGTTTAATCCTGAACCCGAAAAAGGATTTGTAGTGGTTTGATCCTGAAACCGGTTAAAAGGATCGTAGTGGTTTTGATCTTGAACCCGTTTAAAAAGATCGGTATAGGTTGGGTCCTGAACCTGTAAAAGGATCGATAGAGGTTTACTCTTGAACCTGAAAAAAGAGTCGATTTGGTTCTTATCCGTAAGAGAGCTGTTGCAGTAAAATACCCAAGAATGAGTCTTGGGGAGTGGAGTAGGAATTTCCGAACCACTATAAAATTTCCTGGTGTTATCTCTTTCTCTCTACTCTTTTAATTTCCGCTATTTCATTTTTATGAGTAGATTGCATGCCTAGGAAAATTGTCAAATATTTATAGCATATTTTATGCTTTATAGTGCTTATTAAATTTATTTAGTTTAAAATCAATTCTTTTTAATTTAGCAAAAAGTTTTAAATTTTATCAAGCAACTCTATTCACCCCCCTCTAGTGTTGCCATACAATCCTACACCAGGAATTCGAGAGAATATTTCTTCAGATGCGGGAGGCCAAGACGAGTGGAGATCTTCGCTTAAGTGGTTAGGACCTCTAGATGGAATGTGGCAACTGAATACTGACGCCTCGTGGTGTGAGAAATCGAACTGTGGTGGTCTTGGATGGATTCTTCGCCGATGGGATGACACTCCTGTTACAGTCGATTACACCATTGTGAGAAGGAAATGGAAAATCAGTTGGTTAGAAACCCTAGCCTTGGTGGAAGGAATGAAATCGATACCTCAACAATCCCCAAAGCTGGTTATCAAGCTTGACTCAATGCAAGTGGAAGGAATGAAATCGAAACCCTAGCCTTGGTGGAAGGAATGAAATCGATACCTCAACAATCCCCAAAGCTGGTTATCAAGCTTGACTCAATGCAGGTGATACACCAACTTCAAGGGAAAGAAGATGATATTTCCAAGCTCTCCCTTTTCATCGACGAAGCCAAGTTTTTTCTCTCTGATTTTCAAGCCCACGATATCCACCACATTTCAAGGAATCATAACCAAATGGCGCACCAACCAGCCAGAAGAGCTTGTTCTCTTAACTTATCAGAAAGATGGGTTAATAATTTCCCCTCTTGGTTTCTAGATCTCAACAACTTTGATATTGGAGCTAATATTAGCATTTGTGGGGGTGTCTATCCCACAAAATGCTACCCAATGGGAGCTTTTGCTCACTTTTAATCTTTATAAAATTATCTTTTATATATAAAAAAAGAAGTTCTAAAGAAAGGAAAAAGGCGGTAAAACTCCCACTCACTAGTTAATTAAAAAAAAAACGAAAATCATAAAACACTTAGGGGCTATTTGGGGCGCTGAGTTGGTTATAATAGCTGGGGGTTATAATAGTATGAGGATTATAATAGTCTGGGGGTTATAATAGTCTGTGTTTGGGGTGTAGATTATTATAGTATGGGATAAACTAGTTTGTGTTTGGGGTGCAGATTATTTTAGTCTGGCATAAAATAGTCTGTGTTTGGGTTGCAGATTATTTTAGTTTGGGTTAAAAGAGTTTGTGTTTGGAGTGTTGATATGTTTTACATAGGGTTCTGAATCAAAGGTTCAAGCTGACTATTTTTTTTCCTAACTTTTTTTGTTTATTTTCCTCATGCAACTTTGTATGTCAAATATCATATTTTGCAAATATCAATAAAAAAAATGTTTGGATTTAGTTGTAAAAAAAAAAAAAGTTTTGAGTATAGGAGTTAAATTATGTGTTTAAACAAAAATAACCTAAGGTAAGGGTGGATTTTCTTTGTTTTAAAGTCATGGTTTTTTCACAAAATAAGTTATTTTATGATTTCATATAGAAAAACCATATTTGTTTCATTTCTGTATTTCCAACATAAAACATGGTAAATGCTTATTGAAAACTCATTTTATCTTCATTATCAAAAGAATCAAATAAAATAGAAATCACATAAAATAAAAATTTGAGTAGTATTTTTTTTAATTATTATTATCACAATAAACTTGAATACGATAAGTATAATTTGGAATGAAAAATATGGTATGATGAAGGCAAATATTCATATACTTCATTATAAAAAATAATTATGTAATAAACCTCCATATTTATATATGTACAAAGACAACCTAGTATCTAACTCCCTAGAAATTTTCCGACTTTTCCAGCAACCATCAACTAATTTTCCGGCAACCACAAATTTTTTCCCTCTTTTTTTCCATTCTTTTCTTCTACCTCTTTTCTTTTTTTCCCCCCTTTATTTTCGTTTTTATATTTTTTGAAATGAAAAAGAGAAGAAAGATATAAATAAATTAAAAAAATGAAAAATGAAAAAAAATCGATCGCCGAAAAATGCGTCGACGATCGTCGAAAAGTGGCTGGAAAGTCAACGACGGTCGTCGGAAAAGTCGTCGGCCGGTTGTTGCGGAAAAGTCAAGGAGTCACATGGAAGAAAGAAGGAGAGAGTTACTGTAGAGAAGATAAAATAATCGGTTGAATGATGGTTACTGTAGCAACATGGAAGATAAAAATAACCCACTTCAGATTTTTTTTTTTTTTTTTTTTTTGACAATATGGGGGTGGGGATTCGAACCACGGACTTCGTGGTTATTAGTACATCTTGATGCCAGTTGAGCTATGCTCTTATTGGCTTCAGATTATTTTTGTTGATGCCCCAAAGACTGATTAAAATTACAACTGTATTAGTTTCTTTATGTTGGTTATTTCAGTTGTAAGAAAGTCTTTTGTTTATTATCACTTCACAGTATGCCTATATAATGGCTACCGCATATTTTTTTATCATCAATGAATTCTATCCTATCTTTGATGTTATGTTCTCTTTCTCTTTAGAAAGTTAATACTCCCTCTCAATATACTCTTTCTCTCTCGGCAGAACACACACCCAGTCGCACCTCTTCTTCTCCATCCATCGGCTTCCTCTCACATCTGGCCATCCCCGACCATCTCCGGCGACAGCAACTGCTGCGGCGCGACGCTCCTTCGACGATGCTCCTTCCCCACAATTTCTCTCCAAATACACTCCCGAGAGTCTCAAGAACCCTTTTTAATCTTGTGAAGACTGAAGTCCAAGTTGCTGAATTAAGGATTTTGTTCAAGTTATGGTATCTCCATCTTCTGTTCCTCTAGAAAGCATTTGTTCAGCATGGACGTCCATAGAGCTCTTTTGGACGAATTCATGGGTTCAGGTTCTCCGGTTCTTTTTCTTCGAAAATTATGTTTCCAATTCGCTTCAATATGGTGCAAACTTATATACGTTGTATACTGCATCTAATCGGTCTAGTTGTTGGATTCAATTTACGTGTTATTGGTTATTGATCTTGTCGACTGTCGAGTGTCTAGTTGGAGATGTATAGAAGTTTTTCTTTTAGTTTAGAGGAAATTTCCCCCTTTTGTGATTACCAACCAGGGTTTTCTTAGGGCCCGTTTGATAACCATTTCGTTTTCTGTTTTCTGTTTTTGTTTTTCATTTTTAGAAAACATGAGTGTTTGATAACCATTTTTGTTTTCTGTTTTCTGTTTTTTAAAAACGTTTTTGAAATTATAAGTAAATTTCAAAAACCAAAAAAAGTAGTTTTTAAAAACAGATTTCTGTTTTTCAAAAACTCATTTTTCTTCTAATGCTTACTTTTCTCCTCTTTTACCTCTCTCTCCAACAAATTTATTTCTCTATTTTTTTTCTCTCTCTAAAATTTATTTCTCTCTCTCTAAAATTTTCTCTCTCAAAACTTTTTTTTTTCTCTATAACTTGTCTATTTCTAAAAATGTGTCAATACCTTTTCTCTTCTCAATAAACATGTTCTAATTTTTCTTTTGGAAAAAAAAAATCACCAAAATTTTCTATCGCTACAACTTTTCTTTATTTTTCTAATTTATCGTTAGTTTTTTAGCATATCTTTTACTCTTAACTTTACTATCTCTCTAAATTTTTTTAATCTAAAATTTATCGCTTTTACTCTAACTTGTTTTCTGTTTTTTCTCTAACTAATATCTTTTCTCGAGTCTAACTAATATTCTTTCTCTAAACATTTTCTTTCATCTCTCTAAATTTTCTATGTTTAACTTTTCTCTCATCTTTTTTTTTTTTTAAAAAAAATCTCTTGAAAACATTTATATTTGTGTCTCTAAATTTTTGTTTCAACGTCTTTACACATTTTTCTTTCTCTAAAATATCTTTTCATCTTTCTAATTTTTAAAAAACTGAAAACCAAAAACAGTTATCAAACAATGTTGGTTTTCTGTTTTTTAAAAACAGAAAACAAAAAACAGTTATCAAACATATGTGGTTTTTGTTTTTAAAAAACAGGAAACCAAAAACCAAAAACCAAAAATAGAAAAACCAAAAACTAAAAACTGAAATGGTTATCAAACGGGCCCTTAAATTTTGTTTTTCCTTTCACATTTTTTGTTGCCATTTGATGTTTGTTCGTGCTTGCCATTTCACATTCCTTCAGGTTTACACAGTGAAAGTTATCTTTGCTTTAAAAGAAGTGACTAATTTTTTTTTAATCTGTTTTGGTTTTTGTAGTGTAATTTTGTCTTCTTAAAAATCTTCAATATCTACCCCAACCCATTGGTTTCTCAAGGTAGATCGGTGAAATTTTAATCTTCATCCTTCAGTTCTTAACTTTTGTACTTCAATAGTGGGTTTCAATAGTGGGTTTCGTGATCCATGGCTTAGTGACGAGATTGGATTGTAAGCAACAAGGTGATTATCAACCAAACTCTATCAATAAGTCCATTCATTTTAGGTTTATTTCAGTTTACAAAATTAATAACTGGATAATATTGGACTACAATATGTGGAAACTTGCTTTTATCTATAACTTTTTTTTTTTAATTTTTGAAATGGGCTTTTATCTATAACTTAATCATATATATTTTCCCCTCATTTGAGAAATTTGGTTTCGATAAGAAAAGCCCAACTAAAGAAGTGTGTAGATAGATTTTAATCTTTGAGTGAAGAATTTGAAAGGATAGTTCACTAATTCATTTGATTTTCTTAAGTTAATGAAATATTAGGATGCCGATGGACATCAAGCATCTTTTTTGTGCTTGGACTATGAAATTTTGAAAAAGTTCCATTAGTTAGAAAATGTAGCACAATGTTGCAAAATCTTGATGGCTTTTACATAACATAGATGGTTTGACGGCTCATTTGATCGCTTATATGTTTTGAACCCTCATTGTGTAGCCTGATACTGCAAGATTAATTTAAAAGACACTAAGTTAGGGTGTAGTTTGATTTTTAAAAATCCAATGCATAAACTGCTTGTCAAACGGAAAATTAGGGTGTAGTTTCTTGTACCACTACTTTTAAGAACTTTAGCCGCCTACCCTGCATTTTTCCTCCATTATGATATCCAAGTAGAAATCGAATCAACAATTTTCATCGATCTCATTTCTCTTCTCTAACTCTAACTTTTTTCTCTACAATCCACCACAAATAATAGAATCATTTCTACATCTCAAATTTGGTGTGTTGTTGGCTGGAAAAGAATGATTTGGTTTCTTTCTTCACTACATTTATCTTATATGTGTATTTTATGGTGTTGCTCCGATAATTAATGTTGGGTTTTACATGAGTTGCTCACCATTCTAGATTTTGTTTTCAATACACGAAGTAGTCTAACATTTTTTTCATTGCCCTTGAAGTTTGCAATAACCTAAACTTAGGCAACAACATATGTACTTAGTTTTATTATTATCCGTTCTTTCATTATCTTATGTTTTTATGGTTCAATTTAGTATTCTTGTGCCATTTAATCAATTATTTAGTAGAATGGGTTGTATATCTGATTTTGTTTCACTATATATTTTGTCAAACCTGTTGAGGGGTATATGTATGAAATGTTTGACAATCGATACTCTTAAGTTAGTTTTATTTGAATGGTTGATCTTGGTTCATAGCTTTTGCTTACTATTCTTTTAAATTGAAATCTGATCCGTCTAGAAAATAGATGTAAAAAGGATAATGTTTAAACAACAACAGACAATAATCTTATTTAAGAGTTCAATTTAATTCTCCTTGATGTCCTATGTCCGAAGCTTTTGTATCTTAGGTACACTAGATACAAACTTATTGTAACCTGTTTTAATTACTACCACCACCACCTTTTCCCCGACCTCTATTATTTTTTTCATCAACTCAATTTTCTTTTTGTGGAGCAGGGTTGATTTATCGCAAGTATTTAATATCTAAAATATTGATAAGGTATGTGTCTACTTGTGTAGTGTTCTTACTGCCACCCCTACCAACATGCTGCAATCTGTTATTGATGGTATGATTTTTTGTAGTTAAGCTTAGTATTATTGAAAGACAAATGGAGTCTAGCTCTACACATATGAACAGAATGTATTGGTTTAAATATTCTCCAAATTTTGATGACACCTAGATAAGTTGGGATGGGCACCCAAGACCCATGGTTATTAGTACATATTGCTGCTCCACTATTTTGGAACAAAATATATTGGTTTACTATACTTTTGTTCTTCTATATGGTTTTTGATTTCCTTTTGTATTCTAAGAAGTCTATTTTTATTTATATTACTTTTTACTTTGAAGAGTGTAATTGGGGTGGTTAATGCATATATAGTTTGTTTTGGTTGTTTGACCACTATATTTGTAGCTGAAAAGACTTTCTTTTTTTCTTCCTGTTACTCAATTTTGAGGGAGTCTTTATTTGGAGTTGCAAGGCATTAGTTACTGAGGTGAGAACAATCTAATTTTATTGGGTGCATACTGTTAACATTTGTTATCTTCCTGTGTAAACATTAATTCTAGAATGCCGCTGTCTTTAATTCACTATATCATAGATATTATGCTCCAAGAATTTTTATGTTCTTGGCCCTTTTTAGAGGAAATGAATATATAATTCCTTTTATACTGTTGTATCTTATTCTTTGTTTTTTATTACCATTTGGTGACTTGAATTCTCACACACATACACACACATATGGATGATTCTCAATCAAGCCCTATGGAAGGAGAAGAGTTCTATTTCTGAAGGTGTTATCGATTCTCTCGATGAGGGGGCATAGAAGAAGAAATGGTTTAGGTTTCTACGGTAGCTGAATGTTTGGACTAAACCCATTCTTGCAATATTGCGAGGATAGTGGCCTTGCCCATTTGACATTTAGGTCATACATAATTTTAGTATATTTATCTAGTGGATAAATATACTAATTGGAGACAAAAATCTAAAGTGCGATGCGCTAAAGAAGGGAACTGTAATTCAGCTTTTTTCCATAGGGTGGCATGTGGAAGAATGAGCAAGAACTTTATTGGTTCCTTGGAGAACGTAGAGGGACTCTGATTCAGGGTGAGAAAGAAATTGAGGACGAAATTCTTTCTTTTTTCTCCGGTATCTATGCCTCCCAAGTGAGTCCCAAGCCTTTTGTGGAAGGGGTGGAGTGGAGCCCCATCTCAGATAGAGACAAAAATGTGCTGGACTCCCCATTCTCAATGGAAGAAATAAGGAAGGTAGTTTTTTATTGTGATAGAGAGAAGGCCCCGGGTCCTGATGGTTTCTCGATGGCCTTTTTTCAGGATAATTGGAAAGAGATCAATGTGGACTTGGAGAAGGTTTTCAAGGAATTCTACGAAAGGGGCATCCTTGATAGTTCGTTAAATGAAACTTTTGTCTGCCTTATTCCTAAGAAAGAGAGAGTGAACAAGGTTAAGAACTTCAAACCTATTAGTTTGATCACAAGTGTTTATAAAATCATCGCCAAAGTTTTGGCTAATAGGTTGAAAAAGATCCTCCCCTCTACGATCTCGGAGGTCCAGGGTGCTTTTATCGAAGGGAGGAAAATCTTGGATCAAGTCCTCATTGCTACTGAGGCTATTGAAGAGTATAGACGAAGTTGGTCGGGAAGGAGTTATCTTTAAGATTGATTTTGAGAAAGCTTATGATCACGTTGATTGGAACTTCTTGGACAAGATTTTGGAGAAAAAAGGTTTTGGGTACAAATGGAGATCGTGGATTTGGAGTTGTACAAGATCAGTGACCTATTCCATCCTCATTAATAGTAGACCCAGTGGGAGAATTCAAGCTACATGTGGCCTTCGCCAGGGAGACCCCCTATCTCCTTTCCTGTTTCTTTTGGTTGTTGACATGCTCAGTAGGTTGGTCTCAAAAGGGGTTGGGGGTAAGATTATTGAAGGATTCGAGGTGGGTCGAAACAGGATTCCATGTTACCATTGTGCACTCCATGTTACCGAAGCCCTCATCTTTTTTTTTATACCTCAACCTTAAGCCGTAGAGGGTTATTATATCTGAGTGCACTTCACCACTTTTAAGGAACATAGTTGCCTTAGAGAAATGATTGGTGGAGACCACACCACAATATGGCTGGTAGTTTTATGGAGTTTTACTTTGTTGGATGTATAAGAGAGTAACTACAAAAATGTTTCAAATATGTATCCAATAGATATTAGGGGGTAGCTGCACTGCAGAAGCCTTGTTCAATACTTTTTCATTCCCTTGACATGTTGAGTCCATTCTTTAAAAATTTTGTTCCACACACTTGGGTGATAGTCATATTCAACCTTTTTACTTGCACAATGATTTTTTTTTCTTTTTGTTTTTTCTAAGAATCATTTGGTAAGACTCTGCTCATTTTTGAAGAAAACATTGCAATCTGATACATGTGATTTTTTTTTTTTTTTTTTGTGGTCAGAATTTATCACATGAGGATGCCTTTCAGCCTTGGATGGACCCCTCATGCCTGGATGTGTTGCCATGGTCATAACGTATATCATATATAAATATAATGTCTTTAAGTAGTTGAACTATATTCACGTTGACACCGGATATGTAATAGTTGTGTAAAGCTACAAACTACTTACCAACATTTTTTTCCCCTTGCTAGTCTTGGATGTTTTTTTGAGAAGAGAACAAATTTCATTGATGAATGAAATGTGGAGAAAAAACTCCAAACACCTAAAGGTGGATTACAAAAAAACTTTTCAGTTCGAGATCAAATAAGACAAACTATAATTAGAGAAAGGGTGTTTACATTTACACCAATACAAAGCATGAAACAAAATTAAGTCCATGAAAGTATCAAAGGAAGAGAAAGAGTCCCTGAAAATTCTGCCATTCCTTTCGCCCCATAAATACTAAAGAAAGACTATGTTCAAAGCAAGCCACAAAATCTTCTTTTCTCCATGAAAAGGATGACCCACAAAAATGAGAGCAAGCGAGTCCTGAATACAATTTGGTATTGCTGTGAACCATCCAAAGGCATCAAGAATCAAAGTCCAATATCTAGATGCAAATGTGCAATGGAAAAATAGATGTCCAGGGTGTTCAGAACTTGTAGCACACATGATGCACCAAGATGGAGAAAGGTGGAAATGAGGCATACGCTTTTGAAGACGATCAACTGTGTTTATTGCTCCATGCTAGTCTTGATGTGGACCTATAATCCCACATGATGGATATATAGTTCAAATTATTTCTAAATTCTGAGATTTTGAGTGTTATATTTGATATTGGTCATGTTTACCTTTCTTATCTAGATTCTTATAGCAAAAGTTGCGGTCTTGGGGTTTTTTGTTGAGGAAAATCAGTTGCTTGGTTCTCACAGTTCAAACCGTACTTGTAGTTTGTTTGTAATGGCAACATAAGGAAGCTACAATCACCATCCATTGTGCTGAGATGACTTTCCCAACTCAAGACAAAAATCAGCCTTGATAAGGAAGGGGATGGACCAAAGCTGTGGTTTTTTCATTAAGAATCACAATAACCTTGAGGACATTGGATAATGTAGGCATCTAGAGTAGTTGGTTTGTTAGCTATATGGGTTACTGGAGTTTCCTCCAGTGTTTGTTGTGGGATTTGATAGCGGTTAGTGGTTTTAAACTAGGGAATGGGATGGTGTCAGTGTCAACTGTCAACCCACCAATTACCAAAGTTTATGAGAGGAAGGGTAGAAAAGGGAATGTACAGGGAAGTTAGTTAGTTATGTGGAAAGGCGTGCTGATTGTAGGAGGGGACCACTGAGGTCAGATTAGCGGCTTGGGTAGTATATAAGTTTCTTTGGTTCCTTTTAGGGTTTATGTTGAATTTCTGAAAGTGTGAGGGGAGAGTTTACCAGCACTCTTGAACTTTTTGGTAGTTTTGTGTTGCGTTAGGGGGCTGTGTTTTCCCTCTAAATATCAATATACTGTAAGGAGATACCTTACACATTGTGAGTGAAATGAAAGGTGAATATTGAAAAGCTTTGTAATGAGGCTTGGTCCAATGGGAGGATTCCAGATTCCTTGAATCACTTGCAGTTATTCCATTTGCTCTGTTTTTCTTCTTTTAACCATTGTATAGGATCTTGGACTGTTTCGATCTCGGATCATGGATGAAAACTTTGTATTATCTGTAGTTTATGTGAAATAGGGATTAGTCTCATTTCAATATATCCTCTTGCTTACAATAACCTTACAATGATTGTACATCAAGTCATTGTTTTAAGAAGTCCTAAAAAGAGCATGCCATCTCTCTCCAATAGATGTGCAGAAACATGGAAATAAGACTTAAACTAAGGAGAAAAATAGATGTTCCAGTTGAGAAAAAGAAGTAGCAGTTAAATTCATCTTTTTTTTACATCTTAATCTACAGGCCTGTCTACTTCACTTTTGGTAGTAATGGGATCCTGTTTCAAGAAGTCGGGGAAGATCTTTCCAGCCGGTGTCGTATCTTTCGTGTCGTTTGTAATGACTGGAGGTTACATGCATGGAATTTTATGTAGCTCGCACTGAATGTATGATGTTGAAAAACTGGTGGGGGCTTTGTTAAATAAAGCAACACTAACTATCTAGAAAGTTCTTGAAGTATCTCCATAAATGGCTCATTTGTATAGATTAGTTCTTTCTAGATTTTTCTTGAGTATTGTAAATAAATACCTAAAAGAATCTCTAGAATCATCTTATCCTTTATTTAGGCTCCAAGGAATTCTAGAGAATTCCTTTAGATAAGGATAAGTATAGAAATATCTAGGATGATTTTAGATCTAAGAAGAGCCTAGAAAAATCTTGTTGCTTGGGCTCCAAGGATCTTAGGCCTATAAATAGAAGTGTGTCCCCCATAAGAATCAACAAGTTGGAGAGAGCATCACAAGTGAGTGTGAGAAAGTGAGAGAGTCTTTCACAAGAGTGTCCATCTTTATACTTTCCTAATAAAAGTTTCTTTCTTCCAAGTGTTTGTATCTCCCCTTTTGTGCTAATTTCTTCAACAAGTGGTATCAGAGCCAAGCAAGCATAGCTTGTTGTGGTGGAGCTTTTGAAGATCGCATACAATCTAGGACTGTGAAGCTTGTTGTCTGGGACACAACTTACTTGTGGAGTGCATTCATCACTACGAGATGATGGGAGATCTTCAAGTTGTTGGAGGAATCAAGAAGCTCAACACTCAGAACTACAAAACATGGTCCACGTGCATGGAGTCGTATCTCCAAGGCCAAGACTTATGGGAAGTCGTGGGAGGCACTGAAGTCACACCACCTGAAGATGCTACAGCCTTGAAGAAATGGAAGATCAAGGCAGGTAAGGCCATGTTTGCTATTAAAACTACAATTGATGAAGAAATGTCGGAATACATTAGGGAAGCAAAGACGCCTAAAGCGACATGGGACACGTTTGCCTCACTTTTCTCAAAGAGGAATGATGCGAGATTGCAGTTTCTGGAGAACGAGCTTCTTTCAGTTGCTCAAAGGGAGATGACTATCAATCAGTACTTCAACAAGGTAAAAACTCTTTGCCGTGAAATCTCTGAATTAGATCCTACTGCTACTATTTCAGAATCAAGAATGAGGAGGATTATCATTCATGGTCTTAAACCTGAATATAGAAGTTTTATTGCTGCTGTTCAAGGTTGGTCAGTCCAACCTTCTCTCATTGACCTTGAAAATTTGCTTTCCGGTCAAGAAGCATTGGGTAGGCAAATGTCGGGGGTCACATTAAAGAGCAATAATGAAGAAGCGCTCTTTAGTGGCCAAAGAAAAGGTCATCCAAAATATCGAAAGAAAGTAGGATCAAAAGGAGATGAAGGACCTCAAAAACGCTCCCATGAAGGGGGAGCTAACAAAAATAATAAACATGAGTATAGAAAAAAAGGTGAATGTTATAATTGTGGCAAGATAGGTCACTATGCTAGAGATTGTCGTCTGAAGAAAAAATCAGCAGAAGGCAATGCAGTCACCTCCCAGGTTGAGAGCATTAGTGAAGAAGAGTGGGATGCAGAAGCATTTTTGGCATTAGGAGAACCTGACTCAAAGTCGACATCCAATACAATGAAGAAGGAAGACTTAGTTCTCCACGCAGAAGAGGTAAGTTATGAAAATGATTGGATTGTCGTTTCAGGTTGCTTTAACCATATGACAGGTGATAAAAAGAAGCTACAAAACACATCTGAGTACAAAGGAAGTCGAGTTGTCGTGACTGCAAACAACTCGAAATTGCCAATAGCTCATGTTGGCAAAACTATGATAATTCCTCGCTCCAATTCCAAGCAAGTAGAGTTGGAGAATGTATTTTATGTACCTGGAATGAAGAAGAATTTGGTATCAGTATCACAGCTAACATCATCAGGCAACTTCATCGTGTTTGGACCTAATGATGTCAAGGTGTACCAAGATCTCAAATTCAGTGGTACGCCACTAATGGAAGGACGAAGAATGGACTCCATCTATGTCATGTCAGCAGAGGCCGCCTATGTGAATAAGACACAAAAGAATGAAACAGCAGATTTGTGGCATGCAAGACTTGGTCATGTCAGTTACAACAAATTGAAGATAATGATAAGCAAGTCTATGCTCAAGGGGTTGCCTCAACTTGATATTAGAGAAGACATGGTGTGTGTTGGTTGCCAGTATGGGAAGGCACATCAACTACCATTTGAGGAGTCCAAATTCAAAGCAAAGCAACCATTGGAGCTGGTGCACTCTGACGTATTTGGTCCTGTCAAGCAACCTTCAATCAGTGGCATGCGCTATATGGTGACCTTTATGGATGACCTCTCCAGGTATGTTTGGGTGTTCTTTATGAAAGAAAAGTCTGAAACATTTACAAAATTCAAGGAATTCAAAGAACAAGTTGAAGGTGAATTGGGGAAGAAAATTCAATGTTTCCGTACAGATAACGGGGGAGAATATATGTCTAATGATGTAACACCCGTAATTTGAGAAAATCTCAAATTTTATTAGTTTGAGGTTAATTTGGAATTGGTGGGAAATTAGAAGAATTGAAAAATTGGTGAGATTTTGAATATTTGGGCTGGAGTGGCAATTTCGTAAATAAGCAGATGCTTAAGTCAAACCCTAGTTTCTTTTTATAAGTGGCACGCAACCCTAGGCAAAAGCATCTTCATCTCTACACTCCTTCTCCCTCACTTTCACCCGCCCGTGAGCCTCATCTTCAGCAACCTTCTTCGACTTCGTCTTCTTCTCGTCTCCGACGTGTTTAACTCCGACCAGCAGCAGTCCGGCGACACCACGGTTCTCCGACGCGACTCCACGCAGTGCGCGACACTCTCCGGCGAGCAGCGATTCCAGTCCTCGCGGCGGCGGTAGCAGTCGAAGGGCGGTCGAGCAGCGGTGGCAGCGTCTCAGCTTCAGCAGGCGGCGGCGTCTTGGAGTTAGTGGCGGTTCGTGGTCGACGTGAGCAGGAAGGTTGGCGGCGGCTTTCTCCGATCAGCGGCACGCGTTCCAGTAGGAGTGGGTGTCGATTCTTAGTAATTTTCCAGCGAGTTTTGAGGTCCTTTGGCTGTTTTCGTGAGTTCCGGTTGCTGGGTTGTTGGGCGCGCGGACAGCAGCGACTTTGGATCCTTATCGACGTCTTTCCGGCGATATTTAGTGTGGGTAAGTGAAATAGTTAAAGTTTTGGTTCATACAAGTATATAGGAAGGTTACCCATGAGTTTTCGTCTTTGATTTCAAGGTACCCATAGCGCTTGGAGGATTAATCGTCGAGTTCGAACGATAATAGAATCCGGTCAGCAAGCTTAAATTCTGTTAAGGTTGAGTTTGCCCCTTTGTTGATTTGATTAGGCGACTTAGAATAGAGACCATTAAGCCGAGGTAAGTGAACTTACTGTTGAACTTTTTAATTGGGTGCGAATATTTGAGTTCCTAAAATTCTCGTGTTTAGAATAATTGATTTTCTATAACATTCGTGTTTATGAGTAGCTCCTGAAATTATTATTATAGTTTATAACCATGAGAATTATGCATAAGAATTTTATATTTTTCATTATGCATGAGTTCATGAAAATTATTATTTGCTGTTTAAAATAGTTGAGTTGGTGGTCTCATTAGTTTAAATTATTTATAAGTGTAATCTAGCGTGCATGAAATTGATGTACGTTCAGAGATGCCTACAAAGGGCTTAGGGACATGAAATTGATGTACCTAAGTCGAGGGTTGTGAAATTGACGCCCCCGAGGTTTCGTGAAATTGACGGCCTCTGTAGGAGACATATGAAATTGATGTGTCTAGAATGTGTATGAAAGTGATGCATATTCTCTCTCATTAGAAATACACATGAAATTGATGTGTCTAGGATATGCATGAAATTGATGTATATCCTAAGCTTAAATTAAAGTTCAAAGCCACCAAAATTATATTTATTGTTGATTTTTTAAAATGTTTTTAAAGCGTGACCCAATCTCAATAGTAGGGTCACTTACTGAGTATTTAAAATACTCATTCTTTTCAAAAATGTTTTTTTCAGGTAAGGACAAGGGTAGATGAAAGGCGATTGATGAGAAATCGATAGATGGCCATGGGAGGACTCGAGTTCATGATTTATTTTATTCCGCGTTAAGAACCATGTTTTACTTTTGTAAATTGTTTTAAGAAGATTTTGTTTTTAGAGGCCTTGTACATTTATGTTTTAGAAATTTTCTAAGCTCATTTAAAATCTTTGAAATAAGGGATCCCGAATAAAAGTTTTGCTTTAAAGATTTGTTTAAATTAGTGTGTTTGTTCCAAATTATTTTCATTTAAAAAATGCCTCCAAAGCATGCATTGTCGTAACGGTCCCTTTAAGACTTATTAAGAAGTCGGGTCGTTACAAATGAATTCTCCCAATATTTACAAAAGTTTAAGATACGTCACCAATTGACGTGTCCAAACACTCCACAACAAAATGGAGTGGCTGAAAGAAAGAATAGACATCTTGTGGAAGTATGTCGTAGCATGCTACATGCAAATAATGTACCAGGGAGATTTTGGGCTGAGTGCATGAGAACAGCAGCCCATGTGATCAACCGACTTCCCCAACAAAGGCTTGGGTTCAAGTCGCCATATGAGAAGCTATCGAACATCAAGCCAACAGTTAAACATTTCCGAGTCTTTCGTTGCGTATGCTATGTATTTGTACCAGATCATCTGAGAAGCAAGTTTGACAAGAAAGCAATCAGGTGCATCTTTGTTGGCTATGACAACCAAAGAAAAGGGTGGAGGTGCATTGATCCTGTCACTGGACGATGCTATACATCAAGGAATGTTATATTCGATGAAGCATCATCATGGTGGGCACCCGAATCAGAGAAGGCACCTACGGACGAAAGGTCTTTTAAGGATGGATTAAAAGATGAGATGAGTCAAGTGCAACAAGCTCCAATAGAAGAAGAAGAAGATCTTCCTGAAGAGAACAACGAAGAGGAAAAACAGTCAAGGACACGAAGTGGCGTACATAATCAAGAGCCACAATTACGAAGATCAACCAGACAAAGAAAGCCAAATCCCAGGTACGTGAATGCAGCATTAGCAACATTTGAAGAGCCAACAGCATATGAAGAAGCATCTCAAAGTATCTAGTGGAGAAAGGCCATGGAAGAAGAAGTGGATGCATTAAGAAGAAATCGAACATGGGACTTGGTGCCAAAGCCTAAAGATGTTAAACCCATATCGTGTAAATGGGTTTAAAAAATAAAAACTCGAGCAGATGGGACGATAGAGAGATACAAAGCTCGGTTGGTGGCTCGCGGATTCTCTCAACAGTATGGATTGGACTATGATGAGACGTTTAGTCCAGTAGCAAAGCTCACAACTGTTCGAGTCTTATTAGCACTTGCTTCCAGTAAGGATTGGAAGTTGTGGCAGATGGACGTTAAAAACGCCTTCTTAAATGGAGAGCTGGATCGAGAGATATATATGGAGCAACCAAAAGGATTCGAGGATGAAGCTCATCATGACTATGTTTGCAAGCTGAGGAAGGCTTTGTATGGTCTGAAACAAGCACCAAGAGCTTGGTATGGAAAAATTGCAAAATTTCTCGTTCAAAGTGGTTATACAATGACTCCGGCAGATTCCAGCTTATTTGTAAAAGCCCAAGACTCAAAGGTCACAATCATATTGGTCTACGTGGATGATCTAATCATAACAGGAGATCATACAGAAGAAATTCAACAAATATAGCAGAATCTCTGAGTTCGTTTTGAAATGAAAGAACTTGGAGAACTGAAGCACTTCCTCGGACTAGAGGTGGAGCGCTCGGAGAAAGGGTTGTTCCTTGGACAACAGAAGTATGTAAAGGATCTCCTGCAAAAATATGGAATGAGCGACTGCAAGCCAATATCTACACCGATGGAGGTTAATAAAAAGTTCTGCATGCATGAAGGTGATCATGATACACGACGATCAACAACAGGTTACTTGTTCAAGCTAGGTTCTAGAGCAGTTTCTTGGTGTAGCAAGAGACAACCAATAGTTGCACTATCTACCACATAAGCAGAATATAGAGCAGCAGCCATAGCCAGACAGGAGAATATGTGGCTAAAGCAACTAATGAAGGATTTGCACCAAGAAGTTAATTATGCGGTGACATTATACTGTGACAATCAATCTGCAGTACGCTTGGCTGAGAATCCAGTATTTCATGCAAGAACCAAACATGTGGAGGTACATTATCACTTCATCAGAGAAAAGGTACTTCAAGAAGAATTTGAAATGAAGCCAATAAAGACAGAAGATCAAATTGTAGATATATTCACCAAAGGACTATCTGCATCGAAGCATGCTGAGTTTCGACAACAACTCGGGATGATCGAAAGAACTAGAATAGTTAGTGTTGAGGGGGAGTGTTAAATAAAGCAACACTAACTATCTAGAAAGTTCTTGAAGTATCTCCATAAATGGCTCATTTGTATAGATTAGTTCTTTCTAGATTTTTCTTGAGTATTGTAAATAAATACCTAAAAGAATCTCTAGAATCATCTTATCCTTTATTTAGGCTCCAAGGAATTCTAGAATTCCTTTAGATAAGGATAAGTATAGAAATATCTAGGATGATTTTAGATCCAAGAAGAGCCTAGAAAAATCTTGTTGCTTGGGCTCCAAGGATCTTAGGCCTATAAATAGAAGTGTGTCCCCCACAAGAATCAACAAGTTGGAGAGAGCATCACAAGTGAGTGTGAGAAAGTGAGAGAGTCTTTCATAAGAGTGTCTATCTTTGTACTTTCCTAATAAAAGTTTCTTTCTTCCAAGTGTTTGTATCTCCCCTTTTGTGCTAATTTCTTCAACAGGCTTCCTCGAGCCATGTCTTGTGGTAGTCATAAACTGTGATCGGCGGATGTGCTTGTTTTTGTATAATCAATCTTTTTTCTGTTGATTGGAGTTTTTCAGGTCTGTGAAATTAATTTTGATGTGCCTTCAACTTTGAACTGCAGTGCTTGTGCTGCCCTCTTTGTTCTTCTGTGGTCTCTTTATGTAACCGTATGAACAAGGGTAAGTAAATTAGGATGTTGAACATTCAAATGTTAAAGACCCAGGCTTCTTGTTCCCTTTCCCACTTATTAGCCTGTTGATTTGGATGGTTTAACTTTTTTGGAAACTGCTTTTGAATTGAATGAAAATATGTTTGGAGTCTTTGGACAACTGTTTTAGAAGGGTTTTTTTTTTTTTTTAATAATAATAAATATTATAATTTAAATTAATTTAATTTAATTTTTTTTTATGGATTATCTACTGTTGAATAATTGTTTTCTTTTTGTAAGTGTGTCATGAGATGAAAAGGATAGGAGGCTTTGGCCAGGGAGAGTAAAAAAATATGGATAATACTTTTGCATTCAACATGTGGAGTATGGAGTATCGAACCACTGGATCCTTGGTCGAAAATATGATGGATCCTTGGTCGAAAATATATGAGTTGTGAGACTTGGATTCGAGTCGGCAAAAATTGACTATCAAACATTAAAATTTTGATAGTTATTTAATTTATTTTTCCTTTTGTTTTTCTTGGATTCTTCTCTTAGTTTGTAAAAAACATGAGGATAGTTCGAAGATTGCTATTGACATGTTAGAAGATAGTTATTATTTAAAAGTATTATTAACGGGTAAAAATAAATATAGAAAAGTTTTTTATCATATTTTTTTAGGGGTAACCGCATGGATGGCCAAACAAAAAAGGTGGTTTTGAAAAAAGTCCAAAAATCATTTTCGTTGGAAAAATGGCCAAAGGGTAAAACGGGGAAAACACTAATTGCTGTTCACTACCAAAAATGCCCCTGAATTTAAAAATACAGTCTACTCCCTACTTCCCAGCATATTGGTATGGAGGAGTATCTTTGAAAAACAAATCTAACTAACAAATCGGGAAAACGTTCGATTTTTTTTTAAAAAAAAAAACAAGTTGAACACTATATCCCCTAAACCCAACAAAATATACATAATTTCCAGATCCTGACTGACTCATAAAAAAAAAACCCACCAATACCCGCAGAAACACTCATGCAAAATGATGGAAACGAAGAGACCTAAATTAAAAACAAAAAAGAAATAAATGTAGAGGATGAAGAATGTAGAACAATCACAACTCCCAAAAATCCCCATTGCGTTAGACGAAATTGATGAGAAAAGACATACTTGCATGACTGTTTGGCTCCCACCCACTCCTTTGTTTTGAATACTAAATTAAACGAACTCCTCCACATACCTAAACTCTTCGCCTCTCAGCAAGCCCTCTCATCCTCTTCCTCCTTCGTCCAAGCGATCCTCTGCAACTTCCGCCTCTTTCGTTCGTTCAAGCCTGAGACTATGCTCATCGACGTCTGGAAAATCAGGTATGCATGCCCCTTTTTGTACTCATTTTGCTCTCCCCCCGAACAATGCGTAACCCCCCTTGTCGGAAAAAACTCCGAAAATATTGTGATGTCCAGTTATCTTAGGGATTTTCTTTGTGTCGAGAGGTGGGTGTGTTCAAAATATTCGTTATTTAAATACTTTGAACCTACTTAAACTTACATAGTGAGGACTGCAACAACCCCAGCGAGATTTGGGGGTCGTCTGTTTAGGGATTTTTCTAATTTTTTTTATGAAGTTTAGCACAAACCAACATATTCATCCGGTTTGACCCCTCCCCCCTCCCCCACACCATTTTTTTTTTTTTGCATTTGTAGCGATGGTTAGGGCAAGCGCACGGCTGCAAGCCGCTGGAGTGACGCCGAAAGGAAGGGCTACTGGAGACAAGACGCCTATAGACTTACAGAGTGAAGAAGACACGGTTGAGAAAACGGATGATGCCGTGAAGTCTAAGAAACTAGACAGTTCGAAACGGAAATCGAAGTCAAAAAAGGACAAAAGGAGGAAACGAGACAAAAAAAGGACTGAAAGGAGCGAAAAGAGACAATGGAAAGGGAAGGAGACTAGGAAAAAGGAAAAAGAGGTTCGAAAGGAAGCTTCGAAAGAAAGCTCCAGCGAAACTGAGGTGTGTTTTTTTATGACGTCTGATGTTACGTACTGTGTGTTTGTGTATTTGTTACCATTACATACACTTGGTATTTTGCCCCCCCCCCCGACACAAGTGTTACACTTGCAGTATGAGAGTGACGAGAGCGCGACCGAGAGTGATGACACACCCGACCAGGAAGGATCAACCAGCCATTCGGCCACTGGTTCTAGGACAAGAACTATGTCTACTATGAGACCTGAACCCCGTAACACAAAGACCCCCCCGAGGGAAAAGGATTCCCCGAACAAGGTATGTAAAAGTATTTTGTCGTTAATGCATACGATGTATACGTTCATTGTATGTTTTCTGACCCCCACCCACGACATATTAGGGTGGTGCTAGGAAGGATAGGGACCGCAACAAAACCCCCCCAAAACAAACTGCCTGCATCAGGACACCCAAGCCAGGGCCTTGCGGAAGCAACAGATGTATGTGTGCTTGTTGTGCGTTATAAACTGCCATGCTAAAAATGTTGTAAACTGACAACGTGCAACCCCAGGATCTGTACTTGCTGCCAAAGGCAAGAAGGACCCAGCCACTTAAGATCTTGTTGCACGCCAAACCTGACGTGATCGAGAAAATTCGGACAAATCTGCCAGACTGGGTTTTAGAGAGGTTCAGACAGAGTTGTTTTGGAAGCTACATCGAATTTGCTGTAACGAGCCAATCTTCGCAGTTGTTGTTGCATCTAATACAACGGCAGTGTAGACCTAAAAGCGCTACGAAAATAAATTTCTTAATAGGAGGGAAGGTACTGACGTTTGGACTTAGAGAGTTCGCACTGATCACGGGGCTGAGTTGTGGTCCATATCCCACCATAGACAAGGAGCAAATGAAAGGCAACCATCACATCAAAACACATTACTTCGAGGGGGAGAAGACTGTAAGCCGAAGGTATTTGAATATGGCGTTTAATGTTAACAAAAACGCAACGGATGACGATATGCTGAAAGTGGCGCTCTTGTACTTCTTGGAAAGTTTCCTTCTGCCAAGGCAAGATAGTGTGAATGTCAGTATGGATCACATCAAAATGGTTGACGACGAGGAGGTCTTTAATAATTATCCTTGGGGCAGGTGCGCGTTTGAGTTGTTATTAGGATACATGCACAAAGCATTGATTAGTAAAGGGGCAACCGGAATCACAATGAGTGGGTTTATATTCCCACTACTTACGTGGGCATACGAGGTCATACCGAACCTAAGTTCCGCAGAGAATTGTTTTGCCCGGAAGATGTATGCACGCATACCGAGGATAATCAACTGGGTTGCAGACACACAACCCAAATGGAAGGATCTGGACCGCAGGATTTTTGAATCCACAAAGGTAATGTCTGCATATACCTCTAATCCTTTTTACTAAACGACGTTCACTGACTATTATGTATAAAACACTAAACAACGCAGCTAGAGGTGATTCCCCTGCTTGCAACTGATGAGGAACTCGCTATGAGCTACTTCCAACCATTTGTCGACGGAGAAGCGGCGTTGAGACGTGAATTCCAATCAAGAGTAGCACCAGAGCACCTTGCGCATACTATGGCTGAGACGTCCAATCGAGCGGCCCTCGCGCTGATAGATGTTAAACGCATAAACGACTCCTTGGAGTTGATGACAGAACGTATGGACTTATTGGAGAAAACCCAGGGTGTCATGAATGCGCGTCTAGATGAACTTGTTGGTAGCGTGAACATGATGATCGACTACATGAAAAACATACAGGTGACACCACTGGACAACTTGCAGGATGATATGCCTTTCCAATATAGAGTATGTGTTGTGGTTCTACTGTATGTAAGTTACACGCAAAATAGCTCTTGATTTTGTTATACAACTTGTATAGGAAGCAAATGATTTTGAACGCAAGCTGGATGACCTGGAGGAAGAACAAGAGGACAAAGATGAGGAGCTTGACTTAAGAGATGCTGAGGATCACCAAATGTATAAGACCAGAAAAGATGATGATGGAGAAGACCCGCCAGCTCCAGCCCCCAAGGGCAATGTAGGTGGGCAGCCTGTTTCAACGAATGCAAAAACATCCGAAGCTAAGGACCCCAAGAATGACCAACCCCCAAGAGGCAAGGGAGAGAAACCACAGGTATACCATTTTAATCCCGTAGTAACCGTGCTTATACGTGTGATAACCTGTATGAGTTGATTTCATAGAACTGTGCTTGTATGTTGATGCAGCCAACAGATAAAAGTCATAACGTTGATGATGTTATTAATGATGTCATTCGTTCTATCAACGAAGATGAAGTCTACGAAAACTACAAACGGGACCTCAAGGGAAAAAGGATACTGAGGCCAGTAACTTTAAGAACGGTGCAGCACAATCCTGAGGTATGTGTGTGTTATTACAGTTTTTTCCCTATACATATTTAAATACTTGAAACTGACACACATCACCCCTACTACCGAAGCTAAAGAGAAGGGTAGATGAAGCAAGCAAATACAACCTCGTGCAGCTGCATAGGGTGCTTTCAGAGGTATGTAACCCATCATATTCCTCCATTACCATACTCGACCCTGACACCTATCTTAATTATGTTTGCAATTGCATCAGGTAAATCAAAATGTCACCTTCAACAGACAGTTCGATAGACCCAAGCCCATCGCATTGATCCCAAGTGTCACAGCAAGAAGGGTGATGCCAAAAGAGGAACAGATCTTCATCGAAGCTATGCGAGGGAATTGGCCACCAAAACAAAATTCAGACCAACCAGGAATTGGAGTTGAAAATGGACCATCTTTCGATCTTCACTTAACCCAGGAAATGAATAGGGAAATTTAGACTTCAGTTCGAGCTTTCAGACAAAAGACTTTGCTTTTAACGTTATTCTGGACAACTGTGTTATGGACCCATGTTTTTTTTTTTTGTTTCCCTATGCTTGTTAACTTCTAGATACCTGTGTTGTGGACAAATGTTATCTGTACTTTTTGTTATTTTATCTGGATATGAATGGGCATGCTATTTTGTGAACATTGAACCCGGTGTTGATAGTGCTTAATCTTGAGAAGAAGTGTATTGTTTTTGTGCTGCTAACTTATGTAGATAGATGAATGGGCACCCTGTTTTGTGCATATTGTCGTCTTGTGTATGACATACGTGAGTGTTGTGTATTGAACCAATGTTATTTGCACGCTTTTTGCGCTTCCCTTTGGATAAGTAAATAGACAACTTATTTTGTGAATATTGGATCCAGTAATGATAGTGCATGCACTTGTTGAAAAACGTACACCGCATGTACTAGTGTCTGTAAACACATGGTCCTCTAAGAAAATACCCCCATTAGGCTCCCCCCCCCCCCCGTATCGTGTACTACATGTACTAGTGTTTGTAAACGCGTGTTCCACAAACCCCATGGTGGTCTACCACGTATGTTTGTGCGTGCGTCCCCACGTACCCCCCGTTACGGTACATACAAAAACCCCTTAAACGTCGTACACATACAGTTGTCTGATGATCAACAAGGTAGTAAATTTGGTGTGGAAATGGAGACTTCCATTCAGAAGGTGTAAACTCTCGAAGCACACGAGTACAAATACTTATCGCTATCCAGAAAAAATAAGCCCCCCACAATGCACAATACGCGTACGCTTCCACTTATTCCCCGATGACAAAACACAAACACAAAAACAAAACGACGCTGCCCGACCAACAAATTCATGGTAACCAACCGCATGCCTCACCCTGTACAGTTAAACTGAAATCAATGAGATATTTTTTTGGGTATGCCAACCGAACGCTTAGTGCTAGGCGGGAGTATGGGGTCGTCACCAGCAACTTGGTAGCCAGAGAATTGTGCAATGTTGCCTATCGGACGTATGTCTTTGCTATATATCTGGACTAAATTTGTTAGACGATAAAACTCATGTGAATATGCTCGAAATTCTTGATTCCTCCGAGATAATGCAAGACATGCATGTGGACAAGGTATTAGATCCAAGTCCCACCGCCTGCAAGTGCATGTCTGAGCAAAGATGTTAACCTCAAATTGCTTTGTCCGGTCATGCACTTCGAACTGATATTGATTGATATTGTATATCTGAAATACACAACATAGGAGACAAAACCCACATAAGCAAAAAACACATGCAAAAATAAACACACACACCATGAAAAAAAACTCTAAAGTCCTAAATTTCTACAGTAAATAAATATTAGAACCTACATCCATTGTACGACTTTGTAAGAGTGACAATCGAAGCATGTTTTCTGCCCAAGGACATAAATCTGTGCGTTGAAAACTTGAAAAGGTCCGACGATCATAGAACCATGTTTGCATAAGTTTGTGTGCAGCTTCAAGAAGATGGATAACAGGGAGTTCACGTGCATCCTTCAAGGTTGAATTCATGCTCTCAGATATGTTGGTTGTGATTAGTGAATACCTCTTCCTTGCAAAAAACGCTCTTGCCCACCTAGCTTTACCTACCTCCTCTAACTCTGTCCTAATTGATGGTGTTATGTCTTCTAGCTGCCTCATATAATATTCATACTCAAGGGGTGTGTATGCCCGTGCGCAAGAATGAAAAGCTCTATCTATTAACTTAGACCTGTATCTTTTTTTTAAGTTCCTCAATAAGTGCCACACACAAATACCATGCTCCGCAGAATCATAGCTATTCCTAACGCCGTTTGGTATGCTAAGGTGCTCATCCGATACGATAACTAACTCCTTATGCTCACCTAACGCAGCTTTCAAGTTATGAAAAAACCACGTCCATGAAGCGTCATTCTCTGAGTCTACTATCGCAAACGCCAATGGAACAATTTGAGAGTTCCCATCAACAGTGCAAGCAGATAACATGGTGCCAAAAAATTTGTGCTTTAGCGTGGCACCATCAACAGACATGACAGGGAAACAGTATTTCCATGCATGTATAGATGCAGAGAGGCACATGGAAAAATACCTGAACTTGCCCTGGTCGTCAACATCAAAAGCAGTGTATGTGCCTGCAAAACAAAAAAGGGTATGAGGTTACACGATTGTACGGAACAACATAAACGCACTGTATGCATCGTCCCCCCCACCCCCCATGCGTGTGATGTATGTACACCGTCATATATATGTCAACAAACTTTGTATGTGTGTCTGCTGTTGCCTTGTGCAAAGTGATTCTAAATATGCAAGAAAAACTCACAAACACACGTGCAAGTGCACACGATCAGCAGCAAGTGATAAGTATTTTTATATCGTTCTCCACAGGGATTGATGCACGAAAATCACTATTCTTAAGCCTATTTCCAATGAAATTCAAAGTAACCAAGAACCAAATATTTTTTTTTAACTAAGTGCAAGAGATTAAAATGGTAAACAAGCTTAAAATGATAAGGACTAAAATAGAATTCAATAAAAAACAGCAAATTAGCACAGAGAAAGCAAGGTTCAGATTAGGGGCTGTCTACTCTCACAAGCTGTTTGCTGTAGCAGAACTTTATAATTACAACTCACACAGAATTTTCTACGGGAATCTTCCAATTCTCCTCTAGTTAGGTGATTAAACTCCCATTTAACCCTTTCTTTTTAGCTCAACTGATTTAGTGCCTTAGGTGGTTATTTATCCCTAAATACCCACTCATTTTCATGATCATTAAAGACTAAGGTAAAGCAAGGTAGTCGGTTATCTATTGTTTTCCCAAACACTAAATAACAATGCTAGAAAACGGTTGGCCAAACGAAATTCCAGCTTTAAGCATGAAGAACACTTTGCTTTAAGTTGCAATATATAAAATTCCACTAAAACAAACAACAAGTTCAAGCTTAAGCACCCTAATCCTCACCTAAGAGGATTTAGCTCATGTTCAAGGTGAAAGTAATGAAAATACAGCAGCCAACATCCATATCAGTCGTGATTACAACCTTAAATACCAACTAATCACTAGGAGAAAGAATAATAAAAGAAGAGGAGTGAAGAGAAGAAGCTTCCAAAGGAGATTCCAGCTTTCCCAAGCTGGAAATTCCTCCAAACAGCAGCCTCCTTGTCTTTTTCCCCTTCAATGACAGCAGCAACTTCTAGGTCAACTTCTCCAACTTTTCTTCTCATTCTTTTGGGCAAAAGAAGCATTTATACCCTCTCTTTTCATTGATTTCAGGGCTGATTAGACACATAACTCCACATGGACCTTCCCTAATTGGCTGAGATGGGACAACTCAACTCACATGGCTGCCAGCTCAATTAATGAAGGCTTTCACGGATTTAGCACGTGCAGAATTTTATTACCTAGACTTTCTGCCTTCTGCTTGTGAAATCAGTTGCTGCAGCAAAACCTGAGTGACCATATACCAGAAAAATTAGCTAAAAACAAAAGAAATCTGCACTAAATTAAACTCAAGCTTGGCCTACTGATATGTAAAAAATGTTCATCAAAGAATATTCATTTTCAAGCACAAACCAAAGCTCAAACACATCAAAGGGTAGAGTTTTTAAGCCTAAAAGAGAACCAATAGCTCTTATTTCTAAGAGCTATCAAACCCCCAAACTTGAATCATTACTCGTCCCTGAGCAATGCTAGCCTACAAAAACTCTAACTCATCATCCCATATTCAGCTTGCAGTCAAAATGGCCTAACTAAAGCACCTAGCTACTTCTTGACAAGCCTACCTCTCTGAATGCATACAACTACTCAACAAAACATTCCTTTTACAAAATCACCTTTCAACTTGGCATTTTCAAATTTTTAGCGCTCTTCTAACGATCCTCTAGCTCAACCTATTTACAAGAGCCATCATATCAAATTATACCAGCCTATTGACATCAAGGAAGCCACTAACCTTCAAGCCTAAACTTAGCTCAAACCTTAATCCTAAAGCTTGCAAAGCAATCCTATAGCCTCTTTGCCTAACCTCTAAAGCTTCTAAGCTCAACCTAAACTTCTCTCTTAACTTTTTATTCTCTTTTTTTTTACCAACTTAGAAAGTCTCATAGGTTATAGCTTTTTGGTCCAAGAATGGCAACACTTTATGGTGAAACTCACCTTAGCCTCCAAGCTCATCACCTAACGAGAACTACACTCATTTCCCTTAGAGTTGACTAAGATTTGCTCTCTAGCAACCACTTCCTTGCTTCTTAGAATGGCGACACTTTTTGGTGAAGCTCACCTAAGCCCTGGGGAAGATTGCAACCTTCAAGCTAACACTCATCCCTTTTTCATCTCATTTGAACTTTTCTTTTCTGCTCATTCATTTTTTTTATATATATGTGTTTTCTCTCCCCTTGAGCTACTTTTTGACACAGGGGCAAACTATGGGTATCATAAATCCCCCTGGTTACTAGGCAAGCTCAAGGAAAATAGAAAACCTTCAAAAAGGGAGAGGAGTGTATCTTAGGCAAAACTAAGACAAAAAGGAATGCTTTCTAAGTTGCCTTTTCTATTTCTTTTTCATGTTTTTTTTCCCAAGGGTTACCTCACCCCCAAACTTAATCCATTCATTGTCCCCAATGAGTGAGAAAGCAAGGCAAGGACCCCCAAACTTATTTTTTTTTTTTTTTAGAGAAGCTAAGGCTTATTACTTAGGAGGATTATAAGGTTTGGGCAAAAGGACTAGGAACAAGCTTTCCTAAGATTTGAGCTAAGCTAAGGAGGAAAATTAGGAAGCTTCCTATCCACCTAAGGACTTAAAGCACAACAAGATAATCAAACTACACAAATAGGCTAGGCTATTGGGGATCATTACCCAAAACACTTTCTTTTCAAGCAAAACAGATTTTTTTTCACAGCTGCTGCTGCAGCATTCAGCAAGGCTAAGCTTAACCAAAAGAACAGCCTAGAGCTACAGCTAGGCCTTACCTACTTCCACACAAGCTGGACAATCCATATTTTCAAAGCAGAACACAATATACCAGCTGCAACATGCTAAAAATCAGCAATTCAAAATTCTCTAACAGAAAATTTATGCACCAGATGGCTACTCTAGCTTACTTAGCATTTTAAACAAGCTCAGTATTGCTAAACATCAACAATTTCAGCAGCTCACCAATCTTAAAATTTTTCATGAAATGACTTTTCTAACTTAAAATATCAATTCAAGCAAAAATGACACTATCTAAGATTTAGAGGTATATCACATAACATTTGAAACAGAAAAGAACATGTGCATTTTTGCGTTACTATGCTTTCCCAATTTCAGATTTTTGGTACTTACGCATTTTCCAACACTCAAAGGACATGATTTCATTAAAACAGATGCATTGTACACAAATGAGCAGCTTCGTGTTCTAACTAAGCCCTTAAAACAGCACCTAGGCAAGCTGAATTCATGCTCACACTACCATTGCCTTACCATTTGGCTCAAGTAAACCTAAAAGTCCCATTTAGCATATCAGATGCTTGCACGAGCTAGACAGCTATGAGAAACATTACTAGCCAAAATTTTTTTGCACCTTATGGAAATTTTACACACTATCATAATGGCTAATAACTTGCAAAAACAACAGGCCTATTTTAATTTCAACTCCTATCCTTAAATGTGATTTGATACTTCATAGGAGATAATTTACCAACTTCTTCAAGAATGAATCCCACGCCAAGCATTAAGCCACAATGAATTCTCACAAAGGTACAAATTCATAAAATAGAATTGAAGTCAGCACACAAACATTTGCTAAAATAAAAGATATACTGCTCATTGATTTAACTTTTAGCACCAACACATTTTTTTTTTCAGATAACGCCTAACAAAGCCACTTAAAGACAAAAGACAAACACAACAGACTTGAACAAAAGCGAAAAAGAAAACAACAAGATAAACCAGCAGCAAACCACACAACAAACATAATTTTTTTCAGAAAAGCAGACAATATCAGCAGAAAGCAAGCAACAGCAACCACTCCCCTTCAATCTTCATCAATCTTCTTGATCATCATCAGCATCATTTTCATTCCCGCTGGGAGATGGGGAAGGGCACCACGGGTCAAATAAACATGTTGGGAATTGAGGAAATGGCTGAGGAAGCTCCTCAAAGCTGTATTCAAATGTTTTCTCCATGGCAGAGTCCCTAAGATGAGCATATTGCCAATAAGTCTTTTGCTGACTCTCACTGTGTTCCATTTGCCTCATCAACCTTCTCTGCTGCCTTAAAATCTCCTCAACCCCACAAACCATATTTGTGCTTGACCTTCCCTTCTTCTCCCCATGTAATCTTGTTATAGATGCTGAATCTATGATTCCTTTGTCCATTAAAATTTCTTCATTCTCATCCACCTCGATTTGAGCCCTCAAACATAATGCTGTAATCAGATTTGGGAAAAACAATCTTCCTACCTTCCTTTTTGAACATGCCACAATCTCCTTTGCCAAGAGCTTTCCCACGTCAATGCTCAGGATTTTCAAGATGGAAAAAATTAAGAGAACTCTTTCTTTAGACACCGTGGTGTCATGAGTAGTGGAGAGCAACCTACTCCTTGCAAAGGTGTGCCAAACGTTTGCTTCGGGCTTAAGGTATGCAGCCAATAGTGTTCGAACTGAGTTCCTTGCCACCTTCCAGCTTGCTCCTTCAACAGCACAGGTGACTAGAGCTGAATGGAGCTGCTCTTCAGATGGAGCAATCTCCATTGCGTTGAAAACTGCATGGGGGAAATTAAGAAGGTTGTAGAATTCATTGATGGCTAATGGCGACCAGTCCACCTATTTTCCTCTTACTTTGGTTCTGAAAAGCTCATTGTCTTGGACATTTGCATAGAATTCCCTCACCAAGGGAATAACAGCTGGTTCTGGCTTTTGGCAAAGTAATTGTCATCCAAGCTTGACGGTCACTCCTGAAACATATGAGGGAAGCTTTTCAAAGTCTGCCTCAAATCCTCTCTCGGGAAGAGGATCTCTTTGGAGCATGACTTCAAATTTTTTCTTAGCGGCAGCATTAACAAACTTCTCCATGGGACTCTCATCAATTTCCAGCATTGGCTCTTTTCCCTTTTTCTTTAGGCTCTTCTTTCTTGCTGGAGGACTTCTTGGGGGAGGTGCAATTTCTTCCTCAACTTCTTGCTCTTGAACTTGAGTCACAATTACTTCTTCATGAAGTTTTTCTTGCTCCACCACTTGTTTTCCCTTTCCCTTGTTTTTAGGACTCCTTCTTATGGCCTTAGATTGTCCACCTTCACCTAAAACAACTATTTCTTTATCTTGCGATTTGCTTGATGGTGCTGAAGATTCAGCAACTTTTGGCCTAAATAGCTTTTTGAGAACTTTGGGAGCCATAGATAAAGAAGAAACAAGCTTCGGGTTAGGAAAGGAAGCAGTTTTTTTTTTCAGAAGAATTGCTGCGGATTGCTTGAGCTTGAAAGGCTACACTCATTGTTTAAATAAGCCATAAAAGATCTTCTCATTGAATAAGCAAACTCAGGTTGTTGAGGGGAATCACGGGCCTTAAAGTGCTGCAGCCAGCTCACTGCCCCAAAAATTAAGTCTACTGCTATGGGACTGCAAGGATTCTGCTGCTATGGGACTGCAAGGATTCTGCTGCAGCTTCCATATTTCATCTTTTTAGACAAACAACATCTTGATTGCAAATTCCCATCAACTCCATCTTTTCAAATCTGATGATAGCAATCTCATCAGCTGGTTTTTTTTTTCTCCCAAGACCAGCAAGCTCACTGCCCAAAGAAATCTTTTTCCAAGATTCATACTTCACCTTTTGCATGAGAACTCCTACCAAATAAAAGCTTGCTTGCACAAAAGAAACTATATTGTCAGCAACTAAATACTGAAATTAAAGGCAAAACAACTTGAATAAAATGAAAGCAACTAGCTACAACTAAACACTACCAACGGCAAATCAAAAGAAGAGCAATAAAGACAGAAGAATTAAAGCTAAAAACTGCTGCAAATTGAAATAAAACAGTAAATTTGAATGCACTTTACCACCTTTAGGGACCAAAAGAGTATTCAATAGAACTTAAAACACATTATCCCTATCTTCCCCTTCCATTTCTCAAATCTCTAACAAATTGCAAGAGGCAAAACACCTCTGGAATTCTTCACCCCAGTAGTGTTTTAATCTCTGACCATTGACCTTGAATTCTCTTCCATCACTTTCATCCCTTAATAACACAGCTCCATGACTATAGGCTTCTAACACAGTGATGGGTCCCGACCACCTAGATTTGAGCTTGCCAGGAAAAAGCTTTAGCCTAGAGTTAAACAACAAGACCTTTTGCCCCCTTTCAAATTGTTTAGGCACCAACCTCTTATCATGCCAAGCCTTTGTCTTTTCTTTGTACATCTTTGCATTTTCATAGGATAGTTGTCTAAACTCCTCCATCTTTATAAGTTGAAATTTTCTCAATTCACCCGCTGCTTTATGATCAAAATTGAGCTTTTTAATGGCTCAAAAAGCTTTATGTTCTAACTCCAAAGGCAGATGGCAAGATTTTCCAAAAACTAACCTATATGGAGACATGCCCAAGGGAGTTTTAAATGTTGTCCTATAGGCCCAAATGCATCATCAAGCCTAATAGACCAATCCTTTCTATTTGGGCTGACCATTTTTTCCAAAATGCTTTTAATTTCCCTATTGGAGATCTCGGCTTGCCTGTTAGCTTGTGGATGGTAAGGGGTTGAGACTCTATGCTTAACATTGTACTTAACCAACATGTTGTTCATCATTCTATTCACGAAATGAGTCCCCTCATCACTTATTAAAGCTCTAGGAGTTCCAAAACGAGTAAAAATGTTCTTGTGCAAGAATTTTAACACTGTTTTGGCATCATTTAAGCGACAAGCAATAGCTTCCACCCATTTTGACACATAATCTACAGCCAAAAGTATGTATAAATTCCCAAAGGAAGGTGGGAAAGGTCCCATAAAATCCAAACCCCAAACATCAAAGAGTTCTACCTCTAGAATGTAAGTGAGAGGCATTTCATCTTTTTGGCTCAGATTTCCCTTCCTTTGACACTTGTCACACACTTTACTAAACAAATGAGCATCTTTAAACACCGAGGGCCAATAATAACCTAACTGAAACACCTTTGCAGCTGTTCTTTGACCACCAAAATGTCCACCATAAGGGGATGAATGACAGTGAGCTAAAATGGACTGAACTTCACTTTCAGCAACACATCTTCTAAAAATTCCATCTGCACACTGCCTATACAAGAATGGTTCATCCCAAAAATAAAATCTCACCTCAGAGTGGAATTTTTTTAGCTGTTGCTTGGTCATATCAGGGGGCACAACTCCACAGGCTAGGTAATTTGCAAGGTCTGCAAACCAAGGAGTGTCAATTTCCTTCACTTGAGCTACTGTAAGTAGTTGCTCATCAGGAAATGAATCCTTAATTTCACTCTGCTGTAACAGTTTCTCATTGCCTTCCAGCCTTGATAAATGATCAGCAACAAGATTTTCAGAACCCTTTTTATCCTTAATCTCCAAGTCAAACTCTTGGAGCAAAAGCACCCACCTAATTAGCCTTGGTTTAGCATCTTTCTTGGCCAAAAGATATTTAATGGCAGCATGGTCAGTAAAATCTGTTACCCTTGTTCCCACTAAATAAGGTCTAAATTTTTCAAAGGCAAACACTACGGCTAAAAGCTCTTTTTCAGTGGTGGTGTAATTCTTTTGGGCCTCATTTAGAGTTTTACTAGCATAGTAGATAGGGTGGATCAGCTTCCCTATTCTTTGTCCCAACATAGCCCCAACAGCGAAATCACTTGCATCACACATCAACTCAAATGGCAGAAGCCAATTAGGTGAGGAGATGATAGGTGCAGTGACTAATGCTGTTTTTAGGGTGTTGAAAGCCTTCAAACACTCAGCATCAAACTCAAAGGGGCGGTTCACTTCTAACAATAGGCAAAGGGGCTTGGAAATTTTTGAGAAATCCTTGATAAATCTCCTGTAAAATCCAGCATGCCCAAGAAAGCTTCTAACTCCTTTCACTGTGGTTGGAGGCTCTAGCTTTTCAATGATCTCTACCTTGGCTCTATCCACTTCAATGCCTTTCCTCGAGATTTTGTGCCCAAGAACTATGCCTTCTTTGACCATAAAGTGGCATTTCTCCCAGTTGAGCACCAAATTGGTTTCTACACATCTTTGCAATACTTTTCCCAAATTAGTGAGGCAAGCTTGAAATGACTCCCCAAAAACCGAAAAGTCATCCATGAATACTTCCATTATTGTCTCCACTAAATCAGAAAAAATGGCCATCATACACCTTTGAAAAGTGGCAAGGGCATTACAAAGACCAAATGGCATTCTCCTAAATGCAAAAGTGTCATAGGGACAAGTGAAGGTGGTTTTCTCTTGATCTTGAGGGGCTATGGTGATTTGGTTATATCCCGAATAACCATCCAAAAAGCAATAATAATCTTGCCCAGCTAGCTTGTCCAACATTTGGTCAATGAAAGGTAAAGGGAAATGGTCTTTTCTTGTGGCCTTGTTCAAACGCCTATAATCCATACATACCCTCCATCCTGTCACTGTTCTAGTGGGAACTAGCTCATTTGCCTCATTCATCACCACGGTCATACCTCCATTTTTAGGCACACATTGGACCGGACTAACCCAATTACTATCAGCTATAGGGTATATAATTCCAGCATCTAGCCACTTGATTATCTCATTTTTCACTACTTCTTTCATGGTCGGATTAAGCCTCCTTTGTTGCTCAACCGATTTGAAGTTTCCTTCCTCCAAATTAATTTTGTGCATACAAAAGGATGGACTTATACCTTGAATGTCAGCTAGAGTCCAACCAATGGCCTTTTTGAATTTTTTCAACAATTCCAACAGTGCTTGTTCATCTCCAGGGAGCAAACTTGCTGAAATTATAATAGGCAATGTTTCTTGTTCTCCCAAGTAAGCATATTTCAAGTGGTTGGGCAAGGGCTTTAGCTCTAACTTTGGAGGCTCTACAATGGAGGGCTGCATAGGTTTAATTTTCCTATCAGTCAACTCCAGTGATTCAAAAGCTCTCTTAAAGCTAGGAGTTTTAGTCACTACTTCCAGATTCTGCTGCACACACAGAAATTCTAAGTCTTCCACGTTTATCTCACCAAACTGCTGTATGTGGTGCTGCAATAGTTCTTCCTCCCATTTATGAGCTACCAACTCATCCAACACATTAATCACAGAACACTCCTCCACCTCAGCTGGGCATTTCATGGCATCAAACACACTGAATTTGACTTCTTGATCATGCACTCGCATAGTCAATTCACCTTTTTGAACATCTATTAAAGCTCTCCCTGTGGCCAAAAAGGATCTCCCTAGGATAATTGGGACATCCTTATCCGCTTCATAATCCAAAATGATAAAATCCGCTAAAAAGATAAACTTATCCACTTGAACTAAGATGTCCTCAATTTTTCCTTCAAGGTAGGTGATTGATCTATCGGCAAGTTGCAAAGTTACAGTGGTTGGTCTAGCCTCTCCTATTCTTAATTTCTTGTAAATGGACAATGGCATGAGGTTTATGCTAGCTCCAAGATCGCACAGAGCTCTTCCCAACTCTTTACCACCAATAGAAACAGGAATGGTAAAACTTCCAGGGTCTTTCACTTTGGGTGGAATCCTATTTTTCAAAATTGCACTACACTCCTCAGTCAATGCCACAGTTTCATACTCACCCAATCTCCTTTTCTTTGTCAAAATATCCTTGAGGAACTTCACATAGTTGGGCATTTGTTCCAAAGCCTCAACTAGTGGGATGTTTATATGAAGTTGTTTCAGGACCTCAAGAAATTTCTTAAAATTGGCCTCTTGATTTTTCTGCTTTAGCCTTTGGGGAAAGGGTGGTGGGGGCGGTTTAAATGTAGGGGAATATGTAGGAATTGACTTAGAAGGAGCTACAGGGGCTGCTCTAGGAATTTCCTCAATTTCCTCACTCTCTGGACTTTTTTCTACTTGACTTCCAGCAGGTTTTTCAACATTTTTCTCTGCTGTCTTTTCCATATCAGCATCAATATCAGCTGGTTTTTCCACTTGTTGTCCAGCTGGTTTTTGTTGGGTTGGCCCTTTTTTCTCAACCAAAGGCTTCCCACTTCTTAGCTCCACAGCTTGGACTTGTTCCTTTCCTTCCCTCTTTGAATTTTCAGTGTCCGAGGGAAGTTTACCCTGTGGCCTAGCTTTCAACTCACTAGCAATTTGGCCCATTTGAACTTCCAAATTTCTCAATGACGCTTGGTGAGTTTGAATTGAAGCATCAGTTTTTTCCATATACTCCTTGAACATGCTCTCTAAGGAACTTCCAGTGGCATGTTGTTTCATGGTATTTTGGAACTGAGGTTGCTGATTTTGTTGCCCAAATCCGGAAGGTCCACTCATCTTTTGTTGAGCTTGTTGGGTGTTGGAATTACATCCTTGACCTCCCCAAGCAAAATTTGGATGATTTCTCCAACCCGGATTATAGGTATTGGAATAGGGATTATTCCTAGGGGCATTTTGGTTTCCTACATAACACACTGAGGCTGGATTTCCAGGGCAAAATTCAAACTTGTGATCCTCTCCACAGTAAACGCATGAATCTGCTGCATTCTGATTTATACTGATTGCTACAGCAGACTGGTTTGCACTGGAATTCATCAACTGCAAATTCTCAAAGCCTGAATTTAACTTTTTCATCATGCTTTCCATTGAATCAAACCTCGCATTAAAGGATGTAACAGTGTCAACCTCAAGAATACCCTTATTTTTCTTCCCAGCCACACTTCTAGAATCAGACCATTGGCAACTATTTGTGGAAATTCTCTCCAAAATGGCATAAGCTTCATCATAAGTCTTGGATAATAAAGCACCATTAGCTTAAGCATCTACCATGTTTTGAGTAGCCCAATTCAACCCATTATAGAAAGTCTCCATTTGAATGCAATGGGGGAGTCCATGGTGAGGGCATTTTCTGAATAATTCCTTAAATCTTTCCCAAGCTTCACTAAAAGATTCATCATCAAATTGTCTAAAAGACACTATATCCGATCTAAGCTTGGCATTTCTTGTGGGAGGGAAGTACTTAATGAGGAATTTCTCTGCTAACTCATTCCACGTAGTGATGGAGCCAGGAGCAGTTATTTAATCAAGCTTTGGCACCATCTCTCAAAGAATAAGGAAACAAGGTTAACCTCAAAGCATCTTGAGAAACTCCTTGAATTTTGAATGAGTCACTCACTCCCAAAAAGGACTTAAGGTGTAGGTGTGGGTCCTCAGAAGGTAATCCATGAAATTGTCCCACCGTTTGTAACATTTGGAACATAACAGCCTTCATTTCAAAATTGTGTGCCTGTATCTCGGGTCTAGCTATCCCAGGGTACAACTCATTGAAGGTAGGGACGACATAGGCTCTAATAGCTCTTTCCCTATCATTGGCTATAAGGACAGGGTTTTCAGTTTGATTTTCTACCCTAGGTTGCTGATTTACCTCAGGATTAGGTTGCTGGTTGTTTTGGTTTTCTTGATTTCTAGGAGGTACAGGGGGTAAAAGAGGTGGTGGATCCATCCTATTGTTTCTCTCCCTTTGTTCCCTTCTCCTCCTATGAAAAGTCCTTTCAATTTCAGGGTCCAAACCGAATTCTAAGTCAGGGAATTCGTTCATACACAGCTACCAGCACCTGCAAAGTCAAACAACCAAGTTAGAAGCTGTTTTAGCACCAATTTCACCAAATTTCAGCTAAAAAATAGCAAAAATCAACTCAATCCCCGGCAAAACGGCGCCAAAAACTTGTTGCCTTGTGCAAAGTGATTCTAAATATGCAAGAAAAACTCACAAACACACGTGCAAGTGCACACGATCAGCAGCAAGTGATAAGTATTTTTATATCGTTCTCCACAGGGATTGATGCACGAAAATCACTATTCTTAAGCCTATTTCCAATGAAATTCAAAGTAACCAAGAACCAAATATTTTTTCTTGACTAAGTGCAAGAGATTAAAATGGTAAACAAGTTTAAAATGATAAGGACTAAAATAGAATTCAATAAAAAAACAGCAAATTAGCACAGAGAAAGCAAGGTTCAGATTAGGGGCTGTCTACTCTCACAAGCTGTTTGCTGTAGTAGAACTTTATAATTACGACTCACACAGAATTTTCTACGGGAATCTTCCAATTCTCCTCTAGTTAGGTGATTAAACTCCCATTTAACCCCTTCTTTTTAGCTCAACTGATTTAGTGCCTTAGGTGGTTATTTATCCCTAAATACCCACTCATTTTCATGATCATTAAAGACTAAGGTAAAGCAAGGTAGTCGGTTATCTATTGTTTTCCCAAACACTAAATAACAATGCTAGAAAATGGTTGGCCAAACGAAATTCCAGCTTTAAGCATGAAGAACACTTTGCTTTAAGTTGCAATATATAAAATTCCACTAAAACAAACAACAAGTTCAAGCTTAAGCACCCTAATCCTCACCTAAGAGGATTTAGCTCATGTTCAAGGTGAAAGTAATGAAAATACAGCAGCCAACATCCATATCAGTCGTGATTACAACCTTAAATACCAACTAATCACTAGGAGAAAGAATAATAAAAGAAGATGAGTGAAGAGAAGAAGCTTCCAAAGGAGATTCCAGCTTCCTCCAAACAGCAGCCTCCTTGTCTTTTTCCCCTTCAATGACAGCAACAACTTCTAGGTCAACTTCTCCAACTTTTCTTCTCATTCTTTTGGGCAAAAGAAGCATTTATACCCTCTCTTTTCATTGATTTCAGGGCTGATTAGACACATAACTCCACATGGACCTTCCCTAATTGGCTGAGATGGGACAACTCAACTCACATGGCTGCCAGCTCAATTAATGAAGGCTTTCATGGATTTAGCACGTGCAGAATTTTATTACCCAGACTTTCTGCCTTCTGCTTGTGAAATCAGTTGCTGCAGCAAAACCTGAGTGACCATATACCAGAAAAATTAGCTAAAAACAAAAGAAATCTGCACTAAATTAAACTCAAGCTTGGCCTACTGATATGTAAAAAATGTTCATCAAAGAATATTCATTTTCAAGCACAAACCAAAGCTCAAACACATCAAAGGGTAGAGTTTTTAAGCCTAAAAGAGAACCAATAGCTCTTATTTCTAAGAGCTATCACCTGCCGACTTAACTTTTAATATTGTCTACAACACCACACCTGGGTTTTTCTCGATCAGAGCAGCGGAGAATGCTGGAATTAGTGCATACGACGCCTCGGGCGAACCTCTGATGGCAGTAAGTGCAAGCTCCCGCCCCCTCCAAGCCTTGTCATAACTGATGTTGACGCCATGTTTCCTCCTCATATAGCTGATAACATCACGCGGGCGACATTGGACCTTGTCATTTACTTTTAGAAATGACTTCACACACTCCCCCACGAGCCATGTTGTGGCTTGCCTGTGGTCATTTTTTACAATATCAACAGGGCATTCGTGCCTATCCACGAACTTGCGAACCATCCACAAACCCCCATCCAAATGACGAGACGCCCGGATGTACCAACAACATGCAACGTCCTTGCATCCAACAACAAACGATTTCTGGTTGGACTTAATGGTTCGTAGCTGGAAACTGTTTTTTAAAGCAAGCAAGTATATTGCTTTCCTTAACTGGTCATTGTCTTGAAAAACCGAGTCTCCTGTAACAGATACTTATCCTTCAACGTCAACATAATCAATAATTGCGTGATTTTTTTTGGTGGTATTCTGCTGCAAGGTTAATCCGTGATTTCCATCTTGTAAATGCATTGCGTTTACAGCCTGCGAATCTACCTCACAGTGGTCAGCCACAACGCATATGTCGCTAACCATCCCATCACCAATGTTGGACATAAACCATGTAACATCCCTGTCGTCGGTGATCCGGATTATGTTAGACTTGTTGATACCATTCCGGTACATGGTTAACCGAGTGATCATGTGCTTGCCAGACGGAAATACCTTGCTCCGAATGCATTCATTGAACTCTTGTATTGTGCATCCCTCTGGTACTAGCACACTGTCGGACTTAAAAACGCTGTACCGATTGTTTTCATCCCACCTACCATCGAATAGTACCACCACGTTCAGTAGAACACCTTGCGGCATGGAGTGCATCTGGTATGGTGTGATCCAAAAACGTACACCGATCTGGCCCACAAACCCCTGCTGTATACTGAGAATACAGGGGGCAGTGCCTGAAACTGAAGATGCTTGGTGTCAACAGAACGATGTACTCATCGATAGAAGACCCAAATCCAGATTTTTGTTAAGAAACAAACGTGAAAAATGATCTGAAAAAATCTACCCGATCAATTCTGAAAAAAAACAATATTTAGTTTAAATTTGAAAATTATCTGAAAAATCTACTAGAGTAATTTTAATCGAAAAGACCGGAGATTTTGTTGGGAAGGAGTTTGGATACACCGTACGCAAAATGTGGGCCCACGTCTGGTATTTGAAAAATACATCAGGGGTAAAGATGGAATACCATGATAACCGCTGTCACGCCTGGCTCACGTGTGGCCATTTTTCTTTTTTTTTTTTTTTTGGCTATATTTCAGTTTCACCCCCACTAAGCTGCTATATCCCCTAATTTCTCTTTTTTTTTTAAGTGTTTTCGAAGTATTTTAGAAAATTTTGATACGGCCATGAGAATCTGAAACTCAGAGAATTATGTCTAAGTAATTTCTGGAACTTTGAAACTAAAAAACTATTTATCTCAAAGCTATTTTAATCATCCATTTTGAAACTCATGATTAATTACATGTATTTTCTTACCTATCATAAAAAAAGTATGTCTTTTAAAAAAAAAAAAAACAATGTCATGTCAAAATTCAATCAAATAATAGTCAATGGAATCTTTTCTCCAAGAGAGAAAAATCCTCTTTATTGGGTCTATTTTTCTTCTTGCAACTCAATTAATTCTTTTGACAAGTTTTTTCTTTTTTCAAAAAAAAAAAAAACAGAAATAGGACTAAATTGATGAAAAGGAATTAAATAAAATGTTTTAAATTTAAAATAAAATAAATATTGGAACAAATAAGATAGAAGAGGAACTGGTCTTAAATAAAATTTAAGAAGAAAAAAGAAAAAAAAAATCACATTTTAATTTTTAACCTTCACAATCAAACATTTGATGACTTTTTTTTTTCTTTTTTCTTTTTTGATGTTTTGATTATTTATTTGGAATAATTGTTAATTTGGATAAGACATAAAATTTAATTAGAAGTATTTATGCAGTGCGAATTCTTGAGGCGATCGGCTACCAGTTTCCTTCTGAGCTCTGCAAAACGGAGCATTTGACTGAGTTCTGAGGGCGGAGGATCACCGCACTCCGGCGCCTATGACGGTGGTTGCTCGCGGTCAAAATTGATCGGAAGCATCGAAAAGTGCCTTACTGTATTTCATTTTACTTGAAAATTTATTCAGAAGTTGGCATCAGAAATGAACTTCATGCGAAGTCTTTTGAGACAACCTTTAGCCATATAATAAAGGATCGTTTTGAGCTGAAGTTTTACTTCTCAACTTCTGTTTAATAACTCCATCTCGTCCTGCTTAGCTCAGAGTTAAAGTGCGTGAGTTGAAACTGAAATGGAAAGATGCAATGCGATATTTTCTTCTATGTAATTTAACTGCTTTTTTGCAACTTCTTGAACTTGACATTTCTCGTTAGAAGTTTCTGCATTTTTGCTGTTTCTTTTTTTTTTAAGATAAGAAACAGAGGAACCAATCTATTGATATGCACAAAGGCCAGCAAAAAAAAACAGCCTAAGGGCAGGGGGAAGAGATATCCCCTCCCACAACAAAAACCTAAACAAAGGCAGTCCAGTTAGAAACAATCATAGACAAGCTGTAATTACAAAAGAATTTCTTGTGTTTTGTACACCACCAAGATGCAGTATATTTAATATTAAAGCAAAAGTAATCAAACGGAGAACTTTTATCTTCGAAGACCCGGCGGTTTCTCTCAAGCCAAAGGTTCCACAACAAAGCTCTTGCTGCCATACTCCACAATATCTTCCCTCTACCTCTAAAATTCCAGCCCGAGAACACTTCATCCATCCACTGATCCATCTTTTCAGGAAAAGAAACATGAATGTTAAATTCCCCCAACAGCCACCTCCAAGCCGCACAAGCAAAAGAGCAATGGAGAAAGATATGGTCTAGGGACTCAGAATTCCTCCAACACAAAGAACAGACCAACGGGGAGAACACACGGTTGCTGCATTTCTTCTGAAGAATGCCAAGGGTAGGAGCAAAATTCTTCCAAATGTATTTGATCAAGGGGGTTTTGAGGGTAGGACTCACCTCTGCCAGCTTTAAGAAAGCAGATTTTGAAGAAAAAATTCCAGATTTTTCAAGGCACCATAGAGATTTATCACTACCATCCCCTAGGCGAACAACATCGATCCTCTCTATCAGCCCAATCCAACTGGTGATCTCCCAATCAAATAGGCCTCGTCTAAAACCCAAGTCCCAATCCATCGATTCTGAGTTCCAACATTGCTCCACCATGACATTTTTCTTAATAGAGATGTTAAACAAATCTGGGAAGGAAGAGGCTAGCGTGTCATTCCCAATCCATCTGTCTTTCCATAAAAGAACCTTATCACCCTTATTCACCTTAAAACTGATGAAATTATTGAACCATATACCCGTTTTCATGATATCGAACCAGGGCCTTCCTCTAGCTTTACCTTTCGGGGGAAGGGAGCTCCTGATGTGGACTTTTCCTAACCGCAAGCGCACGGGTCAAGTAATAATATAGTGAATAGTAAATTCGAATGTCGTCCTCTGGATTGGATTTTTAAGCAAATTGAGTATTGTGAATTATCTTGCCCAATTTTATTTAGGGATCAAAAAGTGATGAATAGGTGATGATAAAAACAAATCAAAGCAAGTAAAAAGTATGGAATATCAATTGGGAAAACTACTTAGGGAATTGATTTCGCCGATTTCGTTTAGGATTGATTTTAAAGAATAAGTTATTATGCACAATGAAATTATGAGCCAAAGACCCTTTAATCACAACTACCTCTCCCGAGTATAATTGATTCTCATGCAAATTAACCAACTTGATATCCCTATCTAAGTTTATTAACATGCAAGGCAATGAGATCTTTTAACCAATTCTAAAGTTAATCTAAAACCGTCATGAATTAGAAAATAAACTTTATTCATGCAATCTTGAGCAAGTCTAAATCAAATCCCCTCTCCCGAGCTAGATTCAAAACTTAAATCATCCAACTAATGGCCAATTAATTGAAAGCCTTAAATCAAGATTACAAACACAATAACATTGCACAACTTAAACCATAAATCAATCCATAAACTAAATCAGCTACATCAATCCCTAAGCTACAAGTTTAGCTACTCATGAATGTAAATACAAGCTCAACTAAACATGGGAAAGCCATAAATCTAACTAAAGAAAGAAAAGGGAAAAGAAAACTCAATGTAGGCCGAGTCCCGACGTCCCCGTCACGATCCCCCCGAACAATGGGTTGATTTCCAAATTCCTCCTTTGTTTGCAGCTCCAAAAGCCCTCTATTCTGTCCTCTTTACGGCCCCAAAAGGTCCCCAATTGAACTCCCCAAAAACCTAGCCGAAAATAAGCTTTTATTCTGATTTTTCGTCTTAGCGTCGAGACGCTGTCAAGACAGCGTCGCGACGCTGCCTCTTAAACGCGCGTTCTGAATAAGGAAAAACGGTAGCGTCGGGACGCTTCCTCTCGTAGCGTCTCGACGCTGTAAGCTTTACGCGCCTAATCTGATATGGAATGTGAGCGTCGAGACGCTCAAGAGCTAGCGTCTCGACGCTAGCTTGCTGTTGACCGAGATTTGACTTTTCTCCACTTTTACTCTTTTCATTCCTTTGCATCTTTTCACGCCCCGAGCACCCGATTACCTCTGATATTGCATTATAGCTCCAATCAACCGTTTCCTACAAAATAAACAATAAAGCACAATAAAATGGCCCAAACATCATAAAAGACTAGCTAAATTAAATAAGTAAAAGTAGCTAGCTATGCTCGCTATCAAATACCCCCAAACTTAAGCTTTTGCTAGTCCTCGAGCAAACTCTAAATCAAACATACAATGGAAGAATGGATGCAACAATCATAACTCAATCCTCAAGGCTCAAAAGTCAATAACCAAGCAAGCAAGAGATATGCACATAAGGACCAATGAGGGAGACAAATTAAAATTTTTCCAAAATTAACTTGCACAAGCGAGATCTAACTCAACAAGATAAGACTCTACTAGCCCGGGATTGGATTATTAAACTCTCAGCTCATCTTCCCTCTACACTGGCACTAAGGCTTCACTAATGAGTTAATGCAACAAATTAGTTTGTTTATCTCCATACTTAGGTGCTTTTAATTAACAAATGAATTAAGCATGTATATGTGGCACTAGCTTTCACACACCCATTGCAGGGACCCTTAACCTGAGTTTTCTCTGGTTGGCCTAACTGATCACAACGGGGGTAGCTCTTTTTGCCTTAATCTTTATTAAACATTGCAAACTGTGCACAGGCCATGGCATAATACTTTTCTTTTCAACAGTAACTACAAGAATGATTTTTCGATATGAGCATAAATAGCAGATATTCTTTTCTTTTCTCCTAAGCAAGATTAAACATGCTAATTTGCAAAAAATTAACTCTTTAGCTCTACCCTACACCTATCGAGGTGACAACAAGCATATGAACCTAATAATTCGCTCCTAAGCATTCAAATCCAAATCTAGCCAAGACAAATACTCTACTCATGCAAGCCATCTCCTAGAAAAAATTTTAAAAAGTCTCCCTTTTTGGGTACTTATGCTTACATCTCATCACAAGCTTGAAAATTGACAAGAAAGTCTATCCTAGGACATCATAATCATGCAAAAGTAGTATCCAGAAAACAACCATATGCATAATTCAAAGAAAGCTCAAAACTATAGCCCGAACTCAGATGCTCAAGGGCTCCACAAACATGCTAATCCACCCCCAAACTTAAAATATGCATTGTCCTCAATGTATAAAGAAAATAAGGCATAAACAAGCATGAGAACAATAAAAGAATGACAGGAGTGAATGATACTGGCCTGGAATGATGATGACTTCTTGCTTGAAAGCTTGGAATCTGGAGAGCTTGAAAGCAAAGGAGAGGAAGAAAACAAGACCTACAAAACAAAAACAAACGATAAATCAAAAAACAAAAAGAAAATACACTAACTTACTTGGGTTGCCTCCCATAAGCGCTTGTTTAACGTCATTAGCTCGACGTGTTGCACGTGCTTCAAGGAGGCTTTTGTTCTGTGAATCCAACAGAGGTGCTCTTTCTTGCACCTTTCCTGTAACCCATGTGAAGCACTTCATCTTTAGAGTCTTCAACTGCTTTAAAAATTTCTTTTTCGTTCTTTACTCTAATAGTGAGCTCCCTGGGCTCAATATCTATGATCGCTCGCCCAGTAGCGAGGAATGGTCGTCCTAATATGACAGGCATTGAAGGATTTTCTATCATGTCCATAACATACAAGTCAATAGGGAGGAAAAATCTACCTACTCTGATTAGTACATTTTCTACAATACCAACCGGTCTCACCACAGATTGATCAGCCAATTGGAGCTTTACAGGAGTAGTCTTAATCTCACCTATATCTAACTTTTTACACAAAGATAGAGGAATGATATTAATGCTAGCACCTAAATCACATAATGCTCTAAAAGAATAAGTACCAAAACTACAAGGAACAGAAAAACTCCCTGGATCTGCTACTTTTTCAGGTACTTTTTGTTGTACTCTGGTGCTGCATGTGGAAGCAAGATAAACAGTGTCAACTTTCTTTTCCTTTCGTTTCTTTGCTAACCACTCCTTCATGAACCTGTTGTACTGGGGCATCTCTAATGCCTCTGCAAAAGGAATATTAATATTCAGATTCATAAAAGCATTCATAAATTTATCAAACTGAACCTGATTGTTCTTTTTCTTCTTTTTCTTTTTCCTTTCCTTGGGAACCAACAGTGTGGGAGAAGGAATAGGAGGCTCAAGGTTAGGCTTTTCAGCCTCATCTGCTGATGTGTCCTCCTCAGCTTCTCCTGTAGGCGTTTCATAGTCCTCTGATTCAGGTTCCTCGTCAGATTCTTCCTGGTGTACAGTGATTGCCTTACAATACTCCATCTGGGGTTTCTCTTGTTCAGCTGGGGTCTTACCTTTGTTCATGGTGCTTACAACATTCACCAGCTGTCCCAGCTGAGTCTCAATGTTCTTTATGGCTGCACTGTGGCCATTCACCGTGGTGTTGATAGCAATGACTGCCTCCTCTAACTTGGTTGTCCTGTTACTAGACTCTGCAATGAAAGCTCCAACAAGATCTTCTAACTTTTTATTATCTTGAGTTTGAGGGGCAAAACCAGGAGGATTAAGAACATTCTTAGTATTAGCATAAGAGAAATTTTCATGGTTCCTATTGTTAGGGTGATAATGTGTAGGTGTAGAACTATTATTATATCCCCTAGAATTAAAATTTGATACATACTGAACCTGCTCGATGGTCTCCTCTTGAGGTCTAGATGCTAAAGCAGCAGATGATTCAATTGACTGTGCACTCCCTGTACCTGAAAATTTCATAAACGCATTGGCAAGGGAAGTCATCTGGGCTTGGAGTGCACTTACTTTATCAACCTCGAACACTCCAGCAGCAATCTTTTTAGGTGTAGACCGCTCAGATGGCCACTGATAGCTGTTGGTGGCCATATCCTCTAAAAGTGTGCGAGCGTTTTCCACGGTCTTGGACAGCAGAGTCCCACCTGCAGCTGCATCAACAATCGTTTTTGTACTTGGGGTTAAACCATTATAAAACAACTGTACCTGAAGCCAATCGGGGTAACCATGCTGAGGACACTTCCTCAGTAGCTCTTTGAATCGCTCCCAAGCTTCGAACAGCTGCTCATCATATTGTTGTTGGAATGTCCCAATCTCGGTCCTCAGCTTGACCGTCTTTGCAGGGGGGAAAAATTTCTTTAAAAAGGCCTGGACCAAAGCATCCCAAGTGGTGATGCTCCCCGGGGCAATAGACTGCAACCAATCACGTGCTTGATCCTGCAAAGAAAAGGGAAATAAACGTAAGCGAATAGCATCCTCAGAGACACCATTAATCTTTACCGTCCCACAAATATCCAAAAATGATTTAAGATGAGAATTTGGATCCTCAGTGGGCGATCCTCTGTATGCACAGTCTCGAGCCATCTGAATGAGACCAGTCTTCAGCTCAAAGTTGTTGGCATTAATCGGTGCATAGACAATCCCCGACTGTTGCCCCTGAAACACAGGCTGAAAATAATCTCTGATAGGCCTAGGCTCCTCAGGTGGATTTTGGTCTGCCATTTGAATAATTTCTCTATTTTCCCTTCGAAGCCTAAGAATTGTTCTTTCTATCTCGGGATCAAATGGTGCTAAAATTAAATCTTTATCCCTACGCATAAACAAACACAACTACCCTAAAACAGAAAGAAAACAATTATGGAATGAAATAAAGAAAAAGAAACAACTAATCTAAATATGGAAAATTTAATCTAGAAAAGGAAACAAAGTAACCTAATATGGAATGCAAAAATAAATATGGCAAAATGCAAATAAGGAAACTAATCTAGAGAGGAAAAACAAGAACAAATAAAGAAAAGATTACTCAACTAAAAGAAAACTAACCTAGAAAATCAAATATGGAAAGAAAAACAAATAAGGAAAAAAAATGCAATAAACTAAAAAGGTAAAAATACACCCTAAATTAAGATCAAGCAATTTTTTCACAATATCAATTTAACTAAATGTGCCAATCCCCGGCAACGGCGCCAAAAACTTGATGTGGACTTTTCCTAACCGCAAGCGCACGGGTCAAGTAATAATATAGTGAATAGTAAATTCGAATGTCGTCCTCTGGATTGGATTTTTAAGCAAATTGAGTATTGTGAATTATCTTGCCCAATTTTATTTAGGGATCAAAAAGTGATGAATAGGTGATGATAAAAACAAATCAAAGCAAGTAAAAAGTATGGAATATCAATTGGGAAAACTACTTAGGGAATTGATTTCGCCGATTTCGTTTAGGATTGATTTTAAAGAATAAGTTATTATGCACAATGAAATTATGAGCCAAAGACCCTTTAATCACAACTACCTCTCCCGAGTATAATTGATTCTCATGCAAATTAACCAACTTGATATCCCTATCTAAGTTTATTAACATGCAAGGCAATGAGATCTTTTAACCAATTCTAAAGTTAATCTAAAACCGTCATGAATTAGAAAATAAACTTTATTCATGCAATCTTGAGCAAGTCTAAATCAAATCCCCTCTCCCGAGCTAGATTCAAAACTTAAATCATCCAACTAATGGCCAATTAATTGAAAGCCTTAAATCAAGATTACAAACACAATAACATTGCACAACTTAAACCATAAATCAATCCATAAACTAAATCAACTACATCAATCCCTAAGCTACAAGTTTAGCTACTCATGAATGTAAATACAAGCTCAACTAAACATGGGAAAGCCATAAATCTAACTAAAGAAAGAAAAGGGAAAAGAAAACTCAATGTAGGCCGAGTCCCGACGTCCCCGTCACGATCCCCCCGAACAATGGGTTGATTTCCAAATTCCTCCTTTGTTTGCAGCTCCAAAAGCCCTCTATTCTGTCCTCTTTACGGCCCCAAAAGGTCCCCAATTGAACTCCCCAAAAACCTAGCCGAAAATAAGCTTTTATTCTGATTTTTCGTCTTAGCGTCGAGACGCTGTCAAGACAGCGTCGCGACGCTGCCTCTTAAACGCGCGTTCTGAATAAGGAAAAACGGTAGCGTCGGGACGCTTCCTCTCGTAGCGTCTCGACGCTGTAAGCTTTACGCGCCTAATCTGATATGGAATGTGAGCGTCGAGACGCTCAAGAGCTAGCGTCTCGACGCTAGCTTGCTGTTGACCAAGATTTGACTTTTCTCCACTTTTACTCTTTTCATTCCTTTGCATCTTTTCACGCCCCGAGCACTCGATTACCTCTGATATTGCATTATAGCTCCAATCAACCATTTCCTACAAAATAAACAATAAAGCACAATAAAATGGCCCAAACATCATAAAAGACTAGCTAAATTAAATAAGTAAAAGTAGCTAGCTATGCTCGCTATCAGCTCCACCCTCTCTGGTCTATGTCGTAGATACTCACCACGACTTTCCTCCAAAGAGCATCTTCGAGCTGACTAAAACGCCACATCCATTTTAACAATAAGGCGTTATTTTTCTGATTGTAAGCTCCAATACCGAGGCCTCCAAAATTCATAGGGAGGGAAGTTTTATCCCAATTGACAAGGTGGCTGCAACCATGACTCCCTCCACTGCCCCAAAAGAAATCTCTAACCAACTTCTCCATCTGCTTTATGACTCCCACAGGCGCTTTGAGGATGGAAAAATAGTACACAGGGATGTTGTTTAAAACAAATTGGGCCAAAGTCAATCTTCCCCCTTTCGAAATAGGAATGGATTTCCATTTTTCCAACTTCAACTTGAACTTTTCAATAATTGTGTCCCAAAAAGCAAGAGATCTATGATTCCCCCCGAGAGGGAAACCCAAATAGTTGCACGGCAGCTTCTCCACTCTACACCCCACTCTAGCAGCAAACTCGGACATCCACCTATCTTCCACATTTAGGCCTATAATGGAGGTTTTCGAGACATTAAGAGAGAGGCCCGATATCTGGAGGAAAAGAGATATAATCATCCACCATCTATAAAGGAGTTTCTTCTTAGTCGGGCTAAAAACAATTGTTTCATCAGCATATTGAAGGTGATTGATCTTGACCCCCTGTTACCTACTTGGATACCTTTCAGAATTCTTCTTTCGCAGCAAAAGTTTATCAATCTGCTAAAAGAGTCCCCCATCAAAGTGAAGAGGAAACGGGATAAGGGGTCCCCTTGCCTAAGCCCCCTCCTAGCCACAATCTTGCCCCGAGGTCTCCCATTAATAAATATAGAGAAGTTTGCCGTAGAAAGGCACTCCTTCATCCAATTCCTCCACCTGCAACCAAAACCCTTCATGTCCAGAATATGGTCCAAGTAATCCCAATCTACTTTGTCATAGGCTTTCTCGTAATCGAGTTTTAAGAGGATCCCCTTTTTCCCATTAGCAATACAGTCCCCCACAAATTCAGAGGCAATAAAAACAACATCAAGGATTTGGCACCCTTCAATAAAAGCGGCTTGGGTATTGTCAATGGTGTTAGGAAGCACCCTTTTAAGTCTTCAGTGAACACCTTGGAGATAATTTTATACAAGGAGGAAACCAGGCTAATAGGACGAAAGTCACCGACCTTATTGGCTTTAAGCTTCTTAGGAATCAGGCAAATATAAGTCTCGTTTGTCTTCTTGTTGATGATACCTTTTTCAAAAAAGTCCTGGAACACCTTTACTAGATCGGATTTCAAGATGTTCCAAGACTTTTTAAAAAATTCATTAGTCATGTCGTCCGGACCTGGAGACTTCAAATTTCCCAAGCTAAGGATTGCCTTATGAATTTCTTCTTCCGTAAAAGGAGCTTCTAAACCTGCGGCCTCCTGACTTTGGATGGGAGACCATTCCATATCCACCACCTCCATCCTTTGGCCCCTCGGCTCAGCATAGAGCTTTAGAGCTTGGAGAAGAAAAGTAAAATCTCCTCCTCTATGTCTTTATCTAGGGTTAAGAGATTGCCCCCTTGATCTTCTAGAAAGCTAATCTTCATTTTGTTCTTTCTAACCGTCATCCATCTATGGAAAAAATTGGTGTTCTCATCCCCATCTTTCAGCCACTGAAGTTTACATTTCTGCAAAAGCATTTGTTGTTCCTGAAGGACAATGCTCATAAGATCAGCTTTTAAACAACTTCTTTCTGTAAGCAAGCCACTGGACATGCCCCCATTTTCCTCTAACCTATCTATATCATCAATCCTCTCCATAATGGAGCACTTTTTATCAGTAATATGGCCGAAAGTATCCCTATTCCACTTGATCAAATGATTTTTGATGCCTTTAAGCTTCTCCATGAACACATAACCAGGAAAGCCGACAGGGTTCATCTCAGTCCACCAATCTCTTCAAATATTCATGAAGTTCGGATGTTCGAGCCACACATTTTCAAAACGGAAAGGGGAGGGACCCCAAGCTTGACTACCCAAGGAGAGAAGCAGAGGAAAGTGATCAGAAGTGGGTCTCGACAGCTTTTGGAGGGACATATCTTTAAAAGCAGTAAGCCAAGAGTGGGATATCAAAAACCTGTCAATCCTAGTGGCTGTAGGCTCCTCCCTCAAGTCAGACCAGGTGAATCTACCGTTTTTCATGGGAATATCTATGAGCTCGGCCCTGTCTATGAAGGAATTGAAAGTCTTCATGTTTCTAGTAATTCTCCCTCCCTTTGATTTTTCCGAAATCCATCTGACCACATTGAAGTCGCCGGCTAAGCACCATAAATCCGAACAGAGACCTGCCAAGTCATTCAATTCCTGTCAGAAAATGTCCCTTCCCTGATTTGAAGCTGGCCCATAGACACCTGAAATCCAACCAGAAAACCAATTTTCAAACGAGAAAGAGATAGAGATGGAGTACTCACCCAAAATTGAATCTACAACCAAGATGACATCTTCTTTCCACAAAACCAGCACGCCTCCAGCCGAGCCCACAGCATCTATGGCCACCCACCCTATGCGCTTGGCATTCCAAATAGATTTAACAAGCCGCCTATTCATCGAGTTCAATCTAGTCTTCTGCAGCAGCACCACATCTGGATTAAGCTTAGAAAGGAAATTTTTTATCAGAGCTCTTTTGGGAGGAGCTCCATTCCCCCTCACATTCCAGGAGAAAATCTTCATAAAGGAACCATGAGGCCATGCTCTACGCTAATATTCTCATCAATCATCTCCTTCTCCCAAGCCCGAATCTGATTCATGACCTCCCTCGACTTTTTCTTAACCGCCGCACTTCCCTTGGTAGAGATTGGTGTAATACACATGTTCCATTTCTTTAGATTCTTCACCATTTGCCTAAAGAACGGGAAATCCCCCTCCCCTTCTGACCCGGTTCCTTCCTGCTGGTCACTGATCGCTAAAGAGGGAGTATCTCCTAACTCTACCTGAGGCTGAACCGAAATCATGGCTCTCTCTTCACCCTCCATAAGATCCTGCGACTCAGCTTCTCTAAAACACATGTAGAACTCAGAAGGAGGATCTTCCTTATCAACAATGGGCTCTTCAGCATCTTCTGTCGGACAATCTTCCACACTACTGATGCTCAAGAAAGAAGCTTCTGAACCGATTTCTAACTCATTTTCTACATGTCTCTCAGCTAGACTTGTCGAGAAGATTTGCCCCCTTTTCATGGAAGGTTGGGAGTTGGAGCCTTTCTCAAAAGCCACCGCTTTCCCTTTCTTCTTTTTCTTTTTCGAATGAAGTCCGGGTTTCAGGGTGGGGTTCTCGTTGGGGAGAGGGTCTTTTTGGATTGTAGTCACCTGAGTGGGTCCCATGGGGGGGTTTTGAATATCCCTTGAAATACGACCAGAGCCTTCCTTGCCCTCGATTTGAAAATTTGGATTGGCGCCCATCTTACCCAAAGTGGGACAGGGGTACATAATGTTAACCACTGGACAAAAAATCCCATCTTGAACACGCCAAATGTCCACAGGGTTTGGGCCGTAGCCCATTTCCGAACCAAAAAAAATCCTCGCTGCCTCTGGCGAGAATCCTCCATGTTTCCCGACCTCTTTTCCGATCAGAAGGTTATGGTTCTCAAAAGACACTACATGGGCAACGAAGGTTTGGTCCCTATCTATCAGACGAACTTCCGAGGGAATGAATCCACAGTAATTTCCTCGAACCTTTATAGCCACTTCCATACATTCAATGAGATTCGAGTTGGCTTTTGCATAATCAATGAAGCCCCCAAACAAATCCTCAATCGCTTTAAATGTGGCCAAGCTCCATAAATGCAGAGGAATGTTCCTAAATCTAATCCACCCCCCGTAGGAGGGAATAACGGAAGATTTTCCATGAAGATTCGGGTTCCAATATTCAACTTTCACTGTTAGAGGACCGAAAGTAACCCATCCCCTGTTTGTTGTAAGCAGACGAGCCATATCTCCCGTGGGGCATTTAAGGAAGGCTTTGTCAGGAAGAAAGGGGTTAATAATGTATGTCTGTTGAGTTTGTTTTTGGATTGTGTCAAGAATCCTCCCCCAGTCTTCATGGAAGTCTCTTCTAGTGATGACCAAAGTCTCATTCCAATTTATACCCCGAACATCCTTTTCACCAGCTTCCTGCGTCCAAAGGTCCTGGAAGTTCGATGATTTCGCGCTCTTCAAGCATCTACTGTGGGCTCCCCCCGAGGGTTCCCCCCTCAGGGCTTCGGCAAAAGATCTGTTCGTCTACTTTTTGCCATCCAATACCAACTTTTCTTTTTCTTTCTCTTCATCCCCTTGACCATTCATAAAGTTCATTAATAACCTGCGAAAAGACTTCCATCCATTGAATTCCAAGTCTGCAGGGATGACCAGATTTCGCTTTCCTCCCGAGCTCTGAACCTTCGTCACTTCTAAGAAATCACCTCTTTTGTTAGCTATTTTTTGAATCCACAGGAAGCCTCCGTTGCAGTCCGTTTTCCTAAATAATTTTTGCATTTTCGGGGAAAGGAGAAGATCTTCGATATTATCCGCAATCCAAACCGCTGCTATTTCTTCTATCGAGACCTCGAAAGTTCTACGGCCATGATGCTCCACGATCTTGACATATCTTCCTCTCTTCTCCGAATCGAAGGAAATAGAGAAGGACTTGTTTTCGATTCTCTCCGACAACCTAAACCTCCCATCGGCAGAAGACGAAGGGATTTGGTCGCCGGAGCCAAAACCTCTGATGAAGCACCCAACAAAAGAAAGGAACCAACCCACCCGCCCCCTGGAAAGATCTCCAGACACCCAAACACTCCCTCACAAACCACTCAGAACCCCATCGGAACGTTCATCGGAGAGCCGAGAGAGAGAGAGAGAGCTTTTTCCATTTAGAAGCATATAGTTCATCAATCAAATATATCAACATATAGGCTCTGATGTTCAATTTGCCTGGAAATGGAACTGCCAGTAAACTTTGTTACAGTTAAGGACATTTTTACTCATTCTGATCTTGGAGAATGGGTATATCTCCATGTTTAAATCCCTGGATCTTTCTTGATGCTCTTGCGTCTGATTTTTGCCCAGCCTCCCGCTACTGTGATGGACCGAAAGCTTGAGATTAAACGATAAGAACCTTAAAAATCCTAACTGGAATCAGGCGTTGTATCAATAAGTTGTACGAGAATCCAAAATTTTTGAATTTTTGGAAACTGTTTATAGATATTCAAGAAAAGTTAGAATCTGTGTAGTCCTTGTTTTTGTTGAAGGGGGGCCTACTTCAATGCATGTTGTTCATGAAGTTTGGGCCTCTTTTATGTTCTATTTTTTATTTTTTAGCTTTCATGTGAAGGAACCATTAAAACAGTGGCTTTCCAATTTCGTCAACAATGACAGTAGGTTCCAATTTTATCGATAATGAAATTCTCCACTCCTAATAACTCTCTCCTCTACGAATCAGTGCGATTGAAACTGACATTCTAAAACATTCTTTGACACTCTTTAAAGGCTCAAAGTAATTCAAAACCATCAATGAGGAGGTGGTTGGATATTGGTGAGTGTTATGAAGGCTTTTGCATGGGGGATGAAGCATAAAAGCTCTTAGATCAGCCATCAGCTCATTCCTCTTGGATTAGTCGTATAATATATATGTATATAGATTTGAGAAGTCCTTTCCTTCCCTTGTTTCCTCCTGATTTTTGCTCTTGCCTTAGAGGCATCCTTTGAGTTTTCAATTTTATGTCAAGCTTGAACTTAGTGTTTACCACCGGTCACGCTGTTTGTGATTCTAGTATAAAGTTCAACTTTTTAAAAAATAATCTTTGAATATTTAAACTTTAATATAAAAAATTATCTTCCTCATTTATCAAAAAACTAGCATAGTTATTTATTGAGTCTGCCATATTACAGATCTAGAGAAGTTGGTCGACCACCATCGTCAACTGTAGCTGATCAAGTTGCAGATGCAGTTTCCCAATTAAACCTTGATGGGAATGTAAATTTTGAGCCTAAACCAGCTGTGGTGCATCAACCTGCGTTGGACATTTCAGATTGCAAGTGTGGAATGCCATTATGCATTTGTGAAACGTCAGTGCAGTCTATGGAAGCAGAAGCAGTTCCTTCTCAGGTTTTAATATTTAGTAATTTCTAGTGCTTCCATATATCAGTCGTGCCCCTATGAAACTTGATTATTCTTGTGGCAGAAGAAAACAACTTCCACCTCTACTCAGTACAATTCAAAACCAAAGAAGGTTGACTCCAATCATAGGAATAAAGGATCGACCTCCAACAGCAAGCTTCAGTATGCTATTTGGAGTTTTTGTTTTATTCTATATTCGAGCCTGTCTTCTCTTTCTGGCCCTGTATGTGGGAAAAGTAAGTTAATCATACTCCTTCTATGCGTACGTATGTCTTGGGTTAAGTGACATATTTTCTCATTGTTTATATTCCTGTGTGTGTAATAGGTATCAAATTACCCTCTTTATCACTGTTCGTATTATTGATTTCGTAGATAAGTCCAATCTTTAATCTGTCGTTTGTAATTTATATTATTAAATAGGAATCTTGCAGAGGAATCGAGGATTAATTATGAAGCAAGCAGCGAGGTATGTAGTCTGTGTCATCTTGATATTTATATGGTGTTTTTCAAAGGGATTTCAAGTTCTGCTTCATCTCTAGAGTTTCATATCCTTGCAGGGGTTAAGGGAAGCAATCAAGAATGGCGACACTCATGCTGTCAGGAAACTTTTGAGTGAGGTACTAAATGGTAAATGCCTTTATGAAAACCAAAATATGTAATGGAATTATTGATGTAGGACATCTTTGTTCCAATCTCGACAACTTATCATGTTTTCTTTAGTTTCTTGAAGATCTTTTCTTTTATCATCTTGTTTTTACTGTACAGTAATATTTTTGTTAAGATTGGTAGATTTCCAGCAATTAATTCCTTTTATCTAGGTTGTTAAGTTAGTTATTAGCTGTTTAGTCTTATTTTCCAGCCTTCCTATTTGTATACAAAGGGGGCTGCTGCCTTTTGTAAAGTATCTTTGACATCATTAATAAATTTACTCCATACTTGATACATCAAGTGGTATCAGAGCTCTCGGTCCAAGCTCGATTTTTCGAAATCCAGATCTTTGATTTGACAACAATGGACGCAGAAGCCTCCTCACATACAACACAAAATCTTAACCGACGCTTGTAGTCGGTGGAGAATTCAATGGAAGAAATGAAGAAAGGGCTTATAGATGTTCAGCAAGCAATTATTAATCTTACCAGACAAATGAATCAACAATACACCATTCAACAAGCTCAAAGAAATCCCCCAGTTAATCAAGACAACAATCGGATCCTTCAAGAAAATCAAGAATTTCAAGTTCAAACTGTCTGTCCAGCAAGAATGTTGGAAAATACAAATCTTGGAAGGCTCCTTGGAAATCAAATGTCGGGTTTTATGATGCAAGATTCAGATTCTTCGGATAAAGGACAACCAGTAAATATAAACCTTCAACATCGAGGGGGTAGAGCTCCAAGAAGACAGCAATATTTTGATCCAAATGTCCAAGAAAACTCGGAATTTAAAATGAAAATTGACCTTCCTAGTTTCAATGGACGAATGGATGTGGAAAAATTTCTCGATTGGGTCAAGAATATTGAAAGTTTCTTTGAATATGCCAATACCCCGGAAGACAAGAAGGTAAAACTAGTGGCCTTCAAATTGCAAAGTGGGGCTTCGGCTTGGTGGGATCAATTACAAACTAACCGAAGATACTATGGAAAACAACCTATCAAGCAATGGCCGAAGATGCTACGATTAATGAAAAAACGTTTTCTCCCACTCAACTATGAACAAATCTTGTACAACCAATACCAACAGTGCAAGCAAGGTGGACGTTCTATACTTGATTACACAGAAGAATTCCATCGTTTGGGAGCAAGAAACAACCTTCCTGAAACGGAGCAACAACAAATATCAAGATTCATTCATGGCCTTCGTGATGACATAAAGGAAGTAGTCAATTTACATCCATTAGCCTATCTTGCAGACGCCATCACATTGGCCACAAAGATTGAGGAAAATGATGAGAGCAAACCAATGAGGACTTATCAAAGAAAGAATTCATGGACAAGGCGGGACCAAAGAAAAAACACCAATGATCATAATAAAAACTTCCAACAAGGAAGTTCATCTACTTCAACACAGCAACACAAAAAGGATGAACATCTCCCCAAGAACAATGCAAATAAAGGTTTGGAAGGTAATGGTGGTAAAAAGACTTCTAATCCTTATAACCAGCCTTCTCTTGGGAAATGTTTCAGGTGTGGACAGCAAGGACATCTATCTAATGAATGCCCCCAACGACGGACACTTGCCATTCGTGAGGAAACTCAAGGTGATGATACTTTCAATTCTGAAGATTCAAATGGGTTTGAATATGCAGAACCAGACTCAGATGGGGATCAACTTTCTTGCGTTCTTCAAAGAATCCTTCTAACTCCAAAGACTGAGACCAATCCACAAAGACATAAACTTTTTCGAACAAGATGCAGGATCAATGGTAAAATTTGCCAGGTAATCATTGATAGTGGTAGCACAGAAAATATTGTTTTTAGGAAACTAGTTAATGTTCTTAAACTAAAAACTGAACCACACCCCAACCCCTATAAGATTAGTTGGATTCAAAAGGGCGGGGAAAAACAAGTAAATGAAATTTGTTCCATTCCTCTCTCCATAGGACACCATTATAAAGACCAAATTGTGTGTGATCTCTTAGAAATGGACGCTTGCCATATCCTCCTAGGTCGTCCTTGGCAGTTTGATAACCAAGCCGTACATAGGGGTCGGGAAAATACTTACACATTCACTTGGATGGGAAAAACTTTGGTTCTTTTACCTTTAGGAGCATCAGAAGACAGCAAAAAAACCAATGAGGGATCTACTAAGAAACAATTATTTACTTTGACCAAAGGTAAAGATATTTTTCCTACACATAAAAATAGTTTGGTAGCTTTTATTGTTAAGGCAGAAACTGAAAATAATAAAACAGTGTTTTTTCCTCCTGCAATTTCTAGCCTTTTAACTGAATTTCATAACATTTCAGCCCCACAATCTTCCCTCCCACCTTTACGAAATATTCAGCACCAAATAGACTTAGTTCCAGGAAGTTCCCTTCCCCATCTACCTCACTATAGAATGAGCCCCAAGGAATACCAAATTTTTACATGATCAAATTCAAGAATTGCTTGATAAAGGACACATTCAACCCAGTCTTAGTCCATGTGCTGTCCCAGCCCTTTTAGCTCCTAAAAAGGATGGATCTTGGCGTCTTTGTGTAGATAGCCGAGCAATTAATAAAATCACAGTCAAATATAGATTTCCAATTCCTTGCCTATCCGACCTTTTAGACCAACTTGGTGGTGCCTTGATATTTTCAAAAATTGATCTCAAAAGTGGGTATCATCAAATTCGTATTAAGCCGGGTGATGAATGGAAAACCGCATTTAAAACTAATGAGGGACTTTTTGAATGGTTAATAATGCCCTTTGGTTTATCCAATGCCCCTAGCACATTCATGCGCCTTATGAATCAAGTGTTACTTGCTTATTTAAATAAGTTTGTGGTTGTTTATTTTGATGATATACTTATCTATAGTAAAACAGAAGAAGAACATCTTGATCACCTTCAAAAAGTTTTTTCCATCCTTAATGATAATGAACTATGCATCAACCTTAAGAAGTGTACCTTTTTATGTACTGAAATTGATTTTCTAGGCTTTGTTATTAGTGCAAATGGAGTAGCTGTAGACCCAAGGAAGATCAAAGCTATTAAGAATTGGCCTATTCCTACTAATGTTCGGGAATTACAATGCTTCCTAGGATTAGCATCTTTTTATCGCAAATTTATTCAAAGTTTTAGTACTATTGTTGCACCTCTAACAAATTGTTTGAAGAAAGGCCAATTTGATTGGGGTGATTCCCAAAATTCAAGTTTTAATACAATTAGGAATCTCTTGGCTTCTACTCCTGTCCTTGCACTTCCTAACTTTGAAAAACCATTTGAGGTTTCTGTGGATGCTTCTGGGGTTGGTATTGGGGCTTTTAAGTCAAGAAGGTCACCCAATTGAGTTTTTTAGTGAAAAGTTGAGTGATGCTCGTCAAACTTGGAGTACTTATGAACAAGAATTATACTCTTTGGTTCGATCTTTGAAACAATGGGAGCATTATCTACTTGCCAATGAATTTGTTTTACTAACAGACCACTTTTCTTTAAAGTTTCTTCAATCACAAAAACATATCAGCAGAATGCATGCTCGATGGCTCCAATTCCTACAACGTTTTGATTTTGTGATTAAGCACACCACAGGTAAAAGTAACAAGGTGGATGATGCTTTAAGCAGGAAAGGTACTTTTCTTACACTTCTTCGTGGCGAGATTATTGCTTTTGATCATATTACCCAATTATATGACACAGATTTTGATTTTAAGGACATTTGGAATAAATGCATATCTCATAAAGCATGTTCTGACTATCATATTTTGGATGGTTTCTTGTTTAAAGGTGGTGTGGTTTGCATACCTCACACATCCCTTAGGGAATCTATATTATTAGAGACATACATTCTGGAGGTCTTGCTGGCCATTTTGGTCGTGACAAAACCATTGCTTTAATTTCTTCCAAATTTTTTTGGCCTCAACTTAAAAAGGATGTAGCCAGCTTTATTAAAAGATGTTTCATTTGCCAAACTTCAAAGGGCACTAGTCAAAATACTGGTTTGTATATCCCTCTACCTATACCTAACTCTATTTGGGAGGATCTCTCCATGGATTTTGTTTTAGGGTTGCCCCACACTCAACGTGGTTTTGACTCCGTTTTAGTTGTTATGGATAGATTTAGTAAGATGACACATTTTTTACCTTGTAAGAAAACTAATGATGCACTTAACATTGCTAATCTTTTTTTTTTCGTGAGATTGTTAGATTACATGGAATTCCTAAAACTATTGTTTCGGATAGAGACGTTAAATTCATGAGTCACTTTTGGAGATCATTATGGAAAAAGTTAGGGACAGATTTGCTCTTTAGTACTACGATCACCCACAAACTGATGGTCAAACCGAGGTTACTAATCAAACACTTGGAAATTTGGTTCGTTGCCTTAGTGGAGACAAACCTAAACAATGGGATTTATCTTTGGCCCAAGCTGAGTTTGCATTCAACCATATGAAGAATCGTTCCACAGGGAAGTCACCATTTGAGGTTATGTATACTCATCTCCTTCGTCTCACTGTTGACTTAGCTAATATTCCTTCCTCTTTTGATCTTAGTGCGGAAGCCAACAACATGGTTTCAAGGAATCAAGAGTTACACTGAGAGGTTAAAGACCATCTGGAAAAGGCCAACGCTTCATACAAATCTTCGGCTGATGTTCACCGCCGACCTCAAGAGTTTCAAGTGGGAGATTTGGTGATGGTTCACCTTCGAAAGTTAGTTATATGCATGAGAATCAATTATACTCGGGAGAGGGAATCGTGATAAAAGTTTCCTTAGCTTGTAGAATAATTGCATGGTCAATTCATTCCTATTAATCAATCCTCAATCTTAATCAATGAAATCAATTCCCTAAGAGTCTTTCCATTTGAGTCTCCACTTTTATTTTTATGCTTTTAGTCTTTATTTTTATCTTTATCATTGAGTTTTGCTCCCTAAATAAAATTGAACAAAAGTATTCGCAGTACTTAATTTGCTAGAAAACAAATCCAGATGACGACACTCGTTTTACACGAAAATAACACTATATTATTACTGGACCCATACACTTGCGGTAAGCAAATTGCGCATCAAGTTTTTGTCTATATATATATATTATCTAAAAGAGGCTGGAGAGGAGAAACTTTTGATTTCCCTTCTTGTCTCTCAAATTTGAAGATTCCTCTTTTGTCCTTTTTAATTTTATTATATTTATTATATTAAATATATTATTATATTTCTAAAATCTCTATCTATATCTCTAACCTTCAAACTCGATTTTGATTGAAAAAAATAATAAATTGATAAAATTTCTATTCGTATCTCCTAAATTTGAAATTGATTTCCTCGTTTTCATAAAAAAATAAAAGAATATTATTTTATATTTAGAAAAAAGCTCACGATTTACTAAATAATAAAAAATAAAATAATATAATATATATTTTTAAAAAATCTCAAGATTTATAAAATAATAAAAAATATAATATATAATATATATTGTAAAAAAATCTCCCGAATAAAAAAATAAAAGCATATTATTTTATATTTAGAAAAAAAAAGTTCTGATTTATTAAATAATAAAAAATATAATATAATACAGACCATCAAAATGACATTGTGGAGAGATCTTACTGAATATGAAGGACAAGAACTAGAAGACAACATGCATAATTATCCAATCATTATTGCTTTAAATCTTAAAACGTCATTCTACGAAGTTATTGATTTTATCACAAATTTAATGAATAATGTTATGGATAATTTGGTCATGACCTGGTTATGTTGAAGGGCCGAATGGGTCAGGAAAATCCCTCACATATCAGGTCAGGGGCCTGAGATTGTTTTAAGTTTTGTAGGATATGTGGTAACATCATTTGCTTGAAGCATAAAAAAGTTAGAAATTTGGTTTTGGACCTATCATTGTCAATATTTGATGTCCATATGAAGAAGCCTAGGATTCACTTTAGGGGCATGTCAGTTCTGGTGTTATACTTGAGATTGTCTCCAGTTCTAACTGAATTGTTCATTAATTCTCCATCTTCAATTTTAGTTAGGTTTCTTTACCTGTTTCTTTTGACAAACAATTAGTTTTTATTTGATATGTTGCTTTCTCGTCATGTGATAATCTTATGAACTTTTCCTCACATTGATTTTAATTTTATTATCTTTCGGACTGTTTCTTGGAGACTTCCATACCTGACTTTTAGCATTGAATTTATCTTTGTTTTAGCTAGGGTAATAAGGGCTTTATATTCTCCACTTTACTTTTCTTAAATACATATCAGAAAAATTAAGAACGAAATATTCAATTCCTTAACATGTATACTTGTAAAAGATTATAGATGTATGGAAGATTTTGGTAGATTAATTCTTAAATCTATGTAACAAAAGAATAATCTCCATTTTGATCAATTGAATGTTAAGCTTCATACTCAGTATTCTCTTTAGGGCAAAATGCACTTTTGGTCCCCGAGGTTTGGAGTTAATGTCTATTTGGTCCCTGAGGGTTGAAAAGATACACTTTAGTCCTCCAGGTTTGTAAAATCATTCTAAATGGTTCCTGACTTAACTTTGACTTAATGGAATGCTGACTGGACCGTTATTTGCTAACGTGGATATGATGACAAGGCTACTTCATTTGCTTACTAGGCAAATAAATTAAAAAATAAAAATAAAATACTAAACTATTAAAAATAGGTTACAAATTAAAATTGTTTTAAACAAATAAGATGTAAATAAAAAATCGTTTAACCCTAGCCCTAATCTCTCGATGGTCTTCTCCCACAATCAATTATTTGGTCTTATGCAGTAGCAGGTGACGCCCCATCCACCATTGCAGTGGCGGATCCAGGAATTTCACATAAGGGGGCACAATATACATAAAAATGTAATAATTCTTTTTTTTTTATCACTAATAGATTCTATCAGTGACAAAATTCAATCACTGATAGATTCCTGATAGATTCTATCAGTTATTTCTGTGTTTTTTTGGAATTTGTTATTGTTTTCCGTCACAGATAGATTTAATAAGGTGATTGGTTGTAGTTTAAATTAGGTGATAAAAGATTTCTATCACTGATAGAAATCTATCAGTGATATAAAACCTCATCTTTCTATCACGGATTGGAAAGATTGATTTCTATCAGTGATAGAAAACTATCATTCTGATAGAACTATCACAGATATAAATCTTCTATCACTGATAGAAAATTATTAATGATAGAAAACTATCATTTTTGTTTTTAAAACCTATGTCACTGATTTTGTTTTTATAGATGTCAAAGCAAAATAACATGAAAATTGAATCGGAAGAAAAAAAAAAAAAAAGCACAAAGCGAAAGTTGAAATTTAAAGAAGGAGAGACCTCAACAAAACAAAAAACAAAAAATATGTACAAAATTATCAAGTAATCAAATACACTATTGATTTCTATTAGTACAATTAACCATTAGAGTTTAGCCACCCATCACAATTTTCCTATACTTTTTAGGGATATCCTTAGAAATGACAAAAAATTACAGTGTATTTTTTAAAAATGGCCAGTTTTTTTCAATGAAAAATGACTAAACCGTTTTTAACATATTTTCACATTAATTATTCTTCCAATTATACCCTCAAGTCAATTTTCACGTGTCATCCTATATTTGAGGAAATCCTATTTGATTTAATTTAAAAAAAAGATAACCATAACAAAAATGTTAATTCCATGAATCATGGGATGATAGTTACAGCTTATATCTTCTCTCTCTTATCTATTTAGATTTTTATTGTTTTAATCCACAAATCATCATCTTCACCATCTTTTCCACCCGTTCTCAACTTTAATTTATTTCTTGTCTTTACTTCTTTCTAACACTGGGAAGACTATTGATTATAGGTATGTTGTCTCATATTCGTATTATTTATTTCATTCCTATTCATTCTTTTATTCTCGAAAGCAATTTTACTCACCCTTTGCAAAATTAGATCTTTGTATTCTGAGACTGTAAATGATTTAAACACAGTGTGTATACAAGTAAAGTCTGGGAAGGTTTCTGTATTTGCGTGATGAAGATGAGCATTTGAAAGATTTTGGAAGGTTTTCAAATTCTCCTTTTTAATATTTATTTCAATTTCTTTAGTTGTAAAAGTTAAATTGATTTGATGTGCTGATTTTTTAGATCCTCAATTTATGATGAAATTGTAACCTTAAGTATGATTTTTTTTTCTCAGGTATTTCTCTTTTATGTACTCCTATTTTTCCTCCATAAATAATGATTTTGTTTAAATTGACTTTTCGAGTCGATTTTCAAGTTCCATTCAATATTTGAGGGAGTCATTTAATTATATATAAAAAAAAAGTTAGTTATCCCATGCATAATCAAGCAATCGGTAGTTACAACATTTCACTCTTATCTATTTTATCATCTTCCACCGGATCGATTTCTTGGTCTTCACTTTTTTCAAACGTTGCCTCAGTATTCCTTTTTTTATTCGTATTCATTCTTTTTCTTTGCAAAATTAGATCCCTATACTCTGAGACCGCAAATATTTCAAATACAGTGTGTATGGAAGTAAATTCTGAGAAGTCCCTGTATTTGCATGATTTTTCTTTATCAATATACTGTATTTCTTTGATGCACCCTTATTTTTTCTCCATAAATCGTGATTTTAATTTCGTATAATATTTTTAAATTAAAATTTTTGTTTTCAAATTATTTTGTTGAGATACATTAGCATGAGTCTTATCTTGTTTATTTTGAAATTCATTGATTTAATATCATAGATTCTCTTCCTATTTTATGGTGTATTTCGGTTATGGGTAGACTAAATAAGGACTAATCAAATTCAAAGAGCCGACCAATCAAATAGGAAAAACAATGTTATTAATATTTTTGGAATCTTCTATGGGTACCAAATAATATCAATTACATTTTATTTTTGATCCGATGTTTTAGATGCATCAGGTTGTTCTTCATTTTTTGTTTAATCCTAGTTGGAATGGGTAAGTTCTTTAAGTTGTTCTTCATTTTTTGATTGAATCCAATATACTGTGTTTAAATTTTGAGTTCTCCTGTTTTTTCTCTCTTGTTTGAATTTAAATCTTTTGTTTAAAATTTAAGTTTCCAGATTTAGCTGTTCAATTTGTATTTCTATTATTGATTTGGTTATTGAATTAAGATTTGGGTCAGGGGTATTTTCGTCCACTTTGTTACCAAAAAAATTTACTAAATTTAGCTTTTGGCCATTTCTCAAAATGAAAACACGGATGACCCTTTTTCAAAACCGCTATTTTAAAAGGGTCATTTATCTGGTTGCCCCCTACCAACAAACCAACAGCTAGTTTCATTATAAAATATGATTTTTATCTATTAATATTATAAATATTTCCTTATATTATATTAAAAATATAAAGACGAGATAATTTGAGGAGAGCACGCCCCTTCATAGATCCGCCCCTGTCACCATTGCAGTCTGCCGGTGATGCCCAGACGTGGTAAAAAACTAAAGACTAGGTTGGTTTGGTGCTACCTTAAGATGCCCAGGGTGTAGTACCCTCTTCTCCAAATAACTTTTCTTATTCTAGGTTGGTTTGGTGCTACCTTTTGAGCAACATAATAATAATGTATACGACGAAAGCCAAAACCGTGTGAACAACACAATAAAATACATGCCCTTGGAAGAAGAAGAAGATAGTGCTTAAAAAACTAAAGACTCCAAAACAACTTTCAAATGGTTAAGAGTTTTAGTACCAAAACAGACCAATATTTATATAAGTCCATCATCAAAGTCATGCTTTTAAACTACCCTTCAACAACCCATGCCCAACAAAAAAATGGCCTCAGACTCAAATAATATTCGTCCAATTACACCCACAGCCGCCGTCTCCGCCCACTGCTCCTGCCTTCCACCACCGTCAATGTACCTTTGAAAAAAGCTTTTTCGATGGTGTTTATTTCTGACAGTTTTTGAAGGTTTTACTAACCTTCAAAAAGAGATTTATCAAAGGATTGTTTAATACTTTTTTGAAGGTTGCGATCTTAAAAAATAGTCAAGTTTCTTGTAGTGATCATCTATCTATACATACATACATATATATATATATATATATATATATATATATATATATATATATATATATATTAGATGTTATCTTTCATGTCGAGATTACTATAGTGAAAAACATAAATTACTATATGGTATAATTTTATATGAGAAAAACATGATATTTCAAATTATTAGGCAATTATGTTAACAAGGGTTCCTAATTGTACCACAGAAATATATATTACGCATTAGATATATATCACATAAATCATAATCCATGGTATATTTGAAGTTGTGATTACTGTATAACAAAATATATATATATATATATTCCAAATTGTATAGCATAAATACCAATACATTATATATTAAAAATTAGAAATCGATACATATGAAATATTGAGATATTATTGAGGGGTGTTTGGGGATTATTACCAATGTAACCGAGAGGTGGAGTATTTGGATATTGGAATAAAAGCAAGCGGTAAGCTACAACTTGTTGATGCAATGCTAAAGAGTAAAGCCAAAGGAGATGAAAAATAAGGGCTCCAAGGGTCCTAATTCTTAATTTCCAGTCAATTAGTGGCTACTCTCAACAAATTTAACAATCTAGAAAGTGGAAGATTATTTTTGTTTCTGCTAGAAGTTGGTGTATTAAACTTTGTTGATCAGTTGTGTAACGACCCTACTTTTCATGCCTAGATCCTAAGGCCGTTACTACATGCATTTCATTCTACTTCTAAGAACAGCGGAATATTTCCATTTAAAGAAACTATACTTAGAAATTTGCGCAAACATTTCAATCTGGGATCCCAGTTTAAAACAGAACAAACAAAAACCTTTAGTAAATCAAACAAACTTAAAGCGGAATAAAACGTAAATCATTCAATACAAGTTTAAAGGAAAATTTCAAAACGTATAATGCGGAAGACTTAAACTAAAGGAGATCCATGGCTCAGCAGCTCTCCGTCACGCGTTCCGTACACCTTTACCTCTACCTGCAGTTGTGTGTAAGGGAAAAGAATGAGTATTTAAAAAAATACTCAGTAAGTAGCAGTAAAAGTTTTAACATCTTATTCGAGTTAAGGCCTCAGGGTTAGGTCATCTCATTTCATATCATTTCATTTCATTTCATTTATTTATTTCATTTCATTTCATTTGCAGTTCGGGTCTCGTGTTCAATTAGTACACCCACAAATATAAGTTTGCCAACTCACTGATAGTGCACAAGTGGGAGTTTTGGGAGGTCTCTACTCCTACTGATGGTAGATGGCACCCAGTCAGTGGAGCTAAGTCTCATCCCTCAAGGCACTAATAGGCGCGTAGCGCTCTAAGCTACCATTTCACTGGTGGAGCGTTCATGGGTTTAGGTCAGGAATTTACTTCCACAGTTAGTAAATGGCACCTAGACTGCGAAGCCAAGTCCCGCCCATTAAGCCCCTCATTTCAGTCTATTACATCTCAGTCCTAGGTGTTTAATTGACACGACCCTTGTCTAAGGCACTAGCCTATTCCCTTCTCTTTCCTAATCCTTTCCCTCAAGGTAAATATGATTCCTAAGTCGTCATGAGGCTACCGAAAATTCGGCAGCATAACGACGTACGCAGAGGGAACCCAAAATTTTCCTTGCACCTGGAAGTAAGAATATACGCTTCTATGAACACAATCAAGTCAGAATCACAATCCAACTCCAATCACAACTCCAACGAACATTTAACCCATCCTCCATAACATGAACACAATCCAGAACAATCATAAATCAAACATTCCAAACATACTTACTTAGTCCTACAAGCATAGCAACACTTAATGCATGTCCAAGTAAACGACACTTAAACCATATTCAAACAAGCATACAACGTTCCAAGGAATATTTGACCAAAGCATGAAACTTAACCAAGACTTCAATTCGCTACCAACAAGCATACAATGATTCCAAAACAACAACTTCATGCCCAAAAAGCTACTCACTCAACCCACTAACACGCCACATAACATAATCAAAATCCTTATTCCCAAATAGCTACTTACACAACGACAAAAGTTAATATGCGACCATTAACTCAGACATTCTTAACTAGTTCCATGCTTTCAAGAAATAAAGGGCCAACCATGCTTGGTTTAACCCAACGGCGACACTTAGAGCTTAAATTCGAGATGGCTACTTACATTCCAAGGGACAACTTAAGGTTTAAATCCAACTCATGCTATAGCAAACCATACTCAATTTAAATGAGTTTAAAGCAGAGAATTTATTCCAACGGCTACTTACTTGAGATACTACGCTTGATCGAAAATCCCCCAACGACTCGATACAACACCAACCACGTGATGCGAAATACTCGTCTATTAACACATAAAACATGCATAAATATATATTCACACACCATTGGCACACCAAACTTAACAAATTTCCTAAAGCACTAGACTTGAGAGGGCCGAAAACTCACCCAAATGAAGCTACTGCTTGCTGTCCAATTTCCAACTTCGCTCCAATTCAACAATTCGGCCTCCAAACGTTGTGGGTACCTAGAAATCAATAGCTAATATTAATGGGTACTCTTCTAACATAAAAAAAACCCCCAAAACTTCAAATCTCATTTACCCACAACCTGAATATGCTTGGAGCTGCCGGAACGTGAGGAACCACTATTCGAATCGCTCAGATTGAAGAGGACAGCTTGCTGCACGACGTAAATAACTAATGAGTGTTCGATTAAACGATAAAGGACTATGTAGATCTGAAACTTACACCGTTCTCACCCACTGTTTAATTAATCGAACCGTCGAACGCTCACTCAAACGACTCGAGGCGGCTGTTTGGCTAAAGACGGCAGCGGCGGCGGCGATCTGCGAACAACGGCGGCGGCTCACGGCTGAGAGAGGCTGCGAGGGAGAGACGAGTTAGAGAGAGAGAGGAATCGAGGGAGAAAGAGAGAGAACTCGAAGGAGAGAGAGAGAGAAAAAAAACGTTACCGGCAGCGGCGGAGGAAGGCGACGACGGCAGCGTGCGGCTGAAGACGGCGACGTGAGGCGGCGGCGGCGTCGGCTTGCGGCGGCTGAGAGGGAGCGAGGGAGAGAGACTAACGTGAGGGAGGGAGAGACGGACGTGAGGAAGAGAGAAAGAATTCAGTTTTTTTTTTTTTTTTTTTTATGCACGGTCAAATGACCGAATTGGGGGGAAAGTTTCCCCCCATTTCCTTTTTTTTTCTTTGACCGGCTTCTGCCCGTTTTTCCCTTTTCTTTTTTTTTTTTTTTTTTTAATCACTGGTTGCTACAAGTTGATAGCATTATTATCATTTATGATAGTGACCTAAGCCCTTCAGTTCAGACTTGAGAGGATAACACTTGATTCTCCATCAGTTGGAGCAGATAAAAATTTTCCGCTTATATAATATTCTGCACATGGCTCCACTTCTTGGTCAGTTAAAAATGCCATCAACGGAAGGAAGAAATGCAACCCATCATATTTTGGACTAATTTGATGGAATAACAAAGCTGATTCATCTCCGTTTTCCAACCCCAATAACCTTCCTCAAATAGGGGAGGAATCATAACTAACAAAAAGAGGGAGATTTCATTGCTAAAATCAATGATGTAACTACCTGCTAACTCAATCAATTTGTGACGTATTCTAATCTTTAGATGTTGATTGTTGATTCGATCACCTTTGTTCTTTTTCTCCATCTCATTTCTTAAATACATTCGTTGTAACTTGTTTTTTTTCTCCCTCTCTTCCTTCTTAACCTGTTTCATTTCTTTTCCTCTCATCCTTCTTCTTCATATTAGTAAACTTACCTTTACATCATAATAATGGAATCAAAGTTGCCTTTTCTTGCTTCTCTACTAGTGCAACTTACCTTAGCCGGATTAAATCTCATGTCCAAAGTTGCTTTGGTTTCTGGCATGAGTAACTATGTTTTTATCTTCTATCGCCAAGCTCTTGGAACCATCATTTTGACTCTAATGACACTATGTTTTAAACGGTAACTCACTCAAAAAAGTTTGTTTTGTTTGGTTTTTGTTTTCAAATTTATAACTCTACATTTTTTTTCATTTGGATCTCGAAGGAATGAGAACGCGTCGCTGTCCCTGACAAATCTATCCAAGATTTTTGGAATAGCACTCGTAGGGTTGGTATTTGATTGCTTTCAAATAATTATTTGTAATGTGGAAATTGCTTCTTCTTTTTCCTTCCTAAATATATATCATTCTTTCTCAGGACGACTGTTTCGGAGACGTATGTTGTGGCCATCAATTACACATCAGCAATCTTTGGCGCTGCATCGGCTAATTGCATTCCCATTACAACATTCTTGTTTGCAGTTTCGTTAAAGTATTCTTCTTTAATTCATTTAATTGTATTATTTTGGGAATGTTGGTGGAAGATTTTTTTTTTAAAAAAAAAATAGTAATAAAAATGGTAGAGAAATCCTTTGGAATTTTGAAGGTTAGAAATTCTATAATTTATTATTTTTAACCAAAATTATTAAATTATTGATAAATAAATGACAACACTTTATTTTTTATTCTATCTTTTGTAGATTGCATATATTTTTTAGGGACAAAAATGTTAAAAATATTTTTTTCAACATTCTCATTCTTTAATATATATATAATATACACACAGAATGGAGAAGGTGAACATAAGGACAGCAAGTGGGATTGCGAAGGTGATAGGAATAGTGATGTGCACAGTTGGTGTTGCTGTTATGACCTTTTACAAAGGCCACTATTTCAAGCCACTTCTTACTCACCAATTTTTCCACAATGCTCAAACTCAACTTCATCATCGAGCTGCCACCTCTACAAAAATATGGTTTTTGGGTTGTTTTTTCTTGGTCGTCTCTAGTTTCTCTTACGGCATTTGGTTGGTCCTCCAGGTAACCTTTAATTTCCGAAAAACAGATACATGTATAATTAAGATCAAAACTAATTTTGAAATTCTGGACAGGCTCGATTTTTAGTACACTTCTCCGATCCACTTGTTTTCTCATGCCTACAATCAACTATGAGTACCATTCAATCCTTGATTTTAGCTGTTATTATGGAGAGACATCCTTCTCAATGGCAATTAGGTTGGAATATCAGACTCTTTTCTCTAGTCTATTGTGTAAGTATATAAATTAATAGTTTATGATCATACTTGAAATTTTGAAGTTTATAATGTTATGTTAGTATACACATTATGTGTTGTGTACTCTATTTTTAGTCTAGTCTATGAGACTAATTTTAATTTAACTTTGAAATATGTGCATCAGGGCATTTTCATTGTTGTCATTGCATACACCCTTCAATCTTGGGTGATCAAACAAAAGGGTCCAGTTTTTCATGCCATGACTACACCTTTGGAAGTAGTTGCAACAATGATTGGGTCCGAATTTCTCTTATCTGAAGGCATTTATTTGGGAAGGTAAATCTCTCACCGTATTAATTCTATTTATAGATTATCATTTTTTTTAGTATAATTTAATTGATCAGTTGTAATATACTGTGTTTTATTTTTTATTGACAGTATTTTAGGTGTCGTGTTGCTGGTGATAAGTCTCTATAGCGTATTGTGGGGAAAAAGTAAAGATCCAATCGACGATACTCAAAATAGCTAGCATACCATTTTCCTTATTTGTATTTCCATCTTCTGTAGTATAGTACTAAATACTAGTATTGTCAAGGTATAAATTAAATTGAATAATTGGTTTGTAAAAGTATTATTATGAAGTTCATAATCCTCCATTGTTAAATGCACAATGTTTTTCAATAATGCATTTTATTTTAAACATTTTGTATAAAAATCGTTTAGAATTTAAACAATCATATGTTTAGTTACATTTTCTCAATAGGTGTTTTTATACACTAAGTTAGGGTGTTTTTATACACTAAGTTTTGAAGTGTTTAATTAAAAAAAAAAAAAAAATCATTTAAAAAAATTCCAGTGTTTGGACAACCACTAAAAATGACTAATTAGAAAATGACATTGATAAATAAACCATTTTGAGACAAACATTTTTAAAAAGAATTTTTAAATATACCCTAACTTGTGTATAAATGATTTAGGTTATGGTTAACAGAAGAAAAGAAAATTCATGACACAAATCATCAACCGGAACATTAGCAGTGTAGTGATGTCGAGCCACATACACAGTGAAGAAACGCTATTAAAAATAACAACAATAGTTAAAAGTACCAACTCCAAGATCATTCAACATAAGATGGCAGACAACTGCTTTATAAATCCATACCTCAGCAAGCACAGATCTATGAACCTTCTGATAAGTTAAAGAAAGAACATGGACCGCATAAGCTTCTATTGCTTGCTCAAAACCTGCATCGTATTTTCATATCAGAAACATACATAATACGTCTGCAAGTTGAAAATCATTGCTCCAAGGAGACTTTGTGCATCCTAAAGCCAACTCTAGGAAACATAATAAGTGGGGAAAAAAAGATTTTTTTTTTTTTTTTTTTCGCGCGATAGGAAGTGGAAAAAATAGATATTTCACTTATTAGGTTTTCCATATGGAGGCTTAAACCGGAGACACCTCAGGGAACTTCCCTCCAAACATCTAAATTCTTGTCAGGTCAGTCAAATGCATTCTCTTGAGAGAATGTGTCATTCATGTGTTGTGAACTTACAAATACGTCCTAAAGACTAAAGGTAGTACCTAAAATTGCAAAAAGAAAAAAAAGAGCCCGTTTGGTAACGTTCTTGTTTCTTCATTTTTAATAAAGAAAAATAGAATTTCATGACCCTAACACATATACATTCAATAATAATAAACCTATATTCTTATTTATGTTTGGAAAAAATTGGAAACAAGAACAAAAAATGAGAAACTAGTTTTAGTTGTTCTCAAAAGTTCTATACAAATTTTGGGAGTGTTTCTAAAAAATGAGAAACAACAAACCTACATAGTTATTAAATACTTAGATTTCTTAATAAAATTGAAAAAAAAAAAAAACAAGAAATGAGAACCTTATCAAACGGGCCCCAAGTTTCCGCCTTGTAGTTCCTAAGTACCTGGCACAGCTTCAACTATGTGACGGTTCTTAGCAGCTTCATCCCCAGAATTGACGGAATTTACCAGTCTACACATGAATAAAATCAAAGTAATTATAAATTTTTCATGAGCACGCTGTTGGAAAACTAAAATTAAGGGAACCAAGAAAAGGAAAACGTAAAGAAACTTACAAACCTCCAAATAGTGGGAGAGTATAATCAAAGTCTTGAACTGATCCTCCATTTGCTGGTAACAATATATTTAAAAGGTGTCATAAAGGGGCAGGGTTGGAAAGGATAAGAAATGCACGAGCAGAAAACATGAAAATGCACACTGGCAACGGTCAAGTTCGGAATGAAAATTGATAATTCAGTGTTGCTTGCTTTAATATTTTCCTTTGGGCGACTTCCTCTATTAGTCCCGGACATTCCCTTTACAATGATAATCAATAATTGAGCCCCTTAAGTTTAATGTGGTTTTTCCCCTTGTATAGCTTTTAGCTCCTTTTACTTTTAGGATGACTTGACTTTGTTTGACATTCTTTCATTGATCTAAATGAAAGCTCAGCTATGTCCAAGAAAAAAAAAAAGCTCATAAAGGAACAACAAAGGGTACACAGAATATTTCTATTTGTTAAGGAACTGAACAATCTAATTGCTTTTTTACAGATCAATTAAATTTACAAGGACCCAGACATCTTAAAATAAAATAACATTAATGAAACTTAAGGATTGATGAAGTACAAAAGAATTAGTGCATACCACTCGTTCTGGAATTAAAAAGAGACACAGGCTGAAATCTGGAGCTGGCATTGCCATCAGAGCCTATCCATACCTCGCACAAAGACTTCAAAATCAAGCTTAACGAAGAAAGTATATAGATGAATTGAATTCTTCACAATAAGTGACAAGAAAGAAATTTAAAAGGAAAACATACCTTGACCAGGATGCGAGCCACAATTTGAGTACTCATTCTTTCTGGCTCTAACTGCCATTTGAATGAAGGAAAAACACAGAGGCCTAACAATAAAAAGCTTCAAGGTCCGAATCCAATGTGTTAAATAAGCAGTGCTCGGAATTCAAATACAATCTAATTCATCTCAAAACAAATGACAGTGAACTAAAAAAGAAAAAAACAGCAATTGAAACATATGAATTAAAAGGAAAAATCCATCCAGAAACATGAACCCCCGAGAAATTCAGGACCTCCCTCCAATTTTCTTTCCTAAGAATTTACTAATACGATTTTTTTCGCACATTCAAAAAAGACCAAGAGAGTTAGAACATAACCACGTTTATACTGATATTCCTTTGTATATTTCATTTCTTGTTGGGCTGTTAACATTGGACTTAAGAATAGTCTTTAATATTTTGCTTGCTTTGGGGCCCAGACTTTGTCTCTACCCATTAGGTCTTGTATCAGTTCCTATAAATTCCTAGCAACGGGAATAAAGAATTATCACTTGAACTGCTGCCCATTTGTCTTCAACCTATTTCTTGACTAAGAGCATAGGTAACAATAAAAGCAATTCATTTTCAGCTAGCAGCTTAGTAGTGTAGGCACCTGGTAGAGGCGAAGAAGACATAGATTAGCATCTAAACTGTACGTTTCTGACGAGACCTGGAACACAGGCGCACGATTACAAATTCGAACACAATCGAAAAGATTATTACAGTTTACTCAAATTGAACTGAAAACGGATGATAGATATATAAGGAGACCTGCTCGTTAACGTAGTTTTCGAGATCGGGGAGGATGTCGGGATTGTAAGGATTCACAGCAAGCAACTGCTCCACCGCGGACGCCATCTCTTGCTGCGGCTGCTTCTGCAATTCTCTCCCCATGCCACCGGATTCCGCCGACGATTAGGTATCTGAATGAGCTTTTCTTTGCAAGAGGAAGACAGAGTTTGGGCGACTGAGTGCAACGATGAAGAGCTTCGTGCTTAGATTCCCGCTAGAAACCCTGGAGTGGGGATGTTGGGTTTCCAAAATGGCCCAATTGCTTTTAATTTTGGGCTAACCGCATGGATGGCCAAAATTCATTTTCGTTCAAAAAATGTCCAAAGGATAAAACGGGGAAACCACTAATTACTATAGACTAACGAAAATGCCCCTTAATTTAAAAACATAGTGTACTCCCTACTTATATTCTTGTGGGGGTGTATCCCTGAAAAACAAATCTAACTACAAAATCGGGAAAAACGTTCATTTTTTTAAAAAAAAACAAATTGAACACTATATCCCAAAAACCAAAAAATGTACATGATTTCCAGATTCTGAATGAATCGCCCCAAAAAAACATCCCCACCAATAACACAAACACGCTAATGACAAATTGATACAAACGAAGAGCATTGTGGATTAAAAATACACAGGAGTTAGAAAAGACTAACTCCCCAAACCCTTCTTGCGTCAGCCTAAATTTATTAGAAAAGACGTAAATCACAAAAGATTGTTTGTCTTCCCAACACTCCTCTGATTTGAAATATACGAAAAATTAAACAAACCCCTCGCATGCCTACCTCTTCACCTCCCAACAAGCGTTCCATCTTTTTCCTCCTTCCGTTGAAGCCATCCTCTCCAACTTTCGCCTCCTTTGTTCGCTCAAGGATGAAACTGTGACCATCGACTTCTGGAAAATATATGCATGCCCCTTTTTGTACTCATTTTGCCCTCCCACCCAAACAATGCGTAACCCCCCCTGTCGGAAGAAACTCCGAAAATAGTGTGATGTCCAGTTATCTTAGAGATTTTTTTTTTTTGTGTCGAGGGATGGGTGTGTTCAAAATAATCGATATTTAAAGTTTTCAAACCTACTTAATCTTATACGGTGAGAATTGCAACAACCCTAACGAGATTTGGGGGGCGTCTGTTTAGGGATTTTCATGATTCCTTGATAAGTTTTAGCACAAACACAACATATTCATCCGGTTTGACCCCCCCCCCCTCATCTTTTTTTTTTTTTTTTTGCATTTTAGCGATGGTTAGAGCAAGCGCAAGGCTGCAAGCCGCTGAAGTGACACCGAAAGGAAGGGCTACTGGAGACAAGACACCTATCGACTTGCACAGTGAAGAAGACATGGTTGAGAAAACGGATGATGTCGTGAAGTTTAAGAATCCAGAGAGTTCGAAAAGGAAATCGAAGTCAAAAAGGGACAAAAAGAGGAAACGGGACAAAAAAATGTCTGACAAAAGCGAAAAGAGACCACGAAAAGAGAATGAGCGAGTCTAGGAAAAAGGAAAAAGAGGTTCGGAAAGAAGCTTCGAAAGAAAGCTCCAGCGGCATTGAGGTGTGTTTTTTGTAACGTCAGATTTGTATGCACATTTGAATGTTTAATCCTTGCGTACTGTGTGTTTGTGTATTTGTTAACGTTACATACAAACGGTATTTTTGGTGTATGACGTAATGTTGCACTTGCAATCTGAGAGTAGCGAGAGCGAAACCGAGAGTGATGGCACAGGCGATCAGGAGGAATCAACAAGTCATTCGGCCACTGGGTCTAGGACTAGGACTGTATCTACTGTGAGACCTGAACCCCGCAATACAAAGGCCACCGCAGGGGAAAAAGGGGTCCCCAAACAAGGTATGTAAATTATTTGTTCATAATATATACAGTGTGTTCGTTCATTGTGTGTTGTCTAACCCCGCCCACGCGACATATTAGGGTGGTGTTAGGAAGGATAGGGACCGCAACAAAACCCCCCAACCCAAACTGCCTGCATCAGGACACCCAAGCCAGGGCCTTGTCGAAGCATCAAAGGTATGTGTGTTTGTTGTTGGTTTATGTCTTCACACACTAACTGCCATGTTACAAAATGTTGTAAACTGACAATGTGCAAACCCAAGATCTGTACCTGATGCCAAAGGCAAGAAGGACCCAGCCTCTTAAGATCTTGTTGCATGCCAAACCTGATGTGATAGAGAAAATCCGGACAAATCTGCCAGATCGAGTTTTAGAGAGGTTCAGACAAAGTTGTTTTGGAAGCTACATCGACTTTGCTATAACGAACCAATCTTCCCAGCTGTTGTTGCATCTGATACAAAGGCAGTGTAGCCCTAAAAGTGCTACAAAAATAAATGTCTTAATCGGAGGGAAGGTACTGAAGTTCGAACTTAGAGAGTTTGCACTGATCACGGGGTTGAACTGTGGTCCATACCCCACCATAGACAACGAGCAAGTGAAAGGCGACCATCACATCAAAAAACATTACTTCGAGGGGGAAAAGACTGTCAGCATAAGGTATTTGAATATGGCGTTCAATGTTAACAAATACGCAACAGATGATGATATGCTGAAAGTGGCACTCTTGTACTTCTTGGAAAGTTTCCTTCTGCCAAGGCAGGATACTGTGAATGTCAAGATGGAGCACATCGAGATGGTTGACGACGAGGAGCTCTTTAACAATTATCCTTGGGGAAGGTGCGCATGTGAGTTGTTAATAGGATACACACACAAAGCATTGATTAGTAAAGGCGCAACTAGAATCACAATGAGGGGGGTTTACATTCCCCTACTTGCGTGGGCATACGAGGTCATCCCGACCCTAAGTTCCACAGAGAATTGTTTTGCTCGAAAGATGAATGCACGCATACCGAGGATAATTAGCTGGGTTGTAGACACGCAACCCAAGTGGAAGGATCTGGACCGCAAGATGTTTGAATCCGCAAAGGTAATATCTGCATACCCATCTAATCATTTTTACTAACCATCGTTGACTGACTATTATGTATAAAAACCATGAACACTGCAGTTAGAGGTGATCCCCCTGCTTGCAACCAATGAGGAACTCGCTATGAATTACTTTCAACCATTCATCGGCGGAGAAGCGGCGTTGAGGCATGAATTCCAAGCCAGAGTGGCACCGGGGCACACCGCGCACCCCATGGGTGACCAGACATCCAATCGAGCTGCCCCGTCGCTGATAGATGTTAAACGCATAAATGAGTCTTTGGAGTTGATGACGGAACGTATGGGATTGTTGGAGAAAAATCAGGAAGTCATGAATGCACGTCTAGATGAACTTGTTGGTAGCGTGAACATGATGATGGACTACATGAAAAACAGACAGGTGACACCACTGGATAGCTTGTAGAATGATGTGACTTTTCAATATAGAGTATGTGTTTGTGGCACTACTGTAAGTTATACACAAAATAACCGTTGACCTCGTTTTACAACTTGTGCAGGAAGCAGATGATTTTGAACGCGAACTGGATGACCTGGAGGAAGAACAAGAAGACAAAGATGATGAACTTGAGTTGAAAGATGCCGAGGATGACTATATGTTTAAGACTAAAAAGGATGACAATGGAGAAGACCCACCAGCTCCGCCCCTCAAGGACACCGTAGGTAGGCAGTTTGACTCCATGATTGCCAAAGCATCCGAAGCTAGAGATCAAAAAATGACCAACCCCCAAGAGGCAAAGGCGAGTAAACGCAAGTATCCCGTTTGTATTATGTGGTAACTGTGCCTGTATGTGTGATGACCTGAGTGAGTTGATTTGATAGAACTGTGCATGTATGTGAATGAGTTGGATGATGATGCAACCCACAGATAAAAGTGATATTGTTGATGATGTCATCCATTCTATCAAAGAAGATGAAGTCTACACAAACTACAGACGGGACCTGAAGGGGAAAAGGATATTGAGGCCAGTCGCTTTACGACCAGTGTAGTACAATTCTGAGGCGTGTTGTGTTATTACAGTTTTTTCTTTACTATACATATTTACATACTTGGACTGAAACACATCAACCCACTAACCATCCCTATTGTTGAAGCTGAAAAGAGGGGCAGATGAACCAAACAGGTGCAAACCGATGCAGCTGCATAGGGTGCTTTCAGAGGTATGCAAACTATCATAATCTGCTATCACCATACCCAAACCTTTCACCTGTCTTATTTATATTTGCAATTGCCTCAGGTGAATCAAAATATCAACTTCACTCGATAGTTTAATAACACCAAACCCATTGCATTGATACCAAGCGTCACAATAAGAAAAGTGACGCCAAAAGAGGACCAACTCTACATCGAGGCTATGCGAGGGAATTGGCCACCAAAACAACATTCAGACCAGCCAGACATGGAAAATGGACCATCTTTCGATCTTCACTTAACTCAGGAAATGAATAGGGATATTTAAACTTCAGTCCAAGCTTTTAGGCAAAATGACTTAGCTTTTAAAAATGACACTTTAGCTTCTTTCTTCATCTTTTTAACGTTACTTCCGGATAAGTGTGTTATGGACCCGTGTTTTTTGTGTTTTCCTATGCTTGCTAAATTTTGGGTACATATGTTATGGACCACTGTTATCTGTACTTTTTGTTCTTTTATCTGGATATGAATAGGCATTCTATTTTGTGAATATTGAACACAGTGTTAATAGTGCGTAAGCTTAAGAATTGTATTTTCATAATTCTTATGCTGTTTTGTGCGAATTGTGAATTGAACACCTGTTTTGTGTGAATTGAAATCCCCCAAGTACTTGTGCAAACTGAACCCCCCCCCCCCACACACACACACTGAATGTACTAGAGTTTGCGAATCTATTTCCTCCGAAAATTGATATGCAAATTGCTAACCGCAAGTGTACGAGCCCAAGTTATAATATAGTGATTTAAAATCGAATGTCGTCATCTGGATTGGTTTTCTAGTTCCCCTAATTACTAAAGGTAAATTTGCCCCATTTTATTTAGAGAAAATAATCGAGAAGTATGCAAATCAATAAAAAAACTAATCAAAGTAATAAAAAGATGGAAACTCAATGGAGAAAAGCCTTAAGGAATTGATTTCACCTATTAGATGCATGAATTAATACAAAGAACAATTAGGAACGAATACGTAACAAGTTCATAAACCAAGGATTATTGATTATTAAAAGTCTCTCCCGAGTACAATTAATTCTTTATGCAAATTAAGAAATTGATATCCCTATCTAATTTCTACAACAAGCATAAGCATTAATGATCAATCCTTAAAACAGTTTCTCAAGCAATCCCAAATCTCCCGATTGTAGAATCACCTAAGTCATGCAATTGATGGTCTAATCTAAACTACCCTCTCCCGAGCAATTAGTTCAGAAACAAGAATCATACAATCCGTGATCAAGAGATTATACGCTTTAAGCATTCAAATTGCATAAATGAAACGCGTTACGAAACGTCCTAAAAAAATCCATAAATTAATCCATACAATCTAGTGGCTACATCAAGCCCCTAAGAAACAAAATTTAGCTACACATGTCTCTGAAAATACAATCAAAATCAGTCCAATACATGCTAAAAATCAGTACAAGAAACAAGGGAGAAAGATTAAACTCGCTAGCCGTGATTCCCGCGCGTTCCCGTCACAATCCAAGCTCCCAAAATCAAGCTCTCTTGGTCTCTTCACTGTTCTGTGCGTTTTCTACTCTCAAAGTCGTGATTTTTCTCTCCTCCACAACCCCCTGGTTCAGCAGCATCGCAATCGTTAAATACTGACTTTTCTGCGCGACAGCGTCGCGACGCTGTGTCGATATGCCCTAATTTGATTTTAGAAAGTTTGCAGCGTCGAGACGCTGTAGAGGTAGCATCAAGATGCTCAAGGGATAGCGTCTTAGCGCTAGCCTTGAACTTTGCTTCCTTCGCTCCTTTCTTCGCTCGAATTTATTCCTTTTGCTTCCTAATTCATTGGTAATCTTCAAAAGACATCAATTTCCATTGAAATGCTTGATTCCTACAAATTAAACCAAATAGATATAAAATTGGCCAAATAATACCCAAGATTAACACTAAGATAATACAAAATATAGCTCAATAAATTCTGCTATAAAAAATACCCCCTCGAATCGTTATGCGCATACGGGAGTGTGCTGATAAAAAAAAGGAATAAATCTAGTGTAGAAAGTTGAGACTTCCATTCAAAAACGTGTAAACCCCCGACATGCACAAGTACATATACTTATGGTTGTCAGCCACAAAAAAGCCCCACAAATGCACAATACGCACATACTTCCACTTATTCACCTACTACAAAAACGCAACCAAAGAAACAAAACCGATGATGACCACCCAACAAATACATGGTAAGCAAACTCATGACCCACCCTGTACAGTTAAACTGACATCAATGAGATATAGGGTTCCTGCAGGATCTGCGGTTGTGTCTAACCTGTCCGCACCGTCCACACTTTTTAGTCGGCCTCCTTTCTATGCAAGATGGAATCCTTTTTTTTTTTTTTTGGTATGCCAACTGATTGCTTAGTGTTAGGTGGGAGTACAGGATCATTCCCAGCAACTAGGTAGCCGGAGAATTGTGCAATGTTGCCTATCAGACGTATGTCTTTGCTATATATCTGGACTAAATTTGATAGACGATAAAACTCATGTGAGTATGCTCGAAATTCTAGATTCCTCCGAGATAATGCAAGACATGCATGTGGACAAGGTATTAGATCCAAGTCCCACCGTTTGCAAGTGCATGTCTGAGTAAAAATGTTGACCTCAAATTGCTTTATCCGGTCATGTACGCCAAATTGATATTGATTGATATTGTATATCTGAAACAACAAACATAGGAGACAAAACACACATAAACAATAGGACATAAAAAAAAGAGAACACGCAACATGGAAAAATACTCTGGATTTCTAGATTTGTACAGTAAATAAATATTATGACCTACATCCATTGTACGACTTTGTAAGAGTGAGGATCAAAGCAAGTTTTCTGCCCAAGGACATAAATCTGTGCGTTGAAAACTTGAAAAGGTTCGACGATCATAGAACCATGTTTGCATAAGTTTGCGTCAGCTTCTAGGAAATGGATAACAGAGAGTTCACGTGCATCCTTCAAGGTTGAATTCATACTCTCAGATATGTTGGTTGTGATTAATGAATACCTCTTCCTTGCAAAAAACGCTCTTGCCCACCTAGCTTTCCTAACCCCCTCTAACTCTGTCCTAATACATGGTGCTATGTCTTCTAGTTGCCTCATGTAATATTCATACTCAAGGGGTGTGTACACCCGTGCGCAAGAATAAAAAGCTCTATCTATGTACTTAGACCTGTATCTTTTTTTTAGGTTCCTCAATAAATGCCAGACACAAATATCATGCTCCGCAGAATCATAGTTATTCTTAACACCGTTGGGTATGCTAAGGTGCCCATCTGATACGATAACTAACTCTTTATGCTCACCTAACGCAACCTTCAAATTATGGAAAAACCACGTCCATGAAGCGTCGTTCTCTAAATCTACGATCGTGAATGCCAATGGAAAAATTTGAGAGTTCCCATCAATAGTGCAAACATATAACATGGTGCCAAAAAATTTGTGCTTTAGCGTGTGATAACTGTCCAAAAGGTAGTTATTTAGGCCTCATTTATATAAGGATTTGTGTGTCTTTAATGCTTAATAGGGTTGGTTTTAGAGAGATATTACATGATTTAACCCATTTGGAAGAATGGAAGCATTGGAAATTATTTTGTGCAGATTATGCTGCTGAGCGACTGGAGGGAGCAAATTCTATGCTGCAGCAAAACTGGGAACAGAAACTGTCACATCACAGCTCGTTAGCCAACTTCATTAACCGACTTCTGTTGAGTTATTTTCATGATAAAGGATCAAGGAGAGCCTTACACGTGTCCTAGTTGACCTAATTCAAGCCTCTCATCCTTCTATAAAAGGAAGTAGCCCTCAAAGTCAAAACCATTCCATATTTTCCCTTGGAAGCCGAATAGGATAGGGAGATTGAAGATCATCAAGAACACCATCAACCGCAAGCTGATTAGGGAGTTTACCTTCTTTATTAACTTGTAGTTATGGACATGCATACTCAGATTGTAATTCGTATTCCTATGCTTATTATGAACTAAGTAGCTTAAGGTGTTGGTTAGGAATAATGTGATTACTGTGCTTCATCTCTAGTAATATATTGACTATCGCATTTTGGTTAATTGTTGTGCTGAAACTCATTTTATGCCCGCCTGGCCAGCCGGTAAGGATAGCTCTCTCTAGTTTCAGGGATGATTTAGAGAGTGTGTGGCAATTATCCACACTACGATCATTGTGTATTGGTGAACGCTAGTGACTAAGCTAGGGATAGCCAGTTGCCTAGTGCTTGATCGGTCGCTCTTCATTGGGTTTGAAACATATCCCAAAAGATCCGGAGTTCCGGGAGGAATCCGCTAATAATACTGCGAGAAATGCATGATCAATAATATTGCTAGAGCATATCTTAGAACAATCACTAAAACCTAACCAGCGCCTGTCTTTAATCTGTCTATCTATTTGTTTACTCGTTGTTCTGTCATTTATTTTGCTTCAGCATAATTCCGATAAAACCCAATCATTTTATTATCTTTGAAACCATTAGGAAGTTACGCAAAATAGATAAAGTGGAAGCTCATTCAGACCTTGGATTGATAATATTACTTGCTGCAGACTGTGTATACTTGCACAGGAATTCTAGAGTATTTTATACTACATTTTTACTCACTCTAGGAACCCAACAGCGTGGCACCATCAACCGACATAACAGGAAAACAGTATTTCCTTGCATGTATGGACGCAGAGAGACACATGAAGAAATACCTGAACTTGCCCTGATCGTCAACATCAAAAGCAGTGTATGTACATGCAAAAAAAAAAAAAACTACTATAAACACACTGTATTCATGTCTCCCCCCCCCCCCCCCCGCATTGATGTATGTGGCCCAAAGTATATAAATCAAAAAATATTTTGTATGTGTGTTTCTTAAACTTAACTTTGAACGTTATCTAAAACATCAAACCTGGGTTTTTCTCGATCAGGGCAGCGGAGAAAGTTATAATATAATGCATACGACGCTTCGGGTGACCCTCTGATGACAGTAAGTGCAAGTTCCCGCCCCCTCCATGCCTTGTCATAACTGATGTTGACACCGTGTTTCCTCCTCATATAGTTAATAACATCACGAGGGTGACACTGGACCTTGTCATTTACTTTTAGAAATGACTTCACACACTCCCCCACAAACCATGTCGTGGCTTGCCTGTGTTTGTTTTTTTACAATATCTAGTGGGCATTCATGCCTGTCCACGAACTTACGAACCATCCACAAACCCCCGTCCAAATGACGAGATGCTCGGATGTACCAAAAATACGAAACGTCCTTGCATCCAACCACAAACGATTTCTGGTTGGACTTAATGGTCCGTAGCTGGAAACTGTTTCTTAACGCAAGCAAGTATATTGCTATCCTTAACTGTTCCTTGTCTTGAAACACCGAGTCTTCCATAACAGATACTGATCCTTCAACGTCGACATAATCAATAATTTCATGATTTTTTTGGTGATGTTCTGCTGCAAAGTTAAACCGTGATTTCCATCTTGTAAATGCATTGCATTCCCAACGTGTGAATCTACCTCACAGTGGTCAGCCACAACGCATATGTCGCTAGCCATCTCATTGCCAATGTTGGACATGAACCAAGTAACATCCTTGTCGTCGGTGATCTGGATTATATTAGACTTGTTGATACCATTCCTGTACATGGTTAACCGAGTGATCATGTGCTCACCCAATGGAAATACCTTGCTCTGGATGCATTCATTGAACTCTTGTATTGTGTATCCCTCTAGTATTGGCACACTGTTTAATCTTAAACCCATTGTACCGATTGTTTTCATCCCACCTGCCATCGAATAGAACCACCACATTCAGCAAACCAACTGGCGACATGGAGTGCATCTGGTATGATGTGAACCAAAACGTGCACAAATCTGAAGCCCCGAAAATACCTGCTGTATATTGAGCATACAGTATGCAGCCTCTGTAAACCGAGAGATGCAACACCTGGAAAATGAAAATGCTTTGGTGTCAAATGAACGATGAACTCATCAATGGAAGAAAAAATCCAGATTTTTTATATCTCCCCCGATTAATTATGAAAAAAATGGTATTTAGTTATCTTAATATTAATTTAATATACGAAAATTTGTTAGTTTAAATTTGAAAACGATTTAAAAAATCTAACAAAATAATTTGAACCGAGAAGAATGGAAAATCTGAACCAAGAAGAATGGAAAATCTGTTGGGAGGAAGTTTAGATACACCGTAAGCATGTAGGCCCCCCTCGAGTGTTTGAAAATGCAAATAGGGGTAAATGTGGAAAAAAAATATTGATGGTGGTCACGCCTACCTCATGTGTGGCCATATTTCGTTTGTTTTTTTTTTCTTTTGGCTATGTTTCAGTTTCGCCCCCCATTAACCTGCCATATCTCCAAATTTCTCTTTAATTTTTTGAGACGCACAAATGCTTTTGGTTAAATTATAGAGAAATTTTGGTAGATAGACCGTTTTGGAGACATATTTTCTTATATGTCCAAAATTTTCGATATTTACAAGATTAGATTTTCGGATATATTTTCTTACCTTTATACCCTTGTTCTTATCATTTATTCTCAAATAATATTAAAAATGATAATAATACATTCCATAATAGCCAACCGAATATGCTACACTTTAGGAAAGTTAATTTTCACCAAATCCCCTAAATTAAGGAATCTTCCCATATTCGTGGTTTACTCTCCTTCATTCTCCATTTGTCCTTCGTTTTGGTTTTTTTTTTTCCGGCCTCTTAATTCCCATCTATTTTCTTTTTTTTTTCGGCAGCATTTTCTTTCACTTTCTGTTGCCCATTGTCGTGGGTTTTTATATTTTTTCTCTCCTCTGTTTCTGTGGTTTCAGACTTCATACATCAGTTCTTAGAACTTTGCTTGTTCGTGGTATTTTTTCCAGTGGTTTCCCTGCTGTATTTAGTTTTTTTTCTGTAGCTTTCCAGTGGTTTCTTTACGTTTCATTTTCCAGTCGTTTGAAGATGGGTACGTTTTCAGTTTTTATATTTTATATATTCCAAGGGATATATCGTCTTAGTCTATGTAAGTTTCGTATACAGTACACATTATAAACACGTTTTTATATGGATACGTTTTAAGTTTTTATATTTTATATATTAAGTGGGATATATCGTTTTAGTCAATGTAAGTTTCGTATATATTTCATACACATTATAAACATGCTTTTTTTATGGCTACGTTTTCAGTTTTAATATTTAATATATTCCACGGGATATCTCATTTTAGTCAATTTCAGTTTCATTACCAGTCAATATATTATTCTTTTTTTTGTTATTCACTATGTTTGGTTGCTTTTAATTTCAGTTTTTAAATATGCTGGTTTTATATATATATATATATATATATATATATATATATATATATATATATATATATATATATATCTTCATATTTGGTATATTGTGATTATATGTTGGGTTTGTATATATTAGGTTTTTTTCATATATTTTCTTGTTATTCTGATTATATTGTGTTCGGGTTTATAGAACATGTTATATCTTATATATTTATGTGTATATATCATATTTTAAATATTATATATTCCTAAGCATAACAAAGTATATTGTGATTATATGCTGGGTTAGTATATATTAGTTTTTATCATATATTTACTTGTTATTCTGATTATATTGTGTTCGGGTTTATAGAACATGTTATATCTTATATATTTATGTACATATCATATTTTAAATATTATATATTGCAAAGCATAACAAAATATATATCATATGTCAGAATACTTATGTTTCATATGTAACATGTGTGTCTGATACATATTATGTGGTTTATTCCTTATATATATTTTTAAGGTAGCGTAAATGTTCAAATGATGCACGATGATCATTGGAATGATGGTGAGAATTATGTGGACTACAAAGTATCACAGCTGTTATTGAATGATGGGATGACTTTTACTGAGTTTCAGCATTGTATCATGCAAAAACTAGGCAGTTTTTATGTAATTAACTTGTATGAATGATGATACAAAGCCATATCAATAGTTAATATATCGATGGGCAATGTGTCATATTCTGTTGTATATATGTAATAAACTATTTTATTTTTAATAGTCAGGGTAGTTTAGAATTGAGTTATTATGTTGCAATCCCCTATTTCATATATACCAAGTAACAGTTTATATGTCATATGGTTTATATCGTTAATAACAGTGTAAATGTCATATGGCTTTCGAATAAATATACCAGATTATGACTAAAACAGAGGATCATAATGAAACTTTTCTCTGATACAGCTTCAAACAGAATGCATGTGGAATACAGCTTATAATCATGAATGTTTTTAGTTTCAACAATCTTTAATGAAATGTATTTAACATTGTTGAAGAAGATTAAACCCTAGACATTTTCCAACAGTGAAGAACTAAGGACACTTCGAAACAATAGAGTGTCGACGCTTAAGGCACAGTGGACGTGAAAAAACCCTAAAAAACCATGGGAATGTCACGCATGTACTATGTATTTCGAAGAAATATACCAAATTATTTGAATGTAAACAAGAGGAAAAAACCCCTAAAGAATATACCTCCGTAGTTCGAAATATACCAGAGGGTTTCTCCAAACAGCGGCCCATCTTCTTCCTGAAATTTCTGTGCCTTCTTCTTCGCAAAGTCTTCGGAAAAATGAAGCAAAAATTGTGAGTTGAACTGAAGCCAAAATCGTGGTTTTTTTCGCCTCCCCGATTGCTTTCCTTTTCCGTTCACTCTCTCCCACCGACAGTTTGAAATTGAAAATGGAAGGAAACGATTTGTATTTCCTTTTTTGGTTTTTTTTATTTTTTAATCGTTAGTGGGAATGTATAAGGGCTGAATCGTAAAAGGGCCATGATTTTTATGAAAAATATTTGGGTCATTAGGCCATTTTTGTAAAAAATGGTAAGTTTGAACATTTATGAAATATATGGGCCTAATTTGGGCTATCTATGTATTTTTCCCTAAATTATACAAAACTCATTATATTTAGGGTAAATTTTAAGCCAACCTTAAAAATAAAAAAGTTTAGACCAGTCTAATAACTATTTGGTTTTTCGTTTTTTAAAATTATGCCTATTTTTCTTCAATTTTCTTGTTTTCATCTTTGTGGAGGACACTCTTGAATTCCAAGTCAAATTCCAAAAACAAAAGCAAGTTTTTTTTTTTTTTTTTTCTAGTTTCAAAAATTGACCTGGTTTTTTTAAAATATGGGACGAAGGTAAATAAAAAAATATAAATAAAAACTTGGAGGTAAAAGTAGCTTTATAAGCATAATTTTCAAAAACCGAAAACCAAAAACCAAATGGTTATCAAGTGAAGCCATAATAATTTATCAACGTCGAAATTTATTTTAAAAAAATATCATTGGACTTTAAAGTTGGTTTTAAAAAATATCTTGTTCTTTAAAATAAATAGTGAAAATTGAAATGGTAGCTAGTGTGGAACAAAATAGAAAGTTCTCGAACTTTAAAATTGGTATAAAAAATGTCTTTTTTGTTAAATTAAACAGGTGTGTAAAAATTAGAAAACGTGCGTGATATCATATTATTCAAAACACCATGAGGACATGTCCATAAAGGCAAATGTCCTTAATGATCAAAATTATTATTAGTAGGTTTTTATACGAGTTAATTTTGTTACCAAAATGTCCTTTCATTGAATAAATGAAATAAAATAAATTTAATAATATAATAGAATATATAATTTATTGAATAAAATATATTTTTCGTTCTTTTCCTTGAATTACGTTCCAGATTTCCCTAAAATTTAAGGAAAATATTAAGCTGAATCGTAGACAATTTTATACATAGTAAAAAATCAAATCTGCAATTTATTATTGTAGATTTTTTATTTATAGGTTTCCTAAACCATTTTCAGCTTGTCGACACAATAAGGGTTTTTTTTTTTCAAAATTCTTTTTCCTTTTCAATTTGTCATGGTTAATTTTCACAATTTTTTTTCTTCGTTCCGGTCAAATTATGTCTCCTTTATTTAGCAATTTGCGTAATAGATTGTAACAGTTTGTTTTTCTCGTTGTGTGGATGTATATGATTCTATTATATTTTTCATTCGATAATATATAAATTGTTCCAACCAATATTTGTATTTTTTTTCTTTTGGATATGAACGAATTTTATATACCTGTTTATAAGTGGTATATATAATCGACTTATGAAAAAATGAATTTCATACCCGTTTGTAAGTAGTATATATTGGTTCAGAATTATCATGTATGTGTTATAATTATGAATAAATGAATTTCATAACCGTTTGTAAGTGGTATATATTGGTTTAGAATTATAATGTATGTGTTATAATTATGAATAAATGAATTTCATACGTGCTTGTAAGTGGTATATATCGGTACAGTATTATAATGTATGTGTTAGAATTATGAATAAACGAATTTCATACTCCATATGAAATAACTATGCTAGTGAGAATTTATCTAAAAAAACTAAAATTGACAAAACTAATTATGGAGAAGTTTCAAAATTCATACTGGGTATTTAAAAATTCATACCCGGTATTTAGAAATCCATACGGAGTATTTAACGAGGAATCGCAGAAGCAGCCACCTTCGTCTTCAGATTCATTCAAACCTTTGCTACAACAAAATAGAGAAATAATAAAAAAAAAAATTAAAAATTAAAAAGTCCTCATAAACCCTAACAACCAACAATCAACAATTAGATCCAATATATTCACCATACTCAAGAAATCGGCAGGAGCAGATCGAAGCTTTGACGGGCGATTGGAGTCAAAAGCGTGAACATCCTCCATATCAACGCAAAGATATAACCCATTTACCATTTTGAAACGAAGTTCTGAAAAAGAAAAAATGAAAAAAAGAAAAATTAAAGCTTTTGCATATCTAATGAACAACAGACACATGAAGTTCTGAAAAAGAAAAAATGAAAAAAAAAATAATAAAGCTTATGCATATCTAATGAACAGCAGACGCACGCCAAACATGAAGACAAAGACCAACGAAATCACAAATACCTGCAGTCTTGAGGAACACTCCATGAAGGCTTGGACGGAGCTCTACGATCTCCAATATTGTAAAATCATAAACCGAAAATCCAAAAAATCAATTTTTTTTTTTTTTTTTTTTTTTTTTTTTTTTTTTTAGGATCAAAATGGTAAATGAGCTACAATTAATTAAAACGAGCTAGACTGAAATGAAATTTTCAATATTTTTGGACAAAAGTGAAATATATGGGTTGATTTCAGTCCATTCTTGTAGATACCCAAAATTAAGACCAAAGATGTTAGACCTAGCTTAGAACTTGGTTAGGCCTTGGAGAGGCGACATTTGGGCTAAAAAATACAAGGGCTCATTTTAGGGCCATGCTTAAGTGAGCAATTTACCTCTACCCTAAGGTGGGCGAAGTCGAGGTGAGCAATTTATCCCGTGGGTGTGCATCTCACATGTCCATGGCCCAAAGAGGCTCAGATGACGTTTTCTTCTAATCCAAAGGAAAGAGGGAAAACTCTAGGTCGATCCTCATAGAAAAAGACGATGATAACTCCATCAAAGGCAACTTCATCCTCGTTCTCTAAACTCTTGCTACACTCTCGAAACTCTTATCTAACTTATGCATTGGAACTTTTGTGACAAATACCACACAATTTGGCAGTTATTCTTGTTTTGCAAATAACCTCATTCCTCTGTTTTGAGGCACGTGTAGACCAAGTGTGTTCTCAAGAAAATTTACAGTGCTATCGTAGTATGGACGATACTCTTTCCATTTATTGATTGTCACGTTATCATCATTTGATACATAATCTGGGGTCCACCAGCATTAAAGATATATTTATAAAGGCAAAGCTATAGTATGAACAAAGGGAGTATGGTACTCGGTAGTATTGAAAATTTTCCATGCGTTCCCTTTGCCTAAATTTGCATATCAACATGGAGAAGATTAAGACCATTGTTGTCATTTATTTTATCTCAAAATATATCGTTAAAATCATTTACATAATCAATTTTTACAAAACAACTGGCTCAATTTATGTTAATAGTGTTGTAAATGATGTCATGTATGTCGATCAGTTGTCAAATCTATTTCCATCTTGAAATGAAACCTTTTAAATATTAAGGATATAAATAAAACATACTCCAAAGTTTAGGGGTATTTTTGTCTAATTCAACCTTATATTTTTCTTAAATCTTGGTTAAAAGATTATTTTGGTATCCGTAATTTGGGACTCATTCTATTCTAATTATGGTTAGTTATTCATAACTTTACATTAAACTTGCGTATTTCTAGATGTGATGAATAATAAAATGATTTCCATTCATGATTATTATAGTTTACTCTCACACACACATCTATAATATATTAAAAGGTGAGGATGTTTGAAAAACTTTTTTGGACACTTTTGTCCTTGCTTTGATTTACTAATTTACAAGTTGTGCCATTGACAAATAAATATAAATAGAAAATTAATTAATTAATACTTAATTAACAATAATAAATACATATGGAACTACTAGAAGGTAGGAATATAAAAAGTTTTTCCTACAATTTTCTTTAATTATAACTCATAATGGAATTATATAAGTTATAGAATTCAATAGGTTTTGTAACCATCATATTTCAACTATAAAATGAGATTTTTTTCACCATTTCCTTCCCCAACACTTGAGTTTCATTATTTCTTCATTTTTTTTCTCTTTGTTTTCTTTGCTCCCAAAGCCCCTTCAATCTTCAAAACATCTCAAGGTGTTGGTAATGGTATATTCAAGTCGTTGTAAGGGGATGCATGTGTCGAATCTATCTCGGATCCAAAACTTTTGACGTTACAACTCCACTTTTGATGAAGTTGAATAATTGTATTAGGGATGCATGTGTCGAATCTATCTCGGATCCTAGATTTTTGACGTTACAACTCCAGTTTGATGAAGTTGAATAATTGTATTCGTATATCAATGTTTGAGTTGGGGAGCAAATCTAGAAATGGGTGTATATCTTGGATCTTGATTTTTTTATTACTATTTGATTCTTTTATCGTTCTTTTATAATTAATGTATTTTTTATTAATAATATTTGTTGAAAAATTAAATTGTGTTGCTTCAATTACAAACTTATGTTTATTTTGTTGAGAAAAAAATATAATGTGTAACTTAATGTCTCACAAAATTTTTAATTGATTATAAATAAAAATTAATTACTTAATTAACTATCAATAATAAATTAAATCATTTTTCGTGAATGAATTAAATCTATAATCTTATCTAATCTTATATCTTATATCTTATACTACCTTAAAAATACTACCTTAAAAAATGGTTAAGACGGAGAATCATTTTTTGACCATTTTGTCCATTTGCCAAATTTTAAATTTACAAAATATGTCATTATTAATCATAAAAGTGTGAAGGTGGAAAAAAAATTGGACAATATTATCTTTTGTTTATAAGATAATACCTAGATTTTCCTCATTAAATTGATTTAGCACAAAAAAGAAAGTAATAATTAAAACAAGTCTATCCACCAACCATACTAATAGTTTTTTATTTTTTTATTTTTTTTATTTTTTTTATTACATATTTTAACAATTGTTTTATTATTTAATTAAAATAAAAAAAATCATTTTTTTACTACGAAAAGCATCGAAAGCCACTCTTTATCTATAATCTATAATCTATTAAAAGGTGAGGATGTTTGAAAAACTTTTTTGAACACTTTTGTCCTTGCTTTGATTTACTAATTTACAAAATATACCCTTGACAATTAATTACAAATAGTAAATTAATTAATTAGGTATTATTTATTATTTATAAATATAAATGGTTAATTATCAACTATAATAAATACATATAAATTTAAAAAAATAATACAAAAAATGTTGTCTTTTTATCTCCCACGAACTTATGGATTGATTATAGGATTTCAAAAGAGTTTTGAAAATTTATTACTTTTATAACTTTTTCATAGTCTTTAATTACTCTTTAATTGAATTTAATCTAACAATTAATTACAAATAGTAAAATAATAATTAAGTATTATTTATAAATATAAATGATTAATTATCCACTATAATAAATACATATAAATAAAAAAAAAATTATTACAAAAAATGTTGTCCTTTAAACTCCCACAAACAGATTAATTATAGGATTCAAAACTTTTGTAACTTTTACATTTTTTTTTAGAAAGAACTTTTACATACTCTTTAATTACTCTTTAATTGAATTTATTATTTATTATTAATACACTGCTAATTAAATAAATTTAATATAATACCTTTAAAATATAAAAGGTTAGTTTGTTTTATTTTCTAAGAAATTAATTTTAAAACCCACACCATACCATTTGATTACAATTAATTAAGGATTAAATTTTAAAACTTGGAATTTCTAAAGTTTTGTAACATTCTTCTTCTCCTACAACTATATAAGAGTTCTTCCCTACCCATTTTCTACAACAAATTTTGAGTCTCCACTCTCCGTTTGTTTTTATTTATATAAGAGTTCTTCCCTACCCAATTTCTACAACAAATTTTGAGTCTCCACTCTCCGTTTGTTTTTATTCTTCCCTCAATTTCCTCTCTCAAAATTTCTATATTTAGATTATATTTAGATTTAGATTAGATACTTGAAGATCTAAACCCACTCTCAACATTGAATGTAGAAATGTTAGTACATTACTAACAACACCATGCAAGGAATAGTTGCGCACAATTGTATTCTTTTGAAGCATAACCATGGTGGTTAAGGAAGATGAACTATCCTAATTTTGTTTTTGTTGTCTTTTATTTGTGTACCGTAGAAAATAAAAATATGGTGGAGTGTAATAACACAATTTTTTTTTCTCTCTATGAATAGCAAATCTCCACTTTCTTAGTTTATTTTTTTTTCTTCCCTCAATTTCTTCTCTCAAAATTTCTATATTTAGATTTAGATACTTGAAGAAATAAACTCAGTGAAGAGGAAGATTCGAAGACAACGTAGAAATGTTAGCCCATTGCTAACAACACCATGCAAAGAATAGTTGTGTCCAATTGTACGATTTTTTTGAAACATAACCTTTCATGTTGAAGAAGATGGTTAAGGAAGATGAACTATCTTAATTTTTTTTTTGTTGTCTTTTATTTGTTTACCTTATAAAATAAAAGTATGGTGGAGCGTAATAACCTACGGCACAATTTTTTTTCTCTATGAAAAGCAAAGTATCTAACTATATGTTTATAGTTTATTTCATTAATTACATTTTATAAGAATATGCTTTTATTTTTGTGAAAAATGTAATATTTAAACACAAATAACTACAACACAGTATTTAAATTAGTCAAATAATGTTTTACTAAATAATATATGAAAATACCTGTATTTTTTTATAAAACAAATAAAAAAGTTGAAAATTACAAATAACTTGATAATTTATTAAATCTTACGATAAACAGCTTCAATGGATAGAAAATTAGATAGGATGAATGAAGATTTAAATATTGATACATAAATGGAATGTAGAGAGATAGAATGGGAAGAGTTTTGCACTCATTTATACAATTTTGAAGAGACATAAAGGAATTTAAAATGAAGTTTTAGAATTTTAAAAGTTTTTTTTACTCATCCATTGAAAACATTTTTGGACTATTTTACCCCTTCGCCATATCTTAAATTTACAAATCAATTATAAAGTTTATATGGTTCATTTAACTCGTAAAATAGTATTTAAAAGGCTTAAATATGAAAAGTTAGTTACTAAATATAATAACAATTATTTTAATTTAAAAGATGTTAAGAGGTTAGAATCTACCATTTCAATAAATTATACTTTTAGTTTTAATCATAAAATATCATTTTAAAGTTTAAATTTAAATTATGAAAATTTCTTCAAATTTATATATATATATATATATATATATATATATATATATATATATATATATATATATATTAAAAGTTACAATTTTGAAAAGACATTTTTGGTCAATCATGACCCTTTTATCATTTTTTAAATTTACTGTTTTGTTTATTTATTTTTAATTATTTATGATTTTATATTTAATTGAAATTAATAATGGAATTCAAGAGGACCAAGGTTGGAAATTTAAAAGTTTCTAATTTACTCATTTGGTGTATATAAATGTAGCTCTCTGCACCTCTTCTCACAACAATTTAACCCTTTTAAGAGAATGAGTTGCCCATGTACTAGCCTGGAGAATAGTGGAAAAGAAATAATTTGAAATATAATTGGAAGATTGATACCATATCAATTGATGATCAAGATCAAGCTTAGCTTAAGCTTCAAATTGCAAGTGACATTAAATTTGAGTATAGAAATATTTTCTTTAAAATAAAATGATATATTTTTAGTATAGAAATATTTTTTTTTTCAAAATAAACAAAAAAAAAAAACTAATTTTAAAAATTATAGCATTTTTTTTAGAAAATATTATAGCAATTAATTGACAATATATTTATTTTTTTCAAATAATTATTTTGAATAATATTTCAACTAAAATATTCAATATTTTAAATATTTATAAATATTTAAATACACGTGCATGGCACGTGGTAACACACTAGTAACTTTAAAGGTAGGGATGCAAATTTGAATATTCTAATTTAATATTCAAATTAATTCTCCGTATGATAACCATTTGGTTTTTGAAAATTAAGTTTATACACATATACTTTCACCTATAAGTTTCTTGGTTTTCGTATCAATCTTCTACCTTGTTTTCAAAAACCAAGTCCAATTTTGAAAAAAAAAATAGTTTTCAAAAGGTAGTTTTTATTTTTAAAATTTGGCTAGGAATTCAAATGCAACCTTAATTAGGATGAAAGTCATGATAAAAAAATTTAGGAGAAAACAACCATAATTTTCAAAAACCAAATGGACGGGGGCTAAATTAGTTATACTTATAAAAAATTGGCATAGTATTTCAACCGTAATCGAGATTTGCTCCTTCGTTTAAGGTCGGAGCTTCAAATCTCATAAAAACCTGAGTTCAATATTCATAGTTATTTTTATAAATATACATAGACATCTATAAATATTACAAAAAAGGGTAATCCTTGTAAATAGCCAAAAGAAAAAGCTGGTTTAGAAAGATAGACAAAAAAAATTTAGAAGAAAAATGGTCATACGTGATGTTCACATGCTCCAAGTTTCTCCCTAGTTTTCCAATTTTACCCTTTTTACCAAAATCACAAATGGTGTATCTAAACAACTCTCCCTCCAAATCTTTTTGTTTTCAATCATCGTTTGCTTTTTCAAACCCAAAATCTTCCATATTTGTTTGCTTTTTCAAACCCAAAATCTTCCACCTTTTTCAAAACTGAAGTTAGTCCAAAATCTTCCCTCGCTCCTGTAAGTCTCTTTCTTCTTTCATTTTTTTACGATTTCGCATTTGGTTTTCAAAATGTTGACAATGAACGACTTTCTTGTTAAGATAGTCCACTAAATTAGCCCTTTTGTACTGATTTAAAGCCCTTTTCAATCTTTGCTGTTTTGTGTTCTTTATAATTCATGGCCCATGTTTCTGGCCCATTAATATTGCTTCGTTTGAGCCTGTATTATTTAGGGTTTTAGAATATTCCAGGGAGAGGCATTCTTTGTTGAATTTTGTAGGAGTTTTTATCCCCAGGTCTTCTATATATATGGCTGTAAACAGTGAGCTTCATATATATAAAATACATAGGGTTTTCTCCTGCACCCTCATGTTTTCTTCCTATTTTCCTTTATTTTCCCTATGCTGAAATTTCTTGCTTGCAATCTGGTTTTACAAGTTTTTGAAAACAACATCGTTTGGTTTGCCAAAGCAAAGAACAACAATCCTATTTTGGCACTGAGAGGATTTGAAGATTGAGAACAACAATCCCATTTTGGCACTAAGAGGATTTGAAGATTGAGTTCAGGCCTTCCAACGATCCGGTTCTTCAAAATGAGAAAAAAAAAAAAAAAAACTAGCGGTGATCATGTTTTTGTTCTTGGGTGGTATGTACAGACTACAAAGGAGGTAGATAAAGGGAGGTTTTTTGCACATGGTGGTTATTTGATTTGCTGAAATCATAAATCAAGAAGAAAAAAAAAAGCCAGCAGTAGAGTTGAAAAAAAGGGAAAAAAATGTCAAGCGGTTGAAAATTCAGGATAGTTGGATTTGGAGGACATTTGGGAAGGAGGTAAAAATTTTGAGTTTGAATTAAGGAGGTGCAAATTGAGGTGGTGGTATCAAGGCAGTTGCAATTGAAGGTAAAAAAAGAGGGGTGTGAGTGTGAGAAAAATCTTCGAATTTTTGTGTTCTGGGGAAGGAGGCAAGTAGAAACATCTAGAGAATTCTTGATGGTCTTTAAATAAGAGTGATCTAGTTTGGAGTTTCTGTGCAAGATGATGGCAAATTTGTTGTTGACCATGGATATGAATTTTTGTGTTTGTTCCTTGGTAAGTATGTATAGAGGAGACAGAAAAGGTGATTTTGTTCATTCTGTTGGTGGCCATTACCAAAATATTTTTTAGGTTAGTAGATATGTATTCTTAGTAGGACTATAGAATGCAAAAGAGAAATAGAAATTACAAGGTATTTGTGTGGATTGATGATTTTTTAATTACGAAGATATAGACACTCTCATTGTCATACTCTTTATCAATTAAATACAATGCATTTCTAAGGCTTACCCAATGTTACAGACATATTCGATAGGAGTAGCAACATAAATTATTTTCATAGTTTTTTGATCCAACTTATTTGCATATCTTAATGCCTAAAATTTAAATTAGATTTTATTCATTAAATTAAATACATGATATTTTTTGTGTCCTAAATACATGTCATATGTTTTTTTTTTTTTTTTTTTTTTTTTTTTTTTTACATATTTTACATGTTCTTGGTGATTCAATTTTCTTGATTATTTATTTATTATTATGTATTAATATTAAATTATTAATCTATTAGATAATGGACCATATTTGATTTTGCAGTGTATAAGGCCAACCAGCATCACTTGCCCAAAAAAAAAAGGGAAATCCTTGAGAATGACCAAAAAAAAATACCACGGTTTGAAATTTGAATTATAGTCATTTCGTGCTATGCACGTGACCATTTTTTGACCCATATTGCCCATTTTACCCCTCCAACCAAATGAGATGTATCCATCGTTCTTTTGAAAATAAGGTATATCTAAAAGATAATCTCTCTCCAAATCAAGGTCAATCTCCTAATTTTTCACATTAATACTGTATCTAAAAAAAACCTCTCACCAAATCTTATCTTTTATCTTAACCCTCGGATAGACCATATTCTTCTCCCAATCTATGAAGGTCGTCAAGTTGAATATTGGAGGCTTTCTGGCGATCACGTGACCAATTATCAGTTCGGGTTTTCTTCTTCAGCCTTGTTGAAATTTTAAGGAATTTGAGGAGGGGTTTATTGAGCAGCCTCACCTTGGTATCTTCTTCTTCACTTATGATGAAAAATCTCATCTGGGTTTTATTCGTTTTTGAGAAATTTCTTTTGAGTTTTTAATAAAAAAATATGCCACATTATTCTATATTTAATCCTTCATTCGATTTTCGTTTTTCATGTATTTGCAGAAGTGGGAGAGAAAAAGACAGCCATTTCAGAGTTGAAGGAACTGGTGGCCTCGACGAATTCGTAAGGCCGAAAATTTGAACTTCATTGCTCGATCGATTCTCAAGGTTGTTTTGATTTGAATTTGAATTTTTTTTTTAATTAATCTACAATTTGCAGTCCTTTTGATTTTGTTAAATAGAAAGTTTTTTTTTTAAGGATTTAGGTTGTTGTGATTTTAATTTGAGATTTGTTTTAATTATCCCATTAGGAAAATGTTGGAAATTTTTCATTCAATAAGAATTTTCAATAGTTTTCTACCCTGTAGTTGTACATATTGAATCCACCGATTTAGGAAAGTTTATTAAAAAAAAGTTTTTCATTGTCAAAATTGTGTAGATGGACCAAGTAATTGTTGTTATTGTTTTCATGAATAAATTAGGAAGATTTTTAATTCTACTGTAATTATATTGCTTTTGGTATTTAAATTTTTTATATTTTAATTACTTCATGATTTTAGAATGATTTTTTGTGTTTGATTTTTAATTTGGGTTTAATTTTATTAGTTAGGAAGATTTTTTTTTATTTATATATTTTCCGTCTTTTTTTTTTCATTTTCTCCGTCCAATTTGTTAAATTTTTTTGTTAGATAGTTATTTCTTTATTTAGGAAATTGTTTTAGTTTATTTTAAATCATAGATTTGATTTAACTACCATAATTCGATTATATTAGATTTAAGTTAAATTTGAATTTCATATCTCTTTGTTATTGTTAAATTTGAATTTCTATATTTTATCTTTATGTATTTGAAATTGATTGTATTTTTTATCTAAGCTAAAATAAAGGAATTCAAATTTATTTTAAAGGTACCGTGTATTTCTAGCAAATTAGTTATTTTATTGATTGAGGGTATTTTGGCAAATCAATAATTAGGATTTATGAATAGATAAATCCAATTTGGCCATTTATCTAAAGAATTAGCTGTGTTGTCATTTTTCAAAACGGGCATTTAATAATGGCTATTCTTGTCGTTAACCCTACAAAAAAAGAGACTGACTTAACCAATCAAATTTCCCTTGTTTGAACCCAAGATAACAAGCCCAAGATAGAATATGGCCTAGGCCCATTAAAGATTAACTGAGGCATGGAGAATTTACCTTTGCTATAGGAATTTTATTAAATGTTTAATGTTCACATTCTCTTTAATATATTCGTCAATATTTTGAGACATTTAAATTAGGTGAAGTTGGCGAAAATTCACTACTGTTGATAGTCAAATTTGGTTAGAGGAAACTCACCTGACCTTCAAGTGCCACCAACGGTAAAATTTGTAGATGAGGGGGAAGACGTGGCCTGCAAAAGAGTAAACCTGCACACCGGTGTGGTGCTAGCCACACCGCCTCCGATGCTTAAGTCAAAAAACGGAAGAGGAGAGCAAGGGAGAGCAAGGGAGAGTAAGAGGAGAGAGTCGAGAGACTATGTCCCCTTCTTCAGTGGCGAAGAGGGGTATAAATACTTGCTCATGCTCCTAGGGTTTTAAGGATTTTAGAGGCGTTTCGGGACGAACCAGGCGAAACTGGGGCGGCTAGAGGCATCGGGGACCAAGAGGAGGTGACCGAGCTCGACCAGCGCAAGTGGGCCGAATGGTCGGCCTCGGCCTAGGACGAGGCTGACCATATGGGTCGGGCCAAGTTGGCCCGACCCTTTGGTTGGTTCTTCCTCTGGGTCGGTCTCTTAGTCCTATTTTCGCCCGGATGTCCTTATCAACTCCTTGAGCATCGGGTGGTCCAAAATTACCTATAACATTAAGCCCCCACTCTTGAATTGGGATTCAGGTGCGACTTACTGCTATAGGCCGAGCTCCTAAGCCCGATTTAAGAGTACTAACCTTTGCCTTGTGCTGGCTTGTGTGTAGCTTGATTGTCATCCTGCAAAATAGGATAGGAATAGACAAAGTAGACACTCCCTGAATAGGGGTTAGGTGAGATTGAAATGAGAAAGGTGAGGGATTACAAAAGTGGTGCTGGTCGGCCTCGACCTCGGGAAGAGGCCGAGCACAGCAACTTCCTAATTTTGCTTAGGGGGCGTTTCCCTGAACCCCCACCGGGCGCTTCGCCCCTGGATCCCCGTACTTGGTTATTCGGAGTGCTTCTTTCCAGGTTCAAGTCATATCCACACATATGATTTGAAGATTTTGAGCTCCTGCATCGAAAGGTTAATTTCTGCAAGAGAAAAGTTTGGGAAGAAGCTAGGATCGGCCTCGACCTCAAACCCCTATTAGCCTAAAATTTGGTCCCTTTAAAGTTTGTGCTCGGCCTCTGCAAGAGGTGCTCAGTCTCGACCTCCGCCAGGTGAGCTTGACTTACATGAAGCGTTTGAGCTCTGAGGTGAGGTAGACTTGGTAATCCAGACTCGTGTGCATTAGCGTGGGCACTAAGCTGAAAAGCTTAGGCTCGTAAGGTAGGAGTGGGCACTAAGCTGAAAAGCTTAGGCTCGCATGGAGGCATGGGCATTATAGGCTCGCATGTAAACGTGAGCTCTGTAGGCTCACGCGTGAAGCGTGGGCATTAAGCAAAAATGCTTAGGCTCGCATGTAGGCGTGAGCACAAGCTGAGAAGCCTAGGCTCGTATGCAAGCGTGGGCTCTATAGGCTCACGTGTAAGTGTGGGCTCTATAGGCTAACAGGTGGGCGTGGGCACTATAGGCTCGCATGTAAGCGTGGGCTCTATAGGCTCACAGGTGGAGCGTGGGCACTAAGCTGAAAAGCTTAGACTCGCAAGTAGGCGTGGGCACTATAGACTCACATGTAAGCGTGGGCTCCATAGGCTCGTATGTAGGCATGGGCGCTATAGGCTCGCATGTAAGCGTGGGCTCCATAGGCTCGCATGTAGGCGTGGGCACCATAGACTTGCATGTAAGCGTGGGCTCCATAGGCTCGCATGTGAAGCGAGGGCACTAAGCTGAAAAACTTAGGCTCGCAAGTAGGCGTGGGCACTATAGGCTCGCATATAAGCGTGGGCTCTATAGGCTCGCATGTAGGCGTGGACTCTATAGGCTCACAGGTGGGCGTGGGCACTATAGGCTCGCATGTAAATGTGAGCTCCATAGGCTCGCAGGTGGAGCGTGGGCACTAAGCTGAAAAGCTTAGGCTCGCATATTGTCTTGATACATTCCTTGGAACACACTCTAAGCCTTGAAAGGGAAAATCTAGGTCCTAACATTAATGATAATGTTTATATTTAATGGCAAAGCAAAAGGGAAAAGTCTACTCCTACCTACCAAAAATAAAGTGAGCGACAATGCTCTGATTACATGATAAATGCAGCAAAATAAAGAAAACTAGAATTCCCTAAACTAAGGCTTAATGTGTTCTCCAGAATGCTGTCCTTGACCCTAGCATGAAGTGTGGTAGGGCTCGGCCATAGGAGAGCCTATCCTGGTCCTCAACGGATTTCTAGAGGAGGCCCACCATCATCTTTGCCTTAGCCATCTCTGGTCGGCCTCGGCCATCTCTGGTCTGCCTCGATCTTTGTGGTGAACTCCTTCAGATATCCGTTCCAAATATCTCGTCTTTTAGCTGAATGTCTGTGATCTCGATGGAAGAGACAATATTGGCTTTTGTCTTTGTTGTCAGGATTTGACTTCAGCTTCCTGGGCGCGTTGAGCAGGTTCGTATTCCTTATTTCCATCCAGATCTGCTCCTGTGGGATTGAAGTAGGGGTGTACCTTTCAAACTTCTTCAAGTAGTCTCCTTGGTCTGGTCAGCCTCGACCATGGTCTGGTCAGCCTCGACCATAGTCTGATCGGCCTCGACCTCTTTCGTCTGTTCGCGGCCTCTTGTCCTTCCTACTGTCACGATCAGATGAAGAAGACCTCTTGTGTTCACGTTCTGACTTCTTTGACTTGAGCAACTCCTCTGCGCTCATGTATTTCTGTGCACGGGAGACAAACTGCATAGGTTATTACAACATTTCACTCTTATCTATTTTATCATCTTCCACCGGATCAATTTCTTGGTCTTCACTTTTTTCCAACGTTGCCTCAGTATTCTTTTTTTTTATTCGTATTCATTCTTTTTCTTTGCAAAATTAGATCCCTATATTTCTGAGACCGCAAATATTTCAAATACAGTGTGTATGGAAGTAAATTCTGAGAAAAGTCCCTGTATTTGCATGATTTTTCTTTATCAATATACTGTATTTCTTTGATGCACCCTTATTTTTTCTTCATAAATCGTGATTTTAATTTAGTATAATATTTTTAAATTAAAATTTTTGTTTTCAAATTATTTTGTTGAGATACATTAGCATGAGTCTTATCTTGTTTATTTTGAAATTCATTGATTTAATATCATAGATTTTTGATCCGATGTTTTAGATGCATCAGGTTGTTCTTCATTTTTTGTTTAATCCTAGTTGGAATGGGTAAGTTCTTTAAGTTGTTCTTCATTTTTTGATTGAATCCAATATACTGTGTTTAAATTTTGAGTTCTCTTGTTTTTTCTCTCTTGTTTGAATTTAAATCTTTTGTTTAAAATTTAAGTTCAAGATTTATCTGTTTAATTTGTATTTCTATTATTGATTTGGTTGTTGAATTAATCGGTAATTCTCCTTGTTTATAGTGTATTTTAATTTAATTTATTTCTGAATTAAGATTTGGGTCAGGGGTATTTTCGTCCACTTTGTTACCAAAAAAATTTACTAAATTTAGCTTTTGGCCATTTCTCAAAATGAAAACACAGATGACCCTTTTTCAAAACCGCTATTTTAAAAGGGTCATTTATCTGGTTGCCCCTAATTTTTAACCTAATGATTGATTTTGGACTTTTAATTAAGCCCATCAATCAAGGAGAAATTTGAATTGTGTTTGAATGCAAGGGAAATTCACGGCTTCAAGGGAAATTTGGAGAAAAATAAAAAAACCTTGCGTCCCGTGTGTTTTGAACCCTAGCCCCTAAGGAAATTCGCATCTTCAAAGGAAATTTGGAGAAAAAAAAATTCTTGCATCACACATGTTTTAAACCCTAGACCATAAGGAATATATTGGGCCCCCTACCAACAAACTAACAGCTAGTTTCATTATAAAATATGATTTTTATCTATTAATATTATAAATATTTCCTGATATTATATTAAAAATATAAAGACGAGATAATTTGAGGAGAGCACGCCCCTTCATAGATCTGCCCCTGTCACCATTGCAGTCTGCCGATGATGCCCCGACGTGGTCAAAAACTAAAGACTAGGTTGGTTTGGTGCTACCTTAAGATGCCCAGGGTGTAGTACCCTCTTCTCCAAATAACTTTTCTTATTCTAGGTTGGTTTGGTGCTACCTTTCGAGCAACATAATAATAATGTATATGACGAAAGTCAAAACGGTGTGAACAACACAATAAAATACATGCCCTTGAAAGAAGAAGATAGTGCTTAAAAAACTAAAGACTCCAAAACAACTTTCAAATGGTTAAGAGTTTTAGTACCAAAACAGACCAATATTTATATAAGTCCATCATCAAAGTCATGCTTTTAAACTACCCTTCAACAATCCATGCCCAACAAAAAAATGGCCTCAGGCTCAAATAATATTCGTCCAATTACACCCACAGCCGCCGTCTCCGCCCACTGCTCCTGCCTTCCACCACCGTCAATGTACCTTTGAAAAAAGCTTTTTCGATGGTGTTTATTTCTGACAGTTTTTGAAGGTTTTACTAACCTTCGAAAAGAGATTTATCAAAGGATTGTTTAATACTTTTTTGAAGGTTGCGATCTTAAAAAATATTCAAGTTTCTTGTAGTGATCATCTATCTATACATACACACACACACATATATATATATATATATTAGATGTTATCTTTCATGTCGAGATTACTATAGTGAAAAACATAAATTACTATATGGTATAATTTCATATGAGAAAAACATGATATTTCAAATTATTAGGCAATTATGTTAACAAGGGTTCCTAATTGTACCACAGAAATATATATTACGCATTAGATATATATCACATAAATCATAATCCATGGTATATTTGAAGTTGTGATTACTGTATAACAAAAAATATATATATATATATATATATATTCCAAATTGTATAGTATAAATACCAATACATTATATATTAAAAATTAGAAATCGATACATATGAAATATTGAGATATTATTGAGGGGTGTTTGGGGATTATTACCAATGTAACCGAGAGGTGGAGTATTTGGATATTGGAATAAAAGCAAGCGGTAAGCTACAACTTGTTGATGCAATGCTAAAGAGTAAAGCCAAAGGAGATGAAAAATAAGGGCTCCAAGGGTCCTAATTCTTAATTTCCAGTCAATTAGTGGCTACTCTCAACAAATTTAACAATCTAGAAAGTGGAAGATTATTTTTGTTTCTGCTAGAAGTTGGTGTATTAAACTTTGTTGATCAGTTGATAGCATTATTATCATTTATGATAGTGACCTAAGCCCTTCAGTTCAGACTTGAGAGGATAACACTTGATTCTCCATCAGTTGGAGCAGATAAAAATTTTCCGCTTATATAATATTCTGCACATGGCTCCACTTCTTGGTCAGTTAAAAATGCCATCAACAGAAGGAAGAAATGCAACCCATCATATTTTGGACTAATTTGATGGAATAACAAAGCTGATTCATCTCCGTTTTCCAACCCCAATTACCTTCCTCAAATAGGGGAGGAATCATAACTAACAAAAAGAGGGAGATTTCATTACTAAAATCAATGATGTAACTACCTGCTAACTCAATCAATTTGTGACGTATTCTAATCTTTAGATGTTGATTGTTGATTTGATCACCTTTGTTCTTTTTCTCCATCTCATTTCTTAAATACATTCGTTGTAACCTGTTTTTTTTTCTCCCTCTCTTCCTTCTTAACCTATTTCATTTCTTTTCCTCTCTTCCTTCTTCTTCATATTAGTAAACTTACCTTTACATCATAATAATGGAATCAAAGTTGTCTTTTCTTGCTTCCCTACTAGTGCAACTTACCTTAGCCGGATTAAATCTCATGTCCAAAGTTGCTTTGGTTTCTGGCATGAGTAACTATGTCTTTATCTTCTATCGCCAAGCTCTTGGAACCATCATTTTGACTCTCATGACACTATGTTTTAAACGGTAACTCACTCAAAAAAGTTTGTTTTGTTTGGTTTTTTGTTTTCAAATTTATAACTCTACATTTTTTTTCATTTGGATCTCGAAGGAATGAGAACGCGTCACTGTCCCTGACAAATCTATCCAAGATTTTTGGAATAGCACTCTAAGTGAATTATGGTTCCAAGAGCGATTTTTGGAATAGCACTCTAAGTGAATGATGGTTCTAAGAGCTTAGCGATAGAAGATAAAGACATAGTTACTCACACCAGAAACCAAAGTAACTTTGGACATAAATTCAATCTAGCGGCGGACGTACGTGAGGGCCGAGGAGCTCGAGTCCCCCTCCACATTTAAAAATATTATATTTATATTATAAGTCAATAAAACACAAGTTTTTTGAATGCTCTAAAGGTTTAACCCCCTCTTATATCCCTTTCGACCTTAGTTCAAGGACCTTTGTTAAAATCTAAAAATTCATGGATTAAATTTATAATTTAACATTATATCAATCTGTGTCCCTCCTACTAAAAACTTACAAGGTTGGCTCAATATAAACCGTAAAGTAGAATAGGAAATGGGAAATTAATTACAGACTAATTTTTTATTTATTTATGTATTTAGTTAAATATTATTATTTAATGAAGACCACCTTTGTTGATAAAAGAAAATTAAAAAAAAAAAAAAAAAGAAAGCTGAATAAAGAAAATCCAAATCGAAGAGGAAAACACAAACTTTTTTTCCTTTAATAAAGAGAATCATGTATTATATTCCGTTTTTATACTTAAAATAATATTTATGCAATATTCAAACCAGCCTATAAATATTTAAAGTCAATTTTCAATTTTAAATCCTCGATAAGCTTTGGCACAAAAACTAGATCTTAGACATGCAATATTAAATTAAAAGGCTACGAATATTTTTGAATTTTTCTTAAAATAGCTAAAACAACAATTATCATTTCCATTAAATAACTCATGATTGTAATTACAGAAGCCCCTAACATTAAAAAAAAAAAAAAAAAAAAAAAAAAAAAAAAAAAAAACCTTTTAAAAAAATTTAATTATATCTCCCCGTCCTCAACATATTACAAAATCTTAAAACTTCTCCATTCCATTTACACACTTCACACATTTGATCTCCATAATTATCTTTGTCATCATTCCAATTCCATCCACTTCTTTTATTATTCTTATAATTATCAACACAATCACAACACCTCCAATCACTTAAACCCTTTTCCTGTGAAGAAATTTTGTTATTAATCCAAATATTCCTAACAAATTCCTTAACCCTCCGACGAGTAATTTCCAATCTGCCCTCACACTTCTTCAAAAGTTTCACTCCCTCATCTTCCAAACCTGTCGAACACAAAACAACACTGTATACATAACAAGCTTCTGTATGGCCTTGCTCCGCAGAAGCTTTCAAATTCGCCAATCCAGAAGCTTCCTTACAATGGGTGAAGAATTCCAACATGCCCTTTCTGTACAAAGCTTCTAGATTCCCATTCTTGTTGCAATTCTCCATGAACGACAAGAATTCGGGACTGGTCTTCCATGGAACTTTCGGGATGCTTTCGAGCGACACATGGCGAAATATCTGGCCGTCGAGCGATGCTTCGAGAAAATCTTTGGTGGCTAATTTGGCGTTGAATAAATCAGTCAACGAAGAGGTTGCAACTTTGACAAACACTTGGATTAGTAAATCTTCGGGAAGGAATTCAATGGGTGGTGGGGAAATTGCCATCCTTTTTGTTTTTGTTGCTCTCTACGAATATCAATTTTGATAGGAAGAAAATAGTGGAAGAGAAGGCTTATTTATAATAGCAATAAGCTGTTTCCTATTTGGAATAGGAAGGATTTTCATGAATGATTTTGGTAAGGAAAATCTTCCCAAGTGCTTGTTTATAAGCCGCTTCAAGAACTTCCAGTCGTACTGCAACCAAGGGCGGATCTATGAAGGGCCAGGAGGGGCACGTATCCCCTGAAATTATAAATTAAATATATAATTATTAGGATATCCATTTAATTCTTGAAAATTAGTTGTTGGTCTGTTGGTTAGAGAGGGCACGGTATTTGTTTTTCTACTTGCCGGTCCAATTTTCAAACGCAAGTTTTTTAAGTATTTTTAATTTTGGTTTTGCAGCTGTTAGTTTAAATTGGAAAAAAAAACGCAAATATTCAGTTTCATCTTTTTGTTTTGTTTACCTACCTGTTTTATTTCCAATTTTTTAAATTCATGGACCTAGTTATAATTTTTTTTTTAATTTTACACGCATTTATATTAATCTTTAGCAAATTATTTAATTTTAGAAAAACAACTTGCATAAAAAAAACTTAATTCTATTTCAAAAAATCTTAAATAATTAAAGTTTCATTTTTTGCTTATATATTTAGGTGTGGATAATTCTACAAAGGGTTAATTTTATAATTAATATTACTTAATTAAATATTAAATATCAACACGTTAAAAATTATATTTATATGAAAGTTAAATTGCAAGTTTAGTCCCTAAATTTTATAATTTGTGTTTAATAGGTTTTAAACTTTCAATTTTATGTCTAAGAAGTCCTTAAACTTTAAAAATGTCTAATAGATTCATGAATTTTCAATTTTTAACTAATAGATCATAAATATATTTAAAATAAATTAAATTAATATTAGACATAAAATTTAATTTTGTATATATTTGAACTTTAAATTTTCAATTTTGTAACTAATATATAAATTAATTTAAAAAGATGTCGCATAAATTGAGAACTTGTTAGATACAAAATTAAACTTTATGTTTAATAGAACATTTAATTTATAAACATTTTGAATATGTCGAAAACTTGATATATAATTGAAACTAGATATTAGAGACTATATAAACACGAATCTAAAATTTCACGAATTAAACTTATAATTTCATCTAATATCAACTTCTGTCCCCTACCTTCAAGTTCTGGATCTCCACCACTAACTGCAACAGCAATAAAACAAAGCAAAACAAAATTGCATGCAGTGAATTTCCTTATCCTTACAGTTCTGTTCTTGATCACTTACAAAATATAATGCTAACCAGCAAGAACCGCAGTCGCCTTCATCTTTAACAGGGTTGACGACTATGCCATCTTCTATCCAGTGGCGGATCTAGGATTTTATACCAGGGGGCACAAGTTCATATAAATGTAATATCAATTAGGTTAAATTACAAGTTTAGTCTTTGAACCTTTCGGATTTGTGTTTATGGTCCCTAAACTTAAAAAATGTGTCTAAGAGAATCCTAAACTTTCAATCTTGTGTCCAATGAGTTCTTGAATTTTCAATTTTGTGTCTGATAGGTGTTATTTGACATTTTTCAAAATTCACAGGCTTACTAAACACAAAATTGAACGTTTATAGTTTCATTAGACATCAAATTCAATTATGAATGTTTAGGATTTAAATTGATACCATTATTAGTTTGGAGATTTAATTGACCCCAAAGTTTAGGGGTATAATTGATTTTTTTTTCCTATTTTTTTAAAAAAGAAACTTATAAACTCATTTCATATTCTTTTTAGGTTAAAATATCATTTTGGTCATTGTACTTTGGAACTTATTTTATTTTATTGTCAATAATTCCAATGTTCAAATATAATCATTGTACTTTTAATAATTTTAAAATTAGTCTATGGTTAACTTTTTCAAAACAAATGTAGTCTTTATTAGCTTTTGCTTTATAAATTTTGAAACATATTAACAATTGGTGTATTTTCTTTAGTGAAAATTATGATTATTACCATGTTTTAGGGTAACTTCAAATTAATAATGACTAATCTAAAGATTTATTGAAATTACATAAGCTCAATTTGAATATATGAAAATATATGAACTAAATTAGAATGAGTCACAAAGTACAAAGATCAACAATACTATTTTAACATTCGTTCTAATTCATAGGTGGATTTAAATTCATTAAAGAAAATGAAAATTTTATTTATTAGATAGTGATATTGGAAAGAAAAAGGAAAAACCGGAAAAAAAAAATTTAACGTGCAATGGGCTCGAAACCAGGACAGGGCAAGGGGGCACCAAACATAGGAAGGGGCAGAAACCAACACGCCTACAACACTATCTAAGAAATAAGTGGCCAAATTTATATATATAATATAAACATTTTAAATTAAATCCGCCCCTGCTTCTATCCAATCTTTCTAGAAATGTTGTTAAACAAGGTCGTCTCAAGATCTCAATGATTTTTGTTTTTGAATTTGTGAACTTCTCGACTTGACAAAAAAACCCGGTTCCCAACATCTGGTTCGTGAAATTAGAGTGTTTTACATAGAGTGTTTTACATAAAAGGGAGCATAAGAAGAGGAAAAAAGGAAAAAGAAATCAGAAAGCAAGCAGCTAAGAAACACAAACATCACAGGAAACAACGATACGTCAATTTCTAAAAAAACTAGGACACGGACACGGACACGGACACGTTGAGGATACGTTATTTATTATTATTTTTAATTTAAATTTGTAGTATATATATAATTTATATATATAGAGTAGTTTAATTACGTGTCCGACACAAATTCTTCTCCATATATGATGGGAAGCACGCAAAGTAACAAATGTAAATTTGGAAAAAAAAGAATGATTCTGAAGTTATCCATCCCTCCAAGAAAAGAATACATATAAACGTGTTTGTACAATAACAGAATTAATAACAAACTTACAAATAATCAGCTAGCAATAAAACAATATCAACAACTTCTTAACTAAGTGAATAGTTCCTGACGTTCACATTTCCACAAGGATACTCTTTCATCTGGTAAATCAATGCTTGTCAACTAGTTTTGACAATTCTTTGAGAACTTAGAGAGAAAATCAAGAATCAAGAAGGTACAGGAGAAACCCTTCCACCGTATTCATTAGATCTCAATCACTCTTACATAATCAAGATAATGGAATATATATGAGGAAGGGAGAAAAACTCTTGTAAACATTATATTTTGATACAAATGACAGCAGAGGAAAATCACCCTAAATAACTAACAAACTAATCATAAAACACGTGCAATCCACATGGTCAGTGAACTGCCCTAACACCTCCCCGCAAGCCAATGGTTAGAGGGTCTCTAACATTGAGCTTGACAGATAACCGAAGAAACGAGGAAGCAGAGAGGGGTTTGGTTAGAACATCAGCAACCTGATCAACAGCTGGAAGATGTTGGATAAGCAGTCGTTTTTGGAGAACTAAATCACGAACGAAATATATATCTATCTCCACGTGTTTAGTTCGTGAATGGAGAACATGATTGGCGCTAAGATGCACTGCACTGAGATTATCACACCACAATATAGGTTTCTGCAACAAAGAAACATGTAAGTCACAAAATAATGAGTTTAACTAGATGAATTCGGCAGCAGCAGTAGCTAAACAGCGGTATTCGGCCTCAGTGCTTGAGCGAGAAATAATTGTTTGCTTCTTCGATCCCCAGGCAATTAGATTACCACCAAGAAAGATGCAAAAACCGGAGGTTGATTTTCGATCGCCCGGATCCGAGGCCCAGTCGGCATCAGCGAAGCCCTGAAGAGACATAGAGCTAGGTGCAGAAAATAGTAAACCATGAGAAATGGTGCCTTTCAAATACCTGAGGATCTGCTTCACAAGTTGCCAATGTGTAGTTGTTGGAGCATGCATAAATTGGCAGGCTTTGTTCACGCTGAATGAGATCTCCGGACGAGTAAATGTAACATATTGAAGAGCTCCTACTACACTTCGATAGAGATGCACATCAGCCAAGGTTTCACCATGCCGAGCAGATGGAAGTGAACCACTCATCATAGGGGTTGTCATAGGTTTAGCTCCATCCATATGAGTTTTACACAGTAAATCATTTATATATTTGGACTGTGATAAGAAGATACCACCACTTGAAGGGTACAAGACTTCGATGCCAAGAAAGTAACTCAAGGGACCAAGATCTTTCAATGTAAATTTAGCATTCAAATCTTTAATAATATCGTCTACATATACCAAAATATAGCAGCACTCACTGTTTTTATGTCGAATCAATAATGAAGGATCAGCCCGAGATGAAACAAAACCTAAAGAATGAAGATACTTTCTAAGATGATCAAACCAAGCACGTGGTGCTTGTTTAAGTCCGTATAGGGCCTTTCTTAGTTTGCAAACTAATGGAAAATGAGTGGATTGTTCAAACCCAAAAGGTTGCTCAATGAAGACAGTTTCAGACAGTAAACCATGAAGGAATGCATTATTAATATCAACTTGGCGTATGGACCAACCATGAGCTAAAGCAAGAGTGAGCAAGACACGAATTGTAGTTGGTTTCACTACCGGGCTATAAGTTTCAGTATAGTCAATATCGGCGGACTGATGAAATCCCTTAGCAACCAACCGAGCTTTATACCGAGCAATGGAACCATCAGAATTCCTTTTAATTTTCAACACCCATTTACATCCCACAATTTTCTGATGAGGGGTGGATGGTACCAGGTCCCACGTATGATTAGCTAGCAAAGCGTCATATTCAGTCTGCATAGCTTGTCTCCAATGGGGATGCTTAATAGCCTCTTTAGCATTAGGTGGTTCACTTTCAACATAAGAGACAGTGAAAACTTTGGGCTTAAAGATCCCTCTTTTCCCTCTCGTGACCATGGAATGTGAAATAGTGACTGGTGCACAAGGGGCAGATACAACGGGAATGTCAATACATGGTGCCACGATAGAACCAGAAGCAGTCAAGTTAGGGGGCACCAAAGGGACATCAGATGCTGAGGAAACTGGTACAGGGTCTGGGATAATAGGAGCAGTAGAAGGAGTTGAAGAGGAAGAACATGAAGGAAGACTCGGTGATAAGAAAGTTAGAGTTTGAGAGATTTGAGAAGACTTAGATGAAGAAGGAGAGGGCAATAAAGGTGGCTGATTCGCAGAAGGGAAGGAGAGCTCATCAAAAGTAACATGTCTGGAGACATAAAGACGGCCATCAGAGGATAGACATTTGTATCCTTTATGTTGGTTGCTATAGCCAAGAAAGGTACAAGGAGTAGAACGAAAATTTAGTTTGTGGGAGTTGTAGGGACGAAGACAAGGGTAACATAAGCACCCAAAGGTTTTGAGAAACTGGAGGTTGGGTATGGAATAGTTTGGTGAGAGGAGACACTCCATTCAGGGCTGTTGAAGGTAACCGGTTAGTAAGATAGACGGCTGTCGAAAAATCATCATCCCAGAAGTGTAACGACATAGAAGCTTGAGAAAGGAGGGTAAGGCCGATATCAACTATTTGCCTATGTTTTCGCTCAACTATCCCATTTTGTTGAGAGGTGTAAGGGCAAGAAAGTCTGTGTTCTATACCATGTTGGCGAAGAAAATAAGTGAAGGTTTTGAATTCCCCTCCCCCATCAGATTGGAAGCGAATAATAGGACAACCTAAAAGCTTTTCAACGGAAGTTTTGAAGGTTAGGAATGTCTGGAAAGCCTCTGACTTGGATTGTAAAAAATAAATCCATGTGTATCTAGAGAATGTATCAACAAAACTAAGGTAGTAGCGAAAACCATTCCTAGATATTGTATGGGAGGGTCCCCAAATATCAGCAACAACTAATTGCAATGGAGCAGTGTATTGAGTAAGAGACATAGGGAAAGGTAATGCATGATTCTTTCCAACAGCACAGGCATTACAAAAATCATGATTATTCAAATGTACAGAGGTAAATTGTTTAGCAATGTTTCTAACAACAGGAAATGCAGGGTGTCCAAGCCTTCTATGCCAGACATTTAAAGGGGAAGTTTGTATATTGGTATTAACAGGGGATATAGAAGAAGATAACAAACACTGAGGTTGAAGATTATGCTTTTGTGGAGAGGTTGCGGGCTGAGGTAGTGAGAGATCAAACTGGTACAACCCATCATGGAGTGCTCCTCGAAGGAGGATTTGGCCAGTACGGGAGTCCTTCACACAACAAAATTCAGGGTGAAATTCAAAGTATACCAAGTTATCTTTAGCGAACTGACTGACGCTTATCAAGTTCTTGGTTATTTGAGGCACATGAAGTAAGTTCTTTAAATGAAATATGCGATTGGATAAGGAAAAGGATGTATAACCATAGTGGGAGATAGAGAGACTCGTACCATTTCCTACTTGCATCTGATTAGCCCCTGAATATTCAACACCAACTGCAAGATTGCTGAAGTTGTTAGTGAGATGATTGGTGGCTCTCGAATCTGGATACCAACCATTATCTTCGTTGAGTTCGCTTGCAGTCAGCATAGCAGTCATCGGTGAGGAGTTGTGTGGGAATGAACCTGCACCAAACTGAGGGTGAAAGTTATTAGAAACAATATTATTCGGCTGAGAAACACCTCGACCTTGATCAAAACGACCACCGAGAGAGTAGCACTTTATCGCCGTATGACCAAATTTGAAACAAATTTGACACTGGGGCTTGTTTCTGTTATTCCAAGATCTTCCTCCCCGATTCGAACGGCCTCGACCTCGAGAGTTATAATTCTGATTTCCCTGATACAAAGGATTCGACTTTTGAGAGTCAGATTCCACAGTGTGATGACTTTGAGTCGTTAGATTGGCTGAAGGAGGAGTTCCATCTGAGTTCACATTCTTCAGTTTGCTCTCTATTCGATTCTCATGAGTGAGAAGATAAGCCATGACATCTTGCACACTTTGATCATCTGTGGAAGTCGTTAGTGCAGAGACCATAGATCATACTCTGAACCTAAGCCATTAAGAATGTACATAATGTGATCCTCTGTGTCAACAGTCTTACCTACAACAGCAAGTGCATCTACGCACTTTTTGATTTGTGCAAAATACTCATTCAATGACAACGATCCTTTTTTAGTAGATTGTAGCTTCAATTTCAATCTCATTATCTGAGCTATGTTCCTTGCATTAAAAATTTGAAATAAACAGTGCCAAATTTCTTTCGCTGTCTTACAATGTATAACCTGTTCTAAGATATTATCGGACATAGATCCAAGTAACCACAAGGAAATCAAGCTATCTTGCTTCTTCCAATTCATATATTCTGGATTAATCCTAGTAACAGACGAACCTTCACTAACAGGTATATGTTCAGATGGATATATATAGTCCTTTGCGATAAATTTTCCCAGGCTATGACCTTCTAGGGAAAATTCTATTTGGACTTTCCACATGAGGAAATTATCATTGTTGAGTTTAACAGTTGAAATTTTGTTACCAGGATTGACGATCTGACTTGCCGAACTTCCAAGATCTTCGGCAGTTTGATTTTCCGTGGTTGAGGAATCCATCGATGCTCAGATAATCAGAGTTGCTGTAGAAGACGAATGATGCAAAAGAAACCAAAAAAAGAACACCGCGCAAATTTCAGGAATCGAGTTCAGTCGTTGGACTTGAAGAGCTCTGATACCATGAGAACTTAGAGAGAAAATCAAGAATCAAGAAGGTACATGAGAAACCCTTCCACCGTATTCATTAGATCTCAATCACTCTTACATAATCAAGAAAATGGAATATATATGAGGAAGGGAGAAAAACTCCTGTAAACATTATATTCTGATACAAATGACAGCAGAGGAAAATCACCCTAAATAACTAACAAACTAATCATAAAACACGTGCAATCCACATGGTCAGTGAGCTGCCTTAACATTCTTTTGGTAAATAAGTTAAATTATGTTCATATCAGATAATCGATGAGATGTGAGATGAATAGAACATATTGAGATTGTGGTGAGTTGAAGTGTCGGGAAATGGCCAGTTTTGTTCAAATAGAATCCGGGAGATTGAAGTTTTAGTGAATAGATGTAATGATGTACCGATTCAGGAAGAACGACATTGGTTAGTTTGTGGCTTCGTTTTGTGGTAGCAGAGCAGTTTTGAGGAGCTTCAAGCCTGTGTTTCCGGAACTCCTCCCACGTCCAATCGGCAAATTCTGCATCCAAAAATACAACAAAACCATCAACGATTCAGCAACATTTCACTGTTTCCTTTCTAAATTAATCTCGCTGAGCACCACGAATCGGTAGATTCTAATATTCATCCCAATCGAAAGTCTAACTACGACGGATTTGAGTTTTTGGCAAAAAAGGACGTTCCAATTCTGACGCAAGTCTAAAAACGGTGTAGACCTAAAATTCAGGCATATTGTATAAATCAGACATGTATGATCTAGAAGAAGAAGAAGAAGAAGCAATGACAAGCAGATTGCGAGACAAAACAAAGAAAACAAGACGGAACAGACGATGAAAAGACGATCGTAAGGACCTGTGAGCGACTCGAGCAAATCGGAGAGCGTGAGGAGTTTGGCCGAAAACTCGAATGACCTCCGATTCCAACTGGCGGAGACAGTCAGAGACCATAAGAATGGGATTGGAACCATTGAAGGAGGATTCTGCAACGGCGAAGCAGAGGAGCAAGAACGGAGGAGACTAAGACCACTCGACGATAACCCATCCGTTCACCTTGGCAAACAGATACAATATTCAATCTAAATCTTTAATGGATTGGCATGGATTGGAAAGGGATGCCCATGTTTGGTTGGCCGGGAATTGTATGGGTTTGGAATGAAATGGTGGGCATGTGATTCCAATCCATTCCCACATTTTGGTGGTCCCACTATTTCTCTCCCAATTTTTTCCCTAATTTTGATGGGACCCACCATTTTTTTTTCTATTTTAACCATATTTTGGTGGGTCCCACTATTTCTCTCCCCATTAATTCCCACCCAAATCCAATGCACCAAACACAGGCATGAGAATCATGATTCCTGATTTTTAATAATTAGATACAAATTCGTGAAGTTTTTGTAAGTTTTCTCTCTTACATCAAAACGTGTAAAACTACCTATTTCATTGCATGGAATGTTGGAAAAAATATATTCTAACAAAAAAAGACAGGACAGGAATACAAAACAAATAATAACAACCAACAGACCAAATATATTAATTAAAGAAGATAGAGTTTAGAAAGCCTGTTGTTTTGGGTCGAGGCGCGTTGCAGAATGCTGTCCGAGAAGACGTGCCCCCATTTGCACTGAGACACTCCACTCCCAGGATACAACTCCCTTCAAGAAAGTTTGTGTGCAGCTAAGCCTTTCTATGAATGCCCGTTGACTTGTATGCTCAGAAAAATAAAAAGACTTTTAAGCTGAAAAAAAGTATGTGAGATGTTCTCCCCTGGTCTGGGTAAAAAGGTGATCTTTATCGAGAGGAAGAAGACAGTTGGTCAGATCCAACTTACACGCTAACTTCTCTCAGGAACCATCATCTAACTATTCCCATTTTAATTTAAACACTATAATTAATAAATTAATAAAAAGAAAAATATTTAATAAAATAAATAAACTAAATACAAGACAATCTTAAATTTTCCAACAATCCCCACATAATTTAAAATTTTCTTAATAAAATGGGAAGTAAAATTCTCTTTTAAAGAAAGCAATAAGAGAACATTTTTACTATGTAATCGGTGCAGGTACCTTCCGGGTTTGAACCTCCACTTAAGATAAGTGTACATATGAAGGAGCCATAGTGAACATAGTCTTGAACTAGGTCCTTTTATTCAAATTTCCACTTACCCCACACATAGTACAAGCCAATTTAGGGATTCAGGTCTGTTTTGCGCTTTAGACGGTCATGCGCACATATCCCGTTTTCATGAGTGTTTTAAGGGAGTAGCCTAAACCCCTATTTAGCGACCTCACTACAACACCCACATAGGTGAAACCTCCAAGGGTTGTTTGTGATTAACACCCTGCATAGTACATGCCTTGGTTTCATTCAGAGATTAACTCTTCCTAACCATCACATCAAGAGCACTACCACCTTAGGAATGAGACAGAGGGATTTTAATTAATTAGTGCTCCCATAGTCACACTCCAATTTCGTTATTACCCATTGAACCTCTTTCATGGGATCTCCAATCTTTGAGGTTGGGTGTCCATTGTGGTGACTACCTTATAGACTTTAGTCCCATTCCCCTCGATGATTCAGAAACTCGCTTGCACGCTAAGCCTTTTGTAAACGGATCCGCTTGGTTCTCTTCAGACCTGACAAAATCAAGGGAAATCACACCATGAGACAATAAATGTCTAATAGAATTATGTCTAATTCTGATATGCCTACTTTTCTCATTATATATTTTATTATTAGCACTAGCTAAAGTAGCTTGACTGTCACAATGTAGAGGGATAGTTGGATTGCCAATTGAAAAAACAGGAATATCAACAATTAGATTTCTTAACCTTTTTGCCTCCTTACTAGTTAAATCTAAAGCAATAAATTCAGCTTCCATGGTGGATCTAGAGATTAAAGATTGTTTAGTAGATTTCCATGTTATTGCGCCACCACCCAAAGAAAAAATATATCCACTGGTTGCTTTAGTCTCATCTGACTCAGTTATCCAATTTGCATCACTAAAGCCTTCTATTATGGAAGGAAATCCAGTATAACATAGGCCAAAATTGGAAGTACCTTTAAGGTATCTACACAACCTTTCAATTGCACACCATGATATTCATTTGGATTACTAGTATATCTACTTAATCTATTCACAACATATGCAATGTCTAGTGCAATTAGCAAGATACATTAATGAACCAATTATTTGACAATATTTATGTTGTGAAATTGGTTCTCTTACATTCTTGGTAAGTTTCAAATTGGATCATAAGGAGTAGATACAGGACTCAAATCAAAATAACTAAATTTTCTCAACAATTGTTCTACATAATGAGATTGGGTCAACATAAAATCATTGTCCCTTTTAATCAATTTTATACCCAGAATAACATTGGTAGAACCTAAATCTTTCATATCAAAATTATTTGATAAAAATTCTTTGGTTTCATTAATGACTTTCATATTGGTACCAAAAATAAGAATGTCATCAACATATAAACATAAGATAACACATGCATTATCTAACGTTTTAATGTATAAACATTTATCAGAGTCATTAATGACAAAACCATATGAAATAATCACACTATCAAATTTTTCATGTCATTGTTTAGGGGCTTGTTTTAGACCATAGAGGGACTTAACCAATTTACAGACTTTATTTTCCTGGCCTGGTTTTATAAAACCTTCAGGTTGTTCCATATAAATCTCCTCTTCTAATTCACCATTTAAAAAAGCTGTTTTAACATCCATTTGGTGAATTTCTAACTTAAAATAGAAGCAATGGCTATTAACACCCTAATAGTAGTCATTCTAGCAACAGGGGAATATGTGTAAAAAAAGTAATGCCTTCTTTCTTACTGAACCCCTTTGCTACTAATCTAGCTTTAAATTTATCTATGGAACCATTAGGTCTAAGCTTTTTCCTGAAAATCCACTTACACCCGTTCAAATCCAAGTGTTATTAGACAGGATTGATTCCATTTCACTATTAATAGCTTCTTTCCAAAAATGTGAATCAATGGATTTCATTGCTTCTGAATATGTTTTGGGATCATTTTCAACTAAATAAATGTAAAAATCGTCACCTTTTACTAGTTCTTGGTTCTAATTGTTCTAAATTAGGAGACACATCCTTAGAACCTGAATTTTCACCAATTTGCTTATTCAAATTATTTTTCAAGGAAAAAATATTTTAAAAAAAGCTAGCATCACGAGATTCAATAATGGTGTTTTTGGTATACCCAAAAATATCTGAATTCAAAACTAAGAACCTATAAGTAGTGTTATTCAAAGAATATCCAACAAATGCACAATCAATAGTTTTAGGGCCTAGTTTCCTTTTTTTTATTCAAAGAAATATTAACTTTAACTAAACACCCCCACACTTTAAGAAAATTCAAGTTAGGAATTTTATTTTTCCATATTTCATATGGAGTTTTATCAGAATTTTTATACATAACTCTATTCAAAATTAAACAAGCGGAATACAAAGCTACACCCCAAAAATTGTTAGGAAGCCTAAACTTAACAGCATAACATTAACCATATCTAATAAAGTTATGTTTTTGTAACACCATTGGATTGGGGTGCATATGGAGGAGTAACTTATGAATTAAACCATGCAGTCTACAAAAATCATTCATTTCATCTGAACAAAACTCACCTCCCCTATCAGATCTTAGAACTTTAATTTTCTTTTCTAATTGGTTTTCTACCTCAACTTTATAAATTTTAAATGTATTAAACACTTCATCTTTAGTGGAGAGTAAGTAAACATAACGGTATTTAGAACAATCATCCACAAAGGTTCCAAAATACCTTTTTCCTCCACGAGTTAGAATATTATTGCAATCACAAACATCGCTATGATTAATTCCAATAGTGATGAATTTCTCTCTACTGATTTAAAAGGTTTTCTGGGTTGTTTGGCTTGCATACAAATTTCACATTTATCTTTACTATCTAAAACACATTTAGGAATTAATTCCATATTCATCATTCTTTTTATTGAACTAAAATTCACATGTCCAAGTCGTCCATGCCAAATATCAGAACATTCAACATTGGCCACAACAGAGTAAGAACATGGAAATTCAATATTCGCAATATTCAACTTAAATAAACCATCTACCAAATAACCTTTACCAATAAAAATACCATGTCTACTAATTACTACCCTATTAGATTCAAAGACAACTTTAAAGCCCTGTTCTACTAATAAGAAGACACTAACTAAATTTGTAAAGATTTCTGGAACAGAACATTGCTCAGCAGAAGATCTTTGCCAGAAGATAATTTTATTAAAACTTCTCCTTCTTCCTTTACAATGGCCTCATTCCCATTTCCCATCTTTACAGATCTGGTACTTGATTTCTGGTACGAAGAAAATAATTTTTATTAGAACACACATGAACACTCGCACCAGAATCAAACCACCAATCATTTGAGTTAACAACTAAATTTAACTCGGGATTACTGATATAATACCCTCGATGGGAGAATGGAGCCAACCTGGTCCGCAGTAACCACATTGGCCTGTGGTTTTGTATTTGACGGTGCATGTGGCTTGGAAGTTCCACCTTTATGTTGGAAACAATCTCTTGCCAAATGATTCGTCTTGCCACAAACCCAACAGTGAAGACCCAAATTCTTCTGACTAATAGATTTATCTTTTGGCTTATTATTATTCTGGTGATTTCTGTTAGGGCCATTTTTCTTGAAATTTTTAGACTTGGGTTTATAGGCTTTATCAACCACTAAAGCTTTTGCTTGACTACTAGAAAGGAAAATTTCTTTCAAATTCTCACGATGTCTATCATCAATCCTCAAAGAAACTACCAATTCATCATAAGATAAATTTTCAGGTTTTTGTTTTAAAACCCTTTGAAAATCTAACCAAGAAGGGGGTAATTTTTTAATTAGAGAAGCAACCAAGACAACATCATCGAGCACAATTTCCTTCATTTTCAAATCAAAAATAATATTCTCAAATTCATGAATTTGGTCACACACAGACTTCTCATCAACCATTTTGAAATCTCCATTTTTCCACAGCATACCTCTTAAAACTTAATTCTTCTGACCCATATTTCTTTTCTAAAGCTCCCCATAAATCTGCAGAATTTTTGGTTGAACAGAAGATTTTATAGATACTATCAGACAAAGCACTTAAAATATTTCCATGGCATAAAATATCATTTTCTTCAATATTTTTATCAACAGTGGTTTTAAGGACTATGCTTGATCAATATCACTAGTTTTAGAGGTTTCAGAGACCTTTTCTTTTCCTTTCTCATTAACAGAAATTACAGAATATAGGCCTAGTAGGGTAGGTGAGCCAAAATTTCATCTGTTGTTGCCAACATTTGAAATTTTGTCCAATAAATTTTTCAGGCGTGCAAGAATGGTATTTGGACTCAGAACTAGAAGTCATAGCAAATAAGGCATACACAGAATTCGTAACCACGTCTTCTCTAAGATTGATGGAAATAATATATTCTAACCATAAAGATAGGGTAGGAATACAGAACAAACAATAACAACCAACAGACCAAATATATTAATTAGAGAACATAGAGTTTAGAAAGCTTGTTGTTTTGGGTAGAGGCACGTTGCAGAACGTTGTCCTTAAAGAAGACGTGCCCCACTTGCACTGAGTTATTCAGTACTCCACTCCCAGGATACAACTCCCTTCAAGAAAGCTTGTGTGCAGCTAAGCCTTCCTACGAATCCCCGTTGACTTGTATGCTCAAAAAAATAAAAAGACTTTGAAGCTGTTTGTAGGAAAAACGTATGTGAGATGTTCTCTCTGGTCTGGATAAAAAGGTGATCTTGAGGAAGAAGTCAGTTGGCTAGATCCAACTTACACGCTAACTTCTCCCCTTGAAAGGAGGAACACTATTCTCATTTTAATTTAAACACTATAATTAACAAATTAATAAAAAGAAAAATATTGAATAAAATAAATAAACTAAATACAAGACAATCTTAAAATTTCGAACGTCAAAAACACCAAATAATTATTTTGGTAAAGTTGTTTTTTCTGTTTAGAAGAATGATTACTTTTATATTCTTGAGATGGCATCACGGGTCGGACATCCCTAAAATTTAGTCAATGTTAGTCATGCTTGATTCATTATTGAACTCTATTGGACGACATTGAGTGGACAAATGGAAGACTATTTAAGGGTAGATTTTGTTGACTATAACTTAACTATATATCTATATCTATATCTATACTATAGTAAAAGGTAAGATCCGTGAAAAACATTTTTAGACCATAATACCCCTTCAAATTTTAGATAATTACATTAGTAAAAATTTAATTAATTATTCAATTATTCAAAATTTAAAATCTAATTAAATATTCAATTATTCAAAATCTAATATAATCTAATACATTAAAAAATGTTGAATTGTCGTTTTGAGATAGGGTGAGAGATTGAAATTTTATTTTTACTTAATTATTCAATTATTCAAAATCAAATTTGAATCAAATTAAAACTATTGAAGGATGTTGAATTGCAGATAGAGAGATAGATTGGAATTTTATTTACTAATTATTCAAAATCTAAATTAGTTTTCAATTTTTGAAATCAAATTTTGTAATTTAAAAAAATTCAAAAGAATATGTAATTTGATCTAAAAATCTAATCAAATTAAAATTTGAATCTAAATTCCCTCTATAAATTTTCCATCTTCTCACATTCGTTTTCACATAAAAAAACTATTCATCTCCTCCATGGTTCATTTCAAGTACCTCTCTTCGATTATTATTATATCGTTTTTGTTTAATTTTATCAATTCAATTATTAGAAAAATATCATTCTCAAATATTATTATATGTTATAGATCGACTTTAATTTTTTTCCCTTAAAATTTATTTTCTTGGTCTAAAATTAGTTGTCTCCTCCAATTGTTCGTATTTATTTTAGATTTTTTTTTTAATTTTTAGTTTTTTGTTATAATTTGATTTTAAATGTGTTCGCATCAAATTGTGAATAAATAAAACACTATGATCCTAAAAAACATTGAGTTTAGGAAAGCCAAATTACACATAAAATTGTTCATTCAATTGTTGTTTCTGTTTTATAAAATGAAATATGAAATTTCTAATCACAAAAATTGGAAAATCTTCACAGTCGAGAGATTCTATAAAAAAACATTGAGTTTAGGAAAGTCGAATTACACATAAAATTGTTCATTCAATTGTTGTTTCATTTTTATAAAATGAAATATGAAATTTCTAATCACAAAAATTGGAAAATCTTCACAGTCAAGAGATTCTATTTATTTGATGTAATTTTCATATACATAAAACCAGACACCAAAAAGACATAGGTTTTTCTTTGAATTGATTAAATTTGATTTTGATTTTGTCAATTATACATATAAATGAATTTTTATTTTGTCAATTTAAAATTGAACATGATAATTTGTTTAACATTTATTGGTTATTCTTTTGTTTCACAATATGTGTACAAGAATGATTTTAATTTATTGATAGATAATTTACTGGTTATGAGAAGGATTTTGATTTTGTTAATTTAGAATCAAACATGATAATTTTATTCAAAATTAAATGAAGGTATATTCAAAACCTTAATTTGATAAATATTGAAATGAAAATAATATGAAGCATAAGGGGTGGCTGCCTTGGTCACATCTTTTCAGGGACAAAGAGCTAAATTAGATGAGTTTAGGTTTAAAAGTAGTCATCCCCTCCAATTGTTCATATATGTTATAATTATTGTGGATGTAACTTAATAGATAATTTTCATTTTTATTTTAATTTCTTAATGTCATGAAAATTTTTATATATATTTTTTCGGGTTAATTAGATAGTTATTATATTTTTAAAAAGAAATTTGGAAAAACGGATCCATTTAAAAAGATTTTGGAAAATCAAGCTATTTAGTTGGCTTTATTAAAATTTGTGTGTGTAAGGGTTGGATTTAGAGGATTTATGATTATTTTTTAAATATTTTTTTTTATGATTATGCGCTAGAGACGAATTCAAGTTATGTATTCTTTTCTCTTTTATTTTTTTAAATACTTTCTTCTTTAATTTTTCATGTCTGTTGGCAGATTTATTATTTATTTTATTATTATTTTTCTTTTACTATTTCATTTTCGTATTCTTCTTTAATTTTTAATTTATGATTTTTTAAAAAAAACAATAAATACATAATATTTCAAAAATCAATGATTTGGTTTTTTTTTTTCAAAAAGGTATTAAGTGTTTTTTCCACTAGAAGTTGGTATACCTAAAATTTTTTGCTTAAAAATTCTATGAATTTATAAGATGTGGTATTGTTAGACTCCATATTTTTGTTTGACTATTTTGATTTTACTTATTTTATTTTATTTTATTTTGAGTCTAACAAATTTACACGTTGTATTTTGTTTAAAATAAATTATTAAGTAAATTTACTAAAAAAAAACCAATTACAATAATTCCATCAAATTGCACAAAAAAATATTAAAACTTTATTGAAAAGAGCGATTTTATATTAATAATAATTTAATAAGTCACTTTTTTTCTTGGTAAAAGATACTTTATTAAAGAGAACATGTGAGGAACATGCAAAAAAGGGTTACAGAAAAGCTTTCCAATTCAAGGCAATAGATGAAGCTTGGTAATTGGAAAAAGCTTTTGCGTTGGAAACCCAAAAGGATGCAAGCGAAACGATATCTTCCCAAATATTGATGTTTGTCCTAGAATTGTTTTGAAAAATCCGCATATTACGCTCGCCCCAAATAACCCATAAAATTGTTGCAAACATGGATCTCCCTCTGGGAGTTGGCTTTGACTGCAAAAACCTCTAAACATATCCAATTAACTTGACCGGGGATTGGCATATGCATACCAGAAGCTAGATGAAAAGCATGCCAAATATCGTAGCAACTTCACAATGGACAAAAATGTGACCCAGCGATAATTTAATAAGTCACTTAAACATTCAAAATCAATTTTTTTTTTTAAAAAAGTGATTTTCATTAAAACTTTATTGAAATTATCTACACTATGATTTCCAAATATTTTTATATTGTTGTGTTTTGAATTAAAATTTTAAAAACTAACTTTTAGATTCTAAAACCAGATTTTTATATTAATGTTAATATTCTATCTTAATAGCTAAACTATCTTCAAGTTAATATTATATCTTAATAGCTAAATTAATATGATAATTTATGTTTATTTGACTAAATGTGTAACCACCATTGTTTACATGGCATGCTTAAGAACTATATAAATATAAATTATTAAAGTAGATGAAAAAATAATAAAAAAAAATATTGTTTTAGTTTAAATATATTTTCCTTTGAAATATACAAACTTCTGGAAACAAAATGCATCAATTAAGAATAGATCACTTTCTCCCATTGCCACTTTATCATGGAAACAAAATAAAATACAACGCTATATTCCCTAATTTATCTAAACCTACATGAAATGGAATTGGAACACTGTAAAATTTGTGGTTTGGATGGGCTATAAAACAAACACCGATCAACAAATAAATAAAAAATAATAATGTAAATACAACAAAAAAGATAGTGTTGAATTGAACAAGATAGATAATTACTCAATTTTTTCAAGGTTGGAGTTAAATAGAGTAAAATGGGAGAGGAGCGCGAGAGATCGTGAATGAGGAGAGAAAGAAAAAATAGAGAAAGAAATAGTGGGTGATTGAAAAGAAGGAAATGACCCAAGGAGAAATATAGGAAGTAGTCGGAGTGGACAAAAGATAAAGAGAGAACAGAGAGAGGAAGAGAAATGGACTAAAATATATCAAATTTTTATATTTAGATAGTTTGAGTGTTTAATTTTAAATTTATCATATAGTTTGGGGGTTTATTTTTTACAAAGAAGTTTTGACTTTATAAACCAATTTCTTTAACATGTATTTTTTATTATCATTTAGCATAATTATTGTTACTTCATTTGCTATGATAAGTCACACATATATTATATTATATTAGAATTAGTCATATTATAAAACAAAAAAAATCATCATAGAAGTCGAAAAAACATAAAACTAATATAAGAATGTATATACAATCTTAATTAATTTTACTTCATAATAACTTAGTCAAATTATTACACGTGCATCGCACGTAGTAAAAACCTAGTATATATATATATGCTCTCTCCTGCCACCTCGACATATTATTGAACTTAGAAAAAGAGACGAAAAAGATTGGATGATATTTTGTTTGAGGACAGAAAGTATCGAGAATGCAACCTAGAATATTGTAGATATTGATGAAAATTTCGATAACTCAATTTTATGGAAATGTGGGAGGAAATATTGATGAATATTTATGGAACGTTTATAAATATTAAAAATTCATAAAAAAATATTTAAATTAATAAATAAACATTTCATCCTTTTTAAATAAGTTTAAATTTCTTACCGTTAATATTAGATTCACAGTGTTGATATTTTAGATATGTTTCTTCTACTTTTCTATGGTATGATAGAAAATTTAATTTGTTTAAAAAATAGAAAATTTAATTGTTTCAAGAAAAAAAAAAGAAATTTTAATTAATCTTTCATATTGATGTCGAACTCATGAAAATCTAACCTTTCACGTCGATGTTGAACTCATATGAACATGCAGAAATGTCGATGAAAATATCGACATATCGATGAAAATCTAAAACGCTATACATAATGAAGAATGATGTTGTCTCTATTGATATGAAACGTTTTGTTTGACACCAAAAGCAAAACATGCAAAGCTTAATTAACTCAAAGTTTCGTCATAGAACTTATACCTCCACAAGTTAGTAGGATAAAAAAAATATATTACACGAGTATTTATTTTTCCTAAACCAAATACTCATCCATGTATAATAGGGTGTGTTTGGTTTAACTTTTCAAGTATTTAATTTTGAAAAAAAATCATTTTGGACAAATTTCTAGTGTTTGGCAACCACTAAAAATGACTTATTAGAAAATGAGATTGAGAAATCAATCATTCTAAGAGAAACACTTGAAACCAACTTCTTTAAAAAGAGTTTTTAAGTATACAATAACTTGTGTATAAAAACACTTATGAGGAAATGTAACCAAACATATGAGTGTTTAACTTCTAAACAATTTTTATACAAAATGTTTTTTAAAAAATGCATTATAGAAAAACATTTAAATTAAAATGTATTCTCCTAGTTGTACTTGAAAAAGTAAATTACCCTCTCCAGAATACATTTTTCGGGTTTACTCCTATCTATTAGTATAAATTAAACCACAGCTAAACTATTTTGTGATAGGTGGTTCTAAATCGAAATTTGACAGAGCGTTAGTCGTACGTCTTTTAAAATTTTGATTCTCTATTAACAAATAGAAAGTCAATAACCTCATGTTTTGGATAGGAAAGGATATCGAACCTCAAGAAAATTAATTGCACATAAAGTAGAGATTTCTTTATTAGAAGAGCTAGCAAATTTAAATCATGTCCGTCCCAAATGAGATGGACCTTGTGATACTTTTCAAAATGAGGTCTTAAAATATTTTATAACAAATACAAAATGGTAAAATATCAAAATTCATGATGGTATTATAGGTTTGTTTCTTAAAAAAAAAAATATAAAATATATGAAACTAAGAAAATGTAACCAAACAACTAACAAAATAACAATTATATTTTATTTAAAAAGTGTCATTCTTCGAACTTTCTTTGAAGCAAAATCCTCAACCAATTCTTTATAGTTAACTCCCTCCAAAATATCATTCTCAATCGTTATTAATGCTAACCCATTAAGTCTTTCATGTGACATCGTAGAACGCATATAGGTCTTTAATAACTTCAATTTGGAAAAGCTTCTTTCTGCAGATGCAACTGTCACATTAATAGTCAACAAAATTCTATATGCAATAATAACATTAGGAAAAATATTACCTTTTCACAAACCTCAAAATATCCAGTGGCCCCATTTTTTCGGTGGGCAAGAACTCTCTTAGTAACTTCAACTCCACATACAATTCACTTCCATCAATATCTAATTTTCCATTATTCTTAAGAGCATACTAAAAATAAGTACAATGGGACAACAACCTTGCATCATCTAGTGACGACAACTTATGAGAAGTAAACAAAGGGCCAAATTTTTGTTCATATTCTTGGTATTGTTATCAAACCTCCTATTAAGAGAAACAATAACATGATCAACAATATATAAGAAATAATTAACGCTAAATGACTCCTTTGGAGATTGTGGAACCATATTTTGGGTGTTATCTGAATTCTCATAAAAAAAATTCTTTTCTCATTAAACCACATAAATTTGGTGGTTTCTTTGAGGGACAATTTATTTCAATTGAATTTTTAAGATGATGGAGAAGATGAAAAGGTTTTATGTTTAATTTAGCATAGGAATTGACAAAAGAAGGAATTGGAAGAGTTTTTCTTGGTTGAAGAGAGGAGAGAAATGAAAAGGTAAGAAATTAAAAATTTTGGTCTAACTTATGTTTTTTCCCCGACAAGCACGCCAAAATTTATTTATTTAATTTTCTTTTTTTGGTTAAGCAAAATTTTCAATTTGGGGACCCAAAATTTTGGAGGCCAATGAATCACAACCTACACCTGCAGGACGACCTCGTTTACATAATCTATCATGAGAATGGAAGTTTACAGGAAGAGCTCCATGGATCTTAACACACACAGCAAGTACTTGTACATAATTAGAAGCAAGGCATTCAATAAGTGGTACATTGGCTTATTAGAAACTTTCTTTCCCTGGAAGAAAGAAGCTTGTTTGCCACTTTGTTTGTCTTCAACATCACCACTCTAAATAACATCGGGATATAAAACCCAATTTGCAATACCTGAAAAAGCCCACCACCATTATCAGCAACAAGAAAAGTGGCTAAAAATAAATAGGTCGTTTGAAAAATGGCTACAAAAGTTTATAAATTAAATAGATGGCTAAACGTTTTACTGATTAATAAAATCATATTTGTAAAAGACACAAATGTCCTCCAACAAACTGGTTCCTAACGTTAAAAATTAAAATCAGATTTTATGAGAGATAAAATACACCCCTAAAAATAAGTCTGAGAAATTTTAGGAAGCTTGGAACTCAAAAATTAAAGAAAGAAAAACTAGTTTCAAAATCTAGAAAAAGTTGTATCATATTGTTACTACAGGAAAAAAATTGTTTCCCAGAAAAAGGAGTTGATACCTTTATTGAGTCGATACCTTTATTGGGGAAGGAATACAACGCTCAACCTCCCCCAGTAGAGAGAAACACCTTCGGACTACTTTAATTGGAAAACACAGTCCTCTCAATCAGAGGATATACTACCTGCAAATAAGAAAACCTTAGAAAACAACTTAGTAAATGTTGTACAAAATTGGCCATGAAACAACTAACAAAAAAAGGACCTTAAATGCTGCCATTATGACCTGTCAAATCACCGTCCACCCTCCCACCAGAACGCCACCATGCATTGCATCACCCCCCGTTGGTTCATCTTCGTCTCCCTCCCCTAAAAAACCTTGAAAGACTTAATCCTCCATTTCCCACCATTTTCCACCCCCAACATAGAGTGTATACCAATCCCTACCTCTCGCATCGCGCCGACGACCCACATCCGTCATGCCGACGACTTTCTTCCGCCGCGCTGTCGAGACTCTTGCTTGCCCCACGTCCTCCATCGATTCTCATTCTGTGCGAGGACAGTACAATTTCTCTGAAATTCAAACTAAGGTAACGACTTCATTCCCATTCCCTTATATTAGCAACAAACTGATACATTCCTCCGAGATTTTAGGGATTTCATTTCTTCCATGCAATCCGAGAATATTACGCTCGATTGTAAGTAGAGATAAAAAAAGACTAAGCACGTGGAGGTAAGACTCTGTATTTACTCTTTAGGTTGTGTAAAACATGTTGTAATTACTCGTGTAATTGCATTAAAAAACAGGAAGAAGTTGACGCAAGCGCAGATACGGGGGAAGACCATTCTATTGAAGACAATTACTCCTCAAGCGATAGCGGAGATGAAGGAGATAGCAAGAAAAAGAAAACGGTAGACAAAAAGGTAAAAAAGATCACCCACATCATCCCCTTGTGAATTACAAATTAGAGAATTAAACTCCCTAATTAACATCCAGGATGCGAAGAGACCCAAAGGGAAGGACAGACGGACAAGAAGGGATGAAAGTGAGGAGGTCGAACCCACCAGAGCGGTATGTACTGATGAATACTATTCTATCATTGTTGCAAACTCCTCTGGAAAGTATGTTGTGGTGTGGTCATATGAAAGTGTGTGAGAGGAGTTATATACCCTCCCTGCACCTTGCAATCTATGTATTGGCAAGCCTGTGTACATTATCTGCCTGTGAACGTGTCTGTATTAGTATATACATCCATGATCTCATACATTTATATACTGATATGTACAACTACTATCTCGTACATCTATATACATATATGCTCATACGTACGTGTGTTGGAACAATTATATACCCTCCATTGTCTGTCTGTGAACGTGTATGTATTAGTATATACATCTATGATATCGTACGTCTGTTGTCTGTGTAGATTGAACTGTTACATACAACTATGGAATTGTTTGATGTATTTTTTTTTGGGTAATCCATCTGTTGACTGCTTCATGCCGCTGAAAAACATAATTTTTACCGTTAGAAAGCCTAAGCCTGAAAAATAGGTAAATCTGGATCAAAAGAAACTGTCAACCGATTCCATGTAATTAGGGATCCATCCACCACGCAAAAAGGGGACGATTGCAACAAAAAAGACTGTTAACGACGTTTGTATATAGTTGTATATACTAGGGGTAAAAACGTAAAAAAAAGGAAACAGTTCCTAAAATCCCAGTAGCCACACCTGCAAAATCAAAACTTCTATAGCCAAAAATCAAGGATGCCTTTTATTTGTAGTTATTCAGCACAATTTCCCTTATCAGTACATAGAAAATAGTGAAAGAAGGAAGCCCAGACGGGGGAAAATTATTAGGGGCAACCAGATAAATGATCCATTTTAAAATAGTTGTTTTAAAAAAAGACCATTTGGGTTTGCAATCTGATAAATGACCAAAAGCTATTTTTAGTAAAAAATTTTTGGCAACAAAGTGGACGAAAATACCCCAATTAGGATTTATGAATAGATAAATCCAATTTGGCCATTTATCTAAAGAATTAGCTGTGTTGCCATTTTTCAAAACGGGCATTTAATAATGGCTATTCTTGTCGTTAACCCTACAAAAAAAGAGACTGACTTAACCAATCAAATTTCCCTTGTTTGAACCCAAGATAACAAGCCCAAGATAGAATATGGCCTAGGCCCATTAAAGATTAACTGAGGCATGGAGAATTTACCTTCGCTATAGGAATTTTATTAAATGTTTAATGTTCACATTCTCTTTAATATATTCGTCAATATTTTGAGACATTTAAATTAGGTGAAGTTGGCAAAAATTCACTACTGTTGATGGTCAAATTTGGTTAGAGGAAACTCACCTGACCTTCAAGTGCCACCAACGGTAAAATTTGTAGATGAGGGGGAAGACGTGGCCTGCAAAAGAGTAAACCTGCACACCAGTGTGGTGCTAGCCACACCGCCTCCGATGCTTAAGTCAAAAAACGGAAGAGGAGAGCAAGGGAGAGCCAGGGAGAGTAAGAGGAGAGAGTTGAGAGACTATGTCCCCTTCTTCAGTGGCGAAGAGGGGTATAAACACTTGCTCATGCTCCTAGGGTTTTTAGGATTTCAGAGGCGTTTCGGGACGAACCAGGCGAAACTGGGGCGGCTAGAGGCATCAGGGACCAAGAGGAGGTGACCGAGCTCGGCCAGCGCAAGTGGGCCGAATGGTCGGCCTCGGCCTAGGACGAGGCTGACCATATGGGTCGGGCCAAGTTGGCCCGGCCCTTTGGTTGGTTCTTCCTCTGGGTCGGTCTCCTAGTCCTATTTTCGCCCGGATGTCCTTATCAACTCCTTGAGCATCGGGTGGTCCAAAATTACCTATAACATTAAGCCCCCACTCTTGAATTGGGATTCAGGTGCGACTTACTGCTATAGGCCGAGCTCCTAAGCCCGATTTAAGAGTACTAACCTTTGCCTTGTGCTGGCTTGTGTGTAGCTTGATTGTCATCCTGCAAAATAGGATAGGAATAGACAAAGTAGACACTCCCTAAATAGGGGTTAGGTGAGATTGAAATGAGAAAGGTGAGGGATTACAAAAGTGGTGCTGGTCGGCCTCGACCTCGGGAAGAGGCCGAGCACAGCAACTTCCTAATTTTGCTTAGGGGGCGTTGCCCTGAACCCCCACCGGGCGCTTCGCCCCTGGACCCCCGTACTTGGTTATTCGGAGTGTTTCTTTCCAGGTTCAAGTCATATCCACACATATGATTTGAAGATTTTGAGCTCCTGCATCGAAAGGTGCGTGCCTAGCTAAAGTCAGAGCCTTGCCTTGGTTAATTTCTGCAAGAGAAAAGTTTGGGAAGAGGCTAGGATCAGCCTCGACCTCAAACCCCTATTAGCCTAAAATTTGGTCCCTTTAAAGTTTGTGCTCGGCCTCTGTAAGAGGTGCTCAGTCTCGACCTCCGCCAGGTGAGCTTGACTTACATGAAGCGTTTGAGCTCTGAGGTGAGGTAGACTTGGTAATCCAGACTCGTGTGCATTAGCGTGGGCACTAAGCTGAAAAGCTTAGGCTCGCATGGAGGCATGGGCATTATAGGCTCGCATGTAAACGTGAGCTCTGTAGGCTCACGCGTGAAGCGTGGGCATTAAGCAAAAATGCTTAGGCTCGCATGTAGGCGTGAGCACAAGCTGAGAAGCCTAGGCTCGTATGCAAGCGTGGGCTCTATAGGCTCACATGTAAGTGTGGGCTCTATAGGCTCGCAGGTGGGCGTGGACACTATAGGCTCGCATGTAAGCGTGGGCTCTATAGGCTCGCAGGTGGAGCGTGGGCACTAAGCTGAAAAGCTTAGACTCGCAAGTAGGCGTGGGCACTATAGACTCGCATGTAAGCGTGGGCTCCATAGGCTCGCATGTAGGCATGGGCGCTATAGGCTCGCATGTAGGCGTGGGCACCATCAAGGCTTAGAGTGTGTTCCAAGGAATGTATCAAGACAACATGCAAGCCTAAGCTTTTCAGCTTAGTGCCCACGCTCCACCTGCGAGCCTATGGAGCCCACGTTTACATGCGAGCCTATAGTGCCCACGCCCACCTGTGAGCCTATAGAGCCCACGCCTACATGCGAGCCTATAGAGCCCACGCTTATATGCGAGCCTATAGTGCCCACGCCTACTTGCGAGCCTAAGTTTTTCAGCTTAGTGCCCTCGCTTCACATGCGAGCCTATGAAGCCCACGCTTACATGCAAGCCTAAATTTAACAATAAAAAAGAGATATGAAATTCAAATTTAACTTAAATCTAATATAATCGAATTATGGTAGTTAAATCAAATCTATGATTTAAAATAAACTAAAACAATTTCCTAAATAAAGAAATAACTATCTAACAAAAAAATTTAACAAATTGGACGGAAAAAATGAAAAAAAAAAGACGGAAAATATATAAATAAAAAAAAAATCTTCCTAACTAATAAAATTAAACCCAAATTAAAAATCAAACACAAAAAATCATTCTAAAATCATGAAGTAATTAAAATATAAAAAATTTAAATACCAAAAGCAATATAATTACAGTAGAATTAAAAATCTTCCTAATTTATTCATGAAAACAATAACAACAATTACTTGGTCCATCTACACAATTTTGACAATGAAAAACTTTTTTTTAATAAACTTTCCTAAATCGTTGGATTCAATATGTACAACTACAGGGTAGAAAACTATTGAAAATTCTTATTGAATGAAAAATTTCCAACATTTTCCTAATGGGATAATTAAAACAAATCTCAAATTAAAATCACAACAACCTAAATCTTTTAAAAAAAAAACTTTCTATTTAACAAAATCAAAAGGACTGCAAATTGTAGATTAATTAAAAAAAAAATTCAAATTCAAATCAAAACAACCTTGAGAATCGATCGAGCAATGAAGTTCAAATTTTCGGCCTTACGAATTCGTCGAGGCCACCAGTTCCTTCAACTCTGAAATGGCTGTCTTTTTCTCTCCCACTTCTGCAAATACATGAAAAACGAAAATCGAATGAAGGATTAAATATAGAATAATGTGGCATATTTTTTTATTAAAAACTCAAAAGAAATTTCTCAAAAACGAATAAAACCCAGATGAGATTTTTCATCATAAGTGAAGAAGAAGATACCAAGGTGAGGCTGCTCAATAAACCCCTCCTCAAATTCCTTAAAATTTCAACAAGGCTGAAGAAGAAAACCCGAACTGATAATTGGTCACGTGATCGCCAGAAAGCCTCCAATATTCAACTTGACGACCTTCATAGATTGGGAGAAGAATATGGTCTATCCGAGGGTTAAGATAAAAGATAAGATTTGGTGAGAGGTTTTTTTAGATACAGTATTAATGTGAAAAATTAGGAGATTGACCTTGATTTGGAGAGAGATTATCTTTTAGATATACCTTATTTTCAAAAGAACGATGGATACATCTCATTTGGTTGGAGGGGTAAAATGGGCAATATGGGTCAAAAAATGGTCACGTGCATAGCACGAAATGACTATAATTCAAATTTCAAACCGTGGTATTTTTTTTTGGTCATTCTCAAGGATTTCCCTTTTTTTTTTGGGCAAGTGATGCTGGTTGGCCTTATACACTGCAAAATCAAATATGGTCCATTATCTAATAGATTAATAATTTAATATTAATACATAATAATAAATAAATAATCAAGAAAATTGAATCACCAAGAACATGTAAAATATGTAAAAAAAAAAAAAAAAAAAAAAAAAAACATATGACATGTATTTAGGACACAAAAAATATCATGTATTTAATTTAATGAATAAAATCTAATTTAAATTTTAGGCATTAAGATATGCAAATAAGTTGGATCAAAAAACTATGAAAATAATTTATGTTGCTACTCCTATCGAATATGTCTGTAACATTGGGTAAGCCTTAGAAATGCATTGTATTTAATTGATAAAGAGTATGACAATGAGAGTGTCTATATCTTCGTAATTAAAAAATCATCAATCCACACAAATACCTTGTAATTTCTATTTCTCTTTTGCATTCTATAGTCCTACTAAGAATACATATCTACTAACCTAAAAAATATTTTGGTAATGGCCACCAACAGAATGAACAAAATCACCTTTTCTGTCTCCTCTATACATACTTACCAAGGAACAAACACAAAAATTCATATCCATGGTCAACAACAAATTTGCCATCATCTTGCACAGAAACTCCAAACTAGATCACTCTTATTTAAAGACCATCAAGAATTCTCTAGATGTTTCTACTTGCCTCCTTCCCCATAACACAAAAATTCGAAGATTTTTCTCACACTCACACCCCTCTTTTTTTACCTTCAATTGCAACTGCCTTGATACCACCACCTCAATTTGCACCTCCTTAATTCAAACTCAAAATTTTTACCTCCTTCCCAAATGTCCTCCAAATCCAACTATCCTGAATTTTCAACCGCTTGACATTTTTTTCCCTTTTTTTCAACTCTACTGCTGGCTTTTTTTTTTCTTCTTGATTTATGATTTCAGCAAATCAAATAACCACCATGTGCAAAAAACCTCCCTTTATCTACCTCCTTTGTAGTCTGTACATACCACCCAAGAACAAAAACATGATCACCGCTAGTTTTTTTTTTTTTTTTTTCTCATTTTGAAGAACCGGATCGTTGGAAGGCCTGAACTCAATCTTCAAATCCTCTTAGTGCCAAAATGGGATTGTTGTTCTCAATCTTCAAATCCTCTCAGTGCCAAAATAGGATTGTTGTTCTTTGCTTTGGCAAACCAAACGATGTTGTTTTCAAAAACTTGTAAAACCAGATTGCAAGCAAGAAATTTCAGCATAGGGAAAATAAAGGAAAATAGGAAGAAAACATGAGGGTGCAGGAGAAAACCCTATGTATTTTATATATATGAAGCTCACTGTTTACAGCCATATATATAGAAGACCTGGGGATAAAAACTCCTACAAAATTCAACAAAGAATGCCTCTCCCTGGAATATTCTAAAACCCTAAATAATACAGGCTCAAACGAAGCAATATTAATGGGCCAGAAACATGGGCCATGAATTATAAAGAACACAAAACAGCAAAGATTGAAAAGGGCTTTAAATCAGTACAAAAGGGCTAATTTAGTGGACTATCTTAACAAGAAAGTCGTTCATTGTCAACATTTTGAAAACCAAATGCGAAATCGTAAAAAAATGAAAGAAGAAAGAGACTTACAGGAGCGAGGGAAGATTTTGGACTAACTTCAGTTTTGAAAAAGGTGGAAGATTTTGGGTTTGAAAAAGCAAACAAATATGGAAGATTTTGGGTTTGAAAAAGCAAACGATGATTGAAAACAAAAAGATTTGGAGGGAGAGTTGTTTAGATACACCATTTGTGATTTTGGTAAAAAGGGTAAAATTGGAAAACTAGGGAGAAACTTGGAGCATGTGAACATCACGTATGACCATTTTTCTTCTAAATTTTTTTTGTCTATCTTTCTAAACCAGCTTTTTCTTTTGGCTATTTACAAGGATTACCCTTTTTTGTAATATTTATAGATGTCTATGTATATTTATAAAAATAACTATGAATATTGAACTCAGGTTTTTATGAGATTTGAAGCTCCGACCTTAAACGAAGGAGCAAATCTCGATTACGGTTGAAATACTATGCCAATTTTTTATAAGTATAACTAATTTAGCCCCCGTCCATTTGGTTTTTGAAAATTATGGTTGTTTTCTCCTAAATTTTTTTATCATGACTTTCATCCTAATTAAGGTTGCATTTAAATTCCTAGCCAAATTTTAAAAATAAAAACTACCTTTTGAAAACTATTTTTTTTTTCAAAATTGGACTTGGTTTTTGAAAACAAGGTAGAAGATTGATACGAAAACCAAGAAACTTATAGGTGAAAGTATATGTGTATAAACTTAATTTTCAAAAACCAAATGGTTATCATACGGAGAATTAAAATTTGCATCCCTACCTTTAAAGTTATGTGTGTGTGAGAGTAAACTATAATAATCATGAATGGAAATCATTTTATTATTCATCACATCTAGAAATACGCAAGTTTAATGTAAAGTTATGAATAACTAACCATAATTAGAATAGAATGAGTCCCAAATTACGGATACCAAAATAATCTTTTAACCAAGATTTAAGAAAAATATAAGGTTGAATTAGACAAAAATACCCCTAAACTTTGGAGTATGTTTTATTTATATCCTTAATATTTAAAAGGTTTCATTTCAAGATGGAAATAGATTTGACAACTGATCGACATACATGACATCATTTACAACACTATTAACATAAATTGAGCCAGTTGTTTTGTAAAAATTGATTATGTAAATGATTTTAACGATATATTTTGAGATAAAATAAATGACAACAATGGTCTTAATCTTCTCCATGTTGATATGCAAATTTAGGCAAAGGGAACGCATGGAAAATTTTCAATACTACCGAGTACCATACTCCCTTTGTTCATACTATAGCTTTGCCTTTATAAATATATCTTTAATGCTGGTGGACCCCAGATTATGTATCAAATGATGATAACGTGACAATCAATAAATGGAAAGAGTATCGTCCATACTACGATAGCACTGTAAATTTTCTTGAGAACACACTTGGTCTACACGTGCCTCAAAACAGAGGAATGAGGTTATTTGCAAAACAAGAATAACTGCCAAATTGTGTGGTATTTGTCACAAAAGTTCCAATGCATAAGTTAGATAAGAGTTTCGAGAGTGTAGCAAGAGTTTAGAGAACGAGGATGAAGTTGCCTTTGATGGAGTTATCATCGTCTTTTTCTATGAGGATCGACCTAGAGTTTTCCCTCTTTCCTTTGGATTAGAAGAAAACGTCATCTGAGCCTCTTTGGGCCATGGACATGTGAGATGCACACCCACGGGATAAATTGCTCACCTCGACTTCGCCCACCTTAGGGTAGAGGTAAATTGCTCACTTAAGCATGGCCCTAAAATGAGCCCTTGTATTTTTTAGCCCAAATGTCGCCTCTCCAAGGCCTAACCAAGTTCTAAGCTAGGTCTAACATCTTTGGTCTTAATTTTGGGTATCTACAAGAATGGACTGAAATCAACCCATATATTTCACTTTTGTCCAAAAATATTGAAAATTTCATTTCAGTCTAGCTCGTTTTAATTAATTGTAGCTCATTTACCATTTTGATCCTAAAAAAAAAAAAAAAAAAAAAAAAAAAAAAAAAAAAAAAAAAAACTGATTTTTTGGATTTTCGGTTTATGATTTTACAATATTGGAGATCGTAGAGCTCCGTCCAAGCCTTCATGGAGTGTTCCTCAAGACTGCAGGTATTTGTGATTTCGTTGGTCTTTGTCTTCATGTTTGGCGTGCGTCTGCTGTTCATTAGATATGCATAAGCTTTATTATTTTTTTTTTCATTTTTTCTTTTTCAGAACTTCATGTGTCTGTTGTTCATTAGATATGCAAAAGCTTTAATTTTTCTTTTTTTCATTTTTTCTTTTTCAGAACTTCGTTTCAAAATGGTAAATGGGTTATATCTTTGCGTTGATATGGAGGATGTTCACGCTTTTGACTCCAATCGCCCGTCAAAGCTTCGATCTGCTCCTGCCGATTTCTTGAGTATGGTGAATATATTGGATCTAATTGTTGATTGTTGGTTGTTAGGGTTTATGAGGACTTTTTAATTTTTAATTTTTTTTTATTATTTCTCTATTTTGTTGTAGCAAAGGTTTGAATGAATCTGAAGACGAAGGTGGCTGCTTCTGCGATTCCTCGTTAAATACTCCGTATGGATTTCTAAATACCGGGTATGAATTTTTAAATACCCAGTATGAATTTTGAAACTTCTCCATAATTAGTTTTGTCAATTTTAGTTTTTTTAGATAAATTCTCACTAGCATAGTTATTTCATATGGAGTATGAAATTCGTTTATTCATAATTCTAACACATACATTATAATACTGTACCGATATATACCACTTACAAGCACGTATGAAATTCATTTATTCATAATTATAACACATACATTATAATTCTAAACCAATATATACCACTTACAAACGGTTATGAAATTCATTTATTCATAATTATAACACATACATGATAATTCTGAACCAATATATACTACTTACAAACGGGTATGAAATTCATTTTTTCATAAGCCGATTATATATACCACTTATAAACAGGTATATAAAATTCGTTCATATCCAAAAGAAAAAAAATACAAATATTGGTTGGAACAATTTATATATTATCGAATGAAAAATATAATAGAATCATATACATCCACACAACGAGAAAAACAAACTGTTACAATCTATTACGCAAATTGCTAAATAAAGGAGACATAATTTGACCGGAACGAAGAAAAAAAATTGTGAAAATTAACCATGACAAATTGAAAAGGAAAAAGAATTTTGAAAAAAAAAAAACCCTTATTGTGTCGACAAGCTGAAAATGGTTTAGGAAACCTATAAATAAAAAATCTACAATAATAAATTGCAGATTTGATTTTTTACTATGTATAAAATTGTCTACGATTCAGCTTAATATTTTCCTTAAATTTTAGGGAAATCTGGAACGTAATTCAAGGAAAAGAACGAAAAATATATTTTATTCAATAAATTATATATTCTATTATATTATTAAATTTATTTTATTTCATTTATTCAATGAAAGGACATTTTGGTAACAAAATTAACTCGTATAAAAACCTACTAATAATAATTTTGATCATTAAGGACATTTGCCTTTATGGACATGTCCTCATGGTGTTTTGAATAATATGATATCACGCACGTTTTCTAATTTTTACACACCTGTTTAATTTAACAAAAAAGACATTTTTTATACCAATTTTAAAGTTCGAGAACTTTCTATTTTGTTCCACACTAGCTACCATTTCAATTTTCACTATTTATTTTAAAGAACAAGATATTTTTTAAAACCAACTTTAAAGTCCAATGATATTTTTTTAAAATAAATTTCGACGTTGATAAATTATTATCGCTTCACTTGATAACCATTTGGTTTTTGGTTTTCGGTTTTTGAAAATTATGCTTATAAAGCTACTTTTACCTCCAAGTTTTTATTTATATTTTTTTACTTACCTTCGTCCCATATTTTAAAAAAACCAGGTCAATTTTTTAAACTAGAAAAAAAAAAAAAAAAACTTGTTTTTGTTTTTGGAATTTGACTTGGAATTCAAGAGTGTCCTCCACAAAGATGAAAACAAGAAAATTGAAGAAAAATAGGCATAATTTTAAAAAACGAAAAACCAAATAGTTATTAGACTGGTCTAAACTTTTTTATTTTTAAGGTTGGCTTAAAATTTACCCTAAATATAATGAGTTTTGTATAATTTAGGGAAAAATACATAGATAGCCCAAATTAGGCCCATATATTTCATAAATGTTCAAACTTACCATTTTTTACAAAAATGGCCTAATGACCCAAATATTTTTCATAAAAATCATGGCCCTTTTACGATTCAGCCCTTATACATTCCCACTAACGATTAAAAAATAAAAAAAACCAAAAAAGGAAATACAAATCGTTTCCTTCCATTTTCAATTTCAAACTGTCGGTGGGAGAGAGTGAACGGAAAAGGAAAGCAATCGGGGAGGCGAAAAAAACCACGATTTTGGCTTCAATTCAACTCACAATTTTTGCTTCATTTTTCCGAAGACTTTGCGAAGAAGAAGGCACAGAAATTTCAGGAAGAAGATGGGCCGCTGTTTGGAGAAACCCTCTGGTATATTTCGAACTACGGAGGTATATTCTTTAGGGGTTTTTTCCTCTTGTTTACATTCAAATAATTTGGTATATTTCTTCGAAATACATAGTACATGCGTGACATTCCCATGGTTTTTTAGGGTTTTTTCACGTCCACTGTGCCTTAAGCGTCGACACTCTATTGTTTCGAAGTGTCCTTAGTTCTTCACTGTTGGAAAATGTCTAGGGTTTAATCTTCTTCAACAATGTTAAATACATTTCATTAAAGATTGTTGAAACTAAAAACATTCATGATTATAAGCTGTATTCCACATGCATTCTGTTTGAAGCTATATCAGAGAAAAGTTTCATTATGATCCTCTGTTTTAGTCATAATCTGGTATATTTATTCGAAAGCCATATGACATTTACACTGTTATTAACGATATAAACCATATGACATATAAACTGTTACTTGGTATATATGAAATAGGGGATTGCAACATAATAACTCAATTCCAAACTACCCTGACTATTAAAAATAAAATAGTTTATTACATATATACAACAGAATATGACACATTGCCCATCGATATATTAACTATTGATATGGCTTTGTATCATCATTCATACAAGTTAATTACATAAAAACTGCCTAGTTTTTGCATGATACAATGCTGAAACTCAGTAAAAGTCATCCCATCATTCAATAACAGCTGTGATACTTTGTAGTCCACATAATTCTCACCATCATTCCAATGATCATCGTGCATCATTTGAACATTTACGCTACCTTAAAAATATATATAAGGAATAAACCACATAATATGTATCAGACACACATGTTACATGTTGATGCCAAAATTTGGCCAAGGTACTGACCTGACTTTCAATGACATCAACGGTAAATTTATTTGAATGGGAAAGACGTGGCCTGCAAAACAAGAGAAAACTAAGCACCGGTGTGTGGTTGCCACACCGTCTCCGATGCTTAAGTCAGTTGGGAATCATAAGCGAAGCAAATAAAGTCATAATATGGAGGAAGAAAATAGATACCAAGTACCAAGTGGAGTCCCCTTGACCTGGGGTGAACCTCTTCTATTTATAGCTGAAATTAGGGTTTCCCCTTCCTTTTAGGAGGGTGAGTAGCCCTAGAGATTGATTTAGGCCCATTGGGCCTTCGTGGGCTTGTTTCTCTGACTTTCTTAGAGTTAGGTCCAAATTTACCCATAACATTAAGCCCCCACTCTTGAATTGGGATTCAGGGATGACCACTGTTGATATAAGTCAAAACACCTTAAGCTCAATTTAAGAGTATAATTCTCCCCTGTGCCAATTTGTTATCTTGCAAAAAGACTTTTCTGGCGAAATATCTTAGGCCTTGGTCTCAACTACAAGTGTGATTACTGTTTTGAAGCCCCCTGTGTAGGTGTCGCGACTCCTATAAGGACATTTTCGATTAGTAGATGCCACGGGGCTCGCCCTAGGAGTATAGGCATTGCCACTCCTACAAGGACTTTTCGACAAGTAGATGCATCGGGGCACGCCCTAGAAGTATAGGCATTGCCACTCCTACAAGGACTTTTTGACAGTAGATGCACCGGGGCACGCCCTAGGAGTATAGGCATTGCCACTCCTACAAGGACTTTTTGACAGTAGATGCACCGGGGCACGCCCTAGGAGTATAGGCATTGCCACTCCTACAAGGACTTTTTGACAAGTAGATGCACCGGGGCACGCCCTAGGAGTATAGGCATTGCCACTCCTACAAGGACTTTTTGACAGTAGGTGCACCGGGGCACGCCCTAGGAGTATAGGCATTGCCACTCCTACAAGGACTTTTCGACAAGTAGATGCACCGGGGCACGCCCTAGGAGTATAGGCATTGCCACTCCTACAAGGACTTTTTGACAGTAGATGCACCGGGGCACGCCCTAGGAGTATAGGCATTGCCACTCCTACAAGGACTTTTCGACAAGTAGATGCACCGGGGCACGCCCTAGGAGTATAGGCATTGTCACTCCTACAAGGACTTTTTGACAGTAGATGCACCGGGGCACGCCCTAGGAGTATAGGCATTGCCACTCCTACAAGGACCTTTCGACAAGTAGATGCACCGGGGCACGCCCTAGGAGTATAGGCATTGCCACTCCTACAGGGACTTTTTGACAGTAGATGCACCGGGGCACGCCCTAGGAGTATAGGCATTGCCACTCCTACAAGGACTTTTTGACAAGTAGATGCACCGGGGCACGCCCTAGGAGTATAGGCATTGCCACTCCTACAAGGACTTTTTGACAGTAGATGCACCGGGGCACGCCCTAGGAGTATAGGCATTGCCACTCCTACAAGGACTTTTCGACAAGTAGATGCACCGGGGCACGCCCTAGGAGTATAGGCATTGCCACTCCTACAAGGACTTTTTGACAGTAGATGCACCGGGGCACGCCCTAGGAGTATAGGCATTGCCACTCCTACAAGGACTTTTCGACCAGCTGCTCAGGATTTCTGCATGTCATGTTCCCTCGTGAAACAACATTAGTAGACAACATTACGCTGATATGGGAAAAAGACTAATAATTGGTTGAAACATAATTAACTTGCAAATTATGAATAGTTTGCATTCAATAAACCAATAGATACACATAAAGTAATAAGAATAGATATTTAGTAAATAAGGGTAAGTAGAGAACATACCGCCCATGAAATAGTAAAAACCCTTTGTTGGACTAACTTGAGGTATATCTTCAAACCACTTGAATTTCTCATCCCATATTGTGATATTCAAAATTAGAAATAAAAGTCTTGGTAATATGAAGATGGCATAGAAGAGTTTTTATGCCAGTAAATAAATAACTTATTTATAGTCTACTTAATTTAGACTCTTTATTTAATCTTGAAATATGACCAATTGGTCTATTGAATAAATGACCAAAATGATAGATATCAGCAAAATATATTCAACAAAATATCTAATTGAAATTATAAATTAGGGAGCAAATCAAATCAAATTATATATGCACAAATACAAGTTTAAATCTACAATTTTTGGATATAGATAATTTATCCAAACGCAAATCAACTTAATTTAAATCACTTCTAATATTATGCATTTAAAAACTACATGAATTTATCACAATCCATTTTTTCAAATCAGTCTTAATATCGCTGAAGCAATCGTATTATCAATTCTAATAATTTTTGAACTCAATTCAATTTGAGTTTTAATAGCATATAAATAAAAATCAGCTAAAATTTTAACACGAATCAACAGAATATAGCATGAAATTGAAATCATTAGAACTCACCTACTCCTTATTTTGCTAAGCAGAAATCGGTTGGAGCATGGTGGCTTAAACACATGCGAAGTATTCGATTATTTTTCTAATTGTAATGATGATGGAGAGCCAATCAACGTAAATAATAATAATAACAACATTGATAAAACTTTGATCCTATAAATAAACTGATCTGGATTCAAAGGACATCAATAAATAATATATTTTTCTTTAAAAAAAGAAAAGGGTTAAATTAAGATTTAAGATTTAATAATCTTACTGAGTTGGTGGAAGTGAGGAGGCCAATGTGGTTGAAATCGCAGTAAGCGTTCATGGCTCCACAGTCCACTCATGTAGTCAATATTCTTCTGCAACGCTTCATTTGAAGCGTCCGTCTTTGGTACGCACCACGTCCCAATATATCACCATTCTCATGAAAGAATGTGTTGAACGGCGGTGGATGAAACCCTTGTGCGAATGGCAACGATGTTGCAGCTGATAATGGAGGAGGCGGCTGCAGCAAAAACCCATGGCGAACAAATCCTGAAGATTAAAAAATAATTTTGCAAATCAAGAATCCAAGAGAAACATAATTGCTTCCTGTCAAGTATCACTCTCCTCTCCGTGCCGCCATTTTCATCTTCTCCCTCCCTTTGTTTGGATTGATTCCAACAACTCTAAGAAATCGTCTCCCCACAGACGGCGCCAACTGTTGATGCCAAAATTTGGCCAAGGTACTGACCTGACTTTCAATGACATCAACGGTAAATTTATTTGAATGGGAAAGCACCGGTGTGTGGTTGCCACACCGTCTCCGATGCTTAAGTCAGTTGGGAATCATAAGCGAAGCAAATAAAGTCATAATATGGAGGAAGAAAATAGATACCAAGTACCAAGTGGAGTCCCCTTGACCTGGGGTGAACCTCTTCTATTTATAGCTGAAATTAGGGTTTCCCCTTCCTTTTAGGAGGGTGAGTAGCCCTAGAGATTGATGTAGGCCCATTGGGCCTTCGTGGGCTTGTTTCTCTGACTTTCTTAGAGTTAGGTCCAAATTTACCCATAACATTACATATGAAACATAAGTATTCTGACATATGATATATATTTTGTTATGCTTTGCAATATATAATATTTAAAATATGATATGTACATAAATATATAAGATATAACATGTTCTATAAACCCGAACACAATATAATCAGAATAACAAGTAAATATATGATAAAAACTAATATATACTAACCCAGCATATAATCACAATATACTTTGTTATGCTTAGGAATATATAATATTTAAAATATGATATATACACATAAATATATAAGATATAACATGTTCTATAAACCCGAACACAATATAATCAGAATAACAAGAAAATATATGAAAAAAACCTAATATATACAAACCCAACATATAATCACAATATACCAAATATGAAGATATATATATATATATATATATATATATATATATATATATATATATATATATATATATATATATATATATATATATATAAAAACCAGCATATTTAAAAACTGAAATTAAAAGCAACCAAACATAGTGAATAACAAGAAAAAGAATAATATATTGACTGGTAATGAAACTGAAATTGACTGAAATGAGATATCCCGTGGAATATATTAAATATTAAAACTGAAAACGTAGCCATAAAAAAAGCATGTTTATAATGTGTATGAAATATATACGAAACTTACATTGACTAAAACGATATATCCCTCTTAATATATCAAATATAAAAACTTAAAACGTATCCATATAAAAACGTGTTTATAATGTGTACTGTATACGAAACTTACATAGACTAAGACGATATATCCCTTGGAATATATAAAATATAAAAACTGAAAACGTACCCATCTTCAAACGACTGGAAAATGAAACGTAAAGAAACCACTGGAAAGCTACAGAAAAAAACTAAATACAGCAGGGAAACCACTGGAAAAAATACCACGAACAAGCAAAGTTCTAAGAACTGATGTATGAAGTCCGAAACCACAGAAACATAGGAGAGAAAAAATATAAAAACCCACGACAATGGGCAACAGAAAGTGAGAGAAAATGTTGCCGGAGAAAAGAAGAAAATAGATGGGAATTAAGAAGCCGGAAAAAAAAAACCAAAACGAAGGACAAATGGAGAATGAAGGAGAGTAAACCACGAATATGGGAAGATTCCTTAATTTAGGGGATTTGGTGAAAATTAACTTTCCTAAAGTGTAGCATATTCGGTTGGCTATTATGGAATGTATTATTATCATTTTTAATATTATTTGAGAATAAATGATAAGAACAAGGGTATAAAGGTAAGAAAATATATCCGAAAATCTAATCTTGTAAATATCGAAAATTTTGGACATATAAGAAAATATGTCTCCAAAACGGTCTATCTACCAAAATTTCTCTATAATTTAACCAAAAGCATTTGTGCGTCTCAAAAAATTAAAGAGAAATTTGGAGATATGGCAGGTTAATGGGGGGCGAAACTGAAACATAGCCAAAAGAAAAAAAAAAACAAACGAAATATGGCCACACATGAGGTAGGCGTGACCACCATCAATATTTTTTTTTCCACATTTACCCCTATTTGCATTTTCAAACACTCGAGGGGGGCCTACATGCTTACGGTGTATCTAAACTTCCTCCCAACAGATTTTCCATTCTTCTTGGTTCAGATTTTCCATTCTTCTCGGTTCAAATTATTTTGTTAGATTTTTTAAATCGTTTTCAAATTTAAACTAACAAATTTTCGTATATTAAATTAATATTAAGATAACTAAATACCATTTTTTTCATAATTAATCGGGGGAGATATCAAAAATCTAGATTTTTTCTTCCATTGATGAGTTCATCGTTCATTTGACACCAAAGCATTTTCATTTTCCAGGTGTTGCATCTCTCGGTTTACAGAGGCTGCACACTGTATGCTCAATATACAACAGGTATTTTTGGGGCTTTAGATTTGTGCACGTTTTGGTTCACATCATACCAGATGCACTCCATGTCGCCAGTTGGTTTGCTGAATGTGGTGGTTCTATTCGATGGCAGGTGGGATGAAAACAATTGGTACAATGGGTTTAAGTCTGACAGTGTGCCAATACTAGAGGGATGCACAATACAAGAGTTCAATGAATGCATCCAGAGCAAGGTATTTCCATCGGGTGAGCACATGATCACTCGGTTAACCATGTACAGGAATGGTTTCTACAAGTCTAATATAATCCAGATCACCGACGACAAGGATGTTACTTGGTTCATGTCCAACATTGGCAATGAGATGGCTAGCGACATATGCGTTGTGGCTGACCACTGTGAGGTAGATTCACACGCTGGGAATGCAATGCATTTACAAGATGGAAATCACGATTTAACTTTGCAGCAGAACATCACCAAAAAAATCATGAAATTATTGATTATGTCGACGTTGAAGGATCAGTATCTGTTATGGAAGACTCGGTGTTTCAAGACAAGGAACAGTTAAGGATAGCAATATACTTGCTTGCGTTAAGAAACAGTTTCCAGCTACGGACCATTAAGTCCAACCAGAAATCGTTTGTGGTTGGATGCAAGGACGTTTCGTATTTTTGGTACATCCGAGCATCTCGTCATTTGGACGGGGGTTTGTGGATGGTTCGTAAGTTCGTGGACAGGCATGAATGCCCACTAGATATTGTAAAAAAACAAACACAGGCAAGCCACGACATGGTTTGTGGGGGAGTGTGTGAAGTCATTTCTAAAAGTAAATGACAAGGTCCAGTGTCACCCCCGTGATGTTATTAACTATATGAGGAGGAAACACGGTGTCAACATCAGTTATGACAAGGCATGGAGGGGGCGGGAACTTGCACTTACTGTCAACAGAGGGTCACCCGAAGCGTCGTATGCATTATATTATAACTTTTTCCGCTGCCCTGATCGAGAAAAACCCAGGTTTGATGTTTTAGATAACGTTCAAAGTTAAGTTTAAGAAACACGCATACAAAATATTTTTTGATTTATATACTTTGGGCCACATACATCAATGCGGGGGGGGGGGGGGGAGAGACATGAATACAGTGTGTTTATAGTAGTTTTTTTTTTTTTTTTTTTTGCATGTACATACACTGCTTTTGATGTTGACGATCAAGGCAGGTTCAGGTATTTCTTCATGTGTCTCTCTGCGTCCATACATGCAAGGAAATACTGTTTTCCTATTATGTCGGTTGATGGTGCCACGCTAAAGCACAAATTTTTTGGCACCATGTTATATGTTTGCACTATTGATGGGAACTCTCAAATTTTTCCATTGGCATTCACGATCGTAGATTTAGAGAACGACGCTTCATGGACGTGGTTTTTCCATAATTTGAAGGTTGCGTTAGGTGAGCATAAAGAGTTAGTTATCGTATCAGATGGGCACCTTAGCATACCCAACGGTGTTAAGAATAACTATGATTCTGCGGAGCATGATATTTGTGTCTGGCATTTATTGAGGAACCTAAAAAAAAGATACAGGTCTAAGTACATAGATAGAGCTTTTTATTCTTGCGCACGGGCGTACACACCCCTTGAGTATGAATATTACATGAGGCAGCTAGAAGACATAGCACCATGTATTAGGACAGAGTTAGAGGGGGTAAGGAAAGCTAGGTGGGCAAGAGCGTTTTTTGCAAGGAAGAGGTATTCATTAATCACAACCAACATATCTGAGAGTATGAATTCAACCTTGAAGGATGCACGTGAACTCTCTGTTATCCATTTCCTAGAAGCTGACTCAAACTTTTGCAAACATGGTTCTATGATCGTCGAACCTTTTCAAGTTTTCAACGCACAGATTTATGTCCTTGGGCAGAAAACTTGCTTTGATCCTCACTCTTACAAAGTCGTACAATGGATGTAGGTCATAATATTTATTTACTGTACAAATCTAGAAATCCAGAGTATTTTTCCATGTTGCGTGTTCTCTTTTTTTTTATGTCCTATTGTTTATGTGTGTTTTGTCTCCTATGTTTGTTGTTTCAGATATACAATATCAATCAATATCAATTTGGCGTACATGACCGGATAAAGCAATTTGAGGTCAACATTTTTACTCAGACATGCACTTGCAAACGGTGGGACTTGGATCTAATACCTTGTCCACATGCATGTCTTGCATTATCTCGGAGGAATCTAGAATTTCGAGCATACTCACATGAGTTTTATCGTTTATCAAATTTAGTCCAGATATATAGCAAAGACATACGTCTGATAGGCAACATTGCACAATTCTCCGGCTACCTAGTTGCTGGGAATGATCCAATACTCCCACCTAACACTAAGCGATCAGTTGGCAGACCCCAAAAAAAAAGGATTCCATCTTGCATAGAAAGGAGGCCGACTAAAAAGTGTGGACGGTGCGGACATGTTAGACACAACCGCAGATCCTGCAGGAACCCTATATCTCATTGATGTCAGTTTAACTGTACAGGGTGGGTCATGAGTTTGCTTACCATGTATTTGTTGGGTGGTCATCATCAGTTTTGTTTCTTTGGTTGCGTTTTTGTAGTAGGTGAATAAGTGGAAGTATGTGCGTATTGTGCATTTGTGGGGCTTTTTTGTGGCTGACATCCATAAGTATATGTACTTGTGCATGTCGGGGGTTTACACGTTTTTGAATGGAAGTCTCAACTTTCTACACTATTCCTTTTTTTTTATCAGCACACTCCCGTATGCGCATAACGATTCGAGGGGGTATTTTTGATAGCACAATTTATTGAGCTATATTTTGTATTATCTTAGTGTTAGTCTTGGGTATTATTTGGCCAATTTTATGTCTATTTGGTTTAATTTGTAGGAATCAAGCATTTCAATGGAAATTGATGTCTTTTGAAGATTACCATTGAATTAGGAAGCAAAAGGAATAAATTCGAGCGAAGAAATGAGTGAAGGAAGCAAAGTTTAAGGCTAGCGCTAAGACGCTATCCCTTGAGCATCTCAATGCTACCTCTACAGCGTCTCGACGCTGCAAACTTTCTAGAATCAAATTAGGGCATATCGACACAGTGTCGCGACGCTGTCGCGCAGAAAAGTCAGTATTTAACGATTGCGATGCTGCTGAACCAGGGGGCTGTGGAGGAGAGAAAAATCACGACTTTGAGAGTAGAAAACGCACAGAACAGTGAAGAGACCAAGAGAGCTTGATTTTGGGAGCTTGGATCGTGACGGGAACGCGCGGGAATCACGGCTAGCGAGTTTAATCTTTCTCCCTTGTTTCTTGTACTGATTTTTAGCATGTATTGGACTGATTTTGATTGTATTTTCAGAGACATGTGTAGCTAAATTTTGTTTCTTAGGGGCTTGATGTAGCCATTAGATTGTATGGATTAATTTGTGGATTTTTTTAGGACGTTTCGTAACGCGTTTCATTTATGCAATTTGAATGCTTAAAGCGTATAATCTCTTGATCACGGATTGTATGATTCTTGTTTCTGAACTAATTGCTCGGGAGAGGGTAGTTTAGATTAGACCATCAATTGCATGACTTAGGTGATTCTACAATCGGGAGATTTGGGATTGCTTGAGAAACTGTTTTAAGGATTGATCATTAATGCTTATGCTTGTTGTAGAAATTAGATAGGGATATCAATTTCTTAATTTGCATAAAGAATTAATTGTACTCGGGAGAGGCTTTTAATAATCAATAATCCTTGGTTTATGAACTTGTTACGTATTCGTTCCTAATTGTTCTTTGTATTAATTCATGCATCTAATAGGTGAAATCAATTCCTTAAGGCTTTTCTCCATTGAGTTTCCATCTTTTTATTACTTTGATTAGTTTTTTTATTGATTTGCATACTTCTCGATTATTTTCTCTAAATAAAATGGGGCAAATTTACCTTTAGTAATTAGGGGAACTAGAAAACCAATCCAGATGACGACATTCGATTTTAAATCACTATATTACAACTTGGGCTCGTACACTTGCGGTTAGCAATTTGCATATCAATTTTCGGAGGAAATAGATTCGCAAACTCTAGTACATTCAGTGTGTGTGTGTGGGGGGGGGGGGGTTCAGTTTGCACAAGTACTTGGGGGATTTCAATTCACACAAAACAGGTGTTCAATTCACAATTCGCACAAAACAACATAAGAATTATGAAAATACAATTCTTAAGATTACGCACTATTAACACTGTGTTCAATATTCACAAAATAGAATGCCTATTCATATCCAGATAAAAGAACAAAAAGTACAGATAACAGTGGTCCATAACATATGTACCCAAAATTTAGCAAGCATAGGAAAACACAAAAAACACGGGTCCATAACACACTTATCCGGAAGTAACGTTAAAAAGATGAAGAAAGAAGCTAAAGTGTCATTTTTAAAAGCTAAGTCATTTTGCCTAAAAGCTTGGACTGAAGTTTAAATATCCCTATTCATTTCCTGAGTTAAGTGAAGATCGAAAGATGGTCCATTTTCCATGTCTGGCTGGTCTGAATGTTGTTTTGGTGGCCAATTCCCTCGCATAGCCTCGATGTAGAGTTGGTCCTCTTTTGGCGTCACCTTTCTTGTTGTGACGCTTGGTATCAATGCAATGGGTTTGGTGTTATTAAACTATCGAGTGAAGTTGATATTTTGATTCACCTGAGGCAATTGCAAATATAAATAAGACAGGTGAAAGGTTTGGGTATGGTGATAGCAGATTATGATAGTTTGCATACCTCTGAAAGCACCCTATGCAGCTGCATCGGTTTGCACCTGTTTGGTTCATCTGCCCCTCTTTTCAGCTTCAGCAATAGGGATGGTTAGTGGGTTGATGTGTTTCAGTCCAAGTATGTAAATATGTATAGTAAAGAAAAAACTGTAATAACACAACACGCCTCAGAATTGTACTACACTGGTCGTAAAGCGACTGGCCTCAATATCCTTTTCCCCTTCAGGTCCCGTCTGTAGTTTGTGTAGACTTCATCTTCTTTGATAGAATGGATGACATCATCAACAATATCACTTTTATCTGTGGGTTGCATCATCATCCAACTCATTCACATACATGCACAGTTCTATCAAATCAACTCACTCAGGTCATCACACATACAGGCACAGTTACCACAGAATACAAACGGGATACTTGCGTCTACTCGCCTTTGCCTCTTGGGGGTTGGTCATTTTTTGATCTCTAGCTTCGGATGCTTTGGCAATCATGGAGTCAAACTGCCTACCTACGGTGTCCTTGAGGGGCGGAGCTGGTGGGTCTTCTCCATTGTCATCCTTTTTAGTCTTAAACATATAGTCATCCTCGGCATCTTTCAACTCAAGTTCATCATCTTTGTCTTCTTGTTCTTCCTCCAGGTCATCCAGTTCGCGTTCAAAATCATCTGCTTCCTGCACAAGTTGTAAAACGAGGTCAACGGTTATTTTTTGTATAACTTACAGTAGTACCACAAACACATACTCTATATTGAAAAGTCACATCATTCTGCAAGCTGTCCAGTGGTGTCACCTGTCTGTTTTTCATGTAGTCCATCATCATGTTCACGCTACCAACAAGTTCATCTAGACGTGCATTCATGACTTCCTGATTTTTCTCCAACAATCCCATACGTTCCGTCATCAACTCCAAAGACTCATTTATGCGTTTAACATCTATCAGCGACGGGGCAGCTCGATTGGATGTCTGGTCACCCATGGGGTGCGCGGTGTGCCCCGGTGCCACTCTGGCTTGGAATTCATGCCTCAACGCCGCTTCTCCGCCGATGAATGGTTGAAAGTAATTCATAGCGAGTTCCTCATCGGTTGCAAGCAGGGGGATCACCTCTAACTACAGTGTTCATGGTTTTTATACATAATAGTCAGTCAACGATGGTTAGTAAAAATGATTAGATGGGTATGCAGATATTACCTTTGCGGATTCAAAAATCTTGCGGTCCAGATCCTTCCACTTGGGTTGCGTGTCTGCAACCCAGCTAATTATCCTCGGTATGCGTGCATTCATCTTTCGAGTAAAACAATTCTCTACGGAACTTAGGGTCGGGATGACCTCGTATGCCCACGCAAGTAGGGGGAATATAACCCCCCCCCCCATTGTGATTCTAGTTGCGCCTTTACTAATCAATTCTTTGTGCGTGTATCCTATTAACAACTCACATGCGCACCTTCCCCAAGGATAATTGTTAAAGAGCTCCTCATCGTCAACCATCTCGATGTGCTCCATCTTGACATTCACAGTATCCTGCCTTGGCAGAAGGAAACTTTCCAAGAAGTACAAGAGTGCCACTTTCAGCATATCATCATCTGTTGCGTATTTGTTAACATTGAACGCCATATTCAAATACCTTATGCTGACAGTCTTTTCCCCCTCGAAGTAATGTTTTTTGATGTGATGGTCGCCTTTCACTTGCTCGTTGTCTATGGTGGGGTATGGACCACAGTTCAACCCCGTGATCAGTGCAAACTCTCTAAGTTCGAACTTCAGTACCTTCCCTCCGATTAAGAAATTTATTTTTGTAGCACTTTTAGGGCTACACTGCCTTTGTATCAGATGCAACAACAGCTGGGAAGATTGGTTCGTTATAGCAAAGTCGATGTAGCTTCCAAAACAACTTTGTCTAAACCTCTCTAAAACTCGATCTGGCAGATTTGTCCGGATTTTCTCTATCACATCAGGTTTGGCATGCAACAAGATCTTAAAAGGCTGGGTCCTTCTTGCCTTTGGCATCAGGTACAGATCCTGGGTTTGCACATTGTCAGTTTACAACATTTTGTAACATGGCAGTTAGTGTGTCAAGACATAAACCAACAACAAACACACATACCTTTGATGCTTCGACAAGGCCCTGGCTTGGGTGTCCTGATGCAGGCAGTTTGGGTTGGGGGGTTTTGTTGCGGTCCCTATCCTTCCTAACACCACCCTAATATGTCGCGTGGGCGGGGTTAGACAACACACAATGAACGAACACACTGTATATATTATGAACAAATAATTTACATACCTTGTTTGGGGACCCCTTTTTCCCCTGCGGTGGCCTTTGTATTGCGGGGTTCAGGTCTCACAGTAGATACAGTCCTAGTCCTAGACCCAGTGGCCGAATGACTTGTTGATTCCTCCTGATCGCCTGTGCCATCACTCTCGGTTTCGCTCTCGCTACTCTCAGATTGCAAGTGCAACATTACGTCATACACCAAAAATACCGTTTGTATGTAACGTTAACAAATACACAAACACACAGTACGCAAGGATTAAACATTCAAATGTGCATACAAATCTGACGTTACAAAAAACACACCTCAATGCCGCTGGAGCTTTCTTTCGAAGCTTCTTTCCGAACCTCTTTTTCCTTTTTCCTAGACTCGCTCATTCTCTTTTCGTGGTCTCTTTTCGCTTTTGTCAGACATTTTTTTGTCCCGTTTCCTCTTTTTGTCCCTTTTTGACTTCGATTTCCTTTTCGAACTCTCTGGATTCTTAAACTTCACGACATCATCCGTTTTCTCAACCATGTCTTCTTCACTGTGCAAGTCGATAGGTGTCTTGTCTCCAGTAGCCCTTCCTTTCGGTGTCACTTCAGCGGCTTGCAGCCTTGCGCTTGCTCTAACCATCGCTAAAATGCAAAAAAAAAAAAAAAAGATGAGGGGGGGGGGTCAAACCGGATGAATATGTTGTGTTTGTGCTAAAACTTATCAAGGAATCATGAAAATCCCTAAACAGACGCCCCCCAAATCTCGTTAGGGTTGTTGCAATTCTCACCGTATAAGATTAAGTAGGTTTGAAAACTTTAAATATCGATTATTTTGAACACACCCATCCCTCGACACAAAAAAAAAAAATCTCTAAGATAACTGGACATCACACTATTTTCGGAGTTTCTTCCGACAGGGGGGGTTACGCATTGTTTGGGTGGGAGGGCAAAATGAGTACAAAAAGGGGCATGCATATATTTTCCAGAAGTCGATGGTCACAGTTTCATCCTTGAGCGAACAAAGGAGGCGAAAGTTGGAGAGGATGGCTTCAACGGAAGGAGGAAAAAGATGGAACGCTTGTTGGGAGGTGAAGAGGTAGGTATGCGAGGGGTTTGTTTAATTTTTCGTATATTTCAAATCAGAGGAGTGTTGGGAAGACAAACAATCTTTTGTGATTTACGTCTTTTCTAATAAATTTAGGCTGACGCAAGAAGGGTTTGGGGAGTTAGTCTTTTCTAACTCCTGTGTATTTTTAATCCACAATGCTCTTCGTTTGTATCAATTTGTCATTAGCGTGTTTGTGTTATTGGTGGGGATGTTTTTTTGGGGCGATTCATTCAGAATCTGGAAATCATGTACATTTTTTGGTTTTTGGGATATAGTGTTCAATTTGTTTTTTTTTTAAAAAAATGAACGTTTTTCCCGATTTTGTAGTTAGATTTGTTTTTCAGGGATACACCCCCACAAGAATATAAGTAGGGAGTACACTATGTTTTTAAATTAAGGGGCATTTTCGTTAGTCTATAGTAATTAGTGGTTTCCCCGTTTTATCCTTTGGACATTTTTTGAACGAAAATGAATTTTGGCCATCCATGCGGTTAGCCCAAAATTAAAAGCAATTGGGCCATTTTGGAAACCCAACATCCCCACTCCAGGGTTTCTAGCGGGAATCTAAGCACGAAGCTCTTCATCGTTGCACTCAGTCGCCCAAACTCTGTCTTCCTCTTGCAAAGAAAAGCTCATTCAGATACCTAATCGTCGGCGGAATCCGGTGGCATGGGGAGAGAATTGCAGAAGCAGCCGCAGCAAGAGATGGCGTCCGCGGTGGAGCAGTTGCTTGCTGTGAATCCTTACAATCCCGACATCCTCCCCGATCTCGAAAACTACGTTAACGAGCAGGTCTCCTTATATATCTATCATCCGTTTTCAGTTCAATTTGAGTAAACTGTAATAATCTTTTCGATTGTGTTCGAATTTGTAATCGTGCGCCTGTGTTCCAGGTCTCGTCAGAAACGTACAGTTTAGATGCTAATCTATGTCTTCTTCGCCTCTACCAGGTGCCTACACTACTAAGCTGCTAGCTGAAAATGAATTGCTTTTATTGTTACCTATGCTCTTAGTCAAGAAATAGGTTGAAGACAAATGGGCAGCAGTTCAAGTGATAATTCTTTATTCCCGTTGCTAGGAATTTATAGGAACTGATACAAGACCTAATGGGTAGAGACAAAGTCTGGGCCCCAAAGCAAGCAAAATATTAAAGACTATTCTTAAGTCCAATGTTAACAGCCCAACAAGAAATGAAATATACAAAGGAATATCAGTATAAACGTGGTTATGTTCTAACTCTCTTGGTCTTTTTTGAATGTGCGAAAAAAATCGTATTAGTAAATTCTTAGGAAAGAAAATTGGAGGGAGGTCCTGAATTTCTCGGGGGTTCATGTTTCTGGATGGATTTTTCCTTTTAATTCATATGTTTCAATTGCTGTTTTTTTCTTTTTTAGTTCACTGTCATTTGTTTTGAGATGAATTAGATTGTATTTGAATTCCGAGCACTGCTTATTTAACACATTGGATTCGGACCTTGAAGCTTTTTATTGTTAGGCCTCTGTGTTTTTTCCTTCATTCAAATGGCAGTTAGAGCCAGAAAGAATGAGTACTCAAATTGTGGCTCGCATCCTGGTCAAGGTATGTTTTCCTTTTAAATTTCTTTCTTGTCACTTATTGTGAAGAATTCAATTCATCTATATACTTTCTTCGTTAAGCTTGATTTTGAAGTCTTTGTGCGAGGTATGGATAGGCTCTGATGGCAATGCCAGCTCCAGATTTCAGCCTGTGTCTCTTTTTAATTCCAGAACGAGTGGTATGCACTAATTCTTTTGTACTTCATCAATCCTTAAGTTTCATTAATGTTATTTTATTTTAAGATGTCTGGGTCCTTGTAAATTTAATTGATCTGTAAAAAAGCAATTAGATTGTTCAGTTCCTTAACAAATAGAAATATTCTGTGTACCCTTTGTTGTTCCTTTATGAGCTTTTTTTTTTTCTTGGACATAGCTGAGCTTTCATTTAGATCAATGAAAGAATGTCAAACAAAGTCAAGTCATCCTAAAAGTAAAAGGAGCTAAAAGCTATACAAGGGGAAAAACCACATTAAACTTAAGGGGCTCAATTATTGATTATCATTGTAAAGGGAATGTCCGGGACTAATAGAGGAAGTCGCCCAAAGGAAAATATTAAAGCAAGCAACACTGAATTATCAATTTTCATTCCGAACTTGACCGTTGCCAGTGTGCATTTTCATGTTTTCTGCTCGTGCATTTCTTATCCTTTCCAACCCTGCCCCTTTATGACACCTTTTAAATATATTGTTACCAGCAAATGGAGGATCAGTTCAAGACTTTGATTATACTCTCCCACTATTTGGAGGTTTGTAAGTTTCTTTACGTTTTCCTTTTCTTGGTTCCCTTAATTTTAGTTTTCCAACAGCGTGCTCATGAAAAATTTATAATTACTTTGATTTTATTCATGTGTAGACTGGTAAATTCCGTCAATTCTGGGGATGAAGCTGCTAAGAACCGTCACATAGTTGAAGCTGTGCCAGGTACTTAGGAACTACAAGGCGGAAACTTGGGGCCCGTTTGATAAGGTTCTCATTTCTTGTTTTTTTTTTTTTTTCAATTTTATTAAGAAATCTAAGTATTTAATAACTATGTAGGTTTGTTGTTTCTCATTTTTTAGAAACACTCCCAAAATTTGTATAGAACTTTTGAGAACAACTAAAACTAGTTTCTCATTTTTTGTTCTTGTTTCCAATTTTTTCCAAACATAAATAAGAATATAGGTTTATTATTATTGAATGTATATGTGTTAGGGTCATGAAATTCTATTTTTCTTTATTAAAAATGAAGAAACAAGAACGTTACCAAACGGGCTCTTTTTTTTCTTTTTGCAATTTTAGGTACTACCTTTAGTCTTTAGGACGTATTTGTAAGTTCACAACACATGAATGACACATTCTCTCAAGAGAATGCATTTGACTGACCTGACAAGAATTTAGATGTTTGGAGGGAAGTTCCCTGAGGTGTCTCCGGTTTAAGCCTCCATATGGAAAACCTAATAAGTGAAATATCTATTTTTTCCACTTCCTATCGCGCGAAAAAAAAAAAAAAAAAATCTTTTTTTCCCCACTTATTATGTTTCCTAGAGTTGGCTTTAGGATGCACAAAGTCTCCTTGGAGCAATGATTTTCAACTTGCAGACGTATTATGTATGTTTCTGATATGAAAATACGATGCAGGTTTTGAGCAAGCAATAGAAGCTTATGCGGTCCATGTTCTTTCTTTAACTTATCAGAAGGTTCATAGATCTGTGCTTGCTGAGGTATGGATTTATAAAGCAGTTGTCTGCCATCTTATGTTGAATGATCTTGGAGTTGGTACTTTTAACTATTGTTGTTATTTTTAATAGCGTTTCTTCACTGTGTATGTGGCTCGACATCACTACACTGCTAATGTTCCGGTTGATGATTTGTGTCATGAATTTTCTTTTCTTCTGTTAACCATAACCTAAATCATTTATACACAAGTTAGGGTATATTTAAAAATTCTTTTTAAAAATGTTTGTCTCAAAATGGTTTATTTATCAATGTCATTTTCTAATTAGTCATTTTTAGTGGTTGTCCAAACACTGGAATTTTTTTAAATGATTTTTTTTTTTTTTTAATTAAACACTTCAAAACTTAGTGTATAAAAACACCCTAACTTAGTGTATAAAAACACCTATTGAGAAAATGTAACTAAACATATGATTGTTTAAATTCTAAACGATTTTTATACAAAATGTTTAAAATAAAATGCATTATTGAAAAACATTGTGCATTTAACAATGGAGGATTATGAACTTCATAATAATACTTTTACAAACCAATTATTCAATTTAATTTATACCTTGACAATACTAGTATTTAGTACTATACTACAGAAGATGGAAATACAAATAAGGAAAATGGTATGCTAGCTATTTTGAGTATCGTCGATTGGATCTTTACTTTTTCCCCACAATACGCTATAGAGACTTATCACCAGCAACACGACACCTAAAATACTGTCAATAAAAAATAAAACACAGTATATTACAACTGATCAATTAAATTATACTAAAAAAAATGATAATCTATAAATAGAATTAATACGGTGAGAGATTTACCTTCCCAAATAAATGCCTTCAGATAAGAGAAATTCGGACCCAATCATTGTTGCAACTACTTCCAAAGGTGTAGTCATGGCATGAAAAACTGGACCCTTTTGTTTGATCACCCAAGATTGAAGGGTGTATGCAATGACAACAATGAAAATGCCCTGATGCACATATTTCAAAGTTAAATTAAAATTAGTCTCATAGACTAGACTAAAAATAGAGTACACAACACATAATGTGTATACTAACATAACATTATAAACTTCAAAATTTCAAGTATGATCATAAACTATTAATTTATATACTTACACAATAGACTAGAGAAAAGAGTCTGATATTCCAACCTAATTGCCATTGAGAAGGATGTCTCTCCATAATAACAGCTAAAATCAAGGATTGAATGGTACTCATAGTTGATTGTAGGCATGAGAAAACAAGTGGATCGGAGAAGTGTACTAAAAATCGAGCCTGTCCAGAATTTCAAAATTAGTTTTGATCTTAATTATACATGTATCTGTTTTTCGGAAATTAAAGGTTACCTGGAGGACCAACCAAATGCCGTAAGAGAAACTAGAGACGACCAAGAAAAAACAACCCAAAAACCATATTTTTGTAGAGGTGGCAGCTCGATGATGAAGTTGAGTTTGAGCATTGTGGAAAAATTGGTGAGTAAGAAGTGGCTTGAAATAGTGGCCTTTGTAAAAGGTCATAACAGCAACACCAACTGTGCACATCACTATTCCTATCACCTTCGCAATCCCACTTGCTGTCCTTATGTTCACCTTCTCCATTCTGTGTGTATATTATATATATATTAAAGAATGAGAATGTTGAAAAAAATATTTTTAACATTTTTGTCCCTAAAAAATATATGCAATCTACAAAAGATAGAATAAAAAATAAAGTGTTGTCATTTATTTATCAATAATTTAATAATTTTGGTTAAAAATAATAAATTATAGAATTTCTAACCTTCAAAATTCCAAAGGATTTCTCTACCATTTTTATTACTATTTTTTTTAAAAAAAAAAATCTTCCACCAACATTCCCAAAATAATACAATTAAATGAATTAAAGAAGAATACTTTAACGAAACTGCAAACAAGAATGTTGTAATGGGAATGCAATTAGCCGATGCAGCGCCAAAGATTGCTGATGTGTAATTGATGGCCACAACATACGTCTCCGAAACAGTCGTCCTGAGAAAGAATGATATATATTTAGGAAGGAAAAAGAAGAAGCAATTTCCACATTACAAATAATTATTTGAAAGCAATCAAATACCAACCCTACGAGTGCTATTCCAAAAATCTTGGATAGATTTGTCAGGGACAGCGACGCGTTCTCATTCCTTCGAGATCCAAATGAAAAAAAATGTAGAGTTATAAATTTGAAAACAAAAACCAAACAAAACAAACTTTTTTGAGTGAGTTACCGTTTAAAACATAGTGTCATTAGAGTCAAAATGATGGTTCCAAGAGCTTGGCGATAGAAGATAAAAACATAGTTACTCATGCCAGAAACCAAAGCAACTTTGGACATGAGATTTAATCCGGCTAAGGTAAGTTGCACTAGTAGAGAAGCAAGAAAAGGCAACTTTGATTCCATTATTATGATGTAAAGGTAAGTTTACTAATATGAAGAAGAAGGATGAGAGGAAAAGAAATGAAACAGGTTAAGAAGGAAGAGAGGGAGAAAAAAAAACAAGTTACAACGAATGTATTTAAGAAATGAGATGGAGAAAAAGAACAAAGGTGATCGAATCAACAATCAACATCTAAAGATTAGAATACGTCACAAATTGATTGAGTTAGCAGGTAGTTACATCATTGATTTTAGCAATGAAATCTCCCTCTTTTTGTTAGTTATGATTCCTCCCCTATTTGAGGAAGGTTATTGGGGTTGGAAAACGGAGATGAATCAGCTTTGTTATTCCATCAAATTAGTCCAAAATATGATGGGTTGCATTTCTTCCTTCCGTTGATGGCATTTTTAACTGACCAAGAAGTGGAGCCATGTGCAGAATATTATATAAGCGGAAAATTTTTATCTGCTCCAACTGATGGAGAATCAAGTGTTATCCTCTCAAGTCTGAACTGAAGGGCTTAGGTCACTATCATAAATGATAATAATGCTATCAACTGATCAACAAAGTTTAATACACCAACTTCTAGCAGAAACAAAAATAATCTTCCACTTTCTAGATTGTTAAATTTGTTGAGAGTAGCCACTAATTGACTGGAAATTAAGAATTAGGACCCTTGGAGCCCTTATTTTTCATCTCCTTTGGCTTTACTCTTTAGCATTGCATCAACAAGTTGTAGCTTACCGCTTGCTTTTATTCCAATATCCAAATACTCCACCTCTCGGTTACATTGGTAATAATCCCCAAACACCCCTCAATAATATCTCAATATTTCATATGTATCGATTTCTAATTTTTAATATATAATGTATTGGTATTTATGCTATACAATTTGGAATATATATATATATATATATATATATATATATATATATATATATTTTGTTATACAGTAATCACAACTTCAAATATACCATGGATTATGATTTATGTGATATATATCTAATGCGTAATATATATTTCTGTGGTACAATTAGGAACCCTTGTTAACATAATTGTCTAATAATTTGAAATATCATGTTTTTCTCATATGAAATTATACCATATAGTAATTTATGTTTTTCACTATAGTAATCTCGACATGAAAGATAACATCTAATATATATATATATCTATATATATGTGTATACATATACATGTACATGTATACATATACATGTACATGTATACATATACATGTACATGTATATACGTGTACATGTACATGTATACTGTACATGTATATACGTATACATGTACATGTATACATGTATATACGTATACATGTACATGTATACATGTATATACGTATACATGTACATGTATACATGTATATACGTATACATGTACATGTATACGTATACATGTACATGTGTATACATGTATATATATATACGTATACATGTACATGCATGTACATGTATACGTATATATATATACATGTACCTGTATACGTATACATGTACATGTATACGTATATACATGTACATGTATACATGTATACATGTACATGTACATGTATACATGTACATGTCAAGAAACTTGACTATTTTTTAAGATCGCAACCTTCAAAAAAGTATTAAACAATCCTTTGATAAATCTCTTTTCGAAGGTTAGTAAAACCTTCAAAAACTGTCAGAAATAAACACCATCGAAAAAGCTTTTTTCAAAGGTACATTGACGGTGGTGGAAGGCAGGAGCAGTGGGCGGAGACGGCGACTGTGGGTGTAATTGGACGAATATTATTTGAGCCTGAGGCCATTTTTTTGTTGGGCATGGATTGTTGAAGGGTAGTTTAAAAGCATGACTTTGATGATGGACTTATATAAATATTGGTCTGTTTTGGTACTAAAACTCTTAACCATTTGAAAGTTGTTTTGGAGTATTTAGTTTTTTAAGCACTATCTTCTTCTTCTTCCAAGGCATGTATTTTATTGTGTTGTTCATACGGTTTGGCTTTCGTCGTATACATTATTATTATGTTGCTCAAAAGGTAGCACCAAACCAACCTAGAATAAGAAAAGTTATTTGGAGAAGAGGGTACTACACCCTGGGCATCTTAAGGTAGCACCAAACCAACCTAGTCTTTAGTTTTTTACCACGTCTGGGCATCACCGGCAGACTGCAATGGTGACAGGAGCGGATCTATGAAGGGGCGTGCTCTCCTCAAATTATCTCGTCTTTATATTTTTAATATAATATAAGGAAATATTTATAATATTAATAGATAAAAATCATATTTTATAATGAAACTAGCTGTTGGTTCGTTGGTAGGGGCCCAATATATTCCTTATGGTATAGGGTTTAAAACATGTGTGATGCAAGAATTTTTTTTCTCCAAATTTCCCTTGAAGCTGCGAATTTCCTTAGGGGCTAGGGTTCAAAACACACGGGACGCAAGGTTTTTTTTGTTTTTCTCCAAATTTCCCTTGAAGCCGTGAATTTCCCTTGCATTCAAACACAATTCAAATTTCTCATTGATTGATGGGCTTAATTAAAAGTCCAAAATCAATCATTAGGTCAAAAATTAGGGGCAACCAGATAAATGACCCTTTTAAAATAGCAGTTTTGAAAAAGGGTCATCCGTGTTTTCATTTTGAGAAATGGCCAAAAGCTAAATTTAGTAAATTTTTTTGGTAACAAAGTGGACGAAAATACCCCTGACCCAAATCTTAATTCAACAACCAAATCAATAATAGAAATACAAATTGAACAGATAAATCTGGAAACTTAAATTTAAAAAAAAAGATTTAAATTCAAACAAGAGAGAAAAAACAGGAGAACTCAAAATTTAAACACAGTATATTGGATTCAATCAAAAAATGAAGAACAACTTAAAGAACTTACCCATTCCAACTAGGATTAAACAAAAAATGAAGAACAACCTGATGCATCTAAAACATCCGATCAAAAATAAAATATAATTGATATTATTTGGTACCCATAGAAGATTCCAAAATTATTAATAACATTGTTTTTCCTATTTGATTGGTCGGGTCTTTGAATTTGATTAGTCCTTATTTAGTCTACCCATAACCGAAATACACTATAAAATAGGAAGAGAATCTATGATTTAGATATTAATTTAAACCAAATTAAATCAATGAATTTCAAAATAAACAAGATAAGACTCATGCTAATGTATCTCAACAAAATAATTTGAAAACAAAAATTTTAATTTAAAAATATTATACTAAATTAAAATCACGATTTATGGAGAAAAAATAAGGGTGCATCAAAGAAATACAGTATATTGATAAAGAAAAATCATGCAAATACAGGGACTTTTCTCAGAATTTACTTCCATACACACTGTATTTGAAATATTTGCGGTCTCAGAATATAGGGATCTAATTTTGCAAAGAAAAAGAATGAATACGAATAAAAAAATGAATACTGAGGCAACGTTTGATAAAAGTGAAGACCAAGAAATCGATCCGATGGAAGATGATAAAATAGATAAGAGTGAAATGTTGTAACTACCGATTGCTTGATTATGCATGGGATAACTAACTTTTTTTTTATATATAATTAAATGACTCCCTCAAATATTGAATGGAACTTGAAAATCGACTCGAAAAGTCAATTTAAACAAAATCATTATTTATGGAGGAAAAATAGGAGTACATAAAAGAGAAATACCTGAGAAAAAAAAATCATACTTAAGGTTACAATTTCATCATAAATTGAGGATCTAAAAAATCAGCACATCAAATCAATTTAACTTTTACAACTAAAGAAATTGAAATAAATATTAAAAAGGAGAATTTGAAAACCTTCCAAAATCTTTCAAATGCTCATCTTCATCACGCAAATACAGAAACCTTCCCAGACTTTACTTGTATACACACTGTGTTTAAATCAGTCTCAGAATACAAAGATCTAATTTTGCAAAGGGTGAGTAAAATTGCTTTCGAGAATAAAAGAATGAATAGGAATGAAATAAATAATACGAATATGAGGCAACATACCTCTAATCAATAGTCTTCCCACTGTTAGAAAGAAGTAAAGACAAGAAATAAATTAAAGTTGAGAACGGGTGGAAAAGATGGTGAAGATGATGATTTGTGGATTAAAACAATAAAAATCTAAATAGATAAGAGAGAGAAGATATAAGCTGTAACTATCATCCCATGATTCATGGAATTAACATTTTTGTTATGGTTATCTTTTTTTAAATTAAATCAAATAGGATTTCCTCAAATATAGGATGACGTGAAAATTGACTTGAGGGTATAATTGGAAGAATAATTAATGTGAAAATATGTTAAAAACGGTTTAGCCATTTTTCATTGAAAAAAACCGTTTGGCCATTTTTCAAAAATACACTGTAATTTTTTGTCATTTCTAAGGATATCCCTAAAAAGTATAGGAAAATTGTGATGGGTGGCTAAACTCTAATGGTTAATTGTACTAATAGAAATCAATAGTGTATTTGATTACTTATAATTTTGTACATATTTTTTGTTTTTTGTTTTTTGTTTTGTTGAGGTCTCTCATTCTTTAAATTTCAACTTTCGCTTTGTGCTTTTTTTTTTTTTTCTTCCGATTCAATTTTCATGTTATTTTGCTTTGACATCTATAAAAACAAAATCAGTGACATAGGTTTTAAAAACAAAAATGATACTTTTCTATCAGTAATAATTTTCTATCAGTGATAGAAGATTTATATCTGTGATAGTTCTATCAGAATGATAGTTTTCTATCACTGATAGAAATCAATCTTTCCAATCCGTGATAGAAAGATGAGGTTTTATATCACTGATAGATTTCTATCAGTGATAGAAATCTTTTATCACCTAATTTAAACTACAACCAATCACCTTATTAAATCTATCTGTGACGGAAAACAATAACAAATTCCAAAAAAACACAGAAATAACTGATAGAATCTATCAGGAATCTATCAGTGATTGAATTTTGTCACTGATAGAATCTATTAGTGATAAAAAAAAAAATTATTACATTTTTATGTATATTGTGCCCCCTTATGTTAAATTCCCGGATCCGCCACTGCAATGGTGGATGGGGCGTCACCTGCTACTGCATAAGACCAAATAATTGATTGTGGGAGAAGACCATCGAGAGATTAGGGCTAGGGTTAAACGATTTTTTATTTACATCTTATTTGTTTAAAACAATTTTAATTTGTAACCTATTTTTAATAGTTTAGTATTTTATTTTTATTTTTTAATTTATTTGCCTAGTAAGCAAATGAAGTAGCCTTGTCATCATATCCACGTTAGCAAATAACGGTCCAGTCAGCATTCCATTAAGTCAAAGTTAAGTCAGGAACCATTTAGAATGATTTTACAAACCTGGAGGACTAAAGTGTATCTTTTCAACCCTCAGGGACCAAATAGACATTAACTCCAAACCTCGGGGACCAAAAGTGCATTTTGCCCTAAAGAGAATACTGAGTATGAAGCTTAACATTCAATTGATCAAAATGGAGATTATTCTTTTGTTACATAGATTTAAGAATTAATCTACCAAAATCTTCCATACATCTATAATCTTTTACAAGTATACATGTTAAGGAATTGAATATTTCGTTCTTAATTTTTATGATATGTATTTAAGAAAAGTAAAGTGGAGAATATAAAGCCCTTATTGCCCTAGCTAAAACAAAGATAAATTCAATGCTAAAAGTCAGGTATGGAAGTCTCCAAGAAACCGTCCGAAAGATAATAAAATTAAAATCAATGTGAGGAAAAGTTCATAAGATTATCACATGACGAGAAAGCAACATATCAAATAAAAACTAATTGTTTGTCAAAAGAAACAGGTAAAGAAACCTAACTAAAATTGAAGATGGAGAATTAATGAACAATTCAGTTAGAACTGGAGACAATCTTCAAGTATAACACCAGAACTGACATGCCCCTAAAGTGAATCCTAGGCTTCTTCATATGGACATCAAATATTGACAATGATAGGTCCAAAACCAAATTTCTAACTTTTTTATGCTTCAAGCAAATGATGTTACCACATATCCTACAAAACCTAAAACATACTCAGCCCTCTGTCCATCAATGGAGTTTCAGAAATTCTGGAGGCCGAAAAAGGATTGAGAAGCAAAAGGCAATTGTAAAAACTAGAAAGCATTATTACAACAAATTCAGACAGAACTCTCTATGTTCTCTCTCCCACCTATCTCACGTGTTTCTCTCTCGAGTCTCCCACCCATCCAAATTTCTATCCTCTCTCTTAAATACTTTTAATTGTGTTGTTATTGTCTTGCATCACCTTCTTAATTTTTTTTAATAACCACCACCTCCCTAATTTGTGGGTGGGGTATTATTACCTTTAATTTTTGTGTATAATGTCTTCATGAAAGGGAATAGAAGTAGTACTACCCTACAATTTCTCTCTCTTCCCCTATCATTCTTCATCTACGTCAATTACCAACTTACCAAGAAATCTCCTAAATTAAGGAATGTTCTCATAATCGTGGTTTACTCTCCTTTCATTCTCCGTATGTCCTTCGTTTTTGTTTTATTTCCGGCCTCTTCCCATTTATTTTCTTCTTTTTTCCGGCAACATTTTCTTTCACTTTCTGTTGTCAGTTGTCGGCGGTTTTTATATTTTTCCCTCCTCTGTTTCTGTGGTTTCGGACTGCATACAGCAGTTCATAGGAACTTTGCTTGTTCATGGTATTTTTTTAAGTGGTTTCACTGCTGTATTTAGGTTTTTTCTGTAGGTTTCCTACAATTTGTGTTCAGCTTTTACGTTCCGTTTTCCGGTCGTTTGAACATGGGTACGTTTTCAGTTTTTATATTTTATATATTCCAAGAGACATATCGTTTTAGTCAATGTAAGTTTCGTATACTGTACACATTATAAACACGTATTTATATGGCTACGTTTTAAGTTTTTATATTTTATATATTAAGAGGGATATATCGTTTTAGTCAATGTAAGTTTCGTATATATTTCGTACACATTATAAACATTTGTTTGTGGCTACATTTTCAATTTTAATATTTAATATATTTCAAGAGATGTCTCATTTCAATCAATATAATAATTTTTAAAAAAAAGTAAATAAGGAAACGTTTTCTTCCAAATATGGTTTTCAAGGATGGATAATCTCTCTCCTCAAAAAAAGAAATCGTGCGTGATGATTTTTTTTTTTTTAAAAAAATACTTCCCCACTTCTCATTACCGCACCTCAAAAAAGGGAAAACATGTCTCCTTCTAATCGTGCAAATCACAACGGATACATGTACAAGATTATTTCTATATAAAATATAGAATAATTATTATATAGTACAGGGTTTATAATATATATATATACATATGTACCGACCGTTATACTGTATATTTCTATTCATTATTAACTATCCCTAAATATATTATATAATATATTTAGAAATGATATAAATATACGGTAGAACTATCACTCAATTGATTGTAGAATGTAATAATTCTCCAAATAATAAATATATATCATGCATTATAATATATAATCAATATACATATAATCTATTATATATTATATATTCATCATTGTGTATTCAATTCATAAGTAAAACGCCAAAATGATAAATATATACCAGATTGTATATTGTATCATAAATATATACTTATAATTATATTATATAAACCTTATTATTTTTTTATAGGTAATAAATTGTGGGGTTTTTTTTCGTTCACTCTCCCTCACGCCAAAAATCATGGGTTCCCCCGATTGCACGCCCTTCCCTTTTCCGTTCACTCTCTCTCACCCACGGTCTGAAAAATGCAATTTGAAAGGAAATAGTTTGTGAGGGCTAAATCGTAAAAGGACCATGAATTTTATGAAAAAAAATTTGAGCCATTAGGCATTTTATGTAAAAAATGGGAAACTTGGACATTTATGAAATATAGGGTCCATATTTGGGCTATCTATGTACTTTTTCTTTTTTTTTTTTTAATGAATACATATTATGAATATATTTTTATTTTAATATTAAATTTTACACCAATTGTTTTCCTTATTTTATTTCATAATTCATTGATTTTAACATTTTTAATTTTTTTTTCATTTACCAATTAATTTCACACGTTTTGTTCCTAGATTTTAGCGAATTAATTGCACAAAATCTTAATTTTAGCAAATTAATTGCATAAAATCTTAATTATTATCACCACTCGTAACTTCCACAACTATATTTTTTAATGTCAAATATATATGAGGTTTATTCAAAATAATCCGAGAACACCATTTGACTTTGTGAATAATTTCGTTTTATTTTTTATTTTTTATGGTTATATCATAATATATATATATAGGTTATTTTGAATTAACGATTATTTGAGTAAATATATAGTTTATTTTCAAGTTCTTTCTTAAAATTTTAAATAAATCTGAGATTTATTTAAAACAATCTGATATGTATTCCAGGAATATATAACTACTTATATTTGTTATATTTTCTATATATACACACAAACATAGGACTATTACATACATATACAATGTTATATAGTAATCATACATATAAATATATAGTAAACATGTATTGGATTAAAATGCCACCAAGGGCATTAAAAAACAACTATATACACAGTAAGATATATATGAAACATATAATGTGGGATAACAAAGTCGAATAATGAATTATAAAATATATATCTTGAATAGATATGCAACATACATGTAATGTCCATTCATATCCTTAACATATCAAAATAATCATATACTTTCGATGTATTATATTCAATTTGTCTCAAGTTAAATAAATAAATAAATATATATATATATATACTCCTTGGGCACATGTCCAACACCTAGATAAGTATCATCTAGGTAATTGGTAATTTTTTTTTTCCAAACATGATTAAACATGGCTTGCACACTTTTTGGGGAAATTAGATAAATTCAATCTCTCCCTCAGAATTCAGGGACTCTTTGAAAATCCTTGAAAGGAGATAGACTACTTCAAAAGTTTGTTTATACCAGATGGAAGTCCCGGATCCAAGGCCTAGATTGGAATTATATCAATAATAATTGGAGTCAATGGCTTGAAAGACCTTTCTGGGATGTGTAAGTAGTGGGAGTGGTTAAAGACCTTGGCAATTTCATATATGAATAGGCCAAGATGGTTTCTTAGCAAAATTTTTGTAAAAGGCTTGGAATATTATCAGAATCAATTTGTTTAAGGTGTTACATGGGTTGCTTGAAAATGGTATCATAAATGGAAGCACATATAGACTTATCCTAAGAATAGGTTGCCTGAAAATGTGAAAGATTTTAGACCTATAAGTTTAATTGCATCACTTTGCATATGACAATTGAAACTGGTATGGTCATGTCAAGGAAATGGTTGAGAATTGTCTATGTATTTAATAAGATAGAAACTGGTTCTTCATATTAAAATAAAAAAAAATTGATTGACTGCCTTTTGGACCTTACTTGATTTAATTGCAGATTATTGATGCTTACCAGCCCATGGAAGATATTGAAAAACAACTACAAGAGATTGTACTGGGATGTGTCAAGAGATGCCACAGTGGTGTATCGTTTTCCCAACTTTGGTTAAATTGATGCATCTTCTTTCTGTTCTTATGCTTCTGGTTCTTTTCTCTTCATCTTTCCACCCTTTTCTGTCATGCTGATTTTGCTTGTGTTTAGTATCTACTTCTACAACTACTTGGGAGATTAACAACAGTGCTAAAACTGATGCTATTACTATGGTAAGCATCATTTCAATTCTGATTCTTCTTCTGTCACAATCTTGTATGCATTTCGATGCTATTCTTTTGTGTGTATAAAAGGGCATATATAGACTGGTTTGCTTTGACCTTGCCTTGAAGTTTGTAATTATAATGTTGATTTCTATACCATTTGTGCTTGACTTCTTGAGTTTCAATTTCAAAGAGCAGAAGTCAGATAGCTTGAAGGGTTTAAATACAGCACAGTGTGAATTAATAGACACAACATGCAATGCTAGAAGGGTGGGTGGGAAGCAACGACTTGCTACCTTCAAATTTGTGACTTCCAATGCCCATTTATGTAAGTAGTCTATAAATACCTTTCTCTCTCTCTCTAAGTAGTTGAAAGTTGCGTAGGAAGCTTCTGTTTCTCTCTCTGAGTAGTTGAAAATCTTCAGAGTTAAATTGCTTATAACTAAAATCCCATCAACTTGTCAATTTCCATTAAGTAGCTCAAACTGGTAACTGTTGTTTGTTTATCAAAGAATTTAATGAAACCCTTCTCTTTCTTTGTTTTGTTTTCACTCTAAGAAAATTTAGCTTGTCAATTTTACATGTATGTTAAATGCTTCTAATGTTTAATTGGTATGTTATTCTAATGTTTAATTGGTATGTTATTGTGTTGTCTATTTTAGGAAGTTTGCTCCTCCAAATGTTGTCTGTTATGAGGCTTGTTTGTTGCAATTTTGGGACTTGCTATTGGTATATTATTGTGTTGTCTACATACTAATGCTCATATCTCAGTTTTCTTAGGAAACAACAAAAAGGAGCAAAAAGAGTGGTTCTTTTTCACCTAAAATGTGTTCAACAGTGCTCTAATAGAGGGAAAATATAGAGAGTAAAGGGTAGGTGGAAACTTGAAAAATAGAAAATTTCTTAAGAGGCTAGTGTGGGAAAGAATTCTACCAATTATACTACCATCAATTGCCTAGGTATATAGATTATAACATGCAACATAAGTTGAGTCGTTCTACGGGTAGAGGGTCAGATGTGTAATTTTTTGTTTGAGTTGATGATAGAAGCCAACTTTTCCTTATATTAGATTCCTTGGTTCATGTTTCAAATTTGTATGGTTTGTGTCTCAATCGAAACCATTTTAACCTCTAAAGAAAAACCATTAAGCATTCCCTTGTTCTATTAGACGTCTTTCCCTAATCGTTTGTTGGTCCGGACATACTAAGGCTACATGCATAAGTTAAAAATACCATGAAAACTTGGGCCAAGTACTTTTACTTGCCATAAAATTCTATTTCATTCAATCAACTTTTCTTGGATCAAAGCCTTGATTTCAAGGTTTGTATGGCAGCACAGCCTTAAGATACCACAAAATAAGATATATGGAAGTGAAATGGTATCAATTCAATTCAAAATTGGAAGCACAGATAATCTGAAAATGGGGGGGGGGGGGGTTAACTTTTTATTTTATTATTTGATTATTGCATTACTTTTCATCTATTTTTCAACCTTTGAATTTTGCTCATTATGTTTATCTACATGAACTGGAGTTGCTCTACTCTACAGGTGTTGAACTGGCGTTTGAAGAATAACAACATGACATTCATGTTCTTTTGAGTTCCATGTCATGCCCAACCTCAAAATTCAATGGAATAAGGTGCATTCATTATTGTTGCGGATGCAAAGTGTAAATGCATGATTGTATTATTATATATTATAGACAACATTGCAAAGTGTAAATGCTTGTAGTATTCTTTTTTTGCCTTTGCCATAAAAAATTTGTATGTCGGGGATTTATGAAGCTTCAAGGGATTGATTGATTAGTTATTATACCACTTTGAATATTGTATTCAAGCTTTTGTGAGTAAAATGAAACCATGCCCTAAATGTTTGGCTTTTGGCTCTTAGCATGAAACTTTTTCCTTCGATCAAATTTCAAACCTGTTGTTATATGTTTGCTGAGTTCTAGATTTTGTTGCTTTTGGTGTTAAAAGATGTAGCTAAATTTAGAACCATGGATACATATAGAACATTTTGACTCTTTGAGGCACCACAAGTGCAATCATCTCCTTCAACACCAACATCGGCAACGTCTGACCCGTGACAACATTTGAACAAAACGGACCCACAACGTCTGACCTGCGAACAACTTACTTCCGCATCGATCCACGACATCAGTGACTCTCAACGGCGATCCACAACATCATTGTCTCTAAAATCACATCCACCAGTTTTCATTCATCGATTTCAGGGATCTAGGTATTTCTCAAATCTTTTTTGACCTTTCATTGAGCTTATTGTAGCCTATGCCCCTCTTTGCATATGCTCTCTATCTATATAAAATAAGAGGGGGAAATGGTAAAACACCTTACAAGAACCACTCTTTGATTATTCTAATTTGGGTCTTTCCCTCTTTACAATCAAAGAATATCTACATTACACCTCAACTCACTTCATTTCATTTTCAAGGTTAGTATCCTAATCTCTACCTCCCTTAGGTTTAACATTACAATGGTTTTCTATAGTGTCACTAACTCGATTCCGTCTTTAAAATTTCTACTATGAATGTCCATTTTTCTAGGGTTACATTGTTATTTTTGGTGTTATTTATCTCCTTTGCTTTGTTTTCACTATGTCTGTTTGTTTACATCACTGTATTCACTCGACTTTAATTTTTTTTCTCAGAATCTTGCAAAATTGGGGTCTCTGTGTTTTTGTTTTGCACCAACAAGGATTTCTACGTGATGATTTAGTATTTTCTTTCTCTTGAGTGATTGGGCTTTTAGGTTTGCAAAAGTTTCACACTTAATTAGTGATTGTGATTTGTATAAGGAATGAAATAAAAAGGGATTGCACATACAAAAAAATGACAAAATACACCTGATACCAACACAATACACAAACATAATTATGAACTTAAGAGGATTTCTGAGTTGACTTTTTATTTGTGAACTGCCTACCTAACATTTAGCACTCTTGTTCACATGGGGATTGGATTGGGATTGAGATTATTTGCTTGGGGGGTTGTTAAGCTCACTATTGGATCGGTGTTTGTTTGATGAATCCTCTAAAAATGTTCATCCTTTCACATTTAGGGAGGACATTAGAGAGAAGGAGAAGAGAAATTAGGATTGGAAGTGAGATTTGATTTTGATGTTGATATTTGGGAAAATATTGTCGGTGTTCTTCAACAATTTTGGCTACTCTTGATTTTGTGGAGTACTACATTATGGGATGGGCTAAAATTTGGTCGAAAAATGACTTCAAGATTCAACTCCAAGGGTTTTGCTTTATTGTTTTATGAAAAATGAGAGACGAGTGTTAGCTCTGTGACTTTCTTCCTGATTTATTGTGTCTTTAGTGGTAGTTTAGTTTATGACATGATAGTTTTTCTTAAAAGAAGTAAAGTTTATAGTATCGTGGTTTGTACTAACTCACCACTAAATTTTGCAGGTGATGAAGATTACTACGAATTGGGTGATACTGAGGATGAATAACTCTCTAAGTCTTAATTTTATTCTTATCTTTTATTGAAATAGTGGTTGTTAGAAGGATTTAGTCGTTTTATTCAGCTGAGTGTTATTTAATTTGAGAGATGTATCTTATTCTTGTAGTTAGCATTGTGTTAGACTTATAAGATTATTTGAGTTATTGAAATGGAATTTGTTAAAAGATCTTACTCGTAATTCTATTTGGAATTCTTTGAAGTTATTTGTTGTCTTAGGAGGTGGTTGACCTTTTAGGTTAGCTATAGTTATGTCATTATGTTGTTGAAATTTTTGGTAGTCTTTCAGTGAATATTAGGATTAAGTCTGGTAATGTCACTTATAGTAAGTAAATTTTGTGGGCGTTATGCTATACATTATAAGATAAGTGACTCCAATAGATATATATGTTTTTACTTCTAAAAATGTATTTAAATATATTATAAACTAATTTAAGTTGATTTTTTATTATAACCACATTTGAAACAAAGGGTATAAAACAACATAATATAAAAAAAAAAACTTTTAAAAGTCAATTAATGTATCTATCATAACAAGATTAAAAATGTTATGCTATATTTTCTATAACATTATTTCAATGTTATAAAAAATGTTATTAAAGACCAACCACAACATTTTTCTAATGCTGTGAAAATATTTCATAACATTAGAATTACGCAATAAAAAATGGACTTTTTATAGCTTTATCTATAGTGTTGAAAAAACGCTATGAAAAGTTAGACTTTCAACAACATCGGCTACAACAACGTGGCAAAAAACGTTGATATGTCTTTTATAGAATTGTTTTATTGTTATAAAAAATGCTATGAAAGAGAAATCATAGCGGTATTTTAACGCTATGAAAGGGGTTTTTAAGAAAAGTAAGTTAAAAAAAAAAAGAAATTAGAGAAAAAGGACAATTTTAAAACATATTAGATTTTTAGGGTGTCGCTAGAGACGCGACACCATCCCACCAGTTTTTTTTTTTTTTTTTTTTTTTTTTTTTTTTTTAATTCTTTAATTTATTATTATATTAAATTTAAATGATTTTGTTTAATTATTATGTTTTTTTAATATAAATATTACTTTTTATTATTTTTTTTTAGAAGCTTTTTATTTCCTTTTTTAGTTTCCATTTTTGAAATACATATCTATAATTTAGATGTTTGGAAGTTTCCATTTTTATTTTGTTGTCCATATCTTTTTTTTAATACAAAATACCACATATTAAATTCAACTAATGCTACAAATAGATTTTTCGAAAATTATTGTACATTAGTTTCAAGAATTTTTCGATAAAACTTTATATAGTCACGACATAGTTAAATTTATGTATACATAGAAAACACAATTACTTTTTAAAAACTAACGGTCCTTAAACATTTCTAATTCAATTTCAAGTACAATTAATTTAAAAATCGATAATCAATTCACTGATGAGTTACATAAGTCCTTTAACAATATCATTCTCAAGTTAAACATATTTGAGATTTAAAAAGAAAATGATTACAAGGCAAATTGAGAGCTTTTATTTCAAATTTATTATGGTTAGAAACAATTATTAACATATTTTAAAACATTTTAACTTTATCTCAATAATTAGATTATCAATTTCTACGGGAGCATTTTTTTTTTCTTTCTGTTAAGAATAATCATTATTGACTAACAATTTTAGTAAACTATATAATTAATTTAGATCAACGATTAATTGCATTGTATTATAAATCCATATATATTTATTTTACATACAAGTAAAAATAAGTATTATTTTAAATGCAATAATACACATATAAAAATGAATAATTTTTTAAAAATCTATTCGTAACATTAGTTGAATTTAATATGTGGTGTTTTGTGTTTGAAAAATGATATAGACAATAAAAAAAATGCAAACTTCCAAACATCTAAATTATAGATATATATTTAAAAATGGGAACTAGAAAAAAGAAATAAAAACTAATATTTATTAAAAAAAACATATTCATTAAACAAAATCATTTAAATTAAATTTAATAATAATAATAAATTAAAAAATAAAAAAAATAAAAGAAAAAGGTTGATGGGATGGTGTCGCGTCTCTAGGAGAGACACGACACCCTAAAACTCTAAAAACTTTTGCAACTCCCTTTTTTCTCTAATTTTTTTTCTTTTTTTTACTTACTTTTCTTAAAAACCCCTATGAAAGGTTTCCATAACATTAGAATAATGCAATAGATATAGACTTTCTACAGCGATTTCGATAGCGGGAAAAAACGCTATTAAAAGTCTCAGACTTTCAATAACATGGGCTACGACAACGTTTCATAAAACGCTATCGTAGCCTTACGATAGCGTTTTTTGAATGCTATCGTATGTGATTTTTCCTGTAGTGTGAAGAGGGGCTTTTATACCTGCTTGTCCTCCTAGGGTTTTTAGGAATTCGGTGGTGTTTCGGGACGAACCAGGCGGAACCGGGGCGATTCGGGGCATCAGAGACCGAAAGGAGGTCACCGGGCTCGGCCTCGGCCTTTTGCCGAGGCCGACCATATGCTCGGCCTCAGCAAAAGGCTGAGGCCGACCATATGGGTCGGGCCATTTTGGCCCGACCCTCTGGTCCGGTCTTCCTCTGGGTCGGGCTTTTGGTCCTACCTCTGCCCGATGGTCCTCCTCAGCTCCTTGTCCATCTGTGTGGTCCAAAATCACCTATAACAGGGTGATTTAGGAAATCTGGGGGGTTTGGGAAATATGTGTTTGGGGTGCTGCTTTCTGAGTCTGTGTTTGGGGTGTTGATTTCTGAAGTCTGAGTTGGGAAGTCTGTGTTTGGGGTGTTGATTTCTGAAGTCTGAGTTGGGAAGTCTGTGTTTGGGGTGTTGATTTCTGAAATCTGATTTAGGAAGTCTGTGTTTGGGGTGCTGATTTCTGAAGTCCGAGTTTCTGTTTTTTTTTTTTTTTTCAATTGTTGTAAAATTAAGAAATTTTGAGGAAATTAATATTTTAACAATTGTTGTAAAATGAAAATTAATATTTTCTTTCCATTAATTGTAGATTTGGGCTTTTAACTCAAAATTTTGAGCAAATTATCAAAGAACAATAAACTGAAAAAAAAAAACATTTTCCATTCTTGAATTTCTCTCCACAATTGTTACATTGCCTACATGATGGTCGAGTTGCCGTTTTTTTTCTTTTCCTTTGTATTTTTGTTTTCATTTTTTATTGTTTTTTGTTGTCTTCTTTTATTATTAAATATATATATATATATATATATATATATATATATATATATATATATATATTTATTTGCAGTGATATACGATCCAAAGTTAATTAATATGCGAGAATGATGTTGGCATTAATTGTGAAATTCGAATTTGTAGTCACAATTTAAAACCAAAAAATGAAGAAAAAAAATATGAAATTGTTGTCCATTCTTCAAGTTCCTACACAGTTGTTATATTGCCTATATTCGGGTTTTCGTAATTTTTTAATCTGATATTATACAATTATTATAGAATTAAGAAATTACAATATTATTTCCATTATGTTCGCTTAAAATTGGATTTGTTGTCATACTTGTCACAATGAATTCGTAATTTGAGGAGAAGAACGAAATTATTTTCCGTAATTAAATTTTTCCCACACTTGGTACATTTCCAATGTTCGTTCTGAACATAGATATTGACAATGAAGACGGTAGATAAGTGGACCAAAGTATTAAACAAGTAAGGCACATGATGTTTGTGTTGAAAAGGAGATTACTAAATGAGAGAATATGAAATATGATTGAATAAAAGACGTTCCAGAATGAGTTGCATAAAATCTAGTCATTTCATATTACATAAGTTATGGCACAAAAATCTTACCCTATTGATGTATATGAAACTTTGAAAATAAATTCAGCGTATATTGTACCTTCATTGTTTGATTCTTAGGAATGTTCGTCAATCGCAAATGTCAAACGTCATGGAAAGAGATTTAAAAAGCCCTTAATCATCTAAACATAAAAGACTTATTAAAAAACCTCATTCGTTGTCATTTCTATGGAGGTGGAAAGACAAAAAAGACAAAAAAGACAAAAAAAAAAAAAAAAAAAGTATTGCACGGAGATAGATTTTCATTCAATTATGGAAAATCTTCTCATTTATTTTTAATTTCTTACTTTTTTATTGTTTAATTTTAATGTCAGACTATTATAAAGGACTGAGTAGTAATTGACACTCACAACTTTCTTGACAAATCAATAAGTTATTATTTGTGTAAAAAACGGTGGGTTTGAACTCATGTAAAATTAGGACCTCATTTATAGGTTATCCACGTAGTTATCTGTTGGGAGAACCAACCACTTATATACCCCATTACTGTCTTGGTCCCTAACAAAGGGTCTGTTTGGAAAACATTTTAATTTAAATGTTTTTCAAGAATGCATTTTTTAAAAAACATTTTGTATAAAAATTGTTTAGAATTTAAACACTCATATGTTTGGTTGCATTTCCTCACAAATGTTTTTCTACACAAGTTATTGTTTAATTAAGAAGTCTTTTTTAAAAAGTTGGTTTCAAGTATTTCTCTCAAAGTAGTTTATTTATCAATTTTATTTTCTAATAAGTCATTTTTAGTGGTTGCAAAACACTAGAAATTTTTTCAAAATGATTTATTTTCAAAATTAAACACTTGAAAAGTTAAACCAAACACACGCACATTATCCCATAAATAAATAATAGGAGGAGGAAACCGTAATACCCTTTTTATCTTCTTCACGCTTCACTACGACAACGTCGATTCTGCCTTCATGTCATCTCTCTCCATTTATCTGCCATCTTCTTCTACTCAATGTTGTCGCCGTCGTCTTTGCATTGGTTGTGTATTAAAAGATGAAAGCTAGAGGTCAGGACCATTGGTAATCCTCTCTCTTTTTCTCACTTTTATACCATAAGGCCTCTCCAATGATTTCGTGTTGTCATTGCTTTTTCTTAAAAACTTCAGCTTTCTCCTCATTTTTCTGTCACAGATCCCTTCACCCCACCCCTTCTTTTGTTCCTTTGATTCCATTGTAGGCTTCCTAATCTTTTCATATTTCTAACCTTTCAGATGTTCTTCACATTTTCTCAAACCATTTTGAAACTTACATTTCATTAATTATAGATCAATGATCTAGAAATAACGTGCAACGGGTCAAATTTTTAAATTTACCATAGTATTTTTTCTCACTTTTCCAATATTCTTTCAATTTTTTCAGCCCATTTTAAAAAACTCGTGACATATTTGACATAGTTTCTCCTCTTAGATATAGAAGAAGATAGATTTTCATGAATTTAAACTTGAGGATAAAATAGGTATACTTTTTAAAATTGAGAGCATAATGGGAAGCTAAAGTTTTTCCTCAGTATAGCAAATTTTATATATAGCATAGATAGTATAGATAAAGATATAGAAGTATAGATATAAATGTGCTAGTTTTGAAAATAGATATTTTTATTTATAAATTTTGAGAAATAGGGGCAGTTACCAAGCCCCCTGGGACCATGCTACCTCTCCCATCATTTATTAGAGGGGTAACTACACAAATGGGTAGTAGTAGCCCATTTATTCCAAAAATGTCTATTTTGTTATAATTTTACATTTTTGTCCCTAAAGGCCCATTTACGTATTTGCTCTTACTGGTTCTCTTAAATAAAGGCATTTAGGAAATAATAAAAATTGAATTAATTTAGAAGATTTAAGATAAATTTGAAATTAATGGGCTAAAGAAGTCCATCTACCATAATTTCTATGAGAACATCCAAAATGCACCATTGAGGAACGTTTGAAAGTATATCAAATCATGCATAATTTCATGCTTATTTTGTGAAGATATATAGAATTATGAATCATAGCGTTGGAAAGGCGACACAGCATTCATGAACTCCAAATCGGACTCTAAATTCACCATATTTTGCGGGAGAAGACAGATCTTTAAATCAACGCTTCCTCCTCCCTCACGTCCTGGATACGAAGACACATTTTACCGTCCAATTTATTCGCATATCCACTTCGTATCGCCACCGCCTTTCCCATTCCAAACTCATTCCCATACCACCACTGTCATAATACATAATACATACCATCATCACTGCAACTTTCAGCCCTAATACATACCACCACTGTCATCTTGCTCTTCCTCATCCTAACTTCCAAGCTTATATACTCAATGTATATATTCATTCTAATCTTATGGTTTTTAATGTATTCTTATTTTCAATGCTTTATAAATTTCTTCAATGTTGTTTATATATATATATATGTGTGTGTTAGATTTAGGGTTTACCCATACGTATGTGAAAGAAGGAATAAAACCAAAGTGTTCATGGAAAAGGGGAGAGAAATGAGAGTCGGCAGTTGAAAAAATTGAAAAAAAAAATTAGTATGGGAAAGAATTACCAAAATAGAAAACCGACGGTTGAATTAAAAAAAAACAATAATTATTAGAATATCAAAATTACATAAGGGCATTTAGGGAAGAATGTAAGTCTATTTCTTGGATTTAGCCATATTTAAAATTAATGAGTTATAAGAGTCCATCCACCATAATTTCTGTATTTGTTATGATCAATAATCTTATTGATGATTATTCTAACAATTAACCATTTATATTTAAGTTAGAGATAGATTTTGTGGAGGTAATGAGAGAGCTTTTAGGGGGAAATTTTATTAGAATTATTTTAATAATGGTTTTGTGGTTATGGTTTCCTTTCTTCTCTTTCTTCTTTTTTAATTTATTATTTTTTGAGGAAAAACAAATATTTGTTAGAAATGACAATGAAAGAAAATTATATTTTTAGTAAACCACCAAAGAAATATAATAACACATGATGAAGACACTCATGCTCCACATTAGTAGAAAAAGTAAAGTTAATGTTATGAAAATGTTTCTTTGGAAAATAATTTATATTTATTTAAGTTTAAATATCACATTTTGCCAATTTCCATTTCCCTAATTAATCCGTTTATATTAAAATAATTAATTATATAAAAAACATTTCAATAATTAGAGAAATTTTGCACTTATTAAAATTCATTCATTATTATTGATTAATGTTGATGACATGCTTGTAAACTTAGAAATAAAAGTAGGAACAAAGTAGTTGAAAAATGTTTTATTCCAAACATCATTCATTTTTAATAAAAACAATATATATTTAGTAAAAAAAACATTCTAACAAAATTTAGAATTACTTTATCAAAAATTAAATATGATTAGACAAAAATATTAAGTTTAAAATTACTTTATCTACATGCAAACCTTTTGCATTATAGCTTTTCACATTCTACTCATTTAATCTCTATGGGGTGGATTTAAATTGCATTATCTCATGCCACTTTTTTAATGAACTTTTTAGGTTACATTTTAATTGTTTATAATATATCAATTAAAAAAAATATATAGGTTTTTTTTTTTTTTATATTTAAATTTTGAAAAGGTTATTTTGCCTAATTTGGACCAATTATGTTTTTAATTACCTTGTTTGTTTATTAAAAATTCTAAATATTTTCAAGCTAACTTTTTGTTATATATATACTAAAATTTTCAAGATAAAATTAGTTTACTAATTTAATTTCATAATTATTAATTATAATTTATAATTAAAACTTATTTTTTTAATTGTTTGGAGAATGAAATGGAAAAAAAAATTGCATTTCAAAATAAATTTATTATTGATAGTTAATTAATTTATTGTTTATAGTTAATTAGAAATTTTATGAGGCAATCTATTACATGATTATTTTCTTGACAAAATAAAAGGAACATAAGCTTATAATTGAACAATAATTTTTTTTCAACAAATGTTTTAAATAAAAATAATAATACAATAACTTATAAAAAGGAAAATAAAAAAATTAGTAACAAAAAAAGAAATCAAGATCTTAGCTATACACTAATTTCTTCCAGTAGACTTTGCTCACTTGACAATGATAGACAAATATGCTTGTTCAACTTCATTGAAGTTAATTTGTAAAGTTGCAAGCTTGGGGTCTAGAATAGATACGACGACACATGCATCTCTTGTAACTTGAACACCATGTTTTGAGGATTGAAGAGTTGTTTAGAACAATGCATTGAGAGAGAAAGACAATAGAGAATGAATAAAACTCTAGGTGTTAGTGAAAATGACGAAGAAAACTCTCTTTTATAGTAGTAGAATGTGAGAAGTTACAAAACCTTTTGAATTCTATAACATTATTTAAATTTTCATTTTTAATTATATAAAAAATATTTAAAGTTGTAGAAAAACCTTTGGGAAAATTACCTTTTTAGTCCCCGAGTTTTCAGCCCTAGGTGCATTTGGTCCCTGAGTTTTTAAAATAGACATTTTTAGTCGAGTTTTTAAGAATAAGTTTAAAAGGTCTCTATCACTAACATAATCGTTAAATGCAAACTGAAAGCTGACTGTACAATCTAATTGCTTACATGGCAAGATGATTGTGCTAAAATGAATGCTGACTGGGCTTTAGAAAATTAAGTGAAAGAATTAAACCCTAAAATTGAAATATCCTTGCGTGCGTGTGAAGTGCGAACTCAAGGGATTCTGTTTGGAGTCTTCGGTACGATTGGAAAGTATTCGATTGCGATTGCGACAACGAGCCTGCGATTCCGATGGGTCTAGCGATTTTGACCAGACTGATGTTGGGGTTTATGTCCTAAAACTCGTGGATAGTAAATGTAACATTTGTATATATAAAACTTATTAGAATAGTTTATTATGGTTGTTGAAACATCCTTGCATGCTTTAAAGCATATATACATTTGCCTAATTATAGGTTGAGAATCCTCAACTATCCGATCACAAGTTATTTTAATGGGAAAAATACACTTTTAGTCCATGAGGTTTGGGTTAAGTAACAATTTGATCCTTGAGTTTTCAAACTCAACATTTTTACCCCTAAGGTTTACATTTAGATTCATTTTAGTTCTTCTGTCAACATTTCCGTTAAGTTACTCACAGAAAACTGAAGCGTCCTTTATTTTTATTATTAAAAAAATAATTTTTTTTATCATTATTTCTTATTTTTAATTAAAAATCATTTTTTAATTTATTTTTTTCTCTATCCTTTCTCTCTTATCCCTCTTCTTTCTTCCTCTTTCCCCCTTTCCCGTGAACTTGCCCCGTTCTTTCTCTTCTCATTTCTTTTCGCCGGCAAAAGAATCCAATTCCCTCTGTTTCTCTTCTCCAGCGGCACGACGACGCAACGCGAATCCACGGAGGCACGGAGCTTGTTGGGTTTTCCCTTCCTTTAGACCGGAACGAAGCTTCTTCTTCACCGTCCCTCTCTGTTATTCTTCTTCACTGTCCCTCTCTGTTTTCCTTTCCTTTCTCACTCCCTCGCCTCCAGCTACCTGCTTCATTCGGCGCCTCTTCCTCTCAAAATCGAAGTGGAAGTCACCTTCGCTTCAGTTTGAAACGAAACCTAGATCTGGGTTTCGTTCCAGATCTGGAACTCATTCCAGCTTGAAATGCAAAGCGCCATCGCGGAGGGAACGAAGCTAGTTCTCTATTTCACGAGTTTAGAAGGTTTATTCCAGTGCTGAGTTGCTTACTTGGTTTCTACACACCAGCCTTTTCCTGTCGTAGCTTGTTTGGTATCGTGAGTTCAAAGGAAAACTAAAGTTCCTCAAGAACCATAAAAATGTTACATGGGTTATAAGTGTAGGTAGAAAATGGAAAAACAATTGTTGTGTCGTGGAGATAACCACTGCCTTGAAAGCAATTTCGGCACGACCACGGTGCTAAATCGTTATTGCCGGTTGCTCCCCAAGGTTAACACAACACCCTCCTCGTTCGTGCACTCGGGAGAGAAGGATTGGAATCACAAGAGAAAATAGGAAGAATGAAAATGAATTCGATACTTTCCACTATGCTCAGAAGTTCCTTTTATAGACTTCAAAAATAACCGTCTTCCACAAAACATGGTCCAACTGCCACGTGTCACCCATGGAGGAGTCCATGCATAACAACTCCTCGGTCAAAGGCACGCAAAAAGGCACCAAACTCGGTCAACTGCTGGAGTGTGTGGACGTCAGATTGACACGTGGACGTAGACGATGCCGACACGTGGGATATCGAGAATGATTAAAAAATATTTTGGCAAAAAGGTATAAAGCCCCTCTCTATATTACGCGTCCGACCGACGGTGTAAAACGCGTGTGGGAAGAGGTTTAGGCACCACCTTTAACCACTTTTACAAGAGTAGGGAAGAGTGATTGTATAAAAACACTCCTCCCAACTCCAAATCTTTCCATGTGGGACAAACATAATGAAAAACATGGAAAAGCCAAAATATACAAGCAAATATTCTAGTCATTCCCAACAATCCCCCACGAATGACGATAAGCAATATTTTTCTGAGCAAAGGAGGATATTAAACTTAAGCATTAATATCTTTCAATTTGAATTAATGCATAGTGAAGTAAGGCAATAACCATCATAGAGAAAGTAAGTTACCTTTTGAACTTTCAATAGTCATGGTTTAGACCCCCACAACACGTTTGAATCCTCAAGTTTCCCTTGATTCCGCGATACAATAGTAGAACAAGTGCTATTTTTAAGGCCATGCACAAGACACCTTGGGTCGTCGTGAAAGCTCTAGAAAGAGATCCATTACACTCTTTCATAGAAGGCGGCCACACCTTCACTATCACGTCATGCTTCATCAAGTCTACCGCAGTAAACCACTCAAATCTTGAGCTATGAAGACTTTCCAAAATATGTCCATCAAGTCTGTACTTGGACCACCCAAATACTGGGCTATGAACTCATTTCAACAATTTGAGTCCCATACTTGCTGAGGACTCTAGAATTACTCTCCTTCTTAGGCCTTTGGTGAGAAGATCTGTCAAATTCCTCACAGACCTCACATACTCCAAGGAGATAATTCCACTTTTCAACAACTGTTTCACAACTCCATGTCTCAGACGTATATGCCTTCTCTTGCCATTATATACACTGCTTTTGGCAATTCTTATGGCTGCTTGTGAATCACAGTGCAAGGAGACTGGAACAGACGCCCCCCCACAGTGGTACGTCTTGAAGTAAACTTCTCAACCACTCCGCCTCTTGCCCTGCAAGCTCAAGAGCTATAAACTCTGACTCCATGGTGGATCGCGCAATGCACGTCTGCTTTGCAGATTTCCATGATGTAGCTCCTCCAACAAAGTCACTATTTTTAGTGATGACCACATTGTCAGCTTCAAACACAACTCTAAGCCCTGCTCTGTTCAACAGACTTCCAAACACCAGATTCCTACGCAATGAAGGAACATATAACACATCATTTAAAGATAAAATTTTTCCAGAAGTAAGTTTCAAGAGAACCTTCCCTTTCCCAAGTACTCCAGCAGTGGCTGAGTTTCCCATGTATACGCATTTGCCATTGATAGTGTCCTGGAACTCGTGGAACAAACTTCGATTTGAGCAGAAGTTTCCTTAGGCACCAATGTCAAGAATCCAATATGATTTATTCTCCACCAAGTTGACTTCCACCACCACTGCTCCAACAGCGTTGGCTTGTGCACCATCAGGCTTCCCGGATTTGATGGTCATTTATGAATTGCTTTCAATTGTAGGTAGAAAATGGAAAAACAATTGTTGTGTCGTGGAGATAACCACTGCCTTGAAAGCAATTTCGGTACGACCACGATGCTAAATCGTTATTGCCGGTTGCTCCTCAAGGTTAACACAACACCCTCCTCGTTCGTGCACTCGAGAGAGAAGGATTGGAATCACAAGAGAAAATAGGAAGAATGAAAATGAATTCGATACTTTCCACTATGCTCAGAAGTTCCTTTTATAGACTTCAAAAATAACCGTCTTCCACAAAACATGGTCCAACTGCCACGTGTCAGCCATGGAGGAGTCCGACCGATATTACGCGTCCGACCGATGGTGTAAAACGCGTGCGGGAAGAGGTTTAGGCACCACCTTTAACCACTTTTACAAGAGTAGGGAAGAGTGATTGTATAAAAACACTCCTCCCAACTCCAAATCTTTCCATGTGGGACAAACATAAATGAAAAACATGGAAAAGCCAAAATATACAAGCAAATATGCTAGTCATTCCCAACAATAAGTTTACAAAAAGTTGTAAATCATATAAGTCTGACATGTAGGTGTTGGTATTTCACATTATAAAATTCACATTGATGATAGGATGTAAATGGGACATGCTGAGTCTGCTTTGAAGACTTTATGGTCATTTTCGATTTCTGTTAACGATTATGATGAAATGGGTGTTTGGGACAAGTCACTGTAGGTGATTTTCCTTACTACTATGTTGCTGTTTAATTGGGTGTTTGGGACAAGTCATTCTTAAAAAAAAAAAAAAAAAAAAAAAATCGCCAGCGGCAGTTGTCCGTTGGCCGGCACCACGCGGCGTGCGTCCACCGGAGTTGAAGAAGATGAAGTTGGAGAAGAAGGAGAAGTAGAAGAAAAAGAAGAAAGAAAAAGAGAGAAAAAGTTAAATAAAATAATAATATTTTTATTATTTTAATATATTTTTATTTAGAAAATTGTAAAGATAATTTTTTAATTAAAATAATAGTGACACGTCAGCAAACTATTAGGGTTTAATAGAAAATTGGACGGAAGGACCAAAAGTGTAACGAAATCCAAACCTCAGGGACTTTGAGTTTGAAAACTCAAGGACCAAACTGTTACTTAACCCAAACCTCAGGGACTAAAAGTGTATTTTTCCCTATTTTAATTGTAGACCCCTCATTCGACAGTCTTAACTCTTCGACATAGTCCCATAATCGCTTGTATTGTTCCATGAGATTCTCATTGATCTTTTTCAGGGCTTTCTTTCTAGCCTTATAAGCTTGGGTCCTTGAAATTAGAACTTGATAATTGTTGGGTTCCTAGAGTGAGTAAAAAATATGGTATAAAAGACTCTAGAATTCCTGTGCAAGTATACACAGTCTGCAGCAAGTAATATTATCAATCCGAGCCCTGAATTAGTTTCCACTCTACCTATTTTGTGTAACTTCCTAATGGTTTCAAAGATGGTAAAATGATTTGGTTTTATAAGAATTATGCTGAAGCAAAATAAATGACAGAACAAGGAGTAAACAAATAGATAGACAGATTAAAGACAGGCGCTGGTTAGGATTTAGTGATCGTTCTAAAAGATGCTCTAGCAATATTATTGATCATGCATTTCTCGCAGTATTATTAGCGGATTCCTCCCGGAACTTCGGATCTTTTGGGATATGTTTCAAACCCAATGAAGTACGACCGATCAAGCACTAGGCAACTGGCTATCCCTAGCTCAGTCACTGGCGTTCACTAATACACAATGATCGTAGTGTGGATAATTTCCACACACTCTCTAAATCATCCCTGAAACTAGAGAGAGCTATTCACACCGGCTGGCCAGACGGGCATAAAATGGAAATAAGCACAACAATTAACCAAAATGCGATAGTCAATATATTACTAAAGATGAAGCACGACAATCACATTATTCCTAACCAACACCTAAGCTACTTAGTTCATAATAGGCACAGAAATACAAATCACAATCTGAGTAGGCATGTCCATAACCACAAGTTAATAAAGAAAATAAACTCCTTAATCAGCTTGCGGATGATGGTGTTCTTGATGATCTTCAATCTCTCTATACTATACGGCTTCCAAGGGAAAACATGGAATGAAATTGACTTGGACGACTACTTCCTTTTATAGAAGGAGAGGAGACTTGAATTAGGTCAACTTGGACACGTGTAGGGCTCTCCTTGCTCCTTTATCACGAAAATTACTCAACAGAAGTCGGTTCATGAAGTTGGCTAACGAGCTGTGACGTGGCAGTTTTTGCTCCCAATTTTGCTGCAGCATAGAATTTGCTCCCTCCAGTCGCCCAGCAGCATAATCTACACAAAATAATTTCCAATGCTTCCATTCTTCCAAATGGGTTAAAACATGTAATATCTATCCAAAACCAACCCTAATAAGCATAAAGGACACACCAATCCCTATATAATTGAGGCCTAAATAACTACCTTTCTGGCAGTTATCATACCCCCAAACTTGAACTATTGCGCGTCCCGAGCAATACTAACCAACCTTCCTTCAAGAATTCAAAACATTAGACAAAGAATAGCTTAATCAAACCAGACAATCCAACACTACCTTTAACCTTTACCTGAGCACTCTGCAAAACCAAGCTCTGCTGCAGCAAAGTGATTCCTCCGGCATGGACAAATAATCACCACTTTTCAACTTAATTCGAAGAACTCACCACAGCCTAGCTCTATTATCAGACATTTCAAAACATATTTTTAAAGGGGTTTATATCCTTGTTTATCAGACTTAAAGCAGCCTTACAGTCATAAGCTCTTAAGCATGGGATGACCCACTTTATGGTGTAGTATACCCCTGCCTCAAGCTCATCACCAACTAGGCTCAATACTCATTATAAAGCTAAAAAATCCTTAGTTATTCTATCTCTTGCCCCTCAGAATGACAACATTTTATGATGAAGCTCACCTAAGTTCTGGGAGACAGAAAAACTGCTGGATCATCATTCATCCCTCAAGACTTTTGCTCCATCAATTTTTCCAGCAAAATCTTCAACAAATAATTCTTTTCAGCAAATCATTTCATCATCATTTTTTTTTTTCATATTTCCTAGTTCATCTTTTGACGCGAAGACAAACTGTGGGTATCACAAATGTCCCCGGTTACTCAACAACCTAACAAATTTTTACTTGAAGGAGAGAAATGCTCGAGCAAAACAATTGGAGTAGCAAAAAGTCCACCAAACTTGAATTATTCATTGTCCCCAATGAATCATTAATTTTGCAAATTATACCCCCAAACTTAAATTTTGTTTTCTGAATTTTAAACTAAGCGTGGGACTAAAACTAAGCTTAAAGTGGATCATATAAGTCAATACTACCTTCAAAAATCTTCTTTGCCGCAGCCACAGTCCAGGCTAGAAGAAATGCTCAAGCAAAAGGTTTCTGGAGATCAGAATACCTTGACCTAATTAAGCTTAACTAGTCCAAGCTTCAAAAATTCTGAAGAAAATTAGCTAAGTTAGGCATTACTCAGTGCTATAAAACAGAAACAACTCTGAAAATTTCATTAAGAACAGAGAAAAATATATATCAGCAGATATTTTTGTCGCCTAGAAACAGAAAACAAAAACTGGGGTTCTCTTCTTTTTAGCTTTCTTTTTCGGAGCATCAGATGTAGTAGGTTCAACTTCCTCTACATCCCTTTCCTTTCGGCTTCTCGTTTTCTCTATTATAGACTTGAAGAAATTTGTTTTCACTTCGAAGAATGGAAAGAAACATAAGGAAAAATAGTGGAAGAAGAAACAAACTTGAGTGGTGTTTAAATGAGGCTTTAGAAAATAAAATAATCAGTGACAAATCTTTCCCCCATTAATATCTTTTACCGTTTAAACCTGCAAGTAATTAATCAAATTAAATTTTCAAAACGGTAAGATTTTACCATAATGATGTGCTGTCCAACGGCTCTATCGTTCGATTTAGCTATGCAACACATGGAAGCACCTGATCTTCATGCAATATTACCTGCTCATCGAAAATTTAAATCCCAACGGTAAAAATATTCTTAACCACATCCGTAATATTCTGATGATATATTCACTCTAACTAGAAGATTGCAAAAAAACAAATTGGGTAACAAGATTTTCTTCTAGAAGAATCTTTTCACACGGAAAATTCAAATTCAAACCGCCAAAATCAAATCTTATCTTATTATTAACTTCAGCCGAATATGTAATTCTTATCTTATCTTATCTTTTCACACTGAAATATTATTAAATCTAAACCTAAACAAAAATTAAAATAACCGAAAATAAAAACTAAATAAAATCTAACTAAATGTAATTAATTAAAAGATAATCCAAAGATAATCCAAATAAATAACCTGAAAATAAAATAAAATCAAATTCAAAACGAAATAGATAAAATCTAAATTAACAGAAATAAACAAATACTTAAAGATAGAAATCTAATAAACCATGCAAAATCAAATCTAACCTAATCGAAATTAAAATCAAATCAGCGAAAAATAAAATTAATACAAACTCTGGGAGCTTAAAATTTTGCTTTGTGAAATGCTCCCGCAAAAGTCCTGCTCTCTCAATCATCAACCAACCTTAGGGAAGGATATTTCGACTGAAACTCCTCACCCCAATAATGCTTCACACGCTGTCCATTCACCTTGAACACTTTCCCATCTTTTTCATCCTGCAAAGTAATTGCTCCATTGGGAAAACCCTCAATCACAATAAATGATTTTAATTTTCCAGGAAATAATTTCAATCTAGAGTTATAAAGCAAAACTTTCTGACCCTTGACAAACTCTTTAGATTTAATTTTCTTGTCATGCCACAGCTTAGTCTCTTCTTTATACATTTTCGCATTTTCATAAGAAAACTGACGAAATTATTCTAACTCATTAAGCTGCAGCATTCTTATTGCTCCTGCACGACTCAGATCAAAATTTAACTTTTTCAAAGCCCAAAATGTTTTATGCTCAAGTTCTAATGGTCAATGGCAAGCTTTCCCATATACTAACCTATAGGGAGACATACCAAGAGGGGTCTTATAAGCTGTCCTATACGCCCAAAGAGCCTCATCCAACCTAAAAGACCAATCCTTCCGAGATGGATGGACTACTTTCTCTAAAATAGCTTTAATTTCCCTATTACTAATTTCAGCTTGACCATTTGCTTGTGGGTGATAAGGGGTAGCTATCCTATGCTTAATCTCATACTTAGCTAAAAGCTTAGTTAAGATATTATTAACAAAATGTGTACCCTCATCACTCACTAGAGCCCTAGGTGTCCCAAACCGCGCAAAGATGTGCGATTGAAGAAACCTTGCTACTGTCTTGGCATCACTCTGATGGCATGCAATGACCTCCACCCACTTGGACACATAATCAACTGCCAATAAGATAAAAACATTGCCATTAGAAGGAGGAAATGGCCCGATAAAGTCAATACCCCATACATCGAATAATTCAACTTCTAAAATGTAAGTAAGAGGCATTTCATCTCTAGGCCCTTAATTTCCTCTCCTTTGGCAAGCATCACATTGCTTGTAGAACCAATGAGCATCCTTAAATAATGTAGGCCAGAAAAATCCGCAATGCAAAATCCTCATAGCTGTCCTCTGACCGCTGAAATGACCTCCATACGGCGAAGAGTGACATTGCTCCAGGATTTCCTTTGTTTCAGCACCTGAAACACACCTACGAATAATACCGTCAGAGCATTGCTTATACATAAATGGCTCATCCCAATAGAAAAATTTCGCATCATGCTTAAACTTTTTCTTCTGCCTCCAATCCATGTCAATAGGAGTGACTCCCTTTACCAAGAAGTTGGCAATATCAGCATTCCAAGGGACATCCCTAACTACCTTTACCTCAACAGCAAAGAGCTGTTCATCTGGAAAAGAATCAGAAATGGCAGATTGCTCCAGCAAAGATGATGACGGATCAAGACGAGATAAATGATCTGCAATGACGTTCTCTGATCCCTTCTTGTCCTTTATCTCCAAGTCGAACTCCTGCAATAATAAAATCCGACGAATTAGTCTAGGCTTTGCATCTTTCTTTGACATTAAATACCTTATTGCCGCATGATCCGTGAACATTGTGACTTTGGATCCAACCAGATATGGCCGGAATTTTTCAAAAGCAAAAACCACAGCTAACAACTCCTTTTCAGTAGTTGTATAGTTGACTTGTGCTTCATTTAAAACCTTGCTTGCATAACATATAGGATGGATAAATTTGCCCTGCTTTTGCCCCAGCATAGCACCCACCGCAGCATCACTCGCATCACACATTACCTCGAATGGTAAATTCTAATTGGGTGCACAAAGAATGGGTGTTGAGATTAAAGCAGCCTTTAAAGCCTCAAAAGCATTCCTACAATCTGCATTAAAGTCGAAAACATGATCAGTACACAATAAGTTACAAAGATGTTTACTGATTTTGGAAAAATCCTTTATGAACCTCCTATAAAATCCAGCATGTCCTAAAAAACTCCGAATTCCCTTCACTAAATTCGGTGGCTCTAGCCTTTCAATAACCTCAACTTTTGCTCTATCAACTTCTAGACCATTTTTAGAAATTTTATGTCCTAACACTATGCCCTCCTTCACCATGAAGTGGCACTTCTCCCAATTAAGAACTAGATGGGTATCCTCACATCTTTTTAACACCTTACCTAAATTATCTAAACAACTTTGAAAAGACCCTCCAAACACTGAAAAATCGTCCATAAATACCTCAATAGTGGACTCAATCATATCAGAAAAAATTGCTAACATACACCGCTGAAATGTTGCTGGAGCATTGCAGAGGCCGAAAGGCATTCTCCTAAAAGCAAATGTCCCATAAGGACAGGTGAAAGTGGTTTTCTCCTGATCCTCAGGAGCAATAGTAATCTGGTTATACCCAGAATAACCATCCAAGAAACAGTAGTAGGCCTGACCAGCCAATCGATCCAACATCTGGTCGATAAATGGTAGAGGGAAATGATCCTTTCGGGTAGCTTTATTAAGCCTCCTGTAATCCATGCAAACCCTCCATCCAGTTACTGTCCTTGTGGGGATCAACTCATTATCTTTATTGCTCACCATAGTGACACCTCCTTTCTTAGGAACGCATTGGACATGGCTTACCCAATTGCTATCGGCAATTGGATAAATGATCCCAACATCCAACCATTTAATCACCTTCTTTTTAACAACCTCTTTCATTGCAGGGTTAAGCCTTCTTTGCTGCTCAATACTCCTAAAGGATCCCTCCTCTAGAGTGTTTTGTGCATACAAAAAGATGGGCTAATTCCCTGAATATCAGCCAATGTCCAACCTATAGCCTTGCGGTATTGCTGCAGCAATTTCATTAAGGCCTCTTCATGCTCCGGCATTAAATCTGATGCAACAATAATGGGCAACGTCTCACTTTCCCCAAGATATACATACTTTAGATGATCCGGCAAGGGTTTCAAATCTAAAGTAGGTGCCTCAATCAGGGATGGCTTAATAGGAGGAGCCTTCCTTTGATCTAAATCTAAAGACTCAAAAACATCCTCACACCTAAACAACTCTTTTTCATTTTTTCTTTCTAATGAACAAACTTCTAAATCTTCTACACTAACCTCACCATGCGTCTTCGAATGCTTACTAGCCGAATCCTGTATTGTTGTCTCAATTACTGTGCTCTCCAGAATCCTAATGAAGGAGCAATCCTCCATTTCGTCTGGATATTTCATGGCTTTAAACACATTAAACTTCACTTCCTCATTACAGACTCTCATTGTTAATTCCCCTTTTTGAACATCTATTAATGCCCTACCAGTAGCAAAAAATGGACGACCTAGGATAATTGGGACATCTTTATCAGCCTCATAGTCTAAAATAATAAAATCAACAGGAAATATGAATTTATCCACTTTTACTAAGACATCCTCAATTTTACCCTCTGGATATGTGATAGACCTATCAGCTAATTGGAGTGTGACTGTGGTAGGCCTAGCTTCACCAATACCTAGCTTTCGATAGACCGAAAGAGGCATAAGGTTAATGCTTGCGCCTAAGTCACAGAGTGCTCTACCTAATTCTTTTCCACCTATAGACACGGGTATGGTAAATGACCCTGGATCTTTAGCCTTGGGGGTAGCCCATTCTTAAGAATAACACTACACTCCTCAGTAAGAGATACAGTTTCAAACTCACCTAGTCTTTTCTTTTTAGTCAAAATATCCTTAAGAAATTTAGCATAATTAGGCATTTGCTCAATAGCTTCTACTAAAGGGATATTTATATGCAATTGCTTAAGAATCTCTAAAAACTTCCTAGATTGATCATCCTGATTCTTAGGCTTTTGCCTTTGTGGAAAAGGTAGAGGTGGTACATAAGGTGGGGGCAGCACATAAGGTGGTTCCACATCTGGAACAGAACCAGATGCTCCAGCATCTTTATTGCTGCCTCCAGCACCCTAACCAGACTCCAACGCTTTCTCGACAACAACATTATTATTTCTATCACCATTTTTATCTATAACCTGGGTTTTACTAGGCTCAATTCTTTCTTCTAATGGCTTACTGATAGCGAGCGGAAATGTCGCTATTTTAGTCTCAAATTATTAAGCTTTTTGGTGCTTTAATCGTGATTTTAATGAATATATTTAATGAATTTTGTTATTTTGTCTTTAGGAGCATAAATGATGATTTTGGGAGAAAAAGAGCCAAAATTGATGGAATTATAGCCCAAATCAAAGTATGAAGCCCAAAGAAGACATCCATGAGGAAAAGTCCAAGAGAAATGAAGAAGAAGGCCCAAAAATCAGCCCAAAAAGAAGCTGATTTTTCTGGAAAATCTGGACAGCGTCTCGACGCTTAGCAAGGCAGCGTCGCGACGCTGCCCTTTCTTGTTGCCCAAGCCGCGTGCGCAGCAGCGTCGCGACGCTTGGCAAGGCAGCGTCGCGACGCTACCCCTTTTCCAGGCCTATAAATAGGAGCCTTTGGTGCCTCATTTGGAATCATCAATCAATCATCACTCACTCCTTTCTTCACTCATTCCTTTCTTTCCTTTCTTAAGACTCCTTTTTTGGAGCCCCTCTCAAGGCTTTTGAGCCTTTTTGAGAGGGTTCTTCTAGTGGGAATTTTTGGGGAATTTTGGGGAGCAATTCTAGAGGCTCGAGGAGTAGTCAGCGGGGGCTCCAAGCGTCAGCAAGGGGTTTTTCGACGGTCAATTCCTTTTCCTTTATGCCTTTTAATATGCTTTCCCTTGTAATTATTGTAGATATTATGTGTAGCTAAACCCCAATTTGGGGTCTTGAAATGAAATGATAGTTGCAATATTGTTATAATTTCTTATCTCTTGCCCATGTCCTAATTATTTGTATGGATGTGCTTAATGCTTTACTCAATCTGGCCAATTGTGTAATGATTCGATTCTTAATGGAAACTCGACGGAGAGAAATTAGGATAGATCATAATCCATGCAACTAGTTTAATTGCCCGTTGTGACACCGGGATTAGTTGATTAAACATAGATTCCTAAAATGAATCAGAGCGTAATAATTAACGATTTTTAATAGCGCTAAGGACACTTAGGTTGTTAAAATGAATTAATTACAATTAGGGGAAACCGACAGGAGAACCTATGTGATTAACGGAGATTCTAGGTTTATAATTAGTTGGGCAATGAGATAGGATGATTATAGCAATTATTTAGCTAATCATTGATTTTCAAGACCCCTCTTCCCATTTCAAGAAAAACTCTTTCTCCACATTTTAATTCTGATTGATCAATTTGTTTTAATTAAGTCATTTTAAATTAAATCTTTTTATTACATGAACTTGGTCCCTAAATATTATTTCACCTAAGTATTTTCAGTGCTCAAGAGAATTTTAATTAATTGCTTAAGTTTCGCTTCGCCTCCCTGAGGATTCGATACTCGGAATACTTTCCGTTTTATATTACTTGTGGCCCGTGCGCTTGCGGATATCGACCAACACTTACCACTGCTAAGAGTAACTGCTTTTACCTGCTCCTTACCTTCCCTTCTAGGGTGTTCAGTATCTGATGGAAGTTTCCCTTGAGGCCTTGCCTTCAGCTCATTAGCTAGCTGACCCACTTGCAATTCCAGGGCTCTCATCGAGGCTTGATTACTTTGAATTGCGGCATCTGTGCGAGCCATAAATTCTTTCATCATCGCCTCGAGAGAACTTCCCGAATTTTGCTGGGGCAAAACCTGCTTGTTTTACTGGGGCAATACCTACACTTTAGCAAATCCCGGCTGGTTCATCTTCTGTTGCGCTTGTACGTTATTTCCCTGACCTCCCCATGAGAAGTTGGGGTGGTTGCGCCAACCTGGATTATAGAAGTTAGAATAAGGGTTGTTCCTCTTATTACCTACAAAAAACACAGAAGCTGGATTGCTGGGGCAAAACTCGTAGTCGTGGTCTTCACCACAATAGACACATGCTTCGTCTGTGACTTGGTTCACCATTACTGTAGGCTCCATAGCTGGTGGCTGTTGATGACTAATCACTGTCACATTCTTAAGAGCGTTAGCAATCATAGCAAGATCAGCCCTAATGGTGGACACACCATCAACCTCTAACACACTCTTAACCTTTTTATTCGTGCCTCTAACATCCGACCACTGACAACTATTAATAGATATTCTCTCTAAAATTTCATAACCTTCATCAAAAGTTTTTGCTAAAAGGGCCCCTCCAGCCGAGGCATCGACCATACCTTGGGTTACTCCATTTAAACCATTGTAGAATGTTTCCATTTGAATACAATGAGGTAACCCATGGTGGGGACACTTTCGCAAAAGCTCCTTAAACCTCTCACAAGCCTCACTAAAAGTCTCATCCTCAAGTTGCCTAAACCCTACTATTTTACTCCTTAATTTAGCATTCCTGTTAGGTGGGAAATATTTACTCAAAAAATTTCCAGCTAACTCATCCCACGTCCTAATTGATCCCAGAGCAAAAGAGTTTAACCATGCCTTTGCCCCATCTCTAAGGGAATACGGGAACAAAGTTAATCTAAGAGCATCTCTAGGCACTCCTTGAATTACAAAAGAATCACTAACTCCTAGAAAAGACTTAAGATGTAAATGAGGGTCTTCAGATGACAAACCATGGAATTACCCCACGGTTTGCAACATCTGAAACATTACCGGTTTCATTTCAAAATTCGCCGCTTGGATTTGGGGACGTGCAATCCCTGGATTCAACTCATTAAACATCGAGACAAAATACGCTCGAATGGCTCTGGTCCTATCGTTTGCTATCAAGATAGGATTCTCAGCATGCTGCTCGTTTTGTCCAAGCAGTGGGTTTTGCTGCAGCAAACGATTCTGGGGGTCTGCTGGACCTTCAGGACCCTTCGGAAGGTGCGGCACGTTCTCCATCTGGTTCCTGCGCTGCTCTCTCCTTCTTATCCTGAATGTCCTTTCAATTTCTGGATCAAGCTCAAACCTTACCCCAGGCGGATCGCTCATGCACCAAACTCCACCTACAAAAACAAAAGAAACAATAAAAAAGTTCTAGCACCAAACCACTAAAACACATACACAAAACAGATCAGATAAAACTTATTCAAGTCCCCGGCAACGGCGCCAAAAACTTGTTGGGTTCCTAGAGTGAGTAAAAAATATGGTATAAAAGACTCTAGAATTCTTGTGCAAGTATACACAGTCTGCAACAAGTAATATTATCAATCCGAGCCCTGAATTAGTTTCCACTCTACCTATTTTGTGTAACTTCCTAATGGTTTCAAAGATGGTAAAATGATTTGGTTTTATAAGAATTATGCTGAAGCAAAATAAATGACAGAACAAGGAGTAAACAAATAGATAGACAGATTAAAGACAGGCGCTGGTTAGGATTTGGTGATCGTTCTAAAAGATGCTCTAGCAATATTATTGATCATGCATTTCTCGCAGTATTATTAGCGGATTCCTCCCGGAACTTCGGATCTTTTGGGATATGTTTCAAACCCAATGAAGTACGACCGATCAAGCACTAGGCAACTGGCTATCCCTAGCTTAGTCACTGGCGTTCACTAATACACAATGATCGTAGTGTGGATAATTGCCACACACTCTCTAAATCATCCTTGAAACTAGAGAGAGCTATTCACACCGGCTGGCCAGACGGACATAAAATGGAAATAAGCACAACAATTAACCAAAATGCGATAGTCAATATATTACTAAAGATGAAGCACGACAATCACATTATTCCTAACCAACACCTAAGCTACTTAGTTCATAATAGGCACAGAAATACAAATCACAATCTGAGTAGGCATGTCCATAACCACAAGTTAATAAAGAAAATAAACTCCTTAATCAGCTTGTGGATGATGGTGTTCTTGATGATCTTCAATCTCTCTATACTATACGACTTCCAAGGAAAAACATGGAATGAAATTGACTTGGACGGCTACTTCCTTTTATAGAAGGAGAGGAGACTTGAATTAGGTCAACTTGGACACGTGTAGGGCTCTCCTTGCTCCTTTATCACAAAAATTACTCAACAGAAGTCGGTTCATGAAGTTGGCTAACGAGCTGTGACGTGGCAGTTTTTGCTCCCAGTTTTGCTGCTGCATAGAATTTGCTCCCTCCAGTCGCCCAACAGCATAATCTACACAAAATAATTTCCAATGCTTCCATTCTTCCAAATGGGTTAAAACATGTAATATCTATCCAAAACCAACCCTAATAAGCATAAAGGATACACCAATCCCTATATAATTGAGGCCTAAATAACTACCTTTTGGGCAGTTATCAATAATCATTTTGGACATGTATGTTTACTAATAAACGACTTAATTTGGAATGTATTATCTGCATCCACAATACTTGCATGCAACCTCCACTTGCACCCATCAGAACATATTGCAGTGACTCTTTTCTTATCATTTTTTTTAGTTTCACATTGTAAGACTCCTTAAGTGCATAGTCCTTTATAACGTCTTTTAAAATTTTAGGACTACTAAATTTCATACCAATGAAAAATTGAATATGATCCATATCAGTCTCAACCCTAAACTTAAGTGCTCCATTCACCTCCTCGCCATCAGAATTATGTGGATTAGTTAAGACATCATCTGACCTATAAACTGACTCAACTTCCCCTTCAATCTCAACTTGCACATCCAATTCTACAATAGGTGAAGTTGGTTTATCATCACTGTCATCTGACTCTTCACCCCCTTCCAAATCCTCATAAACATCACTAGAGGTAGGATGCCACTCAATCAATTCATTTGAAATGTGTTCATGCGACATCTACAATCAGAAAAATTCCAAACATTACTTTAGAAAAATCAAAACACTACTTAGAAAAGGAAAAAGAAAAAAATCAGTACAACTGCATTTGGATCAATAATATCAAACAATAAAGAAATAAGCTTGACTTTTGAAGCAAAGAAAACTGAAAAATAAACAACATTTTTTCAAGGAAGAATCACTACATCACACCAGAAAAAAAATTAGAATTTTAAAACCCAAACATGAACATAAACTAAATGTTCTCCGATGAACATTACAACAATCAACAAACAAATGAAATTCACAAACCCCACAAAGAGCATAGACCAATAGCTTCAAATTTCACATCCAAAAACATCCACTTCATGAAGCTGGTGAAGCTATAGATTTCATCACACTAAACTCTATTTTCATCACACATTACCACAATAACTTTCACCTGAGTCTATGCAATGTATTAAAATACTCAACCCCCCATTGTAAGACAAAATGCAGCAATAAAGCACAAAAAGTGAAAAAAAAAATACATACAAGTTACTGCAATGATGGCCCAAATACATGGAGATCAAAATCCATACTGTATTATCAAAATCTCATTCTTGAGTCTAATTTCGATTGTTTTCTCCCTATTTTGTATAAAAATATTATGCAATACAAATCCTAACATATTTATTTGCACTTACCTCTACTGGAATTTAAGGTTAAAAAAAACCCAGAACGATGAACACTGAAGCGGGTCTTTGGCGTTTCTTCACGCCTCCTCATTCAAATCACAATCTCATCAGTTGAAGGAGTGAAGAACACTCAAGCGGAAGCGTTAGCGGATCTTAGGCACCGATTTTCATTAATTTTGAGATTAAAGCATGTTGAAAACAAGAACGGAAAACAAAGCGTATAAAAACTTATCTTTGATGCTTCAAATTCGTGGATTCCTTTGGTTGTTTCTTTACACGAACGCGACATGGACGACCACCAAGATCTTCCCCGCTATTCTCCGGTCTTAGAACGGGCTTGTGGAAACCCGAGCATGATGAAATTGGAAGAAGAGAGACATGGGTTTTTGAGCTTTTTATCTCACGGTTTTGGAGAGAATTTTTGAACTTTTTCTTCCTAAAATTTCAGCCACCTCCAAAAACCACAATCTGAATGTTCATCTTGCCTTTTTAAAGATGAAATCATGCACTCAAAAACCATCATATGAAGACACCACACCATCCAAACATAGGTGTCCAATTATGTGGCTATTTTTGTGTCTTTGAAGAGTAAATGGTATGGGTTTGGTGGCATTCTTTGAAAATCAAAATTTTGAATTTCAAATAAAATTTACTCAATTAATTTGTAATAAAAATTAATTCCTATAATTAATATATAATTAAATTTAAACATTTTAATTCAATTATAATTAATTATAATTATTTAACTCAATGTCAAAATATCAAATTAAATAATTACACCAATCCCATTCTCTTTCAAGACCGATTGACCGGATACGAATCCCTATTCATATGTGTAATATTTAAATCATATTTAAATAATTATAACTCTCTCAAATTATAGTTTAATATATAATTAAACCGACATGCTAAATTATATCGAATATAATTTTACGATATCTCCCTTAATTGAATTTGAACGACTTTCAAATTCTTTCATCACTCTGTTCTAAGGTTTGATCCGATTGAGCTAGCAGGGGGACCTAATAATGGACCTACAGATCATGGGCTCCAACGATCTGAGATTAACCGGTTGAACTCTTTCAATCCTAGTTCACCAACATTCTTTAACTAACGGGACACTCCACTATAGCCCGTAGCTGAACTCCCCTCACTGTAGATATATTTATGTCCACCCGATATAACCGTGATTAGTAAGTCAATCCTTCACAAGTTGTTTGTAACTATAGTAAGGTCAAAAAGTTCGTTTTACCCCTATAGCACTTCTTGTTCCTTAAGTCTCCTAGTGAGTCCCTCATGAACAATTGGTTTGTGGTCCGACCACGAAACCTAAAACCTCTCGGGCCAATGAGAGGGTGGCGCGCCTTTGTTCACATCCCGGAGTCAGCACTTAAGGGAACAACCTTTCTACTATCCCTAAAGACGGGTAGGAGTGAATTCCATCTTGCAGAATTATGTCCCCATGTGAGTATGTTCAGTCCAAAGTGGCAGGTTTATTGAGCGGCGCTTATGGGCCACTCTCACCTATGCAAATCAAAGGATAATCCCGAATAAACAGGAGTTCATAGTTAGCTCAGGATTAAGATCGAGTTACCTAGGTCATCACTTTGAAATAATCAGTTTCACAGTAAACGACGTTATAAAATGAAAGTGACTTATTTCGCGGTCCGGTCTTATACAAACTTCTTTTGCATAGGACGCCCCCACTCACATGTCTCTACATGAACGATTTAGGATCACATCGTTTGTATTAAAACAAAGTGAGCCTCGTCACATAGTTTTTCCTAGGATAAGATACCCAGTCTTATCCCTATACTATAAACCGTTTTAGGCTATGTACTTGAACCTGATCCACTTTTATGTCACTACATAAAGTTCAAGCATTCATCTCATAGCCAAGGATTCTAGTTTTATTGGATTTGGGTTAATAAAAACATAGTTAAACTTGAAGGGAATAAAAGTCCCCACGCAGCGAAAGCGCATCGATTGGACCTTACGCCGTATATTAATTAACATTAAAATACCGTTACGAAAACTCAAACAAACTTTAAACCAACTTTAAAGTTGCTGGAAATTCAGTTTAAACATGCTTAAAAATAAATCGAAATTTATTTTTATGCTTTTCTAAAGAAAAGGGAAAGAACCGTCACATTCCTTCGTTGAAGACTTGACCGTTCTTCGCCAACGACGCTCCACGAACGAAAACGCAGCAGCCGCCTTTGTTTTTCTTCGCTGGAAATTCCTTCTTTGAATGACACAATAACCACAGAGGTTACACCGGTATGTCTCTAAGTCTAGGAAGCAAAAGACTTGTGGGAGTCTTTCTCTAAGAGGGAGGCTAGAGAGAATTTTAGGTCTTGTCTTTGAGAGTCTAAGAGCAAGAGCAAGAATGTTAAGTGTCATGACCAATTAGGTCTAGTGTTCTATTTATAGAAGAGAGGCCATGAATAAAATATTCAATTAAATCAATCTTTTCCAAAATTGGTTCAATCTTATTCCTTAATTAATCAATCATGATCAATCAATTCCATAATTGATTAATCTTTTCCACAAATGACTAATTACTTCCATAAGTGATTATATCATTTCCATAAATGATTAATCACTTCCTTAAGTGATTAATTATTTTCATAATTGATTAATTCCCGGTTAATGAATTCTTTAATTAATTAACCACCAATTAAATATCACATATTTAATTCCTGGCCTAGAATTAATTAATTTGCCCAAACACATTTTAGGCCTTAAATTAATTAATTCATTATTTGAACTCTTTCAAACTTCCAAAAATTTATATTCGAACTTCTTCAAATATTAATTTCTCTCATAATAATATATCAATATATATTATATTTGTTTCCCTTAGAAAATTGAACATTTTCAATTTATCATTTAGTTGCCTCAAATTACTTTACGAGCTACCAGTGGGACCTAATGGACCTGCAGATCAGAAGCTCCAACGATGTGAGATTAATTGGTCAAACTCATTAACCACATTAATCAATATTCGTTAACTGTGTGTTCATTCCACTATAGACTCACAGTTGCACTCTTCTCACTGCAGACATATTTTCTGCATAGGATACCTCCACTCGCATGTCTCCTACATGAACGCGTTGGACCGCAGCGTTTGTATCAAATACAAAGTGGGTCGTATCCATAGTGTCACCAGGATAAGGCACCCAGTCTTATCCCTATACTATAGACCCTTTAGGCTGTTTCTTGAACAATGATCCCATATGTCGCTACATATAGTTCAAGACTCATATTACAACCTTGGATGTCTAGTTTATTGGATTAGGATTATTATTAGGCAAAGACAAATATAAAATAACTAATAACAATTAATGGAAAAATATATCAATATTATTTCATTAATATCCGGTCAACGGTTACATTCACTATCTACGAGTTTTAGGGCATAAAACCCAACAAACTCCCACTTGAACTAAAACACTAGTTATTGGGATGTAAATGCAATAATCTAAAGCTGGAAATGTCATGTATATAATACAATGAACTAGGGCATCCTTATACCCATTATACATTTCTCCCACATGCCCTAGATTAGATGGCATACATATCTCGTAGACTTAGACCATCTAGATGACCCTCAAACACTTTAGCCGTGAGAGCCTTCGTAAATGGATCAGCGATGTTGTGCTCCGAGGCGATCTTAGTGACGATCACATCTCCTCGTTGCACAATCTCCCGTATCAGGTGATACTTGCTCTCGATGTGTTTACCCTGTTTGTGGCTTCGAGGTTCTTTTGAGTTGGCTACAGCCCCACTGTTGTCACAGTATAGTGTTATGGGCACGTTCATATTCAGAACCACTTCCAAATCAGTCAAGAACTTTCTAAGCCATACTGCCTCCTTAGCTGCTTCGCAAGCTGCTACATACTCAACCTCCATGGTTGAGTCTGCTATGCATCCTTGTTTGATGCTTCTCCACACTACTGCTCCTCCATTGAGGGTGAATACTGACCCTGATGTGGATTTCCTTGAATCCTTATCAGCTTGAAAGTCAGAGTCAGTGTATCCAGTAAGAATCAAATCCTTAGCTCCATACACAAGCATGTAGTCCCTCGTTCTCTGAAGATACTTGAGGATGTTCTTAACCACTCCCCAGTGGTCCAACCCTGGATTAGACTGATACCTACTGACTACTCCCACTGCATAACATATGTCAGGCCTAGTGCAGATCATAGCATACATTAAGCTGCCCACAGCTGAGGTGTAGGGAATGTGTCTCATGTTCTCAATTTCTTGAGGTGTCTTAGGAGACTGTTCCTTAGACAGGTGTACCCCATGTCTGAAGGGTAGTAGTCCCTTCTTGGAGTTTTGCATCGAATATCGAGACAACATCTTGTCAATATACGTTGCTTGAGACAGAGCTAGCGTTTTGTTTTTACGATCCCTAATGATTTGGATTCCTAGAACGTATTGAGCCTCTCCCAGATCTTTTATTTGGAATTGGGCTGCTAGCCATTTCTTAATGTCAGTGAGGTATCCTACATCATTCCCAATGAGTAGGATATCGTCTACATAAAGTATTAGAAAAGCTACTTTCCTTTTGTTGACTTTCTTGTACACACAATGTTCATCAACGTTTTGGTCAAAGCCAAAAGATTTGATTGCAGTATCAAATCTAATGTTCCATGATCTGGATGCTTGTTTCAATCCATAAATGGATCGATTGAGCTTACAAACCTTTTGTTCCTGACCTTAGGCTATGAACCCTTCGGGTTAAGACATGAAGATATTCTCTTCAAGATTACCATTCAGAAAGGCAGTCTTCACGTCCATTTGCCATATTTCATAGTCATAATATGTGGCTATGGATAAGAGAATTCTCATGGACTTTAACATGGCTACAGGAGAAAAGGTTTCCTCATAGTCAACCCCTTCCTTTTGGGTATAACCTTTTGCCACTAGTCTAGCTTTGAAGGTCTGTACTTTTCCAGCTGCATCTCTTTTTCTCTTATAGATCCATTTGCACCCTATGAGTTTTATCCCATTTGGTAGATCTGTAAGTTCCCATACAGAATTGGAGCACATTGACTCCATTTCCAGGTTCATGGCTTTGACCCATCATTAGGTATGACAACCTGAGTTTCAGTTAAACCCAAGTAGCGGTCAGGTTATAATACAATCCTCCCACTGCGTCGAGGCATTCCCAACGTTTGAGATGGACGGGATGGATCTGAAGAACTAGTTCCTTCATCAACCCTTATTGAAGGTCCAATTTCATCAACAACTCTTGATGATTCTTCAGTAGCTTCTCTTAATATTATTTTGCTGTGTGGTTTATGATCTCTCATGTGGTCTTCCTCTAAGAAAGTGGCGTTTGTCGATATAATCACCTTATTTTCTTGTGGGTCGTAGAAATAACCACCTCTCGTTTCTTTAGGGTAACCAAAAAATTGGCACAGTTTTGAATGAGGTTCCAGTTTCTTAGGATTTGTCACAAGCACGTGTGCTGGACAGCCCCAGGTGCGAAAGTGATGCAAACTAGGTTTACGCCCCTTCCATAATTCGAAAGGTGTTTCAGAAACACTTTTCGAGGGAACATTGTTCAAGATGTATACTGCAGTCTCTACTGCATACCCCCAAAACGAGCTAGGCAATTGAGCATAGCTCATCATTGATCGAACCATGTCTAACAAGGTTCTATTTCTCCTTTCTGACACACCATTCTACTGAGGTGTACCAGGGGCTGAGAGTTGAGATTGGATTCCATGTTCTATCATATAATCTTGGAATCTTTGATCCATATACTCCCTTTCTCGATCAGATCGAAGTACTTTAATAGATTTACCTAATAGGTTTTCAACTTCAACCTTAAACTCCTTAAAATTTTCAAGGGCTTCAAACTTATGTCCCATTAGGTACAAGTAACCATATCTTGAATAATCATCTATAAATGAGATGAAATATTCGTACCCTCCTCGAGCTTTTACATTCATTGGACCACAGAGATCCGAATGTATTAACTCTAAGGGTTCTTTGGCTCTGTAACCTTTTCCAGTAAAGGGTCTCTTGGTCATTTTTCCCTCGAGACAAGATTCACAAGGTGGTAGTGAATCATTTTCTAATTTGCTTAGAAGTCCATTCTTTACCAAACGACCGATCCTATCGATGTTTATATGACCAAGTCTGAGATGCCAAAGATGAGTGTTGTTACTTGATGGAGAAATCTTTTGCCTTTTTCTTTGAGTTTCAGCAGTTTTAAATAATTCGTGATTCAAAAGTGCTTTGTTTTCGGTTGGTCTTAAAACATACAAGTTATTTTCCAATTTGGCTGAACAAATAAGTACACCATTTTTATAAATGAACGCTTCATTCATATCAAAAGTAACTGTATACGATTGTTCAATCAAACATGAAATAGAAATTAAGTTCCTCTTAATCTTGGGAACGATTAACAAACTTTCTAAAAGTAAGAATCTATTTCTAAAAAATAACTTCGCAACTCCCACTGCTTTAGCTGAAATGACTTCTCCAGTTCCGACCCTGAGTGTCATTTCCCCATCGTTCAACTGCCGGAAGGAACTATTTTCCTGAAAAGAAGAGCAAACATGATTAGTTGCTCCTGAATCAAGTATCCAGGTAAACTCATCATGTTCTACCAGGCATGTTTCTAAAACAAGTAAATCAAATTTACCTTCCTTTTCCTTCTTTTTCTCAGCAAGGTACTTTGGGCAGTTTCTCTTCCAATGTCCATCTACATTGCAGTGGAAACACTTTCCATTATCTGCCATAGCTTTGGCTTTTCCCTTGCTTTTAGCAGCAGTATTGGGAGCTTTCCCCTTGTTTCCTTTCTTCTTATGAGTTTTCTTTGAAGAAGTGGCTACAGATTTAGTTCTAGAGGATGAACCCTTCTCGAACTTTCTTTTAGAGTGAACAACGTTTGCCTCTCCTTCTATCTGTCCCTTGTTCTTAAGAAGAGACTGATAGAGTTGTAGCTCATTCAGGAGGCTAGTCAGGTTGAATGTTATTTTATTCATCATTGCATTGCTTCGAAACTGCAGAAAACTCTTCAGAAGAGATTCTAAGATGAATGCAACCTGACTACGCTCATTTATGACCGCCCCGTTTGCTTCTGTCACGTTGAATTGGACCATCATATCCAGGACATGCTCCCGAACAGACGTGCCCTCTTTCATGCGACAGCTATAAACGTATTTGAGAGCGTCATGGTGGAGTTGGTAGGACGGTTGTCCAAACATCTCCTGGAGAGAGTTCATAATCTCCCTCGTTGTTACCATGCCCTCATGCCTTTTAGCCAAAACTTCAGATAAGCTGGCTAGGATATAGACGCGTGTCTTATCATTGGCCTTTGTCCAACGGTCATAAGCATCCTTAACTGCTTGGGATGCATTATGATGTGGACTTTTCCTAACCGCAAGCGCACGGGTCAAGTAATAATATAGTGAATAGTAAATTCGAATGTCGTCCTCTGGATTGGATTTTTAAGCAAATCAAGTATTGTGAATTATCTTGCCCAATTTTATTTAGGGATCAAAAAGTGATGAATAGGTGATGATAAAAACAAATCAAAGCAAATAAAAAGAATGGAAATTCAATTGGGAAAACTACTTAGGGAATTGATTTTGCCGATTTCGTTTAGGATTGATTTTCAAGAATAAGTTATTATGCACAATGAAATTATGAGCCAAAGACCCTTTAACCACAACTACCTCTCCCGAGTATAATTGATTCTCATGCAAATTAACCAACTTGATATCCCTATCTAAGTTTATTAACAAGCAAGGCAATGAGATCTTTTAACCAATTTTAAAGATAATCTAAAACCGTCAAGAATTAGAAAGTAAACTTTATTCATGCAATCTTGAGTAAGTCTAGATCAAATCCCCTCTCCCGAGCTAGATTCGAAACTTAAATGATCCAACTAATGGCCAATTAATTGAAAGCATTAAATCAAGATTACAAACACAATAACATTGCACAACTTAAACCATAAATCAATCCATAAACTTAATCAACTACATCAATCCCTAAGCTATAAGTTTAGCTACTCATGAATGTAAATACAAGCTCAACTAAACATATGAAAGCCATAAATCTAACTAAAGGAAGAAAAGGGGAAAGAAAACTCAATGTAGGCCGAGTCCCGACATCCCCGTCACGATCCCCACGAACAATGGGTTGATTTCCAAGTTCCTCCTTTGTTTGCAGCTCCAAAAGTCCTCTGTTCTGCTCTGTTTACGGCTCCAAAAGGTCCCAAATCGATCTTCCTCAAAACCTAGCCGAAGTGAAGCTTTTATTCTGTTTTTTCGTCTTAGCGTCGAGACGCTGTCAAGACAGCGTCGCGACGCTACCTCTTATACACGCGTTCTGAATAAGGAAAAACGGTAGCGTCGGGACGCTTCCTATCATAGCGTCTCGACGCTGTAAGCTTTACGCGCCTAATCTGATATGGAATGTGAGCATCGAGACGCTCAAGAGCTAGCGTCTCGACGCTAACCTGCTGTTGACCGAGATTTGACTTTTCTCCACTTTTACTCTTTTCATTCCTTTGCATCTTTTCACGCCCCGAGCACCCGATTAACTCTGATATTGCATTATAGCTCCAATCAACCATTTCCTACAAAATAAACAATAAAGCACAATAAAATGGCCCAAACACCATAGAAGACTAGCTAAATTAAATCAGTAAAGATAGCTAGCTATGCTCGCTATCAAATACCCCCAAACTTAAGCTTTTGCTAGTCCTCGAGCAAACTCTAAATCAGACATACAATGGAAGAATGGATGCAACAATCATAACTCAATCCTCAAGGCTCAAAAGTCAATAACCAAGCAAGCAAGAGACATGCACACAAGGACCAATGAGGGAGACAAATTAAAATTTTTCCAAAATTAACTTGCACAAGCGAGATCTAACTCAACAAGATCAGACTCTACTAGCTCGGGATTGGATTATTAAACTCTCAGCTCATCTTCCCTCTACACTGGCACTAAGGCTTCACTAATGAGTTAATGCAACAAATTAGTTTGTTTATCTCCATACTTAGGTGCTTTTAATTAACAATTGAATTAAGCATGTAAATGTGGCACTAGCTTTCACACACCCATTGCAGGGACCCTTAACCTGAGTTTTCTCTGGTTGGCCTAACTGATCACAACAGGGGTAGCTCTTTTTGCCTTAATCTTTATTAAACATTGCAAACTGTGCACAGGCCATGGCATAATAATATTCTTTTCAACAGTAACTACAAGAATGATTTTTCGATATGAGCATAAATAGCAGGTATTCTTTTCTTTTCTCCTAAGCAAGATCAAACATGCTAATTTGCAAAAAATTAACTCTTTAGCTCTACCCTACACCTATCGAGGTGACAACAAGCATATGAACCCAATAATTCGCTCCTACGCATTCAAATCCAAGTCTAGCCAAGACAGATACTCTACTTATGCAAGCCATCTCCTAGAAAAATTTTAAAAAGTCTCCCTTTTTGGGCACTTATGCTTACATCTCATCACAAGCTTGAAAATTGACAAGAAAGCTTATCCTAGGACATCATAATCATGCAAAAGTAGCATCCAGAAAACAACCATATGCATAATTCAAAGAAAGCTCAAAACTATAGCCCGAACTCAGATGCTCAAGGGCTCCACAAATATGCTAATCCACCCCCAAACTTAAAATATGCATTGTCCTCAATGTATAAAGAAAATAAAGCATAAACAAGCATGAGAACAATAAAAGAATGACAGGAGTGAACAATACTGGCCTGGAATGATGATGACTTCTTGCTTGAAAGCTTGGAATCTTGAAAGCTTGAAAACAAAGGAGAGGAAGAAAACAAGACCTACAAAACAAAAACAAACAATAAATCAAAAACAAAAGGGAAAAACACACTAAACTTACTTGGGTTGCCTCCCATAAGCGCTTGTTTAACGTCATTAGCTCGACGTGTTGCACGTGCTTCAAGGAGGCTTTTGTTCTGTGAATCCAACAGAGGTGCTCTTTCTTGCACCTTTCCTGTAGCCCATGTAAAGCACTTCATTTTTAGAGTCTTCAACTGCTTTAAAGATTTCTTTTTCGTTCTTGACTCTAATAGTGAGCTCCTTGCGCTCAATATCTATAATCGCTCGCCCAGTAGCGAGGAATTGTCTTCCTAATATGACAGGCATTGAAGGATTTTCTATCATGTCCATAACATATAAATCAATAGGGAGGAAAAATCTACCTACTCTGATTAACACATTTTCTACAATACCAACTGGTCTCACCACAGATTGATCAGCCAATTGGAGCTTTACAGGAGTAGATTTAATCTCACCTATGTCTAACTTCTTACACAAGGACAATGGGATAATATTAATGCTAGCACCTAAATCACATAATGCTCTGAAAGAATAAGTACCAAAACTACAAGGAACAGAAAAACTCCCTGGATCTGCTACTTTTTCAGGTACTTTCTGTTGTACTCTGGTGCTGCATGTGGAAGCAAGATAAACAGTGTCAACTTTCTTTTCCTTTCGTTTCTTTGCTAACCACTCCTTCATGAACCTGTTGTACTGGGGCATCTCTAATGCCTCTGCAAAAGGAATATTAATATTCAGATTCATAAAATCATTCATAAATTTATCAAACTGAACCTGATTATTCTTTTTCTTCTTTTCTTTTTCTTTTCTTTAGGAACCAACAGTGTGGGAGAAGGAATAGGAGGCTCCAGGTTAGGCTTTTCAGCCTCATCAGATGATGTGTCCTCCTCAGCTTCTCCTGTAGGCGTTTCATAGTCCTCGGATTCAGGTTCCTCTTCAGATTCCTCCTGATGCACAGTGATTGCCTTACAGTACTCCATCTGAGGTTTCTCTTGTTCAGCTGGGGCCTTACCTTTGTTCATTGTACTTACAACATTCACCAACTGTCCCAGCTGAGTCTCAATGTTCTTTATAGCTGTACTGTGGCCATTCACTGTTGAGTTGATGGCAATGACTGCCTCCTCTAATTTGGTTGTCCTGTTACTAGACTTTGCAATGAAAGCTCCAACAAGATCTTCTAACTTTTTATTATCTTGAGTTTGAGGGGCAAAACCAGGAGGGTTAAGAACATTCTTAGTATTGGAATAAGAGAAATTTTCATGGTTCCTATTGTTAGGGTGATAATGTGTAGGTGTAGAACTATTATTATATCCCCTAGAATTAAAATTTGATACATACTGAACCTGCTCGATGGTCTCCTCCTGAGGTCTAGATGCTAAAGCAGCAGCTGATTCAATTGACTGTGCACTCCCTGTACCTGAAAATTTCATAAAAGCATTGGCAAGGGAAGTCATCTGGGCCTGGAGTGCACTTACTTTATCAACCTCAAACACTCCAGCAACAATCTTTTTAGGTGTAGACCGCTCAGATGGCCACTGATAGCTGTTGGTGGCCATATCCTCTAAAAGTGTGCGAGCGTTTTCTACGGTCTTGGACAACAGAGTCCCACCTGCAGCTGCATCAACAATCGTTTTCGTACTAGGAGTTAAACCATTATAAAACAACTGTACCTGAAGCCAATCGGGGAAACCATGCTGAAGACACTTCCTCAGTAGCTCTTTGAATCGCTCCCAAGCTTCGAACAGCTGCTCATCATACTGTTGTTGGAATGTCCCAATCTCGGTCCTCAGCTTGACCATCTTTGCAGGAGGAAAGAATTTCTTTAAAAAGGCCTGGACCAAAGCATCCCAGGTGGTGATGCTCCCAGGAGTAATAGACTGCAACCAATCTCGTGCTTTATCCTGCAAAGAAAAGGGAAATAAACGTAAGCGAATAGCATCCTCAGAGACACCATTAATCTTTACCGTCCCACAAATGTCCAAGAATGATTTAAGATGAGAATTTGGATCCTCGGTGGGTGATCCTCTGTATGCACAGTCTCGGGCCATCTGAATGAGGCCGGTCTTCAGCTCAAAGTTGTTGGCATTAATCGGTGCATAGACAATTCCCGACTGTTGCCCCTGAAACACAGGCTGAAAATAATCTCTAATTGGCCTAGGCTCCTCAGGTGGATTTTGATCTGCCATTTGAATAATTTCTCTATTCTCCCTTCGAAGCTTATGAATTGTTCTTTCTATCTCGGGATCAAATGGTGCTAAAATTAAATCTTTATCCCTACGCATAAACAAACAAAGCTACCCTAAAAAAGAAAGAAAGCAATTATGGAATGGAATAAAGAAAAGGAAACAACTAATCTAAATATGGAAAATATACTCTAGAAAAGGAAACAAAATACCTAATATGGAATGCAAAAATAAATAAGGCAAAATGCAAATAAGGAAACTAATCTAGAAAGGAAAAAACAAGAACAATCAAAGAAAAGATTACTCAACTAAAAGAAAACTAACCTAGAAAATCAAATATGGAAAGAAAGAAAATTAAGGAAAAAATGCAACAAATCTAAAAAAAAGTAACAATACACCCTAAATTAAGATCAAGCAATTTTCTCACAATATCAATTTAACTAAATGTGCCAATCCCCGGCAACGGCGCCAAAAACTTGATGTGGACTTTTCCTAACCGCAAGCGCACGGGTCAAGTAATAATATAGTGAATAGTAAATTCGAATGTCGTCCTCTGGATTGGATTTTTAAGCAAATCAAGTATTGTGAATTATCTTGCCCAATTTTATTTAGGGATAAAAAAGTGATGAATAGGTGATGATAAAAACAAATCAAAGCAAATAAAAAGAATGGAAATTCAATTGGGAAAACTACTTAGGGAATTGATTTTGCCGATTTCGTTTAGGATTGATTTTCAAGAATAAGTTATTATGCACAATGAAATTATGAGCCAAAGACCCTTTAACCACAACTACCTCTCCCGAGTATAATTGATTCTCATGCAAATTAACCAACTTGATATCCCTATCTAAGTTTATTAACAAGCAAGGCAATGAGATCTTTTAACCAATTTTAAAGATAATCTAAAACCGTCAAGAATTAGAAAGTAAACTTTATTCATGCAATCTTGAGTAAGTCTAGATCAAATCCCCTCTCCCGAGCTAGATTCGAAACTTAAATGATCCAACTAATGGCCAATTAATTGAAAGCATTAAATCAAGATTACAAACACAATAACATTGCACAACTTAAACCATAAATCAATCCATAAACTTAATCAACTACATCAATCCCTAAGCTATAAGGTTAGCTACTCATGAATGTAAATACAAGCTCAACTAAACATATGAAAGCCATAAATCTAACTAAAGGAAGAAAAGGGGAAAGAAAACTCAATGTAGGCCGAGTCCCGACATCCCCGTCACGATCCCCACGAACAATGGGTTGATTTCCAAGTTCCTCCTTTGTTTGCAGCTCCAAAAGTCCTCTGTTCTGCTCTGTTTACGGCTCCAAAAGGTCCCAAATCGATCTTCCTCAAAACCTAGCCGAAGTGAAGCTTTTATTCTGATTTTTCGTCTTAGCGTCGAAACGCTGTCAAGACAGCGTCGCGACGCTGCCTCTTATACGCGCGTTCTGAATAAGGAAAAACGGTAGCGTCGGGACGCTTCCTATCATAGCGTCTCGACGCTGTAAGCTTTACGCGCCTAATCTGATATGGAATGTGAGCGTCGAGACGCTCAAGAGCTAGCGTCTCGACGCTAGCCTGCTGTTGACCGAGATTTGACTTTTCTCCACTTTTACTCTTTTCATTCCTTTGCATCTTTTCACGCCCCGAGCACCCGATTAACTCTGATATTGCATTATAGCTCCAATCAACCATTTCCTACAAAATAAACAATAAAGCACAATAAAATGGCCCAAACACCATAGAAGACTAGCTAAATTAAATCAGTAAAGATAGCTAGCTATGCTCGCTATCACATTACGAGCAGGGGCTGGAGGACAATCCTCCGTTAAGACGAACAGCAGATCATCGACAACAAGAATTGTATTCAGGTTCGACTTCCACGTAGCATAGTTTTCGCCGGTTAATTTCTCATTTTTAAGCAGAGAGACAATTGAGGAAGACATTGCTGAAATTTAAACAAACAATGACCGTATTAGTTATCTTTGTCTTAACCCATCATACAAGCAATCAATTGCACACAATCCAATCAATTTAGCAAAACAGACAATCACAGAACTCTAAAACTATCGATTTAGTTTTGCAACGATGTTTCAAAGGTTTAGAATATCAGCCACCGAAGGGTGATCAGGCACTCCTCCTTTGAAATGAGACACCTCTCAGCTAATTTTAATTCCAGAATAACTCATATTCCTATAGACATTAGCAACCGTTGTTCGGTCAAGGAATTGTTAACACTTTTAACTCATCCTCGTAAGTGTAACCCTCCCACTTTCAGATCTCAGAGGCACGCACCAACAGGCTACCGAAGGGAAAGACAACTGTTGGTGATTAGCCTAAGAGCACCTATCCTTTTCAGGAGTTCACGATGTTCCGAATCCTATGACCAGGCCCTCCGAAGGGATGGTTGCGCCAGGACAACCTGCAGGCGGATCATAGGACTCTCACGGTGTGAACTATGGGCGGAGACCGAGGGATACGTTGACACGTGTCCCGCTCCCACTTACTCTAGACATTTTTCCCATTCACCTTGATATTGATTCATGCAAACACTTTCCGAAGGGAGACCGCTCCTAAGGCGACTCGAAGCCGAACATGAATCTCACGTTGTGAATATAGGGACGTAGGAGCAAAACTTTGATTTAAATCTCGTTTTGTAATTTTTCTCCCACTAAAAATTTCATACGGTTAATTTAGGGTTGTTTAACTTAGATAGTATTCGGCTAAGTCAATCTATCTAAGTCTGATCCTATTATAAAAATTATGGAAAGGATTCAACTGCAATCTTTTGGGTGAATTAAACTTCTTTTAATAAACCCAACATTGCAAGTCAACATTACTATGGTTAATTCAACTCAATGCTTGGGTCAGTTCCCAGGTAGCAGGTGTTCCGTAAACCGTCAACTTAAATACCCTCAGCCTTAGACAGAACTTTACCGAGAGAGTTCCTTTATAACCTCAGTAATGTAAGGTCTTTACTCTAAAGATCTAGGTGCATTAAACACTTTTAATAAACCTAGTGACATTGCATACTAACATTTAACTATGATTAATTCAACTCCGGTATTCCAGGTCAGTTCCCAGGTAGGAGGTGTTCCGTAAACCGTCAACTTAAATACCCCCAACCTTAGACAGAACATTACCGGTGGAGTTCCTTTATAATCATAGCAATGTTTTTCCTACTTAGTCAATTAAAACTATTTTTAATTCTAAGTAAGAAAATATTCTAATCCTATTAGAAACTGATCTAGGTCTAATTAATTTTAAACAATTTAAAATTAATCCAATTAATCCTATGATCTTATGTTTGCATGCAAATCTTGATTATAGATTGACGGTTTCTAATCATTAATATTAAAGAACTATTTCAAAATTTAATGATTAATCCTATAATCAAGAATCTAGGGTTTAATTCATTTAACAATCTCATTCAAATTAAATAATTAAACCACATTAATTGCATGAATAATATAACAATTATATTATTAACTATGGATATTTCATGCTTCATGCAATTTTGATTTTCTTTTATTATAACAATTATAAGCCAATCAAGAAAATCAATCAAACATGCTTCATTCATTACATTAAACATAACCATTTATATTTAATTTAAGTAATGACAGGCTTCATGCTTTCCAATTTTTCATATAATTAATATACACTTATATTAAAAAATATGAAAACAAATCCATGCATTTAAACATACATTATAACAATTTATAATATATAAAAATGCACGAGCATGTTTATAACCTAAGGTGTGATTAAATATTCTATATGACATCCATAAAGCATATAAATAGCAATTGAACCGGTTAATTTTGGCCCCTAGGATAAAATAAAGCATTAAATTACATTAATTTAGCTAAATTCTATCCTAAAAAATCCTTGTATAGCTCCGGAATTGGTCTAGACAGCACAAACCACCCCGAACCACCTCGAACCGGCTTCCAAAATCACGAACCATGCCAAAAATTGGCTGAACCGGACCAAATAGGTCCTAGCCCAGCCGAACCATTCCGAACCGGACCGGCCACGCCTTGAACCGCGCCTTTTGAAACCCTAATGCGCGCCTCCATCGTGACAGCGTCTCGACGTTGTGTTGATAGCGTCTCGACGCTGTGCGCTTTCCATGTCTGGCGCCTGCATAATCGAGACAGCGTCGAGACGCTGTTGAGGTAGCGTTCCGATGCTGTGTGCTTTCCTTACCGAGCGCCTTCGGTATCGAGACAGCGTCGAGACGCTGTTGAAGTAGCGTCCCGAGGCTGTTGCGTCTGGAGGCAGAATCTGGGGGACAGCAGCATCGATTTTCTGATTTTGGCCCCGATTTCAGCGGCAATTGCTCCGTTTTTCATCTCATCAAAACCTATTCTAGACCCGGACTTACATAGGACTCTATTTTACATAAAATACCCGAAACACCGGGCCTTACATGATCAAAATCACATAAAATTAAAATCTATGGCCATAAAATTAACCCAAACAGTTCAACGCAAACCGAGCATACATTATGCATAAATCCCACCTATTATAGCCTATCGCAACTTTTAATATTAATTAATAGGGACAGCGATGGCTCTGATGCCAATTGAAGGGAATAAAAGTCCCCACGCTGCGGAAGCGCATCGATTGGACCTTACGCCGTATATTAATTAACATTAAAATACCGTTACGGAAATTCAAACAAACTTTAAACCAACTTTGAAGTTGCTGGAAATTCAGTTTAAACATGCTTAAAAATAAATATAAATTTATTTTTATGCTTTTCTACAGAAAAGGGAAAGAACCGTCACATACCTTCGTTGAAGACTTGATCGTTCTTCGCCAACGACGCTCCACGAACGAAAACACAGCAGCTGCCTTTGTTTTTCTTCGCTGGAAATTCCTTCTTTGAATGACACAATAACCACAGAGGTTACATCGGTATGTCTCTAAGTCTAGGAAGCAAAAGACTTGTGGGAGTCTTTCTCTAAGAGGGAGACTAGAGAGAATTTTAGGTCTTGTCTTTGAGAGTCTAAGAGCAAGAGCAAGAATGTCAAGTGTCATGACCAATTAGGTCTAGTGTTCTATTTATAGAAGAGAGGCCATGAATAAAATATTCAATTAAATCAATCTTTTCCAAAATTGATTCAATCTTATTCCTTAATTAATCAATCATGATCAATCAATTCCATAATTGATTAATCTTTTCCACAAATGACTAATTACTTCCATAAGTGATTAGATCATTTCCATAAATGATTAATCACTTCCTTAAGTGATTAATTATTTTCATAATTGATTAATTCCCGGTTAATGAATTCTTTAATTAATTAACCACCAATTAAATATCACATATTTAATTCCCGGCCTAGAATTAATTAATTTGCCCAAACACATTTTAGGTCTTAAATTAATTAATTCATTATTTGAACTCTTTCAAACTTCCATAAATTTATATTTGAACTTCTTCAAATATTAATTTCTCTCATAATAATATATCAATATATATTATATTTGTTTCCCTTAGTAAATTGAACATTTTCAATTTATCATTTAGTTGCCTCAAATTACTTTACGAGCTACCAGTGGGACCTAATGGACCTGCAGATCAGAAGCTCCAACGATGTGAGATTAATTGGTCAAACTCATTAACCACATTAATCAATATTCGTTAACTGTGTGTTCATTCCACTATAGACTCACAGTTGCACTCTTCTCACTGCAGACATATTTTCTGTGTCCACGGATATAGACCAATATCGACTAGTTAGTCCTTCACGAGTGTCCGTAACACCAGCTGGGTCAAATTACCGTTTTACCCCTGGGTTACCTCTATTTCCTTAAGTACCAATTCTCCTCTAATGAACAACTTGTTTGTGGTCCAACTATCAAACAGAAAACCCTCTCGTGCCATTGAGAGGGTAGGGCCCTTTGTTCAAGACTCGAAGTAACCACTTAAGGGAACACTCATCTGCTTCCCTAAAGTCGGGAATGAGTGAATTCCATCTTGTACGATTATGTTCCCCAGCTCCCCATTCGGTCTTGTCCCCAAAGTGGTAGGCTTATTGAGTAGGCGTATTGGCCACTCTCACCCATACAAATCAAAGGACAATCTCTCATGAGCAGGAGTCCATAATCATCTCAAGATTAAGACTAAATTGTCTAGGTCGTCCTAGTGAAATAGAAAACCAACTAGTTAACGGTGTTATAACCAGTGGTTACTATTTCGCGGTCCGGTCTTATGCAAACTCATTGCATAGGATACCCCCACTCGCATGTCTCCTACACGAACGCGTTGGATCGCAGCATTTGTATCAAATACAAAGTGGGTCGTATCCATAGTGTCACCAGGATAAGGCACCCAATCTTATCCCTATACTATAGACCCTTTAGGCTGTTTCTTGAACAATGATCCCATATGTCGCTACATATAGTTCAAGACTCATATTACAACTTTGGATGTCTAGTTTATTGGATTAGGATTATTATAAGCAAAGACAAATATAAAATAACTAATAACAATTAATGGAAAAATATATCAATATTATTTTATTAATATCCGGTCAACGGTTACATTCACTATCTACGAGTTTTAGGGCATAAAACCCAACAAAACTACTCTTTCAACTGAAGGGATAAAAGCCCTTTTCGCAGCGGAAGACAACAGAGACCTTTTTCGAATAAAACGCCGATTGGGAAACCAATACGACGGCAAAATAGATAAATTTACAGCAAGCAAAAAAAATAAGAAATCATGCTGTAAAAACAACCATAAAGCATGCTGGACAAAAGATTAAAAATTCTAGATCTAATTTAGAATTGGATCCTAATGATCCTAGTTCAAGAACATATTACCTTTGAAGAAACCCTTGACCGCTACGCCAAATTTTCTCTGATTTTCTCCCAAAATACAGCAGCAAACAATACTTGATTTCGTTGGAGAAACAACACGAACACCACCACGAGGATTCACCGGTATCCTCGAGTAGGATGTTGCGTTGGGAGCTTGTGGGAACCAAAAATCTAAAGATATTTCCTGGAGGAAGAACTCTGTATTCTCAGAGAGAGTGCAGAACGAGAGAGAGGATGAGAGGGAGAGTGAGAGGCGTGAGACTAGGGCACTTCTGCAACTGAATGAAGACCACGATAAAAAAGGTAAGTTTAAGCCACCTCACGCATCATCAGGTAACTGAATAGTCAGTTACCTGATAATAATTAATCACAAATTAAAATTAAATTGTAATTAATTAAATTTAATTAATCAATATTAATTAAATCAATATTAATTTAAATCCTATTTAAACTAATATCCCTCTTTAACCTATAGTTCAATTAAATCAAATTTAATTAAACTAAATCAATTAATTAATTCAAAATTAATTAATATATAAAAAATAATAAAATAATAAAATTGAACATCACATATTCAATTATTATTTTCTCTCTCAAAACTATAGTATTAATATACATCCAATGCATATTAATTATAACCTATAGATTTAATATGAACCAAATTCATATTTTAGTTAAATATTCGAACACCTTCGAACATTCAATCCATCCTTAGAATTTTACCTCAACGCCCTGAATGAGCTACCGGTGGGACCTAATGGACCTACAAATCAGAAGCTCCAACGATATGAGATTAGTTGGTTAAACTCATTAACCAAGTTAATCAATATTCGTTAACTGTGGTTCACTCCACTAAAGAACCACAGCTGCACTCTTCTCACTGCAGATATATTTCTGTGTCCACGGATATTGACCGTCAACAGCAAGTTAGCCCTTCACGTGTGTTCGTACCCCAGCTAGGTCAAATTACCGTTTTACCCCTAGGCTACGTCTTGATCCTTAAGTACCAGTGCTCCTCTAATGAACAACCTGTTTGTGGTCCAACCAACAAACAGAAATCCCTCTCGTGCCATAAAGAGGGTAGGGCCCATTGTTCAAGACCCGGAGACACCACTTAAGGGAACACACCTCTACTTACCCTCATATCAGGAAGGAGTGAATTCCATCTTGTAAGACTACGTTCCCAGCTCCCCACTCGGTCTTGTCCCCAAAATGGTAGGCTTATTGAGTCGGCAAACAGGCCACTCTCACCCGTACAAATCAAAGGACAATCCCTCATGGACAGGAGTCCATAATCCACTCAGGATTAAGGCCAAGTTGCCTAGGTCATCCTAGTGAAATAGAAACCAAGCTAACTAACGGTGTTACAGTTAGTGGTTAACTATTTCGCGGTCCGGTCTTTGTGCAAACTCATTGCACAGGATACCCCCACTCGCATGTCAACCACATGAACGCGTTGGATCAATACGTTTGTATCAATATACAAAGCGGGCCGTATCCATAGTGTCACCAGGATAAGGTACCCAGCCTTATCCCTATACTACAGACCCTTTAGGCTAAAACTTGAACATTGATCCCCGTATGTCCCTACATACTAGTTCAAGCCTCATTCTGTTAGCCATGGATGTTTAGTTTATTGGATTAGGGTTAACAAGACAAGATATAATACAAACATTGAATAATACATCACTTTATTAATGTTCGGTCAAATGTACATTTACTATCTACGAGTTTTAGGGCATAAAACCCAACAAACTCCCACTTGAACTAAAACTCAAGTTACAGGGAAAGTATATATATACAATTTAATCCAAAGCTGGAAATGGTACATGTATGTTGTACATTACATAAAAGGTAAATATACAAAATACAATAAACTAGGACATCCTTACACCCATTACACATCTCCCACTTGCCCTAGATTACGCTATATACATGTCTCGCAGACCTAGACTGTCTAGATGACCCTCGAACACTTTAGCCGAGAGGGCCTTCGTAAACGGATCAGCAATGTTGTGCTCGGAAGCGATCTTGGTCACGACCACATCTCCTCTTTGCACAATTTCACGAATCAGATGATACTTCCTTTCTATGTGTTTACCTCTTTTGTGGCTGCGAGGTTCCTTTGAATTGGCTACAGCCCCACTGTTGTCACAGTATAACGTAATGGGCAAGTTCATATTTGGAACAACTTCCAAATCTGTCAAGAACTTCCTTAGCCAAACAGCTTCCTTAGCTGCTTCGCAAGCAGCTACATACTCAGCCTCCATCGTGGAGTCTGCTATACATCCTTGCTTTATACTCCTCCAAACTACAGCTCCACCATTAATGGTGAAAACTGACCCTGACGTAGATTTCCTAGAATCCTTGTCAGTTTGGAAGTCAGAGTCGGTGTAACCCGTGAGAACTAACTCCTTAGCCCCAAACACCAACATGTAATCTCTCGTTCTCCTAAGATACTTGAGGATTCCTTTAACGGCGGTCCAGTGGTCTAGCCCTGGATTCGACTGATATCTGCTGACAATCCCTACAACATAACAAATGTCAGGCCTCGTGCATAGCATTGCATACATTAAGCTACCCACGGCAGAGGCGTAGGGAATCCGTCTCATATCATCAACCTCTTGAGGTGTCTTAGGAGACTGTTCCTTAGACAAGTGAACCCCATGCCTGAAAGGCAACAAGCCCTTCTTGGAGTTCTGCATCGAATATCGAGCCAACATCTTGTCGATATACGTTGCCTGAGACAGAGCTAGCGATTTGTTCTTTCTATCCCGAATAATCTGGATGCCAAGAACATACTGGGCCTCACCCAAATCTTTCATTTGGAATTGAGCTGCTAGCCATTCTTTTACGTCAGACAGATACCCTACATCATTCCCAATGAGTAGGATGTCGTCTACATAGAGTACGAGGAAAACTACTTTATTCTTGTTGATCTTCTTGTATACACAAGGTTCATCAACATTCTGGTAAAAACCAAAAGATTTGATCGCAGTATCAAATCTAATATTCCAAGATCGAGAAGCCTGTTTCAACCCATAAATGGATCGATTCAGTTTGCAAACCTTTTGCTCATGACCCTGGGATATGAACCCTTCGGGTTGAGACATAAAAATACTCTCGTCAAGATTGCCATTCAAAAAAGCTGTCTTGACATCCATTTGCCAAATTTCATAATCATAAAATGTGGCAATGGATAAGAGGATTCTTATGGACTTTAGCATAGCAACTGGAGAAAACGTTTCTTCATAGTCCACTACTTCTCATTGGGTATAACCCTTTGCTACAAGTCTTGCTTTGAAAGTATGTACTTTCCCAGCAGCATCTTTTTTTCTCTTATAGATCCATTTACACCCAATGGGTTTGACCCCTTCAGGTAGATCTACAAGTTCCCAAACTTGATTGAAGTACATTGACTCCATCTCAATGTCCATGGCTTTGGCCCACTCGTCCTTATCTACATCATTCATTGCCTGACGATAAGACAATGGATCTTCTACGCCGTCATCAGGTATGACTACTTGTGTTTCTGTCAAACCCAAGTAGCGGTTAGGTTGTATCACAACCCTCCCACTGCGTCGAAGCTCTCCCACTACGTGAGGAGGACAAGATTGACGAGAAGAACTGCATTCTCCAACAACTCTTGTTGAAGGACCAGGTTCATCAACAACCCTTGTTGATCCTTCTGTAGCTTCTCCTAATACTAACTTACTTCGTGGTCGATGATCTCGAATGTGGTCTTCCTCCAAGAAAGTTGCATTTGTCGATACAAATACTTTATTATCTTGAGGGTCGTAGAAAAGACCACCTCTCGTTTCTTTCGGGTAACCAACAAATTGGCATATTCTCGTACGTGGTTCAAATTTCTTAGGATTTGTCACTAACACATGTGCAGGACAACCCCAGATACGGAAGTAACACAAACTAGGTTTACGCCCCTTCCACAGCTCAAAAGGAGTTTCAGAAACACTTTTTGAGGGAACGTTGTTAAGAATATGTACTGCAGTCGCTACTGCATACCCCCAAAACGAGCTAGGCAACTGAGCATAGCTCATCATAGATCGAACCATGTCTAACAAGGTTCTATTTCTCCTTTCTGATACACCATTCTGCTGAGGTGTACCAGGTGCTGAGAGTTGTGATTGGATTCCATGTTCTATCATATAGTCCTGGAATCTCTGATCTAAATACTCTCCACCTCGATCTGATCGAAGTGTTTTAATCGTTTTACCTAACAGGTTTTCTACCTCAGCCTTAAACTCTTTGAACTTTTCAAGAGTTTCAGACTTATGGCCCATCAGGTACAAGTAATCGTATCGAGAATAATCATCTATGAAAGAGATGAAATATTCATAACCACCTCGAGCCTTTACATTCATTAGACCACAGAGATCCGAATGTATTAGTTCAAGTGGTTCTTTGGCCCTATAACCATTTCAAGTAAAAGGCCTCTTGGTCATTTTACCCTCGAGACACGATTCACAGGGTGGTAAAGATGTATCTTCTATGTCACTTAGAAGTCCATTTTTAACCAAACGATCGATCCGATCGATGTTAATATGACCGAGACGAAGATGCCAAAGATACGTGTTGTTACTTAAAGGAGAAACTTTTTGCCTTTTGTTTTGCGTTTCGGCCGTTTTAAACATTTCATGACTTAAAATAGCCTTAGCATCATTTGGTCTTAACACAAACAAATTATTCTCACGCTTAGCTGAACAAATGCAAACCCCATTCTTTGAGATTAAAGCTTCATTAAGCAAGAAGGAAACAATATAACATTGTTCTAACAAAGCTGAAACAGAAATAAGGTTCCTTTTAATTCTAGGAACCAAATACAAGTTCTCTAAATTTAAAAACCTATTTCTAAAGAATAATTTTGCAGCTCCCACTACACGAGCTGAAACGACGTCTCCCGTTCCGACCTTGAGCGTCATTTCACCCTCTGCCAGCTGCTGGAAATTATTTCCCTGAAAAGAAGAACAAACATGATTAGTGGCTCCCGAATCCAGTATCCAGGCAAACTCATCATGTTCAACGAGACAAGTCTCTAACACAAGTAAATCGAATTTACCTTCTTTTCCTCTTCTCTTCTCAGCAAGGTAGCGGGGACAGTTGCGCTTCCAGTGACCATCTGCATTACAGTGGAAGCATCTGCCTTTGTCGGCCACGACCTTGGCCTTCCCCTTCCCTTGCACAGCCTGTGCAGGAGCCTTCCCCTTATTTCCCTTCCTCTTTTGAATCTGCTTCGATGAAGAAGCCTGAGGTACAGATTTAGTCCCTGAGGATGAACCCTTCAGGAACTTCTTCTTGGAATGGGCCACGTTGGCCTCTCCTTTAACCACACTCTTTCCCTTGCTCTTTTGCAGGGACTCATAAATCTGTAACTCCGAGAGGAGGGTAGTCAGGTTGAACTGAATCTTATTCATGCTCGCGTTCGTCCTGAAAGACAGATAGCTCGCCGGGAGCCAGTGAAGGATGAACGCAACCTGACTGCATTCGCAGACAACCCCGCCATTTGCCTAAGCTATGTTGAATTGGTTAATCATGTCCAGGACATGTTCCCGAACAGATTGACCTTCCAGCATCTTGGCATTGAAGACGTTCTTCAAGGCGTCATGGTGGAGCTGGTAGGACGGAAGTCCAAACATCTCCTGCAGGGAATTCATAATCTCCCTGGCAGTTTCCACGTTCTCGTAACGCTTGGCCAACACTTCAGACAAGCTGACCAAAATATAGACTTTGACCTTTTCATTGGCCTTGGTCCAGCGTTCGTAGGCGTCCTTAACTGCCTGAGCGGCAGTGCGAGGGGGAACAGGAGGACATTCCTCCGTTAAGATGAACCTTAAGTCCTCAACCACGAGTATTGTATTGAGGTTAGATTTCCATTGTGGAAAATTCTCGCCGGTAAGTTGTTCATTTTTAAGCAGGGAAATTATAGAGGAAGACATTGCTGAAAAACAAACAAGTGACCGTATTAGTTATCTTTGCCTTAACCCATCACACAAGCAATACAAACAATTGCATACATCCAATCAATTTTGCAAACAAACAATCAAAGAACCCTAATAAAACTATGATTGTGTTTCGCAACGATGCTTTAGAGGTTTAGAAGAACAGCCACCGAAGGATGATCAGTTGTTCCTCCTCTAAAATGAGACTCTTCTCAGTCAATTTCTAATACCAGAATAACTCATATTCCATTAGATATTAACCATCGTTGTTCGGTCAAGGATTTGTTAACAAATTAACTCCTCCCCGTAAGTGTAACCCTCCCACTTTCAGATCTCAGAGGCACGCACCAACAGGCTACCATTAGGAAAGACAACTGTTGGTAATTAGCCTAAGCGACCCTATCCTATTCAGGAGTTCACGGTGTTCCGAATCCTATGATCAGGCCCTCCGAAGGGGTGGTTGCTCCAGGGCAACACGCAGGCGGATCATAGGAATCTCATGTTGTGACCTAGGGGTGGAGACCGAAGGATACATTGACACGCGTCCCGCTCCCACTTACTATAGTCACTTTCCCCATTCACCTTGGTATTGACCCATGCAAACACTCTCCGAAGGGAGGCCGCTCTATGACGACACGAAACCGAGCATGGATCTCACGGTGTGAACGTCACGGGGACGTAGGAGCAAAACTCAATTTAAATTAAGTTTTGTAATTTTCCTCCCACTAAAGTAACATATCATAAATTTTAGGGTTTGATTAAACCTAGATAAATCCGGCTAAGTCATTTATCTAAGTCTAGTCCTATTATAACTATTATAATAAGACCTAATGTCTAGGTGTATTAAACCAATTTAATTAGCCTAGCGACATTATTCTAACATTAACCTGAGATTAATTCAACTCTGGTATTCCAGATCAGTTCCCAGGTAGGAGGTGTTCCGTTTACCGTCAACTTAAATACCTCCAATCCTTAGACAGAACTTCACTGGTAAAGTTCCCTTATAATCTTAGGAATGTTCGTCCTACTTAGTTCATTAAAACTATTTTAAAACTAAGTAAGATATTCTAATCCTATTAGAAAATGATCGTAGGTCTAATTAATTTTAACCCATTAAAATTAATTCAATTTAACCTAAGATCCTATGTGAACATGCATATCTTGATTATAGATTGACGGTTTCTAATCATAAAATTTTAAACTATTTCAAAATTTTAATGATTAGCCCTATAATCATGCATACTATAGTTTTTAAAACAATTAACAATCATATTCAAGTTAATGAAATTTAAACTATAGTACTTTGCATTGCATGATAATTAATATAACCCTTATATTAACCTATGGATGTATCATGCTCAATGCATTTTGATTTCCATTTAAATAATAAACAATTTTATTATAGCCAAAATTGGAAAATCAACTTAGCATGCTGCAAACAAATTATTTTTAATATAACTCTTATATTAAAACTATGTAATTGCATGCATCATACTTTTCCATGTTCATGAATTTAATATAACTCAACTATATATTAAATATCTCATGAAAAAAAAACCATGCATTATCATCCAAAATTATAATCATATTATAACATCCATAATGCATGAGCATGCTTTATATCCTAAGGTGGGATTAATTTAAATGACATCCACAAAGCATTTAAATAGCGAATAAACCGGTTTAATTGGCCCCTAGGATAATTAAAGCAAAAATTACACTAATTAAAGCTTTAAAACTATCCTATTACATAAGATACAGCTCCATAACTGGTCTAGGATCCACGAACCGACCCGAACCACTTCGAACCGGCCTTGAAAATCCCGAACCGCCCATGAACCGGGTTGAACCGGACCAAACCGGTCCAAATCCAACCCTAACCGCACGAAGCAAACTACCCATTAGGGTTTCAGCACACGTTTTCACGTAAAACAACCGCCGCAAGAAATTGCGACAGTGTCGAGTGATAGCGAGCATAGCTAGCTATCTTTACTGATTTAATTTAGCTAGTCTTTTATGATGTTTGGGCCATTTTATTGTGCTTTATTGTTTATTTTGTAGGAAATGGTTGATTGGAGCTATAATGTCATATTAGAGTTAATCGGGTGCTCGGGGCGTGAAAAGATGCATCAGAATGAAAAGAGTAAAAGTGGAAAAAAGTCAAATCTCGGTCAACAGCAGGCTAGCGTCGAGACGCTAGCTCTTGAGCGTCTCGACGCTCACATTCCATATCAGATTAGGCGCGTAAAGCTCACAACGTCGAGACGCTATGATAGGAAGCGTCCCGACGCTACCGTTTTTCCTTATTCAGAACGCGCGTATAAGAGGCAGCGTCGCGACGCTGTCTTGACAGCGTCTCGACGCTTCGACGAAAAAACAGAATAAAAGCTTATTTTCGGCTAGGTTTAAGGGGGAGTTCGATTTGGGACCTTGGATAGCCGTAAAGAGGACAGAACAGAGCATTTGGAGGCTGAAAACAAAGGGAGAGACTTGGAAATCAACCCATTGTTCATGGGGATCGTGACGGGGACGTCGGGACTCGGCCTACATTGAGTTTTCTTTTCCCTTTTCTTCCTTTAGTTAGATTTATGGCTTTCACATGTTTAGTTGAGCTTGTATTTACATTCATGAGTAGCTAAACTTGTAGCTTAGGGATTGATGTAGTTGATTAAGTTTATGGATTGATTTATGGTTTAAGTTGTGCAATGTTATTGTGTTTGTAATCTTGATTTAATGCTTTCAATTAATTGGCCATTAGTTGAATGATTTAAGTTTCGAATCTAGCTCGGGAGAGGGGATTTGATCTAGACTTGCTCAAGATTGCATGAATAAAGTTTACTTTCTAATTCATGACGGTTTTAGATTAACTTTAGAATTGGTTTAAAGATCTCATTGCCTTGCATGTTAATAAACTTAGATAGGGATATCAAGTTGGTTAATTTGCATGAGAATCAATTATACTCGGGAGAGGTAGTTGTGATTAAAGGGTCTTTGGCTCATAATTCCATTGTGCATAATAACTTATTCCTTAAAATCAATCCTAAACTAAATCGGCGAAATTAATTCCCTAAGTAGTTTTCCCAATTGAATTTCCATTCTTTTTACTTGCTTTGATTCGGTTTTATTATCATCTTTTCATCACTTTTTGATCCCTAAATAAAATTGGGCAAGATAATTCACAATACTTGATTTGCTTAAAAATCCAATCCAGAGGACGACACTCGTATTTACGAACACTTTATTATTACTTGACCCGTGCGCTTGCGGTTAGGAAAAGTCCACATCAAGTTTTTGGCGCCGTTGCCGGGGATTGGCACATTTAGCTAGATTGATATTGTGAAAAAATTGCTTGATCTTAATTTAGGGTGCATTGTTACTTTTTTAGGTTGTTTGCATTTTTTCCTTATTTGTTTTTCTTTACATATTTGATTTTCTAGGTTAGTTTTCTTTTAGTTGAGTAATCTTTTCCATATTTGTGTCTTGTTATTCTTTTTTAGTTTAGTTTTCCTTGTTGGTTAGTTCCCTTATTTGCATTTTGCCATATTTATTTTTGCATTCCATATTAGGTTACTTTGTTTCCTTTTCTAGATTATATTTTCCATTCTTAAATTAGTTGTTTTCTTTTCTTTATTTATTTCCATAATTGTTTTTCTTTTCTTTTTAGGGTATTTTTAATTTTGCATGCGTAGTAGTAGAGAAGTAATACCATTTGATCCTGAGATAGAAAGAACAATTCTTAGGCTTCGAAGGGAAACTAGAGAAAATTTTCAAATGGCTGATCAAAATCAACCTGAGGAGCCTAGGCCTATTAGAGATTATTTTCAGCCTGTGTTTCAGGGGCAACAGTCGGGGATTGTCTATGCACCGATTAATGCCAACAACTTTGAGCTGAAAACCGGTCTCATTCAGATGGCTCGAGACTGTGCATATAGAGGATCGCCCACCGAGGATCCAAATTCTCATCTTAAATCATTTTTGGATATTTGTGGGACGGTAAAGATTAATGGAGTGTCTGAGGATGCTATTCGCTTACGTTTATTTCCCTTTTCTTTGCAGGATAAAGCACGAGATTGGTTGCAGTCTATTACCCCTGGGAGCATCACCACTTGGGATGCTTTGGTCCAGGCCTTTTTAAAGAAATTTTTCCCTCCTGCAAAGACGGTCAAGCTGAGGACCGAGATTGGGACATTCCAACAACAATATGATGAGCAGCTGTTCGAAGCTTGGGAGCGATTCAAAGAGCTACTGAGGAAGTGCCCTCAACATGGTTACCCCGATTGGCTCCAGGTACAATTGTTTTATAATGGTTTAACTCCTAGTACAAAAACGATTGTTGATGCAGCTGCAGGTGGGACTCTGTTGTCCAAGATCGTGGAAAACGCTCGCACACTTTTAGAGGATATGGCCACCAACAGCTATCAGTGGCCATCTGAGCGGTCTACACCTAAAAAGATTGCTGCTGGAGTGTTTGAGGTTGATAAAGTAAGTGCACTCCAGGCCCAGATGACTTCCCTTGCCAATGCTTTTATGAAATTTTCAGGTACATGGAGTGCACAATCAATTGAATCAGCTGCTGCTTTAGCATCCAGACCTCAGGAGGAGACCATCGAGCAGGTTCAGTATGTATCAAATTTTAATTCTAGGGGATATAATAATAGTTCTACACCTACACATTATCACCCTAACAATAGGAACCATGAAAATTTCTCTTATGCTAATACTAAGAATGTTCTTAATCCTCCTGGTTTTGCCCCTCAAACTCAAGATAATAAAAAGTTAGAAGATCTTGTTGGAGCTTTCATTGCAGAGTCTAGTAACAGGACAACCAAATTAGAGGAGGCAGTCATTGCCATCAACTCAACAGTGAATGGCCACAGTACAACTATAAAGAACATTGAGACTCAGCTGGGACAGTTGGTGAATGTTGTAAGTACAATGAACAAAGGTAAGGCCCCAGCTGAACAAGAGAAACCCCAGATGGAGTACTGTAAGGCAATCACTGTGCACCAGGAGGAATCTGAAGAGGAACCTGAATCTGAGGACTATGAAACGCCTACAGGGGAAGCTGAGGAGGACACATCATCTGATGAGGCTGAAAAGCCTAACCTTGAGCCTCCTATTCCTTCTCCCACACTGTTGGTTCCTAAGGAAAAGAAAAAGAAAAAAGAAGAAAAAGAATAATCAGGTTCAGTTTGATAAATTTATGAATGCTTTTATGAATCTGAATATTAATATTCCTTTTGCAGAGGCATTAGAGATGCCCCAATACAAAAGGTTTATGAAGGAGTGGTTAGCGAAGAAGCGAAAAGAAAAGAAGGTTGACACTGTTTATCTTGCTTCCACATGTAGCACCAGAGTACAACAGAAAGTACCTGAAAAAGTAGCAGATCCATGGAGTTTTTCTGTTCCTTGTAGTTTTGGTACTTATTCTTTCAGAGCATTATGTGATTTAGGTGCTAGCATTAATATTATCCCATTGTCCTTGTGTAAGAAGTTAGACATAGGTGAGATTAAATCTACTCCTGTAAAGCTCCAATTGGCTGATCAATTTGTGGTGAGACCAGTTGGTATTGTAGAAAATGTGTTAATCAGAGTAGGTAGATTTTTCCTCCCTATTGATTTATATGTTATGGACATGATAGAAAATCCTTCAATGCCTGTCATATTAGGAAGACCATTCCTCGCTACTGGGCGAGCGATTATAGATATTGAGCGCAGGGAGCTCACTATTAGAGTCAAGAACGAAAAAGAAATCTTTAAAGAAGTTGAAGACTCCAAAGATGAAGTGCTTTACATGGGCTACAGGAAAGGTGCAAGAAAGAGCACCTCTGTTGGATGCACAGAACAAAAGCCTCCTTGAAGCACGTGCAACACGTCGAGCTAATGACGTTAAACAAGCGCTTATGGGAGGCAACCCAAGTAAGTTAGTGTGTTTTCTTTTGTTTTTGATTTATTGTTTGTTTTTGTTTTGTAGGTCTTGTTTTCTTTCTCTCCTTTGCTTTCAAGCTTTCAAGATTCCAAGCTCTCAAGCAAGAAGTCATCATCATTCCAGGCCAGTATTGTTCACTCCTGTCATTCTTTTATTGTTCTCATGCTTGTTTATGCTTATTTTCTTTATACATTGAGGACAATGCATATTTTAAGTTTGGGGGTGGATTAGCATGTTTGTGGAGCCCTTGAGCATCTCGCTTGTGCAAGTTAATTTTGGAAAAATTTTAATTTCTCCCTCATTGGTCCTTGTGTGCATATCTCTTGCTTGCTTGGTTATTGACTTTTGAGCCTTGAGGATTGAGTTATGATTGTTGCATCCATTCTTCCATTGTATGTCTGATTTAGAGTTTGCTCGAGGACTAGCAAAAGCTTAAGTTTGGGGGTATTACGCTGAAGGCTTAGCGTCCCGACGCTGGCGCGATTTCAACCGTTCGCTGGGTAAAATCGCGACAGCGTCGAGACTCTGTAGGCCAAGCGTCCCAACGCTGTTGCGTCTGGAACTCAATTCTGGGCAAAAAACAGCGGCTGAACAGTTCCAATTGGCCTCGATTGATACCGCGTTCTTCACCGATCTTCAACCTATTCTAGACCCGGACTGTACAGACTCAATTTCATGAATTTATGCCCAAAAACACAGGGGCCTATACAAATAATTGCATCAAAACTCATAAAATCTATGGCCAATTAAAACCCAAACAGTTTATCGCAAAAATTAATACATACATTATGCAAGTCCCACCTTACAACCAATCGCAAATCCCAAAAACAGCATTTTAAATACGATAAGGCTCTGATACCAATTGAATGGATAAAAGCTCTTTTCGCAGCGGAAGACAACAGAGACCTTTTTCGAATAAAACGCCGATTGGGAAACCAATACGACGGCAAAATAGATAAATTTACAGCAAGCAAAAAAAAAAAAGAAATCATGCTGTAAAAACAACCATAAAGCATGCTGGACAAAAGATTAAAAATTCTAGATCTAATCTAGAATTGGATCCTAATGATCCTAGTTCAAGAACATATTACCTTTGAAGAAACCCTTGACCGCTACGCCAAATTTTCTATGATTTTCTCCCAAAATACAGCAGCAAACAATACTTGATTTCGTTGGAGAAACAGCACGAACACCACCACAAGGATTCACCGGTATCCTCGAATAGGATGTTGCGTTGGGAGCTTGTGGGAACCAAAAATCTAAGGATATTTCCTGGAGGAAGAACTCTGTATTCTCAGAGAGAGTGCAGAACGAGAGAGAGGATGAGAGGGAGAGTGAGAGGCGTGAGACTAGGGCACTTCTGCAACTGAATGAAGACCACGATAAAAAAGGTAAGTTTAAGCCACCTCACGCATCATCAGGTAACTGAATAGTCAGTTACCTGATAATAATTAATCACAAATTAAAATTAAATTGTAATTAATTAAATTTAATTAATCAATATTAATTAAATCAATATTAATTTAAATCCTATTTAAACTAATATCCCTCTTTAACCTATAGTTCAATTAAATCAAATTTAATTAAACTAAATCAATTAATTAATTCAAAATTAATTAATATATAAAAAATAATAAAATAATAAAATTGAACATCACATATTCAATTATTATTTTCTCTCTCAAAACTATAGTATTAATATACATCCAATGCATATTAATTATAACCTATAGATTTAATATGAACCAAATTCATATTTTAGTTAAATATTCGAACACCTTCGAACATTCAATCCATCCTTAGAATTTTACCTCAACGCCCTGAATGAGCTACCGGTGGGACCTAATGGACCTACAAATCAGAAGCTCCAACGATATGAGATTAGTTGGTTAAACTCATTAACCAAGTTAATCAATATTCGTTAACTGTGGTTCACTCCACTAAAGAACCACAGCTGCACTCTTCTCACTGCAGATATATTTCTGTATCCACGGATATTGACCGTCAACAGCAAGTTAGCCCTTCACGTGTGTTCGTACCCCAGCTAGGTCAAATTACCGTTTTACCCCTGGGCTACCTCTTAATCCTTAAGTACCAGTGCTCCTCTAATGAACAACCTGTTTGTGGTCCAACCAACAAACATAAATCCCTCTCGTGCCATAAAGAGGGTAGGGCCCATTGTTCAAGACCCGGAGACACCACTTAAGGGAACACACCTCTACTTACCCTCATATCAGGAAGGAGTGAATTCCATCTTGTAAGACTACGTTCCCAGCTCCCCACTCGGTCTTGTCCCCAAAATGGTAGGCTTATTGAGTCGGCGAACAGGCCACTCTCACCCGTACAAATCAAAGGACAATCCCTCATGGACAGGAGTCTATAATCCACTCAGGATTAAGGCCAAGTTGCCTAGGTCATCCTAGTGAAATAGAAACCAAGCTAACTAACGGTGTTACAGTTAGTGGTTAACTATTTCGCGGTCCGGTCTTTGTGCAAACTCATTGCACAGGATACCCCCACTCGCATGTCAACCACATGAACGCGTTGGATCAATACGTTTGTATCAATATACAAAGCGGTCGTATCCATAGTGTCACCAGGATAAGGTACTCAGCCTTATCCCTATACTACAGACCCTTTAGGCTAAAACTTGAACATTGATCCCCGTATGTCCCTACATACTAGTTCAAGCCTCATTCTGTTAGCCATGGATGTTTAGTTTATTGGATTAGGGTTAACAAGACAAGATATAATACAAACATTGAATAATACATCACTTTATTAATGTTCGGTCAAATGTACATTTACTATCTACGAGTTTTAGGGCATAAAACCCAACAAACAACCATAATAAAAATGTAAATGTTTTGTTTAAAACTTGTGGATAGTAAATGTAACATGCCACCTAAAAGGGCCATGCCATGGGCATTTGATGACAGCGGTTGGAATAGATGGTAATGATGGCATATATCCTATTGCATGGGTTGTGGTGGAGGCGGAGACAAAAGATAGTTGGACATGGTTTCTTTCCCTCCTTCAAGATGATCTAGGCAATTTCCACTCCAAAGGATTTACTTTCATCTCAGACCAACAAAAGGTAACTCTATATTTTTAAATTTGCTCCATTCACCTAATTATGGTTTCACAAAAAGTTGCACTTTTGGTCTTTTTAAATCATCCTATGTTGTTTGTTTGTTTTTATTTCATGCACATGAGTTATTTGTTTTTGTATAGGGTCTTGTTCCAACTTTCGACGATGTGTTCCCAGATGTCGACCATAGGTTTTGTGTGCGACATTTATACAACAATTTTCAGGAGCAATTCAAGGGTTTGGCTTTGAAAGATATGTGTTGGAATGTTGTGAGGGCCACTACGAAGCCTGAGTTTGACAAGATTATGATGGAAATTGGTAATTGGATGTTCGTGCTTACCAGTATTTGAATGGTATAACAACAAAGTATTGGTCTAAGCATTCTTTTTCTACACAAATCAAATGTGATCTTTTGTTGAACAATATGTCTGAATGCTTTAATGCCTATATTTTGCAAGCAAGGGATAAACCGATAATCAAAATGCTTGAGACCATTCGAAAACTTGTTATGTCTAGATTGTCAACGAAATATAAGGTTTATAGTAGTTTGAAAGGAGAGTTAGGGCCTAGAGTGTAGAAAAAATTGGATAAATGTAAGAGACAACCTAGAAACTGCATACCAAGATGGGCGGGGAACATGATGTTTGAGGTAGAGAGGAGGGGTATTTCACAAAATAAGGTAGACTTGAATGAAAAAACTTGTAGTTGTCGGTCACGGGATTTAACAGGCATACCTTGTGTTCATGCTATACAAAGTATATATTACCTTTAAAAAAACCTGAGGAGTTTGTACACAAGTCTTACCATGAGCAGACCTTGGTGAATGTTTACTCCTACTTCATCAAACCGGTCAATGGTCACCCTTTATGGCCAAGAACCACAATAGAACCGTTGCTACCACCTAAGATCCGAAGGCCCCCTGGCAGACCGAAGAGATAGAGAAGAAGAGATGTTGATGAAGTTGCACCGTCTCATGAAAAGCAACGCATTCAAGTTGTTACCAAGTGCAACCGATGTAAAGGTACAGGACATAATGCCAGATCTTGTAGGGGGCCAATAGCACGAAGTTCAACCAGGAGAAGAAGAGATAGAACCTTCATGGGATTGAACATTCCTATTAATGTAAGTGTGACTTCACATTGTGTTCATTCACCTTATTTTCATTCACCTTGTATTCACCTTGTGTTCATTCACTACTTGTGTTTGCCGGAGGTTGAAACTGGAGTTACTACTAACGAAATAGCACTTGAAGATGGTAGACAAAACAATGAAAGTGAAGCATAGAGGGACGAAAGAAATATTGGAACCCAACAACCTACAAATCAACCATCGCTTTCTCTTTTGCATAGGTTTAGATCTAGGACAAATATGGAGATTTTTTTTGTGTGAATATGACAATTTTTTTTTTTAAACTCTATTTTTGTATAGCAGTTTGATGGTGCATAATATGTATGTCCATTAATTTAGTTGTAAATGAGTTACTTTGTTGAGGTTCAATTGTGGCCTTTTGTTGGAAATGATGAGCAAGTCAAACAACTTTTCTGAAAATGATGAAAAACTCAGAGATTCTTTGTCTATGTTTTTAAATATTGAAATAACAAGTTACTGAGTTCATGTTTCAACTTTTTTAGGATGCAATCTTACCATTAATTTATTTTTGCTTGTTTTCTTAGTGTGTGTACATATATATATATATATATATATATATATATAGATATATATTAATGTTGAAGATGTCGTTCACTTGATAGTTGATGTTGTTATGTGTTGTAGATTCTGATGCAATGGTCCTGAACAAAATATTTCAGGTTCTTCTTGCTTTATGAAAAATTAGGCATCCATTATGTTGAGCAATCAACGTGTCTGCACCATTGTTAATATTTGTTTTTGCATAGTGCATTAGGCAGCCTCAAAGGGTGAGCTACTGCAACAGATGTGTAAATATTTGGGGCATTCAATATTATACCCATATATAAACCAAACAATGTAAACTCAAAAAGGTTCCAAAATCAATTATTGATAGGTAAATATTTCAATCTCAAACTTTTCATGTTCCGTGTTCCACGATGAACATGTTTATAATACTACAACACATGTGGAGAGAAGAAATAATTAAAGGAAAAAAACAGGAAAAGGTTGACAGATATGCCTAAGATTCTGCCTAGAGAATTCTTGCTTGAAATCTTCAGTGATTGTGGGAGACTTGATTTCAATGATTGTGGGAGACTTTCCAACATCGATTTGAAGTATTATGAACCTCATTGAGAGGTTCTACATCTTGCATCTTTTGAAGCTTTCACCAAGTCAACCAACATCTTATTTTTAGCCTCTGCATCCTTAGCTTTAACTGTCATTGCTTCAAGCCGTGTTTTAAGTTCTTGGTTCTCACATATAGCCAATTCGAGAGCATTAGTTTTCACCTCTAAGTATGCCTTTAGCTGGGAGTATTCGTCCCTGTAACAAGTTCCCAACACTCATACAACATATTGAAATGAATTCTTCAAATCAATTCACAAGTCCAATCTGCCAAGAATTATGAATGGGCTTTAAGTATAACTAAAAGAGTAGTAACTTGAACAGAAAATAGCAATTATCCACCATCAAGCTCAATTTCTCAATAATAACAAAATGCCCAAAGCGTTAGAATCGTCCGAAAAATTCCTTTTGATGTGGCATGATATAATGTAATTCACCGTGAAATGTGCTCAAGAATATCCTGACATTTTAGGATGTTTAAGTTGTGAAGCTCCACCTTCATCAAAATGGGATAACTAATTTCCATTGAATACAAATTACACTTCATCTAGAAAAGACAGAACCATATATACTTAAACAACAAAGAAACATCTTGATTTTAAAGGAGAAAAAGAATCAATCATCATCTACCTCAACCATGTATACTTAAACAACAAAGCAACATCTACAAAAGACAGAACCATATACCAATGCTTGAGTACAAACCCTGACATTGATAATCTAACATGAAGATTTTCACCACGTCCTGCACACTTAACTCCTGCACACTTAACTCTATTTTCATCACACATTACGTCAGTAACTTTCACTTGAGTCTGTGCAATGCATTAAAATCCTTAATCCCCATTGTAAGACGAAAAACAGCAAATTGAAGAAAGAACACACAAAAAGTGAAAAATAAATATACAAGTTACTACTATGATGACCCAGATAACATGAAAATCAAAATCTCAGTCTTGAGTCTAATTTCGATTGTTTTCTCCCTATTTTGTATAAAAATATTATGCAATACAAATCCTAACATATTTATTTGCACTTACCTCTACTGGAATTTAAGGTTCAAAAAAACCCAGAACGATGAACACTGAAGCGGGTCTTTGACGTTTCTTCATGCCTCCTCATTCAAATCATAATCTCATCAGTCTGGTCAGAATCGCTAGACCCATCGGAATCGCAGGCTCGTCGTCGCAATCGCAATCGAATACTTTCCAATTGTACCGAAGACTCCAAACAGAATCCCTTGAATTCACACTTCACACGCACGCAAGGATATTTCAATTTTAGGGTTTAATTCTTTCACTTAATTTTCTAAAGTCAGCATTCATTTTAGCACAATCATCCAGTCATGTAAGCAATTAGATTGTACAGTCAACTTTCAGTTTGCATTTAACGATTCTGTTAGTGATAGGGACCTTTTAAATATATTCTTAAAAACTCAGGGACTAAAAAGGTCTATTTTAAAAACTCAGGGACCAAATGCACTTAGGGCTGAAAACTCGTGGACTAAAAAGGTAATTTTCCCAAAACCTTCTTATATTCCAACTTTCAAGATTCTATGCATTGCATTTATTATTGATAATGGATTATTATTTAATTAATTCTCTGTTTATAATTAATTATGAATGAGATATTTGTAAATTAGTAAGTTAAAGAAGAGACAAAAGTGTTAAAAATATTTTTTCAATATTCTCATTCTTTGATATATATATATATATATATATATACACACACACACAGAATAGAGAAGGTGAACATAAGGACAAGGATTGCAAAGGTGATGGGAATAGTGATGTGCACAGATGATGTTGTTGTTATGACGTTTTACAAAGGCCACTATTTCAAGCCACTTCTTACTCACCAATTTTTCCACAATGCTCAAACTCAACTTCAACATCCACGTGCCACCTCTACAAAAATATGGTTCTTGGGTTGTCTTTTCTTGGTCGTCTCTAGTTTCTCTTATTGCATTTGGTTGGTCCTCCAGGTAACCTTTAATTTTCGAAAAACATATACTAATTAAGATCAAAACTAATTTTGAAATTTTGGGCGGACTCGATTTTTGGTAAACTCCCTGATCGACTTGTTTTCTCATGCCTGCAATCGACTATGAGTATCATTCAATCCTTGATTTTAACTGTTTATTATGGAGAGACATCCTTCTCAATGGCAATTGGGCTGGAATATCAAACTCTTTTCTCTAGTCTATTGTGTAAGTATATAAATTAATAGTTTATGATCATACTTCTGCGATTCATGAAGTTTTAAAGTTAATAATGTTATGTTATTATACACATTATATAATCAATTTGTGTTGTGTATTCTATTTTTAGTCTAGTCTATGAGACTAATTTTAATTTAACTTTGAAATATGTGTATCGGGTCATTTTCATTGTTGTCATTGCATACACCCTTCAATCTTGGGTGATCAAACAAAAGGGTCCACTTTTTCATGCCATGAATACACCTTTGGAAGTAGTTGCAACAATGATTGAGTCTCAATTTCTCTTATCCGAAAGCATTTATTTGGGAAGGTAAAATTCACCGTATTAATTCTGTGTTTTATAATTTAATTGAGTTGTAATATAATTGATACTAGAAATAGCTAACAAACCATCTGAACTGGAAATAGTCTAAAACTATATTTAATTTTCTCACTCATTATGTTATTTTTCTTTTCCTACTACCATTCATCTTCCTTACTGTATTTCCATCTTTTGTATATAATAATGGAATATGCTATCGGTTTTTGTAATTATCTGACTTTTACTTACTATCATGACGCCAAATACTAGTATTTTGTCGAGGTATAAATTAAATTGAATAATTGGTTTGTAAAAGTATTATAATACAGTTAAAACTTTTATGTGCATTTAATTTAATATTATGAAGTTCATAATCCTCCGTTGTTAAACCCTAAATCTAACATATATATATATATACAAGTGTGATATATTAAATGAAATATAAAAAACTACATATATATATAACATTGAAGAAATTTATAAAGCATTGAAAATAAGAATACATTAAAAATCATAAGATTAGAATGAATATATACATCGAGTATATAAGCTTGGAAGTTAGGATGAGGAGAAAGAAGATGACAGTGGTGGTATGTATTAGGAAGGTAAAATTATAAAATATCAAAATTATATATATATACATATATACGCATACTTTGAGTGAGTTATCGTTTAAAACATAGTGTCATGAGAGCCAAAATGATGGTTCCAAGAACTTGACGATAGAAGATAAAGACATAGTTACTCATGCCAGAAACCAAAGCAACTTTGGACATGTGATTCAATCCAGTCAAGGTAAGTTACACAAGCAAGAAAAGACAATTTTGATTCTATTATTATTATTATGTAAAGGTAAGTTTACTAATATGAAGAAGAAGGATGAGAGGAAATTAAATAAATGAGAGGGAGAAAAAAAACAGGTTACGAATGTAAAAAAAAAACAAAGGTTACGAATGTATTTAAAAAATGTGATGGAGAAAAAAAAAACAAAGGTTACACATGATCAGATCATTAGCAACATCAAAATGTTATGTCATTAATTTCATAATTTCACATATCGAATCAACAATCGGTTAGCAGAATTTTAGCAACAAAATCTCCCTCTTTTTGTTAGTTATGATTCCTCCCCTATTTGAGGAAGGTAGTTGGGGTGAAAACGGGTCGGGTCGAGTCGAGTTTTCATTAAAAAAAAAAAAAAAAAAAAAAAAAAAACCCGACCAGACACAAATCGGTTTTAAAGTAAACCGACCCGACCCGATTAGAATCGGGTTTGATTGGGTCGATTTGAAGCGAAAATCCATGAGAAAAATGAAAAACAAAATCCAGGTCCGTCCCTAATGAGATGGGGCCCTATGATACTTTTTAAAATGAGGTCCTAAAATATTTTATAACATGGGTAAAATTGTAAAATATCAAAATTATATATATATATACACACACATACATACATATATATGTACATATATACACATACATACATACATACATATGTACATATATACACATATTTTGAGTGAGTTACCGTTTAAAACATAGTGGCATGAGAGCCAAAATGATGGTTCCAAAAGCTTGGCGATAGAAGATAAAGACATAGTTACTCATGTCAGAAACCAAAGCAACTTTGGACATGTGATTTAATCCACCCAAGGTAAGTTACACTAGTAGTGAAGCAAGAAAAGGCAATTTTGATTCCATTATTATTATGTAAAGGTAAGTTTACTAATATGAAGAAGAAGGTTGAAAGGAAATAAAAGAAATGAGAGGGAGAAAAAAAACAGGTTACGAATGTAAAAAAAAAAAAACAAAGGTTACGAATGTATTTAAAAATGTGATGGAGAAAAAAAACAAAGGTTACACATGATCGGATCAACAATCTGTTAGAAACATCTAAAGGGTATGTCATTAATTTCATAATTTCACATATCGAATCAACAATCTATTTTAGCAACAAAATCTCCCTCTTTTTGTTAGTTATGATTCCTCCCCTATTTGAGGAAGGTAGTTGGGGTGAAAACAGATCGGGTCGAGTCGGGTTTTCATTAAAAAAAACCCCGACCAGACACAAATCGGTTTTAAAGTAAACCGACCCGACCTGATTAGAATCAGGTTGGATTGGGTAAAAATGAAAAACAAAATCCAGGTCCGTCCCTAATGACATGGGACCCTATGATACTTTTTAAAATGAGGTCCTAAAATATTTTATAACATAGGTAAAATTGTAAAATATCAAAATTATATATATATATATATATATATATATATACACATACATATATATGTACATATATACACATACATACATATGTACATATATACACATACTTTGAGTGAGTTACCGTTTAAAACATAGTGGCATGATAGCCAAAATGATGGTTCCAAGAGCTTGGCGATAGAAGATAAAGACATAGTTACTCATGCCAGAAACCAAAGCAACTTTGGACATGTGATTTAATCCACCCAAGGTAAGTTACACTAGTAGTGAAGCAAGAAAAGAAAATTTTGATTCCATTATTATTATGTAAAGGTAAGTTTACTAATATGAAGAAGAAGGATGAGAGGAAATTAAAGAAATGAGAGGGAGAAAAAAAACAAGTTACGAATGTAAAAAAAAAAAACAAAGGTTACGAATGTATATAAAAAATGTGATGGAGAAAAAAAACAAAGGTTACACATGATCGGATCAACAATCTGTTAGCAACATCTAAAGGTTATGTCATTAATTTCCTAATTTCACATATCGAATCAACAATCGGTTAGCAGGATTTTAGCAACAAAATCTCCCTCTTTTTGTTAGTTATGATTCCTCCCCTATTTGAGGAAGGTAGTTGGGGTGAAAACGGGTCGGGTCGGGTCGAATTTTCATTAAAAAAAGACTCAACCAGACACAAATCGGTTTTAAAGTAAACCGACCCGAACCGATTAGAATCGGGTTGGATCGGGTCGATTTGAAGCGAAAATCCATGAGAAAAATGAAAAACAAAATCCAAGTCCATCCCTAATGAGATGGGCCCTATGATACTTTTTAAAATGAGGTCCTAAAATATTTTATAACATAGGTAAAATTGGAAAATATCAAAATTATATATATATACACACATACATACATATATATATGTACATATATACACATACATACATACATATGTACATATATACACATACTTTGAGTGAGTTACCGTTTAAGACATAGTGGCATGAGAGCCAAAATGATGGTTCCAAGAGCTTGGCGATAGAAGATAAAGACATAGTTACTCATGCCAGAAACCAAAGCAACTTTGGACATGAGATTCAATCCAACCAAGGTAAGTTGCACTAGTAGTGAAGCAAGAAAATGCAACTTTGATTCCATTATTATTATGTAAAGGTAAGTTGACTAATATGAAGAAGGAGGAAGAGAGGAAAAGAAATGAGAGGGAGAAAAAAAACAGGTTACGAATGTAAAAAAAAAAGTTACACATGATCGAATCAACAATCTGTTAGCAACATCTAAAGGTTACATCATCAATTTCATAATTTATCGAATCAACGATCGGTTAGCAGGTTACATAATTTCACATATCGAATCAACAATCGGTTAGCAGGTTAGATTTTAGCAACAAAATCTCCCTCTTTTTGTTAGTTATGATTCCTCCCCTATTTGAGGAAGGTAGTTGGGGTGAAAACGGGTCGGGTCGGGTTTTCATAAAAACCTACCCGACCCGACACAAATCAGTTTTAAAGTAAACTAACCCGACTCGATTAGAATCGGTTTGGATCGGGTCGGTTTGAAGCGGAAAACAAAACTCACAGATTAAAACGAACGGCTTCGCCTCCTTCCCAAAACTCAAAATGAGATCGAGAAAGAAAAGAGAATTTGAGAGCACCCTCCATTTCAAAGAGCTAAAAAAGCAAACCAAAGATCTAAACAAATCCACATTATAGAAAGAACAAAGCATGAAGAAGAAGGAGAAAAATAAAAAATCAAATACCTGTGAAGTATTATAATCAGATAATGAGGAAGATTGGGTATAACACTTGTTCCTCAATCTGACAAGACCTTCAACCTCATCCCTCTTTCTCTCTCTATGAATCTCTTTTTTTCTCTTCCTCCTCCACTATGAATAACAAGACAAACTAAAAAAAAAAAAAACCTGAGAAATCCCTTTTCGTCTCTTCCTCCTCCACTCTCAATAACAGGACAAGCTAAAAAAAAAAACCTGAGATGACGCCGTTCATTTCGTGGTGGAGGAGGCGACGAAAAGGTGGCGACGGTGGGAGGACGTCGTGGAGAAGACGATGTTCATTCCATAAAAACAATGGTTGAGAGAGAGAAAGGGGAAAGAAAACAACGACAGTGCTGAAACTGAAGAAACCCTACAAGTTGAATTTTTATCAAAACTCAGAATCGAACCGAACCGGTGCGGTTCGGGCTGTATAAATTTAAAAACCCCTAGTTTGTATTGGAGAAGACGTTCGATTCCTCTCTTGATTTAATGAAGTTATTTTTTTAAAAAAAAAATACATGCCACATCACTGTTTTTTTCTAGAGACATCTCAATCTTGAATAAAGCAAGTATACATCTTGTCTACGACAATCAAAATTAAGATGCTTCTTTGCAATTGTCAATGGTTCTTTATGTTGGAAATAATAAATAAATATATATATATGAGTATGAATTGAAATGAACCGATAAAGCTGTGACGTGGAAAACCACTGCCCTGAAAGCGAAATTCCGGCTCGATCGTGGTGCAACCGAGATTCAACCGTTCGCTCCCGAAGGTTAACACAACAACTCTAAAAACTCACGTGCACTCGTAGTTAGGAGCTGGAACAGACACTACAATTACCCAGACCAAGAAGGGAAGAGGAAAGATCTCTACACCAAACAGAACCAAAAGCCTCCCTATTTATACAAAAGGGAGACTTTATTTTTGGTGGTTCTATAATTAGCAAAGTCAAATTTAGTGCCCTCTAAATTTAAGAAGCACTAAATTTATCAAGTAGTTTTTTTTTCCTTTGACTTGAATTAGTCATTCCCCACAATCCCCCACGAATGACTAATACATTTTTTGGGTAAAGGAAGGAATTTTGGTACTTAAGCATTAATATTTTTCGATTTGAATTAATGCATAGTGAAATGAGGCAACAACGTAGCTAGTGAAAGTGAAATAATTCTTGAACTTCCAAAAGCTTAGGTTGAGACCCCCATGACACGTACTAATTCCTTAATGTATGCTATTCCGCGATAAAATTTCTTCAAAGCACTATTATAGACCATTATACTCTCAAACCTTGAGTTCTTATGAGTGCTCTAGAAAGAAAAATCTCTTATTCTTTCATGGAACGTCGTCCACCTTCACACTCATTTAGTGCTTTATCAAGTCTATCATAGATAAATCACTCAAAACTGAGCTATGAAGACTTTACACAATATCCATCAAGTCCATACAGACCACCCAAATAAAGGGCTATGGATTCACAAAATACATCGCACCATCCATCAAGTCCATAAATGGACCACCCAAAATGAGGGCTATGGTGTACTGAGACATATTAGACTCAGATTTCATCAAAATCATCCATCAAGTCTTTTTTAGGACCACCCAAATACAGGGCTATTGATTTAATGCTTCAACATATGGTTTCGTTTGACCACTTAATAATGGTTTCCACCATAGTTCTCAATCCAAGAGTTTAATTTCACATCCCCTGATATATTTCTCTTGCCATTATACACATAATAGCAGCCCAATGACCCCCACAATGGAATGTCACATAATAGGTTTTTTCAACCATTTCACTTCTTGATATGCTAGTTTCAAAGCTATGAATGGTAGAGCAAGCAATACACATCCGTTTAAAAGATTTCAGCAATCCATCTCTCATAAGATTTCTATAGTTTCGACCAATTTTATTCATCTAATTGGTCAATTAAATTGTTCTTGCATATACATGACATGCAAAAACTCAATCAACGTCCATCAATAGAAACATATGTTTCTTTACGTTGCAATATTGTCTTTTAAAATATTCCCCCCACATTTTGAGATATTTTGTATAACATATATACTTTAATCTCTTAAAACATTATCACATGTATAAATCAAAAAAATGCTGCAACAATTTTCTACAATGTGATAATCAAAATTATAAGACATGGGGGAAATTTATTTTCCTTTCAAGATTATAGACATGCTCAATAAAATATTCATATAGAATAATTTTATATATATTTTTCAATATATACAAAGACAGCCAACAAAACCTTAAGCCACCATTGTTTCAAAAATGCATTTCATATAGGTAGCTATGAAGATCTTAAACCATCCAAAACCATTTCTTAATGTGCAACATATATAATTGAGATATTATAGGCCAAGCTAAATTAATAACTACAATAATATCTAGCTTAAAAAAAATTCATGGCCAAATAAAATACTCAATAAACATTGGAATATAATGCATGCACTTAAATTGCTAATTTGAGATATCATAGTACCTCATTTTCTTCTAATCAAGCTGCATTTTCTTCTAATCAAGTTATCCTTGCCATGTGCCTTTGTCCCTATCTCGAATTATTGCAGGGAGAAGCCTTTGTTCATCTCTCGACTTATTGGACCTTTTGTAGTCGCTAATTTCAAGAGCTCTAAGAGCTCTCTCCAAGGAACTAGTAATTCTAAAATAGAGAAAATAGAGAGATTAGAAAAGCAAAGAAAAATCTCAACCATAATGGAATGATTCCATCCATGCTAACAAAGACACATTGAACAACAGTGACACATCAATTAAGGTATAATATTCTTTTCTTCAACTGAATTTCTATAATTCACACAAAAACTTGCACAACCGTTAATGGGTGAATAAATTAAAACACTACATAAATCAAATTTAAGAAAAGAACTTATACTACTTGCCCATTTCAAAAAATTCAATTCACACTACTTCGCTTTCAGATTGTTGGAAATAATAAATAAATATATATATATGAGTGTCGGGCTCCTAGAGTGAGTGAAATTATGATCTGAAAAGACTTTAGAATTCCCGTGCAAGTATACACAGTCCGCAGCAAGTAATAAGTATTTGTCAATCCAAGGCCTGAACTAGCTTCCACTCTATCTATTTTGTATGAATCTTTTAATGGTTTCAAGGTAATAAAAATGATTGGGTTTTATAAGAATTATGCTGAAGCAAAGTAAATGACAGAACAACAAGTAAACAAATAGGCAGACAGATTAGAGACAGGCGCTGGTTAGGTTTAGTAATTGTTTTAAAAGATGCTCTAGCAATATTATTGATCATGCAATCTCTCGCAGTATTATTAGCGGATTCCTCCCGGAACTCCGGATCTCTTGGAATGTGTTTCAACCCCAATGAAGTACGACTGATCAAGCACTAGGCAACTGACTATCCTTAGCTCAGTCACTGGCGTTCACCAATACACAATGATCGTAGTGTGGTTAATCGCCACACACTCTCTAAATCATCCCTGAAACTAGAGAGAGGTATTCATACCGGCTGACCAGGCGGGCATAAAATGTAAATAAGCCCAACAATTAACCAAGATGCAATAATCAATATATTATTAGAGATGAAGCACAACAACTACATACTCCCTAACCAACGCCTAAAGCTACTTAGTTCATAATTTGCATGGAAATGCACGCTACAATCTGAGTAGGCATGTTCATAATCACAAGATAATAAAGAAAATAATAATCTCCTCAATCAGCCTGCGGATGATGGTGTTCTTGGTGGTCTCCAATCTCTCTCCTCTATTCGGCTCCCAAAGATGGAAGGAACTTTCCAAGAATGGAACGTTTTCTCCCAAAAGTGGAATGGTTTTGGCTTGGGCGGCTACTTCCTTTTATAGAGTTGAAGGAGACTTGAATTAGGTCAACCTGGACACGTGTAAGGCTCTCCTTGCTCCTTTATCACGAAAATAACTCAACAGAAGTCGGTTCATGGAGTTGGCTAACGAACTGTGACGTGGCAGTTTTGCTCCCAGCTATGCTGCAGCACAAAGTTTTCTCCCTCAAGTCGTCCAGCAATAGATTCTGCACAAAATGATTTCCAAAGCTTCCATTCTTCCAAATGGGTTAAAACATGTAATATCTATCCAAAACCAACCCTATTAAGCACAAAAGACACACAAATCAATATAGAAATGAGGCCTAAATAACTACCTTTAGGGCAGTTATCACACCCCCAAACTTGAACTATTGCGCGTCCCGAGTAATACTAACCAACCTTCCTTCAAGAATTCAAAACATTAGACAAGGAATAGCTTAATCAAACCAGACAGTCCAACACTACCTTTGACCTTTACCTGAGCACTCTGCAAAACCGAGCTCTGCTACAGCAAAATGATTCCTCCGGCATGGACAAATAATCACCACTTTTTAACTTAATTCTAAGATCTTGCCACAACCTAGCTCTATTATTAGACATCTTAAAATATATTTTTAAGGGGTTTATATCCTTGTTTTTCAGACTTAAAGCAGTCTTACAGTCATAAGCTCTTAAGCATGGGATGGCCCACTTTATGGTGCAGTATACCCTTACCTCAAGCTCATCACCAACTAGGCTCAATACTCTTTGTAAAGCTCAAAAATCCTTAGTTATTCTATCTCTTGTCCCTCAGAATGGCGACATTTTATGATGAAGCTCACCTAAGTTCTGGGAGACAGAAAAACTGCTAGATCATCATTCATCCTTCAAACCTTTTGCTCCATGAATTTTCTCAGCAAAATATTCAAAAATCATTTTTTTCAGCAAATAATTCATCACTTTTTTCCACTTTTCCTAGGTTATCTTTTGACGCGAAGACAAAGTGTGGGTATCACAAATGTCCCCGGTTACTCAATAACCTAACAAATTTTTAAATGAAGGAGAGGAATGCTCGAGCAAAACAATTGGAGTAGCAAAAAGTCCCCCAAACTTAAATTATTCATTGTCCCCAATGAATCATTAATTATTGCAATTATACCCCCAAACTTAAATTTTTCTATCTGAATTTTTAAACTAAACGTGGGACTAAAACTAAGCTTAAAGTGGATCATATAAGTCAACACTACCTCCAAAATCTTCTTTGCCGCAGCAATAGTCTAGGCTAGAAGAAATGCTCAAGCAAAAGGTTTCTAGAGATCAGAATACCTTGATCTAATTAAGCTTATCCAGTCCAAGCTTTAAAAATTCAGAAGAAAATTAGTTAAGTTAGCATTACTTAGTGCTCATAGAATGGAAACAGCGAGAAATTTCATTAAAAAGAAAAGATATTACATCAGCAGAGATATATTTATAAAGCAGAAAATTAAAAAGAAAAGACAAAACAAGCAAATATAGAAGAAGATGCGGTCAGGAATGCGCGAGCAAACAAAATATTTCAACAAAAAGATTGCGCGCCCAAATTCTCCTCCTTCAATCTTCCTGACCCAAGTCTTCTTCTTCATCTTCCTTCTCAATAGGCGGTGGCGGGATCCAGGGGTTCAGTAGGTCCTCGGGGAATGCAGGAAGGGCTGGATATGGTTTTGAAAAATTTTCTTGCAGCGCCATCTTCAAACCAGCATCACGATTCTTAACATAGGTCCAGAAGGTTAAAGTTTGCCTTTCAGCAAACTCCTGCCTGTTGGCCAAAATGCCAGTTGTTCTAGAATCTTGTTGATGCCGTAGATAAGCCCACCTTGACGTACCTCCTACGTACGCTGGAGCCGTGCCAAATTGGGTGTATCGATGATTCCCTTATCCGGTAAAATCACATCATCTTCACTCTCTGGTACCCCTGCCCTCCGGCATAGCATCGTGATAGTGTTGGGGAAAAACAGCTTCCCCACCTTTTTCCGCCAGCAATCAAGAATCTCAGAAGAAATTATTTTTCCTACGTCAATACTCATCGAGCGAAGAATAGCAAAAGCAAGCAATACCCTATCCCGAGATACTGTGGAGTCGTGCGTTGTCGGCAGTAAGCGCAACCTAATGAATCTCATCCACGTGTTGGTCTCGCTCTTCAAGTAAGCAGCCTGAAACGTGCGCTTCTCCGTCTTCGACAACCTCCACTGAGCCCCCTCAATGCCAACCTCTCTGACAACCGCGTTTAATTGGTCGCTAAATGGTGCAACCATCATCTCATTAAAGGTCGCATGCGAAAAATCTTGGAGGATTGAACATATCATTAACGGCTTCTGGGCTCCAGTCCATGGGTATTCCTCGAACTATAACCTGAAATTCTCCCTGATCATCAAGATTCGCGTAAAATTCCCGAACAATGTTGGAATTAACAGGCTCTGGTTTCGCACAAAATTGGCTCCAACCGAGGTTCGTTATTCCAGTCTGTAAGAATCGTGGCACATCATCGTCAAATCCTCGTTCGAACAGGAAGTCTCGTTTCAGCATCTCCTGCTATTTTGCTCGAGCAAGGTGGTTGACGAAGCGAATAAAAGGTAATCTTCGTTCTTCAACCTCGTTAGCCTCATCTGATGCCTCAGCAATACCTTTGCCCTTGTCTTCCCTCCGCTTGGGCAAAATCTCTTCCTCAGCCTTCTTTTCTTCTTCTTCTCGTGCTCTGTCTTCAGCCTCCTTCTTTTCTTGCTTTTTCTCAACATTTTCCTCTCGAATCGTTTCTGGGGCTATCAGTTCTGCTTCAGGATTTTGAACTCCCTCCGTATCTGGGACATTCACTGGTTCTTCTTGGATAGTTTCTTGACCTTCAACCCTCTGTTGTTTCCTTCGCCTCTTGGCTTCCTTTTCTTCGGGTGTTCTCTTCTTCTTTGTCTTTGCTTTCGGTACCTTTGGCACTGTTTCCTCCTCATTATCTCTTTCTCTGTTTGCTCTCGTTTTTGTCATGGCAGACTCAGGGTTTTCCAAAGAAAAGCTAATAGCGAGCATAGCTAGCTATCTTTACTTATTGAATTTAGCTAGTCTTTGATGATTATTGGCCATTTTATTGCAATTTATTGTTTATTTTGTAGGAAATGGTTGATTGGAGCTATAGCGCAATATTGGAGTTAATCGGGTGCTCGGGACGCGAAAAGATGCAAAGGAAGAAAAAAGAATTAAAAAGGAAAAAAGTCAAAATTCGGTCAAATGGTGACTAGCGTCTCGACGCTAGCCCTTAGGCGTCTCGACGCTAGCATTCCTTATTCTGATAGGCGCGAAATCATCGCAGCGTCGAGACGCTGCGACCTTAGCGTCTCGACGCTGTGTAATTTCCTTTCCAGATCACGCGTGTTAAGAGGCAGCATCTCGACGCTACAGCAAAAAATCTGCAATATAAGCATCCTTTCGGCTAGGTTTTTGGGGGATTCAATTTTGGGATTTCTTGGAGCCGTAAAGAGGGCAGAAACAGAGCAATTGAAGGCTGAAACAAAGGGAGAGATTCGGAAATCAACCCATTGTTCGTGGGGATCGTGACGGGGACGTCGGTCTCGGCCTACATTGAGTTTTCTTTTCCCTTTCCTTTTCTTTAGCTAGAGTTTATGGCATTATTATGTTTAGTTGAGCTTGTATTTACACTCATGAGTAGCTAAACTCATAGCTTAGGGATTGATGTAGTTGATTTTGTTCATGGATTGATTTATGGTTTAAGTTGTGCAATGTTTATTATGTTTGTGATCTTGATTTAATGCTTTCAATTAATTGGCCATTAGTTGAATGATTTAAGTTTTGAATCTAGCTCGAGAGAGGGGATTTAATATAGACTTACTCAAGATTGCATGACTAAGATTTATTTTCTAATTCGTGACGGTTTTAGATTAACCTTGGAATTGGTCAAAAGATCTCATTGCCTTGCATGTTAACAAACTTAGATAGGGATATCAAGTTGATTAATTTGCATGAGAATCAACTATACTCGGGAGAGGTAGTTGTGATTAAAGGGTCTTAGGCTCATAATTTCATTGTGCATAATAACTTACTCCTTAAAATCAATCCTAGACTAAATCGGCGAAATCAATTCCCTAAGTATTTTTCCCAATTGAATTTCCATTCTTTTACTTGCTTTGATTTAGTTTTCATACCATTCATTCATCACTTTTTGTTCCCTAAATAAAATTGAGCGAGATAATTCACAATACTTGATTTGCTTAAACATCCAATCCAGAGGACGACATTCGAATTACATTCACTATATTATTACTTGACCCGTGCGCATGCGGTAGGAAAAGTCCACATCAAGTTTTTGGCGCCGTTGCCGGGGATTGGCATATTTAGTTAAATTAATATTGTGAAAAAATTGTTCGGTCTTAGTTTATGATGTATTTTATTTTTTTGTTATTTTTGTTATTTTTGTTTTTAGGTAGATTGTTTTTTTTTTCCTTTATTGTTTTTCTTTTCCATTTTTGGATTTTTTCCTCTTTTGTTTGAATTTCCCATAGATAGAATTTCCTTTTTAGTTTTATCCTTTGTAGATTAATTTTTCCTTATTTGATAGTTTTCTAATTTGTTTTTGTCATATTTGATTTTTCATTCGTTAGTTGTTTATCTTTTCCTTTTGTAAATTATATTTATTTTTTTTCCATATTTTCTTTCTTGCCATATTTAGTTTTTCTTTTTTGTTTTGTTTTTTTTCTCTTTTCTATTTTGTTTTCTTTGTTCCTATTTTTCTTTCCTTTTTTGTTTGAGTCTTTGTCATTTGTTCTTGTTGGGTTATTATTTGATTGGAAGTCTAATTATCATTGTTGCTTTAATTGATTTGAATGGCTTTTTATTCAACACCATACTCCAATTTTTCATCTTCAAGTTATACCCCTTTAAATGAAAATTCTTCCTTGGAAAGCATAGTTCAAAATTATATTGAGGAGTCTAGAGCGAGGAGTCTAAAAATTGATGAAATCATAAGAGGACTTCAAGCTCCACAGGAAGTTAGTGAGGTGGGATCCACTTCCATAAGTTGTCTAGTGAGTCATGTGGCCGATGATTCATTGGCACCCATTCATGAGCGTAGTTCTTTCGATCTTGATGAGGATGAGCAGTTAGGGGTGAGTTGCATGAATAGTGGGGATGAATTGGAGATTTGGAGCACCTATCAAGAACATGGTTGTGAGGAAGAAAAAGAAAATGAACTTATAGTGTCAGAGGAAGTTCAGGAGGTAGAGTTTGAGGTTGAAAAGCCTTCGTCTGTTTTATCTTCTCCATCCTTTGTATATTTTGATTATTCCTTTTTCTATTCTCACGAGTCAATTTTAGAGTTAGAGTCTCTTTATTTTGATCTTTCTCCCTTTATGTTTATTTTAGTCAAAAATACCAAAAATAATTCTATTTCAGGGGCCCATGAGAAGCTGGTAAGCTTGCTAGTAATAGTGAGTTTTATTGATTCAAGAAAGAAGGGTCCAAAGAAATACGAGAATTTTTATGTGCCCTGACAGACTGCACGAGCACGTCGAGCTAGAGACGATAAACAAGCGCTTATGGGAGGCATCCCAAGTTACTTTGTTATTGTTTTTTATGTCTTGTTGTTTTTGTTTTGTAGGAGTTCCCGTGCTCTTGTCTTTGCCAAGCATTCATGAAAAGGTCATCATTCCAGGGCAGTATCGTTCACTCCTCCTACTCTTTTATTGTTCTCATGATTGATTATGCTTTATTGATTTATACATTGAGGACAATGCATGTTTTAAGTTTGGGGGTGGAATATCAAGTTTGTGGAGCCCTTGAGCATCTGAGTTCGGGCTATAGTTTTGATCTTTCTTTGATTTGAGCATATGGTTGTTTTCTGGATGTTATTTTTGCATGACTATGATTTCCTAGGATAAGCTTTCTTGTCAATTTTCAAGCTTTCGATGAGTTGTAGGCATGTGTGCCCAAAAAGGGAGACTTTTTAAACTTTTTCTAGGATATGTCTTGCATAAGTAGAGTATTTGTCTTGGTTGTAAACAATCTAAATGACTGAAAATGTTTTTTCACTGTTTATTCAATGAACAGAGACCCAATATTTATACACCTCAGAGATCAACCAAAATAGAATAACAACCTAACAAATATAACAAACCTAACAAATATAACAATATAACAAATATAACAAACCTAACAAACCTAACAAATATAACAAATAATACAAATATACATCAGATAACATGCCCCCTCAAACGAAAGACCATTCAGTTGGGCATGAGTTTGGACCGCAGAAAAGAGAAACGAGCAGTAGTGAGCGGTTTGGTAAAAATATCTGCAACTTGAAGAGAAGTAGATATATGCTGAAGAGTGATGTCCTTTCGAACAACTTTTTCTCGGTTAAAGTGAAAGTCAACCTCTATATGCTTGGTACGACCATGAAAAACGGGATTTCTGGCCAATTGAATGGCAGAAATATTGTCACACCATATATGCGGAGGCTTAGAACCAAAAACACCCAAATCTCGTAAGAGTTGTCGTAACCAAAAAAGTTCTGCTGCAGTGGACGCTAAGGCACGATATTTTGCCTCAGTGGAACTACGAGAGACCGTAGCTTGCTTCTTTGAACCCCAAGATACGGGATTACCACCCAAAAATATAATAAAACCAGTAGTCGATCGTCGATCATGAACACTTCCAGCCCAATCAGAATCGGAATAAGCAGTAAGTGAAAAGGAATCTGGATAACTTCGTTTAAATAGAATTCCATGATCAAGTGTCCCGTTAATATATTGAAAAATCCGCTTGGCAGCAACCAGATGTAAATCAGTGGGGGAATGCATAAACTGAGACAAACGACTTACAGAAAACGAAATATCAGGCCTTGTGAAAGTAAGATACTGTAATGCACCCATCATAGCTCTAAAAATCTTCCCTTCATCAGAAGAACATGGCTTACCAACTACATCAGAAGAGCATAATGATATAGGTGTTTTGCAAGGTTTGGCACCAAGTAGCCCAAAACGCGATAAAACATCTCGTGCATATTTCTTCTGAGTGACAGATAATCCAGATGTCAAACGATCTATTTCAAGACCAAGAAAGTATTTAAGGCTGCCAAGATCAGTCATATCAAACTGTAACTTCAACTAAGCAATCAAAGAAGTAGCATAAGAAGAGTCATTACATGCTAAGATAATATCATCGACATATAACAAAAGGTAAGTCACAAAAGCACCAACTTTACGAATAAAAAGAGAGGAATCAGCAGCCGAGGAGACAAAACCAAGAGTTAGAAGGTGAGAGGTGAAGCATTCAAACCAAGCTCGAGGTGCTTGTTTTAAACCATATAGTGATTTATCAAGCCGACAAACAAGATTAGGAGAAGTGGTATCTTCAAATCCTTTAGGTTGCTGCATATACACTTCCTCATGCAATTTGCCATGGAGAAATGCATTTTTTACATCTAATTGCCTTAAATCCCAGTCATATTGAGCTGCCAAGGACAAGATAATGCGCACCGTAGATTTCTTAACAACAGGGCTGAAGGTCTCCTAAAAATCAACACCTTCCTCTTGATGGTAACCTTTAGCAACTAGTCGAGCTTTATGTCTAGCAATGCTACCATCTTGATGTCGTTTGATTCGATATACCCACTTGCAGCCAATTTCCTGTTTTCCAGGAGGAAGAGGATATGACCCGTAGTTTTGTCCTGTATACAAAAATGATCAGAATCGAAAATAACAAGGCAATTATTATCGACACAAAGCTGATGGACAGACAACAAATTGGTAGATATATGAGGTACACAAAGAAGATTTGATAAGGAAAAAGAAGAAGGTGATGTGGAAAATGTACCGCAACCTGTGTGAGATATAGGAAGCATTTGTCCACTGCCAACAGAAACATTCTCTTCACCATTATATTCTGATGCAACAGAGAGATTGCCAAGGTCTGAGGTAATGTGTGCATTACAACCTGAATCAGCCAACCAAGGAGCAGTAGAGGCTGATGATGAGTTTGACGACTGAATGTAGGATGAATTTTGGTTAGCCACCATTGCAGCAAGCTGAGTAGGAGGATGACGGCCTTGATAATGGTAGTTCATCCGGTTGTAACAGTCTAAGGCAGAATGCCCAGTGCGCTGACAGATCTGACAAGGTAAGCGAGAAGCATTATTATCAGTAGGTGTATTAGGCGAAAAACGACCTCCACCTTGACCAGAACTAGAAGGGAATCTGCCACGGCCATTGTTTCTACCGCGACCTCGTCCTCGAAAGGGAGAATTAGAAGATGAAGAGCGAGATTGAGTGTGTGGCGAAGAAGCAAACATAGTCATTGGTGATGTAAAAAGATCATCTTTCTTGGCCAATTTTTCTATGGCAGATTCTTCAGACTTCAAAAGGACATGAAGCTCCTCGAAGGAAACGGGCTGAGCACGAGTACGCATCGAAGTCCGGAGTGTATTATATTCCGTTGGTAAGCCATTAAGAGTATAAATGAGGAGATCTTCGTCATTAATATTAACCGAGATTGAGACATTTGCTAATTTGTCTTTGATTTCTTTAATTCGTTTCACATAAGCATCCATAGATTCATCAAGTTTCTTGGCAACAGACTGCAAATCAGATTTTAAGTTCACAACATTAGTTCGGGAACTAGAGGAGTAGTCTTTTTCGAGTACCTCTCATTCCTGTTGCGATGTTTTGCTGCCAACAATATAGGCCAGGGCTTCTGGAGACAAAGTTGCATTAATCAAGGTCATGAGAGCATGGTCCTTAGCAATCCAATCCTCAAATTGAGGATTCGATTGACGAACAGATGGTGCGGCAGATTGTGTAGAGGATTCAGTTGCCAAAGGAGCAGGAAGAAATTCAGGCGGCATAGGCAGAGATCCGTCAATAAACCCAAATAACTTGTGAGCCTTCAAAATACTAGTAAGCTGAAACTTCCAGAGAATGAAATTGGAAGCATCAAGACGGATTGAAACCAAATTACAAATGTTCGAGAGAAGAAAAATTGGAGAACGAACATCCTGTTCAGAGGTGGACGCCATAGCCAAAAGAGAGTATAGAGCAGGAAAAAAAACAGGAAGAACGACGCAAGTCGATTATCGCTCTGATACCATGTAAACAATCTAAATGACTGAAAATGTTTTTTCACTATTTATTCAATGAACAGAGACCCAATATTTATACACCTCAAAGATCAACCAAAATAGAATAACAACCTAACAAATATAACAAACCTAACAAATATAACAAATAATACAAATATACATCAGATAACATTGGCTAGATTTGGATTTGAATGCTTAGGAGCGAATTATTGGGTTCATATGCTTGTTGTCACATCGATAGGTGTAGGGTAGAGCTAAAGAGTTAATTTTTTGCAAATTAGCATGTTTGATCTTGCTTAGGAGAAAAGAAAAGAATATATGCTTCTCATGTTCATAACGAAAAATCATTCTTGTTGTTATTGTTGAAAAAGAAAAAAAAAGTCATGACTTATGCGCGCAATTTGCAATGGTTAATAAAGATTAAGGCAAAAAGAGCTACCCCTGTTGTGATCAGTTAGGCCAACCAGAGAAAACTCAGGTTAAGGGTCCCTGCAATAGGTGTGTGAAAGCTAGTGCCACATATACATGCTTAATTTTAATTGTTTATTAAAAGCACCTAAGTATGGAGAAAAACAAACTAATTTGTTCCATTGACTCGTTAGTGAATCCTTAGTGCCAGTGTAGAGGGAAGATGAGTTGAGAGTTTAATAATCCAATCCCGGGCTAGTAGAGTCTAGTTTCGTTGAGTTAGATCTCGCTTGTGCAAGTTAATTTTGGAAAAATTTTAATTTGTCTCCATCATTGGTCCTTATGTGCATGTCTCTTGCTTGCTTGACTATTGAATTTTGAGCTTTGAGGATTGAGTTATGATTGTTGCATCCATCCTTCTACTGTATGTTTGATTTATAGTTTGCTCGAGGACTAGCAAAAGCTTAAGTTTGGGGGTATTTGATAGCGAGCATAGCTAGCTATCTTTACTTATTGAATTTAGCTAGTCTTTGATGATTATTGGACATTTTATTGCAATTTATTGTTTATTTTGTAGGAAATGGTTAATTGGAGCTATAGCGCAATATTGGAGTTAATCGGGTGCTTGGGACGTGAAAAGATGCAAAGGAAGGAAAAAGAATTAAAAAGGAAAAAAGTCAAAATTCGGTCAAATGGTGACTAGCGTCGAGCATTCCTTATTCTGATAGGCGCGAAATCATCGCAGCGTCGAGACGCTGCAACCTTAGCGTCTCGACGCTGTGTAATTTCCTTTCCAGATCACGCGTGTTTAGAGGCAGCGTCTCGACGCTACGGCAAAAAATCTGCAATATAAGCATCCTTTCGGCTAGGTTTTGGCGGGATTCAATTTTGGGACTTCTTGGAGCCGTAAAGAGGGCAGAAACAGAGCAATTGAAGGCTGAAACAAAGGGAGAGATTTGAAAATCAACCCATTGTTCGTGGGGATCGTGACGGGGACGTCGGTCTCGACCTACATTGAGTTTTCTTTTCCCTTTCCTTTTCTTTAGCTAGAGTTTATGACATTATTATGTTTAGTTGAGCTTGTATTTACACTCATGAGTAGCTAAACTCATAGCTTAGGGATTGATGTAGTTGATTTTGTTCATGGATTGATTTATGGTTTAAGTTGTGCAATGTTTATTATGTTTGTGATCTTGATTTAATGCTTTCAATTAATTGGCCATTAGTTGAATGATTTAAGTTTTGAATCTAGCTCGGGAGAGGGGATTATATATAGACTTACTCAAGATTGCATGACTAAGGTTTATTTTCTAATTCGTGACGGTTTTAGATTAACCTTGGAATTGGTCAAAAGATCTCATTGCCTTGCATGTTAAACTTAGATAGGGATATCAAGTTGATTAATTTGCATGAGAATCAACTATACTCGGGAGAGGTAGTTGTGATTAAAGGGTCTTAGGCTCATAATTTCATTGTGCATAATAACTTGCTCCTTAAAATCAATCCTAGACTAAATCGGCGAAATCAATTCCCTAAGTATTTTTCCCAATTGAATTTTCATTCTTTTACTTGCTTTGATTTAGTTTTCATACCATTCATTCATCACTTTTTGTTCCCTAAATAAAATTGAGCGAGATAATTCACAATACTTGATTTGCTTAAACATCCAATCCAGAGGACGACATTCGAATTACATTCACTATATTATTACTTGACCCGTGCGCTTGCGGTAGGAAAAGTCCACATCAAAAGCAACGAAGGAAGAAGAAGAAGAAAAACGGACAGTAAAGGAATTAAATGGGAAGGTGAAGTAAAAAGAAACTTACCATCATCTTTAAATAAATAGCTTCAGCAAAGTCGAATCCCAACTGAAAAGATTTGCCCTGCATTTATTAGTATTCCCGTTTAATTTTAAATGCATGCAAATTCAGAATTTCAAACCATCAACGGTAAATTTTCGAATCCCAATCGCCCATGGTAAGTCATTATGCGTTGTCAACTAACGAGACCGTTGGATCATTTATTTGTGACACGTGGCCTCCTCAGATGATTCATGCAAATTTACCTGCAAAAATTCAAAGAAAAACCCAACGGTAAAAATAATAATTACTCCAACAAACCCCTTCTTATTCGGACGATTTGCTCCAGCCATCATTTTGCCGCAACAACCTTCTGACCCTGAAGAATCTTTGATACGGAATTTAAATTTCAAAGTGGGGAAATCAAATCTTTTAAATTCAAATTTAAATTTAACAGATCAAATCAAACCTAATTCCATTTTATTCTCGAAGCCGAATAAATTAGAGAAAATCTTTATTAATTTAAACTAAACAAAAATTCAAATAACTGAAAATAAAATCTAGATAAAATCTAATAAAATCTAATTAATGAAAAGATAATTCAAAGATAATTTAAATAAATAACCCAAAAATTAAATTAAATTCAAAACGAAATAGATAAAATCTAAACTACCAAAAATAATAAAACTTCTTAAAGATAAAATCAAATAAATCATGCAAAATCAAATCTAGCCTAATCGAAATTAAAAACAAATCAGCGAAAAATAAACTCAATACAAACTCTGGGAGCTCAAAATTTTGCTCTGTGAAATGCTCCCGCAAAAATCTTGCTCTCTCAATCATCAACCAACCTTAGGGAAGGATATTTCGACTGAAACTCCTCACCCCAATTATGCTTCACACGCTGTCCATTCACCTTGAACACTCTCCCATCTTTTTCATCCTGCAAAGTAATTGCTCCATGGGGAAGAACCTCAATCACAATAAACGGTCTTGACCATTTAGATTTTAGCTTCCCAGGAAATCATTTCAATCTAGAATTATAAAGCAAGACTTTCTGACCCTTGACAAACTCTTTAGATTTAATTTTCTTGTCATGCCACAGCTTAGTCTTTTCCTTATACATTTTCGCATTTTCATAAGAAAATTGACAAAATTTCTCTAATTCATTAAGCTGCAGCATTCTTATTGCTCCTGCACGACTCAGATCAAAATTTAACTTTTTCAAAGCCCAGAATGTTTTATGCTCTAGCTCTAGTGGTAAATGGCAAGCTTTCCCATATACTAACCTATAGGGAGACATACCTAGAGGAATCTTATAAGCTGTCCTGTAAGCCCAAAGAGCATCATCTAACCTAAAAGACCAATCCTTTCTAGATGGATGGACTACTTTCTCTAGAATCGCTTTAATTTCCCTATTACTAATTTCAGCTTGACCATTTGCTTGTGGGTGATAAGGGGTAGCTATCCTATGCTTAATCCCATACTTAGCTAAAAGCTTAGTTAAGATATTATTAACAAAATGTGTACCTTCATCACTCACGAGAGCCTTAGGTGTCCCAACCCGCGCAAAGATGTGCGATTAAAGAAACCTTGCTACTGTCTCAGCATCACTCTGATGGCATGCGATGGCTTCCACCCACTTGAACACGTAATCAACTGCCAATAAGATGAAAACATTGCCATTAGAAGGGGGGAATGGCCCCATAAAATCAATACCCCATACATCGAATAATTCAACTTCTAAAATATAAGTAAGAGGCATTTCATCTCTAGGTCCTAAATTTCCTCTCCTTTGGCAAGCATCACACTGCTTGTAAAACCAATGGGCATCCTTAAATAAGGTAGGCCAGAAGAATTCACAATGCAAAATCCTCATAGTTGTCCTCTGACCGCTGAAATGACCTCCATACGGCGAAGAGTGACATTCCTCCAGGATATCCTTTGCTTCATCACCACACACCTACGAATGATACCGTCAGAGCATTGCTTATACATAAATGGCTCATCCCAATAGAAAAATTTTGCATCATGCTTAAACTTTTTCTTCTGCCTCCAATCCATGTCAATAGGAGTTACTCCCTTGACCAAAAAGTTAGCAATATCAGCATACCAAGGGACATCCCTGACTACTTTTACCTCAACAGCAAAAAGTTGTTCATTTGGAAAAGAATCGGAAATGGCAGATTGCTCCAGCAAAGATGATGATGGATCAAGACGAGACAAATGATCTGCAATGACATTTTCTGATCCCTTCTTGTCTTTTATCTCCAAGTCGAACTCCTGCAATAATAAAATCCAACGAATTAGCCTAGGTTTCGCATCTTTCTTAGACATTAAATACCTCATTGCTACATGATCCGTGAACACCGTGACTTTGGATCCAACCAAATATGGCCGGAATTTTTCAAAAGCGAACACAACAGCTAACAACTCCTTTTCAGTAGTTGTGTAGTTGACTTGTGCCTTATTTAATATCTTGCTTGCATAATATATAGGATGGATAAATTTGCCTTGCTTTTGCCCCAGCATAGCACCTACCGTAGCATCACTCGCATCACACATTACCTCAAATGGTAAATTCCAATTAGGTGCACAAAGAATGGGTGCTGAGATTAAAGCAACTTTTAAAGTCTCAAAAGCCTTCCTACAATCTACATTAAAGTAAAAAACATGATCAGTACATAATAAGTTACAAAGAGGTTTACTAATTTTTGAAAAATCCTTTATGAACCTCCTATAGAATCCAGCATGGCCTAAAAAAATCCGAATCCCCTTTACTGAATTCGGTGGTTCTAGTCTCTCAATAACCTCTATTTTTGCTCTATTCAACTTCTAGACCATTTTTAGAAATTCTATGACCTAACATTATGCCCTCCTTCACCATGAAGTGGCATTTCTCTCAATTAAGAACTAGATGGGTATCCTCACATCTTTTTAACACCTTTCCTAAATTATCTAAACAACTCTGAAAAGACCCTCCAAAAACTGAAAAATAGTCCATAGTGGACTCATCATATCAGAAAAAATTGCCAACATACACCGCTGAAATGTTGTTGGAGCATTGCAGAGGCCAAAAGGCATTCTCCTAAAAGCAAATGTCCCATAAGGGCAGGTGAAAGTGATCTGGTTATACCCAGAATAACCATCTAAAGAACAGTAGTAGGCCTGACCAGCCAATCTATCCAATATCTGGTTATACCCAAAAATTGCCAACATACACCGCTGAAAGTGCTCTACCTAATTCTTTTCCACCTATAGACACAGGTATAGTAAATTATCCTGGATCCTTAGCCTTGGGTGGTAACCCATTCTTAAGAATAGCACTACACTCCTCAGTAATAGATACAGTTTCAAACTCACCTAACCTCTTCTTTTTAGTTAAAATATCCTTAAGAAATTTAGCATAATTAGGCATTTGCTCAATAGCTTCTACTAAAGGGATATTTATATGCAATTGCTTAAGAATCTCTAAAAACTTTTTAAATTGACCATCCTGATTCTTAGGTTTTTGCCTTTGTGGAAAAGGTAGAGGTGGTACATAAGGTGGGGGCGGCACATAAGGTGGTTCCACATCTGGAACAGAACCAGATGCTTCAGTATCTTTATTGCTGCCTCCAGCACCCTGACCAGACTCCAACTCTTTCTCAACAACAACATTATTTTTATCTATATCCTGATTTTTACTAGGTTCTTTCCTTTCTTCTAGTGGCTTACCACTCCGAAGAGTTACTGCCTTTACCTGCTCCTTACCTTCCCTTCGAGGGCGTTCAGTATCTGAAGGAAGTTTCCCTTGAGGCCTTGCCTTCAGCTCATTAGCTAGCTGACCCACTTGCAATTCCAGGGCTCTCATCGAGGCCTGATTACTTTGAATTGCGGCATCTGTACGAGCCATAAATTATTTCATCATTGCCTCAAGAGAACTTCTCGAACTTTGCTGGGGCAAAGCCTGCTTATTTTACTGGGGCAATACCTGCACTTTAGCAAATCCCGACTGGTTCACCTTTTGTTGTGTCTGCACATTACTTCCTTGACCTCCCCATGAGAAGTTGGGGTGGTTGCGCCAACCTGGATTATAAAAGTTAGAATACGGGTTATTCCTCTAATTACCTACAAAAAACACAGAAGTTGGATTGTTGGGGCAAAACTCGTAGTTCTGGTCTTCACCACAATAGACACATGCTTCCTCTGTGACTTGGTTCACCACTGCAGCAGGCTCCATAGCTGGTGGCTACTGATAACTAATCACTGTCACATTCTTAAGAGCGTTAGCAATCATTGCAAGATCAGTCCTAATGGTGGACACACCATCAACCTCTAACACACTCTTAACCTTTTTATTTGTGCCTCTAACATCCGACCACTGACAACTATTAGTAGATATTCTCTCTAAAATCTCATAGGCTTCATTAAAAGTTTTTTCCAAAAGGGCCCCTCCAACCGAAACATCAACCATACCTTGGGTTACTCTGTTTAATCCATTGTAAAATGTTTCCATTTGAACACAATGTGGTAAACCATGGTGGGGACACTTTCGCAAAAGCTCCTTAAACCTTTCTCAAGCCTCACTAAAAGTCTCATCTTCAAGTTGCCTAAACCCTACTATTTCACTTCTTAATTTAGCATTCCTATTAGGTGGGAAATATTTACTCAAAAAATTTTCAGCTAACTCATTCCATGTCCTAATTGACCATGGAGCAAAAGAATTTAACCATGCATTTGCTCCATCTCTAATAGAATACGGGAACAAAGTTAATCTAAGGACATCTCTAGGCACTCCTTGAATCACAAAAGAATCACTAACTCCTAGAAAAGACTTAAGATGTAAATGAGGATCTTCAGATGACAAACCATGGAATTGACCCACGGTTTGCAACATCTGAAACATTACCGGTTTCATTTCAAAATTTGCCGCTTGGATTTAGGGACGTGCAATCCCTGGATTCAACTCATCAAACATTGGGACAACAGACGCTCAAATGGCTCTGGTCCTATCGTTCGCTACCAAGATAGAATTCTCAGCCTGATTATTTTACTGCTCATTTTGCTCCAGCGGCGAGTTTTGCTGCAGCAGGCGATTCTGGGGGTCTTCTGGATCTTCAGGACCCTGCGGAAGACGTGGCACGTGGCACGTTCTCCATCTGGTTTCTGCGTTGTTCTCTCCTTCTCCTCCTAAATGTCCTCTCGATTTCTGGATCAAGCTCGAACCTTACCCCAGGCGGATCGCTCATGCACCAAACTCACACCTGCTAAAACAAAAGAAACAATCAAAAAGTTCTAGCACCAAAGCACTAAAACACATACACAAAACAGATCAGATAAAAACTTATTCAAGTCCCCAGCAACGGCGCCAAAAACTTGTCGGGCTCCTAGAGTGAGTGAAATTATGATCTGAAAAGACTCTAGAATTCCTGTGCAATTATACACAGTCTGCAGCAAGTAATAAGTATTTGTCAATCCAAGACCTGAACTAGTTTCCACTCTATCTATTTTGTATGAATCTTTTAATGGTTTCAAGGTAATAAAAATGATTGGGTTTTATAAGAATTATGCTGAAGCAAAGTAAATGACAGAACAACAAGTAAACAAATAGGCAAACAGATTAGAGACAGGCGCTGGTTAGGTTTAGTAATTGTTTTAAAAGATGCTCTAGCAATATTATTGATCATGCAATCTCTCGCAGTATTATTAGCGGATTCCTCCCAGAACTCCAGATCTTTTGGAATGTGTTTCAACCTCAATGAAGTACGACCGATCAAGCACTAGGCAAAGCTCAGTCACTGGCGTTCACCAATACACAATGATCGTAGTGTGGTTAATCGTCACACACTCTCTAAATCATCCCTGAAACTAGAGAGAGGTATTCATACCAGCTGGCCAGGCGGGCATAAAATGTAAATAAGCACAACAATTAACCAAGATGCAATAATCAATATATTATTAGAGATGAAGCACAGCAACTACATACTCCCTAACCAACGCCTAAAACTACTTAGTTCATAATTTGCATGGAAACGCACACTACAATCTGAGTAGGCATGTCCATAATCACAAGATAATAAAGAAAATAATAATCTCCTCAATCAGCTTGCGGATGATGGTGTTCTTGGTGGTCTCCAATCTCTCTCCTCTATTCGGCTCCCAAAGATGGAAGGAACTTTCCAAGAATGGAACGTTTTCTCCCAAAAGTGGAATGGTTTTGGCTTGGGCGGCTACTTCCTTTTATAGAGTTGAAGGAGGCTTGAATTAGGTTAACCTGGACACGTGTAAGGCTCTCATTGCTCCTTTATCACGAAAAATAACTCAACAGAAGTCGGTTCATGGAGTTGGCTAACGAACTGTGACGTGGCAGTTTTGCTCCCAGCTTTGCTGCAGCACAAAGTTTGCTCCCTCAAGTCGCCCAGCAACAGATTCTGCACAAAATGATTTCCAAAGCTTCCATTCTTCCAAATGGGTTAAAACATGTAATATCTATCCAAAACCAACCCTATTAAGCACAAAAGACACACAAATCAATATAGAAATGAGGCCTAAATAACTATCTTTTGGGCAGTTATCAATGAGTATGAATTGAAATGAACCGATAAAGCTGTGACGTGGAAAACCACTGTCCTGAAAGCGAAATTCCGGCTCGACCGTGGTGCAACCGAGATTCAATCGTTCGCTCCCGAAGGTTAACACAGCAACTCCAAAAACCCACGTGCACTCGTAGTTAGGAGCTGGAACAGACACTACAATTACCCAGACCAAGAAGGGAAGAGGAAAGATCTCTACACCAAACAAAACCAAAAGCCTCCATATTTATACAGAAGGGAGACTTTATTTTTGGTGGTTCTATAATTAGCAAAGCCAAATTTAGTGCCCTCTAAATTTAAGAAGCACTAAATTTAGCAAGTAGTTTTTTGTTCCTTTGACTTGAATTAGTCATTCCCCACACTTTATGGTCAATTTTGTAGTTAATCATGGAAGTTGCAGCCCAGCAGAGAAAAGCTGGAGAGCTTGGAGTAATGTAGTTGTTGTTGGTTCTGTAATGATGTGATGATTATCCATTATATATCGTCAAAAAACTTTTCAACCTCATGTTCGACATGCTCGGGAAGTTTCAAAATCTGGCAAATAATTGCGATATTTCAGGCTTCAAAAGATGATGGAGACTCTTTCGTAGATCAATCAGCTTTCTTATTCCATCAAATCCAGACTTATATTCAAGAATTTTCAAGATATCATTAGCTATCAAAGATGAGGTGGATAAATGATTCTCAGTGTATGAATCATCCTCACAAGCAGCTAAACTAGTTGAAGTTTGACATGTGTGTTGATGGTCAAATTTGGTCAGAGGGAACTCACCTGACCTTCACGTGCCACCAACGGTAAATTTGTTTGTGAGGGGGGAAGACGTGGCCTGCAAGATGGTAAACTGCACACCGGTGTGGTGCTTGCCACACCGGCTCCATATGGGTCGGGCCATGTTTTCTGGCTCTACCTCCTGGATAGGTTTTCTGGCTCTACCTCCTGCCCGATTGTCCTCGTCAGCTCCTCGTGCGTGAGTGTAGTCCAAAATTACCTATAACACACACACACACACACACATATATAGTGTACTCACTAATCAAAGATCAAATTGTTATCTAGTAGTATCTAATAATACAAAAAATTAATATAGTACATTTGCGATAAAAGATTGAATCTTGGTCAATTAAAATCTTGTATATTCAAAATTTTCTTGTTTTTCTTTTCTTCTGTCAAACCAAATTTGGAAGTGAAGGGGTATTTCAATATCTTAGATGACATGACAACTTTACATGAGGTATTTCTCACGGTGGTTTTATATTAATATGTTGTCAAATTTGTTTCTTCCCAAATGGATAACTCTCCCTTAGTTGCATACAACAAGTTTACATAGTATATATATATCCATAGGAATATTATATATACAGTTGTATATACAATATAATCAAATAAGTACAACATGTATGTATGAAAATTTGTGTGTATATATTATATGTCAGTATAGAGATATCAGCATTAACATACACATATATTAGTAAAAACAGTTATTGTTGTTATTGGATTATTTGAAATAAACCCTATAATTGAATAAAATTCTAAAATAAACCGAGTATATTTGGTACATTTACTCTTTAAAATGAACCTTATAAATGTACGAAACTAAAAAATAAACTCAATATATATTATACATTCAGTGTTGGAAGTAAACCTATAAGTCATGCTTAACATTATAGGAATGCTAAATACCTATTCAATTTCATAGTGAAAAAGTATTAAATACAATTAATGTTATTATTAGAATATCTGAAATAGACTCTATAATTGAATAAAATTTGAAAATGATTCCAATATATTTTGCACACCCTACCCTATAAATGTATAAAACACCAAAATAAACTCAAACCCTACCCTATTGATGTATATGAAACTTTGAAAATAAATTCAGCGTATATTGTATCTTCATTGTTTGATTTTAAGGAATGTTCGTCAATCGCAAATGTCAAACGTCATGGAAAGAGATTTAAAAAGCCCTTAATCATCTAAACATAAAAGACTTATTAAAAAACCTCATTCGTTGTCATTTCTATGGAGGTGGAAAGACAAAAAAGACAAAAAAAGAAAAAAAGAAAGAAAAAAAAAAAAAAAAAAAAAAAAAAAAAGTATTGCACGGAGATAGATTTTCATTCAATTATGGAAAATCTTCTCATTTATTTTTAATTTCTTACTTTTTTATTGTTTAATTTTAATGTCAGACTATTATAAAGGACTGAGTAGTAATTGACACTCACAACTTTCTTGACAAATCAATAAGTTATTATTTGTGTAAAAAACGGTGGGTTTGAACTCATGTAAAATTAGGACCTCATTTATAGGTTATCCACGTAGTTATCTGTTGGGAGAACCAACCACTTATATACCCCATTACTGTCTTGGTCCCTAACAAAGGGTCTGTTTGGAAAACATTTTAATTTAAATGTTTTTCAAGAATGCATTTTTTAAAAAACATTTTGTATAAAAATTGTTTAGAATTTAAACACTCATATGTTTGGTTGCATTTCCTCACAAATGTTTTTCTACACAAGTTATTGTTTAATTAAGAAGTCTTTTTTAAAAAGTTGGTTTCAAGTATTTCTCTCAAAGTAGTTTATTTATCAATTTTATTTTCTAATAAGTCATTTTTAGTGGTTGCAAAACACTAGAAATTTTTTCAAAATGATTTATTTTCAAAATTAAACACTTGAAAAGTTAAACCAAACACACGCACATTATCCCATAAATAAATAATAGGAGGAGGAAACCGTAATACCCTTTTTATCTTCTTCACGCTTCACTACGACAACGTCGATTCTGCCTTCATGTCATCTCTCTCCATTTATCTGCCATCTTCTTCTACTCAATGTTGTCGCCGTCGTCTTTGCATTGGTTGTGTATTAAAAGATGAAAGCTAGAGGTCAGGACCATTGGTAATCCTCTCTCTTTTTCTCACTTTTATACCATAAGGCCTCTCCAATGATTTCGTGTTGTCATTGCTTTTTCTTAAAAACTTCAGCTTTCTCCTCATTTTTCTGTCACAGATCCCTTCACCCCACCCCTTCTTTTGTTCCTTTGATTCCATTGTAGGCTTCCTAATCTTTTCATATTTCTAACCTTTCAGATGTTCTTCACATTTTCTCAAACCATTTTGAAACTTACATTTCATTAATTATAGATCAATGATCTAGAAATAACGTGCAACGGGTCAAATTTTTAAATTTACCATAGTATTTTTTCTCACTTTTCCAATATTCTTTCAATTTTTTCAGCCCATTTTAAAAAACTCGTGACATATTTGACATAGTTTCTCCTCTTAGATATAGAAGAAGATAGATTTTCATGAATTTAAACTTGAGGATAAAATAGGTATACTTTTTAAAATTGAGAGCATAATGGGAAGCTAAAGTTTTTCCTCAGTATAGCAAATTTTATATATAGCATAGATAGTATAGATAAAGATATAGAAGTATAGATATAAATGTGCTAGTTTTGAAAATAGATATTTTTATTTATAAATTTTGAGAAATAGGGGCAGTTACCAAGCCCCCTGGGACCATGCTACCTCTCCCATCATTTATTAGAGGGGTAACTACACAAATGGGTAGTAGTAGCCCATTTATTCCAAAAATGTCTATTTTGTTATAATTTTACATTTTTGTCCCTAAAGGCCCATTTACGTATTTGCTCTTACTGGTTCTCTTAAATAAAGGCATTTAGGAAATAATAAAAATTGAATTAATTTAGAAGATTTAAGATAAATTTGAAATTAATGGGCTAAAGAAGTCCATCTACCATAATTTCTATGAGAACATCCAAAATGCACCATTGAGGAACGTTTGAAAGTATATCAAATCATGCATAATTTCATGCTTATTTTGTGAAGATATATAGAATTATGAATCATAGCGTTGGAAAGGCGACACAGCATTCATGAACTCCAAATCGGACTCTAAATTCACCATATTTTGCGGGAGAAGACAGATCTTTAAATCAACGCTTCCTCCTCCCTCACGTCCTGGATACGAAGACACATTTTACCGTCCAATTTATTCGCATATCCACTTCGTATCGCCACCGCCTTTCCCATTCCAAACTCATTCCCATACCACCACTGTCATAATACATAATACATACCATCATCACTGCAACTTTCAGCCCTAATACATACCACCACTGTCATCTTGCTCTTCCTCATCCTAACTTCCAAGCTTATATGCTCAATGTATATATTCATTCTAATATTATGGTTTTTAATGTATTCTTATTTTCAATGTTTTATAAATTTCTTCAATGTTGTTTATATATATATGTGTGTTAGATTTAGGGTTTACCCATACGTATGTGAAAGAAGGAATAAAACCAAAGTTTTCATGGAAAAGAGGAGAGAAATGAGAGTGGGCAGTTGAAAAATTTGAAAAAAAAAATGCAGTTTTTACATCAAGTTGCTCCAACTCAAGATCAAGACTTGCTGCTAAACCCAACATTGTTCTGATAGATGTTATTTTGACCACTGGAGAGAAGATCTCATCAAAGTCAATACCTTTTTTCTGGTTACATCCCTTTACCACTAATCTGGCTTTGAGCTTCACTATCTTCTCACCATTCTTCTTGTACTTGAAAACTCATCTATTTCTCAAGACTTTCTTGCCCTTTGGAGGTTTCACTAGCTCATAGGTTTCATTCTTTTTCAGAGAATTCATCACTTCCTTCATTGCATCGAGCCACTGGTCTTTTTCATCATGAGACAAGACCTCTTGATAGTTCTCTGGTTCTCCATCTTCACTAACTAGAATGAACTCTGAGCTTGGATATCTTGTTGAAGGTTTACGCTCTCTGGTGGACCTTCGAACCTGTGTATCCTCCACTTGAGGGGTAGGTTGCTCCCCCTGCTTATGAACTTCTTCATGAATCACTTCCTCATGTACATCTTCTTCGTGGATTTCTTCATCAGATGAAGACTCGTCAATATTATCATCATCAACGTGATCTGGTACATTACCATCAGGTTGTATCTCACCAACATCATCGTGTACATCATCAAGTACATCTTCAACATTCACATTTGTTGGCTGAATAACAGAGGGAATAGAGGTTGAATCATTAGTAGTATCAAGAAACAAGTCTGAAGTAGAAGTGTACCTTGTACTCAGAAGATCTGCACCTTTCTCGTGCTCAAAGAATACTACATCTCTACTTCTTCTCACTACCTTCTTCTTTTCTGGATCGTAGAGCCTGTAACCATACTCTTCATCCCCATACCTAACAAATACACACGAATTGATCTTCGAATCAAGCTTTGACCTCTGTTCTTTAGGCACATGCATGTATGCCTTGCTGCCAAAAACTCCCATATGTGAATAAGTAGGATCACGTCTCTTCCATGCTCTCTCTGGATTGTCTAGACCAAGAGGAACCGATGGAGATCTATTAATCAAATACACGGCACATTGCACTGCTTCAGCCCAAAATGTCTTAGGAAGATCAGACATTCTAAGCATGCATCTCACCTTCTCTACAATGGTTCTGTTCATCCTCTCAGCAACTCCATTGTGTTGAGGTGTGTCGGGCTCTGTCTTCTCATGTCTAATGCCATGTTTTGAACAATAATACCTGAACTCATTCAAAGTATACTCACCACCATTGTTAGATCGAAGACGCTTCAACTTTCTTGCGGTCTCCTTTTCTACCATGGCATGAAACTTTTTGAAAATCTCGAACACTTGGCTTTTTGTCTTCAACATATACACCCAAGAGGAACCGATGGAGATCTATTAATCAAATAACAGATCGTTGACGTGGCACTTATTTTTTATTAAAAAAAATTATTTTTTCATTTTTTAAAATAAAAATAAGGGTAAAATACCCTTTTGGTCCCTCATGTTTCAGGGTCGTTTCTAATAGGTCCCTAGGTTTGAAAATTGAACAATCAAGTCCCCACTGTTCACTAAATAGTTCTATTGAGTCCCTGGATTAACGGCACCGTGAAATCACTGACGGCGATGATGACTGGACGCGCTGACTGGATGCTGACGGGGCGCTGACTGGACGTTTTATTTAATTTGAGACCTGGAATCCTGAATTAAAAAAATAAATTAAATTTAATTATATATTTTCATTCGAACGAACGAAAAACCCTAATTTCTTTCTCCCTCATTCTTCCTTTTCTTTTTGTCGATCATCTTCTTCATCTTCGATTCAGACCTAGGGCGCAATGGGAAAAACAACGCTCCTTCACCCATTCCCTTCCTTTCGTCTCTAGGGTTAGCCAAACATTATGCTTTTCTTCACTCATTCCCTTTCTTCACTTTAGATTTAGGGCTCACCGAACACAATCGATTCAGAGATAGGGCAAACGAAAGAAGAGTTTTTCAACAGAAATTGCAAAACCGCATGGAAGACCGAAATGAACAAGAGTCAATGAGTAAGAGTATGTCAAATAGAAAAGAGACGTTCTGCTATTGCGGTCTAAGAACGCATCTGAAAACATCATGGACGAAATCAAATCCGGGGCGTCGATTTTGGGGATGTGCCTCATATAAGGTAAGTAGTCAATTGAAAAAAATTATTTGCATATATACCCGATTTTTAGGGTTGTTCCACATTCCATTAGTGTTTTAACTACAGGGGAGAGGTTCTGGATGTGGGTTTTTTGCTTGGTTTGACCCTGCTGTCTGTCGGCATGAAAAAGACGTTATAAATGACTTGAGAGATGAAGTTTGGAGATTAAAGAAAGAGATGAAGGTGCTGCGGTGCTCTATCAAGATCTACAGGATAATCATCCTTATATTAGTTGGATTTTATGTAATTTTGTTTAAGATGAGAAATGTATGTTGAATTGAATTTTTTTTTGTAATGAAATGTTACTTTGGAAATGAAATTTTATTATTTTGGACGTGTTTACAACTTCAACCCTGTGTAACTAGTGTGGATGATGAAGAATGCGTTCTTTGTTTTGAATGTATTTCGTAGCTGAGAACTTGTGTAACTTTTGTGACCAGTATGCATATATAATGGAATGTAGCTGAGAACTTGTGGAATGAAAAAGAAGGTGTTTGTTAGCAAGGGGACAAAGTTGCACTTTTAGTCCTCGAGAGACGAAACGATGTTCTAGACGCTCCGAACGTGCTTTTTTGGTTCCTTGATGATTTGGGATGGGTACGGGTTACGAAGGAACGAAAAAACCCATGTTTTTTGGGAAGGGGACAAAGTTGCACTTTTAGTCCCCGAGAGACGAAACGATGTTCTGGACGCTCCGAACGAGCCTTTTTTTTGTTCCTTGATGATTTGGGATGGGTACGGGTTACGAAAGAACGAAAAAACCCATGTCTTTTGGGAAGGGGACAAAGTTGCACTTTTAGTCCCCGAGAGACGAAACGATGTTCTGGACGCTCCGAACGTGCTTTTTTTGGTTCCTTGATGATTTGGGATGGGTACGGGTTACGAAAGAACGAAAAAACCCATGTTTTTTGGGAAGGGGACAAAGTTGCACTTTTAGTCCCCGAGAGACGAAACGATGTTCTGGACGCTCCGAACGTGCTTTTTTTGGTTCCTTGATGATTTGGGATGGGTACGGGTTACGAAAGAACGAAAAAACCCATGTTTTTTGGGAAGGGGACAAAGTTGCACTTTTAGTCCCCGAGAGACGAAACGATGTTCTGGACGCTCCGAACGTGCTTTTTTTGGTTCCTTGATGATTTGGGATGGGTACGGGTTACGAAAGAACGAAAAACCCATGTTTTTTGGGAAGGGGACAAAGTTGCACTTTTAGTCCCCGAGAGACGAAACGATGTTCTAGACGCTCCGAACGAGCCTTTTTTTTGTTCCTTGATGATTTGGGATGGGTACAGGTTACGACAGAACGAAAAAACCCATGTCTTTTGGGAAGGGGACAAAGTTGCACTTTTAGTCCCCAAGAGACGAAACGATGTTCTGGACGCTCCGAACGTGCTTTTTTTGGTTCCTTGATGATTTGGGATGGGTACGGGTTACGAAAGAACGAAAAAACCCATGTTTTTTGGGAAGGGGACAAAGTTGCACTTTTAATCCCCGAGAGACGAAACGATGTTCTGGACGCTCCGAACGTGCTTTTTTTGGTTCCTTGATGATTTGGGATGGGTACGGGTTACGAAAGAACGAAAAACCCATGTTTTTTGGGAAGGGGACAAAGTTGCACTTTTAGTCCCCGAGAGACGAAACGATGTTCTGGACGCTCCGAACGAGCCTTTTTTTTGTTCCTTGATGATTTGGGATGGGTACGGGTTACGACAGAACGAAAAAACCCATGTCTTTTGGGAAGGGGACAAAGTTTCACTTTTAGTCCCCGAGAGACGAAACGATGTTCTGGACGCTCCGAACGTGCTTTTTTTGGTTCCTTGATGATTTGGGATGGGTACGGGTTACGAAAGAACGAAAAAACCCATGTTTTTTGGGAAGGGGACAAAGTTGCACTTTTAGTCCCCGAGAGACGAAACGATGTTCTGGACGCTCCGAACGTGCTTTTTTTGGTTACTTGATGATTTGGGATGGGTACGGGTTACGAAAGAACGAAAAAACCCATGTTTTTTGGGAAGGGGACAAAGTTGCACTTTTAGTCCCCGAGAGACGAAACGAAGTTCTGGACGCTCCGGACGTGCTTTTTTTGGTTCCTTGATGATTTGGGATGGGTACGGGTTACGAAAGAACGAAAAACCCATGTTTTTTGGGAAGGGGACAAAGTTGCACTTTTAGTCCCCGAGAGACGAAACGATGTTCTGGACGCTCCGAACGAGCCTTTTTTTTGTTCCTAGATGATTTGGGATGGGTACGGGTTACGACAGAACGAAAAAACCCATGTCTTTTGGGAAGGAGACAAAGTTGCACTTTTAGTCCCCGAGAGACGAAACGATGTTCTGGACGCTCCGAACGTGCTTTTTTTGGTTCCTTGATGATTTGGGATGGGTACGGGTTACGAAAGAACGAAAAAACCCATGTTTTTTGGGAAGGGGACAAAGTTGCACTTTTAGTCCCCGAGAGACGAAACGATGTTCTGGACGCTCCGAACGTGCTTTTTTTGGTTCCTTGATGATTTGGGATGGGTACGGGTTACGAAAGAACGAAAAACCCATGTTTTTTGGGAAGGGGAAAAAGTTGCACTTTTAGTCCCCGAGAGACGAAACGATGTTCTGGACGCTCCGAACGAGCCTTTTTTTTGTTCCTTGATGATTTGGGATGGGTACGGGTTACGACAGAACGAAAAAACCCATGTCTTTTGGGAAGGGGACAAAGTTGCACTTTTAGTCCCCGAGAGACGAAACGATGTTCTGGACGCTCCGAACGTGCTTTTTTTGGTTCCTTGATGATTTGGGATGGGTACGGGTTACGAAAGAACGAAAAAACCCATGTTTATTGGGAAGGGGACAAAGTTGCACTTTTAGTCCCCAAGAGACGAAACGATGTTCTGGACGCTCCGAACGTGCTTTTTTTGGTTCCTTGATGATTTGGGATGGGTACGGGTTACGAAAGAACGAAAAAACCCATGTTTTTTGGGAAGGGGACAAAGTTGCACTTTTAGTCCCCGAGAGACGAAACGAAGTTCTGGACGCTCCGAACGTGCTTTTTTGGTTCCTTGATGATTTGGGATGGGTACGGGTTACGAAAGAACGAAAAACCCATGTTTTTTGGGAAGGGGACAAAGTTGCACTTTTAGTCCCCGAGAGACGAAACGATTTTCTGGACGCTCCGAACGAGCCTTTTTTTTGTTCCTTGATGATTTGGGATGGGTACGGGTTACGACAGAACGAAAAAACCCATGTCTTTTGGGAAGGGGACAAAGTTGCACTTTTAGTCCCCGAGAGACGAAACGATGTTCTGGACGCTCCGAACGTGCTTTTTTTGGTTCCTTGATGATTTGGGATGGGTACGGGTTACGTAAGAACGAAAAAACCCATGTTTTTTAGGAAGGAGACAAAGTTGCACTTTTAGTCCCCGAGAGACGAAACGATGTTCTGGACGCTCCGAACGTGCTTTTTTTGGTTCCTTGATGATTTGGGATGGGTACGGGTTACGAAAGAACGAAAAAACCCATGTTTTTTGGGAAGGGGACAAAGTTGCACTTTTAGTCCCCAAGAGACGAAACGATGTTCTGGACGCTCCGAACGTGCTTTTTTTGGTTCCTTGATGATTTGGGATGGGTACGGGTTACGAAAGAACGAAAAACCCATGTTTTTTGGGAAGGGGACAAAGTTGCACTTTTAGTCCCCAAGAGACGAAACGATGTTCTGGACGCTCCGAACGTGGCTTTTTTTTTTTCCTTGATGATTTGGGATGGGTACGGGTTACGACAGAACGAAAAAAACCCATGTCTTTTGGGAAGGGGACAAAGTTGCACTTTTAGTCCCCGAGAGACGAAACGAAAAATTTTCAGACAGTATCCATGTAACAAACCGATGAGAAATAAACGATTATATAATTTTCAGACAGGTTCCATTACAAATACTCCATTACCAATGGTTGGACATAAACCAAAAAAAAAGGTTCAACTATACATAATATTGGTGACATAGTGTCCTTTAGTGTCACACCAATCAAAAAGATTCCTGTCATAAAGTCATGTCATATTGCACAACCACCACAAAAAAATATAGATAAATCCAACCACACAACATTTAATATTCTGAGTACAAAAGAATACAACAAAAAGAACCCTAGACCTAACTCCTCACATCTTCTTTAACACACGCTTCTTTCCTTTTCTTTGAGTCCCAGCAGATGGAGTTGTAGCAGCAAATGGTGTACCAGCAGATGGAGTTGCAGCAGCAAATGGAGTCCTAGCAGATGAAGTTGCAGCAAATGGAGTCCCAGCAACAGACGTATTTGTAGCAGATGGAGTTCCATGTGGAGTAGATGGGTTTGTAGCAGACTCTTGAGTCCCAATATTTTGCTACAAGATAATAACATGGTAAGTTGATGCTTCCTTGTTAAGATAACTACACAGCAAAATTTTTAAATATACTTACACATGGAATATTGAATCCCATGAATGTAGAACTTGATCCCTTCCTTGATCTCCTCTTCACTGGACCTTTGCAAGATCTGGAGTTGTGTCCGGACAACCTGCATCTACCACATCTAAACTTTCTAGATATGTTTGTACTCGAAGTCCCAGCTTCATCATCATCTCGTTTCCTCTGTTTTCTTGGTCGGCCAGGTGGTCTTCGGATAACTGGTGGGAGAATGGGCTCGTAGGTTGTATTCGGCCAAAGGTCAGGACCATTCATAGGAAGAAGAAAATGGGAGTATGTGTCCATTAGTGCTTTTTTTCTGTATACATCATCAACAAAATCTTCGGGCTTCTTTTTCACATAATATATACATTGCACAGCATGTGGACAAGGGATCCCACTTATTTGCCACAACCCACAGGTACAAGTTCGCACATCAAGGTCTACAACATACTGAGATGTACCTGACTCCACCTCAAATTTCCCATTTCCAGCCCACAAAGGTATTGCATTCCTAGACACCCTTATACTCTTCTCAAACTTCTTCAGAATTCTATTTCCAATCTCCTTATCCATCCTATTAATTTTTTCATGCTTCTTTGTAATCCTAATCATTATCAATTTCCTAATGGTTTCAAACAATTGAATTATGGGCTTGTTTCTTGCTGGCAATACAAGTGCATTAAATGACTTTGACAAATTATTAAGCAAAAAATCACACTTCGGAGCACATGGAAATGCATGCCTAGACCAATACTTGATAGGAATACCACTCAAATATTGGTAAGCCCCCACACTCAATCTACCAATTTCAGTCATAGCATCATTAAAATCTTTCATATTGTTACACCTAGCAGCCTTCCAGAACAAAGTCTTCAAAGCCAACCCTTTAAATTCTTTTTGAAAATTTCCGTATAGATGTCGCACACAGAAACGGTGAGATACAGTTGGAAAAAACTCCTCAAATGTCGGAACTAAACCCTATGAAAACACAATTTTAAAGTAAACATTACAAGTTACTTAAATGTACCAAACACATTTTAAATGAAACAAAAAATACGTACCTTTTGTTGATCTGAGATGAAAGTGTATCCTTTAGTCGAGAAACAACCGATGTCTGTCTGTAGCAAAACCAGGAACCATGTCTAGCTATCCTTCGTCTCGGCCTCAACCACTGCCCACGCTATAGGATACAAACTGTCGTCCCCGTCAACACCAATTGCAGCCATTAATTGTCCTTGACAAGGACCTTTTAGATGGCAAGCATCTAAGGCAATAAATGGCCTGCAACCCGCCAAGAACCCTTCCTTGCAAGCCTTAAAACAGACATAACACCTCCTAAACACCGGGGGAGAATCTTCAGTAGCCCTATCACATTGAATTTTCACAGTTGATCCAACATTGGATCGTCTAATCTCTGCAGCATAATCCCAAAGTTTCTTATATTGTTCATTCAGGCTACCGTTGATCCTTCTGTTTGCCTTACGCCTTGCCCTATAGGCTTGACTTCGAGAAATTCTTACTTGAAAGTCCTTCTTCACCTCCTCAATAATTTCAGCAAGAGACCAATTAGGTTGACTCCTAAACCGTTCCAAATACATCTTGGCAACCCAATTGGAGTTCATGTTCCTGTTTTCAAATTCCCTACTGCATGTATGGTCCCCAATGTATGTCTTAATTTGGACAGTGTTATCGTTTTCAATAACACTAGCATGCAGCCTCCATTTACACTGTCCAGAACAAACTGCCGTGACCCTCACCTTATCATTCTTTATGAATTTTATATTGTGAGCCTTTCTTACAGCATATTCTTTTATAGCATCTTTTAAGACCTTCGGGCTGGTAAACCTCATCCCTACCCTAAATTCTACCTGGTTCATATCCGTCTCGACCCTAAATTCAGGACCCCTAACAGCCTCTTCTTCGTCAGACCCTATAGGTGTATTGAGATTTGAATATGACCCAATATCTGACTCTACTTCCTCTTCTTCAACATTGACATTGATATTCAGTGAAGCAACGGACTCACTAGACAGACTAGAACTTCCACTCTCACTTAGCGAAGACTCTCCAGTCACATCTACCTCAACAAAATCATCAAATTCTATTTGGTTTTGAAGCGGGTTTTGCTGACCAATAGGTCGCCACTCCAAAAAAATTGGTCTTTCCATTACAATCGGTTCAGTTAGGTCTAAAACTTCAATGTTAGGATTATGTTCAACATAAATGTGGATCAGTCTACTTTCAGGAACTAAACTAATCATTTGTACAACATCAGCATCAGTTAACAAAACCTTGAACCCAGTAGACAGTGTATATCCAGGCCTAACATAATAAAACTCCTCAACATTGAATACATTAAGATCAGTCAGCATCATGCGTAACTCAATCAACGAGACCCTATCACAATCTATCCCTTGAATAACCGCTTGCCTACCACCAATGTAATTAAGACTCGGCAGGAATACCATACGACCATTATAATGAAAATTGATATCAAACACCTCATCCATTTTTCTGTACATTAAAAAATATCACATTAAACACTAAACCGAACATCCAAGAAATACTAAAGAAAAAAAACAACGGAAGCAACTCAACAGTCAGAGCAAAATATATTCACAAGCAACGACTGAAATGGGGAAGGGAAAAACACTACGGATCAAAGACATGCCAAAAGGACTCACAGATGCCAAAAAAACTTAAAGAAAAAATGAACTTCAAGAAGAATGAAGACAAATGTTCGGAAAATGAAGAAATTTACAGCATGCAAGGAGGAGAATGAGGTTGAAAACCTGGTTGTTGAATGAAGTCGTTATGATTGTTGTCTTTGTCGCCAAGTCGTTCTCAACGAAATCTACAACTTTTTCTTCTACAATTGAAACACACGAGAGGTCAACATTACACTGGAAGCTGAATCGAAAGAGACGAGAGAGAGAAATGGAATTGGAAGAGACGAGAAATGGGTGAGAGGGGAGCTGAATCGCACGACCTTGGGAGAAGGGTAGCTTCCACTGGAAGCTACTTCACACGTCAATTCAAGGACACGCGTGTATGGCTAGGGTAGTGCCACGTCTCCTTCATCATTGCAATTCCCACTTTATTTAAGACATTTTACCATTTCATGTAAATAAAAAAAAATGACGTCCAGTCAGCGCCCCGTCAGCATCCAGTCAGCACGTCCAGTCATCATCGCCGTCAGTGATTTCACGGTGCCGTTAATCCAGGGACTCAATAGAACTATTTAGTGAACAGTGGGGACTTGATTGTTCAATTTTCAAACCTAGGGACCTATTAGAAACAACCCTGAAACATGAGGGACCAAAAGGGTATTTTACCCTAAAAATAATAAAATATATATTTTAATATACTTTTAATTCTTTTACGCCTTCATCTTCTTCAACCCTTCACCACCACCACTCTCTTTCTTCTTCAACACCATCTTCACCACCAACCTATAGCCGGCAACTAGTCGCCGCCGACATTTTTTTTTTCCTTCTTCTTTTTCTTTTCTCTTCTCTTCTTCTTTCCCACCTCACTTTTTTTTCTTTTTTTTAAGTGGAACGAACTGGGAGGAGGGTTTCTCCTCCCCGTTCCAGACGAGATCTGGTAGAGGTCGTCGGCGACGTAGAGGTCTTGGGCGTGGGAGAAGGCGGCGAGGCAGGAGGAGTGGAAGCACTGTGTGAAAGGGAGATGGTCGTTCCATTCCCAGTTGCCGAAGGCCGGGATGTAGCTTCTTGGGTAGTAGAAATCCTTGATAAGACCCAAGTAGTATATTAAACTACCCACTAGGATCACCTCCAAGACAATCAACCAATTAATAGTCCAAAAAATACAACAGATAAATCACCAATTTATCACCAAGAAAACAACCAACCATAAAATCCAGAATACCAAAAACACAAAATCACACAATTTATATGTGGAAAACCCCTTCGATGTGAAGAGTAAAAACCACGGGACTTGTGAGGAGTCCACCCTTGTCACCTTCTCTTATTATGATAAAATTGAGGGAAAAAGAATCCAAATCAGTCATACAAAGACTCACAACCCACCAATACTTTCATACATAAGAGACCTACACAAAAAGAGATAAAGAAGATAAAAATCTCCAGTTTCCCAGGTTCTGTCCAGCAGCGAGTACCAACAAACCAGAGCTCAAAACGCGATCCAACCGTTCAAAACGAGGCACTATGTGTCCCCAACAGGCTGACAAAATTTCAGCAAAATCCAACGGTTAAAACTCCGGCAATCGACAACTTTGTGAACGTTGTCGCTGAAAATCTGAACTGCACGGCTCTCCCGCTTCTCTCCGTTTTTCTGTGTAATTTTCTGTATTTTTCTTGCTGTCCTCTTCCTTAGGTCATCCCATATCAAAGGAAAAAAAAAACCCTAGGCATACAAGACAAGCCCACGCATTTAACCCTAATTGGGCTAGACACATAACCCGACATACTGGGCACATAAACACAAGTTTTAAAAAAAACTCTTGCTTGTGCAACAAGTGGGTTGGACACCCACAACAATCTCCCCCTCCAGCCCATCATAGGGAAGATACAATCACATCCATGATTACTTGAACCTCATCCCGGGCTCTGTTCATCCTCTCAGCAACTCCATTGTGTTGAGGTGTGTCGGGCTCTGTCTTCTCATGTCTAATGCCATGTTGTGAACAATAATACCTGAACTCATTCGAAGTATACTCACCACCATTGTCAGATCGAAGACGCTTCAACTTTCTTTCGGTCTCCCTTTCTACCATGGCATGAAACTTTTTGAAAATCTCGAACACTTGGCTTTTTGTCTTCAACATATACACCCAAGTTCTCCGAGTAGCATCATCAATGAAAGTGACAAAATATCTATTGCCACCAAGAGACTCAACCTCAATAGGACCACAAACATCGGAGTGAACTAACTCCAACTTTCCTTGCCTTTTGATGGACTTCCCAGAAAAAGAAACTATATGCTGCTTGTCTGCCAAATAATGATCACAAGGGTCAAGAGGAACTGTTTTATCAACATGGATAAGAGATTTACCTGCCAACAGTTTAATCCCTTTGTCACTCATATGCCCTAACCTTCGATGCCACAAGTTAGGAGAATTATTTTCTTCAACTGCATTCAACTCAGAAGAACATACACTTAAGTATGTTTTATACAAAGAGCAACACAACTCACCACAAGCAACTGTTATTGAACCCTTAGAAAATTTCCATTTACCATCTGCAAAGGTATGTTGAAATCCTTCTTGATCAATAACATTTGCTGACAACAGGTTAAGGCGTAGATCAGGAATATGGCGCACATTCTTTAATGTAAGTATGCACCCAACACTTGTCTTCACACGAATATCACCTAACCCAACAATGCTAGCTGAGCTCTTGTTTCTCATCTTCACACTACCAAAATCACCATATTGATAGTTCATGAAATACTCCCTTTTGGGAACACAATGGTATGAAACACCTGAATCTACCAGCCACTCTGTATCTGAACTCTCTACATGATGACACGCACTAGTTGCACAAATCAAGGTGACATCATCATCACTCTTAGAAGTGATTGTTGCAGTATTTCTATCATCTCCCTCTTTTTGTGAGTCTTGCTTCTTACCTTGTTCTTTCTTCCAACGGTAGTAAAACCTTTTGATATGGTCAGGCTTGTTGCAGTAATGACATGTCCTAGTCTCTTTGTCTCTAGACTTGGACCTCCCTTTTGAGTTACCACGACCTTTGGGTCCCCTACTCTTGTTTCTTCCACGATTCTCAACAACAAGAGCTTGTGAATTATCAACTCCCATCTCCTTTCTTCTTATCTCTTCATTGAACATGCTTTCTTTAATAACATTCAAAGACAAAACACCTTCTGGAGCAGAGTTACTAATAGTCACAACTAAAGTTTCCCAACTGTCCGGCAAAGAACTCAACAAGAACAAAGCCTGCCATAGTAGTCAACTTGTTAATAATATCTTGGAAGTCACTCAAATGCTCAGAAACAGACTTCTCACCCTTCAATTTCAAATTAACAAGCCTCTTGATTAATGAAGCTTTGTTATGTGCGGTTTTCCTTTCATAAAGACCTTCCAATTTCTTCCACAACGCATATCCGTCGGACTCTTGAGACACATGGTTAAAAATGCTAATATCAACCCACTGCCTAATAGTCCCCAAAGTTTTTCTCTTTAACTTTCCCCAATCTCTCTCTTCCATTTTATCTGGTTTTGCAGGATTAATAATGGTGCCATCAGCTCCTATGGTTGCTTCAATTGGATCAAACAGATCTTTACAATATAACAGATCCTCCATCATCGGTCTCCAAATGGAATAATTGGTTGATGTCAATTTAATCATTGAACTACCTTCACTGCTATTAATAGACTCCATGACAATGATTAAATTAAAACCTTGCTCTGATACCAACTGATAAGACCCAAGTAGTATATTAAACTACCCACTAGGATCACCTCCAAGACAATCAACCAATTAGTAGTCCAAAAAATACAACAGATAAATCACCAATTTATCACCAAGAAAACAACCAATCACGGACAGCAACCAACCATAAAATTCAGAATACCAAAAACACAAAAACACACAATTTATACATGGAAAACCCCTTCGATGTGAAGAGTAAAAACCACGGGACTTGTGAGGAGTCCACCCTTGTCACCTTCTCTTATTATGATAAAATTGAGGGAAAAAGAATCCAAATCAGTCATACAAAGACTCACACCCCACCAATACTTTCATACATAAGAGACCTACACAAAAAGAGATGAAGAAGATAAAAATCTCCAGCTTCACAAGTTCTGTCCAGCAGCGAGTACGAACAAACCAGAGCTCAAAACGCGATCCAACCGTTCAAAACGAGGCCCTATGTGTCCCCAACAGGCTGACCAAATTTCAGTAAAATCCAACGGTTAAAACTCCAGAAATCGACAACTTTGTGAACATTGTCGCTGAAAATCCGAACTGCACGGCTCTCCCGCTTCTCTCCGTTTTTCTGTGTAATTTTCTGTATTTTTCTTGTTGTGTCATCCCATATCAAAGGAAAAAAAAAACCCTAGACTTACAAGACAAGCCCACGCATTTAACCTTAATTGGGCTAAACACATAACCCGACATATCGGGCTCATAAACATAAGTTTTAAAAAAACTCTTGCTTGTGCAACAAGTGGGCTGGACACCCACTACAATCCTCCATGGATGAAGCTCCAGACACAAATGGAGTTGCAGAAACAGAGAGCGTTGAAAATGAGTTGGGGGTTGAGGGAGGGGTTGGGGTTTGGGGAAAACAATAGTGGGAGAGGACACGAATGACAGAGGGAGTAAGGGAAGAACTTTGAACTCTGGATCTTTACACAAAACTATGTATTAATTTTAAATTACATAAAATCTTTTTTTTCTCCGTAATAAATTGTGGAATTTACGAACAACTTTTAGCTCCTCCAAATTTATCTCTCTCTCTCTGGGTTTCTGGCTTCATGGTTTACCAGAAATGAGCTTCGTCGGAGATGGAGATTTTGAATCAAAAATCTTAAGCATCGGTTGATTAAATGAGTTAGGTTTTTTTCTCCCTTTCTTTCTTCTTCTAATTATTTTTTTTTTCGATTTTTGTTGTCGCTACCTACTCTTTTCTTTTTTCCGTTCTTCGATTGTGTGAGCTAATGTGTTGGTTTGATGTTTTTGTCTTCAATATGTGTCACGTTTTGATTTTGATTAACCAGGAACACGTTTCTTTTTGGTTTGATGATTTGGTTTGGCTTATGGAGTTTGTGGGAAAGAAGAAGAGAAGAGAGAAAAAGAAGAAGAAGAAAAAAAAAAAAACTGTCGGCGACGGCCGGTCACCCGCGAGCGGCGGTGGCCGACGGCTGGTTGCCGGTGGTAGGTTGGTGGTGAAGATGGTGTTGAAGAGGAAAGAGAGTGGTGGTGGTGAAGGGTTGAAGAAGATGAAGGTAAAATAATTTTTTTTTTTAAACAGATGAAGGTAAAAGAATTAAAAGTATATTAAAATATTTATTTTATTAATTTTTATTTTAAAAAATGAAAAAATAATTTTTTAATAAAAAAATAAGTTTCACATCTGTTAACTTTTAATGGAAAAATGGGAGGAGGGACCAAAATGCTACTAAATGCAAACCTCAGGGACTAAAATGTTGAGTTTGAAACCTCAGAGACCAAAACGAAACCTAAACCAAACCTCGGACCAAAAGTGTATTTTTTTCCAAAAGAGTATATAAAAGAGAGTTTACATAATTTGAATTTTCAATTTTGCTTTCATAAAAATGGTTGCCATTAACATCATTACTTACTTAAACACTCATGTGACATGATGATTAGGAGACTAATAAATAATGATTTGCATAATACTAACTATTTTTGGATTGATCTAGAGAAACATGAAAATTTAAGGCTAATTTTGACATGTTTAATTCAAGAGTTTAACTTTTAATATTAGAAGTTCATGGAGCAGTGACCATAATTATTTTTAACAATGTGTTGTGCAATTCAAACTTCTAACTTTTTGGTAAAAAATATATATCAAGTATAATTGAGTTAGGTTTGGTTGGCCAAAAATCTCTACATAGTTAAGTGCTTTGTGCTTTCTTCTTTTATCAATTTAAATTTAAAAAATAACTATAATTTTTTCAACATGCGATGCACGGGTTTTCCTTTTTAAAAATTAAATATAGTAAAATAATTGTGAAATTATATATTATTATATGATTTAACTTGACAATATATTTGTTGAATGTTAGACTTTTGATGTATATATATATATATATATTTCATATTCAAATATTTAGCTTTTTTCATTTTAATATAGATAGTCAAATTGAAAGTATTTATACTTTAAGGAAAAAAATCAATTTTATTGGAGAGAGACACAAATTTATGTTTATTTAAAAAATGTATTTATCTATTATATATACGAAAGCAAAAAAAAAAAACTTCCGAAGAAAGGAGTTGAGAGAGAAAGGAAAACAAACTAAGAGGTCTAAAAAAGACATAAGTTTTTTGGTTAAAAAAAGGTGAGGAAATAGCTCCTTATATAGTGGTAAGAATTGGAGAAGGTTGAAACACTATTAAGATTCCAAAGGTTTTGAAATTCTAATATTAATTATTAAATGTAAAGACATAAAAATTAAATCTAATATTTAAAAATAAATTAAGAAAACTTTTAATATCCAAATTTTTCATATTCTCCGTTCAACAATTCTATAATTAAAGAAACTTAAATAAACATTGCATTTTTTGTTAGAGAAACAGCAAATTCATTAGATAATAGGAACATCAAAAAGTTCATGAGGTCAATTCTCAAGCCAAACACAATTAGAATAAATGAAAACTAGACTAACTAATACATTAGAGAGTTGGAGAAGGTTTGCACTAAAAAAAGAAAGAAAGAAAAAGAAATAATAATAATAAACAAAAAGTCTATCAACGTGGGAGTTGGATGAAAGAGTGAGTTAATAGATTTATTTGAATGGTTTAAAATAAGTGATATATTATCATATTAATTATAATTAAAAATAAAGTGATATATTTTAGTAATTAATTAACAAAAAAAAAATTATATTCATGTCAATTTTATAAATGCATTTAAATTAATTTCTTGACCTATATATATGTATATATATGTATTTTTTGGTGTCAAAATTATTATATTATATTATTTTGTTTCATAAAGTTCTTTTTATTATTATTTGAAATTGCAAATGTTTTTATTTAGTTATATTTATTATACTTTCATCCACAAAATTTTGGATAATTTATTAATATTTCAGATTTCAAGGGTTTTTTTTTCTTAGTACAAAATATATTATTTGTCAGAATTGATATTTTAAATAATTATATGTTATAAATAAAAAAATGTTAATTTGTTTCCAAATTTAATATTTTTTTAACCATGACTTCCAATATTTGTGTAAGTAGACACTAACATACCAAGTAAATGAATAAAAGACTTGCTCATATCAAATTTTGTTATCAAATAATTTTTTGAAAATAAATATAAGGATTAAAAATTTAAAAAAAAAAAAAAGTATTTGTTAACGAAAAAAAATAATAATTTTTATAGACCAACAATAAGAGGAAGAAAAAAAATGAACACATCCTCATTCATTCTGATTTGGTGACAATTGTTGTAATTGACAATTGCTTTCATTTGTTGCAATTGTTGTGATTGGTGACAAAGCGTTGATCAATTGTTCAACTGAAAGGTTATCAAGAGGGAGGAATGGTATATGGTAAGTTGGTAATTGACGAAGATGAAGAATTATAGGAGAAGAGAGAGAGAAATTGTAGGGTAGTACTACTTCCCTTCCCTCCCATGGAGACATTAATACACAAAAATTAAAGGTAATAATATCCAACCCACAAATTAGGGAGGTGATGGTTATTAAAAAAAATTTAAGAAGGTGATGCAAGATAATAACAACACAATTAAAAGTATTTAAGAAAGAGAGGATAGGAATTTAGATGGGTAAGTGCAGACCACGTGTTGAATTCCACTCACTCACGAATTAAGTCACACAAGCACTAGTTCTCAGGACATGCAAATCACAGTCATTTCCTTTCTCACCAAGAGCTCGAAATTACAAGTAAAGAAGAAAAGAAGAATGGTGATTAACTCTCATAGAAGCAACACGCGAAAGATAGAGAAGAAGGAGAAGTAGAACAGAGCACACAAGAGAGCACACAAGATATAAGTGGTTCGGCAACAAAGCCTACATCCACTGGGAGGGAGGTATTTCTATTTTGTTCACAGTATTACAGAGATTACAAATTGCTCACAAATCTCTCACTGATTTCACTCTTAATCTGAATACAAGGTACTGCTCTTATTTATAGGATTCGGAGGATGGGTTTAAAACAGAGACTGAAGATCAGGTTGGTTTCAACCATTTATTCAGGTAACTTTCCTCACAAGATGGGTGGAAGACTTGGGAGAGAAACAACGTGAGATAGGTGGGAGAGAGAATGTAGAGGGAGAAATGTATAATTAAGGGAGAGAGAAAATGATTAAATGAAAGTAACTGAAGGATAACTTAGGTATTTTTTAAAAAATCAAGGATAATATCATCCAAAAAAAAGTTTCTTTCATAGTCGTTCTGTTATATATATTATAGATTATAGATTATAGATGATTTTGTATTTTTGTGTTAATTTATATCAATTTACTATCAAACCAGAGGGAAAAATAATGAATCAATTTTATCAAAAAAAAAAAAAAAAAAAAAAAAAAAAAAAAAAAAAAAAAAAAAACTTACGCCAGTAAAGCTATGCTTAGATTGGCAACAAAATTTTATTCCAATAAAATTCAAAAAGTCTCCTACGATTCTAAAAATAAACTATTTATAGCCTTACAATAAAGTAAACAAATAACTAATTACATCTAAAATACTAATTAAGAACTAATTAATCTTAAAATTAACAACTAAACTAGTATTAAGTGAACTATACTAATTATCTAACATCTTGTCTTACGTGGCTACATCACTCTTTGGCTTTTAGATTCACTTCTCTATTTGGGCGAGATCTTTTCTTCGTGGTCGTAATAATCACCTTCAAGCAGTGGAAATAACAAAAGATGTGCTCCAAGTCCTTGGGTCGTTGTTGAACGAAATTCAACCACACTGGAACGGATGGTACAAAGTCCTCCAACTTTTCATACTTTTGGAAAACTTCCAGCTATCAAGGAGACGAAAAGCTATGTGAAGTAAAATAAAAGAAGAAAGGGTCGTCGATTGCTACTAAGAACCTAACAGAACTTTTCAAAATGTGGGTTCTAAAACCACTTGTGTAGGTCGGGACTAAATAGTAATCAAAGAACCTCTTCTCCTATGTTAAAGGAAAGTGCTTGAACTTTGCTCGTTTACATCTGGATAAGAAAATAGGGATACACTTGAACGATAGAGAAAAAGTTCCCTAAAGTTGGTTGCCTTCGCATCTTGATGAAGGAGACGAAAGGACGGGATAAGACAAGGCAATGGAGGTTGGTTGAAGATGATGTTACACGACATTCAGAACCAGCCTTGAAGTGAATGAATTAGAAAGAACGAAGTAAGGAAATGAGACGACTCTTTCTTTCACTGTATCATAAACGGATCTTCCCCTCCACACCAATCACGAGTTTTTCTCCATTCCTCTCGTATATCGTCCTAATGCCCTTAATGCTAGGTTTTGAAAAAAACTTTTCATGTCATTCCCATTTAGATCCGATTTGGATCCCTCTGTTGCCCACCCATATCACAAATCCATCTATTAACTCAACAAATAGTTTCATTTTGAACCATCGTAAATATAAAGTCTAAAATGAAATAATAAAATGCAGGTTAAAATTCCATTTTGGTCCATGTACTTTATGTTTTGTTCCATTTTATCCCCTATACTTTTAAGTGTTCAATTTTATTCCATATCCATATATTTTCGATAAAGCTTAAAATTGGTCTCTATCGTAAATTTAAAGTTAATTTTTAGGGTAAAATACATTTTTGGTCCATACTGTTTCAGGTCAGTTTCCAATAGGTCCCTAAGTTTCAAAATTGAACAATCAAGTCCCCAGTGTTTTGAAAATGCTTTTATTGAGTCCCTGGACCGTTAATCTTTTTAATGGTGTAAACGTGGCTACTTTAAAATACTGAAATAATAATTTTTAGGGAAAAATACACTTTTGGTCCTTCCGTCAAATTTTTTGTTAAACCCTCATGGAATGCTGACATGACACCTATTTTTTATTAAAAAAAATTATTTTTTGATTTTTCAAAATAAAAACATATATAAATAATTAAAATATATTATTTTTAAATATTTTTAATTCCTCTCTCCTCCTTTTCTTCTTCTTCAACCTAACTCTTCTTCTTCTTCCAACCACCACCACATACCGCCAAAGATCGACGACCGACGGAGACCGCCGCTCGCCGATAGCTACAGGTAATTTTTTTAAAAAAAATACACTTTTGGTCCTTGAGGTTTGAGTTAGGTTTCATTTTGATCCCTGAGTTTTCAAACTCGACATTTTAGTCCCTGAGGTTTGGATTTTGTTACATTTTTGGTCCCTCAATCAACTTTTTCGTTTAAATACTAACAGACTGCTGACGTGACATTAGTTTTTTATTTAAAAATATATTTTTAAATTTTTTAAAATAAAATAATATATTAAACTCTTTTTTATTATTTTTCTTTTTCTTTTTTCTTTTTTTTTTCTCATCTTCTTCATCTTCTTCTCCACCACACTCAAACCCTAATCCCAACTCACCTCCAGTAGCCACCACCACCACCGGCCACCGTCAGTCGCCGCCGCCGACGCCGACGTCCCCTTTTTTTCCTCTCTTTTTCTTCTCTCTCCTATCCTCCCATTTTTCTTCTTCTTCATTTTCTTCATTTACTGTTAAAAAAACAAATCGAAGGGAGTTCCGACGCCAGAGATAGCAGATCTGAAGCTTGAAGATGCACAAAGCCGGAAGATTTGAAGCTTGAAGACGCACGAAGACGGCAGATCTGAAGCTTAAAAAAACAAATCGAAGGGAGTTCTGGCGCCGGAGATAGCAAATCTGAAGCTTGAAGACGCACGAAGCCAGCAAATCTGAAGCTTGAAGACACAAAAACGGCAGATCTGAAGCTTGAAGACGCACAACGACCCAGTAGATCGTGGATTTGAAAGCTCGACAATGACGTCTTCTCTGAAGCTCAAAAATGGACCAAAACGAGGGCATTGCTTCGATAGGCGAAGAATGGCTCGAAGCTGCCGGAGACGCGTGGGTATCGTGGAATGAAGCAAACAAGAGCCATTCATCCTTGGACAACACAAAAACTCGCGGGAAAGGGAGATGAAGTCATGGGTCCGCGCGAGAGAAGAAGAGGAAGAAGACTGATTGGCACCCAAGAAGAAGAAAAAAAAATCGCCGACGAGCGGCAGTCGACGGAGGCAAATGGCCGGCGGCGGCCTTAGGGTTACTGTGTGGTCAAAGTGAAGAAGAAAAAAGGATGGTAAAGGTGAAAAAGGAAATATATTTGTATTATTTTAATAACATTTTATTTTATTTTAATATATTTATTTTAAAAATTAAAAAAAAAATATTTTTTTTATAAAAAAATAGTGACACGTCAGCAAACTGTTAGGATTTAACAGAAAATTAGATGGAGGGACCAAAAGTGTAACAAAATCCAAACCTCAGGGGTAAGAATGTTGAGTTTGAAAACTCAGGGACCAAAATGAAACCTAACTCAAACCTCAGGAACTAAAAGTGTATTTTTTTTTTCCTTTTTTTTCCTCCCCTCTTCTTCTTCTCTTCTTCTCTTCTTCTCCTTTCTTTTTTTTTTTTAAGAAAAGAGGGAGAAACGAGAATGAGGCTCCCCGATTCTACCCATCATCTACTTTTTAAGGTTGTTGTTCACGATAGATAACACACTGAGAGAGGAAGAGAGATCTCATCGTTGGTCACGAAGCCTTCGTTCAGTCTCGTTTTTCTGGTCGGTCTAGTCAAGGTATCACGCTGCAGTGGGTCTTCGGTTAGGCAATGTCGTGGGTTTCTGTTTGAGGCGTTGAAACGTCGTGGGTTTCGAGCAAATGTCGTGGGTCTCGGGTTTCTATTTGAGGCGTTGAAACGTCGTGGGTCTCGATTCGTTTTAGAGATGTCTTCTTTCCAGCATATCTCATAGTTAATCGTTGGGGTTGTGGGTATCGGTTCAGCTTTGTTGAGACGCGGTTTGGGACTGTTTTTGGGTCTCTGTTTCAGGGGTGCTTCTGTTCATTAGAGATAGCCTCAAAGTTGTAGGTCGAATTGAGGAGGAGGAACTCCCCCCCCTCCCCTGTTTCTCCCTCATTTTCTTAAAAAATAAAATAAAAAGAAATGAGAAGAATAGGAAAAAAAAAAAAACAATCTGACGGTCGTCGTCAGCCGTCGACCGCCGAAAATATGTGATGGTGGTTGGAAGGAGAGGAAGGGTTGGGTTGAAAAAGAAAGGAGATGAATTAAAAATATTAAAAAAATAATAATATATTTTAATTATTTATATATTTTTTTTATTTTGAATCAGAAAATGGTTTTTTTAATAAAAAAAAATAACTTTTGATGGAGGGACCAAAAGTGTAACGAAATCTAAAACTCGGAGGTTAAATTGTTGAATTTGAAAACGTAAGGATCAAAATGAAACCTAACCTAAATCTAAGGGATCAAAAGTGTATTTTTTTTCCTAATTTTTAAATTAAAAATAATAAAACTATAATAAAATAAGAAAATTATAATAATAATTATAATTAAAATCTTCACTCTCTCTCCTCTCTCTCCCCCACTTCACTCTCTCCCCCCGAAAACCCTCATTCTCTCCTTTTTTTTTTCCATTTTCTTTGGAAGTTTTAGAGTGAGATTTGTGCTAGAAAATGAGTAGTAAATTACAGAAACAGAAGAGAGGAAAATGGGAAATGAGAAGAATTGAAGTATGAAACACTGAAGTAGTTGTTCATTTGAGAAATTGAAATTGGGTTTGGAAGATTGAAATAATTCTTAATTTGTTTCTTGTTTCTTCTACGTTTTCTCCTTTTTTGTCTCATGAAAAGAAAAATCAAAATGTGTAACTCAAACTACTGATTATTGATGGGGTGGGAGTCTGATTATGAAGAAGAAGAGGAAAGAAAGGGGATGGGGGTGGGGGTCGATTTTTGAAGAAGAAGAAGATGGTGGAGTGGTGTTGGATTTGGAAGAAGAAGAAAATGTGGAGTGGGTGTTGGGTTTGAAACAAGAAGAAGAAGATGTTGGGTGGGGGGAGGTTCTGGCGAAGAGAGGAGGCTCCGACGAGGAGGCGGCGGCGGCGAAGATGAAGGGAAAAACAAGATGATAGAGAGAGAGGGATTTGGGGGTGGGGAGAGAGGAGAGAGAAGAGAGAGAAGGCTTGGGTGTTGGGTTTGAAAAAAGAAGAAGAAGATAATGTCAGTTGGGGAGGAGACGCCGACGAGGAGGAGGAGGCGGCGGCGGTGGGGAGGGGGAGGAGGTGGCCAGTGGCGGATCCAGGAATTTCATATAGGGGGGGCACAATATACATAAAAATGTAATTGAGTCTGATACTCAACTCGTGCTTGATATGATATCGTATTAAAAAATGTCTCAATATGTTACTCTTGTCTCAAAAGAGCCTCACATTTACCCCAAGCTTGATTATGTGCACTGTTGTGGGTAATTTTGGCTTGGCAGGTACACCAAAGAAGGAGGGTTTCGGACCCAGCTGAGATCGGCCCGAGGAGATGAAAGCCCGCAAGAGATGGAATTGGACCTCGGCCTCGGCCCAATGCCGAGGCCGGGGGTCTGGTCGGCCTCGGCCCAATGCCGAGGCCGACCAGGTTAATTAATCCCACTGGCCGCTTGGGCTACCCGGGTCAATCCCCTTGGGCCCAGTAGCAGGAGGCTACGTGCGGTGGACGATGCGGAAAGGGAAAAACCCTAGCGAGAGAGGTATAAAAGGCTAGAGATGATCCAGAAAAGGTAACTAATATCTGAACTCTAAAACTCAACTGAACCAGGTTTCCTGGAGGGAGAGACCGGCCGGAGATTTTCCGATCACTAACTTAGGCATCGGAGCCTGTGTGGCAAGCACCACACCGGTGTGCAGTGCTTACTTTCTTTCTTTTCAGGTCACGTCTTCTCCATATCTCAACAAATTCATTGTTGGTGTCACGTGAAGGGCAGGTGAGCGCTTGGCCAGATTTTGGCATCAACAGTTGGCGCCGTCTGTGGGGAAGCGTGTCGGATTGAGAGCATTGTAGGCCGGTGCAACAGGGTAATGGAACAGGAGAATCCAGCGGGCGAGAGAGGTCAACAGTCCAAGGTGAGTGCCCCGGGCACTGAGATGGAGGACCTCAGAGGAAGGGTGAACGAGATGGGCCAGAGTTTGGCTGAGATTCTGGGTATATTGAAGCAACCGAATCCTGGTACGACGTACAAGAGAAGTTCCGTGCGGGACCAAGGGAGGAAGAGAGGGGCCTCCGGCGAAGAGGAAGATGAAACGGATAGTGCCACCAGCAAGCTGCGTCAGCCAAGGGGTGGTGAAAAACCTGTCTTGAAGGAGCTAGGGCCGAGCAGAGGGGCAGAGCGCAAGGGTGCACTCGATGTCCCAGATGAGGTTAGCACAGTAGGCTCGCACAGGAGGATCGAGGCCGAGGCCGAGGCCGAGGCCATAGCCAAAGCCAAGATGCAGGAAAAGGTTGAGCTCGAGGCAAAGATCAGGGTTGAGCTAGAAGGTAAGCTGAGGGCCGAGGCCGAAGCTGTTGTCAAGGCAAAGGCCGAGGCCGAGCAGCCAAAGGTTAAGGCCAATGAGGGCACCCAGGGAAGCACACGCCCTAGAGATGCGGACAGGGATTATTTGGAAAGTTTGATAGGGCAGGCCGACCCACCCTTTGTCGATGAGATTATGCAGGCCGAGGTTCCACATAAGTTCAAATTACCGACTTTCCCGCAGTACGACGGGAAAAAAGACCCGGTGCAACATTTGGACACCTACCGATCTTGGATGGGATTTCATGGGGCACCCGAGGCGACTAAGTGCCGGGCGTTTTCGTTAACCCTAACCGGAACGGCACAGCAGTGGTACGGTAAACTGCCACCTAAGTCTGTTGATTCATTCAAAGAATTGTCCCGCCTTTTTGCCACTCAGTTTTTGGGAGCAATGGATCGGAAGAAGCCGCAGTTCAATTTGTTGACCATAAAGCAAAGGCCAGGGGAGAGCTTGAATGGGTATATCACAAGGTTCAGTAACGAGGTTGTGCAGGTAGAGGGGTATGACGATGCAGTGGCGCTGACCGCGGTTATCGCCGGGTTGCAGGATGAAAGATTGTTGAATTCCGTGGGGGAAGACCAGCCACGAACGTACACGGAATTCGTGGCCAGAGCACAAAAATACATAAACGCAGAGGAGCTGATGAAGTCCAAGCGGGCGGAAAGGGAAGCACAGAGGGTAACCACCATCGATAAAGGCAGACGAAAGGAGGAGAGGGGCAAACGGTCGCGTGAAGAGGACGAGGGCCGGAGCCGTCTCAGGTATTCTGTGGGTCGGGGCCAGCAAGACCAGAAGGAAGGCCGAGGCCGACCAGAATACAAAGGAAAGTATGAGAGGTACACTCCCCTCTCAGTCTCACCCGACCAAGTCTTGGCAGCGATCAATCATACGGATTTGCTGAAACGCCCGGATAGATTGAAAGGGAACCCCGATAGAAGAGATAGGAGCAAGTTTTGCTACTTTCATCGAGATCATGGTCACACGACGCGAAATTGCATACAACTTCGAGACGAGATTGAAAATCTAATCAGGGACGGATATCTGAAAGAGTTTGTGGACGGTGAGGAGAGCAAAAAGCCGAGGCCGACCAGAGGTGATGGCAAGGAGGAGGGCAATGACCCCCCACTGGAAATTAAAACAATTTTGGGAGGACCCGTAGGAGGAGACTCGAACCGGAAAAGGAAAGCAGCAGCTAGGGAGGCAAGGTATGATCTTGAGGAAAGAGGGGTGTATTCGGTACGGCTCTCAAAAGGGTTGCCGTCAGTAGAGTTCACCGAGCTGGAAGCTTCCGGCATACACCAGCCTCACAATGATGCACTGGTGGTGAGCCTGACAGTTGCCAACACGCGGGTTCATCGGATTTTAGTTGATGGAGGAAGTTCAGCAGACATCCTGTCCACGAAGGTGTTTGAGGCCATGAAATTGGGGAAGGAACGGTTGAGGACGAGCGCTGCACCGCTGGTTGGTTTTGGTGGAGAAAAGGTGCTACCAGAGGGAAGCATCGAGTTGCCGGTGACCTATGGGGAAGGACAGAATGTGGTGACGAAAATGGTTAATTTCTTGGTAGTAAATTGTGTATCCGCCTATAACGCCATACTGGGAAGGCCAGCTCTGCATGAATTGAAAGCGGTGGCATCGACATACCACCAAATGATGAAGTTTCCCACTGATAGCGGAATAGGAGTAGTGAGGGGGGAGCAACAAGCTTCACGAGAATGCTATTACACCGCGCTCAGAGGAGCAAGCCAGCAGGCAAGGCAGCACGGCTCGGCCCAGGACGAGGGCCGAGGCCGACCAGTCCAAGGCCGAGCAGAGGGATGCCCTTTGTCAATGGAATTCTGATTGAACTACTGTGTTTTCCTTTATAAGCTTTTCGCATAGGATAGTTTTGCTTTCTGTTAAGTCTCTGAATTTCATTCAACAGCGAATGTAGCTAGGATTGAACTCTGGTTTTTGTTATTAATAAAGTTTCTCAAGTGATTTCGTGATAACAGGTGTTCAACCAAAAAAAAAAAAAAGTCCTTGTAGGAGTGGCAATGCCTATACTCCTAGGGCGTGCCCCGGTGCATCTACTGTCGAAAAGTCCTTGTAGGAGTGGCAATGCCTATACTCCTAGGGCGTGCCCCGGTGCATCTACTGTCCAAAAGTCCTTGTAGGAGTGGCAATGCCTATACTCCTAGGGCGTGCCCCGGTGCATCTACTGTCCAAAAGTCCTTGTAGGAGTGGCAATGCCTATACTCCTAGGGCGTGCCCCGGTGCATCTACTGTCCAAAAGTCCTTGTAGGAGTGGCAATGCCTATACTCCTAGGGCGTGCCCCGGTGCATCTACTGTCGAAAAGTCCTTGTAGGAGTGGCAATGCCTATACTCCTAGGGCGTGCCCCGGTGCATCTACTGTCCAAAAGTCCTTGTAGGAGTGGCAATGCCTATACTCCTAGGGCGTGCCCCGGTGCATCTACTGTCAAAAAGTCCTTGTAGGAGTGGCAATGCCTATACTCCTAGGGCGTGCCCCGGTGCATCTACTGTCAAAAAGTCCTTGTAGGAGTGGCAATGCCTATACTCCTAGGGCGTGCCCCGGTGCATCTACTGTCAAAAAGTCCTTGTAGGAGTGGCAATGCCTATACTCCTAGGGCGTGCCCCGGTGCCAAAAAGTCCTTGTAGGAGTGGCAATGCCTATACTCCTAGGGCGTGCCCCGTGACAATAGAAAAAGTGGGGGCTTGGAAGTTTTGCAGTGAAGTGAACGATACCTAAGGTATATTTACTCAAGTATTATTCAAAATTCGAGATAACACTTGAGTAGGGGGCTGGAGGCACGAGAGTTGTCATGGTCGGACCGAGGCCGAGCAGACGAAGGCCGACTTGGCCTGCTGCACAGGTTTGATTTATGGACTTTTTCAGTTCCTTTTATTTTGTGCGAATGTGCTGAGATAACGGTCGACCTTAACATTTGCATGAGGCTGACCGTGTGCATTTGTTCTAGGATGGTCATGCCTAGGCCGGGCCGAGGCCGAGCAGACCAAGGCCGATTTGGCCTGTCGCACAGTTTTGATTTATAGACCTTTTCTTTTATTCCTTGTATTGTGCGAATGTGCTGAGATGGTCGGCCTCGGCATTTGCATGAGGCCGACCGTATGAATTTGTTCTAGGTTAACTCGGGGCTGCCAGAAAAAGGTGATCAACGAAGAAACAGGACATTTTCATTAAAAGATTAAAATAAGGCGCATAAGGGCTACACAAGGTTACATCACGAGAAAGCAAAGGCAGATAGCAGAAAGTGCAGCAAAGACCCTCAGAGGTCCATATGGTCTCTACCGCCGGAGGAGTCATCAGAAGAGGCAAAGGCATCAGGATTGGCGGCGAGAGCAGCAAGGTCTTATTGGATAAAGGAACCATCCACGGTGGGGTGGTGTTTGCTGTATCTCTTTTGTGCCCACTTTATGCCGTCGTTCCATATCTCGTCTTGCATGGCATAGAACTCGCTGGTTTTCTTGAATTCTTCAGCCAGAAAGTCGGCGCTGGCCAAATGGTGTTTGCTGTATCTCTTTTGTGCCCACTTTTGTGGACTCCAGCTCAGCATCCCTGGATTTGAGTTTCGCTCGCACTTCCTCTAGCGGGCGGTTGGCCTCGTTGAGCCTCTCTTGGGCTTGAATGAGCTCGCTCCGTGGGACGCTGTTCAATTGAAGCTCGTTGATTTTGTTTGCCAGGCTAATCGCAGAGGCCGTGGCCTTCGTGAAAGCCTATACCCAAAAAGAAAAGCTAGGTAAGGGAGGGGAGTAACAAGAGTTGAGTCAAAGGGATAGAAGAGCTTACGTCACGAAGGTGCCTCTGAAATTCTCGCATTCCTTGGGCAGGATCCTCAACTCCTAGCTCACCTTCTGGCCTCCGAGATTGCAATCCTTGCCAGCACATGAAGTTTTGGGTTAGAACCTCTACCTCATTGCCGCCGCTCCCGTAGTCCTCGGGAAGGGCGAAGACCGGGATTCCTGTGCTAAGATCTGTCTCGGTGACTGTGGAGCGCGTCTGATACCGGGTTCTGCGGGTAGCAGCTGCAGGACGGCGAGAGGTCTCAGCAGTAACCCGTGGAGCCTCATCCTCGGTCAGGTCCACAGAGGCTCGGGAGGTTCCGGCCCTGTTGCGTGCTTCACGTCTTTTCCGCTGAGAATCGTACATTCCACGGAAGGCCATTTCTGTGAAAGAATGGGGAAAAGCAATGTTACCAAAAAAAAAAAATTAGCGAAGCCGAGGCCGACCGTGCCGAGGAAGACCAGGCCGGGGCCGACCGTGCCGAGGTCGACCAGGAGGAAGAGGCGTTGGGAGGTTTACCTTCAGGATTGATGGTGCGGCGCCTGGCTAGCCCAGATGCTTCGAGGACACTTTGATCGACTAAAAAGGGACCGTGGCGATTAATCTTTTCGAGGGTCAGGACGTATTTGGCAAACTTCTTGGCAGTCGGGGAGCGTCGAACGTTGCGAGGTACTGAAAAGCAAAGAGAAAAGTCAGCAAAGGAAAAGAGAAGCAGCAAAAATTGGATTCCAATGGGGAGGAGAATAGAGAGCTCACCATATTCTCCAAACCTCATTGGAACCCCGAAAAAACAACCGTCTTCCGTTCTCTCAAGCCAATTGCCACTAACGAAGAACCAACCATTTTTCCACTTTTTTACGGAAGTGGGTCCGCTGATTAAGGTGCCTTTTTTGGTACTTGCATAATAAAAAAGGTCACCAAAAGCGGGATTGCGATTGATGGTGTGCAAGGACAAGAAATCGTCAACGGTCATTAGAGATCCCCCACCGTGCATCGCCCAAAGGGTGAAGCAACCGATGAGGTGGCACCACCCATTTGGAGCAAGCTGGGCAGGGGCTAGACCCGTACAGACCAGGAAGTCTTGCAAAAACAATGGCAGCGGCAAGCGAACCCCAAATTTAAACATGGCATGGTAAAAAGCAACCTCTCCATCCGGGGGATTCTCAAAATTCTTGTCAGCATTAGGGAGCCGAAGATGCACATCGTCGGGAATATCATACTTGCGCCGCAAGAACTCTAAGCGGTCTGCGGTCAACGAGGATGATAAGTCCGATGAGTGTGCAGGGGGCTCCCCATCACTGCTATCCGAGATCTCTGGGTCCACAAAGCAGCCCGAGCTTGAGGGACCGTCATCGGAATAAGATTCCTCCACGTCCGGAGAGGTAACAGAGCCTTCGCTGGCCATATGCGTAGCAAAAGAAAGTAAAAGGATAGCTCTCGCAAGAAGCCTACCGTGATTAGTTGGGAATCAGCAGGAGGGCAAGCAAAGGATGCAGGTGTTGATGGAGAAGAGTAGAGGAGGGAGGAAGGCTTTTATAAGCTCGGATTGATCGAAATGGTGGGAAATTCAAAATTCAAAATTTGAATTTCCGGAGCACTAGGCAAGGCTTGACATGACGGGACCGTGAGGTCCCATCAGGTGACGTCGGCCTCGGCTTTTTGCCGAGGCCGAGGCGTGCATGCAGCAAGACAGGCACGCCAGACGTGTCAGGGGCGCCGCCTGACACGCCAGACCGAGGCAGATGAGCCTCGGTCCACGTTTTTTCTCTCTCCTCTCCCTTTGGGAAGCATTTGTCTGATCGAAATGGCGGGAAATTCAAAATTCAAAGTTTGAACTTCCGGAGCCTAGGCAAGGTGCATGACATGACAGGACCATGTGGTCCCGTCAGGTGACGTCGGCCTCGGCTTTTCGCCGAGGCCGAGGCGTGCCTGCAGCCAGGCAGGCACGCCAGGCGTGTCAGGTGCGCCGCCTGACACGCCAGACCGAGGCAGTTGAGCCTCGGTCCACGTTTTTTCTCTCTCCTCCCTCTTTTGTAGCATTTGTCTTTTTCCCCTTTTTTCTTACTAACCTCACCGCCCCAACAAGATTGACTCAATTGCAATCCAACCACTCTGATATTTGTCCAACAAGAGGAGTTTGATTAGAACTCCCATTTGACAAACTCTGAGGGTGGATTCGAGCTTGTTGCGCATTCTCTGATGAACTGCCAAAATTGAGTTATGCTCTCCAACTGGGTTATTGAAACTAGCCGGATTAGGGCAAAGCACTCATAACCCGGTTAAGAGAGCGGGGGCTTAATGTTGTGGGTAATTTTGGCTTGGCAGGTACACCAAAGAAGGAGGGTTTCAGACCCAGCTGAGATCGGCCCGAGGAGATGAAAGCCCGCAAGAGGTGGAATTGGACCTCGGCCTCGGCCCAATGCCGAGGCCGAGGGTCTGGTCGGCCTCGGCCCAATGCCGAGGCCGACCAGGTTAATTAATCCCACTGGCCGCTTGGGCTGCTCGGGTCAATCCCCTTGGGCCCAGTAGCAGGAGGCTACGTGCGGTGGACGATGCGGAAAGGGAAAAACCCTAGCGAGAGAGGTATAAAAGGCTAGAGATGATCCAGAAAAGGTAACTAATATCTGAACTCTAAAACTCAACTGAACCAGGTTTCCTGGAGGAAGAGACCGGCCGGAGATTTTCCGATCACTAACTTAGGCATCGGAGCCTGTGTGGCAAGCACCACACCGGTGTGCAGTGCTTACTTTCTTTCTTTTCAGGTCACGTCTTCTCCATATCTCAACAAATTCATTGTTGGTGTCACGTGAAGGGCAGGTGAGCGCTTGGCCAGATTTTGGCATCAACATGCACTATTGAGACCACCAACATGAATTTGCAATTTCTCTTTTTTCTTCTAATTAGAAAACCCTTCACTTACAAAACATTCACTTCCGGATTGTTCACTAACTTCTGGTCTGAACAAATAGCAACATAAACAAAATGCAGCATCCTTTAAAATACTATATTCTAACCAATTAGAACATTCATTAAACCAAACTGGAAATCTACATTTTGATGATGACTCTGTTGTTGTTTATAATATCTCTCCATTTTGATTTTGAATTAAGTCTACATAAATATTAATTAAAACAACATTAATTACAATTTCCTAGACTAAAAATTATAACAACTAAAAGACTGATAAGAATAAGAATCTTACTTGTCGTGTCAAATGATGATATGATTCTTGACGACGAGTTACGATGAATTATGTCTTCTAGTATTAATTCTAAAAATAATTAAAAAAAAAGACATACAATATCAAATTGTGTGAATAGTTTGATATTGATATACTTTTTGGCTTTTCCATAAAACAAGAAAAAGATGGCCGATTTTTTTTTAGAATGACCGGATTGGTTATAAGTTACAAACAAGTTTTTAACCTAATTGTTGGGTGTTTGGTTGTGGGCCATTAATTAACCCCATTGATGATGTCGCAGGTTGATTGAATTGAAAGGTAGGGAAATTTTGGAAAAAATTATTGTCTACCGCATGGTTTGCAGCCTCGACTTCACGCTTGATGAAGCTCGTGCCCCCCCCTAACCACTGATCCAACCTTTAGATACATTACATAAAACGATTTTTATATATTAATATAATAAAGGTTCCCTTTTATTATACTAAGAATATAAAGACGGGATAATTTGAGGGGGGGCACGTGCCCCCTGGCCCCTTCATGGATCCGCCCCTGGAGGTGGTGGTAATGGGGAAAAGAAGAGAGAGAGAGGGAATTGGGGGGGTGAGGAGAGAGGAGAGAGGGAAAAAAAAGTTTTTTATTTTATTTTATTATTATTAGTATATATATATATATATATATATATATATATAAAGTTTTTTATTATTATTATTTTATTTTATTTTTTAATTAAAAAATATTATTTTATTTTTGTAAGTGTGCCACGTTAGAATCTATTACCACCACGTTAGTACCATTAAAAAAATTAATGATCCAGGGACTCAATAGAAGTATTTTTTAAACGGTGGAGACTTGATGGTTCATTTTTGAAACCTAGGAACCTATTGGAAACTTACCACAGTAGTGACCAAAAAAATATTTTACCCTAATTTTTATCAAAATTGGTTAAATAATAATATCAATTTTCATATAAGAAAGACACAATATGGTCATATATATAAAGTGTACTTTGGAACTTGTTTCATTTTAATCTCTTTACTTTCAAATGTCCAATTTTATTACATATCCATATATTTTCAATAAAGCTTGAATAGTGTCTATAGTAAATTTAAAGTTAACTTTTATCGAAATTGGTTAAATAATAACAATAATTTTCACATAAGAAAAGAAGCAATATGAACATATTTATAAAATTCACAAAGGAAGGCCCATAGAGACATTTTTTTTTCCGAGTTTTTCCTCACATGCTTTGCACGTGACTTATCCTTTTATAAACTAAATTTAATATTATGAATTTGTCAATATGTATTATACAATTTTGTTATCAAATATTTGATGTTAATTAACTATGTATACTTTATTCAAATATTTATTCTTTTCATTCAAAAAGACAATTCAATTGAAATTCTAATATATACTAAAATGCACGATCTTCCTAAAATATTGTAGAAAAATATCAAGTCTTTTCTTTAGGGAAAAATATCAACAGGTTCTGAATAATATGCAAATGAGAATGTTCGAATATTAAAATATTCAGATTCATTGTTACTAATCAATTACTGAAATCAATTGTTATTAATAAATAAAAAAATAAAAATAGCAATTGGAGTACCTAAACCATGTCGATACTCTCACACATTCAAACAAATCTAATGAACTTCGTGTTCTTCCATGGAAAAATAACAAAAAAAAGCAATTTTATTTTTATTTTTATTTTTATTTGATGCAGTGCGATTTAATTACCATCTAACAAGACCAAAATTTCGTTAAAATGTTTGAAATTTTACAAAATAAAAAATCAAGTTTAGGTTTAATATTAAACAAAATAAGGAATCCACAGTCTATATTTGAAGAAAAAATGAGAAGTTGTAACTTTAAAATAAATATTATATTTATGCTATTTAAAAGAAAATTTTCCAAAACAAATATATTAAAGTAATAATTAAATTTGATTTATATATTTATATTTTTCAATGTTTTGTAAAATTTTAAGCGGAGAAAGAAAAAAAAATATAATATAACTAAAAATAAAATATGTAAATTTTAAGTATTGCAAACCTTTAGAATTATAGAAAAAAAAATTGCGAAGAAGAAAAATTATGGTGTATATATTTTATAATTTTGTTAAAAAATAAACTTACCTTTTATCAATGTTGAACGCTGCTCAACAACACTATTTGAAAAAATTGAACGATTAGTGCTTTATTGCATATTTAGAGAAACCTGAAAAAATATAAAAATCTTGAGAGAGAAAATCATAAATCATAAATCATAAATCATAAATCATCATAATCATAAAAAAGAAGAAGAATAAAAAAAAGATTTTCAAGTTGTTGCTCCAAAAGAGTGGAAGTGAATCTTTTATACTTGTAGGAAATGGAGGGGTTATAAAACCTCTTAAAATTCTAAAACCTTTCATGTTCTATAATTGAATATAATTAAATGATAATAAATAAAATTGTTCATATTCCAATGTTTTAAATGATTTTTTTTTTTTTGTCAAAAAAAAAGTTTTGAATGAATTTAGTCAAATCAAAGTGGGTGCAAATTAAATTTCAAAAGCAATCTCTTAAAATTCTAAAACCTTTCAAGTTCTATAATTGAATAAAATTAAATGATAATAAATAAAATTGTTCATATTCCAAGGTTTTAAATGTTTTTTTTTTGTCAAAAAAAAGTTTTAAATGTGTTATAGGTAATTTTGGACCACCACAGTGTACGAGGAGCTGACGAGGACAACCGGGAGGAGATGGGACCAGGAAAAGGATCCAGAGGAAGACCATACCAACAGGCCGGGCCAACGTGGCCCGACCCGTACGGTCGGCCTTGGCCCGCTGGCCGAGTCGGTTCGCCTCCACCCTATCCCTATCGCCTCGAGCTGCCCCGGTTCCGCTCGGTTCGCCCCAAAACGCCTTCGGATTCCTAAAAACCCTAGGAGCACGAGCAGGTATTTATACCCCTCTTCACCACTGAAGAAGGGGGTCGAAAACTCTATTCTCAACTTCTTTCTATACTCTCTAGCTTCTCCTTGGTTTCCTAACTTAGGCATCGGAGGCGGTGTGGCCTACACCACACCGGTGTCCAGCAATTCTTGCTGGTCTTGCAGGTCACGTCTTCCCTAGCTTCTACAAATTTACTGTTGGTGTCACATGAAGGGCAGGTGGGTCGCTTGGCCAAATTTTGGCATCAACAGTTGGCGCCGTTTGTGGGAAAGAATGCTTGCCAGTTTGGATCGCACATCGGTGGTGGTCTACAGGATGGATCGGGTTCAGAAACCAGAGGGAAGCCTCGGGTATGAGTAGAAAGCGCCGAGCCAGACTAGGGTCGACCTCGGTATGGAAAAGGTCGACCCTAACTTCGGAGACTGTTGTAAGGATCTATGTGCCCACGACGCTATGGACCTAACCCAAGAGGACAACCAGTAGAATGAGAGAGAGAGTCGGGAAGCTTCTGTATCCGACCAGCATCAAGAAGACAGAGGAAAAGGACGCCGGGTAGCAGATGTAGGCCAGATCTGACATGAGCACTCCTCGGCCAATGGCCGAGGCCGAGCAGAAGCCCAATCGCAAAAAGGCCCGCAGAAGTTTGCCGCTAAAGACAGCGTCAGGTACGTACACAGGGAATAATGACAGGAAAAAGTTGGAGGCTCGGACAAAGTCCGAGGCTGAGCAGGGCCAAAAGGGGCGATCCAAATGGCTAAAAGGCGACGCGACAAGGTGCCGAGCCTTCGCGTTAACACTCACAGGGTTGGCAAGGCAATGGTTTAGCAAGATCCCACGGAAGTCAATCAGTTCGTTTAAAGAATTGGCCCGAGCGTTTGTTACGCAATTCCTCGGGGCCCGGAGCCAACCGAAGCCTCAAATCAACTCGCTGACAGTAAAACAGGGGCGTCGAGAAAGTTTGAAGGATTATATTAATAGATTTTGTAACGAAGTTTTGCAGGTAGAAGGCCATGACGATGGAGTTGCCTTGACCGCTATGATTTCAGGTCTGCAGGATGAAAGACTGCTCAGCTCGATCAGCAAGATCAGTCCTCGGCCAATGGCCGAGGCCGACCAGAGACCAAGGAGCCACAGGGTTGTGGTGAACCAAAAAGCCAGATTCGAGAGGTATACACCACTAACAGCTTCGCTTGAACAGGTCTTGGCTGCAATACAGGACACAAATCTGTTGAAACGCCCAGAAAAGTTGAGATTAGACCCTGACAGGAGGAATAGAAACAAATACTGCATGTTCCGCGGAGACCACGGTCACGCAATCCAGGAATGCATACAATTGAGGGATGAGATAGAAGCCCTAATCCGAGAAGGTTACCTCAAGGGGTTCGTGGGGAACGACAGAGCAGCGCATGGCGAGCAAAAGATGTCGAAGGAATGTTACTTTATGGCGCTCAGGAACATCGACAGGAAGGTTCAAGCAACGGCCTCGAGAGTTGGCTGAGGCCGAGCTTTTGAGGGGTCAAGTTATCCCCTTCCAATGGAACATTAATTTCCTTCTCTTATGTCCTTTAGTTTCCAGTTTCTTGAAACCTTGTTCGACTTTCTTTCATTTCTATAGCATATTACTCAGGAATGTAATTGATTCATTTGAAATAAATTACTCTGAATCTCGTTTCAAAAGTTTTGACAGCGCTTGCAGAGAGACTCGGGAAATTCCCAGGCCTCCCCAAGCTTTTCCCCAGAAAAGTGTACGCACCCCTGGGAAGACCACAACACTTGACCTGTTATCGTAGCTGAAGCGGTTCGAGCCGAAAGGGAGATGCTCTGCACATAAGTCGAGTTATGGACTGAGCACGCAGATGACACAAAGGAGCTGGTCGGCCTCATGCCAAGGTCGAGGCCAACCACCTAAAGGCTAAGGCCAAACACCACCTTCAAGAGCTCGAACACAAAGAAATATGATAAAAGGCAGTTTGAGCATACTTTGTTCCCCGACTGAGTGTACGCACCCTCGAGAATAACACAACGCTTGGAGAGAGGCTCGGGAAATTCCCAGGCCTCCCGAAGCATTTTCCCCAGAAGAGTGTACGCACCCCTGGGATGACGACGATGCTTGAAGAGAGGCTTGGGAACTTCCCAGGCCTCCCCAAGCTTTTTCCCCAGAAGAGTGTATGCACCCCTGGGATGACGACGATGCTTGAAGAGAGGCTCCAGAACTTCCCAGACCTCCCCAAGCTTTTTCCCCAGAAGAGTGTACACACCCCTGGGATGACGACGATGCTTGAAGAGAGGCTCGGGAACTTCCCAGGCCTCCCCAAGCTTTTTCCCCAGAAGAGTGTACGCACCCCTGGGACGACCATGCAGCTTGAAGAAAGGCTCGGAAATTTCCTATGCCTCCCCAAGCATTTCCCCAGAAGAGTGTACGCACCCCTAGGATGACCATGCAGCTTGAAGAGAGGCTCGGGAAATTCCCAGACCTCCCCAAGCTTTTTCCCCAGAAGAGTGTACGCACCCTGAGATGACCATGACGCTTGAAGAGAGGCCCTGGGAAATTCCTAGGCCTCCCCAAGCTTTTTCCCCAGAAGAGTGTACGCACCCCTGGAATGACCATGATGCTTGAAGACAGGCTCAGGAAATTCCTAGGCCTCCCCAAGCTTTTTCCCCAGAAGAGTGTACGCACCTCTGGGATGACCATGACGCTTGAAGAGAGGCCCTGGGAAATTCCTGGGCCTCCCCAAGCTTTTTCCCCAAAAGAGTGTACGCACCTCTGGGATGACCATGACGCTTGAAGAGAGGCCCTGGGAAATTCCTGGGCCTCCCCAAGCTTTTTCCCCAAAAGAGTGTACGCACCTCTGGGATGACCATGACGCTTGAAGAGAGGCCCTGGGAAATTCCTGGGCCTCCCCAAGCTTTTTCCCCAAAAGAGTGTACGCACCCCTGAGACGACCGTGATGCTTGAAGAGAGGCCCGGGGAAATCCCAAAGCCTCCCCAAGCTTCCTTCAAACTTCTCAAGCCATGCAGGAAAAATGCTCGTCCTCATGCCAAGGCTGAGGCCGATCATTAGACAAGGAATGGGGCTCGACTGAGTCCGGTAGTCACTTCGCAGACAAAGTATCCGCACATGAGTCCAACTATGAGGCAAACAAACAAGTGATGGAGAAGCGAGGCTCGACCTCGTGCCAAGGTCGGGGCCGGCTGCCTCAGCTTCAAGAATGAACTTTGTCCTCAAAAGACCAGGTATGACATTATATTTTCTTACTGAAAAAAATGCAACTCTTTAAATCTGGAATGCATATTTTGAGTGGGGGCTCGGGAAATTCCTCGACCTCCCCAAGTTTTCCCCGATTGGGTGCACGCACCCTTGGAATGGAAAACAAGCAAGCGAACAACACAGAGGAGCTGGTCGGCCTCATGCCAAGTCCGAGGCCGACCATCCAGAGGCCAAGGTCGAGCTCTGCCCCTAGAGGCCCAGGTACGAAGTTAGTTTCTCCTTACTCAAAAAATGCATGTCCGAGGTATTGAACGCATATTTTGAGTGGGGGGTTGGGAGTAAGGACAAACCGAGTCCATCATAATCATGGTCATGTTGCGATAATTCTGATTTTCCTTTCTTACTTATTCAAGTTAGGATAACGTTATGAATATCAGTGGAGCTATTGGGGCAATTACTTGTTTTCATTTTGTATAACACATGTCCACAACTTTTCTCCATGGTACAATGTTGACACTTGCAAATTTAATAAAGTTCTTTATACCGTGTTTGTGCAAAGCATTTTTCCATAGGATGTGGTGACTCTTGCAGAGGCTAAACTTCCGTACTTTCCCTTGGAAAGAGACTAAATTCTTGCCGAGAGGTTGACACATGCCCTCAACCTCCCCAAGCTTTTTCCCCAAAAGAGTGTACGCACCCCTGGGATGAATACAATACAGAAGAAATGCTCAGCCTCATGTCAAGGCCGAGGCCGAGCATCCCAGTTCCGAAGCCAACCCTCAGGCGCACATTCAAAGCAGCATGATTGGTTCGAGTTCTCAATCACTTTACTTTTTTAGCACAGTCGAAGCGTTCAAAGCTGCAAGGAGATGCTTAAGGTAGGGTCAGGCAAGTCTACACATAAGCCTAGCTGTCGAGCAAACAAACAGTACAGAGAAGCTGGTCAGCCTCATGCCAAGGCTGAGGCCGACCATCCACCTTCAAAAGGCCAGGTATGAAATTAGTCCTTCTTGCTCGAAAAAATGCAACGCTTGAAGTAATAAATGCCCTTCCATTCCTTTGTTGTAATCATCGTGCAACTCTCCCATTACTTTCCAGTAATGACTGATATATGAATGCATGGGACTAAGTGTTGAGCTGACAGAGGCCAGAGGCCAAGGCCGATCCTAGCCTCCTCTCTCATTTTTTTCTTTTGCAGAAATTAACTTTTTAATGCAGGATTGTGAAGGCTTCTGTTTTTTCCTTTTACTATTTATGGATAAGCCCTGGATCTAGAATGAAGCACTCCGAATGACCAAGCAAAATTATAAAAATGCTCGGCCTCTTCCCGAGGCCGAGGCCAACCAGTATCACTTTTGCAATCCCTCACCTTTTTCATTCCCATTTCATCTAACCCCTAGTCAGGGAGCGTCTACTTCTATCCTATTTTGCAGGATGACAACAAAAGCTACACATAAGCCAATCCAAGGCAAGGGTCATTACTCTTAAATCAGGCTTAAGGAGTTCACCCGATAACGCTAAGCCGCACCTGAATCCCAATTCAAGAGTGGGGGCTTAATGTTAGCTTAATGTTATAGGTAATTTTGGACCACCACAGTGTACGAGGAGCTGACGAGGACAACCGGGAGGAGATGGGACCAGGAAAAGACCCAGAGGAAGACCATACCAACAGGCCGGGCCAATGTGGCCCGACCCGTACGGTCGGCCTCGGCCCAAGGCCAAGGCCGACCGCGGGCCGAGTCGGTTCGCCTCCACCCTATCCCTATCGCCTCGAGCCGCCCCGGTTCCGCTCGGTTCGCCCCAAAACGCCTTCGGATTCCTAAAAACCCTAGGAGCACGAGCAGGTATTTATACCCCTCTTCACCACTGAAGAAGGGGCCGAAAACTCTATTCTCAACTTCTTTCTCCACTCTCTAGCTTCTCCTCCGTTTCCTGACTTAGGCATTGGAGGCGGTGTGGCCTACACCACACTGGTGTCCAGCGATTCTTGCTGGTCTTGCAGGTCACGTCTTCCCCAGCTTCTACAAATTCACTGTTGGTGTTACGTGAAGGGCAGGTGGGTCGCTTGGCCAAATTTTGGCATCAACAAAATGAATTTAGTAAAATCAAGTGGGTGCAAATTAAATTTCAAAAGCAATCTTAATGGTTTTCTAAGAAAAAAAAATAATGAACTTATGATTCAAATGAAAAGCCATTGGTCGTAATCCTATCATAAAGGGAAAATTCACAAATTAAAATATATATATATATATATATATATATAAAAAGTCAAATGCATGCATTTTCTTTAAAATGATTATCAATTAATTAATATTAAATCATTTTAATTCTAATTTATAATAACACAATTTATTGAGAGCTATGTTAAAAACTAAAGGATAACATTGTCCAAAATAAATGTAATAAATGTAACCTTTTTTTAGATACGTGGAGTATAATTTATTTATTAAATAATATTTACAATTCATTATATTAATTTAAAACATTTGTAATTAATGAGAGTAATTGAATTTTTAATACATTTAAATAATACATTCAATTGCAAGGTTGTAAATATAGAAATAGAAGTAGGGGTATAATAGTCCAAAAAAGTTTTTTCAAGATCCTCCCTTTTTAATATATTATAGATTATAGATTATAGATATAGATACTAGTAGTAAACACGTGCGTTGTACGTGAAATTTTATACTTTTATTTTAAAGAATAAAATATATAGAATTTAATGAAATATAGTTAAAAATTACATTTTAATTTAATTTTATAAAATAAAAAGATATTGGTTTTAGTATAATATTATGTATTTACGTGAACGTTTTAGAAATTAATTTTATATTATATGATTTTTTTTTCGAATTTAAATTGAACACATGTAATGTTTTTTTTTTTTTTTCCTTTTTTATGAATACTGAATTATACTTTCTTTTTTGTTTAATTACATTGTGTTGTTATTAGACTATGTTGTTTAAGTATAATTTTCAGAAAATAAAGAGTGAATCGTAGAATATCATTATATATTATTTATGGTTTGAGATTCAATTTTTATTGTAATTATAATTTAAGGTGAAAGAGTAATTTTCTTTTCTCTAAAATGAGGTGAAAGGATAATTAATTATTCAATTGAATGTATTATTAAAAAAAAACAATATTCAATTGAATGTAAAAAAAAAAGAAAACTTATACAATACCATATTATTATTATTAAAATAGAAAATTTCAATTTAAAAAATAAAATTACAAGTTGGGACAAATTACTCGAATTAGTTACTGTAATTTCTGGTTATTTTTATCATTTCAAAAAAAGAAAAAGAAAAAGGAAAAATCTAATGTCACCCTATTTAGCCTACTTACAAGTTGTACGTTAGTTGATTGCGAACCAACTTATATTTATATGTCCAAAAAAATATAAATATTGACCCACATAAACCTTAGAAGCCTAATTTTTTTTCCTCTTTTTTCATGTGTTTCCTCCCCTCTGTTGCTTCATCATCTCCGCTCTCAAAAGCATGGTTTTCGTCTTCTCTTCTCAAGCATCACAACTATATTTATTCTGTGCAGGATTCATCTCTACTTTTGCTCGTTGTTAAGTTTCATCGTCATTCATTGTTGTCCACTCGCCGCCCCAACATCACAGTGATCTTTCACTCCATTTTGCTCATGGTTGTCACTCGTTCCCTAGCATCAAAGTAGAGAGACAAAGAGAATAATAAAGCTTGATTTGTTTCCAACAATAGATTCGAAATGAGATATTTGATGTTGCACAACCTTCCCAAGAACAAATGCTTTGTCTCTTGTCCCCTTTCCTTTTGCCCTCGATCTTTAATCCTTTTGAGTGTTCTCCCCTGCTTTTACATTGTTGGTTTTCCATTGTTGATATAAGACCCAATATATATACAAAAGTCATGAAGAAGATATGAAGAAGATGAAACATTGGAACTTAAATGGAGTGAAATATAACATAATAGTATTAAATTCTTACTTAATTGCAGGAATATGAAACACTAAAAGATGACATTGTTTGAATGGATTAAATTTGTATTTAATTGTAGGAAGATGAAACACACATTGTGTGAATGGGTTATACTTAATCGTATTGCAAAAGAAAGAAAGATGAAAGGTTAAGGGACAAAATTGGTATATAGTTTAAAAATTGAAGGACAAAAGTGGCACACAAAGTTTCTCCTCTATTGTGGTTTATATATATATATATAAGGACCAACTTTAAGTTTTTTAAAAGTATATGAACTAAAATTGAACATATATATATTTAAGGACCAACTTTAAGTTTTTTAAAAGTATATGAACTAAAATTGAACAAAACACAAAGTACTAAGACCAAAATAAGATTTTGACCTAAAATGTACGAGGTCCAAATCAATAAGTTGCAAGGTCAAATCATGAAATACTATAAATACAAACACTAAAAATGTAATAATAAAATAATATGAGGACTAAACTAATAAGTTACAAACTATTGTTTCAACCAGAAAAAAAAAAAAAAAAGGTTAAATTATTAAAGATACTCGTGAATTATGGAGTTGATTTTAATTAAACTTCTAAATTATCAAAAGTTTCGTTTTAGTCCTCGAAGTTTGAAGTTTGTTTCGAAACAATCCTCGAAGACCTTTTTCGTTAAATTTATGGATGAAAAATGATGTGTTTACATATGTTTTCATATGTTCAAATATATTCATATAAGTAACAATACATATGCAAATATGTTATTTTTCGTTCATGAATTTAACATAAAGTGTCTTTAAGGGTTGATTTGAAACAAACCTTAAACTCCAAGAGCTAAAATATAACTTTTGAAAGTTCAAATGTATAATGGAAATCAATCTTATAGTTCAAAGTTATTTTTGATAATTTAACAAAAATGAAAGGTTGTGAAGTATATACACAACTCAATTCAAATATGTCAATGATACCATAGTTCAACTGGTATAAAGTTATTATTTTGTTTACTTTTTATTAATGGGAATGTCGATTCACCCTACATATTGTGATGTTGAACCCATGGAAATGTGTAAATGTGGAAATGATGGAAATGTCTTATGTGGATGGAAATTTAATACATTGGTATAGACACGAACGACGAAGAAGAAGAACAACAACAACAAAAAAAAAAAAAAAAAAAAAAAAAAAAAAAAAAAAAAAAGCCATAGTTCAACGGAAAAAATATAAAACCGAAAAAAAAAAGAAGAAAAAAGATAACTTGAATCCTGCAGAGAGGTTAATCTGTTCTCTCCCAATTCATCTGCCATCGTCGTTCTCATCTCATCGGTTCTTCCAGCTCAATCCCTACCTTACAATTCATTTTGTTCAGCTGAAATCTTCGTATTACAAAGGTAGGGCAATTCGGTCTGCTTTCTTTTCGATTTCCTTCGAAATTTATAGTCTTGTATGTCGTTTTCTTGTTCTATTATATTCGTACGAGGAAAACCCTAGATTGTGAATTAGTCTGCATAGGCTTTGGAAGTATAAGGTTTTTGAAATTCTAATGCCGCGACTCCTCGTTAGTTTCTTTCGTATTTCGTTAATGGATTTTCTCCGAAGTTCTTGTATAGGAGTTGAAAATAATTATTTGTTGAATTTCCTGCGGTATTGATTTTGAAAGAAAACTTGAGTTGATTGTTTTGTATTCTGTATTTGTAATTTGTATGCTGACTGTTGGGGTTCTTCTTTGTTTCAGCTATTGAACGCAACTGTTGTAGTTCATGGCTGCCCTAAACGGGAAAGTTACATATTCTTCCCTTTCTAATGTTGGGAAGGGGAGCAGAGTCCACCATGATGATGATGATGATGACTGCGATTCTCCCTGGGCCATGCCTAATGGTAGTGCGCCTTTCCATTCGAACTCGAAGTTTTCTGTTGAATCTGAAGACTTTATTGATGACGGGTATGATTCGAGTGGCGAATTTGATGATCCAAAGCAAAATAGTGTGCGTCCAGATGTTAATTTAAAGAATGTTTTAAATGGGATGTTTGCTATATTGACTGGTACTAACAAATCTTCGGATGTCTCCTCGGATAAACAAGTTCCCAGTTCAAATATTTCATTTCTTGGTTCTGAAAAGAATGGAGATACTTATTTGCACTCCTCGGTCTACATTCCTAGTGCCCCACCTCTTCTTGAGCCGACTATGATTAATTATAATGCTTATAAAGATGTTTTGGAGGCTGAGCCCCCAGAGTGGCTTCCAGATAGTTCTTCTTCAATTTGCATGCAGTGTACTGCCCCTTTTACTGCAATCACTCGTGGTAGGCACCACTGTCGATTTTGTGGAGGGATTTTCTGCCGGGCTTGTTCTAAGGGAAGGTGTTTGATGCCCATTAAGTTCAGAGAGAGAAATCCACAAAGGGTATGTGATGCCTGCTATGACAGGCTTGATCCTTTACAGGGTATACTTATTAACAGCATTAGCAATGCTGTGCAAAGGGCGAAACATGATGTGATGGACTGGACAAGTACAAGAGGGTGGTTGAATCTCCCTATTGGTCTGTCCATGGAATATGAGATATACAAAGCATCCAAAGCACTAAGAGGATACTTCCAGGTATGCTTACCAAGCAACTTATTAGTAGTTAAAGGAAGTCAGGATAACTTTAACTGCTATACATATATTGTCTTAGTGAGATTTATAAATTTTAGCTATGGCGTGGTTATTCTTTCCTGACATTCTTAGGTTGTTGAATTGTGCAGGTTTCGAGACTAGATCCTGAAAAGTCTATACCCTGGTCTGTACTAAAGGGGGCCAAAGGTCTTGCTATTTTGACAGTTGCTAAAGGTGGAGTGTTGGTTGCTTACAAATTTGGCACTGGTTTGGTAATTGCCCGAAGGTCAGATGGTTCGTGGTCTGCTCCTTCAGCCATATTATCTGTTGGATTAGGATGGGGTGCTCAGGTAAAAAGTCTACTTTTGATTCAAAGTTCTTTACATGTGTAATTTTCTGAAAGAATTTTGAGTCTTAAGTGATGGGTAAGTTTAGTTCTAGGACAATTTGACTGCCTACATTTTGGTTTCTTGTCCCTTGTATGAGATGTGGAACAAGGACTTTTGGCACAAGAGTCTTGTATGCTTATTAAGTTCTAAATTTCTTATATTCATGTTTATTTTAGATTGGCGGTGAGCTCATGGATTTCATAATCGTCCTTCATGATTCAAAAGCTGTCAAGACATTCTGTAGCCGAATGCACTTTTCTCTTGGTGCTGGGTGTAGTGTCGCTGCTGGTCCTGTTGGTAGGGTGTTGGAAGCAGATCTCCGAGCTGGAGATAGGGGCTCTGGCATGTGCTATACATATAGTTGTAGCAAAGGTATCCGATCAATTGTGCATTTTCAGTATTACTTGGATTGCATGTAATTTTGTTCTGAATCTAAGGTTTTTGACAGCTCTGTTATAACAGAATCAAAATAGACCTCCATGAAGATAGCTCATCAGATAATTAAAGTAGCACAATCCATGAACTTTTAGCTTTTTACAACTTTAAAACTGTGTCTTTGTGAATCATGCAGGAATTAGTCCTTACTGCTTGTTCTGTTGCTTAAACTTTTTCTCTTTATGATGTTTGCCACAACTAAATAGATCTTTATTGTGGTAATCAACCTCGTTAGATCTTGAACTCTTATTTTGTTTTCGTAAACTGCCGGAGTGGAGATATCTTTATTTAATAGTTATTTTACGCTAACACGTTAAAGTTTTCCATAAATTCTGTTTAGCCATGTTGGCCTGGATTACAGTTTTTCAGAAGCTGGAGATGGTAACTGATGCGTTAGTTTACGTCTCCTGACAGGTGCATTTGTTGGAGTATCATTGGAAGGAAACGTTGTGGCAACAAGGATGAGCACAAATCTATGCTTCTATGGTGATCCTTATCTTACCACCTCTGACATTCTGCTGGGGACAGTAGAGAGACCGAGGGCTGCAGAACCGTTGTACTCTGCGCTCGATGACTTCTATTCCATTCTGCAATAACTAACTCGCCTCTCTGTACAGCAGATGTTTCCATGGCTGTGCTGACTGCTGAGTATGAACTCCCGTGGAAGCTCTGATCCAAACTTTATACTTCCTAGTTAGTACAATGTCGTTTGTGCTTGAGTTCACAATTTAATTGTAAATGAACATACATCCATAAATAGAAGCATATAATTCTTTTCTATTCTCCCCCATCTCAATAAGCATTGTAATATATAAAATTGACTGGTTTATTCTTGTGTAAATATATTTTTATTGCAACTGAATCTGATATATGGTTTTGTATCTAAGAGATAGCCTGAGGCTTTGCCTTCTCTTTTGGTTTTTGATATGGCTCGCATTTCTAACTTATGAGACTTTTTTCTTCACCTTAATGTATAGATATCGATGTTGTTTTCTTCTTCTCTTGGAGCTGTAAGCTGACCTTGCTTTTGCTGGGCAGAGAATCTCTTATTCTGCGTATGAGGAAGAATTCCTCTTTGCAATCAAGGAATATTCACCCATTAGACTTGTTTGGATTGTTTTAAATCTCATTGTCGTCCAGAAATTTTGGCTTCGTTCTACTTTAGTTCAAGAGCTAGAGTAGTTATTTTTGAAAAGTTGTCAACGAATTAAAATAGAACAACCTCTTTTTTTTTTTTTTTTTTTTTTTTTGAAAGAGATAAACTAGAACAAACTTGAACATCATGGAGTTGAAGTTGTCAGATGTTTCAGAGATGGATTGTTTTGGGAATCTTTTATTGTATGGATGACCTATTTAAATAGGTGGAAATGATCAATGCCCTACATTTAAGATTATATGTCATTTTGTTTGCATCAATATCTTAGTGAATTTACCATTTTACTCTTACTTTCTACTCTAATCTTGCTCTCTTTCGCTACTCTTGCTTTAGCTTCTTGCTCTTTCTCCAATTTCTCTCTCCGATCTCTCGCTCTCTCTTCAATATTTCTCTTCAATCTCGCTCTCTCTCCAATCTTTTGCTCTCCCTAATATCTCGCTCACTCTCTATTCTCGCTCTCTCTAATTTCTCTCTTCAATCTCACTCCCATCTCTTTTTAATCCAGCTCTTGCTCCAACCTCTCGCTCCGTTGCTCCAAAATTTTTGTATATCTCTTTAGCTATATTTATCTATCCTCATTTTTTGGTATCTAAAAATTCTCTTTGAAACTTTTCTCTAACTTTCTATTTTTTTCTTAAAGGCTTTTTTTTTTAAAAGAAAATCTTTTAATTAAATTAAATCTTCCACTAATGTGGAACCAAATATTAAAAGGATTTATAACGAAACACTTTTACAAAATAACTAATTTAGAGCTTAAAATACTCGGGCTAAATTATAAAAAATGCCCCTGAACTATGGGGTTTGTTTAAAAAATGCCCCTGAACTTTAAAAAGTTTCAAAAATACCCCTAAACTTTGAAGAATGTTTCAAAAATACCCTTGCTGTTAATTTTGGATGGAAACCGTTAAAGTTTGAGTTTCAAAAATACCCTTGAACTTTCAAAAAAATTTCAAAAATACCCTTATTGAAAATTGATTCTTATTTTTTCCTCCTCTCTCACCGTAAATTCTTTCTCCATGAAAATTAATGCAACACTTTGCTTATAAAGGTTGTGTGCAACTCAATACCAGATAAAAAAGACTTTGAAATCGAGTTTTCTCTTTTAAAAAGCGTAAAGAAGATAAGGGTGAGAAAACAACATATATATGTATATATATTATTTCATTTTTTGCTCTCTGTTTGTGTATCTTGATGATAAGAAGAAGAAATGTTTATAAGACTGTGGGTTTGGTCCAATTTATAAGATTAATCAATCGAAAGTTTTATATATGATTTTGTTCTTATTGATATTTAAGAATTGTTAGAATCGTATACAACAATAGTTTCATTTATTTTTCGTAAATGGAATAAAGAAAGCTAATGGGGTAATAGTTAGTGAGGAAATAATATTAAAAGTCAAGCACATGTAGAATTTCAAGAACAAAACAAAAGTCATCTTGAAGATTTGATACGAAAATTTAGCCAAGTGCTTTGGATGTGTTGAAAGAGAAAGAAAGCTCCTAGATTATGAATACATGACAAATAAGTAAAGTTTCTCATTAATTTTTGGAAAAAATAGTTAATTTACAGTGGGAGAAGAAAAAAAATATATTTTTCAATGAGGGTATTTTTGAAATTTTTTTGAAAGCTCAAGGGTATTTTTGAAACTCAAACTTTAACGGTTTCCATCCAAAATTAACATCAAGGGTATTTTTGAAACATTTTTCAAAGTTCAAAGGCATTTTTGAAACAAACCCCATAATTCAGGGGTATTTTTTATAATTTAGCCAAATACTCATTCTAAATTCAATTTCAAATGTCCTTCTTCATTGACTTTTGATAGTATAAAAATCACTATTAAATTTCTTTTAAATAAAAAAACATTATTAAAAGAGTAGAAATAAACATTAACATGTAATGTTCATATGAAAATAACTTTTAAGTAAATCAATTATAAACAAATCAATTGGGGTAAAATCAGTCTTTCTAAAACATTCTCATGCAACTAACTTTGCCACTTCTTTCACCACATAATTTGGACGAATACTAAGATTCTTGGTTTAAAAATATAACATAAATAACGAACTAGATTTCAAATGAGGTGATGATTTAACAAGATATTTGCCTTTGCCAAGCATACACCATTGCAACGAACACAATGATTGATGAGAAAAAACATGTTTGCAATGAACAAGCCCCCAATGAGCCTCTATACACATGGAAGCCATGTTGAAGGAGAATTACTCCTCAATCTTTGACATCAGTAACCCCTTCAGCTGAAATTTGAAACCTTGCTTCGGCCTCAGCTAAACAAGGAGAACTTATCACTTTACAGATGCGCTCTTCCCCTCTTCCTTTCCTTAAAGCAAGCCTGTAGAAGAAATAAAATTGGTTTTACTTCTTAAGTTCTTATGCATGTGGAAGGACAACTTCATTTTAACATTACAGACCTTGTTGTAGAAGCATGAGCCATGATGTTTCCACCAATTGGCTTAATTTGAGGTCCTGCAAAGATTGCTGAGCCATCTACCTGGGCAACCACTTGATTTGTGATGACCACAGCCACACCAAACTGCAACCACAGCGCATCAAAAGGCAATGCTCTTGTGAATGGTAAGAAAAATATAGAACAAACCATTCTTGTACTTTTATCTTTTGGCCCTTTTAGAGGATGAGTGTCTTTACCTCGTCTGCTAACTTTTGGAGACTCCTTAAGAACTTTGCCAGATGCATTTGTCGAGCAGATAGTTCTCCCCTTCCTGAGAAGTCCGTTCTGTAGAGGGCAGTGGCGCTATCGACTATCATCAGAGCAAATCTACGTACAAATTGTGGATGGATCTCAATGATTCATTTCAACCAAGATGATCAAATTGGCTTATTACTAAGATTGTTTTGAAACTTCTATCATTCCATATGCCTTAGGATATAACACATGAACATATCATAGATAAAGAAATGAAAATTAAGTAGTTTTATTAAAATGCACATGTACTGATCTACCCCATACCAACTAATGACCTATGTTAAGTACCTCGTCTCCACCATCATTGAAGCAGCTTCCAGCAAAAGCCTAGATTGATGATCAGTGTTATATGCTCTAGCATAGGCCACATTTTCCAAGACATCAACACCATTGAGGCCAAATCTGCAACAACCAATATCACACCATAAGCTATTTAATGGCACACACAACAGAGTGATGCCTAATCTCAAACCATGTCTTCCCATTATACCTGTCTGCAATCTGTAAGAGCCTCTGCGGTCTGAATGTTCCCTCAGCATCAATGTACATCGCCTTTCCCTCTCCACCACCTTGATCCAATGGAAGCTGATAGATAGTTCAAAATGCCTCAGAAATATCCATTGACTGAAATGGAATAACAGACTCCATTGCCAAAAACAGTACAATAACACAATTTTAAGATGAACTCACTAAAGTGAGCGACATTTACAGGAGTATAAAGAGTGTCTCACTTGGCAGGTAACACAGAGTGTGTGACAAAGCTGAGTTTTTCCAGAACGGAACTCCCCATAGATTTCAGTAATGGATCCTGTTTCAATTCCTCCTGAAAGAAGGGTGTAGAATCTAAAGTAAGCAAACCAGAGTTGATGATAAAAATGGAGAAACGGGTCAATTGAACTTGAAAAGTCTTCAAGAAAGCAACCTTCCAGAATCTTGTCGAGTTCCCTTGACCCAGATGTTAATTGAATGATCTCCAGCCTCTGAGCATGGAGTTGGCCAGCGCTTGTGAAACCCAAAGGTACTATCTTGGAAGCTGTTGACAATGAGTAAGTTCAGAAAGAGAGAAACAAAACAAGCAAATAGGAAACGGGAAATTGCAAGCCGATGAAACAGAAAACAAATAACATGCCTGCTTCAATAATTTTATCAACTTTAGCCTCGCTTATGCCTTTAATTTGAAGCAGTTCTTTCCTGGGAGAGTAAGCAACGGATTCAACCGTGCACAGACCAGCATCTTTAAGCTTCTTTATATCAATTGCGGCAATTCCCGATGCCTTCAATACACCATTGTAAAAGAAGAAAATTACCAAAACTCGAAAATCGTTACAGGGAAGTGATAAATCCGCAACCTAAAACCGACCCTTTTCTTCCGATCAAACAATGTAAATAAATTCGAGGGCAAGTAACATTTTCCCACCATCGGAGACGACGTGATGAAGTAGAAAAGAAACAGAATAATCTTGAATTCAAGAATTCACTGGGCATTTGGGAATCGATCGATGCAACAACAAAACAAAAAGTTTAGAAAGCCTAATTCTTGTGATACAGTGGCATGATGTTACCTGAAGCTGTTCTACGGGAAAAGGGCCGTGCTGTATTTCGTCGGCCTCTTCGTGTTCCACAGCGGGCTTCTGATTTCTTTGCCGCTCCATGTTCAGAGACTAAACCACCGACCCACAGACGAAAGAATCGCTTGGATTCAATTGCTAGACAGAATCAGAAGAGCTCTGCAACTTTGCAAAAATGGTGGAGGGAATTTGGGAATTTGAAGAAGATTTGGAGAGCGCCAAATAGAGTGAGAGTAGGGATATAGCTTACCCGGGAAGTTTTCTGACGAGGATGATCAGATTTGGGCCGAGATTTTGGATCTCTTCTATCGCAGAAAAGCCCAAACGCTATAAATTCTTCGAAAATTGTGATAAATGACTAAAAAAAACATTCTTGATTTTTGGCTACGGAAGTTTGGATTTTGCGGGCATGGCTACGGACATTTTAGGAACTGTTTACTGGATTATTTTGGACGTTTTTACCCCTTGTATTTACGGACAGACGCCGTTTACGTCATTTTCGAGGACAGATATGTGTTTTGGATGGTCAACGAATTTCAAAACGGTACATAGTCGTTGACATCGCGAGTGTCAATACTGGTATACATCCCGTGGACCGTTTCAAAGGGAGTAAACTAAACCCCTAAAATTTCGGGATTTTAGTATCTGTTTGTTGCAAATATAAGGGGAGGGAAACGAAACCGTTACCTATTTCAAATTTTTTGGTACAGTCGTCGCGTAGGGGGAGAAACGACCGAGCATGCAAGAGATGGTTGTCGACACGGCGGATGAAGGTCGTTGGCACAGCGAGGATGGTTCGTCGGCGTGGTATGAGAGGTAGATAGTGATTTCCCATTAATGATATACTTTAGCGTTGGAAAATCCACTCTACTTCTGAAAAATTACCGTATAATTTTGGATATAGTTTAGGGTTTAGGATTAACTTGTTGATTACAGTTTCCATGAGTTATTTTTGTTATCTTCTTTCCAATTATATCTTTCCAATTTTAATTTCAAAATACTAGTTTATCTTTTAAATTTCTAAAGATAAACTAAGATTTACATTTTCTATTTTTAATTCTTGAATTAACATCTTTATAGTTCGTTCTGGCAGTACCGAGAATTCATTCTCAACTTCCATTTCTAGAATCCTTTTTATTATTTAAAGGGTTATCGATATCTAAACATGGGTATGTTTCACACCTTAATTTATACTTATTTACAATTGTTTTCCTATATGCATCCTCATATTCAGCACATAGTATTTTTCACATCATTTTCTTTTCCTTTGTCTTTGACAACTTCACTCTGATTTAACATCCACATTTTCCCTCTGGGCATAAGGTTGTGTTAGTGATGTTTTATGGATGGATAATTGTAATGGGTGGCAAAATTAGGGTAAATAATGGCAAATTTAGCAATTTTTTAAAATATTTGCAAATATGGCAAAATTTTTTAATTAATTTTTCATATCCCCGTTTTGCCCTTGGAGCGCGCGCATCTTCGTTTTCTTCTTTCCGGTCGGCGTGGAATTCTCTTCTCTCTTTTTTATTTTGGTAGGTTTGTATAGTGATAGAACTTTTCTATCACTGATAGAAAGCTTTTCCATCACTGATAGAAGCACTGATAGATTCTATCAGTGATGGAAAAACTTTCTATCAGTGATAGAAAGTTAATTCTATCAGTGATAGAAGATTTCTATCACGGATAGAACCTATCGATGATAGAAAGTATCACTGATAGAATTAACTTTCTATCAGCTTCTATCACTGACAGAAAGTTTTTCTATCACTGATAGAATCTATCAGTGATAGAAAAACAACTTTCTATCACTGATAGAAATTTTTTTCTATCACTGATACTTTCTATCCGTGATAGAAGTTTTCTATCACTGAAAGAAAATTTTTTCTATCACTGATAGAATCTATCAGTGATAGAAACACTTCTATCAATGATAGAAATCTTCTATCACTGATAGAATTAACTTTCTATCACTGATAGAAAATTTTTTCTATCACTGATAGAATCTATCAGTGATAGAAACCCTTTCTATCAGTGATAGCTATCAGTGATAAAACTGATAGAAAGTGTTTCTATCACTGATAGATTAGAAAAATTGACAACATTGCTTCTTGACTTATCATGTTCTTTGTTTTGTGGTAAGTTAACTGATAGAAATCAAGAAAAAAAAAAAGAAAAAGGATGAGCGAAAACAAACCGAAGACGAACGTGCCGAACGAACAAATCGGGGAAGACGAAAGAATCAGAGAAGACGAAAGAAGACTGATAGAAAAAATGAGAAGCCTGATAGAAGAGATGGAGAAGCTGATAGAAGAGATCGACGGTTCAGGGTTAAAAAAATGACATTTTAGTAAATTCACATTCCAAAACTTAAAATTTTCTCATTTTTGCAAAAAATTTTACCGGCCCGCTAAATGTACAAATATTTTGGGCCGGTTTGCTATATTTGCAACCGGCCCTTTATAGATAAACATTCTAATTGTTTCTTTTGGTATTTTTGGGTGTACTCGTTGTCTTGTTTTATCTTCATGGATTGTGTTTCATTGTAAAGTGATACTTAAATATGCAATAAAAAGCTTACACATGTGCAAATGTACACATCTAATAGCAAATGATAAGTATATAGTTTATATTGTTTTCCATAGAGAATGATTTTAAGAATTTCACTATTCCTAAGCCTATTTTTAATGAAATTCAATTGTAACCATTATCAAATTTTTCATTAACTAAATGCAATCCAATTTAAAAGGGGAAAGAAAAGCTTAAAATTGGCAAAAAGTAAAGAAAATAGCAATAAAATATTTGAGCAAACAATAAGGAATAGGTTCAGATCAGGGACTTTTGCACTCTAACTAATTGCTTGGTTGTAGCAAAACTCATGCAACTTCCAGTCCACTCAACATTTTTCCATGGGAACTTCCCGGTTCTCGATTAAACTCTCATTTAAACACTTCTTTTAAGCTCTACTGACTGTGCATTAAGTGAGTGTTCATTCCTAAACTCCTCACTAGCTATATGCTACTTTTGAATAAGCTAATGTAAACTAAAGCCCTCAGTTATCATTCTTTTTCCCCAAAACAACAATAATAATGCTAAATAATGGTTGGCCAAATGAAAATTTAACATTAAGCATTAAGAACACTAATTTAAATTGAAAATTACAAAGTTCACTTCAGTTCCACAATCGATTCAAGTACACAATTCTCAACTCTTCACCTAAAGAGGATTAACTCATGATTAAGAAAAAAACACAATCAATAGAGTAAAGATAAGCCATAGCAATCATTTTACAACCACCAATACAAACTACTAGAGAGATGAAAGAAAATAAGAAACGAAGACTAAAGGAGAAGACTCTAGTCGATGATTTTGCTCTTCCAACCTGATTAATCCCCTTCAGCAGCTCATTCTAGTGATAATTTTCTCCTTGCCGTAAACAACACCTCTCAACTTTTTTTTTTTTCCTTTTTCTTTTCCAATTGATTCCCCTTCCAAAAAATGCCTAGTAGGCCTTTTAAACATTCTAATCTTCATGGAATTCAGGACTAATTGGACAGTTGAGCACATCTAGAACCATTCATATTGGCTAGAATCTTCTGTTTCAGCCTATGATTTTTCAACTCAATTAATGAGCTTTTCACATGTAAAGCCTCGTGTGAGCACTTTTCTTTCCAACTCCTTTTTTTTTTTTTTTGAAAGAAATTTCTTTCCAACTCCTTAAAACAACTTGTTTAATCCTTATGCTCGAGCATTTCCAGAAAAGAACACAACCTCAACTTAGCATTATATCCCACAATATGTACCAAAAGCTTGCCAAGTTCACATTCAATCTAACTAATAATCAATTTTGAGCTCAAAATTCACACAACCAATCATCAATTTACAACAATTCAAATCAAAATAGCAGATCTTAAGCTAATTAAAATAATAGCTAATAACTTTTATTTCTAATTGTTAATTAGATTGATACAATATATATGCTTCAAATTCACCCTTCAAAACTTTTTACAAATATTCCAAATTTGTATCACAACAAACTATGCATATACTATATAATTTTTTATATATTGTGTTGCTAGTTTATCTTACATTTGAACCACAAGATATTGTATCTTGATTTTATAGGTTTTGGAATCCAACACACATTAATAATCAATCATTAATGAAATGTAATATGATTATAGTTAAATTGATTAAGATATTGTAGGCTAGCTCACTTTTGTTGAATTGAATAAAAAGGAAGATAATCAGAAAAAATAAATGGTTGGACACACAAGTAGATTTGGCTAGAAGATTGGACAAGGTTGATGGCTTGGACAAGTTGTTTGGCTACCCCACTTCAATTTGGCAATTTGCTACATCATACCACACTTATCTCCATTAACTTTTAAAATTTTCATTTTTATTCTTACACTATGAATTTATTTCAAAACAACATTTCCATCATTTTTTTTTAATGAAATTGGAGCTATGACATAGCAGAGACTCGTGCTGCTAGTGACAAGTTTCAATTATGTTCCTTAATTTTAAGTTAAGTTTCAATTATGCTCATAAACTTTGGTATAGGTTTCGATCATACTTTCATTTTTTTTTTTAGTACATCAACATTTTGGGGGTGAGAGATTTCAACCTCTGACCTCATGGTCAAGAGTACATGTCAAATACCGTCGAGCTAGGCTCGCTTTGACTTCGATCATACTTTCATTGTTTTGAAAGTTTCATTTTAATCCTTAACCATAAAAAATGTTACCAAACAACGATTTCTATTAGCTTTCTATTTAAAATGAAGATAAAAATAGGAAGCGGTAATTAGTTGAAAAAATGGAGGACGTGTGGAAATACAATCAGGGTCAACTAGATAAATGACTATTTTTAATTGACTGTTTTGAAAAATGACCATCCGAATTTTTCATTTGAAAAATGGTCAAATTCTAATTTTAGTAAGTCTTTTTAGCGATGAAGCCGACCAAAATACCCCTAACCGATCTAAATCCAAAGACTATTTGAATTAAAATAGGGAGAGAATCTAGAATTTACATATTAATTTAATAAAATAAGTAAAATTATTATTTCTGATAAAGTCAAACAATAACTATTAATAGTTAAATCTAAACTATGCTATAATCCTGAGATAAAAATATGAAGATTATATTATATCTTAATTGCATAAATTCAACAGGTATTCAAATTTAAAATTAATAAAATGAGTGAAATTATTTGAAACAAATGTTGTTGTAATGATAAAAATAAGTCAAGGTTTACAAAAAAGAAAAATTATGCAAATACAAGACCCTATTAGTGAACATGCAAATAATTTTATTGTGGTAAATATCAAATCATCCTAAAAAACAGGAGGAAATCATTAATGTTACTAGAACAATAAAAAAATTCAAGTTTAAACTACCTATTAGACAACATGCAAATAATTTCTTAGTAAACATAAATTATCTAAAAAATGGAAAAAATCATTATTCACTATTTCCCCTTAGCTTAATTCGAAAATTAGGATTTAGTATTCACCTTTTTTTTCAAAAATGTCTGAAACCATCGAAATTCTTCCAATTTTCTTGAGTTTTTGCAGTCTTTCCATTCTCATCTTCTCATCCTATCAATTACAAACGAAATTCTTGAGAAATCTCCAATTTTCTTCAACTTGGATACCTTTCTCCATTATAATCTTCTTCCAAAAGCTTTCATTCAGAAACCATTGAAGATCTTGAAAAAATATATGAAAAATACTTTGTGTTGAAAAAGAGGATATACAATGAGTAAAATAATGACATATAAATACAAAATAACGTATTTAACATACCTATGTTTCAAGATTGATAACCCTCTCAACAAGGGATAGTTAGAACGATGATATCTAGGTTGTTAGAATGAAGATGTTGAATTGGATAATAAAGATGCTGGTTTGGATAATGGAGATGCTTGATTTGAGGATTAAAAATGACAAATCTTAATAACTAGGAAATGAATGATTATATATATTGGATAATAAAGATGCTGGTTTGGATAATGGAGATGCTTGATTTGAGGATTAAAAATGACAAATCTTAATAATTATATATCGTAAATAAGGAAATGAATGATTATATATATAATAGTTTAATTCTACCATGTAATCAGAGGTGGGAGGGGTCATTTTTAAGGATTTCCCAAGAATAATAAATTGTTTTAATTAATATTTTTAAAAAAAAAAAACAAAGGCCATTCATTGAGGTTTTAATTACATTTAAGAGGGTATCGTGGTTTACACGCCCAAATTATATATGACATCAAAGAATCTTCATTTTTTTTTTTTATTTTACAACTCACCACCTCGTCACATATCTACCTTTATTTGAAAATAGGTTCGTCCTTTAGCATGTGTGGGTTGTGACTCATCACATGGCCCCCAAAATGAAAAAGTTGTGCATGTTGAGGAAAAATAAATTTTAGACAAAAAAAAATTCAATTTTACACCTCTTCATTTCTCTCATCTCTTTAACCAAGAAAAACTCTACCGATTTCTCATTTTGTCGACTCTTATACTAAGTTAAACATAAAACCTTTTAGTATTCCAGGCGAAGAAGAGTACATTTTTTGGAGGGAAGTTTCTTTCCCCCGTTGGTTTACCTCGGTTATAAATGAGGTTATTAATGTTATGAACTCCCCGTTTTAATGAAGGCTTTATTTTCAAAAAAAAAAAAAAACATAAAACCTTTTAATATTATCCCTTATTATCTTAAAAATTCAATTGTAATCAATTAAAGATTTTTATTATTTTTTTTTTTAAAAAAAACTTATTTATCCTCATTCTAGTTTCAATATTTTTTTCAATTATACTAAACTTAACTACTTTGAAAGATAATAATTTTTAAATAAAAGATCATTGTTATATAGTTGTTTGGTTACATTTTCTTAGTTTTATATGTTTCTTAGTTTTTTTTTTTTAAATATGTTTCTTAGTTTTATATGTATGTATGTGTATATATGTATATATATGTATATGTGTATATATATACATACATATACATACATCTATACATCCATCAATCCACTCAATTGTTTTGAGACCACAAAAGAGAAGAGGTGAGGTATGAGTTACTTTTCGGTAGAATTGGATTGTGCAAATATGATCTCAAAGATAAATATAAGAATTGGGAGAGCGGTTTCTAAGCTATATATGAGAATTTGGTTTTTTGAAATTTGAAAGTATAAGTGGTCCTTGTAAAACTTTTTTTTTAAATAAATTTTTTTCATATTTTTCTTTAATTTTTTTTTTTTTTTTTTTTTTTTGTAAAAAAAAAACATATTTCATAAAATGCATTTTCTTTAAAGGGAATGTATTAAAAGCTTTTCCTAACATTGTTTCATAAACCTTATTTTCAAAATAATAAATCAATCCGAAATCTATTTTTACTATTTTACATAAAAGACAACTTTCTTAAAAAATAAATTAATTAAGAGTTTTCCCTTAATTAATTTTGAATGTAAGAAATTCTATAATTCATTATTTTTAACCAAAATTATTAAATCATTGATAAATAGATGACAACAGTTTATTTTTTTATTCTAACGGTTGTAGATTATATATATATGTATATATGAATGTGTATATATGTACGTATATATTTGTACATAGTATATATGTATGTGTATATATGTACATATGTACATATGTATGTATGTGTTTATATATATATATATATATATATATATATATATATATATATATATATATATATATATATAATTTTGATATTTTACAATTTTACTTTTGTTATAAAATATTTCAGCGACTCATTTTAAAAAGTATCACAAGGCCATCTCATTTGGGATTGGCCGGGAGGGGAAATTGTCAAAACTAACCTACAAAGTTTTTGGGTTTTCAAAATTGACCCATTTTTTAAAAACATGTTTTTCTAAGGGAAATTGTCAGTTTTAACCCTTTTAAGTTTTTGGATTTAAAAAATAACCTCATTCTTAAAAACATGTTTTTTTAACCTAGTTGATAAAACCCAATAATGTGAATTTACAGCAATAACCTTGAAGGTAAAAGGTCAAAATTGAAACAAAAAACACAAACCCCCTTCGTCTTCACTTCGTCTTCTCCTCCCTCAGCTCCGACGACTCCAACGGCTCCGACAGTTCTTTCTCTCTCGTTCGACTCCGACGACTCCAACGACTCCGGCGTGTCCAGCAGCTCCGACTCCACACCTCTTCATTTTTGTGGGTTTTTCTATTTAGTTTTTCATAGAGGGAGAGGGGTTTTCGTAGCCAATCGAACCGGAAAAAAACCAACAAACATCTTCGTTCTTCCTTGTTAGAGAATTCAAACAAGATACATTTTGGTTGGAAATTTTTTTTATTTCAAAACAATTTAGAAAAAAATGGGTTTTTCTTCCCAAAAGATTTTGAAAAAAATGGGTATTTCTAATCGATTGAAGCTTCTCCATCCATCAAAAAAATAAAAACACAACTCTAAAATATATATAAAAGTTTGATTTCTAAAAAAAAAAAAAAAAAAAAAAAAGTCCAACCAGTAAACCCAGAAAACGAAAGAAAAAAAAAGTAGAAGGAGAAGAAAAAAAAAAAGAAAATAAAAGGAAATCTTAATTACTGTTTTTTGTCCCGGTCACGCTCCTGGCCGGGAAGTTGACCGGGACAAAAGGCAGCTTGCTGCCATTTAGGTTTTTTTTTTTTTTTTTTTTTTTTAATAAATTATTTTTCTTTTTCTTTTTTTTTTCTTAAACAGATTTATGAAAGATTTTCTTAAACAAATTTAATTAAATAAATTATTTACAAAGAAGATTTTTTTAAACAAATTTATGAAAGATTTTCTTAAACAAATTTATGGTTAATTTACAAAGAAGATTTTCTTAAACAAATTTATGGTTAATTTACAAAGAAGATTTTCTCAAACAAATTTATGAAGAAGATTTTAAGTGGGGAAGAGGAGTTTGGGAATTTGATAATTTAGTGGTGGGGAAAAAACCTTTCGAAAAAAAAAAAAATTCTGGAAAATTTCTTGGTCGGTTTCCCGACCAAGAAATCCCGGTCGGGATTCATGATTTCCCGGTCGGGATTCACTTTTTTTTTTTTTTTTTCAGATTTTTGTAAAAATATGATCTTATACAAATTTATTGTTATCTAAAACATGTAAAATCATCCTCTTGTACTTAAAAACGTTGACAATATGAAAATTTTGAAGTGGGTTCGTGTGTTTGATTTTATTTTTTAAAAATACTTTGTTGGTCAAATGGTTGGTTGAAAATTTTAATTCCTACCATGGATGAAAATTGGAGAAAGATGAAAACTGAAGAAGGATAAAAATGACTTTTCACATCGTGGGTCCCACTAAAAAATAGCTAATTTTATATAAAATGGGTTAAAAAAACAAGTTTTTAGAAACTAGGTCAATTTTGAAAACCCAAAACTCATTTGGGTTAATTTTGACAATTTCCCTTTTTCTAACTCATTTTCACCATTTTGGTTTTTTTAGTGGGACCCACATTGTAAAATACAATTTTGTCCTTCTTCATTAATAAAATAAATTTATTTCCAACCCACCAATTTCTATCATCATTTTTTTTTTTTTTTTTGAGAAGCTATCATCATCCATTTTAATCATTCAAAGTATAAGGAAATGATTATTAAGAAAAAACAAAATCAAAATCTGCATTCAATTTTTTATTTGTTCAATCACAAATTTGCAATGCAAATACATGGTATAGAACATTCGAGTAACACAACTTCCAACACTAAAACTTCCACCAAACCTTAAATAAATATACAAAAAAAAAAAAAAAATCCACCAAACCCAACACTTCATCGAAAAAGCACTCACTGAATCCACCTTCCAATACGATGAAACAACTCATATATTGACAATCACGACTAAAAAGTTTAACGCCTCCTAATCGAAAGGAAACGGAACGCCAAATCAAGCAAAAAAAATATCTCCTGAAAATTCGTATGAATCCTGGTCGAGATTCATGCTTCTCCCGGCCGTGATTCATGCTTTTCCCGACCGGGATTCATGCTTTCCAGTCGAAAAAAGAAATATTTTTAAAAAATAAAAACGCAGAAGAGAAGCGTTGGAACATAGAAGGAAAGAAAGACCGTGGCTGGTCTAGAAAACGCATAAGAGAGATAAGAACATGGTCTTGAAAAATAAAAAATAAAACCCAGAAAAGAAGCTAGAAAAGAAAAGGAAAAAAAGGTAGAAGAACAAGCGTTGGAACTCGAAACGTATGGTCTGGAATTTTTTTTTTTTTTTTTTAATCCTGATCTTGTTTATATGAATGGGCATTTGGGTAATTTCCCCTATCTTGATGATGTCAACCGGGTTAAACATTTTTTTAAAAGTATGTCAGTTTTGTAAACCTAAAACTTTTTTAGGTTATTTTCCAACATTTTCCCAGAGAAGCCAATGAAAACGATTGTTTTGAAACAATTCCAAAAGTCAAAAGTTTATATGAAACTTTTAGAACGATAAAGATATAACTGGAATCTACCATAATATTTTTTTTCTTTCCTGATCCTCAAATTTGTTTGTGCACCCCTAGATTATATGACATCAAAGAATCTTCATTTTGTTTTTTACAACTCACCACCTCGTCACATATCTATCTTTATTTTAAAGGGGGAAGAAGAATGAAAAAAAATGTGGTTTTGAAACAATTCCAAAAGTGAAGGGCATGTTTGGTAGACAATCCAGATTCTATTTTATGTTTTCAGATTCGAATATGCGTTTGGTAGATGTGTTTTTGAAAATTGTTTTTGGATTTTGTGATCGTGAAAATTCTGAAAAAACAACTTTTTTTTTTTTAATGTTTTCATTGTATCCAGATTTTAAATTTCAAAATTTTAAATGTAGAATTAAATTAAAAAAGATAAAAACTTCAATAAATATAGTATTTCATGTTATAAAACTCAATTTATTTTTGCGAAATTAAAATATGTATAATATAATGTATTATAAATTATACGATATTGTAAAATAATAATAATAAAAAATTTATAACACATATCATGTCTATAAATTAATTAATAATATTTTATATTCAACTTAGTATTTAGTAAATAACTACAAATAATTTATCATTTATAAATATATTATCAAACACATTTTGAACCATTATTTAAATTCAGATCCAATTTCTAAATCTGCTACCCAACACATATCTAAAAACATGAAATACAATTTTGTTTTCAAATTCCTGTTTTATCACCAACCAAACAGATCCTAAGAGTTTAAATGAAACTTTAAAACACTAAAGATATAATTGAAATCTACTTTAAAGTTCAGAGACATAATTGAATACAACTAATCTTATCGTGTGTACCACTATTTTACAAGTCATTGTGACGTCATATTTTCATCCGTATTTTAATGGAAGGGATAACAACAAGAATGACCATCTTTTAAATAGTGTTTTGATAAATGACAACGCTCCTTATTTTTTAGATGAATAGCCAAACTAATTTTGTGAATTAATAAATACGAATTATTAAGTTACAAAAATACCCTCGTCAGGAAACTATAACCGAAAATCTAAAATTACTTAAATCAAATAAAACAAATTCGTTTTCAAATCCTTAAAAGAGGGGTCATTATCTATCAAAACAATTCAAAAAATACAAAATATTTTTTTTTTAAATCTAATTTTCATATGGGTTTTCAAATCCTTAAATAAAGAGTCATTATCTATAAAAATTCGAAAATACAAAGCAACTTTAAAAAAAATATATAGTTTTCTTATGGAATTTCAAAATCCATAAATAAAGGATTATTTATTATCTATCCAATACTGTTGAAAATTCAGAGCTATACATGAATCTTACCTTGAAGTTTATGAGTATTGGTGTAATTTAACCGTTTATGGTTTTTTTTTTTTTTTTTTTTTTTCCGGAAATCGAAACTTCATTAGAAATTAAGAATGCCCTTGCGGGCTTACAAAAAAAAGTGCAACTCACTATTTACTAATCGAATCACCCAATCTGGGAAATTCTCACTTCAAACACGATTAGGCTCATGTAGTCCTAATCTAGCTAACTCGGGAGCCAATCTACTCACGATTGACATGACAAAAGTTCATCTTCTGGAAAGTGTTCCTTAAATATTGGATATCCGTAACCGTGTTGAGACAATCTGCTTGACACTGCTTACCATGAAGAAGAATAGGGATTAGTGATAGAGAATCTGAGAAGACCGACACTTTCTTAAAATTCTGTTGAGCTGACAATTTAACACCCTCCAAATCCGCCACCGCCTCGGCGCATAAAGGGGAAGAAAACAAAAGGAAACCTTTATGCAAAATAAACATAAATTTACCTTCCCTTGTTCTGATAACTGCCCTCACTCCACAACGTCGAGACTCTTCATCAAATGTCGCGTCAACATGCAAAATCATCTCGTCCTCTCCAGCGATCATGTTCGATACATTCTCCAAAGATTGAACCATACGACCACGCTTATAACCTAATCTGTGGTATTCAAAGAGATAGTCCTGAATCCATTCACAGAAAACCCCCACAGGAGGGACTGGCCTTTGATGAATTATATTATTACGGTTGTTCCAAATAGCCCATGCAACCATACATATCCGCTCTGGGGTCTGTGAAGAAACATTATTATAAATACAAAGCCATCGATCTTTGATATTCCAAATAGATTCAGCTCCCATATCTCCAATGTCTTCCACACTTCTTGCGTTCTATGACACGAAAATAGCGCATAGGTTGTTCCTTCATATGCATCTAGGCACAACGGACACCGAACATCCATCGGAACATGATGTTACCATAGATTCACCAAACATGGAATACAACTGTGGAAGGATCTCCAGACAAAATTTCTAACTTTTGGGGGAATATTTAATTTCCACATATTGATCCACAACTTCCTATATTCATCAGAGCTTGAGGAAGCAACATCATCTATCAACATCATCCCCAATTCATATCCACTCTTAACAGTATAACTCCCATATTTATCATAATGCTAAATCCACCTATCTGGCATCGTCATACAGATATGAAGCCTTATTATCTCCTGAACATCTTCCTCAAAAAGGAATTGTTGGAGCTTTGGAATATCCCTTCGTCCAGTCAACAACACACAATCCGCTGCTTTCAACTCCTCACTATAAACTTTATAGCCAACTACTTTGAAGGAAATAGGTCGAGGTAACCAAGGATCTCTCATCACCCCGAATAGATCTTCCATCCCCGACCTGCCTTCGAAGGCCTTTTTTTAAAAGATCCAGTCCCCAAACAAAGCCCTTCATGTTGGGTTTTATGCCCTAAAACTCGTAGATAGTGAATGTAAACAAATTGTATACTTGTTTCAATAAAGTGTTATTGAGTTTCTACAATAAAGTGTTATTGTTAAATATTGCACAATTTGACCCAAATCCAATAAACTAAGATCAAAGGTTGTTTGTATGTAACTTGAACTAGTATGTGGGGACATACGAGGATCGATGTTCAAGTAACAACCTAAAAGGTCTATAGTACAAGGATAAGATTGGGTACCTTATCCTGGTAACACTATGAGATACGGTCCGCTTTGTATTTGATACAAACGTATTGATCCAAAACGTCCATGTAGTAGACATGCAAGTGGGGGTATCATATGCAATGAGTTTACATAAGATCGGACCACGAAATAGTCAACCATTAGTTATAACACTGTTAACTAATTAGGTTACTGTTTCAATAGGATGACCTAGGTAACTCAGTCTTAATCATGAGTGTGTCATGAACTCCTTCTCATGAGGGATTGTCTTTTGATTAGCATGGGTGAGAGTGGTCAATACGCCGACTGAATATGCCTTCCTTTTTGGGGACAAGATCAAGTGGGAGGCTGGGGACATGACAACACAAGAAGGAATTCACTCCTTCCTGCTTCTATGTGAAGTAGATGAGTGTTCCCTTACGTGGTGACTCTGGGACTTGAACAAAGGGATCCCGCCCTCTCACTGGCCCGAGAGGGACTTTCTGTTTAATGGTTGGACCATAAACAGGTTGTTCATTAGAGGAGCGCTGGTACTTAAGGAGACAGATGTAACACAGGGATAAAACGGTAATTTGACCCAGCTGTGATTACGAACACTCGTGAAGGATTGGCTTACCGGCATAGGTCTACATCCATGGACACAAAAATGTTCTACAGTGAGAAGAGTTCAACTGTGGGTCTTTAGTGGAATGACCCACAATTAATGAATATTGGTTAACCTGATTAATGAGTTTAATCTATTAACCTCATATCATTGGAGCTTCTGATCTGTAGGTCCATTAGGTCCCCCTGCTAGCTCGTAAAGAGTAATTAGGAACAAATATATCTTAAGAGAATTTGAATAGTTCAAATTCATATTGGGAATTAAGTTAATTGTACGAGATACAAATTAATATAATGTATAGTGATGCATTAAAATATAAAGTCTAATTTTAGATTAAACTTTATTATATTGAGAGATTGATATATTTGAAAGAGTTCAAATATATGTCTAATTAAATATATGATATTTAATTAGAAGATAAATTAATTAATTATGAATTAATTAATTATTCAATTTAGTTTAAATTAAATGAGATTTAATTAAACTATAGTAAATAAATATTTGAAGAAATTCAAATATTAATATGAATTTGATTCATATTAAATTTATAGGATATAAGAGAATTTGAAGGAGTTCAAATTTTAATATGAATTTGATTCATATTATAGAATTAATTAATTGAAGGTCTCAAATTAAATATATGATATTTAATTGGGTAATTAATTAATTAACTAATACAAGGTCTGAAATTAAATATATGATATTTAATTGGTGATTAATTAATTAAAGAATTAATTAATTGGAAGTTAATCAATTATGAAAATGATTAATCACTTATGGAAGTAATTAATCATTTATGGAAGTGATCAATCATTTATGGAAAAGATTAATCAATTATGGAATTGATTGGTCATGGAATTAGTTGGTCATGGAATTGATTAATTATGGAAAAGATTAAATCAATTATGGAAATAATTGATTTTAAATGAATATTTTATTCATGACATTTCTCCTACAAATAGAACACTAAACCTAGGGTTTAGGTACTACAACATAAGGCCACATCTCTTGCATTCTCTCTAGCCTCCCTCTCATATTCTCTCAACCCAATAACTCTTGTGAGAATTTTCTCTCTAGAGTTTTTCCCATTCAAGATTAGGTAGTCCCACAACTACGTTCCTAATCTCAGAGTCATAGTGGGGAAGATCAATTGGTGGTGTCCCAATTGTTGACGTTTGGTCCAAAATCGAGGAAGGTGTCCGTTGAAGTATTCAGAGTCGTCAACGACAGTATGTTTGTTTTTCCCATTTAGATTTAGATCTAATAAATTGTGTATGCTTAGCCTTAAGTTTGTATAGAATTTGTTCTATGTTTTAACCAATGCAATAGTATTTTTGGATAAACAAAATTAACTACGAATCGGTCCCAATTACGCTTCCGCTTTAACGGAATTGGGGAATTCCAAATCCTTACACTTCAAAAAATAAGAGGATCGAGATCTTACTCCCGCTTGCATTAGATCTGTTGTTGGGAAGTAGATACCTTTAAAGGTTCTAGCCATAGTTGATTCAGGGTTGATCAAAAGTCTCCATGCCTGTTTGGCAAGCATAACCTGATTGAAAGTCTCCAAATCTCTGAAGTTGAGGCCTCCCTGTTCTTTAGGCTTACATAATTCCTTCCACCTCTTCCAATGAATTCGCTTTTTGGTGTCTGACGAACCCCACTAGAATTTCGCACAAGGATGAAATCTTAGACAATTGACTTTTAGGCAAACGGAAGCAACTCATAGCATAAGTTGGGATTGCATGAACCACACTTTTGATAAGAATCTCTTTGCCACTTCTAGAAAAGAAATTCGACTTCCACCCCTAAAGGTAAGACCATACTCTATCTATGATTTTTTGAAAATCCTTACTCTTACTGCGGTGAAAAGAGGAAGGTAAACCAATGTAATTTCCCAACTGTGTCACCGCCTTCATTGGTAAGATAGAATGAAGATAGGTTTTTGTATCAACAGGCACGTTCTTTGAAAAACAGACTACTGATTTATCCATAATGTTTCTAAAACACCCAAAGTCCTCCGCTGAAGCCTTTAAAAAGATAAGACTATCATCCGAGAACCAATGGGAGATTTTTAGGGTCGGAGGAATAGTTTATGTTAATGAGCATAAACTATAAATACTAGATGAATTATAGATTAAAGGGGGTGTTTGGGGCACTGAATAGGTTATAATAACCCCCTTATTATAACTTATTCAATGTTTGGGGCACCAACAAAAGTAAATGGTGAGGTGAGTTAATTTTACCCCCGATTATTTTATTCATTCTCCACAGTAACCATCATTCAACCTAATCGATTATTCTATCCATTTTCTACCGTAACTCTCTCCTCTCTTCTTCCATGCGACTCCTTGACTTTTTCGACGATCGGCCGACGAAGTTTCCGACGACTTTTCCGGCGATCGTCGATGACTATTTCGGCCACCGATTTTTTTTTTTCATATTTCTTCTCAATTTCATTTTGAAAAATATAAAAAATAAAAATAAAGAAAAAAAAACATCAAAGGTTGCCGGAAAAAGTCGTTGACAACATCGAAGGTTAATCAACTTTAAAAAAAACATTCAAACGAAATTATATTTACCACATTCAAGTTTATTTCAAATGATTGTATTGATAAAAAAAATGATTTTTGAACTAAATATTTACAATTTTTATTTTGTCAATACTAAAAGTTAACCAATATGATTTTTCTATACCAAATCCTAAACTTTTTTGTTTTGTAAAAAAAAAAAAAGAAGCATAACCCTAAATCAAACTGAATCGTATATCATTAAAAAAAATAGAAAAAGAAAACAGTCAGTTTGAACCTTTGATTCAGAACCCCATGTTAAAACAGATCAACACTCCAAACACAAATTATTTTATCCTAGACTAAAATAATCTGCACCCCAAGCACAGATTATTTTATCCCAGACTATAATAATCTGCACCCAAACACAAATTATTATAACCCCAGACTATTATAATCCCCATATTATTATAACCAACAGATATTATAACAAATTCAGCGCCCCAAACCGCCCCTAAATGATTAAATTAGTCATTTTTCCAAAAAAAAAAAAAAAGAAAAAAAAGATTACATTAGTCCTTATAATTTGAATTTAATTTCAATTTGATTGCAATGGTTCTATAAATGTAAAATTGGCGTATATAATTTGGTTAAATTTCGCAAATGTCTCTAGTACTGTTATAAATTGTTACCCTATTGATAGCTCTTAGAAATAAGAGCTATTGGCTTTCTTTTAGGCTTAAAAACTCTACTCTTTGATGTGTTTGAGCTTTGGTTTGTGCTTGAAAATGAGTATTCTTTGATGAACATTTTTTACATATCAGTAGGCCAAGCTTGAACTAAATTTGGTGCAGATTTCTTATGTTTTAGGCTGATTTTTCTGGTGTAGGGGCACTCAGGTTTTGCTACAGCAACTGATTTCACAAGCAGAAGGCAGAAAGTCTGGAATTTAAAAGACTGCACGTGTTGTACCCGTGGAAGCTCTCATTAATTGAGCTGACAGCCATGTGGAGTTGATTTGTCCCATCTCGACCAATTGGGGAAGGTCCATGTGGAAGCATATGTCCAATCAGCCCTGAAATCAATGATAGGAGCTGATATAAATAGTTATTTGGCCCAAAATGAGAGAGGAATCAACAGAGAATTAACCTAGAAGCTGCTGCTGTCATTGAGAGGAGAAAAAGACAAGGAGGCTGCTGCTAAAGGAGGATTTCCAGCTTGGGAAAGCTGGAATCTACCTTGGAAGCTTCTTTTCTTCATCCTTTCTCTCTTATTCTTCCTTCTTCTAGTGTTTAGTTTGTATTTAAGGTTGTAATTATGAATGGTATGGTAGTTCACTGCTGTATTTTCATTATTTTCACCTTGAACATGAGCTAAATCCTCTTAGGTGAGGATTAGGGTGCTTAAACTTGAACTTGTTGTTTGTTTTAGTGGATTTTTATATATTGCAATTTAAAGCAAAGTGTTTTTCATGCTTAAAGCTGGAATTTCGTTTGGCCAACCATTTTCTAGCAATGTTATTGAGTGTTTGGGAAAACAATTGATAACCGATTACTTTGCTTTACCTTAGCCTTTCTAGGTCATGAAAATGAGTGGGTATTTAGGGATAAATAACCACCTAAGGCACTAAATCAGTTGAGCTAAAAAGAAGGGGTTAAATGGGAGTTTAATCACCTTACCTATAGGAGAATTGGAAAATTCCCGTAGAAAATACTGATGAGTTGTATATATAGAGTTCTGCTACAGCAAACAGCTTGTGAGAGTAGATAGTCCCTAATCTGAACCTAGCATTCTCTGTGTCGATTCACTGTTTTTATTGAAATTTACTTAAGTCCTTATCATTTTAAGCTTGTTTACCATTTTAATCTCTTGCACTTAGTTAAGAAAAAAATATTTGGTTCTTGGTTACTTTGAATTTCATTAAAAATAGGCTTAGAAATAGTGATTTTCGTTGCATCAATCCCTGTGGAAACGATATAAAAATACTTATCACTTGCTGTTGATCGTGTGCACTTGCACGTGTGTTTGTGAGTTTTTCTTGCATATTTAGAATCACTTTGCACAAGGCAACAAGTTTTTGCAATACTCAAATTATATTTTCTATAGGTGGATAAAAAATAATTAAGGTCTGTTTGGAATACCATATAGTTTAAGTATTTTTCAAGAATCCATTAATATTTTGTATAAAAATGGTTTAAAATTTAAAAATTTATAGGTTTGGTAACATCTCCTATAAGTGTTTTTATATACAAGTTATTATATACTTAAAAACTTGTTGGAGGAGAAATTTTGGGTCAATCACAAATTGCCACGTCATTATTTAAAATTAATGACAAAATTATAAATAATTAAATTTAGGACCAATAATAAATTGACATGTGTTCCAAATTTAATTTGAAGACAAAGTTGGCCAATTATAAATTTATAGAGCCAAATTTCTATTTGATCAATTAAATAAAAATGAATTATTCTGATCAAATTAATTAATTTGACCAATTAATTAAAAAAAGGGAAAAATACCCTTTTGGTCATTGAGGTTTGGATTAAGTTACACTTTGGTCCCTGAGTTTTCAAACTCAACAAAAAATATCCCTGTGGTTTGAGATAAGGAACACCTTCGTCCCTGCCGTCTATTTTTCTGTTAAATACTAATGGTTGCTGACGTGGCACTATTATTTTAATAAAAAATATTTTATTTTTATTTTATAATAAAAACAAATAAAAACAATAAATTATTATTAATTTTTATAGGGAAAAATACACTTTTGGTCTCTGAGGTTTGGGTTAAGTGACACTTTGGTCCCCGAGTTTTCAAACTCAACAAAAATACCCCCGAGGTTTGAGATAAGGAGCAATTTGGTCCCTGCCGTCAATTTTTCTGTTAAACCCTAACGGTAAGCTGACGTGGCACTATTATTTTAATTAAAAAAATTAATTTTTAATTTTTTTAAATAAAAAATATAAATATATTATTATTTTATTATTATTTTTAAAATTCTCTCTCTCTTCTCCATCTTCTTTCTTCTCCACCTTCTTTCTCCCTCCATCTTCTTCCTTCCCCCTCCCATCTTCTTCAGCTCCGGTGGCCGGCCGCCGTCGGCTGCCGGCGAAAGACGGCGACGGCGGTCGCCAGAATTTTATTTTTTTTTTCTTCTTTTTCTTCCTTTCTTCTGTTTTTTTTTTAAAGAACCCCCGAAACTCCCTTCTTTTTAAAAAAAAAAACAAAAGAAAGGAAGAGAAAGAAGAAGGAGGGAAGAAGAGAAAGAAGAAGGAGGGAAGAAGAGAAGAAGAGAAGAAGGGAAGAAGAGAAGAAGAGAAGAAGAGAAGAAGAAGAAAGAAGAAAAAAAAATCGGCGACCGCCGCCGCCGCCGTTCGCCGACAGCTGGCGGCGGCAGGCCACCGGAGCTAAAGAAGATGGGAGGGGGAAGGAAGAAGATGGAGGGAGAAAGATGGTGGAGAAGAAAGAACATGGAGAAGATAGAGAGAGAATTTTAAAAATAATAATAAAATAATAATATATTTAATATTTTTATATTTTTTATTTAAAAAATTAAAAATTGATTTTTTTAATTAAAATAATAGTTCCACGTCAGCTTACCGTTAGAGTTTAACAGAAAAATTGACGGCAGGGACCAAATTGCTCCTTATCTCAAACCTCGGGGGTATTTTTGTTGAGTTTGAAAACTCGGGGACCAAAGTATCACTTAACCCAAACCTCAGGGACCAAAAGTGTATTTTTCCCATTTTTATATTTATATCTTTCTCTCTCCTTCCACCTTATCATCCTTCTTCTTATTCTTTTTCTTCAACTCCGGCGAAGTTTTTTTTTTTCTTTTCTTTTCTTTTATTCTCTTCCTTCCTCACTCTCTCCTTGATCTCAAATTTTTTTTTTATCTTTCTCCCATTTCAGATCTCTCTCCACCGTCGCTCCGTCCTCGTGTCGTCGCTCTTGCGCCATCTCCGTCTCTTTCTCAGAATCGGTCTTGGGTTTCGTTTCAGACCGTTCCCCTTTGCACGCGAGGAGGGAGAGAATCGAGTCGGTCGTCGTGGGTCTTCGCGCGCAAGGAAGGACGAGGGAGAGAGTGAGGTCGTGGGTCTTCGAGGGAGAGAGAGGTCGCTCGTCGTGGGTCTTCGAAAAGAGAGACAAGGGGAGAAGAAAAGAAATGCGATTGGGCGTGGCTTCAGATCTGGAAACTCGAGTGAAACCCACGTTCGTGAGCTTCAGATCTGGAAACTTGAATGAAACCCACGTTTGTGACTTTAGATCTGCTTAGCTCGAGATCTGGAAACTTGAGAAAAAACCAACTGCCGCCAGCTGCCGATGGTCGGCCACTGCCGGCGAAGTTTTTTCTTCTTTTCTTTTATTCTCTTCCTTCCTCCCTCTCTCCTTGATCTCGAATTTTTTTTTTTATCTTTCTCCCATTTCAGATCTCTCTCCACCGCCGCTCCGTCCTCGTATCGTCGCTCTTGCGCCATCTCCGTCTCTTTCTCAGAATCGGTCTTGGGTTTCGTTTCAGACCGTCCCGTTTGCACGCGAGGAGGGAGAGAATCGAGTCGCTCGTCGTGGGTCTTCGCGTGCAAGGAAGGACGAGGGAGAGAGTGAAGTCGTGGGTCTTCGAGGGAGACAGAGGTCGCTCGTCGTGGGTCTTCGTAAAAAGAGACAAGGGGAGAAGAAAATAAATGTGATTGGGCGTGGCTTCAGATCTATAAACTCGAGTGAAACCCAACCCACGTTCGTGAGCTTCAGATCTGGAAACTTGAATGAAACCCACGTTTGTGACTTTAGATCTGCTTAGCTCGAGATCTGGAAACTTGAGAAAAAACCAATTGCCGATGGCCGGCCACTACCGGCGAAGTTTTTTTTTTCTTTTCTTTTATTCTCTTCCTTCCTCCCTCTCTCCTTGATCTCGAAGTTTTTTTTATCTTTCTCCCATTTCAGATCTCTCTCCACCGCCGCTCCGTCCTCGTGTCGTCGCTCTTGCGCCATCTCCGTCTCTTTCTCAGAATCGATCTTGGGTTTCGTTTCAGACCGTTCCCCTTTGCACGCGAGGAGGGAGAGAATCGAGTCGCTCGTCGTGGGTCTTCGCGTGCAAGGAAGGACGAGGGAGAGAGTGAAGTCGTGGGTCTTCGAGGGAGACAGAGGTCGCTCGTCGTGGGTCTTCGTAAAAAGATACAAGGGGAGAAGAAAAGAAATGCGATTGGGCGTGGCTTCAGATCTGGAAGCTCGAGTGAAACCCACGTTCGTGAGCTTCCGATCTGGAAACTTGAATGAAACCCACGTTTGTGACTTTAGATCTGCTTAGCTCGAGATCTGGAAACTTGAGAAAAAACCAACTGCTGCCAGCGCACCGCTAATGCTGGAGACGAACACCCATCAGCCGACGACGAAGAGAAACTCAAGAGGAAGAAATCTTCGTCGGAGATGGACCTTGAGGTTCTCGTGTGTGAAGGAGAGGATAAGAGATGTGAAGAAGATGAGAAGAAAGGAAGAGGAAAAAAAAAATTTGGCGCCGCCGGGAGTGATCATCGGCGACTGGGAGGAGGAGGAAGACGGAGGAGAAAAAGAAGGGGAGAAGAAGAAAAGAGAGATTGGAAAATAAAGAATAAAAAAAATGGGCGGCCACCGGCAACGGCGATGACCGGCGGGAAGTGGCGGCGCCGAAGCTTTGGTGAGAGTGTGAAGAAGAAGAGAGAGGTTGGTGATGATGGGAGCGTTGAAGAAGAAGATGAAAGAAAAAAAGAAATAAAAATATATTTTAAAATTAATATTTTTATATTTTTAATATATTTTTATTTTAAAAATAATTTTTTTATTAAAATAATGGTGCCACGTCAGCAAACTATTAGGGTTTAACGGCAAACTAGACGACATGGACCAAATTGCTTCTTATCTCAAACCTCAGGGGTATTTTTGTTGAGTTTGAAAACTCAGGGACCTAAGTGTAACTTAACCCAAACCTCAGGGACCAAAAGTGTATTTTTCCCTTAAAAAAATAATTAATTGGATCAAATTTGAGTCTTTTAAATATTTGGGTCATATGATTTTGGGTCAAATATAAATCAAACTCAAAACCAAATAGTTGAGCCCAAGCCCAATTTAAGCTCAAACCTGCAAAGGTCTCTGGGAAACTCTATAAATAGGAGGTCTTGGCAGGGAGCAGAGGAAGGGAATAATTTTGGAAGCTCTAAAAAAGGCTTTGAAGACTAAAGCTCTGAAGACCAAAAGCTCTTCAAGACTCTAAGACTTCAAGACCCAAAGATTCCAAAAGCTCCAAGAGACTTCAAGACCCAAAGATTCCAAAAGCTCCAAGAATCAATTGAAGCTTCAGACTCGAGAACAAGCGTTCTAGCCCTCGAGTGAAACACAATCACACACACAAGAGAGAGAATCAAAGGATTAAAGTTAGAGATTGTACACCGACACACATACAAACATCAATACAAATATATTGTTTATTCCACGTGTCTCTATCTTCGAAGTTACATGTGAACAAAACTCTTTTTAAAAAATTTGCTTTCGTGGTTTATTTCTCAATCTCATTTTTTAATAAATCATTTTTAGTGGTTGTCAAACATTATAATTTTTTTTTTCAAAATTAAACACTTGAAAAGTTAAATGTAACCAAACATACCCTCAGTAAGGTTTGACTAGATTATAACACTAGACATCATGTTGGAACATTTAAAAATTAATTAAGGTCAAATTGAAATCCCAACACAAATCATGTTGATGTAATTTAAGGACTTGTTTGATAACCATTTGGTTTATGAAAATTAAGCTTATAAATGTTAATTCCACTTATGGATTTTTTTTTGTTTTGTTATCTACTTTTTACAATTGTTTTCAAAATCCAAGTCAGGCTTTTTAAAATTTTAATTTTTTTTTTCTTTTTTTAATAATTTTTCAAATAAATTCAAATGTTTATTTAAGAAATATGAAAACCACTATTAGGAAACAGTGAGAAATCAAACTAAAACTAAAAACCAAATGGTTGTCAAACGAGTCCTAAAATTTTCAAATTAAGTGGTTGAAACTAAACTCACATCGTTTGGACTAAATTGATCATTGTATACATTATGCATACAATTATCAAAATACATAAACTAAGAGTGTGTTTGGTTTAACTTTTCAAATGTTTAATTTTGAAAAAAAAAAACATTTTGAAAAAAATTATAATGTTTGACAACCATTAAAAATGACTTATTAAAAAATGAGATTGAAAAATAAACCATTTCGAGAGAAACACTTAAAAGCAATTTTTTTAAAAAGAGTTTTAAAGTATATAATAACTCGTGTATAAAAACACTTATGAGGAAATGTAGCCAAACATATGATTGTTTAAATTCTAAACAATTTTTATACAAAATGTTTAATATAAAATGCATTATTGAAAAACATTTAAACTAAAAGATATTTCAAACAAGCCGTAGGACATTGTTTGCTTGCAAATAATCATATAATGAAATAAATTAATTGGAATAAGAATGTTATTCCTTTGAAGTTGTTTACTAGGAATTGTCTCATTCCTTCGGTCGAGCGTTCTTCGGATGTCGATCAATTGCTCTGTCATTGTTTGATTTTTTGTACCATAATGGAATTTCGGTCTATACCGGCACCATAATATCTGATTGGGGAGGAAGATTAGAATTAGAGATTGATCGAAAAGCAAGGATATGAACTCGTGTGAGTAGGAAACAGAAAACATCTATTCTAATTCTATTATCAGTTGTGGGTTCGAACTCATAAAAAAACTCGAGAATGTTTGCTACCCTGAAATTTGTTTGTTTGAAATCGAAATAAAAATCTCATTGACATTGTATACGTCTCAAAAATCAAAATAGGAACTCAACATATAATAATTACTGGCTCGCCCTTTCATATTTTTAACTAATTAAAATGTATCACTAAATATTATTAATATAATTTGTAACTAAAATAATAATAATCAATAATAAATTTTATTTGATGGTAATATATATATATATATATATATATATTTTGTTATCTTCGCAATTAATTTAATATTAGCAAATAATAACTAATTAATAAATAGAAAAAACTTCCCTACATACCGGTATATAGGGATTTCCCTGTATACCATCATTAAAATCTTGACAACTAGGAAAAATAAATTTTTTTTCTCATTTTCTCCCTTCCTCTTTCTTAGTTGTCAAGATTTTAATGGAGTATGTAGGAAGATCCCTACATACCGGTATGAAGGAAAGTTTTGTTCTTTGAACAAATAAATTATTTAAATGGAACTTAATGTAATAATAAATTTAATAGTAATTTATATTAATGATTATTGCTCTAATACAAATTATATTAATACTTGTAGTTAATGTAATTTATTAAGAACAAAACTTTCGTGCATACCGGTATGTAGGATCTCCCTACATACCCCATTAAAATCACATCAAATTGAGCATGATGTACTAAAAATAAATAAAATAAAATTACATGAACTAAAAAAGGTTAAAATATATTTTTAGTAAAAGAAAATAGATCAGTTTTATTACAACAAATTAAGATTAACTATTTAACAAATTCAATAGAAACTTTTTATTTTATATAAAAAAAGCGTGTAATAAAAAAAAAGATAATGATTTTTTATTAGATGAAAGATTAATAGTAATCTAAATAAGAGAGAGTAAAGGAGAGAGAAAGAGTAAAAATATAGAATTTGTGGATTTTTAAAATAGAGAAAAAAAAATTCATTAGTATTTTCTATTGGTGAACACCGTTGCAAAAGAAAAACAAAATACAATTGCACATTAATTTTCAAGAGGTGAACAGAATATATAAATTATAAATAAATTATAGCATAAACCTGACCAAAGGAAGGAATGAGAATGTGATTCCTGATTGGTTACCTATTTTTTATTATTGTCTATTTTTTGTGAGAGTAATTCCATGATAAATATTGTATTTTGTTCTCACTTGTTGATTTTTTTTTTTTTTTTTTTGTGACAATTCTCACTTGTTGATTTTGATAAACCCAACAAAAAAAAAATCATTTAATTATTTTTTGACGAGTTCTTTATTTCCATTTATGGTGTAAGCAAAACAAGCTCGATACATAATTGAGCACATCTTTGAAAGTAATTTTGAAATGATTAAAATGACTTCTGTCAGGTTTGAAATCACCTCGAAAGATACATTTAATTATTTAAAATCAACTTTAGGTTTGATTTTACACTTTTAAACGTGATTTTCATACCGTCAAAATTAATTTTGAATTATTAAAACCATGTGTTTCGAAGATATTTTGAATATGATAAATGTGATTTTGGTCATTTAAAAAACATTCCCAAACATGCATTCAATATCATAACGATTCAAATAAAAGAAATCCAAAATGAGCATAGCTCAACCGACATTTAGCTTGTACTAATGATTAAGAGGTCTATGGTTCAAATCTCTCACTTCACACCGTATATTTTAATATTTCTTTGTCCAATATAAATATGATTGATTTGTCTATATAAAAAAAGTTAGACCCAACTTGAAACGATGAGTAGTTTTTCCGTAAGAATTATAGTTTTTTTTATAAAATTTTATATAAAAAATAAAATTTAAAAAAGTATAACATTATAAACCAATCTGAGTATAGCTCAACCAATTAAAGTAACCCTTAGAGATTTCTACCAGTTTGTTTTTTAGTCGGTTTGAAATACATCTTAATTTAAATGTTTTTCAATAAATCAATCTGAGTATAGCTCAACCAATTAAAGTAACCCTTAGAGATTTCTACCAGTTTGTTTTTTAGTCGGTTTGAAATACATCTTAATTTAAATGTTTTTCAATAATGCATTAAAAAAAATTGTATAAAAACTATTTAGAATTTAAACATTTTATAGGTTTGGTTGAATTTCCTCATAAATTTTCTATACACAGGTTATTGTTTACTTAAAAGAAATCTTTTAAACAAAAGTTGGTTTAATGGTTTATTTATCAATCTCATTTTTAAATAAAATAAGTCATTTTTAGTGGTTGCCAAATACTAGATTTTTTTTTTCTAAAATAATTTATTTTCAAAATCAAACACTTGAAAAATTAAACCAAACACACTATTTATCTATAATATTTCATTTCTAAAAGTTCAAGATCCAAGTCCAGAGTCTATGGTAAATCCGCCATTAACATCACATGTTGTAAAAAGAAAAAAACTAAAGAGAAAAACAATAGAAAAGTAACCACGCTTCTCGATCATTAGTACAATTTTATACTAGTTGAACTATGTTCTCGTTAACACCTTTGGAATGTTTGACCGTACATATCCAATGATCTTTTAAAATTTCGATAAGGATTATCACAATCCAAATAAGTGGAAATGAGCTGGACAAACCACGTGATATAATTGATTACAACAAACGTGATCCATTATATTATTAAAATATTACATACATACTTTACTTACGTGGCTAAATGGGTCACGCAAGCAAGCAAGCCAATGACGTGTCACAGCAAAAGCCGAAACGGGAAAAAAGGTTAACTACAAATTTAATAATAAGTTATTAGCGGGTGGACCCACTCACCAACGCCCACGTGTACAAGCTGCTGATTTTGCTCTCTCCTCTGTCCTCATCCAAATTTTCGTCGTATTATTGATTTATTAATTAATAATACTCTCAGGGAAAAATGAAAACAAGTTCTCGAGCTCTTCCATGGCTGACGACGCAACCATTTTCAAGCGATGAAACATCCGTGCACTGCAAGTCATCTTCTCGCAACGCCTTGATCTCGTCACGAATGTGACCTTGTCGCTGTTTGTTTGTAAGGTAATGGAGATTTCTTGAATCTCTTCATTCGCCATTATTGGATGTTGATTTCGTTTCCTGTGGTTCTCTCTCTGCGCTTCTTATTATTTCCTGTATAACACTGTAGACAATCGAACACGAACCTCCGGTTCGGATTTGTGGATTTCGGTGGATATCTCTGCGTTGCTTCGAGTTTTACACAGAGGATACGGTTGATTTTACTTTTTTTTTTTTTTCGGTAATGCGCGTTGCGTTTGTTGTGTTTGTACTTTTTTTACGTGCATTTGGCTTGATATGCGAGTTTTTTGGCATCGGCTAGAGTAGGAGGCAAAGCGTTTGTTGATTTTTCAGGAAGTTTGTTTTTCGTTTGTTTAATTGTGGCAAAACTTGGCCCGATCATATGCATGTGTATGGGTTTGAAGGACGCAATGCAAGCGGAAGATACCGTGCTGAATGTTGTGTAGATTTGAATCTGAACGAAATTTTCTTTTAGATATGTTCTGCATTATTGGCGAAGTAATTAAAGCGTGCAGATAGCATCAATTCTTGAAGAATCTCGATAAAGAAAAGGAAAAGGAATTTACGAGGTTTCTGATCAACGTTCTGTACTATAACTGAAGAAATTTTCTTTTAGCAACGTTTGGCATTATTTTATTTAGTAGCTATTCAGTGGCTTCGTGGTTCTGGTTCTCCACTATTCGGTAGAAAATAAGCGCAGGACTATTGGTGACGTATAGCTGTCTGTTCGTATCGGTTGAATGTATACAAAAGCGATGTTTATTGTTCGATTATGCCTACTGCAGTTGACACCATGCTCGGGAACGGAGTCGTTGGGATTGTATCAGAGTCTTGTAACAAGTGGGAAAGAAGGGTGCCTCTGACCCCAGCACACTGTGCTCGACTTCTACACGGAGGAAGTCAAAAAACTGGAATATCTCGTATAATTATTCAGCCATCGCCCAAACGCATTTATCACGATGCACAATACGAGGATGTAGGCTGTGAAATTTCTGATGATTTGTCAGAATGCGGTCTAATTCTGGGTGTCAAGCAACCCAAGGTGAGATAAGTTCTTTTCATTTACCTTTGCTTATTTTGTTTATTGCGAAAAACAGATAATTAATTCAGATTTTCTGCAGCTGGAGATGATTCTTCCTGATAGAGCTTATGCCTTCTTCTCCCACACCCACAAAGCGCAGAAGGAAAACATGCCTTTACTAGATAAAGTACCATAACTGTTGCATTTTTTATTGACAATTATAATTTCCTTTCGGCAAATGATCTTCTTCTAATTTTCTATTTGGCATTCAGATCTTATCAGAAAAGGCATCATTGTATGATTACGAGCTTATAGTTGGAGATCATGGAAAAAGGTTACTTGCATTTGGAAAATATGCTGGCAGAGCTGGATTTATAGACATTTTGCATGGATTAGGACAGAGTATGCTTCATTCCTGGAATATTTTTTCAACTTTTTATTAATGATATTTTCCTGTCTTGTCAATTCAATGAAAAATTATTTTTAGGTGAAGATAGGAGGGGGGTTAGTGGTTTTGAGTAGGCTGGAGTAATAAATTGAACTTAACTCTTCTGGCTGGGCTTTTGTTATCAAAGAAAATTTGTCTTCTAGAAACAAAAACAACCTGACCATGCTTCAAATTCTCTTTATTAATTTGGTTTTGCGTGAGAGTTATCAACTAAAATTCAACTTTTTTCTTCAGTCGATGCCTGCTTATTTCCCCCTTCAAATCTTTTAGATCTACATAACATTCAAACCATTCAGAATTCTCGAGTTTGATGTTTGTTTCCATCTATACACAAAACATGGAGTCGGTCGGATGCTCTAGTATAATATATAATGATAATACCCCCAAAAATGGTTATCTGTGCAGGGTATTTGAGCCTTGGAATTTCCACGCCTTTCCTCTCGCTGGGTTTGTCATACATGTATCCATCCCTGGCTGCTGCCAAGGCTGCAGTAATATCTGTGGGCGAGGAGATTGCAACACAGGGCTTGCCGCCAGAGATTTGTCCTTTGGTCATTGTGTTTACTGGTTCAGGAAATGGTATTTCATATTTTAATTGATTTTCCTTTTAATAATTCATAGTGTTTAGAACTACTAATCCACAAGCTGCTTCTGATTGTTTTCCCCCATATAATCACAATCTATATATATTATTTTTAAGAATCTGTGGACTATATTCGAAAAGACCATACAAAAGAAATAAGGGAGATGCAACATCCCCTCAGATAAATGGTTACAAAAAGGAGGTCCAGTTGGTCATAATATGTACATAATCTCAATTTATACTTTTTTTTTTTTTTTTTTTTTAAGGAATCAAAATTGTATTAATTCAAAAAATGTTTTGAAAACAAGGAAGAGATATTAGACAAATCAAGCATGTAGAATACTAAGATGTAAGAATGGTTTCAATATTTAAATGTTTATATTCTTGGATCAACAAAAAGTGTTAATAAAATTCTTTTCTAGAGAATTTTCCAATATGCATATTTATCTTAAAATATACAAACCTTCCTTTCCAACCAAAACCACCTGACGAAGGGCTGAAACTGCATACATCCAGAATGTCTCCGCTCCTGCAAACATTAAAAAATGAACCTCAAGAACAACCATAGCATCAAACTTGGAAACGTTAAAATTTCAACCATTGTTTTAAATACCATTCCCACTGTTAATGATTAATGATTCAAACCCAGAATGAAGTAGGTTTACAAGAAAATCTCCCTAGCCAATTAACCTGATATTTCAAAGAACTGGATTCTCAGCCGCCTTAACCATTATAAGTTTAAGACACTTTTCCAATTAACCACATGAATTACATAAAACTTTTTCACTTTGAGGAGCAATTTTTTTGAGAGCAGCTTAAAAATTGAAAGATAGTGATGTATCATGATATAGTAGATAATTGGTCTAGTTTAGTTGTTAATTTTGAATTAATTAGTTTTATTAACTTGTTAATTAGGAATTTAAGAGTTTAATAAATATAGTCTCTTTTAGTATTGTAATGGAAAGCTTTTGAAAATTATCAAAATAGAAACAGTTTCTTGAACAGTGTTTTCTTTCCATTTGGGGAGTTTTTCCTTGTCTTGGGATAGATTTCCCAGCTAGATATCGTCTACTGAATCAGCTGCATCTGATGGTGAAGTAAAGAATTGGAAAATAAAGCTGATTAAAAGGAGTCTACCACCCATTGAAACTGGAAAAAAAAAATTATCCATGGCCGTCAACTTGAGAACTGATATACCAAAAGAATAAAAAGAGGAACAGATTGAATAAAGACACATCCCAAAGAATATTGTTACAGGATTATTTTTTGTAGTTGAAAACTCGTGCATCAACTATATATATCTCTAAATGCAAGATCATTTGTTTTTTGAATCATTGAATTGCTGTTGATTAACTTTCAAGTTTCTCATGCATCCATTATGTCATAAAGAAAGTGACCGTTACATTGGTTCACATACATCCTCTATAAATTGGATTTGCCTTTTATATCTTCTGCAGTTTCTAATGGAGCGCAAGAAATATTCAAGCTTCTTCCTCACACTTATGTGGACCCAAGTAAACTTCCAGAAATATGTGCGAAGGTGGGTTCCAGGTACCCCTTCATGTATCCTATTCACAATTTATTACTTTGGCTCATGATTCACTCTAGGACTCGAATGCTATAATTTGGTCGACATAGCTGTCCATTTCAATAATAAACCAATTAATTGTTGTAAAAAAATTAAGTAAAGATGTTGATGATTGTTGTCAAGAAATTAAGTTGAAAATTCAAAGTTGGTAATAGGGAAGCAAGCATCATTGATATTTTAAATGACTTATTTACATTTTACTTGAACATGATCTGTTCTATAGGTTGTACTACTGTGTCCTTGAGTTCTAGGTAATATGAAATTCTGATATTGGGAAGGGTGGATTCTCCTCCTTTGTCATGTACATGTTAGTGACATCGGTTAGCCAGCATGTTGCCTTTCCTTTATCGTCTAATTTCAACATAATCTACCTATACAACATTTCACCATCATGAAAAATGGATACAATGAACCAATTCTCATATAAAACAGAGAACAGTTTTTCTCGTAAAAAGAAGAAAGGATCACGATCTTTTTGTTTGATGCACATTTGTAATTTTCAGACACCATAAGCTCATATTAAAATTGAAGTTAAAGAAATAAAAGAAACCAGTAATAAAATGTGAAATATGAATTTTCTTAGAACGATGCTGCCTTACTTGAGTGTCTTAGAAAATTAAGCATCAAATAATTAAGAACGCTATTATTTGATATTTTAAATGACTTATAATATTTGTTTTGATCATTGGAGCAATTGGTCTAGCCTTACTCTTGAGTATGATTTCGTTTCAATTTTTACATATTGGTTTTAAAAAGAAAAATAGGAAGGTGAAGTCAATAAATTTTCCATGTTGTACAGAGTACATTTTAATCTTTTATATAAACTCATTGAGATTTTTCACTCTTTGTGGCAATCCTGTCATGACATTATATGCACTCTATCGTGTTAAATATTCTACATCTTTTGCTACAATAGAATATTGACTTTAATACACCGATTGGTAAAATTAGCATCTGAAATTTGTAACATTTGCATCCAAATTTCACTCATTGGAATTATTTTATGCAGTCTTCCTGTACTGTAAATTGTGTTCAAGATGTCTATCAACTTGGAATCTTGGTGTCTTTTATATAATATATCATTATATCGATGTCTATAATTTCACCTTTGGTAGTGAAGACTTTGAGGGATAATTTTAATCAAACAAGATTCAATGGTTAGTGGTTATTCTCATGCATTGCATTGCACGCGAGAGCTCTTGATGTGACACAATGTTCAGACAATGCTTATTTATGCTCACTAGAACATTAACATGTTCTTGCTCTATCGGGAGGACGATTTATTTTGTTGAGCAACTTTTAGTTACTTTATTTTGTTCAATTATTTTCCTCCTGCTGTTTTTAGAATGTGGAACTTCGCCAACATAAAACAACACAAAAGAGGGTCTTCCAAGTATATGGTTGTGTTGTGAGTTGCCAACACATGGTTGAACACAAAGATTCAACAAAAAAATTTGATCGGGTAAGTTCTTATTTGCCTTTTCTTTTTGTTTGAGTCTATTTGTGATTGGGAGTCTGGATTCTACAATTTTCCTATTGAAATGTAAAATATACAAAATGCCACTTACTTTGCATGGTTATATCAATTGATTTGAGAGTAGATAATATTGCTTATAGAAAGGTTGCATGCTTTTGGGATAAATTTGCGACATGAAAATTATGTACATGGACACAACGGGGATACATCCACATCATTCTTTAAACATTAGAGCACAATTGTGGTATTAATACGTGCAACGTAAAATCAGTTTCTGAAAAGTATTCATGACACGATTCCCAATTGTACATCTGTTACATTTGTTGTATTTTATTGATAATGATGTTATCCTATTATCCAAATACCTCTGGTTGAATCAGAAAGATGCAAGTTGAGAAGTATCGTACTATGAATCTGCTTTCAGTCGAGGACAATTATTTCTAAATTGTGCATCCTGTATTCCCATGATCTATTGCCTTTTATAGCCTTTTGTATGTCCTTTTGCCAGACGACTATATGGCTTCAAGTTTCTACTTCATGTTCATTCCCGTATCTAAGTTCATTTGTGAATGTTTGGATCTGCTATAAAGTCCACTTTTCTTTCTCTGTAATTAAGTGCTTCTAGGTCTTTGCATTCTTATTGCTTGATATGTGGTTTTCAGGGAGAAAATGAACCTAAGTTCCAGTCCTTATCTTGTTTTTCAGATTGACTACTATGCTCATCCAGACCAATATAGACCTATATTCCATGAAAAGATAGCTCCATATGCTTCTGTTATTGGTATGCTTTCTCTTCCTTTGTTTCTTGTTAATAACGTCATATTAGACGCATTTACTCAATACTCACATTGTTTGTTTTAACTGGCATAGTGAAAGTGAGATTTCTTTTCCTTTTCTCATTTTCCACTGCCTTTTCTGACTTTCCAGATCTTATAAGATCATACCCATTCACTATTAATCATTGTTACAGAGATAGTTGGTTCGTAAAATATATTTTATAGCTGTAAGCTTAATTAAAAGGATGCTTTTTGCATTTGAATTTATGGATAGCAACTTCCATTTCTTTTGTTCTGTAATATTTATAATCCCCATGTGGCATGAGTTAGAATATGTGTACGTGTCTGGGCATGTATGTGTGTGTGTTTTCATTCCCATATGAAGTGTAGATCATTCATTCATTGTGCAGCTCGAAGTATGAAACTTGACAGTATATAAATGATGGAACTCCTCTCTCATATATAATGAGAAGAGATTTTAAATGAACAATTGTACATAAATAGAGATTAAAGAGCAAAAAGACATCAATATTTAAATGTTTTGCTTAATACAGCTATCAGTCATCAGTGTAAACATTACATGCACTTCTCATTTCTATATGAACATAATTCTGAAAATATCATTTTTTTTTTTAATTCTTAGAACAAAGTTACAAACCTTTCTTTTTTCCCTAAAAGTTTTTTAGGACAGCACAACCAGAGTGCTTTTCGTTCCAAAGAGAGTTTTTGGTCCTGGAAAAACATGAAAAAGCAATCTGGTAACTATGGCCCGTGCTTTGTAATAGCTGGCCATGATCTGGCTCCTAATAATTTCCATTTTTCATAGCAAGGAATGCGAGCTTTATGAATTGATACCTAGACATCTAACTCTTTTTTTTAATATATATCTATGGAAAGTATTGTCATATGTTTATTGAAAAGATCAGCGCATGTGCTACATTTGTGTTTTAGGCAGAGGTGGAATGGAATTTAATTTTAACCTACTGGATAATTGAACTAGAATTTTAGTATAGGTATTTTGGTTTATAAAATTGCATGCTTATCTGCTACATTTTGTCAATTTCCTTGCTGTTTTGTAGCGAATTGCATGTATTGGGAGAGGAGATTTCCTCGGTTGCTGAACACCATGCAGTTTCAAGATCTAATGAGAGGTGGAGGCCCTCTTGTTGGAATTGCAGATATAACCTGTGATGTAGGGGGTTCAATAGAATTCATTAACCAGACAACGTCAATTGATTCTCCTTTCTTCAGGTACACTAGATTAATATTCATGGGTATTGTCATAATAAATATGATGTACTATTTTCCCTGTAAAAACCGTTTTATTTGCCCTCTTTAAACAAAACTTCATCTTCCCTCTTTCGGCGAAAAGATTTCTCTTCATTCAGGATAGAATCATCTACACTTTCTTCCTCTGTGGGAAAAAATGCTCCTCCAAGGGCGAAAGCAAAGATGTTAGTTTTTTTGGATGGGAAACGTCTTGAGAGAAAGATGTGGGTAGTGAAATGAACATATTTAGGGTTGGTTTTTATATTGAGGCTCCAGATGGGTGTAGAATTGTAGACAATCACTCCCTCTCTATTCCCCCTCTCATTGTGATCATTAATTTTTACTTTAATAAATGTCATATTTCTTGAGGGTCTTTGAAATTTGGTTGGTTTTGTGTGGAATTATCTGGATATTTCATTATTATTGACAATAAATTTTTAAGGTCTTGAATGATAAAAATGTACACTTTTCAGATATGATCCAATTAGTGATTCATACCACCATGATTTGGAAGGCAATGGTGTGATATGTTCAGCTGTTGACATTCTTCCGACAGAGTTTGCTAAAGAGGTGATAGGAATATTTCTCTTTTGCTGGGATTATTATTAACTAGCCTCGATGTTTTTTGGTTTTTAAAAATTAAGCTTATAAAGCCCCTAAGAGTTATACCCTAAGAAGCACAAACACTTTAGTTTGGCTAATGTACCCTACACTTGGACACTCCGACACTTGCTAGCACAATTGATATGTGACAAATGCTAGTTGTACAAAGTCAATATAGGTCCATATTAAACACTTGTTAAGTATACTAAATAGACATAATACTAAATGACAAAAATAATAAATTTTAAGGGTGAAATACATCACACTAATTTTTTTAAGCATACAAATGCTTAAACTTATTGATTTTGAATTTCCTTCTTGTATAAAAATGGTATATATTTTTTAAAATGTATATTTTACTAAACGTGTCCGTGTCCTAGATTTAAAAAAAAAAATGACATGTCACCATGTCTGTATCTCGTGTCCGTATCCATGCTTCTTAGGTTATACCATTTTACTCCACTTTAGATTTATACAGTTTAGATAACATAGTATTTATAGTATATAACTGCAAAGGGGCACAAGAATGGTACTTTATATTTTTAATTTCTAACATAACTTTTTATTTTTAAAGGCCTCCCAGCATTTTGGAGACATCCTATCAACATTTGTTGGCAGTCTGGCCTCCATAGTCGACATTTTAAAGTTACCTACGCATTTGAAGAGAGCTTGCATAGCACATAGAGGGGCACTAACCTCCTTGTATGAATATATACCACGTATGCGAAAGTCTGAATCTGAGTAAGCTTCTGAACTTACCACCTCGCCATTTCATTTTGATTCTAGTATGTGCTCATCTTCAGTTCATTCGATAATTGTGTGGTTGTCAAATAAATGCAACTGGAGTTATGGAAATTGATGTCAAACCCAGAAAATTTAAAACTTGACCATAAATTTGTCCAGAAAATTTGTGCCTAAGAGCACGAGAATGCTTTTGACATATAACAGTGCATCTTTGAGCTTGTTTTTCATTTAAAAATTATACTTCGCTAATAAAAGTAAAACTACTTGTTTCTTAGATATTAAGTGCAAATTATAAAATTAAAGGTAAAGTTTTAATGACTAATGCGATGCTTTATCTTTTCTGTTTAATAAGTAAAACTATTATTCTGAACTTTCAGAGAATTATCCGTGGGTGTTGCTAATGGCCACTCCAACAAAAAGTTCAATATACAGGTAGCTTGCTGAAGGCGTATATTAGATATTGTTTCTCAGCTTTGTCCATACTCCACAAATTTTATGGTTGAAGTAAATCCTAATTATATTTCTTATACCAGGTGTCTCTGAGTGGCCATTTGTTCGATCAATTTCTAATAAACGAGGCCTTAGATATTATTGAAACAGCAGGTGGCTCATTTCACTTGGTTAACTGTCAAGTGGGCAAGGATGCAAATGCTATGTCACACTCAGAACTTGAAGTAAGCATGCTCCCGACCCAGTTTATTTAGGAGAGTTGATTTCAAATGTCCAAAAGACTGATCTTACCTAACTACTTTCCTTCAAAATCTTCATTATATGTCATGCAGCATCAATATGTGTATCTCATTTCTTATAACTCATAGATTGAATTGAACTGGATGTTTTCTCCTTATTTAGATAACAAGAGGCTTATACTTATTGGCAGCAAATTATTGTTTTTCTTCTTTGAGAGAGACTGATATTTCATTGATAGATGAAAGAAAAAGCCACCTAAAGGTGAATTACAATAAAGATGACCAATTACAAATTAAAGTATAAAGACTATGAACTTTAAAAGGATGTGAACCTTTACACCAATACAAAGCCATTAAAAATAAGCAAATTCCTAAAGCTTTCAGAGGTGGAATACTTATCGTTAAAAAATCATCCATTTCGTTCACACCAAAGGAACCAGAAAAAGGAGCGATTAAAGGCAAACCATAGTGTTTTCTTGTCATTCTTGAAAGGATGCCCCACAAAAATCAATGAAAGGAGGTAAAAAATGTTCCCAGGCAGAATCATATACCAACCAAAAGCTTCCAGAACAAAATTCCAGTACAATTGAGCAAAGGAACAAGAACCAAACGGATGAGATTATGATTCTGAATTAATTCCACACATCACACACCAGGAAGGGGATAAATGAAAATAAGGTAATCTCTTTTGAAGACATCCGATGTATCAATGCCCCCATGACTAAGCTCCCATAAGAGGGCCTTAATCTTCTTTGTATAGGAGCCTTTCCAAATCACCTTAAATAAAGGTTGTTCAGCATACCCATGATTCTTTAATAAAACCCCCATCATTGATCGAACAGAGAACCTATTAGATGATTCAATAGGCCATCTCCTAGTATCAAAAGCAGTAGATAAAGAGCTAGAGGATAAGAGATTGGAAAGTGATGCCCGTTCAGCAATTTCATCATCCTTTGGGTTTCTTTGCAACCCGAGATCCCAATTATTTGTTTCTGAATTTCAAATTTCTGCCACTGTTGCTTGTGATCGATCATAAATTCTAAAAAACTTTAAGTAAATGCAAGTTTACTTTCAGAAGCCCAGATATCATGCCAAAAAGATGTATGATTACCAAATTATTCTGATGTATCGATTATCGATCCATCACATACTCATTCTGCACATGCTAACTGATGGTTCTTGTTAGATGTCACATACATATAATTTTACCAGTATTCTAATGATTACTGATCGCTGCTTACATTTTATTTAGATTCAATTGTATTATTCTCTCTGTTAGTTGTTTAAAAATATTTTTCCCAGGCGCTTGGTGTAGAACATTGTTTGGAGAGTATATTATTGAATTTTATCTACCAATTTTTTTTGCTTGCTTTTGAAACCTTCGTTTACCATTGAAATTCTTTATTTTGTGTGATTATTCCAGTCTGGTAAACCATTTTTCTTCTTTGATTCTGTAATCAGTCAGAGAAGTTTTCTCCATGCCTAAGCAGACATTAATCAGATCCATGTTATCCTTAAGTGATCATCTTGCTTTTGACAGATTGGTGCTGATGATATAGTGATTTTGGATAAGATCATTTACTCTCTAAGTCTGATGGCTAATCCAGAAGAAAACCTTGATCCAGTAAATTATGAGACGAATAAGGTTTTTCTAAAGGTTGGTAAGATTCAAGAGAGTAGCTCTAAAAGTGAAGATGTAAAAAGGAAGACTGCTGTTCTACTTCTTGGAGCAGGTCGGGTTTGTTATCCAGCTGCTGACCTCCTAACATCGAGTGGAGGTGATTCATGTTGTCAGTTCTGGAGAACTTTTCTCGAGAACTATGCTGAAGACTGGAATGATATTGAAGTTATTGTTGCTTCTCTCTACCTAAAGGATGCAGAAGAGGTAAAAACTTCTATCATTGCATATAGCGAACTGTACTGCTAGAATATTATGGTTTGACACTGACTTCGATGCACTTTGTGAAAATTTGTGTGCATATCTCCTACTTTGATAAGGTCAACTGTACATACAAATCAGGCGATTTAGCTTACGAGCATTTTATCTGTCTTTGAATGCCATTGTAGATAACTGAAGACATTGCTAATGCAACAGCAGTGCAGCTTGATATTACGAATTCTGAGGAACTTTTAATGTATATCTCACAGGTACATACTTTCACATTTTCTCTTAAAAGCCAGTTTAGTGCTACTAAATAATATATTTTTTTTTTTATAAGAGTGCTACTAAATAATATTTGCAACAGAAAAAGAAAAAGAAATTACGTACATACTGCTTTATTCTTTTGTATGGGATAGAGTTGCAGCAACAAGTCATTTATCAGTTTGTGTTGTCTTAATTGTTTTCAGGTTGAAGTCGTTATAAGTTTGCTGCCACCTAGTTGCCATCTTGTTGTAGCGAATGCATGCATTGAGGTACTGTCTAGTGTTAAATAATATACTTTTCATCTATGTTTTTTCATTCTCCAGATTCCAGGAATTTCTTTTTTACAAATGATAAGAATTCAGACTATACAGTAAAATGTGAAAATTCACAGAATATCTTGGAATTTATAATATCTGACTAGCAATGGAGTTAAATTTTGTAAATGAACCTAGGAAAATTCTTCTTTGAATATTTATCTTTTTATTTTGGTTTCTAAGTAATTCAAGAAACTCGAGGTAGTAGATGTTTCATCTATTCTGTGGATAATAAGTTTAGATTTATGTACCTTTGAAGTTTGCACCAAAAGAATTAAGAAAAATAAAAACAGAAAATAAGTTAAAAATGTTTGTGCGACATTAGTAAGGAAATAATATATCCTTTATGAGGATCATGGCAGTAAGAAGTTGAACTCGGAGAAGAGAGAATTTACGTTATAAGAAACTACTAGAAAGTGAAATGCATGCGACAAAAATTCACTAATGAGATGCTGGTGAAAGAGAACAAGAAATGGCTACTAAAAGAGAGGAAGTTGTAAAGAATGTGGGAGCATGATTCGTGAGGATATGCGACCTTGTGGCCTCCCTTCCGTTCAGTCATTCCAAGCCTTGGGTGAGTGTCATTGAGAGTATGAGTGGGTTCATTTGCATAGGGTATAAGTTTTGAAAGAGCCCATAATGATGTGGATTTTGGGTTTACTGGGTTCATTTGCAGTGATTGGTGTCCTTAGTAGACTTATATTTATGGAGATGGATAGAGACTTAATTGTGGGCTTTAGGGTGAGGAAGGTGAGAGTTCACTCTAATCATAATTGGCAATCTATGTCGTTTTCTTTTGCTTTTGTAAGGATGGCTTTGCTCATTGGAATAAGGTTCTTGTCATCTTTGTGAAATCTCGTGCCTTAGAATCAAAGGATCTAAATATTGGGTAAGTTGCGGTCAATTTAGAGTTTTATTTGTGAGGGTAGTTGTTATCTGATTATAGTTTGTCTTCTCTGATTTTGAACTGGAAAGTTTTCTTGTAATTCACCCTTAGGTGTTTGGACTTTTACTCCTTTATTTCATTCATCAATAAAATTTGTTTCTCTTCTCAAAAATGGTTGATGGTTTTTTATTTTTTTATAATTTTATTTAAATTTGTTCTTGTCTTACAAGTAAGAATTATGCTTTTGTTTCCAATCATTAGACATCAAAGTATTGGAGAAACTAAAGATTTAAAAGAATGAAAATATGCATTGTGATTTTTTCTTTCCGTTCTCTTGTAATACAGAAATTATTTCTTCTATTTGCAGCTTAGAAAGCATCTAGTCACTGCTAGCTACATTGATGATTCCATGTTATTGCTACATGAAAAGGCAAGGAATGCTGGTATAACAATTCTTGGGGAGATGGGTCTGGATCCTGGAATAGGTAGTCTAAAACTTTTCTTCTAGTTTGAATTAACTCTGTTGAAAGATGGGCTTGTCTAGAAATGTAACGATGTAATCTTTTGGATCCCTTTTTCATTCATGTTACATGCATCATGCATCCTTTTTTCATTCATATTTTCTTGTTGCTTAAAAATTTCTTTGATACGTAAACTTCTCTACTAATTTTTTGGTTGATACATAATGACCTAATCAACATTCTTCTGTTAATTAACTATAATTTTATAAGTAGAACTTAATAATGGAGATTAGAAAAGAACTAATGAAATATCTAGGGTGTGTCTAGTCTAACTTTTCAAGTGTTTCATTTTGAAAAAAAATCTAGTGTTTGGTAACCACTAAAAATGATTAAAAAATGAGTTTGAGCAATAAACCATTTTGAGAGAAACATTTAAAAGCAATTTTTTTTAAAAAAAGGGTTTTTAAGTATACGATAACTTGAGTTGTGTATAAAAACACTTATGAGAGAATGTAACCAAACATATGAGTGTTTAAATTTTAAACAATTTTTATACAAAATGTTTAAAAGAAAATGCATTCCTGAAAATTGAAAAATACTTAAACTAAAATGTATTCCAAACGGGTACCTAGTCTTATGAATGATTATGTAAGCTGGGTACTAGTCTTAAAATTAACTTACTTTTTTTGTTGAAAAAAGTAAGCCCACTGGAGTGTTCTCTTATGAAAATGTGAAGCGTGGAAAGGGATGTCTCTAATAAGTAATAACACTGCATCTGCATCATAGTTTGTCTAAAATTAAGCAGGCAAACAGAAAAGATAGAAAAAGACTTCAATTCACAAATTCATTATATTCAGTATCCCACAAATTTAGAAACCAAAAGGAGGGAGGTGCAAAATGAGTAGCATATATATTAATTTTTTAACGTCCAGTGACTCTGTGAAAAGATGCTATTTTTAGTATGCATTATTTTTCCCTCACAATTTTGTAAGAGTTGTTGTGCTTTGATGGACCATGATTCAGATCATATGTTAGCAATGAAGATGATCAACGAGTCACATCTCCAAAAGAGGAGAGTGAAGTCCTTTATGTCATATTGTGGTGGAATTCCGTCTCCAGAATCGGCAAACAATCCATTAGCATATAAATTCAGGTACTTGTTAGAATGATTTGTCCTAATGATTTATCAACTTTGACTACTCTTGATTAAAAAAAGTGTATCATGAACAAAAGTGCTTGGAGGATGGATAAATAATCACCTTAGGCTGGGCATGGAATGGTAATGTTACAGAAACTTGCATATTCTTACTCTGTATCCGTGGAAACTTTGGTGAAGCTTGTAAATACTTCTTTCCAGAATACATTTTAAAAAGCGATGGGGATATTTTAAGAAATCACAGAAGTTATACCTTGGGAACTAAATCTAGTATTTTCAATTTTCAGATATGTATCATATTTTGTATTGGTATTAGGAAACTGAAATAATATGTTAATGCTTTTTATGTACGAAAGTAAATTTTTTAAAAATAGAAATTGATTAAAGATGATTGAAAATAAAATTTAATTGTCCAGATATAAACCAGGTAAAATCTTAAAATACACATCTAAGAATGCAAAATTTCAACCGTCTATGGTAAATTCAAATTGTGAAGATGTTGGCATAGAGAACTTCAAGATATAAGTTCTCTATAGTCAAAATTGTCTGGAGAGAAACAATATTGTGACTTGTACTGAGCTTGATAAAGTAAAAAGTGATAATTGGAAGTTGAGAAATTTAATTATAGGCTTTCAATAATCTTTTGAGGAAACTATAAGTTTAATCTTAGGATTAATGTTGTACATGAGCGAGCACGCTGTGCTGACAAGATGGGACAAGGCAGTGTAATTTATCAGAAATAATTTCTGATGATTTTTGGCTTTTTCAATCCATGATACACAAGATGTGCCAAAAAAGTAATCATCCTGTGCCATACGCGTAAGTTGATGGAAGATTGGATACATTTGAATGAACAAAACATGAGTGAGGTCTGATTATACCAGAAACTTAGCAATAGCATGGATGAATCTCTTCTGTGTAAATTAATATTTCGACCCTGTAATCGGATTAAGCCACTTTCATGCCCAGCCTATGTGACATATAGAATTTATCTTCAAAAAGACCAAGCTTTGTTTATAAAAAGTACGTAAACACACATTCAGTCTTCATAATCTTGCAGTTCACGTTGGAAGTTTCCAAGATTTTCATGGCAAATTTTCTACTTTAGTTGCTTGGTTTTATATTCTTTTTAGTCAGTTTCTCTTGAACACATTGTCTTATGCATGGAAATATCCCAGTTCCGCAGTACCAAATATTCTATGACTAAACCTTGTGAACATGGACCATTTGTCAATGTTAAATATTTTATTTATTAAATGCTAATTTTATGGAAATTCAATAACATTTCTTACTTTATGAAATATGTTAGTTGGAATCCTGCTGGAGCTATTCGAGCTGGAAGCAATCCAGCTATATATAGATATGAAGGAGAAACGGTAAAAGTTGAAGGTAAGCTGTCTACACTCAGAAAATGCTAACAAGAATATCTTGCACTCTGGACTTAATTTATTATTCTCTTGCACACAGAAAGATATGCTTTAGGCTTATGGAGTACAAAACTTGTAGAGCTTAGTTGTTTCTTTCTCAGAAAAGGAAAAAAAAAAAAAAAAACTACAACTTATAGAGCATATAATTCTTTAGGTTAAATAGTACCAGTCAACTCATCGAATAATTATTGTATTCTGTTTCAAAGTTATGATACAAGTAGACATTAAACCCATGATCTCCATATTAATACTTGTTGATAAGAAAATTTATTCAAGCAGTTCAAACTTGCAGGAAAGGATCTTTATGACTCTGCTGCGAGACTACGCTTACCTGACCTTCCAGCTTTTGCATTGGAGTGCATTCCAAATCGTAATTCCTTAATTTATGGAGATGTATATGGCATAGGGCATGAGGCCTCAACCATATTTCGTGGAACCCTACGCTATGAAGGCATGTTCTCTTTGGGCTTTTAAACATGTTTTGCTATGGAGTCCCGCTCAAAACCTTGACTGACGTGATTTCTTGAGGAAATGTAGTTAACTATGATATCTAAGCCTAGTATAACCATAAATCTTATGACTTTTTCCTTTAGAGATATATAAATCTTTTAACTAAAGACAGGACAACAGGTCTATATGAAAAATAACTGTTACTTTTTTTTCATGCTCTTGAGGGCTGGAGAAAGTTGCAATCAGTAGACATTGCTTAGTTATGTGTATTAAGCTCTTTAGTAGCAAGTGGCAGCTAGGTTTTTCTGATTTCATCTTAAGAAATTGTGTTCCTGTAACTCATTTACTGTTCATATGTATAGGCTTTAGCAAAGTGATGGGAGCCCTGGCAAAAATTGGACTTCTAAACACGGAAGTTCATTCCTTTCTTAGGGATAGGAGGAGGCCACTGTTTCGAGATTTCTTGCTTGAACTTCTCAAAATTAGAGGAGAATCAAACGGCTCTAAAATTGGAGAGAAGGACATCAGTGAGAGCATTATCTCTAGTGGACTCTGTAAGGAGCAAGAAACTGCTGTAAAAGTAGCCAAAACAATAATGTATGCAGCTCTTCTGATTCCTTTTCTGTTCAAAAGATTAATTCTGAATTCTGCTTGAGAGGCTAACAATGACAATGGATGTCTACCCTTTTCATGGATCAGATTTTTGGGACTTCATGAGCCAACAGAGATTCCTTCATCTTGCCAAAGTGCATTTGATGTTACCTGTCACAGAATGGAAGAAAGGTTAACCTACTTAAAAAATGAACAGGTACACTTTCTTTTTCCCTGTTAATATTCATTCATATTTTACTGTGCTTTCCTATGTTAATTTTTTATTTGACAGCTACGTGTTTGTCTTTGTTTTTCTTTTATATCTTGATGTCAAAAAAGATTTAGCGTTTTTTTTTTCTTGGGTAAGATTTCAGGTTACACTTCAGAAAAGAGACGAGAAAATTCTAATTTCATCAAGTTTCAAATTTGTGAGATGCGATAAAGTTTGATCATTTATTAAATTCTTTTATTCAATTTTGTTAAAGAATACTATAAGATCGCATCATTGCAAATTAAACAGTAATTTTAAAACACCCTCGAGTGAAGTGACTGGGTAAAGCTCACACCATAGGAGAGCCTAGGATGTTGTATATTAAAAGGGAAGAAGTGGATAGCCGGATGTGGTAGGTATTTATGGGGATCAAACATTGGGCTTGGAGGATGACAAGTCTTAGAGAGGGGATATCTTAAGGCTTCACATACTTGAGCATATGTAAGAAGGAATGAGGATGAGGATCAGAATAGGAAACTAAGGGAGAAGGATAGTTTCCATTTTTAGGTTGAGTGACGAGGACAAGTTGTATTAAGGCGTGAGTGACAATCTAGCTGGTTATATGAACTATGAAGTTATTGGTCTAATCTCAGTTGATTGTTGCTCATGCTCTCATGGGAGAGTAAGTGGAACTCTCAAACTCTCTGCTATTTACCGTTCTGCTTATAAAGACTGCAATCTAGTCTCTTTCTGTTCTTCTTCTCTCTTCTCTTCTCTTTTCTTCAATTCTGATTGCATAAAAAAGAGAGGATTTGTTAGGCCTCCTATTGTAAATGTTGATTCTAGAGAGGGAAAAAAAGGGGATCGAGTGAAAATTAGATTTTTTTTCCTTCTTCTCTTTTGAGTTCAACAACATTTGGGGTGGGGGATTCGAACCTCCGACCTCTTGGTCGAGAGTATATGTCAATTACTGCTAAGCTATGCTCACTTTGGCAAGTGAAAATTAGTTATGAAGTGGGACATTTGTGCTTTATGAGTAGTTGGGGGACCAAGGGTGAGAGAGGTATCTATTATTTTGGGAATAGTGGAGCATTTTTGGGAGAGAACCGTCCTCTCAAATTGGCTGAGTGATGTATGGTGATATTTTCTAACTTGGGTAGTCAAGAAACACTCCTGATCTTTTTTTGTTTTTTGTTTTTTTTTTTCAAATAAATGATCTCTTATCATTGATATATTAAGGCTCCAATTGATAACCATTTGGTTTTTGGTTTTTGGTTTTTTTTTTTTTTTAAATTATGTTTGTTTTCTTCAAATTTCCTTACAATGGTTTTCATGTTTGTGAATGACACATTTGAATTCTTAGCCAAATTCCAAAAACAAAAACAAGTTTTTGAAAACTACTTTTTTCAGTTTTCAGAACTTGACATGGTTGAAACTTGAAACTTATGAGTGAAAGTATAGTTTGTTAGCTTAATTTTCAAAAACCAAAAGGTTATGAAACAGAACCTAAAATAAGATGTTTAGTTTGAAATAAGAATTTTATCAATCATGCGTCATCTGTTCTTAAAATTGCATCAATAATAGCTGTAATATTAAGCATATGCATATCTCAATTATTTATCAAAATTAATATAATAAATTCACTTCTTATGATGATCAGGATATGGTACTTCTGCATCATGAAATACAAGTAGAATCGCCAGACGGTCAACCTGAGTGTCGAAAGGCCACGTTACTAGAATTTGGGAGGACTTGGAATGGAAAGACCACCAGCGCAATGGCTCTTACTGTTGGTGTTCCAATAGCTATTGCAGCTTTGGTAACGACATCTACCTATTGTTTTTTTTTACCATAATTTTGATTTAAGCCTCAACTTTGGCTGATGTTACAATATGTCAATGCAGCTTCTACTGACAAACAAAATCAAGACACGAGGTGTTTTAAGGCCTATAGAATCTGAAGTTTATATTCCAGGTAACTGCAGCTCTGGGCATTTCCTTCTAGTTTTGGTTTATGTTTCTAAAATCACTAGCATGATGAAATACATGGAAAATAAGCCCTTTGACAATGAAAAGTTAGGTTAGATTAACGGTCATCGTTAGCTGTGATTTAAAGATTAAAAGAAATAATAATAAGTATTTAATAGGAGATTTAAAAGGTCAATGGGACGGATCAAACTCGATTCAAAGTCCATGAGCCAACATGAACATAGCTTTAATAGTAATTTGCATGTATTTTCTCCATTGAGGTCGAAGGTTCAAAAATGAACCAGAAGTAGGCTTACAAAATTAGTTTTCGCAATTTGAGCTGACCCGACCTATGCCAACGAGTCTAGCCCTATGAGGGTTGATGAGATGAATAACCATGTGGAAGCTGTTGGTCCTTCTCCTAGGCCAAAGTCAAGTTTCCCTGTGTAATTAATTTAAGAACTTACTATCTACACAATGTATTTACTTGCTAACTTTTTATTTTTTTTCATGTTGCAGCCTTGGATCTTTTACAGGCTTATGGTTTCAAGCTAACAGAGAAGGTTGAATCCTAGCTTGGGAACTTTCTCATAATAAAAAAAAAATGGTATAATCAACTAGGGAAGCAAGCAATATATAACTTGAAAATTTATTATAGAAAATTTTAAATCTATAATCATCTTGATATATTACTCAAATAACAAACATCAAAAGGAATAATTATATGTGGGTGTTACACTAGGAAGGATCTCATAAAGGGAGCATTTATGAAACCACAATCAAACTTCATTGGTAAATTTTGATGTCTAGCCATTGTAAATTTTGATGTAATCCTGTAAATGAAGTTCCTGTAATCCTTTGTAATTGGATTTCACATTACTCCCCGGAGTCTCTTCAAACTTAAAAGGCAGACGAGCACCATTATTTGCATTCAAATGTGTTGTTTCCAAATTTATTCAGATATAATATACAATTTTATATCAATTTTTTGCATAAAAATAATTTTACATTCTATATCGTTTTTTTTTTTTGGTATAAAAACAATTGGAAAAAAAAATCTAATTTATATTCCTTAAAGGTGGATTCTATCAATTAAAACCTCAGACTAAGTGTTGTATCAATTTAAACTCTAAACTTTCACAAATGAATCAATCTAAACCGTCCCTTAGCGATTTATTACTATTTTCATTAGATTCCATTTAAAATCAGTTTAAGATCACATAAATAAAATTATTATTCTTCCAAAATCCTATAATTATTGTGTAATTCTAGCAAGAAATTAAAAAAAAATTTGTTACTATTCATTTAATTCTTGCATTTTTCTCTAACATTAGGTTAATTCATGCATTAAAAAAAATCGTGTACACATGAAAATAATGCATTAAAGACTTTAAAACAAAATTTGTCTAAATTGATTCATTTATGAAAGTTTAGAATTTTAATGGATACAATTATTAGTCTAGAATTTTAAATTATATAACTCTTAAATTTTAATTGATACCATTATTAATCTAGGATTTCAAATGATATAACTCTTAAAGTTTAGGTTATAAATTGATTTTTTTTGAGAAGCAATTGTCTCTTTTTTTTTCATTTTTAATTTTAAAGTTTGCTTATGAATTCAAATAATTGACTCCCTTTCGCAATAATTCATGCCTAAAACTCAAAAATTAAATGATGAGAAGCATACTCTACAATTGGATAAATTATTTGAAGGTTTAAACAATATAATTCATCATTTCTTACCGTTGGATGTATGAAAAAGACTTCAGATATATAATTTGATCATATTGCTAATAGTATTGAAAAAATATATATATATATTTGGTTGCATACCAGTATGTGAGAAAATATTTAGTACTACCGTAATATGAACCCCTCAATTTATAGTTGGTCACATTAGCATCTTTTCAAAAATGATGTGGGGTCCACAAGTATTAAAGATGTATCTATGAAGCAAAATTATAGTGTGAACAAAGGGAGTATGGTACTATGGTAGTTTTAGAAAAAAATTTCTCATACCATCATTCAAATGCTGACATCTGAGATAAAAAAGTATTCTCATTTACTACTTTTCTCTTTTTTTAGTTGTCAAGATTTTAATAGAGTATGTAGGGAGATCTCTACATATCGATATACACCTAAGTATTATTAAAAAAGAAATTATAGTTTATAGTTAATATTTGTTAAGGATATTTTTGATCTATCAACTTTAGAGTATTTTGATAGGCGATCTAAAAACGAGGCGTCTAAATGGAATTTAACTTGATTTTTCAAAATAATTTTTTCGTCCTTCTCCCTCTCACATATTTAGCCAACCGCCTCTCCCTTGTCTTCTTCCTTAATTTTCTACGTTTTTTCCTCCCAGTTTTCGGCCCATATTTGAAACCAAAATCCAAGTGAAGATTTGGGTTCTGTTGAGAAGACAAAGATCAATAATGGGTTCATTTCCTCCTGAACTCAATTTTGATTTTAGACCCAAATTTGTACCTAAAACGATCACTGATTTCTTGTAGGAGGTCTCTATGATCGAGAATGTGCCTGAATTTATAAGAGGCTCTCAAAGCTTAACGATTTCATCAAAAGTCTGGAGGATGAAAAGAGGAAGATGGATGTTGTTAAGCTTGCCTCCTCTTTGTATAATTCTGTTGAAAGAGTGTGAGTTCTTATAAAATTATAAGATTGAGAAGAAGAAGAAGAAAAAAAAGGAGTCGGCCGATCGGGAGGAAAAATAGGGAAGGATAAACGAAGAGTCAGAACTAGAGCGAGGAAAATAAAGAGCTAGAGGAAAAATATTAAAAAAAGAAGGGAAAAATACATTTTTGGTCCCTGAGATTTGAGTTCAGTTACATTTTGGTTCCTGAGTTTTAAAACTCAACAAAAGTACCCTGAGGTTTGGATTTTGTTACAACTTTTGGTCCCTCGTCCATTTTCCTGTTAAACCCTGTGACACCTATTATTTTAATAAAAAAAAATCATTTTTTTAAAATTTTATAAAAAATATATTAAAATAATATAAATATTATTATTTTTTTCTTTTTTTTTTCTCTCTTTCTTATTCTTCTTCTTCCTCATCCTCTTCCTCTCAACTCTTCCTTCTTCTTCTTCAAATCTTCGGCGACCACTGCTCCCGCCGCCGGCCTGCCGCCGACGATTTTTTTTTTTCTTCTCCTTTCTTCCATTTCTTCTTTCTTATCCCATTTTTCTTCTCATCCTCTTCCTCTCAACTCTTCCTTCTTCTTCTTCAAATCTTCGGCGACCACTGCTCCTGCCGCCGGCCTGCCGCCGACGATTTTTTTTTTCTTCTCCTTTCTTCCATTTCTTCTTTCTTATCCCATTTTTCTTCTTCGTTTTTCACTGTGAAAAAACAGAGACAAGTCAAAAAAAAAAAAAAAAAAAAAAACTCTTCAACTTTAGTTTGCAATAGTTCCGTCTTTATACTTTTCAAACTCAAAAAAAATATCCCTGAGTTTTTATCTCCGACAGCCGCCAGAGATAGGAAAAAGAAGAAGGAAGAGGATGAAGAAGTTAGATGGAGAAGGAGAAGAGTAAGAGAGAAGGAGAAATAATTAAATAATTAAAATAATAATAATATTTTAATATTTTAATATTTTTTATTTAAACAAATTTTAAAAATAATTTTCTTTATTAAAATAATAGTGTAACGTCAACTGCCGTTAAAATTTAACAGAAAAATTAGGTATTTTTGTTGAGTTTGAAAACTTAGAGACCAAAATGTCACTTAACACAAACCTCAGGGACCAAAAATGTATTTTTCCCTAAAATTAATAACAATTTAGTCTTCGCAATTTATAGATACATTTGATCTCCAATCAATTTAGGAAAGATCTATTAAATCTTAACAATATTTTTCACTATAGACACTAAATTGTTATGAATTTTCAAATAGGGAGAATAAACTATCAAATACCAAACCTCATGACCTAAATTGCTACAAAATTGAATATACATAGACCATTAAGGACTATCGTGTTGGAGACCAAAACTGTTTTTTAACCTTTTTTTTTTTTTTTATAGACTTTCTCGACCCTCACTGTTTTTAACCAAATTTGTTTTTTCAACTATTGTGTCGAGAAGACATACACCACCCTGCAATGACGCAAAGCAAAAACATCAATTTTAATTTTAATTTCAAACCAAGTATGTATTATGTTTCTCCTATGCCTAAAGAAACCAGCTCATTAAACAGCAAAGCAAAGAGCATAGCTCAACTAACATAAAACTAGTATCATCGACGAAGAGGTCAGAAGTTCAAATCTCCCACTCTACATGTTGTAAAAAATAATAATAAATAAAAAGAAAAACAAAGAGATAAAATGGGAGATATACATTACACTCTTTGTTGAAAAGAGAGGGAAAAAAGGGATAAATTAGCATTTAAAAGGAAGTTAAAAATGATGGGATAATGAAAGTTGGGCTTAAAGTTAACGCTAACCTTACCAATTACATCAGTATTCCTACTCCAACTGACAATCCCCACACTTCATATTTGCCAGAATCAAGCAAATAACAGCACTTTTACTTTGCTACCAGTGTTGGCGTTGGTCTACCAAACACAACTCAATCACACTAGTAGTTAAGTATTGAGAAATTATAATCAATTATTGAGTTCTAAAGCCTAAGAAGACAGAACCCATGAAGTTAATTGCTTCTCCACGTCTTCCCAGTTATGAACTTTTGTGACTAAGGGGGGCAGATCCTCAGACTCAGTCTTGCACCATGGATACGAATTCTCATAGTCAAAAAGCAGAACTTGAATCCCCACTTCGGCACATTCAATTGCATATCTTGGGTTATCATCAATTAGCACAGTTGCACCCAGTGACCTGCACGGTGAACGTCCACAATGCCACCAAAATTTAAAAAGCAACTCAAAAAATATTGCCCAATGCAGCGAACCTAATCGAGTTTCTAACTCGATTGGATAAGACATATATTATTGATGAAGAGGTTAGAGGTTCGAATCTCCACCACCCGACCTCCCCATGTTGTAGAACATAAAAGGTATTGCACAATGATTGTTGTTACTAGGATGAACGATTTGATTAGAGCAATGTTGGATGAGATAAAAGATGGGATTTATTAGGGATGGGAAAATAAATGATAGGAAATGTAAAGATTAGTTGACATACTTGCATATTTCTGCCTTTGATCTAGACTCTCCATCCAGAGCAAAGTGGTTTCCAAAGTGAATCTCCTGAAACAGTCCTGAATAGTGCTTCTCAATCCACTCAAGTGTGTGTTCTTTGATCGCATTTTGTCGAGAGCTAAAATTAATTCAAATGAGATTAGCTCATTTTCTATTGGGAGGAATAGGTACCGTATCGAAATGATCCAATGTAGCAATACATACGTTACAACTGATAGGTGACAGAATCTTGATAGCTTGAGAAGTGTGCTCTGGGCACCGGGTATTGGCCAGATTCCAGTCTTAAAATATGGTGTCTTGAAGAACTCGTGAACTCGAATGTTAGCTGGAAAGCAGGGAAGATGTTTCAGAACCAATTAACCAAGTTGAGAAAAATATTTTAATAGACAGAAATATCTCATGAACAGCATCAAGAGCGAAGCGAGAAAATCTGGAATCCAGAGTATGCATAAAAATCATCACACATTTCATCATAGACTGCAAAATTCTCTCAAAGAAATGCAAATTTAGAAAGAAAGTACTACTGGCTGGGAAATAGGTTAACATAAGAAGTGTCAAACGATTGTGAGCCTAAAATTTTATAGACCACAAGGTTTAACTGTCCAAGGAGGTCAAGGCAGGACCAAACAACCGATCAGCATAAATATCAATATTGATGGTTGGAGCCAAAGCGAGCCTAGCTCAGCAGTAATTGGCATGTACCCTCAACCATGAGGTCAGAGGTTCAAATCTCCCACCCCCAAATATTGATGTATTATTAAAAAAAAAAAAAAAAAAAAAATTGATGGTTGGAGTCAACTTTTGAAGTGCCAATTCCAGAAGTTTCCAATGTACTTCTCACCAGACCACAATTCCAGGCTTTATATCACTAAAAAAAAGTCTTTTGGCTCCCCAGAACAAACACAATCTTTCCCATGAACCTCCGAAAGTATACCATTTAACTAGCCTCAAATTCATTTGTGACAACTCGTAAATCATCCATTTTATAACTCCACTAAAAGGATAATAAACAAACTGCAATTGTAAAGAAGTTTTAAGACAGTTCCACAGAATATCTTCCAAAGCAATTCATTTAAGTGTCGTATAAAAGCATAAAGGTGCAAAAGCCAAATTCAATATCAAAGATTAGACAAAAGCGTCAAAACAAATAATGATTACCAGAAATACCTTCTAAAAGCAAAAATGTCCAATAGCCATGTATATACAAATGCCTTTTTCATGCTGAGATTTAAACCTTTTTATTAAAGCCAATTATGTAACCCAAAAGAAGACTCATACTTTGAACATATTGATAATAACGTGATCTCAAACTATTTTTCTTTTGATATTCTCACTAAATGATCGGTAATCTTCCTAACTCTATTTCTTTATCCAAGATAAACATGAAGATCACATTACAAGATACTTCAGAACACATATGCACCAAGACAAAGGTAGGACAGATAGTTGTTTAGTGAGAATAATCGAGGTGCAAGCAAGCTACCTCAAGCATTCATGGATATTTAAAAAAAAAAAAAATGTTGGAAGGTCCTACAATTCAACTAAGAAAAGGTCATGAAACCAACCGCTTGATGCTTATGCTACCTAATATAGAATCTGGTGTCAGCAAATCCACAATTTCAGACTCATTAGTCATTATACATGAAAGCTTGGAAGTAGTCAAAATATTTAAAAAATAAAATAAAATAAAATAAAGATTTCAGAAGCACATGCAACCATCAATCAGGAAACAAAAAAGCATTATATCAATTATAAAGCCATCTTGACACAGATGACAAGTCATTAAAAGTCAATCGCAGAAAATTGTACCTTCATCACGAGAGCACTTCCATATCTGAAACAGAAACGGAAGTCTAAATCAGACCGGTGCATGTTAGATGATCCCCAGGACAACTTGAGGACTAATACACTAAGAATCAAAAGGGAACCCCAACATATAAAAAAAACAAAAACATAATCATACCCTGAAGAATTCATAGACATGATACTCCGAAACTGAATGATTTGAAGAATAACGATCAGCAACAAACTTGTTAAGAGCTGAGACAAAGTTTCCCAAAACTACAAGACAAACACAACAACAAAAAGGAACAAATATCAGATCAGAGTAGTAAGTAAACATTCATGTGCAATAATTGATTAGCATAACCAAATTCTCAGCTCACATCAAGTACAGGCTAGAATAAGTAATCATCTTAGCACATGCAAAGGTCATGCAAGGTCATTAACTAATGTAGTGTAGCTAAAATCTAAGTCATCTAAGACATCAATAAACAAATTAATTAATTAATCTAAGTCAACAATTCAATGGATTTAGTCATTTAGATTATATCAACATACAAGATCTCCATTGGATTTTTCCTGTCCTTGTCACATGACACCAAAACATATGTAAACAGAGAATTCATTAGAGAAGTCAGAGAAACAGAAAACAAGATCAAGGGAAGGAGATAAGAAATGGCAGAGGAAAATACAAACCCTCATCGATGTCAACAGCAACAACAAGTTTGTCTCTGGAAGAAAGGTCATGGAACGTTAAAGGATTTCCCCATTGGGGCTCGCCCGGAACAGAAGTAGAATATCTTCGATCAATTCCATCTACTAAATCAATCTCGACATTGTTAAGCAACTGAGGACGACGAACAAGTGTTGGGCCTTTAGCATTGATCCCCAACGACCCGTTGCTGTAATTATCTTTGGGAGAATGAGCGCAAGCTCTGAGACCAAATCGAGTGCATCTACTTCCCCGAAAACTACGAAGAACAAGCTCCCCAGAACTGGGAAATCCACAGTACTGTTCAAAGAGGGATTGCTGAGAAGGACGATGCGATTGCATATGAAAATGAGACGACCGAAGATTTCGCGTCAAGGAATGAGCCGCCATTAAAGGAAATCGAGCATAGTACAGTAATCTGTGGGATGAGCCTCGATGATTTAACATAAAATTTCTTCGAAGACGACTCTCACATTCATCCACCGCCACAACAACAATAAACAATTAACATATTTTAAACCCTAAAACAACAAATCAATACGGCGGAAACAAAAATAAAAATTTAATTTTTTTAAAAAACCGACAAATCCCTAATGAAAAAAAACGACGAAAAGGAACAGTTCGTTCACTCAAACTGAAAATCACGCACAGAAATCCACACACAGTTCGATCAAAATCGAGAATAGAAAGAGAAAGGAAATATCTCAAACAAAAAAACGATCCGTGAAAAAGCCTTGCAAAAGCCAAAAGCCAAAAGCGGACCTGAATCGAGTATCAGCCTCGAGAAAGTGCTGATTGAAAATCAAAAACTTCGAACCCTAATTGCGTAACGACGCAAATGCATAACGAGATTCGCTCAACTCAATTGGGGAAAAGCCGCGCTTCTCGTTCTTGAGCTGAAACAATCGATTCTTTCCTTACAAAAACTTCGATCGCCAATACAAATGACAGAGAAAAAGAAGAAGAAAAGCAATGGAGCTTGTTGAAAATCAAAATCAAAGCCTGGGTAGAGTCCCCACAACAAAAAAGTTGCTGAATTTATTGAATTCTCCATTCGAGAAAGGAGGGATTTTGGTCCTAAGTGCTTTGTTCTTCGATTCGGAATCTCATCGTCATTATCATCAAATTCAAGAAAGAAATGATGAAAAAAAAAAAAAAGATTCCTTTTTTCTCGCAAATTTGCCCAATCTTGGCTCTGGATTTTTTTTTTTTTTTGGGTGACAAAATAATTGAGAATTAAATAGTGTTTATAAGTGAAAATGAGTGTTTAATTAAAGAAAGAAACAAATAGAGTTAAAAATGGTTTTAATTTTACCCAAAAACAGAAAAGGACAGTTTTATGAGTGGTGGGAAAATTGTTGGTATTGATTAAAAATTTCTCCTCAATGTGTTATTGTCTTCTCTTTTAAAACTTCTTTTGTTACATGTATAATTGATGGAGATTATTACAAGTTGCATGAAAAGTGGCTCATGATATTCGTGTTGACTTGTGTCGGTAGCGTTAGTAAATGTTTGAAATGTCTATGTCGGTATGTTAGTATATAATACTTAGAGATGATTTATAAGTATTTGAATGTTTTAGATGGAAAGTCAATATATCTATTTGGAGGTAGGTATCTATAGGAAATCATATAAGGTCGGTGATGTTATTTTAGATTTAAGTAATTCGATGAATTACTATTTAAAATTCTCTCTCACTTTTGTCTCTTACACCTTGGAATGTCGTGTTCTTATACTTTCGAAATAAAAAAAATGGTAGTTTTTTTTTTAATTTAAGAATTAAAAAAATACACTTGGAAGGTTTAGAGGTTAAAATAAAATAAATCAAAAAACTTCTAAACCTTTTTTTTTGTTAGAAATAGAAAAGAATAGTTAAAAGAATTTAACTTGTACCATCTAACATGCTTTTGTTTGGGAATTTATTCTATAAAAATGGATGAACGAGGACGGAAACCTAAATAGGGAGGGGGAGAGAAAAAGTAAGGAGAGGAAAGACGATGATAGAAGGCAAAGTAGAGAGAACGAAAAGTCATTTAAGCAAACTAATGAAATCAATAATTTTGCCACATCATTTCAAACTAACCACGTAAACACTTTGACATCATCGCATAACATATCCATTAAACTTTATATTAAAACCACCAACAAGCAGCAATAAAACAACTTAGGAACCATTTAAAACCAATTTCTAAACTTAGCTGATTGAATTGTCACTCCATAAACTAAAAAGAATAAAACTCCAAAAGCTTACAAAAATCAAGTCCAAACCTTTCGGATCAAAATTGCAAGTTGTCCAATACTATCAAAACTAAGACGGGTAACCTAACAAGATATAAATTTAATACATCTCTCTATTGAAAATGATATTTTGATAACATTGTTCTTTAAAACCTACATCAATCAACATGTTCATACAAGAACAAAAAGAAGAAAACAAAGAGAAGGAGATCCTCTAAAACGTTTTGAGTATCATCAAAACCATCACAATAGAGCCAAAATAGTGTTTCATTGGTTGACCACTTGGAGCTTCACACATGGTAAAATTTGCAACTACTTGTTTAAGTACAATAGCTATGGATCCAATGAATTTGAAACGGTTTTGAGGATAAACTAACAACTTCTCACCTAATGGATAAGTCTACTAGTAATGGATTCAATGAACTTTTAAAAGTTTTTTTTTGATAAGAGGGTTTAAATTTATCTATATAATTAAAACAAAAAGTTAAAAAAATATACATATTTAAATTAACAAACAAACATTTTACTTTTTAAATGAGTTAAAATGCTTATTATTTATATTATATTCACCCGAGTGACATGTTGCTATTATTTTCTTTTTTTCATGTTTCGTCAAAATTTACTGATATAGTGAAAATGTCGATCACTCCTATGTCAATGTTGAATACACGGACATGTGGAAAGGTTGATGAAAATTTAATATCAACGAAAACAGGAGGCAAGGTTTATAAGCTTAATTAAATAAATAAATATTTATTTAAAAAAATTATCAAATGGGACTATAGTAGGTTGTTTCATTTTCACACTTTTCTTCTCACTTATCTAAACTTTCACAAGTTAATATCAAGTACCCTTGTACAAAGTAGTTTTTAGGTTGAGTTTGTGTCATCTAAAGCTGTGAAATTAAATATATATTTAATATGTAGATCTACTTATTCTCCATATATCGACTTATCCCACATAGGAGTTAATTAAATGCCCCTATTATTGTCCAAGTTATAGGTTTACAAGTCTGATAGGTTATATAAACGTAAAAGTTTTTAATCTCAATATTTATGAATATCCTAGTTAGCTCATTTATTCCTCAACTAATTTCATGAGTCTAACCTTACAATATTTGGTAGTTGTCAAGAAACTCGTACTTAACATCCTAGGTTGTCACCTTGGGAGTTGAGCTCATTCTCCTGAAATCCCTCTACTTTTTCACCTACTCCAATGACCCACTAAACCAACTCAGGAAAGTTACATGAACTCCAACTTTTCAGACTCTGCCTCTCACTCCCCATGTTACACATCACAAACTCACAAATTAAAATTTTGTAACTCAATCCTCTGCACCAACCAACATAAGAATTGATGTATTGACTTTTCACCATTCTAGTTCTCATCCAAATATATGTCTACCTATTTTGTTTCCAAAAGTACAAACAGTTTTCCAACTTGGCTCCCAAATAGCCTCTAAATTAAAAGCAAATACCATCTGAATTAGAAGCAAGCAAGAGAATATCTAAAAGGACCATTTAATTTAAAGATTTATGGTCTATAATAGCTTAAATGTTAAAAGAAATCTTCTACAGAGACAGCCCAATAATCTGCCATTACCAGTCAGAGATATCAAAGAAAGGAAAAAAGTAAAGGCGGTGGTGCAGAAATTATAGAAGTATTTACTAGAAAAATATGTGATGTTATCTCCCAGGTGATGTGGGCTGTTGCTTCCTCCTTGTTCACTCTTCTCCCATCTTCTCTCGTATCTTATATTGCAAAGAAGCCGGAGCACAATCCAATGGCGTTTCTCCTGCGGCAGTGGTAACAATGGAACCATTATGCAAAATATCTCAGCACTTTTCTTTAGGTAATTCTGAAACAATATACATTTTTCTTTAAAGTGAAACAATAAACATGTTATTCGGTCCTATGTTGTACTTTGCATCTACAAATATCATAAAGCTCTAAGTAATAGCCATCTTCTCTCTCTTTATCTCTCCCTCTCTCTCTCTTTCCTAAGATAACTATCTTCCCTCATTATCTCACTTTCTCAAGCAAAACAAATTTTAAGTGAAAAAAGAGATCATATAGGAGTTCCCTTCTTGATATTTCAGAAGCCTCTAAATTCAAGATTCTAGCAAATTTCTTGCCTAATCTATCTTACATACATGTCACATCCATGTTTTTAACTCATTCACAACCATCTCTCTCATGTGAGGGAGGATGGCAGCGGCGAACAACAGCAGTACCAGCCAGAAGGGGGCACGAGCACAAAGAGAATTATAAGATGGTGTAAAAAATAATTTAGTAATACAAAAATTTTAAATCGTGGATCCATGTTTAGTTTCTAGAGAAAAATGCTACCCATAAGTGTAATCTCATAGGAACTAGCTAAAGTTACTCTTTTTCTTTGCTTTTGAATAGCCGAGCTTGAAGAAAGAGAACGGGGATGGAAATGATAATCAAGGCTTGTTTAATTTGGTTTCATAACAGTTTCTGTTTTTAGAAAGAAAATTTTATTAAGAGAAGCGTTTGAATCATTTTTTTGCTGATATCTTTAAAGTGTGTTCTAATAAATGAGTTATTTCTAATTGTATTATTCTAAAACCACATATTTGTTATTTGTAATTTCAACGTACATAATAACATCTTTAAAAAATATATCTAAAAGCAAAAACTGTTTCCAAGACAGTTTACCGAAAGTACTCTGATTTAATATAAATGTTAACACACTCAACTAAAAATTGGATACTAGTATCAAGATCCAGGGACTTTTTTTTTCCTCCGAAGAAACGGTGACAAGTAGTTACCTTGAGCATTTTTGTAGTCCAGGCTAGCACCACTTTCAATGAGGGCAAAAACAATATCAGTCTGGTTAAAGACAGCCGCCTACATCCAAATCAATATTAGTCTTAATATCATACCTCTAAACCGACATTAATGCCATATTCTGCTAGGGTGGGGGGAACAGAGAGAGATTCTATACCACATGCAGCAAAGACAGTCCTTGCTTGTCATGGTAATTTGCATCTATACCCTGCCAACATGAGAAAAGTAAATAATTCCATTACATATTTTGGTTTTCATAAAGGCATTTACCATTTAGTACCTCACTCAAAAGTTTCCTGACAGCATGAGTGTCGCCATTCTTGATTGCTTCCCTTAACCCCTGCAAGGATATGAAACTCTAGAGATGAAGCAGAACTTGAAAACCCTTTGAAAAACACCATAGAAAAATCGAGATGACACAGACTATATACCTCGCCACTTGCTTCATAATTAATCCTCGATTCCTCTGAAAGATTCCTATTTGATAATATAAATTACAAACGATAGATTAAAGATCGGACTTATCTACGAAATCAATAATACGAACAGTGATAAAGAGGTAATTTGATATCTAATACACACACAAGATATAAACAATGAGAAAATGTCATTTGACCCAAGTCATACGTACGCATAGAGGAATGTGATTAACTTACATTTCCCATATTCAGGGCCAGAAAGAGAAGATTGACTCGAATATTAGAATTAAAAAAAAAAAAAAAAAAAAAAAAAAAAAAAAAAAAAAAAAAAAAAACTCCAAATAACATACCGAAGCTTGCTGTTGGAGGTAGATCCTCTATTCCTATGATTGGAGTCAGTCTTCTTTGGTTTTGAATTGTACTGAGTAGAGGTGGAAGTTGTTTTCTTCTGCCACAAGAATAATCAAGTTTCATAGGGGGCACGATTGGTATATGGAAGCACTAGAAATTACTAAATATTAAAACCTGAGAAGGAACTGCTTCTGCTTCCATAGACTGCACTGGCGTTTCACAAATGCATAATGGCATTCCACACTTGCAATCTGAAATGTCCAACGCAGGTTGATGCACCACAGCTGGTTTAGGCTCAGAATTTACATTCCCATCAAGGTTTAATTGGGAAACTGTATCTGCAACTTGATCAGCTACAGTTGACAATGGTGGTTGACTGACTTCTCTAGATCTGTAATATGGCAGACTCAATAAATAACTACACTAGTTTTTTGATAAATGAGGAAGATAATTTTTTATATTAAAGTTTAAATATTCAAAGATTGTTTTTTAAAAAGCTGAACTTTATACTGGAATCACAAACAGCGTGACAGGTGGTAAACACTAAGTTCAAGCTTGGCATAAAATTGAAAACTCAAAGGATGCCTCTAAGGCCAGAGTAAAAATTAGGAGGAAACAGGGGAAGGCAAGGACTTCCCAAATCTATATACATATATATTTTACGACTAAATCCAAGAGGAATGAGCTGATGGCTGATCTAAGAGCTTTTATGCTCCATCCCCCATGTAAAAGCCTTCATAACACTCACCAATATCCAACCACCTCCTCATTGGTGGTTTTCAATTACTTTGAGCCTTTAAAGAGTGTTCAAAGAATGTTTTAGAATGTCAGTTTCAATCGTGCTAATTCGTAGAGGAGAAAGTTATTAGGAGTGGAGAATTTCATTATTGATAAAATTGGGAACCTACTGTCATTGTTGACGAAATTGGAAAGCCATTGTGAAAATTTTAATGGTTCCTTCACATGAAAGCTAAAAAATGTAATCTAGAACCTGAAACTTCTAAGGAGAAATTTCAAGTTGAAGAAGTTGCAAAAAAACAGATAAATCACATAGAAGAAAATATCTCATTGCATCTTTCCATTTCAGTTTCAACTCACGCACTTTAATTCTGAGCTAAGCAGGACGAAATGGAGTTATTGAACAGGAGTTGAGAAGTAAAACTTCAGCACAAAACGATCCTTTTTTATATGGCTAAAGGTTGTCTCAAAACACTTCTCATGAAGTTCATTTATGATACCAGCTTCTGAATAAATTTTCAAGTAAACTGAAATACAGTAAGGTGTATGATTAAATGTCAAGATGACTTACTGCGAGGAGTTATTGAAACAGTCCGCACAAACTCTAACAGAGGAATGAATACCGAACTGCGGCAAGGCCTGAATTTTGCACAAACAAGGACATATACAAATCAGATCGCAATAAATTACCCATCAAAGCAAGCCATGAACGAGGAAAAGGAGCGCATAATACCATTTGATAAGAAGAATGCTCGTGGCACAACGTCCTTCCACAGCATCGGCAATGATGCTGCAAACAAAGATAAAAACACAGAAAATCATCTAATCTTGCGATTCAAAGCTCGAAACAGAATCGAAATGGATCGTCTTTGCAATAGTTCGATCTGAACTACACAATGAAGTCGATTGTTTTCGTCTCAAGGGGAAAAACAAAATTAGGTACCCGTCGCCGGAAGGTGTTGAAACTGCATTTGCAGACTTCGCAGCGCGCTGCTTCCTGGAAAGGAGGAGGCTCCGCCAACATTTTTTGTGATCTCCGCCGATCGATCCTCTTGATTGCACGATTCTCCGATTCTCGTGTCGATGCTTCCGATCAATTTTGACGGCGAGTAACCACCGTCATAGCCGCCGGAGTGCGGTGATCCTCCGCCCTCAGAACTCAGTCAAATGCTCCGTTTTGCAGAGCTCAGAAGGAAACTGGTAGACGATCGCCTCAAGAATTCGCACTGCATAAATACTTCTAATTAAATTTTATGTCTTATCCAAATTAACAATTATTTCAATTAAATAATCAAATCAAAAAAAAAAAAAAAAAAAAAGGTCATCAAATGTTTGATTGTGAAGGTTAAAATGTGATTTTTTTTTTCTTTTTTCTTCTTAAATCTTATTTAAGACCAGTTCCAATTGAATCTGTTTTGTTTCAATACTTATTTTATTTTAAATTTAAAATATAAAACATTTTATTTAATTCCTTTTCATTAATTTAGTCCTCATTGTTGATTTTCTGTGTTTTCTTTAAGAAAAAAAAATTGTCAAAAGAATTAATTGAGTTGTAAGAAGAAAAATAGACCCATTAAAGAGAAAGAGGAATTGTTTCTCTCTCCTGGAGAAAAGATTCCATTGACTGTTATTTGATTGAATTTTGACATGACATACTTCTTTTTTTTCTTTTTTCTTTTTCTTTTTTTTTTTTTTTTTTTTTTGAAAAGACATACTTTTTGATGATAAGTAAGAAAATACATGTAATTAATTATGAGTTTCAATTGCAGTAAAAAAAATTATGATTTCTCAAAAAAAAATTATGAGTTTCAAAATGGATGATTAAAAAAGCTTTGAGATAAATAATTTTTTTAATTTCAAAGTTCAAGAAATTACTTCAACATTATGTGAGTTTCAAAATCTCACGTTCTAACGTGAAATTTTCTAAAATACTTCAAAAACACTCTCAAAAAAATATGATAGAAAATTTTTCTTCAATTATATTATTTTGATTGAACAAAAATATTTATTTTTACCCCCTAATAATAACTATCTTCTAACATGTCAATAACAATCTTCGAACTATCCTCGTGTTTTTTACAAACTAAGAAGAAAAGAATTCGAGAAAAAAAGGGAGGAAAAAATAAATAACTATCAAAATTTTAATGTTTGATAGTCAATAAATATAATCCATATTCAAGTCTCACAGCTCATATATTTTCGACCAAGGATCCACTTTATTTTCGATCAAGAATCCAATGGTTCGATACTTCCCACCCCACACATTGAACTCAAAAGTATTATCCATATTTTTTACTCTCCCTGGCCAAAGCCTTCCCTATCCTTTTCATCTCATGACACTTACAAAAAGAAAAAACGATAATCCATTAAAAAAAAAAAAAAAAAAAAAAAGTTGTCCAAACATATTTTCATTCAATTCAAAAGCAGTTTCCAAAAAAGTCAAACCATCCAAATCAACAGGCTAATATAAGTGGGAAAGGGAACAAGAAGCCTGGTTCTTTAACATTTGAATGTTCAACAGCCTAATTTACTTACCCTTGTTCATATGGTTACATAAAGAGACCACAGAAGAACAAAGAGGGCAGCACAAGCACTGCAGTTCAAAGTTGAAGGCACATCAAAATCAATTCACAGACCTGAAAAACTCCAATCAACAGAAAAGAGATTATACAAAAACAAGCACATCCGCCGATCACAGTTTATGACTATCACAAGACATGGCTCGAGGAAGCCCCCACCAGTTTTTCAACATCATACATTCAGTGCGAGCTACGTAAAATTCCATGCATGTAACCTCCAGTCATTACAAACGACACGAGAGATACGACACCGGCAGGAAATATCTTCCCCGACTTCTTGAAACGGGATCCCATTACTACCAAAAGTGAAGCAGACAGGCCTGTAGATTAAGATGTAAAAAAAGATCAAGCTAAAGGCAGGGGTTAATGAAATGAGGGGATGAATTTAACTGCTACTTCTTTTTCTCAACTGGAACATCTATTTACATCTATTGGAGCGAAACGGCATGCTCTTTTTAGGACTTCTTAAAACAATAACCTTATGTACAATCATTGTAAGGTTCTTGTAAGCAAGAGGATATATTGAAATGAGACTAGTCCCTATTTTGCATAAACTACAGATAATACAAAGTTTTCATCCATGAGTCGAGATCGAAACAGTCCAAGATCCTATAAAATGATTAAAAGATGAAAAACAGAGCAAATGTAATAACTGCAAGTAATTTGAGGGATCTGAAATCCTCCCCTTGGACCAAGCCTCATTATAAAGCTTTTCAATATTCATCTTTCATTTCACTCACAATCGGTAAGGTGTCTCCTTACAATATATTGATATTTAGAGGGAAAACACAGCCCTAAGGCAACACAAAACTGCCAAAAAGTTCAAAAGTGCTGGTAAACTCTCCCCTCCCTCACACTTTCAGAAATTCAACATAAACCCTAAATGAACAAAAGAAACTTATATACTACCCAAGCCCAGCGGAAAACATTCTTTCCCTCCCCTAATCTGACCTCAGTGGTCCCCTCCTACAATCAGCACACCTTTCCACATAACTAACTAACTTCCCTGTACTTTCCCTTTTCTACCCTTCCTCTCATAAACTTTGGTAATTGGTGGGTTGACAGTTGACACCATCCCATTCCCTAGTTTAAAACCACTAACCGCTATCAAATCCCACAACACACACTAGAGGAAACTCCAGCAACCCATATAGCTAACAAACCAACAACTCTAGATGCCTACATTATCCACTGTCCTCAAGGTTATTGTGATTCTTAATGAAAAAACCACAACTTTGGTCCATCCCCTTCCTTATCAAGGATGATTTTTGTCTTGAGTTGGGTAAGTCATCTCAACACATTGGATGGTGATTGTAGCTTCCTTATGTTGCTATTACAAACAAACTACAAGTATGGTTTGAACTGTGAGAACCAAGCAACTGATTTTCCTCAACAAAAAAACCCCAAGACCGCAACTTTTGCTATAAGAATCTAGATAAGAAAGGTAAACATGACCAATATCAAATATAACACTAAAAATCTCAGAATTTAGAAATAATTTGAACTATATATCCATCATGTGGGATTATAGGTCCACATCCAAGACTAGCATGGAGCAATAAACACAGTTGATCGTCTTCAAAAGCGTATGCCTCATTTCCACCTTTCTCCATCTTGGTGCATCATGTGTGCTGCAAGTTCTGAACACCCTGGACATCTATTTTTCCATTGCACATTTGCATCTAGATATTGGACTTTGATTCTTGATGCCTTTGGATGGTCCACAGCAATACCAAATTGTATTCAGGACTCGCTTGCACTCATTTTTGTGGGTCATCCTTTTCATGGAGAAAAGAAGATTTCGTGGCTTGCTTTGAACAGAGTCTTTCTTTGGTATTTATGGGGCGAAAGGAATGGCAGAATTTTCAGGGACTCTTTCTCTTCCTTTGATACTTTCATGGACTTAATTTTGTTTCATGCTTTGTATTGGTGTAAATGTAAACACCCTTTCTCTGATTATAGTTTGTCTTATTTGATCTCGAACTGGAAATTTTTTTTGTAATCCACCTTTAGGTGTTTGGAGTTTCTTCTCCACATTTCATTCATCAATGAAATTTGTTTCACTTCTCAAAAAAAAACATCCAAGACTAGCAAGGGGAAAAAAATGTTGGTAAGTAGTTTGTAGCTTTACACAACTATTACATATCCGGTGTCAACTTGAATATAGTTCAGCTAGTTAAAGGCATTATATTTATATATGATAATATATCTATCCCAAAGGTTAGATGTTCAAATCTCAACCCTAAATTGTTTGAACTTGGAGAGAGAGAAAAAAAAAATCTCCCACATCCAGCTTTAACTACATCAATCCTGGCTCCAATCCCACTAGGCAACAAATTGATGCCAAACCAAAACACTAACATATCCACTAATGTAATTTGAATTTCCAATAATTCTTTCCTAAATTCTTCGTCCCTTCTCAAGAATGAATGCTCTGCTACTAGTTTGCTAGAAACCCGGTATAGAACAATTCCAAAATTCTATAGAATTACTAAAATAAGGAAATACAAAATGTCAGTACAATCATATTCATAGGTAACTCAAGAAAACTGGACACCACCACCTAAGGGAAAATTAACACAAAACTCTCGATATTCTCCTCATGTTTCAGTTTCACTCACCAATGCTTCCCTCGTGTATAATTGCCACTGAAAAATCCCACAACACTCTGAAAAGTCTGGCTAACCATGTAACTAATCTTTATACAAATTAACTCATGCACTTTGATTGAGAAACCGCACTCTTGTTAGAAAAATGAAAGAATACAAAAGGACCACCAAAAATTCCAACTAAAAACAAAATAACAAAAATAACATTAAAAAAAGGATCCAAACAGGATCTATACTAACAAAACAAAAAAATGACTCTAATCCAAACAAAGGAGGTCTAATGAATAATTACAAAGTCTATAGTAACAGATGCCCAAAATAATACATTAAACCTGCCAAGGACCAAACCTCCTTCCAAGACCTCTCCACACCCCTAAAAATCCAAAAGAATATACAAGGGTATACAAAAAAGACAACAATAGGAGTCCAAATAACTATAAGAAAGAACTTCGATCCAAAAGAATGAAGCTTAGCTGATAATTACAAAATGCTTTGGCCATCAAGGCCCATAATGAGGCATTAAATCTAATAACCTCCCACAGCTTAAAGTTATTGTTACATTTGAAAACCTAGCAACCAACGCCAACCTATATGTAGAGAACTTATTTATGAACACACTTGAGTTTGTTCCTTTCCAACTAAATCTATGCAAAAAATGAGGAGGGAAACTTGTTATTCGTTTACATCTCAAAATGAAGCGTATCTGCTCATTGTTCCTGATCAGAATTCAGTAACTAGAAGTTTCCAATAGGACGATGTATATCTAATAAGTAATATCTATAGTTCTTAATAATTCAGCTAGGCGATATGGGAAATCGATGATATTTAAGTAAGAGATACAGCCGATTACTAACCAAGACCCAAGGCCGAAGCAAGAACAGGGTTGCTGGGAAGCAGTTTATAAACAGCAAGTAACAGTGACGCTGACACTCCCCCTGCCAATAGTGACTTTTGGCTGCCACCTTTCAGATATCCCATTAAGCCACCAACTGCCAAGTAAAAAGAAAAATGAACCAAATTAATCTGGCAACCAAAAACACAATTATAATTACATTTCATATAAACTAACGATTGACATCTTCGTCTCAAACTCCACTTCATGCCGTAATTACAAACAAAAAGTTAAACACACGCCAAAGAAAAAAAAAAGGACCTCCTACTAGTGCAGCATATCCAAGAGTTAATTTCTGCGACATTGACAAAGCTTTCTTCCGGTTGTTGGTGTTAGACTCCTCTTCCTCCCCGCTATTGCCATCATTATCGCCTCTACCACCACTACCGCCACCGCTATTACCTCCTCCATCGCCGGGAATCCCTTTATCAGAAGAGTCACCGCCAGTGGTGTCTGGATAAATGTCGATGTCTTCATTTTTGGAGTCGGTCGCACGGATAGCAGATACTAATGTCTTACAATCAAATGAAATCCCTGCAGAAAACATACTATACAGAATGCGTCTCTCATGGTACGAATTAAGAGTAAACATGATTGAATCCCGAAGACGATGCCAAAATGATAAATACAGCCTAATTCTACGAAGAGATTCAGATGATGATGCCGCAAAAACACGATTGCTTACCTCTACCGATGGTAGATTGGAATTGCAGGCGTCTAACTGAAAAATTGTTGCTCCTGAGAGCTCCACCGACCCGCGGCCGGAAAACTAAAGACGCCTGAGACACTCCGGCCAAAACTTCCGCCATTTTCCTTCTTCCTCGCGAATCCTCTCACTCTGTAAACCTCCGAAGGGGGTTTTGGTATACAAGCAGGGTAGGATTATAAAGGTCAAATATATGAGTCTGTCCCAATCCATTTCTTAATTTCCTTTTTTTTTTTTTTTCTTTGAGTAATTTCCTTTTTAATTACCAACTTAACCATAACTCGAATTAATCGACTTTAGAACAGAAAATGGTTAAATTCTTGAACTTTTATTATGTCAATTTGGTATTTGATCTTAAAACTGTCAAATAAGTCTGTGAAATTTAAAATATCAAATATATTTTTAAATTTTTAATTTTATGTCTAATATATCTATGATGTATTCGAGATTTTTAAAAATTAACCAATCTTTGAGTACATCAACATTTAGGGTGGGGAAATTCAAACCTCTGACCTATTGGTCGATGGTACATGTCAATTACCGAGCTATGCTCGCTTTGGCATAATTTTATGTCTATTGATATATTGAACTTTCAATTTTGTATCTAGTATGTTTGTGAATTTTAAAAATGTCGAAAAAATGTCGAATAGTTTACGGATTTATTAAACATAATATTGAAAGTTTTGGAATCTATTAGATACAAAAAAGTGAAAGTTAAAGATCTACTAGATACTTTTTAGAGTTAATAGATGAAATTGACACAACCTTAACTTAAAAATTGAGAACTAAACTTATATTTTTTTTTAGTTGAGTAAAAAAAAAAAAAAAAACTCACCTAAATTTCTTCTTGTTTCGATTTCATAATTTATTATCACTAATATATTAAAAAGGAAAACTCCAATGTTTGAATTTAAAAAATAATATTTTATAATGTTTTAGTTTTTTTTTTTATAACATGTTTAGTAGATTAATTGTCTATTTCAATTTGAGTGATATAATAAATGATTAGGAATAATATGAATCATTGATTTATTGTTAATTATATTAGACGTTAATATCATTTAAGAATGATGTGTAACAAAATTATTTGTAAAAGAAAATTTGATAACACGAACAAAAAAATGAGTTACTATGAGAATACAATACAAATTTTCAAATATTATAAGTTCATATCAAATTAGGTGGGATTAAAATCTTACCCCATGGATATGTTCATCTCATCACATCCAAATATGGAAAAACTCATCTTGATCCAATCAATTTTAGCAAACTTGTCTTATTTATGAATTTGAGTCTTTGACTTTTTAGTTAAGGATATAGTGTCTTAATCAATTTTTGTTTTTTCAGAAGAATAGTGTCTTAATCGATTGAATTATGTTCAAATTGGCTCGAGATTTTAATCCTTGTTACAGATTGTAACATAATATTTAGAGTGTTCTCAAGTAATTTATTATAAAATGATAATTACCTAAACATAATCAAATCAATTGGGTAATCTCATGAATATAAGCATAGATATTAGATTAGACTCGTTTATTATTTTCTCTAAATAAAATATTTCGTCTACACCTCACATTTGTTGTACTAAAAAAGCATTTTTGGTATTTTCAAACAAAAAAAGAAAAAAAAAATGGTCCCTAAACTTTCATGAAAGTAAAATTTTGGGTAAAATACCATTTTGGTCCCTCATATTTCAAGTTCGTTTCCAATAGATCCCTAGATTTCAAAATCGAACAATCAAGTCCCTACTATTTAGGAAATAGTTCTATTAAGTCCCTCAACCGTTAATTTTTTTAACGGTGTTGACGTGGCACGTTAAAAATATTAAAATATTATTTTTTAAATTAAAATAGTAATCAAATAATAATTTTTAAATTAACATAATAATATAATAATTAAATAATTAAATTAATTAAAAAAAACCATTCTCTCTCCCTACACTCCTTTCTCTCCCCGAAACCCTTCATCTTTCTCCCTCTTTTGCCGCCATCTCTTCCTTGTCTTTGTCATCGTTGCCGCTGCCGTTTGCCGTTGCCGCCACTCGTAGCCTCTTGTCGTCGGTCGCTCCTGGGTGGGTGGGTTTTGTTTCCTATTTACTTTTGTTTTGAAGAAGAAGATGATTTGGGGTGGGGTGGGTTTGGATTTTGTTTTAGATTTAGGTGGGTTTGAAAGCTTAAGAAGAAGAGAAAATGGGGGTGGGTTTGAGGAGGAGAATAAGAAGAATAAAAGAAAAAAGGGTATTCGGTATGGGTTTGGGGTTTTGTTTAAGAATAAGAAATTGGTCGGTTGCTGTGTTTTTTTTTTTTTTTTGGTTTCCTGATCAGATCTGGGTTTTGAAATTATACGGAAGAAGAAACAGGGGGGATTTGGTTCAGATTGAAGAAGAAGAAGAAAATGGGGATAGTGGGGTTTGTTGAGGAAGAAAAAGCCAGATGGGGAAAGAGAGATTACTTGTTAATCTGAGCTATAACACCGTCAAAGAAGATGATTGAAGTGGCATACAATCCTTTAAGAGCGTATTCCCTCGCCAATTTCGGATGGTCCTGAAGTCCCCCAGTGTATTGCTCCCCACTCATGTAAATGTAGAAGAAAAAAAGCTTCAGAGTTCCTCTCTCTCTTCTTTCGACAGAGACATGTGAGCTTTCAGAGTCCAAGAAATGAGAAATCAGAGAAGAAGATAAAATCAGAAGAGAGAAAGGGGGAGGGTCGCCGATTGGGGGAGGAGAGAGAAGTGAAAGTTTTTTTTTTGTATTATTATTTTAATTAAAAAATAATTATTTTATTTTTAAACGGTGCCACGTCATCTTCCGTTAAGTAATTAACGGCTCAAGGACTCAATAGAACTATTTCTGAAACAGTAGGGACTTGATTGTCCAATTTTGAAACCTAGGGACCTATTAGAAACTGAATCGAAACATGAGGGACCAAAAAGGTATTTTACCCTAAAATTGTAGTTATTTAACTTCATTTTGTAATGATTTAGTTCTTATACTTTCAATTTTGTAACAATTTAGTCCCTAAGATTCAGTAGGTAACAATTTAATCGTTGTACTTTCAAATTTATAACAATTTAATCCATGTCTTAAGACATTTCATCAAAATGAAATATCAATTTTGATCATGGGAGGATCTAGACTCTGTGGCGCATAAACATATTGGGCCCCTAAATAGTTGGATGATCTTCCTATATAATAATTCTCACTAAATTTTAATAATAATTTTCATGATAAAAGGATTAAATTTTTACTTACTAACAAATTGAAAATGCATAGATTACATTGGACTTTTTCAGGGACAAAAAATGACTTTTAAGTTTTAACCATTAGTATAGTATTATTTTATTTTTGTAAGGTAGCTATGGAGTTTTTATCTTAAACATTTGTAAAAAATATCGTTCATTTATTTTCAATATATATATCGTTCATCTAAATTTAAAATAAAATGAAAATCAAGTTCATGGTTCACATGTGCATATAGTTTAAATTTTCCTCTAGATCATCTCTCATCAATTCCCATGTATTTCTAACCATTCTAAAAACACTCCTCCATAAGCAATAAAATACCATAACCGTTTAAAAGAAACTCATTTAATCAATTAAGAACCACTTTTACATGGAAACAACCAATAATATCATAATTTAATAGCTAACCTGAACATAATTCAACTAGTCATTGCATAAATTATCGAACGAAAGATTAAAAATTTGAATCTCCATCTCCAGGTATTATTTTAATAAAAAAAAACGTATCGGTATATCTATGTGTGCGCACGCGTGAGTGTCCAGGTCAATTTGCACGCACCGACTAATCTCACGGGACAACCTTCTGATCCCACTGCATTTAAGTTGTGAATATTAGATCATAGATCTTTGTTCGGAAGGGAAAAAAAAAGGGTAGAAAATTATCCACATTTGGGTCTACAACAAAACCAATATTCTTCTGTAAAATCCTAAAATTGAAACCATTTCTCCAAAAGCCTGTGAACTGTCTAACAAAGCAGAAAGACTGGAAATGAAAGTTAATTTCATTAGTAATTGCAACTGAAATGAACAAAACACACCTGAACTCACCATTATTATAAAATGAACATTACAAGCATCTCTTTCCCCTCTCTTTTGTTATTCATGGAAGAAGAAGAATTAAGCTCCTCAAGCATTTTCCATAGGCTCTGCTAATCTAGCAGGATGGATTATTCAGACTTGAACTAGAAAATCAAGACAAGAAAATATCAAACCACACTGAGCACAATTTCAACCCTACTCGAACATCTGCGTGCGTGTAGATCTACACAAACATTTAAAGAAGGAATCATTCACCACGAGCCCCGGGGCCATACCGTTCATCTTTGAGGCGGATCCACGGTCCTAACATTCACACCTGTCATTCCTTCAATCCTGTCTTTGGTGATCTCCACAAAATGTCCCACTATTTCATAGAACTGTTTTAGCCCCGACAACGGGAGAATGATTGAAGAACGATCTGCCCCTGCAACCTGTAACCGATAACGGTCTGATGAATTTCATACCAAGAAACTGAAGAAAGGAATTCAAGACAGATAGAAACAGATTAAATAGGCATCAAACTCAGGCTCTTAAGCTCAGTTTTATTGATCATTACCTCAGAGATCCTCAAGAAATGACCCCGGTTGTTACTTCCCAGATCGAAAAAGAATCTCTTCTGATCAGCTCGGATAACTTTTGATACCCCCAGATTGCCCATATCATCTTGAGCTGACAAGTCTACTTGTCTGTCTACGTTCAAGTCAGAGGTTGGACCAGGTTGACTACTATGACCCGATATGAAGCCAGCACCTACGTCGTCTGAAAGTCCGACAAGACGTTCTGAATGTTCAGAATTTTCCTGGTTTGAGCATAGGAAAACAACGTGAAATTGTGTTAAAAGAGAAACGATGGAAGTAAGGAAGGAATGATGAGAAGCTAGCCGTGAGCAGCAGAAACCTGATTGGGCAGAATGAAAAGCCTAGATGCTTCATTGATCTCTGCCAAAATGTTTCTGAATGCAGTCCATCCCTCGTCCCGGTTGCTTCCTGCAGGAACGATAATGGTGCTGCGGTTTCTACTAACAGAAGCTTCAGATACCTGCCCAGTTGACACAATTTGAAATTCCAGAAGCCAGCTCTATTTACAGCCCAACAAACCAGATTTTTTGAATCTTTTTTTTTTTGAGGCACCAAAAGAAAGAAGGGAGAAGAGTTCAGCCAAACACTAATATTTTTTGGAAAAAAAAATAGTAAGAGTAGATGAAGGAGTTCGTCAATTCCCAAAATCCTAATCTTAAGCCTTACAATCTAGAAGAGGGCAAAACAGTAAACTCAATAGTGCCTATAGCTGAAGAGGTCAAATTATCAACCCTCTAATCCCAGAATTTGAATCATTCAGCATTAATTGGTATTTACTTGTAATAGAATTGAAGTTGGAACTGATAGAAATAAGAGAGCTGAAATATGCTCAAAGTAGTCAAGGATTTAACCAGACGGTTCAGATCCAGACACTTATTTTTAGAAAGAGATGAAATCAATTACAAACTTGATGATAATATGTAGTAACCATTTATAAACACCATATAAGATGCAGAAAACTATAAACCACATTCACGTCTATGTTAAAAAAGAAACTCCAAATAAATTTATACCCTAAAATAGAAACATGGGAACATTGGAGATCTGTAGCACACGTGGAAGCTTATTGTAGATTCAACAAGCAATAGTACAAGGGACAGAACATGAGAGACTGGGAATAAGTGAACTGCAGATTTGACTTACACGATCTGACATGTGAAGATGCAACTCCAAAGGGATCAAAAGAGGGGTTGCTGGGCTGTCTGGTATGAAGGGGCTATGGAGCCTGAGGTGATTGTAATCTGCTGCCGCACAATGGCAGCCTGTTGGGATTATTTTGCACGGTAAGTCAACTCCTTGATAATGGAGAAGGTGGTAATGGCTGGCCAAAGACGGTGATGGAAAAAAATGGAACTTTTAAAAGGCTGGTTACTGCAGAGATAAAGGGGATGAGCTATTCTACTTCAGCACTTTCTTCTCTCCTTATAATTTCCTGGAGAATATCTATCACAAGAACATTGAGAACAGCTACAACATGCATTTTTCTTCACCAGAAATTTGTTTCTGGAAAACACTTCCAACACTCAATACAAGCCTTGGCTAACTTAAACAACACATCCAGTTTCAAGGTCTGATCTCAGGATTCCTTTTTTTTATAAGTAACAATTTCATCGAAGGTGTGAAATTACAAGAGAGAGGGAACCCCCAATAAGAAGATTTACAAAAGATCTAATGTCAGAATTGGAAAATGTTTTTGACAACTAGAGCCTAACAGAGCGTCAGCCACGTCTTTAGTTTCAATGTCTAGTCACATTACCTTGGTCCAGTCATCTATTCCAAGAACAATGATTAAAAACAAAAACTAAAGAGTCATGTGCAAGAGGGAACCTAAAATGTGCAGGAAATGTTTACATGCTCTATACAAAAAATAATTGAAAGACGGGAATGGAAAATAGATTTATTATCAGATTAAGAATGAAAAGCTAAACATGATGGCTTCATCAATCACTTATGAAATTTCCTAGTTGGCAAGTTCCCAAGTTTGCCTCCTAAACCACTCCACTCCAGATTACTCTAATGCCCGATGTGCATCATCCTGTCTAAAACCAAGTAATCAAGGAGTCACTATTTATGAACCATACTTCAAAAATAAATTAAATCAAGTTGCACACATGACTGTATGAATCATTTAGAATGTAAATAGTGGCACAAAGTTGGCTATAGTGGCACAGAGTTGACTCTACTAGTGGAAGCATATGATGCATGGATGACACTTCTTGGGTAATATGTCCACATCTATAACCTTTATGCATCCAAAATCAAGACGGGAAAACACATGTACAAGAATTAATAAAATTAGAATGAGAAAAATTAAACGAGGTTGTAACTGGATGGTAGTAAAACTAATGGATGGAGAACCTTTTTTAAGTTGTCGTAGATGATAAAATCTGGAGAATTCAGTAAATAATGTTTGAAATGGAGCTTTCTGGTTGATGTGGACTCGTTCTATAAGCATATAATTGCATGTAAATATTTGAGTTTCGCTTTTAACATGAACCTATATTATGTAAGTTATCATATTACTTAGAAAGTGTTCTGTTTATCAATTTCCATAAAACTTTTTTAAAATAAATTACATACTTGCATTTAAATCATTATATATTAAATTAAATGAATAAAAAGTACCATGAAAGAATTTTCTATAACACATGTCCTTCACATGTCTAAAACAGCCTTTGGTTTGTCATTACCGTGGGCCATGGCAGATGAATAAGTGAATTGAAAAAGATTTTAAAATTAAGGAAGAATAAAGAAAGAAGGAACGAACAAGGAAAGGTCAAATCAAACTATTCAGGAATCTACATTAACCACAGTATAATTTTAGGCAAATACTCATATTTGGAAAAACGCATTTGGAAGTATTGTCAAATGGAAGGCTAGAGATGTCATCAAGAAAATAAAGATGGATCTTTTTGAAAGGACACAAAACATGGAATATGACTGCACTACAAACTCATAGTTCAATTAGTTTCATTCTTTGTTTCTCTCTCTGATAAGAGTTAATATCCTTCTTGGGCACCACACGCTATCAATATAGAACCTGTAAACTGAAACCAACTGGACAGAAGTAGAACTTCAAACAAAGAAAAACTTCAGTATAAAATCATGGGGAGAAAAGACATGGAGATCTGTCAGCTTTTTCTGAAGCACTGTTGCAAAATTTAAGTGAAATTCCAGACCAACAAGGCCAATCCCATTCTCCAGTCCAGGCAGGGAAGCATCCAACACTAATTTAGCAGAATCAAACAGACAAGCTGGAGAGAGTACTTTCAAGAAAAAATAATTTGGAAATTCGAGAAAGTTGGAATCTCGAGAAAACAAACAACAACAAAAGGGGTAGCAGGGAAAGCAATTTACCTTCAAGAAACGACCCCTCCTATTTTCGCCAATGTCAAAGTAAAACACCTGAAAGGCACCATAAGTACACAAAAAGCAAAAAGTTGACCACAAGAGCAAAGAAATATACCAAAAAGCAAGAAGGAAGAAGATAAACAGAGATAAGAGATAGAGAGACAAAGATGCCTTTGTGTCGAGCTGCAATTCCTTGCTAAAAACTTCCGGATCATCAGAATTGATATAGTAATTGAAGAGATCTAAGAACCATGGAATCCCAGAGAAGGGAACAATGATCGTTGACCTTGTAGCCGATGTTTTCTCTGAAATCTTCAGATATCGGCCTCTGGGATTCTCCTTCAGATCGAAGTAGAAAAGCTTGTGTTCCACCTGCAGCGTTTTGCACATCAACTCCACATCATTCCCGCCACCGCCGCCGGTCACTCCTCCTGCCGCCACTCCGCCCGCCGTCGTTCCCCCAATTCCCACTCCACCTCCGCCGGAATTCCCCTCCATCTCCCACTCCCAGCTTTGACTCGAATTCTACTTATAATTCCCCACGATTCAAGCGTCTGCGAGTGTGTAAAGTACAACAAATATAGATACACAAACTCAACCAAAAATGGAAATATCTGCGGGTAATTATCTAAATTTGTACCAGAAGTCGGATTCAATTAATCGGCATCTCTTATCACTCCCCTAAGCCAATTGGGTTGACAAAAACAACAAACAAACAAAAACACACAGAAATTGAAGCAGACAAGCCTTAATTCGAACAGAAATCGACGCAAAAACCCGCCAAATGCATTGAAATCAAACAGGATACGAGAAAAGAAGCAGAAACCTAGAAATGGCAGATCTAAGAAGCGAGCCCCATGATTTGAGCAATAGGGTTCTGCAAAATTAGGGTTGGGGAAAAGGATCACATCAACGAATTGTGATGGGATTTTTTTTGCTTTTAACTGTTGGAAATTAAAGGACAGCGAAAGAAGAAGAAGAAGAACAAATTTCGAAGATGATTTTCACAGAGTACCTGTGTGTGTGTTACCACTGTGGTAATATTGACAATCTTGGAAGTCAACTTTCGGTCAAAGTCTGGGCTTTCTGATTGCAGTGGCCAATGGCGGCATCCTATGAATGGATTGATTCCCAATCTCACTCGTCTCAAACAGGAAGAAGACCAAGATAAATTACTTTTTTATTTTATTTTTTTCCTTTTTCCTTTATGAAATTTATTTTTAAACTTTCTTTAAAGGAAATTTGTTAATTTTTTTATTAAAAAAAAAAAAGGATTTTTTTTATAACATTTGAGGTGATAATTCGAACGACTCAACAGCATGCTAATTATGCTCATTTGGACAAAAATGGAAGTTAGTTAATATAGTCATGGTTTAAATTTTAATCTATACTTAATTTATCTGATTTTTATCACTTTACTTAAACATGTTATTATTTTTCTTTCATAGGCTTGATGAGAAGGTGCGTTTTAGTTTGTATGACGTTTTTTTTTAATTGTTCTCCATGGTCTGATTTCCCATATTTGCACTTGAACTCGAAAAACAATTAAACAGTTAATAAATATCATGGTTGAGTTCTTTGGCATTAAGATGTTTATTGTCATAATCTTAATGCAAAAAGTTTTGGAGGGTTTTGAACTTGTAAAATGGCTAAACCACTTGTTGGGTGTTGTGGACGATGAATTTGGATATTGAAATATATTATATTATAGTATATCGATCTCTTATCTCCAACACCTTGAATGAATCAGTCAAAATGAGAATATGTCAACCGTAATTGACATATACTCTCGACCATGAGGTTAGACGTTCAAATCCTCACAATCAAATGTTTTTTGACTAACAAAAAAAACACCTTGAATGAATCAAATTTTGAGACGTTTATACATAAATTTCGAGAGTTTACAATATTGTCGCCTTCCACCATGGCCAAAAGGTGACTATTTGGCTCATGAGGCCGCACATTTGGAGGTGAAAAATATATTTAAGACACTTGACTTGAAGATTTACCTTAGGAACTTCATCTGTATCCTAAAAAGGATGACTAGTGGACAGAAATTAGCCCAAATTAGCTAGCTAGAATAGAGCTAGATGTTACCCAACTTTTTTCATTACTAATAAAAGTAAGTTTAACTTTTAACATTGTCAATGGTGAAACTTGACTACTTGTTGAATGGACTACTTTTAGTACCAATTAAAAAAATTGTGTTGTGGGTTTGTTACATTAAAAAAAAATGAAAATAAGATTTCCTTCTTTTTTTTTTTTTTTTTTTTTGAAATAGAAAATAAGATTTCCCATTACATTCATTTTAAAATAAGTTTAAATTTTATAAAATATAAACCATTGACCACATCAATTTATATTTAAAGTCATTTAAAAACAAAAAAAAAATAATAATAAGTGATATGTAATGTTATTTCAATGTTCAAAATAACATATGTTATAGGTGATTTTGGACCAATCCGATGTACAAGGAGTTGATGAGGACAACCGAGCGAAAATAGGAATGGGAGATGGACCCCAGAGGCGAAACTGACAAGTGGAACGGGCCAAGACCGAAGCCGAGGCCGACCTTCACCCCGCTCGCGCGGGCCGAGTCCCTTCGACTCGGTTCGGTCCCTGCAGCCTTTAGCCGTCCCAGTTCCGCCTGGTCCGTCCCAAAACGCCTCCGAATTCATAAAAACCCTAGGAGCATGAACATGTATTTATACCCCTCTTCGCCACTAAAGAATGGGACTCGAACTCTCTACTCTCTCCTCTTACACTCTAGCTCTCCTCCTTCCGTTTTTTGACTTAGCACCACACCGGTGTGCAGGTTTTCCTTGATTTGCAGGTCACGTCTTCTCCTCATCTACAAATTTACCATTGGTGGCACGTGAAGGTTGGGTGTGTTCCTCTAACCAAATTTGACCATCAACAACATATTTATTTTATTTTTGTTGTTCAAATTTTAAAATATCATATAATTGAGTCTTAAAATGTGCTAATATCTCCTGAACTTCAACACTTGTTACAGAAAAATCAGCAGACAAATAAAATAGACTATTTGAAGTGAAGTGGAAGGAATGAGTTCATTTTATATACGAAAAGTCAAATTGACGAGATAAAGAGAAGAGTCCATTCAAGTGGGCATTTAAAAAAAGTGGGGGGTACTACTACCCTCAATAGCTAAAACAATTTATCTTCAATATGTTTTAGAAGGGAGATTCAATGGCCAAAAAGTGGAGATCAATTTAGGATTGGAAAATGTGTGAACTGGAGGAATGAGAGAAACCATATGAGAACGAGAACCAAATATTGGACCAACAATCTAAAAATAAGAAATAAAAAATTAAAGTTCCATTTGATAATCATTGATAACTATTTAGTTTTTTATTTGTTATTTTAAAAAAAGAAAAAATACACTTTTGGTCCCTGAGGTTTGGGTTAAGTGACAGTTTGGTCCCTGAGTTTTCAAACTCAACAAAAATATCCCTGACGGTGGCTGACGTGACACTATTATTTTAATAAAAAAAAATATTTTTTTATTTTAAAATAAAAACAAATAAAAATATTATTATTTTAATTATTCTTAAAACTCAACCATCAATCTCATCTTCTTCATCCTCTTCCCTCATCCCCTCCATCTTCTTCTTCAAACCTCCGATGGTCGCGCCGCCCACATGCCGTCGCCGGCGGCGAAAGTTTTTTTTTTTTTTTTTTTCTTTCTTTCTTTCTTCCTTCTTCTTCTCTTCTTCCTCTCCTTCCTCAAAGTTTCAACAACTTTTTTTTTTAAATGAAAGAGAAAGGAGGAGGGAGGACTCCCTCCTCCGTTTTCCTGCGCCGGAACGGAGGGAGGAGGTCCCTCCCTCCCTCCCCGTTACAGATCGTTATTAAAAATAATTTTTTTATTAAAATAATAGTGCCACATCAGCCACCGTTAGTATTTAACAGAAAAATAGACGGCAGGGACCAAAGTGCTCCTTATTTCAAAACTCAGGGGTATTTTTGTTGAGTTTGAAAACTCAGGGACCAAACTGTCACTTAACCCAAACCTCAGGGACCAAAAGTGTATTTTTCCCTTTAAAAAATAATGCTTGTTTTATTTTATTTTGATTTGAACCTCTGACCTAATTTCTTCTTTCTTAATGGTACAAATTTCATGCATGTTGAGTTTTACCATGGTTCATCCGGAATAAAAGTCCCCACGCAGCATAAGCGCATCGATTGGACCTTACGTCGTATATTAATTAACATTAAAATACCGTTACGAAAACTCGAACAAACTTTAAACAAACTTTAAAGCTGCTGTAAAATTGGTTTAAACATGCTTAAAAATAAATCTAAATTTATTTTCATGATTTTCTAAAGAAAAGAGGAAGAACCGTTACAAACCACCGTTGTAGACTTGACCGTTCTTCGCAAACGACGCTCCACGAACGAAAACGCAGCAGCCGTCTTAGCCTCTTGATCGCTGGAATTTTCTTCCTGATCGACACAATAACCACAGAGGTTACACCGGTATGTCTCTAAGTCTAGGAAGCAAAAGACTTGTGGGAGTCTTTCTCTAAGAGGGAGGCTAGAGAGAATTCTAGGTCTTGTCTTTCAAGAGTGTCAAGTGTCATGACCAATTAGGTCTAGTGTTCTATTTATAGAACAGAGGCCATTAATAAAATATTCAATTAAATCAATCTTTTCCATAATTGATTAATCTTTTCCACAAAATGACTAATTACTTCCATAAGTGATTAGATCATTTCCATAAATGATTAATCACTTCCTTAAGTGATTAATTATTTCCATAATTGATTAATTCCCGGTTAATGAATTCTTTAATTAATTAACCACCAATTAAATATCACATATTTAATTCCTGGCCTAGAATTAATTAATTTGTCCAACCACATTTTAGGCCTTAAATTAATTAATTCATTATTTTGAACTCTTTCAAACTTCCATAAATTTATATTTGAACTTTTTAAATATTAATTTCTCTCATAATAATATATCAATATATATTATATTTGTTTCCCTTAATAAATTGAACATTTTCAATTTACTTTTATTACTTAGTTGTCTCAAATTACTTTACGAGCTACCAGTGGGACCTAATGGACCTGCAGATCAGAAGCTCCAACGATGTGAGATTAATTGGTCAAACTCATTAACCACATTAATCAATATTCGTTAACTGTGTGTACATTCCACTATAGACTCACAGTTGCACTATTCTCACTGCAGACATGTTTTCTGTGTCCACGGATCTAGACCAATATCAACTAGTTAGTCATTCATGAGTGTCCGTAACACCAGCTGGGTCAAATTACCGTTTTACCCCTGGGTTACCTCTATTTCCTTAAGTACCAATTATCCTCTAATGAACAACTTGTTTGTGGTCCAACCATCAAACAGAAAGCTCTCTCGTGCCATTGAGAGGGTAGGACCCTTTGTTCAAGACTCGGAGTAACCACTTAAGGGAACACTCATCTGCTTCCCTAAAGTCGGGAAGGAGTGAATTCCATCTTGTACGATTATGTTCTCAGCTCCCCATTCGGTCTTGTCCCCAAAGTGGTAGGCTTATTAAGTCGGCGTATTGGCCACTCTCACCCATACAAATCAAAGGACAATCTCTCATGAGCAGGAGTCCATAATCAACTCAGGATTAAGACTAAGTTGTCTAGGTCGTCCTAGTGAAATAGAAAACCAACTAGTTAACGGTGTTATAACCAGTGGTTACTATTTCGCGGACGGTTTTATGCAAACTCATTGCATAGGATACCCCCACTCGCATGTCTCCTACACGAACGCGTTGGATCGCAACGTTTGTATCAAATACAAAGTGGGTCGTATCCATAGTGTTACCAGGATAAGACACCCAGTCTTATCCCTATACTATAGACCCTTTAGGCTGTTTCTTGAACAATGATCCCATATGTCGCTACATATAGTCCAGATGTCTAGTTTATTGGATTAGGGTTATTATTAGGCAAAGACAAATATAAAATAACTAATAACAATTAATGGAAAAATATATCAATATTATTTAATTAATATCCGGTCAACGGTTACATTCACTATCTACGAGTTTTAGGGCATAAAACCCAACACCCTCATCATCTACTCCTTGGCATAGTTTTTATTTGGGGAAAAAATCATTTTTAACCAACTTTGGGGGTTGTATCAATTTTAACTCTGAACTTTCAATTTCATCAAATTGAACCATAAACTTAACTAGTTGGATCAATTTTAACCCTGAACTTTCACTTTCATCAAATTGAACCATAAACTTAACAAGTTGTATCAATTTTAACCCTAAGCTTTCAATTTCATCAAATTGAACCTCAAATTTTAAACTCAAACTTGCATAAGTGTTACGATGTATACCTTTGGTTAACTTTCCATTTGAACCACCACATGTAATTGATTATTTTTTATTTTTTTTCTTAATTCACATTGCACCTGAATTGGTTTCTTATAAATAAAATATTGAAAAAACTTTATTTTAGATAACTTTTTTCTTGTTGTTGAGAACTTTGGGAGGTTTTTTTTTTTCAACTATTTAAAATTACGAAAGCAAATAAATTTTGGAGGTTTTTTATCTTCAAATATTCGATGGTTTTTTCTTATTGCTAAAAACTTTGCGAGATTTTTCCCCTTCTTTTAATGTTTTTTTTCCTACTAATTAGAAGAATGTACAAATCTATGAAACAGAAATAAAGAAATTTTAAGTTTTTTTATTTATCATATTTGTTAGATCTTTCTTGTTGACAATAACTTTGTGATTTATTTTATTTTTGGGTAAAATACATTTTTGGTCCCTCATGTTTCATGGTCGTTTCCAATAGGTCTTCAGGTTTCAAAATCGGACAATCAAGTTCCTACTGTTTAAGAAATGGTTCTATTGAGTCCCTCCACCATTAATTTTTTTAACGGTGCTGACGTGGCATGTTAAAAAATAAAATAATAATTTAATAATAAATAATTTAATTTAATTTTAAAAATAAAAATAAAAATATCTCACTCTCTCTTCTCTCCCCCCACACGAAAATATCACACTTTCTCTCTCTCCTTTGGGTTTATTCCCCTCTCTCCTCTGGTTTTACTCCCTCTCTCTCCTCTTCTCGCCAGTTTCTGTCGTCGCCGCCACCTCCCCTCCGCCGCCGCGCCTTCCTTTTTCTTTCCCTTCCTTCCCACCGCCCCCATTCTTTCTCTCTCTTTCCCGCCACCACCTCCTATTCTTCCCCTTCCTTTCCCTTCTTTCTCCTTCATTCCTCCTTCCTTCCGCTTCCTTCCCTTTTTCCCGCTGCTTCATTCACCATTTTCTCCGGAGTAAGATAGATGAAGAGATTGAAAAATGAACAAAAAAAACCCCAAAATTGAGGTTGCTTTTTTTTTTTTTTTTTTTTTTTTTTTTTTTTTGGTTTCGTGCTCAGATCTAGAATTATTGAAAAGATGTTGGGCAGTGGGGAAAGAGGAAGATCGTGGGTTTGTTGGGGCGGTAGGGAAGAAAGAAATTGTTTATTGAAAAAGGTGGGTGGGTGTTGGATGGAGTAGATCTTGAAGTAAAAGAAAAAAGAAAAGTTGAGGTGGGTGTTGAGTTTGGAAGAAGGAGAGAGAGGTGTTGTTGGGTTTGGAAGGAGAGAGAGAGGTGTTGGGGTTTGGAAGGAGGAGAGAGAGAGGCATTCGGAGAAACTCCGGCGGCGGGTGATGAGGCTTCGGTGGTGGGGGAGAGAGGGTGGGAAGAAGAAGAGAGAAGGTGGGAGAGAGAGGGGAGAAGGAGAGTGAGAGATTTTTATTTTATTTTTTAAATTAAATTATTTATTATTTAATTATTATTTTAATTTTTTTTTAAAAATATTATTTTGTTTTTTTAACATGCCACGTCAGTACCGTTTAAAAAATTAACGGTGGAGGGACTCAATAGAACCATTTCTTCTTGATTGTCCGATTTTGAAACCTAGAGACCTATTGGAAACAGCCCTAAAATATGAGGGACCAAAAAGGTATTTTGCCCTTTATTTTTTTTATAATAATGAGAAGAACAGTGTGGGATATTTGATTTCAAAGAGTTTTTCCAACAAATTTCTTACAAAACACTAACTCAGATGCAATGTGATTTTTTTTAAAGGAAATTTTCAATTACATGTTTTAATAGCAATTCAAATAAAAAGTTGACCAAAGGTCTACATTGCAACATTATGCAAGTTGGAAAAGTTACTAAGGGTCTACATTGCAACATTATGCAAGTTGGAGATTCGAATTGATAAAGTTTGTTAAATTTGAGGTTCAATTTGATAAAATTGAAAGTTTAGGAATCGATACAACCTACAAAGTCCAGGGTCAAAATTGATTTTCTCCCTTTTATTTGTGTGAAGGAAACATTTTAATTTAGCCAAATTTAGAAAAGGAAAAAAATAATTAAACTAAAAAATTACTTTTAAACTCTGCCGAAAGCAGATCAATTTACTCAACATACCAATGCAGTTCACTCTCTCATGGAGGCTTTGAAATGCGTTGGTCCCTCGCCCTCTGTAAATCATCTTCTTCCTTCATCAAACCCGCCATTTTCACAACCCCTCTCGCCTTCACTTCCCTTCTAAGCAGCTGCCGGGACCCTCGCCACATTTATCAAATCCATGGCTTCATGTTGCACAGAGCTCTCGATCAGGACAATCTCCTCCTCAGCCGATTCATCGACGCTTGTTCTTCTCTGGGTCTCTCTCTATACGCCTTTTCCGTCTTTTCCAACAAAACCCACCACGATCTTCGTCTCTACAACACCGCCATTAAAGCCCTCTCTCAGACCTCCTCTCCTGTTAGCGCCATTTCGCTTTACGCCAAGATTCGAATTGAGGGGTTGCGGCCTGATTCCTACTCTATTCCCTTTGTTTTGAAGGCCGTCGTTCAGTTATCCGCCGTTCAAGTGGGGCGGCAGATTCATACCCAGACGGTGTCTTCGGCTTTGGATAAGGATGTGAATGTTGTCACCTCGTTGATTCAAATGTATTCTTCTTGTGGGTGTGTTTCTGATGCTCGTAAGCTGTTTGATTTTGTTAGTTTTAGGGATGTGGCTTTGTGGAATGCCATGGTTGCTGGGTATGTAAAAGTGGCAGAACTTAATAGTGCACGTAAGGTGTTCGACGAAATGCCTCAAAGGAATGTGATCTCCTGGACTGCTTTGATTGCTGGGTATGCACAGACTAATAGGCCTGATGAAGCGATTGCGCTGTTCAGGAAGATGCAGCTTGAAAAAGTGGAGCCTGATGAAATTGCAATGTTGGCTGTGCTCTCTGCTTGTGCTGATCTGGGGGCTCTTGAGCTTGGGGAGTGGATTCATAACTATATCGAAAAGCATGGTTTGTGCAGGATTGTTCCTTTGTACAATGCCCTTATAGATATGTATGCAAAATCAGGGAACATAAGAAGAGCACTGGAAGTTTTTGAGAACATGAAGCAGAAGAGTGTAATAACTTGGTCCACCATGATAGCTGCCTTGGCTCTTCACGGGCTTGGAGGAGAAGCCATTGACATGTTCCTTCGAATGGAGAAGGCAAGAGTTAGACCAAATGAGGTAACTTTCATAGCAATCCTATCTGCTTGCAGCCATGTCGGGATGGTGGATGTGGGTCGTTATTATTTTGACCGAATGCAGTCAATGTACAAAATTGAACCAAAAATCGAGCACTATGGCTGCATGATTGACCTACTGGCTCGTGCTGGTTATCTTCAAGAGGCACAGAAACTGCTTCAGGACATGCCATTCGAAGCAAATGCAGCGATATGGGGGTCTCTTCTTGCTGCTTCCCATATACATAGGGATGCTGAGCTTGCAGAGCAGGCTTTGAGGCATCTTGCTAAGCTGGAGCCTGAAAACAGTGGGAATTATACACTTCTATCCAACACATATGCTGCTCTTGGCAGGTGGAATGAATCTGGGATGGTGAGGAAGGTGATGAGAAATGCAGGTGTAAAAAAGGCTCCAGGTGGAAGCTTTATCGAAATTAATAACAGAGTGTATGAATTTCTTGCTGGAGATAAGTCAGATTCACAGTTACATGGGATCTATCATGTCTTGTGCAAGATAGTTGTACAATTGAAAATGGCCGGGTCGTTACAGGAGGAATGGAGTAAGTTTCTCGACTATGATGAGTGACATGAATAGGCTTGAATACTATTCATTCTTAACAGAAATTGGAAAATTACATTTTTAGTCCATTAGAGTTTCCTTTTGTATCGATTTAGTATGTGAGTTTTTAGAAGTTACAATTAAACTTGAGTGTTACAAAACAGGTCTATCTAGTCCTAATTCCTAAATGGGTAACCATTTAACCTTGGGACTATTTGGACTCATGTTGCAGAACTCCAAGACTTCAATAGTGACTTCTGAATATTCAAAAGGCCAAATAGACATCAAAAGTGAACATTTGGGCTTAAGAATGTAATCTGTTCTAAAGATCTTATTTGATGGACTTCAGAGTAAGTGACCTCGTATGAAGAGTGAACATGGCCACACTGCCCAAGTTGGAAAAGGGCAAGCAATTGGATTACAAATTTAGAAGATCAAACCTTTGTAATTCAGCCATGGACAAACAAACTTCATACCATTTCTTCTGAGCTTCCTTAATTTCTCGATCACTCTGGTTTTTTCTGTATTGGCAAGTGAAGCAGCACTGCAGCAGCTATTTCTTTTTCAGCCGTTTAGTTTCTGATCTCTATGCTGCTTGCTGGCTTTTGTATATCAGTTTCATAACCATCTGAAAAGTCAAGGAAGTTAAAGATTGCATTGCCATCTTTTAGATACTTGCAGGGACACAGACCTTCATTTTTCAATGTAGTTTGCAAAGGAACTGATCTTGTATCATGGAGAGACTTCATACGTCATTTTATTTTTGACAGAATTCTTCAACCTTGAGGTACAGGTTTTAGTTCCAGATCAAGTTACCGGAAGTTGGAATCGGTTGGTTGACGGGGTGTTAGGAACTGCGTCTTAAGCGTTTCGAGACAACTGAAAAGAGATTAACAGGCTAAACATGGCAAGGTGACACCATTTGAAGTGATATTTGGAAGATGTCACCTTCACTTTAAAGCTATGTTTCTGGAACAGCCATGTAGAATAATGAAGCAAGAATACCGGGCATAAAGAGAGTGTTTCAATAGGAATCATTTGAGGTCAAAACCTTGCAGCTCTCAGTTTCAACAAGGAGAAATCTCCAGTGGAAAGATCCTACGTTCTTGTTCTTGTTCTTGTTTTTGTTTTTTGTTTTTGTTTTTGTTTTGCCTTACTTGTAGAAGCTACGTGATAGTTGGAGAAACTATACTTGGCAATTTTGAATTTTACTCCAAAAGAGAAGGGAAGGGTCTATGGTATCCATTGAATATCCTTATTTGAGTTTTAACGAATGAAATTGAAAGTTTAGGGTGGAAATTTATATAACTTACCGGTTTTTTTTTTTTTTTTTTCTCTCTCTCTCTCTTCATTGAATGGATGTTGCCTAGTGTGATATTACGAAAAAACGATAATTTTACAATTCATGCTCAAAATTATAGAACAAAAACCTAAACAACACTCCCAAAATATATATATATATAAATAATGAAAATGATTTGTATTGTCAAGACAGTTTGATATGAATCCTACCATGCTATCCAAAACTAAAGAAAAGCTTCAAAATGGAGATTCATTAAATGCACTCAAGCTTCATTGAAGACAAGTCAAAGTGTCATTTATGGAAGATGGACTTCAAGATACTTCAAGAGAGGTTTCATTTATTCATGGGAGGTTACAAACATTAAGTTGGCTGATTGAGAGCTTCAAATCTCGGATTTATGGTGCCTTTTGATTGTATTTTCAGTTTTATGTCATTTTAGTTACTTTTTAGGTTACATTTACATAATGGTTGATTATGGTCATAAAGTTGGAATGTTACAACTCTTGAAATGCCTCATGGAAGGTCTAGGGTTCAATTTTAAGGCTATATAATGCCATGTAATTCCTTTGTAAAAAAAGGAAGACTTGGAAATGTAGTAAAAGAGCCTTTGTGCTTTTCCATTAGTCTAGTGCTAAGTTTCTTTGCAATTCTATGTAGTTTAGGTTGCATGCTGAGAATCATTCAAGCTTGACTTGATCAATCATGCTTGTGGAGTGATTCGAATCTCAAGCAAGCTTCTTGCCTTGAGATATTTGATCAACAAGGTAATCCGGTTTTTACTTTCCTTGGGTTGATTTTCATATCGGTTTTGGGGTTTTCAGTTATGTGATCTAAAGGTCTTGTTTTTCAGCAAGGTTGTTAGATACATTTCTTGGGGGTTTCACAACACAGTTTTACTTCTTTTAAGAGGTCATACATTCATTATCTTGATCATAGTTTAACTAGTTAAGGTCATATAAATACGTCTTGTTTGAACCTCTATTTCCATATGTTGGATTAAACAAACAAAAAACGATAACTTCACATGCTTATATTTTAATTTGTAATATGGTATTCTAAGAAATAATATATTTCATATGTTTGTTTTTTTTTTTCTTATGAATTCAACAACATGTGGACTGAGATGTCACTTTGACTATTTCTTATGTTGATGTGTTATTCGCAATATTCAATAAATTTTTAAGCTTTCATTTTTTTGTTTAATAAATTTATAAGTTAAAATAATATCTTATAGGATTTTTTTTTTTTTTTGAGCTCAACAACATTTGAGAATGAGAATTCAAACTTTTGACCTCTCGATCAATGACAAATGTCAATTACCGCTTAACTCTCACAGTTCTTTTTTTTTTTTTTTTTTTAATTTTATTTTTAGAAGAACTCTCATAGTTTATAGTCTTATTAAGTACAACTAAAACAAACACAACCTATAAGTTTTTTTTTTTAAAGATAAAATGTAACATTGTATAATTGCTCCAATAAGCGTTAACCATATTTAACAACACATAGAATTACATAAAATAATGATGATTTGACATCCACTATTAATTTGAATAAAAACTCCTAACAAGAGAAAACCAATAAAAACTTGATCATTAAAAAGAATTAATTTTTTTGCTCTTTCCATTTAAAAAATAAAAATAAAAAATCGTTATTACTTAATGGGCCTGCTCCAACAACTACACATTCCGCGGGCGCGGTTCGTCTCATCTCAAATATCAGATTTTTAGGGTTAGGGTTTCTTCTCATCGCTCTATAAAATGCTGCATCTGGCTTTGTTCATAGCAGGCTTCGGCAGACTCTTGAGAGCGCCTCTCGATGTTTTATTCACATTTCTCTTAAGTCTCAGATCTCTGCAACTTTGAATTTCTGTTTGTTGTTTGATTTTGAGTTTTTGAATTAGGAACGGAGGATGAAGCCTAATATTGCAATTCTCTGATCTGCCTGAATCTTCATCCGGAGAACTGGAAATCGATCAGAGAATCTATCGTTAGGCAATACGGAAGGTCGGTATGCATACGATTTTATGCTTATTTCTCCCTTTAGCTCCGAATATCCTCGTTCATCTTCTTGAAACGGTAGGATGTTTCGGTGACAAGGTAGATACACTCTCTTATTCCTTCTGATTTCTTCGTCGAACTCTGTTTTTGTTGATTTCTGTGATTGAAGCTCGTTGGTTCTAGCTTCTTCTTTCGAATCTCGATTTTATTTCTTCCGAAATGATTCTGTTCCTAATCCAGAGGTTTCTGATGTGAAAGGATGAAAAAAATCAGACGGATTCCCAATGATAATCCATGATCTTACAACCAGCTACTTCTGATCACATCGAAATAACCGTATAGCTTATTTCCTATGATATTCATTTATTTTCTTCTGAAAGGTCAATCTGTTTTCTTAATTTACGGAGGCCGGTGATGTGATTATAGATATTTGCTACTCTTGATGGGTCTAACCCATTTGACGATCACTAACCACCAAGATCTCTGAGGCCGTTCTTTCTTCTTTTTCCAAAATGCAGATGTTTTTCTCGTTTTTGCAAATCCAAATATTTGTTGCAATTATGATAAATTTAAATCAAAAGATTATGAATACGTACAATTAAATATATTCTGTTGAAATAAAAGTTTCATTGCATCGGATTGGATTGCTCACCAAAATAAACATTACATTGTGATTTCTGGATTAGAAATTTGTCGACTACATTCTCACAATTTCTAGTGTATTTATTTTTAAATTCTCATAATTTGTCTTTAACCAAGACAAAAATCAACAAAACAACTCATTTTTTCAAAACTAAAATCTATAATCTATACTTTATTAAATTGTATAATAACCATGTCCGTCTTTTATTTTCTGTTCTGAATTCGTGGTCTTTTATTTTTATCTACAAATGGTGGCTTTGATGATTTCATAAAAGATCAAGCTCAACAGACCGGAATGCAGGTTTCTTTTCGAATCTTGCGTGTCGATTACTTTTGAAACTGAGCCATCACTCTATTTTATCTTTAATCTTCCAAGTCTTTAATCCTTTTAAAAGAATGGTTGCATTTTTTTCCCTGTTTTCTCTTTCGCTTTTGGGAAATTGAATGTTACAATGAGGATAAAAAGCTCCCTCTTCTGAAATCAATTGAGGAGAATTTGCTGGCAGAATCGAACCAAATAATCTCCAATGCCATCTGAGTATTATCATTCTCTTTCCCACTTTTTTGACGACTCTAACAAATTGAAATTTAAATATATATTTTCATATGATCTGATCATCTAGTTTTTTTAAGATTCATCAAGGGATGAAATGAGGAAAAATCTTAGGACACCTTCTTACACAGTAAAGCCATGCTGTGGATGAGAACAAAGTTTCCTTTCTGATGTTGATGATTATAGCTTATTTCCATGGAAACACCTTGGAAAGAGATTTTTTTGGTTAGTGGAGGAGAATTTGAATCTCAAGCATAATTTTAATTAGTCTAATTCAAACAATTTCCATAAATTTCTATGATTTCTATTTTTTTTTATTGAAATTTAGATCTTCATTTACATCGACATTTCTTCGTTTGTTGAGGTCCTTCATTATAGAGAAGAGAACCATAAAGTCGTTCAAGAACTTGGCATGTGACCATAACAAAATTAGGGCAAAATCCTGTGTTTCCTATAAATGAAGCAGCCGAATTCGAAACTTGAGAAATACTCCTCTGCCTGCTCTTCCTCGGTTGTAGATTTTTTGGCATTTTTTGTGGATTGTTTGCAGGAATCAATGGATGAGGATGAAGCAATTACTTATAATCCAACACTTGATCTGAGATAATGCATTCATTATCTGCTGATGCCATTGTTAGCTTCTGAATCTACTTTTGTATTTCAATCCGTATTTCTTCTTTTTCTTCTCCACAGGATTTTCTTGATTTTTGTAAGCTCTCGATCATATTTCAATCTATATTATTCACCATTTTTCAATCTGCTACCTATTGTTCAATTTAGAAATGCTCTACATTTGGAAAAAAAACTCATATGTTTGTCAAAAAAAAAAAAATTCTAAAATGGCCTTCAAAATAAGCAAGTTTAGTTCAAATTTCTCCACATGCTAAAAAAAAGAGGTAATTATTCATAACGAAGGTAGAATAAAGTAATCATTAAAAACAATAAAATTTACAAAATTTGAGCTAAATAGAATTGGAATTTTGTTTTATTGATTATCTAAAACGACAATCATATCAAATATATGGTTGTCATGCACAATTTATAGAGAATTTGAATTCAAATTTTAATCTCAATGGTAATCTGCATTGGGTATGTGGTCTCAACAATTGAAAAAATAAACCCATGTTCAAAGGATAAATAATGACATACCAATCCACTATTCACATAACATTATGTTGCAATTATTTAGGAAAAAAATATGTATTTTAGCCTTTTGTCATTCAAAATTTATAGGCAATGGGTAAAAATTCTAAAAAGTGGTATGATTGAGTTCAAAGAACCTTTTAAAATTTGTGCTAAGTTACAAATTTAACCAACTCAAGGATTTTAAGTTGGTTCTAAATATTTGTGTTTGGGTCACCCATATATTTAGTTCAAAGAAATAGTGCAAATGTTTTTCTTTTTAAGCATTTTGTTTGCTAATTTTTCAAATATTAATATCAAAGGTTTTAGAAATTATTATCTAAAAATTGTTAGTGTGAAATCTAGGTGTTATTGATTCTAAAAAGGGGGGGGGGGGGGTCAACCAGATAAATGGTAAAAAAAAAGCTGATTTGAAAAATCTCTAATCGTATTTCCAATTTGATAGATGACCATCTTATTTTTAGTGAACTATTTTGGCATGAAATTGGACGAAAATACCCTTTAACAAATCTTAAATCTGAAAATAAAATAAAACAAATAAGGGAGAAAATCTAGCTTCCTTACCCATTGATTCATCTAGCAAATCAAAACTAACAGAAATTCAAATGAAATGGAATATAAATCTGACCACCTAAATTTAAAACAAGAGATTTGAATTTAAAAAAAGAGAAAAAATAGGAGGATTTAAATTTAAAAGTGTATATCAAAAGAAAAAATGAAAGAGCTTACCAAATTCAAGAACTTCAATTAAAAAAAAATTCCAGATTCAAAGAATAATTAAAGTATAATCAATTCAAAGAATAATTAAAGTATAATCAGAAAAAAATCTAGATTCACCTAAAATATCATAATTAAAGTATAATAACAAAAAATGAAAAAATTGATACATAATTTCAAACAAACCTCTGAGACAAACCCTTCCATCGTTCTACCATCAGTCTTCTTCTACATTCATCGATTTTTCCATACTTCTTCACAACCGCCTCGATTCTTGACAAGATTACACTGTATCTACATGGACAGTCGAAGAACATTCAGAGAAGCTCGAGTGAGTTTTGTCGACATCCAGGATTGAGTTTTGTCGACATCCAGGATGCTTCAATTTCTGCTAATTTTTTTTGTTTATATAGATATGAAACATTTTTTTACTTACAACTAGGAATAAATAAAATGAAAAATGATAAAGTATGAATCCTTTTTCTGTTTATATAGATATGGAACATTTTTTACTTACAACTAGGACCCACCGTTGAATAATAAAATGAAGATGGGGAGTGTAACTAAAAATCTCTTGATTCATGGAATGAGAGATTATTTTTTTAAAAAAAAAATAAAAGAAAATAAAAGATACGGCTGCATAGGATAGATGTGGGGGTGGTTGAAGGGCAAAAAAGTAAGTTTATATAGCACGAAAATAGGCTGGGAAAACTGGTTTGGCCATTTTTCATTAAAAAAATACGGTTTGGCCATTTTTCGAAACTACACTGAGGATTTCACAAAAAAAAAATCTTTGTTATTGAAGGAAAGGATTTAAGAATAAACATGTTTGTGTAGTTTGAGGTGTTAATTTTAAGTAAAAATGGATTTTTATATTAAACAAAGATTTTAAAATAAATAATAAACTAATTTTAAGAATATCAATAAAACATACACAAACTCTTTCTTTTAATAAATTAAAAATGGTAGTATTTGGCCTAGATTTTTTTTTTTTTTTTTTTTTTTTTTAAAATGACCAGTTTGAGAAAATCTAAAAAGAGATTAAAAATAAAGTACTTCGAGTACTTTTAATGGAAGCATCTAACTAATTTAGAAAAAGGTAAATAATCAAAAGACAAGTCAAAGACTTATTTAGACTGAATTTGGGATTAGCATAGCTTTTAAAATAATTGTTGCAAGCTTTGATTTTAGAAAAATCAGCTATTATTTGAAGTAATTATTGTTTGATAAATGTTAGCTTTAAACCTAAATTGTAATTTCAGAAGAAATTTGATAAATGTTAGCTTTAAACCTAAATTGTAATTTCAGAAGAAATTCAACACGTGGAATAAAGCTTATATTTATAGTGATTTTGTGAGTGAGGAGCATAACCTCTAATTATATTAGCTTATAGCTGGTCCGTTAAGTGTTTGGAAATGAAAGCGATTCAGGTAGGGATTCTCAGCTTATCTCACCTGAACGCGATTCATCGTGACTCGATCCTCCCTCCTATTGTGGTCGAGTAGTGAAGATTCTCAACAAGGAAGAGGAAGATCTTTCAGAAATTTTGTTCCTAGCCGAGGAGATTCAGCAGCTGACTGCTTCGTCCGTTAAGTGCAACTCTGAAGCGAATTGCTTCTTCTGGTTTTTCGCCCCTTTTTTTGTCTTCTGCGAGTTCTTCCAATTCGGAAGAAGTTGGTGATTTTTGGATTGGGCCTCCCACTGCGTGGGTTGGCGAGATCTTTAATGGGGTTGTTGGATCTTTTCTTTCCGTTTAATGAAGCCTCTTTATTAAAAAAAAAAAAAATTATTACCTTATAATTCTCTCTCTTCATGTGTTTAAAATGTGTGTGAATGAACATGTGTTTTAAAAAAGTGATTCTAACATATTCATTAACCATCTATTTTACCAAACACAAAAAGTTGTTAATATTATTTTGTAATCACTCTTAACGTTTTCAAAATCAATGTCAAATGCAACCTTAATCTTTTGAAACCTAACTCAACACAAAAACTTCGAGTTGGGTTCATCAATAACTTCGACACATAGCAAAGGGTATTTGGTTACATGACCAAATCATATTCAGCCAAAGCAATTCAGTACAAAGATCATACACACAGTTATATGAAATGTCAATGTTAAATTTTTCATAGCAAAAGATTCCAGCAGGATTTCATCACTCTATTTTTACTAACCCCAACTTGAAAATTATTTAAGATCAAAATTGTCAAAGACCATCTGCAAGCATGGAACAAATTACATAATTCATACCTCAAAGCTCCAGTTTATCACAGAGGAATACCCAATTCAGAGACTTTCATCGCTCTATTTTCAAGCAAAGTCCTCTGACGCTTCAAAAATGTTGCCATCGAAGCCACCTGCGAGTACAGGAAACAGAGAGTGACGCTTCCAATGTCGTGTCTAATAAGTCACTGAGGTCCGGTTTGATAACCATTTAGTTTTTGGTTTTTGAAAATTAAACTTATAAATACTACTTTCATCTTTAAGTTTCTTTGTTTTGTTATTTACCTTCTTCTCATGTTTTCAAAAACCAAGTCAAGTTTTGAAAACTAAAATGAGTAGTTTTCAAAAACTTGTTTTATTCTTGGAATTTGACTAACAATTCAACTATTTCCTTAACAAAGATGAAAACCAATGTGAGGAAATTGGGAGAAAAGCCTAATTTTCAAAAAACCAAAAACCAAAAACAAAATGGTTATCAAACATGAAAACCATTGGGTGGAAATTGGGAGAAAACAAGCCTAATTTTCAAAAACCAAAAACAAAAAGGTTATCAAACAAGACCTAAACTTTCCATTTTGTGTCTAATAAATTCCTTATTTATTTGATATATAAAAATAACTTATTAGATGTCAAATATGTAGAACTCGTGGACCTATTGTCTGATAGTAGTAGATCTCAAAATTTTAGAAAATGTTAAATTGGTTAGAATACCTATAGTTCAAGGAATAAAGTAGTGAGGTAACTTTAACTGAACATAAAATTCAATCAATGACTGTAGAGTATAAAAATTCAGTTCTGGAATGATAAGTATATCAGGCTGACCTCTGCTCGAAGTTTTAATGCATCCCTACCAGAAATTTCCCGCAGCCCATCCATCAGATCTGCAGAATTCGAACTATAAGGACTTCACAGATATTATTTGCGATCATGATGTTTAACATGAACTCTTACTCTCAAGTCTCAACCAACCACTGATCAAACCCCCATCATTATAACTGCCCATCACAGATGCCATAGAGAAACGGACTCACAATATAAATAAATATTTGTCCACATTAAACTACTAGTCGTGAATGTCGTTATACAACATTAAAAATAATTTTCAATCTAAATACTTTGTGATAATCTATTCACTATTCTCAATCAAGAATCTTTCCACTTGACAGAAGAGAACTTACTACATAGAGTAATGAAGAGCAAAATAACTTGAACTAGTCATGCAGCTTCAAGCAGATGGCACTAGTACAAGGTATATTACTCTTGAAGATTGATGAATTAAGTCTACAGCTTTTTGTATCGGACAACAGTAGTTCATTGCTCTCTGTCCTTTGACTGGTTTTGGTCTGTTAAAACCGAAACCTTGCAACCAGTTTATAAGAATTTTCCCTTTGAATTGAAGATCAGTTTAAGGTGATCTTGAAAGAAGAGTATGTTTATCAATAGGGAGCTCTCCAAAATAACAAACAAGCTTGATTTCTCTTCTTTTTCGTAATTTGCAAGCTTGAATTTCAAAAGTTTCCTTTGACCTTTTTCTTGAGAAAACATCCCTACACACTTTTCTTTATCACAAGGATCTACAAGCCTTCCATTAAACTATTCTTTAAATGAATAAAGAACCCAAAAACTTATTCCACTAAGCTTTAGAATCAACTATAATAAAAGGGTGCTGCAACCAAATATTTTGAAATTTAAAACCCAAGAAAGACAAACAATTAAAGGCTTTGGATCTTCATCTGAAGTAGAACTGAGCTTTCTTATAGCTTTAGAGAGGTTTAATTCTGAGAGCCACTCTTTACCTGGTTGATATCTTCTTTCTCCTCGTTGTGGAAGGTTAAGATTTCAAAGAAGATCATTTTTTTTTTTGACAGGTTCTACTTGGAACTCTAGACCAAAATTTGAGGTTTTCGTCCTTTGTGGTGAGGCCACATTTGTGCATTCTTTGTACGAGTGCAGTTAAGGATCTAGATCATATTCCTGTGACTGTGAGTTTGCTTGTTCAATTTGGGATTGGTTTTTTCAAACTTTTGGTGTTTATTTAGCTAGGAACCGCAGAAATCTATAGGGGAAGTGATCTTTTTATTATTTTTTTTAATATTTATTGAAGGGGGTAAAATCTTTTATATACATATACACACGTAAAGAATCAACCTTTCATTGAGAAAAATGAAAGAATACACGGGCATCCAAAAAATCAAACTCACAAAAGGGAATCCCATAAAAAAAGGGCTTTAATCAAGTAAAATAAGGCCTAATGAATTACAAGACAATCATGTCATCGACGTCCAAAGACTCCTTACTATGTATTGGAATCTTCAACAGAGAAATCAAACAAACACACCAAACTAATCCAGCAAGTTCTAGAGTGCTGGTTCTCTCCTCACCTTTACAAGGTTCACACTAAAACAAAAGATATCCTACCCTAACTAAGACAAAAACATATATACTTCCACAATCTGGCCTAACGACTTCCAATAACTTCCTCCCCCCTATTCGGAACTCCTCCTTGTGCCCACCTTCCCACATAACTAACTCGGTGGTGTAATTCCCTTCTTGCCCCTCCTCGAATAAACTTGGAGAACTGGTGGTCTAACATCACTCCCGGCTTGCTTGAGAACCTTGTCCTCAAGGTTGAAATCAGGGAACTGCCGCTGGAAATCTGCAATCTTCTCCCACGTAGCCTCATGTTCAGGGAGGCCTTTCCACTCTACCAGCACCTCAGTCAGGTCCGGACTGGCAGCAAAGATGTCGGCAGGGGCAGCGATCCATTCAAAATCGTCAGTGAGAATCAAGGGATCTGTTTGCACTGCCTGATGATTGCCCAACGCCTTCTTCAACTGAGACACATGGAACACCGGGTGGATGGTAGATTCAGCAGGCAACTCCAGCTTATACGCTACAGATCCGACTTTGGCAATTATTGGATATGGCCCAAAGTACTTAAGAGTCAACTTTTCGTTCCTTCGCTTGGCAAGGGACGTCTGGCGATATGGCCGCTAGGGGTGTTCAAAGTAACCCCGAAAACCGACCCGACCGCTCAAAACCGACCGAACCGACGTCGGTCGGTCGGTTTAGAGGGTGAGTCGGTCGGGGTCGGTTTTGCAAAATGCAAAACCGACTAGTCGGTCGGTCGGAATAAAAACTAATTGAAAACCGACCGACCGACCGAAATTCTAAGACTCAAACGTGTGAACATTGATTTTGAAAAAGTACTTGTGAGAAAACCAAGATAGTAGTACATGGTTTTTTCAAAACCATGGATGGTTTCTAGAAATAATATATTTTATCATTTTTCCTTTCTCTCTCTTTTCCCTTGTCACGTCTGTCAGTGTCTTTTCGTTTTCACTTTTTCCATAATTCCTTCCATCTTTTCCCTCTCTCATCTCTTTTCTCTCAACTCATCTTTCCTCCTTTCTCTTCTCTCCCATCCGATCACCACCATGGCCACCATCATTTTCTTCTTTTCCTTCTCTCCTCTCCTTTCCCCACTCCTTCTCCCCCTACTTTCTCTCTTCTCCCCTTCGGTCACCGTTACCGTCACCGGCACCGGCCATCGTCACCGGCCACCGTGTCTTCTCCTTTTTCGGTTTTTCATTTAGTTTTTCTTCTCAATCTTTCTTTTCTTCTCCATTTCTTTTTCCTTTTTTCTCCTTTCCTTCCTTTAGTTCGACAGAGTTCACAAAACCGATCAAAACCGACCGACCGACCGTGTGATTGGTCGGTCGGCGTCACCAACCTATCTAAAACCGATGAGAACCGACCGACAAAAACCGATGTCGGTGGTCGGCGTCGGTTTCCGTCCAAAACCGACACCGACCGACCGATGAACACCCCTAATGGCCGCACCTTCAAAAACACCCACTCTCCCTCCGCAAAGCTCACTTCCCGCCGCCGCTTATCTGCATACTTCTTCATACGTTCCTGAGCATTCACTAGATGACCCTTCATCCGCTGAAGCATAGTATCCCTTTCCATCAACTGCTTGTCCAAAGTGTCATTGGTGGTACACATATCGCCGTACGTCAAAAGGGGCGGTGGAGCACGACCATAAACTGCTTGGAATGGGGTCATCCCAATGGAGCTATGAAAGGTGGTATTGTACCAATACTCAGCCCACCCCAGCCATTCATTCCACTTCTTGGGCTTCTCACTACAAAAACAACGAAGGTACAATTCTAAGCATTTGTTGACTACCTCAGTTTGGCCATCAGATTGCGGATGATAAGCTGTGCTCCTACACAACCGGGTGCCCTGAAGCCGGAACAATTCAGACCAGAAATGGCTTAAAAAAATCTTGTCCCTGTCCGACACTATAGATTTCGGATACCCATGCAACCGAACGACTTCCTGAACAAAGATAGCGGCCACAGACTTGGCGGTGAAGGGATGTTTCAAACTCATAAAATGGGCTGCTTTACTCAACCTATCCACTACCACAAGAATAGTGTCCACCCCATTTGATCGTGGAAGTCCCTCAATGAAGTCCATGGTGACCTCTTCCCAGATCCGCTCAGGCACCTCAAGTGGTTGTAGCAACCCCGCAGGGGAGGCAGCCAAGGTCTTATTTTTCTGGCAGATGAGGCAAGCCGCCACATAATTCCGGACATCAGTCTTCATGCCTTCCCAATACAATTCCCCGGTGAGCCTTTTATATGTTCGCAGAAAACCTGAGTGACCCCCCATGACCGAGTCGTGAAAGGTGTGCAACACAGAAGGGAGAAGGGAAGAATTCTTGGCCAAGACTAACCTTTTTTTGTAAAGCAATTTGCCTTGTACCCATTCGAATTTGGGCATGCTATCCGGATCCTTCTTCAACTGCTCAATGATGCTCTGTAGCTTATCATCCTGAGCTACTTCCCTGCTGACCATGTCCACATCAAGGATTGGGGGGACGGAGATAGCTGCTAGTTGAAATGTAAGAGGGACCCTGGAGAGACCGTCCGCCACCCTATACTCCGATCCGGGGCGATATTGAACCTCAAAGTCATACCCCAGGAGCTTTGACAACCACCTCTGGTACTGTGGTTGAATGACTCTCTGCTCAAGTAAGAATTTCAAGGCTCTTTGGTCTGTTCTGACGAGGAATTTCTGTCCCAGCAAGTAAGGTCTCCATCTTTGAACGGCCAAGACTATTGCCATCAACTCCCTCTCGTATATGGATTTCTGTTGCGCCCTTTCGGACAAAGTCTGGCTAAAGTAAGCGATGGCTCGCTTGTTTTGAGACAACACGGCCCCAAGCCCTGTACCCGAAGCATCTGTTTAGACCACAAATGGTTGGGAAAAATCTGGTAATGCTAACACCGGCAGGGTAATCATTGCCTTCTTGAGTTGTTCAAATGCCCTGGTTGCTGCTTCCCCCCACTCATAGGCACCTGTCTTCAAGAGTTGAGTTAAAGGGGTAGCGATTTTACCATAATCACACACAAACCTTCTGTAGTACCCTGTCAAACCGAGGAAGCCTCGTAATTCCCTGATATTTCGTGGTTGTGGCCACTCCACCATTGCACGCACCTTCTCCGGGTCTGCCTCAACCCCGTGAGCTGAAATCAAGTGCCCCAAATACTCGATTCGGTCTTGAGCAAACTGGCACTTGTTCATATTAGCCCGCAGTTGGTGTTTTCGTAATATATCAAATACAACAGTCAAATGGCGTAAATGATCTTCATAAGACATGCTGTAAATGAGTATATCATCAAAGAAAACCAGGATGAACTTACGCAAGTGGGGCTTGAAGATACTGTTCATCAACGCCTGGAAGGTAGATGGAGCATTTGTGAGGCCAAAGGGCATCACCAAGAACTCATAGTGGCCTTCATGAGTCCGAAAAGTTGTCTTTTTGATGTCCTCGTGATGCATCCGAATCTGGTGATAGCCTGATTTCAGATCTATTTTAGAATATATCTTAGATCCATGTAATTCATCAAGCAACTCCTCCACCACTGGTATGGGAAACTTATCGGGTATGGTAACATTGTTCAAGGCCCTGTAATCGATACAAAACCGCCATCCACCGTCTTTCTTCTTGACCAATAGAACGGGGCTTGAAAACGGACTAACACTGGGTTGAATGACCCCTGCCAACAACATCTCAGAGACTAGCTTTTCAATTTCATTCTTCTGAACCTGAGGGTAACGGTAAGGCCGGACATTGACCGGTTGGGCCCCTTCTTTCAGATGAATACGGTGGTCGACGTCCCGATTGGGTGGCAGTGTGTCGGGCACCTTAAAAATGTCCTCATACTGTTCGATCAGCTCGACTGTAGACCGTGAGGCTCCATGAATGGGCGTAAGAGCCGAGAATTCAGCCACATCCACCAGTGCCTCAAGACCTTTAAATTCGACCAAGTATCCTTGATCCGTTTCTTCCCAGTTTTTCATCATCCGCTTCAGGGAGATTTTAGTTTTAGTGAGGCTAGGATCGCCCCTCAAAACCACATCACCGTCTTTTCGTTCAATGGTGATGGTCAGCGTTGTCCAGTTGACCCTTGTTTCTCCGAGAGTGTGCAGCCACACCATGCCGAGGACCACATCCACGCCAACCAGATCGAGGGGTAAGAAATTTTCAACAACCGTGAGGTCCCCCAAGGATAGGACAACCCCTTTACATACACCCTTCCCTTTGATAGGTGGCCCGGCGCCCCTAAGAATTCCATAATTTGCTGTGTCTGTCAGCGGTAGTCCCAGATCATCTACTAGTCGCTGGGTTATGAAGTTGTGTGTCGCCCCACTGTCGATGAGAACAACAACATCCTTTCCATATATCCTTCCCTTCAGTTTGATAGATCCCGGTCCTGTGAAACCGACTACGGAGTTCAGGGATAATTCAACTGCATCTTCCATTACTTCAGCACCCTGCGGTTCTTCGTCTACCGGCGGCTCGGGTTCTTCTAAAATTTCTAATTCCTCGCCATTGGCTTGAACCACCAAGGCTCTCAATTCTCTAGCTTTGCAACGATGGCCAATGTGATATTTCTCCTCACATCTGAAACACAATCCTTTATCCCTTCGCGCCTGAAATTCCGCATCCGTCATCCGCCTTATGCCCCCTTCTCTTCTAGGGTTAGCATTCGCATTGCTGGTGAGGGTGATCGTTCGTGTCTGTTGGGCCTCCCTTAATTTTGGTGCCTCCTTCTTAGGTCCATAATCCACCTTCGCCTCATAATGGACTTTGGTCTCAGTGTGGACTTTGGGCCGACTCACTCTGGGCCCGTCTTCTTCGTCACGCGTCAACTCCCGATCCTCCACCAACTGAGCCTTTTCCATCATCTCTTCCAGACCTACTGGTCGGAAGCACCGGACTTCAGCCTGCATCACTGGTTTCAGACCATTCATAAAGGTGTTTTCCAAGACCTCGTTCGAAAGATGTGGCAGTGGGGCTACCAATTCCTCAAAGGTTTCGCAATACTTCTTCACGGTAGTCTCCTGTTTGATGGCCAAGAATCGGCCACATACATCTCCCCCATCTTTCTTTTTCCGAAACCGCTTGAGTAGACGAAATTTCAGGTCCCGCCAATCCTTAAAGGGTTCCCTTTCCTCATTCGATCGGTACCAATTAAGGGCTACACCTTCAAAACTTATAACAGCCACGGTTAACTTCTCGAGATCAGAGAGTTTGTGTATTTGGAAATACCTGTCAGCCCGAAATAACCAATTATCTGGGTTCTCACCCCCAAACACTGGCATTTCAACCTTCTTGAACTTGTGACGACCGGAGTGGTTATCCTCCCCGTCCACGGACTGAATTGGGACATTCTCATCGTTGCTGGTCCCGGAATGTTCACCGGTCTCCCGCGAGTCCTTGCGTTGTGGTGCTGATCCGTCGGTGACCGCTGAAGGCTCTTGCCGCCGGAGTAGGGCTACCTCTGATGCCAACGTTGAAATGGCCTTGCGGAATTCCTTCAGTCCCTCTTCAATCACGGGAAGGCGCTGGAGGTCCTCCTTTATTGCAGCCAGTTCACGTTCGTTGCTCTCAAACCGCTCTTCCGTCTTCTTCTGAGTCATCTTCGTTCCCCTGCCCAGGATGTTTTACGCTCTGATACCAATTTGTAAGGTATCTCCTTACTATGTATTGGAATCTTCAACAGAGAAATCAAACAAACACACCAAACTAATCCAGCAAGTTCTAGAGTGCTGGTTCTCTCCCACCTTTACAAGGTTCACACTAAAACAAAAGATATCCTACCCTAACTAAGACAAAAACATATATACTTCCACAATCTGGCCTAACGACTTCCAGTAACTTCCTCCCCCCTATTCGAAACTCCTCCTTGTGCCCACCTTCCCACATAACTAACTCGGTGGTGTAATTCCCTTCTTGCCCCTCCTCGAATAAACTTGGAGAACTGGTGGTCTAACACATAGAACCTAGCAAGGAACCACACCTCACTAGGATCCCTCTCAAACTCCCTAAAGGTCCTATTGTTTCTCTCACCCCACAAAACATCGCAAATCCCTGCTTGCCACAAAAACTTCTCCTTCTCCTGAAACGACGAATGGACAAATGGAAGAAGAACTCCTCGAACATCTCTTGAAGACCTTTGTCTAACAAATTGCAAGCCAAACACCTCAAAGAAGGAAGTCCAAACCGTCCGAGGAAAGTCTTCCTCCACCATCCACAACAAAGAATGCAACAAAACAGTCTGGTCAAAGTAGGAAACTTCCTCAAAAGTTAATCTAAAGTATTTACTCTTCCATGGATGACCTACCAAACCAAAAACTTGAACTTTCTTGGGAACTTTCACCTTCCACAAACCAGAAAAATGGACTCACTAATCGGAGAGGGATTCAATAAGCACTGAAAAGGGGGAGGAAGTCTATATACATACTTGGTTTCTTTGTAGCCCTTTGGGGCCAAGCTCACCTATGGATGAAAGGGACTTTGGAGAGCTCACTGGTCAGGGATTTGAAGACCTCAGATTGGCATAGCCTTTCCCTAATTTTGGATAACTGGAGACCAAGCTCGCAGATGGACAAAAGGGAGTTTGGCAGGTGTCTTCTTAACTGAAATCATACTCTGCTCTATTTCATATGATCATTGAATGTTTAGCTAGGTCAATCTCTGCAATTTGGGGGTGGAAAATGTCCTATAAGGATTAAATTCTTGCATGTCTTCACTCTTCATGAAATTAACACAACCAAGATTACAAAGATTAAATTCTTTGGACCAATATCCTCCAACCGATGTGGGGTGGCTTATTCAAAACGAAAACTCAAGTTCTTTGGCTGAATGCAATAGAAACCATTTCATGGTAGGTGTTGAAGATTATTTCAGTGCAGTACATCCCCCAATCTCGGGTGTAAAAACGGTACTTGGCCAAGCTCTTGCCTTGGGCTACTTCTTGATGGCAAGCCAAGTTTTTTTGGGCACCTATTATTGAGCGCATTAGAAACACACTCCACAAATGGAAAATTGAAGTATGCCTTCCTCCCCAAGGAAACACCTTTGAAGGACCTTTGACTGAAATCAACGTTATTTGTCCTTCCAAAGACTGCAAACCAATGAACCTCCAAAGACAACAGGCCAACGGACCTCCCATTCTTCAGAATCTTTTACCTTCCAAAGCCTAGTAATTAAGGAGTGAATGATGCGGTTGGAGTCCACCCCATGAATACTCCAACTATTGAGAAAGAGCCACAAGATGAAACATTATAAGGTCTAGAATATTATCTCAGAAGATCGATACTTCCATTTGCCCTTTTGCATAAATACGTCAAAAGATATTTATAATGATTGGGAAGTATCTCGATATCCAATCCACTGTTATGTCTAAAGTTTAAGACGGTTGGACTAAGAGATTCAACTAGAGCAAAGAAAGAAAATGTTCAAAGACCAAATGAAGTCTTCTAAGCAGCACTATAAATTAGAAAATAAGACAACCATAGAGTTTCATGCATCTATAAACACACCTGCAGCTTGAGCTTCAGCCTTGTAAATTGACCTTGAAAGATGTTGAATTTGACTTCCAGCATTCCTGTATATTAAAATAGTCAGATTCAGATAATCGAGTAGTACTAAACTTTTCTAAGTTTTGACTACTATTATGCTTCTACATCAGCTCGTTGTGGCCGTATTTCATATCCTTTTCAGCTAGGGCAGCCCTCTCAAGCAGTTTTTTGCTCTCCTTCTTCATCAGGTCCACTGAAAGGTTCAACTCCTTCACATGCTTCTCAGCCTTTAAAAAATTTGCCTGCTCAAAGGGGGAAAACAATTAACAATAATCAACGAGAGAAATACAGTGCAGAGCAAAGGAAAATAATGAACTAATTCACAGAGCTGTCAAAACTCAGATTGTTCCAAATTCCACTCAGTTGGCGTACATACAATGAGAATGCATTCATCAACAACTTAATCATAATCCGAGATAGAATAGTTGAGAAAATATATAAGGAAACAACCTCCTCAGTTTGAAATCGACCCAACGTATGACGAAACAGAAATCTTCTTGGTCCTACAGAGAAGAGCAATCCTTAAAAAATAAAGCCAACTTTACAGACTCAAAAAGAGAAGGAGAAAACCAAACATAGAAGGAACTGATCGAACACAGATCATCAATGCAATTTCAGGCAGGCAAATAACGATAATAACTTAGAAATTTTTTACCCAGGCTGACACAAATAAAAAGTGACTAACACTGCATATGTAACCAAAAAGAAAAAACTTGATTAGAGTTTCTTTCTATTTTTCACCTTGTTCTGGCATTTTCTTCCTCTTCAATTAGAAACAAAATTCATTGATGTGGTTGATGGTTTTTTGTGAAATCTGTTATCATCATTTGTAGCTTGCTAAAAATCAGATTGCCCAAACGTATGCAAAATAAATTTCAAACGTATCTCTAGAAGGTTTCTTGAAAACTTTTGTGGAGGAGATAGATATGTAAGTTTTATCTCTAAGTTGGGTGCTTTCTTGTATTTTCCGAATTCTTATATTTATAATTCTTGGTTTTATTGATCGTAGGGGAGATCTTTGTATACTCCTAAAGGGAATTCTGCCTTCACAATTTTTCATTATTTTAGGGATTTTTTTCCTTTTCAAAAAAAAAAAAACAAAAAAAATCATTGTTACAATGAAAATAATAGAAGGTAGAACAAAACGGCTAGCTCTCAAACAAAACCAAGGAAATTATATGAAGGCTCTTCAATTGACAATAATAGAAGAGATAGAAAAATTAGAAAAAAAAGAAAAAGTTTGAACAATTAAAACACCATAGTGAAGCCCTAAAAATATTCCTCTGAAAAGTTTGGTTATACTCGGTGCTCTCTAAGAGTGAGAGGCATTTCTAAGTGAACAACCCTGATCTTTCCAAGATTTGACTTCTTAAATATACACGGATGCGGACCCATTTGGAGACTATCATTAATCATTAAATTTCTTCCAAAATTGAGATCCAAGAATTCTCAATATTCCAATATTAAAAAACAGTGGTCATTTTACTAAGAGAGGTGTAAAGATTAGGGAAGGGGGAAATACCCCTTCATAGTAGTAGCTCATGCATCCTCCCAAAAGAGAATAGATCCACCATTCGCCAAGAATAAATTTGACTTTAGAGGAGAAAAACAATTTTGCATTTAGGAACTAGCAATGAAGAAGAAGAACCATGGGCTTCTAACTAAACTAAAATAACAAACATCCTGAATGACTCCCTGAGTCCTTTAGATAATAGGAAACTCCGGCCAACGTTGCCACACATGACACAAGAGTCTTGAGAACTTTAATCCAAACCATAAGGGACACCACTAACTTGACTACTAGTTTAATATTTCTCATGGTTCTTTTTCATCACTCTCTTTCCCGGTTCAAGCCTATATTACATAACTCTCTTCTGATTATGCAAACAAACGAATTCAATCTAAAATCATTTTAATGAGTTAATTTCAATGAACTCATCTAAACATATTTGTCCAATTGATGCTGAATAGAACTATCGACTCCATTTGCAACATGACAAGATGACATGAGACCAAAACATTTTCCCTAAATAAGATATTGATGTGAAGAAGCTTGATGAGTCTCCTAAGAAAACAGAAATTACTCTCTTTTACTTGATTGGAGCTCCTTCTTGTGGCTCCTTTTTGTTGGCTTCTTTTTTGCATGCTTGTGTATTTTACATTTTTTTTCTCAATGAAAGCTCGGTTTCTCATAAAAAAAATAATAATAATAATAGTAACAACTAAGACTAGACCAATTAGTACAGGAGGTTAGAAGTGAGATCATTGAAATTTGCACTTAAAATACAACTAATCACCAGTTTCCATGTTAGAGGCAAATATTTACTCCATACCTCGCATAATGAGAAGGCCAGCTGTAACAGCAACTCCAATCGTAGCAGCTGGGTGGTCCCTTGCTATATTAAACTCATCTACACAGTGATATCATAACATAAATAAATTTAAATGTGATTGCAAAAATAAAATCAAAACTTTTCACAACAAGGTAGTTTCTTTCCCTCTCTCTCTTCTTACTTTCTATGAAAAGATATGATTAGAAAAAAAAAAGTGTATGACCCTCCCATCAGGAGCTAATAAAAACTAACCCAAGTTGAGTTAATTACAGAGGCTAAAAAGAACAATGCCTACTGTGAGATACTGAAAGAATACGAATAAATTTATCTTCTCGGGATATCCTTGCCTCTAAATTTCCTTGGGCAATTTTTTGAGGGAACAAGAAACAAACTTTTTAATAGTTTAGTGAAAAGTACACAAATAATCCACCAACTATATTAGTCTTACGAGAAGTTACACCTTTTTGTGTTGATCCCAGAGATAGAATAATTAAAAAAGATTCAGATAAAGAATACCATGAAGAAGCTCAAAACTTAGCTAAATCTGCCACTTCCCCCCACCAATCTTGATATTGAAAAGTTCAATTTTCGTCTCAAACCAAATATTAGGTGAATCCTTATCCAGTATATGTTGGGATGTAGTTAAATTAGTGAAGATAGGTTTAGTACAAACATGGTATATTCATTCAAGTTAATCCATGTATCCTCCACATCAAGAAATTCAGAAATTTTTTCATTCTGAAATCGACCATAAATTTTAATCACATATCTTGCAAGTAAAATCAGTGGTGGTGAAAGGAATTTATAAATGGAGATCAACAATGGCAAAGGAAACTAAATCATACACAGCACACAGTTCTAATTCACTTCCTAACTAATTTCAACAAGAATGACTATGACAATTGGCAATATTCCTGTCAAGCCAATATGCGGAAGTTCTAAAGCATGCAGATAATCAGAGAACAAGAAACATAAAAAGAGACCTTTAACTTTGCTTAAAAAAGCATCTTCGTGAGTTTTAAATTGTGATGCTGCTCGGGGTACAAAATCCTGAAAGATGATTGTATTCATCCCAAAACAGATTAATAAGAGTATAACATTTTCACAGTAAATAATAGTGGCATAAATTGCAGTACACATGACTGAGAAAAAGCAATAATGATCATTCATACACAACCATCAATAGTAGGACAAAGAGCAACGGACACACTGCATGAGCAGCTAACAGGACATACAATATCAAACACAAAAACCAGACAGGTATCAGTACCGAAAGCCCACAAAATTAACTTAATCCCACAAAAAATGAATGGTCAGAATTTGTTATTCCTTCATTAACCTGTGCATTTCTTTTTTTTTTTTTTTTTTTTTGAAAAGAGACAATATCGACTGTATTGATCAAAGAGGAAACATACAACCTAAGGGACACACTGCATGAGCAGCTAACAGGACATACAATATCAAACACAAAAACCAGACAGGTATCAGTACCGAAAGCCCACAAAATTAACTTAATCCCACAAAAAATGAATGGTCAGAATTTGTTATTCCTTCATTAACCTGTGCATTTCTTTTTTCTTTTTTTTTTTTTTTTTTGAAAAGAGACAATATCGACTGTATTGATCAAAGAGGAAACATACAACCTAAGGGCCAGGGGTAGAGAGAACCCCTCCCCAAAAAGACAACAAAATAAAGATCCAAATCTGGAGAGCCTTCCAATCGTCATAGACAAGCTATAATTACAAAAAGAATCCCTATATAACGATATCCACCACGAAGCTGTACTCTGTACATTTTCACAAAAAATGTCTAAACTAGCAGACTTCCCATCGAACCTGTGCATTTCTTAACTTTATACTTTGATAGGACACCAACCTCATCCCCAAATTGCATCTGTTCCAGGCTCCAGGCAAGCCCAGACATTTCAATTCTAATTGGTCTCCAAAAAAGCAAGAGTCCGTTTGATCTCATAATTACATCAACCAACATTTCCATGAATCTAGCAATTGTCGATCTTCCAATTTTAGCACAAAAATTCTTTGTTAAAAGTGACGAGGGTTCTGTTGTATCGTAAATAGCATGTGCATCATAGAGCAAGCAGCGAGCTGCTACAAGCCTACAACTATCATCAGATTTCGGCAGGAACAAGAAAGGGCAGGACTAGGATCTCAAGCACAGAAAAGGCAGGAAGATATGAAATCACAGAAATCTATTTTATTGTTATTTTTTTCTATTGCTTTTTTTTTTTTCACGTTTGACAATAGCCTCAGAAATAAATAGGTATCTTCAAAGTCCATATTTCAAAACAACACTTTAATGTTTTTCACTGTCCCCTCATCACTCACCAGAAATTTCGTGAGAAACTAATTGGGAGTTTTGGGAATGTGTAAGAGTTAGGAACAGAATTCTAAACTAGTTTATAATCCCAAATCTTTTTTATCTTTCTTCACACAATTTACCAATCAATGAGCACGATAATTTGCTTCTTCGTTTCTTTTAAATTTTGTTTCGATCATTTATCAAGCTCCACATAGTCATCGATCGTTCTCTCTAATAGAATAACCAAACGCCCCTTTCTCACAACTCTTGTATAAAGTGAAGACTTCAACTGAATCAAGATCGAACAAGATACTCTCAAACTTTCATTAATGCAAACTAAGATAAACCCTGATTATGAAATATAATGGAATTTCAATAGTACGATCGACTCGCTGTACTGGTGATATCGATCCAACGACTGAAGTAATGCATCCAACAAACTATACAGATAGCATATGAGAATGAAACAAAAATAAATGTATACAGAATGATTCTGAATTCGAAAAATTGACTGGGTGGAAACCTGGAATGAACGGATGTGGGAAGAAGAGGCCTCTTGGAAAGAACGAGCAGAGCGAATGGCAGAATCCTTCGATTGAACAACCGTGCGCTGCAGGTCCTCCGCAATTGACGATATGGAAGATGCTGACCTTACATTCTCGAGCGATGACTCCGGTTGCTGCTCCTCTCCGGCGCCCATTTCTTCTCCGATTCTGGCGGACGGTGCTTTGCCTTCAACTCTCTCCTCTGCCGACGCCGCCGTACAAGTTCCGACCAGTTTATGAAGTGCGATGGAAAGGGTCCGCTTCCCGGCTTATTTTTCTCCCCCAAATAAAACTTAGGAAATTCAATAGGAGTTTTAATAAATAAATAAATAAATATTTAGGTTAAATTATAAATATGTGTTTATTGGGTGGTTTTGATTTAAAAGTTTTTCAATATTACCCTACGAGCTCAAGGTTGAATGTTCAAATCTCTCACCTTGGAATGTTGATGTGTTAGAAAAAAAAAATCCAATATTAATTTTACGATTAGAAGTCACTATGTTAATTTCAGTAGCTTAACAATTATACTATCGTCAATATTGATATGACTCTTTTTTTTTTTTTTAATAACAATATTGATATAACTCTCTAAATAGACATAATTACCATCTTGAACATCGATAATTAGATCTATCACTCATTGAAAAACACTAAAGATAAAAGATTGTATTCGAATTCATCCTGCTGCAAAAATATTAACATTGAAATTTTATAATTTAATCTCGTACCTAATAGGCCTTTTATGTCAATTTTGTTATTTAAAAATCATACGTTTGCTGATTTTTTTTTTTTGTAGTAAAGTATGGCTTTTTGGCGAGGTAATTAAATTAACTTATGATAGTAGTTCAATATTTTTTTGGCAAGTGACACTAAACCTATTCACCCCTGATCTTAAAAGACAAACAAATTAAGTCAGATAAAATCAATTAATCAAGACATTTTATATAAGTTATATAGTTTTTTTAGAATGTATAAGTTATGTTATAGGCAATTTTGGACCACCCCGATATACAAGGAGCTAACGAGGACAACCAGGGAGGAATCGGGCTGAAAGATGGACCAAGGGGGCAAAACCGGCAAGTGAGACGGGCCAAGACCGAAGGGGTCGGGTTTTAGGCCCGTTCGGTCTCGTCTGGTCCACACCGCCTCTGGATGCCCCGGTTTCGCCTGGTTTGACCTAAAACGCCTCCGAAACCCTAAAAAGGCTAGGAGGATGAACAAGTATTTATATCCCTCTTCGCCACTGAAGAGGGGATCTCGAATTCTATCCCCAAACTCTACTCTCTATTCTCTGCTTTCTCCTCTTGCTCTTACTTTTCCACGCCCCTACCTGCTTGCTGACTTAAGCATCGGAGCCGGTGTGGCGATCACCGTCTTCCCCCCTCAACTACAAATTTACTGTTGGTGGCACGTGAAGGTCAGGTGAGATCTTCTGGCCAAAATCGACCATCAACAAGTTATATAGTTAGATGTTAGAATCTCTATCTATGTCAATCCAAGCAAGCTTATTGATAAAGTATAAATTGTTATCTCAAAAGTCGATGGTTGAATTATTCACTAGATAATTGTTGGATTAAAAAAATATCTATATCTATATATTATTTATATGAAAAAAATATAAACAAATTATGATGCTTTTATAAGTTTGAATTTCCATTTAGCATATGATTTGATATTTTAAAAAATGTATAAAATCGTGATGAAATTGGCTTTGCCCACGATTAAAAGAGTTAAAAAAAAATTAAGAAAAAAGCACGATTTTTTTTTCCATATATCGAACAAGCCAATCAACGAGACACACGTGTGCGACATCCATTGGGCCTTGACACACCGAAGAGAACCGCCACGTGAAAACAGCAATCAAACCCTTAAAATTCCGAAAACACCCCTCAGTCCAGGTCACGATCCCACAAACGTCAAAGGGTAAAATCGGAAGGCAATAAAAAAGAGGCCTCAAGAGATAAATCCCTGAACCGCACAAATCCAAAGATCCCACAAACTCCTTCGCATAAACGGATCCTTCCTTCTCTCTCTCGTTTTCTTCTCTCTCGAAACCAAAACTCAAAACTCTCTCCATTTATAAACCTCTCCTCTTCGTCTCTCTCACATTCCCAGATATAAAACATCTCGCTTTTCAAATTCTTCCCGCTCCCCCATCAATCCTTCACCTACTTCTCGCGATTTCCCCTCGAAATTTCCGTTCAGATCGACGGGAAATTCTTCGCTCAATTCTAGATTTTCCCATTTACACGAGGTCTGGCTTTTTTGTTCTTAATTTCGTTTGGTTGGTCTTGCGATCGACGGATCGTGTGTGTTGGGGCCTGCCTTTGGGGTTTGATTTAGCTTTTTGTTGGTTGCGTGTCTCGTCTTCGTCAGCTGGCTTCTAGGGTCTGTTTTTGTTTGATTTTCCTGTATTGGGTCGTTGTGGATTCCCCGAAAGGATGGGTTTTTTTATATACCCCACTAATTATTGATCTAAGTGGAGCGGTTTTTTGTATGATCCCTTTGTTTCGTTTGACCTTCATCGTTAATTTGATAAATCTTTTCTTCGAGAAAGTGCGTCCGTGATTTCCGTTACATCATGGGTGGATTGCTATTTTTTGTTTATTAATGGACATGGAGTCTTGGTTTATTTATAATTCGAAGATGTTTTGCTCTGTTTTTGGGCTTGGGGTATTGAAAAAAACGCGAAGAGTGGTGGTTTTAGTGTTTTTTTTCCACAATAGTTATTTTTTAGCAAGGATTTAAAGAGTGGAGTTACGTCGTTGCAGAGATTTATAAGGAATGACAGATCAAGGCTTGGAAGGAGCCCAACCGGTCGATCTTAAAAAGCACCCTTCTGGGATTGTACCTACCCTTCAGTGAGTTCTAACTTTTCTAACCTCCTGTGCCTTCTAACTGTTGTGCGTGATAAGCTCTTTTTTGTAGGCCAAATCAAATTGTTTATCAGTATTAAGTGGTGAGTAATTGATATCGTAGACGTTTTTAGTGATTTTCATCTAGGAATTGGTTTACAATGGAAAAGAAAGTAGGTTAACCTTTTCGCCTAAGCTCCATACGAACCTCTTTGAGTTTTGATATTTTCAACTTTGAATGGGACAAAAATAAACCCAACTCTCAATCTCTCCGTCTCTCGCGTGCACACACACAGGGAACACAGTTATAGATTTTGATAATAAGAGGAAGTTAAACTGAAGTTCTAAAGATAAGTTACATCCACTAAAAAATTTAACGAGTTCACAAATCTCTTATTAGTTTGAATAGTTACTTTATGTAGAAAGATGTGAAGTTTGTCTATATATTAGTAGAAAGTTAATTAATTCTGATATATATAGAGACAAACAACTAAGAATTTATCAAGATTTGTGGTCTAGAATATTCTTTGTTATTGTGCTAAGAATAAGACAAAATTGTCATATCTAAGTGTAATATGTGATGAGTGATAACTAAGATAAAAGCATTATTCTGGCTGAATAAATTATTTTGGAAAAGACTCGCATTAACTATGTAGCATGAACACTTCGGATTGGGTAATGCATCCACTCCGAACACTCCAACATTTGTGTGCTTGTTAAGCACAGTTGACATTTGTCAAACATTGGTATAAAGTTATAAACACACCTCAAACATACGTGAACATTTTTAGAGTGAAATACATTATACATGTAAATGCTTTGCAAAGGCATTATTGACTTCAAATATTTTGATATAAAATGTTGTATCATAAATGCAGAAGAGTCATAAACTAAAACGAATTTTAGCATTGAACTATTGAAATGTATTAAAATATTACATATTTGAAAAATGATGATTATGAACATATTCTTTCCGTGCCCGTACACCCACGGGATATATGGGTGTATTATCACTTTTTTCCTAAAATCCATGAGAATTATTCTCAATGTGCCAAATGAACTTATGCTTAAAAAACTATTTTAGTTTTGAGAAATTGAAAATATTTTGAAGGACTACTGCAATTGCAATATAAATTAATTTCAACCCAAATCAGAGAATGTGGGTGTTGGTACCACTTTAGTTTCATTCCCTTCTTGATCGTCCTTTCCAGTTTTGAACTAAAAACTTAAACTGAAGTAGACAACCTCTTGTGATGATTTTTATACAAACAAGGCTGGTTTCTTTATTTGCTGGTCCATACTCCCTTTTGTGAAGTACAATGTCGGCATCAAATGTCTGTTTAGGCTTTACATGTTTGGGTACTCCATGTATGTACTGTATTTTTTTTTTTTTTTTTTTAATGTTTTTTTAATGAGTGTACAATGTATTATATTGTTTCTAGGAACATTGTGTCAACAGTGAATCTGGACTGCAAGTTGGATCTCAAGTCCATTGCCCTGCAAGCTCGCAATGCTGAGTACAATCCTAAGGCAAGTGGTGTTTTATGATAAGCAAATGCAGATAATTTTAGCAATTCATCATGGATGTTAAGAATTCCATTTTCAAGGTGGAACATTGTTTCCTTTTGCATTTCAATTTGATTTTTTTGAAGATTTTCGATTGCTATTTCAATGACAGCGTTTTGCTGCTGTTATCATGAGAATAAGGGAACCAAAAACCACAGCATTGATATTTGCATCTGGAAAGATGGTAAGTTATTTCCTATATATAATTTCCAAATGATGAGAATTGGCCTGCCATATTGCCGTTGCTTCCAATGATTTACTATATTTTTATGATTGTCATGAAGAAAGTCCTTGACCTTATTTGTGTTGGACACACAACTTTGTATCCTATTTACTTCTGTTAAAAAAGAAAAAAAATTTGGACATGTTGGACACGTCAAGACATGCGCTGGAGGCAGGTTGACCTGAAAAAACTCATTTTTTCCTTATTAAGACTACCCTTAAAAACCCATCTGGAAGAAATCATGAAGGTAGGTCCCTGTTGCTCACTGTTTTGCCACTATCACATTGCAATTTTTTTAATGTTAAATTTACAAATTTTATAAATTTAAAATATTAAATATTTCAGTATACACATATATTTTTTTAAAAAACGTTTCCCCAATGTTTCCGTTTCCTATTATCTTAGAAATTGACTTGTTACCATATTAGTGTCCATGTCTGGATCATGTTGTGTTATGTTGCATCTATGTCCTGCATTTCATGTTCATGCTGGTTAGATTCTCATATTTGTACTGTAACCTCTTCAAATTCAGAAGGCAAAATAACGAACAAGAAAGATACATGTGTGGACTGTTTGATTAAGGTTGGAGGCTTAATGGGATGGAGAAAAAATTGCCCATTTGATTAGGGGCATAATCCTGTATGCTATCTTATTATATAATAGTAACCTCAAACCCACCCACCTATCATTAAGACATTATAACCTTGACCAAAAGACTAGAGATTGACAAGAGATTTAAATCATCCCCCACGTTAAAACCATGAAGGCCTTTTGGGATATTATTCTTAAAACATTTGGGTGGTCCATTGCTCCACCAAATGATCCTACCCTCCTATCTCACACACTTGGGGGTCACCCTTTTAAAAGGGAGGAGAAGCTTATTTGGATGAACTTCATAAGAGCCTTCTGCATGGAGTGTTTGGTAAGAGAGGAATTGATGAATCTGCCAAGATCGCTTTCATTTCACAGTTCTTTCGACGCCATGATTCTTATAGTTGATTAATATTGGTGTAAATGTTCTTCATTCTTTCATTACTATAGCTATAATTCTCTCTTTTCCAATTGGAGAGGTTTTAGGTAATTCCTTCGGATGGGGGTTTGCCTCTCTTTTGTAATTTCAATTTCATACCATCAATGAAATTATTTCTTATAAAAAAAATCCCACCCCACAGTTTTGAACTTAAAAAAAAAATCTCAAACCAATATTTACAATTTACTCTCCTAATACCATTTCCCTTGGAATGTATTTGAACTTGATGAATTTGTTTGAATTGAATTTAGGTTGAGTGAGATTCTTCTGTGCTTAATGTGCCACTGTTGTTATAAGAATGGATTCTTTTGCTTGTAAATTGATTGTTGCACTTTCAGAGTATCTTGTTTTAGCTATTCAGATGTATGATGTGGTGTAGGTCTGTACTGGAGCTAAGAGTGAACAACAATCAAAATTAGCAGCAAGAAAGGTATTTAATTTCTTTCTAGTGTTTTGTCTTTTAGTGTGTAGAGGTTGTAAAATCATCTCTATATATTGGCTGTTAGGATATCGATGATAGAATCGCACAGCTTGAGAAGGTCTACTTGAGTTTATCTTAAAATATTATCATTTGGTTCATTATTTTTTTCAAAGGGCAATCTTTTCTTTCAATGAAGGCGCGGTTTCTTACCAAAAAACATAATAATAATAAATAATGTGAAATTATTCTTGATCAGAGGTTGTCTGCAACACTTGGCCCCTCTATTAATTAAGCATGGTCTATGTATTATGGCTTTACCAACAGCTCCAAAGTCTAGTAAAAAGAAGAAAGGGGCTACTACAGGGAAGAAACAAAAAATACCATGGCAATATATAGAGATGATTTTACAACCTCTTTCATTTTTTTCAATGAAGGCGCAGTTTCTTACCAAAAAACATAATAATAATAAATAATGTGAAATTATTCTTGATCTGATATTGTACCTTGTTTCCACTTTCCAGTATGCCCGAATTATCCAAAAACTTGGGTTTCCTGCCAAGTTTAAGGTATGTGTATCTCTACCCCTCACTGCAATTGCCATGGGACACTACTTAGATGTTTTTTTGACCAAAGAAAAGACGAAACATCTTTCAGTAATAATGAAAGAAGACAAAAGAGAAAGGGAAGATAAAATATACAGAGAGTTTTGGTTAAGAAACTTGGTTATTAAAATTAAGATTATGTATCTCATTTATTCGCACATACTTATTTTGGCCAAATTTTCCCACAATAATTCACGTATAAATTGAACAATGAATTATCCCATGATTCTTTTAGTCGATGATTTTTTTTAATAATTTTCTCATTTATTTAGTGTTTGTTCTCTTCTTGTATATATTGTTAATCTGGTGCAGGATTTTAAGATTCAGAATATTGTTGGCTCATGCGATGTTAAGTTCCCCATAAGGCTTGAGGGTCTTGCATATTCACACGGTGCCTTTTCAAGTGTAAGCTCTAGATCTTTATCTTGGTCTCTACGTGTATTGTGTATTGTATTCCATGGGGAAGTTCCTATGTCCTCATTAGTAAATTTGTCAGATTCAAGCATTTTCTGCTAGAATACCTGTTCTGTTATATTCTTTTTGGGGCATGACTTGAACGTGTATGTCCATGTATGTGTTTGACTATGATTTCTCCAATTCTTGTAAGTGATTCTGTGATTTGGATTTTTCATGGGAAACTAGTCCAGTCCTCAACACGTTTTTGATGGTTGTGGCGTTTTAGTGATATATGCTAAAGTATTGGTCATGATAGAGTTTGCTAGTGATGAATATGTTTAAATTGCTTCATGGTAATTGTCATTCGCTATATATTTTATCAGGTTAAACATTATAATTTGATGTTGAAGTTCTTAGATATTTGGAATGTGAACTCATTATTAAAACTCTGATCTCCTTTTCTTTTTCAGTACGAACCAGAGTTATTTCCTGGATTGATTTATCGAATGAAACAACCGAAGATCGTGCTTCTCATTTTCGTTTCTGGAAAAATAGTTCTCACTGGGGCTAAGGTAATACTTGATTGCCGTTTCCTTGCTTGCTAAAATCTGTGCCTTGTAGTAATTGGCCTTTGCTCTGGTTTTACCTGTTTAGACAGCGCTTCTTCTCAGGCTTTGGTTTGACTTGATCATTCCTCCCTTCAGTTCAGTTTTTCTTCATTACAATTATTTCTTGTTAAAAATGAAAGAATGGCAGTTATACTTTGCCTCGTAAATGAAAATGTTTTTAGAGATATCATATAGGATGGGAGCAACTGTTAGTAGGTGGTACGATCTTTAGTAATGGAGGAAAGTTCACCAATAATGGGTAAGATAACAAAGAATTTTGGGATAAATACTATTAAGTTAGGTATCATAAAGATTGTTAGAGTATTGAGAGTATATTAGTAATTAGCTAAAGAGTTTGTTAGCCGGAGCTGGGAGCTGGAAACTGGTTATGAATAGAGTAATGGGGCAAACAATGGTTTAGTTGTTCTAGTCTGGGCTTCATATTGACTAGGATGGTCTCCAAGTTATTCGTTGGATTTTTTACTGTTTCACTATAATTCTCTGGTATATGTTGCGTGATTATGAATCAACTGTCAAAGATTCAATCACCCATCATATTGGGGTTTAGTATGATTTATGGTCACTTTTGACCAACCAAGAACAGAATTACAGGTTTGCATGACACTCTTATCTGTGAATATTCTGTATTTTGAACTCTTTCAGGTGAGAGAGGAGACATATACAGCATTTGAGAACATATACCCAGTGCTTACAGAGTTCAGGAAAAACCAGCAATGGTAAGATGCTTCAACTCTAAAACTCTCAAAACTTCAATATGGTGACCAATACACCTTTTTGCAATGCTTGTTTCCTCCTATACATTCTCTTGGACTGGATTTCATAGCATGTAGAACTGAATCTGAATTTTGTGCTGGAAGAAACTAATAATCTGAAGGAAGTTCTGTTTGCAGATTTTTCAGTTTCGGACTAGCCATCTGGGAGGTCGATTTTCCTTCATGCTTTGAAAACAAACTGACTGGCACACAGACAGAAGCTAGCAGGAAAGAAGTGTATTTATCGAGAGATTGCTTCCTGTTTGAAGATATGGAAGACTTTCGGTTTTTGGCATGAAATGAAGGTCTAGTGATAGAGCGTTGCATGTCTTTTAGTGTCTGTCTTTTTTTTTTTATTCTGATCTCTGTGGGTATTATGTGGTCAAAGTGGAGGATTCAGGATTGTGTATAGAAGAATTTTTGTTCCATTAACTGACACCAGACAATTATGCAATTTATATTAAGCTTTACACAATGACGTGTCATATAGTTCTACTTTATAAATAGAATAAATTAGAAATTATTTGATCTTGGAATAGTGAATATATCAATGTCTTTTTTATCATTATTATTATGGTTAAATTATAAGTTTGGTATTTGGAAAGTTAGAATTTAGCTGTTGATATAGCCATATAGTTAGTCTCTGAAAAACCCAAAACCTCATAAATAGTTTCTACCCTTCGAAGTAACAAAAAAACCTCAAAATTTTAACCAAATAACTTGAATCATGTGGCTGTTATCTATTGTTTTTTTTTTCTTTCTTGATAAAATGTAATGTAGGGGATTTGAATCTCTTGGTCGAGAGTATATGTTTTATTTTAGTTATGTTTATGTTGGTTATTATCAAGTGATTTATGAAAGGGTGATATATTACTTTTTAAAATTTAGTTTAATTACTTTGACAAAATTAAAACGTGACATTGGTTGTTGCTTGGTCAACATTTATGTCTGAAAATTTGTTGGTTCAGTATGTTTATATGTTGGTTAACATGCAATAAATTAAGTCATTCTGTCTCTCTCCACCATTTTTTTTTTTTTATAGAGGACAAACTTTATCACATTAGTCCTACTCCTACCCTCTCTCTCTTTACTTTCTCTTTCTTTTTCAATTTTTTTTTTAAAAAAATACATAATGGAGCTGGTTCATGGATTGTGGCATGGCTGCTGAAATCTTAAAAAAAAAACTTAGAAAATGAGAAATTTTTAGGTGCTCTTGATGCAACGAGACATGTAATTTTGTATCATTGGATGTAAGAGGGAGAAATAGCAAAAGTACTTCAATTTTGTATCCAACGATGATTAGGAACAGACAAATTTGAAGATTTATATCCGACGGTTTTAAAAAGAGGACCTCATTGCATCGTGAACAACTAATAATTTTTCCTAAAAAAGACCCCATAATTCATTTGGTAGTTTGGGATTGAGAGCTTTAAAAAAAAAGCTACTTCATTTGATAGTTTTGAAATAAATTAAATAATATTATCTACTTAAATTGGTAATTATCGATTTTTTTTAAACAAAAACATCATCTCAATGGAAAATCTTAGTGATTTTTTCTTTTGTAGTTGCAGATCTCGTTTAAAAATAATCTACAGCAAAATTGAAATTTGAATTACACTGATGAAATTTAAGATAGTTACTACTTCATTTTTTAAAATCCAACAACTTTATTGAATTTTAATCTAGGTATTACAAAATTTTCAAGTAAAAAAATTAGAATAAGTAAATAAAAAAATGGCATTTTTTTTCAATACAGGTATTAACAAGAACTATGATAAAAGCAAAGAGGGGAAAACGCAGTATTTTTTTTGGAGCTTTATTTTTTTTTTTTTTTATTATTATTTTTTTGAGATTAGCTTTATTTTTATTTATTATTGATGATAAAAGCACAAAATAAATATAATTACTTTTTATTCCCAAGCATCTTGATATCCAGACATCATTGACTCCAACCATCTACATTATTCAACAATGAACAGCCCCTTACAGCCACCAACAATGTGACATCAAGGCTTCATTCATTGCCATTTACAATCAAATTTTAGATATCCATGTTCAATGAGACTCTGCTGGAATCAAGAACATATCTTTGTCTGTTAGAAAGCAGCCATTTCTGAAGATGGAGCCAATCTAATGTGCATGTTTGGTTATGATCTAATACTTTACAGTTGATTTGATGGCATCCAATATCTGCACCAACCCAAAAAGAAGGTAATACACTGGTTAGGAATGAGCTTTTTGAGAAATATTTTACAAGAAAATGAAAAGTACTCTCTCACTTTGTTCTTAGTAGGCATGTAGAAAGGTTCAAAGACAAGAGGGAAGGGAGTGTCCAATCCACAAACTCTGGAAACAGGGGCTTCCAACTGCAAGAGAGAGAGAATCATTTTGTCTTTCTACATCATTTGAATACAGCATTGGGACTTGTATATATCTGGACTACAAAAGCGAAACATTATAAAACTAGACCTTTTCGACCTCATGTCTGTTTTGGAGATAAGAAAAATACCTTTTTGGTCCCTAAGGTTTGGATAATAGGCCAGTTTGGTACTTAGCTTTCAAAATCTTACACTTTCCTCTCAAGTTTTATAACAGATTACAATGAATCTGTAAACATTCGGATAGACCCTGACCTTCCCAATTTCAGACCAAAAGGTTCAAATACTAATCTTGGATTGGGTGTAGTGAGATCAAAGGTCTTAGCGTACTAAAATATCATAATATTCTCCAAAGATTTTAATCTTTGTACCATTGGGAGCGGATTCATTTTTCTGACGTGTACAAGTATTTTCGTTTCACTGACGACTTGCCTATGGCAGATAGGTTCTGATATGGGATTATCTGGACTACAAAAGCCAAACAAGGTTCTAGATCAACATACTTTTTCTTCCATTCAAACCCATTTTGGTTTTCTTTTTGACGATTTAATCCTATCCAATCGAATTTAAGAGACAAGGGAGATCAAATATGTGCACAAGTAAAAGCATAATTTTTGTAACATAAATATAGATGAAGAAAAAAACATTATTATTGAATTACCATGCCTTTTCTTTTAAGGTAAAAGGGTCTGATACATATGTATAATATTGTATCACGGTATCCATCTCTTTGTTTGTGATCCTTAATCTATTTAAAAATTCTATTTTTAACCATAGCAATATGCTGAAAATACATGCTTACCCGTAAGAAGCAGCGTTCGACAATAGAAGCGGATATTTCAGCACCAAAGCCTCCAGTAACCGGAGCTTCATGGCTGATCTACAGAGAGAAACGGCAGTTGGTGATAATCTATGTTTGTCTCAGTTAAAGTTTTCCGGAAGCTTTTTATAAAGAAAAGAAAATAAAACTTACAAGAAGTCTCCCAGTCTTTCTAACCGAGGTCTCCACTGTTTCCTTATCCCAAGGTATTAGAGTTCTCAGGTCTATCAATTCACAGGAGATTCCATCCTGCAATATATATCAAGAAAATCGAAACAATTTGCATATTATTCTTTAAATGGATGTCGATCCTATTCGGATCCTAGGGATTTCACAGACTGAAATGTTGAAAATTAAACAGATTACACACATTCTTCGAAGGTTCAGATTAAAATGTTGAAAAGCTGTCGTCCTTCAGTAACCAAAATTCACCATTTTGAAAGGTTTGGAAAAAATGAGGAGTATTGAGCATTCACACAAAGCATTTTAACTCAGATAAGTATACACTCCCATTTTCCCATAGGTACCCCATTCAGAGGCGTACTAGTTTCTTTCATTGCTAGATGGATTTGAAGTTTAGAATAACGACAAGCCCAAGGGGTGGCCCTGGTGGTAAAAGGATTGAAATGTTTGGACAAGCCCTCCGAAGTCCTAGGTTCAAGTCCCCCAAGTGGAAAGCTTAATAATTTATGACCCTGTCTCTCGAAGCTAGACTTGGGGTGTGCGAAGCCACCCGAGTAATTAGTTGGAGTTGGCCAAGAGCATAATGCAAGGGATAGAGACCTCCTAGAACCCTGGTTACTAAAATAAAAGTATAGAATAACCACACCGTGAACCGATAGAAGAACAAAAATTGAATGAAATTGAGTGTGGGCAAGATGGAAAGTTTCCCCTTCCCACCGATAAGTAAATTAGTGAAAGAAATTCAGCCTGCCGATATAATATATATATATTATATACAAGTATTTCTTGCAAATGAAATATAAATCAACCAATCCTTGACCATTTAGAACTTAGAAGCATATCAAAGTTCATTGTCATATTATGTCATATTATACAGATACAAGAAGAAGTCTTCGCTCCAAGGAAAACTTTCTGCAAGTAAATTCATAACCATGAAACATCTTTTACATTTAGATGAATCATGACCTCTTTTATCTCTCTTATCTTTACTTTCTATAGAAATATTTAGCAAAAAATAATGTAAAGTGCCAATTTTTTTTAAACAGGAATCATAATCTAAAATTTCGTTTGCTAGGTTTATTTGAGACCGTGTCATCATACAAACAAGAGAGAAAATTAAGGAAAAGATATTTACTTTTTCAGCATCAATACAGGCCTGTTCCATTACAGAGAGTTGCGCTCCCCAACCAACCAATGTAATATCACTGCCTTCTCGGATCACCTGAATATCAGGTTCACTAAAAGTCGCATCAATATGCAATATGGAATTATTGATGAATAATTGGAAGGAACAAAAAGAAAGAAAGAAAGAAGCTTACCTCTGCTTCTGAAAGAGGCAACATGTAGTCATCCTCAGGAACTTCTTCAACTGCCAAACGGTAAAGCCACTGAAGACCAAGACTTGGTCAAAATATTTTCATCCCCTTTGAACCAAAGGATCTAGAAAAGTTCTCATGAAAAAGAATTACCTTGGGCTCAAAAAATACAACAGGGTTTTGATCACGGATACATGAAAGTAACAATCCTTTGGCCTGGTATGGGCTTCGTGGGATGACAACCTGTTTAGCACAAGAATGATGATAAATTAAAAAGAAAAAAAGTTAAAGTAGCAATTCATGCAAAAAAGGTTAATAGAATAACAAAATAACTGACAAACATCCTAAGTTAAGTTTATTCTCCAACGAAGTTAAGTTCTGGTGCAGAGTGAAAGGTGTGTCCGAAGGAATAGAATTATGATTTCTTTTCAATAGATTTATTTCAAGAAACGCAACGATGAAAAGACCCCATCCCAGTATCTTCCCAATCTGGTACCTTCTCTACAAAAATAGCTTGGAACTGATAAAGAGTGTTGCTTATAATGAACGGTGCTAAATTCTTCAAACATTTTGCATACAGCGGCTGACTGCCCACAACATCCAGAAAGCCTTGGAACAGATGATATGCCATACAATGCTCAAAAGAAAGATTAAATAATGTGATCCAACACCATCGAAGGCTTTCTTTGAGAATTATGGATGGAAAGACATAAAAGAACCTCTGGAAACTCATTCAACTAAGCCGTATGTTCTGGGAAAGTATTAGATCACTAAACCCTCCTTGGTGCTTTCATTAGAAACAAATGGAAAATATAAACCTTTGTTATCTTTGCCAGTTGGAGTGTTCTTTTGTAATATTCTTGGCTTCATAGAGGATCTCTTTTTTTTCACTCTCTCTTCTTTTCAGAAATGAAATCGTTTGTTTCCTTAAAGAGGACCACTGCGTGGAGTCCAGTAAACCATTCCTATAGTTGGATTCCACAACTTTCTTTATCTTATGAAACAAAAGTGGACTAACTACATGCAGTCAGTAATTGCACCTAAATACCAATTAGTTCCACCCATCATGGCTTCATAGGGATGCAATAATATCAAAAGAAGCATTTTAAGGATCTCACAAGAAGAGGCTTCCCAGGAACTATCAATACAACAGAAAGACACATTAGGAAATCATTCATGTCTAATCATTTTAAGATTGTTGTTCACATGAAAATTTCTCCAGCAATCTTTCTTGTTAAGCAATCAGCTACAAGCTTATGCACTAAACATATGCTTGACTTCATACACACGGGCCATCCAAATCTAACTCATGAGCCAAACACCCTATGAAGGAACTTGACAAGTAAGAGAAGCAAGGGATTGATATCATGAAGCTAATGCATGAATTGGATTTTAGGTTAACAAGAAATATCCCCAAATGGCTATAGAGAAACATGACCATTAGAGGATGTAGGAGATTGAGAACCATCAGGCAGCATGAAAGGATGGCATGGGTGTACATACTAGAGGTGAGAGTGATGAATAATGTCCCTTTCGTCCAACTTTGAACTTCATTAAAATGACCGACTTCTTGGTCAGATAGTCAACTAAGTCAATTAGTAATAGGGACAGAAATGAAAAAGGGAAGGAGCCCCTCAAACAAATTCCTCAACTAAGTCCATGATGTTCTTTACTGGTCCATCAAGATCTGAGCAGTTTGTTATGAAAATTCCTAATAATAAGGTTGACTTGGTTATTGGTAAAGGTGGTGAAACTATCAAAAGTATGCAAGCTAGGGCTGGAGCTCATATTCAGGTGATACCTTGGCACTTACCCCCTGGGGATACATCTACAGAAAGAACCTTACAGATTGATTGTTCTAGCAAACAGATTAAGTCTGCAAAATAGTTGGTTAATGAAGTTATCAGTGAGGTGCATTTGCAGATTTTGGTTCCATTAACACTATTATGCCTTTTGTTGTAGGAAATAATGCCTAGTTGACATCTAATTCCACGGATTTTTATGTTTTTTTTTTTTTGGTGAGGTGCTTGTAATGATTTTTCCTGCTTATATTTGGTTTTTTTTTTGTAATTGTTGACTCAAGGTTGCCATCTTATTCTGAAACTCTTTAGTTCTATGAATTCTTTTGATATTTAGGGTTCTGCCTCAACACCAAGGTCAGCATTAAGCTCTTGGGGTTGATGGACGTTGAATTGTTTCCTTTCTTATACGTGTTTATTCAGCTTGATACTGTGTGATATTCTGCCTCAACACCAAGGTTAAATCACAAAGTTTTGTGTAGAAAATGTGCTGTTTTCTGATTACGTTCCTTATCCGGGGGGGGGGGGGGGGGGGGGGGGGGGGGGGGGGGGGGGGGGGGACCCTCTGGGACTAATAGTTTCAAATTTATCCCTGAAAGGATTGTGGAACCAAGGACGCTCAATTTTGGATCATAAAACCTTTTTTCCTTGGCTCGTCCAAGGATCCCGTGCTAATACATAGGCTGCCAAAATAGGACTCGTAAATAAAGGCTCCTTAGTTAGAAGCAACTAATCCTACAAGTTAGTTCAGTTGGAAAGGATACGTTAGACCCTGTGCTAATATCTTGTAAAAATATTCAGTGAGACTGAAAGGTTGGAAGTTTTTATCAGCCACTAATGCATGCAACAACACTGTGTTATGGTTTCTATGTTGTGATCCAGTAGTAGATACGTTAGACCCACCAAGATATAAACAGAAAATATTTCTCACGTACCATAAAGTATTGGAATTAGCATATAGGACTTCTCTGTCCCACAAAGTACTGAAAAGATCTAAAACTTAAAAAGTTATCAGGAGAAGAGAGAAACATACTTTGATACCAGGAACATGACAAAAGAAAGCTTCAGGTGATTGTGAGTGATAATGACCACCATGACCAACAGCTCCATATGGTGCTCTAATTGTCAAACCTGAAAGAAGTTGTAAATATGCGTGATATGGAGGAGCAATAACAAGAAAGTAACATGAAAGAAGTTGACAGTATGCAAAAAGAGGAGAAAACTTACCACCACAATTGAACTGATTTCCACTACGGTATCTGAACTTTGCAGCTTCATTAACAATCTATGAGGGCATAAGTTTCATAATGCCAAACAAGAAGGCAGAGACAGAATGTCAACAAAGAAGAAAACTTACCTGATCAAAAGCTGGATAAATGTAATCTGCAAACTGAATTTCTGCGATGGCCCTATTTCCCTATCATGTGAAATAACTTTGGTGTTAGAAAAGGGAGAAGATGTAAAATACAAGATTGACAAAACGAATATGCAAATTCCTCAAAATTACCATTGCAGCCAGACCAATGCCAAAGCCAACAATTCCCTGTATGAAAGATAAGATAAAATGAAACTCGTCATATATCCTTGATACTAGAATATTGATCACGTGATATTAGGGGGGAGAACAATGGTTGTACTCTCATATCGGACTCCAAAATTTCGAAGTGGACAAGTAAGTTACCTGCTCACAAAGAGGGGTATTGAATACTCGATTTTTCCCATATCTGTCCGCCAATCCAGTTGTGCAACGGAAGACCCCACCAAAGCCGACATCTTCTCCAAATACATAAGCACTGAATGTAGAAGTATGATGTTCTTTAACAACAAGATTGCTAGCAGAGCATAAAACTAGTGAATGGACATAAATGATGATAAGAAATCAGCTCAATTAGCTAAGAGGAATACAATACTTCAATTCCCATTCGCCAAAGAATATATGTATACTTAGAAAAACTCCAAGACGAGGCCAAAACTTCCCAGAAAAGCCTTTCAGCAAATTCCCATAGCATTTTTGCTTTGTGCTTGAAAAGGATGACCTTTAACTAGTCAGACGCTATTGGCCCAAAAAACTACGTTGGTAAAGGTCTTCCCGGAGGACCATTGAGAAAAAATAAAAAATGCACTCCGAAATTGACAGTTCCACAGAATCATTAATTCGTGGGAGAATCATCCAATCAAATCCGAATAAAGCTCTTTTTCTCATAACTTGGAAACTAATAAAGAGATATGATGTTTTCATCTAATTTTACTAATAAATCGAACGAAGCTTCATTTGTGATAGAACAAGGAAAAAAAGAAAGAAAAAAAAACACCAGCCCACCAACAACAGAACAATTTGTTCAAAATGTCTTGAGAAGTTTCATCAATTTTCCTTCAATTTCATTCCCATGCAAGCTCTCTCTAGCTCTTTAGCCATCAGCTTTGTTATTTCCAACTCCCTCCTTCAATGAAATTCTCATCCTATTCTCACTTTGTTCTGGCATTTGGCCAACTCCAAAATCTCAAGCAAATGGGCAACCAAAAAGCAACCAAAAACGAAAGAAAGTCGAATAAACACAAAAAAAAACCCATTATAGAAACTCCACCCACCGACGGAAAAAGCAACTGAAAGTTGCATGCAAGCACAGAATCACAACAGAAATCAAATTGCAGACGATCGCAAAGTAAAAAACGAAATGGGGTATCAAAGAAACAAACCGAGGATCAGTTTCGAGAGCAATATGAAGCGCTTGATTGATAGCAGAATACAGATTCATAGATTTTCCGCTAAGCTTCGTGAGATTCCCATCAGGAGAAGCAGAAAATCGTCTCCTGCAAATGGAGTTCAACACCGTTTGCGATCTCCTCAAAACAGATGCCATTTGGGAGAGACGATCGAATTTGCCTAATTTCACTAGTTTTATGCCTAAACAAGAACTAGAACAGCTTCAAACGGATGATAACAAAGCGAAAACTCAGAAAAGATCATGAGATTATCCAACGTAACTGCTGATGTTGATTGAATTTTATCTCTTTCGAGATGGCGTCTTTGGAATTTCATAAATTCGCAAAGAGACAAAGTTGGAGAAGATTAAAATAATCGACTTATCCAATTAAGTTCTCTCTTTTTTGTTTTTTGAAAATATTATCCAATTCTGTTTGAGCGAAATGAAGATTGAAGATTAGTTTTATCCAATTATATTTTTAGTTCGTAAATTACACGAATGTACTTTTGAAATCAAATATCATGAATCTTTCCTAGTGTTTCACGTGATCATAAGAATAATACAATTTTTCAAGGAGTCGAATCCTATGAAAATAAAACTCAAAGCCTAGTATATGTTTGAGCGTGATTTTAAAATAATTAAAATCACTTTTGTTGTATTCAAAATCACTTTGAAACATGACTTCGATAATTCAAAATCAATTTGGATGATATGAAAACTACGTTTAAAAGTATAAACCAAACATCAAATCGATTGTGAAGGATTAAGAGCATATTTTGGGGGTGATTTTAATCACTTTAAAATCACTCCTAAACATGCAGTTAATCGACAATATCCAACATTATCGAAGTTCAGAAAAATTGATAGTGCTTCTATTTACCTCCATGCGGACAAATCAAACGGCAAATGCTTTAGCAACCTTGAAACAGTTTTTTTGCTCTTCATTTTTGTGTTTACCTTTTCATTTACTAAAAAAAAAAAGAATAATACAATTTTTTTTTATTATTTTCTTTTAAAAAAAAAAAAACAAAGCCTATTTTTGTTTAGTTACAAATATTTTTTAAACACTTAATAATGTTTTTAGGCTCCACTATAGCAAGTATCCTAATAATACCTTTTAACTCCTAAAAGATTCAAAAATACCTATCACCTTTAGAAAACTATTAAAAAAATACTTTAAATTTTGGATAGCAAGAACTTTTTTTTTCCACTCTCTTTTTTACACTTCTAAAAAGAGAAATCTTGATTTCAAATTATGTTTTCATTCAGTGTTCAGTTGCACGTATCTTTTATAAGCAAGGTTTCTCATTAATTTTCATGGAGTAAGAAAAAGAAGAAATTGTTTTCTATTAAGGGTATTTTTGAAATTTTTTGAAAGGTCAGGGGTATTAATGAAACTTTGATGTTATCCATCCAAAACTTAATGTAAAGGTATCTTTGAACCATTTTTAAAGGTTAAAGGTATTTTTGAAACTTTTTTAAGTTTAGGGGTATTTTCTATAAAGTTTAGCGCCAATGTTTTATCACAATACTATATATATATATATATATATATATATATATATATATATATATATATATATATATATATATATATATATATATATATATATATATATATATATATATATATATATATATATGTGTGTCATGGGTAAAGGAGTCTATTCATCGCATATAGGTTTTAAGGTCATCGTGGCATAACCGTCGAGATGAAGTAGGGACCTAAAAGATCAAATGGAGCCATTGGACTATATCCATCGAGACTACCTAAATCGTCATCCTTGATTTTTTTTTTTCGTTCTTCGAATGACGCTAGTAGAGACATATATATATGGAGTGGAAATTCAAACATCCATCATCTCAATCGAGAATATATGTTTTAATTGTTGAGTTATACTTAAATTGACTTTTCTTGAAACAATTTGAAAAATACTTAGGTGAGATTTTTTCTTAAACAACTACTCATGGAGAAATCGGTTAATGCTTGGAGTTATCCAAAACTTATAAGTTTTTTTTTTTTTGACACAAAAACTTATAAGTTATAAATTTAGTTAAAATTCCATTTTTATTTCAGTACTTTACACTTATTCTATTTTAATCGTCCAAATTTTATTTCTATACTTTTAATAAATCATAAAATTAGTCTCTAATGGAAATTTATGATTGAACTTTCTCATTAAAAAAAAAAAAAAAAAAAAAAAAAAAAAAAAAAACTATTAAACTTTCCATGAAGCTTTTGGTGTGATATTCATCTTATGTCAATCATGAATGGAAATTATTTTTTTTCATTTTTCCAAGTTATATAAAAACAAAAAGTAACTTCAAACTAGTTGCTTTCAAATGTCCTCAGTTTTGTATTTGTTATTACAAGTAGAAGGACTAAATTTAAACCTTTGACAGTAGACGATAAATCTTAAAGTACATGAATCAAAATAATATTTTGATCTATATAAAATAAAATTTATTTTGAAATATAACAGAAAATTTAAAATTTTACAAAAATAATAAAATCAAAATAAACTAATGTTCAAGTGTAATAATTTTCTTTTCTTTTGAGTTCGAAAACTTGGAGGACTAAACTTGCAAATTAACCTATATTTTAAAGCATTTAAACTTAATTAATATTATAATTAAATATATTTTATTAAAGTTGCTTCGTGCATTTAAATATCTTCAACTAATTTGCAACGATACTCAAATCATTAAGAAAAAAGAGGATGATCAAATAATCAAAAATCAACATTTAATTATTAAAAAAAATTGAAAGTAACATTTAATTATGGATTGAAGGACAATTGATCAACTGCCCAAAAAAGGACAATTGATCAATATTTGTGGTTTTAACTACTCGATTAATTGTTTCAAAAAGGATTCTAAAAAGTTCTTTTATTTAAATTTTTTTAAAAAAAACTTTATTTAATTAAAATTAAATTATGTTTATAAGAACTTTGAATGAAATATTTTTCAAGTACCTCAAAAGTGGGCAGCTCTTGAAATAATTCGACTTAATTTTACACTTCTTGAATTGATGTCAAACAGTTTTAGAAAAACATTTATATCATTTAAAAGTATTTATTATTAACTAACTAAGTCTTCTTTCATTTTCAAAATAATAATAATAATGAGATACTAATTAGGCTAAATTATAAAAAATACCCTTAAACTATGGGATTTGTTTCAAAAATGCCCCTAAACTTTGAAAAGTTTCAAAAATACCCATGAACTTTGAAAAATGTTTCAAAAATACCCTTATCGTTAATTTTTGGATGGAAACCGTTAAAGTTTCAGTTTAAAAAATATCCTTAAACTTAAAAAAAAAAATAAAAAAATAAAAAAAATACCCTTATTGAAAACTTTTTCTTCTTTTTTCCTCATCTCATTGTAAATTCTAACGGTTTTCATCCAAAAATTAACGGCAATGGTATTTTTTAAACATTTTTCAAAGTTTAGGGGTATTTTTGAAACTTTTCAAAGTTCAGAGGCATTTTTTAAACAAACTTCACAATTCATGGGTATTTTTTATAATTTAGCCTATTAATTACTAGAATTTATATCTCAAAAAAATTACTAAAATTTATATTCTCATTTCAATAAAAATATCATCTTGGAGTTCTATTCTCAGTTTCGTTCCATTTTAGGTCATGCACTTTTTTAATCTCTATACTTTAAACAAAACTTAAAATTGGTTATACAGTGAGTTTATTGTTAATTTTTCTTTAAAAAAAAAATCTCTTTTAGCATTTCTTCTATAAACTTTAAAAATTTAACTTCAGGTAGGGGATAAATTTCAAGCTTTATTGAAAGTACAAGACTAAAAATTGACATTTGAGAGTACATAAACCAACTCGTTGTTTTGTTTTGAGAGAATGGCATCGATGAACACCTGGATTTCATTCATGAAACAATCTTTTCTATCTCAAAGTTTCCAAATAATCGATGACTACTTTGTCGACGCCCATTGTCTCCGCTAATTCAACCAATCCAATCAATCATAGTCTAGAAAGGTTATGTGACTAGCATCATTTTCACCAAGGGAACTCCCGATGATAACCCCTAACCCAACAAAAGAATCAACAACAATCGCATCGAAGTTGAGTTTAAATGAGGGGAATTCCAATAGTGAAGCAACAAATAAGCGAAGTTCTTATGATCAAGTACTTGTATGTCCTTACAAAACAAAGAATCAACATCTAAAAAAAAATGAAAACCAAGCAATTTAAATGGCAAAGATTTTCCAAATAAGCTTACTTCTCTTGCAATGCCATAAAGTGGTAGGGGTGTTCATTTACCCCTAGGCCCCCCGTCTCGAACAGGACGGGGAATGGAAAGAAAATTTTCCTCATTCTCTAAACGGGGATGGAGATAGGGATTATGTTCCCCGTCCTCGACCCTAACCCTGCCTCGCTCTTTATATATATATAATTTAATTTATATTATTATAATATTACGGTGTAATTTGTAAGTATACATAGTAAAACTCCAGCTTTGTTGTTGTTGTAATTTTTTATTTTAGACTTGTTTTTTTTTTTTACAATATTTTAGACTTGTTATTTTATTGTTGTTATTATTTTAAAATTTGTTACATTTGACACTATGTTGTAATAGTATAATATTTAAGTTGAAAACCATATTGTAATATTGAAATTTAAACTTTTAGAAATAATGTTTGAAGATTTTAAACTCTATCTATCATGAAATATTATGGTTCTTTTCATTAAAATATTTCATAGTTTTTTTAAACAGAATTGCAATTGATTGACATTTAGTAAAAATAATAATTAAAAAAAAAAACGGAGAACCCGAGCGACTTGTGTCTTATTCTAGTAGTCATTCTCTAGCATGCTACTAACAGTAATGTTTGTCAAAGATATAAGGTTGAAAGTAAATTCCATGGGGATACACTGAACAGAATACACACACATTGATGGATTTTGTAGTGGAGAAATATATTTCTTTCAGAATTTGAGCCATCAATGAATCTTTGTAAAAGGGATGTGACATGTTCTGTTTTTAGTGTTGTCAATCTTTTCTAGCTGATCAACGTTCGCATGTGTCGAGTGGGATAAAACAATTAAGGGTCCGTTTGGAATACATTTTCAAGTGTTTAATGTCCATGTCAGACACTTGGACACTCCGACACTTGTTAGCATAATTGATATGTGGCAAACACTAGTTGTACAATGTCAATATAGGTCTATATAGAACCCTTGTTAAATTTTAAGAGTGAAATACGTTAAAGTTCATTATTTTAAGGATATAAATGCATAAATTTATTGATTTTGAATTTCCTTCTAGTATAAAAATGATATATACATTGAAAAATGTATATTTTCCTAAACGTGTCCGTGTCCTAGATTTAAAAAAAAAAATGGCGTGTCTTGTGTCCGTGTCGTGTCATATCCGTGTCTGGTGTCCGTATCCGTGCTTTTTAGGTCTCGAACAACTAGAGCATGGATTAGACTGACTAGAGATGTATTTAGATGATAGGGGTATGATTCCCAAGTCTAACAAAGATTTGTCATAGTTAACCGTCTGATCATACACACTCGCTCATAGATTTCTAAGATCCTCTGAAATTCTAGAAACCCATGGCTTTGAGAGAAAAAAAAAAAGATATAAAAATAAAAATTAAATAAGTTGTTGGATTCTGCTTTAGAAAGATATTTGCACCAACTTATTAATTCGATTAAAACATCTATTCTTTTCTATAAAGGATCTTTTAGTCTTAAATTTACAAAATATCAACAAATTTTAATAAATATAGAAGGCAAAAACTTTTAATAAAATTCTTAAACCATTTAGGGGCCGTTTGTTTGACGGTAATCCAAGATGTCCATGGAATGGGCATTTGGATTACCTCGTTTATTTTGTGGTAATGTTGGATACTGGGATGCCCGAGCATCCTAGGATGCCCATAGGGAGGCATCCGAGGGGCTTTTGATGCCCTCGTGAGAGATGGAGGCATCCAAGGAGCTTTTGATGTCCTCGTGAGAGATGGGTTTCAAAGATTCTCATGTTGAGGGCATCTTCGGATGACACTTTTACCCCTCCATTTTACAATTTGTATTTTTATTTAAAAATAAATTAATTTATTCGTACACTAAGAAATAACCATTTATTTTTTTAATTTTACATTAAGATGTAAAATAAATGATAGTTATATTGAATAATATTTTAATTTATTTTTTATTTATTCTCTTAATAACAATATTAAACTATATTATTTTTTTTTTTTTTTTAGAAGATATTAAACTATATTAAACTAATAATTAAATTAGCTAAAAATTAGTAAGGACATTATTGGTATTATACATAATCTAAGAACTTTCTCATACAAAAATCATGCAAAACAAACATAGTTATTTGAATATTCTCATATATTCTTATAAATTATTCTTTCAAACCAAACACGATTATCTAAAATGCCGAGCATCTATATTTCCGGGTATCTATAATTCCCCCTTAGTTAAATAACAATTTTAATCACTAAACTTTTGTGTCAAGAAAAACTTCAAAAACTATCTTTAAAAAAAATCATTAAAATCATAAGCTAAATTTGTAATTTAACTTTCTCTCAAAAAATAATTGTAATTCAACTAAATAAAATATTTTATACTTCGTTAAAAGTCTAATAATAGAATTGGCATATCAATACTTTATTTTATCAGATCTCGAGCCTACATTTAGGCTATAAAAAAATTCCATTTTGACCATTCAACTTTCAAATGGTTTAAAATATACTCTTTAAAATGTTACCTAAAAGTTGATTTTGTGAGTTATGTTGAAAATAATGTATATGATGATATATTTTTGTGTTTAAATGAATGTTTATATTGATATTGATCTTAATCTTCAATACATTTAAAATAGAATTGAACCAAAATCTTAGTGAATTGAGAAGTAATTCGTATAAGACACAATATTTCTAATCAAGTCCAATCCAACCGAGAGCAGCCGCCATGTCCAAAGCCAAGCTGACAATGAAATAAAGAGAGGGCAAAAAGAAAGGAAACCAACCAACCAAAGTTCTCCAGAATCAAATCACAACCAAAACAACCAAAAGCGAAAAAGGAAATGAAAATCTTGAAAAGGGAGATTGATTGAAGGATTATATTGCACTATTTCCCAACTTGCTTCCTTCTAGCTCTTACTGATACAGGAACAGCAGCAGACCAAACAAACTTTGTCAGATCTAGAGATTTACAAGACAGGAAATTGCCAAACCAGTAGAGTAAAAAAACATAGAACAAAACAAGAGAAGAAAAAAAAGGGGCTTGGGGAGGAAAGGAGAAAGAAAAGAACTTGATCTTAATAGATATAGAAGAAAAAAAAAAGCCACTAAAAACTAAGAAAAAGGGGGAAAGGACTAAAATCCTAGAAACCAAAACCCTGTTAAAATGCCACCCACTTAAAATAATAGACTCAAAAAGAAGACTTGAGAAGTTGTCTAATGAACTGAGACTGCATCATCATCATCATCATAACTCAGCTCTCACCACCATTGATTTGTAAAAATCTAAAAAGCATCATCATCAGTAGTATTGTGGTTTCATTCTGGAGACTAGCAAAGCAAGAAGACATATTCCATAATTGTAGCCAAAATAAGTATGGAGAGAAGAACTAGCCAGTAGCTTGTTCCCTTTTTTTTATATATCCAAAGCAGCAAAACTTCTGACAAAACTCCTTGTACCAAGAAGCTTCCATTGAACTGCAGGAAGGAGAAGGAAGAAGAAGACTGAAACCCAGCGATTAGTATCCGTTTGCTACACCACTTCTCTTCTCTGATGGTGTTGTTGTTACTGGTTTGGCGCCCTTTGGGGCATCTCCAGTTTTCAAAACTGATCCATTCTCAGAGATCTTGGTGGTCTCCTCCTTTACTAAATCATTCGAGGCTTCAACTGGCTTTGGAGTTTTCACGTCTACTACTTCAGAAACTTCCTTCTTCTCATCAGTAGGCTTTCCTTCCCAGACCTGCATAATTAGAAGTGTTACATAGCATGGACAAAAAAGAACCCTAATTTGAGCGAAAGGGTTTCGCTACCCATCTCAGACATGCTATGCTACCTGTTTCTTGAACTGCTGTTGCTTGGCTTTCTTCTCTTGAATGGTCTTTTGTCGGGCCTCATAGAAACCGAAATCGTCCAAAATGCATGTTTTGCTCGCATGCTCCTTGAAGATTTTGACCATCTTAAGTCCAGGCTCCAGCTTGACCTGAAACAAAAACATGTGTTCGTCAAGACCAGTCACAAATAAGATAACAAACTATGAATGAAATTACAAGTTTTAGAAAATAATTACCTCTTGTGTGTCCCTGCTGTTGGTAACAGGCTTGTTCTCATTGTTCTCAAGAATAATGTGTTTCAAAAGACTGTTGGGAACATCCTTCACTACATGCCACTTAACAGGGAAACAGCCGTTCCATTTGTCCTGTTGCCAGTATTCCAAGTTCTTCTGAAAGTCGACTGGTCCTATCATCTCAGCGAGGCCAACAAATTGTCCACTGGTATTGACCTTTACAAAATGAAGATAAAATCAAATGCAAGAAAAATAAAATAAAAATGAGTAACACAATTGACTATTTTGTATAGATGCTCACCGAAAAGAAAAGAAAAACAGGGCAACCACCAGCCTTCTCTTGAGCTTCCTGGTATGCAGCATCAAGTTTCTTGTTGCCATTAGGCGTGCTAGCCCAAACATTATACTTGATGCTTTTGTGAACATCATCTTCGCTGTATGATTTAATAACAAAGAATTTGGCCTCAGCATATTCCTCAGGAAAATCTGCTTTGTTGTATTGGTCCCGGTCTGGAGTAGACACCTTATCTTTTTCTTCCTCGTCTGCTGCATTTGTTGGTAAAAGCTGCCCCTTCACAGCTAGAACACTGGGCACAAATCCCTTCTGGTTCTTGCTACCCTTGGCTCTTGGTCCTCTATTCAGCTCATTCAAACCATCCATGTTCTCATTACCATATCCGTAATAACCACCATTTCTTCCCCTAGGCTTATACTTGTTGTCAACTGCAAGCCACACACGCCCATTAGATCGAGAATCATAACCATGAGAAGCAAACCCTACACCAGATCTCACTGTATTTCCGAATTGGCCGTACAACTTGTTGGGGTACATCCTATTTATATAACCCTGGGTGGTATTCATTCCTGACATCGGTCTAGGATGAGGAAAACCCTGTATCACAAAAGATAAAAGAAACATATTAAATGATAAGAACTCAATACTGAAAAAGAAATGAAAAGTAGAAATAGGATGCTTAGAATGCTTACTACATAATGAGAGCCGGGACGGAAACTCGGACTCCTCGAAGAAGGTATGTTGTTTGCATTGGTAATGGAAGAGGTAATTGTAGAGCTACTGACAAGCCTAGACTGTCCATCTGAATACAGTGGACCATCTGACCATGGGAAAGAAGATCTCAACCCATCAAAACCATATCTTGGATCCTGATAACCCGAAGTAGGGATATGTCCTGGCAAAGCACCCCTCGCATATGCATTTGAACCAAATGTTGAATTTTGATATGTAGATTTCAAGGGAGCTGCACCGTTGTTTCCCTTTGTTCCCCCACCATTTGTCAAGCCATTACCATTTGGATTAGCCGTTTCCACTGGAATTGGCTTTTGCTCAGTGGCTGCAGAGGTAGAAATGTCTCCCTGAGATTGAGGAACTGTTGTAGGACTAGGAGTATACGGCCCACTGGTTGGAGTAAGAGGTTGAAAATATGGAGGATATTGGTAGTGCTGAGGTCCATACAGTTGACCATCATTGCCCATAGAAGGAACCGGAGAAGCTGCAGGTGAATAAGGACCATAGGGTCCATATCCATAACCATGGTGATACATAAGAGATCCATTATCCCCATAGACACCCTGAAGAATTTGCAAGAAAAACAAAAACACAACAAGTTAGAACATAATAAAAGTTCCAATTTGATAACCAATGTCATTGAATAGGAAATTCATGATCAAAGTTGTAAAAGAGCTTACAGAAGTCATTTCAACCCCATCGGAATTTGTATATCTTGAATAATCATCCCAGTCATTACCAGTCCCATCAAAACCTACAAAACAACCCTCAGAAAGTTAGAGATCGAAAAGTTAAATGGCCAAGACCATATATTACTTTATTCACAGTAGAGCTTCAGAAAAGAGTACTTAAACTTGAAGACATTAAAAGTATATGTACTCAAATTCTACCATCCAGAAATCAATATACCTCCATAGTAATAAGATGGATATCCACTAGGAAGATAGCACATGCTTGGATCCATGAAGTCCTGTAAAAATGGAGTCACAGACCGTTCATTTGGAATCTGACCAATAGCAGCATTACCAGAATCAATGGACCCATATTGATTAGCGGACGGCTGCACAAGGAAAAATTTCAACAGTCAGCTCACTAAAAAGAAAACATAGCACATAACTTATCCAAATCTCACCAACTCCACCTAAGTAGATAGAGTTGACAAAAAAGACAACTTGAAATAGGCAATATTCCTGTTCTAATATATCTTATTCAAAAATATTGACTCCAAGAGACACTTGTGATAAGCTGTTTCTGTAAATTTAAATTTTCTTGCAATACATCTACAATAATACAGAACTTCAGCTTCGAATCAAGGAAGCAGTACCTTTTTCGTTGGCTCTGGAATCTCAACAGGCTTCGCCTGAGCATCTAAAGACAACTTCTGCAGCAAATCTGCAGCTTCTGTAAAAATTAGAAGTAAAGGAAATACACATCTTGTGTCCACCAAAAATCAACATATAGTCAAAATCCCCAAAAGACGTTCAACAGAAGAAAACAGGCGCAAAAACATTATTTTTACGTTCAAATCCAATTCAAAATTCGAATAAAACACATACTAGCATTAAAAATAAAGAAATCATCCACACAGATACGAAAAGAAATCAGATCCCATCATAAAACAACACAAAAACCTCCAACAGACAAACACAAGCGAAGATTGAATCAACAAACTAGCAACCCACATCATACTATCAACTCCTCCACTCCCAATAGCAAATACACAGCAGATCGAACAGAACCCGAAAACATCAAAGGCAACCAATCCCAAAAAACACAAAATCCCCAATATTCTCCAATCCCCGCATACAAAAAAACCCAAACCCAGAAAAAGAAACCCCCTCTAAACACAACCCCCACAGAAGCACATCCACAATCCAGAAAACAAGAAAACCCCATCACAGATCTACAAATCAAACCGAACAAGAACAAAGAACCAAGATCCAATTCGAAACAACAAAAGGGTACACAGAAAAAGCGCCAAAACAGAGAACCCAAATGAAAAAAGCGAAAGTAAGGATACGATCCGTAGAGGGAGGTGAAGCAACGGTGGCCATGGAAGTAGATCTCGCTGATAGAAACGCAAAGCAAAAGGGATAGAGAGCAAACGAAGGAGGGAGGAGCTGGAATAACAACAAAGACCGAAAAAGAAAACCCTAAAATCCCAAAACAAGGAACTGGGTTATGGAGAACGAGGGTTTAGAGATGAAAATCAAAGGGAAAAAACCCTAAAGAGAGAGAGAAAAAAAGGAGAAAATAGAGAGATAGAGAGAGAGAGATGGGGGCGAAGGGGAACCAACGGGTCTCGCAGCCGCCAGAGGGTTTCTTCTGGGTTTCGGGAAGAAAAAAAAGAGGGTTTTGTACATCCAAAACGGTGATTCAAATAGCTCTCGCTTCAGTTCATACGAACCCAAACCCTCACCCGCGGGTGATCTAGTACTGTCATCCTATTGGGTGGAGGACCACGTGGCGGGTTGTGAGTGGTGAGGTGACACGGACGGGGAGACTCAGGGGAAGTCAAGGAAGGGTTTGATTGGTGGGTGATGTAGAGACGGGTGACGATAAGGGTCGGGAGAGAAAAGGAAAACGTGGTGGAGTTGTTGCCACTTAGAGGAGGAAAACCTAATTGGGAAAGGACAGGGGTGTCCCTATCTGGGATGGGATTTTCCACTAATCCTAATTCTGGAAGGCAAAGGCTTGTTCCAGTAGGGAACAGGGTGTCCTTATCCTGGATAGGGTTTTCTCTATCCTGGATTGTTAGCCTTAGCCATTAAGGCTCGAGAATCTGCTTGTGCCTTCGGTCACCAGACTGATTGTTTGACTTAGATTGAATTCTTAGATCATCTTTGAATTTTCGGGAAGGGAAAATAGAGGGAGAGATAATACGAGATTTGAGTATTTATAACGATTCGAACCTCTAACCTCATAGTCGAGAGTTAATTACCGTTGAGCTAAGCTCGCTTTGGTTTTAACCATTTGAGTTATAATTGAAGTATGTGATGATTTATTTATTTAAGTTGGTAAAATACAATTGAAATGAATCTGAAATACTCGAACCTATGTCATTTTTAAAAGAAGTATGTGTGTCTTGGACTCTGTATTGATTTGAAAGTTTGTTTTTCGAAAATAGAGAATTTAGTTGAAAATGATAGCAAATTTCTTTGTGTTTACTATGTTGAAAAGAAAAAACATTTAGTTTAACCCGAGAAATGTAATTTTAAATTTTAATTTAAAAAACGGTGTTTGGTCTTGAATTTTAAAATAAAACATAAAAGTATTAAAGTATAGATCATCTTTGAATTTTCACGAAGGAAAAAATAGAGAGAGAAATAAAACGAGAATTGAGTATTTACAATGATGAGGTATATTTTGACTATTTGAGTTATAATTTAAGTATGCGACGATTGATTTAATTAAGTCGATCAAATATAATTGAAATGAGTTTGAAATACTCGAACATATGTCCCTTTAAACGAAGGATATGTGTCGTAGGCTCTGTTTGAGATGTGGTTTGAGAATTTGTTTTTCGAACAATAAAGAATCTAGTAAAAAATAATAACTAATTTCTTTGTTTTACTGTATTAAAAAACATATTGCGAAAGAATAGTAATAAGTCAAACTTTTATCATTTTATAAGTTTTTTTTTTTAATGAATTTTATCATTATATAAGTTGATGGGGAGGAACTAAAAAGGACAAGTCATTTGAAAAAACAATAATAATATAAAATTTTGGAAAATTTGGCCGTAGAATTTTGGAAAAAAAATATTATGAAAACTTGTTTTTCGGAAAATTACACCCTTTGTTTTCATAGAGTTTGAAAACTAAGGTTAAAAATAAAAGAAAACAATAGTTTGTCATTTTTTTAAACTAATCTATTTTAGGGATTGATTTTTAAAATAAGTACATTAAACATATTTTCATCATTTTCTTTCTATTTTTCTTAATTTTTTAACTTATAAAACATAAAGGATTACAAACTTAAAATGGTTGAAAATGTGTTTTTGTCGGAAAAGAATGTAATAGAAAACAAAATCTATTTTCTTATTTATACTGTATTTGAAGAAAATATAATTTGTTCCAACTAACAAAAATGTAGATTTAAATTAAAATTTGGAAACGGTATCTAGTTGTGAATTTTGAAATTCATACAACATTATTTAAAAAAAAAAAAAGCATACAACATTAATATGTGTTTAATAAAATACATTTTTTAAGAAGCAAATTATGTAGGAAAAGTAATAATACAAATCTTTATCATTTTGTGAATGGATGAGAAAGGGAGTATGGCTCTCAAAAAAAAAAAAAAAAAAAACAGAGAGAGAGAGAGAGAAAGGGAGTATGAATAAAGGTCCATTAAAAAATGTCTAAAAAAAAGTCCATTAAAAAAATTAATTAATATAATATTTGTTAGAGTTTGGCAAAAGAATTACGAAGACTAATTTTCAAACAAAAAAAAAGAAGAAGAAGAAGAAGATTTTTTTTCAAAATTATACCTCATGCTCTCATTATTTTTTAAAACAAGTTAAAAAAAAAAACAAAAAATATTATAATATGTGAGCTCCCATCTAAAAACCAATTGTGATGGTGCCTCTTTGGGTTCACCATTTTCTTTTTATTGGACCGAATACCCGTTTGGGTTTAATGGGCTCTGATACCATATTATATTATATGGGCTTCCATCTCAAAATCAATTGGCAATGAGTGGAGTGACCTTTGTAGCTTATATATTGTGAGGTCTTCACCAATATTTTCAATGTGGGATCCTCAACATGTCCCCTCAAGATGGTGCATTTTTTGATCGGATCTCAATTTCTTTTATTGGATTGAATACTCGTTTGGGTTTAATGGGCTCTGATACCATATTATGGGAAAACCAATGAGTGGAGACCTTACAATATATAAGTTACAACGGTCACTCTACTCATTGTCAATTGGTTTTGAGATGGAAGTCCATATAATCTAATATGGTATTAGAGCCCATTAAACCCAAACGGGTATTCGGTCCAATAAAAATAAATTGAGATCCGATCCAAGATTGGTGAACCCAGAGAGGCACCTCTTGAGGGGGCATGTTGAGGATCCCACATCGAAAAAAGATTGGTGGACACCTCACAATATATAAGCTTCAAGGGTCACTCCACTCATTGCCAATTGGTTTTGAGATGGAAGCTCATATAATATAATAAAGAAAACAATAGTTTGAATGTTTGCGAGGGAAATTATGCTTTCAACATATAGTTTGAGATATTTATATGGTTTTTTACGAGTATATTTGGTTTAACTACTAAGGTGTTTAATTTTGGAAAAAAAAACATTTTGGAAATAATTATAGTGTTTCACAACCACTATAAATGACTTATTAAAAAAATAAAATTAAGAAATAAATAATTTTGAAACAAACCCCTGGAATTAGATTTTTTTAAAAAAACACTTGTGAAGAAATGTAACTATACATGTGAGTGTTTTAATTCTAAATAATTTTTATACAAAATATTTAAAAGAATTACATTTTTGAAAAACACTTTAACCAAATGATCTATTTTGGTTTTCTACTTTTTAATTTAAAGTATCTATTTTGGTTCTTATATGTTCAAGAATAGTTGGTTTTAATTCATATGTTTGTCATGGTTATTGTACTTTCAAAATATCCATTTTGATGCATGCACTCAACAATTATTCATTTTAGACCTTATACTTTCAAACTGTTTGTTGTAGTTTATGTACTTTTAAAAAGTGACATATTTAGTTTATTCGTGTTATAGTCTCGTTTTTATTATCACAATTTAGCCCACCATCATATCAAGATTTTTTAAAAAAACATTGCTATACATTTATATTAAAGAGTTGATCTCATTGGTATAAAATTTGTGTTGGAGGGTAGAAAAATGACTAATGGCTACTCTTAAAGTTTGAACTAAAATAGACATTTTGAAAGTACAATGTCTAAAATAAACAAAAGTTTAAAATAAATGAACCAAGATAGATGTTTTTAAAATATAGAAACAAACATGAACAAAATGTGAAAGTACATCGATCAAAATAAATGTTTTTTGAAAGTACATTAATCAAAATAGTATTTATCCATGATATATGTGTGTATAAGGTTTAGTCTGAAACTTTGAGACTTGTGCCTATTTGGTTCATAAACTTTAAAAATGTTTAATAATTCCTAAAACTTTTTAATTCAAATCTAATAAATTTTTGACATATTTAAAATTATATATATGTATGTATGTATATTACGTCTAATGTAATTCTAAACTTTCAATGTTGTGTGTGGTCCATGAAAAAAAATGAATAGACCAATTGCCTATTAGATACATGATAAAAAAAAAAAAAATTAAGAAGTTATTGGACACAAAATTTAAGAGTCTGAGAATTTATTAGATACTTTTAAAGTGAAATAAATCAAATAGATATAAATCTAGCACTAGGATTAAGTTTCAAGTATTTTTTTTTTTAGTTCAACAATACTTAGGTGTGGGGGTTGAACATTTGACTTCTTGGTCAATGGTACATGTCAATTATCGTTGAACTATGCTTACTTTGGCGATTAAATTTCAAATCGTTTCCAAAGCTCTAGTCACATTTCAATTTATAGTAGTTATTTATTTTGTCACTAATATTTAAAATTTTGTCACTAAACCAATCATAGCTAGCCCATGGGATTTGAACCATCGGAAAAATTAGAATGTGTTTAGTTGATGATCTAAAAATAAAAATTTAAAAATAAAAGATTCAATGAAAGATACAGTCGTATTTATTGGTTTCAATATTTTCAAATATGTGTTTGAAAACATAAATTTCAAAACAAAACATTCAAGAAATTTTGTATTTTATGTTTTTAGTGGTTTTTTTTTTTAATATGTGTTTCGTAACAGAATTATAAATTAAATTAGAATCTAATTTACAAAGTTGTTCCAAATGTGTGTGTGTGTTTTTTTTTTTTTTTTTTGAGTACGTTCAAAATGTGTTTGATATTAAATTTACAAACCATACAAATAGTTGTAGTTACCAAGTAAATGTTAGGTTGAACCTCAACTATCGTCAATCAATTTGTGAACATGTTTTTTTATGTAATAAATTTAGTGTCGTTATCTTAAAAAAAAAAAATAGTGTCATGATTATTTTGCAACAATGTATAATTTATTACGAATTATGTTATACATATTTTATGAAACGAGTTTTTTTTTTTTTTTTTTTTTTTATTTTATGAAAGGAGTTTATGACATGAAACAATATATTTATCAAAAAGTTTTCTTTTGTTTTGTATTTTTCATTATAATTTATGCATTTTTAAATCTAGCCAGAATTAAAATACGAATACATTGAAAATGTAAAAATGTTATTACATGAATTTATACTATTTAATTTGATCATATAATTTAAAACAATTTAAAAAAACAAGTGTATCAAATAAACATTCACCAGATTCATTTGATTCGCTTTAAATCTAAATACATAAAATAGAACATATACCAAACATGCTTTTTAACTTTTTCAAAATAATCTTAAATGTAAGATCAATTTTCACACTTATAATAAATGAATATTTAAGACAACCGTTTGTTTAGTACAACAAGTAGGGCTGTTGATTTGAACCTCTAATTTTTTTCTTAATTTAAGACATTATAAATGATTTTTTTTAATGACTTATGGGTTGTTTTATTTACTAGTATGTTTATTATATAATTCGAATTTGAATGTAAAATAGGATATTTTTTTTTTAATAAAATGTTTATCTTCCTAAGATTAATTTAATTAAAAATTGACTCATCATCAAGTCAATATCAAGTTCAACTTAAGGAAATATTCATCCTTCTAATTATTTTTTAAGAAAATATTTTCCTTCCTAATTATTTATTCTTTTTAGGGGTGTTTTTTTTATCTAATCAAAAGTATATAATAATGTATCAAATTTTAATTAAGATTTTTGGTCTTTTAGAGAGAGGGAAATATTAAATATAGAAAGATAGGCATTTTTAGATGAAAATAAAATCCCAAATTTGCAAACAAGATTGTTTTTAGATAAAAAGAAAATCACAAGATTGTAAAGAAGATTGTATTCAATATAATCTTATATATGATGAAGAAAATATCTAAAAATATATAGACATATATTTATAGGTGCAAATACTTCCCTAATTTCCCAAACAAAATTTTTGGTCATTTTATCATTTATTTATTTATTGAAAGCAACGTTTGTGTTTGTGTTTGTGTTGGATAATAAATTTCATCTTTTTTTTTTTTCTTTCTCATGGTTCACACTATAATTACTTCTCTTTTTTATTTTTCTTTTATTTTTTTTAATACAATAATTACTTTTCAAGTTAAACACCATTTTCATCCATATGACCTCTAGGAATATTATATTTTTTTACTAGGTCTATTTTTTTTTTTTTTGAGAAAATTTACTAGGTCTATTCTAATTGCTAGAGTTTCAAATTTATTAGATTCTAGCCATTAAACGTTTAAAATGTTTTCTTTTGTTTGTAACTTAAAAATAAGTTAAGTTGTTCATTTAAAAATAAATAGATAAATAAGTTAAGTTGTTGGTCTCGTTATTATTTTGTCTTTACTATTATTATTATTTTTTTTTTTTGACAACATGTGAAAGTGAGAGACTTTTTTTTTTTTTTTTGAAATAATCAATTCATTAAAACGGAGAGGACGGTTCAACAACCTCCCAAGGAAGGGAGTTAATAAAATTGGGTAAGACCCGACCCATAAAAAAAAGCCTTCTTCGGAAAAAGAAGAAGGATCCAAAAACCGAGACAAAAACTTAATATTTCCGTACATAGCGAAGCGCGCTAGATTGTGAGCGTCTTCGTTTTGATTCCGCGGGTTGAAGGTGAAGTCGAACTCTCCACCTTCTTCAACCAATCGCTCGATTCCAACGATTACAAAGGAGATTTGAACCACAAACTTCTTGAAGGTTAATACTAGCTTTATGCCAGCTAAACTATGCTCATATGACTCTATCTTGAATTATTTAACATATAAATAAAGTGCTTTTTTTTAATAATAAATAAATAAATTACTGGTTTTTTATTTTTGAATAGGTGTATTAACCTGAGAAGTGAGCATTTAGAATATTAAAATGTTTTTTTAGTTGATTGGATTTTAGATGATAAAATGACCAAAATGGTTATTTTCTTAAAGTTTACGGACTAAAATAGATATTCTGAAAGTCTACGAATTAAAATATAATAAAATCACAAGTAAAAAAAAAAACATGCATAAGTCTTTTTAAATATGTCAATTGTCTTTTTGTTTTTTTTTTAGACATTGAGATTTTTTTTTTTTTTTTTAGCTATAGATAATGAGATGTTAGTTTTTAGCAAGACTTTTAAGCCTATATGGCTACCCTCCTTTGACCCTACCAAGCTTTCGTTGTAAATCATATCCAATAAAACATTTATTTTGAGGCTATTTTAGATGTTCATTAGGATTACGTCAAATTAATCATTCTCCATCATTTTCTATTTTTTGGTTTAGAAACATTTTTATTTCATCGACATAAACATAACTCAATTGGCTTAAAAAACTTATACGATCAACTAAAAAGTAAAAGCCAACATAAGCATAGTTCAACTGATACAAAATTTGTGTACTAGTGATCTAAAGATATGTAGTTCGAATCCACCCACCCCACGTACTTTCAAAAAAAAAAAAAAAAATAAATAAATAAAAGAAAAAAGGTTGAAATCCCCACCATTAAGAAAAGCTTTTATTTATTTTGTTTTAGTTTTATGTAATTTATATATATAAAAAACACACACACGCATGCATTAATTCAACATCCAATGCCAACAAGAGTTTAGCTCAACTGACATAAAAGTTGTACTGATGACCACGAGGTATGTGATTCGATCCCCCACACCCACATATTGTAAAAAATAAAATAATAATAATTCAATATCCAATAAGCCAGTATTAACCAACTAATTTGAATGTTTCTTTTTTTTTTCTTAAATCTTTTTTCATCAAAGTGATTTTAATCTAAAGACTTGTGTGTTTGGCTAAAGTTTGATTTTTATCGGACTTTTAATGTGTTTGGAATAACTTGTGAAAAAAATGTTTTTTTTGAACAAATTTGATTTTTCTATAAGCATGTGTAGAAAAATAAATAATTTAAAGGGTGTTTAATAAAAAAAAAAACAAAATGTTAGATAGATAAAAAGTGTTCCAAACAAATTGGATTGATTTAACTTTTTTGAATAACAAAACACTATTGATCATCCAAAAAATGACTTTAAAGTGATTAATTGAAAATCCTCCAAATATGTAATAAAAAAAATTTATAATTAACAAAATCATTTTTTAATATAAAGTAATCACACAAATTTGTTATTTAAAATGTTTTAAAAAAACTTGTAAGATATAGTAACATTTTTATTGAACATTTTTTTTAATGAAAATAATTACCTATAATATAGAAGTTATTCCAAACCGAGTCCTTGGTTGGTTACACAAAGTGTTCTTACAAATACCAAATTACCACAAAGAGATAAGAGTGAGAGAAAAATGTTTAAATTTGAGGATATTTTTGTTCTTTAAGCATATTTGGATTTTTTTCACGAGGATGTTTGAATTTTTAAATAGAAAGAGTTTCTTTTTTTTTTTTCGTTTTTTTTTTTTTTTTAAATATTCTAAAGTGATTATTTGAGAATCACTTAAAAAAACAACATTCACCTTTAAACTAATTATAGATAAAAATATTATAGACCAATCTAATCATTTCAAAACTGGTTTTTTTTCCTCTTTTTCTTTTGGCCAAAAACTCTATTTTTTAAAAAACAATTATGGTCCTTGCTAACAAAGTCAATCCAAACACATCCTATAAGAGTTTTTTTTTTGGTTTTTTTTGAGACACACATCCTATAAGAGTTAAAGTTACATATAAACACCAAAAATGTTCACATGGAATGAATCAAAGGTTATGAGACTTATCAGACCTAATTCAATTATTCATATCATAAATTTGTCAAACTCGAACAAGTTTAAAAATCTCAAATCTAATTAAGAAAAACATTCCACTCGTTCACGACATCTATTCAATCTTTTGATTAATGACCAACCAAACCAATTGTAATTTTCCTTCAACATTTATTTACTTTCTAGAATCAATAACTCCAAGTAAATTCCTATGGTACAAAAGATTACACACCAACAATAATTTAAGAAACAATTTTCAAATAATTGTTGAAGAGAAAAAGAAAATTCAAAAGAAATTGTGTGGTGGTGGGAAGATTATATATTATATTGGTAATTGGTGGTGGGAAAATATTTATGAAAATGTCAAGGTCCAAGTTGTGGTCATGTCCACTCAACTTTCCTGGATTTTCTCAGGAAACAAACAAGAGTGCAAAATGAATACAATTACTCATGCTCTTGACCCATATGTCTTTTTCTTTCAAGTTACCTAAAGTACACAAATCCAACCTAATGACTCTCTTCAGCTATATAATAGTTTGTAAAAGAATTCTTTTTTTTTTTTTTTTTTTTTTTTTTAGGTTCAATAACACGTTAGAGGGGTCGGGAGATTTGAACCAGGCTAAATATGTCTGACGGTTGCTGATCTTTTAGGCCCCATTTGATAACCATTCGGTTTTTGGTTTTTGGTTTTTTTTATCATTTTAGTCTGTAAAACAATACTACCACCAATGAGTTTTTTTATTTTGTTAATTACCTACTTTCTTTCCGTGTTTTCAAAAATCAGGTCAAGTTTTGAAAACTAAAGCAAGTAGTTTTCGAAAAAAAATTGTTTTTGTTTTTTAAAATTAGCTAGGAATTCAAATGTGTCATTAACAGAGATGAAAATTGTGATAAGTAAATTGAGAGAAAACAAGCTTAATTTTCACACTTGTATGCGACTTATTTAGATGTAGAGATTAATATTGACATAGTATTGGAGAAAAATGTTTGAATCAAGTAAATAGTACCAACTTTTCATTAGTACGAGTAGTTTTTTATCTTCTCGTCTCCTCTATCATTTTTCCTACTAATTTAGGAAAAGTTACATTTTTTTTTTAATAAAAAGTTGCTAATTTGTTAAAATTTTAGGAGAAGACAAACTTTATTCAGGTGATTTTAAATGAAAGTAAGTGAAAGTAGTTATAAATCACCAATAAATAGTTTAAAATGACTCGAGTTGGTATAATTATTATTTTGATGAAATGTTTTTTCCTTTTATTTAGAAATGGATTGAATAGTAATATGAGTTTTTTTTTTTCCTTTTCCCTTTAAGTTGTTGAGCTTTTTATCTCGTTTTTGTTTCGATCCTTTTACTTTCCAAACTTTTTCACTTTGGTCCTTAAATTTTTACCTAGTTTTAATTTTGATTACTTAAAATTTTAAAATATCAATTTTCATTAAAATTCATGTTTAGACACCACTTCATTATTCTCTTGAGATCCCCACATTTGTTGAATTTAAGAATATAGAGAGAGAGGTCACATCTAGGTTATTAATCTATGGTATGGATTGGAGATGGTATTTAATCAAAGTTTGAAAACTAAAACTGAAAATTTAAGTCAAATGACTAAAATAAAAGAAGCTTGGAGACCCTTAAAAAAAAGTTTGGAGACTATTTTAATAAATAAATAAAGTTTAGACTTAAAATATAAAGTAAAAATTTATAATCTAAAATAGGGATGAGAAAAATATTGTTAGACAAAGATGCCCCTTATTTTATTCATTGATGTACTCAAAAGCAAATAATTTTTTTTTTCTTCTTGATTTAGTTTTGGAATAGAGATGAAGAATTAGTGGTGGAATGGGCAAAATCATATATTGAACTACTCTAGTGCAGTACGAAGTTGCTAACACTGAGACAACTCTTATGTTGAACATTCACTGAGACAACACAGTGAATGTTTTGTAACACGTCACGAGCACCGAAAACTAAGAGATGACCGAGCTATTAAAGCAAACCACTCTACTAATATTATCTCATGGACTATCTCTCAACTTTTAATTTGTACATTAACATTTTTATTCATTCATTAAACAAAACTGTAAAATACTTTTTTACGAACATAAATATTAAAAATAATAAATATAAAAAATAACATTATAAAAATAATAAATAATTAGAAAATTAACATTTCTATACAAATAAACATAAAATGTATAGTTTAAAGTATCTAAATATTTTAATAATAAAACAATTAAAAAAAAAACAATTTGAGCATAGCTCAACTTGCTAAACAAGATACTCTCAATCAAAAAGGTTGTTCAAATTTCCAACTCGAAGTAAAAAAAATAAATAAATAAACATATATTAAAAAGTAAGATTTGAGCTGGAGAAATCTTTGAACTTTTCTCCAAAATTTGGAAGCATTTGGCATTTTGTAGATCAATGCCTACGGTTTTATTCAACCGTTGGCCTTTTTTATATATCCTAACAGAATAAACACCGTTGGTCTTTCTTATAAATATACCAACGGTTTAAATAAACCGTTGGCTATACAAACGAACCGAATAAATCAATAATTTGGGATTTTCTAAATATATGCCTACGGTTTTATTCAACCGTCGGTCGTTCCTATACATATGCCAACGAGTGAAATAAACTGTTGGCTATACGGACGAACCAAATAAATCAAGATTTCGACACTTTGGGATTTTCTAAATATATGCCAACGGTATTTTAATCCGTTGGGATTTCTTGTGTATTTGCCAACGGTATTTTAATCCGTTGGCATTTCCTATACGTACGCCCACGATTTTTATTAAACCGTTGGTAGTGCCTATATATATCCCAACGGTTTAGAAACCGTTGGCAATACCTATATCTGCCCACGACTTGTGTTGCGTCGGGAGAAAAACCGTCACGAAATCTTTAAATTCTTGTAGTGGGTTGGGCAAATTATTAGGTGTTCTCAGTATAATAAGGTTCTCTCTTTAAAATCGTTAGATGTATATTTTCAAATTTGTTTGTCCCCCAATAATCGTTGGATATAGAATCAAGGTACCTTTTCAATTTCTATCTCTTACATCCAAAAATGCAAAACTACTCGTCTCATTGTACCAAAAGCACCTAACAATTTCTTGTGGGATTGGAGATGTAGGAAGGCATCATTGATTCCACCTCATCCCGATTAAAACAATATTTCTAAATTGAAAATTTGAATCATGTTGAACATAGTAGTAATGTATTAACAATTTGAAAAAATATATTGTTTTTTGGTTAAAATATCATTTGATTTATGTCATTCTCGAGTTTCATTCTATTTTAGTCAATGTATTTTGAAATATCCAATTTTAATTCATGTACGTTCAATGAATTTTCAAATTAGTCTCTACAATTATTTTATGGTTAAACATTCCAAAAGATATTTAGTCTATATCAGTTTTATGTCTATTGAGACTCTAAACTTCTATATATAATAGGCCTGTACATTTTTTAAATGTTGAATAAGTTAACGATTCATTAGACACAAAATTGAAAGTAAGAAATCTATTGGACATAAAAATGAAAATTTAAGGACCTATTAAATGTTCCCATAGATATATTGGACACAAAATTGAAAGTTCGAAGACTTATTTGACATGTTTTATAGTTTAGGGACCAAATTAACACAACTTGAAAGCTCAAGAACCAAGTTTGTTATTTAACCTAATTTGAGCGAAGTTTTAAATGTGGACAATTTTTACGCATGGTGTATTTTTTTTTTTTTTTGATACATTCCCTCATGATGTAATTGAATGAACAAAAAGTGTAAAATTATCCCTCAATTTTAGTGTTCAAGCGTATGTTTGGTTTAACTTTTAATGTGTTTAATTTGAAAAAAAATAAAAATAAAAATAATCTAGTGTCTAACAAGCACTAAAAATGAATTATTGAAAGATTGAGAAATAAACTATTTTGAGAGGAACACTTGAAATATATATATATATATATATATATATATATTTATATTCTAAGGTTAAAAATCACTTTTGGTCCCTAAACTTTCATGAAAGTAACAATTTGGTCCCTAAACTTTGATTTGTTACGATTTAGTCCCTGTACTTTCAATTTTGTAACAATTTAGTCCACAAACTTTAATAAGTAACAATTTAGTCCCCGTACTTTCAAATTTGTAACAATTTAGTCCCTATACTTTCAAATTTGTAACAATTTAATCCTTGTTGCAAAAAAAAATCATCAAAATTAAATGTCGATTTTTATTATTTAATGATTAAGCTTTGTAGCTTATTAACATATTGGGTCCCAAATTAGTTTATTGATCTATCTTGGTAAAAAATTTCATTAAATCTTTACATTAATTTTTCCCGATAAGGACCAAATCGTTACAAATTTGAAAAGTACAGGAACTAAATTGTTACATAATTGAAAGTACAGGGACTAAATCATAACAAAATTGAAAGTATGGAAACTAAATCGTTACAAATCAAAGTTCATGGACTAAAATGTTGCTTTCATGAAAGTTTGGGAACTAAAAGTGATTTTTAACATATTTTTAAATAGTTTTAAGTATATAACAAGTATACAAATGCTTGAACAAATGTAACCAAACATATTACGTTAAAATTATAAACGCTTTTTATAGAAAATGGTTAAATTTAGTGAAATATGAATATTCATCCATTAAAAAAAAAAAAAAAAAAAAAAAAACTTAAAACTTGACCCACAAAAATCGAGTTAGTTTGTTGACACAAATGAAAAAATATTTTTCAATTCACCCAAATGAAAAAATAGCAACGATAAAAGTTTTGTAAGAAAAATGTGGGTTAAATTACTAGTTTAGTCCATAAATTTTATGTTCTTAATTTATTTCAATATTTCAACTTTAAAAAAATGTCAAATAGATTTTCGAATTTTCAATTTGATGTTCAATAGATATGTAAACTTTCAATTTTGTGTTCAATAGATATTTTAACTTTTAATTTGATGTCTAATAGGTTCTTGACTTATCAAGTATTTTTTTAAAAACAAATTATGGACTTAGTAGACAAAAAAAAAATTTGTTAATTTTAAAAATTTTCAATTATGTCATAAACCTCTTAGACGTAAAATTGAAAGTTTAAGGACCTATCAAACATTTTTAAAGTTCAAATAGCTATTAAACACAAAATTAAAATTTCACCACAACTTATTTGATACTATTTAAAGTTGAAAGTAATAAATTAGAAAGAAAAGAAAAACGATGCAGCCTTTTATCCGTTTATTTTTTTAAAAAAAAAAAGTTTTTTTTTTTTTTTTGAAGATGACAAAAAATAAAAGTTAAAAGGATATTAAATGACCACTTTTTAGAAAGCCATTGGACTAAAATAGGCATTTTTATTTTTCAAAAAAAAAAAAAAAGGTATTTTTATTTTGACCGTTAAGGTACTGAAATAATTTGTTTTTTGAACAAGAAGAGAACAATAATTCTTACTTGTGCTTTTCAAAATAGTAATAATAATAATAATTCTTACTTGTAAACTTCATTGATATAAAATAAAAATATAAATAAATAAATAAATACATAAATAAATAAATAAATATATATATATATATATATAGCAAATCTTGACATAAATTTATTCCATCGACTAAGAGGTCATAGAATTAAACATTCCACTTCCATATATTGTCCAAAAAAAAAAAACTTCACAATTAGCAACAATTTTCATGTTAAATTCTCAACTTTGTCAATTTGAACTATTAATGTGTTTGGTTTAACTTTTCAAGTGTTTAATTTAAAAAAAAAAAAAACAATTTGAAAATAAATATAGGGTCTGTCTGGAATACATTTTAATTTAAATGTTTTTCAAGAGTGCATTTTTTGAAAAACATTCTAGATAAAAATTGTTTAGAACTTAAACACTCATATGTTTGGTTGCATTTCCTCATAAATGTTTTTATACACAAGTTATTGTATATTTAAGGTCCGTTTGGAATACATTTTAATTTAAATGTTTTTCAAGAATGCATTTTTTAAAAAACATTTTGTATCAAAATTGTTTAGAATTTAAACACTCATATGTTTGGTTGCATTTCCTCACAAATGTTTTTGTACTCAAGTTATTGTTTACCTAAGAAATTTTTTTTTTAAAAAAAAAAAAAAATTGGTTTCAAGTGTTTCTGTCAAAATAGTTTATTTATCAATCTCATTTTCTAATAAGTTTTTTTTAGTGATTGCCAAACACTAGAAATTTGTTCAAAATGATTTATTTTCAAAATTAAACAATTGAAAAGTTAACCAAACACACCATTACAAACTCTTTTTTAAAAAGTTGGTTTCAAGTGTTTCTCTCTAAAAGTTTATTTCTCAATCTCATTTTATAATAAGTCATTTTTAATGGTTGCCAAAACACTAGAAAATTTTTCAAAATGATTTTTTTTTTTCAAAATTAAACACTTGAAAAGTTAAACCAAACACACTCATATTGTTTGACAACCACTAAAAACAACTTATTAAAAAAAATAAGATTGAGAAATAAACAATTTTGAAAGAAACACTTTAAGGCAAAATTTAAAAAAATAATACTTAAGTATACAATAACTTGTGTATAAAAACATTTATGAGAAAATGTAATCAAACATATGAGTGTTTAAATTTTAAATAGTTTTTATACAAAATGTTTATAAAAAAAATGCATTAATGAAAAAACACTTAAACTAAGGGTTCGTTTGAAATACATTTTAATTTAAATGTGTTTCAATAATGCATTTTTTAAAAAACATTTTGTATACAAATTGTTTAGAATTTAAACACTCATATGTTTGGTTGCATTTTCTCATATGTGTTTTTATACACAAATTATTGTATATTAAAGAATATTTTCTAAAAAGTTGGTCTCAAGTGTTTCTCTCAAAATAGTTTATTAGGCCCCGTTTGGTAACGTTCTCGTTTCTTGTTTCCGTTTCTTCATTTTTAATAAAGAAAAATAGAATTTCATGACCCCTAACACCTATACATTCAATAATAATAAACCTATATTCTTATTTATGTTTGGAAAAAATTGGAAACAAGAACAAAAAAGGAGAAACTAGTTTTAGTTGTTCCTAAAAGCTCTATACAAATTTTGAGAGTGTTTCTAAAAAATGAGAAACAAGAAACATACATAGTTATTAAATGCTTAGATTTCTTAATAAAATTAGAAACAAGAAGCAAGAAACAAGAACGTTACCAAACGGGCCCTTATCAATCTCATTTTCTAATAAGTTAAAAAAAATTAGTGCATTTTAGGTCGAGTTAAATAGCATAACTCAACTGACATAAAGATGTATTGATAACCACGAGGTCTGTGGTTCGAATCCCCCACTCCCATATTGTAAAAAAAAAAAAATGTAGAGTTAGTTATAACTATTTCATTTCTATTATTATTATTTTGTGATGAGAATGGTAAATATGTCAATCAATTTTTTCATTCATTCTATTTTTCAAAAAACAAAATTCTGAAAAATCCTAAAATGCACTATTTTTTTTTTTAAATCGTTAAAATACCAATACACAAAGTGGGACATTTTTTTAAAACCCCAACTAAAAAAAATACACCATTAAACAAATCTTTCAAACTCTTCTAATGTATCTAAAAAACAAGAAATGCAACATTCATTAACATTTTTTTAATACAACAAATATGGAGTATGAAAATCTTAACCTTAGACCTTAAGAAAAAAGAATACACGACAAATCCTACATGTATTTGAAAAAAAGAAGGTCATAATCCATGTATTGTTCGCAACCAAATTATGTGTATTATTTAGCAAACAAATGATATATTTCCAATCAAAATGTCAAAAGAACATACCCACACAACCTATACAAAGAAGACTCTTCTTAGATACATGAGGGTAAGAGGAACTTGGAACCGTTATCGCCATCAGTGATTGGATTTTTTTTTTTTTTTTCATTTATTTCTTTTTTCTTCTTATTTTCACTTCGAAAAAAAAAAACAAAAATAAAGAAAGAAATGGAATAAAGGAGGTAGAAGAAAAAAAATTGTTAGCCGATAGTGATCGTCGAATTTTTTTGCTGAAATTGTAATCGACGATCATCGGAATGTTCGCCGTCAGCGGTGAAGGTCGTCGGTGACAATGAGACTGAAAGAACGTGAGTGGGTTATAATAGCAAAACGGATGGTAAAATAAGCTAACCTCCATTTAATTAAACTAGCATTCCAAACAACTTCGAAAAGTTTAAGATAAAATCTTAAAAAGAAAAAAAAAAATTGAAACACCTTACTAACTTTCCTATCAAAATCGAAGCTTTTCCTTTACTCTTCCAAAACTAGGATATACAAACATTCTGTAAGATTCGAGACTAAAATAGAACAAATTTGAAAGTTCTATACGAGAACGAGACTCTTGAATTAAAATTTTATTTTAATAAAAATACACGAAATAACAAAAAAAAGAAAAAAAAGGATAAATATTGAAATTCCACCGACTTACTGTCCATGCATTCATGCACAGAAGCTTCATCAAAATCCAACAACACGACAGTGAAGACCCTGTTCTTTCGCTCCAAGCATACACATTCATCTTCTCTTCATTTATTTTCTCTTTTCTTTTTCTATTCCAACGCGTTAATGCCGCCTCTCCCAGCCATTCAATTCAAAACAAATCTTCACAAAAAATTTCCCTCAAAATTCCACTGACATTTGGAAGAACTCAACATTGTAAGTTAAACAAAGATTAATGGTAACAATGTCATGATCCACAAGATCAAGATCATAACAATTTGGGAAATTTCTTCAGCGATTTGATTGTGTGTAGAGAAAAACGAAACCCCATCTTCCCAATTACCGATGATCCAGTTTGGCAGCTGTGTGTGACCACTTTTTTACAAAAAAAGATTGAAAAACAAACACACCCACTTTCCAAATCATTGGTTTTTCCAATTGGGTTGGAAAATTTTCAGTGGTTTTCGCCATTTCTTTGACTCTCACAGTACAAATCCGAACATTAATTTAGTTTAGAGAAAATGGGGGGATTTGGAGTTGGGGAAAGTGGTTGAGAATTGAGAAATTGAGATGATTTCGAGATGAACTGAATGAGAAATATCTATATTAAAGAATCAAATGGAAGGTGAATGGAAATGAGAAGAAGAGAGAGAGAGAGAGAGAGAGAAAGGGAAAGAAAGATTGGTGGGAGCACTACGTACATGCGCACTAAGAATAAAAACTCCCTCGCCGATAGTGATGAATGATGATGGAATTGTGAAATGCAACTTTTCTGAATCAGAACAGTACAAAATCGAAGAACCCTTTTGAAATTTTTTTGTGGGTCCGTTCGATTTTTCCGCCATAGCCAAGAACCCAACAACCCCACATCAATCCTCAGTCCCATCATTACCATCACGAAGAAGAAGAAGTCTCACTTACTCTTCTTCCTTTCCTTTCGTTCTTTTCATCTCTCTCTCTCTCTCTCTCTCTCTCTCTCTCACCAACAATCGCCATTTCCCCTCTTTCTCTTTTTCTTCAGTTTCAAGGCATTTCTGTCATTTTCTTCTTCTTTCCCCTTTTGATTTCTGATTTGCTTTCTTTGGTTCTTGGATGCTTGTTTTGGCGATGATGGGTTTCTGAGGAAGTGGAGTGTTTTGGGTTTTGTTTTGTTTCTCCTTTTGGGTTTGCTTCAATGGGGAATTGCTGGTATCGATGGGAGCCTACGGTTAATAGGGTATCGTCTAATGCAAAATCAGGTAAAACTCTGATGCGAACTAATGGATTTTGATGCTGTTTTTGTTATTCATTTTCTTCGATGATGATGATTCTGATGATGAAACTCTGTTTTCTTCTTTTGTTTGGTTTTTGGTAATCCATGGCTCTGTCTGCTGTGTTTTCATGTCTGATGCAGAGCTTCTCTTAGTTATCTTTTCTTCAGGATGATTATAGTTTCTGCAAATGGTTTTTTCTTTTTGGGTTTTGGGTTTTGAGTTCTTAGTTTTTTTCTCTGTTTTTCTTTTGCCATGGAAGCCATTTTTTAGCAAATTATTAAGAGATGTGTGAAGAAATCTGGTAGTTGATTTGTTTTGATCTGCTAAAAGATGTAATGAGAGGAAATCTTTGTATATCCACTTAGGAAGTGGAGATGATGTTTCTCTACCTTCAAATGTGCATTGGGAGTGGGCACTTGTTCCATAGTGGGTTGGTTCTTATCTCTGTTTCTCAAGTCTTATTGGCAAATAGTTCAACAGTGAAATTTCACTTTTCTGTTAGATTATTAACCTATTGCTCTTTTCATATGAATATTCATACACATATTTTTAAATCTTAGCTTGTTCATTGGCTTTTGCTTTGTGAATATCTCCTTTTGGTTATCCAAATCAACCTTTTTGGTGTTTGGTTTCTGAGAAATGATAAAGAGGAAATGCATATTCTCTCATGATCTTTTGCAGAGTCTCCAAAAGTTGATAGTACCTCGCCTTATCAAAGGGACAGCGAACACAAATTGCCCTCTAACCCCAAAGAAGTAGAAGATTTGCGCCGTGACTCGGCCACGAATCCTCTGATTGCATTTACATTCGACGAGTTGAAGTTGATCACTGGAAATTTTAGACAGGACCGCGTGTTGGGCGGAGGAGGGTTCGGAAGTGTTTATAAAGGTTTCATTACAGAGGACTTGAGAGAAGGAATTGTTCCTCTTCCAGTTGCTGTTAAGGTTCATGATGGGTTTAACAGTTATCAAGGCCACAGGGAATGGCTGGTAATTTTCTGTTCTTCCTTTTTTGTTGCCCTCATTTGATTCCATATGCTCTCTCTAATCTAGAGAACTACTGTTTTCTAGGCAGAAGTCATATTTCTGGGGCAGCTTTCTCATCCAAATTTGGTAAAGTTGGTTGGATACTGTTGCGAAGATGAGCATCGGGTACTCATATACGAGTACATGGCTCGGGGGAGCGTGGAAAACAATCTGTTTTCAAGTAAGCAGCCAAGTAAATCCCACAAATTTCTTTATCAAACCTTTGGCTTCTTTATCAGTATTGTGCTTTTGAGTTTTCAACAGTGATATTATAAGTGAACATGTCATGAAACCATAACCATAACGTTGTCGGTTTCAAATTCTTTCGATATATCATAAGAACATTGATTATAATATTGCAGCATCATCATGTAGCAATAAACATAGATGAAGTACAAACAGAAAGTAAGACATTAAAGCCTGCAGGATTTAGGTTGGGATGTCGTTATCGTGATGAGAAAACAAAGGTTAATTGTGTGTCGGTAAAATCATAGAAAATGTGAATGTGATGGATTTGTTTATGTCCTTGCTTTATAAAATCTATGGATGGTGACAAGACAATATGCCAAAAGTGACTTGTCTCTTTTGGCATAGTAAAGATGTTAGGATTGGAATAAATATTGTATCTCAAGCAAACTGTTCACTCTGTTTTTCAGTTTGCAATGTTGCCTTTTGGAATTTGGTTAGTTTTAGCAGGTTCTTAAAAGACATAAGAGCAGTTTGACCATTGTGTTGATAGTTTTAAATTGTTGGGACGGTTTTACGATGATAGAATTTTGTATTATCTCGATCTTTCTGTCGAAGAATCATCCACAGTATGTTATGTTGACATTCCATGACTGCAGGAGTGTTGCTTCCTTTGCCTTGGTCCATTAGAATGAAAATTGCCTTTGGTGCTGCAAAAGGACTTGCATTTCTCCACGAAGCGGAAAAGCCTGTCATCTATCGTGATTTTAAGACGTCGAATATTCTGCTTGATTCGGTTGGTTTATTATTGTCTTTTCGTTTATATATATGTATTTTTAACTCTCTGTTTATCAGAGTCCTTATCCGAAGTCGAAACATATAGATTTTCGAGTGCCTATGTATTCCATAGTGATGTAGGACTGTTACTGTCTTATCATTTAAGATTTAGCTCACTACCAGTACATCAACAGTTTGGTTCTGATCGGTTCGGTTCAACAACAGGACTATAATCCAAAGCTTTCGGACTTTGGCCTTGCAAAAGATGGACCGGTTGGCGACAAATCTCACGTCTCTACTCGAATAATGGGAACGTATGGATATGCTGCACCAGAATATATACTGACAGGCACAAGTTCTTTGCTTCTTGTTTTCTGCTCGAATGGTTTTCTGATGATTGGATTACGACTTGTGTGACATCACATTAAGTCTTTATCTTTTCTTCTCAGGACATCTAACCCCTCGAAGTGACGTTTATAGCTTTGGAGTTGTTCTTCTCGAACTGCTCACGGGAAGAAAGTCACTGGACAAACTACGGCCAGCTCGGGAGCAAAACCTTACGGATTGGGCTCTTCCTCTCATGAAAGAGAAGAAGAAGCTGATGAGCATCGTCGATCCGAGACTAGGAGGAGAATATCCTGTCAAAGGATTTCAGAAGGCAGCAATGCTGGCTTACCATTGCCTGAGCAAGAACCCGAAAGCGAGGCCGCTGATGAGAGACATCGTCGACTCGTTGGAGCCGTTACAGGAACCAATCGATGAGGTAGTAGCAACCTCTGAAACAACCTCATTACCTGTTGCTAATGAGACTGGGAGAAAGGAAAATGAAATCTGAAACTATACTGAGGCAAGAAAAAATGATAGCTTTGTACTGAGTTTTTCTTTTTCATCTTTTTTTCTTAGATGTGGAATTTTTGTTTTATGATGAAATTATGTTATACTTTTAACCTTTTCACCACTTGCTAATACATTCTCACTGCTTGTAATACAAGATGTATTTGTAAATGTTCTTAACTGTTACACATTTTATATCTCAAATGGAAATAAGATGGAATAAAAGTGATTTATAGACATTGAGGTTATTTGTTATTTTTTTTTTTTAAGTGAATGGCTTTAATTGTTCTAAAAATAAGTTAGAGGAGGGATTTTAGGAAAATAAGTATCTGACTTTAATTGCAATGGTTTTTATGTTTTGTAGGGGGTGTTTGGGACACTACCCATTCAATGTTTGGGGCCCCAACAAAAATAAATGGTGGGGTGGGTTATTTTTACCTCCGATTATTTTATCCATTCTCTACAGCAACCATTATTCAACACACTCGATTATTCTTTCATGCGACTCATTGACTTTTCTGACAACCGACGACCGCCGTCGGTCGACGAAGTTTCCGACGACCGCCGACGACTTATCCGGCGATCGCCGATGACTTTTCTGGCCACCAATTTTTTTTTTTTCATATTTCTTCTCATTTTCATTTTGAAAAATATAAAAAAAAATAAAGAAAAAAAAAACATCAAAGGTTGCCGGAAAAATCGTTGACAACATCGAAGGTTAATCAACTTAAAAAAACATTCAAACGAAATTATATTTACCAGACTCAAGTTTATTTCAAATGATTTTATTGATTAAAAAAAAAAAAACTAATATGATTTTTTAACTAAACATTTACAATTTTTATTTTGGCAATACTAAAAGTTAACTAATATGATTTTTCTATACCAAATCCTAAACTTTTATGCTTTGTAAAAAAAAAAAACAAACATAATCCTAAATCAAAGTGAATCGTATACCATTAAAAAAAAAAAAAACTAGAAAAATAAAATAGTCAGTTTGAACCTTTGATTCAGAACCCCATGTTAAAACAGATAAACACTCCAAGCACATATTATTTTATCCCAGACTAAAATAATTTGCACCCCAAACACAGGTTATTTTATCCCAGACTATAATAATCTGCACCCAAAACACATATTATTATAACCCCAGACTATTATAATCCCAGATTATTATAACCACCAGATATTATAACCAATTCAGCGCCCCAACCCCTAAGAGAATATTTGAATTCTTAAAAAAAAAAAAAAAAAAGTGTTTTAAAACCATTTTTGTTGGTTCTTAAACCTTAGATTGAAAACATCTTTAAAAAAAAAAAACAAATTCTTAAACTTAATTTAAAAAAAAAAAAATAGTTATCAAACGAAATAGACTCTTTCAAACATTTAGCTTAATTGATTAGTGTATATATTTTCGATCAAGAGATCAAATATTCAAGTCCTCCATCTATATTGTTGAACTCATTTTCTATTGTTCCTTGAAAAGAACTGACCGACTGTGCAGTAGCCATAATCTCACCACTTTTATTCCAAATAGTTATTCCTCTACCAAACACACCTTCCTTGACAGAAGCATCGGTATTGACTTTGTAAGTATTCCTATCCAAAGGCTTCCACATTAAATAAATAAATTTTATATATATATATATATATATATAAAATAATAAAAAAAAAAACCAAAGGTGTTGTTTACATATTTAAACATAATCATTTTACAGTAAATCGTCATCTTTAAGCGTCACCAATTTTCAAATAGATTAGAGCATTAAATTGAATAGCTTATTGCTTCACACGTGTCACCAAACGTGTCGTTTTGTTTCATTCATTATTAAATTAAAAAGGAAAAATGCTCCTTAAAATTATTTAAAAGAAAAAAAAAAAGTGAATTGGATAAATTTGTCAACAAAGACGGCACAAGGGTTTCATATCTTTCCTTTCTTTAAACCATGAATTTGAAAATTTTCAGCATTACCATATTTAATTTAAGGTTAAATTATCAAGAATACCCTTCGACTTTAGGGTTTGTTTCAATTATACCTCTGGACTTTTAAAAGTTTCAATTATGCCCTTGAAGTTTCAAATTTGTTTCAAAACTACCCTTGGAGACATTTTTCGTTAAATTTATCGACAAAAATTGATGCGTTTGCATGTGTTTTTATTGTTTTTTCCACGTATGTGTTCAAATTTATTCACATAAGCAACAATATATATGCAAACACGTCATTTTACATCCATGAATTTAACAAAAAAAAAAGCCTTCAAGGGTAGTTTTGAAACAATTTTAAAACTTCAAGGGCATAATTGAAACTTTTGAAAGTCTAGGGGCATAATTGAAACAAACCCTAAAGTTTAGGGGTATTTTTAATAATTTAACCTTAATTTAAAGCAAGTCATCTTATTTGTTTTTTTTTTCTTTATTTGAAAATATGTCCATTATAGTTTGTACTTAGCTAAATTAAAATTTATCATACTAAATAGGTGGCCATCAATTATTTATTCTACGATTCATCTACTTTTACATGTCCCAATACTAATCCATATTTTAGTGGTTTACAATCTGTTTTCCTAGTTGTACTATTGTCTCTACTAAAGTTAATGAAATTAACTTCTTTTTTCCCTCACTTGATTACTAATTTGGTATCCAGACTTTGTGGTTTTGACTTCATTTCAATTTGATTCTTATGGTTTTAATTATATTAATTTAATTTCCTATGGATTTGTTGGCGGGGAAATGGATCTCCGGGGAAATGGATCTCCAGTGGTCACGGACCTTCAGGTGCATTCATCGCCCATGGAAGGTCTTGTGGTTGCAGGCGCTTGCGATCTATGAAGGCCTTCGACATGTCCCGGCTTCGACGATAGGTATTCACGTAGAAATGAATGCCCTCCCATTGGTTAAACTCTTGAAGTTCCAAGACAGCGACTTATAACAAAGAAGATGAACTTTATCAAGGAGACTCAAGCCCTAATGGAAGGAATGAATATCGTATCTATACATCATGTTAGCAAAGTTCACAACGGTATGGCCCACCATCGGGCTTCTAAAGCTTGTCAAAGTGGCACTTCTGATTATAGGGATAGATGTTTTCCTAGTCGGTTATTGGATTTAAATAATGTAGACATTGGGTTTGGGAATCAAACTCGTAGGGGATCCTGTCCTATAGTTGATATTCTAATGGAAGTTTATCTGTATCTTAATGAATTTCTTCTAAAAAAAAAAAAATTCATACCTCATAATTTTACAATGTTATCGAATTGAATGTGACACATTTTCTATTTACATGATAAGTGGAGTAACTCGTTTTATAACAATTGAGTTTTTTTTTTTTTTTTTTTTTTTTTTTTTTTTGTTAAAGCTTTATAACAATTGAGTTAAAAGGAAGGATAATGTGGGTGAATTTACTAAATTGAGATTTTAAAAATCATGATAATAATAATAATTTTTTTTTTTTTGGTTAACAGATGACTCAATTGAAACTAACCTAAAAAAAAGAAAAAGAAAAAAGAACCTAAACCAAGATTGAGTCGAATAATTAATGTCTCGTTTGATAACCATTTGGTTTTTTATTTTGAGTTTTTGAAAATTATGTTTGTTTCTCTTGATTTTTTTACAATGGTTTTAATCCTTGTTAAGGTTACATTTGAATTCTTAGTCAAATTATTATTATTTTTTTTTAGTCTCTCCTTTCAAAACTTGACTTTATTTTCAAGAACATAAAAAAAATGGAAAATTACATTTTTGGTCCCTAAGGTTTGGTTAAGTGACACTTTGGTCTCCGAGTTTTCAAACTCAACAAAAATACCCCCGAGGTTTGAGATAAGGAGCAATTTGGTCCCTGCCGTCAATTTTTCTGTTAAACCCTAACGGTAAGCTGACGTGACACTGTTATTTTAATTAAAAAAATTAAATTTTAATTTTTTTAAATAAAAAATAAAAAAATATTAAATATATTATTATTTTTAAAATTATCTCTCTATCTTCTCCATCTTCTTTCTTCTCCACCTTCTTTCTCCCTCCATCTTCTTCCTTCCCCCTCTCATCTTCTTCAGCTCCGGTGGTCGGCCGCCGTCGGTTGTCGACGAACGGCGGCGGTCGCCAGATTTTTTTTTTTCCTTCTTTCTTCTTCTTCTCTTCTTCTCTTCTTCCCTTCTTCTTCTTTCTCTTCCTTTCTTCTGTTTTTTTTTTTTTTTTTTTAAAGAAGGGAGTTTCGGGGAGGAGGAAATTCCGGCGACCGCCGCCGCCGTTGGCCACCGGAGCTGAAGAAGATGGGAGGGGAAAGGAAGAAGATGGAGGGAGAAAGAAGATAGAGAAGATAGAGAGATAATTTTAAAAATAATAATATATTTAATATATTTATATTTTTTATTTAAAAAAATTAAAAATTAATTTTTTTAATTAAAATAATAGTGCCACGTCAGCTTACCGTTAGGTTTAACAGAAAAATTGACAGCATAGACCAAATTGCTCCTTATCTCAAACCTCGGGGGTATTTTTGTTGAGTTTGAAAACTCGGAGACCAAAGTGTCACTTAACCCAAACCTCAGGGACCAAAAGTGTATTTTTTCCTAAAAAAAATGTAGATAACAAAACAAATAAATTTATAAGTGAAGTTTCATAAACCAAAAACTAAAAGTCAAATGGTTATCAAACAGACCTTTTATTTTATTTTTTATTTGTAATTGCAACGTGGGATTCCTCACGATTACGATGGTCACCAACATGGGCACATTGCACTTAGAATATGCTATAGTGGAGAACTTTTATCATATCTTATGAATGTTTGGACCAATTATTGTTCTTGTGGTCATATAAACAACTATTAGAGTGGAGTTGACCCAACCACATGATGTTCAAAATTTGAAGAATATAAATTGAAAGAGCAGATATATAAAGTATAAATTTAAAATCAAATGTAGAAAATATTTATATTTTTCCTAAACTCAATTTTCTTCTATTGTTCATTCTTGCAAACATATCTATATGAAACAAAATTTTATCTATTCTAAACAAAACAAAACAAAATTTTATCTTTTAACTATTCTCCCTCTAAAATTGTCATCCCTATATAACTTTTATTCATTTTTCTCTCTATAACACTTTTATTTATCTTCCTCTCCTAATATCTGTTTAAAAAAAAAAAAAAAAAAAAAAAAACTCTAATATAAACCTGTATTTCTCTCTCAACAAATTTAATATCCCAAAAAAAAAAAAAGATAAACCTTATATTCTCTCTAATAAATATATAAAAATTCTCCCTGACTACTTATTAAAAAAAGTTTCCTGTTCCATTAATAAAAAAGAAAAGGAAATTCCTTATTCAGGCTCATAGGTAATGAGAAAGCATCCTAATCTGACCCATTTAGTCTTTCAAGCGAGACCTTAGTTCCAATGTAGGGGAAAGATAGGTGGAGGGTCTATAAATCATTCCCGGACCATTAGGGACTGCTCTAGGAGAGGCTAAACACACGCGAGAATATTCTTGAAAAGTTTTGATTTGTCTCAAATTTTGATAGCTTGCAGTAGCTTCTCTCGTAGGCAAAAGGCTTAGCACAGGTAGTATAGTGATTTGAGCATGATAAATTTCAACATTTGAATCTCTGCCATGCATATTATATAGTTCTAGGCTTGCTCGAGGATTAGCAAGATTTAGTTTGGGGTGATTTGGTAGAGCAAATTTTGTTTATGTTTATCTCTTCCTAAATTGCCTATCTTCGTTGAATTCCATGTGCAAATGCTTTGTTTTGACGGTAATATTTGCAGGCCTAAATTATGAGCTCGGGGACTGAGTCGAGTTGAAAACGAGCTAGTCCGGAGCAAACCAGTAGCTAGCTTGGAGTTAAGATGATTGAGGAAGTGAAAAGCTAGCTGAATATCATATAAAATCAATTGGTTGTCTACTTAGATTTGGACCACACTTTTTTAGGGGGATAGTGTTGCGCACCGACTGAAGAGTTTGGCTTTGAATGATGATGCCTCACGGGTTTGGATCAAGATTGTCCCTCAGTGTGTGGAGGATTTGGTTTTCTCTATTCCTATCCTTCTGTAATGTTGCTCTTTGAGGAGCGGTTTCCTTAGTTTGAGTGAAAGGGTTGATGTTCTGTTGCTAAAAAAAAAAAAAAAAAAAAGTTTCCTGTCTTTTTTCCCTCTCTTATTTTTCTATCTATATTACATGTATCTCTAATTTTTCTTTGTTTTTTAAAATTCCCATTAATAAATATTATAGTTACAACTTTTATTTCTTTTTTCTAATTTATCTTTATTTATCTGACACATCGTTTACTCTCAATCCTACTCTCTCCTTAATACCTTTGTTTTATCTCCTTAAATTCTTTCTCTCTTAACGTTTTTCTCTAAAAAGTTTTATCTTTTATATCTTTAAATTCGTTTTCTCTAAAAAAAAGTTATTTCCATGTGTCTAAATTTTTATTTTAATGCCTCAACTATTTTCTTCCATATGAAAAACTAAATCCAGTCATCAAACTTGTTTAGACTCCCGTTTGATAACTATTTGGTTTTTTATTTTAGGTTTTTGAAAATTAAACTTATACACAATTACTTCCACCTAAAAGTTTTTTTTAGTAACTTCATTTTTTCATTGTTTTAAAAAACATGTCAAATTTTGAAAAAAAAAATTCAATTTTTTTTTTTGATTTTTGGAGTTTGATTAGAAATTAAATGGATCCTTAACAAATATGAAAACCATTGTATAGAATCTGGGAGAAAACAAACATAATTTTTAAAAACCAAAAACCAAATGGTTATCAACCAGAACCTTAATATTTTGTTTTTAAAAAATTGTATTAAAAACATTTATAAAAAATGTATAATTAAAAAAACAAAAAAGAAGGAAACAAAAACAAAAATATAAAATAGTTATCAAAGCCTGAATTACTTTATCATTTATGAAGCTAAACAATATGGTTGATTAACTTGATTTTATAGTTTATATGGAGCTTACCCACTCAACCAAACAATGGCTTTTGTTCACTTAATAATGATTTATTAAACCGAACCATATTTTTATACTCACACACAAACTTTTTTTTTTCTTTAATTGCAACATGTGGGATGGAGGACACAAACCCTACTCTCTCGATCAATGGTACAAACTATCAACGGTACAAGCTTTATACCAATTGTTATAGGTAATTTTGGACCACTCCGATATGCAAGGAATTGATGAGGACCGCGCAATACCAGTCCAAGGAGACAGTCAGGAAACAGAACCCGGAGAAAGAATAGGCCAAAGGGTTAGGCCATTGGGCCAAAGCCGAAGGGATCGGGCTTTTGGCCCGACCCCCTGCTCGACTCGTTTGCGCGGCCAAGTTCCTCCAACTCCATTCGGTCCATGCTGCCTCTGGCCGCCCCGGTTCCACCTGGTTCGTCCCGAAACGCCTTTGAATTCCTAAAAACCCTAGGAGCATGAGTAGGTTTTTAAACCCCTATTCACCATTGAATAAGGGATTCCCAAACTCTATTCTATGATTCTCCCTTGTTCTTACTTTCCTGCTTCCCATCGTTCTGCTTGCTGACTTAAGCATCGGGGCGGTGTGGCAAGCACCATACCAGTGTGCAGGTTTCACTGTCTTGCAGGCCACATCTTCCCCCCTCTCAAACAAATTTACCGTTGGTGGTATGTAAAGGTCAGGTGAGTTCCTCCCGACCAAATTTGACCATCAACACCAATTGAATTTTGCTCAGTGTCAATCTCACACAAACTACTAAATCACTTCATAATTTATGAAGTCGAAATATACAGTTGATGTTATAGTCTATGAAACTTTCTCACTTGACCATATATATATATATACTTTCTAATTTATAAGATGAAACTCTATTTAGGTTAAATTAAAAGGTTAGTCTATAATTTTTCAGGTCTGTATGATCTATCTGGTCTTTGAACTTTTAAAAGTGTCTAACAGATTTTTAGACTTTTTTTTTTTTTTTTTTTTTTTTTTTTTTTTTAAAGAACTAAACTTTCAAATTAATGTCCAATATATTTAAATATTTCAATTTTGTGGCTAATAAATCATTTACCTATTTGATGGTTTTTTTTTTTTTTAATTTATAGACTTACTCGATACAAAGTTGAAAGTTTAAGGTCTTTTTAAATATATATTTTAAAAAGTTTCAAATATATCCCAGACATAGACACAAATTTTAAAGTTAGAAGGTTTACTTGACGACATTTTAAAAATTAAGGGACATATTAAACAATAAATTGAAATTTTCAAAGACTTATGATACACATTTGAAAGTTTAGAGACATTTTAGACACAAATTTGAAAGTCCAATTAAGGTCAAACCAACTCGATCCGATAAAAAACTGATCAAACCAACTCAATTCAACTTGACCCAATCCAATTATCACACCTAATTAAGAATAATTTGAGATTGCTTTCGGAAGGGTCAAGGGCAATTACAGGAGAACAACCAATTGTTTGTTAATTTATCTAAAACCACTTTTCAATTTTCTTTTACGTGCAAGATCATCTACCTTTTTAAAACAAGTTGTTGTAGGTCATTTTGGACCACCCTGATATGCAAGGAGCTGAGAAGGACAGTGCAATGCCATCCCAAGGAGACAACTAGGAAACGAGCCCTAGAGAAAGAACAGGTCGGAGTGATCGGGCCTTGGCCCAACCCACAAGGCCGAGGCTGACCACTTGGCCCACTTGTGTGGGCCGAGTCCTTCCGACTCCATTCAGTCCCTGCTGCCCCTGTCCGTCCCGGTTCCACTCGATTCATCCCTGGATCGCATCTGAACGCCTAGAAAACCCTAACTTAACACAGGTATAAATGGGGTCTCCCACACCTGGAAAAAAGGGAAATTAAGTGCGAAAACACTCTTTACTGTTTATTTGACTTAGGCATCGAAGTGCAGGTGGCTTACACCACACTGGTGTGCAACGGTTCTAGATGGTCATCACGTCTTCCTCCGTCCTCAACAAATTTACTGTTGGTGTCATGTGAAGGTCAGGTGAGTTGCTTGACCATATTTTGACATCAACACAAGTTTCTACTATTTTCTCCTTAGTTTGGAACTGCTGTGACTTTTAAAATAATAGTTGACAACTATGCTTTTAGACAATTAGAAGCGAATTAGTGTTTGGTAAATTTTAGTTTTTTATATAAAAATACTAAGATATATAATATTAATCTTAGTATATTGAAGATGTGTATTTTAAACTAGTTGGAAACATATTTTGTGAATAAACGTGTTTTGCAAAAGCCATTTTAATAGACTTGTTCACAAACAAATTTACCAAACATTTTTCCTTAATCACTTTTAACATCCCAAAATCAATCCCGTAACCAAAATCTTTAAAATTATAATCCTATCCTCTTATTTATCATCCTTTTTATTTCACATCTATTTCATCCTATATCAATAAAATTTTGATTTATTAATTATTCTGTAACCATTGTTTTTCTAAACTTTTATCAAATTTATTTAAATTGAAAAAACAATTTACTATCTAAATCACACTTATAAAATAAACCTTAAATATCAATATAAAAACAACTGAAATTATAGGTTTTGATGGTCAAATTTGGTCGAGAGGAACTCGCCTGACCTTCACGTGTCACGAACGATAAATTTATTTGTGAGGGGGAAGACGTGGCCTGCAATATAGTAAACTGCACACCAGTGTGGTGCTTGCCACACCGGCTCCGATGATTAAGTCAGCAAGCAGAACGATGGAAAGCAAGAAAGTAAGAGCAATATGAGAGTCAGATAATAGAGTTGAGGATTAGAGTTCAAATCTCTTCTTCAATGGCGAAGAGGGGTATTACCTGCTCATGCTCCTAGGGTTTTTTAGGAATTTGGAGGGACAACCCAGACAGAACCGGGACGACCAGAGGCGGTAGGGACCTAGCGGAGTCGGACGAGCTCGGTCGAGGCTGAGCAGGGGATTGGGCTTAGTCTTGACCCATCCCACTTGCCGGTTTCGTTTGGGTTCATCTCCGACTGGTTGTCCTTGTCAACTCCTTGTACATATTAGTGGTCCAAAATTACCTGTAACAAATTTATTTTTTTGTCATTATACTTAGATAACAACAATTTTGTATTATTTTATAAAAGTACTTTTAGAAGTTTAAAATAAAAAATTACCCAAAGCTAATTTACTTTTATCTTACATCTAAATTTTCTAACTATAAGGTCATCACGAAAAAAGAAAAAAAAATGGGAAAAGAGCAAAGGTTCTAGAGTGTTCCGAAGTCGGACAAACAAGGAGGGAGAGCCAAATCCAACGGCCAAAATTTGCTGGAAGCTTCAGGAGTCTACAAGATTCATGGGGTCCGTTTTCCTCTCATTTTTCTATCCATCCTTTTGGAATTTGCTATAAAGAAACCTACTACTCTTCTCGATTCGAACCCCATTTTTACACTGTGTATTGACGCAGTTTTTGCCTCACTCACAGCGCTCGCCTCTCACCCTCTTATCCAAACCAATCCTTTTTCCTCTAAACCCTAAAACCCCTCTGCGCCTCCGCCGTTTTCTTGTAAGATTTCCTCTTTTTCTATCTCTCTTTTCGCTCTGTTCGACTTTCTTATCCTTTTATCTGTACTGGGTCATGCGTGCATTTCTGCCTGGGTTTTGTTTTTGCTTGCTGATTCGTTTTTATGCATCGCGTCTTGAGCTTTTTTGGGTTTCAATTGTTCAATTCATGTGTTGATGAATTTGTCCGTGTCATTTCGTTTTTGGGTTTGATTTATCCGAGACTTTCTAGATGGGTTTTGGTTTTTGGGTATTGGGTCTTGGGTTTTCTTCCTCCTATTGGGTGCATTTGTAGTAGCTTGTTTTTGTTTATGCTTGCTGATTCTTTTCTATTTCGTGTCTATCTCTTTTGATTTTCTGACATTTTTTGGGTTTTCATTGTTGTTTGGGAATTGTGTGTCAATTGTCAATTCCTATGTCGACGAATTTGCTTATGTTCTTTTCGTTTCTGGGTTGTAATCTATCCTATCTTCCCTGCATTTTTAGCGGGTTTTGTTTATGCTTGCTTGTTTTTTTTTTTTTTTTTTTTTTTTTTTCCTGCATTCTCCCTGTGATTTTGTTACTCGTTTGGTTTCACAATGATGTTTGATAATTGTGTTTCAATTCCCGTTTTGATGAATTTGTTTGTTATTTATGGTTTTGTAATCTATGCATCTTCTCTGCATGGATCCAAGTCTACTCGGTTTTTCAACTAATGGATTTTCCGTCAGACTGCATTGTCAACCCCCTGCTCTATTTGTTTGCAATTGTTGTTATGAAGTTGTACCGATTAATGGTTCGAATTACTTTCTGTTTCAGTTACAAAGAGGGTAGATGGCTTCCACTTTCACAGCCATGTCTTCAATTGGTACCCTCGCTGCGCCTGGCAGCCGTGCAATGGATAAAAAGCTTCTATCGTCTTCTGATAAGTTGACTTCTCGCACATCCATTTCTTCATTTGCACTCCCAAGAAGACAGAGCGTAGTTCTCAGAAGGAACCGTTCTTCCAAGATCTCTGCCATGGCGAAGGAGTTGCACTTCAACCAGGATGGCTCGGCTATTAAAAAGTTACAGGTGAGCTCTAGTTGTTGCTTGTTCATTCAGTAATCTCGTGTCTTCCAATCTACTTGCAATGGAGCTATTATAGTTCTTATGATGAGACGTCTCTCTGTTTCAGAATGGTGTGAACAAACTTGCAGACTTAGTCGGAGTTACTCTTGGTCCTAAAGGGAGAAATGTAGTTTTGGAGAGCAAGTATGGCTCACCAAAAATTGTTAACGATGGTGTAACTGTTGCAAAAGAGGTATCCCATTATTTCTCCAACTCTTCCTCTCTATTTCTCTATGCTGAAACTACTTTCAAATTTATATTTGTTTCATTGTGGTTTTTAAACATTTTCTTGCTAAAAACCGACCTTAAGGAATTTACTTGTGCTGGCTAGGTTGAATTGGAGGATCCAGTTGAGAACATTGGTGCTAAGCTAGTCAGACAAGCTGCTGCAAAGACCAACGACTTAGCTGGTGATGGAACTACAACTTCAGTTGTCTTGGCTCAGGGTCTTATTGCTGAAGGTGTCAAGGTATCTAGAGTCAGAGTAGTGATATGTTTAAACATCCCCACTTAAATTTTTACTAACTGATCTAAACACATTTTAGGTAGTAGCAGCTGGAGCAAACCCTGTTCTTATCACAAGGGGAATTGAAAAAACAGCCAAAGCGTTGGTTGCCGAGCTCAAACAAATGTCAAAAGAGGTAAAATTGTATGGTTTAATAATTCTGTCATTTGATGGTTCGAGGTTTCTTAACAGAAAATTCTATGTGTGAATGGTTTGATTAAGATGTGATATTGTTGCAGGTCGAAGACAGCGAATTGGCTGATGTGGCTGCAGTTAGTGCCGGAAACAACTACGAAGTGGGTAATATGATAGCTGAAGCCATGAGCAAGGTAGGACGAAAGGGTGTGGTGACTCTCGAAGAGGGAAGAAGTGCCGATAACAGTCTCTATGTTGTCGAAGGAATGCAGTTTGACAGGGGTTATATCTCGCCATATTTCGTCACTGATAGTGAGAAAATGGCTGTGGAATACGAGAACTGCAAGGTATATGCAATATTCCACGTTATCATTTTGTGAAAATTTATCCATACATATCTTGTCTTCTAACCTTCCGTACTTTGTACATCATACAGCTGCTTCTTGTTGACAAAAAGATCACCAATGCAAGGGATCTCATCAACATACTGGAGGAGGCTATTAGAGGTGGCTATCCTGTTTTGATAATGGCAGAGGATATTGAACAAGAAGCTCTGGCAACTCTTGTTGTAAATAAACTGAGAGGATCTTTGAAGATTGCTGCACTTAAAGCTCCTGGGTTTGGAGAGCGTAAGAGCCAGTACCTTGACGACATTGCTATTCTTACTGGAGGTATTCCGTCTTCTTCATTCATTTAATTATTCCAGTTTCTTCCCTGAATGGCCCGTTACTCAGTTCCTTCAGAATTCCCCTAAAACCAATTATATGAGTCTGTTAGGAACCCGAACTAAGAAAAATACCAAACACTGATATATTATATTGCAATATCGAAATGACGTTACAATATAACCCGATAGCCTTTCGAGAGGGCTAACACTCTCCCAAGAGTCCCACAATGGACACTATCAAAATTCTTCACACCGTTCTAAGACCCTAGCTCCCCTATTTATAATCAAAGCACTCCTATCTAATTACCACGATACCCTTCCTCATCTTCCATTACTATTCCCAACATATCCCTAACTAGTACTCTCACAATACTCCGCCCTTCAAAGACACCTTGTCCTCCAGGTGTGCTTACAAAACACAATCTCAAAATTGGACGACTATTCAATTTCCAACAAAAGGAAAATACATCAACATTCTTCTAAAAAAGATAAGCATTCTTCAATACAAATCCCAGTAAGCGCTTTAACGGCCTTGTGCAATTGTTGTAGGGGTGGTGGTGTAGGTGAGGCATGAAGTTGCTACTGTTGCTCCTTTAGCTTTGGGTTGATTTGTAAATTCAGATTCTAAATGTAACACAACCCAAAAACGACCCATTATGTCAAGCTCTGCCTTCAAAAGGAAATGGGCCTCAATAATTTTATGTAAATTCAGCCCAAGGTTCAGCCCAAAATTCAATCCAGGGATAGTGCTCCATTTTTTTCCAACCCATGGCCCCACTTTCTGACACTTCACGTGATAGGTGTTTCCTTTTTCCATCTCTCTACCTATTCCGTTTAGGTGCCTTCCTTCAACATCTCGAGACACACACCTGCAGTCAACCATTGTCAATGTCAGGCAGACTTCTTTTTCGATTTGTGTTTTCTTCAGGTCCATCCCCATCGATTTCTCGGCTGCTTCTCTATGAAACTTACATCGGCATCTTCCCTGGCACATCATCATCTGCAATCGTCGCTGGTAATGGCCTTCGCCCGCCTCCCCTCCCTTTGTTTCCTCATCTTCAAGTTGCAACTTCAACCACGTCTTCCTCTCCAACCATGTGACCGTCGGCAAGATTCCTTTCTTCCCCTTCCTTTCCGCTTTTTCTTCCTCTTTCTTGTGAAATTTCCACCGTCGAAGTTGTTCGTTTTTCCACTTCTTTGGCCGCCAACATTCTTGCTCCTCTGATGTACTCGTCAGGCTTTTGTTCTTCCATCGTCGGGGTCGATTGTCTTGACATTGACTGTGCTGTTGTCTTTCTCTGTTTTTCATTCGAAGGTTGCGGTTACTGAATCGTCCCTCCCTCAATGATGGTTGATGATGTTGCTTCGGGAATTTTACCTTCATCGTTTCGGATACTTTTTCAACCAGTTCATGCTTGTTTTTCGAGCTGTGATAGTTTGCACGTCGATTCAGCTTTTTACCTTTTTTAGTCGACTTCTTCTTCATGAATTTGCTCCTCCTCCGAAAATTCCTATGCTCCATACTTTTGCGTTTATGTTCTCTTTGCTTCTCTTCTTTTCGCTTTTCTTCCCTCTCCATCTTTTGACGTTTGTATTCCTCTGGTCGTTTTTGCATTCCTTCAAAAATTTGTTGCATTTTCTTGATCCCTTGTTGCATTTCCTTGATCTCGTGCTGCATTGTTTCCCAGTGTAGTTCCAACCTACGAGCAAACTCCATTGCAGTTGCGGTTGTTGCTTGCTCCAGGACGAACGTGCTCTGATACCAATTTGTTAGGAACCCGAACTAAGAAAAATACCAAACACTGATATATTATATTGCAATATCGAAATGACGTTACAATATAACCCGATAGCCTTTCGAGAGGGCTAACACTCTCCCAAGAGTCCCACAATGGACACTATCAAAATTCTTCACACCGTTCTAAGACCCTAGCTCCCCTATTTATAATCAAAACACTCCTATCTAATTACCACGATACCCTTCCTCATCTTCCATTACTATTCCCAACATATCCCTAACTAGTACTCTCACAGAGTCATCATTCAGAAATCCATAAGAAGGACACATAAGTCTTCCATGGTTTTTTGGGTTGTTGTTGAAAGTATATTTTTATGGTGATACAGGCACGGTTATCAGAGAGGAGGTAGGCCTTTCCTTGGACAAAGCTGGAAAGGAGGTACTTGGACATGCATCCAAGGTAGTGCTAACCAAAGATACCACAACAATTGTTGGTGATGGTAGCACCCAAGACGCAGTTTCTAAGCGCGTTGCACAGATCAAAAATCTGATTGAGGTAGCGATAGTGATATTTTTACTTTATATTTTTGGGTCTTGCTTGAAGTTTTCCAAGCAATGCTTGGACAGACAGAACTGGATATTGATTTTGCCATATTTATGTAGGCTGCAGATCAGGACTACGAGAAGGAGAAACTTAACGAGAGAATCGCTAAACTTTCTGGTGGTGTAGCAGTTATTCAGGTAAATTTATTTATTTGTAATTTAGTTTCTGCAGCGTATCTTTGTTACTAAACATGCCTTTATACATGTTTGTGACATTTTGACAATTCTTGAAGGTCGGAGCACAAACCGAGACAGAACTGAAGGAAAAGAAACTGAGAGTTGAAGACGCTCTCAATGCCACAAAGGTACTGGTTTAATATGTTGGTTCTATATATATCAGATCCTTCTCAAATTTCCAAAATTCTGTCGGCCCTGTAAAATGACTATATTCGCTAAAACTTATGAAGAAACAAGCTGTGACTGTGAAACAACCATTACTTTTTAAGCTTGAGAATAGATCTAACTTTGACAATTTAAAATGATTTGCAGGCGGCTGTTGAGGAAGGTATTGTTGTTGGTGGTGGTTGCACCCTCCTTAGACTTGCATCTAAGGTGGACGCTATCAAGGAATCTTTTGAAAATGAAGAGGAGAAGGTAACATGTCTGGGAAGTTCGCTTAGTTCAGAGACTTCATGTTTGGCCTTAATTTGTTGTTTTCTTTGTACACTATTTGCTTAAAATGCTTTAGTAATGTGATGTTCTATTAACTAGGACAACATAAGATGGTTGGCACTTGATGTTTCTTTGAGTCTGTCAATTGAATAATTAAGAAAGTTAAACTTTTACATGGTTGATTATTGGTGGTGTAGGCATCTTGTCTTTGCTACCTTTCGTTGCTCTTTGCTATCTACAAGTTTGTTTTGTTTCTAAAGTTTTACTGGTTTGATGGCAGGTTGGAGCAGACATTGTCAAGAGAGCACTAAGTTACCCCCTTAAGCTGATTGCGAAGAATGCCGGTGTCAACGGTAGTGTCGTTAGCGAGAAGGTATATATGATTACAGTACACAACTATAAGCTCAATCTTTGTTCCTCATTGTGGTTGTATAAAAGTGTAAGGTTTTTGTTCTTCCATCAGGTGTTATCCAGTGACAATTATAGATATGGATACAATGCTGCAACTGGGAACTATGAAGACTTGATGGCTGCTGGAATTATCGATCCGACCAAGGTGAGTTAACGATCTCTTGTCAAGTAAAATTAGCTAATAGTAATTAAGAACACGGCCCGGGATTGTAGGATAACTTGGGGGGGGGGGGGATTCTATGCTTGGAAGATGAATATGGATGATACCAGTTGTTTGATACGACGCAAAACTCGGGTCATACGTCTTTATGAACACTAGAGTGTCTGAACTGCTGGCATGTGTGTGAATGTGATTTCAGGTGGTTAGATGCTGCTTAGAGCATGCAGCATCAGTGGCAAAGACATTCTTGATGTCAGATTGTGTGGTGGTGGAGATCAAGGAGCCTGAGGCAGTTCCTGCTGGGAATCCCATGGACAATTCAGGATATGGGTATTGAGAGTATCAGCAGTTAAAAAGCTAGAGAGAGAGTAATAATGAAGAGAGAGCCATTCCATGCAAGGTAAAGAAAAAAAAGGGCAAATTTTCTTGTTTTATTTTTGTAGATTGAGTCACTTCTTTGTACTAGAGAGAGAGACCTTGGAAGAAAATACCAAGCATTGAAAGAATATGTGAGAATGATTGAAAGGATCTTCTTTCAGTGGAATTTTAATGATTGAGAGCATCTTCTTCTCTTAATTTCTCTCTCTATGGCATTTGGCCTCATTTGCTTTGAAAAAATGGTGACTGTTTTTGGTTGTGGCTCTGTGGGGTGCAAAGTTGTTGGCATTAACATTAATGAGGAAGATGTGATTAAGGATGTAGAGGTCTGCTAATTGCTTTTCCTCAAGTCTTATTTTTGTCTATTTTGCAACTTTTTTTTAAAGTCTTTACAGTTCCAGGATTTTTAATATCAATGAATTATTTTTCTCCCTCATTCCCATATCTTGTCAATTTTTTTTTTTTTTTTTTGAAAAAATACTAAAAAGTTGTTTTTATAGGAGTTAATTGAAATCTATTAGTGATAGAAGTTTATCAAAGTCTATCAGATGTTTACCATCGATAGATTTGTAAATATAATGGAAGTTTAATTGGTTGTTGATTTGTTTGCTCAATTTTTTTAAAAAAATTGTTAGATTTGTATATAACAAACTTAAATTGCTGCACGTTGCACTAATCCAACAAAAAAAGATAATTGTCAATAACTGAAAAATTTTAACTATTTTTAATGATTAATCGATAAACCTTAATAGTCGGATCTGCATTTGAAAAATATTTTAAAGTTTAGTTTTGGTTGATTTGATGATTCTAAATTATTATTAATTTCGAAAGGAGACCCACCAAATCAACTATAAGGAGTACATACTAAAATTGATAAAAGCTCTAACAGCAAAACACCAACATACATGTATATGAATTTTAAACATAACAGAATTATAAGATATAAAAATTACAATAAATTAGTAAATATATATTTCATTTAAATATTTCCAATACCAAATTTATTTATTTATTATTTGGGCATGGGGAGACTCAAACCTCTGTCGACCAAATTTAAATTTTGGTTTATAGCTTCAAGTTATCTTAGATGGATCCCATACAATGTCACATCTAAAATTTTAACTTTACACTCTCAATTTCAATAAATTGACATCAAATTTAAACAAGTATTGCAATTTTTGTCTACGATCCAATTTTTGCAAATTATCAAAAAAAAAAAAACACACAATTTTCAACAAATATAAACTAACTTCACAAGAAATTCCATCAATTCCATACTAAACATATATTTTATCAATTTCATACTAAACATATATTTTATAGTTCATTAAATGCATGTAGAAAAATATATTTTTTTTCTTTTTAATTTCAAACGTGGATATAGGAGTGAGAATTCAAACCTCCGACTCTTGGTCAATACTACTATGGCTTGACCCTACTAGGAGGTAATTTTTGAAACATCTATTCAAGATACATGTCAATTTTTTTTTTTTTTGTACATCAAAATTTTGGGGTGGGGAGATACGAACCACCTCATGGTCGAGAGTACATGTCAATTACCGCTAAACTAAGTTCGCTTTGGCAGATACATGTCAATTAATATGCTCACTTTGACATCATTTATTTAAGTTTAAAGTATCATTTGATGAAATTAAAAGTTTAAGATAAAAACTAATAGACTTTGTTGAGATCAAAAGAAATGATGCGACCAAGCTCACATGTAATCAAGTTTAAAGGTAAAGTTTTTTTTTTTAAAAAAAAAAAAAAACTTAAAATTATCCTACACGTCATCATTAAACATATTTGATGAATGGAATAAAATCACATGTGTAATTTATTTAAAAAAAAAAAAAAAAACTTACACATATATATATGAGAAATAAAAATAAATAAATAAATAAAAGAAAAAAGAAATGGTGGAGGGAATGGAATGGCTGATAAAGTCAGTAACAGAAGAGAAAAGGTACACAGTGCCAAACAAACATCAGTTTCGATCGTTGCGAAAAGCGCGTCCTTTTTTTTACCATTTCTTTTTCCTTTTTTTTTTTTTAATTCATAAAAAATATTATTTATATTCCCATCTTCTTTAACCGTTTTCCTTCCTTTTCTCTCTTAATAATACTTTTTCTCATTTTTCATTTCAACAATTTTTTTTTTTATATTTTAAATCTCCAAACAGGTTCAATTCTATTGTTAGATCTTAAAAAACTATTAATTTATTTTATTAGATTTAATTTGCTTTATGAAATTGTTGTTTCTTTAAATAAAAAAAATTAGAGAGATCAATTTTCTCCGACCGTGTAGAGATTTGTCATACTCTAGTTTAATTTAGAATCAGGTTGAAGATAAAAATTATTTTTCTTCGTTTTAATTTTATAGGGAACGAGCACAATTTATTCAAAAAAAAAAAAAGAAAAAGAAAAATCTTCTAAATCCTAGCTTAGATTGACACTCTTTTGATTTTATTATTTTAAAATGTTTGATCTTGACCTCTAAATTTTCAAAATCACTCTTTTTTTAATTTTATAGTTAATTTTAATACACATATCTTCAACTGTGTTTACTTTTGAATTTGGGATCAGATTTTAATACATGTGATTCGAAAATACAGATAGATTTATATTTAGTTATCATGATAAAGTATAGTTTTGAACTAGTTCAACAGGGAGATTTGATTTTAGGATAAGTATAATTATTTGATTATTAGTTGAGATATTTTACCAAGTATAAGATTAAAAAAGAATAGGTAAAATTTCAATATTTGTAGATTATGAGATTTTGGCAATGATTTGACTATGGTATTGTGTGGTAGATTAAAATAATATATTGCATCATTCCAAGAAGCATTTGGAAGTTGGTGAATCCAATGCCCAAAAACAAATAAAACCCAAAAATTAAAAAAAATAAAATAATAATAATAATAAATGAAAAGGAAAAAGTAAGCATACAGAGAGAGTGAGAAAAAGAGGAAGAATGAATGAAAAACGTAACACTCCAAATCCATGCATGTTACTAAATGGCTAATCTTTTTTGATTCATTTCATTTTTCCTTTTTGATTTTATTTTTTAAATTTCGAACAAGTTTTGATTTTGATTTCGATTTCGATTTTTATTCGGTTTTTGATATTTTGCCAATTCTCTCCATCTTTCCTGTAATCTCTCTCCCATTCTCTTCAATCTCTTTCTCTCTCTCTCTCTATTTCTGTTTCTATTTCTTCTTCTTCTTCTTCTTCTTCTTCTTCTTCACGCCGCCTCTCTTTCTCACCTTACCTACAGCGCTCTGCCACTCTTCTTCTGCATTGTTCTTTGTTGTATCATAAGCCCAATTTCCCACATTCTCTCGTTTCCACTGAAAAACCCACTGTTTATTTGCTTGTATATTGTCGTTTCTTCACTCTGATTCGTCTTTTTCTCACGTGGGTCTCGCTTGCTTTTCCATATCGTCAACTGGGTTAGTCTCGATTCTCTCGCATTTATTTTCTTTTTGATCATCGCCTGTTGAAAATCTCTGCGGTTCTTGATTTTGTTTGACGATGTTGTTTTTGTGTGCACCTTTTATTATGACCCATGTATTGTTTTGTTTCCCCCTTGATCGTGAGTTTATGGCTTTTACTATTTATGATTCTGGGTTACGTTTCCTTTTGGGGATTTGTTGTTTTGTGTGGTTGCACTTTCTTTGGATTTAGCCCTCCTTTGATGATTTATTCTCGAGCTGGAAATCTGATAATGTGGTTGAGTTTGGAGTTTTGATATTTTCTTTTTTGTTTTTGTTTCTCTTGTTTCTGGGGTTCTTCAGGAGTCGATCGATAATCAGGGTTGATTTTCTGTTTTTTTTAATCTTTTTCTTGGCTTTTAATGTTCGTTTTGTAGAATGACTTGTTTACTGGGTAATCGTCTCGAGTGATGAGTGATTCTTTATTGGTTTGTGATTATTGATTTAAGGGCGTTGCCAGAAAGTACTTGTTGGTTTATTTTTGTACAATGTAAGGTTGTCATTTCAGTTTAAAGATGATGTGATTAAAGATACTGAAAAGACTTTGTTCTTTTGTGGTTGTCAGGTTGGTTTGAACACATGAAACTTTTTGTATCATTGTATTATTTCTTCTGTAAGTGAAGTGAAATGTTTGCTTGATATTTGTATTATTCTTCTAAGCCTTACTACTGTTCTGGTAGGTCATTTAAGGAGTTCTCTCGTGTACAGAATAGAAAAATGGGCAGTAAACTGAAGATTGAACTTGAGAAGCTTTTTGGTGAGAATCCAATAGTTGCTTGTGAAGATAGACGTGCTGAAGAATCTGCTCCTAAAAGAATATCTTCAATTGTTGCTGATTCCAGCAAAGAGTCGTCCTTGGAGAGACTCCACAGTAATGTAAATTTTGAGAATGGAAAGGTTTTGATGAATAAGTTTCAGCAATCAAGTACGGGTCAATTTCGGACTGGGGAAAGTAAGCAGACTGGAGACCAGTCGTTGACATCTGCAGTGGAGAAATTAAGTTTGGGTGCGGAGGGGACAGGGCAAACTTGGTTGAATTATCACCCCAATTTACTGGATGACCAATTTGAAAGCTATTTGAACAAGCAATCACTCAAGACCGAAGCATCGATGGCAGCTGATCCCTCTTTGAGGTCTGCAAATCATTTGACCAATGGTTATTCTGATATTCATATGTCAGGCCTTAGCCCTCGGGTTTCTTTTTTATCAAGACCTGTTTCTGATGGCCACAAGAAGGGGCAGGCTTGTCACGCTCAGCCATTTCAGGCTTCTTCCCATGCTTTGCCATACACTATTGAAGTGCCTGCTAAAGATTTGCAGTTTCCTCTATCGTCTCATCACGAGCAAATGTTGCCTAGTGGGCTATCCCCAATTCATTTTATGCACCCACAACAAATGAATCATGGTCAAAGAAGTTCAAATTGTACAAAAGAAGAGCAGCTCCACAGCTGCAGGATGCAAGGGCAGCATCAATACCTGCACGATTTTCATAATCACCAACTGGATTATTCAAATGTATTTGAGTCGATTGGTAATACTGCATTTGGCACGTTGCGGTTTCAGAGTCCTAAGCAGCAATGTTGTTTTGAGGTTCCAGTCTCTCACCATGTCGAGCAGTCTAAACATGAAGGAATCTGCAATGGGACAGCACATTGTGCTGCTTCAGGCATATCAAATCTTGTATTTGCAACAAATTATGAAGATAAATTTGATGCCCAGGAAAAATGTTTCAGGCAAAGTTCTCCTCGAAAGATCCCCACGAGGGTTCATGGACTGAATGGAGTTGATTGTATGAAGTTTCCATCTGTTGAGGCTGAGAAACTCAAATATTATATCAGCCAAAATGGATTTCTATGTCCAAGTTGTTATGTTAGGCAGTATGGTTTTCCTTCAACTACTACAGATTGCGTCTGTCATGAGAACTTAAGGGTATCTGCTATGTTATCTAGTTATGCAAATCGTAAGATAGTGCCTCCAAACTGTAACTCTCTTGATGAAGCCACGGGTAAAATCTATCTCATGGCTAAAGATCAACATGGTTGTCGCTTCTTACAACGGATGTTCAGTGAGGGTACTAAGGAAGATATTGAGATGATTTTCAATGAGATCATTCATCATGTTTCTGAGCTCATGACAGATCCTTTTGGAAACTATTTGATACAGAAGCTCCTTGTAGTTTGTAATGAGGATCAGCGGCTTCAAATTCTCTATAAGATTACTAGCAGACACGGTGAACTTACTCGAATTTCGTGTAATATGCATGGGTATGCTCTGTCTCTGTCTCTTTACCTCAGTTCAGCTGTCGTTTTTGTGTCTTTGATCCACTTATCTTCTTTTTTCCCTTTTTCTTTTTGGGTTTAATTCTCTTCTAAAATATTCATGTTTTTTAACCAACAGGACTCGTGCTGTTCAGAAGCTCATTGAGACTCTCAAAACCCCAGAGCAGTTTTCTCTGATTGTCTCCTCATTGAAGACTGGTATAGTGACTCTCATGAAAAACCTAAATGGTAACCATGTAGCACAGCATTGCCTGCAGTATTTGGTGCCTGATTATATTGAGGTAAGGGGTATATTTCCACCATCTGTCTTTCAAATTACTTGGAAGTTGCTTTACTTTTCTATATGCTCTTTAGATATGTATTCATACATGTATAACAACAACACCACAATGGAAAAAACAGGGGGGAATTGTTTTGTAAATTTGTTTATGCAAAAACAAATTAACTTTACAGCAAGGAGAAATTGTTCTGAAGTCCAACTTATATATCCAAAATAGTGTATTCTTGAATATTGTTCCAATGACATATTCTATAGTTTTTATAATTTTTTGTTGTTTCACTCTTGTTCATTTGATAAGTTGGGAATATAATGTTGAGTGGAAAACTTATGTATAAGCATAGAGGATATCCTTCAAATACCTTCTGCACTGCAACACATCCAATTTATTTGTTTTGCTTTTTTGAAGTGTACGTAGAGAACCATGTGTTAAGTATCAGTAGGGAAATATTGGGAATATTATTTGGAACATAGGTAGTGACATATTTGTAATTACTTGAGGAGTTGGTTTATGTGACAGTTATAAATAGAGTAAGGAATATTGGAGCTGGACTTAATTTTGTGGGAGAGATAGCTCCCGAATGGCTATGTTATACCATACTAGAAGACATTGCCATCCAATATCTATTTGAATGTCAATAGAGAATAACAAATTCACATCATTCTCTCATTCTAGACAGCTAGGTGGGCTTGAAACTAAGTTTTTGCAATGGTATTTAATTTATTATAGGGGCTTATGTGGTGTGAAGATTTGGCGAGTATTTGTAACCTGAAATATTGATCTTTAATATCTTTGGTGTTGATTTCATTATGAATATTGTCAATACTCTAGTTTTCGTTGTTCTCTCTCTCTCTCTTTAACTTTAACAAGCTGGAAGATTTGTTATTTTTACTGCATGCTTATTATTATTATTTTAAATTTCAGTCACTAGTTGTTTACCATCAATACCTATCTTTGTCATAGTTTTCCTGGATTCTTGTTTTATGCCATTAGAATGTATTGAGTAGATAGATTTATTTATTTATTTTGATAGAAAGAACAATGAATTGTTAAATGAAATTAACGAAAAGAGGGAGAGAGCCCCCCCATAGCCAAAGGAGGAGTAACATAAGAAAGGTCTTCAATTAGCCTAAATTAAAGAAGCCCACAGAAAGGAGATTGCATTGAAATTTATGGAAAAATCTTTGTCCAAGCTTTAAAAATATAATGACCATCACAACCAGTGCATGAGACACAAAGCTCTCTTCTAACCCACTCTTTAGTTTACATCGAAGTCACTATTATTTCTGTAATTGAACCTGACCCCATTTTATTTCAACCCGTTGCCTTGGAATTGAAGATTTTATGTTTTCCCCTGTACCATGTAGTTACGGTTGAACTTTTGTCCATCTTTTCTCCAAATATGGTGAAAGCAAATTAGATTTGTGATTTGAAGGATGGGCGCAGTGACATTGTATTTTATTTTATTTTACTTGAATGTGCACTTCTTTCTTGGCAGTTTACTTTGGGATTCTTTCACTTTTTCTGATGTGAAAGCTGGTAATGAATTCTTCTGCAGTTTCTTTTTGATGCTGCAACAAAATCTTGTGTTGATGTTGCAACTGATCGCCATGGTTGTTGTGTGCTTCAAAAATGCCTTTCTTGTTCCAATCTTAGACACCGAGATCGTTTGCTAAATGAGGTTGTACGTAATGCTTTGGTCCTTTCCCAAGACCAGTACGGGTAATTTTCTTTTGACCTTTATATGGTTCGTAGACTCCTTTATCTGTTATTTTGCAGTCTAAAGTTCGGTTCTTCATCTAATTTTTTATACGAAGGTTTAACTCTTTGATTCAACTACTGTTAGAAAATAGCTTTATAGATTGCAAAGTTGCAAGGGAATATCTACCTTGGAAAAAGCTTTTCTGGAATCAGGGAATAGTTAATTTGATTGATTCATCCTCTCTTGTTTGTTCCTAAATAAAAGAATCCTATTTTAAGTTGATCAAGTGGGATCAGAAGTCTCCCTCCCCCTCTCTCTCTCACTCCTTTTTTTTCATCTCTTTTTGAAAAGGTATCCAATCCACCCACAGTTAATAATAATGATTTAGTATTTGAACATTGAATTGATTTTTAGAGATTTTGTCTCAAGTATTGATTTTTAGAAATTTATTCTATGTACTTTAACTTATATAGTTTGTCAGATTAATGTTTGGAAAAAGCATTTTGTCCTTGACCTTTTCATGTGTTGTAATGTGTTTCAGAACTAAGCGTTTGACTTTACATTGCAATGATGCAGGAACTATGTTGTGCAATTTGCCCTCGAGCTTGCACGCCACCCTCCGCTTCCCTGGGTGACAGCTGGTATCTTCAAACGGCTAGAGGGCCATTTTGTGGACTTATCTATCCAGAAATATAGCAGCAATGTTGTTGAAAGATGTGTCTATGCTGGAGATGAATATCTCACTAAAATTGTCGACGAGTTGCTAAATGAAGAACGATTAAGTGAAATTATGCTGGACCCATATGGAAACTATGCAATTCAAGCAGTTTTGGCTCGTTCTGGGACTTGCCAAGTGAGTATCACTCTCCTTTTTGGTTTTTTGTTTCTTTTTTGATGGATATGTGGAATTGCAAAATGTTAGCTATATGTTGGCTGCTGCTACATGTTATTTTCTGAACTCGGATCTTTCCGCGCTTTTGTCGATTGCTTTTTTTCGAACAACGACGATGAAACTAGAACTTGGAAGAAAAAGGCACACAAATGGTTCTGGAACTGTTTGATTTACACTGTGTCTACTGTCAGTCTGATTTCTAACTGAATTACTTGAATGTTTGTTTGCCAAGCAGAGTTCTCTTCATGCTAAAATTGTGGCTGCAATCAGACCGCACGTTCCTTTGCTCAGGACAAACATGTACGGGAAGAAAGTCCTCGCAATGCTAGGAAAAACAAGCTAATCGCCGCTATCGACTAAGATTGCCTCTAACCTGCATTACATTTCTTGTTGTTGTTGGTTAAAAAGGACATAACTAGTGTTTCCCTCAAGTGTTTTCTTCTCCTTTTCTTTTTGTTTGTAAAGGAGCTTAGGCCACTAACCCTGGCTGCAAGTGTGCAACATGGTTCATCTCCCTCTCTAATCCATTTTATGGATGTGAATACCGTGAACGACGAACGGTAACGAGTCTGTATTTCCCTTTTTTTGTAGATTCTTTGTTGTACTAGAGACCGAGATGACGACGGTAAGCTTAGGCTCTTTTCAGTAATGTATAGACTGCAAACTCTTCTGTGTGTTTTTTTTTTAATGATTGAAAAAATGTCCATGGAAGAGTCATCTGGTGCCTGCTACTCTTCATCTTGTTTGCTTTTGGAAAAGAATGGAAAAATAAAGCCTATGTTTCCTCTGAAGGGCAGAGAAAAAAGAGGAGATTTGAAGGCTGTAATGATGGTGTTGGAGGTCAAAATGGTAACTTTAATGGAGTGTGGGTTGCAGCCATTAGAAATCAAAACACTCTTTGTCTGAAAAATAAATGGCCTGATTTGTTGCTGTTTTGTTTGCTTTAATAATGAAGAAGAAAGTTGAAGTTGGCCCTAAGCGACGTCGTTTTTTAGCTTTGTCAGTTTAGGAATACGACAAGTCGGAAAATGGAATTAAAATTAATAATTATAACTACCAGAATCAGCAACAGAAAAAATATATATATAAAAATAAATAAATAAAGAATGTGAAACAAACATCATTTTCGAAAGATGCGAAAAATGTGTGTTTTTTTTTTTTTTCTTTCTCACTCTTTATATTTATTATTTATTTTAATTCAATCGTCAACTGTTTCCCAATTTTTTTTTCTCTTTTTTATTGCCTTCTTGAATTTTTGCATCCCATAATTGAATTCCCCTTTTCTTCACTTTTTTCCAAAAGTATGATAAATGCTACTCTTTCTCTCTCTAGCTCTTTTTTATTATTATTATTATTATTATTATTATTATTATTATTATTAAAATGGTTATTTCCTTAAACATTTTCCTTTTTTTTAAAAAAAAAAAAATTGAGTATTCGAAACTAATTAAGAGAAAAATATCTTCAAACAACTTATTGATGGTTTGACATTCATGAAGTAATAAATTGTTTGTGCATTTTTTGCTTTGTTCTCTTTTTTTTTTTTATTATTAGTTAATAATTATAATTTTTTATCCAAAAAAAAGTGTATTAGTTGTTTTTGTGTATATTATTTAACAATAAAGACATAATAGAGGTGCTTTTCGACATGGTCAAAAACAAATTTTCCATGCCTACAAATATTTTGTACAAAAAGTACTAACATTATTGAAATATATATTTATGATTTTTCTTTTGAGAATATATATTTGATTTTTTTTGAGAGACATATTTAGAAAAAGTAAAAATATATATTTGATTTTTTTTTAGAGATATATTTAGAGTTTTAAACTTTTAATTCTTACAAAAGTCAACGATTTTCATCAAACAATTCTAATGGCACATCGATTTTAACAACAATTTAATTTTTATTTTCAACTTTTAGATAATGTAATGGTATACTTTTATTTATTTATTTTTTTCTGTTCTTTTTGTTAATGTTATCTTTATAAAATATTTTTGAAATACTGTTAAAAAACTAATATTTTAATTTACTCTTGTTGGTTTTTAAAATGTTTTGGAAGTATCATGAGGTTGTTGTTGTTGGTAAATAATAATATTTATTATTTTTTTGATTTTTTATAAATTTGTAAGTATAATATTTATTTTCAAATGTTAACTATGAATTAGGTAAAAATCAGTAGTTATTAATGAAAAGTTAGGTTCATATATACATATTTTTCTTTAATTTCAGGAAAATTTCAAGACTGGTAGTAATATCAAAACTACCAGCAAAATTCTTTCAGAAAAATAAAATAATAATAATTACAAGCACAAGAATATTAAATAGTTATTATTTATGAGCATAGAAAAATCGAATATATTCCATAAATATGACCAAGAATCTAAGCAATCTTTGCCATAAAATAAAGATATTGGCTTATTTAGACATTTATTCATCATTTAAAGCCTGTGAGATTTTAAACTTTTTGTTTTTGTTTTTGTTTTGTTTTTTATTTCTCAGTTCGGATTTTAAAGTTATTTTATTAAAAGCAAAATACAAGACCATGTTTTACTCAAAAAAAAAAAAAAAATCATGTTTTCTTTTGCACAACATTGTATTTTAATGCCAAAGCGAGATCAAGAGGTAAGGGGTTAAAATCTCTGGGTACTAAAAAAAACATTATATTTTAATTATATCCTACCATCTAAACTTCAAATTTAACAAAAAAAAAAAAAAATCCACTTTTTCAAAATTTCAAATCACATAAAATCTTAAATAAGCAAACAATATAAGAAAATCTTTAACAACCTCCAAACAAATCTCCCTTCTTTCAATTGTGGGTATCCAGAAAAATTCGAGATCAAACAATTATCAAATGCCCTGTTTCAAAATACACAACATATGATTCAAATTAAAATAACAAGATTTTCATATTTAAAATAACTTTTTTTTAAAAAAAAAAGATCAAAGAATAACAAGATTTTCATATTATTCTTTATGTTTTTTTGTAACTAAATTAATAGATCAGGTGGTTGTCTGGTGAGACTAGTCAAGATATGAAAAAAATCTCCACCCTCTCAAACATGAATATTAAAAAATCATATTCAAAAGATAGTGAGGTCAAACATTAGAATAATATGAAATGGTTGTTCATATAGAATAAAATATGTATTGAAATATCTTTAGACATTAGTCTAAAAAAAGAGAGAGAAGAGAATGAAGGAATAAATAAAAAAATAAAAAAATTGTTTTGATTTTGATGAGTCCAACATCCAAAACAAACAAAACCCAAAAGTGTAGGCTCACACACAGAGAGTGAGAGGCAAAAATAAAGAGAGAGAGAGAGAGAGAGAGAGAGAGAGAGAGATGAAGAAACAATGGAAAACGTAACACTCCAAATCCATGCAGGTTACTTGATTACTATCCCTCTTTTGATATTTGCCAATCTCTCTTTATTTTTCCTATAATCTCTCCTTCTTTAATCGCTTCTCTTCTCCTTCTCTTCCTCTTCACGCCGCCTCTCTTCTTCTTCTTCTTCCTCTTCACCTACACCGCTTTCATTCCCTTTCTATTCTATTGCATCATTAATGGAAAACCCACATTTTCTTTTCCAACTTCTTTGATCAAAAACTCTTCCTTTTCCTCTACATTTTCCCCCCTTTTCGCCCTTTTCCGCCACTGATGCGTCTCTTCTGACGTGGGTCTCTCTTGCTTTCTCTCATCGCCTACTGGGTCAGTTTCTTTTCGTTGATCCTTTTCTTTTTCCCCCTTTTTTTGATTCTTCGGAGCTGTTGCGATACTGATTTTGTTGATCGACTTGTGTGTGTTTATGACCCTGTTTCTGATTTTGATGATCGAGGATTTTCTTTTCGGTGCTTTGCTTGATATGGATTTTGGTTTTGGGAAATTTCTGTGTCTATTTGTTTGTGTTTTCCTTTTCCTTTTTTTTTGTTTTATTTCTTGCATTGGTTGTTTTGATTGTTTTGGGTTACTGTTGTGTTGATTTTTGTTATTTTGTTCTTTTTGCTGGTTGACATTCTGTAGGAGTTTGACAAATATTTATAAGAATTTTGGTTTTTTTAATCTGTCTCGACGTTCTATTTCTACTGTATTGAAGGGGACACTCTTTTAGTGGGCGATCGCGACAAATTTGTGGGTTGGGTGATTTTTGATTGGATTGTGATTGATGGGTCTGGTTTGAAATTTCATTGTTCTCAATCTGGGTTGTGGGATTACAGTGATTGGCTTGTTCTTTTTGCAATGTAGGTTGGAATTTTATTCGAAATATGATCTGATCGTCGATACTAAAATCTGTGTGTGTTTTGCTGCTTGGCAGTTGGCAGGCTGAAAACGGAAACATTTGTGTCACTGTATCATTTATTCTTTAAGTGAGGGGTTTGCTTGTTGTTATCTTTTGGCAGAGGGTGAGATTTTGTCAGTTACAACAATGGAAGAGATGGGTACTGAACTGGAATTTGATGACCTTGCCAGACTTATTGGTGATGAGATTCCAAATGTTGCATCTGGTAATGCAGCACATGCTGAAGAAAAAGGCTTGTCTTCAATATCTGTGAGCCCCTATGAAGGGCCTTCCATTAGGAAATTCCATAGCAATGGGAACATGATGGATGGAAATATCTCCATGAGTAAACTCCAGCAATCTTCTATAGATCAAATTCTAACTAGGCAAAATACCATGCCAGGGGACCAGTCCTTGTCACTTGCATTTGAAAAGTTAAACCTCAATGATGAGGCGAAGGGGCGTGCTTGGAAGTCGTTGCAGGGTCATGCCATTCTGTTGGAGGACCATTACTCAGACAACCTGAATAAACAATTACTCAATGTGGATGCTTCAGTATTAGCTGCTTGGGGTTCTTCTAATCACTTGATTAATGGTGTTCATGATCCTCATATGACAAGAGTTGGCCACCAAAACTCTCCTTCCAGACATGTACCTGAACAGTACAAGAAGTGGCAGGTTGGTCAGCTTCAGCCATTTGAGACTTCCTCCCCTGCTATGCCGTTAACTCACGAGGTGGCCAATGTGGCAGCTCCAAATTTGCAGTTCCCTATCACATCTCAAAGGCAGCAAATTTTCCATAATGCGCGATCTCCTGTTCGTTACATACATCCGCAACAGATGAATCATCGTCAAATTGGTTGGAATTATGCTGAAGAGGAGCAGCTGTACAGGATGCATGAGCAGTATCCCTACCTGCAGCATCTTCATAATCAGCAATTGGAACGTCTGCTTCCGATTCAACCACATGAGAATGTTGCAAGTAGGATTTCATCTCCGAATCGTAAGCAGCAATATTATGAGGTTCCAATTGCTCACCATCTTGAACAGTCTAATCATGAACCATCTTGGAAGACATGTGCATTTCGTAGGGGTTCAAACCAGTTAAATCCTGTATTTTCAACACACTATATGGACACAGTTCAAGGTATGGAGAAAGTTTCCTTTCCTAGAAAGATCCTTGCAAGGAATCATGGATTGAACACAGTTGATGCTATGAGGTTTATGTCTATTGGTGCTGATAAATCAGCCAATCATGTCAACCAAAGTAGAATTGTCCGGTCAAATAGCTGTGTCCGGCACAACAATTTGGCTCCAACTACTGAATGCATTTGTCGCGATCACCTCAGCTCATCTGCTTTGTACTCGGATTCTGCAAGTCTTAAGTTACTTCCTGAAAGATTTAACTCTGTTGATGAAGTCAGGGGTAAAATATTTCTCATGGCTAAAGACCAACATGGTTGCCGTTTCTTGCAACGGAAATTTATGGAGGGTACCGACGAAGATATTGAGAAGATTTTCAATGAAATCATTGATCGTGTTGTTGACCTCATGGTAGATGCTTTTGGAAATTATCTAGTACAGAAGCTGCTTGAAGTTTGCAATGATGATCAGCGGATGCAAATTCTACGTAGAATTACAAGGACTCCTGGTGAACTTGTTCTAATTTCATGTGACATGCATGGGTATGCTCTTTTCCTGTCATTTTCGGAAACACAAGTATTTCTGGACTTCATTGCATTTCTTCATATTGTTTTTTAATTTTCTTCAAAATTCTTCTTTATTTATCACAGGACTCGTGCTATTCAGAAGGTTATTGAGACTCTTAAAACCCCAGAGCAAATTTACATGATTGTCTCGTCTTTGAAGTCTGGTATAGTGACTCTGATGAAAAACATTAACGGCAACCATGTGGCACAACATTGCCTTGATTATTTAATGCCTAGTTGCAGTGAGGTGAGGATTATATTTTCTAGATCTGTTTCTTTGAATTTGTCTGTTCCAAGTGAGAATGTCTTTACCTTTTGATCTGGAGTTTAGAACAACAAAAGACCATCAGTATCTGTTAGATCGTACCAAATTGTAAAATAAAGTCCATTTGTAATTGTGTTAAAAGGATGAACCATCTGAAAGATTCAACAATGAATCCAACTTAATGCCTACATCATTTGCTAAACTAATACATCCAAGACCTTGACAGAATCTGAAAGATATACATAGCTATTCACCCCAAAATGTGAGGGCTTAAGAGAGATTCTAGAGATACTTGGGTCATGGCTAGATACTAAGTTTCTCTTTGGATGTTGGTGACATGTTTGTTTTGTAATTACTCTATAGGCATTATTTTAGTTGACTGGACCCCCTAATAGTATTCCCTTTCGGGGCCATGCTTTTTGTAGGTCCATGTATTCTTTCATTTTTTTCCATAATAAAAGTATGGTTATATATATACTCCACCACAAAATAAGTTACAACAGTCTTTTTTGTTTTCATTTGAATTTCTTTTCCACTTTAGTCCATCATTCTGGCCGGGGGACTTTTGCTATTTTCATTCAACTTGTTCCTTTGGTTATTTCTCCCCTTCAAGAAAAAGCTTAGTCTTCAAAAGTCTTTGATAGGTTTTTTTCTTAGTTTACTGATGAGAGGAGGAAGGAATGGCAGCCTAGGGTATTTTCTCGTAGCTGAGGTGGCACACTTGGGATTAAGACATTTAGTCAGTATTATTGCAAGTAGCAGTAAATTTTTTTGAGGAAATAGTTTGAAGGGTAGAATGACAAGAAGTGAACTTAAGGGAAGTGTATGAGGAAAGGATTTAATTGAAAATCTAAGACTATGAGTCCATCTTGTTGGAAGTGAGTCGGGGGAAGACACTTTAATATTTTTACCAACCTTTTACTTCCTTCAATCTTTTGATTTCTCTCCAAGCTTTCTCAGGCTTTTCTATAGTAACCATTAATATATCCATATCTTTAAGTTTGCAAAGAAATTAGTTATTTAATATGGTTTGATAGAGTCAGGTGAGTGGAACATTGTAGGTAGGCGAGGCTGAGAGGTTATGATAAGTCAAGCACATGAATTTGCATCCAATGATGCTTGAATGACTTTTTTTTTGCCAATATGAACCTTGCTTAATGGTTAAGATTGAGAGCTAAGAAGCATAGATATGGACACAAAACATGGATACGACACACGACAAGGACACGACCCAAACACGTTTTGTAAAATATACATGTTATAAAATATATATCATTTTTATACATGAAGGAAATTCAAAATCAATAAGCTTATTAATTTGTATGCTTAAAAAAATGAGTTTAATGTATTTCACTCTTAAAATTTATTATTTTTATTATTTAGTATTGTGTCTATTTAGTATACTTAACAAGTACTCGATATGAACCTATATTGATTTTGTACAACTAGTGTTTGCCACATATCAATTGTGCTAACAAGGGTCTGATACGTGTTTAACAAGTGTCGGAGTGTCAATCGGACATGAACACGCTAGCCAAACTAAAGTGTTTGTGCTTCTTAGGTTGAGAGGTTATGATAAGTCAAGCACAAGAATTTTCATCCAATGATGCTTGAATGATTTGCCAACATGAACAAGTGTCGGAGTGTCAGTCGGACACGAACACGCTAGCCAAACTAAAGTGTTTGTCCTTCTTAGGTTGAGAGGTTATGATAAGTCAAGCACAAGAATTTTCATCCAATGATGCTTGAATGATTTTCCAACATGAACATAGCTTAGTGGTAATGACATCTATTTTTTCCTTTGAGGTCAGAGTTCAAATCCCCACTCTCACATTTGTCATGCTTTAAACTTTTGTTTTTGACTTGCAAGTGAGAAGATCCATATCAAACGTTTTTTTTTTTTTTTTTTGGGGGGGGGGGGGGGACATTATTATGATGCATTGATTCATTGACTGTGCATTTATCACCTGTACTTGGTTCTTTTAGCATAATATGAAAACTACAGCTCTTACATGTCAAATAAAATTTTCCTACAGGATAAAGTGCACGTTCTTCGCTCTTCATTGTTTTAAATGAATAAATGCACGTTCTTTACTTTTTCTCAAACATTTGTGCTCCCTCCCTCTGTAAAACTTAAAAGTGAAACGTGACAAGAAGTTTTTCTCTCTATAATTTCTCTGTCAAAGTTTTCCATAGATCCTTATATTGTTTCATTAGAAGACATGTGGTAATTTTTAAAAAGAAATATCAATCATCAGCAATCTTTCTAGACTTAAGCATGTTGTCTTTTAAGTTCGGCTGTTGCTACAGAATAGGATATCATTTTTAGCCATGTCGATGGTTGAACTTTTTTTTTTGTCTAAATATGTTTGGCTAGACTCATTGACCTTTTTAACCCGGCATATGTAAATCCCTCTTCCTCCTCATCCTCAGGTTCTCTCTGACATTGAGAAAGGTTCATTTTGTTTAATGATTTCTGCGAAACAAAAAATTAATTCCGGTTATACTTTCTCTGCAGTTACTGTTTGATGCTGCAAGAAATAGTTGTGTTGACCTTGCAACTGATCGCCACGGTTGTTGTGTGCTTCAAAAATGCCTCAGTTGTTCCGATAGCAGACACCGAGATAGTTTAATCAGTGAGATCACTCAAAATGCGCTGGTTATTTCCCAAGATCAATATGGGTAATCTTACTTGCTCTTTCCGTTTTTTTTTTCTCTGACCTTGTATTATTAAGAAGTGCCATGTCTGATTATTTGACTTCTTATTATATATTATAACAGATCAAACTCTTTTCTCTCATATATTTAACCCAAATTCTGGCTTAGTTGATGCAAATGGAACTTATTAAAAAATGATATGCACCTGGAAAAAGTATTAGGCAATATTTTGGCAATATCTAGGGAAAGGAAAAATATTTGGGTTCAAGAAAGAGCTATCTGGATTTATCTATGATCTGATCTAAATGATTCAGAATTTTTAGAATATTGTTCTTAGCATGGCCACGGGATCGTGTTAGCTTGTTGGATCATTTTAGAATTTCCGAATTTAATCAGTCTCTTCTCTGATGTCTTTTCTCATTTATGTTTGGCTATTCCCAGAGCAGAAAATCTGATTCCAATTTTCCTTTTTTGGCTGTCATATAAATTAAGAATTTCTGTGAGACAAACTATTTTGTAGATCCTTGGATAATTTCAACTTGTTACTAATTGTTGTGCACCCCCAAAACTTTTGCCAAAACTGCATTCTGGAGATGTGTATATCCAACTCCATTATGAATATTGGAGCAGATTTGGAACTATGAATTAGAACTGACAAGTTACATTGCACTAAATTACATCATATGCAGGAATTATGTTGTGCAATTCATCCTCAAGCTTAAGCTTCGATGGGCTACCGATGCTATACTCAAACAGCTAGAGGGTAATTATGGAGACTTGTCCATGCAGAAGTATAGTAGTAACGTCGTTGAAAAATGCCTGCAATTTGCAAATGAAGGAGGAGAACTTCCTAACATCGTGCTTGAATTGATCAACGATTCACGATTTGATAAAATCATGCAGGACCCGTATGGCAATTATGCAATTCAAACGGCCTTGAATAATACAGAGGTTAGCAAGGCCAAGATTTCCCTTTTCTTTTTCGCATCCGTGTTCATGTACGATGAATGTGTGAAATCCTAGGATGTAAAGTTTTTGTGTAGGCTAGTAGATCATTCGATCACTACGGAATGTAGTAGTGCATGTAACATGTTTGACACCTTTTGTTGAAAGGAGCTTGTAACTTTTCAAATTTATATATTTTGAAAAGCTACTCTACAAGTCAAAGATCATTAAAAAAACACTGTACATCCCATGTTGCAACGTCATACCAACTATAATCTAGAGAATTTTGCCGATCAGGTTACATGAAATCTCTTCTACTATAATCTAGAGTAGTGTTTTAAAAGGTGCATGCCGGCGCGCCTAGGTGCAAGGCGCACCCTTAGCGCCTTAGGCGCCTCTGGGGCTTCACATTTTTATATATGTTTTAAATTTTCCCCGTACTTGATCGTTCGGAGTGTCAAATATCATATTCAAGCATGTATTTTTTGTGGAGTATTGACATCATCATACTTAGTCATTCGGAGTGTCAGAAGGCATATTAACAATACTAAACTCACTGTTTTTTGTGGAGTATTGACATTTGACTCTATGTTGGAAGACTAATATTTGAACCTTGTTTATCTTTTATCTATTTTTCTTGGTTAAAAATTTCATTACTTGCCATGAAAATGTTTTATAGTAAGTTTTTTTTTTTTTTTTTTTTTCTATATAGTGCTCCTTAAAGAAAAAAGTCCACGCCTTGCACCTAGGCCCCAGTAGGCCATTGCGCCTTAGTGCGCCTTGAGTCTTTTAAAACACTGATCTAGAGAATTTTGTCGATCATGGATTGGCCCTAGTGGTCAATAAGGGCCATAGAAGAAATAAAGGGCTTTAGAGGGAATGAGTTCAATCCATGGTGGCCACCCACCTAGGATTTAATACCGTTTCCTTGGCAACCAAATGTAGTAGGGTAAGACCGTTGTCCCGTGAGATTAGTCGAGGTGCACGTAAGTTGGCCCAGACACTCACAATATATGTGTATAAACCCTTCAACTAGAATTGATTACTGGAAAAATTAGAAAAAGAATCTGGATTGGTGGGGGCACGGTGGAAAATATTACTCTTTGCAATGTCCCATCTTTTGAGCCATCTAAGAAAATTTTTCGTAGAAGATTTGTTGATTTCTTTTCGACCAAAAGAGTAGCCTTTTACTACATTTGACCCTCAACAACCTTGCTTTAGTTGCCAACCTGAGCATTACTCAAATGGTTAAGTACATCCTCGATCAAAATAGGTCAAGGTTAATATCCGAACTAAAAAAAAACCCTTGCTTTAGTTTCCAGCTTTAAACTGCCTAGAACTTTCTACTTGAAGATCCTAACGCTTGGGCGCCATGGAAATTCGAATAGGGAAAGCTTTTGGAAGTGTTATCTTTTACATTTACAGGCAATTGTCAAGCTGATTTCTAATGCAATTCGATCAATGTTTGTCTGCCGTGCAGGGTGCTCTTCATACTAAACTGGTGGAAGCGATAAGGCCACATGTTCCTGTACTTAGGACGAGTCCATACGGAAAGAAAGTCCTTGCAATAGTTGGAAAATCTAATTAACCGGTTACGAACGAGAAGTGCTTCTATTCTAGTCTTCATTTCCAACTTGGTAAGAAAGCATAGCTAATATTGTTTTCCTTCAGTACTTTCTTTTGGTAAAGAGTTTAGGCCAGGTCTATCTGGAAAGAAACTTATCAAAGGTGAAGACATATCCATATCTTCACTCCTAATTGTTGTTTTGGATAAAAGCTTAGGATGCGTAAACGTCGGTCGGTTAGCTGGCTGGCTCGCTGGCCATGTTGTTTTTGTTGTTTTTTTTCTTTTTTCTTTTTTTCCGTTTATTCGGCATAGTAAATAAAGAGGTCAAGGTATAGAGAAGAGGGGGTATGGAGTGTTGTACATTTGTTGGGATTCTGTTTCTGAAGCTCAATGCATGTAGAAGAAGAAGAAGAAGGGTAAATGTGTGATAGAAGAGAGGCTTTTTTTGGTTGAGGAACTGAGGTAGCTTTGTACCATGCTGCTGCTGCTGCTATCTTTTTTGGTTGGGCTGTGTAATTATCACTCCTGTGAATTATAGCAATTTGGTTGGGCTCTGTTTATTGTTCTAAGCCTTTTTTTTTTTTTTGTTCAATTTGCAATGTTTATGATGTTTCTTTAGACATCATTTTTCCTTTCAGTGAATTGTTTGTTTTCTAGGACTGGAAGTAGAATGATGAAATTGATCAGGGCCTGTTTGATAACGATTTTGGTTTTGTTTTCCATCTTTTAAAGTTATGCTCGTTTACTATCGAATTTCATTTGCCTGTCGATTTGGTGTGATTTTAAAAACTAAGCATATGTATTATGATGATTCTGTTTTTTGTTTTAAAAATTTTTGCATTGAATCTTTTTTAATATGTAATTTCACTTTTCTTGAAAATACATTTGAATTCTTAACCAAATTTCAAAATCAACGAAAACAAGCTTTTGAAATTACTTTGTTTAGTTTTCCAAAATTTGAAAATTATTAAAGAGTGGTAAAACAAGGGAACATTGGAAGCAGTGTTTTTATGTTTGAAAGTTTAACTATAGAAACCTAAAATTAAATAGCTATAAAATTGGGCTTAAGTTGTCATTTTAGTTATTTTCTTTTCTTGGTTTTTGGTTTTTCATATTGAAATTTAGGTTTGTTTTGGGTTTTGTTTCTTCTTTTCCAAAAGTAGAAAATAAAAATTTGCTTTTAAACAAAAATTGATTGATTGTTTGTTTTTTGAAATAAACATTCAAAGGAGGTAAAAAAAAAAGTAGTTTTTAATAATCAATTTTTAGTTTTTGAAAGTTTATGGCGATTTGGGAGTTCGTAAACAAGTTTAGTTTTTAAAAAGTAGAAAATGTAAAATAAAATCGTTATCAAACATGATCTTAGATATTCAAATTTACTTCATTATTCTAGGTTGGAACTTCATGAAAATTTTGTTTTCCACACCAAATAATAAATTCACATGTCTATTTGACACATTTATTTTTTAAAATAAAATTGTTCTAAGACAAACCACTTTGAATTTTTATTTTCTCTCACTCTACATTAATTTCATGGGATAAATTAAAGTAGCTTATTTGAAATTGACCAAAATTTATTAAGATGAGAGGGCATCAAATGAATCTTGAATTATTAGTTTTCTTTTTTTTTTAGTTCAATAAAATATATGGAGGTTGAACTTTTCATCTATTATTATATGTTATGCAGTGAACAATACTTGGTTGCATATCAATGTGGGAGAGGGAAAAAATCTCATTTTCTACCTTTATCTTAGTTGTCAATAGTTTTTTCAAGTTTGGACTTAGTGTAGCAAAACTGCAAGGAAGTGTTATGCGAAATTGACTTTTTGACAAGAAGTTCCAAAGTAAATAGTGTTTTAGAGAAAATTATGAAACAAAAGGTCAAGCAATAAAAACAGAAAATGTCATCTTGATTTAACACAAGTAATACAATATAACAAATTTCCACAAAATATTCTTTCTTTTATTTGTTTTGTCTTTCTCCTAATGAATCAAAGTAATGTTATAGTATTTTTCTTAAATTATTTTTGTTTGTTTATTGGGAAAAATACACTTTTGGTCCCTGAGGTTTGGGTTAAGTGACACTTAGGTCCCTGAGTTTTAACTCAACAAAAATACCTCAAAACTCAGGGGTATTTTTGTTGAGTTTGAAAACTCAGGGACCTAAGTGTCACTTAATCCAAACCTCAGGAACCAAAAGTGTATTTTTCCCTGGTTTATTTTACATTCATATTTTAATCTACATAAAATGAATAATTACCCTTTCTTTTGTATAGAAGTTATCCCATATTTTAATTAAGGAAAAAAAAAATGAGGGGAAAAAATCAGAGCATAGGTGAAGATGTCAAATGAATGACAAGTTCTAAAAAAAGTTGTCAAAAAAGTTTTTTTTTTTTTTTTTTTTTTCTGAAAAATGTCAAAAAGTTCTCAAAAAAAGGAAAAAGGAAAAAGACATAAGCCTATGAGAGTGTGGCAAGGTCAATTAGCCAATAGATATGAGTAAGTTGTTTTTGTTTTTGTTAGTCAAATGTACATGCACAACCAAAGGTCAGAGGTTTGCATTAAATTAGGACTAAACAAGTACACTAACAACCAAGGGCGGATTTAGGGTTTAGAGTTTAGGATTTAAGGTTTAAGGTTTACAGGGTCGGGGGCGCGTGCCCTCCCTGAAATTATGGTTTTATTATATATGTATATAATATTTCTTTCAAATTGTCGAAATGGTTTGTTTTTTCGTTGGCTAGTTGGGGCACAGAAGATGGACATCTGCTGGAGTTTATGAGTTCGAATCCTGATTTCCATCTCTTTTTCAATTTAATTTCAATTTTATTTTTCCATTTCTATTACCAAGTTTTCATTATAATATACGTTTGGGAAAAATACACTTTTAGTCCCTGAGGTTTGGGTTTAGTGACAGTTTGGTCCCTGAGTTTTCAAACTCAACAAAAATACCCCTGAGTTTTGAAATAAGGAGCACTTTGGTCCCTGCCGTTTATTTTTCTGTTAAATACTAACGGTTGCTGACGTGGCACTATTATTTTAATAAAAAAAATTATTATTTTTTTATTTTAAAATAAAAACAAATAAAAATAAATAAAAATATTATTATTTTAATTATTCTTAAAACTCAACCCTCAATCTCATCTTCTTCATCCTCTTCCCTCATCCCCTCCATCTTCTTCTTCAAACCTCCGATGGTCGCGCCGCCCACATGCCGTCGCCGGCGAAAGTTTTTTTTTCTTCCTCCTTTCTCTTTCATTTAAAAAAAAAAAAGTTGTTGAAACTTTGAGGAAGGAGAGGAAGAAGAGAAGAATAAGGAAGAAAGAAAGAAAAAAAAAAAAAAAAAAAAAAATTCGCTGCCGGCGACGGCATGTGGCGGCGCGACCATCGGAGGTTTGAAGAAGAAGATGGAGGGGATGAGGGAAGAGGATGAAGAAGATGAGATTGAGGGTTGAGTTTTAAGAATAATTAAAGGGAAAAATACACTTTTAGTCCCTGAGGTTTGGGTTAAGTTACACTTTGGTCCCTGAGTTTTCAAACTCAACAATTTCGTCCCTGAGGTTTGGTTTTAGTTTCATTTTGGTCCCTCCATCCATTTTTTCCGTTAAAACTAACGGATGGATGATGTGGCGCTATTTTTATTTAAAAAAAATTATTTTTTAAATTGTTTAATTAAAAATATATTACAATAATAAAAATATTATTATTTTTAATTTCTTTTTCTCTCTTCCATCTTCCTTCCTTCTTCTCCATGAACTTGTCTTCTTCTCCAACACATGGCCGACGACCACCGCTCGCCGGCGACTTTTTTTTTTTTTTTTTTTAACACTCTTATCTCCTTCCTCTCTACCCGATGGTTGCAGCTTCTCCAACCCCAACTCCGGCGACGTTCTAGTAATTTTTTTCTTCGAATATCTCTCTCTCCCCAAACCCTCCCTCTCAATCTCTCTCTCGCAGATCCACCACGCGCGAACTCGTAGTGAGCAGATCCACGCACGACCGGAGCTCCTCCCTCTCGACCTCCTTCTCCAGCGAACCGCACGAATCGTGGTCTGAAACGAAGGGGATTTCCCTTTCGTTTCAGACACGATTTGGGCTTGAAATGGGAGTTGTGGGGGTTCGTGGGAGCGGCGAGTGTTTGTGGCAGCGACGGGGTTCGTGGCAGCGACGGGGGTTCATTTCAGACCACGTTACCGGTGGTTTGTGGGGGAGAAAAAGAAAATAAAAAAAAAGAAAAAATTAGGTTCACCGGATATGGGTTCGACGGCGGTTCGTGTGGAAGAAAAAAAACAAAGGTTCGTCGGCGGTGGCCGGCGATGTCACCGACGCCGGTGGGAAGAAGAAAAAGAAGAAGAAGAGTAGGAAGAGAGAGGAGGAGAAGAAGAAGAGTAGTAAGAGAGGGAAGGAGAAATAATTTAAAAAAATAAAAAATAATAATATTTTTTATTTTAATATTTTTATTTAAAAAATTTTGAAAATAATTTTTTTTTAAAAAAAATAATAGTGCCACGTCAGCAACCGTTAGAATTTAACAGAAAAATAGACGGCAGGGACCAAAGTGCTCCTTATCTCAAAACTCAGGGGTATTTTTGTTCAGTTTGAAAACTCAGGGATCAAAGTGTAACTTAACCTAAACCTTAGGGACCAAAAGTGTATTTTTCTCATAATTAAAATAATAATATTTTTATTTATTTTTATTTGTTTTTATTTAAAAATTAAAAAAAAAATAATTTTTTTATTAAAATAATAGTGCCACGTCAGCAACCGTTAGTATTTAACAGAAAAATAAACGGCAGGGACCAAAGTGCTCCTTATTTCAAAACTCAGGGGTATTTTTGTTGAGTTTGAAAACTCAGGGACCAAACTGTCACTAAACCCAAACCTCAGGGACTAAAAGTGTATTTTCCCCTATACGTTTTTATAGATTTCCGTCTCTTTTTCAATTTAATTTCAATTTTTATTTTTCCATTTCTATTACCAATTTTCCAATATACGTTTTTATAAAACACAATAAAATTTAATTTCTATTTTTTATTTTCCATTATATTATATATATACGTTTATTGCATAAAATAACTTAATTTTGTTCTATAAAATCTGCGATAAATATTTCAAGTTTAAGTTTTTCTTATGTATTTAGGCGAATAATTTTATAATGTTTATTGTAATTTTGTGATTAATATTATTTAATTTAAATATTATATATCAATACATTTAAAATTAGGGCCGGTTGCAAGGGTAACAATATGGGCCAAAATAATTGCAAATCTAGCAACCCACAAAAAAATTGCAAAAATGGCAAAATCTAATAGTTTGTGTGTTGCATTTACTAAAATACCCCTCTAGATTTTCTTTCTAGAAAGTTTTTCTATCACTTATAGATTCTATTAGTGATAGAAAGATTTTCTATCAGTGATAGAAATTTTGATAGAAAGATTTTCTATCAGTGATAGAAATTTTCTATCACTGATAGATTCTGTCGGCGATAGAAATTTTCTATCACTGATAGATTCTATCGGCGATAGATATTTTTCTATCACTTGTTCGGTGTTCTATCAGTGTTTGGTTGTTGTTATTTGGTTTTCTATCAGTGTTTGGTTTTTTCTCTTCAGTGTTTGATTTCTATAATCGTTCGTTTTTGCTTTATTTTTCAATGCTCGATTTCACCATGTATCACCATCGCTGATAGAAACAAAAGATCTTCTATCACTGATAGAAAAGTATCAGTGATAGAAAGATTTTCTATAACTCACAAAAAAATTTTCTATCAGTCTCAGTGATAGAGATAGAAAGTTTTTCTATCACTCATAGAAAGATTTTCTATGAATGATAGAAATTTTTTCTATCACTCATAGAAAAAATTTCTATAAGTGATAGAAGATTTCTATCACTGATAGGTTCTATCAGGGATTGAAAGATTTTCTATCAAGAGTTTTCTATCATTGATAGAATATCTTTCTATCACTGATAGAATGGTAAAAATTTCTATCAGTGATAGAAATCTTTTATCACTGATAGAAAGCTTTTCTATCAATGATAGAAAGTTTTTCTATCACTTATAGATTATATCGGTGATAGAAAGATTTCTATCGGAGATAGAAAGATTTTTATGGGTGATCAGAGATTGAAAGATTTTTTATCAAAAGTTTTTCTATGATTTTCTATAAAAAGTTTTTTTATCACTGATAGAACCTATCAGTGATAGAAATCTTTTATCACTGATAGAAAAAGTTTCTATTAGTGATAGAAATCTTCTATTCTATCAATGATAGAAACTTTCTATCACTGATAGAAAATTTTTCTACCACTGATAGAATCCATCAGTCATAGAAATATTAGTGATAGAAACTTTCTATCGCCGATAGAAAATTTTTCTACCACTGATAGAATCTATCGGTGATAGAAATATCACTGATAGAAACTTTATTCTATCACTGATAGAAAAGTTTTCTACCACTGATAGAATCTATCAGTAATAAAAAGACTTTCTATCATTAAAAAAAAAAAAAAAAAAAAAAAAAAAAAAAAAAAACTGACGAGGAAGAAGAAGATGGGCACACAGGGGCAATTTAGGAATATAAAAAATTAATTCAAAAATTTTGCCATATTTGCAAATATTTTTAAAAATTGTTATATTTGTAATTATTTACCTTCATGTTGCCACCCATTACAATTATCCTTAAAATTATATTGGTGTAAAGCTTAAATTACAAGTTTGTTCAAAAAAAAAAAAAAAAAAACTTGAATTGTCACTGACTTTTTTAAAATTTTTTAATGGATTCATGAACTTACAATTTTGTATTCAATAGGTCCATACATGTTCAAAGTTTTAAAAGATTAGATGTTCTAAATTTTGTATCTAATTAGAACTTAAATTTTCAATTTTGTATCTAACATATATGTGAATTTTAAATAATTTTGAATAAGTTGATGATCTATTAGACTTAAATTTAAATTTTATCTCCAATAGAACATTATTTTTAAATTTTTTTGAATATGTTAGAGACTTATTATAAGAGCAATTTTAAAGTGTAGAAACCATATTAAAACAAGGCTAAAAATTCAAATATTAAATTTATAATTAAACTTTATATGAATTTGTGTCGCATCTGACATAAAATCCTGGATTGGCCACGGCTAACAACCTCTCTAACAAATGAGGACAACCAAAAAGGAATAGCATTTCTCCTGGGAAACTCTTCTCGCGAGGAACAGAGGGAAAGCTAAAAAAAAACCATCACTCCCATCGACTACAAACAACTCAAATAAACATGTTATTGTTAGTGTAGAAAATATGACTTTTAGGGGGTGTTTGGCCCATGGTTTTGGGTTTGGGTGGTTTTGTGTTCCAAATCCAAAACCATGTTTGCCCCATTGCAATCACAACACGGGTTTCAAACCCAATCCCATGGTTTTTCTCTCCAAACCCACTTCAAAACCACTCCAAACCTATGATTTCTTTTTCTTCTACAAAGTTGGTGGAACCCACTATTACTTTATCCATTTTTGTCATAAATTTGGTGGGTCCCATCATTTCTCTTTCTATTTTTCTCATAATTCTTTTCATTTCTCTATATTAAATTAACAATATTTTAATATATATATATATATATAATTTTATAAATTTAACCTAAGGAAAGGTATTTTAGCCAACTTACCCATATAAATATTTTTAAAATAAAATATAATTTTGAGTTAACGTATTAAAAAATATATATTTATTTTCAAATTAACAATATTCCAAGTGACAAATAAATAGTACGTTATTTTGAATTTATTAAAATAAAATGAATAATATTTAATTTTAAATCTTCTATAGTAAATAAAGTATATAATTTTAAATTACATACACAAAAACAAAAAACAAATTTATATGTACAATTTTTTTTTTTAGTTCAACAACATTTTGATGTGGGAATATTCGAATCTCTAACTTTTTGATCGATGACATATATCAATTATTGTTAAACTAAGTTTATTTTGACATATGATATTTATTTTGAACTTATTTACATTTAAATAATATAAATATACATAATTTTATATTTAATTTAGTCATTTTAAAGTAACCTATAGATTCCATTTTATTTATTATGTGATTATATGTTCCAAAATTTTCTTTTCCCATGAAACATGTTTTTTTTTTTTTTTTGTCTCAATAACTACTTTAATTTAACATTATTGAACTATTGTTTTGAATTTAAATTTTGCATGTGGATCCATGGAAAACATGACCAAACTTAAAACCCCCGTTTAATAATTTGGCTTTTGGTTTTTTATTTTTGAAAATCATGTTTGTTTTCTCTCAATTTTCTTAGTATGATTTTCATCTTTGTTAAAGACACATTTGAATTCCTTGACAAATTCAAAAAACAAAAACTATTTTTTGAAAACTATTTTTCAAACTTTTAAATTTTCAAATGGGGCCTAAGAATTTCATGTTATGTTTTTCAATTTGTCAATGATAATCAATATTTTGATTATTAGAAACAATTTTCCTATTCTTCGTATATACCATAAATTAAATGCTTAATTCAAAATTCTCTTGAAAAATAATCTATATTACACAAGGGGTTTTACAATTAATAAAACATTCACCAAAAAAAGAAAAAAAATAATAAAATATAAAATAAAATAAAAAAAAAAATTGTCCAAACCCGGGGTTCAGAACTCAACACCCCAAACACTGTTTTCTGATTCCCAAGCTTTCAAACACGCCAGAACAAACCGTCCAGGGTTCTGATTCTGAAACCATGGGTCAAACAGCCCCTTAAGTTAGTTTAAAATTCATATAGTTCAATCAAGTCAAATATAAAAGTAAGTTAGATTTTTTTAAGTTCAAATTGAGTTAGATTATTGAAATCTTCCCAAACTAACAAAATTTGAACAAAAATACAATTTTCATGTTCTTTTTCATGGAGAACTATCCATTTCATATCTAATATATATTTTATTTTATAATTCATTAAACACACATAAGACTAGTTTTATAACAGCGAATATATAAAGCTTGTACTATGACCAAGAGATTTATGGTTCAAATCTCTACTTTCACATGGTCCTAAAAAATAAAAAGTAATAATAATAATAAAAAAGACTATTGTTATAATAGATTTTAAACGAAAGTTCTTTAGAAGGTAAATTTTGCAACATTTGTTAAATTTTAAGGTAGAAATTGCAACAATTATCATAATTCAAGGTTTAATCAGATAAAATAAGTATATAAAAAAAATCATATGGTTAATATAGAGTCTTTTCCATTTGGTCTCTCTGCAATGGGATCATCAAAAATAAAAATGTGATCTTCAAAAGAAGCAGCTACGTTTTGCTTTTTCTTTTTCTTTTGCATTTGAAATCGAATTTTCCTGAACAAAATGTTCAGTTCATCAGTAAAATAAACATTTTTTACGAAGAAAACGAAAAGAATCACTCCGGCGACATAGAAGATCGGATTGCACTGCGTCTCAAAGTCTGAAAATCTCGGATCGGATAATGATTCAGAAGAGGCCCAGGTCTTCAGTCGCAGCATCAAAATCCGACAGAATTGACGACTCGTCAGAATTTCTTCAATCAGAGAAGCCCAAATCTCTAAAATATGATGTTTTTTCTTCGACGAACAATGTCTTTGTGCTCTGCCTGGCATTTCGCTTTGCAAATGCGCTTTTATTGCAGACTTATTTCAACCCAGATGAACACTGGCAAGCCCTTGAAGTTGCCCACAACATCGCTTTTGGGTAACGTTTCTCTTCGTGTTATTAATCTCCTTACCATTTTGAATTGACCCTTTCCACTTCTAATTTTCCTGATTTCTGGGCTATAATTTCTTGATGAATTGGCTTTAGGAAGATATGTGACGTTTTAGGTAATTCAATAATGGGTTTCCATTTTACAGGTATGGTCATCTGACATGGGAGTGGAAGAGGGGAATTCGTAGCTACTTGCATCCTTTGTTGTTTGCTTTTCTTTACAAAGTTCTTGCTTTACTCGGCCTTGATACTCCTTTGTTCATGGTAAAATGTTCTTCTACTCATAAACTAGTGAAACTGTTTGATCGCCTCTTGCAAATTGAATTGTGAAATTCTTCTCTTGACCATGCTTTATTGTAGATAAAAGCTCCGAGGCTGTTGCAATCCATATTCTCGGCAGTTGGTGATTTTTACTTGTACAAACTCTCTAGAGCCCTCTTTGGTGGTTATGTTGCAAAGTGGACTGTATCCTTTTTATATTTTTTTTCTTCAATTTCTCTCTTTTTGTCTTTGATTACTTATTTTTGGGAAGACAATTGGTTAAGGGATAGCCATCTTTACTCCTTGTTTCCTCATCTTTTCCATCTATCCACCCTGAAATTTTGTTACATGGCCTCTACCCTCCTGTCACTTGGGAGCTCGTCCTCTATTTCCCTTGGTCTTGTTCGGCCCCCTTTTGATAGAGAGTCAAATGATGTTGCAGCCCTTCTGGCTTTAATTGGTGATTTTGCAATTTGTGGGAAGAAGAGATTTTCACATGTGGAGCCCCAGTCCTTCGGACAGGTGATCTCTTCACCTTCAAGTTCTCCCATTTTTTCCCTACTTTGGAAGATCAAAATCCCGAAAAAGCTTAAATTTGTTGTTTGGAAGATCCTCCATGGCAAGGTTAAATTCTTTGGATCACGTTTAGAGGTTTTTGCCTTAGTTGATTGGGCCCTAGCGTTGTATCCTGTGTGGGCAAGCGGTCGAGGACCTGGATCATCTCCTGTGGCCCTATCAGTAGCCTAGATCATTGTGCTGCGGCTTCTTTGGGACGTTTTCGTTAGTTTGGCCTGACTGGGGAGTTGTTGTTCCATATTGGAGGAGTTTCTTTCCCATCCCCCCTTTTATGATAAGGGCCGCCTGTTGTGGGCTTGCTTGTCTATGTGCTATTGTTTGGAGTCTGTGGAGGGGAAGAAACAATATGATTTTTAAAGGGGTGAAGAGACCTTTGAGTGAGGTGTGATCCCTCGATAGATATCATGCTTCCCTTTGGGTTTCCATTTGTAAAGACTTTTGTAATTATCCTTTGGGTCTTATTTTGCTTGATTGGAGCCCTTTCTTAGGTTAGTTGGGCTCTTCTCGAGGTGTTTTTTTTTTTATTCCCCATGTATTCTTTCATTTTATCTCAATGAAAGCTGTATTCTTTTATTCCCCATGTATTATATTCTTAACTATACTTCAGCTGTTTTCCCAACTCACAAACTGGTTTATGTTCTTTTGCTTCAACCGAACTCTATCAAACAGCTTAGAGACCGTTCTTACACTTGTTAGCTTGTATTATTGGCCTTGTATAAGAGTAGATCCCACTAGATTTTCCAATGTTTCAAGGAAGTTGGCTTTGTTACTGGCAGCATTATCGTGTGCTGTTCGCCCAACAAGTGCAATTACTTGGCTGTATGTTGGTCTGCTTGAGCTGTTTTCAGCACATGATCGACTAAGATTTATTTTCTTAGAGGCTGCTCCTATTGGGTATGTATCATATCCTCCTGATCGTTATAACTTATAACATGTTTAACTTATTTTTCTTGGTTCTTGAATAGGTTTGACTTTTTTCCCTGCCTTTTTAAAGTGTTCTTTGAACTTCATTTTAAAAATTAGCAATGCAAAAACCAATATGACAGGTTTATCATTGGTAGTAATAGAACAAAATTGTAATCAGCCGTTGGTTAATCATTCAAATCACATCTATAAAGTTGAATGGATCTTTAGCTAATGGGGGCAAATTGATGAAATTAATCAAGGAAAATCTATGGATGTGTAGGTAAGGTGGCCTAGTTAGGATATATTTTGATGAAAAGCTAACCTTTTGTTTTCCTTCTATGTCTAGAATAGATTTATTTCTTATCTTTGGAAAAGGAAAAAAAGGAAAAGAGAAGTCAGTCGTTCATTTCTGCTGCTTCTAACACTTGCTAAATTTTTATCAGCTGCCCTTTATTAATCTCTTTCTTGAACTTATAGAATGTGGCTATTCTCCCCATTTATTTTTGTGGATAGACCATATGCTGTTTTGGGTCAAATAATTCGAATGGAACTCTGTCTGCTATTTCGGAGTTTCTCGCACTTGTTAACCTTTTTTTTTTTGGTTAGAGACCGAGCTTTCATTTAGAAAATGAAAGAATATACAAGGGCATATAAAAAACCAAGCCCAACGAAAAGGGAGTCCCGGAAAAACTGCACTTGTTTACTTAAACTCAACAATTTCAGAGTATCTACATCTTTCCTTATCCCTCTAATTTGTTATATCAGGTCGTTGGTGCTTGGAATTACATTTTTGTTGGATAGATTAATGTATGGCTCCTGGATCTTAGTCCCTCTAAATTTTCTGAAGTTCAATGTTCTTTCCTCTGGTGGAGATTTTTATGGAACTCATAAATGGCACTGGTACTTCACCCAGGGCTTTTCTGCCATGCTCTTCAGTTTCATTCCATTCTCCATTTCTGGCATCATCACCTCAAGAAAATGGAAACTCACAGGTCTTATCATCTGGGTTCTAGGAATTCACAGTCTACTTGGTCATAAAGAATTCAGGTATCGCTTTCGAGGGAAGTTCGTTTCGCACTATTGAAAACGCCCAACCTAAATCAATTTGGCATTGGTTTGAAGTATGTGTTTGTTGTTTACTTTGTTTCAGGTTTGTGCTGCCCATTCTTCCAATAGCATTGATGTTCTCTGGCTATTCATTAGCCACCCTTAGATATGCTTCTTCTCCAAATGGTAAAAGGAAAAAATCACCAGACATGCACACCAAATGCCCCATGAAAATGAAGTTGGCCATAATATTTTTGTTAGCTACAAATGTCCCAATGGGTTTATACATGAGTTTGGTTCATCAGGTACCTATACTGCCATTAATAGTTAAAAAACACTTTTGGTTCCTGAATTTGTATGCAAGTAACAATTTAGTTCGTGTACTTTCAAATTCGTAACAATTTAATCCCTATCGTGAAAAACTGCATCAAAACTAAATGTTGGTTTTTATCATGTAACACAACTTAGTGTTTGTAGTTCATAAAAACATTTAGTCGCTAATCAGTTTATCGATCTACATATGTAAAAAAATCTGTTGAACCTTAACAATATTTTTCACGATGGAGATTAAATCGTTACAATTTTAAAGGACTAAATTCTTACGTATTAAAGTTTAGTGACTAAATTGTTGTTACATAATTGAATGTACAAGGACTGAATCGTTACAATCTAAAGTTCTGTGACCAAAAGTGACTTTTAACTGATAAATTACAAAGTTGGCTGCCTCCTTTGTTTCTTCTGCTCTATTATCTAACAAGAGGACATGCTCCACAGAGAGGAACAGAAGATGTAATGAATCATCTGGCAAGAGAAGCTGTGAATGAGAAAGTCAAAAGTATCCTTTTTCTGATGCCTTGCCATTCAACACCTTACTATTCCACTCTTCACCAAAACTTACCAATGCGCTTTCTAGACTGCACCCCAAGGTATGTTTCCCTTGTACTTCTAATTAATGTTGTGTTCATCTCTGTTGCTTGGAATGGAACTCAAGCACACAAAATGAACAGGTCCTGTTCAAGTAAGGTCGTCGTTCGTTTCCGATGCTTAATATGTGCGTTTTATCTCGCAGCGAAGAGAAACGAACCCCGGTCGAGTCAGACCGTTTCTTGACAAACCCACTTGGTTTTGCAACAGAGTTTGCTAAAAATTGGACTGTCCCAAGTCACATTGTGTTGTTTGATTCAGAAGAGAGAGTAGTCAAGGAGTTTTTGATATCACATTCTTTCAAGGAGGTTGGAGATGTTGTGTTGTGTTTGCTGTTCATTGATCAACATGATTTCTTTCTGTTGTTGGAAACTTGACTTGTGTTGTGTGTTGTTGAATGCAGGATAAAAGGTTCTTCCATGCTCACTTCAAGGTGGACCGTGATCTTCAATCTTCTGTGGTTTTGTATGTCTTGACAGACCAGTAACTTTTTTTTCAGGAAACTTGGTTTTTTTTAGTTCCAAGGAAGATTGCTTTTCAATGGATGCTTTAGGGGTTTTTTTGGACAAATTTTGTGAGAATATTAGTTGTTTCGAGTTGTACATTCCCATGTCGCGAACTTCGTTGTTATTTTGTTGAGGGTAAATTACAAGTTTAGTTCTTGAGGTTTTAGATTGGAAAAAATTATCGTAAGTTAAATGGGGATGGGGACAAGGAATGTATTCCCCGCCTCTGACTCTGTTCCTGCCTCGGTTTCTTTATTTTTTTAATATATATTGATTATAATCAATCCTGAATTTAAGCTTTCATAAAATATGTTTTTTTCTAGTGAATTTAAACTCTCTAAGTGGAAACTTTTCATTAAGAATTAACAATTTGAATGGAAATTTTCTAAAAAAATTATTTTATGTAATTAAGATAAATAAAAATTAAAATCATAGACATAGAATAATTCCTTGTGGGGCATTCTTACTAAATTAAATGGAGAATTTTGTGAGGATGACAAGGACTGGAAATTTAATGGGAAATTGGGACGGAGAAGCCATCTCTCTGTCTAGTCTTGTGAAAATCCCTATTCATACTGTATATAGTTTTACTCATTAAGCAAATAAGCAAGAGACAAGTAATTGATCCTAAAATTTACAAATTTAACCTCGTCATCCTGAATTGATTGAGATGATGATGAGTACACGGATTGTTGGAGGAAGGATTGACTGAGTTGAAGACTGACCGAGTCTCTACCGTTAAGTTAAAATAGCATATATGAAATTGCTCTATAATTTACCAATAAGAGTTGGACCAAATTTTATTAAGACGAGAGGTCGTCGAGTGACAAGGAGTGAATTATTCATCCTTTGAACTCTATCTAGCCATTATATCATTTAGTGGTGGAACAAAACTATGTAATATTGACATTCCAACAGTCTATAACATGTTCAAGAGTCAACCTAATGATCATTGTCCTGAAATTTCCTCTTTTTTTCTCATTCAAAATTGGACTCAATAGCAAAATGTTATGCCAAATTGACCATTTTGACAAGGAATTCCAAAGGAAATTGCATTTCTTGTGTAATTTAAAGAACAATGAGACAAGAAAATTGTTTTTTTAAGGAAAAATTATGTAAAAATGGTCAAGCAATAAAAACAAAAAATGTCGTCGAGATTTCTTGTCTGAATACTCAAGTAATCCAACATCTCAAATTTCCACAAATTATTGTTTTTTTTTTCTCTCTCTCTCTCTTAATGACTCAATTTTTTTTTTTTTTTTTGAGAATAAATTTGACTAAGTTATTTTTGTTTTTATTTATTATTATTATTTGTGTATATCACTCAATTAATTTCAATTAATTTACAAGACGACTTAATTTTTTTTTAAAAAAAAATAGCAATGTAATTGCGTGAGAAAGAGGCTATTTTGTTTGTTTGATTTTTTTTTTTTTTTTTTTTTTTTTTTTGCATAAAATACACTTTTAAATTTCTATAGATAATATAGAATCCTTTCTATTTGGTCTCTCTACATGGGATTTTGATATGCAAAAATAAAAATGTGATGTCGAAAAGAAGATGCTATTTTTGATTAATTGGAGTTTATCAACGATAGACACTAATAGATTTTCAATAATCAAAGTCTATCAGTGATAGACACGGATAGAATCTGACGACAGTTTTTTGGTCTTGTACAATTAATTTTGCTATATATGCAATTAGTTTGCAACCGTGCTATATTTGCTCTAAATTTGGTCCAATTTACCATCTATGCAACTGCCCCTAATTTTTTTCGTGGGTTTAAGACACCAATATCTAATAATAAAAATAACAAATCCTTCACCGCCACGTTCTAAACACCTTTGGAATTTTTAGTTCATATTTTTAATAAGCTACAATTTATAATAATTTAAAGTACATTTAGTATAATTTTTTGGAATGATTTCAGATTATTAAAAATAATAATAATAAAAAGCACTTTAAAAAACCAAATTTATTTTAAAAACCACTTACAAGATTATTTATTAAAAAACAACACTCAGAATTTTTGTAAGAAACAGCAACATATTTATAATTAATAATTAGTAGAATCGCTTTTAAATATAATGCAACAAAAAAAAATGTTATTTTAAAACATTTTTTTAAAAAATATAAGATATAAATATATTTTTCATTGAAAAATATATTTTTTAAGAAAATACTTTTTTTTAATAAAATTTTAAGAAAATACTTTAACTACTTCTCAAAAAAAAAAAAAAAAAAAAAAAAAAAAAAAAAAAAAAAAAAAAAAAAAAAAAAAAAAAAACCTTACTTATTCTAAACAAACAATATAATACTTGGTTTCATATAGATGTGTAGGTACTTCCCTAAAAAAAAAAATTAAAAAAAAAATCATTTTCTATATTTATGTCTCTTAATTGTCAAGATCTCAATGGAGTTGATAAAAAATCTTTACATACTGTTACGTAGTCAAATATTTTAAACGTAGATTTATGTAATCCACAGTAGTAATAAGCTTTGTAATTCGAGATAAACAAACTTGAAGTCCAGTCCAGTAAATATTGGAATCTTTTGCCCATGCCCCACCATCTCACTACCACAAATAATCAGCTCAAAAATGTCTCCTTTTTCCATCTGCAAATGTCATTATCATCTGGTAAATCTCTCCCAACATTGTCATTTTCCCACATTTTCCCCCAATCACTAGCCAGTAGCCATTTTCATTGACCATTGACTTTGAATGTTGGCATATGAAAATATTTTCTTGTAAAACTTTCACTCATCAACTCAACTTTCCTTTTCCCTCTATATATAGTTATGAACATACCAGAATTTCAAACACTCCATAAGGACTATATCTTCTTTCTTCTGCTGCATCCATGGCAGATCTTCAGTTCCTGCATATTCATATTCGACTCGTACCGTTCTTCTTCTTCTTCTTCCTCCCTTGTTTTCTGTCGTGTCCCGATCAACAAAAGCAAGCCCTCCTCCTCTTCAAAGCCTCCCTTCTCTCTACTACGAGTTTTCCCAACACTTCCATCTCCTCTTTGGACTCATGGAACTCAACTTCGGATTGCTGCCAGTGGGACAGAGTCGTCTGCTCTTCTCCGGATTCTCATCCGAGGATGGTTCAAGGCCTCAATCTTTACTCTCTTGCTCTGAGGATCACTGAGGATCCATTGCCACTAGATGCTAAGGCATTGGTGCCACTTTTTAACATTAGAAGCTTGATGTTGCTCGACCTGTCTTCCAACTTCTTCGAGGGCGAAATCTCAGGAGCTGGATTTGGTAATCTAAGTAAGTTGGTTTATCTTGATCTGATGCAGAATAAATTCAGTGGTTCGATTCCTCCACAGTTGTATCGTTTGCGATACCTTCAATATCTCGACATGAGCAGCAATTCGCTCGGTGGAGCTCTGACTGCAGAGGTGAGGTTTCTTGGAAACTTGAGATTTTTGCAGCTGGACAGCAATTCTCTTACAGGGGAACTTCCTGAGGAAATTGGCGAGCTGAAAATGCTGCAGAAATTGTTCATTCGTGGCAACAGATTCTTCGGTGAAATCCCGCACTCCATTGTCAATCTGAAATCTTTAGAGATATTGGACATGAGGGACAATCAGTTTACAATGGGGATTCCTTCAGATATTGGGACTTTGCCCAACTTGACATATTTAGCTTTAAGCAACAACAAACTGAATGGCACAATTCCAACATCAATACAGCAAATGGAAAACTTGGAAAAGCTGGAACTGGAAAACAACTTACTTGAAGGGCATGTTCCGAAATGGTTGTTCGATATGAAAGGGCTTGTGGATTTGCTGATTGGAGGCAATTTGATGACTTGGAACAGCAGTGTTAAAACTGTACAACCGAAGTCCATGCTTTCTCGACTGTCGTTGAAGTCTAGTGGGCTTGTGGGGGAGGTCCCAGAATGGATTTCTTTGCAGAAGGATCTGAATTTCCTGGACTTGAGTGAGAACAAACTAGAAGGAAGTTTTCCTTTATGGCTTGCTGAAATGGATCTTGGTTCCATTATTCTCTCAGACAACCAGCTTTCGGGTTCTCTTCCTCCTCGTCTCTTCGAGTCACTGAGTCTGTCTGTGCTCGCCCTGTCTAGGAACAATTTCTCTGGAGAATTGCCTGAAAATATTGGCAATGCCAGGGCTATCATGCTTCTAATGTTGTCTGGAAACAACTTTTCTGGTGAAATTCCAAAATCTATCTCCAAGATTCATCGCCTACTCCTGCTGGACTTATCAAAAAACAGATTATCTGGGGATACATTCCCAGTTTTTGATCCGGATGCATTTCTTGCATACATAGACTACTCTTCAAATGAGTTTTCGGGTGAGATTCCAACAACCTTCCCTCAAAACACCAGTATCCTTTCATTAAGCAATAACAGATTTTCTGGAAGCTTGCCTAAGAACTTAACTAACTGGACCTTGCTCGAGCACCTCGATCTCCATAACAACAATATCTCTGGTGAATTGCCGGAGTTTCTTTCTGAACTCCCCACGCTTCAAATTCTGAGTTTGAGAAACAACTCCCTCACAGGTCCAATCCCAAAAGGCATCTCCAAGCTTAGTAGCCTGCATATCCTTGATCTCTCCAGTAATGATTTAGTTGGAGAAATACCAACCGAGATAGGGGAACTAAAGGGAATGATCGAGACACCGAGCACATTCTCATCTGTCTCTGATAGTTTCTTCAACATCATTATTGAGTTCAATGACTTGATAGTAAACTGGAAGAAGTCAACCCTGGGTCTCGCAACTCGTCCCAGTCTCGACATCTACGCATTGTTAGACTTGTCGGGGAACCATCTTAGCAGAGAGATTCCAACATCAATTGGTAATCTGAAGGGCATAAAGCTTCTCAACCTGGCATACAACAACCTGTCCGGCAATATACCATCAAGTTTTGGGGACTTGGAACATGTGGAGACCTTGGACTTGTCTCACAACAAGCTCTCAGGCTCAATCCCAAAATCACTAACCAAGTTGCAAGAGTTGGCAGTTCTTGACGTGAGTAACAACGAGCTCACAGGCAGGATTCCAGTTGGGGGTCAGATGGACACCATGAACACTCCAAGCTACTATGCCAACAACACTGGGTTATGTGGAATTCAAATCCAACAGCCATGTCCAGAAGACGAGCAACCAGAGCAACCAGCAAAACCAGTAGAGGACGTAGAAAATCAAGAAGTGTTTTCCTGGATAGGTGCAGGAATCGGGTTCCCAGTTGGCTTTGTGTTTGCAGTGCTGATTGTTTACGTGTCTGGATATCTTAGTCCACTAACACCACGTAGACGCATCATTTGCAGGCCTACAAGGCGAAGGCCATGAGTTCAATTAACCCATATGTAGGAATCCGCTCCGGTTCGAACATTCTGCATTCTAGAAACATTAAGATGCACCAAAATATGATAAACAAAGCACATACCCCAGGGATTATGCATGAATAATTTGGAGGATCATGGAAGCTTAGAATATAAGTAGTGGCATCATGAGATAACATTCAGTACATAATTTACAAAGCAGCGAATTCATTTGCCAATCCAGTGAAAAGTAAAATAATTTTAAGTAAACTTCTTTTGTAAAATAAATAAATTAGGTACATTATTGGTAAATAAAGTTGAATTCATTTCAATCTTACAACATATTCTCATGTGAGAAATGAAAATAATGAAGCACCAAGGAATACGAAATCCCAATTATCAACTAAGGTACAGATCTTTTAAGATGAATATGATTGTAACAGACATTAAGTGGGCTTCGTCAGCTACTTCCTCTTCCTTGTAAATTTGACAGATTAAGCTATTGAGCAATTTCATAAAATAGTACAGATGCAGCTTCTGTTATCCTCATCTTCATAATCAGAATCTTCAACTTCACTGTCACATAAGAAAAACATGTGCACGAACACACGTAAACAATCAGTTGTCGGTATGTATACTTCATTCACAGAAGTTGCAATAAAGTGTGACTTGGTAAACTGAACAAGCAGAAAACAGCAGTCATCGTGAGGAAAATTCAAATTTGGGCATTCCAATCCCAACTGTTGGTTTGCTAGCTCTTCCTAGGATTTAGGAATAAGGACATGAAGCATCACTCTCAAGCATCTTTAGAATGGTAATTTTTCTTATATCGTTTCTTCATTTTCTCAGATTTTAAACTGGTATGAACATCTTAAGCATCCAACACAATTGCAGTTCCACCCCCCAAGTCCATTTATTTCATCACTTCCTCTTTTCCCACTTCCTTAAAGCTAAGTACCTCCTATAATTGATTGGAGTTCAATATGTTGTCGCAATATGACCATATTATATTTTATAACTTGATTATTTAAGTAACTTGGGAATTCCATTCAAGTACAACATCCAACCAAATGAGATTCTCTCTCTAAAATCAAATAATTAAATCAATGGAAGATACTGTATTTCAATTATTTAGATGACATCTGATCATCTCAGACATGATTCATGAGATGTAAAGATTCTAATATCAAATAATTAAATGAAAAGAAGATACTGTATTTCAATTATTTAGATGATATGTGATCTTCTCAATCATGATTCATGAGATGTAAAAAACAGAGAGCACAGCCTCTCCACTCCTTCCAGGTCCTTGACTTTCAAATGTGAGTGAGAGATAGAAAAGAAGAAAAGGGTGAGAGAAGTTACCTAGGTTCAAATTCCCTGATCTCAACGAGTTCTTTGCCTGAAAAATCCATCCATTGTACTTTTTTCACATGCTTCTCCTCCGACGCACCTGACCGCAAACTTGGCTTCCTTAGACTACTCTTGATTCCATACTCATTCTCCTGCTCTTTGTCATCTCCGAACTCTGGCTTGGATTCAAAGGTCTCAACAATGGAACCAGAAGTTCCAATGACTGACTCAACTTCTGAAGGCAAATGTGGTGAGTTTTCCAAATTCGGTGGCACTGATCCAGTGGAATATATATGAGAGGAAGGTTTACAGAGGCAAAGGGATGAAGGACAGTGAATCTTACACATCCAAAACCTCATTAAAATCAAGAACAAAAAAACTGACTAAACTACTTTATCACTTCTAAAATTAGCCCATTTCACCACCAACCAACAGAAACATGAATCTCAATCAAATCATCAGCCACACCAATCCATGGCTCTAAAACTCAAAATAAAGAAACCCCAGATAAAGAAAGACAATCCCAGTTCAAAACATGAACAAATGTAACAAAATCAAACTCCCCTGCCAAAAGAGACGAATCACAGAAGAGAAATAGCTTCAAAGCAAATCTTGTGAAGTAAGGATCAGCGAAAGATCAATCGGGGAAGGCAAGTAAAACCCAGAAAGCAATCATTGAATCGATCCTTGAGGAAGTTTTTGAACACAAAATTCCTTCGACATCAGGGGAAAACGAAATGGGAATTGTCCCACGCAACCTTTAAAGTTGGGCAGAAGGCTGTTCGTCCATAATTGATCTTGTTTTTATTCCCATGAAAGATACCTCTATCATTATGAAATGCTAATGCAGAGAAAAACAAAAACGTGCGGCATAATCAAAAGTGCGGCCATACCCTATCTTTCTTGCTCTGAATTTCATCATCCGTTGCCCAAATTGAAGAACGAGATTGCGATGGAAGAAAGTGAAATAACTGAATGGGCGACTGAGATTTGAAGTTGCAGAGAAATGGGAAGCGGATTGAAATGGAATTATGCCGACTGAAGAAGAAGGCATAAGTAGAAATTGACAGTCATTATCAACTGTCCGAATTATTCTTCGGATTATCTAACTTTATCTGTGGATTGGATATCGATTTTATTCTTGTCTTTAACTTTCGTGGTGGTATCTATTTAGATTATTTTGTAAGTTTTTAGTTTTACTTTTAAATATTGAATTTTTTAAAAAAATCATTTTTGTTCGTTCTAACAAAAAAAAAAAAAGAAATCAAAGTACATGCTGTTCTCACCCAAAATTTATTCAAAAAAAAAAAAAAATTGTTCTCACCCAAAAAAAATAATAATAATAACGATAACTAAATTAAGAAGATTGTAACAAGTAACCACCAAATTAAATAAAAGGGTTTGAATTCAAATTTACTGACTTTCGAAAGATGATATTGTTGATGGTACTAGTTGAGTTGTGTACGAGTAGTGATAAGATTAGTGTTTAATGTCCAAGTTCAATTGCATTATCAAACTAAGATTAGTGTTATACTCGTGAGGAAAATATCTTGAACTTGATAAGGTTTATCAATTTTTACCGTAAACTTTCGCTTTTATCAAATTACACCTTATATTTAAATAGATTTTGTTTTACTAGTATGTTGCTGTTTTTTTTCCCCTTTTAATAATATTTATTTGAATAATGGTTTAAAAAAAAGTTCTAATGTATATTTAATGAATTATAAAATATACGTTAAATAAGAATTTGACGAGACTTTCTAGAAAATGATACTAGAGCTAATTTTTTTGTTGGAATTCATGAGTTTTGAGAAAGTTATTTAATTGTTGGTGTTGTGTATTGATTTAACTTAATTTTGTGTAGATTTTGGTTTTATAAAAATTAATGAGTCATTCAAGATCTTTACTTTTTTTTTTTTTTTTAGAAGAAAGATCTTTACCTTGATTTTTGTTAACATTTTTTTTACTATGTGGGGAGGGATTTCGAACCACAAAACTTGTGGTTATCAGTCCAACACTTATATAAATATATGGTACATTTTGATGGAATTAAATGATCATGGTGAAAATTGACACATCTACAAAATTCATGGATAATTTTGATTTTATTTTTCCAAACAAATATTTTAAAGATAAATTAAAGCTTTGCGACTTAAGACTAGGTTTTAGAATGATGGTAAGATGATATATAACTGTTTTTTTTTTTTTTTAAGTAATGCATTTAGCATTTAAGACCATAAACACCTCGTTTCATTTCGTTCTCGTTCTTCATTTCCTTTTTCTAGAGAAACTGCAAGGGTACACGTTAGCACTCTTACAAGAAAACGACCTCACTAACATGTCCATTATTGAAAACTCGATGAAAGCATTTTCCAATATGATAAAGATGCGCTCAAGCACCCAACCTATACAAGGGGCTTGGAATAAGCATCGAACAAGGCAATGAGTCAAAGCAACGTTAGCTAAAATCCATGTCGTTAGTATCTTCTTTCACTCTATACCGTAAGTAATGTATCGAGAGAGTTGTAGGGGAGTTGGTAAAAGTACAAGCTAGACTTACAACTTACAAAACAATACCATCAGAAAAGTTGATCAAGCCTATGTTTTTTAATGAGTGATATATACTTTTTTTTCATATTGATATATTTAACATTTTAGTTTTTATGGTTGGAAAAACAACATAGATAAAGTTAATTGTTAGCTACTTTTTTTTTTTCTGGGTAATTTTATTTCAATTGAGAAGTTATGGGCCTGTTCTTCCACCAGACATTTCTTTAATTTGGGCCGATTCCCTTTACCCATACAAGCCCAGCTATCAGCCCATTTGTTGCCACCCAATTCCCATAGGACTTCAAAATTGTCAGAATTTATTAGGGAAAACCTTGGAAAAAGCAGAAAAAAAAAAACAGTTTAGATAGATAGACAAAAAATAAAAAAGGGAAAAAATTGTCAAATCAAGGGACCCACGGCTGAATTTATTACCTGAACTTCCATTTTTGCCATTTTCATAACAGTCTCCTTACAACTCCCTAAGGGCCCGTTTGGTTTAAGGTTTTATAGATGTCTGGGAATACATGATGTCTGGGAATACTATGCCTGGGAATAAGATTGCTGGGAATCAAAGATAACTGTGTTTGGTTGTGCATGAGAATGTCATCCAGATTTTATGAGAACAAATTATGTCTGTATTTATTTTTTAGAATTAATCTGATAAACCTTATGTAATTTTAATAAATTAATCAATAAAATAATCAAAATTAGTTCAAACTATTAATAAAAATTAATGAAATAATAATCATGAAATAATTTTAATGGGATAAACTATGTTAATTTAACAACTTAAAATTATTTAATTAATTGTTTAATAAATATTTTTAACTACAATAATTTAATATATTGTATCCATAAAAATTAATTAGATAACTTTTCAAAAAAAATTAATTAGATAAATATTTAATAATAATATAATTATATATTTATTATAAGAAAATCCAAAAAAAGTAATTAATGGATTATAAATAATCGATAAGTAATTAATTATAATTATTGAAAAATTAATTTTTATACTAAATTAATTTAAATGATTTTAATTCAATAATTAAATATATTTTCGATAATATTAACTAATTAATTATAATTTTAGTAATATGTAATTACCATCCCTACAATAAAATTGGACTAAGTATTTGTTTAAAAGTCCTAAAAAAAGTATTTACTTAAAAAAATTGAAATTATTGACAAACTATTATTTAATCTAATTAAATAATATATTATATTATTTTTAATTTAGTATACATTAGTTAATTAATTAACTATATTCAAAATAAAATTGCATATAAAAATAATAAAGAAGAGATGGGAAAAGAGAAAACCCATGCTTTTGCAAGGGCATAGAAAACCCTTGCTTATGGGCATAAATGATGCCTGGGAATGAGTTATTTCCTGGGCCCACCACAGAAATCTTGAAACAAACAAGGGTATTATAAACCCTTGCCCATTCCCATCCCCAGAAACCCATTCCCATCCCCAGAAACCTTGTACCAAACGGGCCCTAAAAGTAAGGACGAAACTGTGATTGTAATATTTTTCTCTCTCTTAGTATAAATAAATTTAGTTTACCATAGATTTTGTTTTCAAATGTATGTTAAGTTTGAAAATCAGATATTATCTTTTTTTTTTTTTTATTAGTTTTTGATTACTTCCATAAAAAAAAGGGGAGAATCTTAAAGATTTTAGTATAACCGAATCACTTTTTTACCAAGTCATTTTTTTTTTCAAAGTCTTTTTTAAATCTCCATGTTTTCCTATTACATTTAAAATCCTGAACCAAAATGATTGAATGACTCCAACGTTCTAAGTAAGAAAAAAAGTAAGAACCGTACATGCGAGATACAATGTACCTTGAATCGAAGCAAGTGTCCTTGTTCCTGAGCGTCGGCGTCTACTTCGAGTATTCTTGCCCTCGTCTTTGAAATCGTTGAACTACAATCCGAAATCAACGTGCATGCGTGAGATCGATGATCTGAACCAAAGTTCTTCACTGAAAACCAATTTTCAGTAGTCAAGCATCAATATCTTTCCTTACAACTTATAAGAATGAACTATTACAATCAAAGCAAGCATGGGCTCAACAGTAGTTGCCATGTATCCTCGACCAAGAGGTCATATGTATGAACTCCCACTCCAATTGTGGATGATCGAGCAATCGACTTTTGGGATGGTAATTGGTGTCTTACCCACTAAGTTATGCTTTGATTGAACAGTAGCTGATATTTGACAAGCAATATTATTTTCTTATCTCATCATATCTAACATTGTGCAATATCATATCACAACTTGACAAGAAATTTGAAAAGAATAATGTCAAGCATAAATCATCTTACAATAAATTTGAAAAGACAAACATCTCCTCTAGCTCATTCAATTTATAACACACTAACATTTACTGACCAACCTCGAGACTCTCAACTCGTTGCACACTATTATCGGACTTATTTCAAACTATTTAGATCATCATTGTTCAAAATACATACATCGTATGATAAATGGTATTTCTCAATCAATATTTTCAAATTTACATAAACTTTTACGTAGCATTACGTTGATTTGTATTCCACCACTACGTGCATCCAACCGAATCCAATATCAATTACGAACCCTTTGCATTATGCTCCGACCCCTTTACTCCATCATCTTTTTTTCAAGTTTTGCTTTTGTCCCCAAAATTCCATTTCCATCATTCAACCTTTTCCCCTTTTTACCATAAAGTTTGAGTCCCATATCTGCCCAATCCCAAACATAACAATCTTTGTAACATTTTCCACAGTCCTATGTTTCATCATTATATATTTGTCTTCAATATGATGCTTTTTTTCTCTTTTTATATGTTAGTGTGACATCCATTGCACATATTTATAATTTTTATATCATGATTATTTTTTGTTATCTCATTTCTTTTAAACGTTTTTTTTAATAAAGAATTCAACTTAATTATCTTCTATTGTTTTTAATAATATTAAACTGTTTAGTATTATTAAAAACAATGGAATATAATTAAGTTGAATTCTTTATAAAAAAAAAACGTTTAAAAGGAATGAGAAAAAAAAATTGTTTAATGATACTTAATGATCATATTATAGTTAATCGTCCACATATTAAAAAAAATATTGCAATCTCTATCTTTATCATTAATTTAGTCAGCATTAATATTATTGACAGCAAGAGCATAGCACAACCGACAGAAAGTTGTACTAGTCACCACGAGGTCTGTGGTTCGATTCCCCCACCTCACATATTGTCAAAAAAAATCTGCATGAATATTATTATTGAAATTATATGTATAATAATAATAAAAGGTGTAGTCTGTGGTTCGAATCTCCCACCGCACATGTTATCCAAAACAAAAAAAAAATGTTACAATCATTTCTTTGGAAAAAAAAAAAGTTACGATCAAATAACGAGTAGAATATTGAACAATAATGATTTGATTCTCCGACCAATATTATATAAGTTGAGATTTTCGTACAGATGACCATCTAAAATAGGTGGAAATGATAAATGATCTACCTTTTTAATTCAAGATATGCAACTTCTCTCTAGCTTATCGCTCTCTCTCCAATTTCTCTCCCCACTCTCCCTCCAATCTTTCTCTCGCTTTCGCTCCAATTTCTCCCTTCAATCCCTCACTCTCTTTCTAAATTTGTCTCTCCAATCTCGCTCTTGAATGTCTTAAATGCGCGTTTTCATATATAGAGTAAAATGGTAATTTTGATAAGATGATGACGTAAGCAAAATGACATATATAATTGAATTGAAAAAATATGACATTTTTCTGGTTGAGAGGTCAAAATGGATCAACAACACAATTATTTCATATAAGTTTATGGAGTGAAAAAAAAAATGAAATATGAAAAGTTTATGTAAAATATAATAATATTAGAAAAAAATCACACGTTCTGGTTCAGAAATTTTGACCAAGTGTTGGGTGGTCAGCAACGCATTGGATTCTCTCCCTCTCTATGAAATGAAGAATTGAGTCAGTTTCCTTCACCATTATTTCTTCTTTTGTCCTCGTGTAACGTGACGCTGGACGCCCACTCACGGGTTGTACTCTCCCCTCTCTCAACCCTACACGTGTACGGCGATCCTACCTTTTCATTCACTTCCCCCCTCCGTCACCCGCGGGTCATCGTAACCCTCCTTTTTACAATCTCAAATCATTTGGTTCTTGAAAGGTTTGAATGTAACCTTTGCCAAAAAATAAAATAAATAAAAAGTTTGGACGCTTGGGATTGATTTTGAGACGTTCAACTGATTGATTTTTGATAAAGTTTGAATGTGAAATATTGTGATGGAGAATCGTTCGGTTGGTAAGTTTTTCATCGATGGCTTTTAAAAGTGTATTCCTGGAGAATCGGGTCTCTCTTGTTGACAAATTTATAGGTTATCGACTGACAAGTATGTTTGTTTTAATTTGAGTCGTTATAGCTAAATTGAGATAATTTATCGAACACTATAACAAAACTTTTTCATGTCTCTTTTATAGTTCAACAATATATGACAATTAGATTCAAGTCTTGATTTTTTGATCGAGATTATAATGCCTTAATTTGAGTTATGTTCAATTAATACCTACTTTTTTTTCTTTGTGTTTAAAGGTGAAATTTACTTGATGCTAATTTATTTCTCCAAACTAAATCTTACTTAATGTACAATAATTGTTATATAATTTAGACTTTGATTTAAAAAATAGATTAAAAAAACCTCAATTTTTTTTGTTGTGACTAATTTAAAAAATAGATTAAAAAAACCTCAATTTTTTTTTTGTTTGAGTACATCAACGTTGGAGGTGGGAGATTCGAACCTCTAACCTCTTGATCAAAGGTACGTGTCAATTATCGGGAAAAAAAACCCCTCAATTTCGTCTCTTGTTATGTGTATTAGTTTTAATTTTCAATTAAATCCTTGTAATTGCTAAATCTTAAAAAAAAAAAATAATAAGTTATACAAAGTTTAGAATAGCATTTCTCGTGAGTTAGTGTCAAGTGTTACCAACAATTTAGGGTATGTTTGGTTGAACTTTTCAAGGGTTTAATGTTGAAAAAAAAAAAAAAAAAACTCATTTTGAGATAAATACTTGAAAGTAAAATTTAAAAAAAAAAAAGTACATAATAACTTTTTTTTTTAATTTATTATATACTAACTTGTGTATAAAAGTGGAGATGTAATTAAATATACGAGTATTTAAATTCTAAACAATTTTTATACAAAATATTTAAAATAAAATGCATTATTGAAAGACATTGAACTAAAAAATATTTCAAACAGGATCCTAAATGTTGCAACTAATATCCTTAAGATCATTTTTAAGGAATGAAAAGAAAATCTAACTCATAACCACATATCTTAAAAACAAAATCTAATGAAAATTTAATTTGAAATTGTTAAAGACGTCACAACCAAAAAATTGAATAACTTGTACATGTTGCATCAAATTTAATCCTATGTAATATTTGTGTTATAGGTAATTTTGGACCACACAGATGAACAAGGAGCTGACGAGGACAATTGGACATAGGTAGGACCAAAAGACCGGACCAAAGGGTCGGGCCATGTTTCAGCCCGCTTGCGTGGATCGTGCCCAGCGACCTCTTTTCGGTCCCTGATGCCCCGAACCGCCCCGGTTCCGCTTGGTTCGCCTCGAAACACCTCCGAGTTCCTAAAAACTCTAGGAGTAACAACATGTATTTATACCCCACTTCATTACTGAAGAAGGGTTCCAAAAACTCTATTCTCGACTTCTCCCTTTACTCTCTAGCTTCTCAGTTTTCTGACTTAGGCATCGGAGGCGGTGTGGCCTATACCACACCGGTGTGCAGCGGTTCTTGCTGGTCACGTCTTCCCCAACTTCTACAAATTCACTGTTGGTGTCACGTGAAGGTCAAGCGAGTCCTCTGCTCGGATTTTGACATCAACAATTTCCACAATCTATTTTACTTTCTACCATGTTGGATGAACAATAAAAAAGTATATATGTGGATAAAAGAAAAGTGCTTAAAGTTAAATTTATATAAAGTTTGAGATAAAAGCTAACAAGCACACCCACTAGTCAACTCATCAAAATAAAGTTAATGGAACAAAACAATTTATAAAATAACTTACTTTTTATAGGAAAAGTGAGAGATTTTTATATGACATTTTATACATTTTTGTTTAACATTGTTGTTAGAATCTCAATGAGATGCCATTTAATTAATTTATTTGGACTTATATTTAAAAAGAAATAAAGGCCATATAAATTCTCTATGTTTTTATCATTACATAAAAAAACCAATAAAACAAAGGCTAAATTCTATATGTTTTTTTTATCAGAGAGTCTCAAATATTTTCTAAATTTAAATTCAAAATTAAATTTGACGAAATTAAGCCTCTAAATTTAAACTTGACTCATTTGGGTTAGTACAAATATTGAAATAATAATTTTTCTAACTGTTGTTATAATTGCCAACGGGTCAACTAAATGTCTCATCATACGGTTATACATTTTAATGCATTCCATGCACCATATCCTTTTGCGCTGGTATCAACTTTTTTTCCTTAAATATGCCATAATCAAAGCTCAATAAAAGAGATTATTAAAGTTAAAGATGCTTAAATGGGCATCATAGAGAAAAAGATCAATCAACCTTAATTAAAGATAGATGGAAAAGGAAGAAAGTGAGAAATAAATTAACAAAAATTGAATTTCACAAAAGGCATGGGCTAAAAGTGGAGGAGGAAATGAAAGGGAAGAAGAAAGTTTTTTTTTTTGTTCCTTTTTTTTTCAAGAATATTAAAATTGAAAACTTTATGTGGGCATAAATTCAACTAGCTAGGAGGAGATGATTGATCATAATTATTCATAAAGCTTGATGTATATATTTTTATTAGATTTCTTTATATATATTCATTTGTCTTCATTATGTTTTTTAAGTGATTACATGTTTGATTTTCTATGTGATTATGTATATATTATTTTAAATTGAAGTTCCTTTATTGAAATTTTGGGATTGATTATGAAATTTTATGATGGATTAAAGTGATTTCTTTTTCACTTTGTTGACATTTTTGAAACAGGTAGGACCGTGCTAAAATTCTATTCAATAATGATTTTGTAAGTTTCTTTTAAATTGGATGAAACAATAATAAAAAAAAAACGTTTGTTATTATCTTACCATCGACTTATCAGTAAATTGTTCAATATAAATATATAGTTGATTCAATTTGAAGGTCATTCAAACTTCAACTCACGAGCTATATTTATATGGCTCGAAAATTACGAAATAAAGTCTTATTCACGAGTGGATTCACTAATATTGAGTTATAAAAACACATGTTCTGAACTTGGACTACTAGAGTCCATTTTATATATATAGTGGAAACACAATTTGTTGAAATCAAATAATCATAAATGACAGAAAGACAAGTAAGGGTGTAAAGAACATACAAAAATTACTATAATAATTGTATATATTTAAAGAACGAACTACTAATTTAGTATGAATTTTTAAGATGGTGTCTAATTAGTCTATAAATTTTAAAAAATTGGCAAAAAAATTTCAGTTTTATGTCTAATAAATTTTCTCAATTTCTTGAATTTTCAATTTTTGTCTAATAAATAAGTGTTATATTCGAACTTAAAAAAAAAAAAATCAAATCTATAGACACCAAACTTGAAATTGTATCAACTAGGATTACAACCTTTCATTTTTTTTGTGTCTAACAGAATCCTAACATGTCAATTACGTAGCTAATAGATTTTCTTTTTAAATAATAATAAATTTTAGATACTTACACAGAATTAGAAGCTTAAGGACCTATTAGACATAAAACTAAAAGTATAAATGCCCTTAAAAACCACTATGAGTATAGTTTATTTATGATATTCTATCAAATAATAAAAATAAAATACTAATTTTTAAAATCATATACACTAAATTTATTTTTATTATTTATTTTTTTTAGCAGGATCCTTCTGTTTTAAGTAGCTGTGACGCACTTAGCGTGACCTGCGGGTGACCTATCAAAAAAGCGAGGGTGAAAGAAATTGCAACGGCTACCTGCTTCTCCACAATCGAGGACTTTTTGTTTTCTTTTTTTTTTTCCCCTTCGGGAAATGGGAATTTTCGTCTTCCATTTAGGAAATTACGAAATTGCCCCCACTGTTTCTCACCATGCCTCGTTTGTCTGTTACCGTTGGGGATAATGTTTTTTTAATTAATATCGCCATTTAAAAAAAAAAAAGTGATTTTTTAGAAATGCGGTGTTGGAATATTCTAATTATTCTTCACCTGACATTTTCACGAATATTTTTCTATTAAATTTGGTAGCTTTGTTTTAACTAATTATAATAATTATTTTTTTCTTTTCTTTTCTTTTGTTTTTAATTGAGTCATGTACTTTAAGAAAATATTTTCATGTAATTTTAAACGTATATATATAAATATATATTTGTATGTGTATGTTTTTTGTTTGTTTGCAAAGTGAAATGAAAATATATCACGTGAACTATTCTTCTCATCTCAATGTTCCCATGTTCATTTTTATTATTTATTAAATCAGTAAAGATAACGTGAAATTATTCCGATTTTTTGGCTTTTCATAAAAAAAAAAAAAAAAAAAAAAAAAAGCAATGTGAATGGATGATCTCTTTATTTCGAATCTGAATCTAAGATAATTATAATAAATTCAACCGTATAGATTTTATTCCTATTGCAAACATTTTCATTATCTTTTTCACTCGTGTTAGGAGATTTGCAATTAATGAAAATAAAAAAATAATAATAATAAAGGGTTGCGATTATATCTACTGGCTTTGATTAATGTACGTCATATGAATGCATAAGTAAGTTTTGATGGTGAAAAAATAACGATCCCGACATTTACATAATGTTGAATGTGTTTGAATTTGATTAAGTGATGTCTAATTGATTGAGATATTTTTCATTGCATCTAAAATAGCATATTCGAAACAAATGGTTGTTTTGAATACCTTTTAGTATAATTTTTCTTTTTTCTTTTTTTCTTTTTTATATTTTGTATAAAAAATGTTTAGAATTTAAATACTCGGATGTTTGGCTACATTTCTTCGTAAGTGTTTTTATACACAAGTTATTACATACTTAAAAACTTTTTTTAACAAAATTGTTTTGAGAGTTCATTTAAGAATTACTCGAACTATTACTCGATCGAAAGTAAGAGCTTTGACTTCAACTTATTGGGATATAGGCAGGCAAAAAATACATCTTTTACAATTGCATATAGCTCAACTAAATGTAGTAATTTGAAATCATAAGGTAGATTAATATGAAGTTAATGAATTTGAAGATTATATATTTAAACTTTGAGAATGATAGTTTACCTAAACTATTTTATATATAGTCATTGACAAATCACGATTGCATATATATGTCGTAGAAAAATAATGAGATTCCTTAACTGTTGTATACATTTTTCTAATTTAGTCATTCAATACTATGATCAACAATGAATAAAGGATACAACTAATAATACATATCGAACAATTGGTGTTAAGTGTGAAATTGCTGCACCGAGTCAACTAAAAATTAGATGCAAAATCGAGATTAAGCCTGATCCATAAAGAGTTTTGTGATGCATGTGACTTAGTAGAAGATACGTCTACAAGGATAGGATAAGTCTTGGATGGTGGCCATATGGGTTGAGCCACCCCCCGAGCTAAGCCTATCTTATCTAGATCGGGCCAAGCAATTTGGTTCGAGGGATGATCGATCCTAACGAAGCATGGGTAGGTATGGGGTTCTTCCTAATTTTCAAGGATCACGTCGAGAATCACATGTCGTTAATAAGTTGTAGATATCTACTACTTGGTGGGATATATGTGGCGGTGGCGTAAACATGTCATTGGGAGTGATTAGAAACCCTATGCTTAGCATAAACCCTTGATTGATTTAGATATCTGAAAGTATGTTTGGTTAGCACCACATTGTTGTGTACTTTCTCTACTATACAGACATTATGAGTCTCATTTATTAATTGCAATGGAATTGAACATGTGATTCGACTATTCTTTCTAACCAAATTTATGCATCAGCAATTAGCTTGTTAAATTAAGTAAAATTAAACATGTATTGTATCTTATTTTATTAGCCATTACATAAAATTCAACAACGATACAAACATCATCCAATAATCTATTCGAACTAAAAAAAACTATTAATTAAATGGGATAATGATCACACATAAACCATATAGTATATAGTTTGATTAATTGATGCAATATGTGAATGAAATTATTTGATTGTGCATATGATTTGATGGTAAAAGTGTAAAATTAAAATTAAGATCAGTTTTGAACATAACATATTGAAGTGTGTGATGTTTAATTAGTTTAATTTTTGTTGACTGAAACATTAGGGCCCACTTTATGCATTGAGATTGGAAGACTGAGGAAAATCAGAGGTTGAATGATGACTTGCACTATAAAACAATTGCACTAAGATATGAAATAATTATGGGCCTTTTTTTAAAATTTTTGGTTTGTGGGATTAAATAGTTTTCTTTATAAAAATAGAATGTGGGGTTTAAAAAAAACAAAATAAAATAAATGTTATACTACAAATGAGTGATGGACATTTGAATATGTTACACATAATGAATAGGTATAGGTATAGTAGGTACTTAACCCTAGTCCTACATTTATCTATATATACATATATATTAATTACATCATTGATTTTTTTTTTATTATGCTTCCATATTTTGTATTTTTTGTTTTTTTTGACAATGTTAAAAGAATTTTGATCTTGGCTTGCTCATCCCTTTTTGGCTATAATTTATTTTATAGATATCGAAGTGAGCATAGTCTAGTGAAAATTGACATGTACTCTTGACAAAAAGGTCAGAAATTCGAATCCTCCATCATCAATTGTTGTGAACTTAAAAAGGAAAAAAAAAAACTTCGTAGAGAAAGTTTGTGAAGAAGATTGTTTTGAGCATAATTTATTATACACTCATAAATTATTATTTATCAAATGTTTAAATTAAGTCCGATCTTTAAATTTATAAGATCGCATTGTGAACTGTGAAGGTTGCCTAATAGGTATCTATATTTTAGAAAGAAAATTTAATAAGCCTCAACTTTCAAAGATGTGTCTAACAGAATCATAGTCATTAATGTCGTCAATTGAATTTTTACGTAGTTTATTTAAGTATTACTATATGAGCCAATTTCAAATAAGCCTAATCGTTCAGTAGTGTAACGAGTACCTGACTGAATTAATAGTCCGAACTTACCAGACATAAAATTAAAAGTATAAAATCTAAATAGTCACATATTTTTCTCACTCACAAAAAGAAAAAAAAAATATCCCACAACTTAAAAATCTAAAGACTAAATTTTAATCCAACATTTTTTTTTCTCTCATTTCAACTTAAAATATTAACATCACCCAAAAGGGAAAATTTCCCACAAGAGGAGGGCAACAAATCCATTTTTGTTCAAAGAGGCAAATCTTTCCCCATTCACAAAGGCTAGCAAGGCTGAGAGAAATTAGAGAAAGGAGGAGAAGAAAGAAAAGGTTTTTTTTTTTTTTTTTTCCCCCTCCTTTCCCTTTTCCTTTGTGGATTAAATAACATAAAAGTGGAAAGCAAGCTCTAAAATTTAATGGGTGACAGAAAAAAGTTTTTTTTTTTTTTTTTTTTTTTTTTTTTGAGAAGAAAAAAAGAGAAAACATAAGGAAATTACAAGGAACCAGAAACAGAAGAAAAGGTCGAAACGTCCACTTGTGACATTTCTTTAGCAACAAGGTTGTGAATCCAAGAAGGATGGTCTTCCAACCAAACTTCAGAATGCTTTGTTGTGCGAGCATGAGTAGCCAGTTGGTGCGCTACTTTATTGTCGTCCCTTTTTGTTAGTAAAAACCCGCTGATATGCTTTGTTGTGCCCAAAAGCTTGAGATGGTGAATTAGAGGAGCAATCTCATTATGATAATTGTCGCGGTCCTGAATTAGATTCCATACGATTTTGGAATCCGTCTCTGCCCAGATTGGTGATAGCCCCGACTCCATCGCTAGCTGAATACCGTCTACAAGAGCCTGTGCTTCTGCCCACTCTACTGAGCAACTCGTTCTCCTGAAATATTTTGCAGTCGCCATCGATTCTCCCTTTGAATTTCTGATGATCATGCCTGATCCCATCTCTCCATTTGCTAGTGCTGCATCCACATTCAGCTTGAAACTGTTATAGGGTGGCGGAATCCACGCAGTCAACCTGGAATCTTCAGCATCTCTCAGACGCTCTCGATCTCGATGGTCTTCATGATGCTGCTTAGCTTGGGTTTCCATGAACTCTAATATGTACACAGATGCCCAATCAATAGGGTCGTAGCTCAGATGGAGATAGCTTCGTTTGCCCTGAAAAACCTCTGTATTTCTGTTGTTCCACATAGACCATAGGATTGCCACAAAGGTTGCCAAATCATTAGCAGTAAGATCCTCCTGACACCTACAAAAGAGATCAATAGCATCAGTGAAATAAGTGGTTAGGATAGATTGCACTGGGCTCCAACGAGCCCAGTGCTTTTTTACCTTCTTGCATGTCCATAGAGCATGAAGTGTTGTTTCATTTTCCTTCCCACACAAAGGGCAATGGGGCTCGCTATTTATTCAACGATTTGCAAGGTTTGTCATAGTTGGCAGAATATTCAGGCTAGCTCGCCATGCGAAGACCTTTAGTTTGTTTGGAATATTTAAACTCCACAAAGTCTTCCACCAGGAAAGGCTATATGCATCTGTAGAAGATGATGCCTCATGGAGATCATCTATTGCAAGTTTGTATCCGCTTCTGACTGAGTACTTTCCTGTTTTGTCATAATGCCAAAAGAAAGTGTCCGGATGGCTATCCCCTGCAATTGGAACATCTCGGATTTTGTCCACATCATCCTGCACAAAAAGATCTGTTAGTAAATGAATATTCCACGATTGGTTACCTGCAAAAAGGCTTTTAACTTTTCGGTCAGTTAAGGGCCTTTGCGGGGAGAACAGCCTGAATGTTTTTGGTCTTGGGATCCATTGATCATCGTAAATGTCAATTGTCTTTCCGTCTCCAATTCTCCACCGTCCTCCCTTCACGGCTAGCTCTCTGCCCCACAGGATGCCCCTCCAGACATAAGATGGTCTGCCGCCCAGCTTTGCCTTGAGGAACTCTTCCTGAGGGTAGTATCTAGCTTTGAGAATTTGGGCCATTAGAGAGTGGGGCCTAGATAGCAGTCTCCAAGTATGCTTTGCTAATAAAGCCTGATTGAAAAGTCTTATATCTCTGAAGCCCATCCCTCCTCTATCCTTTGGCTTTGTCATGGCTTCCCATTTCAGCCAGTGAATTTTCTTCCCTTGCTCGGAACTGCCCCACCAAAAATTAGCCATCAATCTGTTCAAATCATGGCAGCACCCTTGTGGAAGTTTGAAACATGTGAGAGTGTAGGTAGGGATTGCTTGAGCTACTGCTTTTATCAGGATCTCTTTACCGGCCGTAGAAAATAATTTTTCTTTCCATCCTTGCAGAACCTTTTGAACTTTATTGGTGATGTAGCTCAATGGGGCTCTCTTGTTTCTAGAGAGAGAAGACGGACATCCAAGATATTTACCATGGTCTTGGACTATTTTGACTCTCAAGATATTGGCTAAATAGGCTTTTGTATCACTAAGCACTCCTGCCCCAAAAGCTATCTCTGATTTCTCAAAATTGACAATTTGTCCTGTGGCTTCCTCATAAACTTTTAGAATGCGTTGCATCTCATAAAATTCCTCCTTTCTTGCTTTTAGGAAGAGTAGACTATCATCTGCAAAAAAGAGGTGAGAGATAGGTGGTGCCGTTTTGGCAATTCGAAGACCTGAAATTTTATGAGATGTCGCAGCCATTTTTAAGAGACTGGACAAACCCTCAGCACACATAAGAAATAAATATGGGGATAAGGGATCTCCCTGTCTTAGCCCTCTAGTGGGTTTAAAATTCTCAGAACATATGCCATTAATAAGCAGAGAAAATGATACAGATTCTACACACATTCCAATCCTCTTAATCCAAAAAGGACTAAAACCCATTTTTGTCATAATACTTCTAAGAAAACTCCATTCCACTCTATCATATGCTTTACTCATATCCAATTTTATGGATGCAAAACATTTTTTCTTGGATTTAGATCTTTTAATGTAGTGCAGACATTCAAAACCAACAATGACATTATCAGCTATTAGTCTACCAGGGACAAAAGCACTTTGATTTTCAGATATAATAGAATGGAGAATTATTTTTAATCTGTTGGCAAGCACTTTAGCAATCAGTTTATAACACACATTGCATAAACTAATAGGGCGATAATCATTCACCGTGCTTGGGTTTTTCTTTTTGGGAATGAGGACAATCGTTGTTTCATTGAAACGATCTGGCATTTCCCCCTCATTAAGGCATCGAAGGCATGTGCTAATCACTCTTTCCCCTACTATGTTCCAGTATCTTTGATAGAAAAGAGCTGGTAACCCATCTGGACCAGGGGCTTTTGTTGGGTGCATCTGCTTTAAAGCTTCCTCCACCTCTGCAGCTACAAATACTCGATCTAGCTGGATATTCATTTCATCTGAAACTCGTGGTGGAGTAGCCTGTAAAATTTCATCTACCGCCTGCACATTTAAAGTAGAAGATTTAAAAAGTTCAGAATAATAATGAAGGAAAATTCGCTCAATATCTTCCCTATTTTCAAAATAGTGGCCAGCTGAGTCGGTTATTTTCTGGATTTTGTTCTTCTGCCTCCGATGAGTGGCTTTAGAGTGGAACCATCGCGTGTTTCGATCGCCCCATTTGAGCCAATCTTCTCGTGAGCGTTGTTTCCAGTAAATTTCTTCCTCCATCAGGATGTTATCCAATCTTTTCTCTTCCATTTTTAAAAAGGTTTGTGCATTTCCTTCCAGACGACCCTCATTCAATGCCTCAATTTTCCTCTTGGTCTCCGTGATTCTTGTTTTGAATTTTCCTGTTTTGTTCCTTCCCCACCGCTTTAGTTCCTCTGAGACACTTTGAATGCGGGTGAGTAAATTGTTGGGCGAATCATCACCTCTACCTTTATCCCACCCTTTCTGGATTGTTGAAACGCAGTCCTCGTGGAGGGTCCAGGCTTCTTCAAATCTGAAATGGGTTTTTATGGATCTATCATGATGATGGTCTTCTGATTCTTGTAGAACAGCTTCAATGACTCTATGATCTGAAGACAAAAAACCAAGATGATTAATAGTGATGGAATGAAAAAGATTCATGAAATCAACATTACCGATACATCTGTCAAGTCTTTTACGAATAAATGCCGCTCCAGGTTGGTTATTTTTCCACGTGAATCGATTGCCCTTATAACCAAGATCACGCAAAGCACAATCGTTTAAGACATTCAAAAAATTTAGGCTTTGAGATCTCTCGAAATCTCCTCCTCCATCCTTTTCATTCGCTTGAATTATGGCATTTAAATCTCCAGCTATCATCCATGACGTGTGAGGAATGTCAGCAAGACGTCTTATTAACGTCCATGATAAATGTCGGTTTTCTTGTTTTGGCTCGCCATATAAGCCTGTAAATCTAAACATTTTCCCCTGAAATTCAATATTAGTATCAATATGCACTTTGGAGTAAGAAATAATATTTAGATTAACAGAAGAATGCCAAAATAAAGCTAATCCACCACTCAGACCAGCACAGTTTACAACAAAAACATTTTGAAACAATAAAATCTCTTTAAGAGTATTCATCCGACTTTGAGTAGACTTTGTTTCCATTAAAAACACAACTTGGGGATTTTTTTCTCGCACCAAGTCTTTTAGTGCCCGGAATGTTCGAGGGTTCCCCGCCCCCCGAGCATTCCAACTGAAGATTTTCATGGCTCCCGGCGGGCCTGCTGGTCAGGAAAAAAAGTTTCAATGGAAAAAAAGTATCAATTTTTTTTTTTTATTATGTAATGTAAAGTAAAGTAAATACCCAAAAATCTTTCAATCTTCCTACCCTGAATTTGACCATGCAAAACCATTGGTCCTAAATCATCAGTTTCCCATTACAAAATTTGAAAAAAGAAACGAACACTCGAAAAAGAAAATGATTTGTACAGCACAATCCGAATCGGAGGGAAAATGACAAGAAAGTGGGGCAGTTTTGTGAGAGAGAAATTGAAGGCTTTTTAGAGAGAAGTGCGCGTGTGGGTTTTTGAGAGAGAGGGAAGGAGAAGCATCGGCTGTGTTTTTTACACTCTTCTTCTTCGTTTTTAAGCTCTCTGTGAAGTGGGTTTTGTTGCTGGCCGTCCGCCATTGTTGTTCTTGAGCCGAGCTTCTTCTTCTTCCTCTTCTGGGTTTTCCACCATTGGCAGTGTGGTGGAGGAAATTGCTGTGGATTTGTGATTTTGAGAGGGTTTTTGGAGATGGGTTCTGCTCGATTCAGCAGATGCAGGACCATGGAAGCTCTCGTCGCTATTTTTTGTGTTTTGGGGCTGATTTCTCTGTGCTGTGCGACGAGGTTGGAATCAGGCTCCCGCCAGAAGCTTGAGGTCCAGAAGCACCTCAGGCGCTTGAACAAGCCTGCTGTTAAAACCATTGAGGTTCGTTTTCGTTCTGTCTTTCTCTGTTTTCTATTCGAATGGAGTTTTGCTTCTGCTGGTTCTTGCTTTGTTTGGTTTCTGGGAAAATGTGAGAAAATGTGGGGGAAATGGTTGGTTTCCTTCATTTTCTCAGGAACCAAACAAGGTTGGATGTGTTTTACTTTCTTCCCTTTTCTACTCTAATGGGGCTTGCTGCTTCTAATGGTGCTCTGTTTGGTTTCTGGGAAAATGTGGGAAAATGCTTGGTTTCCTTCATTTTCTCAGGAACCAAACAAGGATGGGTGTGTTCTTCTTTCTTTCCTTTTCTATTCAAATGGGGTTTGCTTCTAGTGGCGCTCTGTTTGGTTTCTGGGAAAATGTGGGAAAATGTTTGGTTTTCTTGGTTTTCTATATCATTTCTTAGGATCTAAACAGTATACAATGTTTTCTCCCTTTGTTAAACTTCACTGAGGCAGAAGATGGAGTTTATAGGCCTTCACAGTTGAGAACAAAGAGAAATTTCTGGGTGTTTATGTTCAATAAGCTCTTTATTTGTTGTTCTCATGTTTGTTCTAATGGTTGAATCAGAGCCCAGATGGAGACCTAATTGACTGTGTTCACATGTCTCATCAACCTGCATTTGACCATCCTTTCCTCAAAGACCACAAAATCCAGGTTTCTTCTAGTTACAACAGTCCATTACTATATTTCCTTCTCATTTTCTCTTCAATCTCACAAGTTTTTTCATGGTTCTGTTTGGTTTATCAGATGAGGCCAACTTACCATCCAGAAGGGCTGTTTGATGAGAGCAAAGTAGCTGAGAAAGCCAGTGAAAAACCAACTCCAATCAACCAACTGTGGCATGTTAATGGAAAGTGTCCTGAAGGCACCATCCCCATTAGAAGAACCAAACATGAGGATGTTTTGAGAGCAAGTTCAGTCAAAAGATATGGAAGAAAAAAGCACAGATCAGCCCCAATACCCCCCAGGTCTGCAGAGCCTGATCTCATCAACCAAAGTGGTCATCAAGTAATCATCACATTTCTCTATTTCATTTTCTCTCTCATGTTCTTCTTTTGTTCAGCTCTGATTTTCTTCTTTTTGGGCTTGTTTAGCATGCAATAGCTTATGTGGAAGGAGACAAGTATTATGGAGCTAAAGCCACTATGAATGTGTGGGAGCCTAGTATACAACAGCCTAATGAGTTTAGCTTATCACAGCTTTGGATATTGGGAGGCTCTTTTGGTGAAGATCTCAATAGCATTGAAGCTGGTTGGCAGGTATCATCATCTTCATTATCTTAATGTGACTGACCAAAATGATTGAACTTATACTAGTGAAAGTCTCATAACTTATTGTTTTTCTTTTACATTATTAATCTCTTGCCATTGTTTCTCTTCCACGAAACAGGTCAGTCCCGATCTCTATGGCGATAACAACACGAGACTCTTCACATACTGGACGGTGAGCCCTGCGATACATTCGATTGTTGTCATTTCCTTTGCTTGTCAAGTTAGTGAGGCATTATCATAACAAAGCTTTCTTCCTCATATCTTCAGAGTGATGCATATCAAGCTACAGGCTGTTACAACCTCCTCTGCTCAGGCTTTATTCAAATCAACAGCGATATCGCAATGGGAGCGAGCATCTCTCCGGTCTCGGCATACCGAAATTCGCAATATGATATTAGTATACTTGTCTGGAAGGTAAAAGCCAAAACCAACCAGGCCTCTTATTTTTCAATAGCATGTAAAGTTTTCAAAACCAAGGAGAAAAATCCAATATCCATGAAAATGATAGTACCAATGAAAGATGCATGTGGGGGCATCAGATGATGGTTGTTGTCCCAATCCCAACTGATCCATCTACACATTTCAAATCCTTTGGCCACATCAATAAATACCTTGCAGCAATAAATGAGACACTGGGGGGGGGGGGGGATTTGAAACAAGAGCCATTATTGTGGTTCTGCTAAGAATCTCTTGGCCTTAACCATGACAGGTTGGCCCTAGTCAGCAAAATGAGGATGATAAACACAAATGCCTTAAGAAATCACCACGACCGCGTAACGGTCATCTCCTGCAATAGATTAGTCAGGGTATACGCAAGCCTTTTCAACCCCCCTCCCAATCAATGACATCTTATCATTTATTAGTCGGGGTGTATGTAAGCTACTTTGACCCCTACCCTTCCCCCACCATGTCTCTTGACGAGGCGCCACGAGCTGAGTCTCGGGCCCTTCTGGTTGTGCAGGCTTGCAGATCTGAAATGAATACTTCAACTACTAATGTTGTGTTTATATGAGATTGTTTTTAACTTTATTAACAACAAGAGAATGGTTTATTGATTTTGTGTAGGATCCAAAAGAGGGGCATTGGTGGATGCAATTTGGCAATGGCTATGTGATGGGATATTGGCCTTCATTCCTGTTCTCATACTTAGCAGACAGTGCCTCCATGATTGAGTGGGGAGGTGAGGTTGTGAACTCAGAGCCAAATGGGCAACACACTTCAACTCAAATGGGAAGTGGGCATTTCCCAGATGAAGGATTTGGGAAAGCAAGTTATTTTAGAAACATTCAAGTTGTTGATGGATCCAACAATCTCAAACCCCCAAAAGGCATTGGCACATTCACAGAGCAGCCTGATTGCTATGATGTTCAAACAGGCAGCAATGGGGATTGGGGCCACTTCTTTTACTATGGAGGCCCTGGTAGAAACCCTAATTGCCAATGAAGCTGAATTTCCCATTTTACCCTCCAAAGTCTTCTCTCACTGTAAACTACCTCCTTTAGGCTAGTTAGGGGCTATATGTGACATTTTCTTCACTGATGGAAAGTTTTGGCTCTCTGGGTCATTTTCTTTTTCTTTTTTCTTTTTTTTTTTTTTTTCAAGAGGAAAAGATTCTCTCCATGTAAGTGGTGGGGCAGGGGAAGTGGCCCAAGTTTCTTAAAAGCCTGAAAGAAACAGGGCCTTTTGTTATGACTTGATGATGATGATGATGATGATGTGTATTTTATTAGTTTGTTTAGTATACTCCTCTCTTTGGAGTTGCTTTCTTAATGGAAGAATGAATGGGTTTTGGCTTTGTAGATTGTGAGGAATATTGCTGCAATGAAAAGGAGATTCCATTCTTAATGTCATTTGTTTTCATTGTATATAGTTTATTTCATTTATTAATTGTAGATCTAGAATATTTTTGTCTGCCTCTTATGAAAGTGAACCTCCTACCTTATGCAAAAGTGCCTTTTTTAAGAAAAATAATAATAATGATTTTTATAATACTTTTTAAAAGGTAATATTAATTTTAGATGTCATTAACATAGATAAGATAAATCGTTAATCAAACCAACATAAACGAAGATCAAAAAGATTATGTAATAATTTGATTCTCCACTTCAATGGTATGTTGCATTTTCATTGATTGACAGTGAAAAGCAAGTTAAGTAGTGCATAGAGAAGTTGAAATTACTCCGACCTTCTTTATGATATTGAAGAAATGAGCGGATAGCTTAGATTCTTTCCACGTAAAGAACTCTTTGATGAATAGATTTTGTAAGAGATGTTATTCTTGTTTGGTCTATGTGCTTTCAGTGTCGGTAAGAACTCGGGGAACTATGTTTGTTTTGATGGATGATAAATCGTTTCTTGTATCGGTTTGGGACTTATTTAGATCCGCCCTTTTTATGTTATTTTTTTTATAAAAAAAAAAAACCAAAAAGCCTCTTGTAAAGTTGGGGGGAAATTGGGATGTGATGTGCATGCTTTGTGATAGTGAATGTCACCTTTTCCATTTCCACATACATGTTTGTCTGCCTTTTGAACCTTATCTTGTCCCACTCAAATCTCTCCCTTTATAATCTCACATTTCCTACTTTTTTTTTTCTCTCTCTCTCTCTATACTACTTGCACATGAAAACAATAGTTCAAGTTGTATACTTTTTTAAAAATAAATAAAAACAAAATTTAAGGAATTACTTTTAGTTTCTTTGAAATAATATTACTAGTTATTTTATATATTTTGTTGAGAAATATTTTCATTACTACCCTATAAAATAAAGTTATATTATAAATTTTATAAGTTTGGATTTGACAGATCTCTAAACTTTAAAAAATGTTTAATAAAGTTTATGAGTTTTTTTTTTTTTTTTTTTTTTTTTTTTTTTTTTTTTTTGTCTAGTAGATCCATACACTTAAAAAAAATCTAATGAGTCACTGAACTTTTTATTTTTTTTTTTAATAAGCCTCAGGCATTATTAGTAATTTTTAAAAATTAATCAATCTATAAAATTGAATTTTATGTCTTTTTGGACTCTAAACATCCAATTTTGTGTCTATTGGGTATATGACTTTTAAATCTAAAAAAAGGGTATGTTACTTTTATAAAAAAAAAAAATGAATCACCTATTTCATAGAAAATTGGAAAATTAATGACCTATTGAACATTAACATTAAAAGTTCAATAATCTATTAGATAGTTTTTTAAGTCCGAGATCAAAGACATTATTAAACACATTCTCATCCTACTTTTTTTTTAACAGCAATTCTCCTAACTTATCAAATAAAGTTTAATTGTTTGAAATAATTAATGCTATAGTTAAATATAAATATGCCAACAGTATCAAACATTTTTTCATATTTATTTTGTTTGTCCAAAGACTTTCCCACTTAATACTCATTTTTTGGTGTTGTATTGAACCTTGGAAAACTCGATATTTGAACGTTAGAAAGTAAATAAATATTTTATTGAACCCAAAAAAAAAATAAAATAAAATAAAATTGGAAGTTTATTTATTTCTTCAAAGAATATCTATTTGTATTTTCAAGACCATGATTATTATATTTTGACAAATCTTCTACTTTTCAAAGAAAAGGAGAAAGTGATAAAAAGGAAAAATGTTTTCCAAAAATAAATCAAATAGAAAAGGTTTAACTTTTATCTTCACTCTCTCCCTCTCTCTCTGATTATTATATTGTTTTGGATTCAAATCTAAATTGGATTTTGAAGTTGAACTTGTGTCAGTCAATTTGAAGTTTCAAAGATTTGCTCAAAAGTGTCAAAAATCTAATAATTTCAATGTAAATTTCTATATCTTATTTTGATTCTGTAGTGTCTTTTAATCATAACTCTTTCTTAATAGTATGTTTTTCTCAACTAAATTCACTTTTTTTTAGAATTAATTTCACTCTCTTAAATATTTATATACTTTTTTTTACAACATGTGGGAGTGAGAGGACTTGAACCACTGATCTCTTCGTCGTTAGTACGAGAATTATTTTTGTTGAGCTACGCCTATGTTGGCAATGTTTATATACTTATAGCAAATAGATTTTGTTTAGCATATCGTCGGTCACCCCTTCAAATGTCAAAATTCAAATATCCACAAGTGATTAATTGTATTGAAAATAAATCTTATTTACAATATCGCGTACATTTATATATTTATATGAACGTTCTTTTTAATACTCTTTTGGTTCAAAAGAGCCTATGAGAATTTGACCTTACGACCTTTAGGGTCTATTTGCCTTCCAAAGTTTGAGTATTTCATATGAATTTTGTTATTTGTTGTCCGATGAAGTCAAATAATGTTAAGTAATCTCAAATCACATTTTACATTAAAAAAAACAGAGAAAATGATGGAATTCACATGATTTCATAGATTTTTTTATGTAAGTTACTTGATTGCCCCTTCCATACTTTTTATTTTGATTAATGAATCCAAGTTAAGGTTCTATATGATTAATTTTTTTAGCCTCTTTTCATTACAACGAAGTCTGAAGAAAACAATAATAATGAATACATTGATTTTGTTCTAAACAATGTATCAAATTCTTCTCAAAAAAAAAAAAAAAAACAATGTATCAAATTTAAAATCATTTTTCCAATTTTCTTAATTCCAAACGAAAGGTTGAGATGATTATTATTTATTAGTGTTCTAACTACGTCAAAATTAAATTTGAGTAAAATACAATAAAGTAAAATTTATCCCCAATTTGTTATCTTTATGGAAGATTATTACGGGCCGTTAGGCCTTATGATACATGGGTAGTTATCCACCTGCCTCTGCAACTTTATTGGGCCTTAAAGCCTTTTGGGCTCGAATTCAGCCTACTGTCCTTTTTGTTCATCCTCGTTCATGGGCCCAAAAAGCAAGCCCATTCTGTCACTTTTGGACTGGAGACTGTCAGAACCACTTTTTCACTACTTTGGAAGGAAAAAAAGCATTCCCCTTTTTAGGCATTATATGAAATTAAACCTTAAATCTAAATTCAAATCATCAACTATTGTCATGCCACGTGTTTGCGTAACGGTTAATATCTAGCTATACTTGATTGACTGATTTTTCAATCCTGGCAAAATAAATTTATTCTATTTCGCTAATATATCACATTACATCATTGTGATCGTAACTCAACAGTAGATGTATTAGGTCGATCAACTTGGGTATAACTCAATAGCTAAAATTCTCGTACTTCTCCTAAAAAGTCATAGTTTTGATATATTTTTTTTTTTTTTTTGAGGAAAGTCATAGTTTTGAAACTGTAACCATCAAATATGTGATGCAATGCTATAACAAAAGTTTAAAGCATCACTTCTCTCAAGAACAATAAGTTATCATGAATCTATTGTAGTCAATGCATGTAGTTATACTGACGATTCTTACGTCGTTATTGTTGTATGGAACTTTAAAGTTATATTCACACAAACACGCAAAGACAACGTGCACGCCTGAAGGTTACTAAAAAGATAAAGAAGATGCTCGAGTTGTTGAGCACCATGATAATAACCAAACGAACAAAATAATAATAATTTTGTATTCGTTGGAAGATTTGATTTGACTCTTGGTTAGTTTGTTCACACATTTAAAAATTGGATTCAAAACCTAAAACCACTATTTTTAAAACTCTAAAAGAGACATGTTTAGAGAGAGATAGAGAGATTTATGAGACCAAATTGCTCAAAAAAGTCAAAGTTGTCAAATATAAAAACAAACAAAAAAAAAAAAAAAAGGACCTTTTTGCTTCCTTACCTAATTCTACAATTACAATATATTTAAGATAATTCTTACATCCAATAATTCAAACTAATTACTTCACTTTTTTCTCTAACCCTCAAAAGAAAAAAAAAAGAAAACTCCATTTATTTTATTATATTCCCCCCCCCCCCCCCCCCCCCCCCCATATTTCAACTAAATTATTGACAATCTCATCCCTCTTTTGTCTTTTAATTTATTGAAGAAAATTCTTCCATTCAGACATCAGCCTCCTCCCCCACATTCACCTCACGCGCGTGAAACTCACCCTCCAATCAACTCTCCCCACGTGCACATCCAACAAGTCTTACCAAGTCAACCATTTAAGAATATTAGCGCGTGAAATCACGCGCATCATCCGCGAGTGGGCACAAACGCGACATGGAGATATCTTTTTATTTTTTTAATTTTTTTAATAAGCCATCGTCCTTCTCCTTCGCCAAACTATTTTTAATCTTTTTGTCTGTTTTTTCCCCCATTTCTCTCTCTAAACTTTCTCTCTCTAAAAAGCTTTCCCCTTTTTTTTTTTTTCACTCTCTACTGTTCAACTCACAGAGAGAACCAGTAGGGTTTTGTTTAGTGTTTTTTGATCTTCTTTACTCAAAGCTTTTTCTTTCTTGGTTTGGTATGCAAATCTTTGAAATCACAAAGATAAAACCAAATCAACAAACCCTAAAATTTGTTCCAATCTTCCTCATTTCTCTTTTTTGACTTTGATTGCAACAACTTTTCTTTTCTCACTCTTCACCTTTCCTCATCTTTCTCTTTCTCTCTCTCACCCTTTACTTCACATGCCGAGCTAAGCCCAATTTTTCTCTTCCCCAAACCCTAAATTCCATGTTTGAACACTACCCATTTTAGCTGGATTTCATAATCATGCTGTTTCTGTCTCAATCCGTTGCAGTGAAAGAGGTAGGAATTATCCATTTCATTGCCCACATGGTAACTTCTTCAGCTCTGGGTTTTTTGAGGGTTAATCGTGTTTTTTCTTTTTTGCTCTCTTTGTTTCTTGCTTTTTTTCCAGTGGAATCAGTATCGGTTTTGATGCATGCGGGGTAGCTAGTAGGAGGACGCCATGGAAGGGGACGAGCATAAGGTGGTATTGGCGTGTGTGATATCAGGGTCGCTCTTCTCGGTGCTGGGCTCCGCCTCGTTTTTCATACTCTGGGCTGTGAACTGGCGCCCATGGCGGATTTATAGGTGAATTTGTCCTTGCTGTGGATACTTGTTTCTTATATTTAGAAATTTCCTCGGATGGCACTAGAAATTAATGTAATGCTGCATTAGTTTAGTGGTTCCAGGTCTTAATCAAGAATGTTGTGGTCATACTGGTTTATGACTTTGTGTGAGGCAGTGGATGCCGTTGCCAGTGTGGAACATCGTTATTTGATAATGCTTTATACTTTGTACATCATATCAATATTTACTTGTGTGAGTATCACTTTTCAATGTGCGAGACAATCAACTGAATGCTCAGCTGTCTTGGGGTGGAAAGGTAAATAGTAGGGCACGGAGTCAGGATCAAACATTTCTTTGGGCTCTAACATGGGTTACGATTCAATTACAGTTCTTATTTTATGGAAGCCCTAAAGATTAAAACATTTAGGTGAATTCTCTGGTTTTTGAGCAGTTGAATTGAAGATAAACGGTAGGTTAATATCCGTTGTTTTATATCTTCTCAGAGAATAATATCTGTTGTTTGTACTATTCGCTATAATCAAATATTTTCCTTATTTGAAATGTGTGCGTGGCTGTTGAGATTGTTATACCCATTTTTCTCAGCCTGTTTTTTTTAATTGTTATACCCATTAGGCAAATGCATGCATATGCCTAATGGTAACTGATGAGTTTTATGTCTTTATATTTTTGTCTTCCCTTTGTGCTCAATTAATTTCTCAGGTTTCTTATTCCCCAATTAAAAGAATGTGTTTTTTGTTATATTTTTCCATCAATTTTAATGCAATCACAGTTTTTTTTTTTTTTCAGTTGGATCTTTGCCAGAAAGTGGCCAAATATCTTGCAAGGACCTCAGCTAGATTTGCTATGTGGTTTTCTCTCTTTATCTGCATGGATATTAGTTATTTCTCCAATCGTGGTGCTGATCATATGGGGCTCCTGGTTGATTGTAATATTGGGTCGAGACATAATTGGGCTAGCTGTGGTGATGGCTGGCACTGCTCTTCTACTGGCATTTTATTCAATTATGCTATGGTGGAGAACACAATGGCAAAGCTCAAGTATGTAGCTGTGGTTGGTCTAATTTTGAAAAGATTATTGTTACTATTATTCCTTGGTGAACAAAATTCTTATGAATTCTTATCTTTCTAAATGATATTTGATGTTCTTGAATGGTTAGTGGCTAGATTTTTGTATTCAGCTGGGGAGAGGAGAGAGATGTTTACAAGCAGCAAGTAGTCGGTTGTTGTTAAGAATACTACTATTTTATTCTAGTCCCGTCACAACTCTCTAGGGAAGCCTTCATTTATTTTTTTTGATAGTCCACAATTCCAGTGATGAATTGCAAAAGAAGGAAAAAGCCCAAACGAAAAGAGTTACAAAAGATTCCTCCAATTAGTCAAAAGAGAGTAGGTCTAGAAGCCTTTGAAAACCCTAACTGTTTTTTGTTTTTTAGTTTTAGAGTTTGATGTGTCTAAAGCCTGTTTCTCAATTATCCTCTCTGTGAATGCAAATAATAGTATGCTTAAAAAGGCGAGGGCATACACTGTCAGTTAAGCAGCACACCTTTTCATTTTTATGCTTCTATCTATGGTGATTGTTTTTATTTTATTTTATTTTTTTATTTTTGGATTCAGTGGCCCTTTTGAGGAACCACTTTTTAATGGAACAAAGATGAAATAATTTCTTCTCCTAATTCCATATTTGCACAGTGTGATGTTATGGAAATTTGGGGAAAGGAAGTATGAATACAGACACTTATTGAGTTTTGTATTTTGGTAAGTAGCTACTTTCTCGGGAGAGCTTGAAGTATTAATCCATAGGGAGGGGCAGGAAGTATATGAAGCATTATGAGAGCCGTATGAACTTATCAAGCAACAATTTCCATCATTTCACCTTGAGGTCAGGGTAAAAGTTGGGTATGAACGTATTGATAGAGTTAGTAAGCCTTCAACTAGGTTCAGTGTTGCAAGATGTGTGTGCGAAACGAATTGCATCAGTGTACTCTTGTACAAATAGGGTGAGTGGGAAACCTTTGGGTAGTAAGCAAATATAGTTGTTTGGTGTAAGTGTGAGGCGAATTGCAAGGTGCAAATGGAGCCCTAATTCTTCTGGGGTTTCTCTTGTTGCTCGTTCCTTTCGTGTTTGTTGAGTCCCTCCTAGATTGGTGAGTTGGTTTTTTCTTCTTTGTGGAAGGTGAAAGTTCCAAAGAAGGTTAAATTCTTTGCTTGGCAGGTCATCCATGGAAGAGCTTGAGCTGATACTTTTGATTGACTCTCGAGAAAGATGCCTACCTTGTTCAGTTCGTTTTGTTGCATTCTTTGTCAGATGGTGGATGAGGATCTTGACCATATTTTCTGGAGTTGCGAGTTTGTTTGTTCTGTTTGGAATCCTTTCTTTGAGGTGTTTGGCTTGCAGTTTGTTAGGCACAAAGGCCTTCAAGAGATGATTGAGGAGTTCCTTACCCATTTGGAGCACATCCGGATGTGCTCCTTTGGCCATTTCGAGTGTAGGGGACGTTTTTGTGGCAGGCTGGGATCAACACTGTTTTATGGGTTTTGTAGTGTGAGAGAAATAATAGAACCTTTAGAGGGCTTGACGGATGTGTGGTTTCTGGTTAGATACTATGTTTCTCTTTGGGTGTGGGTGACAACATTTTGTGAACTGTAATTATTCTCTTGGTTTTATTTTGGTTGATTGGAGTCCCTTTCTCTAATGGGGTTCCCTTTTGTGGACTTGGTTTTTTGTATGTCCGTGTATTCTTTCATTTTTTCTCAATGAAAGTGTGGTTCTTTATTGGGAAAAAGAAATGCAAATGTGAGATGAATTGTATGAGCAATGTAGTTGTATAGATAAGTAAATAAAGCTGAAGATGTGATGATGTAAAGATTGTGGAGGAGAGGAAAAAGATTATAAAGAAAGTTGTCACTGGTCAACGATCTTCCATAAAGCGAATATGTGACCCATTCCTGGAAAACAAAGCTATATTGCATTACAAGGACTCTTTAATGTGCCTTTACTCACAATTTCTATTGAGAGAACATAACATTTTTAAAAAACGGTGCTCTTCCGTTGTGGGCACAAAACAAAACAATTCCTTTATCTCCTTTTGATTTGTAAGTATGTTTCTTCGTTTTTTTTTTTATAGGAAACAAAAACCATTTCATTGATGTATTAAATAGATACAAAAGAAAGTCCTATAAGAGATAATTACAAAAAACACCTCTATTGAGATAGGAGTGTTGATAAGGTGTAATTACAGAATGGTGGAGAAAGATGACGCCAAGATTAGGCAAGATAAGAAGTAGATTCAATAAAAGTGTGTATGTTTTGAACCTTATTTGAGAAAATACAAGCATTCCTTTCTAGCCACCATGGGTTGCCAAATGGTCATTGGGGCCAATATAAAAGGTAAAGGGCTTAACGACAATGGGTTCGAATCATGGTGGCCATGTACCTAGGATATAATATCCTATCAATTTTCTTGACAACCAAATGTAGTGCCCACACTTATTAAATACAGAAGTTGAGTTGCATGCAAACTGACCCAGACATTCACGAATATTTAAAAAAAATGGTGCATTCTGATTCTGACCAATAAAGTGCACAAGTTCGTTTCCTATAAAAAAAAAAAGAAAAGCAATGCACTAGTGAGTGCATGAAGTTTTCTTTTGGTAACTTCACTCTACTATGTTGCTATAGATTTCCTGTTTCTAATCCTTAAACAGGAGGATGCATCTATTTATCTACCTTTTGTTTTATTTAAATATAAGGCTAGGAACAATTTTACTTTTATTTTATTTTATTATTTTTTAAATATCTTCGTGTAGTGCTTTACCATGTTCGCTTTGATTATGTTGAAGTAAATTCTATGTTGTGCTTATGATGTTGATATCTAATTGTTATTAGCAATACACTGATTCGGAGACTAGTTAATTGGTAAAAGTGAAAATGTTGTAATTGTAACAATGAAATTTCATCAGGTGTTTGAACTTTACGGTTGTAATATGTCATACCTGCAGGTTTTCGTGTAAAGTGCTTTCTTGCATCATTTACAGTGCAGTAATCTTTTCTTTAAAAATCTTTCTTCGCCTTATAATTTATTTTTCTTGTACATTCATCTTGACATCACTACGTGTTTCTTCCTTGGACAGGGGCTGTTGCTATTCTTCTTCTCTTGGCAGTTGCTCTACTATGTGCATATGAACTTTGTGCTGTATATGTTACAGCTGGTTCTAGTGCATCTGAGCGTTATTCACCCTCTGGTTTCTTTTTTGGTATATCAGCAATTGCCTTAGCGATCAACATGCTCTTCATTTGTCGGATGGTCTTTAATGGTATACCCAAAATTCAGTACCATCCAACAATTTTTTCTATTTTTGCATTCTTTTTCAAACAGGAATCTAGTTTTGCATTCGGTTTGATATATTTTTCTTTTGGTTCAGGAAATGGATTAGATATGGATGAATATGTGCGGAAGGCGTATAAGTTTGCATATTCTGATTGTATAGAAGTGGGTCCCTTGGCTTCTTTACCTGAACCACCTGATCCTAACGAATTGTATCCTCGTCAATCTAGTAGGTAAGCTCTCGAAGTTCTCACATTCTTTCTCCTAGTAATGCCAAAGTCAGTTAAGACCACCTCGAAGAAATTCCAATCTAGTTTTTCATAGACCTTTTTGATATTTAATTTGGAAATGAGGCCTTGCTTTCTCTTTCTTCTCTGCCCATACACAACTTTATTAGTCCCATATTGATAGATGATTTGTCTTCCAACAATAAAACCTGAATGGGAAGAGGAGTTATTATGTGCTAGAACTCTTGTTAAACGATCATTTCATCTTTGGGTTGTTTGGAATTTACATTTCTTTAAAGAATTTTGTTAGGCGATAGTATGGTTGTTCATTTTTGAGTTGTCTTCCATTTTTCAGGGCTTCACATCTTGGGCTTCTTTATGTTGGCTCAGTTGTAGTACTTGTTGCCTATTCTATTTTATATGGCCTTACGGCTAAGGAGGCACGCTGGCTTGGTGCCACTACTTCTGCTGCTGTTATTATTCTTGGTATGTCCTAACTGCTTCACCTATATTTAGCCTTATTTACTCTTGCAATTTCTGATGTTTTAATTCTTTTGGGTATGTATTTGTAGATTGGAATATAGGGGCATGCTTATACGGGTTCAAACTGTTAAAAAGTGGTGTTTTAGCACTTTTTGTGGCTGGCCTGTCTCGTGTTTTTCTCATTTGCTTTGGAGTTCATTACTGGTTTGTTTCTACCCATTTCATTTGGTTTTCTTATAACTAGACCTGATAACTGTTATCATGGTTCTCATTTTTCCACCTGTATCAGGTATTTGGGACATTGTATTAGTTATGCAGTTGTAGCTTCTGTGCTATTGGGTGCTGCTGTGATGCGTCATCTCTCAGCAACAGATCCGTTTGCTGCTAGGAGAGATGCCTTGCAAAGCACCGTGATTCGCTTGAGAGAGGGTTTCCGCAGGAAAGAACCAAATAGTTCATCAAGCTCATCAGATGGTTGTGGTTCAAGTATGAAACGCAGCAGTAGTGTTGAGGCAGGTCACCTTGGTAATGGTATTGAATCTACTAGCAAGAGTGGGGCAGCAGCACAATGTACAGTTGATGCTAATAATTGGAATGGCGTACTATGTCGAACCGGTAGTTCCCAAGAGGGGATTAACAGTGATAAGAGCATGGATAGTGGACGACCGAGTTTGGCTTTGAGGAGTAGTTCTTGTCGTTCTATCATCCAAGAGCCTGATGCGGCAACATCATTCACGGATAAAAATTTTGATCATCATAGTTCCTTGGTGGTTTGTTCTAGTAGTGGGCTTGACAGTCAAGGCTGTGAATCTAGCACGTCAACTTCTGCAAACCAACAAACACTGGATTTGAACTTGGCTTTGGCATTGCAGGAAAGGTTGAGTGACCCGAGAATTACATCTATGTTGAAGAGAAGCTCTAGACAAGGGGATCGTGAATTGGCTAGTTTATTGCAGAATAAAGGATTGGATCCTAATTTTGCAATGATGTTAAAGGAGAAGAGCTTGGATCCAACTATCCTTGCATTACTTCAAAGGAGTAGTTTGGATGCAGACAGAGAACATCGGGATAATACTGATATTACCATCATTGATTCAAACAGTGTTGACAACATGCTGCCTAATCAAATTTCTCTGTCTGAAGAACTGAGACTTCATGGGCTTGAAAAGTGGCTTCAGTTCTCCAGGCTTGTACTACACAATGTAGCCGGGACCCCAGAACGGGCATGGGTGATCTTTAGTCTAGTCTTCATAATTGAAACAATCATTGTGGCCATATTCCGTCCAAAAACTATTGACATTATAAATGCAAAACACCAACAGGTGAATAGAACTGTTATTTACATATATGGAGTATAATGGCATTATTGGATTTTGGAATTACCAATTTTTTGAAATGTCAAAGGTATCCTTTGTGTTTCTTCAAACTAAACTTCTTCTTGTGCTTTCAGTTTGAATTTGGTTTTGCCGTTTTACTACTGTCTCCTGTGGTCTGTTCAATTATGGCTTTCCTCCAGTCACTGCAAGCAGAAGAAATGTCAATGACCTCAAAACCTCGGAAGGTATGCATTCAATTTTGAGATTAAATATACACAGATAAGAAAGTTGTTTTTATTTACATCAACGAAATTGTTTCTTATAAAAAACAATTGTTTCGATAGTTACATTGATTTTTAGTAGCCCCTAGCATTTCTTTTCTTATCAATGGAAGCATTTATTGTAAAAGAGCTTCATTTCTTGTAATGTGGAGGTTGCATCCAGAACTTTATTTTCTGGCTTGGATACGTAATAAACTTGTAGTTGACTTTGATCCTATGATTCAATAACTGTAAATTCTAAGAAAGAAGCACATTGGTCAAAAGCGGTCGTTTATCTTCTTAACCAATGAATAGGTTCTCTGGCTTCAGAGGTTTGTCTAGACATTGTATCTTTGCAACTGATGCATGGCTGTGCCCAGAGTCAGAGATGGTCACTTTCTTTATTTGTGTTTCTAAACTCCCCCTCCCCCAATTCGTTTTTTTGGTATTTTGTAGAATCTTTAACAAAATGATAGACTTTATATGTTCTATGGAGTTATCGGTTATGTGTACGTTTCAGACAATGATATAAATTAAGGTAGCAATGAAATCTACATTTGTACGTATGTGCACCTTTCCTATTCGTTTTTGGACTACTGTGGAGTTCCCTTCTTTAGAGATGATGCAACCAGACAAGAGAGGAAACCTATGTGAAATTTGTCTGTTATGCAAACACAGAGTGTTGGCCTAGAAATCCTAGGTGAATCTAGGCCGAGTAAGAAGTTATGTAGTTTGGCCTTCATGGTTACGGGACTTTGGAGTTATTATATGGCTTTAGCTGATATGGGTGAGCATCATTATTCTTTCAGCACAATGAAGGGTGAATTATGAAATACTTGGTCCAAATATTTTCTGGCCAGGATTGACAAAAAAAATTTCAAACTAAGTTATAAGATTGGGGTTTGGTGGTTATCCCCTTGGGGTGCAGCCCAGGTGGTTGAGGACTTAAGGTTTGGTATGTCAATACGAAGGTCTTAGGTCTTAGGTTTTGAGGGATTCCTTTGTTGTTCAGGGTAGGAAGTATTCTCGTTTTTGATCCCTTTCTCTTTTTTTTCTTGATGAAAAATTTACAATGATGAGAAACCCTTTCTCCTTCCTAGGGCTTCTCTTTTAGTTCTTTATCCCTTCTTTATATATATATATATATATTGTAAAGAATGAGATTTCATAGAGAATAATGAAAAATTTACAAGGGCATACGAAAAAAACCTGCAAAAGGAGTCCCAACACTAGCTACAAGAACGGATTCCAACTGAGTTCTCTCTCTTTCTTACAAGGACGACCTCTCTTCTTCGGTCACTCCATTTTTTTCGCTTGGAAGTTTAAGGTCCCCAAGAATGTTAAGTTCATTTCTTTGTCGGGCCAATCTTGGATGGAATAGTGAACACCTTACACTGTGTGGCAAAGACATTCTCCCTTCTTTTTAGTGCCATGACGGTGCTCCCTTTTCTAGGCATGTCAGAGAATCTTGACCATATCCCTTGGGGTTGCAGTTATTCTCGGTCGATATGGCTTAGATTCAAGGATGCTTTTGGAGTCTTCTTGGCTTAGAACAGGGATTCTATGGCTTGGATGGGGGAGGTTTTGTTGTCTCCCCATTTAGGGAAAAAGGCACTTTTCTTTGGCAGGGGTGCTTCTTTGCCATTCTTTGTGGGCTTTGGCTTGAGAGGAATTGGAAGGCTTTTTAGAGGCACCGAGAGATTTGAGTGGGAATTATGGGAGGTTGGTAGGTTCAATATCTTCCTTTGGGCCTCACTGAATAAGGCTTTTTGTAACTATCAACTAGGTCCCGGTCCTTTTAGATTGGAGTCCTCTTCTGTAGCTCTTTGGACTCCCTTTTTTGTTGTGCTCCTTTTTTTTTTTTTTTTTTTTAATACCCTTGTACATTCTTTCATTTTTCTCAATGAAAGCTCGGTATCTTCAAAAAAACCTTTTAGCTGATGCTATTTTGCATTTTATGATCCGGTTTATATGAAAGCTAGGTTTCTAATGATATTATTTATTTTGGTCCATGCCTCAATATGCTCTTTTTCTGCAGTATGGGTTCATTGCTTGGCTGCTCAGCACTTCTGTGGGGCTTTTACTTTCTTTCTTGAGGTTTGTACATATCATCATCTACCACCGAGTATTTTTTGTCTTTTGGTGAAGCTAAGGAGCTGTGTTGGCCAGGAAAGTTGGAAACTGAAAATGTTTTTACTTTTATTGATACACATACTTTTCTGTTACATTGAGGTCCATTTTTCTAAGATTTGAATTCTTTCTTTGAGCGTTCTATAGTTCCTCTATTTTATTGTTATTTCATCTGCACAGTTTCTGATTCCTTTCCATTCAATTGCTTCTCTCTTTTTGTTTTTTGTTTACTTGGTGCCTTGTTTCATCTTCCATTTAGCAAAAATTTTTGATTTCTTTCCCTTCTTTTCTTTCAGTTTCTTTTGATGCATTAATTTTTTTCCTTGGTGAATGATTGTTAACTGTCTGTTTTGCAGCAAGTCATCGGTTCTTTTAGGGCTGTCCTTAACAGTTCCACTCATGGTAGCCTGTCTTTCTCTTGCCATTCCTATATGGATTCGAAATGGGTACCAGTTTTGGATTCCCCGAGTACAATGCATGGGTTCTGCAGGAAACCAACGAACTCTTGGAACGAAGGAGGTTTGTATTTCTGCTTTTTAGTTTCTAAAATTTTAAAACCTCTCCCATTTTACTTCTTTGTATAATGAAAATTTTCCTAGTTGTAGTTTCTAGTCTTCACTTTTATGATCTTATTTTTTTGAGTAGGACATGTTATTTTTACTATGTTGCAAATCCTTTTTGACTTTTTCCAATAGAAGTAGGGTCTTATATCAGATCAAAGAAAATAAATTATAAAAGGTAGCTTCTTTTTATTATAAGAAAGCAACACATTACGGGCATGTGACATCACATCAAGGATTCAGAAAAAAAGGAAGCATGGACTTCATTGCTAGTGTTTTGTACTGTTTAGCTTACTTGGAGGGTGTATTTTGAGGACGTTGTAATGTTAGGAGTGTGATGGAATATTAGTAGTGCTTGCATAGCTAGTTGATAGGATCCTGATTATAAGAAAATAACACTGAAATTATGTTACATTACAATATCAAAAAAAAAAAAAAGGCAATAGGTATCCTTTAGAGAGGGCCAATCCAAAAAATTCTTCCCGTCTCCCAAACTTCTAACTACTTTTATTTATAATCAGCCTCTCTAATCAACTTTTCAAGTAATTTCAAACACACCACTACTAATAATCCTAATTACAAGTATACTAATATTCCTAATATAATCCCTGGTGTGGTGTTTAATCATAATTAACTTGGAGAATTAATTTTTTTTAACTTTTGAGTCTTCATCAACCTCACTTCTTTTACTCAATTTCATGAGTTACATGGCCATTGGGTTCCTATTATGTCTATTGGGGGTCACTTATAAATTCTTTATATCGACACCAAGTCAATTCTTCAACATTTTGAGATTCCTTTGACTGTGCTGTTTCTTATTCTTTCTTTCTTTATTTTCCCCTCTTTTTTTCCAATATAAGAAAAAAAAGTGTTGGGTACGGTTTTTACTTGTCTCCCTTCGAGATGGAACCAAATCAGCTGTGCGTTTGGGCCATTGGTGTTTTAAGGTTAGGATGGTGAATGGTGGTTTGGATATTTTTAACGATCCATTGATTACTACTTTTTCCTGCCTGGCCATTGAGATTTTTCCATCTAGTCATTTGGGTGGGGCTTCTTTATGCTAGTCTGTCTTTTCTATATTTTTTTGAACAATACTTGGCTGCATACCGGTAATCTTGACAACTAAGAGAGAAAGGTAGAAAATGAGCAAAATAATTTCTCTCCCCTAATTTTCAATATTTTAATGGATGGTGGTGTGTAGGAAGATCCCTACACACTGACATGCAACCAAGTATTGTCCTATTGTTTTTACTTGAAACATGAATATTTTGATTTTCTAATTTTTAATTTTTTAATTGAAAATCGAGTATTGAGAGAAATAAAAAAAATACAAAGGGCATACAACTTCCCAACAAAAGGAGCTAAATTAGAAATTGAATTAACCATACAGAAAAAAAGACTCCAGTCGAAAGGAATAATGTGTAATGGTTAATCACTAAATGCTTTGAGACTGATGCCCAAAGAGGAACATTTAACATAGCAAGAGATGAACTTTTCCCAATCTCTGAAAATTCTACTATTCCTCCCGAGCCAAGTGCTATGAAATTTTAAAAAACCAGCTATTGAAGGACTCGGCTCTTCATGAAAAGGTGGATGCAGAAAAACCGCCTCTATCATAGAACAACAGTCTCTGTTCTAAGCCAAACAAATGCCGAACAGTTCCAAAAAGCAATCTCGGATTGATTGGTTTGTCAAGTTATTTTTATGCTTACAATATCTCCCTTGTTTCTATTATTTATTTATTTCTTCTTTTCATATTTTTGAACTCTTTAAGGAAGTTCAGTTTCTTCTTCTTATTATTTTTTTGAACTCTTCAATCGCTGTTCAATGTTGCATCTAATTTCACTATCCTGGTGATTTCACAGGGTATTGTTCTTGTGATTTGCATGTCACTATTTTCTGGATCGGTGATAGCTCTTGGTGCTATAGTGTCTGCCAAGCCTCTTAATGATTTACATTACAAAGGGTGGACTGGTGATGACAAAAGCTTTTCATCACCTTACGCCTCATCTGTGTACCTTGGCTGGGCTATGGCGTCTGCAATTGCTTTAGTTGTCACTGGTATTCTGCCAATAATTTCATGGTTCTCGACATACCGTTTTTCCTTCTCTTCTGCTGTTTGCGTTGCCATATTCACAGGTAACATCAAGTTTTCTGTAGTTGGCTTTTTGAATAAGGTTCTTGAAACCAGTGGTTTATATTTTATAATTTGCCTAAAGTTGGTTTTAATATCTCTTTTCCTTTTTTATAGTGGTTCTTGTCATGTTTTGTGGTGCATCATATTTGGAGGTTGTGAAATCAAGAGATGATGAGGTTCCTACAAATGGAGATTTTCTTGCTGCTTTGCTTCCGCTAGTGTGCATCCCTGCTTTGCTTTCTCTTTGCTCTGGATTATATAAATGGTGAGAACCTATTCCTTGTACAGTCAGAAAGGTGGGGTTATTGGGCTGAACTTTGCAGCTGGATACATTACTGAGCAACTTTAGTTTAACATTAAGAAGAGAGATCATTGTTACCTTATAAGAATGGGTTGTTTTCAGGAAAGATGACGGCTGGAGGCTTTCTCGAGGTGTTTATGCATTTCTTTTTATTGGGCTCCTCCTGCTACTTGGTGCTATATCGGCTGTCATAGTTGTAATTAAACCCTGGACGGTAAGAGAAGACTTGTAATACGTTTCTTTTTGTTTACTTTACTTCAACCATCTTCACTTCGCTTATAGCACCTTATTTCCAATTAACAGATTGGGGCAGCATTTCTTCTGGTGCTTCTTATGATTGTACTAGCAATTGGCTCTGTCCACCATTGGGCTTCAAACAACTTTTATTTGACGAGGACCCAAATGTTTTTTGTTTGTTTCCTTGCTTTTCTTTTGGCTTTGGCGGCATTCCTTGTTGGATGGTTTGAAGGTGAAGTAAAGAATTGTTGATTTTATTTCTTGTTCTGGTGTTTGTTTCTCTTCCCTTTTGAAAAGTTTTGAGTTTGGTTACAAGTTAAGAATTCGCCACCCTAACAATGCCTTTCTTTTTTCGTCCCTCAGGCAAATCATTTGTGGGAGCTTCTGTGGGCTATTTCTTATTCTTATTTCTTCTGGCTGGAAGAGCATTAACTGTGGGTTATACTTGACATTTTTTAACATGTTTTGCTATTCATTTTTTATTTTGTTTATAGTTAACTAGTAGAATATTATTACTTATAATCACATAATTTTTTTTGTCTTTTCAGGTTCTACTTTCGCCACCAATTGTAGTTTACTCTCCAAGAGTTCTTCCTGTATATGTTTATGATGCTCACGCAGATTGTGGGAAGAATGTCAGGTTTGTTCGCTCTCTGATTTCTTTGATTCATTGACAAATGCCTGTTGCTTACTTCGTGATATTTTATATGGGGCTTGATTAAAAAATCATCTGATATCTGCTAATTCATTCTTCACAGTGCTGCCTTTCTTGTGCTTTATGGGATAGCATTAGCAACTGAAGGCTGGGGTGTTGTTGCAAGTTTGCTTATTTACCCACCATTTGCTGGAGCTGCTGTATCAGCAATTACTCTTGTTGTATCCTTTGGTTTTGCTGTCTCTCGTCCATGCTTAACTCTCAAGGTATGTGATTAAATCGTGTTGAATATTGAATGTGTGCATTATCCATTGTTAAGGTCTCTGTAAAAGAATTAGCTTGATTTGCATTCACTATTTAATACGTCATCAATGCTATGGAATTTATGTAGATGATGCAAGATGCTGTTCACTTTCTCGGCAAGGAAACTATTATTCAAGCAATTTCTCGGTCTGCAACCAAGGTGTGTTTGACTACAGTACATTTCTATAAAAGTTACCTTTTCTTATTTATGTATTTATTTTTTCCTTTTTGGATAGCCAAAAATTTGGGGGGAGCGGGCAGGTGCACAAATATTGTATGAGAAATATTTAACTAGAAGATGAATGTACATAGAAAGGGGGTGGGTAATCGACAGATTCTTCCAGCTCAAGCAAAGGAGATTAGAAGACCCTCCCCAACTTTTATCTCTAAAAACGGATAGTAGTTTCAAAGGAATCTTGTTATCTAAGCTACCACAATGAGACCATAAAAATAATAATATCCTAAGGCTCACTCAGAATTCTCTCAAATTGGCACTGATAGATAATCCTTCTATTTCTCTCAAGCAATATATCTTGAAAAATCACTTAGACAACATTAGCCAAGTAGTGTTAGTTCCTCAGATATGTGGCAGCACAACAGAGTCTGGTAAAGATCTGATATGGTGGGGAAAACCAGTTTCAGATTAATCCAAATATTTTAAGTACCTTCACCAAATGGTGCTAAGCGAAAGAGTGGGATATGAATAGGTGGTTTAGAAGAAGATACAGTTGGAACGTGATTTTGAGCTGGACAACAGATTGGTATAATCTTTGTGGGGTTTTAATGATTCTATAGTGTGGCAATGATGGAGTCTATTGGATAAATTAGGAATCAAAGTTGTTAATGTTCTGAAAGGTGCGTACACTGTACAAGTGGAGGTTGGCGGGTCGAGAAGAGGGATGGATTTCCAATATTCTCTGGAGTGTACAGAAAGGAAGAATTTTTGGGCAGAATTAGGTCTTGTGGGTAATGCCAAGAGGTTTGGTGCTTTAGTTTAGTCAATATAATTTGGTGGTTCCATTGAAGGTCTCCTGGAAGAAGGACGAGCATGGAAGTTTTTTTTTTTTTTTTAATTCATTATTAAAATAGACTTGGGTAATGTAAATCCACGTAGTCAAAGATTGTGTGGGGCAAATTCCTATAGAGGTTCTATTGGGCATATTTTTGGTATAAAAAAAATGGCTCGACAAATTCAAGGATTCATGAGCCTCCAAGAAGATATGAATTCTTTCAGACAATTTCCCCATCTTCTAAGAAACTGGGAATTACTTGTGGAGCCCTTGCCTGTAAAACTCTTGGCTAACTCATATGGGTTTGACTAGTGTGGTGGAAGGAAGAAAATGTGTTTGTTGGGTTTCAAGTTGATGAAGAAGCTCAAAGTTGTCAAGAATCGGATAAAATTTTGAAGTTTAAGTGCTGTTGGAGATGATGTTGCTACAATGGAAGAAATTGAAAATAAGATTGTCTTTACTGGATATGTCTAGGAGGATTTGCAACTCTGGTGAGTTGCAAGGTTGCTTGGCTAAAAGAGGGGAAACGGAAATTTAATTTATCTTTTATTGGATGTTAATAGGAAGGGGAAAAGGACCTTTATCTTGAAATGACTAATGTGAATGGCTTAAGCATTGTTGATGACAAAGGACTAGAGGAAGAGTCAATCTGGTTCTTGGGCAGTGTGTATTCTGAATGGGAGATTTTTACCAATTCACTTACAATGGAGTTGGACTTTTGTTGAAGAAAGCTGCTGCCTTTAGAGTTGAGATACAAGAAAAGTAGGTAGGAGGGACAATTTGAAATTTGACTTGGTGCTGAAGTATTGGGATTGGGTGAATTCACAAGCATCTTTTTAAAAGGTTCTGGAACATTTTAAAATCTTAATTTTATGGAAATGTGCTATGATTTTTTTTAAGGAGGAACCCTTCAACACATGTTTGGAAGGAAATTTTATTTGCCTATTATGTACAGAAAAAAGGAAAAATCTTGTATGCCTTGTTGTGTATTATTAAGAAGCCTCTAAACCTCACACCTTAGTTGGAACTTCATGGAACTGGGAAGGCAGGTGTTGAACTCGAAACTTTCAATGACTCCCTCAATGCTGAACTAGATACCCTTTCGTCACCTTCTATGTAACTATTATTTGTAAGGATTCTTGACTGCTTTTTGACCTTATATGTAGTCAAAATTCTCTTTCTGATGCTTTGTTATGGGTAACTTGTTATAATGTGAATTTATGCTCCTAGCGCATGTTTTATACTAGGTGCCTTTTATTTATTTCTCTACTGCAACTTTCCTTTTTCTCAGCTTATCTATTTCTATTCTGAAATGAATTCCTATATTTAATTGAACTAATTTTTGTTTACAATTCAGACAAGAAATGCTTTATCTGGAACATATTCAGCTCCACAGAGATCTGCTAGCTCTGCAGCTCTTTTAGTTGGTGATCCTACCGTCATGCGTGATAGGGCAGGAAATTTTGTGCTTCCAAGGGCAGATGTTATGAAACTTCGAGATCGTTTGAGAAATGAGGAGTTAGTCGCTGGATCATTCTTCTGTAGACTGAGATATAGGAGGGCATTTTTTCATGAGTCAACTCACGATGTTGACCACAGAAGGCAAATGTGTGCTCATGCTCGTATTTTGGCTTTGGAAGAGGCAATTGATACAGAATGGGTATACATGTGGGACAAATTTGGCGGCTATTTACTGCTTTTGCTTGGTTTGACCGCCAAAGCTGAGCGGGTGCAAGTATGTTCTGGACTGTTGCATATTACTGATGAAATATATGGTTTCACTTCTATTAACTTGTAGTTGGAAATGGACAGATACTATTGATTCTATATTTTTTACTTTTTTTTTTGTGGATAAGAAGCATTTTGTTGATAAGTTTTAAATTGTTTCAATTATAATGAGCACTTTTTTTTGAAACAATTAATTTGATTTGGTTGAATGTTTATTATTTATTTATTTATTATTATTATTTTGTAGGATGAGGTTCGTTTAAGACTTTTTCTTGATAGCATAGGCTTTTCAGACCTGAGTGCTAAGAAAATAAAAAAGTGGATGCCTGAGGACCGTAGACAGTTTGAAATCATTCAGGAGAGGTAAATAACTTTATTTGTCATTATTCGTTAGGAATTATCGAAGGTCTGTAATTTTCTGCATCTTTCTAAACGTTTTCATGTTTAAATTGTAGTTATATAAGGGAAAAAGAAATGGAAGAAGAAATCTTAATGCAAAGACGTGAAGAGGAGGGAAGAGGTAAAGAAAGAAGGAAGGCATTATTGGAGAAAGAAGAGCGTAAGTGGAAGGAAATAGAAGCTTCTCTAATGTCCTCCATTCCAAATGCTGGTGGTAGAGAAGCTGCTGCAATGGCTGCCGCAGTGCGTGCAGTTGGAGGTGATTCTGTGCTTGAGGATTCTTTTGCTCGAGAAAGAGTGTCAAGCATTGCTCGTAGGATTCGAGTAGCCCAGTTAGCTCGCCGTGCACTTCAGGTTGAGTACTTCACTCTTTCCAATGAAATAAGGAATATAACCTTTTTCTTTGGTTGGGGGTTTAATATTGCTAATTTACTATTCTATGTTTAGCTAATCCTGTTTGTTTATTTATTATTTATTTATTTATTTATTTATTATTATTATTATTATTAGTTTTTTGGTTCAAAGAGCTGTAGATTAGCCAAAATAATATGTTTTTTTAGTCAAAGTTCTCTTGCAATTTGATTTTTCAATGAAAATATTCTGAATAAGTGATCAAATAGTTATTTTATTTTAATGGCTTCTTTCAGATTGGTATGTGAGCCTTCTATGCACAACCTGATGATTTGCCTCTATCTAGCCTAACGGGCTAAAGCTTTGTTCTTTTCTTAATTCATGGTGCCAGTGTAATTCCTTTGTTATTTTAGTGGAACGCATTGTCTAGGTTTCTGTCCTTTTTTTTTTTTTTTTTTTTTTTTTAAATTACTGTGGGCGTGCTGACAATCCTATGTTTGACTTAGTCAAATCCCACATGATTAGCAATTGATCCCTAAGTTTCCCTTTTTGAAATTGTAATTGAAAGAATTTGTAATTGTAATAATATTTACCCTCTTTTTCATTGTACTTCTGCAGACAGGAATCCTTGGTGCTATCTGTGTCCTTGATGATGAGCCTACAGGATGTGGCAAGAACTGTGGTCAAATTGATGCTAGTTTATGTCAAAGTCGAAAAATCAGTGTTTCAATTGCTGCATTGATTCAGCCAGAGTCGGGGCCTGTTTGTCTGTTCGGTACAGAGTATCAGAAGAAGACTTGCTGGGAATTTCTGGTGGCTGGTTCTGAACAGGGAATTGAAGCTGGACAAGTTGGTCTCAGATTGATTACTAAAGGTGACAGGCAATCTACCATAACAAAGGAATGGAGCATAAGTGCAACCAGTATTGCTGATGGAAGGTCTGTGTCAATTGTTTTGAGACCTAGACCAAGCAGCTTCTCCAGTGATTCATATAACTGCATTTCAGTTTCCTTTTTGCTTCTGCTTTGTTTTATTTTGCATGAGACTGCTTTATTTCAAATTGTTGATGTAAGGCCTGTGTTATTTGTTTTGTAAACCAGGCCTCAGCAGTGCCTCTCTCTGTCTCGTACTTGTGATTTTTGAGTGTTATGCTTTCAACCCCCTTGTCTTGGCTGTTTTGGAGGACAGTTTTTTGGTACAGCTGAATTCTCTTAAATATTTTAACTTTTATTTGCAGGTGGCATATGGTAACTATGACCATTGATGCTGATTTGGGAGAAGCAACCTGCTATTTAGATGGTGGGTTTGATGGCTACCAGACTGGGTTGCCACTAAATGTGGGTGATAACATTTGGGAGCAAGGGACAGAAATTTGGGTTGGTGTTAGACCCCCCACAGACATTGACATATTTGGGCGATCAGACAGTGAAGGAGCCGAGTCCAAAATGCACATTATGGATGTTTTTCTCTGGGGAAGGAGCTTAACAGAGGATGAAATTGCTGCTCTCCATTCTGCTATTAGCTCCACAGACTTTAATATGATTGACTTCACTGAAGATAATTGGGAGTGGGCGGATTCGCCGTCTAGAGTATTTTCTATTTTCCCTATTAAGATATGAGATGCAAGCTACCATTCAAGCGGAACCTATTGACTAATGGATGCCTTATTTGTTTTCTCCAGGTTGATGAGTGGGATAGTGATCCTGCAGATGTAGATCTGTATGATAGGGATGATGTGGATTGGGATGGGCAGTATTCAAGTGGAAGGAAAAGAAGATTGGAGCGTGAAGGAGTAGTGGTTGATGTCGATTCTTTCACAAGGAAGTTTAGGAGACCTCGTATGGAAACATGTGAGGAAATTAACCAACGGATGCTTTCAGTAGAATTGGCTGTTAAAGAAGCCCTCTCTGCAAGGGGAGAAATGCATTTTACTGATGAGGAGTTTCCTCCAAATGATGAATCCTTGTATGTGGATCCAAAGAATCCACCTTCTAAACTACAGGTACGTTCTCTGACTGGTTATCTGATTTTAGAGATTTTTAATCAGTATCATATTTTCTTCATAAAATGTCTGTTCTTGCTTAGGTTGTTTCTGAGTGGATCCGGCCTGTCGAGTTAGTAAAAGAGGGCCGTATAGATTCTCACCCTTGCTTATTTTCTGAGGCTGCCAATCCATCTGATGTTTGTCAGGTTTGTCTCTGAGAAATGACTTAAATATTTGTCCATTTGTTTTGTCCTTGAATCCACCAAGATTGAGTATTTAATCTCCACGTCTATGTAATAAATAAATCAGGGACGATTGGGTGATTGTTGGTTCCTAAGTGCTGTTGCTGTCTTAACGGAGGCTTCTAAAATTTCTGAAGTGATTATTACTCCACGGTATAATGATGAAGGGATCTATACAGTTCGCTTTTGTATTCAGGTGGGTTTTCTTATCATTAGCATTTGGTGCACATGCTTGTCATGAGCATGGCGTTGATGAAATAATATGTTTATTATAGTAAACTTGGCTTGACCATGGTTGGTCTAAAATTCTTCTGTTTCTAATTTGTTCATATTCCTGACGTTTATTGCTAGGTTACTTCCATGTGATGGGATAAGCCCCTTCTATTTTCAAGCTAGTATCTAGTCTTAAAATCAATAGGGATAGGTCCTCAATGTCTAGGGTAAATTGTGACCCTTCTAAGCTAAGGTGGTTTTATTTAGTAGGGTGTAAAGTATCTGTTTCTCCATTCTTGTACTTGGGTTTTTAAGAGAAGAGATATTACTAAGATCATTACTTAGCCTATATCAAGAAGCTGTAACAAAGAAAAAATTGTCCATAAGACATTAGAAATCTTTTATCTTATTTCGCAAATTTTTTTTGTTAGTGTTGAGCCAAAGGATGTTTGCCTTGTCTTTTGAACGGATTATAAAGGAAAATAGAGAAGAGATTGTCAGCGACTTTGTATTTGAAAATAAAAGACCATACAGGAGGAAAACATGTTAACTGAATTATGTAACATAGTATCAGTTTACTAGTACCTATACTCATAGCTAAATGTGTGTTGCTTATTTTTGTAATTTCTGTTTCTGATGCTTATGATTAGCATTTTAATTATTGTGTATATTATCTCTCTTTCTAGAGTGAGTGGGTCCCAGTGGTTGTTGATGATTGGATCCCATGTGAATCACCGGGGAAACCTGCATTTGCTACTAGTAGGAAAGGCAATGAGCTCTGGGTGTCCATATTGGAGAAGGCATATGCCAAATTACATGGGTCTTACGAGGCATTGGAGGGTGGTCTAGTTCAGGATGCTCTCGTTGATCTTACTGGGGGTGCTGGTGAGGAGATCGACATGAGGAGTGCCCAGGCCCAGATTGATTTAGCTAGTGGTCGGCTATGGTCTCAATTGTTGCGCTTTAAACAAGAGGGATTTTTACTTGGTGCTGGCAGTCCGTCAGGTTCAGATGTGCATATTTCCTCTAGCGGCATTGTGCAAGGACATGCCTATTCGTTGCTACAGGTAAGTTGTTTCTACCTTGAATCTGATAAATTTGTATCATAATACTCTTTGAATGTTACAATGAAGAATGCCCAACCTTTTACTAAATATTCAGGTAAGAGAGGTTGACGGCCACAAGCTTATTCAAATACGAAATCCATGGGCCAATGAAGTTGAGTGGAATGGCCCTTGGGCTGATTCTTCGCCTGAATGGACTGATAGGATGAAGCACAAGCTAAAGCATGTCCCACAGGTCTGTCCTTACACATTGTTTGCCAGAATTGTTGTAAGATGAAACGACGTATGATGTAAAATGGGTGATAAAACACAATGTGTGTGATCTCAGCATAGTAATCACATGAATCTTGAAACTACAAACTAAAAGCAGGACAGAAATATGTGATCTCAAGATAGTAAAATCTTATGAGACTTGAAATTATAAACTAAAGCATGACATAATTTCTTTCTATGTTTTGTATGTTTTTTGCAGTCGAAAGATGGGATATTCTGGATGTCATGGCAAGATTTTCAGATACACTTTCGGTCAATATATGTTTGTCGAATCTATCCTCCAGAAATGCGCTACTCTGTGCATGGCCAATGGAGAGGCTATAGTGCCGGTGGCTGTCAAGATTATGATACATGGCATCAAAATCCACAATTTCGATTGAGGGCTTCTGGGCCAGATGCATCATATCCTGTACATGTATTCATAACCTTAACTCAGGTATTCTCCTTTACTTGAATTTGAAAATATCTTCTTCCTGGTGGACATTATTGACCTAAGAATTATACATTTTTAGGGCGTGAGCTTCTCGAGGACTGCCGCTGGTTTCAGGAACTATCAATCAAGTCATGATTCGATGATGTTCTACATTGGAATGAGAATCTTGAAAACCCGTGGACGTCGAGCAGCTTACAATATTTACCTGCATGAATCCGTTGGGGGCACAGACTATGTGAATTCCCGTGAAATATCATGTGAGATGGTTCTGGAACCTGATCCAAAGGGCTACACAATTGTACCTACAACGATACATCCAGGCGAAGAAGCACCATTTGTCCTCTCTGTCTTCACAAAAGCATCAATAACCTTGGATGTCTTATAGCACATGTGATCATCTCTTCAGCTGGTTTTATCATGAGGTGAGATGTCATTGGGCATCACCAACATTTCGAGGCTTGGGCTGGCGGTCTGTTTCCTGCTTCAGGGGTTTCATTGACCTAAATCATGATAGAATCGCCTGGTAAACTTTTCTTTCCTAAGTTTATTAATTTTTTTCTTCAAAAAAAAAAAAAAAAAGTTTATTAATTTTTCCCCTTCTCTTTCCTTGATGTGCTTTTTATGCCTTTTTTTTTTTCTTTTTTTCTGCAAACATTATCTCGGTGCACATCATCTGGTTTTTAACGAGTAAGTTAGTGTCCTATTGTTTGCCCCTTGTGGAGGTTACGTTGGCCTCTGAAAGGAAAGAAATTTCAAAGAAACCCCTGTTATTAGTTCCCTAATAGAGGGAATTGTTGAAGAATGCTCTTTTGTGATGAAGAAACTTTTTGCTTACCTTCTGTAGCTGTTAATGTAGGAAAAGGGCCGCTGAGAGGGTTTGTCACACGTGGGGCTAATAAGTTTTAATTTTTTTTTTTTTCTTGAAACGCATTCCCTTTTCTATTAGGCATTTTAAATCAAGGATCATACTTCAAATCTTATGAAAAAAGATTATACTTTAAAAAAAAGAAACTGGTGTCTTCCCACCTCTACAATATGGCACACAACTTGCTACTGTGAAGGCATGGTTATGAGCAATGGTGCTTACCATGGCCCATGCACATAGCTGAGGGTGCCTCCCTCAACTTTGCCTTTGGCTTGAAAATACTGAATTCTGATCGCATGCCTCTGAATATATATTGGGAACTTTCATTTTCCTTTTTTAAAAAATAAATTAATAAAAGAATAATAGAACATTACAAGTGTATTGTTGATTTAAGTTTGACCTATAAGAAGAGAGGTTACTGATGTCTTCGCTCATTGAGACATGACGTATGGGTTTCAACTTTAGTTGGTAGTAATACATGCTACTTTGGATTCTCAAATAGTATTTGAATTACTTTCTAGCTTAATGAATGATTACTTGCTGACAACAAAAATCAGAACTCTCAGCTTCTTTTGAAAGGATGGGATGGTTGAAACTTGACCGAGTCTCTCCTTCTCAGGTTGCAATGTTACATATCCTCAGCCTCTAAAGGGGCAGCCCTTCTCGGTCGGCAATTGGGTAGATATAAGAACCTGCAGTTGCAAATCCGATACGAGCTCGAAGCACAAGACATAATATCCTGAACGAGCCGCGACACCTTTTTCTGATTTGACATGGGAAGAAGTTGCTGAACCGATGGTGCCTAGTAGAGTTTTGAGTATTCCAAGAGTAGTACATCAGGTACTTTTGTCAATCTTTGTATATAGGTAGATTTTGTATTTAACTATAGGAATTGTAATGTAATTATAATTTTTCCCCTTTTTTGAGTGGAGGGGCAAAAGTAATAGGAAACAAAAATTAGCAGAGGTTAGTCAGCTTGGTGAATATAGAGAAAAGCAATGCAGCTGGGGCAATGCTTATGCTTCCAGCTGCAGTTTTGGAAGCTTTAACAGTCGGAACATCGAGTTCAATTGTACAAAAATGCATTTTTTTCCCTCAATATAATCTTTCATTTTACGTTCGGGTCTCGTAGACGTTTGCCATTCGGTTTCGACTTGATTAAAATGGGAGAACTGCAGCTTCACCAATTTAACAATGAAAGATTTCAGGTTGGGTTTGAGAGTGGCTTTAATGCATATGCTCACACTTTAATACACGTTAAAAGTCACGTGATTGGTACTGAAAAAATGTAAAAAGAAGTCACGTGATTTGTTTGTTTAGTAATTGAAGATAAAATAATGGCTGGATCATTTTTTGAAGGAGCAAAACATTAACTACTGAAATACATCCAATGGTTTTGTAGAACTTTAAAAATGTTCGATAAATTTTTAGATATTTTGTACTTAAAGATTTTGTAAAATTTATATCTATTATTAGACACAAAAGTTAATTTTAAATTTATAAGGTGAAATGATAAATTTAATCCTGAACTTCAGAAATGACAAATAAATTATTTTTTAAAATTCAACAACAATTTTAAGCGAGAGATTCAAACCTCTAGTTCTTGGACTTTTAATTTTGCATCTAATAAATTTCTACATATTCAACATTTTAAGCTTGGTGACTTTGTTAAACACAAAATTTAATGTCAAAGCATTTTTAAAAAATTGGGTTTTAACCAATTCAAAAATAATTTTACAGTCCAAGAGATTTTAAGGAAATTCAAGGGCTATTTTTTTTAATTAATTAATTATTTATTTATCTTTTAAATGTTGAATCTTTCTAAGTCAAGGCGAGATTTTCTCAAACCAAGTAACTTTAACCAATAATGCCACACTCTCCTCTAATAAAAAATATGATACAAGTCTAACAACCACAATAACAAAACAAAGTATAACAATCAAGTCAAGAGTGGTTAATATTTAAATCTATGAACTTAAACCACAAACATCTTCTATTAAATCAACCATTACTTAGAAAGGAAGAAGCAACCATTGACTTGAAAAGGAAGAAAGCTAACTACAAACATCAGAATCCAACAATGAAGGAAGAGGAAAAACTAAGATCATTTCTACCAAATTAAATTTACTCAATTAGCCAATTAGCAAAGCAAATACCACTAGAAGAAATTGGGTGACTTACATTACAACCATCTCAAATTCAGAAAAATGCTCAATCAATTTCAACCAAAAGTCCACTGTCCCTCTCTCTCTATCTCTCTCTTTTCCTTTCTCCAAAATATGGCTACCAAACAAGAGGTTATTCTATCCATATGTCTCTATTTGTCTCTTTATTGATTCAGTCATTCTGAGTCACTGTCCATACTTCTCATGGCCTTCAATCCTCTAGGTCTCTGCATCCCAAGATCAGCCCAAGTTATTATTATTAGAAAGAGAAAAAAAGAAAAGGGTATGGAATGATTTGAAGATAAACTTTGTCAGGTTGCAGATTGTTCTCAACATCTTTTACATCACATTTCAGTGAATGTTTTGACATTAATGGTTAGTTACTTTGAGAGGGGGTGTTTGTTTTACCTTCTTTGAAGTCTTCTTCTCCCTCACTTCATACCTCTCTTGGCACAAGTCTGAAAGCCATGAGCCTGGCATCACCAGCTGCATCAACACACAGGACAAAGGAGTTAGGTAATGTTCGAACGGAGTGAAAGGGTTCCTCGGTCTGACCCGGGATTGCTTCCTTTCATGGCCATCATCGAAGCTAGAGCACTTACGACTAAGCTTTTCTGTAGCAACTTGGCTCTCTTTTTAGGCCTTTGAGGAAGTTTGCACCCTTTCATGGCCATGAAATCTTCTTCCTTCTCCTTGCTAGATAGAGATATATAGAGCCTTGGCCAGACGAACCCTTTTCGGTCGTTCCCTGTGGGGTGATCCATTGAGGCTTTTTCGTCCACCCCCATCGAACCTCTTGTTGTGTAGTATCGATCTTCCTTTTCGGGTGATGTTACTGATGTTCTTTGATTGTTAATTGGTGAAACAATGTTCCTGTGAGCAAACAGAATATGTTGACAAAATTAGCACCAACAATAGCCTACATGATTCTATAAATCCCAAGGTTATAAGTGGAAGGAGTGAAATAAAGATTGCTTAAGATATACACAAGGATCTAACAACAAACAATCCAATAATAAACCCTTCTTCTCCTCATCAACATTTCAAACCAAGGTCTAGAATCAAATTATTGCATTCAAATAGAAAGATTCACCATCAAGTTTTCTAAAAAAGGTGAAACATGATCTTGATTTAAGCTGTCCAAAACCTAAAATATGATCTACTAAAACCTAAAACTCGTTGGATTCTGAAAGAGCAGAGTAAAATCAACTTGAACTTGTTCATTAGAATCATCCCAAACAAAGAAAGAGAAAAAGAAACAAAGAAAAGGAAAAATGGAAAGTGTTCTTTTTCTCATTGATCCAGGAATCCAGTTTCTTACTTGTTAAGGCGATGGGTTTGCTGAGTAGATGAAGCTTTCTCAGCTGCAACAACACGGCGATCGCCATTAGAAGAAACTTTCTTCTTTCCTAAACAATCGGGTTTACTAGTAACTCTTTGTGGTTCCTTGACCTTCATATATCTCATCCTCTTCCTATTCCCCCACTGCAACAGAAAATCCGTTTCACCAGATTTATTGCTTTTCTGAGCTATTCCTTCGTTCTCCATATCTCTGCAACAAAAATCACAATCACCCATTTTCTCCTTTGCACAAAAAGAAAGACTCCAAAATCAACAAAAAAGAAAGCTGAGAAAGTCACTAGAAACTAACCTCAAGATCCAAGGCCAAAACTCAGTGGATTATCAAACACGATTTCCCTCTAACAACCCTGCATTCAATGGATTAACAATCATTACCCACCTGCAATTTCCACTACAAACAAATGATTCACCAAACGAAGATGCAAACAATCAAGTACCCTTTCTTTTAATTCTCTAACAAGTTGAAAAAAAACGGCGAGTAAATGAAGCTCTCTCAACCCATTACCAGATTCAGAGTTGCCATTCCAACTTTCCCCCAAATTGAAACGAAACCCACAAAAGAAAAAGAAGGGAAAACAAAATTACATGTCCAAAAGCATCATTCAAAATCCACCAAAAGCTTCTCCATCGGCATCATCAAGAACAGCATCACCAGCAGAGTTGCAATGGGAGCCCCAGTAGAGTAAAAGAAGCGTTGAACCGGCGGAGAGGAAAATGGAAATGGCAAAGCAATCTTCAAAAGAAGATGAAGAGAAAAATGGCTAGAATGGAAGAAGAGGCATTGAAGATTTCTGGGTCACAGTTAGTTTTCACCATTAAAAGGGAAACAGAGAAGAAAAATCGGCCGCTCTTCAGTTCAGTTGCAGAGAAGAAGAGCTCTCTCTCTTTTCTTCTTTTCTTTCTCTCTTTGTTTGTTTGTTTCTGTGTTTTTCAGTTTTCATTTCACCCTATTTTTTTTTCTTTTTTAAATTATTTTTATTATAAAAATGAAAAGGAAAATGGTGGAATTTTATTGACCCTTGGATGGAAATGGACGGTGGGATGGAGTTCGGGTCGACCCGGTTGAAATTTGAGTGCACGTGACACCGGGTTTGATGAATTCAAACGAAATCTATTGAATGAATTTTGCGTACATTGCACTAATCGGAGCGGCTGTAATCCGCTGTGGCTCATATATACCGCTTCTGACCAATTGGGTTGTGACACGTCATCATATAAACCCTAGTTTGGCTTCGCTGATGCCACGTCATCCGTTTCCTAATTTTCATCATCATCATCACATTTTACTGATTTACCTTGGTAATAGTAGAAATCTTATCTTGATTTTAAATGTTTTGGATTTACTCTATTTTGATCTCTTGTTGTTTTGGTTCTTAAATTTCCAAAATAACTATTTTAGTTCCTAAATTTTTCGAAATGAACCATTTAGATATCGCCTAATATTTACTTGCTAATTATCTATCTCGATTTGAGCTAACGTATCTGACTTTATGAATGTTACATGTTGATGGTCAAATTTGGTCGGGAGGAACTCATCTAACCTTCATGTGCCACCAACGGTAAATTTGTTTGATAGGGGGAAGATGTGACTTGCAAGACAGTAAACCTGCACACCGATGTGGTGCTTGCCACACCGCCTTCGATGCTTAAGTCAGAAAACGGAAGGAGTATAGAGTTTGGGATCCCATCTTCAGTGATGAAAAGAGGTTTAAATACCTGCTCATTCTCCTAGGGTTTTTAGGAATTCAGAGGCGTTTCGGGACGAACCAAGCGGAACCGGGGCAACCAAAGGCAGCAGGGACCGAACGGAGGAGCCCTTTGGTCTGGTCTTCCTCTGGGTCGGTTTCCTGATCCTGTCTCTGTCCGGTTGTCCCCATCAGCTCCTTGCGCATCAGAGTGGTCCAGAATTACCTGTAACATTACACATATTTGATGTTGTATTATTATCCATTTGTTTCAATTTTGTTTTTTGAGTACATCAACATTTGGTGGTGGGGGGATTCAAACCTCTAATTGGTCGAGGGTATATGCCAATTACCGCTGAACTATGCTGGCTTCGACCCATTTGTTTCAAATTTGGCAACAAAGTAAAGACGAGTTCAAAAGTGGTTAAATACTATTTTTGAAAATTTTACTTTTTTTATTATTATTTTTTATTTTGATCCTCACTTTTTAAAAAGTGATAAATTTGATCCTTTCGTTTTTTTCATTTTCTTATTTTTTGGATTATAATTTTAGCATGACACTTTCACTTACTAATTTCTTTGAAATGTAGTTATAGATTTGTATTAAAGGGTTTCTATTATGTATAAAATTTACACTTTTTAAAAGCATGTGCATCAAAATGAAAGAAAGTAAAAAATACATGAATTAAAATGGATATTTTGAGAGTACAAAGACCAAAATAAACCAAAGACAAAAGCATATAGACCAAAATAGTATTTCAATCTTTTTCTTAAAGTTTTGTGGCTAAAAACGACAATTTAAAATTTTTAAGACCAAAATGAGATAGACATAAAAGTTTGAGATTATAATATATTTTGAGAGTTTAAAAACTAAAATATAATAATTCTAAAAAAATTTAAAACAAAAAATGAGATTTAAACTTAGAAGGAAATAAAACTATTACATGTAATAGTAATTTAATATGATATAAGAACCAAGGTTTAAAATGTCGATGTCGATGTAAATGTCGAGGTCCTGATTTTATGGAAATATCGATGTCGATGGAAATGTCGATGGAAATTCCGGGAAGATTTACGGAAATCATAGAAATTGATGGAAATTGTTTGAATTAGTCCATGAAACTTTGTTTGTGGCTTAATTAGGATATAATTGACAATTTTTTATCATCATATCTAAAAAGTAGAACAATATTTGGATGAAAATGTTGATTAAAATGTCGATACGTGCAGAAAGATTTTTAAATTATTAAATGAGACTTTAATTTGAAAATTAAAATAGATATGAAATATTGATAGATGAAAAATAACTTTGGATTTATGAATATAAAATTTTACAATGACTAATACCAAAAAGATGATCGTGGACATTAAATAATTGATAAAGTAATATGTAAAGAAAATAACACTAATAAAGTAAAAAAATAACACTAATAAACTAATATGTAAAGAAAGATGTAACCTTTTAAAATTAAACTTTTTAACTTAAGAAAGAAATTAGTAATTGAGACAAGTGAGATAATTTGGGAGAATTAGGAGATTTAAGCGAATTTGAAAAAATTGAGAGAATTTGAGAGAATTGAGAGAGTTTGGGAGAGAGTTTGAAAAATTGAGGTGTGAAGAAATTGAGATGAAGTGGGGGTATTTATAGGTGGTAAAAATAATAAAATAATAAAAATGTAAAAAAAAAAAAAACATAGACTATAAAAAGCTAAAATACATAAAAAAAAAATAAAAGAAAACCTGACAAACAAGTGATTCAAGAGCTGGGCTTAAAAAAAAAAAAAAAAAAAAAACGGAAACTGGACGGAAATGTCGACATGTCGTCGACATGGGGGAAGATCGAAACTTCCCCCCACGGAAATGTCGACGGAAATTTGATACATTGATAAGAACTACCAAAGTGAGCTTAGCTTAGTGGTAATTAGCATATATCCCAAATGTTGATGTAGTAAAAAAAAACATATATAAGAACTTGCTTCTTTTTTTTTTAAAAAAAAAATTGCTATTAATTTTAATACATACATAGATTCAAAAGTTGTGTGTATAAATTTAGCTCTTATATGCAGTTTACTGTTTATTTAACTACCCATTTTTTTTTATCAGACAATCACCTGGTTTAGTGGTTGAGCGCTTGCCTTAGCTACTTTATGGCAGGGTTTGATCTGCATATACACAGTTTACGCTTTTTTTAAGCGCTCTATTTATTTATCCACCCAATTTTTTCAATCCTGCATATACACAGTTACTGTTTATTTAACTACCAAATTTTTTACTTGGTTACCCCATGGTGGGGGTTCGATCTTGCATATACAGTTTATTGTTAACCACCCAAATATGCAGTTTACTGTTTATTTAACCACCCAATTTTTTTACTCCATGGTGGGAGTTCGATTATGCATATAAGCAGTTTACGGTTTATTTAACCACCCATTTTTTTCCATGGTGGGGGTTCGATCTTGCATATATGCAGTTTACTGTTTATTTAACTACCCAATTTTTAATTAAACAACCACTTGGCTCAGTGGCTAAGCACTTAGCCTTGGTTTAAACCATGGTAGGGGTTTGATCCTACATATACGCAGTTTATTGTTTCTTTAACTTACCCCATTTTTATCAAACAACCACAACGCTTTGCCTTGGTTACTCCATGGTGGGGGTTCGATCCTGCATATACGCAGTTTACTGTTTATTTAACCACCCAATTATTTTTTATCAAACAACCACCTCGCTCAGTGGCTGAGTGCTTTGCCTTGTTTTAATGGTGAGTTTCAAAAGTATCATTTAATTTAACCATTAGCGCTGATCTGAACCAAGGATGAAAATATTTGTCGATATATCTATAAATTGGAGTGTTCAATATGAATATTGAGAATCAATTGATATCTCTAATATCTTCTACAAATAACATAAAAAAATGTCATTTATTAATCTCAGTATAAATAATTTTTAGTTTGGGAGTAAAAACAACTTAATTATTCATATAAATAATTTTTAGAATTTTTTTATTTACTAAAATATCTGTCAATATGGGTATTTTATTGATATCTCGATCTCAATATCAACATCCTTGATTCGAACATAACTTAGTAGATAAGAAATTATCATCTCCAAAGTCCATTATTTTCTTTTTTTTTTTCTTTTAAGTTCAAAAACATTTGGAGTTGGGGGTTTCGAACCTCTGACTTCTTGATCGATATCATCGATGGTACATGTCAATTACCGTGAGCTATGCTCACTTTGGCAGTGTTATTCTCACTTTTGTGCTTGTTTTCCACACTAAATTATTCACACGGTTGCTTCTCTAAAATCGTAGATGTAAATCTTAAAATATGCATACCCCTAATAATTATTGGGTACAAAATCAAAGTCTTTTAACAATTCTCTCACTTATATTTAATTGTGCAAAACTGTCAATAATGTGTGGAGACCTCTCCTAATAATTTATTGTTTTCAACCCATTACTAATTAGAAAAATATGGACTTAATTCTTAATATTTTTCTTCTCAAAAAAAAAAAAAAAATCTTAATATTTTATTGGAGACTAAGTGTGTGTTTGGTTTAGCTTCTCAAGTGTTTAATTTTGAAAAAATTTCTAGTGTTTGACAACAACTAAAAATGACTTATTAGAAAATGAGATTGAGAAATAAACCATTTTGAGAGAAACACTTGAAACCAACTTTTCTAAAAAGAGTTTTTAAGTATACAATAACTTGAGCATAAAAACACCTATGAGGAAGTGTAACCAAACATAAGAGTGTTTAAATTATAAACAATTTTTATACAAAATGTTTTTAAAAAAATGCATTATTGAAAAACATTTAATTTAGAATATATTCCAAACGGACCCTAACTTCGCATAAGGTACATATGAGTGAGGTTTACTATTTTTTTTTTTCACATTATTATTATTATTATTTATAATTAATTATTTATTTATAAGATTGAGATGGTGTTATAACCTCTAAAAGTTATGCATGTATTGACGTTCCTAGAGCACAACCCAATCAATTTTAGTATCTAGGTTACAAGTTTTAGTCATGTATTGAAATTCCTAGAGTACCAATCCAATCAATTTTAGTATCTTAGCTTAAATTAAGGGAAAAATATACTTTGGTCCTTGAGTTTTGAAGAATATGTGCATTTGTTTTCTGAGTTTTTAAAATAGACATTTTTAGTCCCTGAGTTTTGAGAAATAGGTTTAAAAAGTTCCTAAGTTTTTAAAATTGACCTTTTTAGTCCCTGAATTTTAAAAATAGATATTTTTAGTCATTGAGCTTTGAGAACTAGGTTTAAAAGGTTCCTGAGTTTTCAAAATGAACATTTTTAGTCCCTAAGTTTTGAGAAATAAGTTTAAAAGGTCTCTCATATATTTTTTTTTTCATTTTTTAAAATTATTTTTTAATATTGAATGATTTTTAAATAAAAAAAATTAAACATAATATGAGGGACCTTTAAACCTATTTCTCAAAACTCATGGACAAAAAATGTTCATTTTGAAAATTTAGGGACCTTTTAAACCTATTTCTCGAAGTCAAGGGACTAAAAAGATCTATTTTAAAAACTCGGAGACTAAATGCACATATTCTTCAAAACTCAATGACCAAAAAGGTATAGGTTCTTGAACTTTCAGTGTTGTGTCAATATGGTTAATGAGCTTTAAAAAATGTCTTATAGGTCCTTAAACTTTCACTTTTGTGCCTAATAAGGTCCTTTAACTTTTAATTTTGTGTCTAACAAGTCCTTGATCTATTTGCCATTTTTTAAAATTCACAACACTACTAAACACAAAATTAGAAGTTTAGGATCCCAATAATCTAATAAATTGATTAATTTTTAAAAATCTCAAATATATCAGTGACTTATTAGACAAAAAAAAAAAATTGAAAGTTTAAGGTCCCAATAATCTAATAGATTGGTCAATATAAATTGATTCTTTCAGATCAAGTTGGAGCTAGAAGACATATTTCATTAATTCTTCTTTTGACCATTTTTCAGAAATACAATATGCAAACATTTTGTTTCCTTCAACTTTCCATTTTAGTGCCTTTAACCTTTTTTTTTTCTTTTTTTTTTTTTTTTCTTTTTTTTTTTTTTTTTTTTTTTTGAGAAAATTAGTGCCTTTAACTTTAGATACATTAATTCATTAAAAGAAATTTTCTTTATCAGTTGAGTCAAATTTCTTCATTCAAATATGAGTAATATTTTTGCAATAATTAAATAAACTAAAAAGTGGGTTGGAAATTGCAGTTAAAGCATCTTGGAGCTAATAATAATAATAATAACTAGTTGGTGACTTTTAGTGGGGAGAACCTTTTGGTCCAAGTGACTTTGGCCTATATGTTTATTATTATTATTTCTTTTTTTTTAAAAAAAAAGATACCTTCATTAAAAAAAAATATGATATGGCTCCTAAAAATGTTAAACATGTGCTTGGATGAAAAAGATCACGATCACTATCATGGCTCCTAAAAATGTTAAACATTTGCTTGTTGAAATTAATTTTGATTAGTTCATGAAATGATGTATCATAATCACCTAATATTTTTAGGATTAATTAAAAAAAAAAAAAAAACGTAAGCATAATTTATTTCCATGAAAATCAATTAGCATTCTCATGCACGACCAAACACAAAAAAAATGTTATTCCTGCAATATTATTCATCTTGTTGATGGTCAAATTTTGTTTAGGAATTTGCCCTCGTTCCACGTGACGATCAACAGTGAATTTATAGGATAACGGGAAGGACGTGACCTGCAAGACGAGCAAACGCTGCACACCGGTGCGGTGTAGACCACACACGCTCCGATGCTTAAATTAGTCTTGATCGTAAAGCACGTAGAATGTATTTAGGGACTGATGTTTGCATACCTGAATGCGTGTGCGGTCTCCCTTTTTATAGACTTCCCCTTAGGGTTTTTGCCGATGCCAGACCTCAAACGATCTCTGGGCCTTTTGCCCGGGTCGGGCTCGGCAATGGGTCGAGGCCGACCTCGTCCTCCTAGGGTCTTTAAGAATTTGGAGGTGTTTCGGGATGAACCAGGCGGAACCAGGGCGATCCGAGGCATCACGGGTTGAAAGGAGGTGACCGAGCTCGGCCTCGGCCTTTTGCCGAGGCCGACCATATGGATCGGGCCATGTTGGTCGGGCCCTTTGGTCCGGTCTTCCTATGGGTCAGACTTTTGGTCCTACCTTTGCTCGATTGTCCTTGCCAGCTCCTTGTTTGTCAGTATGGTCCGAAATTACCCATAACACATCTTATTCTTGAAAATCTGTTATCCATGGACATCCAATGAAACCTTGGACCAAACAACCAAACATAGTGGGAATCTGTCGCAATAGAAATGTTTAAAAAATTTAAAATTAAAAAAATATCAATAAATTGAGTCATAATTTATTTAAAATTTCAAAGTTAGTATATAGCTCTATTTTTTAGGTATTAGTAACCAATATTTAAATCTCAATCCCAGGTTATAATACTAGAATGGTTTATTTCTCAATCTTATTTTTAAATAAGTTATTTTTATTGTTTGCCAAACACTAGAATCATTTTCAAAATTAAATACACCCTAAGTGTCTATAATCACACTTTCATTCTAAAATATGACCAAAAGTTTATAGACTCAAAATTATGGTCACCGTGCATTACGTTTTCTTTAAAAAAAAAAATACATTTGTGATCTTTAATTTTCAAAATAGACCTTTTTAGTACTTCGATTTTGAGAAATAGATTTAAAAGATTTATAAATTTTCAAAACGAACCTTTTTAGTCTTTGAGTTTTGAGAAATATATAGGTTTAAAAGGTCCCTTCAATTTATTTTTAATTCAAAATCTGATGCTATATATTATTTTATATTATAATTTTCTCGATTCAAAATTTGACGTATCCACAAATTCTAATTAACTTTTTAAGAGTTTATATCTTTCTAGATTTCAAATTTAAATTGATTTTCGAAATTACATCAAATGGCTTCTTGGAGCTAGAGTTGTGCCTTCACCAAGCTTACTTTTTTCTCTCACATTCTTCATCTCAAAGTTGGTGTTTTGTAGACACCATTGGCAGCAATCAATGAGGGCTTTCTGGACAATGAAGAAAGAGAAAATAAGATACTAAATAGGATACTAACACTCACACCGTCACAACACGCGTTTCTTTTAACGCCTCAGGTCCAGGATTTGGATCAAGATTCGACATTCGGATTTGTTAAACACTCAAATAATTAGCCTTGTTAATCTTTGCTTTAGTATTTGTTTTGTCTATTTAAGCTATGTTTGTATGCTGCTTATTTTATTTTTGGTTTGTTCCGATCCTATTACTTGCTGCCACGTGTTTAAGTGAGGTCTCCACCAATCTTTTCAATGTGGGATCCTCAACATTAGGGTTGTAAAAGTCTGCTATATAATACAACACTATTCTCCTGGTTTTCATGAATATAAAAACATATTGCAGCCTTTCCTTCCACCATTATTAGGGTTTACACTTTGTTAGGATTCGACACCTAACGATCCCGACATTTCTCGCGACTTTGCCACTTACCATATGTTTGTCTTCAATTGCTTCCAAAAGTGAAGATTGTCTCCGCAAACCAACACGAGGTTTTTTAGTATGTTTTATTCTCACTCACATGTTTTTTAGGAAAATTTTCAGGAGGTCACACAACATAGAACTTCTTCAAGCCAAGTATGCTTAAGCTTGGAGTTCCTATAAATTAAGCAACCGAAAAAGAAGGTGCACCTTATTGGTATCGATAGTATCTATCAATTCTTTTAAGTTTATTGACCATACTTTCATGTTCTCAAGATCCCTCTAATTCAAATGTGGTCTCGGTTCATTCACGTACCCTTCCTATTCACATATTTATACAAAAATACAATTAGATTGTTAGCGCTTCTTAATGGTCTCTTGTGTCACGAAGATTTTTGTTATTTAAAGTACAAAACATTTCATGATTTAATGCTGAAATACACTCTTGCATTTCATGAAGAAGAAAAGTCTCTAAGATCATGAAGATGAAAGGGCAGCCATCTCACCAAAATTTTAGCTATTTTTCAGTACAAGGCATTCTTGTGGCTCAATGTTTTACTTTCAATTTCGAATGAGTTTGAGTTATCATGTTTTACAAACTTTAAAAAAAAAAAAAAAAAAAAAATCAACAACATTTAAAGGTGGGGATTCGAACTTATGACCTCTTGATGAAAGATATATGTCAATTATCACTAAACTAAACCCAACCCAGTTTGACTTTTAACAAACTTTATTAATTATGTTATTTAATTTTAATTTGACTTTTAGATTTGGTTTTCAATTCTTTTATTTTGATTTGTTTTTAATTATCCCTTAATTTCAGAGATCGATTTATTGGATTGGGTAAGGAGTGTATTTTTGTTCAATTTATTAGGACTAATTTCTTAAATAATGTAATTTAAAAAAGAAATGACAAACTTACGGTAGTTTTAAAAATCATAATTTAAATAATGTACTTAAAATAATAAATTACAAAGCGAGGTGAAAGTTCAAAGTATTGACAATAAAATAGTCATTTAAATTTGGTCTTTTATTTCATTAAAAAATGTTTCAATTTTATATGTAGATGTGACGAGCTTAGTTTAGTGGCAATTGACATATGTCCTCAACCATGAGGTCAAATGTTCAAATCCCCCCACCCCAAATGTTGATTTACTCAAAAAAAAAAAAAAAAAAAAAAGGGAAATCCTCAGAAATGGCCAAACCGTATTTTTAACCTATTTTTTCTGTTACTCCAAAAGTAAGCGTTCAGATTGATTATTGTTTTCATGTTTTCGTTCACCTGAGCTATTATTTTCATTTGTTGAAAGCTCATTTGAACTTTCTTCTGCATCAGTCTCAATCACCTTTGAATCTTCCGTCTCCTACAAAAGTAAATAATTTTTAGAAGAAACCCTTACCCGTTTTCATACACACTGTAATTGTGATTAAACAAAGATCACAACTACAGTGATTTTTCTTCAATTTCTTCAATTTGCATGATGAATTCTAGCTGTAACATGTATGATTTTTTTTTTATCGATATATTGTATTTTGTTATGTTTTCTATTTTTTTTTCCATAAATCGTGATTTGAATTTAGTAACAAATTTCTTAATTAAAATTTTTGTTTTCAAATTATACTGGTAAGATAAATTAATATTAGACTTATCTTTTTTATTTTGAAATTATTTTATTGAATTTAACATTAAATAACCTGTAAATTCTAGCTGTAACATGTATGATTTTTTTTTTTTTATCGATATATTGTATTTTGTTATGTTCTCCTATTTTTTCTCCATAAATCGTGATTTGAATTTAGTAACAAATTTCTTAATTAAAATTTTTGTTTTCAAATTATACTGTTAAGATAAATTAATATTAGACTTATCCTTTTTTTTTGAAATTATTTTATTGAATTCCACATTAAATTAACCTGTAAATCCTAGATTCTCTCCTTTTTTTTTATAGTATATTTAATTTAAATAATATGGCTTTAGATTTCGGTTAGGGTCATTCTTATACATTTTGTTACTAACCGTAAAGATTATTTTCCACATATTTGTTATTGCTTTCGTGTTTTATTTCATCCCCAAAGTAGCGTTTTTGGTTACTGCTTTTATGTTTTTGGATTTGAATTTGTTGTTTCAATTTTAATTTTCCAGATTTATTTGTTTAATTTGTAGGTTTGTTATTGATTTGTTTAATTTGTAGGTTTGTTATTGATTTGGTTGCTGAATTAATCTGTAACAATCCTAGATTTTCTCCCTTCTTTATAGTGTATTTTAATTTAATTTATTTCTGAATTAAGATTTGGGTTGGGTATTTACGTCCACTTTGTTGCCAAAAAAAATTTACTAAATTTAGTTTTTGGCCATATCTCAAAATGAAAACACGAATGGATGTTTTCAAATCAACTATTTTAAAATGGCCATTTAGCTGGTTGCCCCAAAAAAAAATGTAGATGTGACTTTTGGGTTGAAACATTGTGGGATGAGTAAGCCCAATACCATAATTGGCCCAATTACTACAATGTTTGCTTGCTTATTGGGTCCAAATAAGCCCAATCTTCAAATCTTTGAGAAACCCAAGGAGAGAGAGAATTTTTGAAATTCAAAATTACATTCAATTTTAGAGAGAAAGAGAAAGATCAAAGTTTTGAAGTTAATTACCTTTTACTTCCAACTTTGATTGATAACTTTTTTTATTGATTACAACTTTTTCTCTTTTTATTGAAAGAACATTCAAATTTTGATTCAAAGTCATCTCACAAGTTTCTCTTTCTTTCTATAATCAATTTGAAAATTCAAATTTAAGATTCAATTTTAGAGAGATTTAAAACATATGAATCCTATTTAAACAATCATTTCACCAATCAACATAAATGTAAGTAGATGTGGACAATGCACCAACTCAATATTATTGTTAAAATATCAATTTCAATCACTAACCAATTAATGCTTGATAGTTAACAGCAAACTTCTTTGATATTTGATTCTTTTTAACATTTTTCTTTATATCAAACTATAATGTTTCATCCACGTCTCAATCCAAACTATTATTTAACCTAACAAATCCTTCAAACTTTTTGAAATCAAGCGTCAAAATAACGTTTAAAGTGTTTTTTTTTTCACTTACAAACAAATCTTGACATAGATAATTCTACATATGAAGACCAAATAATAAAAATTTAAAGACAAATTTGGAAAAAGAACAAATCCAGAATTTTCCCACATGTACATATATAGTTTTTACTTTAAGAAAAAATCTCTATATCTACCTTAAAGAATAGTTTTTTCTTTCTTTAAGAATATTACAATTCAAACAGTAAAGTAGAGGTTCGAACCTTCGAGCACTTATTAATGCAGAAAATAGTTAATTGCACGAAAATCAATCACTTTAACATCTAATTCTTTTCATGTCAATCAATAGTACAAGTTTTATGTCAGTTAAGCTATGTTCATGTTGACTTGAAACCAATCGTTTGGTTTGAGTCTTTTACTTCTAATTCTTTTTTCAACGGAATAGAAAAGAACTCCTTCAAATTTGACATCATAATTAGTATCGTTTCACCAATAGCATATAACCAACTAACTAATAATACTTAAAAAGAAAAGAAAAGGGGTCATAATCATATAGTCCAAAGACCCTAAACCAAGCAAAACCAACAGCTCAACTCTTTGATTTCCCACCAAACAAGAAAGAAGCAAAAAAGGAAGAAAGCTCTTATGAATGAGAAAATTAATGGCAACAACATAGAAAAAGGCAAGAAAAAAGTGGGAAACCCTTCAAAATTAAATGCCAAAAACAACAATTTACCCCAAAAAAAATAAAATAAAAAAAAATGGTGGCCCTCAAGACAGCTGTTTGGCAATACACACCACCAAATCAAACCACCCTGTAAAAACCCAAAAAAAAAAAAAAAAAAAAAAAAAAGATTTTTTTTCTTTTTTTTTTGCTATAAATACCAACAAATCCACCAGCATTGCTCTTAACAACTGCCTCTTGCTCTGTTTGAAGAAACCAAGAGAAACCCATTTGAAAGCTCTGAAATTTGAGCATAAAAATCAAAGCTTTAAGCTTTTTTTGTTTAATGGAGTCAATGAAGTTTCAAGTTTTGGTGGTGGCAATGGTGGTGGCAGCCATGGCCTTTTCATCCTCCATTGTTGCAGCTCAAGAAGCTCCAGCTCCAAGCCCTGCCTCTCATGCTCCAATCTCTCTTCCAACTTTAATGGCTTCTCTTGCTCCTCTTGCTCTTGGCTTCTTCCTTTGAATCATCTCCTTTTTTAATTTGGATATATATTATAAATATATTTGTCTTATGAACTCATCTTGCTCATTTTCTTTCCCTAGAAATTATGGAATGTTCATCAAGGAAGGAAGAGGGAAGGAATTTGAGAGATGGGTTGGTGTTTTTTTTTTTTTTTTTAAGGATTTATTAGGGGTGATGATTGAATTTGTTTGGGTGTGATTTGGATTATTAATTTGATGTATATTTTTTATATTTAATGTTATGGGTTTTTCTTTTTTTTCTTCTTTTGCAACCATCTTATTATATCGTCAGTCCAAGCTTATCTTACCAACATGAGTATAGATCAGCGATTAAAGTGTTTTCGAATTCTCGTACCTATCTTAAAAAAGAGAATGAAGAAAAATCCTCTCCTCCTATTTTCATTTTTTAAAAATATTTTGTAATAAAAAAATCTTCAAGCCATATCAATGAATGAAAATTTATGTATTTTAATTGAGTGTAATTTCACAACATGAAAAATATAAAGAAATAAATAAATAAAATATGAAAATATGAAAAACATGTTTGAGACAAAATCAAGACCTAGCACATGGGTGGTCAGTGAATGAGCTGTGGCTTTATAGGCAGAGTTTCAATTATTGTAAACTTTCAAAGGGAAACTTTACATTCAAATAGAGTTTTTCCAAAAAAAAAAAAAAAATCAAATAGAGAAGACCAAAGCAAACTAAATTGTTCAATAAATTAAAATTTGCAATTTCATTTTCAAGCTCTTTTGAACACTTTGATTCTTGCTGTCAACAAAATATTCCACATATTTTTGTAAGGAAAAGAAAAATATTTTTTTTTTCCTATTTATCTTCTTTTCAACATTCAATTTAGAATAGGACTTTTATTTGAAATAGATTGATAAAAAATTGGACCTTTATATTATATAAACAAACACACAAATTTAATCTTTTTTTTTCTTAGTCACCGTGTTTGTGGACAAAAACGACCTCCTTTGACATGTCAAGAATGACAAGATTTATGTACGTTATGAGAAAGAGTTTTCTCTCTTGAATAATATTTTGGCTTTATTTTTTCGACATTTCGATATTAAAAAAATATGCATTTCATGCACAATCTAACACCATATAAATATTATATATTTTTATTGAATAATCAAAGATATTTTCAAACCTAGTTTTAATCGTGAATTGACGTAGCTCATTAACGGAAATACATTCTTCAACCCATAAACTAAGATCATTTAAAATTACTAATAAATATAAACCAACAAAACAATGTTGAAATCCCAAAGAAGATTTAGGAGAAGAGTTCATGTTAATTTTGAAAGTACACTTCAAAGTTCCAACTTGGAATGAAGAATGACCACACTTTCCTTAGATATTTATTATGTGATATAGAAAAATGTCACTATTAATTAATACATTTGAAAACCAATGAGATGCTGCCACGTTGCTTTTTTTTTTCTTGCTTTATGAATTTTGGAAGATTAGAGAAAGAAAGGACAGCATAGAGAGAGAAGGCATCACATGCTGATGTTACTTGTGCACATGGGGGCTATGGCATGTATTGCCATTTCATATCATAAACAACAAGTATAATTTTTTTTTCAAAAAAAAAAATGTTTGATAAAATTAGTATCACAAAAGATTTTATCTATCCATGTTTAATTTTGTAGTCTCTCCCTAAATAGTAAAATTATAATGATCTATAGTTTTTTTTTTTTTTTTTTTTTTTAGTTCAACAACAATTGGGAATGTAAGATTTGAACCTCTGGCCTATTGGTCGAGAGTACATGTCAATTACAGTTGAACTATGATCACTTTAGTTTATAATGATCCATAATTATGTTTGATTAAATCAATGACAGCTATCATTTGTTATGAACTTTCTTCCCCTCGTATACTATGAATGGAGGCAAAAGGTAATTTTGATGTCTAAATGCAAATGTCAAAACTTTTGTTTGAAGGAAACATCTTTTGGAACAAGAATTTTATTGGGTGGATCTTCACATTCTACCGGACCAATCCTCCGTTCTACCACCCCTAAAGATGGTCTACACAGTTCATAATTCCTCCTCTTTACAACAAAACGCTTAACTAGCTGATATTTAGATCTGACATTATCCAAACTTTTCTGATTATAGACTACCCTTATTTGAGGGGGGAAAAGCATAATTCCAGCTCTTCATTAATTATTTAAAAATAAAATAAAATAAAATTTTAAAACATACGATGGAATTAAAAAAAAAAAAAAAAAGAGTTTAAAGAAACAAAAAGCAAAAGCAAAAGCAAAATTTAGTATACAAAAAGTGGCTCAAAAGAATAAAGCCTACCAAATAATTTTTTAAAAAATCCTTGAAAACCAACCCTAAAACAAAAGCATTGAATTGATTCATTAATCTTTTCTTACATTTACACCTATCACCTCAATATATTTAAAATAATACAAAGGAATGCTTCCCTTTTAGATACATACTAATACCTTAGCACCTCAAATTATTTACATGCCAACCCTTAGCCACCAAAGCTAAAGTATGGTTTAAATATTAAAGAATGTTAGCTGAACTGCGTTGGTGTCTAACCTACTTTGCATGTGCCCATATGCTAAAAAACCAAATTTCATTTTTTAGTATAAAAAACGTGTTCGGATAAAGATTTACTCAAACTCATCCTTCGATCGAGTCGTCCCTAAAATAGTCCTTAATTTGAGAAGGGAAAAACCTTCAAGTAAATTTAAGAAGAACAAAAATATAGGTAAGGGAAATAAATGCATAATAATCAATGAACAACATAAGAATTCTTTTCCAAGTACAATAGGTTCCTCAAAGAGCATGTTAAATGTCACTTCATATCATTCATTGTGAAATACAAAAACTAAGGACATTCTTTTGGTCACATTGGTAGAATATATTTTATTATATGCTTCAATATTTTAAAGAGGAAAAGAGCTTGGTTAACATATAGAAGAGCATAAAGACAGTAGAACACAACAATAAAGAATCATCACAACCAAGTTTCAAATCACATGGGACAGTGTTGCAACCAAGCCAGATAGGAACATTCCACACTTTCATAACTACCCCATATTTATTTCGTTTCGATTGATCTCTAATCTTCTAAAAACTTCGATTCCATACTCTATACGTTTTGTTTTTTTCCAATCAAGCCCTTACCGTCCTTTAAACGTTTCAATTTATCTCTAATCTTAAAATTTTGATTTGATCCTTTACACCTTTCGTTTTTTCAATCAAGCCCTTACTGTCAATGTAGGTCAAGTTTTAACTGAGTTGGAAAGACCCACCACATCTGTAAAACTGAAATAGAAAACCTACCACTTCATAAGACCTAACTTGCAATAAAAATTACATTAGAAAAACAATAACTAATATATATATATATATATAGTTCAACAACATTTGGGGGTGGGGGGATTCGAACATCTGACCTTTTGGTCGAGGGTAAAAAATATATATATTATTTGGGAAAATACCATCTCTAAATCTGCAAATTATCATTCTTTGGTCATCAGACAAACTCTAGACAATGATAAACTGATTATAATGGTAGTGGAAAACTGCTGGTTTGGAGAAACAAATGAGGCTGTCAGATGAGTGGTTCTATCTTCTATGACATTGGATTGTATTCTGAGAAACTCAAGGCATCTCAATCAAACTGATTTCCAAGTTGCAATTCCCTTTTGTTTCATATACATTTGTCCTAATTTTTCACATAAACCTGAACTAAGATTTAATTCCCTCTTCCTAATTCCTACCAACTAAGCATATAATTAAGAATTGCCCAGCTATCTAGCATGTACAAGAATTATAATACATATAACTTTACATGGTAAGGAGGTCTTAACAGAATAATTAGCAAGAAACAACCTCAGTATTACCTCAGTTGATATCGTCCTAATGTTTGGATTTCTCTGCACGCCTAGAAAGCTCTGTGTCAGCAAAATGAAGAATCCTCCTGAGTCTCAAAACCATATCACAGTGAAAAGGCAGGGCAGTTCGTCGGTCCAAGTACGCTGGGCTTACAGTCATCCATGATAAGGCATGAAGCTCTGCTATGACAGACTCAAGGATCAAATGTGTCTCTATTTCGAAGTCTCTAGATTCCACGCTTGAACTTCTTCCCACTTGCTTGATACCGCGGACATTCTTTTCTTGTGTGATATTATTTCCGTAATAATCGATGAGACTAACCGAAAGGGCTGATGGCCATTCCTCTTTCATGTTGCTCCGAGAATCCTTTCTCATTGAGGGCACAGCTCTTGAAATGGCAAATCCAGTGGAAAGTGGAATTGCTGAGCCCTTGCTGTGGAGGAGATGTGCTAAAGGTGGAGATTCGGCAGTGAGGCATGTGGGAAGCTGAAGAGGGTTTGAAGGAAGGAAACGCAGACTAGGTGATGGGATTAGTATGTAAGAAGAAGATGTGGAACCAAGAGATTTAACAGGGGTGAAGCCTTCAAGATACACGGACGGACCTGTATGTACACTGCTTTGATTTCCACCTGTAAAAGACTTTAGTTAAGTACTGAGAAAAATTACTGCTGCAAAACCTGAAATACATTGCACAAATATTTCTCCACGCAGCTCAAGGAACTCAGGATATTTCAAATGATAGACATGCCATATGACAGCTATTGCAATGTACTTTCTTAGTTTACAACTGAGAAATTTCATAACGAATATAAACCATCACAAAGACAATTTTTATTGCCCATGAAATTTCCAGGATGAAGCTATGTTGGAAATTTTCTAACCCAGAAAATGAAAGAACAGAGGCTTGATTAACATGCACACACAGACAAGAAAAGGCTTTCTACTTTGCATGGTTATTCTCGAAGTGTGGATTGTCTAAACTGGAGATTTCCCACTGCTTTTTATTCAAATTGAACACAAATATTCATTCGAGGATTAACCTTATCCACCAAGGAAATGTTTGGCTCGTGATTTTAAGACATCTAGGTTTATGAAACTTGGGGTTGGATAACCCAAGTTTGCATAATTGTGTGTATGAGTCGTGTACAAGAATAAGTTATACAAATTGGAAAGCTTTCTTGTAATCCAATTATGCATTTAGTGAGTATATGATCAGAAAAGTTTTAATTCATCAATGAGAACCTAACTATGCATTTGGTGAGAATAAGATATACGTTTATTTCATTCATCAATAAAAATCATTTCTCTTCTTAAAAAAAGAAGTTATACAAAGTTGTATTCATTTGGTGAGTAATGATTAGTAAAAGTTTTAATTTAATTATATTTATCAAAAGAAACATAATTTCATTAAAGAATTAGTTATCTCCTAAACTAGTATGAGTTTCATAAGCTCGACTTCTTAACTTCCAAGTTATCTCCATACGACCCTTAAGATTTTCCAAATGAAACATGGCTCCAATCTTCAAATATCCCCGAGCATCTGTGTTATGTGCTACAAAAATGAGGAAACAGCATCTCACCTTTTGCTTCATTGTGATTTTGCGGACCAAGTGTGGAACCGGTTTGCTGTAGCTTTTCGGCAGAGTGGTTGCAAGCCTAGAAATGTGGTGGATTGGTTGTTTGAAATTCTGGTTGGAGGAAGTCTAAAAGACAAAGCTAGAATACTGTGGCTAAACTTCTCTAGAGCTATCATATGGCACTTATGGAAAGAAAGAAATGCTAGGGTGTTTGCAATTAAGTCCATGCCTTTTGAGTTCTTTTGTGATCTTGTACAGCTCTCGGCCTCTAATTGGAGTGCCCAAGATAGGTTATTTTGTAATTATTCAGCCGCCATGATTAACCTTCAATGGAAGGTTATTTTGTAGTTCCCTTGGAGGTTGGGATGTCTTATCCCTCCGTCCTTGGGTTGTTCTGGCGTTGTTTCAGTTTTTGTGAATGAAGATTCTTATTTCTTCTCAAAAAAAAAAAAAAAAAAAAAAAAAAAAAAACATGGCTCCAGAAAACATTTCAACACAATGCAATTTATCCTCTTACCAGATTTATGTTATAGCCCTTAGAATATTTGCTACATATCTGAATGAAACAATATAAAGTATGAAATTCTTGAAGCCATAACCAAAAAGAGGGGGAAAAAGGTAGTAATCTACAAGCATCAAGTGCAGCTGTAAAATATCAATTGAAGAAAACAAAGCAAATGTTAGGTATTGGCAACTAATCTTACCAGGAGATGGTGAATCACCTTGCAGCAATAGCTGCAGAGAATGTTCCATCGAAATTGCAACAAAACTGATACTATGCACCCACTGAATCAATCCTCTTGAGTTGTCAACGACTGCATGACCACCCATTAGCTGCTTTCTTATAGCAGGTTGTCCAATACCAGCTTTCATAAAGCCTGTAGTTTTTGAATGCGGGCTATATAAAGGATTTGGGGAGGAAGGAAGATTTCTATCGTGAATCAAACTCATCTCCTGTTGTTGCAAGGAACTCCCATTACTACTTGATGATATCCCATCTGGGACGCAGCGGCGAAGTTGTAAGGGCCATTTTTTGACCTCAGATCCCCATAGTGAATAAATGGCCTTCTGCCACTCTAGTCATAATAAGATGGAAAAAATTGCAACATTAGTTCCAAAACAGGCCAGAAATTTAAAATAACCTCTCGAAAATCTTCAATGATAAATATTCTAAATTTTTAAGTGGATAGATATGTGAAAATAGCTAGTAAAATCATCAAGAAAAAAATATGCAAGTTATTAAGTGGGGATCCTTTCTCAGCATATCACATCTCAATGAGACTATTGATGTAATTGTGAAATAGAACTTCATAATTTCAAACTAATAAGTGAATGATTGAGATAATATAAAGCCATGGGCAACTGCATGCAAAATTCAATGCATATCAGATACAATAAATAATGGCGGCTGACAATAATAATGATATGAGGAACTTGTACCTAGATACTCAAGTTCGTAGAACATTCCAATTCGTGCAATGACCAAATCTCTAGGCTTGGAAACACCAGTATCAGGAGAACATGACTGAAGTATCATACAGCCTTGCTGCAGAACTTGGACAAAAATGCACTCCAAACCCTTCGTATCCTGCCTACTGCTGATCCCACCAAATGGAAATATATGACTGTCTAATAATTCTCCTCGTGAATCTGTCCAGATGCATACAAGCCAGCGCCAGTCTTCTGTCCATCCATAGCAACAGTGTAGGCTAGGATTCTTTTGATGGCCTCCAAATCCATCCATCTCAGGTCCATCTAGTTGAGAGTTAGTTCCTATATCCATACCTACTGCTGAACTTGCATTCTGTAAAAAGGCTCCGCTGTTGTCATCAGATAATGGTTTTGAAGACTCTGCTCCTAGTGTAACAGGATTTATTGGTGAAACTCCTTGCTCCAGTGAACCAGGTTCGGCCAGAATAAAAAGTGGTTCAAACATGTAGCAAGAATCATCTTGAAGAGAATATTCTCCAATTCTGTTTGGGTCACAATTTAATGATCCAGCCCTTGTTTGCCAGGAATTATCCCAGGTTCCAGACCTCAGGGTACCATCAATTTCACCCTCTCGTGGGAGGGAATGCCCAGTTATTCTAGGACCAACACAGTCTTTCCACATCCCTGGAATGGAAGATGACATTGATGATAGAACTGAATGAGATCTACCAGATAGTGATGATGACTGGACCACATCATTAGATGTTCCCCGAGATATTCGACGAGCCTTGTTGTAAACAGTAAAAGCTGTCTCCTTGAGAATGACGAGTTCATTCACTGATGGACTACTCACTCTGAAAATTACATCAACTGTCACAATCTGCAATACCAATTTAGGAAGAGTAAACCCTTGAAGAACTAGAACGTTTGATGTTGATGACTCATCGACAGCTGCTGAGCAGCTTAATGACTTTGCAACCTGACTGCACAATATTGTCCTCCTATCTCTATCTGACTGGAGCATGACAGAACCAACGGCAACAGACGATTCAACAACAGTTTGCAATACTTCCAGGGGATCAGGAAAAGGGCATATTACATAAAGTACCTATGGTGCGCAAAAAATTTTAGGTGAGCTAAGCATACAGGAAATAATATACACTGAGCGACATGCAATGGACAAAACAGTAGAAGATATTCAAATGTCTTACCATACAAGAACCATTACTTCCTTCTTTTGGATTAGCTGACATGGATGGAGAGAGTTTCAAAGCTTTCAAAGCTTTTGAAAGAGATCTAAGATAACTTGTCAAGTCCCATCCATTTGATAGAGAAAGCAAGTAGTCACTAATTGAACCGACAATTGAAGCACTACTGCTATCAATTTTCATTGATTGCGGGCAATCGAGTAGAACAAAACCTGAAGACAACCACTTCCCAGAATCTACGTCCATTTGATTCCCTAAATTATGTGGGGTATGAGTTCCCAGCTTGCATGTCTCATACACTGGTGACAGACAAGGCCGAAGAAAAATTTAGCCAATGAACTGTAATTCTCTCAACAATTTGAATGCAGTTAATGAGCATATGAAAAGGATTGTGTTTAATCAGGATTTTTTCTTAATGAAAATCCAACCTTCCATTTTAAAAACATGAAGGAATACAAGGGACAAAATGAAACCACAACAAAGCTACAAGTTCTAAATTTAGTCTCATAAAGCTCTAATTTCACTCCATAACCACATATAACTTTTAATATATCATATCAGGAAAAAGGAACTACAGAATTTTCTTTTCTCAAAATGTAACGGTGAAAATTTTATCAACATAAGAACAGTATTTATCCATTTCTAAAAGATCAATCTGCAGTAGGAAAATACTTCTTTTTAGTTTTTAAACGGTCAGTTGAAAAATACTAGGTTAATCAAGGGGCTAAAATGCAGAATTAGTTATACAGTCCACCACTGGTTAAAAAGTACAGTTTTGAATCAGGTTTTATGTGCATTTAAATAACAATCATTACTAACCAGTTCCGAGTTGCTGGAAAAAATCGGCAGCAGCAGATGCAAGAGGATCGATATCTGGACAAATGACACAATAATTTATCTGCAACAGTTAATGAAAATAAGAATCCATGTCATTGAAAGGGTGCAGAGGATATTGTCATTTAATCATTTATACTATATAAATAAATATGGGCAAGAAGATACTTAGTGCCTTGCAGATGCTACCTGTTCAGATTTCAATCAACTTACCGGTTTTTGTACAGCATAAGGCTCAAGAGGGGCCTTTTCCCAAAGTTGCAGAGAGTTAGCAGATGCCTTAAGCCAATCATCTTGGTACCTATTTGCATATCATTGTTTTCTTCTATCTCAGTAGATGATATTAATAACAGTAATTCATTTATATGAAAATATAAGAGATAAACTACCTGCTATACATGCATAACTGAGCAAATGTAGGACCGCCAAGAATCTCTACAAACTCACCTTTCACCTCAAAGACTATGATTAAACAGTTTTTAATGGTTTTAACCATCTAAAAATAGATATTATCACGGATCTTGATCTATTGACCTTCAGCGATTGCCACCAATCATTATTGGCAGATTTTTTAATTTCCTTGCTTTAGTCCATTGGTTGTTTTGTTTATTAATATTTTCTTCCTCAAACATGGACAAACATTTTTGGAGTTTGAAAACACATAATTCCATGCTTTTGTATGACAGTGGCCTAAGCACCTATGGAAACAGTTATTTAGCAATTTTAGATGCAAGACCAACAAAATCTGTAGTTCTTGAAGTGAAAAATAAAAAACGCAACGAATGTCATTCACAGACTACAGAGTAAGGAGTAAAAATCTAATAGTGCTATTAACTTGAATGTGCAACAATCACTCATAGGCTATACAGTAATGTTCTATGTGTGATATTAAATAGACTACGAAAGTACATAAATGTTTAGTAGACAAAACAAAACAGGATATCCAATGTATAAATTTAATCTCTCAAGAAATGACACAACAATTAAATAATCAAATGCATACCCAACAAGTATCGCGGGTGATGGGAGAACAATAACTGTTGGTCTCAGCCGGGAAGGCAGTAGTTGCTGGTCTGATCCTGAACTGCAGATTTCTTGATTTGATCTCCTTTGGGAAGTTTCATCCATTTTTGACCCATCCATTGTGGTACTGCCTACAGTGTCAGAAAACTGCATAATCCACTGAACAAAACATTCCCTTTCGTATAAAATATAACATTTATACCTTTGAGACTCGACGATCCACTAGCAGAAGAATGTGAGGGGCTTATGGGCTCTCCAATATTTAGCATAACAGTACTTGAAGAATCTTTAGATTCATTTACAGTAGACTCAGCAGATAATCCATCACCATTGCTTCCTGAATCACCCAATTGACCACGACCTTTGCACCAATCAGTTACAGATAATGGCCCATCCAAAGTGCCAAATGCAGATTTCAAGGCTGTTTTCATGTCAGACTGCAGCAAACTCATTACAGATGGAGCATAAACCTGGAAGATAAATTTAGCATTTTATGCTTGGGTGTCATTATCAGAATATAGAAGTAACATGTCAGATACAAAACAGTGGCTCAAAGGATCTATTATTTTCAGAAGACTAAATTCATGAATCAGTCACGTTTCTAAAATAGTAGCAGAATATCTTTAAAGCTACATATCTATAAGCCAGCAAGAAGTGAAAACAAAACACACACACAAAATTATAATATATGGTATAGTAACAACTAACAGTAATAGCAATAATGCCAGACCGACTTGATAAAAAAGTAAGGAAACATACAAATCTAATTTTGTGAAATGCTGTTATGATAACAAGATAATAACAATAAGCAGGAACAATATCTTTAACAAATTATAATAATAAAGGCCAGGTCTAGAAGACCAATATAAGTTAGGAAATTGTGTGCTTGCAATAGCATTTAGAAGGAAAATACACTTACATCAGCAGAAAGAGGATCAACCAAGTCCACACCTGCAATGTCCAATGCATGACAAGAGGCTAAGGTCCCTCCACAGCCTGCATGAACCATAGATGGCCCACATGAAAATCCCCTCCTCCACTGTTCCTGCAATCCTAGCCAGCCATATGGGCCATCACCACAATCTGCATCCAAGGCCAGGTCAACAAAAGAAGTAGCCTGCTGGACAAGTAAAGGCATGGCATCAAGTAGCTCCTGAAGTGGTGGTCTTTGCCCATAAGAGAGAACTCCATCCTCATGGAAAGAATTGTGGGGTAAGGATGATCCAATTTCCATACTAGGTGAATTCGAGGGCTTTGGAACCTTGGGAACTCCAACAGGCCGCCAAACGCCGACAGGTGCATTGAGGTGTCCATCGAGCATTCCCCCATCAACATCTCCAGCTATTCTCATTGGTATAGTATCTTTCTTCTTCACCTCATTCGCCATATAATCAGTAATAGTACTTGGATCACTAGACAGCTGATTTGTACCAGAGACTGTGGAACTACCAGAAGACTGCAGGGTATGTCGTACTCTGCACATAGAAGCTTGGAACATTAAGCATTCAACTTCCATTGCAAGAACATGCTTCTGAGACATGAATAAACAATCAGCTTCAACAGCATCCTCAGTTGTTTTCCTCTGCGCAGATTTGACAGGATTTACAGAATTGTGATTTGAGAGAGATGATGCCAGCCCATCAGATGTAGAGATGCTGTTCTTACATGCAGCTGATTTTCTTATCTGTTTGTCTTTCACATTGTCAACATGTGTATAATAGTTTTTTGCACGTAGAACATTAGATGGTTTTGTATTTGAGGAGATACCACTCTTCTCATCCGACCTATCAAAGTTTGGTGAAGAGGGTGGTGTTGCACCATATACGTAACTATTTGGGCTTAAGTTTGAACTCTCTAGCTCCCGAGCTTTTGGAATATATGGACTTCGGAACATTGATGAAGAAATCTCACTTGTAGGTGTTTCAACTGCTCCATATTCTGGAGCAAGTGTCATCAGAGCTTCAGCTTTACTAATTTGATCAAACTCCCCAGAAGAGGACACTGGAGTTTGGTTAGCTGTTACTGAGGACAATGCATTGTCCGTGACTTCATGATCTTTGCTTAGAACCTCCTCTGTTGTTATTGGAACAGCGGGGTTGAAACTATCGAAGGATGGAAACCCGACAGGCAAAAGCATCTGATCAGAAACATCCATGACCCCAACTGGACTGCTACCTACATCAGTGTAGTCCGGAGCAGAAAACATAAGAGATTGTAACTCTGCAGTTCCTGGGGGCTTCAGAAGATAATACCATGATGAGCTCAAAGAGCATATTCATATAATGAACAAGAATATTATGGGAAACGAAAAGGAACAGATTGCTTTCAAATTGACTGAGGAAGATGGAGGGGAGAGAAAAAATTACAATGTCCTACAAACTAATTAAATCTCATTACACTTCTTACCAAAAGATTTTGTACTTTTTTAATAAAATACTAATGAGTTATCATCACACACAGTGTCAAATTATCAAAATTGACGGTAGATCTTAGTAATCCAAATAATTGTTGCAGTAAAGCTCCAGCTTGATTCCAGTGAGGATCTTTTCTCCAGGAGGATATGAATGGAAAAGATAGTTATAAAGGTTAACAAGGTAACTCAAGGACCATCTTAACTTCAATAAAAAGGTCAGGAAAAAAAAACAATCATCTTAGGAAGTTTATTTTTTTATTTAAATTTGTTCTGAACTATTGCGCATCACCAGAAAATTGACATGCAACAATAACAACCATCTTGTAATCATTCCGCGGCATAATATTTTACAAGACAGGTGGAAAATACCTCCCCAAATGGCAAAACATCGTTCTCAAAGAAGTCTCCAAATCCCCCAAAATGCAAAAGGAGATCTTCAATGTCGTCCCCACCCCTGTCGTCATCATCCCAGTCCCAAGGAGATCCAATTAGCTCATTACTAACTCCTGCAATAGTAGAATTGTTGAGCTCGGTGGAAGTATAATCAGATTTGAAACCATCCTGAATTTGAGCACCTGTACCCATTTGATCTAATGAATCTGGCATCCCTGAACGAGGCCGCTTAATGCCCTGACAAATAAACAGTTTGTTTGACCAATCAATATTCCAAAGGCCTAAAATTTTCTTCAAATAGATTTTGTTTTAACAATAAATCGAGCTTTCATTAAGGAAAAAATGAAAGAATACAAGGACATCCAAAAAACCAACCCCAAAAAAGGAACTCGACTACAAAAAGGGGGCTTCAATTAAGCAAAATGATACCTAATGGATAATTACAAAAGACTTTAGTCACCAATGTCCAAAGTGAAACACAAAACCTAATATTAGACCAAACATCACAAGGTAATCTCTAAGTACCTTTGAAGATATTACTATTCCTCCCACCCCACAAACCCCAAAGTAGATATTATTATTCCTCCCACCCTACAAACCCCAAAGCATAGTGCAAATCCCCGCACGCCACAAGAATCTCCCTAACCCTTTCTCCAAATAGAATATATCAGTAGATATTACAAAAGTCTAGAGGAAGCATGAGTAATATTCTTTTTTTATTAGAAAATAATATGTTTCATCGTAATATGTACTATTCTAAAAAGAGGCAAAACCCTATACAACGAAATCCAATCAAAAAGAGTAACAAAAAAGCTCTCCAATTAGTCAAAAGATCATTAAGCCAATCATTTGTTTAGTAACCATTATTATCACCGAGAGAGAGCCAATGTGAAGATAGAATTCATGAATCTATCAAAGGTTGATTCGTGTTTTGAAAGTGGAATTATTTCCTTCTAGCCAAGTTAACAATAACTAGAACGTAAACCAGAGAATCTTAGAGCTAGATAAAACAACTATGAAGAATATAAAATCCTCAATACTTGCTATGATAAGTAATGTCAAAATAAGGTGACCAGAATCCAACAGAAAGATGGTAACCACCTCAAAAACAAGAACCATGGAGTTTCCCCCATAAGAGAATAACATAAGAGCCCATTAGATAATGATCTTCCTGTTGTTTTTCTGTTTCTAGAAGTCATGCCAATATAGTAACAATTTTTCTTGTCTTGTAATATCGCTTTAAAAAGTGTTCAAATTAAGCAATTTTCAAAAAATTGTTCTCTGTTTTTTAATTTTGGCCGAGTGTTGAAAAGAATTCTTTAAAAAAATGAAGAATTTAGATAAAGAGATAGCCAATAACAAGCTTATTCTTTAGAATTCAAGGACACAGTTGTACAAGTACAACCTAACTTATAGAACAGATCCTGACATCAGAAACTAGCATGGCATATACTGACATCAGCCCAAAAATTTAGGATTCCCATATCAAAACACGAAGTCCAACTTGCAGGGTTTTAAATCATATTTATCAACATAAAGAAAATAAAATCTATTAATCTATTTCTAAGAACATTAATTGAGCATACATACCAATTTTCGGCCACTGTTTGCTGACTGGTCATTTGAAGACAATCCAGACTGCCTGCAAGATAAGGAATCAGCATCTGCTTCAAGTTCACTGGCTCCTGTCTTGAAATCACTATCACTGGAACTACTACTTATGCTACCAATGCTGCTACTGTTACTATTGCTGCTACTATCATAACCATGCTGTGAACGTATTTTATCAGTCTCAGTCCACAACCCTTCCATATAATCTACATTTCCAGCACTACAGAAACCACAACAACCAGAAGTGGAAAACTGAAAGGTTAGTAATAATTTTAATCTCATCACCACTAATATAGAGACATGTAACCAATTCAAATACACATAGGAAACTTAACACTTAAAAACTTCGCAAGAAAGGAAACAGAAAAATGAAAATCTACCTTTAAATCAGAAAACTCAAATAAAATTGATGCGTGGCTGATTATTCTTTATTAATAGATACATTTCTTTTTTAAAAAAAAAAAAAAAAAAAATGCATTAAAAAAATCCAAGCTTGTTAAGTCACTACATTATTGTTTTTCCTTTTTTTCAAAAAATCACTAAATCATTGTTGTCATCATTGGTTCATGGTGACTGATGAGCAATTTATAACAAAGCGACTTGATTCCCATCTATTCACCTCAAAAATATTTCATTCATCCATGCTAAAAGGATTTAACAGCAGAATTAGAAAAAGTAGAACCTAAGTCTCTTGACCCTAAAAGCATCAACATTCATGAAACGTCCACGAAAGAAACCCATAAGTCACACGATCTCCCTAATAAGTAAAAGGCACAAGGAAAATAACAACCAGCTATTTGTTCATAGCCCTATTGATATGCTAGCTCGAACTTCCTACTCAAGACCTTTAGATACTCATGTTTTACTCAATTACCCTGACGTGGTATCCCAACAGATGATAAAGCAAACATTGTCCAATGGGAATAAAGATTAATGCTAGTTAGTATATCTAGATTCAAAAGAATATAGGATCGTTTGAACATTCTAAAAGGAATTTAGGAGTTTTCTATTTCTTATTCAGTTTACTACGACAAATCATGGCCTCCTAGATAAATCATTTTGTAGCTATCTACCAGTGTCAATTGGAGGGTATTTTTGAAACCTCTTTGCGCCATATACTTGGGATATGTCTTGTTTCCCTTAATGTATTTCTATATTGTTCTTCCTTTTCCAGAAACCAAAGGTGGTTTCCTATCATATCATATATATAAATTTTTCCAAGTTGATATCAAGTCTACTTTCAACTGAACCTTTGAAAAGTAGACAAGGCAAAATATTATGTTAGAATCAAGCCCAACATGCCATAATACCATTCAATCAAGGAAACCAGGAATAAACTACATAACCTACCACAAGAACAAATATGTCCATATATTATTTCTTTTTTTTTTTTTTGATAAGAAACGATAAGAAGGATATTATCATCAAAAAGACAAGAACAGCCTAAGGGCCTAGGCCAAGGGAGGAGGTCGCCCCTATCCATATATTATTTCTTAATCTAATAACATATAACTTCTGTTAGATGCCATGAGCTGAAATTCTTACCAATGCATGTAGAATGATGAACCAGGTAACGAGGGTCCTATCCAGTTTTGCAGCCAAAATCTGAAAAGTTTGACATCAAAGTTTTAAAAAAACAAACGCCACTAAGACTATATTGCAGTCCAATAGGGTGCAAAAGGCATTAGTGCAATTCGATCAGAAACAGATCTCTAAGTACACGTATTCAGAGAAAAGAAAAATTAAATTTTAATGTTGTTAGTGACAATTAAGCAGGTCTTGCCAATGGTCACGCATGCACATGAAAATTCAGATAAATAAAGATAGGTAGGATGAACACAAACTCTAACCATGTGGTACAATCGATCTAAAATAATATCATCATAATTAGCTCTAATATATGTGTGCATAAATTAGACATCATCCATCGGTCAGCCCAACTATTGCCACCTACTTGAGCACCTCCACCTAAATGTCTTCTAAGCTGGGCCTTGAAAGCACTTTGGATGGGGGGCACAAGAAACTGTTTTATACAGAGGGGTAAATCCACCAAACACCAAAACGTCACGGGAGGAAACTACAAAAAAAGACTGCCGTTTGGCACAAAGAGAAGTTGAAATATATTTACAAAAGAACTGCAGAGCTTGAACCAAGTAGTTGTCAGAAATAATTTGGTCCAACAACGTCAAGGAGAGGCTCTTCTTCATTATTTCAAATTCTTTTTGATCCCTTTGTTCTTAAAAATCCACAGGGAAGCCCATGTAAACTTTAACTAAAGCAATTTATCTGTCTTTGAACAAGTGGCCACTTTTTATCCGTTTGTTTCTTTCATGTCAAAACAGATGTACAAAACCCATATAAAATTTAACCAAAAAGATCTAGTTTAACTTTTAAAGTTTGGATTTGGAAGCACTTCAAAGAAGATAAACGGTGCAAGATTTAGTAACTACCTTTTCAAAGACGACCTGGCAAATGATGTTTGCAATAACAAAACAAGCACTGCCTCAGATGGATATATAAAAGTCTTTTTATGAGAAGATAAATGGTTTGATGATCCTTTCAGATCACCTCGTCCAGTAAGAGATTCTGTCACATGAGGCATGGATACGTTTCTTATGTAATTTGAATTGGACTGCAGTGGCTTCTCACTCACTGATTTAGGGCACCCTAGGGTAACTTCAACATAGCAGTTTTGCCCCTTCGACTGGCAGCCACCTTGAGAAACATGATGGGGTAAACCTACAAATCCATATGAAGTCCTAGACTTGCCAGAACTGTTCACACAATTTTTAAAAAAAAAAACAAAAAAAAAATGACTAACAGTATTGAAAATACAGATAGAGAATTCTGCCAAGTGAAAAGCATACCAAATATAATGTAGTACCTGGAACATATTTGTTTCACAACGTCACTGGCACAACATCCAGTAAACCTACCCCGGATTCCATGAGGTGAAACAATCACTGGAGAAATAAAATAATATTAACGAAAGATCTATGGATGCTGAAAGAATGGTTGAACTAACTAGTCAGCATTCCTTCTAGTTTAAAAAAGGAATTGAGGCAATGACTCATTACAATGAGTACCTTAGAATATGTAAAGATCTACAATACCTCGAGATGCTTTGGATTCTTTGAAAAGGAGTCAAGTAGAAAACTTTAAGCTATGTCAAAAACTTCTTTTTTGGCCTATTGTGTTCGAGCCTAATCTCTCTCTAAGAATTCACAAATAGATTCTTTATTTTACCTTCAAAAGAATATTTAATTATTCCTAATATAAGAGCCTAAAGCCTGTATGGCTGTATATATAGAGAATTGTCAACTAACTAAGAATCTATTTTTAGACGAAATTAACTAAGAATTATTTAGTAACAAAACAGTAAACCATAAAGAAATTACACAAAACTACCCTATAGTTTCCTACATCAAACAGGTAGCAGAAAACTTTAAGCCATCAATCCGTTTCAGAAACCATTTCCCACAGCTAACCTGGAAGCCCAAGACAGGAATTATGACCAGAATGCTTCAATACTCTTTCAATCTCTGCATTTGATAGTGCTCGAATATGTCTAGGAAAAATTATTATAAAAAAAAGTTAATTAACAATCTAACCTGCATCTTAAAAGAAGTAGAAAAAAGAAGTAGAAAAAATATTTACTTTGCAGATATAATGACATGCACAAAGATTGCCTCCTCAGTAGCAGCAAATATGAACTCCATAGTAGGTTGCCCTCGCCTGACCATTGGCATCCATCAGTAAAAGGAAAGATAAAGAAAGAAAAACATAGCCAAGCCATCAATTTCCATTAAGGAAACCATTGTAAGAATAAAAGGAAGAAATTGATTGTAAGAATAAAAGGTATAAGTTGAAACATATCCCACTATAATGATCCCACATTTAACCTTCAACTCCAAATTTAAAAAATAACCTTCAACTTCAAAGCTAAGGTGCTTTGGAGCAACATTTCAAAGACTATTTTCTGATCTTGTACAGTTCACGGTCTCCAATTGTAGTAGTCTTCAGCCCTTCACAACCTCTTTTGTAATTACACCACTTACGCCATTAACTTAGATTGGAAGGTATTCTTGTAACTCCTTTCAGTTTATGGAGGGACTCCTTGTCCCTTGCTCGTTAGATTGTGCAGTTGTTTTTTGTGGAATGAAGTAGTTTCGTTTCTTATCAAAATAAATAAATAAATAACTCTTGGAGAGTAAATTTGATGAAATCATATTCTCGGGTCATTTTCCGTTAAAAAGATAGACACCGATCCCCTAACTTTAAACCGCCATGGATTGGTATGTTAGTCAAAAAGGGTCAGGTAAATAATAAAGGGCTAAGAAGGAATGAATTCAAGCCATAGTGGTCACCTACCTAGGATTTAATATCCTACAAATTGCTTTTAACAGTCAAGTGTAATAGGGTCAGACAGTTGTCCAATGAGAATAGTCAAGGTATGCACAAGCTGGCTTGGATACTCACAGATATCAACCCTAGCTTTATATGACTTCAGTGTGTCTTTTTACATTAATCTTGTTAAGAAAAATAGAATTGTGTTTTTACTTCTCTTTTACGTAGATGCTGTGGACTTCAGCACAAAAATAGTTGATTATGTTACGTAAAAGAAAGATTACATGGAGCTGACAAGAATTAAAGAGAAACCTGAATAATTCTTCACTTTGAGCATGGTGATATTTCGTAAAAACATCTCCGAACCTTATGTATGAAAGTCCAGTTAGTGCCCTGCCAATCCCAGGTAAGTTAGCTTTAAGTAGGAATAACCAAATAACACAGCATATAATCAGTAAGTGTGTCAAAATAATGACCTTTCAATACAATTTCGTAATGCCTGAGAAAGGGCAGCCGCAATCTCCTCCGAATCCCCAGGAGAGGTCCACATTCCAGATGCAACAACTATTGTGAAGAAAGACATGACCACAGAGCAAAAATGGGGAGAGGGAGAGGGGCAGAACTGTACATAAGTCCTCTAATGACAACAAATAATTCAAACATATCCCAGAAAAGCTAAGTAAATACTCCACTGTATCATGGAGAATGAGTTCAACTTCAAGTGTAGTCAAGTTAGTAAATAAATCGTAACAAGAATGAATTAATTTGAACAAACCAAAGCCAAGTTCATGTGTTACAATACATTAAAAAGTTGGGATATAACTCATTACATCATGGACAATGTGTTTATGAGTAGCACATACCCCTTAACTTGGAAACAGCTGCTTGAGCAGTTTCAATAACAGAAGAATGGCGCCCAGGTAGAAAAAGCCAAAGTTTAATTTTCTCATCTGAGCATACCAGACCACCAAAAGTTAGACAAGTAGAATTGATTAGGCAGGTAGATGGAAAATACATATTTCAACTCCATTTGCATTTCTCACCAGGATTGTGCAAACCCTGAGATGGGTCCCAAGGCCCTACAAATGAGTTGGTCCAAGTACTTAGGAACCCTTCCTTCTGTAATTGCACATGTGATGAAAGCACCATGAATGTGGCAGCATCATTGTGCTCAACCTTCGCACTTTCAACACCAAAAGCCTAATTTTAGCATAGTTAATGAAGTGGAAAACCATCCAAAAAAAGAAAAGCATCGCCTCCCCCAACACACACAACACAACAACAGTAATTAAAAAAAATAAATAAATAAAATAAAATAAATCCCCTAATTGTGAAACTAGGAAAGAGGTTCTCTTAGTATTAACCTTTTGTCCGGCAAAGTAATCAAATCAGATTCATTGGGCAGAAACTGAAACCATGATATTTGATGTAGACCACCCTATGACAAAATCACAGTAGAGTAATTAATAGGTCTATACAAATGCAAAAATTCTAGAGTAAACAAACAATTAAAATGTATTCAAGGATTAGCCTAAGAGTAGTAAAGCACATTTTTTACACCTGATAAATAGATTGCGTGTGTATGCACAGTCAAAACAAAGCAATTGTGAAGACAATGTTCTATTCATGCACTAAAAAGATCATGAATTGGCAATCGTACATTTGTATTCCAAATTACTTCGATGCCACATTTGAGGGAGCAAGGATATTTCAGCCAAGTCACCACGATGCCAAAAGAGTTATATATATATATATATATATATATATATATATATATATATATATATATATTACAAAAATAAAAAAATAAAAAGTTCTTTCTTTGTTAAGTCACAAACAGGGAGAGTAATAATGTAAGATCAAAAGGCAACATACATGAGACACAAGCACCTATTTAGTGCACTTAGGATGACAAACTATTGAGCATTAGTGCTAACCCTGCCTCACCTATTGCCCAGCATCGCCTTAAAAACATTGATATAGAGTTCAGTTTCTAATGGATCTTTATTTCTAATGGATCACAACAAAGATGTCAGAACGTCTAAAGGATCCTTATCAGCTAAATTAGCAAAAAAAAGTGTAACATGTTAACCGTCAAGCTAAGCAAATAAGCCAATCTCACTCCATACACAATTGCAGTTGAGTTTTTGGAGATCGTAAATTTTCAACAATTTATGTCACTTATCAAGCTCGAGAATAGGGGGAAAGTGCAAAGCACCAAGAAGTAACCAAGTTTCCATTATGAGAACAAACATAACTAGCAATTCAACGCAGAAAAAAATAACAGAATTACATTAAGGAATCAAAATTTGATAGGCTAAGGAACATACAATTTTGAAAATATTCGTCCACATCACTTCAGTGATCTAAAAAGTTCAACTCCCACGAAGAAACCAGTTTCCAACCAATCAAACTGCCTGTGCTAGAAAACAACCACCAAATCGTCCATTTGCTGACCTGCAAGGATTCAGAAGAACCAGCTAATGAATGAGCAGAATAAAGCCCTGCGAATAGGTGATTCGTACCACCAACAATCAATTATCAGTTAAATGAATAGTTAACTCAAAGCCACCCCACCAAAGTAAATTTCCAGCTTCCCCCAGATCAACGACTCAACGGAAACCTTTGTTGCCTCTCATTCAAATCACGTTTTCTCAACCCAGCTCGAAAAATAAATGAAACAGGAACAGACCCACGAAAACTGAATCCAATTCGAACATATAGCAATAAAATGCACAACCCTAACTACCCATTAAGCAAAAAAAAAGTTACCCAAGATTCAGAAACTCAGAAAATGACTGGAACGAATTCAAACAGAAAGCAAGTTTCAGATATCCCCCAGAGGAATTCAACCCTCGAAAATTCTGCCATTACCCAGAAAGAAAACTCGAGTGCAGCATAGGAAAATGATTAACAGAAGGTAATGAAATGGAATTCGAACACATACCCTTCGAGCTATGGGTGGTGTCGGGTTGAACAGACGAGTTGCAAGCGCACGCGCAGCTTATTCTTCTTCAGTGGGAAAGTCCAAAAGCTTCGATTCGCTCGTTTCCTTTGACACATTAGGCCTCAAGAAGTAAACATTATAAATTTTGTTGAAAATTTGTGGGGGGAAATGCCTTAATCCGCCATTTATTTTCACGAATTTTGGTTAGAATTAGAATACCTAATATCTTCTATGTTTTAATGCATTGTTATATTTTTTTTTTTTTTTTTTTTTTAAAGATGCATGGTTATGTATATATTCTTTAATCTTTTTTTTTTTTTTCCTTTTGGATAAATACTAAATCGCTTTTCTTCAAAAATAAAGTCCAACAAAAAATACTTAATCCCATAGTCAATTCAAAACTTCACAATTAGGAATGCGAGACCAAAGAATATATATATATATATAAACTCAACATATTGTTGATTGTTATGATATGTTTACATTTTGAAACTCATTTATACTGACGGATCAATTTGTAGTAATTGGCATGTACTCTCGATTAAGAGGTTAGAGATTCGAATCTTCCTTGAGCTTAAAAAAAAAAAAAATTATACATGTGAATTTTGTAGTTTATTTTAAAATATAAATAAATGTATTAATTTGATGTTTAATATTGGCGTGTGCTATTTTTATTTTAACAAATTTATTTGTAAAATATTTGGACTAAAATTAATTATTATACTTGTGTTTTAGCTTGAAGTTTAAAAACAATTGTCTTTAAATAGAAAATTGGTCATTTAATTGAGAGTTTTTCTAATAATAATAAATAAAGTCATTTGATTGAGAATCTTGTTGAAAAAAAAAATTGAATAATTTTATGTCGAGAACCCAATGTCGACAGATTTTAATGGAGGATGAAATGGGGAAGTCGTCTTTATCATCATGTTGTCATAAAACATCCCTACTTATATTCACAGTTGTATGTATTATTGTATTCTAAAGATTAAGTCATCAACATTTGAGAGCAGGGACATTGACTTTCCCCAACGAGAATGGGGGAGGGAAAAAAAATGATCGTGAACTAAACGAGGATAGGATGGAAAATATTCCCCGTCCCTGTACCCTTTTTAAATTCTTTATTTTAGATCTTGTAATTAATCAATATTATTACATACAAGTAGTGCATTGCCAACCTGAAGAATGTTCAAATTCCACCAGCATAAGCACTTGCAACAAAAAGATTGTTAAGATTGTGACAAAAGGGCAAAATATTGTTCCATCTTCCATCCTCCCCTCTTCCAAGAGGAAGTGGATGCTCCTACTTTTCAAATTGCTCCCCCTATTCCTACAGAGTTGTAAGACTCGTTTATTTTTCGTAAATAATATTATTTATTTTTAAATTTTTAAATCAACAACATTTTAGAATGGATGATTCGAATCTCTGATCTCTTTATTATTATTTAAAAAAAAAACAAATTGAATATCATTAATCTAAACCGTCACAAAACGAAGTACATTTACAAATGGGTAGGACCACCCATTGATATTAACCATGTTGGAAAGTCAAATAGCCACAATATGGACCTGTTGTGAGTTAAAACATATTTAGCTAATAGATCTTCTCTCTTATTTATTTTCCTAAAAATATGAAAGAAAGATAAATTACTAGACACATCAGCCATCTCACGAATTTTAATAATCAAATGATTCACATCAGCTGAAATTGACAACTCCCTTGTTATCATGTTAATACCGTTGGATGAGTCAATCTACTCCCTTGTTATCATGTTAATACCGTTGGATGAGTCAATCTCTGATCTTTTGATTGAGGGTATATGTCAACTACCACTATCTTCATTGACTATCTATAGTTTTTATGTGTACATCAATTATAAAATTAAAAAAATATTTTGTAATTTGAATTAAAATTTGTTATTTTCCTTTTCATTTAAATGCATTGTTACCAATCGGAACAATTTTTACCATCTCATTTAATACTTCAAATTTAATCTATACATGTATTTTAAATTATTATTATTTTTAAACAATAATGACAATTTCTCAAAAAAAAAAAAAAAAAAAAAAAAAAAGACAAAAGAAGACAACAAAACCAAAAGGGACTGAAACATTTCATTCTCAAGGACATTGGACCCTCTCCTTCTCACAAACATCTCCAATTAACCTACAAATCAATCTATCTTCATCATAGTGGTGCATCTTTTATTTATTTATTACATTAGATAGAAAAAACCAAATCTACCACATTAGAATTAATCATTGAAGTAATGTGAACTTAACCATTGAAATTGAAAAACCATTCGTAATTTCAGGAACAAGGTCTCAGTTGCTAAAGATAAAGTTAATATTCAAGGGCTTATCAGACACATAAAAAAACAATTACAAGATCAGAGGTGGTGCAAGAATCTAAACCTGATGACGACCATCTCGGAGAGCCAGGCAAATCATGAGCGTGGACCCCCATCCGACCAATTGTGTGAAAATCAACATTGATGCCTTGTTCCCTCTTGGAACGAGGAGCAGAGAAGATGAGGGTTGGGCTGGATCATTCATGATTCTCAAGGATCTTCGGAGGGTTTTGGTTGCTCAATGGTTCACAGGAAATGGTCAGTGAGAGCTTTAGAGGCATCAGGGGGTTAAGGAAGGGCTAGGAGCGTACCTCTCCTCCAAGCGGCTTCAGCCTCCTCGTATTTTTGTTGAATTCGATTCGATGAAGGTGACGAGTGCTTCGAATCATGATAGAGTAGACGCCTCTGAATTGAAGTTGGTGGTGGACGAGATTAAAGCTTTGGCTTCAGTCGCTAGCGAAGTGTCGTTCGTGAAATGCCCTCAGACTTCCAATTTTGTCGCGCATGTGCTCGCGCGAGTTGAGGCTGGATTTTGGCCAGAATCTATCTTGCCTTCCATTGTCGAAGGCGATTTTTTTAGACTTGGTTCATCTTCCATGCTGGAAGATAAATGGTTTGGGAGGGAGGGAGATTTACCCTCTTGGTTATATCATTTAATTGGGAAGGATATTGGTGTACAAGACAGTTAGCTTTTAATGTTATTTCCATTCCAAAAAAAAAAAAAAAAACTTAACCATTGAAATAAGTTCTATAACAAGAGGGAGTATTTCCTCACACTTTATTCATAATAATCTACCTCTTAAATACAGAGGGGTGAGATAAGGAAATAACAGAAGTTGTTTACAAGTAACTGAATAATACAACTGAAAGAACGATACAATTATAAACTGATATATGTAATACGCCCCCCTCAAGGTGGACCATGGATATTATGGATACCCAGCTTGATCATGAATGAATGAAGAGAGGTGCCCAATGGTTTTGTAAACATATCAGCCAACTGTAATTGCGAACGAATAGGCAGAAGCTTGATGATACCTTTGTCAATCCTTTCTCGAACGAAGTGGCAATCAATTTCTATATGTTTTGTTCGTTCGTGAAATGTCGGATTAGACGCAATGGCAATCGCAGCTTGATTGTCACAGTAAACCAATGCTGGGCGAGGAGACGTTATCTGCAGGTCAGTCAGAATTTGGTGTATCCAAGAGAGTTCACTAGTCACCATGGCAAGGGCACGATACTCTGCTTCTGCTGAAGACCGAGAGACTGTGGCTTGCTTCTTTGTTTTCCAAGCAATGAGAGATTCTCCCAAGAAGATACAAAACCCAGTAACCGATTTTCTTGTATCAAGGCAGGCTCCCCAGTCTGAATCGACGAAAGCCTTGAGCTGGAAGTCAGTGGAAGGCCGTAGTAAAATGCCTTGTCCTGCTGATCTTTTCAGGTAACGAAGAAGATGATGTGCGGCTGCCAAATGATGAGAGTACGACCTGGCTATGTACTGACTAAGCTTGTGGACAGAGAAGCAAATGTCTGGCCGGGATATTTGAAGATAAAGGAGTCTTCCTATTAACCTTCGATAATTGGACGCCTCATCCGTCTGGAGAGGGATTCCTGAAGTGGCCGACAATTTTAAATTTGGTGTCATGGGATATGAAGCCGGTTTGGCCTCTAGAAATCCACAATCATCGAGTATTTGTAAACAATACTTCCTCTGAGACAAGTATATCCCTTCAGAAGATCGAGACAGTTCAAGACCAAGGAAGTATTTTGCATTTCCAAGGTCTTTTAACATGAAGCTTGATCGAAGTAAGTCTTTAACCGAGGCAATTTTTGTAGAGGATGGCCCTGTAATGAGTATGTCATCTACATACACTAGTAAAGCCACAAACGAAGATCCGGTTCCTCGTGTAAAGAGAGAGTAGTCGGCTTTAGACTGAGAGAAGCCGTGAGTGGTCAAGACAGAGGAGAACTTAAAAAACCACTGCCGAGACGCTTGTTTAAGTCCATAAATGGATTTATGGAGCTTACAAGCAAGAGGGGTGGAAGAAACAGCCTTAAGGTCAGAATAATATCCCAAAGGCAAACTCATGTATACCTCCTCGAAAAGTTCTCCATTCAAGAACGCATTATTTACATCCATCTGTGCAAGAGACCACTGAAAGGATGCTGTGAGAGATAGAAGTAGCTTGACAGTGGTTATTTTGGCAACGGGAGAGAAGGTATCAACAAAATCGATTCCCTCCTGTTGGCTATAACCTTTGGCAACAAGCCTGGCTTTGTAACGATCTATTGTGCCATCAGCTTTGTATTTGACCCTGTATATCCACTTACATCCCACAGTGTGTTTCCCCGGTGGCAAAGGAACAATACTCCAGGTGGAAGTTCTTTCCATGGCCTCAATTTCAGTATCCATGGCTTTCCTCCATTCTTCCAACTTAACAGCTTGGTGAAAGAATGAAGGCTCATAAACGGTGGATATGTTCAGAATATAATTTCTGTGAACAGATGCAAGATTATCATAAGACAGAAAATGACTAATGGAGTAAGGTGAGGAATCAAAAGCCTCAGCTGAATGATGTATTAGGTGACAATGATAATCTTGGAGAAATGAGGGTCTTGTATGACTACGAGTGGAGCGTCGTAATGGAGCTGAATGAGCTATTTGTGAAGCATTTTGCACACCTTGAACATCAATGGGAGAACTAGTTGACGGCTCTTCAACAGGGATGACTGTGGAGATAGACGGATCATTGTTGACAAGAGATTCAACAACATTGTCACTGTTGGTTTGGTGACTGCTAGAGGGATCAGTAATAGGACATGGTAACACATGTGCTGGGAAAATATCTGATATATCATCATTTGAAACAACAGCTTGGTCTTGAAAGGGAAAAGACCCTTCATGAAAGACCACGTCTCTGGATATAATCATTTTTCTGTTTGCAATGTCATATACCTTGTACCCTTTGACACCAGGTGGGTAACCAACAAATACACAAGGTGAAGCCCTTGGATCAAACTTCGACCGATTAGCAGTGAGAGAGGAAACAAAACACAAACAGCCGAACACTCTTAAAGCAGAATAATCAACATCTTGGTGAAATAGTATGTTGAAGGGAGTTTGGCCATCCAAAAGAGGTGCAGGGGTTCGGTTAACCAGAAAAGATGCAGTAAGCACACAGTCCCCCCAGAAGCGAATAGGAACTCTTGACTGGAAGAAAAGGGCTCTAGCAACGTTTAAGAGGTGCTGATGTTTACGTTCGGCAACAGAGTTTTGTTGTGGTCTCTCTACACACGAAAACTGATGGATAGTTCTTTTTGTTTCAAAAAACTCTTTGAATTGTAATTCAGGGGCATTGTCGGACCGAAAGACTTTAATGGTCTTTGAAAATTGAGTATGTACTAGTTGGAAGAAACAAGGAACTATTCTAATGGCATCAGATTTATTTCGCATAAGGTAGGTCCAAGTATAACGGGAACAGTCATCTACTAATGTCAAAAAATACTTGTAACCATTATATGTAGGGGTTTGGAATGGTCCCCAAATATCACAATGAATAAGGTCAAATACTTCTGAAGCAACTTTATTATGAAAGGGAAAAGACATCCTTTTTTGTTTAGCAAGTGGACATATGTGGCATAAGCTATGCTTAGCAATACTAGTAAATTGTAAAGTGTTCTTCATGGAGTTCAAACGTTGGTGAGACAGATGCCCTAAACGGCTATGCCAAGTATCAATATCAACAGAACATATGACAGGACATGTATAGTGTGAAGGCGTATGCGGAAACTTATCTAGAATAGTAAGGAGGTACAGTCCATTAGAACACCTAGCCCTGCCAATCATCGTCGAACGTAACCTGTCCTGTATTTCGCAAGAGTTACCAGAGAATTTAATGAGCAAACTCTTATTCTGTAGTAGACAACTCACTGATATGAGGTTAAACGAAAACCTTGGTACACAGAGGACATCTTGCAGCAACAGAGAGTCAGAAATTCTAACATCACCAATGAACTCAACCATGACTCGAAAAGAAGTAGGTAAAACTACTGAAATTCCAGTCACTCGACGCCAATTATGAAAGGAACTATGATTGTGACAAATGTGCCTAGATGCCCCAGAATCTAGGATCCAGTGATTAGTCTTAGATATATCCGAGGAAGTTGAGTAGATACCTGCTGTATGAGAGACTGCCGTAGCTGCTGCAATTGGTTCAGTTTTGGCCGCCTGAATATGAGAGCTGAGCATGTCCATTAGTTGAGTATATTGAGTGGCATTCAGGCTTGAAAAGAAGCTGGATTGTGCAACAACATTAATATCAGCCGTTTTCGGAGCAACTTCAGCAGGTGGGGAGTTAGAATTCCTGAATTTGTATCCCGGTGGATAACCGTGGATTTTATAGCACTTATCGACAGTGTGGCCCTTGATATTGCAATGAGTGCAGTGAGGGCGCTGACTTTCCTTTCTGCGAGAGCGATCAACATTCTGCCTCTTGGAGGTATCAACAGCAAGGGCAATAGGCTCTGAAGGAGCAAAAGAAAAATGGCCGACGAATCTTTGGCGTTCTTCTTGAATGATCAACGAGAAGACAGACTCGATCGATGGAATGGGAGTCATAAGTAGGATCTGTGCCCTAACCGCAGCAAAGGAATCGCTGAGGCCCATCAGGAATATCATCACGAATTCAGAGTCTAAATGTTGGACGAACGGTTTGATTCCATCACAAGAATAGGAGAGAGATGGACGATAATCGATTAAATCCTGCCATATAGTCTTCAACTTAGTGTAATAGGATTCAACAGACATGGATCCCTGGGAGGTAGTGACCAACTCCTTCCGCAATTGATAAACATGAGGGCCATTACTCTGCTTGAATCTGGTATGAAGTTCGTCCCACACAGCTTTCACAGATCCTGTGTAATTAATGCTGGCGGCAATCTCTTTTGAAACCGAATTGAGGATCCAAGAAGTGATGATGTCGTTGTTGCATTTCCAGGCAGCAGAAGTTCTTCCTTCCGGCTTCTTGAGAGATCCGTCGATGAAGCCCTCCTTGTTTTTGCCAGAAAGTGCGATGAGCATGGCCTTTCGCCATGAACTGTAATTACTGGCTCCAACAAGAGGCTGAGAGACAAGAACGTTTGAAGAACTGTAGGAGTGATGAAGATGATACAGATTAAGCTGCGCATCTACCGATAGGGACTCATCGCTTGGATTAATCGCATCCGCCATGGAAGGGGAGGAGATGAGAAAGCGAGAATGAGAGAGGCTCTATCGGGGGCGCGAAAAAACTTTATCTCTGATACCATATAACAAGAGGGAGTATTTCCTCACACTTTATTCATAATAATCTACCTCTTAAATACAGAGGGGTGAGATAAGGAAATAACAGAAGTTGTTTACCAGTAACTGAATAATACAACTGAAAGAACGATACAATTATAAACTGATATATGTAATAAGTTCACATTACTTTTCTCTTAAAAAAAAAAATTCACATTACCTCTCTTTTCCTATTACGAATTATGAATTATTGATTTCACCCTTGCATGTAGAAAACAACCTCATGGTGTCACCAAACCAATCCATCAATTTCCAATGCCAATAAATAATACTTGCACAATTTGTGAACATGAGCATTAGTTGAACGTTCGTTCAAATCCCCCCACCCCACGTGTTGAATTCAAAACAATACTCAAAATTTGAAGTTATAACTTCTAGTGTGTTAAGCATTTCTTGTCATTTGAAATTACAAAGTATAAGACCATATATCCATTATTTTTATATTTTCAACAATATAGCTTTTAATGATAGGCATCAAAGCATTGCATCTCTGATTGTATTAAACAACAAAAACACCTCAGATAATAAATAAGGGAATTCCTTGTTCCTCAATTAAAAAAAAATGGTGCATAAAGAACTGAGAATGGGATGTCAAATTTAGGCAGTAAAACATGGTCCTGTCCCTCTTATAGCATACAACTATAAGGTACAATAAAGAAGCATTTATTGGAAGCATATAACAACAATTCAATATATCCTAAAGAAGCATTTTTGGCAGTTGCTAGATGTTTGGGGTTGCCTACCATCTTGATACTAAATAGTTTTGTTTTATACCTCCTTTTTCTACAGTAGAACTGCTCATCCATAAGCATCCAAACGAAAAATTGATGCTCATGCTAGCGTAAAAACGAAAAATGGCCCGACGACCTTTCTAACTTGCCTCATCACTGGAATCATCCGACTATCCCTTTGCCCTACAAAGGAGAAAGATAGGTTGAAAAACGTCGCCAAAAAAGATTGTTTAAATGATTTTCCACAACATTCAATGCCCCTCCTTCATCAAAACTTGGTAACTATAATGAGAAAAACAGTAAAGGAAGAGGATGGAGGTGTAAAAAGACATATTCACAGATACTAAAACAGAGTAACATGGTCCACAAATGCCTCACAGGAAGTAATCGACAAGAGGGCGTACCTCTCAATGTAAGAATCATCCTCTGTATTAATCACTACAACATCTCCGACAACGACGTGTGGCGGTACCTGGAAATACACGTAGAGCATGGTCCTTATAGCACTCTAAATTGCATTAGTAACTGTGGCAGAGGAATACTTGAACTGGACTGAGTATATAGTGCTACAGAGGATATGAAATAGCCTAGAATATACGGAAACATCTAAAATTCACTGAGGGGAACTGCCTCAATGGCTAAGCCACGGCACCCCAACATTCAATTACATCTATCCAACTAACAACTTGTTGCACATTCATTATGCACAAATGTATATGTTGATGTGCACATCCATAGGACACATACAAAAATATACGCGTCAACACGTGCAGTGCCTGTGTATAGGATGAGAACTCCGAACTCGAATAATAGCATTGTGATGGTGTGAAAGAGAAGTCCATGTGGCCAATGTTTCTCAGATATGAACACATGCATTATATACATGAGAGAGAGGGAGAGAGCCTTAAATCCTTGCCTTAAATCGTCGAAGGATATAGGGAGTCTCATTAAGGATAAAAAAGTAGAGCATGAAAACAGATTCAAAATATGGGCAAGGCTAAAAATAAATCGATATTACAAGACTACGTGAACCCAATATGATTTTGATAGTCCCCAGGGGGGTTAAGTAGCACTATGTAAATGAAACACCAAACTTACTTTTACTGTCATGCCATTGTCCAGCACTGCCTTCTTTTCCCTGAATCAAATAAAGTTATTAGAATATTGGATTTATGATTGAGCTAGAAATGGTTTTTTTAGCACAAGAACAATCTAGAATATTTTCATAAATTATGAGACAAGCAAAACTTATGAAAAATTAGGAAACAGATGGACAGAGACAATCCATTTCTCTGAAGCTTTCAAAAATTAAATTCCTCTTGATTAATTCCCTTCAAATCGCTGTTTTTGGTTAGGGTCAGGCGGTTGTCCCGTGAGGTTTGTCGAGGTGCGCGTAAGCTGGCCCGGACACTCACGGATATCAAAAAAAAAATCGCTGTTTTTGGCTCTTTTAGCTTTCATCTACTTACTATCTCGATTTTTCTGATCCAAATTAAATCAATCTAGATCTGAGCAAGAAATCAACCATACTACCATCAAATGTTTGAAAATACTAATGTTACTGGCAATAATACTATCTCGCCCGTCTTGCCAAGGGAAAGGAGCCGAAGTCTCAAAAAGAAGAAAAGTGATTCGTATTCATAAATCATAAATCTTATACTAACTATGAGAATCAGTTTTTATTAGCCTACTTTCCATTCATTTCCGCATGGCAAACTCCCCTTAAAGATCTCTTGGCAAGGGAAATTATCGAGCATACATTCATTCTGACCTCTAAAATAGGAGCACAACCCCAAACTCCTCGAACAAACCCAAATAGTTCCTAGGAATATTGATTTCAATCAGTAGGAAACTCTTAAAATTCATTTACTAACATTAGAGTTGAGCCTAAAAATATAAATGTAGTAACCCCTTTCGATCAAGGATTTTCCTGCCCAGAAGATGAGGGTAGAAGTTTCTACGTTCTTGGAAGAACTTAAGAGATGAAGGTAGCTTGAAATATTTCCAGCGGCAGAGTGAAGCCATACCAATGACCCCAAGTCAGAAGTATTACATTAATGAATGCTTTTCCCCATACATGGCCATGACCAATCATGTAATTGTTTCTTGATTTGACATGATTAATGTTGATTAATATTTAATAAAATGACAAGCATGGTTCGCATTATGTCATCAACGTACAAGTTATAATTATCATTCATTCTCACAATATGGGTAAAGCAAGGGTTAACTTAAGAGATTGCTTGAAGCCAATATTTTTCTCTAATCACACTCAAAACTCACAAGTTTGACTACCTATATCTATATCTGACTTGATTTCTCTTATCCCCATCCCACTAGAATTCCTATTTCAAACAAAAATTTTGGTATGGTTTAGCCAAGATAATACTGTGAGAAAATTTGTAGCTTAAAATTGCCTGCTCACAATTTTTTCATTTGTTGCCACTCATACAAAGTAGAAGGAACATACTTGGGAGTAGCTGCAATTCCCTTCATAGGTGGTTGCGCTTCCTTCACAACACACGTCACTCGTTTAGGAACCGATGCAGACAAGGGAGTGTCGTTGAAAAGTTGTACCATAACTTTCATGTCATCTATTTTTCACGTTTATCAAGAGTTAGTTCCTAGAATAAACATACAAATATTGATTATGGATGATGGTGCATGACAAAATAATAATGGATTGACATTTGAGGCAAGTAAAGATATAATTATCACAATCATTATTATATTCAGTCACAGAATATTGGAGAAACATTTTTAGATAAGCAACGATTGCTCATAGTTAGAAGAGAGATGATCTTTAATCACAAAGAATTAATCATGCTGGATAATAAATGAGTTAAGTAACAAATGGAATATAAATCTATAATGCTTACGCACGATACTTTAATCACCTTGTAAATACATGGCAGCTTTGCCAAACAATTCCTCGGGGACCTCCAGTTGCTCATATGTATCAGGGCTGACATACAAGTAACAGAAAAAAATTTCATTAAATTTCATTCAATAATACAGTTCAAATTCACCACATATAAATATTGAAGGGCTTATGGCTGAAGAATAGCGGAACTCACTCCATTAATAATACTTTGGCATCCCGATCTCTACACATAAATATATATGCTTTCTCCTGCACAAAAACCCCTGCAATAATTCATTAGTCACAAGATATGATAGTAACTCATATTAGACGGAAGGATCAGCAATGCCTAACATTATTCCTGATGTTTAGATATAAAAAATTATAGTATTATATCATAGACATGGATGGAACAAAAATTTATGCCATTAGATATTGTATAATGAGATAACAAAAACTAAATGTGTAAATATTTTATGGGTATGAAACAGATCATTGCATACATCAATGAAAGACCATCTACTAAGAATTACAGGTATCCAAACAAAACTGTCGAGCAGTTTATTCCGTACTTATTAAAAGAGAAGTATGCCTCAAGATTCACAACCTCGTCATAGTATATCCACATGCGAAGTTCAAGAATACATAACTGGTCCTACGGGTCCATCAGACCAAATCAGTTTATTATTATTGAACATTAAAAAAAAAACATTTCAAATATAAATCATCAAACTTGTTTCTTTCATAAGCAAATAATTGGATACCTCTTCAATTTCCATTTCCCCCCTAAGACATTGAATTAATTAGAAGATTTTTTTTTTTTATTTTTTTCTTAAATATCTTTAAAACTTCTGTACTTAAAACAAAAACCTTTCAAGTTTCAACACAATGATTATAGAATACATCAAAATATTTCGAGAGTTTGAAATACATGCTTTAGTAATATGTCCTTCTCAGGCCTGCAACCTGAACTTTTGGAAAATAATGTGTTATCATGCATTGTATTATGAACCTCCATATCATGCAACAGAACTTAGGTGATAGAAAAATTAGACAAAAATGAAGTAAAGTTGACAGCTCTCATATACAGCATAAAACCTCTCAACCTGGATTGGTCAACCATGAAAAGAATATGCTACGATCATGTTAATTGGAATAGCTAAAACATCATGTCCTCCAACTTATAGAAATTATGAGATGTCTGTGAATGTATGACACGCTGAATTTCTTTCAAAACTGTAGCTGTTTAGGATCTAGAACTTATGTTTAAAATTTAAATATAAAAGTACGTCAGTAATAATAGCAACTAAGACATGGAAATAGGGACCAACATCCTCAACTAAGTTATAGATTTTCATTTGCAACAAGATTTGCATAATATAAGGCTTATCTGATGTATGGGAAAGATATATAGAAGGAACGGTGCTTAACTGTCAACAGATTCATCTGTGGCCAACCGTTGATTTACTTTGTTTCCACTCTCCACATCACGGAGTTCAACCTGCAATAAATTAGATGGTAATTTTACATTAGCAAGGAAAAATACTAGCATTTCATCCTTAAGGGAAAAGCCAACTTTTACCCCATGACAATTGGAGTGTATACATACATACACATTATTTACACAATCCATAATGCTAGAATACATGTATGCAATGCATGCATACATCCACAGACATAAATATACATGCATACACACACCCAAATGTGTGTGTGTGTGAGAGAGAGAGAGAGAGATGACAAGATTCATAAGAAAGAAGTTCATCAAAGAGATGCATGAGAGTGAGAGATGATGAGACATGTTCCCCGTCCTAGCACCTGTGGAGATTAAGCACTCCAATTGTTGTTAATCGAGGAAAGTAATTACAAAAAAAAATCTGAAAATCAACTTTGCAAGTTTTTTTTTAAATTAATTTATAAGAAACCAAGCTTTCATTGAGAAAAAAAAAATGAGAGGATACAAGGGCATACAAAAAATCACGCCCCCAAAAAAGGAACCTAGCTACATAAAGAGACTTCAATCAAGCAAAATAAGACCTAACGAATAATTACAAAAAACCTTGGACATAGACGCCCAAAGCGACAAATAGAACCTAACAGTGGACCAAACATTACAAGGCAATCTCTCGACCCTTCTGAAGATTCTATTATTCCCCTCACCCCACAAACCCCAACAAACATCACAAATCCCCGCAAGCCACAAAAATTTCCTTATCTCCCAAAAAGACGGGTGGAGAAGGAACTCATCGATCATCTCCCTACACCAACAAGCCAAACACCTCACAGAAGTCACTCCAAAGTCCAAACAGAGTAGGTAAAGTCACAACCCCAAAGCAAGTAATCAAGATCTTTCTCCACCTTTCGACAAAGAATACAACAAAAAGGGCAACCAAAGAAGACTTCTTTCTCGAAAGTCAATCAGAAGTGTTAACCCTTCCAAGAATGACCTGCCAAACAAAAAATTGCACCTTCTATGGAACTTTCACCTTCCATAGACACAAGAAGGCCAACTCCCTAGCTGAACTAGGATTATGAAAGGACGAGCTACAAGAAAAACCCCCAAAGGGGTTTGGCCTCCAAAAGCGAACATCTCATCTATCTGGTCTAAGGTTAACCCCTTCTAATAAGGTTAAAAGGGTCCAAATGTTAGGTTGAGAGCCAAAGGAAACCAATAGACAGACGAAGACCAAAGGAAAAAGAAGGGAAGCTCCCTTGAGAGCCAAAGACCTCAACCACGTAACTATTTTTCATAAAGGATAGATAGTATAAACAACGGATCAGAGAGTAGAGGGAACAATCTCCCACCCAAATATCTTCCCAAAAATAAGTGTCCCTCCCATCCCCCACAGAACACCGGATCATGGAAGAAAAGTTGGAGAGCTCCAAGTAAAGGCTAAAAAATCAATAATGTCCCCCAAAAAAAAAAACAAACATATTTCTCTCAACCCCTTCAAGATTTCATTAGGAAGCGTCATCTCATGACGCTCTGGCCTTCTTCTAGGATGACTGCAAAGTACTTGCTGCAGAGATTCTTTGAGGCTCTTAGGGAACACCAGAAGATGCCAAAGAGGAAAAGCCACAGCACGTAGGAAATGATAAAAATTCACCTCTGAAAATATCCAAAGACATTTTTGACACCTCAATTGGTAGGAACTTCTAGGACATTTTAGGACACTATGGAGAGTCTTGCCCCCAATGGGAGTGTTTGAGAGAGAACCTTAGGCGATTATTTCTGCCCTTGTTTGATGCCATTGAAGGGTCTTTTTATAATCTCCCTTATCGAAATAAAATGCCATTGCTTGTCCCAAGAAATATCCAAGGAAAAATTCAATTGAACTCAAATATAGAAACTTTATAGTTCAGAAATGAACCTTGATCGTGGCTTTCCCTCTTCCTTCATGTGAATGTTCGACTTTTGTAACCTAAACAAGGAGGCATAACCAAGCAACAAGTATCCAATAAGATAATACTACTATGCTATTTCGAAACAATGAGATGTAAAGACATCACAAAGCATACCTGGTAAATACGTTCTGGAGCAAATAATTCAAGCAACAAAAGCCAAGTGATTCGGTCAGTATATGCATACATATCATGAGAGACAGAGAGAAACAGTTGCTTTATCAGTCAACAGGCAGTTCACAATCAAATATCAACACAGACAAACAATAACCTTTCCGTTCAATTATATTCCCCACTCTCACCTGCAATCATAAACAGCAACCACTAGAAAGTCAGACATCTCAAACGAAAACGTTCAACAAAAACACAAAATTCATCATACGAACGAAACCCACAAAATAAAAATCACTAAGCTAAGCTACAAGTAAAACCCATTATGCAAAACTGCCAAATACAAAGAGAAACACCGAAGAGAACAACGAAATCACCGAGTAGAAGAAACCAACTTACATCGGAACCATGCACTTTGTATCCACGGTGTTGAATGACGGACCATAGAGAGCCAAGCAAGTGGCAGCGGCCGTCCACTGCGGCGGCGGCGGGGTGAGCGTCTGGTGAAGATAGAAAATCCGATAGAGAGGAGGATGAAGAGTTAATTGGCGCAGCAAGGGATCTGAACGATGAAGAATTTGTAGATGAAGGGAGAGAGAGGGCCCGAGAGATCCCTTTGCGCAGTAGAAGAGCTCGCATCGTGTTGCAGAGCAAAATCCAGTAGCTAAGTGAAGAAACTAAAGCTCCATTTCCATTAGCAGCGATGGGATTTTGCAGTAATGATAGCCATCTTTTTCCAGGCAGTAACTCTCCGATCCTTTGCTCCGGTGGCCGTGGCCTTAGGTTAATTATAAATTACAAGCCGGTTTTTTTTTTTTTTTTTTTTGGTTATTTCTAAATTCTAATAAAATGATTTAGTGACTGTTTGGGACGCTGGGTTGGTTATAATAGCTGAGAGATTATAATAGTCGGGGGTTATAATAGTATGTGTTTGGGGTGCAGATTATTATAGTCTTGGATAAAATAGTATGTATTTGGGGTGCAGTGTTTTGGGATGCAAATTATTTTAGTATGGATTCAAATAATCTATGTTTCAAGTGACTGTTCTTTTTTTTCTTGACTTTTTTTTTTTTTTTTGTTTATTTTTCTCATACAACTTTGTACTTCGAATATTAATAATAAAAAAAATGTTTAATTGTAAAAAAATAAAAGTTTTGGGTACAGGGGTTAAATTATGTGTTTAGAAGGAAACAAAAATAACGGTTGATTTTCTTTGTTTTAGAGTCATGGTTTTTTCACAAAATAAGTCATTTTATGATTTCATATAGAAAAACCATATTTGTTTCATTTATGTATTTCCAACATAAAAATGGTAAATGTTTATTCAAAACTCATTTTACCTTTATTATCAAAAGAATCAAATAAAATATAAATCACATAAAATAAAAACTTGAGTAGTATTTTTTTTTTTAATTATTATTATCACGGTAAACTTAAATATGATGAGTATAATTTGGAATGAAAAATATGGTACGGTAAACATTCATATACTTCATTATCAAAAGTAATTATGTAATAAAACTCCATATTTATATATATGTACAAAGACAACCTAGTATCTAACTCTCCCTATAAATTTTATGATTTTTTCCGACGACCACCAACAAGTTTTTCGGCGATCGAATTTTTTTTCCTCTTTTTTCCTTTCATTTTCTTCTACATCTTTTTTTTTCTTTATTTTCGTTTTTTATATTTTTTGAAATGAAAATGAGAAAAAGATTTTCTTTAAAAAAAAAAAAAAAAAAAAAAAAAAAGTCGCCGGTGATTGTCGGAAAAGTGGCCGGAAAGTCGACGGTGGTCGTCGGAAAAGTTGTCGGTGGTCGCCGGAAAAGTCGTCGGTCGGTCGTCGATAGAAAAGTCAATGAGTCACATGGAAGAAGAGAGAAAAGAGTTACTTGTAGATCATTGATAGAATAATTGGGGTGAGTTGAATAGTGGTTACTTAGCAACACGGAGCGAAAAAACTTCGTCCCTTATTTTTGTTGGTGCCTCAAACACTGGGTTGGTTTATAATAGGTTTATAATAGCGGGGACTATTATAACCAACACAGTGGGCCAAACGGCCCCTCAAGGGAAATAAATGTGGAGTGCAGATGACCATTTGAAGAGGCACAAATTAAAAAGGTAAAAATACCATTTTTAATGTGAATTTTTTCTCTTATCTTGTTTCTTCTTCAATTTTTTTTCTTCTTTTTCTCTCTCCAAACAACACATGACGTGAAGTGAGTGGAGAGAGAGTGAGATTGGCGAGAGAAAATAGAAAGTAATAGATTAGTGATAAAGTGAGATTGAAGAGTGAGAAATTGGAGAGAGAATGAGAGATTTGAGGGAGAAATTAGAGAGAGAACGAGAAGCTAGAGTGAGAGATTGGAGCCAGAGTAGCAAGGGAGAGTGATATTAGAGTAGAGAGTAAAATGATAATTTTGTGAGAATGTTGATGCAAACAAAAAAAAAAAAAAAACATATAACCTTAAATTAAAAAGATAGGGCATCCACACGAAATACCTTGATTTAGGGTTAAATTACAATTTTTTTTAACGTTAGTTTTAATTTTGTGTTATCATGCATGTATAAAAATTTGATTTTAGTTGCCAAAGTTGTTTTTTTTTTTTTACAACATGTTGGGAGTGGGAAATTCGAACCACATACATTAGTACAAATCTTATGTCAATTGAAAAAGTTACTTATGAGCATAGTTTAATTGATCATATATAAAATATGTCTACTTTCATGATTGAAGGTTCTAATTCTCACCCACACCATGCATGTGTTGATCGACAAAAATTGTCCTATCTCTTATTCACTTTGCACTCTCATAATATACATTTTGAATTCTAAGCTTTAAAAAAGTGATTGATTTGGTCCATTTATTTTATTTTTTATCTCGTTCAATCACAATTTTAACAACTACACTCAATAAAGTGAATTTTGCAAACAATGACCAAATGAGTCACTTCTTGAAGTAGAGACCAAAACAATTATTTTAAAAGTACAATATATTGGATGTTCTAAAAATATAGAGACCAAGATAAACAAAACTCATGTAGAGAGCAAATGTGATTCGAAAATTTTAATTAAAATTTACCGAACACAAACAAAAATCCTTAGAAACAGGTAAATCTACACAAATTATATAGCAACAATTCTAGCCATTTTTATTTTAATAAAAATACATTATAAATTTAAGTTCATTTATAACATCAACCAAAAAAAGTTAATATATTAAATTTCAATGTATTCGATTTCATTGATTTAACTTGTAACAAAAAGGAGAGAGCTCCTAATTAGATCAAATGTGACTAAAAGATCAAACTTGGTAGTTTTCTTAGAAAAAAGATCAAACTTAGTAGTTTTCTTAGAAAAATACAATATTGGTATGATTTAAGTTTTCCACCTAAAAACCTAAACTCAATGTTTTAGAATTTCAAAATATATATATATATATTTTTTTTGCCATGAAAAAAAAAAAAATTGGCCATGGAAAAAATAAAGGACTTAAGGGAATGAGTTCAATCCATGGTGGCCACCTACCTAAACGAGTTTCCTTGGCAACCAAATGTAGTAGGATCAGACGGTTGTCCCGTAAGATAAGTCGAGGTGTGCGTAAGCTAGCCCAGACACCCACGGATATCAAAAAAAAAAAAATATATATATATATATATTTAAAAAAAATCTCAATGTTTTAGAATGGATCTTCAAACAATTCCAAGCCTTCATCCAAAGGTGGAAGGTACACATCAAACCAAACTCAACAACTTCAATTCCAAATATTTTGTTAATCCAAATATAGTTCAATAGATCAAACACTTGTTACCTTCCCTAAACTCAGAGGTTTCATTTCCAATCTCACATATATTTTGGTCCCAAGTTCTTGACCAAAAAATTTGATCCACAGCAGGTCATCAGCCTGAGAAAAAACATGATCCAAACAGGAGAGATAACAAGTAGTATAATGAAATTATCCATATTAAAAGACAAAATATCAAATGCATTGCATAAATTTCATGGTTTCTGAGAAGTTGGGGTAACCTCCACTCCCAAAAGTATGACAACCAAGTTAAACAAAACTGATGTCAGCATCCCTTTTGTCAACAAAAAGAGTACTCCAAAACTTTATTTTGCTCAAATCAATGTCCCCCCACTGATTCCTGAACCAAAATGAATCCAAAATTTCCAATGGGATTTTATGCTATTTAACAATCCTATAATCCAATCGCAACCCGAAATCAACTACAATTTAGTCCCTCAACCCTACTATGACGATCTTGCGATAAAAAATACTAATAATAATAATAAGTTCGACTTTTACGGGTGCGAATTTGTCTAGAAGAAAGAACCACAACATAGCCCCCGAGGAGGGCGAAAAAATGCTCCTTAAGATTGTGCAGGTCGAGAGGAAATCCCTATCGTTCCGAACACCTCAAAGTCCAATGGACTTCTGGAACTTCTGAACTTGGTTGAGGAAAATCCATGTCATCTGCATGGTCATCATATATCAAAAAATTAGAAGAAAAATATGAACAAATAATCATCAATAGCCTGTATTGCAGTTATATGGGAGAAATCATCAAACAATCCCCCTACCCCCCACACCTTAATACCGAGGTCCACTCTTTGTTTTATGCTTGTGACACGCCCCACTAATATTGGATGGGGTCCAATCTTTTTTTTTTTTATGCTCGTGACTCATCCCACTAATCTTGGACGAGATCCACTCTTTGTTTTATGCTCATGACTCATTCCACAAATCTTGGACGAGATCCCCTCTTTGTTTTATGTTCATGATTCACCCCACTAATCTTGGAGAGGCTTCACCTACCTCAACGCCAAATCGGGATGACAACAAAAATATAAAATGGGGGTGATGGGGGGCTTGTCGAGAGATCGTACCATGACGTGTGGAGCAATCCTAATACAGTACACAGGGAAGCCAGTGTAAAATTTGAATGGCCCGCCAGCTTTCAAGGTCTTCATGGCACAGTCCATGGAGCCAGAGTAAGGAAGCTTCCCCTCAGCATCAGGCTGCATTTTCTGAATCTGGGTCTTCACATAATCAAATGGCAAACTGCAAGCTGAAGCAAAAAATCCTGAAACAGCACTTGCACCTGAGAGGGAGCAAGAAAGGAAGAGCATGTCAGTTAACACATAATAAATTTCCAAGAAAATAAGCACTTCTCTTACAGAATATAGAAACTTGCAGAGTATACATTGACATATTGATGTTGATTCAAGCAGAGGGACAAATTTCCAATTTGAAATATAGAATTCACAGACAATGAATAGAGCATGAATGATTCAAGAAGAAGATGGTCAACTGCAAAGTATATATCAAAATTTAGGATGAATTGCGAAGAAATTCGATACTGAAATGTCCAAAGAATCTCACCTAGAACTGTAGTAGCTTCACCAAAACCAAGGTTATCCTTGAAAAACTCAACACTTTGATCATAGGAAGCAAGCATGCCCATATTCAGTGCCATTGCTCTCACTACTGTTGGACCAGCACCTTTCCAGAGAGCCAAAACACCCTCATCTCCAACAATACGATATAGAGCATGGAATGCATTTTTGTAGTTTCGGCGTTGTGCAGCAGGGAGGGTGGCATCAGCCTGCATTCGAATAAGCGCCAAATCTGCTGGACTCCCAAAAGATGCTCCAATAGCACCAGCTGTTAACCCACACAAAGCTTTTTGATAAAGAGGAAGAGGCTTGCCATCATTAGCTTCAATTGCTTTGTTTGTCAACATCCTACCGAAAGAAAAAGAAAGGGAGAAAAAAAACTCAATTACACGATCAATAAACTTTATCACCCAACATATCAATCGAAAGGGGATTAAAAAACTGAAGAACTTGAAAGTTGAAACTAATCATATCGAAATCTCCACCAACACATTAATCAGAACAGTCCCAAGATCAGCATGGAGTAAATAATAGAAAAGGGAGTCTGGTTTACTATAATATTTGAAACTAAATGACTCATTGTTTCAATCTTCCAGCTTATTTTATAGAGTTGTGCAAGAAATGCATGTGTTCCTTTCATTGGAGGAAAGGATACCAAGTAAGTTTCTGATTTGTATATTTCCATTTTGTTTATTCTTGGAAAGGGATTTATTAACAAAATGTTTTCCTTGCTACTAAATAGGAAACCATCCCTAACACCAAGTTCCATTTAATTGGCAAGGGATAGCAAATGATAATTGGATAATGTAAACAATGATATCAAAACTTTTTTTTTTCAAAAATTAAAGGAAGTCAAGGGATAACAGTATATTTGATCTATACGTTACATGTCAATTTGGACAAGTTTCTCCTTAGCAATTTCTAGACAATTTTCCTTTTTAAAAGAATAGTTCTTTGCATTTGGTAATAAAAACAAAGTTATCATTAATTTCTTTCCCGTTTTTATCAAGAAAAATAATTTTTTTTCCATTCCAGCCCTCTAATACAAACAAACACAATGAAACCAATACATCTACATGCAAAATGCTTAAAGAGAGAGAATGACCAAATAATTCAGGACTCAGTACAATTCATTACCAAAAACTTATACTTTTTGGAAAATGAAATTCAGCATAACACTTACTTGAATGATCCAAGTCGTGCAGTAGTATAGGTAGCTTGTCTAAGAAGCCCAGCAGAGAGACCCTGTTTGACATTATGCACTTTAGAAATTTTGTTCTTTTTTTGTGAAAAATATAAATAAACATACAATTAATACAATAAAAGTAAACAAAATAAAATAAAAAGAAGAAATTTGTCCGAAGTATTTCCAAGTTATACAAGTCGAAATGATCATACTTTTATTTTTCCTCTTAGTTTAGTCAGTGCACTTGTAGAAAGCAGCTAAAAGCACACAAAGCATACATACAAAGCATACATACAAGGAAGCGATACAAGAAATCTTCAACTGATCTAGAAATTGCCCAACACCTAACTTCAGACACAGCATCAATGAAGCAAAAAACGTACATACATCCTATATCCATGAGTGTTCAAGCCAGCTACACTTCAACATTTAATTCTCCAAGAATTCTTAGGATTTCAAAATCTTAATAAGATTGGAATATAGGATGAGGGAAAGAAATAAACTGGTAAATCAAACCAATGTCGATCCACCATTTACAATTCATACATGTACAAGTCGAGCAGATTTGACAGATTCCAAACCAGAATATCCTTCCTGGCTTCTCAAATGTCCCCAAAAGAACAAGATCTCATAACCAACAGGAAAGTTTATCGAAGCCAATATTTTACAATGTACCACACCACAAGATCAACAGCACAATTCAAATAATCACAAACTTCAACTGGATCTTTAAAACGCACCTTGTAAAAAGCACCAACTCCCTCCGCCTTAAGCATGTTCTTGGTTACCTCGCCTGCCGAGCCCTGACCCAACTGAATTCTCACCTGAACCCACATCAAGGAGACATTATTAAAACAACAAACATACCCATCAAGGCATAAGTCCCAAGCATCTGGTACAAAAATAGCCAAAAGACAGAGAAAAGACCCCAAAAACCCCTAGATCTAGATTCCATCAACAAACCCCATTCCCAACTCATTGGAGATCAAAATCTCAGCCATACAACACGAATTACAACAAAACAGAAACAAAATCCCGTTCGATCACAATCATTTTTCAAACGTAACCGGCAAATCTGAAGATATGTTGTACCTTGATCATATCGATGGGTTGAATGACGCAAGTAGCGAGCATACCAGAGAGCCCACCATTGACGAAGGGCTTGACAGTGGGCCAAACACCAACGGACTTAGGCTTCTTCTCGTCACCCATTTGCTGAAATGAGAAGCTAAGAGTGAAAGCTCAAATGGGGGAGAGAAGAACTGGAAAAAGGCTTTCTGGGTTTGAAAAAATGTGCTGGTTTAGAGCGAACGAGAGCGAAAAAAAGTGGAGAAATGAGGTTTTATAGTAGTGTGTGTTACCAAAAACCCTCTTCTTTCTTCCCTTCTCACTCAGCGGCAATTGGCAACTGGCCAACAATTAATTTTATTTAAGCTGTTGATGTTGATTTTAATGGCGGACCTCAGATTCCTCGTCGATCAATGAAAATGACTAATTCCCATTTGCAAAGCTCCAATTTTTGTTGGCTTTTTCCCCCAAAATTGACTCCTTATACGGATGTGCTGGTTAAAAATAACCCTAATCCCCTTTCTTCCATCGCAAATTAGGGCATGTTTGAAAATCAGATTTCAAACTGATTTTTATTTTCTTTTAGTTTAAATCTTTATTTTTTTTTATTTTATTTTGATTCTTTAAGATTTTTTTTTTCATTATTTAAGATTTAAAAATATATTGTTAGTTGACTTACTTTTAACCTAATAGTAAGTAAAAAATAAAAAATAAATAAATCTAACCTAATAACCTTTTGGTCGAAAATGTAAACCCTAAATTGTACTTATGTCATGTTTGTTTTAGACTTGTTTACTCTAAGAAAATGAGAATAAGAAAGAATAACAAAAAAAAATCATTTGTTTACTTTTTTTTTTTTAAGAAAAAAAAAATCATTTGTTTACTAACTTGTAAGAATGCGATCAATTGACGAGATTCACTGCCAATTTGAGAATCTTTGCCTTATAAAATAATATCATTTAGATTCCTTATTTCGAGAGTTCCACAACATTTTTACTGATTATTCTACAATTTTTTTCCCTAAAACCTAATTCAAACCTATGGGACTAAAGGTCTATTTTTCCCTAAAATTATAATATTACTAGTAAAACTTAAAGTGTAATAAAATAATCTTAAATTTATTAATTTAATTAAAAATCATGTTCACGTATCTATTTAGCAATGCATTCTAATTAGGAGAAAAAATGTGATTCTTAGTAATTATAAGATATTTTATTCATGGAAATCATTTCTACTTATATTATTGATGAAGTTCTAATATCAGTTCCAAACAACCTAATAATCAACAAGAATAAAGAAAATTTCTCAAAAAAAAAAAAACAAGAATAAAAAAATAACATTCCCATTGATTTCGTTCCAATTCTAGCTTCTGTTGAGGATCCCACATTGAAAAAATTAGTGGAGACCTCACAATATATAAGCTACAAGGGTTACCTCACTCATAGCCAATTGGTTTTAAGATGGAAACCCATATAATATAATAGCTTCAACTGTGTGTATTAATGTATAACATGGACATGTATTTGAACCATAAAATTTTTTAGCAATATTTTTTAGACAAGTAATTAAAATGGTTTTTACCGACAAAAATATACATTTTAATAGTTGAAGAACCAAAATATTTATTAAAAAAAATAATAAAAACATATTGAACTTTTTATTTTTATATAATTCCTTAACAACCAAACCAGATCCGATCAACACAATCAAATCCAACGTTCATCCAAATTGAAAGGTTGTTCTTGTATTACATCTTCTTATTTAAATAATAATAATAATAATACTAAAGAAAGAAAAAACAAAGAAAATAAATATATTAGAACTCAGCATACAACTTATTTAAAGATTTAAAACTAAAAATATGATTTTGCTTTTTAAATTGAAGAAGGCATGAAAATGTCAAAAGCCACTTTTATAAGACTTTCATCATTCGTACTCAAATAATAGATTAAATGTGTAACAGATTTAAATTAAGGCTTATAACAAATAAACGAAGGCACAGTAACAAATATTATATTTTCAATGGTTTTTAAAGTTTAAAACTAACAAAAATTGTATTTTCAATGTTTCTTTTTTAAATTAAAAACGACAAAAAATACGTTATCAAATCAATAACTTATAAGCATCGTTTGATAAATACACTCGCCGACTCTTGTGTGTGTACTTTTTTTTTTTTTTAAATGAAACTTTATCTACGAATAATTTCAATGAGGCATTTTGATGGGAGGAGTCAAAGAAAGAGCTATAACAACCAAGAAAGGTATCAAACTCAAAAGCCGATGCAATAAAAGCACAAGTAATCATAGTTTGGAAAAGAATCTTTCTACTCGTGAGCTCGAATATAAGATTATAATAGTTGAAACATGATCTCTATTTGTTAAATGTCGTGTTGACGATCCATCTCCGGTATTTTACTATGTGGTGATTTAGATACCGTGTAGCTCAACTTTTTTTAATTTTTTTTCTTTTTGTAAAAAATCAGTATTCAAAATATTAAAACACATAGTCAAAATATAATATTATATATATATATATTTTTTTCATGGAATCCATTCCTTCATTTATTTTATTTGAAGGAAAATCAAATTACCTTATTGCAATAAATCTGTCTTTTAATGAATTTTATTTAGAAAAACAAAAAAGGAAAATAAAAAACTTTGTGTAGAAGTAATCTAAATAAGGGTAATATAGTAAATACCAAAAGGGTACTTTTGGAATTTCATATTTTGTAAAACCTTATGTTGGCACGCTTCTCGAGGCCAATAGCGGCGCTGGATCCGGATTTGGAAATCTGTTTCCATTAATTACAAATTACACCATTATTTTTATTTATTTATTTATGTATTTAAGTTATAAATGAGAGTAGAAAATTCAAATTTATGATATATATTAGTCGAGAATACATTCCAATTAGTGCTAAACCATGCTCACTTTAACTATTTAATTGGTTCAATTACAAGTTTAGTGCGTGAATTTTTAAGATTGTGTCGTCCAAAAACTTTAAAAAGTGTCAAATATATCATTGATCTTTTAATTTTGTGCTCAATAGGTCTCTGAACTTTAAAAAATATCAAGTGGGTCCTTAAACTTCCACTGTTGTATCCAATAGGACTCTCAATTTTTAATTTATTGTCTTATAAGTCCTTAGCTTATTTAATATTTTAAAAATTTTATAAGTCTACTATATACAAAATTGGAAGTTCAGGGTAATAAGCATAAAATTCATAATTTTTAAAAATCTCGAATTTGTCAATGACTTATTAGATACAAAATTAAAAGTTCAAAGACGTATTACATATTTTTAAAGTTCAAAAACTACACACAAGAATGGAAACTCAAAGATCTATTAGACATTTTTTTAAAGTAGACCAAATCGATAGAACCTACGGACTAAACTTGCATTTTTTAACTTAATTTATATATATAATTTAAAATATTTTAAAAAACTCTCCATTCGTGATCTGGTAATTTCATGAAAATTAACGATATTTTTCAAAATATGATGGAATGGTATATTTTTATGGCTTATAGTTTTGATAAACTATAACAGTATTTAGGTTTATTTTATTTTATTTGCCAATTGAACTTGTGCTTGACAACTTAGGCCCCGTTTGGGGTTGCGTTTGCTAGCGTAAAAAGCTATTGTGGGAGAATCTTAACCTCCTAAACTGTTTGGTAAAACATATTATTACTTAATCTATCGAGAATCACTTTTTAGTTTACTATACTGTGCAAAAGCTGTTAGATAGCAGCTTTTAGATTTAGCTTTTCTAAAAATTTATCACATTTTATAACTGTTTTTAAATTTCAAATTTATCCTTCTTATATATATTTTTACTATGCTCTCTTTATATGAATAAAAATTTGATTAATTCAATTTTTATAATAATTATTTTTCTTACATTTTTATCAAATAATGTAGATTAATTAAACATAATTAGATGCCATTTAAATTATACACCTTTTTAAATAATTATCTTATAATAAATTATAAGTTAAGTATTAATAAAAAAAATATTTGAAATAATAAGTCTACTATGATTCTTATAATTAAATCCCAACAATCTAGTATTAATTTACCAAACACTGTGGGTGCCTTCTTTTTGTTCAGAATCCAAGCACACCTTCTCATCAACTAACCAAAAGGGGCTCCATAGAAACGAGTTGATGCTCTCCTCTGTTTTGAGGAGTCTCTCAGGCGGTGTCGTCTGTCTCCCCTTCTTATGTGGAAGGTTTTCTTCAAGCATGGATGTAATCGAAAAGCTAACAGCGCTCCAGCTTTCTCAAAAGGAAACTAGCGGCATTGACACATCGGAGTTAGGTCTGCAAACGACTCAAAATAAGCTCCAAAACAGATTGGTGGGAAAGGTTATCTCTCAAAGGATAATTAACATTGAAGCATTCAGAAAGACCATGAAAGGAGTGTGGAAATTTTGCAGAGGGATAACTATTGATAACATTGGGGACAATCTTTTCCTAATTAATCCTCAATCAGAACAGGGAAGGGACAAAATCTTGGATGAGAGTCCATGGTGTTTTGATGGCAACTTGATACTTCTCAAAGCTCCAACGACTTTTGATTTACCAGAAGATATGGTTTTTGAAGATGCCCAATTCTGGGTTCAATTTCATCACTTACCGCTTGGACTAAGGAATGAAATAGTGGCTCACACTCTTGGGAGTCGATTAGGGATAGTTCAAAGAGTTGAGACGAATGAAGCGGATGAATGTTGGGGTCGCTTCCTTCGAGTTCGAGTCAAGATGAGGATCGATGAACCATTATGTCGAAGCCTAACTATAAATGGCGGACCATCTGGAAAAATTTTGGCAGCAATTAAATACGAGAGACTACCGGATTTCTGTTACTATTGTGGGATGATTGATCACAACGATGGATCTTGCCCAAAACTCAAGACTCAATCGAAACCAGAAAAACAATTCGGTTCATGGATGAGAGCGGCATCTCCCCCGCGACAGAGTCGTTTCCACACAAATAACAGAGACTATGAGGGATTTAGAGGAGGAAGAGGAAGGTTTGGCTACAGACAAAGAAGACGAAACCCATGGCGATCAAATGTGGGGGAAGAGGAAAAGGAAACCAACCATAGAGGATCAGGGGACTCCCAAAGCTCCGACGAAAGCGGTGACGAACGGCAGCCTGAGAACAATCGTCGGTCACCCAATGCACCCGTTTCCGATGATCTCACCACGCAATCAATACCATCGACGGAGATTACGGGTAATAAATGCCCTCTTTCCTTCGAAAATGATATTTGTGTAGATACTCTCCCTAATAATGCAGGTGGCGTGATTCACGGCAATGAAGATGGAGAAATTGATGGCCGAAACAAATCTGGAAAATTGAAATCAAACGAGCCAAATCAGGGAGAAGGGAGAAGGAGAAACGGCATGGAGGATCTAGGGCAAGAGGAGTCGGTGGAAAAAATCAATGTTGGTGGGCCAGGGGCTAAAATAACCCATTCTATCATCAAGCCCATGGAAGTCACTCTGCCTACTGATAAGATTTTTAAACCCAACTCAAGCCCATTTGCATCTTTAACGAAGTGCAGCCCAATTGTAGCAAATTCAAGTTTGAAATGTAGCCCATTTTATGCTTCAACAATGAATCCAGTAGCTTCCAATGACCCAACTTCCAGCATGTTTTCCAGTAAGGCCAATGAACAAAATAAATTTCAAAATCAATTGAATGGTGAAGACAACATGGAAGAGGATCTCTTGAAGCCCACACAGCACCCGACAGAAGTTCATCAGATATTACTAAAAAATGCTGGGGAATTACCAAACGGAAGGGAGGAAAATGGGGCAATAAAAATTTCAACCAGCAGTGAGAATAAGCAATCAAGAGGATGGAAGAGGGTAAATAGGCCAAGAGATATAGTGAAGAACAACTACCCCACACAACAAACAGATCAGTTTGCTCACAAGAAGAGGGCGTTAGATGGCGACAACTCAGAAAATTGTCAAAGCAAGAGACTCAAATCACCACTTCCTCTAAATGATGGAAGTCTATCGGCGGAGCCTGTTAAACAGGCCCGCCGGGAGCCATGAAAATATTCAGTTGGAATGCTCGGGGGGCGGGGAACCCTCGAACATTCCGGGCACTAAAAGATTTGGTGCGAGAAAAAAATCCCCAAGTTGTGTTTTTAATGGAGACAAAATCTACCCAATCTCGTATGAACTCTCTAAAAGAGACACTTTTGTTTCAAAATGCTTTTGTAGTGAATTGTACTGGACTAAGCGGTGGCTTAGCTTTATTTTGGCATTCTTCTGTTAATCTAAAAATTATTTCTTACTCCAAAGTGCATATTGACACTAACATTGAATTTCAAGGAAAATTTTTTAGATTTACAGGCATGTATGGCGAACCAAAGCATGAAAACCGCCACTTATCTTGGATGTTACTACGACGTCTTTCCGACATGCCCCATACAGCTTGGATGGTAGCAGGGGATCTAAATGCAATAACCCAAGCAAATGAAAAAGATGGAGGAGGAGATTTTGAAAGATTACAAAGCCAACATTTTGTAAATGCTCTAGATGACTGCGCTCTTCGAGACCTTGGGTTTAAGGGCAACCGATTCACGTGGCAGAACAATCAATCTGGAACATCCTTTATTCGAAAAAGGCTGGACCGGTGTGTTGGTAATGTTGACCTTCTGAATCTTTTTCATTCTGTTACTATTAATCATCTTGGTTTTTTATCTTCAGATCATAGAGTTATTGAAGCTAGTCTACAAGAATTTGGTGATCATCATGCCGCACGGAAAAAAGCATCTCATTTCAAATTTGAAGAAACTTGGACTTTTTACGAGGATTGTGGTCCAACAATTCAGACTGGTTGGGAAAAGGGAAGAGGAGATGAATCGCCAAACAATTTGCTCACTCGAATTCGAAGCGTATCTGAGGAGCTAAAGAGGTGGGGAAGAAACAAAACAGGAAGATTCAAAACAAGAATTGCTGAAACTAAAAGGAGAATTGAGGCGTTGAATGAGGGTCAGTTGGAAGGGAGCACACTAGCACTGTTAAAGCGAGAAGAGAAATGTCTAGATAACATTCTCATAGAGGAAGAAGTTTACTGGAAACAACGCTCTCGAGAAGAATGGCTCAAATGGGGGGACAGAAATACAAGATGGTTCCACTCAAAAGCTACTCTCCGACGACAGAAGAACAAAATCCAGAAATTAACTGGCACTGAGGGGCGCTGTTTTGAAAACAGGGAAGACATTGAACAAACTTTCCTTCATTATTTTTCTGAACTTTTTAAATCATCTCCTTTTAATGTACAGGCAATGGACGAAATTATTCAAGCTACCCCAGCAAGAGTTACAGAAGAGATGAATCTTCACCTAGATCGTGTTTTTGTAGCTACGGAGGTGGAGGAAGCTTTGAAACAGATGCACCCAACCAAAGCCCCAGGACCAGACGGATTACCATCCCTCTTCTATCAAAGATATTGGGGTATAGTAGGGGAAGCAGTAATCAACACATGTCTTCGATGCCTCAATGAGGGGGAAATGCCAGATAAGCTCAATGAAACAACGATTGTTCTCATTCCAAAGAGGAAAAACCCAAGCACGGTGAACGATTATCGACCTATTAGTTTATGCAATGTGTGTTATAAACTTATTGCTAAAGTGCTTGCCAATAGATTGAAAACTATTTTACATTATGTCATATCTGATAATCAAAGTGCGTTCGTCCCTGGTAGATTAATAGCTGACAATGTTATTGTTGGTTATGAATGTTTGCATTACATTAAAGGATCTAAATCCAAGAAAAATTGTTTTGCATCTATAAAACTGGACATGAGCAAAGCATTTGATAGAGTAGAGTGGATATTCCTTAAACGAATAATGGCAAAAATGGGTTTTAGTTCAGGTTGGATTAAGAGGATTGGCATGTGTGTGGAATCTGTATCCTTTTCAATTCTTATTAATGGTATCTGTTCTGAATCTTTTAAGCCCTCACGGGGGCTTAGACAGGGTGACCCTTTATCTCCTTACTTATTCCTCATGTGTGCTGAGGGACTATCTAGCCTCCTGAAAAAGGCTGAGATATCCCAAGATATTTCAGGTCTTAGAATTGCCAAAACGGCACCACCTATATCTCACCTCTTTTTTGCAGACGATAGTTTACTCTTTCTCAAAGCGCGAAGGGATGAATTTGAGGAGATGCAACGAATCCTGAAAGTATATGAAGCAGCCACTGGACAGATCATCAATTTTGATAAATCGGAGATAGCCTTTGGGGTAGGAGTGACCAATGATGTAAAAGGATCCTTAGCCAACATCTTAAAAGTCAAGATAGTCCAAGACCATGGAAAGTATCTTGGATGTCCATCTTCCCTATCCAGAAATAAGAAAGCATCCCTGAACTACATAACCTCTAAGGTTCAAAAGGTTTTGCAGGGCTGGAAAGCAAAATTATTTTCAACGGCAGGAAAGGAAGTGTTGATAAAGGCTATAGCCCAGGCAATCCCCACTTACACGCTCACATGCTTCAAGCTTCCTCAGGGGTGTTGTCATGACCTAAACAAGCTAATGGCTAATTTTTGGTGGGGCAGCTCTGAACAGGGGCGTAAAATTCATTGGTTGAAATGGGAAACGATGACGAAACCGAAGGATAGAGGAGGGATGGGTTTCAGAGACATAAGTTTGTTCAACCAGGCCTTGCTCGCCAAGCATACATGGAGACTATTAGATAGACCGAAATCTTTAATGGCCCAAATCCTGAAAGCCAGATATTACCCACAGGAAGATTTCTTAAAAGCAAAGCTGGGAAATAGACCATCTTATGTTTGGAGAGGGATCATATGGGGACGTGAGCTGGCCGTAAAAGGAGGACGGTGGAGAATTGGGAATGGAAAATCTATTGACATCTATGACGATCAGTGGATTCCGAGACTGAAAACTTTCAAGCTGATATCTCCACAAAGACTGTTAACTGATCGTAAAGTTAACAGTCTCATGTCAGGTAGTCAATCTTGGAATATTCCATTACTAACAGATCTTTTTGTGCAGGATGATGTGGAACAAATTAAGGATATCCCAATTGCAGGTGATAGTCTTCCAGATACTTTCTTTTGGCATTATGATAAAACAGGAAGGTATACAGTACGGAGCGGATACAAGCTTGCAATAGATGGACGTAATGAGGCATCTTCATCAGCAGAGTCCTATTGTTGCTCTTGGTGGAAGACTTTATGGAGACTAAATATCCCAAACAAGCTCAAGATCTTTGCATGGAGGGCCAGTCTGAATATCCTCCCAACCAACAAGAATCTTGTCTCCCGTAGAGTCCATAATGACCCCCGATGTCCAAAGTGTGGGAAAGCAAACGAAACAACTCTTCATGCTCTGTGGGCCTGCAAAAAGGTAAAAAAGCACTGGGCCCGATGGAGCCCAGTGCATCCTCTCATAAACAACCTTTTTGATGATTCTCTTGATCTGTTTTGTAGGTTCCAGGAGATTTTAAGCTCTAGTGACATGACAATCTTTGTGGCAATACTATGGTCCATGTGGAATAGTAGAAATAAAGATGTTTTTCAGGGTAACCAGAACAACTACCAGCAGGAAGATGACCCTCTAGATTGGGCGTCATTTTACATTACAGAATTCGTGGAGGCCCAAACAAAGCGCCAGGGAGACCAGGAACGATCGGGAGAAAATGATGCTTCCCACACAGTAGAGTGGGTACCACCACCCTACAGCCATTACAAGTTAAATGTGGATGCGTCGTTAGCCAACGGGGAGATGGGATCGGGCATGATTATCAGAAACTCAATGGGTGAAGCGATGGCAGTAGCAGAAAAGTTCAGGAGAACGAGTTGCAATACAGAGTGGGCAGAAGCTCAGGCACTATTAGATGGAGTGCATCTAGCTATGGATTCGGGCTTGTCACCAGTTTGGGCAGAGACGGATTCCAAAATTGTTTGGAATTTACTTCATGATCGAGATCAATATCTAAACGAACTGGCTCCGTTAATTCACCAACTCAAACTTTTGGCCACAAATCAGCACATCAGGGGTTTCCTTCTAATCCCAAGGGAGGGCAATAAAGTAGCTCATCAGTTAGCTACCCATGCTCGCAGATCTAAATATTCTGAAATATGGCTAGAAGATTGTCCTATGTGGGCTCAAAGCATTTTAGCTCAAGATATTCAGTTGGTGGATATCCCAACTTTTTCTTTTGGTTCCTTGTAATTTTTGTTTCTTTTTGTCCTTCTCAAAAAAAAAAAAAAAAAAAAAAATTTACCAAACACTAGAACTAGTTTTTTTTCTAATTTAAAATTGAAATTTACCAAACACTATTTTACTTCATTTCAAAGCTGATTTTTCTAAAAGCAAAGTTACCAGCAATTATTTTGAAAGCTACTGCAATCCCAAACTAAGCCATAGTTTAATTTGTTTGTTTAGTTAAAAAATATGGAATACGAATCCTGAATTCGAACCTTTCACTGTTTAGTCAATGACATATATCTTAATTTATTGAACCATATTCAAGTTGGTCAATATAGTTAAAGTTGGATGACTAAAAGGCAAAAATACAAAAATGTATTATTTTGTCAATTGTAATAATTATAAAAAAAAAACCATTATCTTTAAATGCCAAACTATAATTTTATTATTGGGCACGAATTGAATAAAAACGTGACATAGTGAAAGTAAAATAAAGATATTAGAACATGCTTGAGAGTGATGTTGGAATTGACCACTCCTAAACACATGTTCTCAAAACATAAAATGATGTATATTCCAAGAACAAAATAATAAATTTGAATTAAACACATAAGTTTAGGATCAAAACAACAATGTCAATTTAGTAAAATCTTTAAAAGTGAGCATAGTTCAACGATAATTTGCATATATCAATGATCAAGAAATCAGAGGTTTGAATCCACTCGTTGAACCTAAAAAAATAATAAATAAATAAAAAAGGAGAAAAATAATTTAGGTAAGGCATGTTTGGATGCGTTTTGAGGCAGTAACCAACCGATTGTGGTTGAGGAAAGTTCATGAATAATGTGGTCATTGGCGTCCAAGTCAAGCAACACAAAAGTTCATATTCAAAGTAGGGATTTTGTTATTTTTTATTAATTAAAAAAAACTTTAGGATTTAACCAAACTTATTCATAATTTTAATAATAAAGTTGAATCATGATTTAAATTACAAGTTTGATAATGTATATCCATAGGTATCTATATTTTTAATTTCGTGTTTGATAAGTCATTAAACTTTAAAAAATTTATAATAGATTCATAAGTTTTCAAATTTGTATATAACAAATCATTGAAAGTTCGTTTGGTAGTGTTTCTATTTTTTTAAAAAAATTGACATGTTTGATAAACGATCTCGTTTCTTCTTTCTAAAATTTAAAAAACGTTTAAAAAATGAATCAAAATTTACAACTAGAAAAAAAGGGGTTCTCTTGTCTCATATATTCTTTTTGAAAAATAGAGTTTGGTTGAGAGAGATAGTTTGTTACGGGGATTATTATGGTAAATGAGTTATGATCACTTTGAATCTTATTTTTTTTCTTAGTTGTGTTCATTTTGGTGTTTAGTTTAAATATTTAGTTGACAAGATTTTAAGTGTTTTTGCGAATATTTCATTGGTCCATGATTTAAAATAATTATAACAATAACAATAATAATATATATTTTTAATGACGTTTTAAATTCACCATTCATCTGGGTTAAATTTGATGGAATTGATATTAGGGGTTGTTTGGGGCACTGAATAGGTTATAATAACCCCCTTTATTATAACATATTCAATGTTTGGGCATCAACAAAAATAAATGGTGAGGTAGGTTATTTTTACCCCGATTATTTTATCCATTCTCTACAGTAACCATCATTCAACCCACCCGATTATTCTATCAATTTTCTACCGTAACTCTCTCCTCTCTTCTTCCATGCGACTCCTTGACTTTTCCAACGACCGTCAGTCGGCGAAGTTTGCGGCGACTTTTCCAACGGCTGCCGACCACTTTTCCGACAATCGCCGACGACTTTTCCGGCAACCGATTTTTTTTTTTTCCATATCTCTTCTCATTTTCATTTTGAAAAATAAAAAAAATGAAAATAAAGAAGAAAAGAAAGAAAACGAGGAAAAAAATTTGGTCGTCGAAAAATTTGTCGGCAACCGTGGGAAAAGTCGTTGAAAACATTGCCGGCATTAGGGTTAGAGGAAGAAGAAAATGATGAAGATGGAGTTTGAGGTTGAGGAAGAGGATGGAGATGATGATGGAAATGGAGGAATAATATGATGAAAATGAAGATGGAAATGGAGGAATAAGATGAAGACGATGGAGATGGAGGAAGAAGATAAAGATGGAGGAAGAAAATGAAAAATAAGGAAAAAATGGATTTTTGGTCATTCCATGTTAGAAACACTTACCAGTTTCTCAGTTGTCTTTCTACATATATAAATATGGAGTTTTATTATATAATTTCTTTGTACATAAGTATTTACTATTTTTACGTTGAAAATACAGAAATGAAACAAATATGGTTTTCCAATATGAAATCATAAAATGAGACTTCTTTTGTGAAAAAACCATGACCCTAAAACAAAGAAAATCAATTCTTACCTTAGGTTATTTTTGTTTTCTTTTAAGTTAAACACATCGTTTAACCCGTATACCCAATATTTTTTTTTTTTTTTACAACTGAATCCAAACAATTTTTTATTGATGTTTGCAAAATATAATATTTGACATACAAAGTTATATGAGGAAAATAAACAAAAAAAAAAAATCAGGAAAATAACAGTCAACTTGAACATTTGATTCAAAATCTCATATTAAACATATCAACAATCCTAACACATACTATTTTAACCCAGACTAAAATAATTTGATCCCAATAACAAATTATTTTATCTCAGACTAAAATAATCTGCACCCCAAACACAGATTATTTTATCCCAGACTATAATAATCTGCACCCCATACACAAATTATTATAACCCCCAGACTATTATAATCTCCAGATTATTATAACTACCAGATATTATAACCAATTTAGCGTCCCAAACAGTCCCTTAAAGATCAACTAAGACATTGATAAATATCCCACCGCACGTATTGTAGAAAAGAAAAACTTACATCAATAAGCCATCTTGTATTGAAACTAGTAAGAAACACATGCGGTACACGTGAAAAATTATAGTTATAATTTAAAGTACAAAAGCCAACTAGAGCATAGTTCAACTGGCATAAAGTTGTACTAAACCTTTTGAGATATTTTGGATCAAATATTGAGTTTATAAACACCACTTTCAACTCTAAGTTTCTTTGGCTTTTCACCCACTTTCTTCCCATGTTTTCAAAAACCAAGCCAATTTTTGAAAAAAAAAAAAAAAAAATTAGTTTTCAAAAACTTGTTTTTGTGTTTCAGAATTTGGTTAGGAATTCAAGTATGCCTTTAACAAAAATGAAAACCATGGTGAGGAAATTTAAAGAAAACAAGCCTAATTTTCAAAAACCAAAAACCAAAAACGAAATGGTTATCAAACGGGGTCTTAGTTTTTTGCTTTTGGTTTTTGAAATTTAATCCTATCTTCTCTCAATTTCCTTTCTCCACATGATTTCGGGAGTTTCAGTGTTGCCCACTTAGTTTTGGACATCAAAGCACTTCGGTTTGGTGAACCGCGCTCTGTTTAGCCTCAAATCAGATTGTCCATGTCTCGATTGCTTTGATTTTATGGTTTTAGACACCGTTGGTCGCTGACTAGCAAAGATTAAGACCCTTTCAGTAAGTTTCTGCACTCTTTTAACACTGTCAAATTCTATTAGACTAGTTTAACTCAGTCCGTAATGCTTGGGAGTCATTTACATGCAGTTTTAGACCAAGTCAGAGTCATTTGAACTCATCTGAATCCCTTTCATTCAATGTTCAACAATTTTCCAAGCATTAGGTAAGTTCTAATGGATATCGGCTAGTACTAATTTCCTTTCAAATTCGATAAAGTGTTAAAGGTATGTTTTAACTATTGCAACCCTCGTTGTTTTAGGTTCAAGTCAATTTCGAACTTCGTCGAGCACTTTTTAGCTAGAACCTAAGTTTTAATTTGTTTGCTTAGATTTAGGCGGTAAGACTTGTTATACCATTTTAATCTCGAGTAAATTAGAATGCTTTTTAACCATGAACTACTTTGTAACTAGGTTCGGTCAAGTTCGGGGAGTTTGAATTGAGCTTAAGGTTGTGTTTATGAGGCATTAGAACAACTTACAAGCTCTTAGATCGTTTAGTAAGTTGAATTCTACCTGTTGGGTCTGTTTGCTTTTGTGCTTTACTTGTTTGGTTTTATCATATGTTGTATACACTTATGTATGTGTTATATGTTCGTGACGAGTTTGAGCATGTTGAACTGCTGTGTTGAGCTTATATGGTGAAACTGTTGTGCTAAGAATGTTGTTTCGTTGTGATTGATTGAAAAACATGAGTATAATGTTGTGAGAGTGTTGTCCATTTGATGTGTTTTATGATTTAATGCATGGTTTAGGAAACATGTTTTGGAATGTGCATTCTGGATTGTGAGCATGTTATTGGCACAAAACATGGTTTAGAAGCATGGTGAGTAGGATTCATGCATTCTAGTGAGATTGTGAGGTCAGAGGACATTGCATGTTGAAAAGAAAAGTTAGGTGAATACCAGGTGCCTCGGGTAAAAATAGTCAAGGGGTGGTATGTCACCAATGGTTTAAGAGGAGCATTGGGTGCTGATAACTCTCCAAAAGGGAGTTATTTAGGCCTTAATTCTATAGGGATTTGTGTGTCTTTTGTGCTTAATAGGGTTGCTTTTAGATATATGTTATATGTTTTAACCCATTTGGAAGAATGGAAGCTTTGGAAATTATTTTGTGCAAAATATGTTACTGGGCGACTTAAGGGAGCAAATTCTGTGTTGCAGCAAAGCTGAGAACAAAACTGCCACGTCACAGCTCGTTAGCCAATTGAATGAACTGAATTCTGTTAAGCTATTCTCGGGATAAAGGAGCAAAGAGAGTCATTCACGTGTCTAGGTCAACCTAATTCAAGCCTCCTATCACTCTATAAAAGGAGATAGCCGCTCAAGTCAAAATCATTCTATCATTGGGAGAAACATTCCATTCTTGGAGAGTTACTTCCACCTTTGGGAGCCGAATAGAGGAGAGAGATTGGAGACCATCAAGAAGACCATCATTTGCAAGCTGATTAAGGGAACCAATATTTTATTGCATTATTTTGTAAATATGGATATGGTTACTCAGATTGTAACGTGTGTCTCTATGCATCTTATGAACTAAGTAGCTTTAGGCGTTGGTTAGGGAACATGTGATTGTTGTGCTTAATTTCTAGCAATAAATATTGATTTAATGCATCTTGGTTAATTGTTGTGCTCATTTATATTTTATGCCCGTCTGGCCAGTCGGTATGAATACCTCTCTCTAGTTTCAGGGATGATTTAGGGAGTGTGTGGCGGTTAATCACACTAGATCATTGTGTATTGGTGAACGCCAGTGACTGAGCTAGGGATAGTCAGCTGCCTAGTGCTTGATCGGTAGAGCTTCATTGGAGTTGAAACATATTCTAAAAAATCCAGAGTTCCGGGATGAATCTGCTAATAAGACTACGAGAGTTTTGCATGATCAATAATATTGCTAGAGCATCTTTTAAAACAATTACTAAATCCTGACCAGCGCCTGTTTCTAATATGTCTGCCTATTTGTTTACTTTCTGTTCTGTCATTTCTTTTGCTTCAGCATTACATAAAAAACCAATCATTTTTACCACTTTTGAAACCATTGAAAAACTAAGCAAAATAGATAAAGTGAAAGCTAATTCAGACCTTGGATTCGATAAATACTTATTACTTGCTGCGGATTATGTATACTTGCACAGAGTTCTAGAGTCTTTTTTATATCTTATTTTTACCCACTCTGGAAACCCAACAGGTGCCTTGGGTAAAATGGCTAAGGAGCGATGTGGCAAGTCTAGAAAGAGAGTATTGGGTGCTGGGAAGGGCCAATATGTTGTGGAGTCATTGGGTGTCTTGGGTAATATGGCCAAGGGGTGATGCAACAGTTCGAGGCCTTGGATAATATGGTCAAGGGTCGAACGCTAAGCGTCGTAAAGAAACACCAAGACCTTGGGTAATATAGTCAAGGGTCAGCGTGACTCGAATGAGTCAGTCTCAGAGAACTCTGTGAGGGCTATGAATGTTTGAAGCCATTGAGTGCCTTGGGTAATATGGCTAATGGGCGATGCAACAATTCGAGGCTTTGGGGTAATATGGTCAAAGGTTGAACAATGAGCACCGTAGAGAAACGTCGAAACCTTGGGTAATATGATCAGGAGTCGGCGTGACTTGAAAGAGTCAGTCTCATAGAGCTTTGTGAGGGCAACAGGTGTTGAGTGAGCTCGTAGAGTTTAAGTGGAAACTGAGTGTGCATGACATGGTGCAAGATTCATGTGTTAGGTGCATGGTTGTTTCACGAATGCATTGGTTGAGTATGCTATTATGTGTTAACTGTTCACCTTGTTTATGATGCATGATATTGTAGTTAGAAAAACACGAGGATTGTCATGTATATGTATGTTGTTTGATGGCTCTTCGGGTGTGAGCCACTTACTCAGTATTGTGGTTTTATATTGACCCACTACCAGATTTTGGAGGTGATGAGGAATATTACGAGCTTGGTGATGCCGAGGAAAAGGCCTAAGAAATAATGAAACATTAGATAAACTCAATGCCTTGTAAGTTTTGTCTTCATATGGTCTTGTTTTCTTCCATTCTATATTAATTGTTTTTAGGCTTAAACTTGAGTTGAATTGTGCTCTGGTTGTCATTTCCCTTGGGATGTAACTGAGTAGAGGTTGGTGATAATTAATGTTAGTGTTGTTTGAAAGTTGTGAATTTGTTCTTAGGATTTCTAGTGTTACTTGGTAGTTGTTAAAATTTGTATATGATTGTGAGTTTGTGGATGTTATGTTTTGCCTCATGTGAAATGGAGTTGTTGGTTGGTTATTTAGAACTATAGAAGTGTGTAAATCTTGTTTTCTAGTAGTAAATAAATTTTGGGTTAGTTCTAGTTATGTCGTTATGTTGCCAAAATTTTCGAGACATGAGGTTGGCGTTAGGGTAAAGTTTAGTAATGTTTTCGCATTTAAGCTGAATTTTGGGGGCGTTACATATAAGAAAACAAAATACAATTTAATTTTATAAAAGAAAATATGATCACTCCAACATCTTATTCATGTATCTAAATGTTTTAGAAATTAATTTCAAACATATAAAAATACATTATTATATTAATTTGTTGAAAATAAACCATGGATTGAGAAATATCACAATATTCCATTTGATTGCAATTCTTTGAGATTCAATTTTTTATTTTTATTACAATTTAAAATGAAATGGTTATTAATTTTTCTACAAATATGAAATTGAATTTGACACAATTTTTTTTGTCTTATTGATACCCAATATTCTCCTTCTTCTTCTTTCTTTATTTCTCACGATGGATGTAAGATTTTAAATCAATTGAATTCCAAGATACAAGTAACACCAATTTTAAATTGTACTAATAATTAATTTTTATAATTCAACCCAGGATTATTATTATATTTAGTTCAACAACATGTGTTGGAGAGATTTAAGCCTCTAATCTTTTGGTCGAATTTATATATACCTTAATTAGAGCTATGCTCGAGTTGACAACATAATACATTGTTAATATTAAAATTTTCAATTAAAAATAAAATAAAATTATAATATTATGAGAATAAGTGAACCACTTAAATGAATATATACAAGGTCACAAATATATTATAAGTTCTTAAAAATGAATGAGATGAGGTAAATAATTACTATAATTATAATCAAAAGTCTAATGTAAACGTTAGCATAACTTTGTTGGTCAAGGTATATACTTTGTATCAATGCATTAGAAGTTTAAATCCTCTCACCCTACATGTTGAAAGACTTACACAATAGTGAAGATCAAGTTGAGAATGTGCTATACTAAAAAAAAAGTTGGAGAATGTGCCGCAAATATGAGCATAGATCATCTAGCATTGTACCGAGAGGTTTGTGGTTTGAATCATTCGTCTTCTAAATTGGAGAGGAACCAAAGTAGAACTCAACCAATGAAATTTGACTAGTTTCAAGAAAAAAAAAAGATTTTATTACAAATTTAGTCCCAGGACTTTCATGGATGTATCAATTAGGTCCTTGAACTTTAAAAAGTTTTTATTAGGTCCTTAAACTTTCAATTTTGTCTCTACCAGGTTTTTTTGAACTTTAAAAATATCTAATAGGTCCATAAACTTTCAATCTTGTGTGCCAATAAGTCCATGATATATATGATATTTGTAAAAATTAACCAATCTACTATATATATAAAATTGAATTTTGTGCCTATTAAGATTCTAAACTTTCAATTTTGTATCTAGTAGGATTGTAAATCTTAAAAAATGTTGAATAAGTCAAAGACTAATTAGACACAAAATTAAAATTGAGGAACTTATTTGACAAAAAAGTAAAAGTTTAATAACTTATTTGATATTTTTTAAAGTCGAGAGGCCTATTGGAAGTTGGACAACCTATTTGAAATTTGAAACTTTTTAAACTTGAGGATTATATTGGGAAAATTGACACAATCCTCGAAGTTGAAAACATGTCATTTAACCCCAAAAAAAAAAAAAAAAAAAAAAAAAAAAACCATGAAATTTGACTTGCTAGGTCTCCATTTTCTGGATTCTCACTCCCACTGATGATCATTCCATTCTCTTCATCTCTTTGATTTCATTTTCACCAAGGTATCTCTCTTTCATTCTCTTTTCTTCGTCTTTGATTTTTCATTTTCCTACTTGAATTCAAGGTCTGGTTCCATTTTTGGACCGGCTGCGATCGACGATAGCAACAGGCGGCGAAACAAAACAACCACTGGTAGCTGCCGCATCAGCTTCCAGTTTCTTTGTCGCCCTTTTCGTCCTCCCGTTTCTTATTTTTTTCTGTTAATGCTTACACCGTATCTGTAATCAGGGCTTAGAATCAACTTAGAGACATGACTGGAGTGAGGGACTGAATTGCCCATCAATTTTTGCGTGGAAACTTAAGCACAATGCTGTTTATTTGCCTTTACATATTGCATTTGTACATTTTGTTATCGATAGATTAGCAGCTGATCGAATTTTTTGGTTTTCAGTCAATAGGGAAGTGTATGAGGGGATTCTTTCAGTGGAAAATGTTCAATAAGTTAACCAAGCGTGGGTTTTGCACGGCAATATCATCGCGGCCGTGGCTCTTTGTGGGCTTGGGCAACCCTGGAGAGAAGTACAGAGGAACCAGGCACAATGTAATAAGTGTACCATTTTTCATTATTCATCTTAAATCATATTTTTATTTTGCAATGAGAAGAACAAGCAGGGTCATTCTTATTTTTGTTCAGTACAGGTGGGGTTTGAGATGATTGATTTGTTTGCTGAATCTGTTGGAATTCCAATGAACAGGGTTCACTGCAAAGCTGTGTTTGGTGAAGGTATGTTCACTATTTTATAATTAACATTTGCTTCAGTTGTTTAGCGTTTTCAGCAGTTATTGTTGTTTTTCATTTGATTGCATGAAGTTCAAGGATATTTGGCTATTGATGTGTCAGGTTTTGTTGGGGACAACCCTGTTTTTCTGGCAAAGCCTCAAACTTACATGAACCTTAGTGGTGAATCTGTATGTGATTGAGAAACTCCTTTTGGCTTCTGTCTTCTTATAAGGAGCTTTTTGTTCATAGAGTTCATAGATTCATTTGAGTGAATTCATCTTGTTTAACTATTCAACGATTTCGAGAAAAAAAAAACTTGGCATTCAGTTTAAAATCTACTAGGAGAAATTCTCGTCAAGGGTATCACAGCTAGATCCATACGTCAATAATGTCTTCTTTACTGTGATTGGTTTGATGCCATAAATCTTGTGTTTTGTCATCATACTGCAGGCAGGACCACTTGCAGCTTATTATAAGCTGCCTCTAAACCGTGTGCTTGTGGTAAATTCTTACGTGCATTTGAATATTTTTTTCATTACATATTTTTTAAATGAACAAAGCCATGGAATTATTTTGAGTATTTGAATGCTGCAGTTCCATGACGACATGAACTTGCCATGTGGGGTGCTTCGGCTTCGACATAATGGAGGGCATGACTACCATAACGGGTATCTTTAGCCATTTTCTTTATCCCGTTCTATAGTAGCATATTTCCAGTCTATAGCCATAAGCTGGGTTGTCCGTTGTCTCCACACATTCTCTATGACATTAACATACATATGACTGGATCCATGTAGAGGTTAGCATTCAGGTTATTGATTTCAATCACCAGGGAAATGGCTTTAGTTCTTTTCATTTGAAAAAAAAGGGTCCAATAGGAGTCTGTAAAATCATTTATTTCGTTCAGCAATTGACTAAATGTCCAGCATGCTAAGGAGATGCTGATAATTACATCCTAGTTGCATTTCTTAGTTATATTCGGTCATGTCAGTTAATTGTTATTTGTTCCATTATCCATCCATATGCGCTTGAAGAATCAAAGCGTAGCATTTGAGGGGTTATCTTACATAATGTCCTAATACAACTATCAGAGTGTTATCTATTTTCATGAAGCTTTTTCGACATGATTCCTCTAAATATGGTGTTTAGCCGGCATGCTACAGCTTGAATTCTTTTTTTTGGGAGGACATACTTCTAATCGTCCATGCTTCTAAATTTGTTGGCAATATTCTTCCTTTAGTTAAACCTTCTTGACTTTTCTTCCATTCTTTGTACCTTTTCTGGTACATCTTGAAATGGGTTGTAGGTTGAAGAGTGTCATTTATCATTTTCGAGGGAACAGAGAGTTTGCTAGGTTAAGAATTGGTAAGTTTTGTTGCCTATGCTATTTTGCAGTCTTTTATGTTTTCTCCATTCTCAGATCATTTTCTTTCTAGGCATTGGAAGGCCACCTGGTCAAATGGATCCCAAAGCGTTCTTGCTTCAAAAGTTCAATAACACTGCTCAAGAACGAGTAAGTTTTTTTTTTTTTTTTTTTTTGCTGATTACACTAGACAAAATTTATGGTTGAAACCTTCCTATCTTTCTTTGAGCCTCCATCATTCGTTTCACCACAAATTGCTGCTTAGCTTATAAGTTGCACTCACGCTCTCCATTCTTGTGCTCAAAAGAGTACATCTTTGAAAAATATAATTTGGACCCTCATTAATCCCACTTTTAAATTTTTCTCAAGTATACTTTGTATCTTTACATCAGTTATTCCTGTTGCTGACTCTTCGCGAATAATCCTTTTGATTACATCATGCTTAACCCGTCCCACTTTGTCTTTGTTTAAAAAGATTGATACTGCATTGCAAGAGGGGGCTGGTGCATTGAAGCTCGTCTTGTCTCTCGGTTTATCAGAGACTGCGAGACGCTTCAACCATGAACAGAAATACAAACATATAAGGTTACAGACCATGCCAACATGACGAACCTACGATGCGTATTGCCGTTGCCAACGAAACATACAGATTCTATACCAAGTCCTCAAAGGGAAGGGGAATAGAGGCAGAGTGGAGATTCTCTTAAAGGTACAATGATTTCATCTTCTGAGATATTGAGGGGTAGGAAATGGAGAATTTAGAGGACGTTTTATGAAATCCTGTCTGTTTATGTAATTAGTTTATGCTCACATCACAACTGATGAACTTTTTAAGCTTAGGTGCTTCTAACATTGTCTCATGGTTAATTAATATATATATATATATATATAGAAGTGGAGCTGATTGTTTCTGTTTTTGTTTTTTTTTTGTTCTTTTTTCCTCTTTTGAGTTCAGCTGATTGTTATCTTGCATTGTGCTTCACTATGCCATTTCCTGTGTGATTATTCCAAGACTGGAAAAATCCAATTTAGTCAGTTAGTTAAAAGACTAATATACCCTTTCTTTGTGGTATCTTACTACAAGAACAGCCTTGTTAGATGGACCTATAAAACCTTATCTTTTATGCCAAAGATTTGAAGGGTCCCATCGATAACGCGCCATAGAAGTTTCTTAGGCTCTTTGAAGGGATGACGTTGCTGGGCATGACCATAGACATAGACCAACCAAAAGCTTTCAAAAGCCAATTTGTAGTTTTTGTTGAGCAAATAGATTGATGAGGTGCAATAAAAGTATGGCTTTCAAAATGACTTTATACAGAGGGATTTTCTCCTTTCCATTAAAGATTTATTGTGTAATGTACCAAACTTAACAAAACACAAGTTTAAATCTACTAGATATATTATGGATCAATACAAAAAGATAATTAATTAAAATATTATACTACTTATTAGTTCGAAAGCTTTAAACAATCAAATTTCAAGTAATACTTGGTATTGATTTATTAATGTTTCACTAAAAAAGTTAATAATAGTTTAGGTCTCGTTTGATAACCATTTGGTTTTTGAAAATTAAGCCTATACACACCTACTTCCACTTATAAGTTTTTTTTTTTGTTTTAGTATCTACTTTCTTCCTTGTTTTCAAAAACCATGTCAAATTTTGAAAAAAAAAAATAGTTTTCAAAAAGTAGTTTTTGTTTTTAGAATTTGACTAGGAATTCAAATGGATCCTTGACAAAAATGAAAACCATAGTAGGAAATTTGAAAGAAAACAAACATAATTTTCAAAAACTAAAAACAAAAAATCAAATGGTTATCAAACAGAACCTTGATAATTTTGTTTTTCGAAGTTTATATGTCATTTCTATCGTTGACACCATTAATTGGATGCTAAAAAAATAGTAAAAGTAAATGATGTTATAATAAAATAACCGATACGTTACTTCAAGTTAAGCATCTCTATTTTGTCAATTTATTTTTGTACCAAAAGGAAAGAGGACAATTTGGGATGCCTTCCCAGATGTTCCAGCATAGAAATTTAATCTCCAATTTACCCCTCTCGAATTTTCCACTTCTATATTCTTTTATTTAAAACACATGTTCTAAAGTTAAATTAAATTATTTTCTAATTTTAATAATTAATTCTATACACATCATATTTAATGATTATCATTAATGTAGGAACACGAATGCTAATAAATATAATTTTAAAAACCATTAAAAATTTTGGAGATGGGCTGGGATTTTGAATATTCCTCATCTCCAAAATGAAATTCAAGATTTTTTTTTTTTTTTTTTTTGTCCCAAACCCCATCGAAAAGTTGATACCTCCAACCTCATGCCAAATAAGCCAATCTTGGTCGTTATTGAGTAAACCATGTCAACAATGAACATACTCAACAACGTAAAATTACGAGATGTACTCGAAACTTTTTAAAGCTTAGAGACCGAATATAACATTTAAACCAATCGATTGCTCGATATTTTTAAAAAAAGTTTGGTTTGTATTGTCCTTAAAAGCAAACTGTTGGATGTTAGTTTCTGAACCTAAAGTCTATTTCTGATGAGAAGTCCCAAAGATGTTTGGTAGCTAGTCAATTTTAGGGCCATTGAAGTTGACAACTAACCAAAAACAAGTAAAGGATGACAAGAATTCATTCCATTCCAACCACCCTCATTCACATAATTGAAAGCCAAGTTTCCAAGTCACCATAAACAATACCTAGAGAGAGAATTCAATCATACTTTTGCCTCTGAATGAACCTCCAAATCCCCAAGGACAAAATATCCGAAACACTGACAAACCTCACTTCAAACACTTAAAAACGCGAAAAAGTACTCTATTAATGACTGAAAATACTCTTTAAAAGAAAAAAGAACTCACTTATAAATACTACTCTCAAAAGTTATTCCAAACCCACTCTCAAAAGTTATTCCAAACCCACTCTAAATCGAACCTGTATTTATCTATATGTTGAGTTTAATGTTCTACATGCTTTTCCTATAAAAAAAAAAAAGTGTTCTACATGCTTTCACAGCTAGACAACCAAGCTCACTAGAAGGGAAGTAATGTTCATTGTTCATTACCAGTCCAGCTTCAAGTTTGATGCATATTTGGCACATTCTTGAAATCTTAGTAATATAAGAATTTTCTTTGGAAAGATGAGCAACGTGCAAGGCATTCTGATGTTATATCCTATTTCTTTTAACATCCACATTGCTATGTGATTTTCATTTCTAACTGGCAGGCACCTCCAATGCCTCAAAGTAATAGTTTCACAAATGCATGAATCAAACCAACAAAGCATTCAGGCCAAAGAAAATTATGCTCTTATGAATAAATCAAAAAACCAAGAGGAAGTTCAAGGATTCATGGCAATATAGTATACTAACATGTTAATAGTAAAAACTAATGCTAATTCAGAGATCTTCATACCATAGTCAGTCTTGCATCAATCATTTAAGTCCCTAACTCAGTAGCTTTGAACCTGTATTTGCAAATAAGACTTAACTTGGGGAGGGTAGAGGAGAGTCAGGAGGCTTAAAAAAGATAATATGTAACTGTTACAAGTTGAAAATGGAGATTGGAACAAGTTGTTTATATGTTACAAAAATACAAAAGAAATGAATCAAAATCATGAATTCATTTAATGTTGAAAAAAGGAACAAGCATAACTTGAACCCAGAATGGTCTCAAACGTTGTATCATCATGGAATCAAATCAAAACGTAATAGGGGACATGATTCACCTATGAGTAATGCAGTCCTCAACATGATCGGCGTGTATTTTTTTGACAACATGATCAGCATGTATTGATTCCATCCTTGCAGTCTTTGGTCAAATTATAGAATGTTTCAACACGGCTCTTCGCCCTATAGAACACTTCAGTATCCACTGCAACTCTCATGTACCCATCAAACTCGACTGGTTTTCCGTTGTTTACAAGTGTTGTTTCATTGTACCACTCACTTGTATTTCCCCATAATTCTTTGTAATCATCAAGCAAATGAACTTTAAAATGTGATCGTAATTTGTCGAAGTAATTATAGAATGGTTCATTGGTGGCTATATACAGATTCCTCCAAGGCTGAATCATCCCTTTCAGCTTTTCCAGGATAGCATCAGGAGATGTATCAGCATCCAAATGAGGCCAAAGCTCTTTGTTTTGTGCCTTCTCTCCTCGAACCACATGAACTGCATCGAAATCCCAGTCCATGCGTCCACTGATTTCTGTCACAATATTCATCAATCTTTTCGATTTCCACACGGCATGCCATGGCCGCTGAATATACTTTGCAGCTTGCCCCTCACACACCCTATACCAATAATTCTCAGGTTCTGGAGCATCAAACTGCCTCCATACGATTGTATTCTTATCTTTCTTCAGTTGCATTGGTGTCACTTTATGGCTCACAACTTTCCTAACAGGTATTCTCTTCTTGTGGCCTCTATCCCATTTCTTCCAATCTCTTAGAAATTCACCCTCCTCTACAATAGATGCAACCTCTTTAAGATGCTCGAAATCAAAGTAAAAACGAAAATCCTTCCCCTCCTCATCTTTGTTGCTTGGATTATAACTACCTGACAAACACACACTCAAATCCATCACAAACGTCCTGTTCAAATACATTGCCTCTCCCAAACCACACAAGAAACTCCATAGATATTGGTTCATTCCTTTACAATAGTCCCCTCCACGTGAATAATACAAGTACTTCCCCTTCCTAAAATTCATATCTGATCCCAATGTCGGGATCGTGTCATTGATCTCCTCATCCCGGACCGGTGGAGTAACTCTAGCACTTCCACTACCCCTCGTACGATTGCTTCTCGGTCGTCGAGCATTTAGACCTGAATGCCAACCACCAGCATGAACTACCTTATAATGACAATCCTCCCCAATATCAAATTTAAACCTCCGAAAATCCCTATATTTCCTCCACGACTTCTCTTTCTTGTTCCTAAATCTCCACGAAACATCACATTCATCTTCTTTGGACCCATTAACTGGAGTCTGATACTCTAGGAACGCAATAGACTTAAAGGCCCTCAAATTAAACCTTTCAACAGCAATCAAAATACGCGGGTCGGAACAATTGACAGCCCGCAATTCATCACAATTCAATTTAGGGGTAGAATTAGCAATTACCTCCTCAGATTTCTCAATGACCGCCTCAGTGATCTGGTTCCCGGAAGCAGCAGGCGGCATTGCAGGGGGAAAAACAGAGACCAAATCCTCCCCAGTTTTGACAACAGAATCATCGTTCTTAAAAGTGGCATTCTCGGAGGCAGTAAAGAGCTTAGTAAGAGCAGGCGTGGATTCGAGCCATGGATCTGGAGGCTGGTAAGTGATGGCAATGACAGTGATAATAAGAACAGAAAACACAAAGACAGAGAAACAGAGATTACTTATCAGCTTAATTAGATGCTGCCCAATGGGCTCTGTGGGCGGATTTGAATCTTTCATGGGGTTTTCTCAAAACCCCAGGTCCGGATTCGAAGCAGATCTTCAAATCGAGTCAACAATCCGTCGAAATCGCGAGAAAGAGAAGGAAAAATAGAGAGAAAATGGAAAAGAGAAGAGAGAAATGGAAGAATGGGGTTGGTTTCAGTTCGAAGGAAGCAAAAATGGAGACGGTGGGAGCTTCGAGAGAGGAAAATTTTGGAGAGATCTGGAAGAACGGAACTCAGACTACTGGCGCTTTGCACTTTGCTGAAATCTGCATCTGTCTTAAAACTTCTTGGATTTGGATTTTTTTTTTTTTATTTTTTTCATTTTGTTGGAATAAATGTTTTTTTTTTTTTTTTTGAAAAAAAAAATAGTTTTCTTTAGTACAACTTTCATCTTTTAATTGAGATATGTCTTTGAAAAATGGCCAGAATATTAAGAAATATCTTTTCTTTCTACTAAAGTCTCCCATTATTTTTTAGAGAATATTTGGTTGGAGTTATATATATTTATATTTTATATTGAATTTAATAAGAAACAATTGCGTGAATGACCCATTTTGAGAGGTCAAAATGAAAAATGTCTCTTTTTCAGAATAATGATATATGTCCTTTTGCTTACATCATCATCCTAGCAAAATTAACATTTTACTCTCTATATGAAAACATGTATTTAAGATATCAAGAGTGAGAGGTTGGAGCGAGAGCGAGATTGGAGAGGGAACAAGAGATTGTAGAGAGAAATGAGAGAGAGAGTAAGAGATTGGATGGAGAAATTGGAAAGAGAGAGCGAGAGCAAGAGATTGGAGAGAGAATTTGGAGGGAGAGTGAGAAGCTAGAGCGAGAGTAGCAAGAGAGAGTGAGGTTCGAGTAGAGAAGAAAATGATAATTTTACTAGGATGTTGACAAAATGACATATATCCTTGTTTTGAAAATGTGGAACATTTATCATTTCCGCCTATTTTAGAGGGTCATCCGTACAAAAATCCCATTTAATAATTACACGAGCGAAAGATCAAGCTAGATCTTTTAGATGGTAATAGATGTCTTGATCAATTGAAGCAAACTTTTATCTATATTTGAATTGAATAATACATACACACATATATATACAATTACGTTTTTTTTTCTTTTTTTGAGTTCAAACAACATTTAGTGGTGGGTGATTTGAAACTTTAACCTCTCGGTCGAGAGTACATATTCAATCCCGCTGAACTATGCTCATCACTTTGACATATGTATAGTTACAGCTGTAGAATTGAGAGATTCGAAACTTCAAACCTATATATAAGTGCATAGCCTACACTCAAGTTGACATATATAGAAATAGAACTATAGAAGAATGAGTTGGAATAACATGAATTTATATAAATTGGATTTAGATGGTAACAAATATGTATTTTTTAATATGAATTTCTATAAACAGTTAAATAAAATTATATATTCATTTTTAACACATTAAAAGTGAAATTATAGATAACTTATATTAAAAAAGCACAAGTAGAACATTTTTGTTACAGTATTAGTGATCAGTATTTTGTAAATGAAATATATTTAATAGTTATCTGGTAAAATAAATCTTAAATTATCCACGTTTAGTTCGTAAGAAGAGGAATGAATTTCAAAGCCTGAAAGTTATTGAGAGGTGGAACTTTGACATTTGTAAAATATTAATTTAGAAATTTATGTTTTTATTAATGGAACTATGATTTTTTTTAAAAAAAACAGCAGTTTAAATTGTGTTAACTTTGGGTGCATGTTAATTACCGAACGAACTATGCTCACTTTGATCATGCAAATATAATTTAAACCACGATTTTACACTTTAAGATAAGAAAATTTTCTACTTCTATATTAATAATTCAATCCATTCACAATTTGACACATCATAGAATGATTTATTATTTTATTCTATGGATCAGTACAATGCTTAAAACAAGCAATAAATGTAGTTCGAAATTGTAGTATTGAAAATTTTCCCTCAAATAGGATCAATTTTTCAAAAAATAATCAACCTGACGCTATTTTGAACGGTTAAAATATGATATGCTTTGTGTCAAAAAAAAAAATGATATGCTCAACCAGAAATGTTAGAGGGTGTTTGAATGCCACCTCTACCGGTTGAACTAAAAGAAAAAATAAAATATTTTTCCGACGAAAATTTCATCCATACAACCCTAGAAACTAAATACATTTCCAAACTAAGAAATTTCTAAAAATACAAAATATATTTGTATTAAAAAAGAAAGCCCCAAACTTGGGGGTTTTCTCAAATTCAATTTTGATATGTACAAGCTTTTGAGGAACTATAAATTAGAATTGGGTTCTACCATTTAAAGAGGCACAAAAAGAGGAAGAAAAGTGTCAAACCAGGGCATGATTGTAGACTTGGAAGTGGAAAGTTTTGTGAACAAAATGGGACAGCCACTTTGAAGCAGCAAAACAGAGTATTGCAATGGTGACAATGGTGGCCTTAGCTGCTGCTGAAATTACACCCTGCTTTGTCAATGCCACAGCTCCAATTGCAGCAATGGAGATTACCTGCAGAGCCACCTCAGCTATGTTCAGAGCTTTATATGCAGCATTGCAGCTGCTGCAATTCACCACATGGCTCCAGTACCTGAAAATCATTAACAAAATACAAAAAACGATCTTATTTCTTCCTAAATATTGTCCGCCACGAAGTAGGTGCGAGTGGGGGGAATCTTTGGCTCTATCGAACATACAGGGAATTGGAGGTAGCATTTTACCGATGTTAAGTCATGGACTGTTTCCTTCAACCCTTTTTTCTATGTGTTGGTGTGCTATAATGACAGACGTAAGACTCGACTTGTTAGATATTACGGAGGTTCAGTGAGCACCATGCCAAATCTCTCTACCATTTCCTTTTCTTTCACTTTGGTCAATATGAGTTTCCCTGGTACTAGCAGCTTTATCGGGGAATTTCCCATCTTAGTAGGAGCGGGTCAACATTAGTTATGGTCAAAAGTTGAATCAAATCAATAGGTTTGTTCAATGTTTACACGTCTAAGAGGAACAAATGCCTTTTAATGGAGAAATCACTAGAGGAAACTACCACAATGTAACTGACATTTTTCACGGTTGGATATATGTGAGAGAAACTGCAAAAATATTTCTACATCGAACAATTATTAGGGAACATACAGATTTTCGAATCTATATATCCAATGTGGTTGCTTCATATTTTTGTTTCCAAGCATAGTAGGGAAGTTGAGTTGCAGAAATGTGAGGATACCTTTCAAACACCTGCTCTCTAGGAGGCAGTGGAGGAAGGGAGCCAGAATATTTGCCTCCCCAATCAACTTGACCACCTGCATATTTGTTCAACCATCTCCTAAATCCAACCACCAAAGCATCTGATTTTACAGGCATATAGCAAGCTTTATGCCAATTGGAAGGGCCTATTTCCATTAATTTATGCTCCTAGATTCATAACAAACATCATTAGGAACCGTAATCTCGACACGCGAAAATGTTATCCGCAAATGAAATTTCTTACCTCGACACGAAGAAAATACATATCTGAATCTAGAACCAAATTCTGTCCTATATGAAACATCCATCGTGGAACTATATAGTTTATCCATTTCCCAAAGTTCCTAGGGAAGGCCCATATCAATCTGCTTTTACCTGGACTAACCGGGATGCAGAAGAAAACGAGAAATGATCTTCGTTGTGAGATTTTAGTTGACGGTTTCTGAACCAACAAAAATTTTCACGAATTAGAAGCCACCACTAGCAAAAAAAACAAGAAGTTGCAGTTAAAGAGTTTTTTTTTTCCCTCTCTCTTCATTTATTTTTTTAAGTAAGAAACCGAATTTTCATCCGGAGAAATGAAAGAATATAGAAAGACATAAGCAGTTAAAAGAGTCAGGTTTGGATTATCAACTCAATGCAATGAAAGACAGTTATGATGTCTAATATACGGAAAATTATTAGGTGTTTCTGGTGCAATGAGACCCCCTTTTTAAAACCTTCGAATGTAAATCTTCAAATTTGTCTACCCCTAATAACTGTTTGATACAAAATCAAGGTACTTTTGCTATTTCTCTCTTACATCCAAGATTGCAAAATTGAGGGTCTCATTGCATCGGGAGCACCTAAAAATTTCTCCTAATATACCTTCACATTTGCAACTGACGGTTCAGATTCATCACTCTTTCTCTCTACATTTCCTGGAACCAACTCCGGATCAGAGAAGAAATAATAGACACAAGGTGCAAAAAACTTGTGACGGAGCCTATCATGTTTGCCAACGTAACCATTTGCTTTCAACTTTTCTACCATCAATTCGAGTGGTCTACCACCTTCCCTATCAGCTTTCACTGTGCATGAACACATGGTCTTTGTTAGTCAAAGCAATCCAGGCGAGAGCCTCAAACGTAAGAGTTGAGAATATAGAATTGGCAAAGATATCTGTTTTTAAATGCTGGTGGGGCTTGAATTATCCTGTAGTGAGCATATGGTACATGAGCAGGGTCCATAAGATTTTCGATTAGTATCTCATACCTGAAAAGGCCAAATTTGGACGAAGTAACAAGATTAGGATATCACTACTAGCGTGGGGCAAGAAATGACATTGTAGGAGTTCAAACACATGATTTACCTTTTCGATATCATATTAAATCATCACTATACTTGAAAGCTTAAATGAATGATATGAATTAAATATTGTCAACACCTATCTCTTCCTTCACAATCTCATCCAAAAAATTATCTAGTGGCTAACCTCGTCAACAATCATGCAGAAACAAAACACCCTCCTTGTGTACAATCTAGTTTTCAGTCGAACTTCCGTTTAGTCTTATGAGGTACGCTAATTATCTTTTGCAAAACGAGGTCGAATATCCATGACAATGCAAATTCAATCCATTTATCTATAGAGACAGTTATTTCCTTAATTCAGACACTGGAATGAGCATATATTACCTCAAAAAGATACATAAGAATGTGTGACAGAAAGAGGCTTCGAAGTGATTACCCGTAGGCCATATCTCTATTTCCCTCTAACTTAACATAAGATGGGTCGTCCAGCTCCGGAATAAAGGGAGGTTTCTTCTCCAAAATGATATCTTTGAATTTGGGATCCGAGTTTGGCCAGAACCACACTATGCCATTCTGCACTGTGCTTGGATATGCAGCGACGCATGCCTTCTTGGATGAGTGGACCTGCATGTTTTACCAATTGGAGTAATTGTTCATAAGATTTCTAACTTCAGCCTTCGATATTAGTATTTATGAAAGATATTAATTATCAATTATATAATAAAACACAAATTTTTGGAAAATATAAAATCATAAATATGATGGTTAAAGTTCATCCTAACGACTCTTTGGTAGAGATGTTTTAACAACCAAGTTATGCTTAAGTTGGTGAATGATAAAATAAAATTCTAGATCCATCATTGTTTATATATCTCTTTATACTTTGTACACAATTTCAATCATAGAGTTGTCGGACAAACGATTAAATTACGAAAACAAAGGACCAAAATACGAAAACACCAAGACAAACTTTTCAAAGGTATACGGAGTAAAATGGACTAAAATTATTACCGGAGGGCCATCGGAGGGAGCTTGAGGGATGAATTTGCAGTCGCCGGAGCCATTGAAGCACCATCCATGGTAAACACACTGCAATCTTCCCCACTGATCGATCCTCCCTTCGGACAAGGGCGCCAATCTATGAGGACAACTATCATCAAACACCTTCCACGCATTCTCATTCCTGTCCCACCACACCACCAAATCCAGCCCCATCACCTTCTTCGCAATCGGCACTCTCTTGTCCAAATCGCACACCGGCATCACCGGATACCACTCCGCAAACCAATCGAACTTCTCCTCCGCCGCCGCCGATTCCTCCGGTTGTTCTGTAGCGACGAAATCGGACGCCATAGCTTCGCACTTCCTCCACTCATTTCGGTTCGTCGCCGCCTTTAAATTGAAAGAGGATCTCAATCTCGGCGGCGGATTCCGATTCCAGACGACGCTGCGGGGCCTGTCGAATGTGGTTGGGAAGTGAATTAGATGAGTGGAAGCAATTCTCGCGATCTCCATGGCTGATTGAGACGGAAAGTGGCAATTGGGTGGTTGTTGAAGTTGAAATCAATGGTGGAGTTGATCGAACTGGCGGAGAAGAAAGGTTGAAGGCGAAAAGTTTGGAGGCTTTTCAGCCATTGATGAACTGGATAACGTGCTTCGGAATTATTGCATAACATTTTAGCGGGAATGGATGAAGATGAAAGAAATCCTCTCGTTGGAAATGGAACTGTATAAAAATGTGGTTAAATTATCAAAAAATACCCCTATTGTGTGAATTTAAAAAAAAAAAAAAATTATTTTAGCCTAAAAGTTTGATTTGTGTTTCTAAAATTGTCAACAAAAAAAAAAAAAAAAAAAAAGTTTCTAAACAACTCTCGGAGACATTTTCCATTAAATTTATTAATAAAAAATGATGTGTTTGCATTTGTTCTTATTGTTCTTTTCACATATATGTTCAAATTCATTCACACAAGAAACAATGCATATACAAACACACCATTTTCCGTCCATGAATTTAACGAAAAAAAGCTATCAAGAATAATTTTGAAACAAATTTCAACCTTCAAGAACTAAAATGAAACTCATAGTTGAGGAGTATTTTTGATAATTTAACCTAACTTTTATTTTAAGTGTTTTTCAAGATTACGTGTTCTTTTAACAAGTTATAATATATATATATATATATATATATATATATAAATATATATAGATATATAGTTCTTTGGAGTGTTTCTCTCAAAATAGTTTATTTCTCAATCTCATTTTTTTAATAAGTCATCTTTAGTAGTTATCAAATACTAGAATTTTTTTCAAAATGATTTTTTTTTCTTTCAAAATTAATTAAATTCTTGAAAAGTTAAACCCAAACATATCGTGAATGCATAAAATAGTGAAAGTATAAAAGTATAAAGAGGTGCAAATATATTAATGGTCATGTGAAGATTTAAACGTGTTTTTATTCTAAATGCATACTCCAAAGTATGCCATGCAATGAATCAAATTCTTCTTCTACTCAACATTTATTTTAAAACACTTTTAAGAGTCTAAGCAATTGAATGTATATTTCTATGGCCACTTTGAGCTTAGTTAAATTAGCACATAATCCTCTCGATCTTATAAGTGTTGTCTTATGTCTAGGGTCAATCAACAAAGCTATTTTTTTACTGTGAGGGTGAGAGTATTCGAACCACAGATCTCTTGGTCAATAATACAAGTTTTATGCCCTGTTGAGCTATGCTCATGTTGATTTAATGAAATCCATTTATTATCCAATCTTTTCAGTATTGGGTTCAACTTAATATACTAATCTAAGTTATCAGTTTAAATTAATTATTAAACTTTAAAATCAGACTACTCATAATAATTATTATAAACAATAATTTTTTAAATATAACTTTCTGTAGCTTGAGTTCGGTAGATTATTGATTATTGTAGGTTTGTAACCAAAACAAATTAGCTTTAACTTATATGTTCTCCACCGAGTGCATTTAAAGGTTAAATTACACATTTAGTCCCTCAACTCTTACGTTTGTGTCTAATAAGTCACTAAACCTTTAAAAATATCTAATAGGTCCTGAACTTTAAGAATATAAAAAAGATCCTTGAATTTTCAAGTTTGTGTCTAATAAATCATAGGTATATTCAACATTTTTTTTTTTTTTAAATTAACGAATCTACTAGACATAAATTGAATTTGGTATCTAATAGGACATTCAACTTTCAATTTGTGTATGAAAGGTTTGTAAATTATAAAAAGAAATTGTCAAATAAGTCAAAGACTACACAAAATTGCGTAATGACTTATTAGACACAAAGCCAAAAGTATTTAGAGACTTATTAGACATTTTTTAAAGTTCAAGGACCAATTAAACACAAAATTAAAAGTTTTGGAACTTATTAGACACTTTTCAAAGTGATAGGGCATATTTTACACAATAAATTGTAATTTAAACCCTGTAAAATTATAGATTAATTATATTAAAACATAACATTACAGAATTAGTGAATAAAAATCAATTTTTACCTTTAAACTTGTCAAAGTCGCATCAAGAACTTTCACTTTCTAACAAATCCAACTTTATACTTAAAATGTGAGTTTAATTTTTGTTAAATTCACTCACTATTTTTTTTTTTTTAAGAAAAAGTAAATGTCTTTCAAAACTCACCCATTTCAACAAAAATTAAACCTTACACAAAGTTATTTCTAATTAATGCGCAAGATGGATGATTGAATAAATCTTTCAAATCTTAACCATAGTCCATCTCTGTGTCACCTTTGAAGCTACATTGATTTCGCAATAAATGTATGTTCTATATTCATTAAACGCATGGCTAAAGCGAGCATAACTAAATAGTAATTAACATGTATTCTCGATTAAGAGGTCTAAGATTTGAATCATTCCACCTCCATATATTGTTAAACTCAAAAAAAGTCATTAAGCACATGCATTAGAATATTTTTATCGATTTTTCAAATGAAATTCTATTATAGAGTAAAATTACAATAGTTGCTCTAAGTTTAAGTTCAATATTGTGATACAAAATTTAATGTACAATTTGATGAAGTTGAAAGTAATAATTAAATGCGATACTTTCCCAATATTTTAATTACCATCTATTCAAATTTTACAAATAAAATAATTATCTTATAAAATAAATCTTAAAGTATCCACATTTAGACTGTGTAAGAGCCTGAAGGTTGTATTGTTGTTCTTAGATTTGTAAAAATTAATTTAGAAATTAGTATTTTTATTAATTGAATAATAATCAGAAAAAAAAAGTAATCTATACCTATTGTGTTCAATAACATTAGAGACGGTCAAATCTTTGACTTTTTAGTCGAGAGTAAATTTCGATTATTGTTGAACTATAAAACGAAAATGGAAAGAATCAACTTTTCTCAAGACAATTTCATTCATATTATCATTAAGAAAAGAAAATTTCCAAAAGTACAACACATTTTTATTAAGAAAGAAAGGGGAAAAAAAAAGCCCAAACTTGGGTCTTCTCAAATTCAATGATGACAACTTTGACATGTACAAGCCTTTGAAAAACCATCTATCAAAATTAAGTTCTACCTCTAAAAAAGGCACAAACAGAGGAAGAAAAGTATCAAAGCAGTATTAGGCATTCTCGGTGTAATGAGGCGGATAGTTTTGTACTCTTGGATGTGAGAGAGAGAAATTGTAAAGTACATCGATTTTGTATCCAACGGTCAATAGAGAGCTGATAAATTTGAAGAAGTACAGCCAACGATCTTAAGGAGGGAGCCTCGTTGCATCGGGAGCACCTAATAATTTACGGTCAAACCAGGGCATGATTGTACTCTTGGAAGATGAAAGTTTTTTGAACAAAATGGGACAGCCACTTTGAAGAAGCAAAGAAGAGCATTGCAATTGTGACAATGGTGGCCCTAGCTGCTGCTGAAATCACACTCTGCTTTGTCAATGCCACAGCTCCAATTGCAGCCATGGACATGAACTGCAGAGCCACCACACCTATCTTCATCCATTTGTATGCAGCATTGCAGCTTTCGCAATTCACCACGTGGCTCCGGTACCTGAAAATCGATAACCGAATGCGAAAAACGATCTTATTTCTTCGTAAGTGTCGTCCGCTTAAGAACTAGAATCTGTACGGTTTTGTTTTTTGATTATTCTAGTGTAAAGCTTTTGAACTAATGGAGATGTTGTCTTTACTTGTGAGCTGTTCGAGAATCGTATTTTTCTCTCTTCTCTCTCACTACAACAATTAAGATCTCATTTAGTTTCGAAAATTCTTGCAAAACCATCCCCTTAAAAAGATGCCAAAGAGGGTATAAAGTTAATTTTTTTTTTCAGAAGATAATTTTGTTTAGAACAAAAATTCAGTGAACATATTAAGATATGATTGCCATTTTTACTTGGACACAAATGGTTTAGTTCAGTTCGGTTTTGATTGGATTGATGGTTAGTTTAATTGATGTTTGGTTTGCTTTTTCCTCAAAAGAAGTCCATTCAACAATGGTTTTGGTAAAAAACTAAATCAAATCAATAGGTTTGTTCAACGTGGACTGCTTAGATACCTAAAAGGAAGAAAGGCCGTTTGGAGAGGGAGGCCATCACAATGTAGCAGAGTAAGAAGTATGAATATGGAAACGAGACATGGATACAACACGACGTGAACAAGGTGACACGTCATCTTTTAAGATCTAGGACATAGACACGGCACAAACACATTTAGTAACATATAAATTTTTTATAAAATATATATAATTTTTATACCCGAAGGAAAATCAAAATCAATAAATTTATGCATTTATATGCTTAAAAAAATGAGCTTAATGTATTTCACTTTTAAAATGTATTATTTTTGTTGGTCAGTATTGTGTCTATATAGTATACTTAACAAGTGTTCGATATGAACCTATACTGTCTTTTACAACCAGTGTTTGCCACACACCAATTGTGCTAAAAGTGTCACATACGTGTCCAACAAATATCAAAGTGTCCAAATATCCGACACGCTAGCCAAACTAAAGTGTCTGTGCTTCTTAGATAGTCGGTAGTTTCATACCGCTAGATATATGTGAAAGAAACTATAAAACCATTTTGAATCTATTTTCATCGTGACTGTCTCATCCAATAATTTTCGTTTTAGAGCGTAGTAGGAAAGTAGAGTCGAAGAAATGAGTGGATACCTTTCAAACACTTGTTCTCTAGGAGGCAGTGGAGGAAGGGAGCCAGAATATTTGCCTCCCCAATCAACTTCACCACCTGCATATTTGTTCAACCACCTTCTAAATCCAACCACCAATGCATCTGATTTTACAGGCACATAGCAAGCTTTATGCCAATTGGAAGGGCCTTTTTCCCTTAACTTATGTTCCTAAATTCATAACAAACATCATTAGGAACCGTACTCGATCGACACACGAAAACGTTATCCGCGAACGAAATTTCTTACCTCGATACGAAGAAAATACATGTCCGAATCTAGAATCATGTTCTGTTTCATATGAAATATCCATCGTGGAACAACATGGTTTATCCATTTCTCAAAGTTCCTAGGAAAAGCCCATATCAATCTACTTTTGCCTGGACTAACTGGGACACAGAAGAAAACAAGAAACGATCTTCGTTGCAAGATTTCAGCTGGCGGTTCCTGAACCAACAAAACTTTTCATGAATCAGAACCCGTCAAAAGCAAAAACAGAGGCCATGTTTGATAATCATTTGGTTTTTGAAAATTAAACTTATAAACAATACTTTCACCTATAAGTTTTTTTTTTTTTGTTTTGTTATCTATCTTCTTCTTTTTATGTTTTCAAAAATCATGTTAATTTTTTAAAACAAAAAAAAGTAGGCCGCCCTGTTTGATAACCATTTGGTTTTGAAATTAAGCTTATATAAACACTTCTCCCACCTATAAGTTTCTTTGTTTTTTCATCTATCTTCTTTCCATGTTTTCAAAAACCAAGCCAATTTTTGAAAACTAAAAAAACAGTAGTTTTCAAAAACTTGTTTTTGTTTTTAGAATTTGGCTAGGAATTCAAATGTCTTCTTAATAAAGATGAAAACCATGGTAAGGAAATGAAACAACCATAATTTTCAAAAACAAAAAATGTTATCAAATGGGACCATAGTTTTCAAAAACTTGTTTTTGAAATTGGTTGGGAATCCAAATGTGTCATAGATGAAAACCATTGTAAGGAAATTGAGAGAAAACAAACATAATTTTCAAAAACCAAAAACCAAATGGTTATCAAACGAGAGACCAAAGAAATGAAGTTAGGCTATTGTTCTAATAAACCTTTACATTTGCGGTCGATGATTGAGACTCATCGCTCTTTGTCTCTACATTTCCTTGAATCAACTCTGGATCAGGGTAGAAATAATAGATACAAGGTGCAACAAACTTTTGACGAAGCTTATCGAGTTTGCCAACATAACCATTTGCTTTCACCGTCTCGACGCTCAAATCAAGCGGTCCGCCGCCTTCTCTATCAGGTTTCTCTGTGAATGAACAACATACAACAGTTGTTAGTCAAAGCAATCCAGGTTGAGAGCCTCAAATGCAAGAGTTGAGAAGATAGAATTGGGAAAACATATCTGTTTAGTAATCCCGGTGGGGGTTCAACTATCCCATAGTGAGCATATGGAATATGGGCAGGGTCCATGAGGTTTTCTATCAATATCTCATATCTGAAAAACGCCAATTTTCAATCACAAAGTCACACATGTTAAGAAAAGACATTGCAACCGTTCGACATAAATCCTATGTAAGTAATCAGCACATGACTTTAACTCATTCCTTCTAAGCTCTTTATTATTTACGCTGTATGACCCCTATTGAGACGACCAGACCAATGCATTTGACATTTCAAACGGTATCGGAAACCAAATCGAGGGTTCGAAGTGATTACCCGTAGGCCATGTCTCTATTTCCCTCTAACTTAACATAAGATGGGTCGTCCAACTCAGGAATAAAGGGAGGTTTCTTCTTCAAAATGATATCTTTGAATTTGGGATCTGAGTTTGGCCAGAACCACACTATGCCATTCTGCACTATGCTTGGATATACAGCGACGCAGGCCTTCTTGGATGAGTGGATCTGCATATTGTTAATACCAATTGAAGTAAATGTTCATAATATTTGTAAATTCAGCCTTCATTTTTTTTTTCTTTTTGATGTTATTATTTATAAAATATATTAATTTTCAATTATATAATAGTGTATACATACATTTTAGATATTAAAATACCATTTTGATCAAAGGTTAGAGGCTTGAATTCAAAAGCGGTTCTACGTTGGGATCCAAGGGACACATGATTTCATTTTAACGCTAGAAGTTTAAAGTTTGTTTCAAAATGATCATTGGAGATACTTTTCGTTCAATTTACGAACAAAAAGTAATGTGTTTGCATGCGTTTTTATCGTATTTTTCATGTATGTGTTCACATAAGCAATAATAAATATGCTAACAAGAGCATGACTCAATTGACATAAAGCTTGTATCTTGACCAAGAGGTAAAATGATCAATCCCCCACCCCACATGTTGTCAAAAAAAAGAAGCAATAATAAATATACAAATATGTAATTTTTTGTCTATGAAATTAACGAAAAAAAACACTTTAAACGTTTTTTTGAAACAAACTTCAAAATTCAAGGGCTAAAATGAAACTTTAAAAAGTTTTGCAAGGATATTTTAATAATTTAATGTATAAATATTTTATATTTGTAATTATATGATTTAAATTTAGCGTTGGTCTGTTGGTGAGTTGGGAACAAGGTTGAGTTCATGCACCCTAGCAGGACCTGCGTTCGATACTTGGATAACGCTGGCTTTGACATTCTTTTTTTTTTTTTTTTTTTTTTTCATTTTTGGATATATATTTTTTTACTTTTAATTTAAAAATTTTGAATTTTCAATTTTATGTCTAATAATTTTTTTAACTTTAAAAATGTCTAATACATCTATGAACTTTCAATTTTTTATCCAATAGGTCTTAGACATATTGGTTTTTTAAATTTTAAGTATTTTATTAGACATATCTTAAACTTTCAATTTTGTAACTAATAAATACCTGAGTTAAGGATTATTAGGCACACAATTAAATTTTATGTATGATAGAACATTTAATTTGAAAAAAAAATCCGAATGAGTTAATGACTTATTAGATACAAAATTAAAACTTTAAGAATCTATTAAACACAAAATCGAAAATTCAGAAATCTAATAGATACTTCTAAAAGTTTCGTAGACTATATACACAAATTCAAAGCTCAGGGACTAAACTTGTAATTTAACCTAATATAAACTTGTGTCCTCCTAAGGTGAAGTTCTAGATCCACCATTACTCGAATCTCTCCCCCACATGTTGAGGTAAAAAAAAAAGGTCCCCTACTTCCATTTTAATCAATGTACTATTAAATATATAAATTTAGTTAGATACTTTCAATAAAATCTTAAAATTGTTCCTTTTATTAATTAAAAGTTTATTTTTATTTAACTTGATAAAATAATGATAATAATAATTTTCATTTAAAAGACTTTTTTTTTTTCTCTTTTTTGGGATGAAAAAGTTAACTAAAAACTAAGAGTAGAGACTGCTTTTAAGATTTATTGGAAGTAGGAGACTAAATTTGAACATTTGAAATGGACTAAAATAAAATAAGTACAGTATAGGGGACAAAAAAGTATTTTAACCTATTGTAAAACTATTACATTACAAATACGAAGGTAGAAATTCACACAATAATAGTAGAGTTACGTCTTAACTATCAAACTATGTTGATAAATGATAATATAAAATACTAGATCTAATATTGGTGGCATATATCTCTTTATATTTTATATACAACAGTTCAACCATGTCGTTATTAAACAAACTATTAAATTATCTATTATATCATCAATATAGATTAAAATAAATTTAATAATTTGAACATATATTCAACCTAATTTTTGTTTTAATAATTTTGATAACGAAATTTGTCATTTGGTATTTTGTTTTTATCATTAAACCTCAATTCACGTAATAAAGTTGAATTTCATACAAAACAAGACATTTGAGCTCGGAAGCTTAGGTCACGACTCACGAGTTTATATGATATAATACAAAATTAATATTTAATCCAATATAAAAATTCACGGACGATTAGCGAAACACATTTTTATATTATTATATAAACTCGATCGAAACAAAATATTTGAGTGAAAAGATAAATTATTATAAAATAATAGGAAAGTCTTTAAATGTAAAATTTAATATAAACATATCTCAATATATATATATATATATATATATAAACCAAAGTAACTATGACCAATAGGAAAACAAGCTTCAAGTTTCATCTTTATCCATCTACTCCATTTTGTCTTTGTACTTAGACCATTTATTCCTTATATTTCAAAAAAAAAAAAAAAAAACTGGTTTTATTTTAGTTTTTATAATTTCAAATATGTATATTTAGTCTTCCTACTTTTAATCAATCTTAAAATTAGTCGGAATTTAGCTAATTGTTATAATGTTGTACTGATAACTTGTCGTTTGAATCCCCCTTATCCACATATTATCAAAAAAAAAAAAAAAAGTCTCTAGACTTTTCTTATTATTATTATTTTCTATTAACCTTCCCTCTTAAGTTTCGCAAATTCCCATCGTTTCTTTTCTCATGTGAAAATTATTATTATTAATTTACCAAATTTGATAAAAATTAACTTTAAATTAACAATAAAAACTAATTTTAAGATTTATTGTAAATACATTAACTAAAAATGGGTTAAAATATCATTTTGATCAAAGTACTTTTGGTCCATATACTTTCAATAAATCTTAAATTTAGTCCTCCTTGTTGGTTTGAAATTAATTTTTTTTCCTCCTTGTTGGTTTGAAATTAATTTTTTTTTCCAAATTGATAAAATAATAATAATAATTTTTTTAAAAAAAGATACTATGTGAATATGTTTCTAATTTTTAAACTAAACAAAAAACAAAAAAAAAAAAAAGAATATGTTTCTAATATTTAGAAAGGAACTACAATCATGGGTATGTTTGGAATGACTTTCTAAGTGTTTAAATAAGTGTTTTTAACTAAAAGAAATGTTTTTAAACACTTAAAAAGTCATTCATGAAAACTTAGGCCTCATTCGATAACCATTTAGTTTTTTAAAATTATGTTTGTTCTCTTCCCATTTCTGTACATTAAAAAAAAAAAAGTCCGTACAATAGTTTTCATATTTGTTAATAAGACACTTAAATTCTTAATCAAATTCTAACAACAAAAACGTTTTTTTTTTTAAATTACTTTATTTTTTAGTTTAGGATTTAGGTAAAATGCAAGAAAAAGGTCTGATGACATAACAAAAAAATTTATAGATAGAAATTACCTTTATAAGCCTAATTTTCAAAAAATAAAAGCCAAATGATCATCAAATTTTGACTCAATTTTTGAAAAGAGATAACTTAAGTCCCGTTTGATAACTGTTTGGTTTTTAAACTTATAAACAACACTTCTAACTTTAAGTTTGTTTTTGATTTTTTTTGTTTTTAGAATTTGGTTAGGAATTCAAGTGTGTCTTAAAAAAAAAAAAAAAAAAGAGTCTAATTTTCAAAAACTAAATGGTTATCAAACGGGGCTCAATGTTTATTGGTCGTCAAACGTGGTTTACAAGTATAGGAACGGATGGAAGAAGGATTACCGGAGGGCCATCGGAGGGAGCTTGAGGGATGAATTTACAGTGACCAGAGCCACCGAAGCACCATCCATGGTAAGCACACTGCAATCTTCCCCACTGATCGATCCTCCCTTCGGACAACGGCGCCAATCGATGAGGACAACTATCATCGAACACCTTCCACGCATTCTCGTTCCTGTCCCACCACACCACCACATCCAGCCCCATCACCGTCTTCCCAATCGGCACTCTCTTGTCCAAATCGCACACCGGCATCACCGGATACCACTCCGCAAACCAATCGAACTTCTCCTCCTCCGCCGCAGACGAATCCTCCGGCTGTTCTGTAGCCACGAAATCCGACGCCATCGCTTCGCACTTCCTCGACGCACATCGCTTCGTCGTCGCGGCCTCGAAATCGAAAGAGGATCTGATCAGTCTCGGCGGCGGATTCCGATTCCAGGCGACGCTGCGGGGCCTGCCGGCGGCGGCTAGGGCTCTGTCGATTGGGATTGGGATGTGAAGTGGATGAGGGGAAGAGATTCTGGCGATCGCCATGGCTGATTGAGAAGGAAATTGGCGATTGGATGGATTTTGAAGTTGGAATTAAGGTTTGAAATTGTGGAAGTCAAACTTGGATTTGATCGAAGTTGCAGAGAAGAAAAATGGAAGACGAAAAGTTTGAAGACTTTTCCGCCATTTTTTTTCCCATTTCTTTTTGTTCTTTGAATGAGACTTTTCATGAGATTTGGCGGGAATGAAGGATGAAGTTGGGAAATCCTAGGCTTGGAATGGAAGTGTGTCAATTTTTTTTTTTTTTTTTGGTTGAATATGCAATTTCGTCCTATTTTTTCGAGCAAAGTTAAATGGATAAGACGTCAATTATCATTTCAATGTTTTAATTCTCTACTTGGCCAATGTGAGCATAACTCAGCGATAATTGACATATATCTCTGATTGGTAAGAGGTTTGAATCTCCATACCATCAATCGTTGTGTTGTACTAAAAAAAAAAAAATCTCTACTCAATGATTTAATTTTTTTTAAACTATACTTTTTTAACAATAAAAAAATAAAAATAAAATAATTCAATTGATTAAAAAAATTATAACTTGATTAAAGGTTGGAATTTCTACCTTTGCTAAATGAAAGCTTTTTGTGAATTTCTTGTGAATCATGTTGGTCACTTTCTTGTGATGCAATGTGGAAGGAGAGAGAACGACGGAGGAACGACTTGGCTTGGGTATTATGAGACCATACTGGTAGCCTCGTCGATGCTTGTGGTTAGGCGATGGCAAGAGGCGTACAATGTTAATGTGTTGGAAATGATGGCAAGTGAAGTTATACTGAGAAAGATTACTCAACTTGATCATCGACCTTTAATTGTTGAATTTGATAATATGGGTAGAAGTCATTTGACTGTTGAACCAAGATGAGAAAAATCTATCGATCACGAACGAGGTGATCTAGTTTACTCTTCCTTTAATTGTAATTGTGTTTGTTTCTTGTTGTTCTTCAAAAGGAGTGAGGAAGAAAAAAAAAACTTGGTGAGTTTCTATGTTTGAGTTTAATAAATTTATAAAATTTAAAAAATATTATTAAATGTTTCAACTTTTAATTTTACCTCTAATAAGTTTTTTAGTTTTAAACATTTCTACTAAATTTTTAATTTTTAATTTTATGAAAATTTTTCTTCTTGCATTCATCCAGTTTTTTTGCACGTGCCTTATTCTTTTGTATATTAAAACTCATAAAAGTATAGGTGGGCCCACGATTTTGGAAAGAAAAACTAACTCACTTTGTCTTCCCTTTCAAAAATAATAAAAAATTTCTCCTATTTATTTTTCCAATATTTTGACTATTTGTCTTCAATATTCATTTTTACTTTAAAATCAATTCAACACTTTTTTATTTTCTTTTTGGTCTTTTTCATCTTCTTATTGAAAAAAATGATTTAGAGGAAATGAAAAAGAGAAAATAAAAATGTGAAATAGATTTTAAAATAATAATGTCGAAGAAAAAAAATGAATTGATGAATAAAAAAAAAAGATAAAAAAGTCAATATATGATGGAAAATAATAATAAATAGGCGAGTAAAATTTTATTAATATTTATTTTCTTAAAAGGATAGGTGTGGAATAGACTTTGGGGGTAAAATTTTTCTTCCCGAATAGTGGGTCCCACCTATATATTTTTTTAATAGAGTTTTAATACAAAATAAATGTGATTCTTTTTTTAGTTAAATTATGGTTAAAATACCATCTTGTTCTTTTTTTTAAGAAGAAAATACCATCTTGTTCTTTGTTTGCTCATGAAGCGTTATAATACACATTTTTTTTTTCAAAAAAAAAAAAAAAAATACCATCTTGTTCTCAAAAAAAAAAAAAAAAAAAAAAAAAAAAATTAAAATTAAAATACCATCTAAGTCTGGTTCCATTTTAGTCCCTATATTTTTAAATATTCAATTTTAATCTTTATATTTTCAATAAATCTTGAATTTAGTCTCAAGTTTATGACTATCTTTAACAAAAACAAATTAGTTGATATTAGCATTTACTCTATAAATTTTAGAAAGACATTCATATTATATATTTTCGTGAGTAAAAATTATTGTTATTCTATTATCATTTTGGAAAAAAAAAAATAACTTCAAACTAACAATAATAAGGACTAATAAATTAAAATTTAATGAAAAACTACAAAGATCAAAATTGAACGTTTGAAAATATAAACACTAAACTGGAACAAGTCTCGAAGTACATGACCAAAATGACATTTAAACCTGAAATTATAATTTTTTTAATTCATTATTAAAATACATTGTTTAGAAATTTTATTATTTGAATATTGTTGTTCTAAATCCACATCTATACAACACGCAACATCATGTTGTAATTTATTAAAAAAAACAAATTGTATGTAGGTCGTCTCTTACCTCGTAATTTAGAACAAAAAAAAAGGTCATTGTAGATAACATTCAATTTAAAAAAAATGGCGTCGTTAGTAGGTCGTCTTATTATTATTATTTATTTATTTATTTAAAAAAGAGTGCACTTGGCTTTTGTGGGTAGGTACCACCTACCAATTTTTAAAATAACTAGTTGGTCGTCTAGACCAGCAACTGTTTTTTTTAAAACCCGTTCCTCAACACTTTGATATTTCGTCGGAAAATTTTTAGTATTACGATAGTACATATTCCCTCCATTTAGCATTTGATATGTCATTTAACAATTATTTAATGATATAATATTTTGTTTCATGAGTTCCATACCATTCTTAAATAGTTTTTTCATGACAAACAATAAATGGAGGTAGTACTTTACTACTAGAATTTTTCCCATATGTTGTTGCCCCACTTGTATTTTTATTTTTAGATTAAATTACAAGTTTAATTCCTGAACTTTCAGGAATTTATCAATTTGGTCCTTAAACTTTAAAAAGTATCAAATAGGTCCTCGAATTTTCATTTTTGTTTTCAATAGGTTCCTAAACTTTAAAAAAGTATTCAGGTAGGTTCTGAAACTTTCACTTTTGTGTCCAATAAGTTCTTTAACTTTCAACTTTGTGTCTAATAAGTCCTTAACATATTCGACATTTTTTAAGATTCACAAGCCTACTAGATACAAAATACTGGAAGTTTAGAATCTCGAAAGGCATAAAATTCAATTTTATATCTAATAGATTGATTAACTTTTAAAAAAATCTCAAATGTGTCAGAAACTTATTAGACAAAAAATCGAAAATTCAGTGACCTATTAGACAATTCTAAAGTACAAGGATTTATTAGAAATTAAATTGAAAGTTCATGAACCTATTAGACATTTTTTAAGTTTAGGGATTTAATTGATACAACTCTGAAAGTTGATGGACTAAATTTATAATAAAACATTAATTTAATTTAATTTTAGTTTAGTTATTATTATTATTATTATTTTGCATTTCAGTAGAGAAGCGTTTTTGTGGTTGTTTGGATCAACAAATGAGCAAAAAGTTCGATGATCACAAAACTTTTTTTTTTTTAAGGAAATAAGTTGTTGGGTTTTATGTTGGATTTATTCCGTTTTATATTGGATTGTTAGATTTTGTTAGATTAATCAATTTAATTAAATAATTAACTTAGGGAAAAATACACTTTTGGTCCCTGAGGTTTGGGTTAAGTGACACTTTGATCCCTGAGTTTTCAAACTCAACAAAAATACCCCTGAGGTTTGAGATAAGGAGCACTTTGGTCCCTGCCGTCAAATTTTCTGTTAACTTTTAACGGTTGCTGACGTGGCACTATTATTTTAATATAATTTTTTTTTTATTTTTTTAAATAAAAAATATTAAAAAAAATAAAATATTAATATTTAATTATTTTTTTATTATTTCTCTCTTTCTCTCTCATCTTCTTCTTCTCCATCTTCCTTCTTCTCTATCTTCTCCCTCCTCCTTCTTCTTCTTCCTAAGTCCGGCCACCACTCGCCGCCGCCAGTCGCCGGCGACTGAATTTTTTTTTTTTTTCTTCTTTCTCCTTTCTTCTTCTTCCCTTCTTTCTTCTTCTCTTCTTTCTCTTCAATGTTTTTTTAAAAAAAAAAAATAAAAAATGAGAAAAGGGAGGGAGGAGGGACCTCCCTCCTCCGTGTCCGTGTCCGACGCCGGAGGGACCTAAAATAAAACAAAAAGAACCAATTATTATTCCAGGTTCTTCCATTGTTCTTTTATGTACTATTTGTATCTGTGTATGGATGTGAGTGAAACAGAAAGAGAGAGCATCTCTATAATCTTTCAAACTTGAGGTAATCTTAACAAAGGGCACAGTGGTAATTTTTACCTAAGGGCATGGTTGTAATCATGGAAATGGAAGTTTTTGTAAATGAAATGAGAAAGCCACCTTGAAGCAGCAAAGCAGAGTACAGCCATAGCCACCATCCCAACTCTAGCAGCTCCTGATAATACCAAACTCTGCTTTGTTGCTGCAAATATTCCAAGTGAAGCAATGGAGATGACCTGCAACACAACTTCCAGTGCATTCAGACCCTTGTATGCCACACTACAACTGCTGCAGTTCACCACATGAGACCAGTACCTGAAACCATTCCCCGATTCTCACTTTCAGGTTTCTTTCAGGTATGGAAATATCGGTGTCGATGAACATGAAGAATAAAATACAGAACAAAATGCAGAAACATGATAGGAAGGGAACTAGGTGGAGGTGACATGCTCTGTGCATGAATGATTTTCAAATAATTCACATTATTTGCAGAAGTTATTTTTATTACAAATTTATTTGCAAAAGTTTCGTGGAAGTTGAAATTCAAACCTCTTATCCCTCGATTAAGAGTACATGCCTTAACCAAGTGAGTTTTGCTCAAGTTGGCCCTTAACTTGAACAATAATTAGGGTTGTGCTCAAAAGAAATTCAGATAAATGTGCAAACTTGGATACTTCTATAAGTTAGATTATTTGTGAAAATAAGCAATGAAAAGCGAAGGGAAAAAGGTTAAAAAGTAATTATCCAAGCATTATTTTCACTGAGTTTTTATTTTAAAAAGCAAAAGACTTTTTTTTTTTTAGCTGAACTGCTGAAGTATGTCAGACCACATTTAAGTCGGGAAGACTTTTGCAAAAGTATAAGCTCTAACTTAGATGCATTTCAACTAAACCCATGAAACTCATATGATGTTATTATTATTATTATTTTTATATCCGGGAGTGTCCGTAGGATACTAAATTCCAGGTAAGCGGCCATCATGAATTGAACTCATTCCCTTTTAAGTTTATATTTCTCTTAGGGTTCTTATTGACTACTAGGCCAACCCAGAATGGTTCTCATATGATATCATTATTATTATATCTAAGGCAGGTAAATCATGGCCACCATATCTGAACTACGATCTCATTGATATGGGAGTTCATAACTCGTGGATTGAAATGAATTAGTCTGCATCTAACATACTGAAGCCGTGAAAGAGTTACCTGTCCATCAGCTGTTCCTTCGGAGGCGATGGAGGAAGAATGCCGCTGAACTTGCCTCTCCAATCAACATGACCATCTGAATATTTGTTCAACCACTTTCTGAAGGCTACCACTTTGGCGTCTGACTTGGTCGGCACAAAACAAGCTTTCTGCCAATTTGAAGGACCGACATCCAAAATTTTCCTCTCCTGTAAAAATGTACTCAAAATAATTATACGATGAATATGAATAATGAATTCATAAAACCTCATACTTTCTGTTTAAGTGAAAAATAAGAGAGGTTTTTAATGGTGATGATGAAGTTCTTCCAACAGCAAAACAGAAATGCAAAATGGAGAAAATAGTAGACAATGAAAAAATTAAGATTGAGGCTCATTCATAACATATTTTTTCTTCGAGTACACTAGTGGTATTTTGCCATCACATATAATGACGGTGAACTTTGAGAGTAATTCGCTGAACTTTTGAACCATCCAGAACGTCCAGATATTATCGGCAAGTTGAAATAATGAACATTCATAGAGAGTCACTACTCAACCATTATAAAAGTTTGTTCTATACTTTGAAAAACTTATGCAATGTTCTGAAAATATGAAAGTCATTACCTCCACGTGAAGAAGATACAAATCCGAATCTAAGATGAGGTTTTGTCCCAAATGGAAGACCCATCTCGGAATAATTCGATTAATCCCTACAGCAAAATTTCTCAGAGATACAAATATTAATCTGCTTCGACCCGGACTAACGGGAATACACATAAATATTAGCATCGCTTTTCTCTGTGACGTGTTTGGGGCTACCTGATACAACCAAAGAAGAATCCCCAACAGTGGAGAGAAATAAATCTAGAAACTGCCAAGAGTAAAAAAAAATTATCACCAAGAAACATGAGTAAAAGAGGTTTCTAGATTCTTACCGTATTGTTTTCAGCCGATAAGAGAGTTCCATTATCTTGGTGTTTTGGATTGCTTTCCTTAGACCTTAGACTAAAAGAAGTGTAAAATACACAAGGTGCAAAAAACTTGCTATTTCCTAGTTCCTGATTAGTGATGAAACCATATGCGTTTAAGTCTCTCACAACTATTTCAATTGGTTTGCCTCCTTCTCTATCTGCTTTCTCTGTGAATTCCATAGATATTATCCATCAGATCCAATTAAAGATGGGAAAAAAATATTAATTCGTTTTTTCCCACCCCAAAATACTCATCTGTTCTTGGGCTGTTGCATTCCCATTATCCCATAATGGGCATATGGGACATGTGCTGGGTCCATAAGATTCTCAGTCAAAACCTCATACCTGAAAGTGCAAAAAGACAGAGTAATTGAGTAAAAAGAGAGGTATTCTCTATAGTCTTTTTTTTTTTTTGCATAAGAATATTCTCTATCATCAATGTTATTGTTAACCTGCACAATTCACCCTCTTTGGTTCTACTATGACTTAGCTAGTAATCAGTCTTTTAGAATGAGATTCACCTAGCTGTATTTAATCATGAAGATTAGGTAAGTAGCTAACCCTCTTTCACCATTCTTGGAAGGATAAGGTCATGATCTTTCTGTTAAATAAGATTTCCTCATCTTACAATCAATCTTCTATCAGTGGGGATTGAAAAGGGGAAAAAAGAAAGAAAGAAAGAAAAAGAGCACAGTTTTGTTATGTCACTCAGATCTACAACTAGACTGACGCAGACCAATATTAAATAGAATGCAAACAGCTAAAAAGTGACAATTTGTCTCTCCATACCCATATGGAAGATCTCTGTTACTGATCAACTTGGTATAAGACGGATCGTCCAATTCGGGGACGTAAGGGGGTTTTTTCTTCACTAAAATATCCTTGTACCGTGGATCACTATTTGGCCAAAACCATAACATGTCATTCTGCACGATGCTAGTATAAACAGCAACACATGCCCTCTTGGATGTGTGAACCTGTAATATATCACCGGAAGAAATTATATCTTGTTCAAATATTTAAAGTTTGGCTAATATGACCGCAATACTTAATCTTTTAATTATCTTAGAGTACGACTGTCTTGGTAACTTCTGAATACAATGGCACTTTCAATCGTTATGTCATCAGATTCTGAACAATGTTCACCAATAGAATAACACACACTAATGACAGAAATAGAAAGTAAAATTCAATTCTGAATAAGTTAAATCATTTAGTCAGTTTTACAAAAGTTTTCCCCATAAGTTCGTCACAGAGAAGTAATGGAAAATATTAACCAAGAAAATGCCACACCAGGAAGAATCTTGAGAAAAAGGATGAGATTACCAATGAAAATACGTCAAAAGCTTATCAATTTAGTCCTAACTCACAGCTAGTCTAAGAACATTATGCATACAACTTTCAGCAATCAAGAAAAATTGCGTTTGATTATCCAATAAGAAATGTATCCATTGAGAAAAATTCTTCTGATTTGTCATCCAAATAAATCATGATTCTTAGTAAGCACGGTTTCTCCAAAGTGGTACCCAACCATATTATCACAGAACAAAAACGATGAGATGACAAGATTCACCAGTGTTGATTTGAGTTCGCTCAAAAGCAGTAAGTAATGAGTAAATTATAAATTTAGTGTTGTGTCTAACTTTAAAAAGTTTTCTAAACTTTGAAATGTTTAATTCTGCGTAATCTCTATCATTAACACTGTTAACTAAATTTAAATAATGGCATGAGATATCTATTGAACCAACATCCAGAGCTCGATGTAGCAAAAGGCAGTCGACAACTGAACAAAATAAAGTGGCAGCAAGCAGCTTACGAAAACTCTTTTGCTTATTACATCGTATCAAATCTGGCAACTAAAGTTAATTTGTTATTTGTTATATTGACATTCTTGTTTATTTACTAAATCATGTCAAACCAACTAATGCTTGTCCAATAATCATGTCAAGTCACCATTAGAGACAAAACAGAATCACAATCCAAATTCCAAGATGTAATCAAAACTAAGTTCAAGATTAAATAGATACAACCATAAAGTTCAGTCTCTAATTTAAGCAGAGCAATACACAACAAAGGCATAAACGTAAGTTCACAATTCACATGAAGAAGACAGTAGAATTATTACCGGAGGGCCGTCGGAGGGGGCCTGAGGGATGAACTTACAATCGCCGGAGCCATTAAAACACCAACCATGATAAACACATTGCAATCTCCCCCACTGATCAATCCTACCTTCAGACAACGGAGCCAATCTATGAGGACACAAGTCCTCAAACACCTTCCAGGCACTCTCATTCTTATCCCACCACACCACCACATCGATCCCCATCACCGTTTTCCCATGCGGCACTCTCTTGTCGAGGTCACAAATCGGCATAATCGGATACCACTGCGCATACCAATCAAATCTCTCCTCTCGCCGTTCACTCTCGGCCTCAACCTCGAACGAATTCGCAGATTCTTCCGTCGAAATGGCGGATGATATGCTCGCAAAGAGCTTGAATCTCCGACTGTGTCTGTTAATCGATGAAGAAGACGACGAGGGCAATTGATGAATAATCTGCATACATGGCTTCGGAAATTGGGATTTGTTCAGTTTGGATGTGAAGTGCAGTGGAGCAGAAGAGAGTTTCAGAACGTCCATGGCTGAAGCTTGGATTCCGAATGGAGGAAGTTACGAATTATATGCTAAGATTGTTACAATAATAGCATGATTTCTAGAAAGAAGAAGAAGAGCGAAGATTTGAGCAACTTTTGTGGCCATGAATTGTCCACGCATTCTCATTCCTGTCCCGCCACATCACCAAATCCAGCCCCATCCCTTTCTTCGCAATCGGCACTCTCTTGTCCAAATCGCACCCTGGCATCACCGGATACCACTCCTCAAACCAATCAAGCTTCTCCTCCACCGCCGCCGATTCCTCCGGTTGTTCTGTAGCGACGAAATCGGATGCCATGGCTTCGCACTTCCTGGACGCATTTCGGTTCGTCGCCGCCTTGAAATTGAAAGAGGATCTGCGGGGATTGCGACGGTATGAGAGTTGGGGTTTGGTTCGAGTGGGAATGAAGTTTGAGGATGCTGGTGATCGCGGCCATGGATTGCCACCAGAGGAAATTGCAGGTATGTGATGGAGATCGAAATTGAGATTGATTTGGAGAATGAACATGATTTTGATTTTTTTGAGAAACTTTGTGGATTGTATTGAAAAAGTTTAGGGGAAAAGTTGAATTGGATTGGATGTTTCGTTTGCGCTTTGTATGAATGATTGAGAACAGGTACGTACACCACCATGGTTTTTAGACTCGTCGTATGCCGTACTGCAATTGAATTGTTTTGGTGATGTTTGATTTCTTTGTATGAGTTAAATTATTAAAAACACATGGATATGACGTTGGTTTTAAATATATTGTTGAACTTTCAACTCTGAATAATAATTCAAACATAGTGCAACTGACATAAATTTGTACGAATAACCAAAAGTCTTGTGGTTCAAATCCCACCATATTGTTACAATATGTGGGGTGAGAGATTTGACAATACTTAGGTTTTAATTTTTGTATAATTTTACTCTTGAACTTTTGACAATATGCGCGTATAGAATTGAGCTACGAAATTTACGATGTTTGATTAAGGTAATACTTTATTCAAATGTGAGTTCGAAATAAAGACATATTCGATTGTAAATCTACTGTGATAGATTTCCAAAATGTGTTTTCTCCTAGGGTGGGGATTTTTAGCTTTTTATTTTAAGAAACTCATCTGAGTTCTTTCCTAAACAAAATCCTTAACCTTTGTTGTTTTCTTGATTAACAAACTTAAAGATAAGAGATCGAAATCTCCAATTATGTTGAAGGTAGAAAGTAATAAATATCTTATTGAGGACATCAAATTCTATAGAAATTCAGGGGACTTGAAAGGGTTGCTTCTTACTTCTAGAGAATCGAATCAATGTGCCAACGCACTTGCTGTCCATGCCCGAAGCAATCGAGTCGATGGTGTCTGGATTGAAGAAGCCCCCTCTTGGGCGTTGCCGTTCGTCAGGCTCGACGGGGGAGAAGGAAGAGCGAAAGGTTGATGATAAAAGATTGTATGGCGTGGGTTTCTTCCGTCTTCTTTTTTCTTAGTTTGTCTTTTCGTTTTCTCTCTCAAAAAAAAAAAAGAAAAAAAAAAGATAGTAATAAATATCTTATTCACTTGTTTATTGTCGAATTGACAACTATTATTCTTTTAGTACATAAGATCTAAAAATGAAGATTTAAATTTCTAAGCTTAAAGGAAGGAATATATGAAGTTCGTTTTGACATTTAGATTAACTACTTCTGTTGTTGTCGTTATTCTAAAAGTTTTAATTAAAAAAAGAATCTTAGAATGTGCCACCATAAGTATGACTAAAGTTCACGACACCAAAATGAAGTTTTCTTTGTTGACCATTCTATTTAACACCTTACTTCTTTGTCAATCTAAATATGTAGATATGTAGACATAGGACATAAAATTTAATCTATCAAGCAAAACTCAAATTTTCTCTTCACTTTTGTGTGGGAGGAGCGGTTTAAGAGGACAAAACAAGTCACTAAATAAGCAAAGTTGTTTTGACCTCCAAATTTTGTAAGAGATATGATTATTTTAGAAACAACCAATCAAATTTATATGTCACATGCTCAACTGTCACAATCGCACTCTTTCGAACTCACAAGCGATTGTGCGGCACTTACTCTCGCTCACGAGTAAGTCAGCCAATTCTATTTTCGGATCGCCGGTGGCACAAAGGGCCTATCTCGCAACCTCCGCCCTCGTTCTTGGAAAACGGTTTTAGAAAATGGGGTTAGAGAAAAAGTTTTAGAAAACATTTTGAATGAATATTAGTTGCGCGGACTATTAAGTAAGAAAGGGACAACAACAGCTTGATAGCAAACAACTCTTGGGTAGGAAGGTTTGACAACTCTCAAGGAAATTCTTTAAGAAAATGTATTATTCTTCAAAAATCATAAAATTGATGATTTTAAAACATTAAAGAATTAAATTTAAAAAAAAATTGTTGAATTTAAAAAATTGAAAATGAAATTAAGAATTCCCACACTTCAGGGACCATTTTATATATCTAGTCTAAAATCTACCACAATTCTTAAATTGTCACACTTCAGTTCACATGAGATTTTATTGGATTTTTTGCACTCCATAACCTTATATAAAAATGTAGTATAGTCATTGACAGACAATTTATTTTCAGCATCCAAGATTCAACAACAGGTGAATTTAAAATTATACAAAAAGAACCAATTATTAATCCAGTTTCTTCCATAGTTCTTTTACATACAATTTGTATTTGTGTGTGGATGTGAGTGAAACAGAAAGGGAAAGCATCTCTATAATCTTTCAAACTTGAGGTAATCCCAACAAAGGGCACTATGGTAATTTCACCTAAGGGCATGGTTGAAATCATGGAAATGGAAGTTTTTGTAAATGAAATGAGAAAGCCACCTTGAAGCAGCAAAGCAGAGTACAGCCATAGTCACCATCCCAACTCTAGCAGCTCCTGATAATACCAAACTCTGCTTTGTTACTGCAAAAATTCCAAGTAAAGTAATGGAGATGACCTGCAACACAACTTCTAGTGCATTCAGACCCTTGTATGCCACACTACAACTGCTGCAGTTCACCACATGAGACCAGTACCTGAAACCGTCTCCCCGTTTCCGACTTTCAGTATTGTCGGGTATGAAAATATCGATGTCGATGAATTAATGTATAAAACAAGAATGTGCGAAAGCATGACAGGAAGGGGACTTGGTGGAGATGATATGATCTTGTGTGTGAATGATTTTCACATTATCTGTACAAGTTTTGATGGTAGTGAAACTCACTAACGAGCTTCAACTTGAACGATGATCTAGCGATTGTTTCGTAGTTGTGGTAGAATCCAAATAGAACCAAACCAAGTAATTTGAGATACTTGGATCCTCAATGCGAGAGATCACTCAAGTATTAATTAACTGAATCAATGTCTACCTTCTCCTTTCCTACTCCCTCTATTTATAACAAATAACCATAACAGCTTCCCCAACCAATTAGAGATCAATATTCCTAATTCCATCCTAATCCAATTCCTATCAAGTTGTTCTCTAAAAGAGTTTTTTTTGTTTTGTTTTAGATTGACCACTTTTGAGTGGCTAGTGAGAGTAAAAAGATGAATGTGCGAACTTCTAGATTATCTGTGAAAATAAGGAAAGGAAAAGCAAGAAAAACAAGTTAAAAGGTAACTATCCAAACATTTGTTTACTGAGTTTGTATATTAAAAAGCAAAAGACAGTTTCTCAAAATACCCCAAACAGCCCTTGAATCACACCCAGTTCCAAAGAATAAGGATAACTGAAAGGGGTATCAAAAAGGTCTTCAAGTTTCTGATTGGAGCTGAAGGAAAACTGTCAAACCATATTCTCTACAAGTCATGAAGACTTTTGCAAAGACTCGGTAGCAACGAACATAATTGGATTTTAAGGTCTAACTTATATGCATTTCGACTAAATACACGAGAAAAACACATTTGAAAAAATGATAACAATAATAATAAGAAACACACATTCTATTATTATTATTAGGGGCAGTTGCATAGATGGCAAATTGGACCAAATTAATAGCAAATATAGCACCATTGCAAACTAATTGCAAATATAGCAAAATTAATTGTACAAGACCAAAAAGTTGTTGTCAGATTCTATCCGTGTCTATCACTGATAGACTCTGATTATTCAAAGTATATCAGTGTCTATCGCTGATAGACTTCGATTAATCAAAATCTATCAGTGACTATCACTGATAGACTTTGATTAATCAGAGCCTATCAGTGATAGTCACTAATAGATTTTGATTAACCAAAGTTTATCAGCGATAGACACTGATAGACTCTAAATAATCGGAGTCTATCAGTAGACTGATATATCTGATTAATCAGAGTCTATCGCTGATAAACTCTGATAATCATAGTCTATCAGATAGACTCGGATAGATTTTGCTATATTTGCAATTTTTTTTACATTGTACTATATTTGCTATTAATTTGGTTCAATTTGCCACCCACTGCAATTTTCCTCTAAGGTAGGAAAATCATGGCCAGTGGCCACCATGTTATTGGAGTTTGTAACTCATGCATTGAAATGAATATGTGTGCATTTAACATACGGAAGCTGTGAGAAAGAGTTACCTGTCCATCAGCTGTTCCCTTGGAGGCGATGGAGGAAGAATGCCACTAAACTTGCCTCTCCAATCAACATGACCATTTGAATATTTGTTCAACCACCTTCTGAAGGCAACCACTTTGGCGTCTGACTTGGTTGGCACAAAACAAGCTTTCTGCCAATTCAAAGGACCGACATCCAATATCTTCCTCTCCTGTAAAAGTATACTCAATAAATATACGATGAATATGAATTCGTAGAACATAATACTGTAGTAAACAAGCAGGAATCATAAGGTACAGGTTAAGAGAAAAATTCATCCCAGAGAACCGAACTAACTATTTAATGGTGTGATGATGAAGTTCTTCCAACAGAAAAACAGAAATGTGAAATGGAGAACGTAAAAACAATGAAAACATTTAAGATTGAGGCTCATTCATAACATATTTTTCTAATGCTATTGCCATCACATGTAATGAGGGTAAGCTTTGAGGTTCATTTCATCAGACAATGAGAGTAATTCAATAAACTTTTGAACCATCCAGTTACTCCCAAATATTACCATTGTAAAAGTTTGATCTATACTTTGAAAAACTTAAGCAATGTGCTCAAAATATGACAGTCATTACCTCCACATGAAGAAGATACAAATCCGAATCAAAGACGAGGTTTTGTCCCACGTGGAACATCCATCTCGGAATAAACCAGTCTATCCATACAGCAAAATTTCTTAGTGGTATAAATATTACTCTGCTTTTACCCGGACTAACAGGAATACAAATAAATATTAGCATTGTTTTTCTCTGTGATGTGTTTGTGGCCACCTGAGGCAACCAAAGAAGAATCATAAATAATACCCAAGAGTGGAGAGAAATATATCTAGAAATGCTAAAGAGTAACAAATTTTTCATCACCCAAAAACGTGTAAAGGAGCTTTCCTAGATTTCTTACCGTATTGTTTTCAGCCGATAAGAGAGTTCCATTGCCTTGGTGTTTTGAATTTCTTTCCTTGGACCTTGGACTAAAAGAAGTGTAAAATACACAAGGTGCAAAAAACTGGCCATTTCCCTGTTCCTGATCAGTGATGAAACCATATACATCCAAGTCTCTCACAACCACTTCAATTGGTTTGCCTCCTTCTCTATCTGCTTTCTCTTTGAATTCCACATATATTAGCCATTAGATCCAATTAAAGATAGAAAAAGAAATATTAAATAGTTATTTTCCATCCCAAAATACTCATCTGTTATTAGACTGTTGGCTTCCCATTATTATCCCATAATGGGCATATGGGACATGTGCGGGGTCCATAAGATTATCAGTCAAAACCTCATACCTGTAAGTGCAAAAAGACAGAGTAGTTGAGTATACATAGAGGTCTTCTCTACTCACTCGAGCTCCTTTCATTTCATCAATGTTAGTGTTAACTTATACAGCTCACCCTCTTTGGTTCTACTTTGAATTAGCAAGTAGGTCTTTTACGATGAGATCCATCTCACTAACACTGTAATAGTATGAAGATTAGCTAAGTAGCTGACCGTTTTAGACCTTTCTTGGAACTTGGAAGAATAAGCTCAGCATCTTTCTGTTAAATAGATTTCCTCAGCTTACAATCAATCTGCTTTCGGTGGAAAAAGAAAAGGAAAAAAACGAAAAGGAGCCCATTTTTCCCATGCCACACAGATCCACACATTTCCATGCTAAGTTCATCCACATCTGACCTTTCTCCCGTCCTAAATTGTTAGGTACCCAAACTCAGAAAATGCTAATATAAAGCAGATGGAAATATATAGCAATATTATAGAGAAATTACGATATAACAATAGCCTTTCAAGAGGGTTATGTCTCTCCTAAAGTCCCTCAATGGACAATCTACAAAATAATTCCCTATTCTAAGAACCCTAACTCCCCTATTTATAAACAAGACACCACCACTAATGACCATTATGCCCTTACTAATATTCTACTACTATCTCTAATGCACCCCCTACTAGTACTCTCACATCAATCCTCTACAACTAGACAGACGATTAAATAGAATGCAGAAAATTAAAAAGTGACAATTTGTCTCTCCATACCCATACGGAAGATCTCTGCTACAAATTGACTTGGTATATGACGGATCGTCCAATTCGGGGATGTAAGGGGGTTTTTTCTTCACCAGAATATCTTTGTACTGAGGATCACTATTTGGCCAAAACCATAACATGCCATTCTGCACAATGCTAGGATAAACAGCAACACATGCCCTTTTGGATGTGTGAACCTACAATGTATCACCGGAAGAAAAATAGCAAATCTTGTCCAAATGGTAAATATTTAAATTTTGGCTAATATAACCAAAATACCAAATCTTTTAACTATCTTAGAATCTGACTATCTTGGTAACTTCTGAATATGATGGCACTTTCAATCGTAATATGTCATCAGATTATGAAAAATGTTCACCAATAGAATAATATGCACTAATGACAGGATAGAAAGTAAGATTCAATTCTGAATCTAAGTTAAACCATTTAGTCAGTTTTTCAAAAGTTTTCCTTCCCCATAAGTTCATCACAGAGAAGTAATGGAAAATATTAACCAGGAAAATGTCACAGGGAAGAATCTTGAGAAAAAGGATGAGATTGCCAATGAAAATCCGTCAAAAGCTTATTAATTTAGTCCTTCTAACTCAAAGCTAGTCTAAGATCATTATGCATACAACTTTCAGCATTCAAGAAAAATGATTACAGTATTATCCTATACAAAATGGATCCATTGAGAAAAATTATGTTCTTCTGATTTGTCCTTTAAAGAAATCAAGATTCTTAATAAGCACAGTTTCTCCAAAGTTGTATGTGTTTTAAAAGGCGCGCCTAGGCGCAAGGCGCAATGTTAGCGCCTCGCTTCGAAGAAGCGAGGCGAGTGAGGAAGGCGCGGCCAAGGCGCGCGCCTTCCTCGAAGCCCCCGAGGCAAGACCCCCGTACTTGTCGTTCGGAGTGTCAAATATCATATTCAAGGCATATATTTTTTGTGGAGTATTGACATCATCATTCTTGGTCGTTTGGAGTGTCAGAAGGCATATTAACAATACTAAACTCACTGTTTTTTGTGGAGTATTGACATTTGACTCTATGTTGGAAGGCTAATATTTGAACCTTATTTATCTTTTATCTATTTTTCTTGGTTAAAAACTTCATTACTTGCCATGAAAGTGTTTTATATACATGTATATATTTTTGTAAGTTTTTTTTCTATATAGTGCGCCTTAGAGAAAAAAGCCCGCGCCTTTTTGTGCGCATTGCATCTAGGCCCCAGGAGGCCATTGCGCCTTGAGCCTTTTAAAACACTGGTTGTATGGAACGATATTATCACAGAATAAAAAATGAGATGACAGGATTCACTAATGTTGATTTGAGTTTGGTAGAAAGCATTAAATAATGGGATAACTAAATATTGTGTTATGTCTAACTTTAAAAAGCTTCATGACTTTGAAGTGTTTGATTTTATTAGAAATTTAAATGATGACTTGACATGTTTACTTGAGCACCATGTAACAAAATACAGTAGACAACTCAACAAAATAAAATGGTAGGTCACCATTAGAGACTATTACTGGTCCAATAGTCATGTCAAGTCACCATTAGAGAGAAAACAGAATCACGATCCAAATTCAAAGACAGTAACCAGAACTCTATGAAAGTTCCTATACTTCAACTGACATATGTCCATTGGTCAGTTGTTCGAATTTCCCCACCCCACTTGTTGTTGAACTATTGATACAACCATTTAAAGTTCTCAAGGTGTTCTTGAACTATTGATACAACCATTTAAAGTTCTCAATCTCTAATTTAAGCAGAACAATAAACAACAGAGACATAAACACAAGTTCACATGAAGAAGACAGTAGAATCATTACCGGAGGGCCGTCGGGGGGCGCCTGAGGGATGAACTTACAATCACCGGAGCCATTAAAACACCACCCATGATAAACACATTGCAATCTCCCCCATTGATCAATCCTTCCTTCAGACAACGGGGCCAATCTATGAGGACACAAATCCTCAAACACCTTCCACGCACTCTCATTCTTATCCCACCACACCACCACATCGATCCCGATCACCGTTTTCCCATGCGGCACTCTCTTGTCGAGGTCACAAATCGGCATAATCGGATACCACTGCGCATACCAATCAAATCTCTCCTCTCGCCGTTCGCTCTCGGCCTCAACCTCGAACGAATTCGCAGATTCTTCCGCCGAAATGGCGGATGATGTGCTCGCACAGAGCTTGAATCTTCGACTGTGTCTGTTAATCGATGAAGACGGTGAGGGCGATAGATGAATGATCTGCATACATGGCTTCGGAAATTGGGATTTGTTCAGCTTGCAAGTGAAGTGAAGTGGAGCAGAAGAGAGTTTCAGAACGTCCATGGCTGAAGCTTGGATTCCGAATGGAGGAAGTTACGAATTATATGCTAAGATCGTTGCAATAATTGCATGATTTCTAGAAAGAAGAAGAGGAGTGAAGATTTGAGAAACTTTTGTCGCCATGAATTTGTTCCTGCAAGTTTTATGAGCGGAAGAAGATTGAAGTTGACGAAATTGGATTGGATTTTTTACTCTCATCTTGCATGAAGATTGAGAACTCAACGTTCAAAGCAGTTTTATTATTAAAAAAAAAAAAAAAATCCATCCAATCAAATCAAATCAAATAAATAAGATAAATAAGGACAAATCGAATCAAATCGAATTAAAAAAAATTAACATGTGAGGTGAGAGATTAAAATCATAAACATCTTAGTTATTAATACGAGCTTTATGGCCGTTACTTGGATTAAGTCTAAAAGAACGTCGTTAAGACATGTCGACTTTTTTTTCAACATTCTAACCATTTTTCTATTCCAAATGTAATTTTGAAATGTTTATGGAACAAACTTTTGAAAAATATGGGTATTTTGAAATAGATGACAAAGTTCGGGGACATTTTTTTTATAATTTAGCCAATAATAAATATGATTGAATTACAAGTTTAGTTCACAAAGTTTCAGATGTCTTATACATGTTTGAACTAGTAAGTTCAACCTAACTCAACTTGTTGAAGCATTATATTATATTGACCGAAATGTTATAAAATCTCAAACTTTAAAGGAACTTTCAATTTTATATCTAATATGTCAATTTTTTTAATAAACAAATGTAGATTTATTACACATAAAATTGACTTTTGTGTTCAATAGTATTTTGGTCCTTTAATTTTGTGTATAATAAGTCAATTTTAAAAAATGTAAAATAGGTCAATAATAAATTAGACACAAAAATTTAAAGCTTAGAAAGATCTATTAGACACACTTCTAAAATTTAGAGGCATGTCTATTAAACACGAAATTCAAAGTTCAAACTTATGAAACACCTTTTTAAAGTTTATGGACTAAATGTAAATGTGTGCTTAAAAAATTAAAATTGTTGAGTCATGCTTATGTGTCAAAACATTTTATATTGTTAGACTTTTACTTAAATGTCCATGTGATTGCCACTCTGTTTATTATTATTATTATTATTTTGAAATAGGCCCTCTTTTTATTTAATTGGTTAGATTAAATAATGATGATTTGATGTGAATGTGATGGAGTAGATTTGTGAGATGAAATAAGTCAACAAAATTTGATTTAAAATGTTTTTTGCTTGGCCCTTCCTATTTTATTATTCTCTTATGTTATATCATTTCTAGTCCAATCTAATGATGATGTTAATAATATAGATGGTCAAATTAAGATTTTAATCTCTAAACTTTGAGTTTGGTATCTATTCAATTTATGAACTTTTAAAAAACAAATTTAGTCTTTGAACTTTTCAATTTTTTAAAATTCACATATCTACTAGACACAAAATTGACATTTTAAGGTTTCATTAAACATAAAATTCAAATATATATCTGCCAGATCAATTAATTTTAATTTTTTTTTTTCAAATTGTCAAGAATCTATTAGACACAGAATTGAAAGTATAATGATCTAGATACAAAATTGAAAGTTATGAACCAATTAAATACTTTTAAAATGCCAGAGACCAAATAGACATAAACCTCAAAGTTCATAAACTAAACTTAAAATTTAACGACTAGAGATTTGCTTTTGTCAATATAAAAAGAAAATAATAAATAGTTGTTAATTTACACTTTTTTTTAGTGCATCAACCTTTGAGATAGAGGACTCAAACCTCTAACCTCTTAATTGATGATACATGTCAATTTTCATTGAGCTATGTTCGCTTTGGTATGTTAAAATTTACACTTTTTTTTAGAACAAAATTAATTTCATTAATTGAAAAGCAACATGGATCCCTCAAAGGGTAAAAATATTAGTTTTTCTTGAGAAACCAATCTATTTAGCCTGGATGGAAAATCCTCGAGCCATAACATGGAATCAGAGCTAAGTTATGAGCTATAGTATTGTATGCTCTACTAGCATGAATGAACTGAATTGATGAAAAGGAATTACTCATCAACTTTATATCCCAAAGAATAGCATGTGCTTCCATGCATTCGTCTGTTAAGCCATTGAACATGGCAATCAATCCTAGGGAATCAGAGTAGATATCAATCTCCCTAATCCCCAAACGCTGAGCTAATCTGAGACCCTCCAATACTGCTTTAGCTTTCGCACATAGAGGATTAAGCAAAATTTGACATTGGCCATACATCGCTGTCATAGCATTTCCACGAAGTGTCCTGATGATGGCACCAAAACCGCACTTATCTCTTTGCAAATCATAAGCAGCATCCACATATATGATCATCGTCTGTGAGCATTATCGTTCGCGACTATATTGAACCTCCTGGAATCCTGTCGGTTGGGCACTAGTAGATTTGTGTTGAAACTCTTTAATGTACCTGAGTACCCATTCACAACGTTCATGTTCAGTTGGTATTGGTTTACCGTGAACTAGAGCGCTACAATCATTCCATAGTACCCAAGCACCCATACAAATCCAATCCAACATTTCTTGTTGCTCGGAATGATAAATTTCTAAAAATCTATCTTGAATTGATCCATGATTATAATCACAGATATTTGATCCTACTGTGAATTTGTCTCCAAAACTTTTTAGCTCGACAACATCTAAAAAGTGCATGATCAGAGGTTAAATTTTACACTTATAGACCTTAGAAAATGGTGGTCACTATTGAATTAAATGAGAAAATGATGTGACCAAAACTATAAATTTAAATGTAGTATGAACGTTTTTTTTTAAAGTACGCCTAAAGTAGTTTTGGTGAGCCAAAATTTCCTTTATCCAAATAAAGATTAAAGGTTGATATTTAACTAAAGAGTTGTTTCGGTGTATACATACTTGCATATTTTTGGTATGACATAATTTATTTATTATTCCTTTTTCTTTTTACAAGAGAGAAGGGTAGAATTTGAACTATAGACTTGTTTTATAGGTAATTTTGAATCACACTGACGCACAAGGAGTTGACGAGGACAATCGGAAAGAGGTATGACCAAAAAATCGACCCAGAGGAAGACCGGACCAAAGGGTCGGGCCATATTCGGCCCGCTTGCGCGAGCCAAGCTTGGTCACCTCCTTTCGGTCCCTGATGCCCCTGACCGCCTCGGTTCTACCTGGTTCGTCCTGAAACACCTCTGAATTCCTAAAAACCCTAGGAGTAAAAGCAAGTATTTAAACCTCTCTTCATCACTGAAGAAGGGTTCCAAAAAAACTCTATTCTCGACTTCTCCCTTTATTATCTAGCTTCTCCTCGGTTTTCTGATTTAAGCATCGGAGGCGGTGTGGCCTACACCACACCGGTGTGCAGCTCTTCTACAAATTCATTGTTGGTGTCACGTGAAGGTTAGGTGAGCCTTCTATCCAGATTTTGGCATCAACAAGACTTATTGAGAATTGGTTGGTATGACATGATTTAATTAAATAGCTACAATGGCGATCGATCAATCTAAACATAGGAAAGTGAATAATACACTTATTACTATCTTAAAAATGCATAATTTGAGTTTCACTCCATATGAATTAAAAAAATAAAATTTCGATTTTTTAACAATGTATGAGATGGAGGATTTGAACCTCTAACCTTTTGGTCGGTAGTACAAACTTTATACTAGTTCAGTATGATTAACTATTAACTTGAGTACAATCAAGATTGTTCAAATACTAGTAACATTCCTTAAATGTAGTATAGATTTAAATCTTCAGAAATTATGGGGAGTAGGTCTTTTGAGAACCAATATTTCACAAATGTCTAGTTATGAAAAAAATTTCGGCTTTGTCTTGGCTCAAGATTGTTCAGATACATCTTCCGTATTTTACCCTTTAAAATTTTGCATATCAAAATTTGATTGATTTTTTTCCTTAATGAAATTTGTCATTAAGGCAATTTAATAAATAATTAATGCTATATCTTCAACCCTAAACACATTTATCAGAATTTCCAGCATTTTTTGTTGCACATTGCCGTCAAACTAATTGCCGTCAAACACAAAAATTTCCTTTTTTTATTTTTTGAGAAGAACACAAAAATTTTCTCTTATTTGCTGTCAACCCCTCCAGTATGTTGATGATGACCTATATTTGTCTATTCTTTTTTTTTTTTAATTTTATGAAACAATATGGAATCCAAGTATATAGTTTGCATTCTATTTTTCAATTTTTTTTTATTAATATCTAATGACATAAGATGTTTTATAATTTTATCTATTTATTCACATTAACTCTTATTTACATCTAATCACTTCATTGATTTTTTTTTTAGAAAATAATCACTCAATTGATTGTGGAATATAATATTTCTTAAAATAATAAATATATACGCTGAATAATAAATAATCAATATGTCAAACCCACTATATAATATATATTCATCATTGTGTATTTAGTTTATAAGTAAAACGTCATAATGATAAATATATACAAGGTTGTATATTGTATCATAAATATAAACTTAGAATTATATTATATAAACATCTTTATATAGTATATATACGACATGATTTAGCCAACAAAAGCATAGTTTGACACACACACATATATATATATATACATACGACATATATTTTTTATAGGTAATAATTCCATTCACATACGGATGGTGTATAGTGGTTGTTGGAATGAGATTAATAACTATATTGATTATCAAGTTTAAATTTCAAAAAATGCACAACGTTGTATTACTATTGACCATGAATATATTTTTCAGTATGAGATTATTAATAAGACATGAAAGTCATACATTCGAGTATAACATTCATATAAAATATAATATCCTTAACAGAAACCATATGATATATTATAAAAACCCCTCGTTGTATATAAACCATTTGATATATTCCTCTCCACCTCCAAGTAAGAGAACAATAACTGATTGGTTATCAGTATAGTTGGTAGAATAGTCGCAGATTTAAATCAATCCAAGTATAAACTGATTAAATCAAGTAGTACCTGATGAGTTCAGGGTCGAATCCACAGGGAAATGGAACAAAAATTATATATTCACTGATTTAATTTCTACACATGCTAGGTAAGTAAAGAAAATTGATTGGTGTAGTTTGAATAATAGCTGTAATGCGAAAAGAAAATAATATAAACTGAGAGAAAGGACTTAAATGCGAAGAATATCAAGGCTATTGTGGTAGCAACCTCATGCGTTTATAAGAGACTTGTAGCGCTAATTCTTGATTAATTGATCCATTAATGCCTAAGTGAGAAAAAATCATTAAGTTTTCCTTCCGATACTTCTTATGTGTTTTAGCAATAAACTAGCAAATGACTTTTTGCCTAGTTTATGCGTGAAGTTCAGTTCTCGTAATACTTACAAGGGATTGTGTTAGTCACAATGCAATCGAAGCTCAAACATGCAATATCTTTTAGTGGTAATAATTAAATGTTACCAAGACTACATGACATGCGCTAGCTTGTTCTACTTAGAGAGATCCATATGCATTACCTGTCAAGGATTTATCATACCGATACCGCATCCAGCTGGCCAAGCGGGACTTAGCAACGAAAGAATTAGCACAACTAAGTAGAAAGCAAACAATGTTTCTATTAAACCAGAAATATGCGCTTACAAGTGATACTTATCGCCGCATGAGGCGCTTGCGCTAAGCCTTGAAGAGAAGATTTAGCTCATGAAAGCAAAACAGATACACATGAAATGATACATTACACACAAGTGTACTCCCATTTACAGATTTCTGCAACTCCTTTGTGAGGTTCTTATTTTCTCTTTCAACCGTCTGCTCTTCCTTTCCTTTGAACAGGTGACTTCTATTTATAGGTGAAGGAAGCAAACTTCTCCAAGTCACCAACGGCCAACTTGCAAGTCCACTTGCGTTAGTTGTGTCAGCGCTTAATCATCATTAGGCCACTTGCGCCCTTTTTTTTTAATCTCCTATTTCGCCTACTTGCTCTGGCTGCGTCGGCGCTTGTCTTTTCACCCATCTTTTTCTGTCTTTTGATCAACTTGGAAAGTGTGCCTGCGCTGAAAAGATACTTAAAATGTCCAGATTAGTTGCGTTAGCGCTCTGTGTTTATAATTTCTTATCGCATACATGAATATAGCCTGCCGCTTAAATCAAAGCACTTTCCCTTTTCTTTATGCGCTAAGATAACGCATTGGAGGTTCTTTTTGCCTTCTTTTAGCTTAAATTTATAGGGTAAATAGCTTGCATTTCGCAAGCAATCAATAACCCACCCAACTAAAATAAAAAATATCAATAATAACATGGATGATTATATATAAACCGGATTATATAATTTTTTATAAACTCACATAATAAACTCAAATATGCCAAACTAACCGTATATTTTTTATAACCCCTTACCATGAGGAAAAAAATCAACAGTATATTTTTTATAATACTCGTAACAAACCAAAGTATATCTTCTGTGAATGAATTCCGACCGTTTCTCAAAACAAAAAAAAAAAAACCCAACCGACAGCAAACCAAGGTAATGTGGTCGACGGGTTCAAGACAGACGGTCTAAACAAGAGTAACGTCGTCAGTAGCGTAGACGTCGGCCAACGAAGCTAGGGAGATGAGATGACGGGAGCTTGAAACGACGTTCGAAGGATGAGACGGCGAGATTGGGCGTCAACGTGAGCATGAATCCTATTGAAAATTTTTCTATGAAGCAAGAACGTGACCGACATGAGCGTGAATGGATCGTGAAAAATTTTGTGGTTAGCGTGAATGGATCGTGCAAAATTTTGTGGTTAAAAGTGAAGCCGTGAGATTTGGGAGATTTTTTTGGGGTTTGAAAGATGGTTTGTTTTGAAAATCTTAGAGAATCGAGGATTTATTTGGGGGAGAGAATGAGTAATTATTATGAGGAGATATTAAAGGCAAATATATTGACTATTTTTTTCAACCAGATTATTTTTTGTATTTAAATATAATATAATGGGCATTGATGTAAATTAACCTCTATTTTAGCTTGACTTAGGACAAAGCTGAAATTTTTTTCAAAATTAGACATTTATGAAATTTCGATTCCAATTTGGTCTATCTACGTAGTTATCCCTTAAATCTTTACTCGTTAAAATTGACCCAAAACTTACTAAAATCAAGATTAAAGCATGTTTTTCACTCAAGTTTGGTCATCATAAGGAAGGGATACTAAATTAATCAAATTTCATGGGATTTTCACACTTTTTTACATTTTAACTAATTTACTAATTGTTATGGGTAGTTATGGATCATTCCGAAATATAAGGAGCAGACGAAGGCAACACGACCAGAAGATGGACCCCGGAGGAGAAATAGGCCAGAAGGTCGGGTCAAGGCTGGAGGGATTGGGCCTTGGCCCAACCCCATGCTGGCTGAGGCCGAGTCTTCTCCCCTTTGTTCAATCCCTGGTGCCCATGCCCCGGTTCAACCTAGTACAACTCTGAATAGTCTCCAAACGCCTAGAAACCCTAAGACAGGAAAAGGTATATAAACTCTTCTTTGTCACTGAAGAAGGGATCTCGAACTCTAAACTCTCCTCTTACTCTTTGCTCTCTGGCTTTCCATATTCCTCCTTGCTGACCTTAAGCATCGGAGGCGGTGTGGCAAACACCACATCGGTGTATCTTGCAGACCACGTCTTCCCCTCCCAAACAAATTAACTGCTAGTGCCACGTGAAGGTCAGGTGAGTTCTGCTAGTCTAGATTTTAACACTAATATAAAAAAATGTTTACTATATTATATATTATACTTTTAAAGAGGGTTATATTAAATTAAAAAATACACACACTAGAATGAGATTATCTCTTTTGAAAAAAATAATAGTATAATTCAATCCTCATGCATGGAAAAGATTAAATTTATTATAAAATGTTAAAGGGAAAATTGCACGTTATGAATCACTGTAACGCCGATTTGTATATATTTCTAGTTTTATAATTCATTTAATTGGGAGTCGAACTTAATTGATTAAGTTTTTTTTTTTTTTTTAATATGGGTGTTCACACGTAACTTCGGGGATGGAGACACGTGGAATAAATAATATATTTGTATTGATGTTTGTATGCGTGTGAGTGTACAATCTCTAACTTTAATCCTCTGATTCTCTCTCTTATGTGTGTGGGTGTGTTTCACTCGAGGGCTGGAACGCTTGATCTCGAGTCTGAAGCTTCAATGGATTCTTGGAGCTTGAAGTCTTCCAGTCTTGAAGGAGTCTTCAATCTTCAAGAAGTGTTGATGTCCTGAAGAGTCTTTGATCTTCAAGGAGTGTTGAAGTCTTGAAGAGTGTTGGGTCTTCGAGAAGTGTTGAAGTCTTGAAGGATGTTTGGTCTTCAAGGAGTGTTGAAGTCTTGAAGAGTGTTTGGTCTTCAAGAAGTGTTCAACACTTGGACTTGTGGATTGCAGAGAGTCTTCGGTCTTCAGACTTGGTGGAGTCTCTCTGAATTCTCTGGTTCTGCTTGAGAGCTTTGAAAACTCTGAACTCTTGTCTTTGTGAGAGTGTAGAATTTCTGAACCCTTGAAATGGAGGAGAACCCCTCTATTTATAGAGTTCTCGCTGGATGGGCCCTGGTGACTTTTGGGCCTAACAACTTGGGCTTGGGTTTTATTGGTCTTGGGCTGAACCATTTAGTCTTGGGTTTGGTTTATATTTGACCCAAAACCATATGACCCAGACATTTAAAAGACCCAAATTTGATCCAAATAATTATTATTTTTTTAATTAATTGGTCAAATTAATTAATTTGATCAAAATAATTTAATTTTAATTAATTGATCAAATGGACATTTGGCCCTAAAAATTTATAATTGGCCAACTTTGTCTTTAAATTAAATTTGGGACACATGTCAATTTATAATTGGTCCCAAATTTAATTAATTATAATTTTGTCATTAATTTTAAATAATGACGTGGCAATTTGTCATTGGCCAAAATTTCTCCTCCAACAAATGCCCCCTTTTCGAGAGTTAGTCACAAGTTATGTGTGAGTGAATCTCGAAAAAGATATTTTGGGATCAAAATGCAAGATATTTGTTCTTGATCTTGACTCCATTTGGTGTTTCAATTTAATCAAAATATGAATTTTGGTCAAAATTTTGATTTTTTTCCATTTGGCAACAAACTTTGATTTGAAGTTTGGGCAAATTTTGGTTTATACCCAAATTTCGATTTGAGGTAAAATCCTACCCAATTTTAATTCATATTTGGAATAGAATTTGAGGTTTTGACTTTGGTTCATTTGGGATAAAATTTGGATTATGCCCAAAAATTAATTTAAGTAAATTTAAGGCTGCATCCAAAATTTGGTGGGAATTTGGAATAAAATTTTCATATGGAACTTAGAAAATTTGATTTGGGATAAGAGTTTGATTACACTCAAATTCAGTTGAATTCAATCCAAATCTATATAGGAATTTATCAAATCAATTTGAATTTATCTCCAATTTGATTTAAATCAAATCTCATACTTTGGACTAAAATTTGAAACAAAATCTTCAAATTTTTTATTTTTCAATTTGATTTAAATCAAATATCATATCTTTGGGTTAAAATTTGAACCCAAGACTCTCGTTGGAGATAAGATTTATATTCGAACCCATCCCAAAATTGATGAAGATTTCCGTTGGAGATAAGATTTATATTTGAACTTATCCCAAAATTGATGAAGATTGTCGTTGGAGATAAGATCTATATTTGAACTCATCCCAAAATTGATGAAGATTTCCGTTGGAGATAAGATTTATATTTGAACTTATCCCAAAATTGATGAAGATTGTCGTTGGAGATAAGATCTATATTTGAACTCATCCCAAAATTGATGAAGATTTCCGTTGGAGATAAGATTTATATTTGAACTTATCCCAAAATTGATGAAGATTGTCGTTGGAGATAAGATCTATATTTGAACTCATCCCAAAATTGATAAAGATTGTCGTTGGAGACAAGATTTATCTATTTGAATCCAACTTTCCATTCTATAAATAAGGTTGAACCTCAGCAGGGGAGAGCACACATCAATTGAGGGGAGCATTCAAGAAAGGATTCAAGTAGGAAACTTTCTTCTCTTTTTTTTTTTGAATTTTCGTTTTTTTTTTTCCTTTTTTTTTCTTTTTTCGTTTTTTTTTAATTTTCGATTTTTTCCTTTTTTTTTTGATTTTTTTTTTTTTTTTTTTTTACCTTGCCTATATTTCAATTATAAGCACAGTGCCTTCATCCACCATAAAAAAGGTAAGTACGTAGGTAAGTGATTTTTTTTTAGGCATACATATCCTTGTTTTCAATTTGCAGGTACAATGTCTTTCAGCATGAGTGCAAGGACGTGTTCCTTGAGTTGGGACATATTCCTTGGACTTGTGTCGCCGCCACGCCTTTCAGCACGAGTGCAAGGACGTGTTCCTTGAGTTGGGACATGTTCCTTGGACTTGTGTCGCCGCCACGCCTTTCAGCACGAGTGCAAGGACGTGTTCCTTGAGTTGGGACATGTTCCTTGGACTTGTGTCGCTGCCACGCCTTTCAGCACGAGTACAAGGACGTGTTCCTTGAGTTGGGACATGTTCCTTGGACTTGTGCCGCCGCCACGCCTTTCAGCACGAGTGCACGGACATGTTCCTTGAGTTGGGACATGTTCCTTGAGTTGGGACATGTTCCTTGGACTTGTGCCGCCGCCGCGCCTTCCAGCACGAGTGCACGGACATGTTCCTTGAGTTGGGACATGTTCCTTGGACTTGTGTCGCCGCCACGCCTTTCAGCACGAGTGCACGGTCATGTTCCTTGAGTTGGGACATGTTCCTTGGACTTGTGCCGCCGCCACGCCTTTCAGCACGAGTGCACGAACATGTTCCTTGAGTTGGGACATGTTCCTTGGACTTGTGTCGCCGCCACGCCTTTCAGCACGAGTGCAAGGACATGTTCCTTGAGTTGGGACATGTTCCTTGGACTTGTGTCGCCGCCACGCCTTTCAGCACGAGTACAAGGACGTGTTCCTTGAGTTGGGACATGTTCCTTGGACTTGTGCCGCCGCCACGCCTTTCAGCACGAGTTGCAAGGACGTGTTCCTTGAGTTGGGACATGTTCCTTGGACTTGTGCCGCCGCCACGCCTTTCAGCACGAGTGCACGGACATGTTCCTTGAGTTGGGACATGTTCCTTGGACTTGTGTCGCCGCCACGCCTTTCAGCACGAGTTGCAAGGACGTGTTCCTTGAGTTGGGACATGTTCCTTGGACTTGTGCCGCCGCCACGCCTTTCAGCACGAGTGCACGGACATGTTCCTTGAGTTGGGACATGTTCCTTGGACTTGTGTCGCCGCCACGCCTTTCAGCACGAGTGCAAGGACATGTTCCTTGAGTTGGGACATGTTCCTTGGACTTGTGCCGCCGTCACGCCTTTCAGCACGAGTGCACGGACATGTTCCTTGAGTTGGGACATGTTCCTTGGACTTGTGTCGCCGCCACGCCTTTCAGCACGAGTGCAAGGACAATTGACGTCTTTGGACTTTAGGAAGTAGCGCAACAATGTAGCCGAGCGTAGCATGAGGACCCTCGAACTTGGAGAAGGAAGCAGCGCAGCGTGAGGACAATTGACGTCTTTGGACTTTAGGAAGTAGCGCTGGAGTGCAGCGAAGCGCGTGAGAACCTTTGAACTTGGAGGAAGGAACTGCAGCGAAGTGCGTGAGAACTTTCGAACTTGGGGGGAAGGAACTACAACGAAGCGCGTGAGAACCTTCGAATTTGGGGGGAAGGAACTGCAACGAAGCGCGTGAGAACCTTCGAATTTGGAGGAAGGAATTGCACGAAGCGCGTGAGAACCTTCGAACTTGGGGGAAGGAATTGCAGAGCGAAGCGCGTGAGAACCTTCGAACTTGGAGGAAGGAACTGCAGCGAAGCGCGTGAGAACCTTTGAACTTTGAGGAAGGAACTGCAGCGAAGCACGTGAGAACCTTCGAATTTGGGGGAAGGAAATGCAGCGAAACGCGTGAGAACCTTCGAATTTGGAGGAAGGAACTGCACGAAGCGCGTGAGAACCTTTGAACTTGGGGGAAGGAATTGCAGAGCGAAGCGTGTGAGAACCTTCGAACTTGGAGGAAGGAACTGCAGCGAAGTGCGTGAGAACCTTCAAACTTGGGGGGAAGGAACTACAACGAAGCGCGTGAGAACCTTCGAATTTGGGGGGAAGGAACTGCAACGAAGCGCGTGAGAACCTTCGAATTTGGAGGAAGGAATTGCACGAAGCGCGTGAGAACCTTCGAACTTGGGGGAAGGAATTGCAGAGCGAAGCGCGTGAGAACCTTCGAACTTGGAGGAAGGAACTGCAGCGAAGCGCGTGAGAACCTTCGAATTTGGGGGGAAGGAAATACAACGAAGCGCGTGAGAACCTTCGAATTTGGAGGAAGGAACTGCACGAAGCGCATGAGAACCTTCGATCTTGGGGAAGGAATTGCAGAGCGAAGCGCGTGAGAACCTTCGAACTTGGGGAAGGAATTGCAGAGCGAAGCGCGTGAGAACCTTCGAACTTGGAGGAAGGATCGCAGCGAAGCGATGTGAGAACCTTCAAACTTGGAGGAAGGAACTTCAGCGAAGCGACGTGAGAACCTTCGAACTTGGGGGGAAGGAACTATAGCGAAGCGCGTGAGAACCTTCGAATTGTGAGGAAGGAACTGCAACGAAGCGCGTGAGAACCTTCAAACTTGGAGGAAGGAACTGCAGCGAAGCGCGTGAGAACCTTCGAACTTGGGGGGAAGGAACTGCAGCGAAGCGCGTGAGAACCTTCGAACTTGGAGGAAAGAACTGCAATGAAGCGCGTGAGAACCTTTGAACTTTGAGGAAGGAACTGCAGCGAAGCGCGTGAGAACCTTCGAACTTGGAGGAAGCAACTTCCATTCGCTGTGTTGCCCCCACTAGTGATGAATTTCCTCAATTTATATCGTCGTGCTTCAATATTTTTTGCACTTTCTTTTTTTTTGTTTGCAGAGACTGAACTTAAAGTTTTCTTTAAGCTGCCTACGTACCCTTTGAAGAAAAGGGATCAAGTCATAACGTAGTTCAAATTTTTTTTTTTTTGTACTCACCTTTTAAGCTCGTGTGGGCTAGGAGCATCATGCAGTTTAGGCTCTTGCGACAAGGAGCTTTTACATTTTAAAAGCTCTTATCTTTATCATGGTCTTGATCAGATCCTTCACTTATAGGATTAGTAAAGACAATGAGATTTGGCTTCACCTTCAAGGAACCTTCTGTAGTTATGAGAACAGAGAATTTCCTCTTCATACGTGACGGGACGCTACTATGAAGCTTCTTGTCGCGGTTTACTTCATCGAAAAGTTTCACCTCCAAGTTGTCCATTTTTCTTTTAGGTTGATCGCTTGTTACTTTGAGGCGATCAAAAACAGATGTCGAAGGTTGACTTTTCTTCGATGTGGAGACACTTAGCCTTTGGAAAGCTGAAGGTCGAGTGGAGGTGGACATCGAACATTGATTTTCTTCCTCTGTCACGGCCATACTCATTCTTTGGAATACTGAAGGACGAGTAGTTGGAGGCTTGATGCGATCGAAGACAAAAGTCCTTTGTTCACTTTTCTTGGAATTGTCAACTTCTTCTACGTCGATGCAGTAGGAAGTTGCAAGGTTCTCTTTTTTCTTTTTGTGGAAAGTTTTGGAGAAGGATTTATTCAACATCACCAGTTGTTGATGTTGAGAAAACTTTTTACTTCTCTTCCTCTTGGGTTGAAGTTTCTTAGGATCCTTCTTTCTTTGATGTTTGTTATTTCCTTTGATTGTAGCAAGATTTGATTGGGCTACTTCATCAAGGTCGAGCTCGATTTTGCCTTCCTTAGCCAGCTTTAAAATTAATTCCTTTAGGACGAAACATCTTTCCACTGGATGACCAATAACTCGATGATACTTGCAATACTTGGGATCATCGACTTTCTCCATCTCTTCTGGCCGTTTACACTTAGGAAGCTCTATCAGTTGCGCTTCCAATAGTTGTTCCAACATATCAGGGATGTCGGCATCAGGGAAAGGATATATTTTCTTCTGTCTTTCCTTTAAAGTTAAGTGATGCGCTCCATTTGTTTGTCGCTTTTCTTTTGAAGACAACTTGGGAAGGGTTATGTTGACGACCATAGATTCTTCTATAGTCTCTTCGTCGTTTCTTCCTTCTTTTCTCATGTTAGGGAGGAGAATGTCTTGGTTTTCTCGACTAGCAATACTTAGCTCCATATCGTGGGCGCGAGTTGCTAGTTCCTCAAAGGTGCGAGGCTTTATACCTTTAAGGATGTAGAGGAGTTCCCAGTGCATGCCTTGAATGCACATCTCAACAGAAGAGAGTTCAGTGAGACGATCTTTGCAATCTAGACTCATGGCTCTCCAACGATTTATATAGTTAACAACGAGTTCACCTTTTCGTTGTTTAGTGTTGGCGAGCTCGAACATGCTAACGGTTCTTCTAGTGCTGTAGAAGCGATTCAAAAACTCTCTTTCGAGTTCCTCCCAACTGTCTACTGACTCAGGTTCTAGATCAGTGTACCAGTCAAAAGCATTTCCTTTAAGTGTTCGAACGAACTGCTTGACTAGTAGGTCCCCTCGAGTACCAGCGTTCTCGCATGTCTCAACGAAGTGGGCAATATGTTGTTTAGGATTGCCCTTTCCATCAAACTGCTGAAATTTTGGTGGTTGATACCCGATTGGCGTTCTCAAGTTATCAATCCTCTTAGTATAAGGTTTGGAATACAAGAGGGAATCTTGAGTAGGTCCACCGTACTGAGCTCTGATACAGTTTGTGATCATATCTTGGAGCTGTTGGATGGATAGTGAAGCAACCGAAGCAGAACACTGTGGCTGATCATCTTGCACTATAGTCTTTCCTTTGTCATGATTTTTTATGACTTGTGTTTGACTTGATTCGGCGATATGTTGGTTCTCAATTTGGCACTTTAGTTGCGCGATTTGAGAATCTTTTTCTTCAATCGCCTTCATCAAGTTGTTGATGTGCTCTTGCATCTCAACCATTCTTTCATCCATAGTTCTTGTCTCAGTCATCATGACAGTCACTACGTCAGAATCAGGTTCAAACAGAGGGTTATACTTAACAAGAAATTTGTCATTGGTATATGCCCCCTGCAAGGTTGTTTCTTCGCTTGCAATGATAGAAGCTTTATCTTCTTGCAACCTCAGTTTATTGAAGCAACAATGGGCAGTTGAACCCATGTAAGACTTGATCTCGACAGCGACCATCGAAGAAGTCTTGAATGACATATTTACTTTTATGTTTTGAGATAAGAGAGAGAGATGAGAGGTAGAGATGGTCCCACTGGGCGTGCCAATTTGTTCACACGTAACTTCGGGGATGGAGACACGTGGAATAAATAATATATTTGTATTGATGTTTGTATGCGTGTGAGTGTACAATCTCTAACTTTAATCCTCTGATTCTCTCTCTTATGTGTGTGGGTGTGTTTCACTCGAGGGCTGGAACGCTTGATCTCGAGTCTGAAGCTTCAATGGATTCTTGGAGCTTGAAGTCTTCCAGTCTTGAAGGAGTCTTCAATCTTCAAGAAGTGTTGATGTCCTGAAGAGTCTTTGATCTTCAAGGAGTGTTGAAGTCTTGAAGAGTGTTGGGTCTTCGAGAAGTGTTGAAGTCTTGAAGGATGTTTGGTCTTCAAGGAGTGTTGAAGTCTTGAAGAGTGTTTGGTCTTCAAGAAGTGTTCAACACTTGGACTTGTGGATTGCAGAGAGTCTTCGGTCTTCAGACTTGGTGGAGCCTCTCTGAATTCTCTGGTTCTGCTTGAGAGCTTTGAAAACTCTGAACTCTTGTCTTTGTGAGAGTGTAGAATTTCTGAACCCTTGAAATGGAGGAGAACCCCTCTATTTATAGAGTTCTCGCTGGATGGGCCCTGGTGACTTTTGGGCCTAACAACTTGGGCTTGGGTTTTATTGGTCTTGGGCTGAACCATTTAGTCTTGGGTTTGGTTTATATTTGACCCAAAACCATATGACCCAGACATTTAAAAGACCCAAATTTGATCCAAATAATTATTATTTTTTTAATTAATTGGTCAAATTAATTAATTTGATCAAAATAATTTAATTTTAATTAATTGATCAAATGGACATTTGGCCCTAAAAATTTATAATTGGCCAACTTTGTCTTTAAATTAAATTTGGGACACATGTCAATTTATAATTGGTCCCAAATTTAATTAATTATAATTTTGTCATTAATTTTAAATAATGACGTGGCAATTTGTCATTGGCCAAAATTTCTCCTCCAACAATGGGGGTGGGGATTCAAACCACAATCATCAGTACATCTTTATTCTTGTTGGCAAGTAACTAAGGGTCTGTTTGGTTGGTGATCTGAAAACAGGAATTTGAAAACAAGAGATTCAATGAAAACAGAGTTGTATTTCATGTTTTCAGATATGTGTTTGGTAGCAGATTCAGAAATTTGATCTGAATTTAAATAATGGTTCAGAATGTGTGTGACAATATATTTATAAACGATAAATTATTTGTAGTTATCAACTAAATACTAAGTTGAATATAAAATATTATTAATTAATTTATAAAAATGTTATGTATTATAAATTTATTATTATTATTATTTTACAATATCATATAATTTATAATACATTATATTATACAAATTTTAATTTTACAAAAATAAATTGAGTTTATAATATGAAATACTATATTTATTAAAGTTTTTATCTTTTTTTAAATTAATTCTGCATTTAAAATTTTGAAATTCAAAATCTGGATACAACGAAAACATAAAAAAGTTGTTTTCAGAATTTTCACTATTTGGATCACAGAATCCGAAAATAGTTTTCAGAAACACGTCTACCAAACGCATATTCACTGAATTCAGTGAATCTGAAAACATAAAACAGGATTCAGATTGCCTACCAAACAGGCCCTAAAATTTTGATCAAACGTACTCTCATAACAAATTAGGAGTAAAATTACCAATGCCACCTAGTTAACATAAAGTTTTTCCTGATTATGACCAAAAAGGTATGTGTGGTTCGAATCGTCCACCCCATATATTGTCAAAAAAAAAAAAAAAAAAAAATTAAGAGTGAATTTTTTCTATCTCAGATGATTTCTTCATTGAGATTTCAAAAGCAATATTTTTTGTCTCCAAAATTTGGAAAATGATGCTAATAAAGGTACAGTTCAATTGACATAAAGCTCGTGTCTTTGACCCAGAGATTAGAGGTTTAAATCCTCCACCCCATATGTTGAAAATTTGAAAAATGGTTTTAAATGGTCCTTAAACTTCTTTCTCACTTTTTTCTTCTTAACTTTGAAATCCCCATCTCCTCCAAAAGTCGTTGTCTTCTTTGAACAAAGGAGAACTCGTTTCAGATCTATCTAGACTATTGTTACACTTAACAATGTCACGTCATGTTTACCCTTAGTCAACTAAGGACAAAGGGAGCTCATGAACTATTTAGAATCATTTTTCAAACCTTAAGACAAAAGAATGTTGCTTTTGAAATAATCTTAGGTATCAAATAGATACCAAGTGTATTTTGTCAATAAATTTATTCGATAGTTAACCTACCTACACTTTCGGTCATATTTTATTGATTTAAATTTCTTTTTAATTATTGTAATTTTAAAATATCTATTTTGATTACCATATTTTTCAAATTTTCATTTTTTTCCATACACTTTAAAAAGTGATTGTAAATTTGATGTTAAGATCTCGTTTGATAACCATTTGGTTTTTGGTTTTTGAAAATTAAGCTTAACAACACTACTTGCACCTATGAGTTTCTTGGTTTTGTTATTTACATTCTTTCCATGTTTTCAAAAACCAAATCAAGCTTTGAAAACAAAAAAAAAATAGTTTTCAAAAACTTGTGTTTGATTTTGAAATTTGGAATTCAAATGTGTCGTTAGCAAAAATGAAAACCATTGTAAGGAAATTTAAAGAAAATAAACTTAATTTTCAAAAATCAAAAATCAAAAACAAAATAGTTTGAAAACCAAAAAATATATATATATAGTTTTCAAAAACTTGTTAATAAACGAAGATTTGAAAAAAAAAATAAGCTTAATTTTCAAAAACAAAAAAATCTACCTGTTAACCAACGTTTGAAGGATTTGAATTAATAATTCTTTCAAGAGCGTTCATGCAAAAGAAATATATATATAATAAATTAATAATAAAATATTTTTTTTTTCTAAATCTCTACTAAAAACCAATCTTCAAAATAGGTTAGGAAAATTGTCAAGAAAGAAACGAAGAATCTTCACTTTACCAAAGGACGAAGTGAACAAAACCGCATATCTTAACCCTCTGCCTCAAACAACCGCCATGGCCGAAGCACAAAGAAAGCTTCAAACGAAGGAATTACTAATCCCAAAGAAATTCCTATTTGCGATCACAGCTTCAAAGCGGCGGGTTCAAATCCAGAATTCGAATCAAGATCGAAACAATTGATTCGGTATAAAAATCGTAAAGAGATCCCTCGAAAACATCGATCGAAGATCATCGCGAAGAGGAAGCAGAGAGAAATTAGAATTACCAGAGAGGAAACTAAATCGAACGCAGCGCCGATGGATTCTTCGTCCAAAAATTACCAGGATTTTGAGCCTCGAATCGATTGGCTTCATCATCCCGATTCTCATGTTCTTAGCGTCCACCTCTTAGGTTCGACATTTTCCCCCTTCTTCTTTTGCGCGTTTCCGAAACTATTTTGAAAATGAGTTTTTGTGGTATTGTGAAAAATTTTAATTATTATATATTTTAGGGGAAATTGACAAAAATGACCCCTAGAGTTTTGATTTTGGAAAAAAGGGCCCTCATTTAGAAACAATGTTTTTTTTTACCCTTTGATGAGTGATGATTGATGATGAAGATGCAAGGGTTGAAATTTCATTTTTTTCCCTTTACAAGTATGGGAAATTGACAAAAATAATCCCTTGAAGTTTATGATACAAAATTGAAATTTTAAGTAAATTCAGTTTTTTTCTCAACAAGTCGAACTACTAGAAATAAATTTAAGTCTTGAGATGAAGAGTTGGAGTAATGAAATCTAAAGTTGTTTTGTCCTGGGAGTTGGAGTAGTTTGTAGGACCCACATTAAATTGTTCGAGTTAGTTTTGGGACTCACGATCGACCAACAATTAGATGAATAGCTGTTTTATGTCGAGAAATTGAGTAGAGTTATTAACTTCACTCCTACATTTTTTTAAATTATTTTAACAAAAAAAAAAAAAGAAAAAAACAAAGAAATATTTCAATGAGTCAATTTAGTAACTCAGTAATAGGAGGTATTTGTTTGGTAATCATTTGGATGGTAATTTTCTACCAATTTTCAAATATCAAATTAGCCAATAGAGATTTAAAATTTCAATTTTGTACCTTTTAGGTTTTTGAACTTCAAAAAAAAAAATTTATATAATTGAAAATTTAATGATAGTAAGAATATCGGCATATAAGTATTTTCTTAAAATGCAAAATTGAAAATTTAAAGGAATATGGGAGAGAAATCAAATAAACCTTAAAAACTTTTTTGAAAAAAAAAAACTTAAAGACCAAATTATATAAACCTTACATTTTAAAATATATATATATATATATATTAGCAGCAGAGAAATTCTCCTCCATCACTGAGTTTTATTTTTCTACAGGTTTCAGAAGCAACCAACTGAAAGTTCAGGTGACGTCCACCGGAAAGTTGAGGGTCTCCGGCGAACGGAAGCTCGGAAGCGGCAAGTGGATCCGATTCAACAAGGAAATCAACGTCCCCGCCGACGCCGACACGGACAAAATCTCCGCCAAATTGGAGAACGGCGTCCTCTACGTCAAGCAGCCGAAAAAAACCTCCGCCTCTTCCACCAACCCACCAGCTCAGCAACCCAAGCCCAAGGCCGATCCCCAACCGCCGCCCACGGCCGCAAAACCCAAGGCCGATCCCCAACCGCCGGTGGAGCCTCCGAAGCCCCCCGCGGCAAAACCCACCACCGACCCACCAACTGTTCGACAAAATGCCCCAAAGAGCCAAAGCGAGAAACTTCAACCACAGGCAAGCAGGAAACAAACCCCCACTCCCCCAAAGCCACAGGAGCCGCCACAGCCCGCCTCCGAGGATCCGACGAAGCCCCCTTCTGCCGACCCACCAACTGTTCGACAAAATGCCCCAGAGAGCCAGATTGAGAAGCCTCGAGCTCAGGCAAAAGGGGAAGAAGCAGAGGACAAGGCAAAGGCACACACGAAGCTGAAGGAAGCTTTGGAGAAGACAAGAGAGGAAGTTGAGGAGAAGGGGAAAGAGAAGGAGGAAGAGGGCGGCCATGGAAGGGAGGAGAAGGAAGGTGGAGTTGCAGAAGAGAGGAGGAGGAGGAGGAGAAGGAAGAGGAGTGAGGAAATGGTGGAAGAGAGTGGAAGGTTGAGAAGAGGAGAAGGGTACAAGCAGGTAATTGATGGGATGGTGAAGGAGTTGAGGACAAACATGGTGACTTTGGTTTTGGGAGTTGCTGTTTTTGTGATTGTGTATCTGAATGTTACAAAGAAAGGGCATGTGGAGGAAGAGTTGTGAAAGGTATCTATGAACCTCCTGTTTGTGAGTGAACAATTGAATATGTGAAATTTGTTTATTCAAAAGGATGGGAATAAATTTGCTATATTTTTAATTACTGCTTGATTGTTTCAAATTTGAACAATTCGATAATCTTTCTAACTATAGAAATCTCATCCTCTATATAGTTCAATAAAAATGGTGTGAAACTAAATTTGAACATTTAAAAACTCAAAGCATAGATATTAAAAAAATATTTTAACCTTTTCCTTTTGTGATATTTCATTGTTTGTTATATTTTCAAAGTTTATCAATTCACTTACAGAAGGGGAGATTCAAATCTCTTACCAATGCTCACGAGAATGGGTTCAATGAGAAAAACTAATGGAAAAACAGAAAACTTTAATTCTTTCAACAAAAGCCACAATGGGAATTTGATTACATTGCTTATTACTTCCCTAAGAAAGTGAAGACATTCCAAGAAAGAGAAAAACAAGATCACTACACCAGAAGGCCAAAATCTTATTGAAATTTTAAGTTTTTTCCTAAGGTAAGAGAAGTCTGAGCATCATCAAACTCACTTGGTATTTGCCAGTTGCGAGCGGAGGAGCTTGGCAGCGGCGACCATGTTGAGGAGGGCGGGCTTGACTTCGGTGTACTTTCGGGTCTTGAGACCGCAATCAGGGTTCACCCAGAGGATGTTGCTTTCTAGAACAGCAAGCATCTTGTTGATTCTGTCAGCGATCTCATCGGTCGAAGGGATACGAGGTGAATGGATGTCATAGACTCCAGGTCCGATTCCAGCACCGTATTTAACTCCCTCGCGGAAGACAGATAGAAGCTTCTCATCTGACCTGGAATTCTCAATAGTGATCACATCGGCATCCATGTCGATTATCGAATGGATGATGTCGTTGAAGTTCGAGTAGCACATGTGGGTGTGGATCTGCAGCCATTAAAATCACAAGTTCACTACGTCACTGGCCAATATTTGGTAGACTGTTATACAGCCCGCAGAAGCTTAAGAAGATGAAACGACACCAAAAAAAAGCTGTATACAGTCCTTATGAAACAAATCCACGAGTTGAACAACTAGACAATGAAAACACATTCCAATGCTAGCAACTGGCCAAACCAATTTTATGAGAAAGATCACTGACTTGTAAGGAAAAGAGAGAGAGAAGAAGAACCTGGGTGGTATCTTGAACACCGCAGTTGGTGATTCGGAACGAATGAACAGCCCAGTTCAAGTAGAAATTTTCCTCCGACTTGCGGAGAGGCAAACCTTCTCTCAGTGCTGCTTCATCAATCTGAATGACAGTAATACCAGCTTTCTCGAGATCCTCAACCTCGTCCTTGATGGCTAAGGCGATTTGATAGCACGTCTCGAACCTATGAGAAGCCAGAGGTATATTGAGTTAACAAGAGCAACTATGAACTGCCCTCAGTAAAACAGAGCATTAAGAAACAGCTAGTGGGATTCATTAGATTTTCATACCTTGGTTGGTCATTTCTAACAAAAGACCAGTTCAAGATTGTAACTGGACCAGTGAGCATTCCCTTCATAGGTCGCTTCGTCATGCTCTGAGCCATGGTCGACCAAAAGACAGTCATGGGTTTTGGACGACTGACATCACCGTAGATGATAGGTGGCTTTACGCAACGAGACCCGTAGGATTGGACCCAACCATTGACAGTGAAGGCAAAGCCAGACAGTTGCTCTCCAAAGTACTCAACCATATCATTTCTCTGAGACATTAACAGAAGTTAGATGCCACAGTTCTTTTACCTAAGACAATATAGGATTAATTAATCTACTTCAACATTCATTCGAGACAAATTCTTACCTCAGGCTCTCCGTGAACCAAGACATCGATGTCAAGCTCCTCCTGGAGCTGAACCACTTTATTGATTTCCTCCTTGATGGAGCTGACATAGTTTTCCTCAGAGATCCTAAAGGAACAAGATGCAAAATTATTGTAAAATTAACAACACTGACTTTTTCGAGGACGAAAAACTCCAAATTCAAAGACAAGAAGACGTACTTTTTTGCTTTGAATTCCCGTCGCACTCTTCTAAGATCCATAGTTTGAGGGAAAGATCCAATTGTTGTGGTAGGAAGAATTGGAAGGTTCAACTTCTTCTGCTGGGCATCCAACCTGGCACTTACATTTGTTGCCCGTCGGTGATCAGAGCCCTTCAGAGCAGCAGCCTGAGAGCAAGTCGAAACAGCAATTGGGTTAAGGGAATGATCCGCAAGAAAATAACGAGATCTTACAAAACAATATTGATATACTTCAGATAATTTCTTACAGCTTTTTGAACAGCCTCATTTGTCACTCTTGGGGACGATTTCCTTGAAGCTTGAGCTGCAGCATTGGCAGAAAAATATGCCTGGAAGAAGTGACAGTTATAAGCTCAAATTTTAATATTTTCAGTTCCTACCCAACTATAGATTTCCATTTCATGTCAAATAAATTAAGGTTCTTTTATTTTATTTTGTGTGTGTGTGCGTGTTTGTGTTTCTTTTGTACCCTGAGTATTCGAGCCAAATTACGCACCTATTCTAAGGTTCCATCATTTAATTGAAGGTACAACACCTTGCCAGAAAAATAAGGTACCTCATCTTTATGTCCAGAGAGTGCCTTGGCCAAGGCATTAACTTCAACAACTTTCTGTGCAGCAAAAGCAAGCCAGGACTTAATTTCATCATCTAATTTCGTTTCGTTCACCAGATCAACAGCAGTGTGAAGAAGAGAACATGAAGTGGAGACGACAATATGTTCTGTCAACGATACCAAAAAAAAAAAAACAGCATATATTACCACTGTTAAATGTTCGAAAATGTGTTCATGCTAATATAAAATGTACTAGCAAGTTAAGAAACAAGCACCTTTCCCAACAGCTTTTTCTAACGCCTCCAAGGTAGTTAGGGAGGCTTGAAGGTCATTTGACCATATGTTTCTTCCATCAACCACTCCAGCAAAGAGGTATTTGCCCGAAGGAAATCCACCTTTGATCAGATCAAGCGTCTGTGTTCCACGTACTAGATCAAACCCATAGCCAGATACACCCTTCAAAGAGGTGAGAGTCTTGTATGCTTGAGCGGGAACATCGGCAAAATATGTCTCGATCAGAACATTTAAACCGGATAAGACGGATTCCAGCTCTGAGTAGGCATGAGAAAATGCTTCTAACTGGTGAGCATCAAGATCTTTCACAAGTGTAGGCTCATCGAATTGAATCCAGGTGGCACCAGCAGCCTTCAGCTCTGAAACAACTTCACTGTAGGTACCAATAACAGTTAATAAGAAGATACTGGAATCAAGATAAAATGGAGAATACGTATAATTTACAAACTTCCAAGAGGAGGAAAAATAATACTGACATGTAAACAGGAAGAATCTTGTCAATTAGAGAGAGAAGAGAAAAGGATTTTTCAACTCCCTTGGCTGGTTTTGATAGCAACAAGAAAGATACAGGGCCTACAAGAACCGGAACGGTGTCAACTCCAAGCTGCATAGAAAAGCAGGAGTATAAGGAAAAAAGGTAATAAAAATGTCTAATATGCTTATTAGTTGAAATTTCATATTGGAACTTCAAAAATCAAAGATTCTCATATCACATTGTTAGCTATCCAGTCATTTATTCAAATATTTTCCATTTGGAATAATTCTTCAAGTAAAAGGCATGGCATTCCAAATATGGCATCTCGCATATTATTAGATATGAATGGCTAAAAAATAAGGTTCTATGACATGATAAAAGGACACGTCTCTTTAGATATAAGAAGCATAATATTATAGAAGATAAGTATAAAATAGCTGTATGCGTCAGAAGGAAAGGACAAATGACCAAAAACCAAAAACAGATAAAACACCGAATCAGAAGAAGAAATCGATGATGAGAAGGAAACAAAAATATTAATCAAACTGGAAAAGAAAGGATGTTTGTTAAGATGTTCAAGGATAGGTGAAATACTTCAAAGTCAACTTGTACAACTGTTCGTAAGCTAAGAAAATTCTTAATTTTCTTTCTTGGAGGACATGAAAAAAATACAAGAGCAATCCAGTGCAACCACATCCTTCCTCGAATTCATCTTATTCACATGCAACTTGAACCTACCACCATTTTCCAAAAGCAGCAAATCAATTCCTTTTAAGTTTTTTTTCTCTTTAATTATCTTATAAATAGAACTTACAGCTTTAGCCTCCTTGTACTCGTTCACTGCTTTGTGAGATGCATAAGTGAATTTATCTTCTGGACTCAACTCGGGGACAATGTAATGGCTGTAATAAAACATACATGTAATTAACATTCCTCGGATCATTGACAAATAGAAGTTTTACAAACAAAACTACCATAAAAAGGTAGGGAAATGAATATAATTTTTCACTTACTAGTTGGTGTCAAACCACTTTGTCATTTCCATAGCAGGAACTGAAGCATTCCCTCTAGCCATGGAGAAGTAGATGTCAGACCCAATCTCACCACCATTCCATCCATATCTTTTAGGAACAGCACCAAGCATGGTTGCAGTATCGAGCACTTGATCGTAATACGAAAAAGTGTTGCTAGGGATAAACTTAATGCCAGCATCAGCCATCTGCTTCCAGATAGATGACCTGAGATCAGCAGCCACTTTCTGCAAGTCATCAGCACTGCTCTTCCCATCCCAGAAAGACTCCAAGGCAAACTTAAGTTCTCTCTTTGGACCAATGCGAGGATAACCAACAATGTGGGATGCCATTGCTCTGTTACACAATGAAAAGATATACCCTTTATGAACCGAAAAGGAAAATGTATAAAAATGGTGGTGTCATTAGAACTCAATGATCCTACAATTTCCCAAATTCTTCTGTTATAAGTTAAATTTCATTTTAATACTTAAGGTATCGAGGGCCCCATTCGTTTTGTTATGTTCACGGCCCACCTCACTAATTTCTAGGAGACTTTGCCAACCCAAGGCCAACTCTGAGAGACCACAAGGATTTTAAGTTATTAACTTATGAACATTGAACAGACCCCACTTCTTTGCTGTTTCGATATCAAGTACAACAAACAATTTTTCATCTTATTTATATAAGAAAGAATGGCATCAGCAGAATCGATACAATAACCGTGATTATGAACTAAATTTTCTGAAAACAGCAATAATTGCTTCATTACATTTCAAAAAATGCCACACGTAATCCACAATAATCATCCATCGACAAGGATAAATTTAAGATGAAGAAGAACCAATCATACATTTGAAATGCAAAAAAGCCTCATCAGTTCAGACCTTATGGAGCTTGCATCAATATCAAAAAGCCATACATAAACAAATCGAAAAGGTGAAACAGAACAAGCAAAACGGCATTAGAGCAAAAAGGAAAAAAGATAAAGAAAATAACACCTTATCATGTATAGCCAAAACAGGGGATAAAAGAAAAAGAAAAGGAAAAGAAACTACAAAACTCCTCGAACTCGCAGCCTCAGAGAAAGAACATCTAGAAAAAGAATCAACAACTTCACAATCCAAAAACCAGACATGACTGAGAAATGAACAGCCAGAGCCCTTCATGTTCATCCATTTCCGCTCAGATAAGACCATTTCACAAAACCCCACAATTCCATTTAGTCATTCGAACCTTAATCCAAAGAATCAGACACAAAAAATAGCCTCGATAGTACATACCCAGATCACAAAACGATGCAAAAAAACAAACCCAAGAGAATCCACACCACAAAAATGCATCACAGAGTCAGAGAAATCTAAAAGAACAAGAGAAATACCTAACGACAGTGGAAGTGGTGCGAATCGATAAGCGAAGAGAAGGAAGATGGTGGATGGAGGAGAAAAGGAGATATGAAAATGGTGCAATTGCTCCTCTTCTCAGTGCAATAATGGAGGATGAGGAAGAAGACGATGAAGTTGCAAAGGGCTCAAGTGATTTCAGTGGAATTTGGGACATTTATACTCGGATTTTTCTCTCACATCCCCACCAAAAACCAACCCAACTCTTGAAATCCTCTCTTTTTTTCTCTCTCTCTCTCACATCACCACCAACCCACCCGCCAGATCCAAAATCGAGGCCGGGTTTTACAGTCTTTATTGCAAATTATCCATATGTTCATTCTACCCTTTTACACCTTTTTCTTTTCAACCATGAGTTTGATTTTGTTTTTTTTAAGAAAAAGTTCATTGCTTGGTGATGACCCAGCTCCATCTTTATGGGGCACTTTTGTTTTTTTGATCCATTTGTTTGGTTTTCCAATGCAAGGAATAATATGGGTTTGAGAAATCAAAATTTGGGAAGAGATGTGGTTGATCTTGATAAATGTTAAAGTTACATTTTTCTTGTACATATAGATTTGATTTTAATTGTTACTCAAAAAAAAAAAACAAAACAAAACAAAAGATATGATTTTAATTGAAAAAGTATAAATCAAGTTTAGAAAATAGTTAATGGAAGAACATGTCTTTAATTTTACATAATTTTTGTTCTAAAATATAAAAGGAAAATATTTTAAAATATAGTTTTCAAACATCCCTCTACAAATATTTGTATATTCTTCTAGATTAAGACATCCCCTCCCAATTTTCATTTCAAATAAAGAGGTTGATTTCATGCTTAATTCAAAACACTTTTTTGTGTTATGAAAATTTGATATGTAACTTGCATGCCAATTTGAGTGTGGCTTAGAAGATAAAAACATCTATCTTTTTTAGGTCGAAATCTACTATTCCTCTGTTTGTTGTAGAAAAAAAGTTTACAAATTTGAGAAGTTTAAGTTTGTGTAGTTTGGAGATATCTTTCAATATAAGCACATCTAGTAGATGGAGCAACTATTACCATCCTAAAGGTCGATGGTTTGATCTACACTCCAGCAATAGTTGAACTAAAAAGTTGAAGGTATCTATATTTTATGAAATAATAAGTTTTTTTTTTTTGAGGAAATGAAATAAAAAGTTTTAAAAACTCGAGTTTGTGTACTATATGTTTAGTTTATGCATTTATCATTTGTAAGAGTTAATACATGTTAAAAAAAAAAAGTACATCTTGGAAGTTAAGATTAATATAAATTTTTAGCTTAAAAAACTCGCTATCTTAAATGTAGACTCAACTTTGAAATTTTAAACTTTAGTCCTTGAACTATCACAAATGTTTAATAGGTCTTTAAAAATTCGATTTTGTGTTCTAAGCACTTGAACTTTAAAAAGTGTCTTATTGGTCCTTAAACTTTCAATTGTGTGTCCAATAGATCCCTAAACATTTAATTTTTTGTCTTCAACATTTTTTAAAACTCATGGATCAACTAGGCATGAAATTGAAAGTTTAAGGTTCTATTAGACATCTAGGAACATAAGGCATGTGACACTGATGGATCTAATATGTGGTCCAATCTTTTTCCATGTTGGCTCGTAACAGCTAATGAAGAAGATATAAGTTGTGTTATGCACACTAGTAGAGAATCCTGTCTCACTAGTGCTATCCCGTTGGGAATCATCTTTTAATAATAGCATATTTTCTTCAAAAAAAAAAAAAAAAGTTCCATCAGACATAAAATTCAATTTTACGTAATTTTTAAATACATAAACTTGAAAGTTCATATACTAAATTTATAATTTAACCTAAATTTTTAAAAACTTGAGTTTATATATTCTATCTTTTTCTCCTTAAATATATATATATATATATATATTAAACAAGGTTGATATAATTTTTTTTTTTGAAAAAAAAAGGATAATATAAATTCATAGCTTATAACACTCGGCTCCAATTCTAAATTTTATAATTCAAGAAATATTTAATATTCATCAATTATTCTTTCTTTTTATTAAAAGAAAAAAGATGTTTAAAAAAAAAAAGACAAAATACAAAATAAATTAAAAGAAACACTTTTTTTTAAAAGCTAAAAAGAACTTTTTGTGATTGAGAGTACAAGGCACAAAGTTGGTGGAGCAAGTAGCGGTTGGCCACCAAGATAACCTAAAATCTCATTCTCTCCTTACAAGTCTTCTTTTACGCCAATTCACCAACTTTTTTACCTTTTTTTCTTTTTGAAATACCAACGTTTTTACTTGTAAAGGACCATTTTTATCATTGTTTTATTATATACTTACAATTTAAGGACATTAACGAAAATATTAAATTTTATTGAATCTAATAAAATATAAATTCATTAATTTAAATTTGGTTTAAATATTATTTTTGTCCCTATACTTTAACTTTTATTCGTTTGGGTCTCTATACTCTCATTCTTATACTTTTTAGCTTTTGTTCATGTACTTTCGAAGGGTTTTGGCCCTAGTGACCATTTTAGTCCTTTTTTATTTTATTTTTTCAATCACAATTTCAACACGATAATACACCCAATAAATTTCTTGGAATATAATCGGAACTTTGTATTAAAGAGTTTTCATGTTTATAAATACAATCGTAACTTTCTTTTTATTGGTAAGATTTGTATACAGTCTTGGTTCTTGTATTCTTATTTATTTTTTATTGATTAAATTAACAAAAATGCCTCTGAATTATGAGATTGGTTTCAATTATACCTTGAACTTTCAAAAGTTTCATTTTAACTCTTGAAGTTTAAATTTTGTTTTAAAACAACACTTGAAGGCATTTTTTTTGTTAAATTTATGGATAGAAAATCACGTATTTACATATGTATTGTTGCTTATGTGAACATATATGGGAAAAAAAACAATAAAAACACATGCAAATACATCATTTTTCATGCATAAATTTAACAAAAAAATGTCTCCAATGGTCGTTTTGAAACAAACTTCAAACTTCGAGAGCAAAAATGAAACTTTTGAAACTTCAAGGTATAATTGAAACTAACGCAGGAGTGTTTTTTTTTTTTTTAATAATTTAACCTTTTTATTTTACCCTATTAGAATTTTAATTTTGGTCCATGGATTGAAGGGATTAGACCCATCCCATTTCTTCACCAAGAGACTTCATGCACCCAACACCAACTCCAACAGACATCAAGACTTTCTTTTTGTTCATCAAGTTTAGAGACATTTGAAAACTCCCTCCAAACATCCAAACTCTTACCGACCGAAAACGACTCGACAATAAACGATTCAAATCTCAAGCTAATAACAATCTATGGTACATCATCAGATTATAGGCACAGCCTCGTCTGTTTAGACAGTATGCTCATCAACAGCAGTTCATCACATAAGCTTCCAAGCATCTAAGGTTGAGATGAATCTACAAACATCAGAAAGGACCATCTTCATGTTTGAACAGTTGAAAAGAGATGACAGATCATTGGACAAAACTTACAAGATTCAGCGAATCAGCGATTATTATCGCCGAACATCGTATGTTTTTAATGAGAACAGGAGCAGCCAGTTTCTCTTACACCTTCAGAAGCCAGCTTATAACTCTGCTCCCAAATGTTTGTTGGTGGTGCTTCTGCATGAGGAACATGGCGAGGATGTTTCTCTCTCTTGTCTCCTTTTATTTGCTTCAATGCATGTTTAAGGCTTGGTAATAAGGCATCCATGCACTCCGCTGCCGCATTAGGATTCCCAGGCATGTTGATAATCTGAACAAAAATAAAACGAGAGAGAGAGAGATATCATCGTCATGTGGTTAGTAGTGGATCTAGAACTTTATGTCAAAGGAAGTACAAATTCATATAAATATGATTCTGAATACATTTTCGAGTTGTTCATGACCGAGATACCAGGAGGCTTGCAAAATGGAGATTTTAAAAGATTGGGAAAAAAAAGGTATAGGAGCTTTTTATGCCATCAAGGGGACTAATGGCGAAAATCACTTGGTAAAGTGAAGAGATTGTTACTTGTAATCAAGAAGAAAGAGGTTTCATATTCGGTTATATCAGCAACAAAATTGTGGCTTTATCTTCCAAATGGGTTTGGCGTTTCCCTCAAGATGACGACTTCCTCGGGAAGAACATCATTGTAGCAAATACTGGTTGAGTGAAGATGGATAGTTCCCTGTCAGATTGTTGGCAAATATTGTTGGGACGTCCATTTCAAGATAAAAAGCTATGTGGGAAGATGTGTTTTCGTTGTATATAAAATATTTGGTTGAAAAGGAACCAGAGAATTGTTTCAAGTGCTGATAGGTCGGGAACGGAGATCTGGCAGCACTGCATTTTAGTGACCTATTGGGATTCCTTCCATAAAGCATCAGTCTTGTACTGCCATGTGTTAGGGGTGTTCTGTAGAAAGTTTGGTTGGAAAGAAACCAGGATCTTCGCAAACAAGTCAATTGATTGGGATATTTTGTAGGATTTTCTGGGCTTAGATTCATGTACTCTTTCTTCTCTTTTAAGTAACTATGATTCTATACTTACTAACACTAGTTGGAGTACTTTTTCGTAATCCCCTTTGGTGTTCTAGTAACTTATCACCGGTTCAAGGAAAAGTCTCAGTTTCTCCTCAAGGTCATTTCCAATGAAAAAGAACTATACAGAATATGAAAAGAAAATCGTTGGCATTACCAGGGTTGATCCTCTAATCCCAGCTGCAGAACGTGAGAGCACGGCAAATGGCGTTACCTATCAGGAAGATATGTGATTAGCTTAAGAGAATGCAAAATTGCTGTACAGAACAAAGCCACAAAGGTATGATATTGTTAGTAGAGATCCAAATATTTACCTTAAGGCTCTCTTGCATCATAACATATAGTAGACCAGGGGTCTCTTTATGCAATAATGGTTTGGTTGCTTCAGGCGTCACATCTCTTGGGGAAAATCCAGTTCCACCTAGACGGAGATCAATTTTAACAAAAAGAGAAAATAAAGGGAAGAGGATAAAATATTGCGCCCTCCTCCTCGGGGAACATTGAATTTTGCGAAATATTACCAAGTGTGAGGATAAGATCCACTTCGTCAACATCGCACCATTTCACAAGAACATCCTGAATTTTACTGACATCATCTGAGACAACAGCTGTTGCAACAATACTAGCCCCTCCTAATTTTTCTGATGATGCTTGGACGATAGAAACGGCCCTTGGTCCACTATATAAAAGAAAGAAATATTTTGTCAGGGCCTTCATGTACAATGGTGAAAACACAGAGGAACCTAGAGAGCTTCACTCGGAAATAAGTCACTAAGCGTTTGTTTTTCATAAAATAATAAAACAGTAACATTTATCGACAGACCAGAGAAATTTACATTCACTCATGGGGGTTGAGGGTGGTGGTGTTAATATCAGGCTGAGGCTATCATGGCCCGCCCAAGATCATCCACTCCCAAACTCTTGGAAGACATCGCCCATTCCAGAGCTAACTCCAGGAGTAAACAAAGGATAAGAGCATGACAAATACACCTCATATCTAGCAAATGCAGTTGGAAACCGTAGCTTGGTGTCTGGCTCAACATTCCAAGTTCTCAGCGCTCCCTCCCTAAAGGATCAGCCCTACGTATATAACTAACTATATACAATATCCATTTTGAGGAATTTATTGTTGTGAAAAAAGATACGGCCAAGTAAACCTCCTACAATCCAAAGGTTACAACCAGCAGCAGGTCTTTCTTTCTTTAACTCAACTTAATGGCTGTGTCGAAGTCTCCCCTACACATACCTCACCACTCCATAAACCTGCCAAGTCAAACTCCAAAAAAATCCTCTCCATCGTGCCAGGCCACAAACACCAACAAAACAAGGAAAACTGCATTCCGCTTCTTGGTTATAGAGAGGGCAAAAGCCTTTCCACCACCTCAATGGCCTTAACAACCATTTCATTCCAAAAAAGAAAGAATGCGGATCCAATCATATTGATCATCAAGAACTAATGTTATGAGAACTCTGACTAGAAAGTTGTCTTACAAATCAAAAGAGATCAAATGTTTAAAAAAACCCACGAGCCAACTAAACTAGATAGTTGCCAAACAAATAAAAGGAAAAAAAAAAAAAATAGACATCTAGTTCAACCAGATCTCCATGTCTAGGTTTTATGCCTAATGGAGTCGACATATTTCTGAAGTACTAGTTTTAATGTTATGCAAATGATACATACAAATGCATCCCTTCATATTTATATTATAAACATGTTAGGGTCACAATCTTAAGAAAACAAATTGAATTTGTATATCGAAATAAAAGAGAAAATTGCACTAGTAATACTAATAGCCTTTTGAGAGGGTTATTCCCTCCGCAATCCATTTAAGGACTGATTTTCCAAAATCATGCGCCTATCCCCTAACCTCTGTAACTCCCTCTATTAGTAACCAATTCACCTTGACAAACTGCTAGGTAATTACAATTATGCTCCTACTAATATCCTAATAACATTCCCAACATTTTCCTATTAATAACCTATGAAAACAAGACCAAAAATACAGCGAAAACTTTCAAGATTGAATAATTTGTCAAAGAGTTGAAATCCTAGATTACTTCATAAATGTTGTTGCAAAGCATTCAATATTTTCCACTTTTTTCTTTGACAGCGAAAAATACAATATTAGCTTTGCCCATATTTATTTAGCACCAATATAGTGGCCTCTAAGAAACAAACATTCCAAGAGGAGTATCCAGATGCAAATATATTAAGATACTGGATTTCCTAAGCAAAGAAACCGAAAAATCTCACCAACTTCTGTGTCAAATGACATGATACCTTCTAAGTTCTATCAGAAGAGCTTAATATTGTTGCAGAGCAATTACCATCATAGAAAATTGATCAAGGGAACACCAAAAATGTTAAGTCACTCGATATTCAGTAGATAATCAAGGCAATATTACTAATTGTATGAATTTTCCTTTTCCGTTTTCTATATAGGAAACGGGCAACTATATTTTTTTACTAGGAAATAAAATATCAAGTAATACACCAATCTTTCATCTTTTGGAACAAACAGAATGTTCATTGAGAACATGAAAGAAAATAAAAGTGAGGTCAGGGAAAAAGGGGCCAAGCAAAAGAGTAAAAGCAACAAAAAACAGAACCCAAATTTACAAATGAAGAGCCCGCTCATAAAGAGTATAAAAGCAAAGGAGAAATTGCCCAAAAGAAAGCATGAAGCGTGCAGCAATTCAAACCTCTTCCAAATTCCTAACCTAATCCTGAAAAAGTGCCCACATTCACAAATGGTGGATTTGAAAGAATCTTCTCTAAAAAGGTTAAGTTTTCCAGTGGTCATCAGCCTATACGAGTTTAAACACTGAAGATAAATTTCATTCTTTAGCTATCCTACCTAAAGTTTGTTTCAGTTGTAAAAGGATGCAGAAATCCTTGATCATTTACTTATACATAGTGGTGTAGTACAAAAAAGCTGAAATATCCTTTGCGAGGAGTTTTTCCTAGCCGTTGGAGTGGTGTAAAATTCCAGCTTAGTGCAGTATTGCCATAAATACTTATTTATTATGATGCTCCCAAAGGTTTTTTTCAGTTGGTGGCTCTTTAGTAAATCTAGGGTTATTTTGAGGAATGCTTCGGGAACCTTCTGATAGGCTCTTTGGATTAAAAGGAACTAAAGGATATTTAATAACAAGACAATCTCAACTGTCTTGCTTGTCATTGCAATCTCTACCATCCAAGATGCAACCTAAAGAAGACCCTACACTACAAACCCCTAATCCCACCACTAACAAGAGAACCAATATAGATCAATAGGAGAAAAGAAACACACGGAGGAAAAAATTTGTTATGTCTTACCTTCGATCAGGACCAGCCCCAGATGCAACAGTATCACTAACTGTAAGAATAGCTACTTTAGACCCAATATCTTGAACCTGACTGGCTGTAATTTCTTTTGATATATTACTTTTTAAAGAGACTGTCGAATCAGATGAAAAGGAGTTGGCACGACCAGCGATACTACTTATATCAGAAATAATGATAGCTGATACAGAAGTTCCGGGTGCTATTATACTTCCTGTTGGTGGCAATTCCAACAAAGCATTGGCAGCTTTCAAATTCAAAAGTCTGCTGCTCACTTGTTGACCAGTACTCTCCGCAGAGAAACTGCAAATCCAAAAAACACTCGTTTCAAATAAATAACATGTGAAGGATATTCAAGAAAGTTAAGATGCAACGAAGAGAATGAAAAGTTGCAATCTCATGTTGCGTTAGAAGCAACGGGTCCAACAGAGTGTTGAACAATGAATCAGATAACCCCAACCACTTACCCAGGATTTCCAGACCCATCATTGTCTTTCCACTTGACAATTGAACAATGAAACAGTGGTCGAATAGGATCTGACTTTATTGGCTCTGAAAGACGTACCTGCACTCTGCATTTTAAAGAGAGAAACAAGTAAACAAGTACAACAAACTAACGAAATTGGAAGGGGAATGGTTAAAAAGAGAGAGAAGAAAACAGTTTGACTTTTTACCTACCTTAGAAGATGAGGGTTTACCCATCCACCAAGGTGACGGATGGCAGGGACTACAAATAGTTGGAAACAAACTAAAGAGCTCACAGGATTTCCAGGCAACCCAAATGCAAGAATCTGATTCAACTCCTTTTCTGTTGTATCTGGTTTGATCTCTGCAAAAGTCAGAGGTTTCCCTGGCCTCATGAAGACCTGAAAAACATTCACCATTCCATAACCAAGACTAAGGAACAACTGATCGCAAGCATTTGAACAGCCATTTACATACCTTATTAAAATATACAACCCCTTTCTTAGCAAGTAATGGCTTGACATAATCCCTATCTCCCATTGAAACACCACCAGAAGTTAGCAGGATGTTAACTCCAGCAGAAAAGGCATCTTCCAAGATCTTCTCAAGCTCGCTTTCATCGTCTCTAGCAATACCAAGGTCGGTAACTTTGCATTGATGTTGAACAGCAGCAGCAAGTAACATAGCACGGTTTGAATCCCTAATCTACACAACTCATTTTATCAAATAAAAACTTTATAAAACTAAATAACATAAATTAACGCATCAAATGATAAGTAGCAAATGTTGAGAGAATATATGACTAAATTCCTCACAATGTAGATGATGAAGCTTTCTTTTATCAGGTAAAACATGGAATCTTAGAAAAACAACTAGACTGGTAGAAGGCTGAGACATATGCAATTGCCAAATATACAGAGTTCACAACGATGCAATGTTCCATAATACCTGCCCACGACTCAGACACCCAGTCTGTGGCTCTACAAGTTCATCACCTGTAGAAAGAACAGCAACTACTGGTGTAGGATATACCTATAAGACAACATTAAAAGCCATTAAATCTGAAAGGAAATGGAGTTGGGGGAGCCCCTTTCTACCAGCCCTTTATAAATCTGAAAACCAAATATATCACGAATTGCAATACCTTCACTGTCATGACACCCACAGTAGCAAGCAGACCAATTTCTGACGCACCTATTTTATCTCCAGCTTTTAAAACAAGAGCGTCCTTCTCGATATCGCATCCCTAGAAAAGCAGTGTAATGAGCTATGCAAATACAATTGGTAAAAACAACAAAAGTTTGCAATCCAAAATTGAGTTGGGTCCAAAACATCTATTAACCAGATTCATTAGCCTTCCTATGCAAGTACGGGTGGAAATTGGGAATTCATCTACTGGAAAATATTTCATCAAAGATGGTACTTTGAATATGATGGATACGTGTAAACCTAGAGGCAAGCCAATTACATAAGCATCCAACCCACTCTTCTTTGACATTTGCAAAGGTTGATCTTTCTTTTTCTTTTCTTGTTATAGGTCCCCTGCTGGAAACCTTCCTTCACGTAGATGATCTATAACTAGGTCTCCTTTGTCAAATTCTTTTATTCTACGGTGCTGCCCATGGATCCAACTCTCCTTCTCTCCCACACTCTACTGGGTCACCCTTCTAAAAATGAGAAAAAACTTTTATGGCCTCATTTTGTCAGAAAATTCTTTTGGCTTATTGGCAGGAAATAAATCACAAAAGTTTTTTAGAAAAGACGCCTACCTATGACCCTTCTTTGAAGCTATAGTTTTTTTTGGCCATTTCTTGGTGTAAATGTTCTTTCCTTTTCCATTCCTGTAGCTTTTCTTCTCCATTATCCAATTGGAGAGTTTTTTTTTTAAACTCCTTTGGAATGGATCTTTCCCCCATCTCTTTTGTGATTTCATCTCATTAATGTTTTTTTTTTTTTTTGGTGTGTATATATATATACACACACATATATATATATCATTCTCTCTTCTTATGAGCGAATTGCATACAGGCTTCAACCAAGGAGTAAAATGTTGATGTGATGAAAAAGTCAAGGAATCAATTTACAAAGTTTCAAGGACATATCCACACTTGTTAAGACTTCACAAATAAAACATAGTCATCAATCCGGAATTGTCTAATGAATTTGTTACTCCTTTAGTTCAAATCAACTTCACACTCCTCAAACAATCACACCAAGTTAGGACTAAAACTAACTGCATAAAAACAGAGAAAGGAGGTTCCTTCTCCTTTTCTCTAAACTAATTCTTCCTCCATTGTATCTTCCATCTAAGCTAAAAGATTTAGCCTCCATGGAAAATGATTGTGAAGGATATTTCCACCCTTTTGCTGTGGGAGATGAGGAACTCAACTCCTTTCCATAATAAGTCCAGTGTTCCAAGTTTATGCAAACAGATTATGGATAGATTGTTGAAAGGCAAGCATTTCTTTTCAACAAAAAGTTGATAAGTACAAAATAATAAGGCAAGAAAATCAAGGGAGTAGGAAAAAGAAGTTTTCCAATCATTATCTACTGAAGAGGAGCCATTTTACAAGTTGAAGAAAGAGTGCACCAAAAAGAGCTCACCCGAGCCTTATTGCCAAAAAGACCACATCATACCTTCCATTCTCCATTGTATTATTTAGTTGTTAATGGAAGTTCTTTCACATCTAAAAAAATTGCATTCCTTTAATCTTCTATGTGCTTAGCACTTTGGTACAAATTCTTGTCCACTTGAATTATTTGTGTTGATATTCTCTGGAGAAAATTGTTCTGTCCTACTAAAATAATTGCCATCGTGATGTGCAAATCTAAAAGAAGTAATGAACTAATACCACTGGGCGGATATCAGCACCCTTCCTGGTTTTCACCAATATTTTAACACGCTTGGATTCAATTTTTTCAGTGTCCTCAACTTGAACTACCGCATCAGCACCATCAGGTATTGGTCCTTAAAAATGTAACATTAAAAATGAATTGGGATTTCATTTAAGAAGTCAAAACAGTAAGAAAAATGAAGAAAACAGTTGAATAATACAATGACCATTCTCTTTAACTTTACATGATCAATCTGAATTCAAACTGAAAAAAATAATAATTCACAACTGTAGATTTACTCGCTAGCAACCTTGATTTCATCACTCCGAATATCAAAAAACAACCTAAAGGGTGCAAGGACAAGATGACACTATGCCAAAAAGGAGGAGTTAAACAAAAGACCTCCAACCTAAGTTGATAATCTTACCCCCAAAAAAAAAAAAGATGCGTGAAGAGCACTGATTTGAGGTTGTACATCGTGCACAGTCACAAAAATAACCAAAAGAATAAAGATATTCTAGAGTTTCTTTCTTTACAAAGAATCCTGGTTTTGTCCTCGAACCACCATCAGCACAACCATTCCAGAAGGCTATCTTCCACCTTAGGGAGCACCAAGAAAACTCAAGTTGGCGGATAAAATTCCACCCTTGCAAGACAAAACTACAGTGGATAAAGAGATGGTTACAGGTCTCCTCATTGTTGAAACACAAAGCGCAGATTTGGGGAGAGTGTAAAAGCTTTAGACTTCTTCTCTACACACTGTTGGAGGTATTTTGGATGTTAAGCTTCTGTCCAAAAGAATTTGGTCTTCTTGGGGCTATGACCATTCCAAATTTTTTCATCCCTCCAAGTTTCATCATGATGGGATTGAATATTTTGGATCAGATTTTTATCTCATTGTCAACACAGGACCTAAGGGCCAAAATTCATTTAACCATTCATAGAATTGGTAACAACTAATTTTGTTTGTTATTCACTTGCCTTTATAATCTAAGGCCCCAAATTGTTCACACGTGCTCGAGGAGGAGGAAAGGGAAAGTCACAGAAGACACTTTGGTTAGTGGAAAGTGTCGTGCATATGCCTTGATAAGTTTGTTACTTACATACGAGGAGGGGACAGAAGAGGGCATTGGTAATTGTGGAGCGTTTGTCGCTTAGCACGAGAGGAGACGCTCTCTCAAATAGTTGGGGTGTTCTTATGTTGTCTTCTTTTTTTATCGTTTGCTTATTTCTATTTGTTGAGTCTTCCTTTTTCTTATGATGTTTCCATTAGTTTATGTGTAAGTTTGAGAACATCACTGAAAATCACCAATAAAACAGTAATATCTGTGTTGCTGGCCGTTTGGGGTATATTTGTGAATTTGCCGGTTATTTTGAGAGAAGAAACCTAACAACCGATATCAAAGAACATTCACCCTGAGGAGCACACAAAAGACGCCACAAAAAAAATTAGAAGAAAGGAACCAAGAAATAGATGAATGAGTGGAAAGAAATGATGGAGAGCTAAAACCTGAAACGAATCATGGTTGAAATGTGGGAAAATTAAAGAGCCATGGTCACTATGACAGTAGAAAATGACAAGGGGGGTCAAGAGTCCACAATCACGAATGGTTCATCTCAGGGAGGGTACGAATATGACTAATACAAAGTCAAACGAGAAAGGTGAGACTACACAACCTAAGAAGGAGAGTGCATAGCAAATTCAAGAAACTGGAGATGCCGGTTTTCCCAGACTCCAATCCAAATGTGTGGCTATTTAAGGCCAAGGAGGTATTTTGAGATTCATGAGTTGTCTAATTGACAAGGAGAAGATCACAGTTTTCAGTGGTGAGCTTCAAACAAGTTGCAGTCGACCGGTATTGTTGGGCTAATAATCGTCGAATGTCTAATTCTTGGGAAGATTTGAAGAAGAGGATGTTTGATTGTTTCAAATCAATCCTAGATGGATTACATCCGACCATCAAGGTCAATGTCATAAGCAAGCAACTTGTTGCACTGGAAGATGTTATGAAATAGGCTCAGTTAATTGAGGATAGACACTTGACTGTGAAGTTAATATTGGGACGGAGGTGGCCCCCAACAACCCAGAACACGATGGCCAAGCCATCAGGAACAGAGAGAACAATGATACCTGAGCCAACAACCTAGAACCACAAAAACACTTTGACTCGAACCGTCACTTTACTCAAGAGAACAAATCCTAATAAGAAGAAACCTCCGACCAAATGGCTTTCAGGTGTCAAGTACCAAACAAAGAGAGAAGAGGTTATGTTTTCGTTGTGATGAGAAGAATACAATCAAACACCAATGCAAAAGTCGTGATTATTGAGAATTCGAGGGTTATGTGAGTTGTAGGCGATTTTGAGGTCAAAACCCTAAACCCTAAAGCTGGCAAAGTGGAAGTGGAACCTGTGGAAGCTAATCAGTTCGAGCTATTGATGACACTTGGTCCTGGCCTATTGATTCGTCTAATGCATTCACAGTTAAATCGCTTATGGGAGATATTGTTGGTGATTCTAACCCCATATCGAGCAAATTATATAATGTGGTGTAGAAAGACATTTATCCTAAGAAGATCAAAATTTTTATCTGGGAGCTTAGTCTTGGAGCTATCAATACGTCTGACCGACTTCAAAGACGAATGCCTTAATTTCACATTTCTCCATCCTGGTGTGTTATGTGTTGTTCTGATGCTGAAAATCTTTGCCATTTATTTGTGCATTGCTCCTTTGCTTCCAATTATTGGTCTACAATCTTCAATGCGTTTGGGTGGTCCTTGGCTTTACCAAACAACATTTGTGATGTTCTTGCTTCCATTTTTGTGGGACATCCCTTCCATAGTGTGAAGAAGATCCTTTGGCTTGCTCTTAATAGGGTCTTCCTCTGGTTTCTTTGGGGCGAAAGGAATGCAAATTTTCAGAGATTCATTCTCATCTTTTGATAAATTTATGGATTTGATCCTTTTTCATGCTTTATATTGGTGCAAATGTAAACATCTCTTTCCTGATTATAGTCTTTCTTCCTTAATTCTTAATTGGAGATCTTTCTCGTAATCACCTTCTTAGGTGTTGGAGTTTTACTCCTTTTATTTCATTTATCAATGAAATTTGTTTCCCTTCAAAAAGAAGAAGAATAAGAAGAATAGGGAGGGAAAAAAAAACTAACTCTACGATCTGATTTGGTTTTTGACACCAAGAACGATGAAGATGAAAGGAAAGGTGGAAAGAAAGGATGTGGTGTCTTGATTGATTGTAGAGCTACTCATAACTTCATCTCCCAACGGTTAGTGGATGAGTAGAGATTACCACTAGCAAAAACGTCAAACTATGTGGGAAATGGCTGAGTGGGAAAAGGGTTTGCAGAGCAGTCATGGTTAATTGGCTAAAACTAGCCATCACTAAGGATTTCATGTCTTTGGAATTGGGAGGGGTGGATGTAATTCTAAGCGTGCAATGGCTAAGGAAAATGGGATTCATGTGTTAGATTGGAGGAGCCTTACCATGACCTTTGTGACGAGGGAAAACGAGATGACATTAATGGGGGACCCCTTCCTCACTGAATCAAAGTATCTCTGAAAATGTTGTCCTAGACGTGGTTGACTAAAGATCAAGGATTCTCAGTGGAATTAAGGAAGGTGAGCTTAGTGGAGAATGACAGTGGCAACAAGGTGAGTGAAGATGAAGGTTTGTCGGAGGTATCCAAGGGGGTTGAACTCTTACTGAAGGAGTACAAGGCGATCTTTGAATTACCCGTGGGATTCCCGACCTAGAGAAAAGTTGATCACTAGATCGTGTTATGAAAGGGACATCCTCCCATGAATGTGAGGCCACACAAGTATGTCTATGTGTAGAAGGAATAAATTGAGAAACTCATGAGTAAAATGTTGGCAACCGAAATTATCAAACCCAACAACCGTCCTTATTCCAGACCTGTTATGCTAGTGAAAAAGAAGAATGGGGGATGGCGATTTTGTGTAGACTACCGAGCATTGAATCAAGCGACAATTTCGGATAAGTTCCCATACCTTTATTCTGGCTAACAAAGAGCAAACTACCATCCTTATCAACAATAAGAACTCCTTATAAATTTTCAACAAGAAAGGCTAATTGACTTAACTACGTTGACACTAAATCTTCGATTGAATACCAATTCCAAATTATATTGAACAGTAATGTGATGAAGTCTAACCAAAAAAGAATGCCCTAAGCAAGAAATCCTCTTAACTACATGCTATCTCTAAAATGGAAACTTGGTCATGATTCAAATATGATCAGAAAAGCACCTCCAGTGGTTACATAGGCAACAGTTCCCGGAGTAACCGTCACACCAACTCCATCGTTTCCAGCTCTAGATTCTGTAATCACCGGATACTCCCCAGAGCCATCTGAAGCTACCACTGCATAACCATCCTACAAGAAAGATTCCCAAGTGCCATAAATGTAGCCATGACACTCCAAAAAAAAAGAAAAGAAAAAGAAAATTATAGAGCAGACATCAAAATAGCATCATTTCTTCCAATTAAACAGCAGAACAAAAAGAAAGTCCACTCAAACAACTTCTATCAGCTCCACTGGAAGCAAGAACATCTTCTTCCAGTGACCCAGGTAACCAAGTATCATTTCATTTCTACCACTAAAAACCCAGAGGAGAAGGAAAACCCACCAAGCAAATTCCATCACCTCCACATGGAGCAATCAAATGTTCTTCGGGTCAACTGAGAAAACGACCAATCCTGACCCTAACGTAAAAACCCAATACGAGATTAACAAAAATTAACCTTACTAAGCTATGGAAGTACCTTAATGGAGGCTGGATAAGGCGGCAAAGGGTCAGGAGCGCGAATGTCTTGGGCCAAGACCTTTCCAAGAGCATCGTGAAGAGAGACGGAGATGGGGGTGAGGCGTTGAGCGACTTCCAGCACAATTCGAAGAGCTTCATCGGTGGAAATCATGGCCGTGGACTTGACACAAGAATGATCAGCCATTGCAAGACTGTTGAATTAGATAAACTGGGAACTGAGTGAAAGAGGAGGGGAAGGCTTTTAAAGGGTTCGATGGACAGGGGTTGACAAAATTGTGGCGCTGGGGACTTGACTCTTCAGCATACAGAAGAGTGATGGTTTTTTTTTTTTTTTTAAATTACAGAAGAGTGATGATGATTTATAAGAAAGCTCTCGATTTCATGAAAAATATCGATAAAATGTCGACGGATGTTTCTGGAAGTGGAAACTAGTTAAAACAAAACTTTCGGAAAAATATTTAAACTAATAAATAAATATTTTTATATTTTAAAATCAAATCATTATTAACATTACTCCATATTATTTGTATTTTTCTTTATAGTTTATCGATTTCTCTACGGTATAATGAAATTGTCGATTCACCCTTTATATGATGTTGAGGTCATGAACATGTGAAAAATGAAAATGTCGTCAACATAAATTTAATACATTGGAGATAATTGTGTGGATGACCTATTTTGAGAGGCCAAAATGAAAAATGTCCCACATTTTCAAAATAAGGATATATGTTCTTTTGTTTCCATCATCATCCTAGCAAAATTATCATTTTGTTCTCGATCTGTAAACATGCATTCAACGCATTTAAGAGCAAGAGGTTGCAACAAGAGTGAGATTTGAGATAGAGCAGGAGATTGGATACAGAAATTAGAGAGATCGATATTTGGAGGGAGAAATTGGAGAGAGAGCGAGAGGGAGAAGCATCGAAAATGAGAGCGAGGAGCGAGATTGGAGAGAGAGAGGTTATAATAGAGAGTAAAATGATAATTTTACTAAGATGTTGATGCAAGCAAAATGACATATTATCATTGTTTTGAAAAAGTGATGGCATTTACGTACCAAAAGAAAAGTGGGGCATTTATCATTTTCATCTATTTTAGTGGGTTATCCGTAAAAAAATCTCAATACATTGATATAGTTCAGATATATGTTGTTTTATATAACTTAAATGTCAACTCAATCCTAGTAAAAAAAAAAAAATGTCAACTCAATCATAGTGTAATTGGTTCAGCAACAATGTTAGATGTTCAAATTTCCTTTACTATATATATATATATATTTATTGAGTATGTTTTGTGCAAAGAAAAGTCATGAAAAAAATTGTGTCACAGTTTAAATATAAAAAAGGAAAAGAAAAGCAAACTATATTTGGATTGAATAAGATGGCAAGTGACGGAAGCAACAAATTAAATTTAAAAATAAAATCCATGAGATGATGTAAATTGTGATTCACACCATTTGAAAACCTTTGTGATAGATATAGAAAGATAAACTATGTTTTTCAAAAACTTGTGAGTAAATAGGTCAATTTTTTTTTTTTTTTTCCTTCTACGACACCTAGGTGGTGATTCAAATCACAAGCTTCTTAGTCATTAGTAAATTTGTATGTTTATGTTCATGTTAGTTAAATCGATCAAGTTTATATATATATATATATATATATATATATATATATATATCATTTTTTTTTAATTCAACAACATGTGAGAGTAAGAAATGAAACTTCAACGTTTTGATCATCGATAGACAGTTAGCTATGTTCAAGTTAAGAGTCAATCTCAGAAGTTGTTGTTAGCAGATTTTATAATTATAAATGAATTTAGTGTATGGTTGGGAATGATTTTGAAATTGTTAAAATAACTTTTGTTATATTCAAAATCATTCGAAAAAACAATATTTAATAATTAAAAATCAAGTTTGATGATATGAAAACCACATTTTAAGTGTAAAATCAAACATGAAATCAATTTTAAATAATCAAATGTATGTTTCAAGGTGATTTCGGACACAACAAAAGTGATTTTAGCTATTTCAAAATCAACCACATACATACATTTAATTAAAATAGTGATTTCGGCCCTGTTGGCATAGAAAATTTTCTTCAAATATTTGTCTAAGTTCGTGAAATTAAAATATGTTAATTTCATGGAGTTGGATTGAATTGGGTTCAATTTAAACCCAAATTGATTAAGGTAACTGGGTCAGAAGCCCAAAGTTTCAAGCCCAAGCCCATGAATGGGCCCAAATGCATTTCAAGCCCAAGCCCATGGATGAGCCCAAAATGCATTTTAGGCCCAAGCCCATGGATGAGCCCAAATGCCATCAAGCCCAAGCCCAAGCCCACGAAGGCCTTTAGGAAACTCTATAAATAGGAGGCATGGCTTCTCATTTGGGAGCACGGCAGAAAGAGATGAAGAAGAGAAAACTCTCAGAAGAAACGGAAGATTGAAGCTCCTTATGCAAAATCAAAGATCGAAGCTCAGATCCTCATCAAATCCGGCTGCAGAACTGAAGAACAAGGCTCTGATCATCTTCAAATCCCGACACATAACTGAAGAACGAATCTCAGATCCTCTTCAAAACCCACTGCATAATCGAAGATAAAAGCTCAGATCCTCGTCAAATTCAGTTACATAACTGAAGAACAAAGTTCTGATCATCCTCAAATCCTGCCGCAAAACTGAAGAACGAAGCTAAGATCATCTTCAAATCCCGCCGCAGAATTGAAGATCAAAGTTCAGATCCTCTCCAAATCCTGTTGCAGAATTGAAGAACAAGGCTCCGATCATCTTCCAATCTCATTGCAGAACTGAAGATCGAAGTTCAGATCCTCTTCAAGTCCTCCTACCAAATCGAAGACTGAAGCTCAGGACCTCCTGCATACCTGAAGACTAAAATCTACTCCAATCCATCCAGAAGAATCCAAATCCTTTGGAACAAACCCCCAAGACTAAAACTTTTTAAAAACTTATGAAAGATCAACAAACTCCTTGAAGATCACGAAGCCCTTGATACAACTTCAATCTCAAGAACAAGCTGCAAAGCCCTTGAGACAACTCCAACTTCAAGAACAAGCTGCAGAGCCCTTGAGACAACTCAAAAAACAAGCTACAAAGCCCTTGAGACAACTTCAACCTCAAGAATAAGCTGCAAAGCCCTTGAGACAACTTCAACCTCAAGAATAAGCTGCAAAGCCCTTGAGACAACATCAACTTCAAGAACAAGCTACAAAGCCTTTGAGACAACTGGGGACAACTCCAATCTCAAGAACAAGTTGCAAAGCCCTTGAGACAACTCCAATCTCAAGAACAAGCTGCAAAGCCCTTGAGACGACTTCTAATTCGAGAACAAGCGCTCCAGCCCTCGAGTGAAACACATTCACACACAAGAGAGAGAATAAGAGGATTATGTATTAGAGATTGTACACTCACACACATACAACATCAATATAAATATATTGTTTATTCCACGTGTCTCCATCTCCGAAGTTACGTGTGAACATGCCCGATTAATAAAAATTAGTTTATTTGGTCAGATTACAGGCTTAGTTCATAAATTTTGAAATTTATGTCTATTTGGTTCTTGTACTTTTAAAAGTGTTTGTAATATGTTTTATTATTATTATTTATTATTTATATTTTTTCAAATGTGTGATTGGTTCAATTTTCAATTTCGTGTATAATAGATACTTAATAAATTTATTTGTTTTTTCAAACTTGATCTTTGAGATATAAATTTGTTTAATGGAACTTTAAAATTTCAATTTCGTGTCTAGTAGATCAGTGAATTTTTAAAAACTCAAAAGTCCACGAAAAAAAAAAAAATTGTGGGTCTCACATGCATTGCCCGAAATAATTTGTGGGAATAGAATTGGAGACAATTTTTGACATAATCAGAATACCGAGATTTGATTACGAGGCTGGAAATGGGTTCTACAATGTAAACCGATTGCAAAACATGATAAACGCCTTTAATAATAGTCTAATCCCATTGATTCATTGTGATTACAAGACGGTAAACACGACCTAAATTCTTAGGTTCGTTTGATAACTATTTGTTTTTTGGTTATTTTGTCAAAGTGAGCTTAGTTCAGTAGTAATTGATATGTTATTTTCATGTTTTCAAAAACTTGTTTTTGTTTTTGAAACAAACTAGTTTTAATTTGAAAATAGACGAAAAAATAGACAAAAATCTCGAGGAAAAAAAATTTGTATTTCAACCTTTTAAACTTTATGCATTAAAAGAAACGGCCTAGATTTTTCTGCCATCACTAAAATCAATACCCAATGGATAGTTTTCAGACGTCAGAATCAGAACTAGTAATTTTTCCACCGAATAAATAAAAAGAAAAAAGTAATTATATTCTATCCTATACAAAATTAAAATACCGTACCAGTAAAAAAAAAAAAAAAAAAAATATATATATATATATATATATATATATATATATATATATATATATATTAAAAAAAATTCAACCTATAGAAACAGCGGTGGCCAAGCAAGTTGGCGTGCTGCAAATTTCCTTCTCATTATTCAGAAAAACAAAATAAAAATAAAAAAAAAAAGAGCGAAATTTCATACGTTTTTTCAAAACCCATCAACAAAAAACGTAACCCTGAGCCGTTTTCTTCAAATTCCCATCTCCTTCTCTTCAAATCTTCCAATTTTTCTTCATCAGATTCCATATTTTTTTTTCACGATTTCTCAATCCCAACCCCGAAATCCTGCCCCCACTTCCATGAATTTCACAATCACAGTCTTGTAGTGAATTCAGATGGCCGACACCAATTCCAATTCGCCCACCGCCACCGCCGCCGCACCGGAGAAGAGCCCCTCCGCCTCGCCGACGAGCTCGAGGTCCGTCACTCACACTATCAATGGCTCGCATAAGTTCGTGATCCAGGGGTACTCTCTGGCGAAGGGAATGGGACCGGGCAAGCACATTGCGAGCGATAATTTTACCGTCGGAGGGTATCAATGGGCGGTCTACTTCTATCCGGATGGGAAGAATATCGAGGATAATTCGACCTATGTCTCCATATTCATCGCACTGGCGAGCGACGGCACCGATGTGAGAGCGTTGTTTGAACTCACACTTGTCGATCAGAGCGGTAAAGGGAAGCATAAGGTTCATAGCCATTTTGAGCGGTCACTCGAGAGTGGTCCGTATACTCTGAAGTATCGTGGCAGTATGTGGTATGCTTTTCTTTTTTTTTTTTACTGTGATTTTATCGATTAGGTGATCGATTCTTGAATAGGTTGCTGTTTATAGGTATAGAACGTTTGGATTAGTGTATCTATGACCTGTGTTAGTCTTTTGGTTGTGCCTCAGGATTTAGGTTCTTGATTGGTGTTTATGTATATTCATAATCGTGCAAGATTTTTCCCCTTTTGTTTTCTGTGTTATATGTGTGGTGATCATTAAAGTATTGATAAAATATTAAATTTATCATAAGCTTATAGGTTAATTAGTGATTTAACATGATATTAAAGTAGGAGGTCCCGTCTTGGTTACCTTACTGGGGAATATTAAAGTATTGATAATAAAAAAAAAAAATCACCCTAACCATGTTAATTGGAACTTTTATTGCATTAGAATGGATTATAGAAGATGAATATTATACTGCAATATGAATATTTTAGTTCTGAATTTCAATTTACTCCACTTAACGAAGTCTGTACTGCATTAATCATTAATATCTTTGTCCAATGTTGTTTTTGATTTAGTTCTCCCATGGGTCATGACATCTAAATTCTTATTAAATACTCACATCTGTTGTAAGATGTTTTAACTAGCTCTTAAGCCAACTTGATCCCTTGGTTTGCGTTATTAACAATGTTGTTACGAGGGAGCAAAGGCAATGCTAAATATATTGCATGCCTTGCCTAAGAGTTTACAGATATTGGAAAGCCAACATTCTATTTCTTGAATGTTTGTGCAAGAGATGTTTGGGTTTCTTTGTGGCCCGTTAGTATTAGTAAGGGTAGTTGCTTCCTCTCTATGTCACCCACTCACCTTCAGTGGTATATTCTTGGGGTTGTCTCATCAATAGCTCGTTCAAATTTAGTGTTGTAAACCCCAGGATTGGTCAAGTGGTCAAAGGACCAAGTTGTAGACAAAGATTGCCACCTAATTGAGGCATTTAATATGTGGTTCAAGACCAAGATTTTTGACGCCAAATATTGTAGGGGGACAAACAGGTGTCATATGGGATTGATAAAGGCACCTGTAATTTGTTCCAAACACCCATGTTTAAATATAATAAAACAATAGATTGTGGTGGGCTTCTTAATTGAAAGGAATAATGGTCAATAATCCTCAAAATTCTCGCTAAATAGCATGGAAAAAATTCATAGACTTTCTATCTGAAGGGTCCACTTCAGTTAGGAGGTTATGGTGCTGGAAATGTCAGAAATAGGAACTTTGCTTAGTTATCAAAGTGGCTTTGAATGCTTATTAATGAAGACGAGATGTTGTGAAGGCCAAAGGGCGACTTTCTTCAGTATGTGTGGTCTTCCTTCAAATGTTTGATTTCTTAGTTATAAATCAATAATTGCTGCTTCTTGCTTGTTGTATGGGATAGCTAAATACACTAATTTTATGGAGAAAGTTTAGTTCTTAAGTTGGGAAATGATTGGTGTGTTATATTTTGGGAAGATAACTTGATTGATTCTAATCTTTGTTGTCAATATATTAGTGGATGAGATGATGGTTAAAAAGGAGGGGGTGGTTCATCAAAATATATCTTGAAAGAGCCTATAATTATATGGATAGTTTATTGGTAGACCTCAACAAAGCTGTTGGGGGATTCAGTTATTCATCAAAAGGGGGGCAAAAAAAGCCAGTTGGGGAAGCTTTGATGCTTGTTTTTTTCTTTAAAGGGGCAGGTGGATGATTTTCTCCTATTAAGTAGGTAATGTTCGGTGGATCTTGTTTTGAAGATTGTTGGGATGTTGCTCAAAGAAGTTGGAAATTTTAGCTCAAAATGGGATTTTCAGATGTGGAGGCAATTGATTGGACCAATCTTGTGGTACATTTTGAAGAAAGTTATTATTATTATTATTCCTTTGAACCTTGGCTTTGGGGGGACATGAACTCTGTTAATAGAATTCAATGAAAATTTTCCTTCTAGCCTGGTTAAGTTGGTATGTGCCGTCCTTTTCAAAAAAAAAAAAAAAAGTTGGTATGTGCCGTGTACAGTAACTAGAAAGGTTATGATTATCTCGTCTTGCATTGCATGTTTGTTGCTAGCATTTTAGCCAAAGTCAATCTTTGATATGTAGTGGGTCTGTTGTGTGAGAAACAGCAATAGGAAGAGCTCAGAGAAGTTTCTTCGAGAGGTCACAGCTTCAGAAGTGTGGATGAATATAGTTAATAAAGCAGTCTGCTGAAAATTTTGTTTGCAGAGGAACCAAAGAGTCTTTGAAGACACTGGGATGTTCACGACTTGAGGAGATATTATTAATCTTTTGGATTTACACACACACACACACATTTATGTATGTATGTACATGTGTGTGTGTATGTATATTATGCGAGCTAGAGTAACTGTTTAAACTTATTTGATTTTGAGTTCCTTGATGCTTTATCTCCCCTTGCTTTTTGAACTTTTCATACTTAGATGAAAAGTTTGTTCTTGTCATTAAAAGATATTCATTGTGGTTTTTAAGGCTTGAACCATTACTGAAATTTCGTTATTCTTAATCTTCTCTTCTATCACCGTTCCTCAGATATTCCTTGATGATTTGACTTTTCTTTGATTTGCAAGTGTAGGGGATACAAGCGTTTTCTTAGACGATCTACCCTTGAAAATTCTGACTACCTCAAGGATGATTGCTTACAAATAAATTGCACTGTTGGAGTTGTGGTTTCATCAATAGAGCGTCCACATTCACAGACAATTTCTGTTCCCGAGTCTAATATTGGAGCTCATTTCGGTGCACTACTTGAAAACTTAGAAGGTTCAGATGTCACTTTTGATGTTGATGGGGAAAAATTTCGAGCTCACAAGTTGATATTGGCTGCTAGATCACCTATATTTCGGTCTGAACTTTTGAATACGTTAGAGGAAAGCAAGCAGGAGATTGTTGTGAAAGATCTAGAACCGAACGTTTTCAAGGTATAAATATGACTATTTTTTGTTTTTTCATTTGTTTTACTCTTATTCTTTCTGGTTTCTTTGCTCTTGCGTTGGTTTTTTTTACAATTAATCCCTGCGTCTTGTTTAAGGATTTCATTCTGAAGTTGCTTTAATTTTCATCAGGCTTTGCTGCACTTTATGTACACGGATTCCATCACAGAGGATGTGATTGTATCAACTTCGAGTTCATCTTCTGAATCTTGTGTGGGTGATAACTTTATGGCAAAATTGTTAGCAGCAGCAGACAAGTATGGTTTGGATAGATTGAGACTGATGTGTGAATCTCATCTTTGTAAAAATCTTTCTGTACGGTCTGTTGCACAAGTACTAAGTTTTGCAGAGGAGCACCATGCCACTGAATTGAAAGCAGTTTGCCTGAGATTCACTGTCATGAACCTTGGAGGTACTTTTGTTTTTCGATTTAGTCATCATGATTCGGATAAAATGTTAAACACAGAAATACTATCGTCTCATTCAATAACCATTTTGTTTTTTTGTTTTTAGTTTTATGTTTTGAAAATTATGTTTGTTTCCTCACAATTTTTTGGCAAGTTTTTCACCTTCTTTAAAAACACATTTGGATTCTACACCAAATTTAGAAAACAAATTCAAGTTTTTTTAAAACTACTTTTTCTAAGTTTTCAAAATTTGAGTAGGTTTTTGAAAACGTTTTGAAAAAGTTGGCGATAAACCAAGAAAATTATAAATGGTACAATGTTTATAAGCTTAATCTAAAAAATAGAAAACCAAAAACAAAATTGTTATGAAATCGGCCTTATATTTTTCTTGAGAAACAAATGGTAACTTTTCATGGATACTTATAAAGCCCTTGGGGATTACAAAAAAAAAACATCCTTGTTAGCCTTTTCAACCTTTTCTTTTTTGGTGAGTTCGAACATGGCATGGAGACAGGATTTTTTTTTAATGGGAGATTGTTCTTATCTTAGGGCTCGTTTGGAATGCATTTTAGTTTAAGTGTTTTTCAAGAATGCATTTTCTTTTAAACATTTTGTATAAAAGTTGTTTAGAATTTAAACACTCATATGTTTTGTTACATTTACTCATAAGTGTTTTTATACCTAAGTTACCATAGGCTTACAAACTCTTTTTTAAAAATTTGTTTCTGAGTGTTTCTCTCAAAATGATTTATTTCTCCATCTCATTTTTAACAAATCATTTTTAGTGGCTGCCAATCACTTGAATTTTTTTCAAAATGGTTTTCTTTTTCAAAATTAAACACTTGAAAAGTTAAACCAAACACTCATTTAGTTGCTTGGGTTGACACATCCTCCCCGTTTTTCCTTATGAGCAAAATTTCTAGCTCCAATCATATCTCCCATAGCATTGCTTTAGGTTTATTCTCTTCAACAATTCTCTTTTTTTATTTTAGCTCAATAACGTGTGAGGATGAAGATTTGAACCTCGACATTTTGATCGAGGATATATGCCTTAACTAGTTAAGCTATGTTTAGATTGATTTCTCCCAGACGATTTTCAATGGTCTTTCATTTTCTTGGCTCTTGTAAAGTGTTGTAGAATGCCCTTTAATGAGTCATGGAACGCCCGTTTGACATATAGGAGGTTCATGATTGTATTTCAGGATTTGTTACTGCATACACTCAAATTGAAACAACATGAACTGTTGACTCTCTTATAAAACAGACCAGTTTGAGAGTGTCCAGTCATTTTTCTGCAATTAGTTGCTCCAATTCATTACGTGTCGAAGGCCATTTGTTCTTTTTTGCCTCTCTTATTTTGGCACAATTTTTTTTAGTTTATAAAAAGAAACAGTTTGAGAAGGTTCAATTGTTGACATATAAATTCTTTTCCAAAACATCTTCCTTTGCTGTTAAATTTCCGATCAATGATCATTAACCAGTGTGCCTTTGTTATCATCTGTTGAACAATCAATCCTGAGTTTGGGATGACTTTTAAATTAAGTACTCTCAAGTTAAAGCACTCTTTTAAGTACTTTTGTATGTTTCTCTTCAAGGCACTTTTATTGTTAGTAGGATTTGTTTAAAAAGTTACTAACAAGCTGAAAACGTCTTACTGTTTCAAAAGTCATCTCAAACTCACCTTAAGATGTCTCTTCATCATATACTCTGCTATTTGTTAACTCAACAAACTTCAATGTTGTTTTCACATGCTTCGTATGATTTTGTAAACTGGACCATTCTTGTGCAGCCGTGATGCAATCAAAAGGCTTTGAGCATTTGAAGGAAAGCAACCCTTCGCTTCAATCGGAGCTCTTGAAGACACTTGCACAACAATGTGGCGACGTCAGTGTCAACGGATCAAAATCCCGAAGCGTGTGGGCTCAACTTTCCGATGGTGGCGATTCGAGTGGAAGGAGGGTTAGACAAAGAACCTGATAACTCAAACCATTATTGTTCCTTGTGTAAATTCAAATGTGTTTTTCAAGTAACATGTAAAAAAAAAAAAAAGAACCAAAAAGAATAGCTTTGTTTCAATATGCTTGTCGAGGAACGGATTCCATCGATAGCAGTCAAATTAGATTTTCGTTTTCTAGTTTGATTTAGTTGTGGTCATGTTTGCACCATGGATTTTCTTGCCATTTCAGATGTGTACTCATTTGCTGAGGAAGAAGCTTTCCTTGAAAACCTGATGGCTAAAAGCAAAAGAGGGCAAGTTCTAAGGTCTTTTGATTTGATGATCTTTTTGTTAGTTTTTCTATTTTAACTTTACTATGATATCTTTGCTTTATTTTCTTCGAACATATTTTTTATTTTATTTTTTTTCCTTTTTTCTGTTTGTTTTAAAATTGAGTAACTATAAATAATAAGGCTTATTATATAAAGTATGATTTGGTCTGAAAATTGTAATTTCGTTATTTAAAAAAAAAAAAATCTTTCACAGTACAAACGTTTTGCAATCAAATTTCAACTGAATGATGAAATTACTATTAAAAATTAGGTCTATGATATTTGCTTTCTAATGTAAAAATGTCTTTTTCATAAAATTTGTACTCTCAACGAAAAGGTAAACTTGTACTCTCGACCAAAAGGTTAGAGATTCAAATCTTCAATTCCACATGTTGTCAAAAAAAAAAAAAAAAAAAAAGATAAAAATGTCTATTTTATACCACTAAAATAAAGAAAGGTAGATGTAATTCTGACATAAATCTTGTATCTTCGACTAAGAGGTTGGATGTTCAAATTTTCTACTCTACACATATATGTTAGAACAAAATGTTAGAGGAAACTAATCAATATATGTAATTTAGTCAATGGTTCTTATGAATTATAGACATATAGTTAATCAATATATAATTTAATCCCTAATTCTTATGATTACAGTTAATCAATATCTAAATTTAAACAACTTCTAAATTTAATCAAACAAGGTATGTTCCTTCTTAAAAAAAGAAGAAAAAAATCAACAATATAAGTCAATGGCTAACCTATAGAATAAAATTATATCAATGAATATAATTTAAGTTAATTGAATTATTTATAAATTAAAAAAAAAAAAAAAACTAGAGTCTATGTAGACATATGTTTAATCTTTTTTTAAAAAATTGGGACCTCTAAATCCTCCACTACTTACTAGCAATAATAATCAAAATTTGCATTTCCTTTATAATTGTTTAGTAGAATTAAATGATAAAATTAATTGGAGAGATCCATTTTTTTTTTTTTTAATGAGAATAAACCCACTCCAATTTTTGTTTTATACGATATTGTTTCGTTTCATATTTCGATTTGAAAATTAGTAATATTTGTCGGTGGGTGAAGAATTTTTAACTCGTGTTGACTAAGTCTAATTTAGGAAAATAAAGTCAAATAAACGAGTGAGAGAGGCTTTCTTGTTGGCTTATTTTATAAATTAAACTCAAATATTTTTAAAACAATTTTAAATATTCATAAAAAAAACTATGCTATTTTTTTTTTCTTTATTCTTTTTTCGAGTTCAAACCACGCTATTTCATTAAACTTTACCACTATTTTAGAAGAAGGAAAAAAAAAAGAACCCTTGAAATAAATATTATTTTAGAATAGAATATTACATATTTAAAATGAAGATTCAAACTTTAAAAAATATTTCATTTAACAGCTGATTAATTCAAGTATATTCACAAGTCCAAACCATTAGATGAGATTTTTGTAGGGATGATTCGATAAATGTCCTACATTTTAAATTTAATGATATATGTCATTTTGTTTGCATTAACATTCTAATAAAATTACCATTTTTACTATCTTTTTCCAATCTCTCACACTCTCTCCAATCTCGCTCTTGCTCTAGCTTCTGGCTCTCTCTCCAATCTCTTACTTTCTTTCCAATCTCGCTCTTAAATGCCTTAAATACACGTTTTCATATAGGGAGTAAAATAGTAATTTTGCTAAAATGAACATATATCCTTAAATTGTAAAGGTAGGACATTTTTCATCTTGGTCTCTCCAAATGGGTCATCTACGCAATTGTTTCTTAAGAAAATTATAAATGAAAAATACTTAGTTGCATATGGTCGGTAAGGATCTCCCTGCATACCTTAAAATGTTACAATTAAAGAAGATAAAAAAATTTCTCATTTTCTACCATTGTTAAGATTTTGATGGAGTATATAGGGAGATCTACGGTATGAAAAATTTTCTGTACTATCTTTCTTCATTATTTAAAATATTATAATGATCGTTAAATAACGTGTCAAATGTTGAATGAAGTATGGAGTTAAGTATTCTTGTTTATAAATTAAAAAAATATTTAAATTCATTTTTAAAATACAAATGTATTTTAAGAAATGCAATTTAAAATTACAGTACAAATAATTAAAAGAAAATAAAACGCAAAGACGAGTGAGAAAGAAACGAAACTTGCTCCCCAAGGATATAGAGGAATCTTCAATCTTCAAACTAACAATTCCTCTTTATATATTTTGGAATTCGGAGTAACGAATTCTTCACAGAAACGGCGAATTCTTCACACACAATTACCTGAAATTCCCGTCGATTTCTTCGTTGCATTTGATTTGATTCAGAATCTCCGGATGTGATTTCTCTGTTCTTCAACGAATCGATGGATTGGTGTTCTCACTGTCTCGACGTTTGTAGAATCCAAAACGATGGCGATTTCAGGTATCTTCGACTTTACGTTCTTTCGTTTCTGTTATCGTTTCCTCTTTCCGTTCATCGCATTCTCTGTTGGATCTGAATTTGATTTGGCGCCTGGTTTTGGCTGTTCGTCTTCTGCTGTTTGTTTGTTTATGTTCTAACGGATCAAAACAAGGATTTAGTTCGAGAACAGTGCATTGAATTTTGATGAATTTGAGATATGTGCATTTGATTTGTTTGAATTTGAAAGTCCATTTTCGTAAAAATTCTGAAACAAGATGGAAATGTTTTCAGAATCTCAATGTTTAAAACAATAATTTTATTTATTCTAAAAAAAACAATTTTATTTTTCAATGATTTTAGACTTCATTCGCTTTTGGATTTATGTATAGACATTATTTTTATTTTAGTTAAATTACATGTTTAGTCCTTGTAAAAAACTTTCACGATGGTGTCAATTTAGTCCCCATAGATCTTCGAATTTTCAATTTTGTTTCCATTAAGTCTCCAAACTTCAAAAAAATATTCCATAGATCTTTAAACTTTCACTTTTGTGATCAATAGACCCCTTAACTTTTAATTTTGTATATAAATCCTTGACATATTGACATTTTTTTAAATTCACAAGTCTACTAGGGAAGTTTAGAATCTCAACAGCCATCAAATTCAATTTTAGTCATTTTTAAAAACCTCGAATATGTTTAGGGACCTATTAGACCCAAAATTGAAAGTTTAGGAACTTATTAGAAACAAAATTGAAAGTTCGAGATTTATTAGACACTTTTTAAAGTTTTAAGAACCTAATTGGCACAACAATGAAAGTTCAGTGACTACATTTATAATAAAAGTTTTTTTTTTTTTTTTAATTTTTTTTTTTTTTTTTTTTTTTTTTTTTATGATTGTAACTTTGAGAACTCATTTATACATATCCAGATTAGGGTTTATGGGTTTGCATAGCCCTTGTTTTGTTGAGTTTGTTCATAAATATGATAATTCATGATATATTTTTTTTTCACCCATGATGATTTATTGGTATAGAAATCAAATGAAAATACAAATGAAATACAATATCTCAAACACTTCCCAAACACTAATTTGAACCTAGTTTGTTTCGATAAAAGGCCTATTGAAATTGAGAAATTTCAAGAAACGATTATAAACCTTGATTTAAAATTGTTTATATCTTGTGTTCGAATCTTTTCAAGAAAAGAAAATTGAAAAAGTTTTTAATACAAGCTTTTAATCTCTATTTATTAATAGAAAAAACAAAATACAACAAAGTTTTAAAAAATTATCTCAAAATTCTACGAAGTCTATGTAAAAATCTGATTTGAAATTATTCTGTTTTATGTGATAAGAAACAACTAAATTCATTCGAAATACAATGAAGAGCTATAAACAATTTATACACATTCTTCTAAAAGAAATTCAAAGGAAAAAAAAAAAAACTCAACACAAATCTTGTATTTAGCAAATTCTTATGAACTTTGTCATATTATAATACATTACAAACAAGATATATATAATGCAACAAAGGAAAATAAAGATAATGAGAGGATCATGAGTGTTGAGGATCCCACATCGGAAAGTGGAGACCTCATAATATATAAGTTGAGATGGAAGCCCATATAATCTAATATGGTATCAGAGTCCCGTTAAACCCAAACGGGTATTCGGTCCAATAAAAAGAAATTGGGATCAATGGTGAACCCAATGAGACACCATCTTGAGGGGGCATGTTGAGGATCCCACATCGAAAAGATTGATGAAGATGTCTTAACCAACTCTAATATGATCTATGTTCTTGTTGACAATATTATACCTTGGTCTTGGCAATATTTCATTTTCCTTTTGCTATTAAATTACTTTCCTTTTAAAAGTATACAATTAAAAAGTCGATATTTGATGTTATTTATTTATTTTTGAAATCTTGATTGCAGATGTTGCTCAACATGTGGAAAAGTGCTTTCACAAACCTCTACTGCTGAATCAGTGAGCTTAAAGCTCATAAAAAGAAGCTTTAAAAGAAGCTTCATTTCAAGTCAGAAGAAAAGGCAGAGACTTCTTAAATTAACTCAACTCTATAATTGGACTTAATTTTTTTTTTTTCAAGCACAATTCTCAATAACATTATTTATTTGTTTATTTATTTTTTTTTAATGGAAGTCTAAAATGTAAATATCATCTTTTAGAAATTCATTTTTAGAAGGAAAATTGAAAAGTTAGTAAATGTACAATTGGCCAAATTGGGCTTTGTGAAGAAAAATATTAATTGAAGTTCAAAGTTCAAACTCTTTTTTCAGATTGGGTATTTTCAGATTTTTACTGTATAACTTTGTCCTTCAATTGCCAACAAGAGCATAGCTCAACTGGCATAACGTTGTACTTGTAACCACGAGGTTTGTGGTTCGAATCCCCACCCCCACATATTGTCAAAAAAAAAAAAAAAAAACTTTGTCCTCAATTTCCAATTTAGTGCCGTGTATATTAACCCATTTTTTCAAAAAAAAAAAAAAAAATCAAACATTTTGGGAACAAAAATTAATAAACTTTTAAAATTTGATGTCAGTATTTAATAAATGTAATTTTTAATAAATATGGTCAATTAACATTGTAGACTAAAAAGGTCAGAGAGAAAAAGAGATGAATTTAATCTTTTGTGCTTTAATTTTTTTCAATCTTATTATTATTATTATTATTAAAAAAAGAGTTCTCATTACTTTTTAATGGTAACTTCTGGCCAACAAGAACATGACTCAATTGACATAAAACTGTCGAAGGTTCAATCTCGACCCCCACATGCTGTCCCAAAAAAAACTTTTGATGAGGTAGTCAATTAAACCTATCAGCAAAATTGTAAAGATTTTCTTTTTTAAACAAAACAAAAAAAAAAATTGTACAGATTTTGGGACTTAGATACCAAGCTAAAAAATGTTCAAAAAAAAAAAAAAAAACTAAGTTCAATAATAGGACGAATGAGAATTTGGACCATTTTGATCGAAATTATAATGTCTTAACCATTTGAGTTACGATTTAAATGAGAGATAAAGAAATTTTGTTTGATGCAGACCGTTCTAACTATTTTATTTCTTTTAAAAGAAATTGCTTCAACTTTTTTTTTCTTTTAAAAAAATTAGAATATAACTTTATTCACCTTCAATCACTCAATATTTTGGCATTTTTTTATTCTTCAAATGAATAAGACTTTTTTGTTAATTAAAAAACAATTCTTAACAAAATATTGACATAACTTGGAATGGTTACTCAAATAAACCTAAAATGTATGCTTATATATTAATTCAGTAGTCAAATCAATAATCTAATTATTGGGGTGATTAAGATTTTTTTAAGGAAAAAAAAAAAAACTTTGGCTTTCTGTCATGAAAGGAAGCATTAAATTCCAATAAAATGATTGTCATGGTGACATTAAATGATGAAATAGATATTACATGATTGATAAATGGATTAGGTAGCAAGCCAAATCCTTATCATATTGTCTATCCTCAACTTTTCTTTTTCTTTATATGTTTTTCCTTATTATATTATATGAGCTTCCATCTCAAAACCAATTGACAATGAGTGGAGTGATCCTTGTAGTTTATATATTGTGAGGTCTCCACCAATCTTTTCAACGTGAGTTCCTCAACATTCCTTCCTTTATTCAACTTTGACTTTGACTTTCTATGTATTTATCAAGTGCAAAAGATAAATAAAAAAAAATTATAATAAAATCCGAAGTTTATTGGAATATAATTCAACTAGTTTTTTTTTTTTTTTTTTGATTAAAATAGAGCTCATGTAACTAAGAAGAGATAAAAGGAACATACAAATGGCTTTCCATGAGTGTCATCCGTTCCATCCACTCAGGAAAAGCACCTAACCATAAGCATGGAGGTGCCGAGTAGCCTTCACTGGCCATATTATGAGCAAACCTATTATAACGACGATTAACAAAATGGAAATTAACAATCTCAAAAGCAGCCAGAAGTGCTTCAATATCCCATAGGGTCGTAGAAATGCTTGACTGTCCTTGAAGATGACCGTTGATAGACTTTATGAGATTCAAACAATCTGACAAAACTGTTAGACGTCTCACCTTCAAGCCCTTTGCTAATTGAAGTCCCGTCAGAATGGCAACTGCTTCAGCCCCCAATGGGGAATGACACCCAGAGATAGAGTGATGTTGCGCTGCCTTCAAAATGCCTCCCTTAGTACGTAATACAATGCCAATTCCACATTTAGTCGTAGCATCAATAAAGGTAGCATCAGTATGCATGATGACTTCCTCCCCTTCAGAAAGAATCTGTATCACCTCATCCTCTGACTGAACCAAAGATCCACCCAAATGGTTTGCCTTCCAGTATTCCGTCAGATAGTCTTGAATCCATTCACAACGACACATAGGCGTTGGAATTGGACGGTTATAGAGTATACTATTTCTATCATTCCAAATCGCCCAAGCACCAACACAAATACTTGCTAAAATAGAATCCGGTTGGGCAGCAAAACTCAACCACCGATCCTTGATCTCTAGCATGTCCCTTTGATCCATCCAAATATTCGGTTGAAAAATCCTCCAAATCTCTTGAGCTCTAGTGCATCGGAAAAGAGCATGATCCGTAGTTTCTAACTCCTCATGACATACAGGGCAAGTCATATGTACTGGAACATGATGTCTTTTTAAATTAAACATAGACGGGATAGAGTTATGGTACGATTTCCACACAAAAATTTTAACTCTATTGGGAATTCGCAACTTCCAAACCTTTTTCCACCACCTACTATCCAATCCACGAGCCGACATTGATGGTCCCATCGGTCTCAACATGCTTAATTTATAGCCACTCTTAACGGAATATTCTCCTGTATTATTGTGGTGCCAAATCCACCTGTCTGGAGCAGTTAGACTAATAGGTAAGCCTTTAATCATCTCCACATCCTCCTTTATTAGAAATTGTTGGAGCTTCGCCTCATCCCATTGCACACTTGGATTAAAAAACTCCGCTACCTTGATATTCGTCAAACTTGGATTAACCTGTGACAACACCTTAAAAGTAAAAGGCCGAGGAAGCCAAGGGTCTTTGAACATAAGAATAGTTTGACCGTTTCCTAGATTTTTCCGAATTCCTTGTTTTAATAGTTTCATACCCCACACAAAACCTTTCCAAAAAAAGGAAGACGAGGTTGAATATGAGACATGTAACACTGAAATGCGAGGAAAGTACTTTCCGCATAACACTTTGGATAGTGTAAGATTAGGATTAGTAAGCACCCTCCAGGCTTGTTTAGCAAGCATTGCCTGGTTGAAACTAACCAAATCACGGAAATTCAACCCCCCCACCTCTTTTGGTTTGCAAAGCTCTTCCCATCTCTTCCAATGCACACTACGCTTTTCTGCCTGAGAACCCCACCAGAATCTAGCGCATAAAGACATAATCTTTGTCAGAATACCTTTTGGGATCCGAAAGCACCCCATTGCATAGGTTGGAATCGCTTGAATAATAGATTTTATCAGCACCTCTTTCCCTCCTTGGGAAAAAAATTGGCTTTTCCATCCTTGAAGCACAGTCCAGACCCTATCCAAAATAAACTGGAAATCACGAGTTTTCCCTCTATGGAAAGTTGATGGCAATCCAAGGTAGGACCCCAAAGATTCAGACATATTCATAGACAAAATATGACTAAGATACTGTTTGGTCTCATATGGAATATTCCCCGAGAAGAACACCGTTGATTTTTCAAAATTAACACACTGTCCTGAAGCCTTTTCATAATCGAACAGAATAGATCTGAAAAAACCAAATTCCTCCGCCTTTGCTTTCAAAAAAACCAAACTATCATCTGCAAAGAATAAATGCGAAATTTTTGGACACTGGCGCGCTATGGACACCCCCGCCATTGAATTATTCCTCGCATCCACCAACAAAGCCGACAGGCCTTCGGAACATAGTAAAAACAGATAAGGTGATAAAGGATCGCCTTGACGAATTCCACGAGTTGGTCTAATGAAACCAAAAGCTTCCCCATTTAACAAGATAGAAAAAGAGGCGGTTGTAATACATTTCATAACTAACCGGATCCAGCAATCATGAAACCCCAACTTCTCCATGATTTGTCTCAAATATATCCACTCCACCCTATCATAGGCTTTGCTCATATCTAGTTTTAGTGCAGCATAACCAACTTTTCCTTTCCTTTTTTTTTTTTAAGAAAATGAAGCGTCTCATGACTTAAAATCATGTTATCAGATATTGATCTACCAGGAATGAACGCGGATTGACATTCATCGATTATCTCATTTAACACACCCTTGAGTCTATTAGCGATGACCTTAGTGATTATTTTATAAGAGACATTGCATAGACTAATTGGGCGATAATCTGATACTAACCTGGGATGCCGTCCTTTGGGGATAAGCACTATATTGGTATGATTCCAGTCCTCTATCGAAACCTCCGAATTGAGAATAGCCAAGCACTCAGATACCGTTTTGTCTCCTACAATGTCCCAATATTTCTGGTAGAATAATGCTGGAAACCCATCCGGTCCCGGGGCCTTAGTTGGATGAAAATTTCGCATTGCAGTGATAATTTCCTCTCTGGTATAAGGAGCCAACAACATCTGATTCATTTCATCAGTTACCTTTCGGGGTATATGTCTGAGTACTCTCTGTATATCATTTTGGTCCGGTTGAGTTGAGGAGAATAACGCTGAAAAATAATTCTCGAAAGACTTCCGAATTTTAGATAGATCTGATTGCCAGGTACCATCGATATCCTCCACTCCATGAACCCAATTTTTACGTCGTCTCATGGTCGCCTTTTGATGGAACCACTTCGTATTGCGGTCTCCCCATTTAAGCCAATTCTCCCTTGAACGCTGTTTCCAGTACATCTCTTCCTCCAACAACAAATTGTCAAGTTGCCGCTCCAAACCATGAATCTCATCGAAATCAATAGGTCCACGACGCTCATAAGAGACCTTAATTTTGCTCTTGATCTCCTTAATCTCATTTCTCAACCTCAAATTCTGATTAACCCCCCATCCTTTAAGGGCAATGGCACATTGTTCCAACGTCCGCTGCAGCGACAGATTGTCATCAGGTCCCTCTCTCCATTTCCCAGTCCGGCTGATAATATCACGACATTCCACATGGCCAGTCCACCACTCCTCAAATTTAAAATTCCAATTTTTCCTTCTCCTATTTGCAACTATACCACTCCCCAGCAAACTGAGCTCTATAGGTTTGTGATCTGATTTCGCCCAGTCCTTATTAACAACTTGGAGATCCTCAAAAAGGGAGCAAAAATTTTGATTAGCAACAAAACGATCAAGTCTCAGACTTACTTGATCGCCCGAACTTCTGCGGTTACACCACGTAAAAACTCCCCCAGAAAAGCCCAGATCCCTGAGCTTACAATCATCCAAGGCTTCTCTAAAATCTTCTATTTGTTGGATATCCCTATCCGATCCACCCATTTTTTCATTTTGCCATAAAATTTCATTCAAATCACCCCCAATCACCCAAGCATTATCATTAAAATCATACAAACGTCTGATTAAATTCCATGAATGATGACGAAGTGAGGAGTCGGGATTTCCATACATACCAGTAAACCGCCAGCATTTATCTTTCCATACAATATCAGCATCTATATGATGAATGGAGTAACTGCGAATGCTAACGTCCACCTCGTCTTTCCAAAGTAAACACAAACCCCCGCTCATGCCAACACGATTAACGACAAAACACCCAGAAAAATTTAAACGAGCTTTTAATTTATTCAAAGTAAAAGACGAAGATTTCGTCTCAGACAGAAAACATAACTGGGGATTTAAACATGATAGCTCGTTACAAACATTTCGGAATGCCCATGGACTCCCCAATCCACGCACATTCCAGCATAGCATTTTCATAATGATTGGCGGGGCTGCTCAGCAGTCCCCGCCTGTCCACCATCGTCAACTTTGGGACGCTTAATATTCCCCGGAGAGAACAACAACGGCCCATCCTAACATGACTCAAATGAAGCAAAAAAAAAAAAAAAAAAAATTCTAATGACATTGGTAAATTTTTAGATTGAACTCTACAATTCATATGTGTATTTTAAATTATATCTAAAAATTTTTAAAAAATAATTGTATCCCTAGATTTAGCTTTGAACGTTCCTTATCTTTAGTTTCATATCGAAACATTGACATAACATTCTACCGGATAAATTTTGGTTGAGATTGTGTAATGCATCAAGTAATTGACCAAAAGATTATAAATGAAGGTCATAGACAATTAAGAAGTTGATTAAATGTGTGTTTGGTTTAGCTTTTCTAATGTTTAATTTTGAAAAAAAAAATCTACCATTTAACAACCACTAAAAAAAAGGGCCGGTTGCAAGGATAGCAATATGGGCCAAAATAATTGCAAATCTAGCAACCCACAAAAAAAATTGCAAAAATGGCAAAATCTAATAGTTTGTGTGTTGCATTTACTAAAATACCCCTCCAGATTTTCTTTCACTGATAGAAAGTTTTTCTATCACTGATAGATTCTATCAGTGATAGAAAGATTTTCTATCAGTGATAGAAATTTTCTATTACTGATAGATTCTATCAGTGATAGAAATTTTCTTTCACTGATAGATTCTATTTTCACTGATAGATTCTATCATATGAGAAAATTTTTCTACTACTGATAGATTCTATCGGCGATAGATATTTTTCTATCACTTGTTCGGTGTTGTTTGATTGTTGTTATTTGGTTTTCTATCAGTGTTTGGTTTTTGCTTTTCAGTGTTTGATTTCTATAATCGTTCGTTTTTGCTTTATTTTTCAATGCTCGATTTCACCATGTATCACCATCGCTGATAGAAACAAAAGATCTTCTATCACTGATAGAAAAGTATCAGTGATAGAAAAAATCTCACGAAAAGTTTTTCTATCAGTCTCAGTGATAGAGATAGAAAGTTTTTCTATCACTCATAGAAAGATTTTCTATGAATGATAGAAATTTTTTCTATCACTCATAGAAAAAATTTCTATAAGTGATAGAAGATTTCTATCACTGATAGGTTCTATCAGGGATTGAAAGATTTTCTATCCAGAGTTTTCTATCATTGATAGAATATCTTTCTATCACTGATAGAATAGTAAAAATTTCTATCAGAAATCTTTTATCACTGATAGAAAACTTTTCTATCGGTGATAGAAAGTTTTTCTATCACTTATAGATTATATCGGTGATAGAAAGATTTCTATCGGAGATAGAAAGATTTTTATGGGTGATCAGGGATTGAAAGATTTTTTATCAAAAGTTTTTCTATGATTTTCTATAAAAAGTTTTTTTATCACTGATAGAACCTCTTTTATCACTGATAGAAAAAGTTTCTATTAGTGATAGAAATCTTCTATTCTATCAGTTATAGAAACTTTCTATCACTGATAGAAACTTTTTCTACCACTGATAGAATCTATCAGTCATAGAAATATTAGTGATAGAAACTTTCTATCGCCAATAGAAAATTTTTCTACCACTGATAGAATCTATCAGTGATAGAAATATCACTGATAGAAACTTTATTCTATCAGTGATAGAAACTTTCTATCACTGATAGAAACTTTTTCTACCACTGATAGAATCTATCCGTAATAAAAAGACTTTCTATCAGTAAAAAAAAAGATGGGCACACAGGGACAATTTAGGAATATAAAAAATTAATTCAAAAATTTTGCCATATTTGCAAATATTTTTAAAATTTGCTATATTTGTAATTATTTACCTTCATGTTGCCACCCATTACAATTATCCTAAAAATAACTTATAAAAAAAAGAGATTAATAAATAAACCATTTGGAAAGAAACACTCGTGAGAAAATGTAACCAAACATATGAGTGTTTAAATTCTAAACAATTTTTATACAAAATAAAATGCATTCTTAAAAAACATTTTGTTCACACATAAATTCAGAGATGAGACACATGAAATAAATTTTGATTTGTATTAATGTTTGTATGTGTGTGAGTGTACAATCTCTAATGTTAATCTTCTGATTCTCTCTTGTGTGTGTGAATCTGTTTCACTCGATGGCTAAAACGCTTGATCTCGAGTCTGAAGCTTCAATTGAGTCTTGGAGTCTTGAAGGTTCCTCAGTCTTCAATGGATTTCAGAGAGTATTCAGTCTTGGTGGAGTCTCTCTGAATTTTCTGATTCTGGTTGAGAGCTTCAAATTTCTGAACCATTGAAATGGAGGGAAACCTCTCTATTCATAGTGTAACGCCCCAGGCCCAGGATTCGAAATCCAGATTCGGTACTTAAGGCCCCGATATTCCTCTGCGACATGGTCACGCTACCATACTTGTCTGAAATTGCTTCTAAGAGTGAAGACTATCACCACAAACCAACACGGAGTCCTTTTAGCATGCTTTGTCCCCACTCACATGCTTCCTAGGAGAATTCTCGGGAGATCTCCCAACATATAGAACTTCTCCAAGCTAAGCATGTTTAACTTCAAAGTTCCTATGATTGAGTCACCGAAAAGGAAGGTGCACCTTGTTGGTATAGGTAGTATCTATCAATTCTTTTAAGCTTATCTTGACCATACTTTCATGTCCTCAGGATCCCTCTCATTCGGATGTGGCCTCAGTTCATTCATGTACCCTTCCTAACTCGGGTGTTACACATAAAGTTCTCCATGAATGGGCCCTGATGACTTTTGTGGCTAACAACTTGGACTTGAACCTTATTGATCTTGGGTTTGGTTTATATTTGACCCAAAAACCATATGACCCAAATGTTAAAAGACCAAATTCGATCCAATTAATTATTATTTTTTAATTAATTGGTCAAATTAATTAATTTGATAAAAATAATTTATTTTTAATTAATTGATCAAACATTTGGCTCTAAAAATTTATAATTGGCCAACTTTGCCTTCAAATTAAATTCGGGACACATGTCAATTTATAATCGGTCTCAAATTTAATTATTTGTAGTTTCGTCATTAATTTTAAATAATGACGTGTCAATTTGTAATTGGCTACAATTTCTCTTCTACACATTTAAACTAAAAGACATTACACATTTAAACTAAAAGACATTCCAAACGGTAAGACTACCATATATTTATTGGTTGCCAATATGAGCATATCTCAACCAACATAAAACGTGTACGAAGAGGTATGTTGTTCAAATCCCGAAATGTTGTCAAAAAATTATAATTATTGGTTTATTTGAAACCATTTTAGTTGGTTGCTAGATCATTGCAACTCATCTTCTAGATATGGTAAGAATTGCCATGTCAACTTTGGGTGGATTTGATTCATCACTATCTCCTTATGATAATTATAAATTTATAATCTAAAATCAGAGTCAGCCAAAGTAATTTTTTATTTTTGAAATATTACATCATCATTCTTGATTCAAACTTACAATTTTTTAGGAAAAAATGTTTTAATCATTGAGCTATTCTCATGTTGGATGGATTATGTAATATATATACCATGTTGAAGACTCTACACATTTATATTTCAACCAATTTTTTATGTATATATTTATATTAGTAAAAAAATCAATATTTTTTTTTTAAAAAAAAGTAAAAAAAAAACCAATATTAATATGATGGTGCACCATTTATTAATTTTTATTAGAAATCTTAACCAAAATTGTTTTAAAAAAGTTTAATTTTAATAAAAAAATTAAAAAACAGGGTAGAATTGGAATTCTTAAAGATACATTTTCTTTAAAGGTAATCCTAAACTTTTATTAATTTATTTGGGTATCTTTTGAAAAATTCGAATAGACCTCCAAACATTTGGTTGTACCTTAAAAGAAAAATAATAAGTCAAATCCTTGAATTTTACATCGAATAAAGTTTTGTCAACATGATCTTTAAATAATCTTGTTCCACAAGTGTTAAATCGAAATATATTTTAAAAAAAAGTGTTAAATCGAAATAGTATTATCAAAAAACACGAAAAATTCATCAATACTATTCTCAAAATCTCGTGTATTGTAGGATCTAAATATAATTTAAATACCACACTATTAGAAATAAACATTAATTGTTGGAAATAACTCAAAATGTTTTGAGTTATAGAAAACCTGACTTCTCTCTTAGAAAATAGTTTTTATGACCACATTTGTTTTTTTTGTTCTTCTCGATCGAGATGGTGATCATAATTTTTTTTTATGACCCCATTTTCTTTATGTGGTTAGAAAGCTTCAGTGTTCATCTTTTATAACTATTCCCAATCACGATCCTAACCGGAAAAGTGATCGAAAAATAGTTTTTTTCTTTATGGTTTTTTTCGATCATCGGGATCGTTACCGTTGATGGCAAAATCTGGACAGGGGGAACTCATCTGATCTTCACATGCCACCAACGATAATTTTGTTTGAGAGGGGGAAAATGTGATCTGCAAAATGGTAAACCTGCACACCGGTGCCACACCGTCTCCGATGCTTAAGTTCGAAAACGAAATGAGGAGAGCAAGAGAAGAAGTCGAAAATAGAGTTCGGGATCCTTTCTTCAGTGATGAAGAAGAGTTTAAATACATGCTCATGTCTTAGGGTTTTAAGCATTCGGAAGCGATCCAGGGTTGAACCAGGTGGAAAACAGGACGTCCAGGAGCACGGGGACCAAACAGAGTCGGACGAGCTCTACCTCGGCCCAAGGCCGAGGCCGAGCAGGGGATCGGGCCAAAAAGCTCGATCCCTTCAAGGTCCATCCTCCAATCCTATTTCTGGACTCGTATCGGGTTGTCCTTGTCAGCCCCTTGTACAACAGATTGGTCCAAAATTACATATAACAGTTACCATAAAGGGTCATAAAAACTATTTTTTAAGAAAGGGGTCAATCTTCTATAACTCAAAACTTTTTGGGTCATTCCAACGATTACTCGAAATAAACCATTTAATCTAGATAGCAAGCACCCCTTTTAATCTTTTTTCTTTTTTCTTTTCTTTTATCCTCGAAACATTATCTACAAAATAGGATCTCCAAAAAGTCAACATAACCATTGACTTTGGCGGCGGCGGATGTGGTGGTCGGCGATAACTCCGGCGGCGGTGGAAGAAAAAAGGAAGAAAAATCCAACCGGCGGCGTCTCTATCAGATCAGAGTGGCAAATTCCGTAAATAAACGAAACTGAGAGGGCATTTTCCCTCAGCATATCAAATCTAGAGAGAGAAAGTCGTCTCTCTCCTCTCGCCTGCAGCTGAGTTCTCGTGGGGCATATCTATTCTAAACTCTCTTTGTCTTCTTCTTCTTCTTCTTCTTCTGCTTCCCAAAATCAACAAACACACACAAATTCCAAATTAGGGATTGGATTGGGAATCAAAAGTTCAATCCAATTGGCCCTCCTTTTTGTTTTCCGGTAATAATTTCAAATCCTAACTGTTGGGGTTGAATGTTGATTACGATACGATCCTCCGTCAGGTGGAATTCCGCGCATCGTTTGCTTTAATTCGATGGGAAATGCCAATGGTAGGGAGGAGAGTGCTCCCGGCGGTGGTGGAGGTCCGGCAGGCGGAGGAAGAGCCGACGGCGACGGACAAGGTCCGGTGATTGACAGTTCGGCGGCTGGTGAAACGAGTAATGTTGTTTCTTCAGATTCGATGGGAAATACTCCTCCGGGTAGCCCTGGGAACTTCCGATCCCCGATCTTGTTCGCTCCTCAGGTCGCTATTTCGTTCTTCTTCCTCTAATCTTTCTCCCTTGCGTGTTTGTGTACTGTGCTTGAGTCTCTGTCTGTTCGTTTTGCTTTTGCTTACAGTTTTTGGTTGTTCGTGGGGTTTGAATCATTCAATGATGTTGTTTTGAAGACAATTCATTTGGTTATTGGGTTTTGTTGTTCGGTGGAAGTGTGTGTTTCCCGGGAAATTTCTTTATAAAGATCGCTGTATTGCAATAGTCGTAAAGGGAAAGTGTCAGCCAAGATCCACTTAGTTGACTACTTGGGTTAAGATTGACTCCCAGCAATTTTAGTAATGTCAAGTGTTTATTGTTTCTTTTTTGTTACTTTGGATCATCTGCTTGTTGCTGTGTTCTTTGGAGATTAATGGCTGAAATGTCTGTCGTTGGAATTGCCTGCTCTGGGCGACTACAGTTTGTATATGAACAACTAGGATTACTCTCTTATTCTCGATCCCCTTCAAACTATTGATCGATTTATTAGAGTTGGATGTTGGAATCAAGTATGTTATGGTGTACAATGCTACTTATTCATTGGTAAAAGCATTGCCCCGTTAGGGATATTCGATAAAATTGGGATGATGCGGGAAGTTTAGCATGGCCCTGAGCAAGGATTGTTGGTTTAAACTTTTGATAATATATTCACCTGATGTAAGTGAGTTGTGATAAAACTTCCAGTCCTAGATTTGATCTTTGCAAATGTTTGTTTTTTTTTAAATCCAGGCTAGATCAAGACTCATAAGTTTGACTTCCTTGCTTTTTGAGATGACCCAAATGTGAATTTGTATGATGAGTTTATTTTTATGAGAAACAAATTTCATTGATGTATGAAATTTACAAAAGAAGGGCAAAGCCCAAACCAAAGGAGTTACAAAAGATTTCTCCAATTGGTCAAAAGAGTAGAGAGACTATAAAAGCTATAAAAAGATGTGCATTTACACCAAGACATCGCCAGGAAGGTAATTTGTTCAAAATAACTATCAAAAGTACTTTCCTTTTTGAGATGACCCAAATGTGAATTTGAATGACGATTAACCTGGATTATGGCTTATATAATGATGGTGGGTATGTATTACAAGACTTGCAGGTTCCTGTGGCTCCCTTGCAAGGAGGTAACGGTCCAACCCTTTACAATGAAGCCTGGCAGAACGATTTCCATGGAGCTGTAGATAATCCTGCAGAGCACGGAATCCCGACGATCATTACTTGGAGCTACGGTGGCAGCAGTGTGGCTGTTGAGGGGTCTTGGGACAACTGGGCATCCAGGTTATTTCTTATCACTTCCAGGCTATGATAATTTTTTCAAGCCTTATGACATTAGTTCTATTGCATTTAGCATAAATAATGAAATGTTATGTTACATTCCTTCTGCAGGAAGACCTTGCAGAGGGCTGGTAAAGATTTTTCGATACTTATGGTCCTTCCATCTGGAGTATATCATTACAAGTTCATTGTTGATGGTCAACGGAGATATATTCCAGATCTTCCTTTCATAGCTGATGAGATGGGCAATGTCTTTAATCTTCTCAATGTTTCTGTAAGTTTGATTCTTCCCTTCATCTGCTTTACCATCCAGTCAGCATGAACTTGAGTTTGACTCGTTATTTGTGTTCAAAGTGATGCGTTTGCAGTTTGTGAAAATGAAAATTACCAAGTGTGCAAAAATACTTGCTTGGTTTCATGTAGGCATACTACTAGGGGGTTAAATGTCTGAAGTGAGGCCGTAGTATAGTTTTCAGCTTCTCTTGTTCTTTGAACTAGAGAAACTTTTCATTGATATATGAAAAGTTCTCAGCTTCTCTTGTTTATAATTACAACCTTAATAATGTGTGATAGATGGTAGAACTAATGGATGATTATTTAAGCTCATTCATTTTCCCATTGCATCATCTTCACTCATATGTTTGATATAGATATTTTGTGATATTTTAATTTGAACCTGGAAAAGCACCAAAGAGAAGAATGAGGATAGCTCTCCACTCCCCAAGGCTGTAAAGTTATGTTGAAACACAGATAGCCAAAACAATCTGTCTCGTGTTATGGCCATATAAGTTCCAAAAGAGGAGAAAGAAAAAAAATAGTGTGGCAGTGTTTTGTCTAAAAGAGAAAAAAAGAGAGACTAAGGGAGAGAAGGATTGGCATGTGCTTAGAAAGTTGCTGCTTTGAATGATGCCGAAATCTCCTGGACAAAGGCCCTTTTTCCTTTTTCAACACTTCTCCTAAACACCAATGTGACAAATACAAGTACTTTAGAGTTTTGTTTTAATCCTCTATCTAGCAACTGTAGATGCATGAGATACGATTCAGAAAGCATTTTCTTTATCATGCCATGAATTACTCTTTAAACAAATGCCCTTGCAACCATCTAGATTTGATTGGCTACTTGATTTTATCATTTTTGGGGGAGGAGAACGAGTTATTACAGACATGTTGATTAGAAAATTATTAGTCAAAATTGCGAGGCTCTCTAATCCTTTCTTTTGTGCAATTTCTGTTTGCAAAGAGCACCAATGTCATACATTTCATGGGTCTTTTTGTCATGAATGTTTACATTTTGTTAATTGATTGTTTCGTTGAAGTTTATTCAAGAGATACGGGAGGCGGAACGAGGAACGAAACTATATGGACTGAAATAGTTGTTCATATGCCCAACCTAAATGCATTTGAGCTATTAAACAAAAATAAATACATACACATGTATTAGTATTAGTAATGGCTAGTAGCATGCACATCAAAGCACTTTGATGGGATGGGATAGGAGGTTGTAGGCTTCTTACGCATCTCGTATGCACTTATTATCTGAGTTCATATTCTATTAACCATCAGGATAACTTAATAACTTTTCTGGAACAAAAGCAAAATCATATATTTTCGACCTCATATTTTGCTGTATACATCTTGTTTAATATTGATTGCGCATTGAGAAGTGTCAAAGATTTATCAACGCTGTTTTAGAAAGAGATGTGGTACTTCATTCAGTCACTGCAATGTAAAGGACTAACTGATCATATAAATTCATCTTCAGCCTTCATCTTGGAGTTATTTCTGTTTTGCAGGATAGTGTGCCTGATATTCTACAGAGCGTGGCTGAGTTCGAGGCTCCACAATCACCAGAGACGACTTACAGCCAGGCATTCCCAGGCGAGGAAGACTTTGCCAAGGAGCCAGCAGCCGTGCCATCGCAGCTGCACCTCACGGTTCTTGGTATGGAGAACGCAGATGAAGCATCGTCCTCGAAGCCTCAACACGTTGTGCTTAACCACCTATTCATAGAGAAAGGATGGGCTTCTCAGTCTGTGGTTGCCTTGGGACTTACTCATAGGTTCCATTCCAAGTACGTCACCGTCGTCCTCTACAAACCGCTGAACAGGTAGTTATCGTCGATTTTTCACACTGAACTTTGTAAAGGATCACGAGCTACTGCACCCTCCATCGTCTGTGGAGGAATCTTGTTTTATAGAACTGCTTGGCCAGAAAATGTTTGCTTGCAACAAAACACTCTTGATTCTGATCAGTATTTCTTCAATCTGTGAAGAAATCTTTGTTTTATAGAACTGCTTAGCCAAAAAAAGGTTTCGTTACCTCTTCTCTAACCATGTCTATTAGTTAATTTGGATATAGATTTGAGGGGCCTTGGACAAGCATATTTGTTTGGCTCAAATTGAGCATTCTTCTGTGCTAGGTTTGGACAAATTAATTTGGTGCCTAATTTTGGATGGATCATTAAATAATTTTTGGTCAACTTTTTAACTTGATTTTGCAAATTTAAATTTTAATTTAATAGTCACTTTCAAGATTAAAATTAATCTAGTCACACAATTTTCAGGTAAATTTCATTAAGACCTCCGAAAATAGATCATCCATACAAATTAAAGCAGGTGTCCTCATTAGCCCATGAAGACCGGTTTTTAGGAATAACAAAAAACATATGAAATAAAATAATATAAGATTTAAAATTGTCTATAATTAATAGGTTTTTTTTTGTCCCATCGTTTTAAGTAAAAAACTAAATTTATTAATTTTGGCAAGTTGTTTAAAAGAATCAATTTAAATTGTCTTTTTTTTTTATATCCGTGAGTGTCCGAATCAGTTTACACGCACCTCAACTAATCTCACGGGATAACCACCTGACCCTACTATATTTGATTGCCAAGGAAGGAAACTCCTAAGTAAATGACCACCATGGATTTAAGTTGTCTCTTTTAAACTATAAGTTCAAATCATAATGATCACCTACCCAGATTTAAATGTTGCGTAGATATTAAAATAAAAAACATAGTAGTAAAATAGTTATGGTAAATTATTATAACATCTTGGGAAGTCATGTGATCAAAGAGATTTGCAGCCAATAAATATTAAAGTATTAACAAACAAATATTCATAATTCATGTTGAGGAGCAAAAAGCAATGGATTCATTGAAATGTACTTGAAGTGATATTGCCAAACACAAAAAGAAAAATAGCAAATATTAATAATAGAAGACTCCACTATCTAATCTACCCCAAAAGAAAAGAAAAAAGACACAGCAAACAATACCGGAATACAGTACCATAAATTATGCAAACAAGAGAGTAAGATAACAGAAGAACCAACTAAAGCCAGTAACTCGAAAAAGAAGTGTCCTAGATAGAACTGCTCCAGAAGGATATATTGTTGTGTTGTCATGGAACAATATTTGCGCTAACCTCTCTCTCGGTTCTTAGCCTCTATAGGTTCTCTTTCATGTTTGATCCATCTGTCACTTGGCCATCATGATTTTAACGAATTCCTCGTAGTTAATCTGGCCATCACCATCCACGTCAGCCTCACGAATCATCTCATCGACTTCTTCGTCGGTCAACTTCTCACCGAGGTTTGTCATCACATGGCGGAGTTCAGCTGCAGAAATGAAGCCATTCTGGTCCTTGTCGAACACACGGAAGGCTTCCTTCAGTTCCTCCTCTGAATCAGTGTCTTTCATCTTCCGAGCCATCAGATTCAGGAACTCGGGGAAGTCAATGGTTCCATTTCCATCGGCATCCACCTCATTGATCATGTCCTGCAGCTCAGCTTCAGTCGGATTCTGGCCAAGTGACCTCATCACAGTCCCAAGCTCCTTGGTGGTGATACAGCCTGCATTCCAAAGTAAAATTATCATAAATCATGGGGACAGATTAAAATGTCCTAAAGAGAAGCCAAGGAGACCGAAAGAATAAAAGCCCTTAAAACATAAAGGAAAAGGTATTTTTAAAGACAAAACAGCTTTCATTGAGAACAAATAAAAGAACAAGTTCCATTGAGAAAGTAGAGAAAAAGGGTTTAAAAGATTCCCAGCTGGTTTACTTATTCATTGATAAGAAATCATTTTTCAAGAGACTGGCAAAGATGAAATATCACTAAAATCAAAGTTCAAACAAAGGGCAAAACCAGCTATCAGCTAGAAAACATGATTTTCATAGATCAGTAAAATCATTACAACGAACCTATATAATTTAAAAGTCAGAGCATACAGGAAAACATCATATCTCTTCGCCAGAAATTCCCAAGATTATAGAAAGCAAATGGAATCAAATGTGTCATTTCCATTTACATTTTTCAACAAATAGTTGAAATTCAGTCCTAAAGGAAACCACAAACATTTCTAGCCAACCAAGTGCAGGTATAATTATAAATGTGCACTCAAACCTTGACTACCCATATAACTTGCAACAGTTTCACCAGTAACACAAGTTGCAAAATCACAAACATCAATAAATCAACTCATCAGAACTGACAAGAAATCAGAATGCAACATTCACAATCTTTGAAACAAATTCAAGTCCAAGCTGTAAAACCTCTTAAGAAACAAACGAAAACGAGCAACAACACGTTTTCTCATTTCAAAAATCCAATTAGCATAGCACACAACACATCTTAATTGCCACGGAAAGAACTCGTGCATGCACACCTAACAAGAGAACACAAACATCATCGGCCACGAACCATGGAGAATCATTTCACAAAATACATCTCTCCAACACATTATTACAAGATCGCCATCCAAACAGAACTCCAAAACCAACAAAAAAGAAAAGTCAACAAACCAAAAGAGTCAAGAACCAGATCACATCAGATCCAATCCACAACACTAAATCCTCACACAAACACCTAAACCAGCAGCCAAAATCCAATCCATCACACAACCAAAACAACGCACCTAAAAACAGCCTCAAATTCAACCTAAACCCTAGATCAAGCACAAAGCACCGCGAAAACATCAAAACAAACAACCAGATCTGAAAAACAAAGCTGAAAACCGCATCAAATCAACAACAAATCAAAAAAATCAGAGAAGAAAAAAAAAAGAGAGAGAGAGATCCGAGAAACGAGACCATCGCCATCCTTGTCGAAGAGGCTGAAGGCCTCCTTGAACTCGGAGATCTGATCATCGGTGAGCTGCTCGGCCATAGTCGTGGACGGAAGAGGAAGAGAAAATCAACGAGAATCGAATCCACAGAGGGTTTTGAAGAAAGAGGCGAAAAAGTCGATCTGAAAAAGAGAATTTTTTTTCTCCAAAATGGCGAAGAGGGATAGAAGAAAATATCGTATAAACGAAGTGCTGTGGAAATTGGAGAGGCCGCACGTGTCAGATTCGCACGCCGCCGAGGAACTAAGCGCGCGAATTGCTTCCTCGCACGTGCCGCATTTATGACGCTGTTCGGAACCTGCCTTGATAAAGATTACAATGTCATAAATAAATAAATGCAAATATCTATTGAAGTTTCAAGGTTGGATAGTGATATATGACTATAAATAAATATATATATATTAAATGTAGAGATAAATTTTGGGGGAAATTTTACAAGATTGATTGATTTTTATTCTAAACTTTCAATTTCATCCACGAATTATAATTTTTTTTTTTAGTTCAGCAAAATATGAGGGTAGGAGATTCAAACCTCTGACATCTTGGTCGATGATACATGTCAATTACCGCTGACCTATGCTCGCTTTGGCATCCACAGATTATAAGTTTGGATAAGTGTTGTAATTTTTTACATTTTAAATAAGTTATGGTAAATTCATTTATTGATACTCACCAAATTTAATAAAAGTCAAATGTTGCACAAATTGAGTTACAAGATTGATAATTGAATGAAATCTTTTCTAACTTGTAATTTTAAGTAAAAAATATAACTAAATCGTCAGTTGAGAATCCTATGGCTATAAGCATTGGCGGTTTGTGAGGGATTAAACTTCATCCCAACTCGAGCGCCCGAGATTCGATCGGTAGAAACAGATGCCCCTTCAAGTGGTGAACCTCCTTCTCAATAAGGAACAAGATGAATCAGAAAATTTCAAGTTCATTCACGAAACTCATGCCCTAATTGAAGGTATCTATGTTGAGTCTATTGTTCACGTGAAGAGAATGCACAATGAGATGACCCACCAATTGGCTAATAAAGCTTGTTAAAGTGGGGTTAATGATTGTTGAAGTACTTACTTTCCTAAGTGGCTCATTGATTTAAATAATGTAGACATTGGGTTTGGTTGTCAAAATAGTGGGGGATCTAGTCGATCCCACAGATAATATCCCGATGGAAAGTTAATCTTTTTTCTTTAATTAAGTTTTTTCTCAAAAAAAAAAAAAAAAAAAGTAAAAATCTAACTTTGGTGTTGTTTTGTTTTGCGTCTTAACAATTTTGTGCCATGTGTACCTCTTATAATTAAGTAAAATCGTGTGAGAATATTCTATTTAATGATTTTTTCAAACAAAATACTATTGTAAGGTGAAATTTTAATACACTTATTCAAATTTAAGGTAAATGTTGATAATATCATCGACTACATTTAACATTTACTAATAAAAAATGTATAATTGAAAAATATTAGAAACCTATGAAAAATAAACCAAGTATAAAAAAAAAATACTCAAAACAATTCAACTGTAACATATATTTAGCCTATCGTAGATATGAAATAAAAAAAACAATTACAAATGTTAAAGCGACTAAAATAGCTTCTCAAAAAAAAAAAAAAACGACTAAAATAGAAATAATATTAAAGATTTATAATTTTTTTATTTTGAAAAGGAAAATCTATAACTTATTTAATGTCTATTAACTCATCAATTAACATTTTATAGTTTTTTTTTTTTTTTAATATGGGGTGAGAGATTTGAATCACAAACCTCGTGGTTATTAGTACATCTTTATGCTAGTTTTTTTTTTCTCATATATATACATCATTTTTATGTCAGTTGAATTATGCTCTTGTTGGCAATTAACATTTTATAGATATATATTATCAACTTTTATTGACATTTTATGGAAGTTTTTTATTTATTTATTTATTTATTTATTTATTTTTTAACTATGGCCTAGGAATAATACTTTTTAATTTGGGCCGGTTGCAAAAGTAGCAAACCAGCCCAAAATAATTACAAAATTAGCAGCAGTTGAAACTATTTGCAAAAATGGCAAAATATTGTCATCTAAAAGGTAAAATTACTAAAATGCCCTTTCTATCAGCTTCCATTTCTTCTCTATTTTCCGGTCATCTCCATCGGTCTTTTGGTCGACAAAGGAGCTTGAGCTTCTGGCCATGGCGGCGGCCGCTGCGTGGGTTAATGAATACCACCAGAGGGGCTTCCGGTGGCGGCGGGACCACATTTTCCGGTGGGATGTGACGGAGGCTCCGGCGGCAGGGTCTTTAAATTTCCATTTCCCAAACTAATTTAATTACAATTTCAAACTCACCCCCACATTTTCTCACTTATTGGGAATCGTGGGTCGTTCGTTCATCAACTGTTAAAAAAAAAAAACAAAAACAAGATATTATACGGCAGAGAAGCAGTTGAGCAGCTTCATCATTCCGGTTCCGGCCAGCCAAAAAAGAAAAAAAAAAGATGAATGAATCATCTGAGCGTGGAAGTCAAGGACTGAAAGAAGTGTTCATCGCAAGGAATAGTGAGGCCCATGTCGTGATCGAAGCCGAATTCGTCGGCGGCTTGCTGGAGGAGGATTTGGAACTGCGGGTGAGTGAGAAATGTGATGGGGACAATGTATCTGGTTCGATTTTGGCCGACGTAGACGACGAAATGGCCCTTGGGGACGTCCAAATGGAGGCCCTGCTCGTCGTAGTGCCTTCGGGCCAAGCTGGAGCAGCGCTTGAGCATCTGCTTCAGCACTGCCGGCTGTGGGATTTTGCTCGACTTTTTTAAAATATTTAGTGATAGAAAGTTTTTCTATCACTGATAGATTCTATCAGTTCATTTCTTTGCAATTCGTTAACTTACCACAAAACAAAGAACATGATAAGTCAAGAAGCAATGTTGTCAATTTTTCTATCACTGATAGAGTGATAGAAACACTTTTTATCAGTTCTATCACTGATAGAATTAACTTTCTATCACTGATAGAAAGTGTTTCTTGATAGAAAACTTCTATCAGTGATAGAAAGTTAATTCTATCAGTGATAGAAGATTTCTATCATTGATAGAAAATGTTTCTATCACTGATAGATTCTATTAGTGATAGAAACACTTCTATTAGTGATAGAAAGTTAATTCTATCAGTGATAGAAGATTTCTATTAGTGATAGAAACACTTTCTATCAGTGATAGAAAACTTCTGTCAGTGATAGAAAGCTAATACTATCAGTGATAGAAACATTTTCTATTAGTGATAGAAAGTTAATTCTATCAGTGATAGAAGATTTCTATCAGTGATAGAAACACTTTCTATCAGTGATAGAAACACTTTCTATCAGTGATAGAAAACTTCTGTCAGTGATAGAAAGTTAATACTATTAGTGATAGAAGATTTCTATCATTGATAGAAAGTGTTTCTTCTATCACTGATAGAAAGTGTTTTCTATCACTGATAGAAAGTGTTTTCTATCACTGATAGAAAGTGTTTTCTATCACTGATAGAAAGTGTTTTCTATCACTGGTAGAATCTATCAGTGATAGAAACACTTTCTATCAATGATAGAAATCTTCTATCACTGATAGAAAGTTAATTCTATCAGCGATAGAAGATTTCTATCACTGATAGAAAGTTAATTCTATCAGCGATAGAAGATTTCTATCACTGATAGAAAGTGTTTCTATCACTGATAGATTCTATCAGTGATAGAAAAAATTTTATATCATCTTCTATCACTTATAGAAATAGAAAGTTGTTTTTCTATCACTGATAGATTCTGTCAGTGATAGAAAACTTTTATAAATGTTGGTTTTCTATTTCTATCGGTGTTCTATCAATGATATAGAAAATTTTTGATAGAAAGTGATAGAAAGCTTTCTATCACTGATAGAAAGTTTCTATAAATGTTGGTTTTCTATTTCTATCGGTGCATTTTTCTATCAATGATATATAAAGTTTTTCTATCTTTCTATGAGTGATAGAAAACTTTCTATCACTGATAGAAAGTTTTTCTATCATTTTAGAAAAACTTTCTATTTGTGATAGAAAGTTTCTATCACTGATAGAAAAGTTTCTATCATTTATAGATTCTATCAGTGATAGATAAACTTTCTATCAGTCAAGTTTCTATTTACTCAAGTTTCTATTTACTCTATTTATTGATTGTTTTCTATGGTTGTTCGTTGGCTATTGGTTAGTGTTGGTCTATTTGGTGGTCTGTTTCTATCAGTGATAGAAATCTTCTATCACTGATAGAAAGTTAATTTTATCAGTGATAGAAAACTTCTACCACTGATAGATTCTATCAGTGATAGAAAAACTTTCTATCAGTGATAGAAATCTTCTATCACTGATAGAAAGTTAATTCTATCAGTGATAGAAAAACTTTCTATAAGTGATAGAAGTTTTCTATCACTGATAGAAAACTGTCTCTATCAGTGATAGAAAAATTTTCTATCAAATAGAAAGTTGAAAAATTTTCTATTAGAGGTGATAGAAAAATTTTCTATCAGATAGAAACCTACCAAAACAAAAATAAAGGAGGAAAATCGACCAGATGCGCGCGCAATTAAGGGCAATGGCAAAATAGGGATATAAGAAATTAATTCAAAAATTTTGCCATATTTGCAAATATTTTAAAAAATTGCTAAAATTGCAATTATTTACCCTAATTTTGCCACCCATTACAATTATCCTTTTATTTTTCGGTACAAGAATAATTAATTCTTTGACGTTTTATATTCTTACAAACAAAGTTGAATTCTATATGTTCTTTTCAGATATGAGGGATATTTCTAGACCTAGAATTAATTTTCTTTTTTTTTAAAAAGACCTATAATTAATTTTTTTTATTCCTTTTATAAATATTCTCTTATAAAAAGTAAACATAACTATATTCTCTTGAAAGGGACTATTTTGGAGAACTAATATAGAACTGGTTTTCTTTTTTAATTAAATAATAATAATAATATATATATATATATATATATATATATATATATATATATATATTGAAAATATAATATCTTTAAAGTCGCAATTAAATTGGTAAACAGTCAATAATGTTATTGTAAATAGAGAAAAAAAAAACTATTTATAAAATCATAGCTTTAGGAGAAAAATATTGATTTATTATAAAAACAAGTCATTTCTTGAGGATATATTTTAAAATATGATTATCTAAATATATTTGACTACAACTTTTAGTCTAAAATATAAAATATGGTTAGCAAAATAACCATCTTACAAGTAAACTAAAAGCCCTCCCCATTTGATTATTGAAACAATTTTATGATGAGTGTGTGTGTTTTTTTTTTAAAAAAAATATTTTTATATTGTCACATTCACGATTATAAAGTATTATGTTATCGTTTCCAATTAAACGCTTCATAGATAATGATGGAATCAATAATACAATTTGGACTTTAGAGAGTCAAATTTTTATAATATATATCTTAAGACCAGATATATTATGTAGTAGAAGGCGTTAGGTAAGATATCTCACACAACAACATTAGGTTTGAACTTCTTATGTAAACAATAAACTTAGCCTAATTTAGATAAAAGAAATTAACAAATCCAATATGAGTAAGGATACATAAATTAGTTATTGTATTATATATGTTATAATTAAATGAGTCAACAAACACTCTTGGTCACTAAACTTTTGTGGATGCAACAATTTAGTTCCTAAACTTTAGTTTATGTAATGTTTTAGTCCTTGTACTTTCAATTAATTTAATCTCTTGAACTTTAGTATATAACAAGTTAATCTTTGTACTTTAAAACTTGTAACGTTTTAGTTCTATCATTAAAATTCTCATCAAAATAAAGTGTCAAATTTTATTATGTGACGACTTAATATTTGTAGTTCATGAACATATTTCCTAATTAGTTCATCGATCTACGTATATAAGAAATTTTATAAATTATAGAAAATATCCTTGAATTATGAGTCTCATTTTCAATTACACATTTAAACTTTAAAAAGTTTTTAAAATATACCCGACTTTTAAAAAATGTTTAAAATCCCTTACCATTAAGTGTTGGATGGAAAAATGTAAATGTTTCATTAATATCAATAACCTTTCAAAACTTAATGGTAATGGTATTTTTAAACATTTTAAAAAAACCGTAGGTATTTTTGAAAATTTTGAAAGTTTCAGGGTAGTATTGAAACCAACATCCTAATTAAAGGGTACTTTCTATAATTTAGCATAAGAAATTCTATTCAATCTTAACATCATTTTCACAATAAGGACTATATATCGTTACAAAATTTAAGGTTAAAAATCACTTTTGGTCATTGACCTTTCATGGAAGTAACAATTTAGTCTCTGAACTTTTTATACTTAGTCTATGTACTTTCAAGTTTGTAATAGTTTAGTCTTTGAACTTTAGTATATAAAAATATAGTCCTTGTACTTTAAAATGTGTAACGATCTACTCCTTATCATGATAATTATTGTTAATAATAGATTTAACAGATTTTTTTTCGTATGTAGACCAATAAACTAATTAAAACCCTAATATGTTTATAAGCTACAAAGTCTAAATCGATCAATAATAAAAATTAACATTTAATTTTGATAGAATTTTTACGATAGGAATTAAATTATTACATATTAAAGTTTAGATACTAAATTATTATAAAATTGAAAAGTACAATGACTAAAAAGTTTAGGGGTTAATTGGAAAAAAAATACAATTAAAGAAAAAAATTGCAAAAGCAAGGTCTTTTGAAACAAATTGGATTTTTTTTTGTCATTGAATCCGTGGCTTCAACCCACGGATTCCACTTTTTTTTTTTTTTTTAATTTCATATTTCATTTTCAGTTTTTTTTTTTTTTTTGAAAGACATTTTCAGTTTTTTCTTTTTTTAATTTCATTCTTTTTTTTTAATTCGTGGCTTAATTCCTTCTTTTTCTTTTTTTTTTTTACAAATTTTGAAAATTAATTTTTTATTTTAATATTTTGTTTTTTAAAAAATGTTTTTATTCTATAAATCAAATTATTGGAATATTATAATCGATAACATAATTATAATTGAAAAATTATCCTTCTAAATTTACAACATTATTGATACATTTTCAAGCACTTCACATTTCGATTCATAATTTTTACCAACTATTTTTTTAAAAAGAAATTATACTAATAAAAATCGATACATAAAAAATTAGGGGACAAGAAAAATTTAGGTAAATAAGAATAAAAATATATTTTTTTAAAAAAACATCTAAGAATAAAAACACTCTCATTTCTTCGATTTTTTTTTTAAAATCTAAGAATAAAAAATTCAAAGTTTTTTTTTTCTAATTAAGAGGTCGATAAATTAAAAAGTGGAATCCGTGGGTTGAAGCCACAGATTCCAATACTGACAAAAAAAAATGCATGCTTTCCCCAATTTGTTTCAAAAGACCTTGCTTTTGCAATTTTTGTTTAATTGTATTTTTTTTTTTTTCCAATTAACCCGTCATCCAGGCATGTATTCAATTTTCTTGAGATTAAAAGTTAAAATAATCTTTCCAAAAATTTAAAAAATAAAAAGTTAAGGACCCGTTTGATAACCATTTGGTTTTTGGTTTTTGGTTTTTTGAAAATTAAGCTTATAAACTCTACTTTCACCTACATATTTTCACCTACATATTTCTTTGTTTTTCTAATATACCTTCTTTCCATGTTTTAAAAAACTAAACCAATTTTTGAAGGGTTTTGAAAACTAAAAAAAAAAAGTAGTTTTCAAAAAGTAGTTTTTGTTTTTGGAATTTGGCTAGAAATTCAAATGTGTTGTTGACAAGAATAAAAACCATAGTAGGGAAATTAGGAAAAAACAAGCATAATTTTAAAAACTAAAAACCAAAAATTAAATGGTTATCAAACGGGGCCTAAAATATTCAATCTCACATTTATTATATTTTAATAGCTATTTAGGATTTTTCATTTAGATAACTTTTTCTTCTCGTTGAAAACTTTGTGAGATTGTTTTTTTTTTTTTTTTTTCTTTTTTTTTTTGTCCAAGATTACAATAGCAAAATAATTTGAGTTTTTTCGTTCAAATGTTTACTGGTTTTTTCTTGTGGTTAAGAATGGAGAAGGAGGTTATTTCTTTTGCTAATGGTTTTTTCATGGTCGAGAGTACATGTCAATTACTGTTGAACTATGCTCACTTTGGCGATGAAGTTGAATATTCAGTGTTAAAAAAATTGATACAACCTACTAATTTTATGGTAAAAAATGATCTTTATTCCCAAAATATTAAATTTGACACAACTTTGGAACTTCATGAGCGTATTAAAAACTTTTCGAAGTATCATTTCTAAAAGAAAAATAAATAAAGTATAATGAGTAGATAGACACGACTTTAAAGTTCATGAATTTAAAAATATAATTAAAAAAAAAAACCTTTTAAAGTTCATAGACTAAACAGACATGATGTTGAAAGTTTTAAAAACAAACTTGGGAATTCAAACTTCAAAAACTCATTCTTATAAAGTTTGAAATCAATTATTCCTATAACTAATTGATGTAAGACATTGCCCATGATTTACCCATAACAAGCTTTAAAATGGTCCCATAGGCCATAAATTTCTTCCTTTTTTGTTCTTCAAGTGAAGAAACAAAGGCATGTGTGTTTTGTTTATGATACATGTCATGATTTGTACATGTTGGAGTTGGCATAGTAGAAATGGGAAACATGTAGACAAAGTTATTACATGTCCACCCCAACCAAAGCTTTTAGGTGCAACATTATGCTTATCAAAGGGTGTACATTTTTTAAGGACACTATAGGGCTCGAGATTGGAATGTCTATCTATCCAAATGTCGTTTTAGGATGTGTTTGGTATGACTTTTATAATGATAAAAAAAGAAAGGGTAAAATACATTTTTAGGTCATTGAAATTTGAACTTCGTTTCTATTTGGTTTCTGGGTTTTTGAAAATAACAAAGTTTGATCCTTGAGATTTGTATTTAGTTTCTATTTGGTCATTGAGATTTCAAAAATGACATGTTTGGTCCTTAAAGCCTAAATTTGATTTCTAATTGGTCCTTGAATTTTGAAATTGGTTTTCTAAATGGTCTTGAGTAGAACTAGCCATTAGTTGACCTAACGGAATGACGACGTGATAGATAACATATGTTAATTAGACTTTGTTTATATGTGTGTTTTTTAAATTAGGAACTTTATTTATTTTTTTATACCCAAAGACCAATAAGATACAACTTTCAAACTTGAGGGACCAATTACAAATCAAATTCAAATCTTAGGAGCCAAACATGTAACTTTTGAAATTAAATTCAAATCTCCAATAAAACCAAAAGTGCGAGTCATAGAAACTAAAGTTCAACCCCAAAGATTAAACATGTATTTTACCCACAAAGAAACATTTATTTAACTATCTAAAATTATTATTTGGGTTTATCAATAAACCTTAGGAAAAATTCTCGAAATATCATATGGAGCGTGTGTGTGTGTATATATATATATATATATATATATATATATATATATATATATATATGATCTTTGATCTTAACCTATCAAATATTACATTATAGTAGTTAGAAACATGTAAATGTTGGTTGGCCTTGTAGGCTATGCGTTGGTTGAAAAACCGGCTAGAGTTTGAGTTCAACAATATATGAAGTGGAAATTCAATTGTCTGGTCTGAGGTTATAACGCCTTAACCAATTGAACCATGTTCAGGTAGACAAAAAAAACTTGAAATGATCTTCACTTTGAATATTATGATAATGTTTATTAGGATTTATTAAAATCTAATTTACCATACAACCATATTGACTCTAGTAAGCTTTAATCAAATGGTAGAGCCGACAGTGAAACATTTAATTTTTAAATGTATAAAATACCGTATAAAAGTATGTGTATTAAAAAATTAAAAATAATCGACAAAGTTTGTTTGGTTAGTGTATAAACTTTAAACCATTTGTTATAGTTAAAAGAATTTTACATAAGTAACTATTTTAATTCTTATATATTGTTAATAATTTTTTTAAAAAAATTATTTACCACAAACTTGATGAAAGTATGTCGTTTGTTAATTAACTCGGGAAAGTATTTGTGGTAGGTAAAAAGGAGTGTGTTTGGTTTAACTTTTCAAGTGTTTAATTTTGAAAAAAAAAAACATTTTAAAAAATATTACAGTGTTTGACATGACAACCACTAAAAATAACTTATTAAAAAATGAGATTGAGAAATAAATTATTTTGAGATAATCATCTGTATATAAAAACAGTTACGAAGAAATGTAACCAAAGAGTGTTTAAATTCTAAACAATTTTTATACAAAATGTTTTTTTTTTTAAATGCATCTTGAAAAAAATTTAAATTAAAAAGTATTTCAAAGAGAATCTAAAATTTTCTAATAATTAAATTAGTCTTTTATGCAAGATTCAGACATTAAGTTGATATATTTGAGATTTTTTTTTTCTTTTTGGAAGTTTAGAAATTAGCATAAAACAAACCTAAAAAAATTGAGAGGGTTTAAACCTAATATTTATCCTTAGAACAATTTTATTACATTATGGTTAGACATATGTGTGAGTTTGAACTTTTAAAATGTTTGTTTTAGTTTATAATTTTTTTTTTTAAGAATAACAATTTTAATTATGGTTGTTATTTTACCACACTCAATATTCTATCTTAAGTAGTAATAATATATGCCACCTTAAACCCTCCGATACACATACTCTAATGATAAAAGATTATTGAACTTTTAAAAATGTTATTTCTCAAAAAAAAAAAAAAACTTTTAAAAATGTTAAAGAGACAAAAAAATGAAATGAAAAGCTTTGAAGATTAAAATGAACTTTTTGAACTAGATAGGTAATCAAAACTGGTTGAAAAGTGAGATTGTGAATATGAGTCAAGTTTAATGGATAAGACATCTATTAACTTTGGAGGCGTACACCATTTTGAAAGGGATCAAGATGATTAGTAATACTTGTATCCAAAATCAAATCTCCCTTGAAGGAATAAGATGTCTTATCGGTCATCAAAACCTTGGTCGGAGAAAGGGAAGACTTATCGGAACTGAAGCACTTCGTCAAAGCCATCAACATCTCTTCTCGATTGTGATCGGTTGAATATTCTCACTATAGTCACCTCTCCAACTCAGTAGCCCATTGGTTGGCAAGGCATGCTTGTTTTGATGTTTTGGATTCTTGTCATAAGAGTCCCCAAATGAGAGAATTTGGGTCGTCTTTTTGGGTCACTGACATCCCTTGTTGGTTTACACCTCACCATTACGAGGGTAATTGTAATTGTGGTTAGTCTTTAATGAAATCTCTTGTTTTTTCACCAAAAAAAAAAAAAAAACAAAAAAAACAAAACAAAAACAAAATGTAGCTTTACAGTATAATAGTTTATTCTATGTAATTTTAAATCTTTAAGAATTTAGTCTCTATCATGAAAAACGTTGTTAAAGGTTTTTTTTTTTTTTTTGAGGAAAATACGTTGTTAAAGGTTTAATGGGGTTTTCCATAGGTTAAATTATTGGGGTCGTTTGGTGCGCTAGAATTGAATAGGTTTGGAATGGAATGGAATGAAATGTTATTCCCATGGGAATATTTTGCTGGTATCTGGATTCCTGAGAATCATGATGTCTGTGTTTGGCGCGCTGGATTTGGATTGGAATTAATGGACAGAGAAATAGTGGGACCCACCAAAATGTGAGAAAATAGAAAAATAAATGGTGAGTCCTATCAAAATTAGAAAGAAAAATGGAGAGAGAAATAGTGAGACCCACCAAAATATGAGAAATTGGTTGGAATCCACATCCCACCATTTCATTCCAACCCCACGCAAATCCAGCCCACCAAACAAGGGTATCTCTTTCCAATCCAAATCAATCCAAGGCACCTTGGGCCAAACAACCCAATACCCCTGGACTATGGGATTGGTTTCAATTATACCCATGGACTTTCAACAGTCTCATTTTAACTTTGAAGTTTGAAATTTGTTTTAAAACAACCCTTGAAAGACTTTTTTTTTTGTCAAATTCATGGACGAAAAATGACGTGTTTGCATATGTATTATTGTTTATATGAATAGATATAAACACATACATAAAAAAAAAACAAATAAAACACATGCAAATATATCATTTTTCGTCCATAAATTTAACGAAAAATGTCTCTAAGGGGATATTTTTGATAATTTAATCGTCTCTCATACATATAGATTAAATAAACTAAATAAGAATCAAATGTGTGAAAATTTGAAAGTACAAAGACTAAATCATTAGATACTAAAAATTAGATAATACATCGTAAATTCAATGAAAGTAGAAAGACAAAAGCATTGCCAACAAGAGCTTAGCTCAACTGGCATAAAGTTGTATTGCTAACCACAAGATCTGTGGTTCGAATCCCCCTCCCCACATATTGTAAAAAAAAAAAAAAAAAAAGACCAAAGCATTTTTTAACCTAAAAAATGTTGAAAATGAGATTTAAACTCAAAGAAAATGAAAAAAGACAGAAAAATAATGGGGATTTTATCTTACAAACCTAAAAAATTGGGTCAAAATGGTATTTGACCTAACCTTTCAAAATAACTTTTCCTTTTTTTCCACCAAAAAAAAAAAAAAAAAAAAAAAACTTTTTCTAACCTTTTTCCAACATTTTTTCCCTATATGCCTCATTGCCTCCCCCTCACTTCCAAATACCTCGGTTTGTTTTATTGGTTTTGTGTATGAAAAAAAATAATTTAAATTATTATATTTAATTAAAATATTCATATTAGATAATTAATTAGTTAATAGATAAATAATAACTTAAAATAAGTAAAATTAATTTACACCTCAATTATAAATTAATAATTAATTTTCTCTCTTCTCTCATCCCATTCTTTAAAAAAAAAAAAAAGTGGTTAATAAAAAAATCTCATATGTAAGAAGGATAATAAAATCCTATAATTTATGAGATATTTTTATTCGCTTTTTTTTTCGTACATAGTCAACAAGAGCTTAATTCAACATAAAGTTGTACGAATAACCACTTATTATAATAATAATAATAAATCAATAAACTTTAACTGTATTTTTTTTCTCAAAATAAATAGGGAAAAATTCATTTTTAACCATGAACTTTAGGGGTTGTATCAATTTTAACCCTGAACTTTCAATTTCATCAAATTGAACCCTAAACTTAACAAGTTATATCAATTTTAACCCTGAACTTTTAATTTCATCAAAATGAACCTCAAACTTATCAAATCGTATCGATTTTAACCTCAAACTTGCATAAGTCTTACCATGTATACCTTTGGTTAACTTTCCGTTTGAACCATTGTATGTAAATTTTATTCTTTTTTTTTTAATTCACATTGCACTTGGATTGGTTTCTTATAAATAAAATATTGGATAAATTTTATTTTAGATGACTTTTTCTTGTTGTTGAGAACTTTAATTGTGAAGACTTTTTTCGCCGCTATTTAAGATTACAAAAGCAAAAAAACTTTGGAGGTTTTTTATCTTCAAATATGTACTGGTTTTGTTTTTATTGTTGCTAAGAACTTTGTGAGATTTTTTCCTTCTTCTTTTACGATTTTTTTTCTTGTCAATTAGAAGAATGTACAAATGTAAGAAACGAAAATAAAGAAATTTCGAGTTTTTTATTTCTCATATTTGCTGGATTTTTCTTGTTGCTAATAACTTTGTGATTCTTTTTTGGAAAATAATGAAAAAAAAAATAGTCTGAGATATTTGATTTCTTCTAGATTTTTCAAAAAAATTGTTACAAAACACTAACTCATGGTGAATTAAAAAACGGAAAAAGAAATTGTCAATTACATGTTTTGATAGCAATTCAAATGAAAAGTTGACCAAATGTCTACATTGCAACATATATGCAAGTTTGAGGTTCAAATTGATACAATTTATTAAGTTTAGGGTTCAATTTGATGAAATTAAAAGTTTAGGATTAAAATTGATACAACCTGCTAAGTTTAGGGTCAAATTTGATTTTTTCCCAAATAAATAAATAAATGTACTTAAAAAAAAGAAATAAATAACTTTAAATTAATTTAATCTAATCAGAAAATTAAAATTACACAATTTAATTCGGTGAATCAGTCAATTGGAACTGCCTGGGACCCCGCGGAGCAATTTTTGTTGCTCAAGGTCCTCTCGTTCTCTCTCTCTCTCTCTCTCTCTCTCTCTCCCCTTGATCCAAATCTTCACCCACTGTTCTTGTTTCTCCCTCTTCCGTAGCCTCCACTGCTCCTACTTCAGCTCCGGTACGTCTTTCTTTACTTCAATTCCTGTTCAATTTCCAATTACGGATCTATATTTCTGTTTCTGCATCTTTCGTATTTGATTGATTATGTATCTGTGGCGGATTGATGTTTGATGCATGAAATTCTCTGAACTCAGTGACTGATCTGATATCTGGCGAGATTCTTGTTAATTTTGATGATTTTCGACTGTTTCCTTGTGGTTTTGGTTAAATCGGACGAGGGATTGAATGCCTCGTTTGAGTGATGATTCTGTTCGAGGAGATGCTGTCTCTACTGAGGGGAATTTCCTCTCAGCTACAGGAGATTGTCTCCTTTGCTTGTGTGAGACGAGGAATGTGGGAATCATACGGATGCTGCATCGAGATGTTTGTCAGAAGAAATGGGGACAGTGGATGTACTCATATTAATTGCTAGCTATCGAGTTGAAATTATGGAGTTTTTTTGCCTATTTGAGTTCCGTTACGTTTAAGTAAGCCACATGAACGTGTTTGGGATTTGTCATTTTTTGATAGTTAAATTACATTTTTAGTCTCTATGTTTTCATTTCTGTCTCTATTTCTCGTTTATTTGTCAAAGCTTACTGAATAGTCTTGACAATAGTGAAGAATCACATATCTAATGTAGTAAACCAAAATAATACTTTAAAACTTGACCCAAATTCGTATTTTTCAACTAGTATGACCTTGTAGACACTCACAACATTGAAACGGTATGTTACAATGGACTTATGTTATCCTCTACTAAACTGGGGATTTTTGGTAAACTTTAATCAATCGAACGTCTTGAAAGTACATGGACCAAATTGATATATAGGTGAAAATATAGGGAGTAAAATGTAAATTCTGCTTTTCTCTTGAATAGTGGAGTATCCAATCAATGAGTATATCCCTTGATTCCTTTCCAAGACTAATTGGGTGTCTCTTGCATGACTTGGCTAAGCTTATACAACACTAATCCTTTATTATGGTCTGGGTTTTCTTTCACAATTTTTGTTTAAATCTTTAGGGAAACCATCACCCGAAATGTCTCCATTTTAAGGACATTTTCTGAATTTAACTAAGTTGCTTGATTCTTTTCCAAATTGTATTCCATGAACATTCAAATTATTCTGTGATTTCGAAAAGCTATTCCTGGGATGAATAGATGTTATATATATTAGTTATTCACATACATTAGTCTATTGTGAATAAATGTTTGATTTTGTCTTCATAATTGTTTTTCTTAAGCAATTAGCATTTCATTGCAGAATCCTCTACATTTAGTAGAAAACCTGGGCTTTTCTTTCAGCTGTTGCATTTGAGAGGAGGATGTCGTCTGGTGGTGAAGACACCCATTGGTGCTATCAGTGCAACCATTCATTCTGGCTTAATGGAGAAGATGCAGTTTGCCCGTACTGTAATGGTGGTTTCGTTGAAGAACTTAACGATGTACATGATGAAACCGTTCAAAATGACTTTAATTCAGGCACAGAAGATGATCTTTCAACCCAGGTGCCTCCAATTTTTGAAGCCATGTTTGCATTGATGGGGCGAAGAAGCCCTTATCCAAGATTTGGACTTCTTGAAGCTGTTGATGCTTTTACCAGAGAAAGAATGGCTGGAAGAAATTCTAACTTCGACGTTAGGAGGAGATCCAGTTCTATCCCAGGGCAGAATGTGGATCGTTTCAATACCTTTTGGTCATTCCATGACCATGTTACTGTTCCGCCCTACAGTAGCGTCACTCCAGAAGATAGATCTAGTCCACGTTCGGCACTGGAAATATTAGCTGCACAGCTTTCCTTGAATGAACACAGGGATCCGGTTCCAGCTCCTGCCTCTCACTCTTCTATAGAAGCAATGCCTACAATCAAGATCAACCAAATGCACCTTGGCACTGACTCTCATTGTCCAGTCTGTAAAGAAAAGTTTGAGCTGGGATCTGAAGCCAAAGAGATGCCATGTAATCATATTTATCACACTGATTGCATTCTTCCTTGGCTGGTCCAGCACAATACTTGCCCGGTTTGTCGACTCGAGCTGCCTCAGCAGGATAGCGGACACGATTGGGGGGGGAACAGCAGCAGCAACAACAGTGGAGTCTTAAATGAGAGAGAGATTGTTCAACGAAATCTGAGAAGGAGGTTTGGATTCCCAGAGTTGTTAACGCCTCGAAATGTAGTCACTCGTTTCAGCAGCGGGGTTCGTAGAAATGGTGCATCTACAAATCGCGAGCACGATAATGAGACGAGTTACCCTGAATGGCCTTTCAATTTCTAAGTCTGTAGCTCTTCTCTACTTGAACATGACATCTGAAACCTGTGCTCCACAACAAATGGGGCAATAAGAAATAAGAATCAGCTCTAGAGTTGTGATATCTAGAGCTGTTTCCCCCCCCCCCCCCCCTTTTTGTGTATAATGATATGAAAAAGTTCACACCATCTGCTGCTTTGACTTGCACAGGGAAGAAGGGGTTTCAGAGCTGAAATCAATTGTAATTATTGTTATGTTCCATGGATCAATTGAGAAGCCAGTTGCTTTTTCTGATTTGTGAGCTGCTTTATGATAGTTATAAGTGATGAGAAGGTGATATCTTATATGGGTAAGATTTGAGAAAGGAGCAAGAGATTTTATTCTGTTGTTTGGCTGTGCATTTTGGCATCTGTGATAATACATTCATTCACTTATTGCATCTAAGATTCTCACAGATGGTGAAATGACAATTGCTTGTTTCTGACTTCTTTTTGGCTTTTGAGTCTCATGATTTAACCTTTTTCTTTGTGTTGGTCTATTTCACCTTTTTATAAAGGCACACATATTCTATAGGTGGGATAAAGGATTGTTCATTCCTTTCTACTTTAAATAAATGTATACAAATATAAAAGGTTAAATTAATACATTATTTGTCGGTTCGGTTTTGCCCGAAACCGGAGCGGACCCTTGGGTTAAACATGTCTATAAATCTTCATTTTCAAATCAAGCTAGTTCGAATAATTTAGGTTGAAATATCATTTTGTTCCTTTTGTATTCCAGGTCTCATTAAGTTTTAGTTTCTGTATTTTTAAAGGTTCAAATTAGAGTTTTTTTTTTTTTTTTTTTTTTTATAGTTATTTTTTTTATTGAAAATAGTAAAACTACTAACAATAATTTTCAAACTAAAAAAAGATTTTATGAGAATATGTCTTCAAAACACTTTTTAATTTTAAGATTTGTTGAAAGTACATGGACTAAGTTTAAAATTTGAAATTTGAAAGTACATAGACTAAAATTGAACAAATTTCAAAATAGAGAGACTAAAATGTATTTTAATCATTGATTTTTATCTTCTAAAAACCTAACCAAACGGTATTGGTTTTTTGATTTTCTACACGCTTTTATTATAAAATTTCTTTCATATATTTTATAAGTTTTTAAAATTGTAAAACATGGCTGATCTTCAACATTAAAATGACAGTTAAAATATTGTAAAAAAAAAAATTTGATATATAATTTAAAACTTTTGAAAAACAAAGTGAGATTTAAACATTAATTTTTTTTTTTTTTTTGAAAATATTTAAACATTAAGTTTAATAAATGATCAGCAATGTGAAAAAAAGAAAAGTGCAATAAGAGTCATGTCCAATAAAAACTCATCTAACTTGAATTTATTAAATTTGTTTCTAAAAAAGTTATTGGAATTGATATCATGATGTGATAGAATCAATTATTGTTGAATTAGATACTTATAAAATTCATTGGTTTCAAACCCACAAACACCTTTGAACTCTCCTTTTATTTAATTTATGAAATAAATTCATTAGAAATATATCGTATTAATTATTAAATCATGCGAAATTTGGATAGAGCATTCAAGATTGACTATCCTTTAGAGAGATTTTGGTCAATCACAAATTGTCAAGTTATTATTTTAAATTAATGACGAAATTACAAATAGTTAAATTTGGGAGCAATTATAAATTGACATGTGTCCCAAATTTAATTTGGAGATAAAATTGGTCAATTATAAATTTATATAACCAAATTTCTATTTGATCAATTAATTAAAATTAAATTATGTTGATCAAATTAATTAATTTGACCAATTAATTAAAAAATAATTATTTGGATCAAATTTGGGTATTTTAATATTTGGGTCATATGGTTTTTTGGGTCAAATACAAACCAAACCCAAGACCAAATAATTGAACCCACGACCAATGAAGCTCAAGTCCAACTTGTTAGGCCCAAAAGTCCCATCCATGGAGAACTCTATAAATAGTGAGGTTCTCAGAAATTCTAGACAAAAGTTCAGAGTTTGAAAGCTTTCAAGCAAAAACAGGGAGACTCCACCAAATCTGAAGACCGAAGACAACAATCCTTACCTTTCAAGACTCCAAAGCGACAACAATCCTTCAATACCAAAGACCTTTCAAGACTCAAAAGCTTCAGAACTCCAAAGCTTCAGATTCGAGATCAAGCGCTCCAGCCCTCGAGTGAAACACACTCACACACATAAAGAGAGAATCAGAGGATTAAAATTAGAGATTGTACACCACACGCATATTACATCAGTATATTATTTATTCCACGTGTCTCCATTTTCGAAGTTACGTGTGAACGATTACTATGTGCGTTTGTTTCGATATATTTTCTAGAAAAAAAAAATGAAAAGCTACGGCCCCGTTTGATAACCATTTCGTTTTTGGTTTTTTGTTTTTGAAAATTAAGCTTATAAACACTATTTTTACCCACAAGCTTCTTTGATTTTTATCTACATTCTTTCTCATGTTTTCAAAAACTTGCTTTTTGTGTTTGAAATTTGGCTAAGAACTCAAATATCTCCCTAACAAATATGAAAACCATTGTAGGAAGATTGAGAGAAAACAAACACAATTTTCAAAATAAAAAACCAAAAACGAAATAGTTATCAAACGGGGCCTACACTGTTTATATTACATTTATAGTTATATATTCTAAAAAGAAAAAACTTTATGTTCTAGAAAATAATACATATTAATATTTCATCCATTGAATTTAACAGAATCGATTTAAAAACAATCACATGTTTAGTGCCGCATCAAATAAAGTTATTCTTCTCATAAAGTTTCATCGAAGTAGCAATAAAAATTATCATGTAATTCTTTATAAATAAGTGAAAAAATATAGAATAACGAGAGGATAAAAAACAACTCATATTAATTAAGAAGAAATTGTACTGTTTATTCGATTTCAACCTTGTTTATCCTACATTTAAGTAAATTTTATATATGGGTGAAAGTTATGCAAACGGCTTATAACAAAATTCTAGTGGATGGTCTAAATTATATTGATTCACTTATGGAAGTTTAAAGGTTTGTATGATACAATTATTAGTTTGAGGTTTTTAGTGATACAATTTCAAAAATTGATGAGTATAAATTGGTTTTTTCTTAAAAATTATTTAAAATCCTCGTAATGAATAAAATAATTTGTTCATAAAATTTAAAGACCAACAAAGAAAGGTTGAAAATCCAACAATCACGGTATGATATCATAAATATGAATGTATCGTTAATTAATTAATTAATTATATATAATTTTTGAAATTATATATATGTATATGTATGTTTGTATGTATAGGTCTTTTAAATGTAAGGAATTGAGGAGGAAACATAATACTGAAGACACGACCAGAAAGTAGATATCGGATGAGAGATAGGTCGAAGGAATTGGGCCTTGGCCCAACCCCATGTTCGGGCTCGGCCAAGGCCGACCCTTGACCCACTTGTGTGGGTTGAGTTCCTCTCGCCTGCTCGATTTTTGGTATCCCAGGTTAGCGAATCGCTCCCGAAGACAAGAGAACCCCTAGAAAGCAAGAAAGGTATAAATACTCTCATTCACATTTTGAGAGGGAGGTTCGAAACTTCTACTTTAACACTTCTTACTTCCTATTTGCTCACTTAAGGATCGAAATGAGTGTGGCAAGCACCACAGTGTAAAATTTACTGGCTTTACAGGTCGTGTCTTCTCCAATTTCTACAAATTCACTATATATATATATATATACATAGTATTAAAAATCACTTTTGGCCCCTAAACTTTCATAAGAGTAACAATTTGGTCCTAAACTTTGATTTGTAACGATTTAGTCCATGTACTTTAAACTTTGTAACAATTTAGTCCTTGAACTTTAACAAGTAACAATCTAGTCCCTATACTTTCAAACTTGTAACAATTTAATCATTGTCGCAAAAAAAACATCAAAATTAAATGTTGGCTTTTATTATTTAGTGATTAAACTTTTTAGCTCACAAACATATTGGGTCCCAACTTACTTAAATAATCTATCTAGGCAAGAAATTTCATTAAACTTTTACATTAAATTTTCACGACAAGGACTGAATCGTTACAAATTTGAAAGTACAAAGACCAGATTATTACTTATTAAAGTTTAGGGAGTAAATTGTTATAAAATTGAAAGTACAAAAACTAAATCGGTACAAAATTAAAATTACAAGGACGAAATCGTTATAAATGAAAATTTAAGGACTAAATTGTAACTTTCACGATAATTCATGAACTAAAAGTGATTTTTAACCCATATATTTTGAAGAGATATAATTTCACCATGTATTTGTAAAATAAAAGAAAATATTATAATTTATAATGTTTGTATATATACATTACCCATACAAATTAGTGCAGAATTTTTGCGGGGATGGGAAGTCCACATTTCAGTTAATTTGTACATTTGGAATTATATCAAAATCTCTCTCTCTCTTTTTCTGTTTCTCTCTCTTCAAAACCCTAATTTCATCTGATTCAGCTTCAGCCTTGTGATACCTATCCCATTTCTCTTCGCCATTATCGTTCATCCGCAAATTCCTCGATCTGCCGTATCTAACTTCCAGCGTCAACGACGATTTCACAGAACCGCTGTCGAGCCTCCAAGGTCGCTCTCTCTCTCTCTTGCTTTCTCACTCGCTGTTGTGGAAAATGTTTTCTTATCTGCTTCCCAACTATCTTCCACTTTCTCTTGTGCTTTTTCTTCTTCGTCTCGTGTTTTGGAGCCAATCTTCTCCGGTCAACTTCAAAACGTTGGGATTTTGATTGGGTTTTCTTCGTGGAATTTCGCTGCTCCGGAGTACGAATTGCCGTCGTGGATTTTGTTGCTTTTTTTACTGTCTTCTGTTGAATCTTCAGTCGTGTCATGGGCGGTGTTGCATTGATTTTCATTTTTTTTGTTGATCGTTTGTGGTTTTTGGAGGAGCCGGAATTGAATTGAATTGAATTGAATTGAATGTTGCGTCTCTGCGCGTGAACTTGGAATGAACTTTGGATTTTGACCTTTTCCTTTGTTGTTCTTGTTTTTGTTTTTCTGCTTTTTGTTACTACCTACTTGCTTCTGTATTGCATCGTTTGTTACGGCTTCTGTTGGTTGGTTCTTGTATGTCTCGGTTTCTTTTCTTGTTTACTCGTGTTCTTTGCAATGTCGTAAGTGTACGAGAGGTTGGTGTTCCTTTTTCTATTATGTTTTATGAAGATTTAGGCTCCCGTATCTCTAGGAGTGTCCCCTTTGTTTTTGAGGGGGAAAAGAAAGCAGCTAATTCGTTCTGCTAATGCTTATGCAATGGTTTGGCTGGCGCTCTGCGATGTTAGATTCGACAATGCTCCTTGGGTTCTGGACTTGGAAGAGCGTTTTTAGGATGTGTTTGTACTTGGTCTTGTAATTCAGTCAATGTAAGTTTTCGTTTGGAGCGTAGGATCGTTGCATTGATTTTAGTGGAGGAATGGTTTCTTTATTGTAATGGTGTTGGACTTATATATTTATCCGGCGTCTGTCTGCTCTGAAGAGTTCTGGAACCAAATGCTCCTCTCTTTTAATTGGCAAACTGCTCTCCTCCATGAAACACCAATGGCCTTCACGGAGTCACTCTTGGTGCTCACCCTTTTATGAGGGAGATAAAAGTTATGTGGTTATGGTTCATTGGAGCCTCTTTTGGAACTTATGGCTTGAAAAAATTGAAGAGTTTAAAGATGGAGAGAAATCTCTTTTTTTTTTGTTTTTTGTTTTCTTCTGTTCTCATTTTAAATAATTGAAGTGGTTTGGGGAGGAGTAGAAAAGAACTAGGCTGAATGCAATAGTGTTCTTTTGTACCTGGGCATATTACCATAAATAATCTCAACTATGATTGTTTCTTTTATTCATAGTGAATATTTGGAAATTCCTTTAATATGTTGTGATTGGAACAGACGAGTTACTGGGCTTTGATAATTTGTTAATTGGATGAAGATTTTGGTACCTTACAATGCAATAGTGTCCATTTTAGAATTTTACAGGAAAAAGTGCCTCAGGTAAGTATATAAAACCATGTCACAGGTTATTATTTGAATTAAATGGTGCTAATCAAACATTAAGAATATAATTATGTAGTTCTTCATGCGTATTTTTATGCTGTTTAAATGTGTTTTGTTGTGAAGTGTCTTCCATTTTACGTTTTCAGTGGTTACTAGGTTTTCACATTACGTGGAAAATTGATAGAGAGAGTTCCAAATATTGTAGGAGACAGAGAGAGTTGAGTCATTGGAGTTACTTGTATGTGTATCATAGTGTAGTTGCTCGCAGATTATCAATTTAGTCATTTACCTATTTAGATTAGATGAACTATGCACTATCAGGTTATAGATTATGTTTCAGAAATCTGATGTTATGTATTGCACATTTCAGAAGGCATTTTCTAGCTGTAGAGATGTCTCCAGCATCCAAATCTAAATCAAAAGACAAGAAAGCCAGCAAGGAATTACAGAAGCCTACGTCAAAGCCGGCAGGACCTGCTGGCGGTGGTAGTAGTAGTGTTCCAGCATATAATCCTCTTTCTGGAACTTTCCATGCACTTGAACCAACAGTATCCGTTTCTTCACCTCTTCATTCCAATGGTCGATTCAAGAACATAGATGATACAGATGCTCAATCTGGAGTTCTACTGTCTTCAATGGCAGAGTATGATACCGTTTCTAATACTGGTAGCTGGTCAGGTGAGTCAGAGGACCATAAGGACAAAAAATCTAATCCCACTGTGCGGCAAGAAACAATTCCAGGGGCAGACATTGATAAACGAGAAAAAATCCGTCAAAAGAATGAGAAGAAGCATCAACGTCAGAAAGAGAGACGTGCTCAGGAACTGCACGAACGCTGTAGTGGCTACCTTATGTCCAGAAAACTTGAAGCTCTTGCTCAGCAATTAGTTGCTATGGGCTTTTCGCAAGATCGGGCAACCGTAGCTCTAATGCTAAATGAAGGCAAAATAGAGGAGTCAGTTGCATGGCTTTTCGAAGGAGGTGAAGAGGCAAATGATTCGGCAAATCAAAATCTCGGTGGGCAAAATTTAAAACTTGACATATCAGAAGAGCTTGCTCGTATAGCAGATTTGGAATCACAGTTCAAGTGTACAAAACAAGAAGTTGAGAGAGCTGTTGTTGCGTCTGAAGGTGATCTGGAGAAGGCAGCGGAATCCTTGAGAGAATTGAAGCTAGATCCACCTGCTGCTCCTCCTAAGCCTGAAGAAACTGGTGATCCTCCAACTGTTTTAAGCAGTAAGTTTCCAGGTAATACCAGTCAAGCCTTAAGACCACAAGCAAAGCCTAATCCTCCTTCAATAATACAACAAAGGAAGGATGAAAAGGATTTTAATTACACAAAAGGAGCAATTACAGCTGGTATGTCTATAGAATCTATTGGCAAGAATATAACGCAGCCCTTGAGGAGAAGTCAACCAAAGATGGAATGGGGAAATTATGAACAAATTTCAACAGCTGAGAAAAGGTGGCCAAGTGCAGGAACTAGCCCCATTTCCTTTTCTTTAACATCAGCACCCACTCAATTACAATCTCCACCAATCAAGAACGAAACTCGTTATTTAACAGTTGGCTCTGAGTTTAATAGCCTTCAATCTGGTCCAGTGAGAGAACCAAGTTCGATAGTACAGGGTCGGAACCCATCTTTGCACACGAAACAGGCGTCGGTTGGTACTATAAGTTCATCACCTCCTTCTAGTTGGTATTCTGCTAATGGCCTTGGAACTATGAAATCGTCCAGTGGATTTTTGCCACAAATTCGCAGCTCAAGGAGCTTCAAGCCAAGCGACGTGACCTTAAATCAGATGTATCCTCAAGTTCAGTATCAGCAGCAGCAGCAGCAACAGCAACATTTTGCCCCTGGTAGCAGCCGTGGTGACTTTCTTGAAGCCACCCACACCAATACTTCATGGAGCAGAACAGGTGCATCATCTTCCATAGCTGCTGCTTCCTCTCTAGGACTATTTTCAGGAGCAAGTTCGACGCAATCAGGGTCATCGTCTCCCGTAGATTGGAACACAGGAAGCTCGATGCCACATTTAGATTACTCCGACATAGACTGGTCTGTGGATAAAGGTCTAACTTCAGTTCGACCTGGTGGGTTGTTGCAGGGGCTGAATTCCTATATGCAGAAGAATGGCCACCTCTACGACTCAAATACTGCTCGTTTGGTCGATGCTCAGCCGTTTGTACCGTCCGGGCCTTCTAATTTCAATAGAGTTCCAATGGCTGGATTGCAAAATGGAGGAGTTGCTTCAGAAACATCAGCTAATGGTTCTAGAGAATGGACTTCTCCATTTGAAGGGAAGGATATTTTCAGTTTTCCTAGACAGTTTGTCTTCTCTCCTCCGTAAGAGGAGAGGAAAATTTATGACAATAAATGAAAATGAAAGCAAGAAAAAAAAAGTGAGTTTGATTGAATTTTTGTTGGTTTATTATTCCTTCTTTTATATTCATGGGGAATGTTTTTCATTGGGAAAGTAAATCCTCTCGAAAGTCCTATCGTTTCTATTTGAATTAGAAAGACACATCCTTGGTTCTTCCTAGGAATGCTATTTAAAAAAGAATAATACTTGGTTACATATCGGTGGATAGGAAGATACCTCCAATGTTGAACATTTTAGATCATGAAAACCAACTTAAATTTTAAAAAACATTTCATTTCAAATCAATGAAAGTACAAAATCAACATTTGAATCCTTATTATTGATGTTTGTATCATGGTAGATAGTCGAGTATTATTCTTAAACAACGTTGAATGTTTTAATGATCATGAAAACCAACATAAATTTTTAAAAACATTTCAAATTAATAAAAATGCAAATTCAACATTTGAATCATTATTATTGATGTTTTTTTTTTTTCACCATGTGGAATGGGAGAAATTCAAACCATAGATCTCTTGGTCATAAGTACACGCTTGATGTCAGGTTAACTATGCTTAGGTTGGCAACTTATGTTTGTAATTTGTATTCATGCTCTTGACATTTTCAATACTTCATTTTTGACATTTTATTAACATTTCAAAAGGAAGAAAGGAAGAAGAAGAGGATTAAACTGGTTGAGGCCTCAGAATGAGAACTCAGGATCAATTCCCAAGTTAACAATGGCTGTAGTTTAAAGTCATACACAAATTCTCAGTAGACAGGAAACATAAGCTGAACCTCTATTTCATCCTAGAAGGAACATGTTATCTAGTCGATTCTGCTGATTCGGGATGCTCGGAAGGCGGACTGCAAGCAGATGCCGAAGCAGGTTCTCGATACCATTGATTTGCTTCACGAGTGAGAAAGTTAGCCTCTGCATTCAGAACTTTTCAGATAAGATTTCATCCAAACATTTGGAAACAGAATCAAACACTAGAGAATTCTGGGAAATGCATGAGAGAAAAGAAAGATCTATGTATGTTCATTCAATAGGAATCTTACTAGATTGATTCATCTCCAAAAAGTTCAAGAATATTATGTTACAAGGAAATATATTTTCTATCTTCTGCATTATTAAGCAGACATAATTGTTTAATATGTCATTTTCATTTTGCTACCATCTTCTTCCTCACACCAACAAGTGATGGACAGTGTCAAAAGTGTGAGTTTGAGATCACTTTTGGAGTTGTAAAAGTGTTTTTACTCTCTGTTTCCAGATGACAATTTGTTGCCATTTGGAAACAGAGAATACTCTCAAGGGCTTTTAGAAAGTGTCTATTCCCAAAGTGTCTACTAGAAGTACTTTAAAAAAACACTTTTCTCAAAAGTCATCCCAAACACACGATGAGGAAGACAAACTTTCAACAAGTAACCTTCATTCACCACAACAACTATAAGTAAGATCAGAATTCACTAATTCAACTCAAAAGGCAACAAATTTTTGCTGCAAATATTGTCATGGTTCATTTAAGTTGTAACAGCTTCCCCAAAGGTCCAAATCAGACAGCCAAAAAAACATTAAGATGGGTAACCCCTTAAAATAACTTTTGATAGTCTCTTTTCTGTCATGTAAAGCAACTACAAGCAGTACTTTTAAATTGTTTTGAAGACATAATTTATAAAGAAAGCTCCCACTTTATTTATGCTAGATGCCCCTTTATTCTTTGGTTAAGAAAGTGGTAGAGTTGGTAAATAAACTAAAACCAAGGCTTACGAAAAGCTCTACCGATATAAGTTTTGTTGATTCATCATTTCTGAACTTCATTTATAGTTTGATAGCCATTCTAGGCTGCAAAATAATCCAAATATGAGTGAGTGCAACTCGTAATTATACTTCTGTTTAGTTATTGGTCATGTAAGTTTGGCTGGCTAGCTTGCAAACAACAATGCTAGAAAAATAGTCAATGAACATAACTTCTCTAACTGGCATTGATACGAAAAGGTCCCTGGAACAAGGACTTGCGCATCGATTGTGGCATGAGGTCAAAAAATATAGAGGAAACTAGTCGGAGAGCGTTCGGGTTGTTACCTGCCAAAAATACGTCCAGGAATTCATCATCATTATATATGAAACCTGGAGGATCTGGGGACCCAATCCCTACTATGGTGCTACCACTGCATGAAATGAAATGTGTAATGGTGATAAGATGTTTATACTGATAATCTTTACTTCAACAAAAGCTCTATAAGGGAACAGAAAAACATGTGACATTGTCTAGAATAGAAGCAGCATATGAAAAAGGATCAGGTGATATTCGAAGAATTATTTTAACGTCTTACCTCCCGGACATAAAAACAGCGTCGAACTCTCCACGGCTGGCAGAAATTATACGTTGTTTCAATCTTTTAAGAGATGGGAGGACCTCAAAAGCAGGAGGTTCTGGAGAGAAAGAAAGAGAATGTCAAAGATTGAAATAAATACAAGTGTGTCAACATAAAAGAAACTAGAAAAAGTCATACAAGTCAGAGTGCATGTAACAAAAATGGGGTCAATCAGTGGAAATTCTACTGTTGATATACAAAGCAAGTCACCAATGTTCATACATCATTTAAAGTATTTAGGTATGAATCTTATGATGTTGTGTTCAGCAAGCTTGAAGTTTTAAGGCAGAGGGTTCATTATGTAGCATGTAATCTATGACACGTACTAATTTCACCAAACCCGACGTACTGGAACTAGCTTGTGAGTGCTAGTTTGAGTAAACATTAGACAAACTCACGTACCTAAATCGTTGATACACACATCTTGGGATATTCCATTCTTTGTGATTTTATCCAACAATGATAAAGGATCAACCTTGCTTGTTTGATCCAACCGTAATCTCTGAGGAATATAAATCAGTCTTGATTATGTAATGGAAATAAGAACTAATTCTCATTTTTCTCTCACCTTGTACTAAAATTTCCATTACCTTATAAACTTCTGCTGTAGAGCATGCTTCCTGGGGCTTTATGAGAACCATTGGAATGTCCAAGGGTACTGGAGGTGGAATATTCTGTACAATCTGGTAAAAGAGAACATATTACCACGAGCTTGTCGGTTTTCAGAGTTAGCAATGGCAATAAACTATTATAGCTGATGCATGTAGAAATACAATATGTAAATTCAATGGATAGTATTCAACTGAAGGATGAAGGTTTTATAAGAAGATAAGTAGGTTTTGGAGCATAAAACATGGATCTTTTGGAGGAAATCTTTGTTTCCTTCAGTGAACAAGTGTACTCATATACAGATAAAAGCAGAATCTTTGATTTATGAACATTGATTCATGGATCAAAACAGAAGACACTCATTCTATCAAATCTGACTCAAGATGCCTGTACTCATATACAGATAAAAGCAGAATCTTTGATTTATGAACATTGATTCATGGATCAAAACAGAAGACACTCATTCTATCAAATCTGACTCAAGATGCCAATTTCTGCAACTCTTGTGTATTGATGTGAAAGAGAGAATAATTGGCACTTCCAAATCAAATGTATATTTCTTATTGATGATTATTGTAGTTATTTAGACATACCTCACCTCTCCCGCTGCAGAAGGCCGCCCCTTCCGAGAAAAAGAAGGGAATATCAGATCCTATCTCACCTGACCATTCTTGAAGGTCCTTTTCAGTAGCAAGACATCCACTGAACTGATTGGCCGCCCACAGTGCAGTTGCAGCATTACTGCTTCCTCCACCAAGCCCTGCTCCAGTTGGTACCTTCTTGTCGAGATGGATCTGCTCGTATATAAAAGCATAATTCCAAACTTTACAATTGACTGTTGACATTTTCCATTCATGCAGGCAGATTTTGTGACATTCCTTAAAAATATTCAATCATTTCATAGTTTCTCACCCAGAAAAATTGGTCACTTCCAGTCTTTTTCCTGTAGAGGTTAAGAGCCTTTATAATCTGCATATATATGGTAGAAAAATAAGTTAATGAAGCAAAGAAAATCAGAAGAAATAAAATAAGAGCATTATGCTAGAACAGTTACCAAATTTCTATCATCAAGGGGTACCCCTGATACATTGGCAGAAAGACGATCCTTCTTCGATGGCGACAGAGAGAATTTAATAGTGTCGCCTAAGCTTATCACCTAAAGGCAGAGAGAAAAAAAAAAGCATCCAAAAGTCAGCAGAAATAGAAGATACTCCTCAAAGTTATTTAACATCTCAACTTCTTCTACAAGAGTAAAGGCTTTTTGAATGGTAAAAAGTGCTTTTAGCCAACTAAAAACACTTCTTAAATTTCTATCACATTCGAAAACATTGTCAAACGAGGCTTTGAAAAGTACTAAAAACATGCACAAGGAAGTGTTTCACTTCAAAGCAAAACTCTGGAAAAGCTTCTCAAGCTCACACCAACTTCAAATTCACAGTAATAACTGCATCTAATAACATCAAATCCAAAAATCCCATTACTTACATGAAAGAGAGATGCCAAATCATGATATCCATCTTCCCTCTTCTTAGTTATTCTCAAGAAAACATTAATCTGCATCACCAAAACTCAACACATAAATCACCATAAGAGACAAACCCCACCATCACAAAGCTCAACTTAAACCAACACCATTGTTACCTTGCAAGGTGAGAACAGAGTAAGCCTCGAAAGAGGAGCATCTCGGTCCACTTCATCAGCTAACTTGTTTATCCTTTCATCAGGATCATAAACTATCTAATTTACCAGCAACGGTCCCAAATTAAACCGATGAACACACATAATCTCAAAACGACCACAGCACCAGAATACAAGTTCAACAAAAGAGACCAAAATTTTACCTCGAGTTGCTGTTTGGAAGCGGTGGAATTGCATGTTAAGGCTCTCTGAACGAGTGGATTCTTCTGGTGCTTCAACTTCGAGCCAAACCCGAATGAACCGTGAAGCCCAAGTGAATTGAAGGCGAAATTGTTTCTAAACGAAATGGAGCGAAATTGAAGCTGTGAACTACAAGGGATGTTGCAAGAAGCCATTGATGACTGAGAAATTCTTCACTGGCTACAGACCCAGATGATCAGAAGTGAGAAATTGAAGAATTTCGAACTGGATTAAGAGGAAGATGAAGTTTTCGCATTATGGGTCGAGTTTTTTTCATCACATTTTTCAGTGAAATGTATATATATATCGTTGAATTCAGGGTTTTTGGCATCCGTTTCAGCCCGCTTAATGAAACCTTGGAAAAGTTTTCACATTTTCATTTGGACCATCAATTTTCTCATAAAGTGTTTTCTGTTTTTTCCCTTTTGTGCTCACAAATTCAGAAAAGTTATTGATTGATCGATCAAATGATGTGGGCATAGCGAAGATTAGATGGATCATTTTAAAAATTTTAATTTTTTTTTTGGATTTTTTTTTTTTTTTTTTGATAATTATTAGAAGTCAAAAGTTTCGGAATCAAATATTGTAGGTAATGACTAACGAGGATATAGCAAATTGTTCTTTTTTATTTTATTTTATTTTTTTTTGGAGATGGAGTTTGTGGATAATTTCTTCTTACATTGTAATTACTGGATGATATAAATATTGTGTTTGTGATGAAGAGAATCGAAAAAAAAACTTGTATAAATAATACATTTAAATTATATAAAAAAATAATGATTTTTAAAAAAAAAAAAAAAAAAGCGAATATACACGGTTTTTTTTTTTTTTAATAAGACTTCATTAATTAAGGAATCCGGTTACAACTACCATCCCTACCCTCATAAAGAAGAGGGAGGGACCACGAAGGATAAGAATGAGCCCAAAAAAGAAGTCCTTTTTCCCGCGAAGGGGAGATCTCCTGCTGAACATAAAAAAAAAATGAATGGAAAAATACACTTTTGATCTCTGAGGTTTGGGTTAAGTAACAGTTTGGTCCATGAGTTTTCAAACTCAACAAAAATACCCCTGAGGTTTGAGATAAGTAGCATTGTGGTCCCTGCCGTCATTTTTTCTGTTAAATCTCCTTACTTCCTCTCTTTTACCCCAACCCATTTTTCTTCTTTTCTTTTAAAAAAAAAAAAAAATTACAGTCGCCGGCCAGTGGCGGCGAGCGGTGGCCAGCCGCCGGCGCCGGCGTCGGAGATGTGAAGAAGAAGGTGGAGGGGTTGAGAGAAGAAGATGAAGGAGTGGGTGGAGTTTTAAAAATCATTTAAATAATAATATTTTTATTATTTTTTATTGTTTTTTCTTTATTTTTATTTTAAAATTAAAAAAATTTGGCCACGTCAGCAATCTGTTAGCATTTAACGGAAAATTGGACGGGCAGGACCAAAATGCTCCTTATCTCAAACCTCATGGGTATTTTTGTTGAGTTTGAAAACTCAGGGACCAAAGTGTCACTTAACCCAAACCTCAGGGACCAAAAGTGTATTTTTCCCTTTAAAAAATTTTAAAAATAATTTTTTTTATTAAAATAATAGTGCCACGTCAGAAACCGTTAAAATTTAACAGAAAAGTTGACGACAGGGACCAAAGTGCTCCTTATCTCAAACCTCAGGGGTATTTTTGTTGAGTTTGAAAACTCAGAGACTAAAATGTCACTTAACTCAAACCTCAAGGACCAAAAGTGTATTTTTCCCAAAAATGAATTACACGCGAAATTGGCGACACGGTGGGCGACTGTGTTCGTCAATCTGCTACAATGCCTGAAGGAGATGTCTGAAAATCGATGGCCCATGGGTCGAATTCCATCCGTGAAGATCTTCACTTCTGTTAGGTCTTCATTCGCTCCCGACAACACTGAAGCGACCTCCAATGAATCGGTTTCCACCTCCATCGATAGATTCTTCCGAAGGCAAGTTTCTACTATCGCTTTCATACCTTCCAGCATCGCCATTGCTTTCATCGTTTTGACAATATCTAATAAATAAGTTAGGCAACTGTTTATTTTATGGGGGAAAAAATAAACTATGAAGCGATGAATCATGATTGGAACTTTAGAGGATTTTTTTAAAGTTTGATGCAACTAATTACATACAACTCAAGTTTTAATATTAACGTTGTATTTAACCAAAAATTTAAAATTAAAGCTAAATGAGACATATTGGTCGAGGATTAGGACCAAATTTGAATCTATATTCGACACTCGGTGGCCTTTGCGTTCATTTTATCCCTTGCAACCCAGATGTGTCACTGACTTGAGCTCGTTTTGAGAATGAGTGTTTCCGTTGGTATAATGTATTACTCGCTTAACTTATCCATAAACGAATATGGATCATTTCAACATATTTTGTCTTCATTGACATGCTTATTACAAAAAACTCGTAAGAGTAGAGATTGCCAAAAGATGTATAGCTAGTTATTGATTTATTAATAACAAAAATGAATGTAATTACTTAAATTTGTTTGTTTAACAAAATCCAATAACTAAAATAGATATTTTAAAGAATAAAATGCATAAACCAATATTAGACTACAATAAACGTCTAACATTGAGTCACAAAGTTTAATCCACAAGGTCGTCTCTAATAAACTCACGAACTTTGAAAAATACCATTCATTTTATTTTACGTTCAATAAATGATTTTTTTTTAGTTCGATAATTATAGGTAGATATCAAATTACATATGCTTGGAATGCCAATAGCTGCATTATCACTTGAGCTATACTTTTGCTAAAAAATTTAAGATCGAAATATAACTTATTTGAAAGTAAATAAAAAATAAAAAATAAAATCAACAAAAAGGACAAAAAAAAATCTTATGCTCAATTAGTGAAACTATTCTATCGTCGACTAAAAAGTTAGAAGTTCAAATCAAACTAAAGTTGTTGAACTTAAAAAATGTTAAAAAACACTATTTGTCAATAGTTCTTAAATTCTACTTTGTAACAATTTAGTTAGTGTGATTTCAATTTTATAAGAGTTTGTACTTTCAAATTTGCAACAATTCACTATCTACTGTAATTTTTTTTTTTTTTTTAATCAAAATCAGATATCCATTTTTATCTTTTAACGATCTAGACTTTGTAGTTTATAAATATATTGAGTCCTAATTAATTAGTTATTGATCTACATAAGAATTCCAATTAAATTGTAACATCAATTTTTATTATAGGGACTAAATCATCACATAATTTATGGACTAAATTGTTACAAAATTGAAAAATACATAAACGACTCTATTTGAAAACCATTTTTCTTAGGTTAAATTATCAAAAATACTTTTGAACTGTGAGGTTGGTTTCAATTGTACCACTTGAACTTTCAAACGTTTCATTTTAACCTTTGAAGTTTAAAGTTTGTTTCAAAATGGCTCTTGAAGGCTTTTGTTCATTAGATTCATGGACGAAAAATGACGTGTTTATATGTATAGTTGCTTTTGTGAATAGATCTAAACACATACGTGGAAAAAAAACAATAAAAACACATGTAAATACATAATTTTTGTTGTCAATAAATTTGACGAAAAATTATGTCTCAAACGGTCATTTTGAAACAAACTTTCAACTACAAGAGCTAAAATGAAACTTTAACTTTTAAAAGTTTAGGGGTATAATTGAAACCAACCTCATAGTTCATGAGTATTTTTTATAACTTAACCTTAATTTTTTTTACAATAACTGTTATCTTAGTTTTCTTCCCAATTTCCTTAAATCATTACAAAGAAGATTTCATGGATTACTTGATAAAAGTTTGGAGACAAAAAATGGTTTTTTAAACAAACAAAAAGAAAGTTGAAGGATGGATATGACTTGGTAGTAATTGACATGTACCAACGCCTTTGAACCCAAGGGACAATGAGGCTATAAAGAACCCCATGACCAAGCAATTTAAGAGAAGCACGGATGATGGTAGCAAGGAAATGCATTTAATGGAAAGCATCTCAGACGAATGTCAAATCATTGGTGCCAAATGACATCAAACTCGAGTCTGCAGTTTGACTCAATTTCATAAAGAACCGTCTGATGCCAACCACACACAACAACACAATATCAGTGGGAAAGTGATGCTTCTCTACAGTATCATGAAGGATTGGAGCTGAATATCGACAATATTTTCAAGGAGGAGATTCTCTTGTGGGAGAAAGAGAGCTGAGAAGCTATTGTCACTCATTACTCAATTGTGCCAGAGAGCAAATACCGCTCCAGGGAAGGATGAGAAGCGACACTTCTACATGTCAACTATCGACCTCCTACTCATTGAGAAGTTGAAGCTCTCCAATGCACAGGGAAAAGACAAAGCCCCAACTTCTCAGGCTACTCCTTCACCAGGACATGCGGCTACCCAACCTTCATCGTCCACTCCTATTTCGGGCCCGACACCATCATCTGCAGTCCTGAACTTTGCATTGAAGATCAATTGAACTCTTATTGCGTCTATGTTAAAGAGAGGGATGCGACCATTAAAGAGTTTTACCTCTCTATTGTCTCGAGCATTGCCCTTGTCTTTCCTGAGTTTCCAACGAACGACCTATTGCCTCAAGGATCAATAGAATCTGAAAATGAAGAAGAAGGTGACTCTTCCGATGAGGAATATGAGAGTCTTATGTTCCCTTATGCTTTCGTATGATTTGTTTAGATGTTTTAGGAATAGGGGGTTCAGACTAGGAAATTCAAATCCCCACCTAACTTTAAAAAAAAAAAAAAAAAAAAAAAAAAACCTTTTAACTAGTTGACACGTAGCATCCGGTTTCCGGAGATGTTAAGGGTCCCACGTTATCTCTTTTCAGTTCGGTGGGTCCTCTCAGTCTCAGGTCTTCAATCCCCGCCATGGCTTCTCCTTCTCGGTTTTCTTTTCAACTTTCTCCCGCCTCTTCTTCTTCTCTCAACGATCGCTCCTCTTCTGCTCGCCTGCCGGAATTCGATCATCGCCGCCCGGTCAGGCAGAGGAGAACACCGAAATGTCAATTTCCTCCTGTCTTCGACTTCCATTTCCCGCCATTCAATCGGCAAGAACAAGCCTCCATCTGCCCCTGCACAATGCGTCGTCTTGCCTGGGCTCTAGTATCGAGTCGCTTCGGCGGCGGCGGCGGCGTCCGAGATTAAGAACTATTTCCACCTCCTCATCGCGGAGGCCGGTGGAGTCCTCTGTGTCTGGACAGGAGAAGGGAATCGAGAAGGGAGAAGAATCGGAAGCGTACGAGTTGGAGAGGCTGTTCTCAAACCTTAATCAAGTTACATTCAAGCGAGAACCTGGTGATTTTCCGGCTCCTTCTGCTTCTTTGATCCGCATTTTCATTGGAAGTTGAAAACTAATTATAGTTTGAATTTGATTCTTTTTGCCCTGGGTTTTTGGTGCGGCAGGAAGTTTATCCAGCGCCATTTTCCTGGTGGCTGGGACAACTGTAAGTATTTCTTCCTTGCATTTTCTTTTCTCTTCCTTTTGAAAATATTTGACTAGAATTTATTGTTCATGTCTCTCACCATAATTCAATAAAGATAAATGGAATTGAAAATCCTCCTTGATCGAGGGCTAAGGGTTTTGGCAAACAAGTAATTACAAAATGTTTTCGTAAATTATAAATGACAGTCAATATATGATGATAAGTTGTAAATGGACTCATGTGTATTACTTTACTTGCAATTTTAAATTCTCGGCCAATCAAATTATTTATTTATAACTTTTATGCTTTAATAAAAATGGAATAAGAGTTTGTACATAAATCATGGGCAATATTCTTAATGGCCTTTTGAGTTTTGCTGTATGTCTCTATCAAGTATTTTTTTGATATTAGAAAAAGATAAGTTGGCCTTGTATACAGATTGGTGCCGGGATCCTCGCCATTCCTGCAGTAACTCAAGAATCCGGATTTCTAGCCTCAGCTTGTACGTGCACATTATGTTGGGTGTACATGGTAAAGCTATAGCACCAGCTTCTATATTTTTTTTTTATTTTCTTTTTGTTATACTTATAAAAATTTGACTTTTATATTAGAGTTTAAGTTCGCAATAGAATGCAGTCAGGGACTCAGAATGTGGTCGTGCAGCTCTTTCATTTCTGTAAATTTTGAATGCATATGATATTGTCTATTGTTGTTTCACAATGGTTCTATTGATTTTTAGTCTATTGAACAACCGTATAAAAATAACACAATTTATTTGAAATTTCACTGTCTTGAATTGCCCACTCGGGCTCAAAGTACGAACTTTTCCAAAGTAGGAAGTCTGGTATTTTGCCTGTAGTCTGTAGGTAATTTTATCTGTTGTATATCTTTTAAATATTTTTGAGCATTTCTACATTGGTTGTATTAGGAGTGCTAACAAAGTCCCACATTAGTTAGGGAAGGAAGGAAGAGATCCATGACTAGTGAGGATAATTATCTTCCTTGGTATGTGGCATTTTGGGTGGAACCAAAAATAAACCCATGAGGACTTATGTCCAAAGTGGACAATATCATGCCATTGTGGAGATATGTGGGTCCATTGTCTTTAACAATTGGTATTAGAGTCATGGTCTAAACCTAGCTGTGTGTCTGAGAAATACTTAGATTTTGAACGAAGAGAATTGGTAGTGAGCCTCGGTCGTGCTCTATCTAGGTGTTCCCACCTACCTTGATAAGAGTAGTCGTTTTCTATCTAGGTGTTTCTACCATTTGCCTTGATAAAAACAAGTGTGATTCGTGCTTGTGCTCTATTTGGATGTTGTCTCAGGATGAATTGGATGTGCCCAGGGATGAAAAGCAAGCTCTCAATTGAGAGTGAAGACGGATTTGTTCGAGGGGAGGCTCAAGTGGTACTTTTTTCGAGTGGAGGATTGTTAGGAGTCCTAACAAAGTCCCACAAGCAAGGGAAGGAAAGGAAGAGATCCATTGTATAAGTGGAGACAATTATCTCCATTAGTATGAGACATTTTGGGTGGAACTGCAAAGTCATGAGGACTTATGTTCAAAGTGGACAATATCATACTTGATACCAATGTGGAGATATGTGGAGGGTCTTTGTCCGCTTGCATTAAATTTTAATATACCAAAACTTTGCAAACTTTGTTGTAATGTTGTCCATAGGTATTGAAGAGAGGTTCACTGCAATTAACTGCACTAAGATATAATGCAAGCATTCAAAATCGAAATATCTGAAAATATTTAAGAAAATTTCCTGTTGAAAGTGGCTAGGTATGTTATTAACCCTTTTTAGTAACTAAAAGAAACCATCATCATAGTCAACATGAGTGTTGCTCAACTGGCATAAGCATAACTCTTGTATTAACGACCAAGAGGTTTGTGGTTCAAGTCTCCCCACCTCCACATGTTGTCAAATTAACCTCAAAAACAGATGACAGATGGCAGTTTCAAAATTAATCTCAAAAACAGTTTTTGTAAACAATGTTTACAAAAAACTAATCCTTGAAGACTCATTTTGTAATCTATTGTTTCCTATTTCTTGTTTCTTTGTTTTACTTTGTGTGTTTGGTAATGTTTCTATATCTTGTTTCTCATTCTTTTGAAATTTCTAGAGTTGTATACAAATTTTGGAAACATAACTTTTTTGTCCCATTTGATAATGTTTTTGGTTTTTTTGTTTGTTTCCCCCAAATTAAGCTTATTTAGTACTCTATTTGTTTCTTTCAGGTGAAACTTCCATTTGTTTCATTTAAATACTTAGGGATTTGAAATATTAGAAATGGTTATCAAATACATTTTTATTTTTATTTCTAGTTTTTGAAAAGAAGGGGAACACAAATACATACATACCACATATATATTTTAAAAAAGAAACTGGAAACAAGAAAGAAAATCTTACGATGCAGATCCTATATTTCTAAAGTTCTCTAAGCATCTACCTCAACAAAAGGACTTCTAAGCCCAAGATCGAAGGAGAATTAGGATAGCTCTGCTTTCAAGTTATATTGTTTCTAACCATCAATCTCTCAGCCTATTTCCTAATATTATTAGTACAATCTACAGCAGCAGCACCACTTCGATACCAACATAGCATTTTTGTCAAATTATACAAAGTTTGTGCAGAACTTTCCGTTTCTTTCATCCCATATTTGAGGTCTGAAATAGTAGGTCAGTTACATAATTGAACCATGCAGGTTGTGACAGGACTGCTGATTGCTGAAGTCAACGTGAACACCATGTGTGAACTGGGTTCCGGTGGCGTGTCCCTGGTAAGCCCTTTTTTTGGGTGAAATGAATCTAAACTTTTGCAGGAATAAATATATACACCAGATTGAACAAGTAATCTAAACTTTTCAGTTCAAGGTCAAAAGTTTTGAGATCTATTCCCGTGTTGTAAGATTAAATCATTAAGCAAAGTTCTCATAGGAAACCAATTATGAAGTAGTTATCTGTTCTTCTTTCCCTAGCAGAAAATAAAGTACTGTTCTTCATTGTTATTTTGCAAATTTGCGCGGTTCCTCATTGTTGTACATCATACAAACTAAATCAAATATATCTGAAGAATAAGTTATAAAAAATTCTTATAAAAAATAGAATAATAGAGTATGTGGACAAGCAAACCTACAAAAAAAAAGATGAGCGTACTAAAGTTTCTTGCATTGAGAGAAGCAAGTTTCAGATATTACAAGTGGAAGTTATTTTGAATTTTGGATGACTTTCCATTCAATTTCTATATTGGAAAGAAGAGAGAAAGGGGCGCGTAAAAGTTTAACACATGAAGTATAAAAGGAGAAACCTGATGAAAATTTTGATATCGTTACTTTTGTGAATGTATTCCATTCTAAAGTTTTCCAAGTTTGTTCTTATGTGAGTTAAATTTTTGCCGACCACTGAATTTTATATTTTCCTAGTGCAGTGTCTTTACTATGTGATAAGCCTAGAGATATAAGTGTTTGAGTTGTAATGTTTCAGGTATCGATGGCCATGAGAACTCTTGGGACGGTTGGAGTTCAAGTTTCTTGGTAGGCTGAGATGTAATTGTTTTAAGCTCAATGTCTATCTGTTTCTAGATATTGAATTTTGAAATGTGCTTGTAAAGACAAATATTGCTAGTATTCTCTGTCAAATTTTAACCATCAGTATCAACTTGATGCTTTACTTGCTGATGATGGTGATAGGAATGTCATTAGGGTGGAATTAGGAAAATCAGTAAGGGCATATTAACAATTAGTCAAGGAGTTTGTTAGGATATTGGTTATAAATAGAGGGAGTATGAAAGGAGAAAGTTAAACATTGATTAAGTTGGTTTAGGGTTTGAGTGATCTCAAAAGAGGGAGGGTCCAAGTACCTCAAAACACTTGTTGGTTATTTTTTACATTACAATATAGTTCGGGTTCTATTAAGTGGTTATTTTATTGTTCAATTTATAATTTTATTGGCCAATTAAATGCTTTTTATGGAGCTTTTACCTTCAAAGTAATGAGCGAAGTAATATTAAAAGGGCTATTCATCTTATTTGATATAGCTTATGGATGGATAAAAGGTGAGGTTGTATTAGAGACTTACAACAAGGCCTTAAAGCCAAACTCTTAGGCAGTACTAAAAAGAAATAAATAATTTAAGCAGACTAATTATGACATAGCCATATTTCTGGTGAACGATACATGTGTCAATGAGACCGTTCATCTTATGATGTTTATATGGAAACCATACAGGGTTAAAAAAAATTAAGCATGTGACTGCTTGTGGAATGATGTGATAAACCATTTGTCACCGTACTTAATCTGTTTACTTATTCTACCTCCTGCATTTTTTTTCAGTCTGTCTGTCAATTCTGACAATAATATTTTGCAACTTGCAGTTGGTCATACATTCTTATTCACTACGCCCTTCTGGTTGCTTATGTGGCTCGTTCTTCAGACATCCTGACCAATTTTCTCGGCATTCCCTTGTATGAACAAGGAGTCCAACCTTCCTAAACCCCTAGTATTAGAACTTATTTATCTTTCCAATCTGTGCAATCATACAAAGAAAATGTGCTTTTTTGGTGTTGATGCAGCATTGTAATTGCAGATGGGAGAGTGCAACCTTGTTCTCTTTGATTTTTGGAGGTATATGCTACTTGGGAAGGTACGTAGTTTGTTCTCTACCTGTACTTGTTCATTTTATCCTACGAAGGCTGAGGTTTTCCTTTGGGTGACTTTGCTTCGGGCCTTAATACTAATGACAAGATGCAAACTATTTACCTTGGACTGAGGATATCACTCATTTTTTCTTGGACTGTCCTTTGTCCACTCACTCGTCTTTGGCAAAAAAAAAAATTCAGACCTTTCTTTGTTCTTTCTAATGGTTTTAATTTTAAAAAGAAAGCTACGGCATCAGGGTTGTCTTTTTGAATATTTGGTTTATGAATAGGAGATTAAAATGAGGATGATTGTAGGAGTTCCGGAGAGATTATAATTATTTGGAATATGTTAAATTTACTTCCTCCCTTGTTTTAAGAGTATTATAATTATTCCCCTTCTTTGATCATCTCCACTTGGAGTTAGCTTTTTTTAAAAAAATATTTCATTCGACTCGATGAAATATTGGTTATTTTTTTTAAAAAAAAATCCATTGTCCAGTAAACTTTGCACATGTATCTTGTTTCCTATGGACGAAGATAGAAAGAAAGAAAAAACTCTGCATTTAGCATCAATGATTTCAAGGAATCTTTTTTGATTATTGATTTAACTTTATGTTCATATATATGTGCATTTACATATACAAATACATAAGATTGCAGCCAACTCTGCTCGGAATTGACTGCAAAGATGTCTTTAATTGCAGCCAACGTTTTATTGGTGCTATCAATGGAGCCCTAGTACTTGGAATCATCATTTCCTTTACTGGTCTTGTGGTAATGTGCTCACTTCACTTCAGGAACCACATGCTTCAATTTGGGTTGTTATTAGTACTGTTAATTATTAGGTAACAAGCGACGGCATGTTGTGTTTGGTGTGGATACTTGAGTTAATGTAGTAGTTAACCAAATTTTCTTGAATATTCGTGATAGTTTTGAGGTCCGAGAGCATAATTTAGTGGAAAAGCCCCCTTGACCAGAGAACTTCATATAACATTTATTGTTTGAAATTTTTCTGCGGATAATTTATTTGGAATGTACTGTTTTTCTTGCAGAACTTGTGAACTAATCTATATTCGCACCATTAATTTGGAAGAGCATTACATTTTATTGCTCGGATTGTATTACGTAGGTCCATTTCTATCTGTTTTTTTTATCAGTTTACTAGTGCTGGGGCTAACATGAATGATCTTCCATTAAACACAAGTCTATTTTAGTACCCAAACAAATATCTCGCTTGATATTTCTGGCCATCGAAATGCTTTTTCGTCAATTATTTCACTTACTGCTTGATAGATGCAAAAATATCAAAATTTCTTTATTAGGCAGTCTCAAGTGGAGGCCTGCATTGGGATGCTCTCGTTAAAGCTAATTTCGAAGCTGTTCCTATGAGTATACCTATAATTGCCCTTTCATTTGTTTACCAGGTAAATTCCCGCACTGCTATATTTCAAAGTTCTGTGAATGTGATAACATTTTTTTTATGTGATTCATTTTGCAGAATGTGGTGCCAGTACTCTGTACAAATCTGGAAGGAGACCTGACAAAAGTAAGGTGACAAATATTTCCTTCTCCATGTTTGACAACATGAGCAAATTGTTTTGTATAAACTATGAAACTACCTCAAATCATTTCTTTTATTAACTTGACGTGTCTCGGAGAAAAAGTTTAAAAGAATTTGAAATTCCTTCTGTTCTCATCTGGTTTTCTGATTCATATTATTAATTTTACAATAATATAGATGCACTAAAATTACTTTACACATATAAAGTTGCACATGTTGCACATGTTTCACACAATCTTTAAAAAACAGCTTAAGTACCCCATGTTCGTTGTTTCAGCATGTGATATGCTCACTCAATCCCATTTTATCTGAATCCAATTATCAGTAACATCTTGGTGTGTTTGTATACTTCAGTCAGTCATCTTTAAGACACTCGTTAGTTTTCTATCTCATTGGCTGGATAATATTTCAGGACATCCATTATCCTTGGCACTGCGATACCTCTGGTTCTATTTCTTGTCTGGAATGGCGTCATTCTCGGGACTATTTCAAACCTTGAAATGGGATCGGATAAGATATTAGACCCATTACAGCAATTGAGATCAGCAAATGGATCTGTGGGAGTAAGTTTCTGGACTGCTTAGTTTATGTACTCCACCGCACTTTCATTGGATGACTTATTTAAAGCAACTCTTTTCATTGCAGCCTATAGTAGAAGTATTCTCTCTTTTGGCAATTGCAACATCCTACATTGGATTTGTTTTAGGATTGTCCGACTTTCTTGCTGACTGTAAGTGACTTCTCTCATCAATTTTATAGAATGAAAACTATATTTGTTTGATTGTTGGCTCAGAGTCTCTTGTTGGGACTTAAGGGTCACTATTTTAGGCCTAATAATTATAGATTAGTTCTTGTGTAGTCACTTGAAAGTAACAATCAGATAACAAGAATGCAAATACAAGTAAATATAGGATAAACCGACACCAAATTTATGTGGAAAACCCACAATGAGACAATCTCTGAAAAACTTTCTATTAAATAATAGGATTACGACATATGACTTCTGTTTAGAAGAAATCACGATAATCATTAAAAAAAAAACACCTCAATTTTGGCTAACAAAAGATAATGCAAAATTACCCTTTACCTATATTAAATGGATTCTTGAGAATTTTCCAATAAAGAACGATCTCACCAACATAGACAGACGAGTAAAGTGACTTCTTTCTTCTTCCTTCTCTCAAGAATTTTCCAGTGGCCTTTTATATTTTTCCCATTCTAATTATCATTTCGTTGCTCCTTTTTCCATTTTCTACATTCAACTTTCTTGTGGCCCATCTTCTTGCAATAATAGCATTGAATTTCTCTACTGCTTTTGCTTGCTGATTGACCACGATCACTATGATGCCCCTTCTTTCGTTGCCGATTTCTCCCTCGATTATTCATGATCAGAACATCTGACTCTATAGCTAAAGAACCCAATGCTATCCTCATTGCTTCTTCACTCAACAGACTACTTTTGACCATATCCACACTCAACTTTTCACTACCAGAGTTATCATTCAACGATTCTACTAACTTAACCCTATTGTCAGGCAAAGAACTAAGAACCAGTAACGCCTGCAACTCATCATCTAAAACTATCTGCATAGATGAAAGCCGATTCATTATGCCTTGCATCTCACTCAAATGACTGCCCATTGAAGTACCCTCCTCGTATCTTAGGTTGATAAGCTTTCTTACCAAGAAAAGTTTATCCTCGTTCGTTTTTCTCTCATACAACTCTTCCAATTTCTTCCACAAGGAATATGCCGATGTCTCATTTGAGATGTAGTTGTACAGATTGTCATCCACCCACAAACGTATATGCCCAACAACTTTTCTATTCAACAAGTCCCAATCTTCTTTACTCATAGTTTCTGGTTTGCTTGACTCACCCAGAATAGGAGCATGCATATCGTTACAGTAAAGAAGATCTTTCATTCTAATCTTCCATAACTGCCAATTTGAGCCATTCAAACTGATCATTCTACTTGTGTCGAACTCCATGAATATTCCAAGCAGAAATGAAAACAACCTTATTGACCTGACAAAGTGATTCTACCAACTGGCGTCGATACCACTTCTTGCGGTTAAGTTACATTCTGGGTAGGTTGAAAAAAATCGACATGAAGGATATATCTTCAACTTTTAATAGATGGATGGATTCTTAAAGAATATAGAATGATCTCACGGACGTAGATGACGAGATAATAGCTCTTTTTTTCTCTCTATCGTAGTAATTTTTCACCTTTTGTCTGTTTTTGTCTCTGTTTTTTGGAGAGTGAGCCCTAATGGGCTTTAGAGGAGGCCTCGTGAAGGCTACACTACAGCCCAACGCCTTCCATATCTGTATGGATTAAATTAGGGGCAACAAGAAAAATGGCTACAAGGTGGCTTGAAAAATGGCTACAAACGTTTGTAAATTAAATAGATGGCTAAACCATTTATTAATTAATAATTCCCTAATTATACAAGACAAAAATGCCCCTCAACAAACTTTGTTGTTAACGTTTAAAACCAAAATCAGAGTTTAAGAGAGATAAAAAAACACCCCTAAAAATAGTTGGAGACATTTTAGGAGGTTTGAAAATCCGAAAATAAAAAAGACACAACTATTTTGAAACCCAAATGTACCAGACCCTAGTTGTTCCTCGGGAATAGGAGTAAATACCTTGTCGGACAATGAGTACAAAGTTCAACCACCCCGTCAGTAGAGAGAAACACCTCTGAACTCCATTGATCAGGAACAACATTCCTGTCCATCTGCATATTTACTACCTGCACCTAAGAACCTCTGAAAAATTAAGAAACCGGAATTATGACACATCTGCTGCAATGTTGATCGGGAACAACATTCCTGTCCATCTGCATATTTACTACCTTGTCGGACAATGAGTACAAAGACCCTAGTTGTTCCCCGGGAATAGGAGTAAATACCTTGTCGGACAATGAGTACAAAGTTCAACCACCCCGTCAGTAGAGAGAAACACCTCTGAACTCCATTGATCAGGAACAACATTCTTGTCCATCTGCATATTTACTACCTGCACCTAAAACCTCCGAAAATTTGAGAAACAAAAAAAGAAACGTAATTATGACACAAAAAAACCTGCATTCCCACCGCCAACCATAGTGGATATCGCTACCTACCTCTCGCATCACGTCGACGCCCCCCCTGCCGTCCCCGCGACCTTCATCCGGTACGCCGACGAACACGTATTGCATGCTCAACCCTTTCTTCTTCTACGCGAGGCCTGTACCAAAAAATTTGAAATAAGGTAACAGATTCCTTCCCCCTCCATTATATTTGCAACAGAAAGATTCATTTCTTCCTTGCAATCCCGAGATTTTAGGGGTTCGTTTCTTCCTTGCAATCCCGAGATTTTAGGGGTTCGTTTCTTCCTTCCCCCTCCATTATATTTGCAATAAGGTAACGGATTTTAGGGGATGTCCCCGCGTCTGTCCCCATAGGGTGTATACTAGTATTGACCCCCGGGGTGTCAACGACTATACAGCACCCCCTGTATGTACCGTTTTGAAAACCGTTGACCATCCAAAAAACATCTCTGTCCTCAGAAATGATTATGTTAATTGGGTTATTCGACCAGCTCCTGAAGAGTGTTAGCCGAGTAATCATATTACCGTCCTGGAGCTGAAGGTATTTCGCCAGACATACTTTAAACTCTTGGAGACTCGAATCAATTCTAACATCCACGCTTCCGGACTTGAAATCACTGTAAATACCCCCAGCACTCCAGACACCACCAAACAAAATCGTGACCTGTTGAACTGTTGCCATGTTAGATTAGGACGGAAAATTACTGTCGCAATGTGATCGTGATATAAAACAAAAAGATAATACAATATGACATTTATATGAGGGGCAACAATGTGAAGGAATAAATAAATAATCGTTGGAAACTACCTACGCCTAAACAGTAGGTAGTCCTTAACAGATCACAACAGACCGCCCCCCAAAATCTCGTGTAAATAGAGATACATCCAGAGCGCAATAAAGGGACCAAATCCCGTGTAAACCGGGATACACCCAGCGCGCAAGAAAAAGCCGAGCAACGTGCGTGTAACAAAAACGGACGTTAGGGCCGTCTGTATATAACCGTATATACCAGGGGTAAAAACGTCAAAAAACATTCAGGAAAATGGTTCCTATTATTCCGGTAGCCACGCCTGCAAAGACCAAACTTCCGTAGCCAAAAATCAAGCCCGCTTTTTTTTTGTAGCCATTTAGCACAATTCCCCATTAAATTACAACTTTAATCTCTGGTTTTTCAGATTTATGTCTGAATTTCTAAACTTTAAAAAGTATTCCATAGATCCTCGGACTTTCAATTTTGTAGCATATAATTTTCTAAACTTTAAAAAGTGTTTAATCCTTAGACTTGTAAGTCCAATAAGTCTTTGAATTTTTAATTTTGTGTCTAATAAGTTAATGGTCTATCCAACATTTTTTTTAAATTTATGAATCTACAGGACAACAAGTTGAAAGTTTAGGGTTTTATTAGAGATAAAATTCAAATATATATCTAATAGATCAATTAACTTTTAAAAATTTTCAAATATGGTTCCATTAGACTCAAAATTGAAAGTTCATGGATTTATTAGATATTTTTAAAGTTACTAAACCTATCAGGCACAAAATTGAAAATTTAAAGACCCATTTGAAATTTCATGGACCAAACTAGTAATTTGACCATTTATATTTTATCTAATTATAAACTAAAATCAGTTTTTCTTTCTTTCTTTTTCGATATGAGAGGAACCAAATCTTCAACTTTAGAAAAAGCAATTAGCAGCGAAGTGTCTAAACTAAAACCACTCTTTTGAGGAGTTATATTTTTATGACATTATGAATATTATTTTTGAGTCCCATTCTGAATCTGTTAGAGTTTGATTTACTGTATATGGACGGTGGCCCCTCCTATCTGCTTAATATGATAAATTCCTTAAATATATAGAGATTGCTTCAATGTCTAATATACACTTCTTCTTCACAACCAGTGCTAAAACTACCATCTGGGGAGAGCAGACCTTTGCCATTCCTTTTGACATTACTTCCACCACTTATCTTATCATTGCTTGACCCTGAAATATTTTTCAAATCACTGGACTTGGCTGGCACATATGGAGGTAGATATTGACAATCTATACATCTTCTTGGGTTCTTGTCCTTCCCAAAACCTTTTTTTTTTTTTTTTTTTTTTTTTTTTTTTTTTTTTTTTTTACATTATCAAATCTAAAAGAAACCAAGATTGTTCACTGATTCTTTTCCATTCCTCTTCTAGTGTTGCTGCTTTTTGGAGTTATTCCAGCAGCAATGTCGTGGTCGGACAGGTATTTGAAATCGCCCTCGTCCATGAAACTACCGGAGGTGGTTCCCGGAGGTAGGTTCACTCTTTCGCTTGTGATCGGAGGCGCTGGATGGGTAATTCTCTCAGAACTATTGGAGAACTTTAGGCATCTATGAACTTAGAAGTTACACAGCCCCTTTCAGACCTGTCTTTTGGGGAGCTTGGTTACAGAGACGTTTTGTTTTTTTTGTGATAATCCAACAAAATGGGATCTTCAACTTCACAGTTCACAGGCCTCCATAACATTTTAAAATTTACCCCAAAATAGTGTTTATTTGGTAGTGAAAGGAGGTCATATAATTGTTATCTGAACAAATTCTTTATTTATATATATAAATTTTTATTTTTGAGTCCAACAGATTTTTGTATTTAATGAATATATATTTGTAATAAAAACTTCCTCATATTTTCTTGACTGCATATGCTTCAAAGATGAATTATTATAACAAACATGGTTCATGAGATTTTAACTGTTGATGAGTTCTTTCCAAAAGATAAATTTTTTCTCATTAAATCTTTTTTGTGATTTCATCGGACTCAATTCTTTTCTCCGTTTCAATACATCTGTTGTGAAAGTCAATTTAAATAGACTCGAATGACAACCCTTTTTTCACATATGCAAAATGAGGATTCAAGATGACAAATTGAGAGTTTGTTGAAACAATTGAATTCCTGGTAACTCAAATGAAATCGACAATATATTTTTTTTTCTTTTACAATTTGATTACAGAAATAAAAACAAGAAAAACTAACTCTTTATTTCATGTTTTTACAATTTGACTACAGAAATAAAACTAGAAAAACTAACTCATTTCGTATTATTTTTAGTACACAATCAAATATCAAGTCCTATGTGTTTAGCAACAATCAATCATAAACAATCCCGTTCACTCTTGAGGTATTCGTGAAATCATAATAAGACAAAAAGAATATAGATACATTTATGATTTATTAAAAAAAAAAGAATATAGATACGTTCAAATAACCTTTTTTTATTCGAGAGATGTCACTTTCCATTGGACTTTCATTTTCTTATATACATATACAATAGATATTTCAAAAGATAAGGCCGGTGATGAGCTTTTGGCCTTTTATGAAGCAAGTGGATAATTAAAAATTAGTGTTAAAAAAAACAATATGTTAGGAGAGTGATAAATCTCTTGTAGATTCAAACTACTGATCTCTTGACTATTAATACAAGTCTTATATTGACCTCTTGACTATTAATACAAGTCTTATACCAGTTAGTCCTCATGTTAGTTAACTTACTCTTGGTCATTAGTACAAGTCTTTAACTATAAGTGAGTAACTTCGTGGCTAACCTATTCTCACCACAGATGTTATTAAGTAATAATGAAAAATTCCCACCTACTCCTTTTACTTTTGGATGACACGTTTCTTTCAACTATAGAAAGTAATAATAAATCTGATATGGACGAGTAGTTAAGTCCATTTATTTGTGTTTGAAGTACTTATATTATATCTCTTAAAAAAAAAAAGTACTTATATTATATTATATTTAGTTAAATATCAAGTTTAGATATTAAGGGTCCCTTTGAAATGACTTTCTCAAAATATTTAAAAACATTTTTTAAACACTTCCATTCCAAACATACACTTAATTTTGGTTAAAAATCAATTTTAGTCTTAACATTCATAGAAGTAACAATTTGGTTTTTGAATTTTGATTTGTAACAATTTAGTCTATTTACTTTTAATTTTATGACAATTTAGTCAACATATTTTTAATTTTATAACAATTTAATCATTAAACTTTAGTATGTAACAATTTAGTCTCTATATTTAAATTTGTAACAATTTAATTCCTATGGTAAAAATTATCGTTAAGATTTAATAAGATTACTAACTTAGGTAGATTAATAGTCTATGGATCCAATTAGGTTTAGAGATTCATTTTCTAAAATCCATCAACCTATTTGACTCAAAATTTAAAGTTAATTATCCTATTAGACACAAAATCAATTCCATATCTAGTAAATTCTTCAAATTTTTTTACAATAGCACTGGCCGTTTTGGTCCACCATAATTTCTGTAACATAAACTAAAAAGTGCACAAATCCAAAAAATTATACCTTGCCTTAAAGCTTCAAAGGCCTTTCAAAATATTGCTTGCATGAGACGTTTTAACGAAAGAAAGTAGGACAAGAACTGTCTCAATTATGCTAGTATTGAAGATAAGCTAAAGTAGCTTTACTTATTTGTAAATAAAGGTATATAAGGTGGATATTTCTTCCTAAAGATACATATATTTTGTAATTGTTACATGATCACAACAACTTATTGATAATAAATATCCATACACCATAGCTTACAGAATTTATTAAATTAAAGACACTTCATAAAGAAAGCCAAGGATCATGCTCCATTTGTCTCAAATGAAACTAACCTTCTATTTTATTACATATTCCACGCATCAATTGTATCTAGGTTCCTCCCATCATGATTTTAGGACCCTAAATTTCAGAAACACATAAGATTTAGAGGGGTCGCATAAATCCAAGTACTTGTCCAAAAATTTGAACTACTAAGTTTGGTGCATGCAGAGCATAAGATTTAAAAGGAGAAACTCAGTTCTAGAGCCCCTATATATTTGACTGAGTGAGCTGATTTTTAACTGTAAAAGTGGTAAATCATGCAACATTATATGCTCTGTTTGTGACCTTGTTTGAACATTGTTGGCTGTATATATCATATTCATGCTCTCTGTGGGTTTCCCTGCTTTCTCTTAAATCTGTGTTATAAATTTATGAAATTCTAGCACTAAAGACAGCTTTCAGATATACCCAAACAACATAAAGCACATCAAGTTCATACGAAATTCCTTCCTCACATTGGGCTAAATTGTTACATGTGAAGAAAGGAATCAAAAGAATACATGAACAATCAAGATGGTAGATAGTTTAGTAAGAAAAGAAAGCCTCCGAACTGTTTGAACTCCCCAAAATAGCAGCAAGGTGTCAAACCTCTAACGATCAAAAGAATTCAAACTATTTAGTATTTCCTTAACCAGGAAGAGATCCTAATAATAATTAATTACAATCCTACTTAACTGGACCTACAATGAAGAATGTTTAGCTACTCATCCTGCTTTTCCATCAAGTTACATCCCAAAACCATTCTGTTTTTTGCTTTCTATTTCGAAAAATTAAGCTTATAAACACTACTTCTCATGATCTAAGTCAAATTCTGAAAAACTAAAACGAGCAAGTTTCAAAACTTGTATTTGCTTTTTGGTATTTGATTAAAGAATTCAAACGTGATTCTAAGAAAGGTGAAAAACAATGGCAAAGAAACATTATCTAAGGGAGACAGTTCTCACTTCCCATGCACATTAAAATGGAGTATCGATGCCTAAGATTTAGAGTTTGGAGTATCATTCATGATAATGGAGAAACAAGAAAGCAATTTGGTTACCGAGCAAACTAAGCAGAGGAGCCCGCAGACCCATCCGAAACAAGCTTGAACCCTTGAAGCTGCTTAAAATTCTCCCACACCTTGACCCAGATCTTGGCTTCATAAACCTTCTTCTTACCACCTTCACTTACTTCAATAGTTATGTAATACACTGTGCCAGCGACCACCTGCTCCTTCGCTTTCACAACCTTGCCAAATTCCAGAAGCGCATTCTGCACACAGAAACGTTTCCAATCAGAACTTCAAGAAAAAGAAAAAGAATCACCCCGTGATTTCACCACACCAGTAGGAAAACAACTGGAAGAACCATTACACCTGAATCCCAGACAATTTATACAATTTTCGTGCAAGATTCGAAAGAAAGAAAAAAAAAACTAATCGAAAATCACGATCCCTATCCTATCCATTTTTCTCCCTTTCAATCTGAAGAAAACTACCGTCGACAATCGATACAAATACACACAGGAACACAAAAACGAAGGTAAACACAAGAGATAAACGCAGAAACCACATAGTGAAACCCAAACCAACGATGCATCCACATAATTAGGGATAAAAAAACAGAACCCAATTCGAAATTACCGAAAAGAAAAAGGAAGACAAAAACCTAACCTCCTTCTTGTTGTGTTCATCAACAGCGAAGCGAGCAAGTTCATCAATCTCGAGGCTGTTCTGGTTTGCAGGCACGTCCTTGATACCTCCAGCAGTCGCCATTACGATCGCGTCGGTTCGATTCAGAGAGAGAGATTGATCGATCGAGCTATTGATTGATTAATTCCTGTTTCTAACTCTTCGATTTTATAGATTCTTGAAAGCGAGGAGCATTGATTGGTCTGCAGAATCGTCATGGGCGTTCTCCGTGAATGATGGAGCGTGTGGAACACGCTCGCCTTTTATCTTTGCATTAGCTTTTCTTTTTTTTTTTTTTTGACAATACATGGAGGAGGGAGTCGGTATCAGTTAAGCTAAGCTCTTGTTGGCTTTTGGTTTCTTCATCTTTCTTTTTCTTTAATAAAAATAAAAATGATGAAAACAATTTGAAAAGGAAAATAAATAAATAAATAAAAAAGAAAAAGTGAGGCGAATTTGCCCTTATACCATGAGAAATTTTTAGGTGCTCCGTGCAACGAATCCGGTAGTTTTGAATCATTGGACGTAGGAGAGAAATATCAAAAGTATCTCGATTTTGTATCCAAAAGTTATTAGTTTTCAAATACATCCATTTAGTTCCATTTCTTAATTACTAAGGTAAAGTTGGTGTGATGTTTTTTTTATTAAAATAATATTTGTTTTTTATTATTTTCTATTTTCAATTATTTTTTTATTTATTTTTATTGGAGAAAATTCATTTTTAATCCTAAACTTTGCTGATTTGATCAATTTTAACCTAACTCTCAATTTCATCAAATTGAAACCTGAGCTTAGCAAGCTATATTAATTTGAACCATAAACTTTCAATTTCATCAAATTGACCCCAAACTTATAAGATTGTATCAATTTTAACCTCAAATTTGTATAAGTGTTACAATGTATACCTTCGATTAGCTTTATGTTTGAACCATCTTATGTAATTGACTATTTATGCCTTTCTTTTTCCTTAATTCAGCACCTGAATTGGTTTCTTATAAATAAAATATTGGAGTAACATTATTTTAGATGACTATTTCTTGTTGTTAAGAACGTTGTGAGGGTATTTTTTGTTGTTATCTAAGATTACGAAAGGAAAGCAACTTTTGAGGTTTTTTTATCTTCAAATATTTGGTGGTTTTTTCTTGTTGTTAAGAACTTCATGGTTTTTTTTCCCTTCTTTTACTGTTTTTTTTTTCTTACTAATTAGAATAATCTAAAAATGTAGGAATCAAAAACAAAGAAATTTCAAGTTATTTATTTCTCATATTTGCTAGATTTTTCTCTTGGTTGTACTCTCAGGTCAAATGTTCAAAGTCTCCATCCAAAAATGTTGTTGAACTAAAAATAAAAATAATAAATAATAAACATTAAAAAAAAAAAACCCTTAGCCAGTATAGCGCCAACGGACATTTTTTATTAATATTATAATTTTTAAAACTTATTATTAAAATACAATTAGTTTGAAACTTATTATTTAAATATTGCAGTTTTAAATTTTCGGTCAAAGGTCGTCTCTTCAAGAGACGACCTTGAAACACGTGTCACACCTCAGCTGCATGACAATAAATTTAAAAAAAAAATTAAAAAAATTCGCAAAGGTCGTCTCTTCAAGAGACGACCTCTGCACTTATATTCAGAAAATATATTTTTGGCAAGGTGGTGCAAGGGGAACCTTTCATCCTCCCCTTCCTAGGCTCAAATCCCAGCTACTGCACTTTTTCCGTTTTTTTTTTCGTTTTCTTTTTTCTTTTCTTTTTTTTTTTTTTAAATTATAGTTTTAAAAATTATAATATTAATAAAAAATGTCCTAGCGCCAACTATCCAACAATTATTTAATATCCATAATGACATTTTTTGAGTTATTATCAAATTCTTGGTGGAGTAAAGACGTTTCATTGGAAACACGTGGAATTTTATTAATCAACCCATTTCAAGCGTGTCATCTCTCTAGTTAGTTTGCCAACATGAGCATGGTTTAACTTACATAAAGCTTGTAATAATGACCAAGAAGTCAAAGGTTCAAATCTCGACTGCATTAAAAAAAAATGTTGTTTAACTGGAAAAACCTCAGCCAACAAAGTAGCACCAACTATAACCAACGAAGAACGGACTGCTCAGTAGAGTGGGCAGAAGCACAGGCTCTTGTAGAGGGTGTATGTTTAGCTATGGATTCGGGTCTATCACCAGTCTGGCCTGAGATTGATTCCAAAATTGTGTGGAATCTTCTTCATGACCGCGAAAATTATTATAATGAAATTGCTCCTCTGATCCACCATCTCAAGCATTTGGCCAGAGACAAACATATCAGAGGATTTTTACTAACTCCAAGGGATGGCAACAAAGCGGCTCACCAGTTGGCTACTCATGCTCGCATAACGAAACACTCTGAAGTTTGGTTAGAAGACTGTCCTCCTTGGGCTCATAGCATCGTCGCCCAAGAAATGCCTCCAATGGAGGCTCCAACTTTTTTATTTTGATCTTTTGTAGTTTTGTTATTGTCTTTTCAAAAAAAAAAAAAAAAAAAAAACTATAGCGAACGAAGTAGCTCCAACTATCCAACAATTATTTAATGTCAAGTTATTATCAAATTATTGGAGTAAAGACCGTTTCATTGGAAACATGTGGAATTTTCTTAATCAACCCATTTCAAACGTGTCATTCTAGTGGTTAGTCTGCTAATATAAACATAACTTGATATAAAACTTGTATTAATGATTAAAAGGTCAAAAGTTCAAATTTCTCACCTCATCTTGAAAAAAAAAAACAAATAAATAAATAAAAATAATAATAAAATCTAGTAGTTAACCTTATTAATGGAAATGTGACTTGAGGAGACTATTTGGTAACATTCTCATTTCTAATTTCTTATTTTTCATGTCATTTTTAATAAATAAAAATATATTTATTGTTTTTTTTTCTCTTTTATTGAAAAAAAGAAATAAAAATGTGTTCGGTAATATTTATGGTTTCTTGTATGATTATTAATATCAAGATTAATTTTAAGAATATTAATATTCAAACATTTTATATTTGTCTTATTTTAAAATATTTATCGAGTATTTTATAAAGTAAAAAGAAATTAACGAGACAATGCTTTTATTTGTGTGTTCGAAAAAGCTGAAAACGGAAAAATAAATAATAAATCATTATTTTTTTTTTATTTTTTCTAAAATTCCTACACAATTCTAGAAAATGTTTTAGGAAAAAATGAGGAGAAGAATGAAATAGTTATATGCTTCTTGAAACTAAAAAAGAAACTATAAATGAATTCCTTAAAAAAAAAAAAAAAAAAAAAAAAAAAAAAAAAAAAAAACTATAAATGAAAAATAAGAATATTACAAAATGACCTTTGAAGCCCTGGTCCTTCCTCACATACCAAGTACCTTTTTTTAGTTGTTGATCAATAAGGATGGAACATAGAAGGACCCTTTTCCACATATCATCTCGAGTACTATTGTCGTGGTTAACGTTATTCATGGCAATGAAACTTATAACGAACCTCTCTCTCATCACATCCTAGGCTATAACCTTGTTAACTAAGTGAAACATGAAATGACCCTCCACTGTCACATCCTAATTCCCGAATACTATTTACATTGATAGTAGTCTTGTCAGTAGGGATACAAGACTTTGATCATTGATGACACTCCTAAATTGCAACTTCTTTAACAACCCTCCCTTTGTCACATCTCAACTTCCAAATATAATGATTCTCATACCAGTGTTTGGTGCATTGGATTTTGGTTGGAATTAATGGAGAGAGAAATAGTGGGACCCACCAAAATTATAAGGAAAATAGAAAAAGAAATGGTGGGGTCCCATCAAAATTATGAAGGAAAATAGAGAGAGAAATAGTGGGACCCACCAAAATGTGGGAATGGGTTGGAATCACATGCCCACCATTTCATTCCAAACCCACATCATTCCCGGCCAACCAAACATGGGCATCCCTTTCCAATCCATGCCAACTCATTCCAAACCCTTGGGCCAAACGGCCCCTAAGGTTCTTACCAAGAGAGGCAACACTTTAATGACACTCCAAAATTGCAACTTTTTCAACAATCCATCCCTTGTCGCATCTTAGTTTCCAAATACTATTTAAGTTGTCGGTCTCGTCTATATGAAACTTGTTGGGAATATGCTCAAATAAGAACTAAGTAACACTAACAAACAGATTACACCTCAACTAGATACTAACAATTACAATGTAAATAACAATACAAACACGGGATATATGACAAATATTGCAAAATATATTGACGATAAATAGTTGAGGCACGCTTACAAAGCGTTGTCTTGAAGACAATTATTCGCTTTGTAGAGGTTGTAAGCAGGCTACAGTGATTATCTCAGCAGGATACAACGACTAATTTCGATAGAACAACAACCTTGAACTACTTGGATATGACAGATCTCTTGGATACTTGTTCTCAACTCGACTCAATATCAAAAGAAACAAATAAAGAAAGAAAAATGCTCCAAATGGAAAATGAGATGATTCAAATGAAGAAAGTTGCTATATCGGTTAAAAAAACAAGAAACAAGTTGTTATTTGTAAGCTAGCAACTTAGTAACTCCAGAAAACAAAAATAAATAAATTTGAAACATATGAAAAATATAACTTAATTGAATTATAACACCAAATTTAACTTTCATATGTTAAATTTGTAATTCACCTTGAAATTTTTGATGAATTGAATATAAACATCACTTTCTTTCACATTTTATTTTTAATAATATCCAACCAAACTTCTTTGATAACACTTCCAAGATGATTGTTGCATATTCTATCATGTTTACGTCGCAATAATTAACTAAATTATATGGTTTTATGATCTTTTAAAGGGTTGCTATTATACTAAGACTATGTGAACATCTATATACCCTCTCTAATAAGTCGTTTTCGTCTTTCTATTGATTGAAAAACTTATTTAGGGATATAATTAAAAAAAAAAAAAAATCAGTTCAAACTTTAAAAAGTTTTTTTGTTTTTTTTTTTTGTTTTTGAAAATCAAACTTTTAAAAGTTTAGAAAAGGTAAACAAAACGCTTTGAGTACATTTACTAAATTTAGATTTAGATTGTTAAATTATAAATTTAGTCCTCAAACTTCTATAATTGTATCCCCTGTATTAGTTTATAAACTTTAAATTTTCAATTTAAAATTTTAAGTAAATGTATGAATGAAATGAATAGTGCTCAAAGTACAAATGTTTTAAAATTTTATAGTTCATATTTATTTAATCCCTAAATTTCTATTTTTTTTAATCAATTTAAAATTTCAAAACATTACCCTTTAACTATAGAGTTGTTACAATCACACGTTCAAAATTTTGATTTAACCAATAAAACTCTTGTTGATGGTCGATTTTGGCCAGAGGATCTCACCCGACCTTCACGTGCCACCAACGGTAAATTTGTAGTTGAGGGGGGAAGACGTGGCCTGCAAGACAGTAAACCTGCACACCGGTGTGGTGCTCGCCACACCGGCTCCGATGCTTAAGTTAGCAAACAAAACGGTAGGGCGTGGAAAAGTATGAGCAAGAGGAGAAAGCAGAGAATAGAGAGTAGAGTTTTGGGATAGAATTCGGGATCCCCTCTTCAGTGGCAAAGAGGGATATAAATACCTGTTCATCCTCCTAGCCTTTTTAGGGTTTCGGAGGCGTTTTAGGTCAAACCAGGCGAAACCGGGGCATCCAGAGGCGGTGGGGACCAGACGGGACCAAACGAGCTCGGCCCGCACGAGCGGGCCGAGGGTCGGCCTCGGCCCATGGCCGAGGCCGAGCATGGGGTCGGGTCAAAAACCCGACCCCTTCGGCCTTGGCCCGTCCCGCTTACCTGCTCCGCCTCCTTGGCCCGGTTTCCAGCCCGATTTCTCCCCGATTGTCCTCGTCAGCTCCTCGTACATCGGGGTGGTCCAAAATTGCCTATAACAACTCTCGTCATGAAATTGGTTTAGTGGATCCTTAAAAATTGCAAATTGCACAAACCACTTATATAGTATAACATATTATTTCAATCCAATCCTCAAACTATAAATATCATTTCAATCAATAATAATAATAAAGATTAGTATTATAGCTTTCAAATTTTATAGAATAAAAAAGTTGGTTTAAATTATAACAGTTCTATATTTCAAGTTTATGGACAATTTGTGCAATTGACAATATTTAAGGGTTCAATTGTAATAAATTTCGTAAGTTGAGTGATTGACCAAATTGAATGTTAAGACACTAGTCAAAATTTGAAAACTAAGCCCCCGTTTGATAATCATTTGGTTTTTTGTTTTTGGTTTTTGAAAATCATGCTTGTTTTTTCTTAAATTCTCTACCATGACTTTTCATCCTTGCTGAGGATTCATTTGAATTCCTAGTCAAATTACAAAAACAAAAACAAGTTTTTGAAAACTATTTTTTTTGTTCAAAATTGGACTTTGTTTTTTGAAAACAAGGAAAAAGATTGATACTAAAACAAAGAAACATAGAGGTGGAAGTAGGTGTGTATAAGTTTAATTTTCAAAAACCAAAAACAAAAAACCAAATGGTTATCAAACATGACCTTAAAAAAGTTAGTTTTCAAAAACTTGTTTTTGTTTTTTAAATTTCACTAAGAATTCAAATGTGTCATTAACAAAGATGAAACCATTGTAAGGAAATTTGGTGAAAACAAGAATAATTTTAAAAACCAAGACCTTGGTTGATAACCATTTGACTTTTTACTTTTCGTTTTTGAAAATTATCAAACGAGGCCTAAAAAAATTAGTTTTCAAAAACTTTGTTTTTGTTTTTGAAATTTTACCGAGAATTCAAATGTGTCATTAACAAAGATAAAAACCATTGTAAGGAAATTTGGTGAAAACAATAATAATTTTCAAAAACTAAGACCCTAGTTGATAACCATTTGGCTTTTTACTTTTCGTTTTTTAAAATTAAGCTAAGAAATACTACTTTTACCTTGAGTTTATTTGTTTTGCCATCTACTTTCGTCTAATGTTTTAAAAAACCAAGTCAAGTTTGAAACTTAATATACAACTTAATATACATATACATATATATATATATATATATATATATATAGTTTTCAAAAGCCTGATTTTGTTTTTTTGAATTTGACTAGGAATTCAAATGTGTCATTAACAAAGATGAAACACATTGAAAGAAATTTGGAAGAAAACAAGCTTAATACTCAAAAACCAAAAATGCCAAATGATTATTAAATGGGACCTAGATGATTATCAAACAGAATCTAAAAATATGATTTTGACAATCCTCATGGTTATCGTCGGCAATAGCATAACTCAACTACCATAAAGTGTGTGTTTATGATCAAAAGATCATGAGTTCGTATTTGAATCCTCTCATCTCCAAATGTTGTTGAACTAAAAAATAAAAAATCCTCATAGTTGTCAACCTGAACATGACTAAATAATTAAGATCTATTGGATTGGAGGTTGAAATCTCCACTTTCAAATTCATTGTATTTGAAAAAAATCATTGTACATAAATGGTTGAAAGTAAAGATTGTCGAGGAATAAAATTCATAATGTTCTTGCTTCCTAAACTACTTTGCAAAAGTAGTGGCAGGGGTCGAACACAGAGATGACACAAATATCTACTCGAGAATATGCAATCGGTACTCGGGTTGTATGCTTGGCAATTTCAATCATATAATTCTTTAATTAATCGAATTATTACTTAATTGTCTAATCGTCACTAAAACAACCAATGATTGAGGACCCCTAATGTCAATGCCTGAGCCTAATTAGCATTCTAACTAACAACAAAGTTAATTAGAATCTAACTACATTAAGTGAATTGAATTTTTTTTTTTTTTTTTTTGATCAGAAGTGAATTGAATTGTTAGATAGATTTATATAAACTAGGAACAACCTTGACTTATACAATTCTAAGTTTCTAGATCTATCATGCGATTAAACCAACTGAGATAATGCACCTTTCAACCAAAATTACACGACAACCCTATCACTAACCGGTTTAGCATAACAATTAAATCAAATTAAGCAAATAGGTTGTCAATTTATTCTATCAATCTAATTATAATTAAAGCATAAATTGAGATCACACAATTAGCAATAATTCATAAAAATTGAAATACAAGGTCTCAAGAATGCAAAGCTTACATTAACTGAGTCCCGATTACATAAAACCGACCTAGCTCGTCATGGGAATAGTCTCTGGGCTCGACCCACCGAACTAAACTAATCCTAAAACTCCAATTACAATGAAAGAGTAAATGATTACAAGTAGAAAAAAGGAAATTTGCAACTAAAAACTAAAAAGTATGAAAAGCATAACCCCGAGTCGGATTAAGGACACTTATAAGCACCAGTCGAGAGCGTCGAGGTGCTCCGGACGGAGTGGCAGCAAAAACACGTGCAAATGGCAAAACGCGATCCAGGGGTTTGCGACAACGTCTCAATGCTATAGAATAGCGTCTTGACGCTATGCCTTCTATTTGCGACGTTGAGCAGCAACGTCGAGTGGCGTCTCGACGCTCCAATCAACTGTTTTGAGGAACTCCCAAAATGTCATTTTTTATTTTATAGGCTCTGAATTGACCTTTAACAATATTATAGTCAGAATTCATTGTTTTTCGCACTTATCAGCATAAAGACAAGTAGAATATAGGGAAATAAATATGCAACAGATTAATGTTATTTATGATTTTTCTACTTTCACTAGAAGAATTTAGAAACTAAATTTATAATTTAAATTTAAACGTTATTATTCTTAAGTTCAGTTGGGTTTTTGAAAGCATAGGAAGGAGATATATGATAAAACACAAAAATTGTGGAAGTAGTGTTTATCAAAGATGCCTAATTAATTGTAAATAGGGATGACAACCGGACAAGACGAGAATAAGGATGTACTCCCCATCTCCGTCCAGTGGAGATTTTTCATCCCTCCCCCATCCCATTCCCCTGTTTTGGAGAATTAGAGTTGGGGTCGGAGAATCCCTGTTCAGAGTTTAGATCCCCATAGAAAAAAATATTAGTCTTTCCTTCTTTTTTTTTTTTTTAATTAATTAAAAAGTAAGAAATACATTAAAATTAGATATAAGAAATATATTAAATTGTATATACTTTTATATTATTATTATGATTATTTGTTTGTTTAAATAATTAATTTTTTAAATAATAAACACTTTTTATTATTAATTTAGACACTTAAATTAAAAAAGGGAAAAGTGAACAGAAAAGAAAGATATAAACTAACAAATATAGTAGACCCAATAACTTATTACAAAAATTTATTGTTATTAATAATACTATATAATACAAGAATAATATTATTATGGTAAGTGATTATAATATATATATTTTTAAAAACCAATAAAAAACGTAAAATTTATAAAAATTTAGGGCCTGTTTGGTAGGCAATCCGGATTCTGTTTTATGTTTTCGAATTCACTAATTTAGTGAATATGCGTTTGACCGATGTGTTTTTGAAAACTATTTTCGGATTTTGTGATCTAATTAGTGGAAATTCTGAAAACAATTTTTTTTTTTTGTTTTTTTGGTTTTGTTTTTTTTGTTTTTTTTTTTTTATGTTTTCAGTGTATTCAGATTTTGAATTTGAAATTTTTAAATGCGTAATTAAGTTAAAAAACATAAAACTTTAATAAATATAGTATTTCATGTTATCAATTCATTCTTGTGAAATTAAAATTTCAATATAATGTATTATAAATGGTATGATATTGTAAAATAATAATTAAACAAAATTTATAACCTATAACATGTTTATAAATTAATTAATAATAGTTTATATTCAACTTAATATTTTGTTGATAACTACACTAGTTTATGGTTTATAAATATATTTTCAAACACATCTTGAACAATGGTTTAAATTGGTATCACATTTTAAAAATACATTCTGAATCTGCTACCAAACACATATCTGACATGAAATACAACTTTCTTTTCGTTGAATTCTTTGTTTCCAAATTTCTATTTTTAGATCACCGAGGCACTCTTATTAAACACAAAATTGAAATTTGGTACCAAATTTGTAATTTAACCTATATTTTAATACCATTTTCCATCTCATTTTTCTCCCATCCGACGAACAGACAAACTCTGCGAAAGTTCCACTAGAGAGTGGTTTATCATTTTTGCGAAATTACAAAGGAAGAAATCACCGAAAGAAGAAGAGAAGAAGAATAAGAAATCCCATTTTCGAGCACAATCGATTCACGGAAGCTGAAAAACTCCCCCACAGAGCACTTCACCTCTCCATCTTCTTCCATGGATTTTCAGGTGGTGGTCTTAGCCGGCGGCACTTCGAAGAACCTCGTCCCTCTCGTTTCCAAGGTTTCACTTCCCAACCATCTACTCATCATCTACACTTCTCTTTCATTCATCTCAATTTTTCCATCTGCAGTTCGAAATTTGGTATTCTTCGATTATATTTTCATATGCCTGGTGTTTTCACTGATAGGAGCTTCCCAAAGCACTACTGCCGGTGGCGAATCGTCCGGTCCTCTCGTACGTTTTGGAGCTCTTAGAACTCAGTAACCTTAAGGATCTCATTGTTGTATGGTTCCTTTTTTTGCTCGGATATATACTCTTGCATTTTCCCTTGCGGTGTGTAGGGTTTTTGATTTCGCTGTGTTTTTATGTTTGTGCAGGTTGCTGAAGGTGAAGATGTGGCTTTGCGTATAGGGAGTTGGATATCGGGGGCTTATGATGATCGTCTACGTGTAGAGGTACTGAGCTGTTCTTTAATGTTTGTCTGTGGAGATGGTTGAGTGTGTTGTTTGATCGAATTGCTGGATGAACTATGAGGTTGCCTTTTGCCCCATTTTCCCAACGCAGGGGAGAATTAGGGCGTGCCCCCTTATCTTGAAAAAACTAGGGGATATGACCATCCTTCTAACCTAGCCTTTACGTCCGACTAGGAGTAGTATAGGAATATTCACCCGTTATCCAATGACTACGCGGTTCGACTTGATCTTAGGTACTGACTCACCCTTCATGGGCTAACCTTGTGCAAGAACCCTTAGGCTTTGGGGACATAGACTTCCAGGATTTAATGACTGAATAAAAGATGATAACATCAATATTTATAAAGAGGCTGGTAGGGTTTAGCAAAGAATGTTGAGAATTGATCAAATTTTAGGACTAAAATTGACAAATTACCACATAATATTCATCTCAAATTTAATCATTTTCTCTTATGTAAAAGATAAAAATGTAGTTGGAAAGACGACAACTCTATGAGTGGTCTTATATTTTGAAAATTTTGATATTTAAATTGATGTTGAAGAAAAACATTGTTCTGGCAGATAATATTGGAAATCGAAGTTATTAGTTTCTTTATTGCTGTTAATAATCTTTTGAAATCAGAACTTCCAAGAATTTGATATCCTACTTCTGGAGGAAGGGGTATTTAATGGGCGAAGCTTTTTTGAGGCATGTCTAGGCTCTGGTTTGAAACTCCATCTGTCTTAACATAATACTGGATTGTTGTGGAAAACACAAAGGAATCTGATTATATGTCTGATGGATTTGAAAAAATAATAATAATAATAATTAATAATAAAAGAACCTTCAGAATAAAAATGAAAAAGTTGGAGATTCAGGGTTGGTTAATTTTGTTGTGTGCTTTGATTCTCGTGGAGGGTGTTGTTGGCAGACTTAATTCTAGAACTAGAGACCTTTTGAGGGACTTTACTTGCTAATCCTTTCAGGCATCTTCACGATAGAGGTCTAAAATCACATTGTTTAGAATTTAAAAGCATGGAAGAAAGCTCAGACCTTCGTGTTATTCTTGATGCTTAGAGTCTTACCTAAGGTCCTAAACACCATCGACCAGATCAAACAGTCACCCTTTTCCATAATCAATCCTTATATGTGTATCTTTTGGCCTCTTCTGCTCTACAAAGGACCCTACAGGTTTGAGAGATTATGTTGGCAAGTCTTTCAAATTCTCAACGTCAACTGGGGCTCTCCTGATAATATCCGAGAATTTTTTATCATCTATACTGGATTATTGCTGCAGAGAGAAGGCTAAAGTTTTCTGAGTTCATTCATGTCATTATGGGATCTTGTTGGGTGATCTAGCTTGATAGAGTTCATACGACTTTCCAAAAACAAAATGAGGATATGATTGTTTTGATTTTTTCCTATCTTGTAGGTGGTCTTCTTTGTAGAGTGTCTTTTATAATTTTCACTCTTTGACATTCAAATCAACTTGAAAATTTTGTGTGTGTGTGTGTTGAATATCTTGGCTCCTCTGTTCCTTGTAGAGAAGAATAACTGATCTTCCCCCAACCATTTTTCGTGCAATTTTTAATGACAATGTCTCTAATTGAACATAAAACTACGTCAACGTGCATGCTATGTGGTCGGTTTAAGAGTTGTTGATAGTATTTTTGTTTATCCTATTGTAGCTTCCTGCACGGGTAGAAGTTACGGAGTATAATTGATTTATCTTGGTTAAATGATGAAATGTGAGGGCATTTCTTTTAATGTAATTGGAGAAAATGTATCATAACAGCAAATGACCATTTTGTGTGGTAAATTGGTAATTAGTGGTCACTGAGGTTGGTGAAAAAGTAAAATGTCTCAATGGAATGAGTTCAAACTCCATGGTGGCCACCTATTTAGGATGTTAAAATCCTACAAGTTCCCTTAATAACCAAATTGAACCATGGACTTTAAACAGGGACATAAATAGATTGTCTTTGGAGTTGGAATCCTTCCAAAGGTTTTTCGTGTAGTTCCCTCTTTCCGTGTTTGGTGAATCCTTCTCCCTCTGGTGTGTTTGTCTTTACCTTACGGTGAAGGTGAATATTCTCGAGATTAAATTCGTGTGGTAGGTCATTCACAAATCATAGAAGAGTTAACCCCTTGGTTCAGTTATCAAAAAATTGCATAGTTTGGTAGGGCTACTTTGTTGCATTCTTTGTCGAAGGGCAGCAGAAGACCTTATTGGCCTTTGGTTTGCTAGACATGAGTTGCAGAGAAATGATCAAGAGTTCCTTCTCCATTTGCTCTTTTGGGAGAAGGGGAGGTTTTAAGGCAAGTCAGTATTTGTGCGGTTTTGTGGGGACTTTGGAGAGAGAGGAATAATAGGACCTTTAGGGGATTTGATAAGGGCTCAAGTGATGTTTGGTCCTTCCTAAGGTTCTATGTTTCTCTTTGGATTTCTATGATGAAGTATCCTCTAAGTCTTATTTTACTTGATTGGATTATCTTTCTTTAGTTTGGCTTCCTTTTTGTGGGCTTAGGTTTTTGTATGCTCTTATATTCTTTCATTTTTTCTAAATGAAAGTTAGGTTATTCATATAAAAAAAGGTGGATTCCCCATGAGGTTAATCATGTTTATTTTGTATATAGAAAATGTTCATTTTGTATGTTGCCAAAGTGTATTGGAAGAAACATGCCGGAAGTTTATGTTGCTTTCCCAGTTATTGAAATACATTTGATTATTTGATGTTTGATGGGCTCTGCATAAAGCATAATTTCCTGTTTTCAATGTCGATGCCACTTCTCAACATTTTTTTTTTACTTTTTCATTTCATTAAATTGTTTTATGAAATAGAAAAATGGAGATAGTTGGTTATACAAGTTGCCTAAAAAATTGCTGATCTCTATACATATTCTTCTAGTCTGTACTGGTTTCAACAAAATTTTCTGTCAGAATGATGATTTTCTAACACACAATCTTCATTAATACTTACAAAGAAAAATAGTGCTGAGAGTTCTTTATTTGACTCTATTAAAAGAATTTTTTATTTGTAGGTTGCTTCTGTTCCCGAGGATGTTGGAACAGCTGGTGCACTTCGGGCCATTGCTCACCATTTGACAGCAAATGATATTTTGGTTAGACTCGAGCACTTTGAACAGCATATGTTCTGTAATTCTGTGTTTATTTACAGTTATGAGTCCATGCTTTTCTGCAGGTTGTGAGTGGTGATCTTGTTTCTGATGTTCCTCCTGGTGCAGTTGCAGCTGCGCATAGACGACATGATGCTGTAGTTACTGCAATGCTCTGCTCTGTTCCAGTCAGTGGGTCTTCAGAGTCTGGAACCTCTGGTGGAAAAGACAAGACCAAAAAGGCAGTAGTCCACAATATTGTTGGACTTGATCCTACCAAGCAGTTTTTACTATATATAGCGACAGGTTACCATTTGTATTGAATTTCTCTATAGAATTTTACTCAACATGTCCCCCTATATATCTATTTATTTTCTTCCAGGTGCTGAAATCGAGAAAGACTACAAAATTCAGAAGAGCATACTCCGTGCAGTTGGCCAGGTAATAGTTGCTATATAATAAGGTGTTCGTTTGGTGAAAGTTTCCTTACTTCTGAAACCTAGTTGTCTGTCTATTAATTACTCATGTGCCTGATCAAAGGTATCGCACCAAACCAAATTGGGCCCTTTGAGGTTTCACAGTTTTTGTGGAACACTTGATTTGCTTTGCTTCCCTATGAACCTGTCAATTATTTCATCTAGTTGGTTAGCTTTTCCTTTTTCACGATTTCAATTTGATTATTACACTTTATAAATCTAAGTTCTGAATGATTGAATATGACTTATTCATGTTAAATGTGAACTTCCTGGTTAATCTTACTTTATCTGTCTTTCTTTAATGTAGATGGATATCCGAGCTGATCTCATGGATGCATATATGTATGCGTTCAAAAGGTCCCCATTTAATTTTCCTCCCGCTTACTACTTCAAACATTTAAGTCATAATGATATTTATATCTGTATTCGTATTTCCTTGTATTATCTCCCAGATCTGCTCTGCAAGAGGTTCTAGATCAAAAAGATACTTTCCGAAGCTTAAGACAAGATGTGTTGCCCTATCTTGTGCGGAGCCAGTTGGTTAGTTTATAATGCCACAACATATTTTATTGTGTCGACAGAGAGTGCAGTTAAATTTACTGAACTAGGTTTATTTAATTTCTTCATTGAATGTAGAGGTCAGAAGTTTTATCGAATGGAACACCACAAGCGGAAGAAAATGGGAATGAGAAGGTTGGTTCCCACAAGAACCAAGTCTTGCTGTCACGGATCCTCTCTAATTCATCTACTACAAGTTTTCATGATCTTTATGCATATGGTGCTAATGGATCTATTCCTGTTCGAAAAACGCATAAATGTTGTGTTTATATTCCCACTAGTAGCAAGTATTGTGCTCGTTTATATTCAATTCAAGCATACAGCGACATTAATCGGGATGTAAGTTTATTGCATTGCCCAAACGTTCTCTTGACCTTCTTGTGTTGCATTGGTTCTCTTGACCTCATTATTTTTTCTTGACTGAAGTTTGATTTAATATTTGTAAGGTTATTGGAGAGGCAAGTCATCTTTCTGGTTACTCTTTCTCTGCTCAAAATAACATCATTCATCCTGCTGCACAACTCGGATCAAAAACCACCGTGAGTTAACCTTTACCTGTAGTATATAATTCCTTATGTCGACACTTGCGGCATGTATTATTCTATAGTGAAAGGTTGCTGATTTAATTTCATTGTTTTTTTTTTTATAAAAGTAATTATGAAAAAACAAACTTCCATTGATAAAATGAAAGTTACACGAGGGCATACAAAAAGTCATTTGTAACATGATTCCAAACAACATTGTTAGGTATCTAAGTAGTTGGAGAGCCACACCCCAAAAGCCAGGCGATTGGAGAGGGGGAAAGGCATCCCACCTAAAAGAATAAGGCCTAGTCGATAGTTACAAAAATACTTAGAGAGATCAATCTCCAAGTATTCGAGAAAAGTTTCGTTTCTTGTTAAAAAAAAAATTGGAGAGATCAATCTCCATCATATCCCTTACTAGTACTCTCACATGATCTTCAAAGAGAGACATTAAATGTAGCTAGGAACAAAACTTATTTTTAAGACCTATCAACCCTTCTAAAGATTATAGAGTTCTTCATTTTTTCAATGAAATGTTTCGTTTCACGTTTAAAGAAAAAACCTGGGAGGAATCGATCTCCAAAGAGAGACATTTTAAATGTAGCAGGAAACCAAATTTATTTTTAAGACCTATCAACCCTTCTAAAATTTCTAGAGTTCTGCCAATAATCCTTAGAGTTCTCTTCCATTCTTCTCAAATAAAATCTTGGTTTTTATTGAAAAAAATAGGAAAGAAAAGAAAGAAAAGTCCTTAGAGACCGACACAGTTTCCTTGTTATTCCCGAATTAATCAAATATCTATATTTTGGAATGTTGGTTTACTTTGTACCTATTTTGTTATATTGGTCATTCCCTTGTATTAAGTAGAATGGTTTCAGGTGGGACCCCATTGTATGTTGGGAGAAGGTTCACAGATGGGCGACAAATGTAGCGTGAAACGGTCAGTAATTGGCCGCCATTGTCGGATAGGTTCTAATGTAAAGGTATAATAGAATTAGTTGTCACACTATATCATTTCATCGTCTATCTTCCTTGCAACTAAATATTATAATCTGATTCTTCTGGAACTAATTATTCGTGTTGATAGAACCATGCTTACTCTAAGTTTTACAACCTCTGTCAATCCAGATCGCTAATTCCGTCGTCATGGATCATGTTACCATTGGAGACGGTTGTTCAATTCAAGGTTCGGTTATCTGCAGCAACGTACAACTTCAGGAGCGTGCCGTTTTGAGAGATTGTCAAGTAATTATTCACAATTATACACACACTCCCCCCTCCCTCGGGGCGCCATCGACCCCCTTCCCCTTCCCTTTCTCATCATCTCCTTATATTACTTCAACTTTCCTTCCAGGTAGGGGCAGGTTTTGTGGTGACTGCTGCCTGTGAGTACAAAGGAGAGGCCTTGGCTAGAAAAGAAAAATGAAGTTTAGGAAGAGACATTGCCTAGATAATGACATTGTTTTGAAGAAAAATAAGTGTGAATTAATATATGAGGTAGGATGAAAGTTTTGTTGGAAGGTAAGGTAGTGAGAGTTACCCCCAAAAGGGAGCAGTGATTGACATCATATAATCACAATGTTTTTTCCTGTTGGCTTTTTTGGCATCATTTCCTTGTATTCTTCTTGATTTATTTCATTTGTAGTTCATATTTTGTCCACATTAGACAGCATTTACTTAGTCAAGTTATTTATGTTTCAAATTGCTCAGTTCTGTTTCCTTTTCTTTTTTGCTAATGGTTCCTTCCTCTGTGTCATATCAGGATAATGTGTTCTTTTAAAGGTTTATACTTTGTTTTTCCCTTAAACTTTTATTTATTTGTTTGTTTTTTTTTTAATGTTTGAATTTGTGAAAGTTTGATTTTGTTCTCCAATTCTTTCCTTTAGCTTTTGAAATCTCAATTTTAATTCTCTAATATTCATTCAAAAAATGTGTCCAAATTTAGTAATAATGTATTGGAACTTCAATTCATTATTTATTTTTCATGTGTACGTTAGAACTTAAAGAGTAGTTACCAAACTAAATTTAAGAAAGAAAAAAAAATGCTATATGAAAACTATTTAATAGATTGGGAAAGCACATGACATTTTTCTTAGTTAAATGCTATCTTTCTAGAAATGAGTTCATAAAAAATTTGTATTGAACTTAAAAACTCATAATCTATAAATCTCTTCGATACAATTTCTAAATTAATGACCAAATTAATGACCAAGATGAACATAGTTTAACTAGTATAAAGTTTGTATTGATGATCAAGATATATGTGGTTCGAATCCTTCTATTCCATGTTGTCAAAAAAAAAAAAAGAATCTGATTTTTTTTTTTTAATGAAAAACTTCTAAATTAATGTCTCTATCAGATTGCATTTTCAAAAGAAATGTGTCTTCCTCTGATATAGCTCTCTATCTTTTCTAGTTTATTTAATAACAATTCTAGCCTAAACTCTTTAGTAGAAATTCTTACCATCAACTTAGCATAAATTCAACTGATGTAAACGATATAAGGATTTGTGAATTATTTTTAGTAGTTAAGATATATTGCAGCCAAAGCAAGCTTAGCTCTGGAGTAATTGACAGGTAAAAAATAGTTAAATACAATTATTGCAGAATCCAATTATTTATTAAATAGAATAGTAATATGACAATATAAGAGATGTTGTACGGAAATCTTGATTCAAAAAACACAAAATTTGTGTAAAAAAGACTTGGGGTTTGGTTGTAACAATCCTATGGTTCAAGAGTTTGTTCATGCGTTTTGTAAATTGAAAGGGTAACATAGTTTAATTAAGTTCAAAATAGTGGTTGATCAGATTAACTTAGGGATGGTCAATCCGAACATAGTTTGATGGATAAGACACCAATCACCATTTTAAAAGTCAATGTTTCGATTCCCACTCTGTAATTGTTGAACTAAAAAAAACTTCGGGAGGTGATTGATGGAATTAAAAATTTAAGAAGGTGAATGTAGCAATTTTTTGCTATTTTCGGGACAAAAATAACAAGTTAAATTATTAAAAATGCCCTTGAACTATAAGTTTGGTTTCAATTGTATCTCAAACTTTGAAAAGTTTTATTTTAACCTTTGAAATTTGAAGTTTCATTTCTTATACCTATAAACTTTAGACACTACCGGTTATCTTCCTCTCTTGAACCTCATGATCTCAATTTTGTTTTCTTTTCGTTTATATGATTTTTTTTTCTCGAGTAACCTCCATTTTCTTCCAATTTTTACAACTACCATGTATCTTTATTGGGTTTTTCTTTTTTTTTTTTTTTTTTACAATTTGTTCAAATTTGTTCACACAAGCAACACATAAGCAAACACGTCATTTTTCGACTAAAAATTTAACAAAGCTTTCCAGGGTCAAAATGAAACCAATCCAATAATTTTTAGGGTATTTTTTTAATAATTTAACCAAAATAATAAAACAGAACAAAAGTTTCCATTCCAATAAAAACCAGCTTTGCTTTCAATCTCACCCTTAGCTTTCAGTCTCACTAGGCAGCATTTTGTTGGCGCCAATCCTCTCGATCTTCAACCAGGTTTCTCCAATCGAAATCTCTGTTCTTATTTCATTTGTTTTTCATTCATGAATTCCCTTCATCGCATTGGAAAATTCTATTTAACGAATAAGAATCGATTTCTCGAACTGCCTCTGCAAATCAAACAAACCCATTTCGATTCTTCCTTCCATGGTAGAGCCTCCTTGTCGACCAAATCTTCTTCCCCTACCTCCGGACTCGGCAAGTTCGGAAATGGCGACGATGAGTGGAATGATACTTGGGAATCTGCTTGGCTTCCGGAAGACCTTTCACCGAAGAACAAGGCGCCGTGGGAGAACGATGTGAACTTCCCGTCTGGAAACCCTACGATTGTGTTGCCGTCGGACTTTGATGCGGAGACCAAGGCGTTTGTTGAGGACATGAATGAGAATTGGAACGAGAGGCGAAAGGCTAACCAAACGCAGAAACAAGGAATGAATCAGCAAGAGAAGGAAGGTGATGGTGATGGCGGCGGCGGGTCGCTTTATAGCTTGGAAAACATAAAGAAGGACTATAGATTGAAGAAGCAGAGGATTCATGCTAATTTGTGGGTGAAGGAGATTGAGAAGCAAGAGGAGGCTAGGTTGGGGGATTCCATTAGAGGAAGTGGCAATGACATTGAAAGATTGATGGATAGCTGCTCTGAGTGAGTTCTTCTTTCTCAATTTTTAGTGCAAATGGTTAAAGCCTCATGTTTGTGTTTCTGTTCTGATCATATTATGTAGTAAAATATTTGTTAATTGGATTTAAATAGCATAATAAGGAAATAGGGTTTGGAATGTTTGAAGGAACCTGGATTTAAGACCCAAAAATACTTAATGATTTAAACTTGAGCTTAGCATAATTGGTTAAAGCATTATATCCTCGATCAAAAGGTTAGTTGTTTGAATCTCCACCCCTACTTGTTGAACTAAAAATATACTCAATAATTTAAAATCCTTGTCTTTGAGAGCTGGCTTTGGGTGCCTAAGCCGACCAGAGATCAATGGGTTGTTCATGAGCATAATCTAAAAGTTACTACCATGCTGCTTTTTTGGTTCTTCTGTGCAAGAACAAGAAATCTAAACTGCTGTGATTGCAGGATATTTGACTCTGTCAATGATGATTTAAACCATTCAAAAGTTCCAAGTTCTTCAGAGTTCAGAAACAAGCCTGATGGATGGGAAACAACATCAAAAGGTCAAGATGGAAATGTATGGGAGATGACACAAAGGGAAGAAGACATTCTTCTCCAGGAGTTTGATCGTCGTATTGCATACAACAAATTTCAGGTGCGGTAATATGGTTACTTGTTCAAAGAATTCTTTTATTTCTCATTTTACTATTTCAACCACTTTGACTTTAAAGAAATAAATTTCTTCTGCTAAGAAACAGAACGTGTCATTAGAAAGATGAAATATACAAGGGGAGAATACATCTAAAAGGAATTTAAAAGAAAATTTGAGTAACCACAAAAAGGAAACAAAGAACTCCAAGTGGAAGAGATGAACAACATAACATCCCACAACTCTGTTGAAGACCATTCTTTTGATGGGAAATTCCCTATTTCTTTCAAGCTAAATTTTCAAGCTTGAAATGCATATAATCATAAGACTTTATGGCTTCCCATATAATTAGTAAAATAGCTCGTTTGTTTAGTGATACGATAAATAACTGCTTGTGATATCATGTCAACTAAATCCAGAGGTCTAGTATGCAAATAATTAGAATTAAGGACTCAGAATCTTGTGACTTTCTGGTTGTAGGTTTCAAATTCAAACTCAGTAAACTGAAAACACGTTGGAAAACCTTTGGAAAAGAGAAAAAATCATGGAAGAGATCTACCACTGACTCCTCAGTTACAGGACTAATGTTATTGCATTGTTTACAGTTGATAAATAATAGATAATTTGATGTTACAATCTTAACTCTTCAATGCAATATGTCATTTCATTCATTTGGAGTTCACCATTCTAGAGGTTTAGTATACAAATAACTTGGAATTAAGAACTCGATATTGTCTGACTTTCTGGTTGTAGGAGTCAAATTTAAACTCAGTTAACTGAGAACACGTTGGAAAACTAGTAAACCAGAGAAAAATCATGGAAGAAATCTATAACTGACTCCTTAATAATAGATAGGACTTATGCTATTGCATTGTTTACAGTTGAAATGAATAATTGGTAAGTTGATGTTACAATCTTAACATTTTTAATCAAAGATATCATTTCATTCATTTGGAGTTCACCATGCCCTCTATATTTACATGAGATTCTACTGATATTTGAACTCATTTCTCTGGATTTTCTTTTCATTTCCCAATTCCTCGATTTCGTATGCAGATAGCTAGTTTCATCAAGACCCATATATTTAGTCGTCGGAGACCGATTGATGGGTGGAAATACATGATAGAGGAATTTGGGCCAAATGCCAAGAAAGGAAAGGGTAGTGTTTCAAGGTTGCCTAGTCTTTCTGATTCTTCAACCCAACCCTTCAAGGAGGAAAAAGTTGCAGCTTCCCCATCTCTCACACCCTTGAAGAGGATTTAACTCAATGCAAGCTACTTCTTGGACCATCTCTCTGCAGTTGATTTTACCCCTTAAAGGCGGTACGTCGGTGGCTACGTGACTTAGAAAGGTTTGCAACCATTAGAAACAACATCTGATGCTCTCCAAGTATAATGTTATGTTGGTCATATTGATGTTTGTAAGTAATGCTTCTAATCTGAGTATACCATGATGCAAACTGCAAGCGTTGCACGTGGTTCATAGACGAAGGATGGGTTTTAATTTGGCAAAGGATTGATGTCTTATAACGTTAGTTCATAGGGAGGGAATTGAAGTTGCTTTTGGCTCCGAAGTTCCTTTTCTTTAAAACCTGAGAGAACAGACTCGTTCATCAGGAAAGAATGAAAAAAGAAGATTTGTCTCAGTATGTACTGCAAACTGTATTGAATTGGAAATATCTATATAGATGGATGGATAAAATTGAAACTGATAGGAATGAATTGCACATCAAGGAATCAGAGATCTGTTTATTAAAAATGGAGTTTTGAAGTTACAAAAATGTCAATAAAAATATAGCTGACAGATTTTTTTTTTTTTTTTTAGGGGTGAAAAAGATCTTACAGTTAACTACAAACATAGTCTCTTCTTTTGGTATCTTTGGTGTGAACAAAATGGTAGGCTATTCAGGGACGTTTCCTCAACTTTTGATTTTTTTTTGGGATTTAATTATCTTTCATGTTATGTATTGGTGTTAAAATAAACACCATTTTAATGCTTAAAGTCTCTCTACTTTGAATGCTAATTGGATATCTTTATTGTAACTATCTTTGAATGTTGGGTGTCCTTTAGCATTCTTTTATTTCACCTATCAATTAAATGATTTGTTTCTATTCTAAAAAAAAAATATGTGGAGGTGATTCGAACCACCAAACTTTTGGTCATGTTGATATTGACACAAATGTTAGATTTTTTTTTTAAAAAAATATAAGTGTTGAAGTTTTAAAATTTAAATAATAAAAGGTTTAAACACACATTAAAAATGAGTTTGAAACTTAATAAAAGTTGATATAAATAATAAAAGGTTTAAAAGAAATGGGTTTGAACACATTAAAAATAAAAATAAAAATAATTTAAAAAATTACTCTACAACTTAGGGAGGTAGAGATGTTTTAATCTTTATCTAAGCTTAAGTTGATAAAATTTCAATGTGAACTATATTAATGTGATAAAAGGAAATCCAAATGTATTTATACACATATATAACCAACATGTGTTGGTCTAGTGGTTAAAAATGGTCAAGTAAATAATAAGACTAGAGAAAATTAGTTTAAACCATAGTAGCCATCCATTTAATTAAGATTTAATATCTTATTAGTTACCTTGGCAACCAAATATGGTGGGATCAAGTGGTTGTCCCATGAGAATAGTCGATGCGTGCATAAGTTAACTCAATGACAATCTGACTAAAGCCTTAAAAAGTAAATATTTTTCATAAGATTTCTAAATATATCTAAGAGTTCAACATTGACATGAGGAATTAGTCGACATTTCCATTATACTGCAAAAATATTTAAAAAAATATGTTAAAGAAACATGATGAACTAAAATACTAATAATGCAAATTAAATTAAATTATTCAAAAGAAGTATAGTCAAAGTGTTTATTTATTGATTTTAATATTTAGGTTTAAATCCTATTTTGGTCCCTCAACTTTGAGCTTTGTTTTATTTTGTTCCCTCAACTTTCAAAACGTCCATTTAGGTCCTTAAACTTTGAAAAAATGTCTATTTTGGTCTCCACCGTTAATACACCGTTAATGAGTTAACAGAATGAGGACTTGACATGTATATTTAGATGACTTGGCATGTATATTTAGATGATTGGGCACCTGTGTGACTTAAATAGTTTGTCATGCCAATCTTATATGGAAATCTAGGGTTTCAATATTATATGAAAATGTCGACATTCTACATATTTCAGAGTGATTTCATTAGAGCATCGACCTAGATCGTTCAACTCGTTTCCTGCGCAAACTGATTTCGGCAATCTTTCTTCCGTTTGTAGCTTTTCATCTCCCAATTTGGAAGATGATCGTTTTGGTGGTTGCAATGCTCTGTTTTGTTTTCAATTTACTCTCTTTAAAAAAAAAAATGGTGGTTGCAATGGTGGTTGAAATTGTACAAGTTGCTGGACCTACTTACCACAGAGTTAACATTGAAAATGATATCACTCTCTTGGATCCTTAAAGTTGCAATGTACCACATGATTTATTATGTTGGGATGAACACTCTGAAGGAGATAGAAAAACTAACGAGAGTGAAGAAGATGATGGAAGCAGCAGCAAAACCTTTTTAACCAAAATATTGATTTATGGTCGTAGAGGTTTATCGTCGTAGTGAAGACAAAAACTTCAAAATCGAGCTTGACGTTAATGGTGGTTGCTGAGCTTGGCGTGAGAAGTTATGTCGATTGATTTTCTTTATGAAAAATATCCAACTGAATTATTTAAAAACCCTAGATTTCCATATAATATATTGACCCAACCCGTTTATTTGGAAAGTTCACTTAAGCCACATAGGTGCCCAGTCATCATTCTGTTAACTCATTAAACGTGTATTAACGGTGGGGACCAAAATAGACATTTTTTCAAAGTTGAGGGACCTAAATGGACGTTTTGAAAGTTGAGGGACCAAAATAGAACAATCCTCAAAGTTGAGGGACCAAAATAGGATTTAAACCTAATATTTATAATTAATCTTTCATTTATTACAATTTTTCTACAAAAACCCCTCGACGATATTGTCATTTTAAACCTCAACTTTCGTTGGCTTATGCTTCTTACAGCTGCAAGCACAGTTTACAAGCATATCAAAGCCAAGAATCACAAAGTTTGATAGCTAAACTAGAGATACCTTCTTTTCTTTTTTCAAAAAAAAAAGAAAAAAAAGATACTTTTTTTCCTTTCATTTCTCTTTTTATTAGTTACTAAAAAGAGAACTAACAAAAGGACTGTTTAGTTCTAGATGGAATTTCTTGACGTTGGTCTCGAACAAAGAGAACCAGGATTATGAACATTGCACTTTTGCTGCTCTATAACTAAAGATTAGATATAGATCAATAAATAATGTACATGTAAACCAAACTCTATTCAGCATTGGAGCCACACAAATTCAGCTGACTCTCTCTATATATACTCAATGCAACGTTCTCTCAACAGACCCAAACCAATACCTTTTGTACGAAAGCTGTAGCTTAGAAGGAGGCTGAACTAGTTCTACGCAGCTGATACTTCGGTTCCGAGATTGCTTCGCTTTGCATCTTGTTCTCGAATTCCTACTTGGTTAGAAGAAAAAGGGTCAGTTACTGGTACAAGAGTCATATGAAGATTAAAAAGATACAGGGTAACATGAAAGATTCAAAACTATACATACAATGAAGATACAGTGGTTTAACAACAAATCTGCAACTAGTTCATCAATCAAGAAATGAGGAAAAATTATAGATGTGAAGAAATACACTTACTGCCCATCATAGCAGACATTGATTATCCAGCATAATGGAACGGAGAGAGGAATCAGACTGAGACGAGTTGAAAACTAAGAACAGACCCTCTTTGAATTTAGTTTCTAAACTTTAAAAGGTTTTAATTATTCCTATGAACTTTGGATTAAGTAGAACGATGTTAGGCTATTTTGTATGAGGTGACAAACAAATGGTGGAAACAAAGAGTACAACAGGGTTGCCATTACAGCAACAGTCCAGTCCATCGTACACTTCCCAACAATTTTGAGAAACATTCCTTCTAACATTCTTATCCATCACCCTCAAGTATCCATAATTAGAAGACGACAAAAGCAGCATCTTGCTTGCTTGGTTTCAGTGCCAGTTTTGGGAATTTACTCAGAATCCTTTCGACCATATTTACTCCCCTAGGACATAGTGTCTAAATAAAAACCTTTATCTTCTTTAACACTTCTGTTTTTGCCTTTGATAGATCACCCTCTAGTGCAACGTTAGCAGCTGTTAAAATGGTGAACACTGAACAATGACTTTACCCAAAAATTCTAAATTGTTGTAACTTAAGATATTCTTATCTTCACCTTTCCCAGTACTTGTATTCTCCCTAAGATCTGCAAAAGTTCACTGAATTGTCTACCATTCTAGAATCAGTAATCAGCCTCCTTGCCAATATATTCCAGGATTTGGTATTTTCAGCCTACTAATCATAGTGATAGTTCTTTGGTACACAAAACCACATACAGCAGAGGAAATTTTGCAAGGGCTGATAATCGATCTGGCAATGATTGCAAAGTTTGGTAAAGAGGATAGAACTGCCTGGAATTAGGAATGGCCGACTGCCTTTAGATAAGCAATAGTTCTTCCACTGTCTCAATTTACTCACAAAGTTCTTCCAACACCAATTTCCAAAATCTTTCTCTGTCCCCTTAAATGTACCACGAAGTATATGATAGGATAGGCATTTCATGTGGAATGCAAGTTACAGTTCCTGCCACCTCCTATCCTTGATAGTTAGTACCATCCAACCCATATTACCTCCACTCATTATTCGTACCAAAAAAAGATCCATCCATTATCATCTTTACATCAAGTTTCAACCCCAATGCCATTTTAAATATCTTTAAAACTCTACATAAGTTGTCAAATCTTTTGCTGAATAAAGTGTGTCAACTGTGAGAATGGCAAATGGATCAAACGAATTCTATTTTTACTTTCCAACATTCTGTATATAGGAGGAAGTTTCTACAGTTACTCTCACAGACCAAATAACTGCAGCAACTATCTCAATTATTTATTCTCATGATAGAAACCACTGCCAAAAAAAATCTTGAGCCATATAATTCACCACCCTATCGGGCTTACAAGCTTCACGAAATATATTCCAAATTTTCATCACAAAGGAGCACTGCAGCAATAAATGCTCCCATTTGTGCACAAAATATACCAAGAGGGAGCCCAAATTAAAACTCTTCTGTATTCTATCCTACTTTCACCTACAAGGAGAAGAGTACAAAGAGCAATCGCAGACAAAAGTGGAGATGACTTCACAAAGACCTAGTAATCTCTAGTCAAATGCTCAAGCAAAGAAGAAATAGAGAGTTCCGAGGAATTCTACATTCCACGACACAATCTGCTATCGGCCTTATCAATCAGACATTAACCATCAATCAGAGAGCTTAAAGAGAGCTATTCTTCAATTTCCATCTCATTAAGCTTCCTCCTCAACCCAAGTTCCAATAAACATCAGTATTATCCCCAAGATCCCCAGTTCTCTCTTTACCAAAATAGGTGACAACCGAAATGGCTTATTGAAGTGGGACCTCGATTGCTCAAGAATTGAGAGAGGGAAGGAAAACTATTTTTATCCTCCCATTCTCGCTTCTAATTTGTAAACATAATCTCAATAGGTGACTACCAATTTATAAGCTGACCTCAAAGACATCAAAATTTAGCACAAGTCCTCTTTGCCCTTTGGTTTTGTGATAATTATACGAAACCTCCTGCTTCAAACTAAATCTCATTACGGCTTCTTGATTAACATTATAGAAGTGCAACGATTGCATCTCTGCCTCTCTGAAAGTCAATAGACTGAGATTGAATTGATATTGAGGAATGCATATAGGCATAAGACAAGCACAAACTTATTCTCATAACGAGTTCTGTTTGACCACCAGGCAACTATAAGAAACTTCCAGATTCAAATCAGTTTTCAATTATGTGTGAGTTGGTTAATGGAAAAGGCTTTAATGAAGAAGCTTCAAATTAGTTTTCATGACTTTTTCTTAAAGAACTACCGTAAAGATGCAAATGTTGCATTGCTAACTCACTCAAAGTCAATAGATTGAGAGCATGTTAACATTGAGAATGCATAGAGGCAAAGATAGCACAAACTTATTCGTTGAGAACGTGGGTTATTTCATTAATGAATGCCTCTTTTGTTACCACGGTACTGTAAATTAAAAACCCTATCATAGATTTGTTATTGAAACTTAAGTCATTAAGTCGAGCAGGCATGTGGGTGCATGATCACACAACAACTGGCATGTGACAAAATCAATCACCTTCTCTTTCTTGAGCTTTAAAATCTCCTCTTCCAGGCGTGAGACCTTGTTCACCAATTCATTATGGTAGGCCTACATTTGAATTACTGGATCAGCTACAGTGCTTAACAGACCAGCAAAATATGAGAAATAAATAGTCCTTTAGATGAAAAGTTTCCCAAATAATTACCTGTTTTCTTGCTCGAGAGCGAGCAGCAGACTCCCTGTTCTTGATTTTTCTCCTTAGCCTCCGGTCTATAGTCTTCTCAAGTGTGTCTGAGGGATCCCTTCTCCGTTTTGGTGTCATTGAATCTGACAATGTGCCAAGTGAAGGCGATGGTGACAACAAGCACATTTTCTGTGAAAAACTCTGCTCTGCCATAGTATCAATGGCATCCAAGGCCATAATAGGACTTGGAGAAGCCTCAGCATAAATCCCTGCTTGTATCAAGAAATTCTCTAAAGTCATATCACCAAGTGTAGTCTCACTATTCTGACTTCTCAAATCTTCACGATTATTTTTCTTCTGCCCTTGCTGAATCTCCCTCCATACATCATCAACAGTCTTCCCACTTAACGCTCTGGCTAGTGTGAAACTGGCCTCGCGTTGAAGTGAAGATACCGAAGAGGAACTTTCATTCTCCATTCCCATGGATTGGTTAGCTTCAGCAGTCCAGATGTTATGAAGAAGCTCATCAAGGTTCATGCTCCCTACTGGCTTTCCCGTTTCACCTAACTGGTTTTTAACCTCATCAAGAGTAAGACCGTACCATGAGTTTTGTCTTATTAATGGGGCAGGTTGTAAATGAGACTGTTGGCCGTTCAACTGAGAACCCATCGTCTGAATCCCCATCCAGAACGCTCTCAAAAACCAACCTTGAGGATTGACCTATCATCGTGACAATTATGATTTAACTATTAGCCGTATAACAATGACACCCCCTCACTTATTTAGCTTCCTAAACTGTATGAACATTCATAATTAAGTAAAAACTAATTTAAGCACCGACCCTCCAGTTTAAGGTGTAAAAAACGAAGGCTACAATCACAACAACGAAACTAAGATTTCTATTTCCTCGAAACCAAACGGAATTCACACAAGAAATCAATATGAACATCTGAAACTGAACCAGAGAGAGCCACGATCGTATTGCTGCCTCTCCATTTCCCACTTCATCGAGGATCATAAAAACCACTAACATAAACACAAACATCCCGGATCAATTGTTTTGCATCGCTACAGCAGGAGGTTCTTAAAAACCCAAATAACAAAAAAGGAAAAGAAAAACACCCATGAAAGAAGACGAAAGAAGAACAATAAGTTGGAAAGAAAGCGATTAGAAGTACGCACCTGTGGCAGTGAGGAAACGAATAGATAGATCCGATCTGGGACGACAAGTGGAAGGAAGAAAATGGGGTGTGAATAATTTTTCGTTCAACTTTCCTGATTTGTCACACACGTAATTTCCGAATCAGGGAAAGAAAATCGGAAGGAAAATTGATGAGATGAAGCTGAAGGGAACTCACTGAATCTTTTCGCTTTTTGTCACTTTCGGAATTCGGTATTTCGATTTTCACTTCGCTTTTTGGGGTCTCGAACCGATTTCGGCTGCTCGAATTTAATGAAGATTTTTTTTTTTTTAAAAGAGAGAATTTAATGAAGATTTTTTGGATGCAGCTTCGCTGCGCTGAATAGTCGATGAATTATGAGAGAAATTATATGCGTGTTCTATTGGTTCTCTCTCTTGGTTGAGTTGGACGATATTTGAGAGATTTATGCACGGATGATCTTCTAAAATAAGTGGAAATAATGTCTCACTTTTTCAAGAGAATGATATATGTCATTTTGCTTGCGTCAGTTTTTCAGTAACATTATCATTTACTCTACTCTAACATCGCTCTCTCACGATAGTCTCGCTCCCTCTCTAATCTCAACTTCGCTTTCGCTCCCTCTCCAATTTCTCCCTCCAATCTCTTACTCTCTCTCTCATTTCTCTCTCCAATCTCTTGCTCCCTCTCGCTCCAACCGTACCCTCTTAAATGCCTTAAATGTGCGTTTTCGAGAGTAAAATGGTAATTTTGCTAGAATGACGACGTTGAATTATATTTATTTTAGCATTTGAAGTTTGAACTTTGGTTCAAAACAACCCTTGAATACTATTTTTTTTGTCAAATTACGTAAAATGACGTGTTTGCATATGTATTATTGCTTGTATGAATATATTTGAACATGTACATTGGAAAATCAATAAAAACACATGCAAACATGTCATTTTTCATCTTTTAATTTACTGGGAAAAATACCTTTTTTGGTCCATAAGTTTGGAGGAATAGGTGTGTTTGATTCTGAGTTTTCAAAATGGACCATTTAGTCCCTAAGTTTTAAGAATAACCTTTTTAGTCTCTCAGTTTTGAGAAATAAGTTTAAAAAGGCCTCTCATATAATTTTTTTCAACTTTTAAATTTTTTTTTTATATTTAATGGTTTTTAAATTAAAAAATATATATATTTTTTATTATTTTAAAAAATTGAAAAAAAAAAATATGAAAGACTTTTTAAACTTATTTCTCAAAACTTATGGACTAAAAATACCCATTTTGAAAACTTAGAAACCTTTTAAACTTATCTCTCAAAACTCAATATTAAAAAGGTTCGTTTTGAAAACTGATTGTTTCTCAAAACTCAATGACTAAAAATGTCTATTTTGAAAACTTAGGTTTTTTTTTTTTAAGAAGTAAAACTTAGGGACCTTTTAAACATAATTATCAAAACTCATGGATTAAAAATGTCCATTTTAAAAACTTAAGGACCAAATGCACCTATTCCTCAAAACTCAATGACTAAAATTATATTTTCCCCTAATTTGTTCTATTTTGACATTGGTGTATAGGTAAATTGTCAAAGTGAACAATTTTAACTCTAAATTATCGAACATACCTTGAAGTTTGGGAGAAGGTCAATTATATTCAGAACTTTGAAAAGTTATATATATTTTTTAATCTTTGAATTTTGAAATTTGTTTCACTAATAAGATGAAAATTGATGCGATGGCCAATGTGTAAATAATTAAAAGGCATGTGTGATATCATTTACAATATCATTCACACGAATTAATATAGTGATTGGTAAAACTTGGTTATGCATATAATTCTATCTATATATTTTGAGGTGAAATAAATGGTAATAACAATATTTGTCTTATAGCCAACAATAGCACAATTCGGTAAAAATTAAACTCTTCAACATTGAAGGACATGATCAAAATCCACCCAAACGTTTAGGGGCCGTTTGTTTTTTGGTAATCAAGATAACCGAAATTTTCAGATGCCTGGAATTATATATGTCCGAAAATATAGATGTCTGGCATTTTAGATAACCGTGTTTGTTTTAAAGCAATAATTTATAGGGATGTTCAGGAATATTTAGATAACCATGTTTGTTTTGTAGGATTTCTGGACGGGAATGTCTTAAAATGATGTATTATTCCAACAATACCCTTTCCTGTCTTCAAATCATTTATATATTAATTTAATATAATTTAACTTGTATAACATTTTTTATTTTAATAATTTAATATTGTTATCAATTCAATTTGTATTAATTTTATATGTTATTTTGTAAAAACAATAATTTCTATTGTCTTAAGATTTGTATGAAAAAAATAGAATTAAGTATTAATTTCAATTTGAACTTGAACTTGAATTACTTGAACTTATTTTAAATTAGAAGAAGACAAATTAACAGTTTATTTTATATGTAAATAAAACATATAAATATAGTTAATTTCATATAATTGTTTATTAGTGAATGAATACACTAATTTTTTAAAATCCTAAAAAAAAAAAGAAAAATAAAGAAAATTGATGAAAGAAAATATAAAAAACGAATGACCAAAACGTCAATAGTCGATTCCCTTAACATGGGAATCTTAGAAACCCATGTATCAGGAGAGCATCCAAATCTTCTTAGATGTCTCTCGTGTGGGCATCCCAAGATGCCTAGGCATCTTACATCACCACAAAACAAACGGGGTAATCGAGATGCCCATTCCATGAAAATCTTGGATTACCGCGAAACAAACGGCCCCTTAGGGGTATTTCTATTTTTTTTCTTTTTCTCCAGCAATATGTGGGGGTGGGTTCTGAGCCTCTAACATTATCTATGAGTTATATGCAAGTTGGTGAACATTTTAAGTGGTTAAAATATTTAAAAAACATTATATTCTCGACCAAACAATTAGTGATTTGATTCACCACCTTCAAATATTATTTAACTAAAAATAAAAACATTTAATCTTTCTTTGAGGATGAGATTTAAATTTTCCTTCTTCACATGAGTGTGTACTAAAATAGTGTATACGTGTGCATTATTTAAGGATGGCCTTTTTATTCATTAAAATTTTATATTTTATGTTTATGATGGATTATAAATTTTGTGTTTCCAAATTTTGAATTTAGTTTTATATTACTCCTCGGGAGATGAATGACCATTTTTAATTGAGCATGTTTTTTTTTTCATTTGAAAAACGGCCAATTACTATTTTTAGTAAGTTTCGTTTACAACCCAACTCGAACGAAAATACTCAAAACGAAATCTAAATCCAGTGGACCACCAAATTCAAATACAATGTAAATCCAGTCAACTATAAATTCAAATACAAAGAAAATCTAGGGTTTGCACTAAATTTAAGTGCACATTGAGAACCAATCCCATTCAAATTTAACAAATGTAACAAATATAACAAATAAATAGCTTGACTTTATAAATTAATAATAGAGGGATAGTTGTAGAATTAAAAAAAAAAAAAAATTGTTGAACTTTTACCTTAAAAACAACTTGAATCATTGATAACAAAATCAACAAAAATGGCATGAATTAAGGGAGAGAATTGTAGAGTTAAAAAAAAACGGTTAACTCTGTGTATTTAAATTACTAAATTCATTTACACACAAAACCCTGTTTTCTTTTCTAAACCTTTACTATGTTCAATGACCTAAAGTGTATTTAGTAAACTTGGAGATAATTTCAATCATCTTGGGAATGGGGGAAAATCATTACTCACAAATGTGACTAGAACATTAAGTTTATAAAAAGAAAAATTATGCAAATACAGTATATATAAGTTAACTAACCTACCAGGCAACATGCAAATAATTTCAGTATGGTAAACATCAAATCATCTAAAAAACGAGAAGAAATCATTACTCACTATTTTCCTTAAGCTTAATTCGAAAATTGGGATTTAGAAAATAATAGACATGCAACGTTTCTATCCTCACAAAGCCTAAATATTGTCGGTTTACCATAAATATTATTATACAAGGATAGACAATTAATTTTTCCATTATTATGAAATGTAAGCTTACTATTTATGCAATCGATGAGTTGTTCGAATGAACAATTTGAATCCACACAACCCATCATACCATATAGAAAGGAGAATAGAAGATATCTAGTTTTGAAAAGAAAGAGCAAGGACTACATTAATGAACAAAAAAAAATGAATGTGATTTTAAAAAAATGAATACAATCATGCAAATCATACCTATGATCACCTACGGTGTTGGAAGAAACCGTGAACCAACAAATGATAACTTTAATCCAAAAGAAGAGAGAGAATCAATGTTGTAAATATCTACGAAAACCAAAGTAAAAAACGTATATTTTGGTAGTTCCCTGCAAATGGAAAGAGGGATGATTGATTATGTAACCATCATTTCCTTGATCCATGGAATTGACCATTTTTCAAAACTACACCGTAATTTTGGTCATTTTTAAGGATATCCCTTACTCTTATTATTATTATTATTATTATTATTATTATTATTATTATATAAATCATTTATATTTTACTAGTCTTTTTTTTTTTTTTGAAAAAATATTTTACTAGTCTTTTAACACGTGCTTTGCACGTGAATATCCAATTATTTTTATCATATTTTATGATATTATCATTTCATTTTACCATATATTAATATTGTTTTTTTAAAAACGTTGAGCATGTATCTAACTTTTGTATATGTTCACACGTAACTTCGGGGATGGAGACACGTGGAATAAACAATATATTTGTATTTATGTAATATGTGTGTGGGTGTACAATCTCTAACTTTAATCATCTGATTCTCTCTCTTAAATATATAAACTTTGGTCTCTAGCTTGTTGATCTTCTTGGGTTGGTTTGTTGAGCTTCTTGGATGATCGGCCTGCTAGGTTGATGATCTCTTGGATCGACTTGTTAGCTTGTTGATCCTCTTGGATGATCGGCATGCTGACTTGATGATCTCTTGGATCGGCCTGTTGGCTTGATGATCTGTTGGATCGGCTTGTTAGCTTGTTGATCCTCTTGGATGATCGGCCTGCTGACTTGATGATCTCTTGGATCGGGCTGTTGGCTTGATGATCTGTTCGATCGGTTGGCTTGGCTTGTTGATCTGTTGGATCGGCCTGTTGGCTTGATGATCTGTTGGATCGGCTTGTTAGCTTGTTGATCCTCTTGGATGATCGACCTGCCGACTCTGGACTCTAGCAGAATGCTGGACTCTGAGTTCTCTGACTCTGTCTCCAAATCTCCCCTTAAATGAATGGTGGTCTCATCTATTTATAGAGTTTGATGGACCTCGTATGGGTTTGGGCTTGGGTCCAATTGCCACATGGCATAATTTGATTGGACTTGGCTTATGTCATCCGGTCGATCAATAATAAACAAGTGGCACTATTTGATTTGCCAAATTTTGATGTCTATTAATTTAACTTAGGGACACATGTAAATTTGTAATTGGTACCAAATTTATTTTATCATTGATTTAATTAATGATGTGGCAATTTGTGATTGACCGAAATTTCTCATTCAACAGTATCATTTATACTTCAATGGAATAAATGATTTATAAAGTAATATATGATTTCTCAAACAACACTATTTCGCAATTTATAAAAAAAGAAAAAAATAGTTTGCTAGACTTTTTTATGCTTTAGAGAAGAAAACTGAGAGAGAAAGGGAAAAAAAACACAAAATTTTAAGTCTTTTTTTTTTCTTTTATAAACCTATGAAGTTCAAAATTATTAAAATTCGAAAACTTTTAAATTTTCATTATATAATTAAAGATAAATTCATAAATTATTTTACAATTCATTTTTAACAATATATTGAAAAAAATTGTAATATTCTATCTTTCCACATCCTTGTATTAAAGAGTTGAGAGACCTATTTATATGGTTGTAGAAGATAGAGAATTTCAAAAGTCTTTAAATTTCATTATTTAATTATAATATAAGACAAATTCATAAGATTTAAAGATAAACTTATTTCAAAAAAAATAAAATTTAAAGATAAACTCATAAACTTTTAGAATTTATACAAAATAAATGATAAACTTTTCATATTAAAGTTATTCATATTCTAAAGATTCACATTAAAAAAATAAAATAATTATTAGATTATACTTTCTCAAGAGTCCGAGAGAAAATAATGAGAAGAATGAGAGCGAGAAAAAAGTGGAATTTGAAGAATTTAAGAAAGTATTTCAAGAAAGTGGAAAGAGAGCGAGAGAAATGAAAATTTTGGTAGTTACGCTTAAAACATAGTTACGCTTAACTTCAATGGGTAGGATATCATCTTTAAGCTTTTGTTTTCACATATCTTCAAGTTTTTTTCTTAAATTACAAATTTACAATGGATCAACATTATTGTAAAAAAAAATGTTAGATAAAGTAATCCAAACAATTATTAAAAAAAAAACAAAAATCCAAACAAAACAAAAATTATTACAAGGCAAAGGAAGACAATGAATAAAAGAAGAAAGACAAACCTACACATCATATCATAGATCATAGAGAAATTCAAATGCTTGTAGATAAATGTTGAAGAGAGCTCTATTTATATTTGTAGGAGATAAAAGTTACAAAACCTTTGAAATTTCACCATTAAACATACTTATAATAAACTCATAAATTTTAGAAATTAAATTATAGAAATAAATATATAGAACATTTCACATTCTAACCTCTCAAATATTTACCTTTGCTATTTATTAAATTAAAGAAAACCTACATGGGTAGGTTATATATAAATGTGAGAATGTGAAAAGATGTTAAATAATCAATGTTAATTTAATTGTGTATTTGTAATTAAATAATAATAAGTGATAAAACAATTCTAAAAATATATAATTAATTAAAAAAAATAGAAAACTGCTTTTTTTTTTATAACACAAAAAATAGAAACTGTTAGTTGTACGTCGGTGTGTAGTTTTTTTTTTTTTTTTTTTTTTTTTTTAAATTTTAAAATAATATTAAAATTAAATATATATATATATATATTTAATAATTATTATTTTAAACTGTTATTTTATTATTTAAATTAAATATATATATATATATTTAATAATTATTAATGGCATGCTTCGTAAATTTAAGATTTGATAAAGGGGTAAAATAGTCTAAAAATGATTTTCCTCCTTAGCCACTTTTTAAGGTAGTAATAATAATAATAATAATAATAGTAATAATAATAATAATAGTCATAATAATAATAATAATAATAATAAGATAAGATAAGATAAGATAAGATATGATATGTATGATGGATTATAAATTTTGTATTCCCAATTTTTGAATTTAGTTTTACATTTACTCTTATTATTATTATTATAAATTATTTATATTTTATATGTATGATGGATTATAAATTTTGTGTTCCCAGATTATGAATTTAGTTTTATATTACTTTTATTATTCATTTGTTATTTTGTCACTTGTTTAACAAACAAACAAAAAAAAAAAAAAAAAAAAAAGGAAAAGAGAAATGAACATGGTAAATCAACGTACAAAATCATCCCACCAATTTAAATGCAATGCTAGGTAGATGTTTTTGTCCACAATATTTTTACGTGTGTTTAAATTTAGTTTCCATTTTTTAAAATTTCAATTAAGTCTTTTATGTTTTGACATTTTTTATTGGTCAAAATACGAGTTTGATCACTGTACATGTCCTTTAAGTTTCATTTTATTTTAGTTCATTTTTATAAATATTCAAATCTCATGACATACGTGTTGGTTTATTGTTGACTCGTCTAAAAAAAAGTTTCTATTAGCCTTCCTTAAACTTTGGAAATATGTTCAAATTGTGCCTCTCATGGAAACCATCAGTGTTATTTAACCAAGTTCGATACAAATTAACTACAGACTAATAATATATACTAATTTTAATATTTATTGAAAGTACACTGACTAGAACATCCGAGGAATGCTTGTATATCGCATTTTCTTTTCTTTTTTTTCCAACTCATTTGATATGGGATTTTTAAGAGAACCATAATGATAAGAAGAATAAATGTATAAAAACTAAGGAAGGGGAGAGACGTCGACGCTGGAGTTGGGGAAGAGGTGGTTGGAAGACAAAGGGAGGAGAGTCTCTGTTTAAGTAATTAACATGTCGTCCATAGTAATTGACATATACCTTAAGAGATCAAAGGTTCGAATCTCCTGAACTAAATAAACATAGATATAACTATTTCTTATAACTTGGGACAAAATGAAACTTCGCCCAAAAGTCAACTACCAAAAAGATAAATGATTCTTAGGGCGTGTTTCGCCCGCAAGGTTGTGAAGTAGGAGTTAGATGAAGTTAATAACTACATTTAATTCTTTCTTCGGCCTAAGGACATATACAATAATACCCAATTGTGGGATCCACAAATATTACAATATTCTAATGTGAGTCTTCAAATCCATTAACCGTTAGTAAAATATTTTATCGTGGGTCTCACAAATTTTTCAACTCTGTATTTTACCATTTTTTTTTATTTTTATTTTTTAAAACCTTACTGCTTACCGGCTAAAAACCTATTTTTCTCCTCCTTTTCCGAATATTTTCGTCGTCCGTACGCAGAACTCGGTAGTCTTTTCTTGAACCATCCTTTCTTCTTTTCTAAACCCTATTTGACGTTCAGCGCCACTCCCTCCCATTACCAGCTACTACACCCGCCCCGCCGCACGCCGCCGCTCCTCGCCGACGTAGTCTCAGCGGCTTCCGCCGCACGCTACACTCTCAGCTGCCGCTGACGAACTCGCCGCCGCTTCCTCCTCACACTTTCTCGTCTCTCCGAGCAATCAGAGTTACTTATCTCTGTTGTTTTGTTTTTCCTTCTCAAAACAGAAATAGTAGTTCAGCCCCTAACCCGCGGCGTCGGTGAGATCGCGCCGCCGCTCATTTTTTTAGATCCAACCCCAAGGTTTTGATTTTTTTTTGTTTATTTATTCTGTTCACCCACGAAGAAGAAAATCAAAAGAAGCAATTTTTTTTTTGTTGATTTATTCGTCATCCAATGTTCAACCAATCCAAATGAAACCATAAATCTAAAAAGGCATCTGAGATTAGGGGAAAAATAACAGATTGAATCAATAGATAACTAACCTGGAATTTGCTTGAGTGACGTTTTTGCTTGAATATAGACGAAACTATCAATGCATATGAACTGGTGTAGGGAGGTGTGAATTTGAAAAAAAAGATCTCTTACAGAGTAAAATTGGGAACGTATTTTTTTAAGTTTGCCAAATAAACTGATTTCAGATTCTTTTTTGTTTTATCTTTTTGACATCCAAACAGGTGGAATGATTTCAAATCCAAACTGATTTGAAATCCTCCCAAATTCAGGGGTTCCAAACAGGGGGAAGACAAAGTATCGTTTTGGAGAAGAGAACTCTTCAGAACAGTCGCATAGTCTGTGGCCGTGCCGCAATAGTACAAAAGGCAGCTCCTTCCCTCTCGCTAAATCGCATGCAGCTGTTGTATATTGATTGAAAATTGCTTCAGGTTTGCATTTGGAGTTCCAAGAAGAAGGAACACGAGGGAACAAGAAAAGCAATAATCTGCATATTGTAGAGTAAAGGAAAAGAAATTTTGTTTATTTTTTTTGTAAGGATTTGTGGTTTTAGGGGTTTTCTTAGAACTAGATAAAATGGGTGACCTCGAAACTCAAAGAATTAGAAACATATGTATATTGGCACACGTTGACCATGGCAAAACAACACTTGCTGACCATCTTATTGCCGCCTCGGGGGGTGGTTTGATTCACCCGAAGATGGCGGGCCGCCTCCGTTTCATGGATTATCTTGACGAGGAACAAAGGCGTGCGATTACCATGAAGAGCTCCTCGATTGGTCTACGGTACAAGGAATACTCTATAAACCTCATTGATTCGCCTGGCCATATGGATTTTTGTAGTGAAGTGTCGACTGCTGCTAGATTGAGTGATGGGGCATTGGTTTTGGTTGATGCCGTGGAGGGTGTGCACATTCAAACCCATGCCGTTTTGCGACAGGCTTGGATTGAGAAACTTACACCGTGTTTGGTTCTTAATAAGATTGATAGGTTGATATGTGAGTTGAAGTTGAGTCCTATGGAAGCGTATACTCGTTTGTTGAGGATTGTTCATGAAGTTAATGGGATAATGAGTGCGTATAAGTCTGAGAAATATCTGTCTGATGTGGATTCTATACTCGCAGGTTCTTCAGGTGAGGTAAACGATGAGAATCTTGAGTTTATTGAGGATGACGAGGAAGATACATTTCAACCACAGAAAGGGAATGTGGTATTTGTGTGTGCTTTAGATGGGTGGGGATTTGGAATTAATGAGTTTGCTGAGTTTTATGCTTCAAAACTTGGGGCAAATGTATCTGCGTTGAAGAAGGCCTTGTGGGGTCCTCGGTATTTTAATCCAAAGACGAAGATGATAGTTGGAAAGAAGGCCATGGCTGGAGGAAGTAAAGCTCGGCCTATGTTTGTTCAATTTGTGCTTGAAAGACTTTGGGAAGTTTATGGTGCTGCTTTAGAAACTGATGGGAATAAGGAGGTGCTTCAAAAGGTTAATAGCACATTTAATTTGAATATACCAGCTCGAGAACTTTCTAATAAGGATCCAAAGGTGGTTCTCCAAGCTATTATGAGTCGATGGCTTCCTCTTTCAGATGCAATATTATCAATGGTTGTGAACTGTATGCCTGACCCAATTGCTGCGCAATCATTTCGAATATCACGATTGCTTCCAAAGAGGGATATCATTGATACTGGAGTTGGCATCGATGTGCTAACTGAGGCAGATCTTGTCAAGAAATCCATTGAAGCTTGTGATTCAAGGCCTGAAGCTCCATTTGTTGCTTTTGTGTCCAAGATGTTTGCAGTGCCATTTAAAATGCTTCCACGTAGGGACAATCACGGTGAGACTACTAATATTTCAGCTGATGATGGGGGAGATGGTGAATCAGATGAGTGTTTCCTTGCATTTGCAAGGGTATTTAGTGGGGTTCTTCATTCTGGGCAGAGAGTTTTTGTGCTTTCGGCTTTATATGACCCAACAAAAGGGGAATCAATGCAAAAGCACATTCAGGAGGCTGAGCTGCATTCATTTTATCTAATGATGGGTCAAGGCTTGAAACCAGTGGCCTCAGTAAAAGCAGGAAACCTTGTAGCAATTCGTGGTCTTAGCCATCATATACTGAAAAGTGCAACTCTTTCATCCACTAGAAATTGCTGGCCTTTCTCAAGTATGGCATTCCAGGTTTCACCAACTCTTAGAGTTGCGATTGAGCCATCTGATCCTGGAGATATAGGTGCATTGTTGAAAGGCTTAAGGCTTCTAAACCGAGCAGACCCTTTTGTAGAGGTAACTGTTTCAGCAAGGGGAGAACATGTACTTGCTGCAGCAGGAGAAGTTCATCTTGAGAGATGCATAAAGGATTTGAAGGATAGGTTTGCCAGGGTAAACTTGGAAGTCTCTCCACCTCTTGTATCGTATAAAGAGACAATTGAAGGAGAGGCATCTGGTGTGTTGGATTATTTTAAGGTGTTATCTGAAAGCACAGAGTGTGTTACTAAGAAAACCGCAAATGGTAGATGTATCGTCAGAGTGCAGGTAATGAAACTTCCACCTGCTCTAGCTAAAGTACTTGATGAAAATTCTGACGTACTGGGGGATATTATTGGAGTCAAGTTGGGGCAGAACTATAAAAACTTGGAAACAAAGAGATCAAGTTTGAGAGAAAACGAGAATCCAGTAGAAGCATTAAAAAAACTCGTATTAGATGCAGCATATAGTAATATATCTTCAAAGGATGACCATGAAGGTAGTCGAGCTGACAAACAAAATGCACTGTGGTTGAAGCTTCTTAAGCGAATATGGGCCCTTGGACCTCAGCATATTGGTCCTAACATTCTGATTAACCCAGATCCTAAAGTAAAGGATTCTGATTGCTCCGTGCTAATTCAGGGGTCGCCTCATGCATCGGAGAGGTTGGGTTTTGTGGATGATTCTTCAAATAGTGACTTGGATTCTGAAACATCTTTGGTAGGTGATACAGCTTCTGTAGCATCACCAGATGGAACTCAGACACTATGCATGGAAGCAGCATTTCTCGAGAACAGTGTTCTATCTGGGTTTCAGCTTGCCACATCGGCTGGGCCCTTATGTGATGAACCTATGTGGGGGTTGGCATTTATTGTTGAGGCCTCTATTTCTTCACCGTCTGGGAATTCAGATGAATCTGAAGCTCCCTTCCAACCAGAGAATAATGCTATCTTTTCTGGACAAGTTATGGCAGCTGTAAAGGATGCCTGTAGAGCAGCTGTACTTCAGAAGAAACCACGGCTTGTTGAAGCCATGTACTTCTGTGAGTTGAACACTCCCACTGAGTATTTGGGTCCAATGTATGCTGTACTTGCTCGAAGGAGAGCCCGGGTTTTGAAAGAAGAAATGCAGGAAGGTTCACCTTTGTTTACTGTGCACGCATATGTGCCAGTTTCAGAAAGCTTTGGTTTTGCAGATGAGTTGAGGAGATGGACTTCTGGAGCAGCAAGTGCTCTTCTAGTGCTTAGCCATTGGGAAGAACTATGTGAAGATCCTTTTTTTGTCCCGAAGACAGAAGAAGAAATTGAAGAGTTTGGAGATGGTTCTAGTGTGCTTCCCAACACAGCAAGAAAGCTCATTGATACTGTAAGACGGCGTAAGGGTCTTCCAGTGGAAGAAAAAGTCGTGCAGCATGCAACAAAGCAGAGAACTCTGGCTCGGAAAGTATAGAGATAGATTATTTGTTTTTTTTTTTGTTGTAAGATTACTATAAGGTAATACATCCTTAGATCCTTATTCAAACCTTTTCTTTCTTCTTCTTTTCCTTTTGGTTCCCTGGAGGGGGCGGGGGAACATAGTATATAATACTTATCGATTGTAAAATTATTGTTGGTGGAACACTTCTAACTTCCAATTCTTTTTTATTTATAAAGTTTTAATCAATTTTGGAACACTTCCAACTTCCGATCCTTTTTACTTTACACTATACAATTTGGCCGTATTTTGTACAGCAAGTGTATTTCTTTTTCATAAGAAATCAACTTTTTGTTACCTAGGAAAAGTACAAAAGAACAGAGAGGAGATAAGTATCATCTCACCCTAGGCCAATGGAGTTTGAAACTCCCGTTGGCATCTGTCAGGGAAATTATAACTCCAATCCGTTTTATTTATATAGTAGCCATAAAGTGTATGCATAGGCTTCGGCTTTCCTGTCTGACAGATTCCTGCTTACGCAAGAGATTTTCAGTCACCTTCAATCCTAATTCAACATGCTTCATTGGTATGCGACCTCGACCTGGTCCATCTGGAGTTTGCTTGGGAAATAATTTTTGGAGGTTGCTCCCCGACTAGGCCATCCGAGTCTTCCTGAGGTTTGGAGTACAACACCCTTACCAGGTTGAAAGGTATAAAGGGCATCCATTTATTGCTTATGTTTGGAACATTTGTTCTTGTTCATGTGAAAATTAATGGTATGATATATAGGAAATCTGGGTCATACACTGTAAAACTATGTTTTTATTTTAATTTGTTTGGAGGATTTTAGAACTTCATATATCATGCAAATGAGCATAAAGAAAAAAATTCTCTCTCGCACATTTTTCTCTAGATGTTAAATTGTTTTTGATAGATCAGACCAACGGTAATAACAATGATCACAATGATCATAAGTAAGCCAATTGGCTTAGTCCAGAAACGGACTCCCAGGATCCTCAATCCAAAAAAGTGACCCAACTACGAAGTTGATATGACTGACTTGTTAGTTCGATGAGATATCTAATAAACTGTCTTAGAATGCAAAGAGTCTTCCTCTCAAAGTCTTAACTTTAGCTCTCAACTCTTAGACATGAAGCTTGAGAAACAGTGACTAAAGCATGATATCGTTGATATCATTGAAGGTCCAGATGACAAAGTTGATCTGGAATTTCAAAGTTCCTCGTAGGTAAAAATCTTTCTCTGGTCGTTGGTTCACAGGAGTTTAAATATGCTGGAGAGATTGCAAAGGAAGCGGTGTCCACAGCTCTTTGCCCTCAATTTGCTCGTTTTGTATGGCCAGGGAAGGGTCTTTGGATCATGGTTTTTCCATTGTTCTTTTGCAAGACAGTGCGGGGAGAGGATCTTTAACCTTTTTGGCCTGCAAGTCTGTCTTCCTTGACAAGTGGGTGGAAGTTGAAAAGAAAAGCCTAGATTTTATGGAGGTTTGTGTCGAGAGCCCTTTTATGGGGTTTATGGCTGGAATGGAAAAAGAGGATTTTTTAGGATAATTCTCTTGTTTTTCACTTTTTGGTCTTTTGTGCAGCTAAATGCATCCCGGTGGTGTCACAACTATAGTAAATTCTTTTGTAACTACCCTCTCTCGATGATTCTTCTTGATTGGGAAGTCTATCGTAAGTAGCCCCTTGGGAGGGGGAGCCCTCTTCCCCTGGCCCTTAGGATGTTTCTTTTTCTCTCTTGCTATCAAGTATCTCAAGTTTCTTTTCAAAAAAATAAAAAATAAATCAGCAAAATCTTATCATACATATGTATGAACTCTAGAGGTCTGTAAAGGTTGGCTTTATAAATCCAATACACACGTGCTCTGGGTTTCAGCTGCTTTTTGGCCTTTCTAGGAGTTGAAGAAGGCCCTGCAGTCTATTTGCTAATGTGTTTAGTTTTCAAGCTATTTAGTATTTACCTCGAAAGGGTCACAGCATTCTTAGATACAATCTCCTGAGATTGTGAAGAATATACTATCTACCACAGTTTTGGGCTTGGAGGTTTCTTGATAGAGAAAATTCTTGCATGTCAAGTCATGTTTCTTCTTCTGAAAGATGCTTGAAGTTTTCTTTTCTTGGGAGATCTACCTAGATGGCTTTAACATGTTTCTTGGTTCAATTGTAATAATAGAATCCATGAATTTCCAATTCAGCTAAGCTTATCTCTTTTCTGGTTGGCTGACTGGAGAAGAGAAAAAGGGGTCCCTGGAAGCTTGCAGCAAAGTTGGTTGTGGCACTTGTTGGGAGTACATCAGTTATGGCTGATGCAATGAAGGTGGCTGCAGAGGTATGTACACATGATCTTATACCCCTTTTGTAATTTCATACATCAACGAAATTGTTTCTTATTAAAAAAATAATAAATTATGTGCATGTGTTTTTCTAATGTAATGACGTTCTAGCACCTTGTAGGTTTTTACATGAAACATCTTGTAGATTTGTTCCAAAACATTCTGTGATGGGGAAGCGAACAATCGCGACCAACACAATTGATACATTTACCTTTTTCTCCTTCTGAATTCTTTTTCCTCCCTCTCCTTGGTTCTCTGTAATGATGGACGAGGAGGGTGACTGGCTCAACGTCGTATTTCAGCAGATCGGGGTCGGTTCGTGTTCTTGAATGGAAAAAACACGCATCCTTATTGCAAAAGTTAGCGAGGCAACGACATTCGAATATGTGGACAGGAAACCCTTCTCTGTTTGGTACAGCCATGAAACTTTACAACAGCTCTAAGAAGCCTATTCAGTTTTATCAGAGGAGAGAAAACTAACTTCTTACATTGCAGGAGGAATGTACATTCCTGATAACAAAGACAAGGAGGTGTGTCATTTGGTTCTGTTAAAGAACTGGTATTGCCTATATCTGAAGTGAAGAGAGTTGATAAGAGTTTCGGTTTAGCGACTTGACTTCATCTGAAATTCTGAATCTCGGCTTCTCGAAGAGCGAGCCTCCCTGAGTTTTGAAGAAAATCAACAGCGTTTGGCCAAAGGTACATTTCTAGTCATATGCTAGCTTTTATTCTCTGAAATGATGCACACATGTAGACTGTGGTTAAATGGTTTAGCTAGAATCTCAAGTCATTTAGAGGATATTTGACAGGGTAGTATAGTTTCTAAAAACTGCTTTTGAGAACTGTGAATGGGTAGTTCATAATGTTCAGGTTATTATTCTAATATTTAGAATCTGTAATTTTAATGTAGGAACATTTTCCGATGTTGAAAATTAAGTTTGTTTTCTCACCATTTCTTTATAAGGGTGTTCGTGTTTGTTAAAGAAACCTTTGAATTTTGAGTCAAATTCCAAAAACAAAAACAAGTTTTTAGAAATGAAACGACTTTTTGTAGTTTTCAAAAACTTTGGTTGATTTTTTAAAATATTGGTAGAAAGTAACTCATAGATGGAAATAGTGTTTAGAAGTTTTACATGAAAATAAACTAAGAGGAAGAAATTTTGTTAACTGATTTTTTGTTCTGAAAAATAGAGTATAGTTTCTAAAATTCTCCAAGTAGTGTGTTAGCAGATATTTTTGTGGGAGTAGTTTTGGTTATTTTTGCTCGTCGGTGGTCGAAATCTTCTTAGGCATATTTTATTCTTTTGGCCCTTGTAATATTAGGATAGTTTGCTCTTTTTCGTTGTTCGGTTTTCTTTTCACTCTCTCGGGGAGTTTGTATCCTTGAACGTTTTTTTCGTTTGTTTCTATAAAACTAATGACTTTCTTACTGGAACTCAAGTGAAAATCTGTTTGAAAGTTGAACTTGGATGTGTTAGTTTGCAGTGTAAGATGCACTTGTGGCTGTGGTGATCTTGTTGACTAATTGATGGCTAAATTATATTCCCATTTGGTTTCTTTCAGCTTTTCATAATTAATCATTTGGGCACAAAAAATGCCATAAATTCTCTATGGTCCCTTGGCCTTTCCACATCTAGAAAAAAAAAATTATTGTATTTTCTTCTATTTTTTACTACTTTATATGATGATACTAATTTGTCAAAAAGAAGATATGACTTATGATGCTTCCATTCTTCCATCTTTTTGATAGCAAAATTAAAGTTTAAATGTACTTTATGATGCTTTATGGAATATGAAAAGTAAATAACATATTTTTTAAAACAAATTTTAGGGTTTGCTAATTCTAGAAAGTTGTTTCAAATATTCTTCAACTCATACCATCATCTAAATATGCTTTTTTTTTTTTTTTTTGTTAAATTACTATAGATTTACTCTTGAAACTTTTGAATTTTTTTAAAATTTATGAATTTACTCTACCTAAAATTGAAAATTTAAAGTTTGTTAATAGATCAATCAATTTTTAAGGATTTTGAATTTGTTAAGAGATTTGTTAGACACGAAGTTGAAAGTTCGAGGACGGTTAGATACTTTGAAACTTTATAGACTAAACTTGTAATTGGACTGAATTGGTTTTTTAAAAAATTACCATTATTTTTTTCACTATTTATTTTAAGGGTAAAATTTAACAAGAGTACAAATTTTATAAATTCCAAAATCACAAGAGGACATGGGAACATTATTTTAGGAAGCATCCTCTCTCTCCATGAATGTGGACAAAATACATGAAATGACCATTTCCAAATTTATCTTTATAAAACTTTAGTGTCTTTTTCTATCAAATCATCTAATCTAGCCATTTCTAAGGACAAATTACAATTTCTTTAAAAAAAGAACAGTGAGAAAATAGATAAGATAGAGACTTGGACTTTGTTGACTTTTTTAATGTATGAACCATGGCGCGTTTTAAATAATTCCAATTTTTATGTATGAACAATATCGCGCTTCAAAAATTCTAATTTTCTTTGAATATGACGTAGAAATAAAATATTTTTCAAGATTGTGATGCACAAGTTTTATGAATTAAGTTCCAACTATGAAAAAATATGTATATGTTTTTAATATAAAATATTGAGTATTTATGAAAAACATATAGTAGTTATTTAAACTTTTGTGTAATAACGAATGGAATAAAACAGATATATTCACTCATTCAATTTGTAATTACACTGAATATAAATGGTAAAGGAGACCCAAATTTATGTGTGAAAATTAAAGAATATTTTGCTTTAATTTCTTTAAGAAATATCAATTTTTCTATTGTGGTATGACTTTTTAAAAATTATTTATTAAAAAAAAAAGTTCTTGGTTCTTTCTCTATGTAATACAACATTCCAATGGGAATAGCTCTAAAGAATATCCTTTTTATTATTCTTTTTGAAGAAAAAAAAAACAGAGGTGAATAAAAAGTTATGGAAATAAAGCTCTTTCTTATTTATTTATTTATTTTTAATTAAAAGAACTTTCAAATTGCGTTGTTATTGTCAAAAAAAAAAAAAAAAAAAAAAAAAAAAAAAAAAAAAAAAAAAAAGCGTTGTTGAAAGAGAAGAAGGAGGAGGTATATAGATAAATTTTCGGGAGATATAAATAAATAGATTTTTTTTAGAATAAATAAATAGAAAATTTGACCTTACATATAAATACTTGATTAATTAGAAGAAAAACTATTTGAAGTTTGAAATAAATACTTAATTAATTAGAAGAGATACTATTTAAAGCTAAAACTTCCATATTAATTGATATATTAATAAACCGCTCTTGCAAGAAACTTCTCGATGATAAATAAATAAATTAAAAAAAAAAAAAATTATGACCAGAACCTTTGAATTTCACACGATTTCTTTAAAATTTTCCATTTCGAGGTAAATGGTCAAAAATTTTACATTTTTTTTATTAATATCTCAAGATTAAAAGCCTATCTTACTATTAAAATTTTGGAAAAATACTTTTTTTGTCACTTGAGTTTTGAGTAATATGTTTGTTTGGTCCCTCAATTTTCAAAATGGACATTTCTAGTCCTTAAGTTTTGAGAAATAGGAGTTTTTGGTCCCTCAATTTTTAAAATTGATCGTTTTAGTCCCTAAGTTTTTAAAATAAATCTTTTTAATCTCTTAGTTTTGAGAAATAGGTTTGAAATTTTTTTAAAATTATTATTTTTAAATTATTAACATGAAATAATTTTTAAATAATATATATATATATATATATATATATATATATATATATATAAATAATGATGAGATTTCTTAAAACAAGGATTAAAAATGTTCATTTTGAAAACTCAAGAACTAAACACACCTATTTCTCAAATCTTAGAGACCAAAAAGTTATTTTTCTCAAAAACATTTTATTTTCTTTTTCATTTTTAGCAAATGTCCAAACAATAATTTTAGTTACATTTATTTTTAAATTTTTATGCTTCAAAATTTGAACTAATTTTTTTAAAATTATTGATTTGGAGATAATTTCTTTTTCCTCCGATCTCCGTTTGATCATTAATTTTCAAACACACACAATCTTGAGTTTTTTTTTTTTTTTTTAATTTGTATTTTTTTAAAAAAAATTTATATATTTTTAATGAATCAACTTGGTTCGTGCCATTCGTGCAGGGAGAAATGCAACAAAATTTGTACACGTCAGCATATATATATATTTTTTTTCCCCACAACTTAACCGCACAATAATACCATTAACATTATTATAAATTTGTTGTAAAAAAAAACATTGTTATAAATTTTAATTTAAAAAGTCCGATTAACTATTGGTCGTTTTTTTTTTTTTTTTTTGAGAATATCGTTTTGATTGAAAAACTAAAAGAAAAAACAACAACTTTTTCTCAAAAAAAAAAAAAAAAAAGAAAAAAGAAAAGAAAAAAGAAAAACAACAACTAATCATGAATTTGAAATACAAACAATCATGTTAGTTGCTTTTTATCTTATTAATTTTAAAATGCAATAATAAATCATTGGTAAATTGTAAAAAATACTCCTGAACTACGGGATTTGTTTCAAAAATGCCCATAAACTTTAAAAAGTTTCAAAAATACCCCTAAACTTTACAAAATGTTTCAAAAATACCCTTACAGTAAATTTTTGGATGGGAACCGTTAAAAATGTTTTGAAAAAACAATGCCGAAAATCTAATCAAGCTATTGGGATGATGTGTTAAAAGAGAAGAAAGCTCCTAGTGTATGAATACATGAAAAATAGGTAAAGTTTCTCATTAATTTTCATGGAAAAAAAAAAATTACGGTGAGATAAGGAAAAAGAAAGAGAAGCATTTTCTAATAAGGTTATTTTTTAAAATGTTTTGAAACTTAAAAGTATTAATGAAACTGAAATTTGTAATAGTTTATATTAAAAAATTAACAACATGGGTATTTTTGAAACATTTTTTAAAGTTCAGGGGTATTTTGTAAACTTTTTAAAATTCAGGAGCATTTTTTAAACAAACCCCATAATTCAGGGGCATTTTTTATAATTTAGCCTAAATCATTTATGCGAAACTCGATATAATTTATTTGGTCCAAAAAATGACAATCTCTTTTTTTTTAAAAAAAAAAAAAAATCTTTCCTCAAAATTGTCCATTAAATACATAACTCAATTAGTTAATGTAATATATTTCTACTTAAAGTTAAGTGTTCGAATCTCAATAAGCTCGACTTTTTTTTTTTTTTTTTACAATGCTAAACTAGCTCCATTAATTAATATATTATTATTATTATTATTATAACTAAAGTGTCAATATAAACATAACTTAGTAGACAAGACATCAATTACTATCTGAAGATTGATGATTAGATTTTCTTTCACCACAATCGTTGAACTAAAAAACATTGTTCGAATCTCTATTAATTTGTTTTACTAACTTTCAAAATGTTTGTTTTGGTCCACACATTTTTAAAATGTTTTTTTCTCCACAAACTGATTAGATGATAATTTTGGTTTGATGTTATTATCTTGTGATTAAGTTTCTAACTTAAGGATAATGTGGCTCTTTCAATGTATATTTAATAAGTATATTGGAGCCATATAGATTGTCTGAAATAGGTATTAAGTAAAGGGAAATTGCAATGGGTAGCAAAAAATATTAGGATATTTGCAAATATAGCTATGATTTATTTAGATTTGCAAACATAGCAAAATTTAAAAAATCTGATTTCCGTTTTTTTATTATTCCAGTTTTACCCTTGTTGATATATCAACAAGTATATTAGTAGTATATCTGATATATTTTATATTTATTGATATACGAAATATAAAGTATATTAGTTAAGTGATACACCAAATTTGATATAATCGAATGAATACAATGATATACCTAATATACTAATGATATATCTAATATATACTTGATTTGATAAGCATAACATTTGATATGCCTGATTAAATGTTGATATAATGATATACTTGATATGTTACTTTCTTTACTTATATTTGTTATGTTTTATTTCTCTTTATTGAATTATGTTGTGTTATTTACATATTTTAAATGAAATGTTTGTCTTCTATAACATAAATGTTTATCTTCTATACCTATTATGAATGTTGATATACCATTGATATATTTCATTTGTTTGTTTTTTTTTTTAAACTTACTTCATTTTTTATACTACTCAAATAATTAATAACATTGATATACCTGATTTGAGTAGCTAAATACATCAATGATAAACCTGTTATTAAAAAAAATCACTGATATATATTTTTAATTGTTGGTGTATTATGAAGGTCGTAGAATGCAAAATTTGTTACAAGTATATCAATAAGATGTAATTTTAAGTATATCATTAGTGTATTAGTACTTACTAAAAGTGTAATTTCAAGTACATCATTAGTGTATCAGTAATATATTATTAAGATGATGTATAGTATATTGATCACATATATGTCAACATGAGCATAACTCAACTAGCATAAGATATACACATTCAATTCAACCAAAAGGTTAGAGGTTTAAATCTCCTACCACACATATTATCCCAAAATAAAGCTAATATATCTAACTATTTATTGATGAAGTATATCAAAGATATCTAAACTAATGAAAGCTCATGTGTATACTTCATAAATGAAGTATATTATATTCACGAAATATACATCTGATATACTATATTTTAGTATATCAGTTGATTGATATACCAAATATCTAGTATATCAATACACTAAATAAATGAATGATATACTTGATATACAGTATATCAATAACACCATTGATATACTTTTTAAACTTCCAGCGTGTTTAAGAGGTTTTTTTGACTTTTCAACTTTACTGTTTAGGCGGGCCTACATTTTTTTGCTATATTTGCAACATTAAAAAACTGATGACATGGTTGCAAATTTCATTTTATTTTTTGCTATTCTTGCAATTGCCCCTTAAGTAAATCAATATTAGTCAACAAAATAATAGTAAATACCAAAATAATTGTGTTTTTTAAAAAAGTATAGAGATTAAATATACATTTAAAAGTTTATAAACTCAAAAAATTATATTTCAAAATTCAAAATATTATAACAAAAATTTAACACGTTCTAATATTATAACAAAAATTCAACACGTTCACAATCAAAATAGAGAGGAAAATGTACTTAAAAAAAATAGAGAGGAAAAAACACCCGCACAAATTTAGTAGTCCAAATATGATTAAGAAGTACAGAAGAAAAAGAATTATTAAAAAAAATTAAATTACAAATTTGGTATCTATAGCTTGAAAAAGTTAGAATTTAGTTCATATGAACGGTTAGAAATTGATATGTATTGTTTGATAAAACCTCACTAAAAGGTTATTATAGATATTAACCAAAGCATTCTAAATATATATATATATATATATATATATATATATATATATATATATATATATATATATTATCCAAACCATAAAAGAATCAAATTTGTAATAAAAAAAAATATATACACACATCATCCATAAAATTTTAATAAAAAGATAAGAGACAGCAACAAAAAATTAAAAATCGGATAAGAATGCTAGTTGAGTATATCTAATTTGATAATATATATATATATATATATATATATTTTAGTTTAAAACAATATTTGTGATCGAGAAATTGAACATTTAACTTCTTATGTCTCATTTCAATTACTAAGCTATACTCACTTTCACTTATAAAATATAAAGTATTATCTCAAACGTCGATGATTCGATAATCCACCGTCTCAAAACGGAAAAAAAAAAAAAAAACACACACACACTAGAAATCATAAAAAATAGAAGGATAAAAAAAATTGAATTTGATGAATGAATATTTGACAAAGAAATTGAGTCAATATTTCAATTGAACCATTCACCAAACGGCAGAAATCCAAGAGTGGGAAGGAAACGGGAGCAAAGGGAAACTGGTCTGTAGAGAGAGAGAAATAATGGTGAGGAGGACCCGCCATGGCCAATGAGTTTTAAGTTTAAAGCATAAGCATATGACTTCACAGTTCATTCTTCATCCTCTCTCTCTCTCAGTCCTTCTTCCTCTTCGTTGAACACCCAATTTACCCAAATTAATTAACTGGGCGGCTTCTCTTTCTCTCTCTATTGCTCTCGCTTTTCAAAAAGCGAACCAGCTACTTTTTGCAATTTCTCTCTCTCTCTCTGTAGCTCAATCGATATTCGGTTTTTCTGGCTTTGTTTGGTAATCCAGTCGAAGAGCTTCTTGCGTATCTGATCCGAGAATCAGAGACCCGAAAATCCCTACGCCCACTTGGTTGATTTCTTGACAGAGTATTTTCAGTCGTCTGTAAGTCCAAGCTTCGCCTTTTTGTCTCTGGTTTTGAGCTTTGTTGTGGGTTTTCTTCTCTATCTTTTGGGTTCTTATGGTTGCGAATTGGGTTTTGGTTTTTGTTGCTTATGTCCTGGTTGGTTGTTTTTTTTTTCCTCTATGATGGGGGTTTCCTGGCTTTGCGTGTTGCTGGGATCTTCAATTGTATTTGTAAATTACTGCATTGTTTGCCCTCTCGTGTCTTTGATAGGTCAATTTTTGGCTACCAATTCGTAATTCGTCTTTGTGTTCTTTAGAATGGCTTCTCCCTGTGATGTCTATTGGGTGCCTATCAAATTTGTGAAAATAGAAAAAAAAGGTGGACAGTATTAATATGGGGTTTTCATCATATCAATGGAATTTCTTGTTTCCTACCAAAAGGGGAAAAAAAGAATATGAGGATTTTTAGAAGTTTATCGATCTGACAAAGTTAAGCTAGATGGTCTTTACTGAGCTCAATTTTCTGTCGTCTTGTTTTCTTTCCCTCGTTTCACGGCATATCTATAGCAAATTTGTTTTTCTAAAATTGCCCTCGAAGGAAATTTGTTGTAAAAGATCGACTGTGCTTATTTTTTCGTTTGGTTCTGCTCTTTACTATTCAGTGCTGTTAAACAGACCAATCCGGTGTTTTACAGAGTATCCCGCCTAGAAAATGACAAGGATAAGCCGTACTTATAGTGACACAATGCAAAGAGAGAGTGTCTCAGCTGTATCAGCTGATGTTATATTTGCTTCTAGTCGGTTTCCAAACTACAAAATCGGAGCTAACAATCAGATCGTGGAGGCTAAAGATGATCCCAAAGTATTATCTATGAAGGAGGTAGTTGCTCGTGAGACTGCCCAACTGTTGGAACAGCAGAAACGCCTCTCGGTTCGAGACTTGGCCAGTAAATTTGAGAAGGGTTTGGCTGCTGCTGCTAAGTTGTCAGAAGAGGTTAGGTTTTTTCAATGAGAAGTTCTGATTCCTATCAAAACAAGAAAATCCCTCCATCTGTACATAATTTGTTTATAAGCTAAATATCAGTTTTGGTAATGCTGACTGACCTGAGAAAAAAATTCAATTTTGTGTATCGTAGATTCATAAAATTAGAAAATTTTGAATGGTTTAGGAATCTATATTGGACACAAAATCAAAAGTTTAAGAACCTATTGACACAAAATTGAAAGTTTAGGGATCTATTTGACATTTTTAAAGACTAGAGACTTGTTAGACACAAAATTGAAAGCTTAGGGACCTATTAGATATTTTTAAAAGTTTAGAGACCTAATAGACACAACTTTCTTAGGGACTAAACTTGTAATTTAACCGAAATTGAATAATCATATAAGAAATCACACTCTTAAAACTATGTTCTTCTTTGAATGTTTTTGGATCTTAATTACTCTGTATATCTCATGAGAATGAACAATAAAAAAGAGTCTCACACTTGCATACACGTATATACTCTCTTTAGATATTCAATTTTTATTAATAAAGGTCTATATATTTGATCTATTTCATTTACATGATTTGGTGCAAGTTGAAGAATATGGATCAGTTCCTTTGGTGAATTTCTTCTTTCATAGTCCTAATTCAGTTACTAACTGATGGGTAATCTGAAATTGGATGTTTGTAACAGAATACACCTATTATAATCTTGTTATTTGTGCAATTCAGGCTAGGCTAAGAGAGGCAGCTTCACTGGAAAAACACGTTCTATTGAAGAAGCTTAGGGATGCATTGGAAGCATTAAGAGGACGTGTTGCTGGAAGGAACAAGGATGATGTAGAGGAAGCAATTGCAATGGTAAATTTTCTGATTTCCTAGACGACGTTACCTTTCAGAACATGCATTTGGAATTCTTGTGCTATAATTTTATTTTGGGTTAAAATTAGGTGGTTATTAATGCTTTATGAGCATGCATTTATTGGTGTAAACTTGCAATACTTAGGATACTGAACAAAGCAACCCGTTAAAATTAGTTCAATTGAAAATTAATGGGCACATGTTCTGTTTTAAGTTCTTTTGGCCAAGTAAGTTGAAACTTGAACTTCATGCAGAGTTGATGCAATAGAACTTTTGGGCCTGGCCTACTATGCCGTCAATGCCATGTCATGCGTAGACTGCATATTTGTGCACAATATTTTTAAGTATTTGTTATATTTCAAGTTCTCTTGGCCGAGTAAGTTAGGACTTGAATTTTTCAAGTAGTTTTTCAGGAAGGTCGCACAGCTTAAAAGTTGCAGGAAAACAAGAATAAATTGATCTAAAAGAATTTATTAACAAAACCTTTATTGTGGTGGTGGATGAAGTATCCTAAGCACTATATTAGGTGATGATTTGATATTCATGTCAGATTCATTTTAATTAGTTGAGCTCATGAGGTAGTTGGCCACGTAACATGAAAAGGTCTTCTAATGATAAGAGTTGTTTGGCTTAGGTTTTGGGTTTGTGTATAATACGGTGAAATTTCTCTGCTTCTGGATATCTGCTTTTTTGCATACAAGTCGTGGACACACTGAGAGTTTTATGCAATTGTTTTGTTGGAATGAATAAAATCTTTGTCCCCACATTGTAGAGTAAGTATGTCTGTGTTCTATGGCTGCCAAACTGATCTGTATCACATATCAGATTGGCAAGGACTTTCTCTTATTCGATTATTCCTTTATTGCTTAAGGTTACCTTTCTATTTCTAACTGAGAAATCTTGTTTGCTACTGATGCTATATCTGAACTTAAGCAAAATAATGAGGGTGATTGATTCTGCTTATTGAAGGTGGAGGCATTAGCAGTTCAACTTACTCAGCGGGAAGGGGAATTGATACAAGAAAAGGCTGAAGTGAAGAAGCTAGCTAATTTTCTTAAGCAGGTGAGTTTAGCGTTGTAATTAAATTTTGGTGATATTTTTCAATATCTTAGAAAGCACATGTATTAAATTCTTATAGCTGTTTCTTCTTTAGTTCGATAATTCCTCCTTGGAGCATCTCTCATTGAAATCCTACTCCAACCAAATTCCCCCACCCCCCACCAAAAAAAAAAATCTTCATTTCCTTTTCAAACGGAGACCCAACTGATAAAATGTACCTGTTGACCTTGGTAGTGTTGAACCAAGGACAACAAAGACCAAAAGATCAAAATGGTTATCCTAAAGAGCAAGAGAAATTTCAAAATCCAAAATGGTAATAGTTATTTAAGACATTATTAATTCGAGTATGGGTGGTTTCTAAGAGATGCTGAATTAGATGAGCTATAGTTATTTGTCTATTGAATATTAGTGGATTTTTTCTTCTCAATTATATTCATTTTAGACGATTGACAAATATAGTTTCATGACTATTTTCTTTTTTAAAAGAACCCACTTGAGAAGTGTCACCTTTGCAATTATGTTTGCAGTTTAGTTATAGGTTATTTTTCAATTTTTTAATGGTTATGAGACATGGACACTCAGTTTGGGTAACACATAAACACTGGTTGACCATGTGGGGACTTGAGTCTCTTGTCAGACATGTGTTAAGCAATTGTTTAAGACTCAAATTAAAGTGCTAAATAGTTTATTTAGTTAGCTGTTACTGTTTGAATTGAAAATTTAACAGGCTGAAAAAGAAATGGGAGAGGAAAATAATAAATTTCGAATGTGAAAGTCATCATGTTTAGTCTTTTTAACTTTTAAGCATGTGGGTGCAAGAAGATGATTGATTTTACTTTTGCATAAGATGTTGAGTTAACTAATTATTTTCTAAAATTTGGTCTTGAATTTTATTCAAATACTTCATTATAAGGCATGATTTATTCACATTCTTTTCTGTTACAGCGTTGAGAGTTTATTTTGTTTTGTAGGCATCAGAAGATGCTAAGAAACTTGTCGATGAAGAAAGAGCTTTTGCACGTGCAGAAATTGAAAATGCAAGAGAAGCAGTTCAGAGAGTGGAAGAAGCTCTACAAGAACATGAACGAATGTCTAGGGCAGCTGGGAAGCAGGTTTCTCTTTTTCAATTATTGTTCTCAAGTATTATGTATTTTGTGCCCACAACCCATATCCTATCTGTTACCTTTTTCTTCCCCTTTAGAATAAAATTCAGTAATAATAATAACATTATTATCCTTTAATGAGAAACAATACATTCAACCAAACAGATTAATGGATACAAGCTAGGGGCTGGGGTAGAGAAAACCCTTGCCAAAGAACTCTGTTACACGAGCATCCTTCAATCAAGGTTGATTAAAAAATGAACGCTATGGAAAGAGCTTTCTAGTTGGTACAAGTTTGATGATTGAGAAGTTTTGTGCGATAGAGTTATTATTTAACTTCTAGTTTGTCAAAGAATGTAAAGTATACAAATTTCTGTATTTCTTACGTCTCTATGTTCTCTGTAATTTCTATATAGTGTTTCCAGTTGGGGGATTTCTTATCCTCGTCTATTTATTTTTAACATGTCTTTTTTTTTTATATTAACTTGATTTTTGTTTTCTACTAGAGGGGGAAAAACAGAAACTACAGGCTTTCTTATTTGATTATTTGGTGCATTGTATTTTTTATTTATTCATTTATTTATTTTGATGAGAAACATATTATATGGTGCATTGCCGTTGCTGCTTTTTTCTTTTTTATTATATATATATATATATATATATATATATATAAATTTCAACAGCTTATCTAGCATAATTCATTAACGTGTTTAGGACCTGGAGGAACTAATGAAAGAGGTTCAAGAGGCTAGAAGGATCAAAATGCTCCACCAACCAAGCAAGGTCTGCATTCTATCCTCATTCTTTATGCAGCTATTATCGTTCAACTTACACTTATACCCCTTGTAAATTAACTTAAGTGGCATAAATCATCATTGAGTTTGCTGACAAAGATGGATTCTCTATGCGGTTCTTTTAAGTATGGATAAATTTGATTCCCAATTTATACCAGCTAGCACTTGTGGCTTAGGATTTAGTTGTCTCTGCAGTGCACACACATATATATTTGTTATATCGTTTTGTGGTAAAGTATGTCAAAGACTTGAGTATATGTAGGTTATGGACATGGAACATGAGCTTCATGCATTGAGACTACAACTTGCCGAGAAGTCTAAGTATTCGATACTACTTCAGAAAGAAGTAAGTTTGTCATCTTATGATATGAGCAACTTCTATTTCTGGTATTATAGTTTTCTGTTGGTTTAATAATTTTGGAAGTACTGCATGTTGTCTTGAGAATGATTCTTTTTGTATCCACTTACTTTCTGGGGTGAAGCATGTTTGTAGCTTTAAGTTAAAAGAGAAGACTATATTGCGATAACTACCCAAAAATGAAATAAATTAGGATAAATAAATTAGTTTTAATTTAAAGACTTCACAAAATAGCTATGATGTTAGCACCTCACAAGAATTGACACTTATCACAAAATGGTGAATGTAAAGAATCTCCTCCACCATAAAATTACACTCTCTGATCAAGCAAGACAAACACCAAAAAAGGGCTGTCACAACATTGTTAACTTTCTAAGTTGTCTTAAACTATTTTTAGTATTCCACTGTTGCTAGTGCGTATTAACTTTCTATTAATATTCATTTTGTAAATGTCATTTGATAGAAATGAAGATAGAAAAATGTATATTTTCAAGCCACATAATAATTGTAGTATAAATGATAATTTGGATAGAATTATATAGTCTTGAAAAGACCACGGATTTTGAGTAATTGTTTTTTAACTAATGTTATTCAGAAGAATTAGAACAATAGTTTCTTATACTATTCTGAAAGTTAAAGTAAAGTTAAATTCAAAATTTTCATTTCTTGCATTTACATTGAAATTTGACATACTCCATATGGTTGCTTGCAGTTCCATTATCAAATTGTGTATTTTTTTGGCTGATGTTTTTAGGCTTTCATCTTTTATTTCTATGAAAAAATCAAACCTTTTTTTATCAGTTAGTTGGGAATTGGGATCTGGACATGGGCCATGAGTTTTTGTCATATTTCTTTTCGAATTATATGGTGTTTAGTTTTTGAAGATCTCAATACATTGAGACCCTTGTTCGTGAATTATATGATTTTCATCTCTTTAAATTAAGGAATGGAACCAATAAGGTACGGAATACAACAGGCGAACAGGAAGTACCAGCCCATGAGAGTGGTCAAATTGTGGAATGACAACAAGTCCAATAGGAAATAAAAGAAAGGGGTGGGGGGAGAGGGAAAAGGATCCTATGCCAGAGCCTTGCAAAGACAAAAGAACCACGTTGTAAATCTCAAAATTACAATTAAGAGGCACATTTTTTTATTAATCTTACCTTCTCTGGGTTCCTGACCTTCCACTATTCAGTAATGAAAGGGATTGAAGCCAATTAGATGAAGAAACAAGTCAGCTAAGAAAGGATTGCACAAAAAGGCATCAAAAGACTCGATGCCATATTTATCCTTAGAACCCAACATGAGCGAACCCCTTGAATGATGGATAGGGAGAGAAACTCAAGCCGCCTTCCCTAAAAAAAGAGACCTGAAATAGAATTTATGAGAATTGGTATCCCCACAAAGTGGAATGAGGCAATCCAAGTGTTCTTTGCAAGAATAAGATTGTGGGGTGATCATTTCTCAAAAGTAGGTAATTGAAGTTTTCTTTGAGAAATAGTTTTCAAGAGGTTTGTGAATGTTCTAACAACTATATTAGACTCCTAGTCGTAATTTCTCATGTATTTGTTCATGACAATTCTATGCCTCGGCATGCTAGGTTCCAAATGAAAACATCACAAACACCTAGTTAAGAGATTAAAATTCTTCAATGCTGAGTTCCCAACCTCCAAATTATCCTTCTTGCAAGCCCTGGCAACTGATTCTCATCTAATCAAATGAGAACCACCTCCTTCCCCCACCCATTCAGATAAAGCATGAAAGAGAATTAAAAAGAACAAAGAAGATCTTGTGGCTTGCTCTAAACAGAGTCTTTCTTTGGTTATTATGGGGCGAGCATAATTCGAGACTTTTTAGGGAATCTTTCTCTTCTTTTGATAAATTTATGGATCTAATTCTCTTTCATGCTTTATATTGGTGTAAATGTCAACACCCTTTCTCTAATTATAGTTTATCTTTTTTGATTTCCCATTGGAAAGCTTTCATGTAATTCACCCTTTGGTGATTGGATCTTCTCCTCATTTCATTCATCAATGAAATTCGGATACAACCATCATGGGTTGGCCCTAGTGGTCAATAAGGGCCATAGAAAAAATATAGGGCTTAGAGGGAATGAGTTCAATCCATGATGGCCGCCTACCTACCCAGGATTTAATATTCTACGAGCAAAATATATGGCTTAGAGGGAATGAGTTCAATCCATGAATCCTCCTTGAAGGAAAAGATAGTGTCGTCCACAAATGGTAGAATTTTGGAACCTTCACTTGAGCAAACACTGCACACCGATATGGTGTTTGCCACACTCACTCCGATGCCTAAGTCAGTGATCAGAGGGAAAAACGGCAAAGCAATAAGAGCTCCTGTAAAAGAATGGTGTTAGGAATCAGGTTTTCGAATCCCTTACCTGGGTTCCAAGGGGAACCTTTATACCTTCCCCTCGATTAGGGTTTTTTGTCGTCCTCTCCCCTTTCTCGGACCCCCGCTTCATGGATCAAGCTTTTCCGGGCCTAAAGGAATCCTCCTTCGTGGATTAAGCAGTCATCGGGCTTCAACACCTGCCTCAGCATTGGACCGAGGCCGAGGAGGGTGTTGGGCCACGCTTCTTGGAATTGGCCCTCCTCTTCTTTTGCAGGCCGGCTCGGGATGGACCCAAATCCGCTTTCTTCTAGAATTCTGATCACGCCAAAATTACCCATAACACCTACATTTCTTTGTCAAAGTTTCGGCAGTTATTTCCCTAGAAGCTAATTATTAAGCTTATAGGCCTAGAGTCCTAGACTTTTCAAGCAATTGGCATCTTGGTGATGAGGCAAATGTAAGTCTCATTCATTGTAGCATCAATGGCACCTCTCAAGGCCGTTTTTGCGTCATTTCTTTAATGAAATTGCCTCTAATCTAAAAAAAAAAATCAATGGAAACGCTCTCGAAGAACTTATTAAAGACCTTATGCAAATCCAACATAATGATGTCCCAATTATTCTGGAAATAACCCATGGGAAAAAAACAATGGGACCAGGGTCTTACAGTGTACAAATTTGAAAACCCACCCTTTTATCTCTTCGAAAGTATTAGGAGCCTTCAACTCTCCATTTTTTCTTAAACCCATAGGTTTCCTTTCTTTTTTCTTTTTTCCTTTTTCCTTTTTGGATAAAAACCAAATTTAATTAAGAAAAATTGAGAGTTTGAAGGCTCCTCCAAATACTTTCAAAGTTTCTTATCAACTGTGGCCTAAAATTGTATTCAAAGTTGATTTTCATTTGTGAGTGTTCATTTTCATTTACTTGTTCTTTTTTGTAATTTCCTTTGTTCCTTTTTTCTCTAACTGGTCCAGTTCTATTTTATTCTCGAAAACACAGGTTTGGTTTTATTTATTTATTTTCAAATTATCCTGATCTCTTTTCTTTATCCTGTCACTTTTTACAGCTTGCAATAAGCAAGAAGGCAATGGGAGACAGCTCCAACATTTACGAGATAGATGGCACTGAGTGCTTGGGTTCTTATCTCCGTATCCAACCTTCTTGTGATACAGCTCCAGACCTTTCGAAATGCTCTATTCAGTGGTACCGCATAGCATCTGAAGGTGGCAAAAAAGAACTTATTTCAGGTACTCCAGAGTCTAGAATAATAGCCACAAGGTTTTAAGTTTAATGTAATTTCCATATTTCTAAATGCTCTACATTTTAATTCTCGAGGGGAACTCCAAATATTTTGTTTTCTAATTTTGGTCTGAACTGTTATTATCACAGGAGCTACAAAATCAGTTTATGCTCCAGAGCCTTTTGACGTTGGGAAAATCTTGCAAGCTGACGTTAATTTAGATGACCATAGAATCACTTTGACAACCACTGGCCCCATTGATCCAGGTAGTTTAAGGTTTGATGTGTGTATAATTATACATTGAGATGCATACATGATACAATGTAATCAATAATTCTTGTCTTGGTCGCAATAGCTGTTTAGCACTTGTTTTGCTTGAATTCATGGGAAGAAACTAAATGTTGGTTTCTCTAACAGCTGCTGGTCTGGGAAGCTATGTTGAAGCCCTTGTGCGGAAGCACGATGTTGAGTTTAATGTACGTTGTCCTACTCTTTATGTATATTTTGTGATTGTCATATGCAAGACTAGTATGGCATATGCAAGTGCAGAAGGTTGAAATTATCATTAACATTTAGCATAGACGATATCTCTATTGCTCAAACTTATGCAGTTTTTTTTTTTAAAAAAAATTATTTCCATCTCCCCTGTAATAATTGTAATAATGTGAAAGTTGCAACGAAAGGTTTGAGATAAAGGTATTCTCGCCTCAATAAGTTTAAACTGTCCAAACAAAAATAAACAAAACCCATAAGGACTACATTACAGTACATCATGCCAATTGATATTTAACTTGGCATGAAAGAATATACAAGTACCAAGTGGAAAAGATAAGCTATTCTCCCACTTTTGAGAAGTCAAGGAAAAACTCTCTTATAGTTATGTTTATCAAGGTCATAAATATTTTTGGAGCCTTTTCTGATAACTATAACACATCTTAAAATATTTTCGGATATTTATATCATCGCTTTGTGAAAGACTCTTGCTATGCTTTTTCCATATGGATTATCAACTGTCTCCTGCGCTATTATTTTATGGAGTGGGCTAAATCCCTCGTTTTTTTTTCCTATTCCAGGTAGTTCTTACTCAGGTGAATGGAGTAAATCATCCATCAGAGTCGATACATGCACTTCATGTCGGAAAGATGCGGATAAAGCTCTGCAAGGGAAAGAACACCGTTGCAAAAGAATATTACTCTTCATCAATGCAGGTAAATTGAATATCATTTCAAATTTGGAACTAGCTTTTAAACCAATAAGAATAAGAACTGAATCTGTTTGGATGTAAACATCTTTGCTTAGTCAGTCGCTACTAACACTCATTCTTGGCCTTAGTTATGTGGAGTTCGTGGCGGTGGCAATGCTGCAGCTCAAGCATTGTTTTGGCAAGCTAAGAAAGATCTTTCCTTCATATTAGCATTTGAATCAGAGAGAGACAGGAATGCAGCCATAATGCTAGCCAGGAGGTTTGCTTTTGATTGCAATGTACGTCCTGCTACTCTCTACTACTAACATGAATAATTTATCTTGGTTCTCTAATTTTTACTCTGCCCAGCCTAAATCTTCACATACGAGTAAATAGGATGTCCTAGACATATGGTGTGTTTGGATTAACTTTTTAAGTGTTAAATTTTGAAAAAAAATCATTTTGAAAAAATTTCTAGTGTTTGACAACCACTAAAAATGACTTGTTAGAAAATGAGATTGATAAATAAACCATTTTGAGAGAAACGCTTGAAACCAACTTTTTAAAAAAAGAGTCTTTAGTATACAATAACTTGTGTATAAAAACACCTATGAGGAAATGCAACCAAACATATGGGTGTTTAAAACAATTTTTATACAAAATGTTTTTTAAAAAATGCATTCTTGAAAAACATTTCAATTAAAATGTATTCCAAACGGACTCATAATCTTTCTAAAATATTTTATTTTGATAGGAACTAAAATGTTCATTGATAGGATAAAATATAACAAGAGGGGGAGGAACGCCAACCGAAGCTAATCGAATTTATTTTTAGAAAGAACTATCAACTAGCCAATAGATCATTTAAACTGTAATTTATAAAGGAGGGAGAAATATTTACACCAAGAAATAGATAACACTAAGACCTAATCAGTGAAACTCTCAAAGGAGACAGCTCTGTTGTTGAATGAGCAGCTGTTTCTTTACCAGCCATAATAACCTATAGAAAAGCTCTAGTAACTTGTAGCCAAAGATGTTCCTTTTCTTTCTTCATGGATGACCAACCAAAACCAAACTTAGGACTGCCTTCATGCACAATTGACTAATGTTCAATAAACCAATTTCAGTATCCCTCTCGTATCAGTTTCGACCGTCGTTACTTCTTTCTTTTTCAACTTAGTATCTAACAATAGTATAAATACTCAATGTGTTGGGCAGATCATTCTTGCTGGACCCGACGACCGAGCTCCATCAGCGAACTGATGAACCTTTGTAGATCTCCCCTAAATGTAAATTATTCTTAGTTCCCATTACTCAGCATTTGATAGTAGAATATGGCATTAAGAATTGGTATTATTGGCTTCCACTATTTGTTTGTGGTGCTTCTGTTTTCTCCACCCCTTTCTTTCTTTCCTAACATTAAGGCATCTTTTTTCTGTTTGCCTTTCTGTTTCAGAGTCCTAACAAAAGTATGCCATCTATGTCTGAATTTGTGGTTGTGGTTCATTCAACCAGTTGATGTAGCCTGGATTTTTCTGAGTAGTTGTTAGTTTACATGATTGATTTATGGATGAGTGAAGTTTTTCATAGTGGATTCAACAACTCAAATCCACAGGGCTCTACCCTGATTTCAAATTGTTCAAGTTGTCTACTTTTGTTCATTTTTAGTTTGATTCAAGCTGCAGATATTGAAATACTAGCTTTTGGAAGTGAAAACTCAAGTTGGTGTGGAAAAGTGGTGGAAGAGACTTGCTTTTTGTAGTCTTGAGAATGCAAGAAGTTACAATGCTTTTGAAATTTTATACTTTTCACAGCCTTTTTTGGTTAAGATCTAAGTGTTTTGTTCTTATCAGTTTAAACTCTAAAATTCCAAAATTAATTTTGATTGAAGGTTAAATCTTATTATAAGTTTAGTTTGTGAACTCTTAGATTTTGATACTTACATCTTAAAAAGTGTCCGGTAGATTTCTCACATTTTCATAGCATTCAATTTGGGTCCAATAGGTCTTTTGACCTATTTGACATTTTTTTAAAAATTCACCAAGCTATTGTATACAAAATTAAAAGTTGAGTGTTTTTATTAGATACAAAATTTAATTTTATGTCTGATAAATTCGTTACATTTTGAATATGTCAATGACCTATTAAACACAAAATTGAATGTTCAAAAGTCCTTTTCGATGTTTTTAAATTTTAGGGACTTATTAGATTACTAGATACAAAGTTAAAATTCATGGGTTTATTATATATTTTTTAAAGTACAAAGACCGGTCACAAACATAAAAGTTGAAATGGGTAGGACACCCTATTTTTAGAAATAAAGAAGGTTGTGAACTTTTTGTACGTCGTATGCTGACCTTTGTGGAGACATTTCAATTGTTTTAGTAGATAGGGACGAAAACTAAAATTATAAATTAACCTAAAATTTGTAGAGTCTCAAAAGGATGATTAAACCTTTTCTTTTACACAATTTAATTTTCTCAAGTGTAGATATGAAATGGCTAGGATGAGTATTAAACTTCTTGCTAATATAGTTTCATGGGGATAGTGGGAAGAGGATTTGTTTTCTTTTCTCTAGAATAACACTAATTTTTGTTTCTCAAGGAATTGTTTTTCTTAAGTTTGAGATATTGCAATCTTCATTGGTTAGTGTGACATCATCAATCTTAACCCTTGGTCTCTTCATTGTTTTTCTTAAAAGAAACAAAGTCATGTTTAAAAGCAAATCTATATCTCTTTTTTTCCCCCTAAAAATTGTTGTTTTTACTTGGAATTTTTGTAAATTTTGACTTTATGCTGTTTTGATGGGAAAATGGCAAAAATGACAGCTAAAATTTTGTAATTTTTTAATGTAATTAAATTAAAACAACCATATAATGATGGTGATGTGAATATTTTGAAAATATTGAAACTCAGAATAAATTATATTCTGTCATTATTTTTATGGTTTCATACTTGTTGTCTATCAAGATACAACAATCTTTTGTTAAAACATTGAAACTCAGAATAAATTATATTCTGTCATTATTTTTATGGTTTCATACTTGTTGTCTATCAAGATACAACAATCTTTTGTTAAAACGCAAAAGAAACTTTAAATTTACAGCAATTAAACTTTTTTTTTTTTTTTTGTCAATGTAAAGGCAACTAAATGTGTCATTGACTAAAAGGTCAAAAGTTCGATTTTTTATCTCCCCGTGTTGAAAAAAAAAAAAAAAAAACTTATTGACTCTCCATTATGTATAATGAGAAGTGCATATCAATTGCTTCTCTAAGCATGAAATAATTAAAAATGTATTATAATGAAAATCAAGTGAATGGTTGTTGTATTAAAAAAAAAATGTAAAGATTCTATAAAAGAATAATCAATTCCTAGCAATATTTTGTTCATTCCACAAAAAAAATTCTTAGTTCATCAATTGTTCGAGTGGGGATCAAACTATCAACTCATCCCATATGAATTGTAACATTGATTTCTTTGTAATGAAAGTTATTATTAACCACGAGTTCTCGAAATAATAATAATAATAACAACATTATGAAAAGATCATGTGAAAAAATTAATTCACAATTAAAAACTAACCATGCAATTTCTCATCAATAAGGCAAAAGGTTATAGCTTTTGATTAAAGTATTTTTCCCCTTCAAAAAAGAAAAGTATTTTCAACAAAGCTCAGACATGTTATCATGTCAATTGTGGAAGTCTATGGCTTAATAATTGTCAAATGAATTAGTTTATTAGCCATCTAATTATAAAATAGTCATGTGAACATAAATATTGACTTTTAAGGTTTCAAATCAATTGAATTAGCCATTTCTTCTTCAATTTAGTATATTACTTTTTCTTTAAGCAAATCTCTTATCTTTTTTAAATAATAAATCCTTACACTTTAAAGAATTGCATATTTTATTCTTTAAATAGAATCTTGGATGAATAACAACAGTTTGCAAACAGTGACTTTGGATTGTGTATGGACGAATATACTAGGATTAAAATGGGAATACAAAATACCAGTTGGTTATCCCTGAATTTGCATTAGTCATTCTCCAATTTCAAAACTAATTTAACCAAAAAAAAAAAAAATTCTTAGTCATTTGTCACGATTTCCCTTAATTTTTGCTAACATGCTAGGACACACATTAAAGTGAAACCATGTGCTACATTTACTCATAAAAAATGAGAATGAGTAAATGAGAATAGTTTACCACAAGTTGAAACTAAGAATCACATTCTTGATTTTAGAGGATAAGATTCCTAAAAAAGAAAAAAGAAAGAAAAAGGGAAAAAAAATCCCTCCAATTCCAAAATTCATGACCCCCACAATTTATCTTTTAAATACTTTGCTTTTTATATGTACTTGTATCATAGATGGATGCAAATTAAAGTTCAACAACTACCTGAATTTTTTATTTTGTGTTTATATAAAATTGATATTTTATGTATAATGGGATCTTAAGTTTTCAATGGTGTGTTTAGTAAGTTTATAAATTAAAAAAAATGATAAATAGATCAAGAATTTATTAGACGTTTCTTAGAGTTCAAAAACCTATTATACACCAAACTTAAAATTTAGAATCCTATCAAATACTTATTTCAAAAAAAAAAAAAAAAAAAAAAATCCTATCAAATACTTTATACTTGTAATAACCCTCCACCTTCAACAAAGTAGGTTATGTCTTGACCACTTAAGACATACTCATCTCGTTTTCATTCTCCACATTAGTAAATCAAATATCGACCTACATTGTTTTAAACGAGGTAGACATGTCTCATCCACTAAATTACGTCCAAATCAAACAATCATCCTTCATACTAATACCTTAACCAGTTGAGCTGAGGCTCGAGTTTCCGTTCCGCCCACCTAGTAAGTAAATTAGATAAATTTAAAGATAGAGAGAAAAAAAGAAAAGAAAAAAAATAAATAAAGAGTCAAACAAACCTGGTTTTTCCTTTTGCAATTGAATTAGCAAAATCCTCCCTTCTGTGTGTGTGTGTCTCTCTCTCTCCCATTTTGTGAGCCACAAACAACAGAGACTGAGAGGAATAAAATTCCATCTTAAATGCTCTTCTTCTCCTCCTCCAATGGCGTCTGACAACAGCTCCAATTCCAACTCCAATCGCCATTTCTCCTGGTTCATCAAATCTTGCTTCCCAAACCCCAATGATTCCTCTGCTGCTGTCCCAATCGCCTCCAAATCCTGCTTCCAAACCACCGATATCACCGCCCATTCCCATCATCTTCACCCACCTCCTGCCCCTGCCGCCGCCGCCGCCATCTCATCTCTGCCGGACGACCTTCTTTTGGAGTGTCTTTCCAGAGTTCCGTCGGCTTCTCTTCCTTCCGTCTCCCTCGTTTGCCGTCAGTGGGCGCGGCTTCTGCTCTCCTCTGCATTTGTCGATCTCCGCCGTGTTCGCGGCCATTTGGAGGATACTGTTTACGCTGTTTCTGCTACTAATTATGGCCTGTTTGCGGCGAGTTTCAACTTCCGAGACGGCGGTTTGTGGAAGGTTGCGCTGTTCAGAGCCAAGGAGAGTATGTTTCTTAGTAATTTCTATGGATTGCTCTCTCATGCGCGACTCTCCGCCATTGGACCTAGAATTTACCTAATCGGCCGAAATGCGATGTTTCTGTACGATACCTGGTCTGGAATGGTGACGGCGAGATCTGCGATGAATTTCTCCAGGAAGAAATTCGCCAATGCGGTGATTTCCGGTAGAATCTACGTCGCTGGCGGTGCTCCGACGACGACGGCGCTGGAGATGTACGATCCTGAGACGGACTCGTGGCAAGTCGTTGCTCAGTCGGCGAGAAGACGGTACGGTTGCATCGGAGCGGCCGTCGACGGCGTCTTCTACGTGATCGGCGGACTGAAGATCGGAGGAGGAGTTTCAGGTAACCTAGCATCACGCGCCGCCGGTGGATCGGAGGCTCACATCTACGCAAGCTCCATGGATATGTACGATGTGGAGGCGCGTACGTGGCTGAAAAGTCGCGCCGTACCTGGAGGAGGCTGCGTGGTGGCGGCGTGTGCGGCGGCAGGACACATCTACGTCCTCTCTAGCCACGCCGTCGAGCTCTGGTTCTGGAAATTCGACGCTAGAAGGAAATGCCCTAACAGCAGCAACAGAAACAGTACCAACCAAACCACTACCAAATCCACCGGCTTCGGCGAGTGGTACAGAATAAGAAGTCCGCCGCTGCCACCGCAAGTCCGGCTGGACAGCACGGTGAGATTCAGCTGCGTCGGAATGGGAGAGACGGTGGTGCTGATTCAGGTCGCCGGTTGCATCGACGATGTACTACGACGGAGCGGAAGAAGCGCGAGAGGATTGAAGGAAGGTTTGGTACTGATGTACGACACGAAGAGCGGAGAGTGGAGCAGAGCGGCGGACATGCCGGAAGTGATGCAACGCGCCGCCTGCGTGTGCGTGGAGTGCTGATGACGCGCCGCCGTGAGACGGAATTGGGCGCGTGAGGAGCGGGAGAAAGAGACAAAAAGGAGCGCGTGGGGTTCACGGAATCGAGTGAGAAATCCAAATCCGATTGGTTGATTTGTCAATTATTTAAGCCAACAGGATCTGGTAATTCAAGATTTATTTGCATGGGGGTTCTGAACCTTCCTTTTTTTTTAATTTTTTTTTTTTAAATTGGGGTTTGGATTTTTTTAAAGGCTCGAGGTCCTGAAAGCACTGACGTATTGTTTTTGTACTTCTTTTTTTTTATTATTATTATTATTTCCTTTTATTAATGTTAGATGATTTTTTAATCCATGAATTGTGAGTTCTTTCTAGTTTCTAGCCAGGACAATTTCGAAATTGTAAAAGTAATTCAAATATATATTTAGCGATTATTAGAAGATAAGGGGATTTTTGGCAACCACATGCGGTCTTATTGAATAATTTTTTTATTGCCAAGTTAACATTGAAAAAATTAGAAGTTTTTATAAATAAAAAGAAATATCAATTTACTACCAGAGTTGTCTAATTGATCTAATGTTTGGATTTCAAGAAGAAAACATAAGATTTGATGGTTGAAAAGTGCTATATAAGACAATTTATTTATCTAATAGGCTCGTGACTTTTAAAAGATATCATATAATATAACAGAAAATTTTGTAACTTAACCAATTTAGTACTTTTTTTTAGTTTTTTTTTAAAAATAATATGTAGGAAGGGAGATTCGAACTACAGATTTTGTAGTTATCAGTACAAAGTTATGTTGAGCTAAGCTCTTGTTGGCAACATTTAGAGGTGGAGAGATCAGAACCTCAAATCTCTTGATATACTCTTTGGCAACCAATTTTGTGCTTAAACTTTTATTTGTTTTTCATTAATTTTTTTTTAAAAAAAATTGAAAATTAATTATAGAAATATTGATGTTTTTTAATAATTTTTTTTAATCTGTCAGATTAGTCATAAGGAGAGAGAGGACTATTCACTCTCTTTTCTTCCTTGTGGTTGTCCCCCACCACCACAAAGCATGATCTAATCTAATTGACAAAATTCAATTAAGATTTGTATGTTTGATGAAAGGTTGATTGTGACATTCTATCAAATAAAATGGAAATAAAGTAGTGTAATCTAACAATAGGTTAGATGGATATTTCACACACCAACAACAACAAATACATTTCTTTCACAAAATTTACGATAATTTAGCCATTATTCCTTCACACTCCCTTTGTCGATCGATTACGTCCCGACAAAGCTCATAAAGAACAATGGTTAGATAAGTACGAAATTTTGAAAACCAAAATAGAATTTAAGCATTTCCTTTAAGTTTAATGTTAGATCCAAAATTTCCCTAATCTTGAATACATCTAGGAAGTTAATATATAGAATTAAAACATTACCTTGATTTAGAGTTCAAATACAAACCCAAAATTCCAAATTCCTGAAAAACATTTGGAGAGTTAATAATTAGCAATATGATTAATAGGTAAGATAATTAATGAGAAGAAACAGTAAGAGATGCTTTTTGTCGATTACTAATTATAGTTGGCATGCAAGCCACGTTATCATATTTTCTAAAGTTGATTCTATTATTGCAAAGTTATGCACTGACTTTATTGTAGGATGACTACACTACATATCTCTCTCTCTCTCTCTTTCTCTTTCTCTTTCATACACATTTAATTCAAGATCTAACTAGAAATAAATATGCACTTTTCACTTCACTCCCACTCCTCATTTCAAATCTTAAAAAAAAAGGATCCATTCATAATGGACAATACCAAAAGAAAAAGTCCCACATCCAAATTCAGTGGTATAGATTCTTAGAATGCTCTCACAAGATCCAAACACATTATAAAACAAGGAAAATTATTGTCCTCAAATAATATGTGCATAACAATAAAGTTAGATACTTTTAGTTCCTATGCTTGAGCCCTATAACATTTTGTATTGACAGTCTTTCACGGTTGAAAATTTATTTGTATTGAGGCATGGGTATATCTCAATTGATCACAGCTTCATCCACCCATCAATATTTCGGATCGGTTCTTTTTTTAGTTCAACACGTGGAGTTGGAAGATTCAAACCTCTAACCAGTTGAGCTATTATGATCTAGTCAGTGGATGGACTAAATTGTTAGAAGTAAAAGTCATAAGGACTAAAATGTAATACAAGTATGGAAACTAATAAACTAATTGTATATCATCAACGACAATCGACTGTAATTCCAGATAGAAAAACAAAGGCAAGGAAAATCGTTTCTCTACAAATAATTCAGAACTACAAAATGAATGTTGGGTTCACAAAATGGAAAAGAAAACGGCAATGAGATGCATCATCAAAATCACTCTCCATCCGAAAGTTCTATATGATCAGATTCCCAACGGATGTAACTCAAGGTCTTGTCTATGGCTAATAAGATTAAAATCTGATTGTAGTACAATTTGGAAAGCACACGCAGGCAAAAATTTGGAAACTGAACTAACCAAACAGTGCTTCTCGTGAGCAAGATGAACAAAGCTTATCGTCTTCGCATTCCACGTCCACGGCCACGGAATGCAGCTCCACCACGTCTTCCACCCATGGCACTGGCAGCAGCTTCTCCCTGTGCACTCTCCGACTGTGCGATAAGGGTTGGAGGGGAAGAAACATTAATAACAACATATAACTGAGTGTTAAAGCAATCACAAAACAGAGTTAAATCAATCAAGTAACCTTGGGATTCTTCACAGTTTCGTCAACACTTAGTATGAGACAAGCTGCCTCTGTAGCAGCATTAATAGCATTTATCTGCAAACAAAGGATTTGGTATGATAAACGGTATAAATATCAAAACAAATGTGCCTCTATGGGCATTAATTGTTTTTACAATAACGAGACGAAGCAATTGGATACCTTCACAACAGCAGGTTCCCATACAAAGTTTGCAAATGAATCAGCAACTCCACCGGTGTTGATGTCCACCCCATACGGTGCACCCTCGCCTTTTTAAGAATCTCAACATGTTACTATGTAATCATTTGATAAGGCCAAATAGAAAGAGAATAAAGAAAAGGGTCGACAAATCACGTAATTTTAATTGAATTTGACCATTTATCAAATGAGTGGAAGATAAATTGAGAACAAAGAATTTGGAGATGGAAAATTCTACCTGAAGGATGTGCATGCTTCTGTCGCAATTTGTTGAGGACATCAGTAGCGTCAAAACCAGCATTGTCACACAGTTGTCGGGGGATAACCTGCAGAGCCACGATAACACAACCCAGTAAGGCATACCTCCTAAAACCTTGAATAGGATATTACAACAGTAGAGCATCAAGAAGAGAAATGCAGTCCGTGTTTTTATCAATTATCATTCAGCAGAGATTCTGATGGTGTGCAAGTATGAGAGTAGTGGATGGCTATATCATTAACAACAGCCCTGATGGTGGGAAGACAGATGGTGGGAAGACAGATGGTTGGGGGATAGACCCCTCTGTCTATCCTTCCCTCGGCTGTTCTATTTATCCTCCATGAAAAACCGTTCAGTGGCTGATGTTTTGTATCACTCGGGGAGCTCTCCTTCGTTTTCTTTTGGCTTCAGCCGTCCGTTGTCCAATAGGGAAACGACGGATGTTGTGTCCCTCTTGTCTTTGATTGAGGAGTTCGATTTCAGGGTGGGGAGAAGGGATTTCCGTTGTTGGAGCCCTAGTCCTTTTGACGGGTTCTCTTGTAGCTCCCTATTTCGTTGGCTCTTGCATCCTTCCCCTCAAAGTGAGTCCATCTTTTCGCATGTGTGGAAGGTGAAAGTCCCGAAGAAGATTAGGTTTTTTATGTGGCAAGTTATCCATGGCAGGGTCAATACGACAATACCTACGATCATCTGTTGAAAAGGATGTCCTCTTTGGTGGGCCCATTTTGCTGCATCCTGTGTCGGAAGGCGGAGGAAGATCTGGATCACATTCTTTGGAGTTGTGCCTATGCGCGTGGAGCGTGGGATCGGTTTGCTCAGGTTTTTGGGATGCAGGGGATGCCTTTTGTTGACCACAGGGAGATGATCGAGGAGTTCCTCCTCGATCCGCCTTTGCGTGAGAGAGCGAGATTTTTGTGGCTTGGGGGGAGCGTTGTTGTGGAACCTTTGGGGTGAAAGGAATAATAGAGTGTTTAGGGGGAGAGAGAGGGATCCCGAGGATCTATGGTCCCTCACTCGATATCATGTCTCTCTTTGGGCTTCGGTCTCAAAGTTGTTTTGTAATTATCCTTTAGGTTGTATCATGCTTGATTGGGGCCCCTTCCTCTAGTTGGGCGCCTTTTTGTGGGCTTGTTTTTTGTATGCCCGTGTATTCTTTCATTTTTTCTCAATGAAAGTTGGTTTTTCATCAAAAAAAAAAAAAAAAAAAAAAAAAAAAAAAAAAAAACATGAGGTAAAAGAATGTAAAAAGCAACAGTTACTGATTTTACCAGACAATTGCTTCAACAATTTGAATTTTCAAATAACCAACATGGTAGAATACCCAGCCCTTACTTTCCCATCCTTTTTTATAGTGTTACCATTTTCATTACTTTCCTAACCCTTTTAATGTGCAGGAAAAAGTAACTCAAATTTATCAGGCAGCAAGACTGAAAGCGAGTATTTGAACACGAAAAATTCCATATAGAAGGTGATAAACATTTAATTTTCAATGGTCAAACACACAAGTCAATAAAGGTTTTTTTTATAAGACACACAAGTCAATAAAGTTAATGCAATGAAATCAGAGCATCATTCAAGTAATTAAATAAACAGATCCGTTAACCAAGGATGTCTAGGCAAGTGATAGTATATAGTATATTTGGTCTAAATGAAACTTTTGCAGAGAAAAAAAATGAACTAAAGCCAATTTGTCATTTAACTTGTGGGAATGAAGTAAAGCATGACAAGATATGTGACTAACATCAAACTCCTATGATCTATCCAATTGTTTACAAGAGGAAGAATACTTGAAAGTCGTGAATGGTACATAAAAAGCCCTCAAATTTTCAAATGAAGGAATAATGTTCTGCGCTACAGTTGTGTCTAGTTGTTTTCAAAAGAATCAAATATCTTTCTAATCTAACTCCAAAATAGTCATTATCACAAAGATTTTATAGGATACATCTTCCATCCAGGAACAGAAGCAGAACCCCACATTTAACCATCAATGGAAACACGTTAAGGTATCAAAACCCAGAAGTAACAAACAAAGATTTGTGTAATTTACAATATGAGACATGAGGTACTAGTATCCTATCAAAGTATTAACCTTGAAGTTTGGCACTCCATAACCTCTTAGAAGTAAGGAGGAGATGCTAGTCCTTCATATAAAAAGTAATTAGCTCAAACATCAAAATTAAATCTTTTAACCTTCTCATTGTGATGTAGAAGAGAACATACTAAAATCAGCTTCATAGTATGTTGACGCTAAATAAGAGTTTTATACATCAACAATGATTTTTTTCCTTTTTTTGGATAACCTGGTATCAGGGGCCCCACCCCCACTAATCTGGGTCACAGCGCCCATGCCGCCCCAAGGCCTGGACCCTAGATTTTTCTTATAAAGTTCACCTCATGGTTTGAACACGACTTGTGAGTAGGTGTTACTCAAAGATCACATATCTTTCCCAATGGGGCCGCCCCTTGGGGGCTACATCATCAATGGGTCTTGGTACTACAGAACATAAAATTTCAAGTAAAAAAAATAAGCAAGAGGCGACAAATCTACCTCAAGAGCTTTGGCATATGAGTTGATGAAAAGCTGAGACTTCCCAGCTATTGTGCGTGCATGTTGCCTCAAATATCGACTGATCTCCATCTGCAACGAAGTGATTGAGTAGATAAAAGTGAGAGAGGGATATTTAAATAAAAGAATGAACAAACAAATTAAGCTCTAACTGAAATAGTAAACATACATCTATTGCTCCACCTCCAGCAACAACAGTAGAATTCTTCAGCGCTCTTCTTACAATCATGATCGCATCGTGCAAGCTACGTTCGGCTTCTTCAATAAACTAAATTATAATAGCAGTGTCACAAAGTCAGAATAATCAACAAACACAAGGTAATATATTCAATTTGCTGTTTTCAACAAAAGTCATACCTGATCAGCTCCACCTCGAAGGACTATGGTGGCTGTTCTACCTGATGGACAGCCACTGAATATATTATATCTTTCATTACCAACTTGCTTTTCCTCAAAGACCTCACATGTCCCAAGAACCTTTAAGCAAACAAAGTAAAAAAATCACAATCACAAGATGATTATTTGGTCATTATAACAGAGGAACACCAAGCACATAAGTTTCTATAAGATTTCTAACAGAAAGCAAGCCTACCTCATCAATAACGTTGTTAACAGATGTCTGTACAGTTCCACCCGATGCAGCAGCAACCCTTTGTAGATCCTCCTCAGCCACACGGCCAGCACAGAAAATATCTCGGTCTGCGAAATACTGTTAAAAAGCAAACCATTGATGTGGATTCAAAGGCAAATTGAATAAATGAATAGTGATAATACTTGTTAAAGTTTCAATAGAAATTTACTTCCTTCATAATATCATAATATCCATTGTCTATTATCTTATTTGACATAAGAAGCCTTTTTTAACTACCAAGAACATTGGAGATGCAATCATTGTGAGAAAAGACAAAAATAACAACCTGTGTAGCAAGATCACCAATTGCCAAACGCGAAAGAACAACCTTGGCTCCACTCTCGACACATTTGTCTAATTTATCGTAAATAATGTTCCATTCTGCATCAACAATGGATTGATACTGCGATGGATCAGAGAGCCTACAAAAAAAACATTGAGTTTCTGGAAGTTTAGTACGGTCATAAAACAAAGGGGGAGAGTTCTATAAACTGAATCCTACCGTATCTCTGCATTTTCTTTCTCTGATTTCAGTTCCAATTCAATATTTAGCAAGAGTATCTTTGGATTTGAAAACTTCTTTGGTTGCTGTTCGAAACCTGCATAAGAAAATGTCTTCTTGAAGGCAACACCATTTACAAGGAAGGAGTCACGCATAGTCCCTCCAGGAACCTGACAAGGCACATCAAAGTTCCAACAGCGCAAAACCATTCAGTAAATGTACCAGTCATTCATTAAAATCATCTCAAGGTGAAATTGAATAAAAGAATTATTATCCAAACCAAAAATTATATACACAAATGACTTTGAAAAAGAAATTTGATGTTATGAAGGTTTCAACAGCAACACACTGTTTAAATGCAGATAATGATCAGAATCACATTAAGAAATGCGTCAAAAGCTAACCTCTACCATACAACCTTATGCTCAAAAATCCCAAAAACCAAAAATATGCATTACTCAAAAGGTGCTATTAGACATTGTTTTGTTAATATTCAAGATCTAGGGCACCTAAGACTAAATTATTTTTTCACACCGCCTCAAAATTCACAGTAGGCAGTTTAACAAGACAGTAGGTTTTTTTTTTTTTTAATTTCAATAAAGAAATACAATATCACAGTATCATACATTAATCAATCACTATCCCACATGATCTTTCAAAGTTGATAATTTAGCTAAGCATCTTCAGTTCAGAAAAGTCCAAACAAAAATTATAATACTGCATGGCAGAATGATTTTATGTTCCACCTATACATGTCATCTGTACCCATGGAGAAAAATAACAAAGAATGTAAAAGAATTACATGAATGAACATACCTTCTTTATACCAATCATATTTAGCCTATCTTCATTGCCAATTGCAATAACAGAATCAACAACCATTGATGCAAAGAAATCCTTTTCTCCACCAATGAGCTTAGAGGAAAGTGTCGTAGCAGCACATTTAGCCAACAAGTTTTTCTTTTCCTCCAAGCTCTTCCCCTCTATACTGATTGCCAACTCTTTTACTTTCTCAATTGCCTACCAAACAAACCCAGTCAGAGGAGAGTAAGGTGACCATTCAACCCATAAATGTAACAGTAATGGAAACTAAAATCACAGACCAAATGGCTTGCAGTCCGATAGCTCCGTATTAAATTTTGAGAGTGGACTCCATCCTCTATAAAAGGCTTTGCCTCCTTCAAAAACTCAGAAGCGAGAAGAACAACAGTGGTTGTCCCATCACCAACCTGGAACACGATATTAAGAAGTTGCGGGAACATTCCCATCAGTGTCATTATATAGTAATAGTATATATAAAGTTTTTTCTTCATTTTTCCTTTTTCTTTTTGTTTCTTGGGAGGGCCAGTTGGAGCAACTAGAAAAACTTGACCCAATGAAATCTTATCAAAAGATGAATTCAACCTCAGTTCCATACTTCCATGTTGGTTAGCAATCCAAGCTATACATATGGGCTTTATAATAATTAAAAATAGTGGGAGCATGGGAGGAAATATTACCCGAACCCTCTTTAAGGGTCCAAATGTATCACCATTTATTCAAGAATTACTTGATCTTTTATGATAGGAAACAAAAGATTTATTTGAGCATGTTAAATTCCAATAGGCCACTCAGGGTACATGAATATAATCAACATAAAGAAGCCGATGCTTCCACTTCTTAAACAGAAATATGTGAAGTAACTCACTAACCTTTATAGAAAATCTTGATTTCACATCCGAGATCAGACAGATCCAGAAAGTTAATTTAGAAAGAATAATAAATAATATTCAGTAAGATCCCTAAGCCTGTTCTACTTGCCAGTTGCGATGGAGAAACTATAGGGAGTTTATTTTAGCAACAAAAACAATAGCTAAAAACCTCACAACTTCTCATTTTCAGCACCCTTACCGAGCGTGACATGAAGAATCATCCCCAACCTTCCATAGTGTAATGTAATATTATTTATATAAATCCAATATACATATCATGGAATGAAGAAGTGCTGGAAATTACACAACTCTGATAAATAACACATTTCATCCTTTAATCGATTTGTTATATATCAACTCAAATTGAGAAATGCAAGTACCAATAAAAGCCAACTGCGAAACATAAATCCAAAACTATGGAACTAATCATCCCGACATCTCTATGCCAAAACAAACACGAAGTCGTGAATCGAGAAAAATAGCTCCAGAGGCAGAATCAACAGATGCGAAAAAAGAAGAATACACAGACCAGGGCAATACCTCGGAGTCCTGCGATTTGGCGATGTCCACGAGGATCTTAGCGGCAGGATGAACAATATCCAGCAGCTTCATAATGGTAGCGCCATCATTGGAAATGGTGACATTTCCCTTATCGTCATGGATGAGCTTGTCCATACCTCTAGGTCCCAAGGTGGTACGAACCACATCGGCCACAGCGGTGCAGGCATTGATGTTGCTCACCAACTGCGCCTTGCCTTGGGAAGTATCCGTTCCCTCTTTCAGCAGTATGATCTGAGGTTGCTGTACATTTCTCCCACATACAGAGAGTCAGATATAGTGAAAATGAAAAAGACCACGAATCGAGCATGGAGGAGAGAAAGGGAGGAGGAGAGAGCGTGGGTGCTTACCAGCATGGCTGCCATTGTTGGAGGATGTGGAGGTCGGAGTGGAAGAGTAGTGGAGATGCTGAAAGTGTCTGTGTTGGTCTCTAGGGTTTTGTGGGGAGTTGGGGAAGAAGCTCTTGAGCGAGAGTTTTCTTTAACTTCCGGAGAAATGAGAATTCTTTTTTCTTTTTCTTTTTAAATTTTTAGTAATTAGTTTTCGAGGAGAGTTAAAAGACGATTAATGACGTGTGCATTTTATTTTCGATATGTTTATGTTAAATTATTGGTAAATCCGCTCTTTAATAACCATTTGTTTTTTTATTTTTAAAAATTAAGTTTGAAAACATCACTTTCACCCGTAAGTTTTTTTTGGTAATCTACCTTCTTCCCATGTTTCAAAAACCAAGTAAAGTTTTGAAAACTAAAAAAAATAATTTTCAAAAACTTGTTTTTTCATTGGAATTTTACTAGAAATTCAAATGTGTTCTTAACAAAGATGAAAATCTAGGAAATTAAAAGAAAATAAGCTTAATTTTCAAAAACCAAATGGTTATCAAAAGAGATTGGTTCTTGTATCTATTTGATATTTGAAGTTTAAAAACTATCTAGTAGCTTATTAACTTTCAAGTTTGTATATAAAATGTCTTTGAACTTTTAAAATACCTAATAGGTTCATGAATTTTCGATTTTGTGTCTAAAAGGTTCCTAATATATTCGAGATTTTCAAAATTTAACCAATCTATTAAATGTAAAATTGAATTTTATACTAACCTTCAACTTTCAATTTTGTGTCTAGTAAGCTAGTAAATTTTAAAAATTGTCAAATAGGTCAAAGACTTATTGGACACAAAATTAAAAGTTGAAAGATCTATTGGACACAAAAGTGAAAATTTAAGATTTGGTTGATACTTTTTAAAGTTGATGAATCTATTGGACACAGAATTTAAAGTTCGATAACCCATTTGACACTTTGTTAAAGTTCAAAAACTAAAAGAGACACAACCCTGAAAGTTGAAGGACTAAACTTGTAACTTAACCTAAACTCTCTCTCTCTCTCTCTATATATATATATATATATATTGAGGTTAGAAGTTCAAATTTCTACTCCATGTTGTTGAACTAAAAAAGAGAGAGTGAAACTTGATTTTGACTCTAAACTATATATTTTGTCTGTGTTTGGAATACCTTCTAGTGTAATCACTATTTTAAAAATGTAAGATATAAAAACCATTAGAAATAAATAATCATACATTCTATTTTGATTAGATTCGTTTTGAATTAACAATTGAGCCAAATGATAGAGTCAAGCTAGTCAAAATTAAGTTGGTACCCAAGACATGATGAAGATCTGACTGAGGTTAAAACATATACAAATTTGATTAAGCTCAACGAGTCTTGTTTGATTATATACTTCCAACATGTGTACCCAAAATGCAAAACTAGGTTATTGATGCTTAAGCTCGACATGTAACAACATTGACAAGCTCTGAATCAAGTAACTTGATGCATCCATAACTTAGTTTAGTGTTGAAAAAAAAAAAAGGCGCAAGGTGTTGGTTTGTGTTCTTTCAACTTTCATTGAAATGGCTATTAGGTCATGTCATTTTATTTGATTTTTTTTGTTCAATGATGTGTCCCACCCTCATTACACTGTGTCAATTGATATTAATGTAAATTAAAATAAACATCATTCAAAAATTAAATATGCAAATGAAGTTTTTTTTAAGTTTAAGGAGTAAAAAGACATGGTGTTTAAAGTTATGGACAAAAACTTATGATTTTACTAGGGAAGATTATTAATTTAAATAATACATAGATGACATGATAATTTATTGTTGTTGTTTTTTAGTTCGATGGCATTATAATCGAATTGACAATTAGTATCATATTGTTTTTCTTAATAACTTGTCTTCTTATCTACTCTAAATAAAATCTCTATCTTATTTTTATTATTTCGTTCTCCTGTTTCACATATATGTGATGCAACAAGAGACATTAAAAAACAAAGACGTTCAACTAATAGTTCATGCAACTCACGAGAAAAATATATATGTGATGCAACAAGAGACATTCAAGAGAAGAGACGTTCAACTAATAGTTCATGCAACTCACAAGAAAAATATGGGAAGTTCAAGAAAAATTTGTTTGACTAGTGAGAAATTTGCGAGGTTTAAAATAATAATAATAAGAAGAAGAGAGGATTGAAAGTGAAAAACTAGTAGAGTGGTTAAAAGAAAAAATATGAGACATATGCTTGCAGTAGTGCCTATTTTAGATTGTTGTTTTCTTTGTAATATTATTTTGATATACTTTATCATATTTAACCAGAGTCATAGAAAAAATAAAGGGCTTAGAGAGAATGAGTTCAATCCATGGTAGTTACCTAAAATATTTAATATCTTACGAGTTTCAATAAGTTACATGGGTTACTCTACCCATTGCCAATTAATTTTGATATAAAATCTCATATTATTTAATAGTTGAAAATTCGTGCATCAACAAAAGTATTCCCAACCAAATGTAGCAGTGTTTTTTTGCTATCGACGAAAACACATCAGATTAAATATATTTAGTGTTATAGGGATCGTAACCTAAAGTTTCAAATATAGAAATAATTTCATATCGGAGGTTTCTATTTCGATTTTACTTATAAGTTATATTCAAGCGACCTATATGATTGATTAACTAATCAATTGTCCATTTTATTTGAACGGCCTATAATAATAATATACGATCCATTTGAAATAATTATAATTAATAAAATCTTAACATCTAATCCCTACCTGAGCTTCCATAGTCACTCTCTATATTGTTAAAGCGACAAGTTCAAACATGATTAATTTCTATATACATTATCATATAAGACATGTAAAAAATAAAATTATAATAACATATTTCTAATTATACAACTACATATAAATCAACTTCATGCTAACACATTACATCGTACAATTTGAAGGAGAGATTGACGAGTCAACTCGTCATCGTTAGATTAGTATTGCAACCCTTTGGCCATTGTAGAATATACGTTGTGAAATAGCATAAAACGGAGGAGATTTTACAATTCAAGGAATCGTTTATTCTTAAATTGTTAACATATGCATAATTTAGTGGGTAAGGTACTCATTCTTAAATTCTTGCCACATATCTGTCATGCTTAAAACAAAAGCTAAAATTAGAATGGTTGATTTAGGCCATATTTAATAGTCATTTGGTCACGATTGATAATCATTTGTCTTTTTTAAAAAATAAGTTAAAATTTCATTTGATAACTTCTCTCTCTTTTTTTTCTCGTGAAAATCACAATTTCTGTAAGTTTTCAAGACTTGACATGAATTTTGATTTCTAAAAAATAGATAACAAAACAAACAAAACTATGGATAGATGTGATAAAAAAAAAAAAACTATGGATAGGTTTTTTTTTTTGTTTTTTAATAAAAAAAAAACAATGGATAGAAGTGTTTATAAGTTTAATTTCCAGATAGTTATTAATTTCCAAAACCAAATAACTATCGTCCAACAATACCTTATTATTTTACTTCACCAGTTTTGTTAGAACAATGTCGTATTTATGGAATTTAAAATAATTTATTTCATGGGTTTTTTGTAATAAACAATTTCTTTCATGGTTAATATTATGGTTTTCAATTTTTTTTTTTAGAATTGAAAATTTCCATTTAATTATAAATTTATAACAACGTCGTAGTTGTGGAATTTAAAATAACACCATATGCAATTAGTTTAATTCCTTCTAAAAAAAAAAATGCAATCAGTTTAATTGAATGTATTTTGGTTGGTCTGCTTTTAATGAATTTTCCTTTATTAAAAAAATAAAAATAAAATCATATTATTAACATTTGGTATACCACATTGTGCTTGTTATTACAACCTCCATAGTTCAAGAGTTATTTTTCCTTTTATTTTTTTCTAATTACCTTTAAAACCTTTTTTCATCATAAAAAAAGATTGAGCAAATAACAATCAACTTGTTTTTCAATAATACTTTTTCTTTTAACAGTCATTTAAGTTATCATAATCATTCACTTCAATTAATAACATGACAATTTGTGATTGATCAAAATATATTATTCAACAATTTGAATTGACTTTGATATAGTATAGTATTGATTAAATTAATATGTAGGAAAAATATACTAAAATATATGCTAAATTATTCAAAATGTTTTTTTTTTAATTATATTTTTGTCGATTTAAAAGTTCCACCTTTACCCTTAATCTTCAAAACTGATTCAAATATGTCCCTAGAAATTTTTACCATTAAAATGAGTAGTTGTTGAGTTGTAAAGGTGTGTCAGGTTCAACTTTTCAAGTGTTTAATTTTGAAAAAAAAATCATTTTGAAAAAATTTATAGTGTTTGACAACTACTAAAAATTACTTATTAAAAAATGAGATTGGGAAATAAACCATTTTAAGAAAAACAATTGAAAGCAAATTTTGTAAAAATAGTTTTTAAGTATATAATATAACCCGTGAATAAAAACACTTATGACGAAATGTAACCAAACATAGGAGTGTTTAAATTCTAAACAATTTTTATATAAAATGCTTAAAATAGTGCATTATTGAAAAACATTTAAATTAAAAGTTCCAAAACGGGTCCTAATACACAACAAACATAACTCGAAAAGTGACAATATATATGTTATGAGTGAGTTTGGACCTAAATCTATTAAAGTCAAAATGACAATTGTTCAAAGTAGAAACAAGTCGAAGGAGACCCATTGGGTCCAAAACAATCTCTATTTCTATTCCTTCATGTGAAGCGGAAAACCCTAGATCAATTATAAATAGAAGTGACTGACTCAAAGGTAGGGAGACTCAACTAGGTATTCATTTTTCCTTTTAATCTTCTCCTTAATAATTAATTTACTTCTTTACGCATGACCTCCCAATTGACTTAAGCATCGGAGTTGGTGTGACAAACACTACACTGATGCATAGGTTTCCTTTGTTTTGCAGTCAATATTTCTCCTCCAAATAAATTTACTATTGTTGTCACGTGAAAGTCATGTGAGTTTTCATATCCGGATTTTGACATCAACATATATATATATATATATATATATATATATATATATTAAGTGACAATTTAATAGTTATTAATATGTGCCACATTTGTCGTTTGTTTTTTTACATGCCACAAACATTCTCTGTTTATAACCAGTATCCACATCAAATTTTATCACTCATTTTAGCGATAAAATTGTTTAAGGGCATAATTTAATCAATTTCAAAGGTTAAAGTAGAAATGAAACATTTCAAATCATAGAAATAGGATTCAAACTATCCTCAAAATTTCAGATATTTTATCAATCAAAAAAAAAAAAAAAAAATTCAGATATTTTGAATAATTTAGCCTATATGGTAAACCAAATTTGAAAAACTAGGCGCCAATAAGTTTCTAGAAGCGTTTTTCTTTGAAAAATCATTAAAATAAAAAGCCCCTCAATTTCGTAAATTTACAAACCAACCCCAGCTGGTACAAAACCGGCTAATGGTTTATCCGGAACGAGGGCGTTGGTGCGTTGCGCAATAGAGGAAAAAAAATATTATAATAAAAAAAATATTTTCCTCGATAACCCCAAAAACCTGAGAAATGCTGCAAAAAGACCCCACAAAACTGTCCGCCTTCTCCTTCTCCACTCCCTTTCCCTTCCACTTCCATGGCGGTCCAGAGAGAGAACGAGGCATACAGGGAGATAATGTCGAACCTCGAGTGGAGCAAAGCAAGGGAGAGGATGATCGAAGAACAGGCAAAGGCGGAATTAGAAGCTCTCCAACTTCTTCACCCCGATCGTTTCGAATACCTCAAGCTCGAGCTCAAATCCTTCATCCAACTCCTTCGATCGCAATCGCAATCGCAATCGGAAGAGCTTTTTCATCAGCCGAACACTGTCGATGCCTCGAGACGCTCGCCTTGTTCTCTCGCTCTTGATTCGCAAGGTCAGTTGCCGCTCGGCTGTCCGCTCCATCTCTCTCTCTCTCTGTGTGGAATCAGGAATATTCTCCTCTTCTTCTTTTTCTTATCGTTAACTGATTCATGTGTTTTGGAGTAGAGTCGAGCAGTTGTAGGAAGAGGAGGAAGACGGACGAAGGAGGAGAGAAGAAAATGTACGGAAACGGATTAGAGAGAGAGGTTGCTGAATCGGAGATCGGACGGCGGAGGAACAGAGTGGATGTGGTTCTGGAAAGAGCCGTCGTTTGTCTCCGGAAGATTCGACGCTTCAAAACGGCTCTGTTTTCCACCGCCGATTGACGACGGCGCTCCATTTGCCTGTCGCCTTAAAGGTGCTGCTCCGATCTCTCTCTTTTTCTCTATGCCATAAAATTGCCGCACGTGTGTAAAATTTTCAAACTCGGTAGGGACTAGGGATAAACTTAACAATTTTGTGGGGGTGTGTGTGAAATTGTCCTCATTCTCAGGGTCAAATTTGCAGTAAAAAGAAAATGATCACTTCGCAAGTGGATGGAAGAGTTCTATTATATTGTATGAGCTTCCATCTCAAAACCACCCCAAATACCCCCGTTTGGATTTTATGGGTTCTGATACCATATTATATTATATAGGTTTTCATCTCAAAACCAATTGACAATGAGTGAAGTGACCCTTGTAGCTTATATGTTTGTGAGGTCTCCACCAATCTTTCCGATGTGGGATCCTCAACAAGTTCTTATCCAAAATTTTGTGTGCAATTGTACAAATATGCATATTATATTTTGTTAGCCCATTCTACTTATGCTACATTACACTAAATAAATAATCTATCCTTCTCATAAGTAGGTCGCATTGTTGGAAAAATTATTCATTAAGGTCATCATAATGTGACTGCATCTTAATAGTCATAAGAACAAATTAAAAAATGTATGTCTCTTGATAACCACTAAATACAAGATTGAGGTACTTTTAAGACTTTTTTTTCTATATTTATTGGTGAAAAACTGCCCATCACAATGTGACAACCTCCCTAAATAATTTGATTCATTCAAAGCCTAATAGATAAGATATGTATTACTTTTTCTAAAATATACAATTAGATCCTATCAGTCTTGTGACTTTACCTTTGTTGAACTCAAAGATAAAAGAACAATGGGTTGATAAAATACATATATTGTTATGTGATATTAAAAAAAATAATAATCATATTAATGTTTTCTTTTAAGTTAGATATCCAACTTTTAACCTTAGTGGTTAATTTATTCACCTATACTTAGGTTCCATTTGAAATACATTTTAATTTAAATGTTTTTCAAGAATACATTTAAAAAAAACATTTTGTATAAAAATTGTTTAAAATTTAAACACTCATAGGTTTGGTTACATAATTTCTCCACAGGTGTTTTTTATACACAATTTATTGTATACTAAAGACTTTTTTAAAAAGTTGGTTTCAAGTGTTTCTCTCAACATGATTTAGGGTGTGTTTGGTTTAACTTTTCAAGTGTTTAATTTTGAAAATAAATCATTTTGATAAAATTTATAGTGTTTGACAACACCTAAAAATGACTTATTAGAAAAATGAGATTGATAAATAAATCATTTTGAGAAAAACACTTTAAACCAACTTTTTAGAAAAGACTTCTTAAGTAAACAATAGTTTGTGTAGAAAAACATTTGTGAGGAAATGCAACCAAATATATGAGTGTTTAAATTTGAAACAATTTTTATACAATGTTTTTTAAAAAATGCATTCTTGAAAAACATTTAAATTAAAATGTATTCCAAACGGACCCTTATTTATAAATCTCATTTTCTAATAAGTCATTTTCAGTGGTTGCTAAACATTGGAAATTTTTTCAAAATTAAACACTTGAAAAGTTAGACTAAACGCACCCTTAGATTGATGTTTGTAAATTCTATGCAAACTACATCAAACTAATTCCAACCTAATCTTGAAGTCTACAAATGTAAAAAATATATATCATACATTACCTTTGTAATGAGTATTCTTGAAGTGAAAAATACTCTAGTATTTTTTTTGAATTCAACAACATTTGGACATTAGGGTGATTTGAACGTCTGACCTTCTGGTCGGAAATGTATGCTAATTACGCTCACTTTGGCAAAATACCGCAATGTTTAATGGAAACAAAATTCATCACTTTTCTATATTTGTGCCTAGCATCCTTCCAAATTTTCAAAGTTACTTATCCAGTTTAAATTTAAATTTCACTTTTGGTCTCTTAACTTTTAAATTCGGTTCTACTGTGGTTCTAGAACTTTCAAGATGTTAGTTGTAGTCTTAAAACCTACCGAGCGTCTATTTTCAAATTTATAATTCTACGGATCTTTTTTATTGGTAGAATCTCTATTTAAATGCTCTGCTTAATCTACGTGTCTCCTACACATTTTAAAAGTTTTTTTAGAAAATATCAATTAATTAAAAAGAGCCGTAAGGCAAAAACCCAACAAAAAAATCATCTAACCAACGAGGAATACATTCATTCCTCCACCACGCTTCTTCAACTTCCATAGGCGGAAGGGAAGAGCGACCAAAAAAACTAGAAACTTTGTCATGAACAACACCTACCCTAGCAAGCCAATGGGCTTCAACACTGTTCAACCCCGAGCATTTAGAGATGGAGAAGTTATCTCCTAGATTTAATTAACGGATGGTAGAGGTAATCATGGATAGCTCCGAGAGATTGATCGCCTCGTCGGAGATGGCCCTGACCACAACATGTGCATCTGTCTCTACCGCCAAAGGAGGCTTGAAACCACTGAAATAGCGGGAGCACCAATTAAGATAAGCTTTCGCCCCCTTTAGAATTGCATTCGCCTCAAGGTTCTTGATCCCCCAATTTATTGTCATGCGTTTGCTGTCGATTCCAATCAGAAATCCTGAAGAGTCACGAACTATCCAACCAATCCCTCCCACTTTTCGATCTTTAAGCCATGAAGCATCGATGTTCATTTTTCAGGATCTCAGTTGGGGTGGCCTTCACGGAGGGTGACTCGTCTGACTCTCTATTGGCAGTATCGACAGGTGACTTTCGCCCCTTGTCTTTAATTCTTCAATATGAATAGAATCTGCTTTGCTTGTAGACTTGATATCTACGCACAACCCTCTTTGCTTACTCTGATCTGATTCCTAGTTATCCAAATGTTCCAAAGGATAATAGCCGCTTGATCAAGCTCCTCTCCCTCTAGACTTTTTAGCATGAAGTCCCAGAAATCAGCAACATTCCAATTGTCCCAGTACAAAGAATAAAAGGATCGAGATTTAGGAATGTGGGTAAACCAAAACTTTTTCGCAAACTTACACTTCCAAAAGAGATGTTCCGTCGATTCCATAACTTTCCTGCACAAAAAAAAATGACATTAACATCAATTCCTCTCTTTTGAATATTTTTGCCCGTAGGGAGAATGTCATTCACTATTTTCTAGAGAGTGATTTTCGCTCTAGGGGCAATCTTCATATTCCAAAGCGCTTTCCATGAGGCACTAGAACGAGAACTATCGGATTCAAAAGCCTTCTCCTTTGATCTCATCTTGATAGCGAGGTTATAGGCGCTTTTTACAGAAAGGAAACCATTAGAATTCTCGTTCCAAATCATATCGTCGCTGAGCTTGCTATTGATTCTAGGCATCTTCAAAATCTCATCGGCCTCATCGGGGATGAAACCTTCCCGGATAACCTCTTCCCTCTACAACCCTTGATCATTAATAAGCTCAGCCACTCTTTTACCTCTAATCTCCTCCTTAACCCAAACTGGAATTTTGTTGTTGCAACTAGAGAGCCAAGGGTCTTGATCAACATAGACTCTTCTGCCATTTCCAATCCTCCATCTCATCCCTTCTTTGAACAACTCCCTGCCCCAAAAGATGCTCTTCCAAGTGAATGATGGATTTGACCCCAGACTTGCCACGAGGAAGTTCCCATCCTTGAAATATTTCCCTCTGAGGACTCTAGCTAGAAGGCTATTAGGGAATTTAATCAACCTCCAACTTTGCTTAGCCAACATAGCTTGGTTAAATAAGCTAAACTCCCTAAAACCAAGGCCTCCTTTGAATTTATGACACATATTCTTCCTGCTCATCCAATGGGCTTTCTTGGTCCCATTCGAAGAACCCCACCAGAATCTGGCGCAAAGACTATCGATCTCATCACAGATATTCTTCGACAATCTGAAACAGCTCATTGTGTACGTGGGAATCGCTTGAGCTATAGATTTTATAAAAACTTCTTTCCTGCCTTGGGAAAATAGAGGGCCTTTCCACCCTTGAAGCATTTTCTAGACTTTCTCCCTCAGCTTGTTAAACATTCTGCCTTTGTGCCTTCCCATTTGGGCTGGAAGGCTTAGGTATTGGCCAATAGAATCTGATTATCTAACTCCAAGGATCTTGCTCAAATGGCTTACCGCCTCAACCTCCACATTCTTGCTAATCAAACATTTTGACTTTTCAAAGTTGATAACTTGCCCTGTAGCTTTCTCGTACACCTCTAGCATCTCTTTGAGCTTGTGGCACTCCTTGCTTGAAGCCTTTAGAAACATCAGACTGTCATTTGCAAAAAAGAGGTGAGAAAGTGAGGGACTATTTTTGCTGATTTTAATACCAGATATGTTTGAGAGAGATTTTTCCCTTTGGAGAAGTGCTGAGAACCCTTCCGCACATATGAGGAACATATAACGCGATAACGGATCTCCCTGGCATAGCCCCTTTTTAGGAATAAAGGTCTCCTACTGGCTACCATTGTCTAGCACTGAAAAGTTCACCGACTCCACACACGCCATAATGTGATCGATCCACACAGAGGGGAACCCCATCTTGCTCATAGCTTGCCTTAGGAAAGCCCATTCAATTCTGTCGTAGGCTTAGCTCATGTCTAATTTTAAAGCCATAAGCCCTTCTTTGCCTTTTCTTCTGCTGGTCTTGTTTAAGGGCCTCATATCTTTTCCTTCGTTTAGAACCTCCAGGCAGTCCGACTAGTCCTCAGGCCCACAATGTCCTAGAACTTTTGGAAAACACCGCATGAACAGCATCCGTACCCAGAGCTTTTGTAGGGTCCATGCTTTTAAGGGCGCATTCAATCTCCTCTTTGATGAATGGTTTTTCCAGCTCCTTCCTTTGATTGTCGGAAACTTTCAAAGAGAAGCTATCCAGGATGTGGTTCACTGCTTGAGTCTGCGGGAAAGAAGAATTGAAAAGGCCCATAAAGTAGCTAGAAGCCACACGGCCTATGTTTTCATCTCCCTCCACCCAAATCCCGTTATAGTCTTTAATCCTCTCAATTATGTTCTTCTTCGTACACATACTTGCTTTTTAATGAAACCATTATGTGTTTTTGTCTCCCCATTTGAGCCAATCTTCTTTAGACCTCAATTTCCAATACCTTTCTTCTTCCTCTAGGAGCACTTCCTAGGCTTTCTCTTCTCTGTCCAACTCGCCGCTGTTACATCTATCCTCACTCTCAACAAGCCTTCTAATATCCTTTTCTTTCCTTGTTATGACAACTTTGATTGACCCCCAACCTGATTTTGTTCCATCTGCTTAGCTTAACTAAGCACTCCTTGATCTTATTGCAAAACATGCCAATACCAGTCGCGCTTGAGCCTTTCCAGTGATTATCAATGATGTTCCTGAAGGATTGGAATTCTCAATTTCGTGAAGCGGAAGTGCAATTGGACCGATTCGCAATTTAATTTCGTTCTACAAAATACCGTACATTGGCAAAAAGTCAAGCAATGAGAAACATACCTCCGTTGACGACTCTGAATTCTTCAACGGACACCACCATACGATCTTCCCTGCTATTCTTTGAGTTTAGGAACGAAGTGGTGGGACTCCTTCTTGAATTTGGGAAGTTTTACAGAGAATTTTTCTCTGCCTTTCTTCGAGTTTGAGAGAGAATAAAGAGAAAGGAAGTTAGGGATACTGCATAATGAATCCATCCCTCTAGGATTTAACAGAAAAATTAACAGCAGAGACTAAAGTGCTCCTTATCTCAAAGCTTAGGGGTATTTTTGTTGAGTTTGAAAACTCAGGGACCAAAAAGTGTAACTTAACCCAAACCTCAGGGACCAAAAATATATTTTTCCCTTGATTTTTTTTCTTTTCAATTTGTGGGTACTTGTAGTTTATTTATATTTTGTGATTTTATGTTTTTTTCTTTAGATATTTCAATTTCCTTATTATTTCTTAATTTATATTTAATTTGTTATTTTAGTTAATTCTTGTTCTTTTGTTTATTTCTTAGCCTGAAGAAATATTTTTAATGGATAAATAATTCATCATTATCATTTTTTTTTTCAAACATACATTTCTAAATGATGATTGATTAATTAAAATTCAGTACAAATATAAGTTCAATAAAAGTGAATACACGAAGCTAAGTGCATGTTTGGGAGTGATTTTAAAATAATTAAAATCACTTTTGGCATATTCAAAATCACTCAGAAACATGTCTTTAATAATTAAAAATCAATTTTAACGGTATGAAAATTATATTTAAAAGTGTAAAATCAAACATGAAATTGATTTTGAATAATTAAAAATATGTTTCGAGATGATTTTGAACATGACAAAAGTGATTTTAGTATTTTGAAATCACTCCCAAACATGCACTAATATGACTAATGTGTGCCACAAGGCGGATGTCGTCGATTACGATCTGGCTGTCGACGATGACCCCTCGATACCTGATCATCTGGATCCTCTTGTTCCATGGGTTCCTCTATAAGCTCTGTAGGGTATACATATTGTGCATGCTCTCCACGTCCACGTCCACGTCCACGTCCACGTCCACGTCCGTGAGCAGATGGCGATGAAAGACCAACCTCATAATCATGCCATGATGGTGGCATTGGGGTGTGAAGGTATAAAGTACCAGGGGTCGGTATCGTCATCATTGGAGTGGACGGACCAACACCATCCTGCGTCTGAGTAAAGGAGGCATGTCTTCAACATTGTGGTGAAACTCTTTTGGTACAACCGGTGGAAAATGCTCCTGGACTAGAATATGCTCTTGTACCGTAATATGAGCCTGTACTGAAACATCCTCATGTATCAGAATGTGAGGTCGTACAGGAATATCCTCTTCTTGGACACGAGCACCTCTTTTACGCCTAGGTCAAGGAGGAGGTGCAATAGGTATGTTGTACATATAATGGAACTGCTCCATATTGGCATCACCACTGTTGCACAAATTTAAGATCTCCATATCCTCAGAGAGATCACAGATGCGTTTGAAGCATGACATCTTCATATAGTAATATAAATTAGAGAATATTTAATATAAATTAAGAAAACTTGAAATTGAAAACGTATCGCTTGAATTGTTTAGTAATATTCTCATACCAGTCCATATATTCGGGAGTCGTATCTCCATCAGCATCTACTGGAGAACTTGATGCAATGAAATTTGCACGCGAATGCCATCGAACTAAATACGATCCAAGATGGACGAACCGATCTGCATGATGAAAATCGATGATATGCAGTCTCGATTCCGTGTTGCACACTTCTGGTATAAGTTGTTTCATGCCAAATTGTTGAATCACTTTATTAGACAGGTGCCACTAAATAATATGGAAACATATGAATGGACTCATTGTTCGCCAAATGTCATGACCATTGCTACAGTAAGGAGCTAAAGTGGCCATGACATGGTTGTACGGTTTCCATATCATCGAAAACAAAAAAACATAAAAGGTGAGGTACGAGTAAAATAAATAAAAATATAATAAAATTCTCAAATGCTAAGTACGTACCAGATCAGGTTTTAGAAGGTCAAACATGTATCTATACTCGATCAATACATGTGTAGTTGATCCAGTTACACAAAATTGGTCTCTCCACCTACATTCAACGTTAAATTAAATTTTAATTCAATTATATCGATCAAATAGAACATGAGTTCAAATTATAATCAATCAACATACTGAGAACCGCATGGTCGACCAATCAATTCATGATCATTGATGTGGCGATGGTTAGGAGCCATCGTTGGGAATCGTTCCCAACCCCAAAGCTGCAGGAGAATCAAGGGCCTCGCGATCTTGCAAGAATCTAATCTCGTGGCCTTGCATAGTTGTCTATACAACCATGCTAAGCATGCTCCACCCCAAGAATATCGTCCTATAACTTCGAAGTTTTCTAACAATGGCAGGAACATTAAATATACCATATATTCAATCTTATTAAAGAATAAGCTCTCACCCATCAACTACAAAATGTATGCCCGAGCATACCTCTCCACTGCTATATCATCAACATTGTCATCCAATCTTGAAAATACCAAGACAGACTTAATTTGGATCCTTTAATGACGTTATTTTCAGGAGTGACACCAAGTAACCTATAACACATCTCTTTGTAGTCATGTTTTTGGGATCCATTGACCGACTCGCTATCCACTAGTAACCCGTGTAATACTGCTACGTCCTATAGCGTAATAGTTGTCTCCCCACCAGACACATGAAATGTATGTGTCTCTGGTCTCCATCTCTCGACAATAGGGGTGATGAAGTGTCAGTCCAACTAAATAAATACTAATCTAGCCACGCCATAGAAGCCCGAAGCACGAAGTGCTTAGCAATATACGACGATGTAGTGGGATGATGCGTTGTACAAGGCGCATCCCGACGTCGATAATGTAGCTCTCCTACATTACGATCGTTCCAAACGCGTTCTGATCGGTTGAGTTGTTGATCGTATAAAACAGATGCATCATTAGGTCCTGGGTTTAGATCAATTATATGAAAAGCAATGCAATTCAGTTACTCAATTAGTTTGTTTTACAATGATGATAACAATTACATCTTCGAAATTAAATTACTAAATAGGAGAAACAAAAAATATAAAAAAAAAATGATAGTTTCATCTTTAAATATGAGAAACAAAAAATATAAAAAAATTATAGTTTCATCTTTAAATAGAACATACATAGAAGAACAACAAAAAACATGAAGATAATATGTCATTGATTAAACATAATGTTGCAACTCAATTCATTTCAACTAACTCATTACAACCAAAATGAAAAGTAAAAAAACATGAAAAACAATCACAATGGTGCATCCCTTTGTCTCGAAGGACATCTCCTATGATTGTGACCTACCTTATTACATAATTCACATTGTTGTTGAGTTGTTGGTTCCCTCCAATCCATCTCATTATGAATGCATGAACTTTTTGGTCTACCAGGTTCTCTCAACAACCTTCTATCAGCATGAAGGGTAGGAATGTTCGAAGGGGCTATCCAGTAGTCTTCATGAGGAATCAGTTGAAACTGAGGAGAATAGTATTCCTCATATGTCGAAAGCTTGTAGGTCCGTCCAATGTAGTCTTCGTAATTCATGTTGACGCGTGAGCAAACTGTTATGAAATGTGAACATGAAATTCCAAAAGTTTTCCATTTGTGACATGAATAGTAACGTTCATTTGCAGTTAATCTCAACACCTGAATATTCCCTCATTTGGCATTAAAATAGTGGATACCCGTTCTCACGTGAAACCCACTAGTGGATCGATCATATGTCTTGATCATGTGCTTAATGGATCTCGATGCCCATTTGAAGGGGACGACCCCTGACGTCTGTAATGTCGAACCAACGACGTTTTGGAGACTTTGTGGTATAAAAAAGTCTCATGGACTTTGAGAGATCACTCAGACCATCACTCATGTTTCTACTCAGAATTGAATCATAGTTTTTTGCAGTTAGATTCAACAATGATTGCATTGGATTTCTACAATGATAGAAGGTTGCAAAATTCCAATGCAATCATTGTTGAATCTAACTACAAATGACTCTGATTCAATTCTGAGTAGAAACATGAGTGATGGTTAACATACTGAGTGATCTCCCAAAGTCCATGAGACTTTTTTTTTTAATAGCATGAAGTCTCTTAAACGTCGTTGGTTCAACGTTACGGACGTCAAGGGGTCGTCTCTTAAAGAGATGACCCCTTTAAATGAGCATCGAGATCTAGTAAGCTCGTGGTCGAGACATATGATCGATCCACTGGTGTGTTCCATGTGAGAACGGGTATCCACTATTTTAATGCCAAAGGAGGGAATATTCAGGTGTTGAGATTAACTGCAAATGAACGTTACTGTTCATGTCACAAATTGAAAACTTTTGGAATTCCACGTTCACATTTTATGGTAGTTTTCTCACGCGTCAACATGAATTACAAAGATTACAACCGATTCCTCATGAAGACTACTAGATAGCCCCTTCGAACATTCCTACCCTTCATGCTGAATGGAGGTTGTTGAAAGAATCAGGTAGACCAAAAAGTTCACGCATTCATAATGAGATGGACTGGAGGGAACCAACAACTCAACGACAATGTAGATTATGTAATTAGCTAGGTCACAATCGTAGGAGATGTCCTTCGAGACAAAGGGATGCACCATTGAGATTGTTTTTATTGCTTTTTTACTTTTCATTTTGGTTGTAATGTGTTAGTTGAAATGAATTTAGTTGCAACATTATGTTTAATCAATGACATATTATCTTCATGTTTTTTGTTGTTCTTCTATGTTTGTCCTATTTAAAGATGAAATTATAATTTTTTTTTTTATATTTTTTGTTTCTCATATTTAAAGATGAAAGTATCATTTTTTTAAATATATTTTTTGTTTCTCCTATTTAGTGATTTAATTTCGAAGATGTAATTGTTATAATCATTGTAAAACAAACTAATTAAGTAACTGAATTGCATTGTTTTTCAGATAATAGATCCAAACCGAGGACCTAATGATGCCTCTGTTTTATACGATCAACAACTCCATCGATTAGAACGCGTTTGGAACGATCGTAATGTAAGAGCACTACATTATCGACGTCGGGAGGCGGTTGTACAACGCACCATCCCACTACATCGTCGTATATTTCCAGCACTTCGTGCTTCGGGCTTCTATGACATGACTAGATTATGATTTATTTAGTTGGACTGACACTTCATCACCGCTCTTGTCGAGAGATGGAGACAAGAGACACATACATTTCATGTGCTTGGTGGGGAGACAACTATTACGCTATAGGACGTAGCAGTGTTACTCAGGTTATCAGTGGATGGCGAGTCGATCACTAGATCCCTAAATGGCGAGTCGATCACTAGATCCCTAAAACATGACTGGAAAGAGATGTGTTATAGGTTACTTGGTGTCACACATGGAAATAACGTCATTAAAGGATCCAGATTAAGTTTGCCTTGGTTAGCATCTCAATTTCCAAGATTTGATGATAATGCTGATGATATAGCAGTGAAGAGGTATGCTCGGGCATACATTTTGTAGTTGATGGGTGGGAGCTTATTATCTAATAAGACTAGAGATAAAGTATATTTAATGTTCCTACAATTGTTAAAAAACTTTGAAGTTACAAGACGATATTCTTTGGGGTGGAGCGTGCTTAGAATGGTTGTATAGACAACTATTCAAGGCCACGAGATTAAATGCATGCGAGATCGCGAGACCCTTGATTCTTCTGTAGCTTTGGGGTTGGGAACGATTCCCAACGATGGCTTCTCAACGTCGCCACATTAATGATCATGAATTGGTGGTCGACCATGCAGTTCTCAGTATGTTGATTGATTACCATTTGAATTCATATTCTATTTGATCGATATAATTGAATTTAAAATTAATTTAACGTTGAATGTAGGTGGAGAGACCAATTTTGTGTGACTGGATCAACTACACATGTATTGATCGAGTATAGATACATGTTTGACCTTCTAAAATCTGATCTGGTACGTACTTAGTATTTGAGAATTTTATTATATTTTTATTTATTTTACTCATACCTCACTTTTTATGTTATTGTGTTTTAGATGATATGAGAACCATGTCATGACCACTTTACCTCCTTACTGTAGCAAAGGTCATGACATTTGGCGAACAGTAAGTCCACTCATATGTTTCCATATTGTTGAGTGGTACCTGCCTGATAGAGTGATTCGACAATTTTACATGAAACAACTTATACCAGAAGTGTGTAACACGAAACCAAGACTGCATACCGTCGATCTTCGTCATGCAGATCGGTCCGTCCAACTTGGACCGTATTTAGTTTGATGACATTCACGTGCAAATTTCATTGCAACAAGTTCTCCAGTAGATGCTGATGGAGATATGGCTCCTGACTACATGGACTGGTATGAGAATATTACTTGACAATTCATCACTTGCGAGGGAGCCTCATATGGTCAAGCGGTACATTTTCAATTTCAAGTTTTCTTAATTTATATTAAATATTTTCTAATTTATATTACTATATGAAGAGGTCATGCTTCAGATGCATTCGTGACCTCTCTGAGGATATGAAGATCTTAAATTTGTGCAACAGTGATGATGTCAATATGGAGCAACTCCACTATATGTACAACATACCTATTGCATCTCCTCCTTGACCTAGGCGTAGAAGAGGTGCTCGTGTCCAAGAAGAGGATATTCCAGTACAAGAGGATATTCTGGTACAGGAGGATATTCTAGTACAATCTCATATTCCGGTACATGAGGATGTTCTAGTACAACCCCATATTACGGTACAAGAGCATATTCTAGTCCAAGAACATTTTCCACTAGTTGTACCAGAAGAATTTCACTAGAATGTTGAAGACATGCCTCATTTTACTCAGACGCAGGATGGTGCTGGTCCGTCCACTCTAGTGATGACGATAGCGGCCCCTGGTACTCTATACCTTCACACACCAATTCCACCTTCATGACATGATTATGAGGTTGGTCCTTCATCGTCATTTGCACGCGAGGGGTCGTCGTTGACAACCAGCTTACGGACGTGGACGTGGAGAGTATACACAATATGTATACCTTACAGAGTAGAGGAACCCAGGGAACAAGAGGATCTAAATGGTCAGGTACCGAGGGGTCGTCGTCGACAACTAGCTCGTAATCGACGACGTCCGCCTTGTGGCACACATTAGTCATATTACATTCGTGTATTGACTTTTATTGAACTTATATTTGTACTAAATTTTAATTAATTAATCATCATTTAGAATGTATGTTTGAAAAAAAATGATAATGATGAATTATTTATCTATTAAAAATATTTCTTCTAAGAAATAAACAAAAGAACAAGAATTAACTGAAATAACAAATTAAATTGAAATTAAGAAACAATAACGAAATTGAAATATCGAAAGAAAAAAACATAAAATTACAAAAAATAAATAAACTACAAGTTCCCACAAATTGGAAAAAAGGAAAAGAAAAGAAAAATCAATATCCAAGGAATTGTTTTAAAAAAAATATTCCTTGAAAATTTCTTTAAGTAACAATATAATATCCAATGATTTTTTTTTAAAAAAAAAATTGATAATATTCAAGGAATTGGGACATTTTTTTTTATTAATTTTTTTTAAATTTATACCTAAAGTGTTTAAATAATTAGTACTTAGTTAAATTTTAATTGAAGTAAAGAAAAAGAAATAAATTGTAATATAAAAATTCAATTTGTTTAAAACATTTAAAAAAAATGCAATTATCAATTTCATTTTTTAAAAAAACAAATATTAGAAGAAAAAAATAGAAAGGAAAAAGGGAAGGAAAGCGCAAGAAAAGAAAAAAAGGAAAAAAAAATAATAAAGGAGATCTGCGTTCGATTTCTGCTTGAACCTGAGATCTCTAATATCTAAATATAAAAGCGGACAGGTTGCCAATATGGCAATGTTACCTTATATTTAAACGCGCTTGTAAAGAGACGACCTGCTAAGAGCTGTTTGTAGGTTATCTGTTCAAGAGACGACCTATCTAGCTTGAATAAAAACTACAATGTTCAAATAAATAGTTTAAAAACATCATATTTTCCTAATAACTTTTAAAAATTGCAATTTTAATAAAAAAAAAAAGTAAGAAGGTTTGGAGATGAAAAAATTCGAAGGTACCTACATTAAAAAAAAAGGTTTGGAACGCAGTTGGTTCGGCGTTATGGACGTTAGAGGAAGAGACGACCCCTTTCAATTTTTTTTTTTTTTAAAACGCCCTGACAACTACATGTTTCACATGCAGCGCCATGTTTTTTTTTTTTTAAAAAAAATTATCTGATATTTTGCGGGCGACTTGTGAATAGGTCGTCTCTCCAGTTGGAATAAAAACAATAATATTTCAATAAATAGCTTGACAAATCTCTTATTTTCCTAAAAACTTTTAAAATTTACAATTTTAATAAAAAAAAGTCCGGTAATTGAACTATACATTTTAAAAGTTCAATTTAACATTTACAAAATTTTAAATTCTATCTGTAATTGTTTTCAAAAAATTGTTAAACATAATGCCATTTTTTACTAAATTAGCTAATTTTTTTAAAAAATGCATACTGAACTGGAAAATGGAAATTTTAATATATTAGCATAGTTGAAACCAAAATTTAAACAACAATTTCCATGTGTTTTCACACCATGGACTTTTATTTTTCCTCCAAACTATACAGTAAAAGATTTTCAAAGATCTAGCAGTGCAAAAGTAATAAAAAAAAAAAACATTTCATTGACTTTTTTGGGTTCAGAAAGAATCCACAAAGAAAAAAAGAAAAAAGAAAAAAAGAAAAAAAATGTATCTATAATAATATTATTTTTCACTCCAAGAATATTCGATAATCACCAAGGAATTGAACTGTGAAGGGAGATTGCTCCAACCGGACAACATATGGAGGTGAAGGCTCGGACTTTGATACTAGCAATTGTTGCTTTGACGTAACTCGTTAGATTCTCTATTTCGCCATTTCTTTCTAAGTTGGCACAAAACATATTGATTCTCATTGTTAGACAATTGCTCCGGTACATTCAAACTATACTCTTGCATGACCCACTCAAAAAGGTGCTCTAACCCACACTTCTTATATTGAAACCATTTGTAGAAACCAATAAGATCACCAGTCGTAGAAGATAGGATATTAGTTATAGGACCCGAACGATGCCATCTACCACCATTTGTACCGACTCGACGGTTGATCCGAGAAGAAGAGCCTTGTCCCATCTTTCTCAACTGGGTAAAGAAATAAAGATCATCGCCATCGACCCCTCCGAACGTTTGGAAAACTTCCCATGGCTCGAGATTGCCGTAGAGGTCGAAATCTTTGATGAAATCTTGATCATAGGGAAGTCGATGGACCTTGTTGTAAAGATAATAAGACACCAAAATTTCATCGCTCGGCTTGAACCTACCACCCTCATCACATGATGATGCAGCCATAACCAATAATTCAATTCACAATCTTCCTTCTTCTCTTCTCTGTCAGTGAAGAAAAATTAATTACCTTTAATTTAAAGAATGAAAAAGAAAAAAAAAAAAGATTATTCTACAAGAACTAATTAGGATAAAGAAAATGAAGAATCAATAACTAACTAAAGAAAAAAAAAAAAATCAGCATCAAGAATTGAAAATGAAGAAGAATTGGAGAACTTACCTCTTCGATTACTTTAGTGCTAATTTTGGTGTAATTTTCCTATGCAATTCACTCTAATTTATAGGTGAAATCTCTATTAAAATGCTTAAGGTAAGGGGCGTTTTTTTTTTAAAAAAAAACAATTAATTTATTTTTATTTATAAGGGGTCTTAATCTATATCTATATCTATACTATATATAAAAGGGGCTAAGGGAGGAGAATCTTTACTTTTCTCTTTAGCCCTTACAATTTTAGTAAATTTCTATTTTGCCCTTCACTCTCTGTTGATGGGGTATGACTCTTCGGGTCAAGATGTCCGTTGAGATAAATATGTACAATAAAGTAGTTTTTCAAACATGACTATTCGATAAAAAGTGAATTTTTAAGCAACTTTATATCATTAGATTGAATAGTTGCAATTTATTTTGTCCTTCACTCTTTGTTGATGGGGTATGACTCTTTGAGTCAAAGTGTCCATTGAGAGAAATTTGTACAATGAAATAGTTTTTCAAAACATGACTATTTGAAAAAAAAAAATGAACTTTTAAGCAACATTATATCATCCAGATCGAATAGTTGCAATTTATAAGCTGACTAAATGTGATTATTCGGGTGGAGGTGGTTACACGTTGAACCAGTTTATCCATTTTTGTATAGGTGCTTCTATTTAATGATTTAAATTAAAATATATTTAAAAAAATTGGGTCATCAGTCACATCTTTCCAAAAAGCATCAATCGTATATATATAAAATAAACATATTAATGTAAAATTGTTTTTTTTTTTTCACTTTTTCTTAGAAGTTTCCTATTATGCTTTTGCCACTTCACGTAGGGAAATCGAAATCAACAAGAATATGTGATCACATGAAAAATATAAGTCTTCAATCATTTGAATGTTTTAATTTCTTTTTTAGAATTTTGTAATTTATCTTCTACAACTCCTTTCTTCAATTTCATTCCATATATAATCTTCATGTTTATCACTCAAATTCAACAAATCCTTTACATTAAATATAGAAACAAAATATTTAAACAACGAAAAATCATTTTACTCATTTATTATACTCAAAATATTTTCGATTATGTTAAAAAAAAAAAAAAAAACTTTAGTTTCTTCTTAACAATTAAAAAAAAAACATAATAAATGAACATATAACCTATCTCTTTTGTAAGGTTTAAAACTCTAATTTCATTTGTAAAATTATGAGCAATATATGGGCAGAGGAGATACTTTATTACGTTTTACTTAGTAGTGAGATAGAAGAGAAGAGAAAACAATAAAGTTGTGAAAAGAAAACATTTTAAACATGTGAATTAGTAGATAGAGGATAAAGAAATCACAAAACAGATGGGAGAAATGTTCATAAAGATATATAAATAATGAATCATATTTAAAAAAAAATAAATATTTTACATAATTTCAAAATAGATCTAAAAAAGAATTGTATAAAGAAACCCTATTAAAATTCTATTACATTTAATAAATATTTCATAGATATCCAAAATTAATTTGTTTCTTTTGTCAAGTGTGATTGACATGATATGATTGTAATATTTCAAAAAATTTCTTAAAATATGTCTAATGGATAAATAAATAAGGTTTAGTTTTGATCAAATATATTATTTTTGCTATATTTTTCCAAAATTTTATGTTGAAAAATTTATATTGTGTACTTATGCTTTCTTTTCCAACAAAATAACTAAATTAAATTAAAATTTATATAGTTAAAACAAAATCAATGGTTAATAAAACAAACAAAGTAATAAAAAAAACATGATATACATAGCTTTGTCTCTGAAAAAAAAAATATACTTAGTCTTAACTTTCATATTCATTATAAATTAATCTAATAAACCAATGAAATTTCACGTGCATTGCACGGGTTTTCTGACTAGTATATTTATATGACAACATATGAGGTGGAGGAATCAAACCATAGATCTCTTGGTCATTAGTACAAATTTTATACGAGTTGAACCATGCCTATTTTGATATAGTATAAATAAAATTATGAACTTGGTTATCAGATTTTAATATAGGTTTAGATTTAGGGGTTGTTTGGAGCGCTCAATTGGTTATACTATCTGATGGTTATAATAATCTGGGGATTATAATAGTCTGAAGTTATAATAATCTGTGTTTGGGGTGCATATTATTATAGTCTGGGATAAAAATAATTTGTGTTTGGGATGCAGATTATTTTAGTCTGGGTTAAAATAGTTTGTGTTTGGATTGCTGATATGTTTAACCTGAGATTCTGAATCAAATGTTCAAGTTGACTGTTTTTTTTCTGACTTTTTTTTTTTTTGTTTATTTTCCTCCTACAACTTTGTATGTCAAATATTATATTTTGCAAATATCAATAAAAAATTGTTTGGATTAAGGAAACAAAAATAACCTAAGGTAAGAGTTGATTTTCTTTGTTTTAGGGTCATGATTTTTTCACAAAAGAAGTCATTTTATGATTTCATATTGGAAAACCATATTTGTTTCATTTTTGTATTTTCAACGTCAAAATGGTAAATGCTTATGTACAAAGAAATTAAATAATAAAACTTCATATTTAATAAAACTCTATATTTATATACGTAGAAAGACAACTGAGAAATTGGTAAGTGTTTATAATATGGAATGACCAACTGAGAAACTGGTAAGAAGCGTTTCTAACATGGAAAGACCAAAAAACGTTTTTTTCTTTTTCTTTTTTCCTTCTTTTTCTTTTTCTTCCTCCATCTCCATCATCTTCATCTTATTCCTCTATTTCCATCTTCATCTTCACCATCTTCTTCCTCAATTTCCATCATCATCTTCATTTTCTTCCTCAACCTCAAACTCCATCTTCATCATTTTCTTCTTCCTCTAACCCTAATGTCGTCAACGTTTTCAACGAATTTTCCGGTGGTTGCCGCCAAATTTTTCGACAATCAAATTTTTTTTCCACGTTTTCTTTCTTTTTTTTTTCTTTATTTTCATTTTTTATATTTTTCAAAATGAAAATGAGAAGAAATATGAAAAAAAGGAAAAAAAAATCGGTTGTCGACGATCGTCGGAAAAGTCGCCGGAAACTTCGCCGGCCGATGACGACCGACGGTCGTCGGAAAAGTCCGAAAATAGATAGAATAATCAGGTGGGTTGAATGATGGTTACTGTAGAAAAAGGATAAAATAATCGGGGGTAAAAATAACCCACATCAACATTTATTTTTGTTGATGCCCCAAATACTGAATTGGTATAAAAGGGGTTATTATAACCTATTCAGTGCCTCAAACAACCCCTTAATTTCAATTTAGTTTTTATGGTTTTAAAAGTTTTTATATGGTCTCTATATGGAGCAACTTCTTTACGAATGGTTGTTAATTAAGTGTCTTCCATTCACCTTAAAACACATTTATTTTCTTTTATTTTTTATGAACGACCTTAAACTAATACACAATTCGTCAAATGGAAAACATTAAACTCATCACCGTGTTTGACAAGATGTGTCAATATAATAATGACAAGCTCTTTTTTTTTTTTAATGTTTGATTAAATCCTAAAGATTAAATCGGCTAACTTGAACATAACTCAATTAGTTAATACATTATGTCTGGATCGACATAGGTTTGAATTCTCACATCCACATGTAACTAAAACAACACTACATAGAACCAATTGTAATTTATTTATTTATTTTGACAATAACCAATTGAAATTTTTAACAACATATGAACCAATTTGAAACTAACTTCGGATTCATTTGAAACTCTTAAAACCCATAGGATGCATATTTATAATTTAACATGAGTATATTATCCCAATTTGTTAAAATATTATTTTGATCTCTCAAATTTAGGTCATGTATTTTTAAATCTCTAATTTAGGTCTTAGTTCATATATTTTTAAATGTCTAAATTAATATGCATTCAATAAATCTTAAAATCAATCTTTATAGTGAGTTAAAAGTTAATTTTTATCGAACTTAGAAAATAATAATAATTCTCATTCTTGTAAATACACCTGATTGTATGTTTTCAAATTTTATAAAAAGAAGGCTGGCTAATTAACTAACTCTAAAGTCTAAATTTAAAGTTCATATAAAAAAAAAACTAAAATTATTATTATCGTAGAAAGATACTGAATTTAAAGTCGGTAAATTATTATTCTCGGTTAAAAGCGCTTATCGATTAGCAAAAGTCCTTGACAAGACCAATGAAGCCTCATCATCAAACCATCAGACGACAACAAACCTTTGGAGGAGTCTATGGAAAACAGAAGCCATACCAAGAGCTAAAGCATGCGCATGGAAAGTCCTTAATGACATTGTGCCAAACAAAGCAAACATTAAAAAGAGGGGGATTGACTTAAACTCTTTTTGTTCTTTCTGTGGAAAAAAAGAAGAAACCTCGAGTCATCTCTTTTGGGAATGCAAATTCTCAAAAAAAGTGTGGCTTGATATTATCCCTATGTCTCTAACTATGTTTGGTTTGTGCAGGGAAAATTGGACCCCAATGGATTATTGGCAATGGATGGTTGATAATGGAACCACGGAAGATCAGAGCAAAGTGGTTATAACCCTATGGAGCATTTGGAACGCTAGGAACAAAAGTATATCCCAGAAGACCATTCCAGACAATCATCAATTAACACATCAGATTCACAAAGTTTGCTCAGATCAATTAAAGAGAGGTACCTCTCGGGCTGATCGAGAAAAGGAGGGAAGATCAGGGAGCCCCAAGAATCACGTTCCATGGACGAAGCCGCCGACCAACTACTGGAAAATGAACACCGATGCCGCCTGGTTTGAGAAAGATAAAGTGGGAGGAATAAGTTGGGTTGTTCGTGATTCTAGTGGATCCCCGATGGTGCTTGGCCTAAAGAAGGTTGAGAGGAAGACTCAAATCAAATCCTTGGAAGCTGCGGCAATCCGGGAAGGATTAAAAAACGTAAATCACCTGTTCAAGCAAAATCTCCCTCCCCTGTTAGTTGAAGCCGACGCACTGGAAGTTATCAACATCTTGAGAGGGAAGAAGGAAGACTACACAAAGACGAAGAATATAATCGACGATATCTCTTCCCTCAGCAAGGAGATGGGCAGAGTCGGATTTCAGCATTGCCCTAGAACTCAAAACACAGTAGCCCACTGTGCTTCTCGCGTTGCAGCGAGAATTTTGGTTTCGCGGGACCAGAGATTCTTCCCCCCGCGGGAAGAAGATAGTTATTTTTGGATATCTGGTTTTCCCCCTTGGTTTAATGCCCTTCTTTATGAGGGTAGTTGTACTGACTTTTTACCTTCTTAATGAATTTCAGTTTCCTTCAAAAAAAAAAAAAGTCGGTAAATTGTAGGAAAACACTCAAATTCAACCTTACACTCCAAACACATGCATTGGATTAAATCCAAATCAAATACAACACACCAAACACATGAAGGATTGAAATTCCGAATTCCGTTAGCGGAAGCGCAATTGGACCGCTCGTAAATTAATTTCGTTCTACAAAATACCGTACATTGGCAAAAAGTTAAGCAATGAGAAACACATACCTCCGTTGACGACTCTGAATTCAAGAACACTTCTTGATTGTGCCGCTACATCGAACACCACCATGAGATTTCCCTGCTATATCTCTGAGGTTAGGAACCAGATTGTGGGATCCGTCTTGAATTTGGGAGAAAGTCACCAGAGAAAAAATTTCTTTCTCTATTTCCTTGTTGAGAGAGTTTGAGAGAGATGCGTGATTGATAGATTCTACTAGAAGCCCAAATGAGAAGATCTCATTTGACCCATCTGCCGAATGTTTAAATGAGAGGGAAAATATTTTAACCAACGGATGGTTATTAATCTTTTATTTAATTAATTAAATAAACAGAATTAAAATTATAATTGATTTAATTAAATAAATTAACTAATCATATTAATTAATTAGGTTTATTAAATATCATATGCAACTAAATCACATCTAAATACATATTCGTCACTTAAGCTATAGTTTTAATTAAACTTAATTAAATCGCATTTAATTAGATTAATTAAACTACAAAATCAATTAATTCTTAGATCAATTAAATATCACATATTTAATTAATCTAACATTTGAATCCTATTCAAATATGCATATCTCTTATAACCTATAGTTTTAATATGAATCAAAATTCACATTAAAATTAATCTATAGTTTTAATTTAATTAAATCACATTTAACTAAATTAAATTGAGCAATTAATTAATTCAAAATTAATTAATTTTATAATTAATTAAACATCTACCATATTTAATTAATTACATATTAGAATTATATTCTAATATATATCTCTCATATAATATAGTTTAATTAAATCACATTTAATTTAAACTAAATTAAATAATTAATTAATTCATTTACTAATTAAATATCACATATATTTTTTTTTTGAAGAATTAAATATCACATACTTAATTAGCTATATGTTTTAACTCTTTCAAATATATAATTCTCTCATATGATATAGTTTAATTAAACATTAAACTTTATATTATAATGTATCACTATATATTATATTAATTGTATCTCATACAATTAACTTGATTTCCAAGATGAATTTGAACTATTCAAATTCTTTCAAGATAAATTGTTTCCAATTCTCTTTACGAGCTAGCAGGGAGACTTAATGGACCTACAGATCAGAAGCTTCAATGATATGAGGTTAACTGACTAAACTCCTTAATTGAGTCAACCAATATTCATTAATTGTGAGTCACTCCACTAAAGACCCACAACTGCACTCTTCTCACTGTAGAATATTTTTGTGTCAACAGATATTAACCAATAACGGTAAGTCAATCCTTCACGAGTGTTCGTAACTACAGTCGGGTCAAATTACCGTTTTATCCCTGAGTTACCTATGTCTCTTTTAAGTATCAGTGTTCCTCTAATGAACAACCTGTTTATGGTCTAACCATTAAACAGAAAGTCCCTCTCGGACCAGTGAGAGGGTGGGATCCCTTTATTCAAGACCCGGAGTCACCACTTAAGGGAACACTCATCTACTTCTCCTAGAAGTGGGAAGGAGTGAATTCCATCTTGTGTTGTCATGTCCTCAGCCCCCCACTCGGTCTCGTCTCCAAGAAGGTAGGTTTATTGAGTCGGTGTGTAGGTCACTCTCACCCGTACTAATCAAAGGACAATCTCTCGTGAGAAGGAGTTCATGACACACTCAAGATTAAGACTGAGTTACGGTCATCTTATTGAAACAATAACCTAACTAGTTAACGGTGTTACATCTAGTGGTTTAATATTTTGTAGTCCGGTCTTATGCAAACTCATTGCATAGGATATCCCCGCTCGCATGTCTCCTACATGGACATGTTTTTTCTCTCCATAGCAAAATTGTAAATTGGGAGAATCAAATCAATGAAAGAAAAGAAAAACCAGAACAACATCAAACTTGATCAAATCAATTATGCAAAATTATAGAATTCGAAAAATTTCTGTAACAAAGAGAGATCATGCAAAAATTGATTAACTTCTAATTGATCCAAGTAATTTTGATAGCATGTATAACAGGCAAAACAACCCATGGATTAATAAACAACATCCTAAGGAAAACTAATGTTTTAGCAAGCAACCATGCAAAAACTTACTCTGATACCACTTATTGGATTTTATTCATTAAAATCTAAATTCATGATTATTCAATAATAAACGAAATAAGAACAACCATGAGAAGAGTTATAACATGATCTAAGCATGGAAGCAAGCCAAAATAAAATTAATTAGAGATGTATAAATACCTGGATCCATGAAATACTCTACTATAGAACCTGCGTGGTTTAGGTCTTCCTCAACTATGCAACTTAGACCTTGAATGGGCAGTTCTCTCTATCAGATGGGGAATAGGAGACTAAAGAGGCATAATGTATTGAGGACCATAACCTTGTATTTATATGTTGATTATAGGGGTTTCCATAATTCCCTAGGATCAACATGCTGGTTTCTGCTTAGCAAGCCACACCTCTTTATGAGAAGTCATGGGCCCATAATCAAGACCACATAATATGCCCACCCAAATATAATTGTTATTTAATTTGTTACCCACATATGAATTAATTATTAAAATTAATTCCAACAGAATTAAAAGCTCTCCAACTTCTTCACCCCGATCGTTTCGAATACCTCAAGCTCGAGCTCAAATCCTTCATCCAACTCCTTTGATCGCAATCGCAATCGGAAGAGCTTTTTCATCAGTTGAACACTGTCGTAGCCTCGAAACGCTCACCTTGTTCTCTCGCTCTCGATTCGCAAGGTCAGTTGCCGCTTTGCTGTCCGCAGTCCGCTCCATCTCTCTCAGTGTAGAATTAGCAATATTCTCCTCTTCTTCCTTTTCTTCTTGTTTACTGATTCATGTGTTTTGGAGTAGAGTCGAGCAGTTGTAGGAAGAGGAGGAAGACGGATGAAGGAGGAGCGAAGAAAATGTACGGAAACAGATTAGAGAGAGAGAGGTTGCTGAATCGGAGACGGGAGAGGAGATCGGACGATGGAGGAATAGAGTGGATGTGGTTCTGGAAAGAGTCATCGTTTGTCTTCGAAAGATTCGACGCTTCAAAACGGCTCTATTTTCTGCCACCGGTTGACGACGACGCTCCATTTTCTTTCCCGTTGCCTCAAAGGTGCTGCTCCGATCTTTCTCTCTCTTCCTCTCTATGCCATGAAATTGGGAAAATTTCTAATACTACGGTAGTATCTATTCCCTCCATTCAGCATTTGACATGTTATTTAATGAACATTGATATAATATTATATTTCATGGGTTCCACTCACAAATCTTAAATACTTCTTTTATAGCAAAGGTTGTACGGAAAATTTTCCATACTACCGTAGTACTAGAAATTTTTCCCATAAAATTGCCTCACGTGTTTAAAATTTTCAAACTCGGTAGGGACTAGGGATAAACTTTACAATTTTGTGTGAAATTGTCCTCATTCTTAAGGTCAAATTTGCAGTAAAAAGAAAATGATAACTTCGTATTCGGATGGAACAGAGTCTTCGTCCAAAATTTTATGTAAATCTCCAGTTTATATTTTGTTAGCCTATTCTAGTAATGCTACATTACACTAAATAAATAATCTATTGTCAGTCTAATAAGTATGTCGCAATGTGTAAAAATTATTCATTGAGGTCACCATAGTGCGATTGTTTTTCTAATGTTCAGAGGAAAAAATTTAAAAAAAAAATGTCTGTCTCCTAATACAAAATTGAGATACTTTTCCGGTTTTTTTTTTCTACATTTATCGGTGGAGAATTGTCCATCACAATGTGACAACCTGTTTGAATAATTTATTTCGATCAAAATTTAGTGGATAAGATATTTATTACTTTTTCTAAGGTATATGATTGGATCTCCTACCACTCGTGTGACTACCTTTGTTGAACTTAAAAGATAAAGAATGACATGATAAAATACATATATCGTTATGTGATATTTTAAAAAAGTATCATATTAATGTTTTCATTTGAGATAGATATCCAACTTTCAACTTAGATAAGATGCTAGTTAGGCTATACTTGGATGGATGTTTGTAAATGCTATGCAAACTACATCAAAGTAATTCCAACCTAATGTTGAAGAATGTTTGCTACAAATGTAAAAGATATATATCATACATTACATTTGTAACAAGTGCTTCCGGAGCGAAAATTATTGTTCTTTTTTAGTTCAACAACATTTGGAGGTAGGATGATTTGAACTTTTGTCTTTTTGATCGAGAATATGTGCTATTTGTGCTCACTTTGGCAAAATACTACCATGTTTAATTGAAACAAAATCCATCAATTTTTTATATTTGTGCCTATCATCGTTCCAAAATTTCAAAGTTATTTATGTAGTTTAAATTTAAATTTCACTTTTAGTCCCTTAACTTTTAAATTTGATTCTACCGTGGTTCCAAAACTTTCAAAATGTCAATTGTAATCGTAAAATCTACCCCACGTCTATTCTCACATTTATAATTTTATGGATTTTTTTATTGGTAGAATTTGTATTTAAATGCTTTGCTTAATCTACTTGTCTTCCCCTATACATTTTAAAAGTTCAATTTAACATTTACACATTTTTAAATTCTATCTGTAATTGTTAAACATAATGCCATTTTTACTAAATTAGCTATTTTTTTTAATGCATACTGAACTGGAAATTTTAATATATTAGAATTAGAATAGTTGAAACCAAAATTTAAACAACAATTTCCATGTGTTTTTACCCCCATGGACTTTTATTTTGCCTCCAAACTATACAGTAAAAGATTTTCAAAGATCTAGCAGTGCAAAAGTTAAAAAAAAAAAAAAAAAAAAAAAAAATCAAATTTGTCTAATTCAACACACAACATTTCATTGACTTTTTTGGACTCAGAAAGAACCCAAAAGAAAAAAAAAAATCAAAGTGAAAAGAAAAAAAAATATCTATAATAATATTATTTTTCACTCCAAGAATATTGGATAGGATAATCCCATGGAATTGAACCGTGAAGGGAGATTGCTCCAACCGGACAACATATGGAGATGAAGGGTCGAACTTTGATACTAACAATTGTTGCTTTGACGTAATTCGTTAGATTCTCTCTATTGCCATTTCTTTCTAAGTTGGCACAGAACATACTGATTCTCATTGTTAGACAATTGCTCAGATACATTCAAACTATACTCACGCATGACCCACTCAGAAAAGTGCTCACACTTCTGATATTGAAACCATTTGCAGAAACCAATAAGATCACCAGTTGTAGAAGATAAGATATTAGTTATAGAACCCGAACGATGCCATCTACCACCATTTGTACCGACTCGACGGTTGATCCGAGAAGAAGAGCCTTGCCCCATCTTTCTCAACTGGGTAAAGAAATAAAGATCATCGCCATCGACCCCTCCGAACGTTTGGAAAACTTCCCATGGCTCGAGATTGCCGTAGAGGTCGAAATCTTTGATGAAATCTTGATCATAGGGAAGTCCATGGACCTTGTTGTAAAGATAATAAGACACCAAAATTTCATCGCTCGGCTTGAACCTACCACCCTCATCACATGATGATGCAGCCATAACCAATAATTCAATTCACAATCTTCCTTCTTCTCTTCTCTGTCAGTGAAGAAAAATTAATTACCTTTAATTTAAACAATGAAGAAGAAAAAAAAAAGATTATTCTACAAGAACTAATTAGGAAAAAGAAAATGAAGAATTAATAACTAACTAAACTAACTAAAGAAAAAAAAAATCAGCATCAAGAATTGAAAATGAAGAAGAATTGGAGAACTTACCTCTTCCGATTACTTTAGTGCTAATTTTGGTGTAATTTCCCTATGCAATTCACTCTAATTTATAGGTGAAATCTCTATTAAAATGCTTAAGGTAAGGGGAGTTTTTTTTTAAAAGAAAAAAATTATTCATTTTTATTTATAAGGGTTATTAGTATAGGATAGATTCGAACCATAGACCTCTGGATTATTAGTACAAGCTTTATGTCATTTGAGCTAGACTTATTTTGACATAGTATAGATTAAATTAGGAACTTGGTTATCGAATTTTAACATAGTTTCAATTTGATATCTATTGTTTTAAATGTCTTAATTTGGTTCCTATGGTTTATATTTAATTTCATTTAAAAAAAAAAAAAAATTTAACTTCAATTTGGTTTTTATGGTTTTAAATGTTTTAATTTGATCTCTATATGGATTAACTTCTTTACAAATTGTTGTTAAAGTGTCTCTGATTCACCTCTAAACACATTTATTTTCTTTTATTTTTCTGAACGACCTTAAACTAATACACAATTAGTCAAATGGAAAACATTAAACTCATCAGTTGTTTAAAAAGATGTGTCCATAAGGTAACGACAAGCTCTTCTTCTTCTTATTCGTTTGAATTCTCACATCCACATGTTTAACTAACTTCGGATCGACGTAGGTTTGAATTCTCACATCCACATGCTTAACTGAAAAAAAAAACAAACTATAGAGAACCAATGGTAAATTTTAACACCATAGATACCAAATTGAAAATCTTAACAAACTTCGTTGACGTAGGTTTGATTTCTCACATCCACATGTTTAACTAAAAAAACACTACGGAGAATCCATAGTAAATTTGAACACTATAGATACCAAATTGAAAATTTTAACAACATATGAACCAAATTGAAACTAACTCCAAATTGTAAGGATTAATTTGAAACTTTTAAAACTGATCCAAATTTATAATTTAACACGAGTATATTATCCCAATTATACTTTTTGCTCTCTAATTTGGGTCTCATTTCATTTTAGTTCAAATTTTATAAAAAAAAGGCTATTAACTAACCGTTTAGTTTGAATTTAAAGTTTATAAAAAAAAAACAGGTTAAATTATCAAAACGTGGGGTACGAGCTTTCAATTTAGCATTCAATAGGCCTCTAAACTTTGAAAATATATAATAAGTTCATGTCTTAATTTTGTGTCTTAGGTCCTCCTATAAATTTTTAAAAATTAACTAATCTAATAGATATAAAACTAAATTTTATTTCTACTAAGACTCTAAAATTTCATATATCTAGTATGTGTATAATTTTTTTTTAAAAAAAATTGAATAGGTTAAAAACCTATCAAACACAACATTTAAAATTGAGAGATATTGAGCACAGAACTAGAAGTTTTAGAATCTAATAGACATTTCGTGCATATACTTATTATAAATTTGTTCAATGACCAATTAGACACAAATGGTAAAAAAAAATTATTTCTACTAAAACTCTAAAATTTCAATTTTATATCTAGTATGTATATGAATTAAAAAAAAATGTTGAATAGGTTAAAAACTTATTAAACACAAAATTAAAAATTGAGAGACATACCGGACACAAAACTGAAAGTTTAAGAATCTAATAGACACTTTGTACATATCTTTATTATACATTTGAACCTTTGACCTATTTATTGATGGTATATGTCAATTACCGCTATGCTCCGCGTTTGTACTCTCAATAAAGTTTAAAATTAGTAGTGAATTTATTGTTAATTTTTTTAAAAAAAAAAAAAAACAGTTGAGTCTATATTAACTTTCATGTTCACATTATTTCTTATTTTTTTTAATGAAAATTATTATTACTTAACTAATAAAAATTAACTTTAAACATAACTTAGGAAGTAGGAACCAATTTTAAACTCTATCAAAATGAAATAAGATCAAAATAATATTTAAAATTTTAAAAATATATATAATATCCCCCTGACTGTGAGTCTGTGACTGAAACCATCATCTTCCTGAATCCACGAGGACTCCACACCAAATGGAACGAAGCTCCTCTAAAATCGAAACGGCCAATTTCTGGTAATGCATCTTTCCTCCGCCATTACCAATTTTCTCAAATTAGGGTTTCCATTTCAATGTATTCTTTGTATACGATGTTGCTTCTCTTCATGTACTACGTTAGATTTTTAATTGGCCGCTTTTCATTCAATCCATTTTGGATATTTCCATCGGCCTGCTTGCTGAATCAAAATCAATAGCCTCCTCGTTCTCAAACTTCTGCTGCTTACTTTCATTGCTTCTTGTGCTATCTGTTTAATGTCAATGAAGAAAAACCCAATTCGATTTCTCGATTTCTACTGACAACTTGCTTAAGTTGTGTTGATCGATACAAACAATGTGTTTCTTTCACAGCGCGAGGATTTTTTACTGATGCAAGATGCTTTGATTATCTTCTTACTGGCGAAGGCTTTATCAAGCTCCTTTGGGACCCAGGTATGGCGGGGTAAGTCGAGGCCGTACAGAAAACTGAATGTGTAAGTCCATTTCTAAGCATTTTCTAAAGGGAGTCCGTGGGTTTCTCTTGAAATTTGTTGCTGTGTTGATGTTGAGGGATTTTGAATAGCACATATGAGCCATTGCTTTGATCTGAAATCTCCATTGGGCTGAAATTTTTCATTGGCAGTAGTCTAAAAGAGGGCTTCAGACACTTCACTTAGCAAATGACTGTGGTTTTCGCTGTGAGAGGTGGAATGAGCTTGTGAACTATCTAGAGAGAATCATTCTGGAGATCTTTCCTCGAAGTTAGTACTTGTAAACTACCCTTGTGCCCATGCTGTGATTTGATTGGAAGTGTACTAATATTTCTTGAGGATTCTATATTTGTTTGTTCATGAAAGAAGTGATGGCTGTATTTATATGCGAAGAAAGCAGTGGTGTATTGTGAGACAGGGTGCGTCAGAGCAATTTGTGCATTAAAATGGGACCTCATATAGTTAGGTCCCTTGCAAAAAGATACCATCATCTCCATATGGTTGTTAGATGTAAAACAACATCTTCCCAGTATGTTGCATCAAGAGCTAGAGATCCAACGTTTGAGAAACTGATGGATAAGTACAAAAATCTTCTCAAAGTGGTTGCTGTCCAAGATCTTATCCTTGCTAATCCAAGGAATCAATCAGTATCTCTAGAATTCCTCTCAAGGCTTTCCCAGAAGCTCCATCTCAATCGTGGTGCTCCCTCCTTCCTTCGCAAATATCCTCATATTTTCCACATATTCTATGATCCAAACAAGTCCCAGCCATTTTGCAAATTGACAGATACTGCCATCCAAATATTTTGTGAAGAAGCAGATGCTATCAATGCTTCATTGCCTCAGGTTGTTGACAGATTAGTCCGGCTTTTATCAATGTCAAATTCTAAGATGTTACCACTGCGTGCAATTTACAAGGTATGGAGGGAGCTTGGTCTCCCTGACAATTTTGAGGACTCTGTGATATCGAAATACTCTCATATTTTTCAGCTTTGTGATGCCCATGAACCAAATACTCATTTTCTGAAGTTGGTCAATCACATTCCGAGAAATCATTTCAGAGCAGCTGTTGAGGAGTGGAGAGTTAGTGAGTGTTGTAAAGAGGACTGCACTATTGATGAGACAGAAATTCAGTATAGTTTTAAACATAACTACCCTCCCGGGATGCGGTTGAGAAAGAATTTCAAGGCCAAGGTGAAGGAATGGCAAAGGTGTCCATATAGTGGACCATACGAGGGAGCATTTGAGAGTAACAAGTATGGGAACACTGGTATAGCACTGGAAAAACGAGCAGTTTCAATTGTTCATGAATTCATGACTTTGACTGTGGAAAAGATGGTGGAAGTAGAGAAGATCAGTCATTTTAGGAAATGGTTTGGCATTGAATTAAATGTTAGAGATCTATTCTTGGATCATCCTGGGATATTTTATTTATCAACCAAGGGAAAGAGACATACCGTTTTTCTAAGAGAAGCTTATGAGAGGGGGTGTTTAATAGATCCAAATCCAGTTTATACGGTAAGGAGAAAACTCCTAGATTTAGTTGCTATGGGGCGTCGTGGTTTATCACATAGTGGCTTAAGACAGAAGGCAGATCAAATTCACAATGAAGATGGTGACTTGCCTCTAGATAACAAATGAATAAAGGACAATATTTATATTCTTCCAGCAAATTTTTCAAAGCTTGTTAATGCCTCTACAATTGGTGAAATTCTTATTGAGGGGTATAGGCTAATTTGTGATACATTGTCCTCAATATGAAAGCATAAGGAGGATGCTTTATTTTTCCAGTGGAGTTGTTCGATTGCAGAATGATGGAGGGATTAACACTTCTATTAAGGAATTTAAATGTATTGGGAGAGTTGGTATTTGGTTACCAACATGAAAGACCTTCTTAAATACAGAGAAATTAGAGTGGCTATTTTGCTGCATCTTCTTACAGATGTGAACATCATTCGTCCAGAGAAAGGTTGTAGAGCATCGGCATTGGATCCTCCCGGCAACTTCTCTAGCAACTGACGAGTAACTGATCGAGTTCTTAACACAGGGAGATAGGGTTTTATTTGAGAAGTTGAACAACCTGATTTGTAAGTCTGAAATCCCTTCTTTGTAATCTGCAGGGCGATTATGCCCTGAACAAAGCATTCACACAGATGCAACTTATTCAAGTTGGAACTGAAGAATTAAGATCTTAATCACCTCCTTGTACGTTTCCATTGCATTTTCATTGTTTGGAACAATTTATTAACCTATTTGACCTTTGGTGCGTTGAATTTCCAGCTGCCACTTAGTTCCAAGTGAAAAGGCAGAGTTTGAACCATTTGGACTCGTGATATTTTGGTTGTAATGTAGAAGGTTTTGAAGGAAAGGAATTGATGAGTATTGATGTTCACTGACTGTCACATTTGGCAGGGTTTCTTTCTTTCTTTCTTTCTTTTTTTAAATTGGTAATTCTCTTTTCACTTCACTTTAAAGAATAATCTTATCCTCTTCCCACATGTATACTTTCTTATTATTAAATACGAGAAAAAAGTGTGCTTTTTATCTTCTTCCCATCTGTATATCTAACTCACTTTAGCAACTACAAGATGAGATTTACTTTTCTGTAAGATGTTATGTTTCAAAAAGTTCACGAGGAAGGAACAAGTTAACATAAGTAATGAGGCTGTGGATAAAGGGATAATTTGGTGTTCTATCATATTGCTTTACTTTTCTTATATACTTCTTCTTGTGATGTAAACTTCTGGTGACTATTTTCAACACTTTTTGCACAGATTTAGCTGGTTCATGACATTCTGGTGATGCAAACGCTTGAATCGAAGGTACTTTTTCGGCCATTTATTGTCAAATTCTTGCCTCTTTTGAGCTTTTTACTGCCTTTGATTGATTGGTGTTTACATGTGTATGTCTAAAGATGTCATTGTTATATCTGTGTTTTGTCAGGCAGCATTTTATCTAGAGACAAGGATTTTTGTGTTCATTGTCAATCCATTTCCCCAGTATTCGTTATATCGAGCAGTGGACAATGCATACAAGATGTCAATGGTATTGCATTCGTCCCGACTAATTGCTGTCTGATGCTGCAAAGTTTCATCTGGTAATGTCTCAAACCTCTAAAACTTGTTTTTCAAGTTACAAGACAGGTAGTTTCAACCAAATATTTCAATAGAAGCTAACAGTTTATTGCCTAACAACCATGAAAATATCTCATTACATTACAATACAATGACTTTTGAACTTAAAAGAAAAGAGAGAGAAATAGGCAACACAATAACAGATAATTCAAATATATCTTGGTCAGAGAAGTGTTGGAAGAAATGCAAAGGCTAAGCCAAGTGGAAATGCAAGATGAAGGCGGTCGATGCTCGAAGCTCTATTCCCGCTGTTTCCCGGGGTGCCAGTGGTGGTGGAGCCTCCTGCATCCGGTGGTTGAACGCCTAGGTACGATTTTCATTTAACAATGAAATTTGAGTTTAGCATAGCCTTTATAATGGTCATTATTTCCATAAACAAAGAAGTGTATAAAGAAATTGAAGGTGAAACAAACAGGGGAAGGTTTATTACCTGGTGCTGGTGCTGGACTGTTTGCTGATTTCACTGGAAATCCCAAAACTGCATTCAGAAAAAACAGATTTGAGCTTGTGTAAGCCTTCTCTCATGATGATATTTTCAAATGATGCTTGTGAAATTTGGTTGCTTTTAAGACTACTGATCCAAGGTTTAAATCTACTTGAATCTTTCATGGGGGAAAAAGAGCATGTTGATGGCAAAAGCAATATGTTCCTTTATTTTTGTTGTGAAGATCATTAGTATATATAAAAAAAAAAGATATATATTTTTTAAAAAACAACCAAAACCAAAATTATTATTGAATGGGACTTAAACTTGAATTTGAATGTAATATAAATTTAGTAATGCACTTCTTTGCCTTATACTTGCTAATTACATGTTTGGGATAAAATGATTTATAAATGTGTAGATTATAGCAACATCCAATCTAAGCATAGAATCATCAAACACTAACAATTTTGAAAAGTATTTTAATGAGTTAAAAGCAATTGACATTGATATACTAAAGTGGACATAGTTTAGCGGTAATTAACATGTATCAAGAGGTCTGAATTATTCCATTCCATTTTTTTTAAAACACCTTCTTGTTGAATTAAAAAAAAATAATAAATAAAATAAAAATATAATGCACATTTTTTTAAAACTAAAATTCAATTGATGAAAACATGGTCTACATAACCAGAGTTTTTAAAATAGTTAGTCAATTTCTGGATATCCCACCTTGTAGTTTTAAAAATTCAATTGAGTTAAAAATTCAACCTAGTTTTAAAAATTCGATATTCATAATTATCTCCCTCTACTTTATGACGTCAGGGTAAAATGCTTTTTCTCCCTTTTCTTTTATGGTCGGTTTTGTTCTTACACTTTAGTTTCTTTTAGTTCATTCTTACTCTTAAGTAACTTTAAAATTAAGAAGAGAAGATAATAAAATTTTCAACATGCCTCAAAAATTAAAATTATTTTCCATGAACGAATTGGTGAGCAAACTTATTATTTTAACAATTTACTACTAAAAAATCACTGCAACCTAGTTGGATCTACCATAGCTCAAAAGCTTATACTCTTGATCCTAAGGTTAGAAGTTCAAATCACCCTCTTCACATGTGGTAAAAAAAAAAACACGAAGGATCAATTAGGATCAATTTTTATATTATATGAAAAATGTCAAGTTGGCAATTAGAAGTTACAAACACATCACTTCAAAATTTTTATAGAATATCGATCCCTTCGGAGTTTAACGTCCGTTGCGTCTGGAGTGCGATGCTATTCAAGTTGTTCGACTGATCAAAAGAGAGGAGGAAGACGACACTGAACTGAGTTTTCCCGTTAAAGAAGCTCAGAACCTTCTATCTTTGAAAGGTGTAGAGTCAATCTCTAGTGTTCCTATGACCCATATTTTGGCCGTAAAGCTTATGAGGACAATACTTCTAGGACTTGGGTAAATTCCTTTCCCAATTGACTTTTATCTGCTATGTAGGTAGTGTATATCACATCAGTGGGAGATCCTGTCCTTAGATATTTTCTGATTTTAATAATAGTTCGATGTTTATTCTAAAAAAAATTATAGAATATATGTTTGAATCATGATGGAAAAATGAAAAAAAAAAATTGTGAAAAATGGATTTTAATCTGAAGAAGGGAAGAGGAAAAGAAAGCTTACGAGAACAGAGAGTGACCGGAGGAGTGGAGACATTGCAGGCGGAAGGAAGCTTCATAGCTCTGTCAACATCAATGGTTAAGCCAACTTTATCAGGATCGCTTAGAAGCTGGCACAGGCAGCTAGGGCTACTCTCCACTAGCCCCGCCAGCTCCGGGCAGCAATGCTTGTCCGGCTTCGTGTCGTTGCTCCCCGTCGACACGTACGACAGGCAATCGGACATGTTCAGAAGCGTCGTGAAGCAGTCCGCCGTCGCCGCCGCCGGCCCTGGCGCCGGAGCCTGCGCCATGGCCGCAATGCCGTGAATCGCGAGTATCGCCGTCGCGAGCGCGAAGATCGAGGGCGCCATTGGTCGCGATCTGAGAGAGGGAGATCGAGAAGGTTGTTTCTAGGGCTTTTTTTGCTGGAGCGGCGGTGGAATTGAAGAGAAGAGGAAGAGAGAGGGAGAGAGGAGAGTGATTAAATAGAGTGGGAAAGGGAAAGGGGAAGGGGAAGGTGAGTGGAATTAATGGCAGCAGCTACCGCCATTGCAGGACCTTGATTGCTTTGCTTCTTTGTTTTTGTTTTTGTTTTTGTTTTTTTTTAATTTTATTTTTGTTCTTTTTCTCTGTGAAAGTGGGCAACTCCCACCTAATAATTTGCACCTCCCAAGCCCTTATTAGTTTTTTTTTTTTTTTTTTGAAATGCCCAAGCCCTTATTAGTTTTTTTTTTTTTTTGAAAAATCCCTTATTAGTTATTTTCTTTTAAGTTTTTTTTTGAATTTTGTTTGGTATAGTTTAGTGAACTTTAAAAATATCTCATAATTTTTTTTAGATAAATATCTAATAAAATTTTTAAATTTTAATTTTACGTCTAATAAGTTCATGACATATTCATGATTTTTAAAAATTAATCAATCTACTATACATAAAATTGTATTTTATGCCTATTGAGACTCTAAGCTTCGAATTTTGTATTCGATAGGTTTGTGAATTAAAAAAAATGTTGAATAGCTCAAGGACTTATTAGACACAAAATTAAAATTTAAGGGACCTATTGGACACAAAAGTGAAAGTTTAAGGATCTATTAAATTCTTTTTAAAGTTCAAGGACTTATTGACAACAAAATTGAAAGTTCAAGGACATATTTGAAACTTTTTAAAGTTTATAGACTAAATTGACATAACCTTGAAAGTTCGGGGGGTCAAACATGTAATTTAACCTTTCCTTTATTACTTTTATTGAGTGATGGTAATATGTATCAATTTAAGGTTAGTTCTTTGCAAATATAATGACTTTTTAACAAAATTTGCAAATATGCCAAATATGCCAAATTTATCCATGATAGACATCTATCAATGATAAACTTCAATCACATTCACAATGCATGTAGTCTATCACTTATAAAATAATTTATCAGCAATAATCACAATCGTGATTAAAGTTCATTGATAATAAACTTCTATCACTGATAGACTTTATTTTTTTTTTAATATTTACAAATAATTTTACAAATCTATCAGTAATGTCTTCTATCAATTATAATGCATGTAATGTATCAGTAGATTACTATTACTAATAAAATAGTCTATCAACAATAATTGCAATTGAATTAAAGTCTATTGTTACTTATATATTTATGTGACATTATTAGAGTGAGAAGTGACCATTAAGAGTAAGTCAAAATTTAGAAATATAAGTGAAATCTCTCATGCTTATGATTTTTTTTTTTAATTTTATTTTATTTTAAAAACTCTTATGCTTATGCTTAGTACATAAAAAAAAAAACATAAAAGTAAATTACTAAACTTGTAATTTAGAATTATATTTATAATTGGTTAAGCTTCCATCATTATCATATCTCTCCCCACATTCATTTCTCATTATTCAAGTGCTTTTTTTTTTAAAAAAAAAAAAAAATTAAAAAAAAAAAAAAAAAAAAAAAAAAACAGATATTAAGGGAAAAAAGGACAATAATAATTTGAAAATAGTTGATGTTGGGATTCAAATTCTCATTGTGGCAAAAAGCTACAAAGCCTTTTGAGAGTTGAGGATTATAAATAATGAGACCCATGTGAAACTTTGTCTTTTTAAGCCCTTTTTTTTTTTTCCTTCTTTTATTTTTTCAATTGAGAAAGAGAATTTATTTTCATTGTTGGGAGTTAGAAGGAAATAAAATAAAAGGCTATAAATTTTCAGATTTATAATTATGGAAGATGAAAAGAAGAGAACAAGATATTGAGTTTGTTTTTATTAGCTCAACTCCATCTCCCCAACTTCCTAAATTTCTCACTTCTTAAATGCCAATATTTATGACAACCTTTATTTTTGCCTACTTTTTTTTTCCCCTTCTATTTTTTTTTTCTCTAACTAAAATGTTTTTTTATAGGCTTTTATATCTTTAATTACCCATGTATTTTTTTTTTTTTTTTTTTTTTTTGTAATGGCATTATTTGATTTAATTTGTCTTGTTTGTTAATTTAAAAGGGTTTACTACCCTATTTGCAAAGGGGAGTGTCTTTTATTATGCACATTTATTGATTGTAGTTATTGTAAAACAAATTTATGGGTAGTTTGGAAATTGATTTCTTTAAAAAGTTTTCTGTTTTTTAGAATTACAATTCTATAAAAAAAAGGTGCTTGGATACTTGTTTTTAGTTATTTTCCCCCTTTAGTATAGCTTTTCTTTTTCTTTTGCTTTTTCTTTTCTATCAATAATTTGATTGAATTTTTTATTTATTATCTATTAGAGTTTAACATCATCAAGATTCAAGAACTCAAAAAAAAAAAAAAAGTGTGCTTAACATCATCACATAAGTGGTTTGAATCTCCTATCTCACACGTATTGAACTAGAAAAAAGAGTTAGATCTTTTTTTTTTTTTAATGAAACTAAAAGTTCAAGGACTTACTGATACTCGATGCCGGATATTTGACATATTCAAGATTTTTAAAAATTAATTAATCTATTAGATATAAAATTTTTTTTTTATGTCTATTAAGATCCTAAACTTCCAATTTTATGTCTAGTAGGTCTGTAATTTTTTTTTTTCTTTTTAATGTCAAATAGGTCAATAAGGTCAAATTTCAAAAACAACAAAAAAAAAGTTTGTCAATGTGAAAATATGACAATGATGATTTTGGGAGTCAAATAGTTGCAAAACAGCAGTCTACACTTCGATGTGGTGCTCGTCACATAAGTTAAATCTAATATTTTTTTAGAGTAAGAGTTAGGATTTGCAAGCTTATCTATGTGGGAGTTCTTTGTTTTTGGTTGGCTTAGTATATATCCTTGGGTTTAATTTTGCCCATAACAAAGTTTTTTTTTTTTTAATTTAATTAATCTTTTTAGTTTTCAAAACTTGGCTTGAAATTTGAAAGCACTTGTCAAAAGTAGGATAACAAATCAAAGAAATTTATAGGTGCAAGTAGTATTTATAAGCTTAATTTTTAAAAACTAAGACCCCACCTGATAATCATTTTGTTTTTTTAAAACTAAGCTTATAAATATATATATATATATATATTTTTTTTTGAGAATCTATAAATATTACGTAGTTCCATCTATAATAATATTTTTTTTGTTATCTACTTTTTTCCATGTTTTCAAAAACTATGTTAAGTTTTGAAAACTAGAAAAAAGTTTTCAAAAACTTTATTTGTTTTTGAAATTTTGTTAAGAATTCAAATGTGTTCTTATCAAATATGAAAACTAGTATAAGAAAATTGAGAAAAAAAACAAGCACGATTTTCGAAAACCAAAAACCAAATAGTTATCGACCAACAATGGGAATTTACCGGAATCAATGTAACCATCATCACCGGAGACTACAAGAAAACAGAAGGGCGGTGATAGCTCCTAACAAATTTTATCTTTTTCTTTTTGCCCTAAACTTTCTTAAAATAATGTGTAATTCTTTTGGAAACATTTTGTACCAAATATTCCTGAATTTTGAAATTTGTTTAAAAAATATTAGGTTAAAAATCACTTTTGGTTACTGAACTTTCATGAAAGTAACAATTTAGTCCCTAAACTTTGATTAGTAACGATTTAGTCCCTGTACTTCCAATTTTGTAACGATTTAGTCCCTATACTTTCAATTTTGTAACAATTTAGTCCCTAAATTTTAAAAAGTAACAATTTAGTCCATGTTCTTTCAAATTTGTAATGATTTAGTCCCTATCGTAAAAAAATAATATAAAGATTTAATGAAATTTCTTACCTAGATAGATTAATAAACTAATTTGGGACTCAATATGTTAATAAGCTACAAACTTTAATCATTAAATAATAAAAATCGACATTTAATTTTGATGATTTTTTATGTGACAAGGATTAAATTGTAACAAATTTGAAAGTATAAGGGCTAAATTGTTACAAATTTGAAAGTATAGGGACTAAATTGTTACTTATTAAAGTTCATGGACTAAATTGTTACAAAATTGAAAGTACAGGGACTAAATCGTTACAAATCAAAGTTAAGGGACCAAATTGTTACTTTCATGAAAGTTTAGGGACAAAAAGTGACTTTTAACCAAAATATTAATAGAGAATTTATTCGTTAAAATAAGATGGAAATTGATGACTAATTTGTAAAATTAGAAAACATACATAATATCGTTTACAATATCGTTTACAAAATTGGAAAACATACCTAACAAATTGATGTGACAATTTAGATATAAAAATTGATTATATAAATAATTTTAACATCTTTTCAGATGAAGTAAATGACAACAACGATCATAAACTTTTTTTTTTTTTTGAAAAGACAACGATCATAAACTTGTATATAGTTGTTCTAGGATTTCTAATTTTTACATATTAGTTGCCACATCAATTTTCATTGTTTACTTTAACAATTTCAAAGTTCAAAGGTAAAAATGAAACTCAAGAACAAAATTGAAATTTATCCTAAAGTTTAGATATATTTTGTATAATTTAACATTATTATTATTTTGTCAACATGTGGTGTAGGAGATTTGAACTTTTGATCTCTTGGTCAAGATTATATTGTACAAGTTTTATGTCAGTTGAGTTATGCTTCATTTCGACATTTCCATCAACATTTCCACATGTTCATGGATTCGATATCGACACGAGGGGTGAATCGACATTTCCATTATACAGTAGAAAAATCGATTAAAATAACAACAAAATGTAATTAATGTGTAGACAATATTTATAATAAGTATTTTAACCTATTTTAAAAAATATCCATGGACATCGACATTTTTTAGATATTTCCATAAAATTGAGACCGACATTTCCAACATTTTAACCCTTGGTTGAAACTAACCCCGAAATTCAGGAATATTTTGTATAAATTAGCTTGGGATGAAATTAATAGTTCAGAATGAAAATTCTTAAATTTTAAAATCACTTTTGTCAATGATGCGCATATTTGGTTGTGAGACTGGTCGCCATCGCTGTGAGCGAATGGACAATCGCAGAAATGGGTCTGATAGTTCAAGTGGCCTTGGGCAAGCGCGGCCGTACATGCCACTGTCATTCTTATCTTCAACCACCGAAGATCACTTCACACTCCATCTCACAAAAGCTGCAGTCGCTTTCACTCTTTCGCCGATCCACCATTCGCCCATCATCGCCTCTCAGGTAATCCCTTTTTCCCTTTTGATTCATCATTCGCCCATGATTGTGATTTTGATGCGTCGTGCGCACCAGGTGTTTGATGAAATTACTGCGAGAGCTGTTTCTTTAAAATACTTGCCTTCTGATCTGACATTGTTTCTGGGCAATCTAAGTTGCCGTTTTTAGGACATTTGGATCCTGTGGTGATGTGATGGCAGTAAAATTACATATTGCAATGAATTTCATGTTCATATTTAATTTGTTTAGTTTGATAAGACAAGCTAAGGGTGGAGGTAGAAACCTCCTTCCGAAGAGGAACTAATGCAGAAAAGCCTTTTGGTTTACAAAAGATGGGTCCATTAAGAATGACTTTCTAAGTGTTTGGAAAAGTGCAAGTATAAAAAAAGTGTTTTTAAAAAAGAATTCCCTCAAATTTGAGTTATCCACAAAGGAGGGATCAAAACATGATTCATGTATTATATATGTATCATACATTGCACGATGAGGTTTGTAAAAATACATTCTGAACTTATTGAACTTTGCAGGTTCAATATACAAATTGCTGCAAATAAAAGGTCAAGCACTTTAGGACTTCCAATTGTAGCAATAATGGAAAATAATGGAAATCAGGTAGCTGAGAGGTATGCTGTTACTTCAATTCTTGTTTTCTTTTAACCATTCTTTGCTATTTTGTGTATGTACTTTTTCCCGATGAGACCATTCTTTTCTAATTTGAAGTTTGCAAAAGCTTACCCTTAAATCAAACATCTCCTTAAGAACATCATGATTTTCTCCTTCCCCGGACGATTCCACCTTCTTCACTTCATCTACCACTGCGCATGCAGGTGCTTTAGAGAAGGTTGTAGGGGAAGAAGATAATCACTTTGGAACACTAGGAATATTATCACTAATTGGATAGTGTTTGTGACTTGTAGTCATCTCTCTTTTTTCAAAATTCTGCCTATACTATAAATACAATTGTTTTTGCCTTTTCAAATAAGGGGTTTGAAAGCCATTGTTCACAGGTATGGTGTAGTCACTGGAGCAAACAAGGGGATTGGTTTTGAAACAGCAAAGCAACTTGCTTGTCGAGGCATAAGAGTGATTTTGACAGCCAGAAATGAGCAAAGAGGATTGGAGGCTGTCTCAAAGCTCCATGAAATAGGTTTGCCAAACGTAGTCTTCCATCAACTTGATGTGTTAGACCCTGTCAGTATTCACTCTTTGGCTAAGTTCATAGGCGACAAGTTTGGCAGGCTTGATATCTTGGTAAGCTTTCTAATTATTCAATTTTATTTTAGTCATTTCGATTGCTATTTCAAGTACCAGAGTAATTATTAATTTCAATCCATGTGATGAATTGATTAAAAAGGAAAATATTGAAAAAAAAAAAAACTTGGCCTTGATTAGACCTCTTCACTTATGTCTCAGGTTTCTCTTTGAATTATTAACCAAAAAAATTAATAGCTAGTTTCTATATTCCTTGATAACTTAAAATCCCAACTATCAGAAAGAAATAAAGAGTACAGGAAAATTTTCATAAAAACTACGTAAAGATACTTAATCTCAAATTATATCCAGAGCCAAATAATTATAAGCATCAAGTCTGTGACGATAATGAATAGCTTAAAATATATTTATTCAATAGTTACACTTAGCCACTACGGTGAATTTTTATTTTTTCCTAAAAAGACTTTTCATCTTCAGATCATTCCATGATTTCACTTTCAAAATGATATTTCTTTATTCATCTAAAAAGATAAGTTAAAACACGCCGTCCTTCAACTTCTTTGTGGCCATTTACACATGCACAAGGTTTTGCATTGCCCTTTTTCTTTTTGTTCACAATGAATTGATTTGTTTAATGTTGTAGGTAAATAATGCTGGGGCTTCCGGAGTTGTGGTTGATGTGGAAGGATTAAGGGCCTTGAATATAGATCCGTCCACTTGGGTATTATTACATTTCTGTTATTTCATTCAGATATATCCAGAACTTGTTTTTAAGACTGTTTTCAAACGCATTTTTATTTTTATTCCTACTCTTTACAGTAATTCTAAAAACTGCATTTTTGTAAAACTCAAAATCATTTTGTACTTGAAACACTATTTATATAAAATATCTATAGAGGCAAACTTTTTAAACAGTTACCTAAACATATTTTCAGCAGTATTTCATGTGTGTGAGTTTGTGGGAATCTGTCTCATCTCATCCAAGATTACACTTAAATACAGCTCTCTGGCAAGGCGACGAACTTGGTTCAGAGTGTGATAAAGGCAAATTGTGAGACGGCAGAAGAATGCCTCAACACAAATTACTATGGCCTTAAAAGAGTAACAGAAGCTCTTCTTCCACTGCTACAGAAATCCTTGGGAGGAGCAAGAATTGTGAATGTCTCCTCTCTCAGAAGCGAATTGAAGGTATCGCCATTCTTTACAAATTATTGGGACAACTCTTCATGGTTCTTTTTAGGGGATTTTTTTTTTTTCAATTTTACTTCTAAACTTGCCGAGTTGTATTGGTTTTCTCATAAACTTTCAATTTTATCCAATTTGACCCTAGGCTTAGATGAGAGTTGCCAATTGCAATTTTTGCCGATTCATCCTCTAATTTTACAGAGAGAAATATAAAAATCTCTAAAAATTCATTAATTCCAATGAAATCAAGTTATCTACCATCCAATTAAGGGGAAAAAGAAAAAGATCTCGGTAGAAACATGGTAAGTAAATCGTGAGAAAATAACCTCGTTTGTTGGGAGAAGACTATTGCTGTTTTGATTATAAAGTTACTGTTGGCAGAGAATTCCAGGTGAGCACATACGAAATGAACTGGGAGATGTAGCAAATTTGAGTGAGGAAAAGATAGACGCATTGTTGAAAAGATTTCTACATGATCTAAAGGAAGATAGATTAGAAGCGAATGGATGGACAATAATGCTTCCACCATACAGCATCTCCAAGGCTGCAGTGAATGCTTATACAAGAATTCTTGCAAGAAAGCATCCAAACATGTATATCAATTGTGTTCATCCAGGTTATGTTGATACTGATATCAACTGGCATACAGGAATATTGACTGTGGAAGAAGGGGCTAGAGGTCCTCTCAAGTTGGCTCTTTTGCCAGATGGAGGTCCCACAGGTTGCTACTTTGATCAAACTGAATTGGCTGAGTTTTAACTCATTGTTGCTGTGGTTTGTTTTGTGAATTGTGAACCCATTTTTTCATTGGGAATGGGACTTCACTTTTCTTCTTCTTCTTCAATTTCTGTTTGTTTTTTTGATAGGTTGGCTCTTTTGTTAGATTGGGACTTGGGAGATCCCATGGATGCTAGTTTAGTCAAAGTTTTAAAACTCATTGCAGTTAGGATTAATGCTGTGGTTCTGCTATTTCTGTTGGTACAAGCTTAATTTTTGACTTTATCAGTAATTAAGTCTGCTTTTTAGTGGATGATTTGTTCTTTGTCTTGATGGTGGAGGCTCCCTAGGATTGTGTGAGAGTACTAGTTAGGGATATGTTGAGAATAGTAATGGAAGATGAGTAAGGGTATAGTGGTAATTAGATAGGAGTGCTATGATTATAAATAGGGGAGCTAGGGCCTTAGAATGGTGTGGAGAATTTTGAGTATGGTCTCATAGTGAGACTTTGGGAAGAGAGTAGCCCTCATATCCAAAGAAGTTACAATATATAACCCGATAGCCCTCATATTCAAAGAAGTTACAAACCCATTTGATGGATCTTTGCAACAGCCTCCAATCCTCTTTGCTCATTTCTGGCTGAGAAGCAAGTTGCCTTGCTGTTTCAAAACCAATGCCCTTATTTGCTCCCGTCACTACACCATACCTGACCAGAATTAATGGCTTTCATAATACATTTAGTTGTTAGAAAACACGTAGGATATAATTAAATAAAACTCTCTGATACATAAATAAATATAAGAAGATTTATTTCAAATTCAAATTTGAATTGAGTAACAACTAACATACCTCTCAGCTAAAAGATTTCCATTATTCTCCATTCTTGCTACAAATTACAAGTGCTCAAGGTGCTCAACCTTTTATTTTTTTGTAGTTTGTTTATCAAATCTGCCAAGTTCAATAAGTTCAAAATGCAATTTCACAAACCTTTTTATATATGCAATGTAGGATACATATATAATAGGTTAATCGTACTTTGATCCCTCCGTTTCTTTTTTAGCGAGAAACCAACTTTCATCGAAACAAATGAAAGATGAGAGAACAATGAAAGGCCCATAAACCATCGATCCTTGGAATGGTAATGGATGATAGCGAGAAACCTCCGTTTTGTCAATCTATGGCATATGATAGGGTTGCTCACCCATTGGCTTTCTTTTACTCTTCATGGTCCACTTGAGTTCAAGAATTGCGAGGACGGACATCAAACCATCGATCCTTGGAATGATAATGGATGTTTACATGGTTCAAATTTGATAATCTAACCTTATTTGAAATCGAATATGAGTCGTGTTAGATTCTAGTATTTAACATACATTGAAATATGAGCATGATATGATCCAATCGTGCTCAGTAGTTCTAAGGAAAGATATTGAGTTAAGATTGATTTTTGAGAAGCAATCAAAGACGGAATTTATGGAAACAAAAGTTGAGGAGGTTACCTTCGGGCGAGAGTGAAAAGCAACTGGAAAGCGCTTTTGGGAGAAGGAGATTTCCGGAGAGTGAAATAGCAAAGCAACTGGAAGCGCTTTGGCGCGGTTGAGGTCAATATTTTGTTTGGGGCGAATCACGTTTTCTTTTTATTTTGAGGCATGAAACACGTTTTTTTTTTTTAAATTTTGTGGCATGAATCACGTTTTCTAGAAAGATGGATTTTATGACTCTATGTCTTCCTCAAAACACGTTTTTTTTTAAAATTTTTATTTTGAGGCTTGAATCACGTTTTCTTAGAAATATGGATTTTATGACTCTATGTCTTCCTTCTCGATTATGATCTCAATTGAGAAGGATGAAAAATGTTTTTTTTAAAAAAAAAAACTTTTGTGGCATGAATCACGTTTTCTTAGAAAGATGGATTTTATGACTCTATGTTTATGTTTATGTTTTTGTTTTTTTAGAAGTCTTCCTTCTCGGTTATGATCTCAATCGAGAGGGATGAAACATATATATTTTTTTTACCCTTTTAAATTATGGGTGTTGGCATAGAAATTTTCCAACCAATGAGAAATTGTCACGTCATTATTTAATTTTGGGTTTAATACATATCTCAAAATTAATTATGGCAAAATAAGAAAGGCCACGTGTCCTTTTGTAATCGTCTAATTGTGTTAACGGTCTTGATCGAATCCAACGATGATTAAACTTAAGATCAAATGATCATTTATTTAATTTATCCTAAAGTTTATAAAATTAAATTAAGGGTTAACTACATAGATAGACCATTTTGAACGCCAAATTACATAAATGTCAAGTTTCAAGAATATTTTTAGCTTTGTCACAAGCCTAGCCATTTAAGCCAAATAGAGGAATGATTTTACAGATTTGCCCATTGAATTTAAAAAATGAATAAATTAAAACTAAATATATTTTTATAAGATTTCAAAATATCCCAAAACTACACCTAGTTTCCATATTCTTCAAAATAGTTTCCATAACTTCTAAAGATAACCCTAAATTCTAATTTATTTATTTTTTTTCCTTTTCTTTATCCCTCCATTTTCTTCCTCACGTAAGCTTATATGGTGTTATTTCAATTAATTTTTTTTAAATATATTCGGTTAAATAAACTACCGTTTATATTTGGAATGATTTTTTTCATCTCCAATCTAAATTGAAGTGTCTGAGAATGCAAATTTTTTGTTGCCATTTATTTAGTCAAGTTTACAGGTTTATAATGTATAATGGTAGTATATATTTAATGGTTTTTGCTCACTTAATGGGTATTCAATGTATGTATAAAAAAAAATCAAAATGTATATATTTTATAATTGTGGTATATATTTGGTGTTTATTTGATTTTTCTTAGATGTTCAATTTATGAATACAATATTTCAAATGTTTATAACTTATAATGACTGAATATTTTTTTATGGCTAAATGATTCAAAGGTTTATATTATATAAACAAAGGATATAATAATTTATATAATGTAAGTTTATATAAACAATTTTAACACCACCTTTAGACAATAGTTTGTACAACTAAACTTGTCTTCCCTAATCTTCGCATCGGTTTTTCATGAAATGTGTTGAGCTTTATATCGGATTATATATTTATGTGTATACTATAAATAATGGTGTATATATAATATATATCAGATTATATATTTATGTGCACAATATATTGCATAGTATTAGTTACCAAGATAAAATTTGAAGTATTGTAAAAATATAACATAATTTATTAGATATGTATGATTATATATTGTATATCTTATCCTAAATAACAGTATGAAACAAATAAATTAACAAAATGGTGTTTGAAAATATATACTCGATATATTTGTTCATCGTCAACATCATCTCATTTGGAAATATATATACTTGGTCATATATCTTTTTCAAAAAAACACACCCACAAAAAAAATTGATTTCTCTACATGTTTTTCAATAGGCCAGAAAATTTAGAAAATGGGATACATGAACTAATCGAGTCATGGGTATAAAATTCTTTCCAATATAAAAAATTATATATATGAGATTATATAATAAGTGTTTATACATTATAAAATATATATTTATCCTTTGTAGAAATTATGTGATTGAATTGACATTGGAATAAGAGTTAATGTGCACACACACAAAAATGTGCCAACATTTTATGTCATCGTGCAGAAAAAAACAAAATAAACAAAAACAAATACACAATAAAGTATGGTGGTTTGTTGCAAAATTAAAATAAAAAAATAAAAAAAATAAAAACAAACACAGATCACTGGAGAAAAGTGGGTAATAGAAACACAATTAAGAATTACAAAATAAAAAAAAAATCAACCTACTCATGTTTGAAAAAAATAAAACCAAACCACCTGAAAAAAAAAAAAAGTGCAATAGAAGCACAATTATTTTGGGTGAAATTATGGGAACGACGACAACCAAGATTTTTGTGAAATGTGTCTAGGGTTGAGTGATGACAAATTAATTAGCTGGAATTTTATTATGGAAAGAATCACATACAATAAAAAATTTAATAGGTAAATTTTTAAAGGGTAAAATAGGAAAGATTTAACTAGGAAATCTTGAGCCAAGACAAAGCCGAAATTTTTTTTATAACTAGACATTTGTGAAAAATGGATGCTAGAAAGGTATAATTCCCATAATTTCTGTTAAATTAAAGTATGATTAAGTTTAGGGTAAATTTGGTTCAATTTAAACCCAATGTCATTAAGACAATTGAGCCTGAAACCCAAAAAAAATTCATCCAGGCCCATAGATGGGCCCAAGCCCAATTTAAGCCCAAGCCCATTAAAGCCGTTGGGAACTCTATAAATAGGAGTCCTTGGCTCATTTGGAGGGGGCGGCAGAAGAAAGGAAGGCGGCAGAAAGATTGAAGCTTTCAGAAGACTCTGAAGACTGAAGCTTTGATCCTCCTACAAGACTTGAAGACTGAAGCTCCATTCATTCTACAAGACCTGAAGATTGAAGCTCCATCCCTCCTGCAAGAATCTTGAAGATTGAAGTCCAGATCCTGCTGCAAGACTCTGAAGATCGAAGCTTCTGCAAAGTTCAAAAGCTTGAAGCTTCCTCCAAGACTCTGAAGACTGAAGCCTTTGCAAGATTCAGAAGATCAAAGTTCTCTGCAAGACCCTAAAAATTTAGAAGATTGAAGCTGTCTGCAATCCTGAAGATTGAAGCTCCAATCCTCCCACAAGACTTTGAAGACCAAAATCTAGATTTTCCTGCAAGCTTGAAGATTGAAGTGAAGTCATCTAAAGACTGAAGACTTGAAGCCTGAAGTCTACTTCAATCATCCAGGAGAATCCTTCAAAGGTGAACAAACCTTCAAGACTCCGAAGATTAAAATTTCTTGAAGACTTTGTAAGATCAAAGCTACCTTGAGAGAAAGCATCAAAGGAGTGTAACTAGAGATTGTATTCCACAATTATTTATACATAGAAATCAATATATACAAGAAGTCGATTCACGAATTAAATTTTCTCTTCGAAAATCTCGTGTGAACAATGGGTATTTCTGTAATTTTCCACATAACAAGATTAGGAGAATGTTTTATAAAAAAAAAAGGTTAAATTATAAAAATACCCCTCAACTATGAGGTTTGTTTAAAAAACGCCCATGAACTTTAAAAAGTTTCAAAAATACCCCTAAACTTTACAAAACATTTCAAAAATACCCTTATAGTTAATTTTTGGATGAGAATCGTTAAAACCGTCGAAAAAACCATTGCCGAAAATCTAGTTAAACTCTTGGGATATGTGTTGAAAGAGAATAAAAGCTCCTAGTGTATGAATACATGAAACATAGGTAAAACTTCTCATTAATTTTCATGGAAGAAGAAATTATGGGGGATAAGGGAAAAAAAAAACATTTTCTAATAAGGTTATTTTTTATAATCTTTTGGAATTTAAAGAGTATTAATGAAACTAAAATTTTTAATGGTTTCCATTCAAAAATTAACGACAAGGGTATTTTTGAAACATTTTTTTAAAGTTGAGGGGTATTTTTGAAAATTAACACATTTTTTTTTATAATTTAGCCTAAAAAATGTCAATTTTAAAGGAACTTTTTTTTATTAGGCTAAATTATATATATAAAAAAATACCCCTAAACTATGGGGTTTGTTTCAAAAATGTTCCTGAACTTTGAAAAGTTTCAAAAATACCCCTGAACTTTGAAAAATGTTTCAAAAATACCATTGCCGTTAATTTTTGGATGGAAACCATTAAAAATTTTAGCTTCATTAATACTCTTTAACTTCCAAAAGATTATAAAAAATAACCTTATTAGAAAGTGCTTCTTTTTTTTTTCCTTATCCCACCGCAATTTCTTCTTCCATGAAAATTAATGAGAAGCTTTACCTATGTTTCATGTATTCATACACTAGAGCTTTTCTTCTCTTTCAACACATATCCCAAGAGTTTAACTAGATTTGGATATATATTCTGTTAAAAAAAAAGTTTGGATATATATAATATATTAGAAATTCATTAAAAAAAAAAGAAGCTTGTTTAATCCAGGGCAAGAAGAACCTACCGCTCACAACCTTCTTAAATTTAGAAAATGTGAAAATGTAAAAGATTATATTTAAAATAATTATAGAGGGTTATTTAAAAAATTGCGAACTTTAAATTAAAAAAAAATAATCATAAAAAAAAAACATAATCATTACATTATTATTAGGAATTTATAATGATAATTAAATAAATTAAATTAAATTGAAAAAAAGGTTGAAAACTAGTGGTTTTTACAAAATAATCTAAAAAAAAAAAGTTGGGTGAGCAAAGCATGTCGCGCCTCTTTCAAGAGGCGAAGAGGCTCGACACTTGTTTTTTTCGAAAGAATTTAGATATTGGAAAACGTGAAAGTAAATGCATGGAGAAAGGAAAGAGAGACAGGAGAGAGATGAAAAAAATTTATTTATGTTAAAACCAAGTCGTTTGGTGCAAGGTTTTGGAGATGGGAATGAACCAGTGTTTTTGATACCCTTGTTTGTTTTCAAGATTTCTGTGGTGGGCCTCTGAGAATAAAGCATTCGCAGGCATCATTTATGCCCATGGGCAAGGGCTTTCTATGTCTGCCCATGCAAAAGCATGAGTTTTCTCTTTGATCATTTCTCTTTTTTATTTTTATATGCAATTTTATTTTGAATAAAGTTAATTAATTAACTAATGGATACTAAATTAAAAAAATAATATAATAAAGGAAAAATACACTTTTGGTCCCTGAGGTTTGGGTTAAGCGACACTTAGGTCCCTGAGTTTTCAAACTCAACAAAAATACCCCTGAGTTTTGAGATAAGTAGCACTTTGGTCCCTGCCGTCCATTTTTCCGTTAAACCCAAACGGTAAGCTGACGTGGCATTATTATTTTAATTAAAAAAAATGAATTTTTGATTTTTTAAATAAAAATATATAAAAATATTAAAAATATTATTATTTTATTATTATTTTTTAAATTTTCTCTTTTTCTTCTTCATCTTCTTCCTTCTCATCTTCTTCCTTCTCTCTCCCAATTCTTCCTTCCCCCTCCCATCTTCAGTTCCGGTGGCCGGCCGCCGCCGGCTATCGGCGAGCGGCGGCGGCGGGCGCCGGAATTTTTTTTTTTCTTCTCTTTTTCTCTTCTTCCCTTCTTCTTCTTTCTCTTACTTTTTCTGTTTTTTTTTTTAAAAAAAAGGAATTTTGGAGGAGGAGGGAGGCCCTCCTCCCGTCGCCGGCGCCGGAAAGGGAGGGAGGAGCCTCCTCCTCCTCCAAAATTCATTTTTTAAAAAAAAAAAAACAGAAAAAGTAAGAGAAAGAAGAAGAAGGGAAGAAGAGAAAAAGAGAAGAAAAAAAAAAAAATTCCGGCGCCCGCCGCCGCTCGCCGACAGCCGGCGGCGGCCGGCCACCGGAACTGAAGATGGGAGGGGGAAGGAAGAATTGGGAGAGGGAAGGAAGAAGATGAGAAGGAAGAAGATGAAGAAGAAAAAGAGAAAATTTAAAAAATAATAATAAAATAATAATATTTTTAATATTTTTATATATTTTTATTTAAAAAATCAAAAATTCATTTTTTTAATTAAAATAATAATGCCACGTCAGCTTACCGTTAGGGTTTAACGGAAAAATGGACGACAGGGACCAAAGTGCTACTTATCTCAAAACTCAGGGGTATTTTTGTTGAGTTTGAAAACTCAGGGACCTAAGTGTCGCTTAACCCAAACCTCAGGGACCAAAAGTGTATTTTTCCCTATAATAAATTATTTAAATTAGATTAAATAAATAATAATTTGTCAATAATTTCAAGTTTTTTTTTTTCAAAACAAATACTTAGTCCAAGTTTATTAAATGGATGCAATTATATATTTACTAAAATTATAATTAATTAGTTAATAATATTGAAAATATATTTAAGGGAAAAATACACATTTAGTTCCTGAAGTTTGGGTTAGATTTCATTTTGGTCCCTGAGTTTTCAAATTCAACAATTTAGTCCCTAAGGTTTGGTTTTAGTTTCATTTTGGTCACTCCATCCAATTTTCTGTTAAAAGTTAACGGATTGCTGATGTGGCCAAATTTTTTTATTAAAAAAATTAATTTTTAAGTTTTTAAAAATATAAATATAATAAATAATAAATATATTATTATAAATTGAATTTTTTTAATTTCTTTCTCCCTTCTCTCTCCTCCTTCTTCTTCACCAACTTCTAACCCTAACTCCATATTCTTCTTTTTCAAGCAGTCTCCGGCAACTGCTCAGGCCGACGACGGCGACCGGCCGCTGGTGAACTTTTTTTTTCTTTCTTATTTTCTTCGGTTTTTCTTTCTTTCTTCTCTTTTCTTCTCTCCTTACTCCATTTTCTTTTTTTAATAACAGGAAAGAGGGCTTCCGGCGCCGCTCGTCGGAGGAGGGAAGCGAAGGAGGGCCGTCGTCCACGATTGCGTACACGCGAATAACAACGAGGGTAGATCTGAAGGTGAGCAGCGACGTTCGTTCCAGATTCAACCAGATATGAAGGCACTCCATCGGTCTAGATTCCTGTGTATCTGAGCAGATGGAACTCGATTTTACGGTGGAGTTCGTGAGTGCAGGTACTGTAAAATCGAGTTCTGAAGCGGATGGAACGCGTATCTGACCAGATCTGAAGGGGATGGAACTCGATTTTATGAAGACAGTAGATGCGATTGATCTGAGAGGGCATGAGAGAAAGGGAGACCCACAACAGTGTTGGACTGAGACCAAATCGGAACTGTTAAAAATTAGTGCAAACTTGGTAGGCAAGTAGTTTGATTTAGCTAATTTACTTGTGTAGAAAGTAATGGCTAGTGGCATTTATTTAGGATAGTGGCTTAATTGAAGAGATTTTCAAGGTTAGTGGGTTAGTGGGTGTCCATTTTACTTTCCTATAAATTCGTGTAAGTTTTTCATTTCAATGCATCACAACTCAATTTGATTCACTTCCTTTCTTGCAATTTCTATCTTGTTTCCACTATTTGTTCTTTTTGTTTACATGGTATCAGAGCTTCCAAGTTCTTTATTTCGTGTTTGAGTCTTATACTCAGTGAAAATGAATGGTGGAAACAATATTTGTGTGGACAAGCTTACCAGTGATAATTATAGCTATTGGAAGCTATATATGGAAGCTTTTCTACAAGGACAAGATTTGTGGGATCTTGTTTCCGGTGATGATATTGAAATTCCAAGAGATACTTTGGAAAATGTTGAGGCACGGAGGAAGTGGAAGGTCAAATGTGGCAAAGCTTTATTTGCTTTGCGAACTTCTATTGGCAAGGAGTATATTGAGCATGTTCGTGATGTGAATTCTCCAAAGCAAGTGTGGGAAACACTTGAAAGATTGTTTGCTCAAAAGAACACGACAAGGTTGCAGTATTTGGAGAATGAACTTGTCGGAACTATTCAAGGTAACTTGTCAATTTCAGAATATTTTCTGAAAGTTAAGACTTTGTGTTCAGAAATTACAGAATTGGACAAGACGGAGCCTATTAGTAATGCTCGGTTGCGTCGGTATCTTATTCGTGGACTGCGAAAGGAGTTTATGCCGTTTATTTCTTCGATACAAGGTTGGGTAAATCAACCTTCTATCATTGATCTGGAAAACTTGCTTTCAAATCAGGAAGCGTTGATGAAACAAATGCTTGGCAACGACAAGCAAATTCACTATGAGGTGGAAGCTGCTGTTTATGCAAAAGATAAAGGAAAAGTTAATTCTTCTGCCAAGCGTTCTTCAAATGATAGCAAGAATTCCAAGATTGAAGGGCAGTCCAAGGGCAATTTCAAAGGATGTTTTAGGTGCGGCAAGCCAGGACACATCAAACGTGATTGTCGGGCAAAGGTGGTGTGTCATCGTTGTGGGAAGTCGGGTCATATTAGACCAAATTGTCGGGTGAATCTCAAAGAAGCAGAAGCAAATGTTGTACAGGAAAGTAACAAACCTGAACAACTTACTTGGGAACAATGCTTGTCAATTGAAACTTTTTATCAACCCATTAATCTGCATGCTAATGCTTCTATAGATTATGATGAGGATTGGATTATTGATTCTGGTTGTTCTCATCATGCTACTGGAAATGTTTCTCTTCTCTCTGATGTCCATACCCATCAGGGAAAAAGAGTTATTGCAACGGCCGATAATTCCTTACATCCTGTTGTTGAAGAAGGGCGTGATAATTCCTTAACATATCGAAGAATTCTCTTTGCAGCAACTAAATGAGCTTCACATGGCTTATCCATAAATTGAGCAACAACACCTACAGAGTAAGATATGTCAGGTCTTGTGATAGTTAAATAAATTAGACTACCAACAAGTTGTCGAAAAAGTGTTGCATTTGCCAATCGTTTTCCTTCTTCCTTAGTCAACTTCAAAGATGGCTCCATAGGAGTAGTCATTGGTTTTGACTCATTCATGTCAAAACGATCCAATAAACTTGCTGCATATCCTTTCTGTGAGACAAAGTATCCATCTGACCTTTCAACCTCCAAGCCAAGAAAACATCTTGCTTCACCCAAACTCTTCATTTCAAAACGAATTGACAAAGCATCTCGAAGACTATTAATTTCAACTTCATCATCACCTGTTATGATCATGTCATCAACATATAGTAAAAGCATTGTACATACTGAAGTTGTCTTTTTAACAAACAGACTCGAATCTGCACTTGAGGACCTGAACCCACAGAACTCAAGATATTGAGCAATTTTACCATACCAAGCACGGGGAGCTTGCTTAAGACCATATAAAGCCTTCTTGAGTCGACACACATAATTTGGAGACTCCTTGGAAACAAAACCTTGAGGTTGTTCCATAAAATGTCTCGATCTAACTCTCCATAAAGGAAAGCATTCTTCACATCTAACTGCCATAATTTCCAATCTTTGTAAGCAGCTAATGAAATAATTGTTCGAATAGTTACCATTTTAGCAACAGGACTGAATGTCTCTTCATAATCTAGACCATATTGTTGTGAAAAAACACGAGCAACAAGACGAGCTGTATACCTGTCAATAGTACCATCTGGCTTTTTCTTTAACTTGTAAACCAATTTACAAGTAACTAACTCAACATTCTTCGGCTTTGGAACAAGTTCCCAAGTGTCATTCTTATTTAGAGCCAAGATTTCCTCCTTTATTGCTTCTTCCCATTCAAGAACATCTCTAGCTTCATTATAAGACTTGGGTTCACCTTAACAAATATCACCCATCAAAAAACAAGATACAATTGAACAGTTATTTAACTGTACCTCATAATCAGATAAATAACTGGGTCGTGTTCTTTGCCTAGAAGATCTTCGAACAACAGTCTGATCTGTATCTTCATCTGTTTGATCATATCCTCCAATACTGGTATTGGTCTCCTTTTCATCTGAGGCATCATCAGTAAAGAAAGGCGATAAATCAACAACACCTTTCTTTGAACTTGTATCCATTTGATGTGACGAAACTTCATCAAATACCACATCTCGAGAAACAAAAACTTCTCTTGTGCTTTGATCCATACATTTCCATCCTTTCCTGTGAGTATCATATCCAACAAAAATACAACGTCTTGCCTTTGGGTCAAGTTTAGTACGCTTATTTTTTTGAAATATGAACATAACAAACTGACCCAAAAACTCGAAGATAACTCACATTAGGTTTACGACGATATAATACCTCAAAAGGAGACACATTCGATCCCGTCCATGGAGGTAGACGGTTTATGACGTGACAAGCTGACTGAATAGCTGCAGCCCAAAGCTCCCTTGGAAGGTTCTTTGCATGCAACCAACACAAGCACATAGATGTAAGATGTGCTAATTTACGTTCAGCAACTCCATTCTGTTGTGGAGTGTCAGGACATGTCATTTGACGTTGAATTCCATGCTCTTTGCAATAATTCTGAAATTGATCAGACATGTATTCTCCCCCATTATCTGTGCGAAGACACTTTATTGACAACATAAATTCATTTTCCACTTGCTCCTTGAACTGGACAAACTTGGAGAAAGTCTCACTTTTAGCTTTCAAGAAATACACCCACGTGAATCGAGAAAAATCGTCCACAAAAACCATCACATAACGACAACCAGAATAACTGAGTGTTCTAGTTGGCCCCATCAAATCTGAATGAACCAAATGCAATGCAACAGCAGCCTTGTTATCTGAATTTGGGAAAGGAAGACGATGTGATTTCCCAAATTGACAACCGGGACAAACTACATCATGATGAATTTCCTTAAAAAGAGGAACACCATCAAGAAGCTTTTTCATAGAAATTCTCTGTAGTAACTGATAACCAACATGGCCTAATCGAGCATGCCAAAGTGTTGCACTATCATTCTGACCTGTCTTTTCAACATAAGCATCACTTGCAGACAAAATGTAGAGAGAATCTTTTCTCTTTCCAGTTAATAAAACATCAGCTTCAAATTGTTTAATATTAGAAACAATTTTCACATCATTTGGACCAAAGATAACATACCTCCCAGAATCAGCAATCTGAGAGACTGAAACCAAATTCTTCTTTAGGCCTGGAACATGATAAACATCTTCAAGAGAAACACCAACAACATTTGGTGCATCATCCTTAACATTAACACGCCCTTCTTCAACAACAGGATGTAAGGAATTATCGGCCGTTGCAATAACTCTTTTTCCCTGATGGGTATGGACATCAGAGAGAAGAGAAACATTTCCAGTAGCATGATGAGAACAACCAGAATCAATAATCCAATCCTCATCATAATCTATAGAAGCATTAGCATGCAGATTAATGGGTTGATAAAAAGTTTCAATTGACAAGCATTGTTCCCAAGTAAGTTGTTCAGGTTTGTTACTTTCCTGTACAACATTTGCTTCTGCTTCTTTGAGATTCACCCGACAATTTGGTCTAATATGACCCGACTTCCCACAACGATGACACACCACCTTTGCCCGACAATCACGTTTGATGTGTCCTGGCTTGCCGCACCTAAAACATCCTTTGAAATTGCCCTTGGACTGCCCTTCAATCTTGGAATTCTTGCTATCATTTGAAGAACGCTTGGCAGAAGAATTAACTTTTCCTTTATCTTTTGCATAAACAGCAGCTTCCACCTCATAGTGAATTTGCTTGTCGTTGCCAAGCATTTGTTTCATCAACGCTTCCTGATTTGAAAGCAAGTTTTCCAGATCAATGATAGAAGGTTGATTTACCCAACCTTGTATCGAAGAAATAAACGGCATAAACTCCTTTCGCAGTCCACGAATAAGATACCGGCGCAACCGAGCATTACTAATAGGCTCCGTCTTGTCCAATTCTGTAATTTCTGAACACAAAGTCTTAACTTTCAGAAAATATTCTGAAACTGACAAGTTACCTTGAATAGTTCCGGCAAGTTCATTCTCCAAATACTGCAACCTTGTCGTGTTCTTTTGAGCAAACAATCTTTCAAGTGTTTCCCACACTTGCTTTGGAGAATTCACATCACGAACATGCTCAATATACTCATTGCCAATAGAAGTTCGCAAAGCAAATAAAGCTTTGCCACATTTGACCTTCCACTTCCTCCGTGCCTCAACATTTTCCAAAGTATCTCTTGGAATTTCAGTATCATCACCGGAAACAAGATCCCACAAATCTTGTCCTTGTAGAAAAGCTTCCATACATAGCTTCCAATAGCTATAATTATCACTGGTAAGCTTGTCCACACAAATATTGTTTCCACCATTCATTTTCACTGAGTATAAGACTCAAACACGAAATAAAGAACTTGGAAGCTCTGATACCATGTATTCTCCGGTGGTCCCTTTCAAGTGGTATCAAAGCCATGCCCAGGAGTAGCCGTGTTGGGTGGAATCCTCGGGTTCCGAACAAAGAAGTTGTGAGCCTTAATAGTCATGGTGGAGGTCCGTGGTTGAGCTCTAGGTGGGCGGGTATACTCCGGAGAAGAGGAGTCGTCCTAGATAAGAGCAAGAACTCTTGGTAAAGCGGTGAAGCCTAGAGAGTTGGACGGATAGATGACTATTTGAGGGGAGGCTCGGTGGTACTTTGTTCGAGGGGAGGATTGTTGGGAGTGCGTCCAAAGTCCCACATCGGCTAGATAAGGGGATGATCATGGGTATATAAGGGAGGACTAGTATCTCCATTGGTATGAGGCCTTTTGGGGTGAATCCAAAAGCAAAGCCATGAGGGTTATGTCCAAAGTGGACAATATCATACCATTGTGGAAATATGTGGTTGTCTGGTAGTCCCATGCGCGAAACTTCAGATCTGGAAAAAACCCACAACGGCGTCGTCGTCCCTTTTTTTCTTCGTGTTTTTTCTTTGTCGCCGAACTCAACAGATCTGAACTTTTGACGGCCCATGTACCCTTTTGTTCCCAGTTCGTCGAACTCAGAAGATCCGAACAGGGGAAACCGTAGTTCGAATTCAATAGATCTTCTCGAACTTCTCAACAGAGGTTGAATCGTAACACAAGATTTCTTCACCTCCAGAGCCGACATGAAGCACCGATTCAAATTCGCTGCAACCCCAGACTCGCGCCGCCCAAATCTCGAGCTTGTGGCCACCGGCGAGCCGTTCTTGAGTTCGTGGTCGCATCGTGCGGTTTCAGTTTGAGAAGTAAAAGAAGGAGAAACGAAGGAGAAGAAGGAAAAAAGATATTAGGAAAAAAAATATATTTTTTTTATCAGTTTTATATTATTTTATTTCAAAATATTAAAAAATAATTTTTTAATTAAAAAAAATATTGACACGTCAGCAAACCGTTAGAATTTAACGGAAAAATGGATGGAGGGACCAAAATGAAACTAAAACCAAACCTCAAGGACTAAATTGTTGAATTTGAAAACTTAGGGACCAAAATGAAACTTAACTCAAACCTCAGGACCAAAAGTGTATTTTTTCCTTAATATAATAATTATAGTATTGAAAGTTGTAAAATAAATATAAACTTGAATAATTTATATATAAAACAATAAATTAAACAATAGATTCTAATATTCATAAAGTATACATGCATTTAATTATTCTAAAAAAATATGTCTATTATAAGTTAAACATGCAATACAAATCTTAGTAGAATAATTTACATGTCAAGAAATGAATATAAATTTAATTAATTTACTCATTAATAACAATGTGAATACAAACGAATACGTTTAACAATATTGCAACTCAAAATACTGAAGTATTGCAAAATGAAATAAGAAAAATATAAATTATATAATAAAAGTTTGAAAATTAAAGAGAATAATAAATACAAAAGAATATAGAAAAAAAATTAAAGTTGAATAAAAAATAGTAGTGGGAGAAACGAGAAATAAAAAAATTTAGAAAGTTGAATAAAAAAATAAAAAATAATAGTGGAGAAAATGAAAATAATATAAAATGAAATAACAGTGGGAAAAACGAAAATAAAATAAAATGAAAATAAATATTATGGGTGTCAGACATAAGATTTAAATCTCCACACAACCGTACTAATAATTGCATATTGACAGCCGCGCCAAACGTAACCATTAAGTTTAAAATTTCAACAAATAATATATATTTATTTAATGTTAAGTAAAATTAACTAAAACTTCGCCAAAATATCGACGATATATACAAAATATCGTCGATATTTTCGATACATCCACGATAAATTGGTAAAAATGATTTTACCCTCTGATATCCATCTCAGATATTTCGCCGATTTATCACGAATTTTTCATCCTTGAAGTTTACATGATTAATTCTAAAAAATAAATAAAGACATATTTTGTTCTCATAAAATCCTGATGACATTCATACATAATTATTATCGTGAGGATTGAGCTGGCAACAATGGACATTGCCTCCTTTTTTTGGGCTGGAAGATAATATTTACCTTGGTTGTTCATAGCCATAAAAAAAAAAAGATAAAAAAAGTATGATGAAGCCAAATGCTCTTGGATGGGCAGTTGAACAGGAAGATAGATCCTTTTCACAACGGTTATTTTTTATTTTCAGCAATCTTATTTCTAGGCATCCTTTGTTTTGAGGCATATATAAAACCTTAACCCAATGATAAAAATTGGTTGTGAGCGAATGACAATCGCAGAAATGGGTTTGGTAGTTGAAGTGGGTTTGGGCAACCTGCAGTCGCTTTCACTGTTTCGCCGATCCACCATTCGCCCATCATCGCCTCTCAGGTAATAATCTATTTCTTTGATCTGCAGCTTTAGTTTTATGGTGCGCACCAGGTGTTTGATGAAATTACTGTGAGAGCTGTTTCTGAAAAATACTTGCCTATTGCCTTCTCATCTGACATTGTTGCCCTTTTTAGGACATTTGGGTCCTCTCATGATGCCACTAAAACTACATATTGCTATCAATTTTATGTTCATATTTTATTTCTTTAGTTTGACAAACACAAGTTTGATGGCTAAACTCTAAACCCTAAACCTCCTCCTCAAGAAGAACTAATACAAAAATTCTTTCTGGATGATGACAAATGATGGGTTCGTTTGGAATGGTTTTCTAAGTGGTTGTAAAATTACTATTTTCGGATTTCTAAAAAACATTTTTAGACTTTTTTAAATTTTAGTTAATTACGTTAGTTAAAATTTGATTATTTTCAAATCTCATATATCAATCAAAATTCGTAATTTAATAAAATTTAAAACAATATGTGATTTGATTCAAAATCATATCAAATTAGAATTTGAATCTAAATTTCTTCGGTAAATTGTCTCACATCTAAAACTACTCTCTCTTTTATTTCAAAAAAAAAAAAAAAAAAAAAAACTACTCTCTCTTCCAATGGTTCGTTTCAAGCACCTCTCTTGAAATTATTGTTATGTGATTATCGAATATGTTTTAAGAAAATATTTATATATATTTATTTTGATGTTGTTTTTGTTTAATTTTGCCCCAATTTAATGAGGATGTCATTCTCAAATATGATATTATATATTATAGTTAACAATATTTTGACTCTTTTGGGGATTTTTTTTCGCTATTTAATTTTCTGTTTTCCTCTTTTTTTTCTTCTTTTTTTTTAGTTTTAGATCTAAAATTTGTTATCTTCTCCAATTACTGATCTGTGTTTCATGTATCTCTTTATTTTTTATTTCTTAATTTAATTTCGTTGTCTCTAGAATTATAATTTGTGAGTTATATGATAAGTCTAAATTAATGGAAAAAATACACTTTTGGTTGGGTTAACGAATATAATATGATAAGTCTAAATTAATGAAAAAAAAAAAATATATATATATATATATATTTTGTTTTCTTCTCCATCTTTCTTTTTTTTTTTGTTTTTTTTTTATTTATTTAAACAAATAGAAAAGAGGGAGAGTTCCGAAGCGGGCAACGGGAGGAGTCCTTTCTTGTTTCAGATCTGTAAGAGGAGGAAAAAGATGGGGTGTTGGGGTTTTCGAAAAGGAACTAAACGAAAAAAAGAAAAAAGAAATCACTTTTGATAAATTCAGAGGATCATTGAAGCCAAAAACAAGATCAACCCACCTTCTGGAATTCAATGAAATGGCCAAATCCTCGAATGGGAAATCTTAGAACCCCAAAACAACACAGCCCTTGAGTTTCTCTCTCTAAAAAATGCCTATTTTCTTCTCTATCTATCCTTCCCAAGCAATGCGTACTTCAAAATAAAAGTAACAAAGTGACAACCCTGTGATTCTATTCACTCAAATTTGGAGCCAATGTTTCAAAACTTTTTTTTTTTTTCTTTTTGGTTGAAGAAAAGCTCAGATAGGTTCAACAATGGCTGCCAATGGTGGGTGATGACAATAGAAAATAAGCATTCTGTTTAGAGAAACAGAGCCATGGTTCCACTGACCTCGAACCACACTCTCATGTGCTATCTCTCGACTTGAAACGAACAAAACCCACGCCTTGAACCCCTTCGATTCCGGCTTAAAACTTTGTTTCAGATTTGAAACGAAACCCAGATTTCCCCTTTGTTTCAGGCGTGGATTTTTGTCCGAGAGAAAGACGGTGAGGGCGACAACGGCGGCTGGGTGTGAGGAGTGCTGGCGGCGACGAGAAGAGGAGGGAAAAAATAAAATAAAGGGAAAGAAGGAAAGAGAAAAAAATGAGAAGAGGAGGAAAAAAAATAGTGCCACGTCAACCATCCGTGAGTAACTAACTGAAAAATAGATGAAGGAACTAAAATGAAATGAAATCCAAACCTGAGTTTGAAAACTACCAAAATGAAATCCAATCCAAATCTCAGGGACCCAAACTTGAAAACTCAAAGACCAAAATGAAACTCAATCCAAATCTCGGACCAAAAGTGGACATAATTTGAATTTGAATTTTGTCTATTTAATTAGACAGTGTTTCTCAAATATTATATTATTATATTTTTTTAATTGTTGTTGATTTAAATCTATTAATATAAAAACAGATGTGTTATGAATTAATAACATATTTTGTGTACTTACAAGATTTCTTTTGGATTTGGATTCTTTTCGATTTTTTAATAACATTTTAAAAATTATTTAGAAATAAGAAAACTATTTTTTTTTTTTTAAAAAGATGGATTTCAATTAAAATTTTATTGAAATTATTGAATTATCACTACACCATGATTTTAAAATATTTACAAGTACTTGCTATCTTAGATATCTTACTAGAATTAGTAAAAACGGTCTATATAAAAGTACGCACGTGAAATAAACTTATTTTGGACACTGTTATCCTTTAGTTTTCAAATACACCTTTAATTTAGTGTAATAGCGTGGCTCTTAATAAATTGTGGCTCTTAGTGACTTTTGGTTTTAATAATAAATTCATTATTATTATTATTTTTGGAGAAAACCTATAAGATTGCTTTTGAAATTTAATTTGCACTCACTTTGATTTTACTATTTTTTTTTTTTTTTAAGAAAACTACTGAATTCATTTAAAACATCGGAATATGAACAATTTTATTTATCATCATTTAATTATATTCAATTATAGAACTTCTTTTTTATGATTTTTTCTCCCAAGATGTTTATATATTATTTAGGTTTCTCTACATATGTAATGAAGCACTAACCATTCAATTTTTTTCAAATAGTGTTGTTTAGTAGCCTTCAACACTGATAAAAGGTAAGTTTTTTTTTTTTTTTGGAAAGATAAAAGGTAAGTTTATTGTTTTAACAAAATCATACGATATATATACACCATGATTTTTCTTTTTCACAAATTTTTAATTTTTTCTAAAATTCAAAACGTTTGTAATACTTAAAATTTACATATTTTTTTTAGTTATATTATTTATTTCTTCTATATTTTGTATGTAACAGTTGCTTAAAATTTTATAAAACATTGAAAAATATAAATATATAAATCAAATTTAACTTTTACTTAAATATATTTGTTTTAGAAAATTTTCTTTTGAAGGGCATAAATATAATATTTATTCTAAAGTGACAACTTTTCATTTTTTTCCTCCAAATATAAACCAAGTGTGGATTTCTTATTTTATTTAATATTAAACCTGAACTTAGAGTTTAATTTAGATTTTTTTATTTTTTAAAATTTCAAACATTCTAACAAAATTTTGGTATGGTTAGATGGTAACTAAATTGCACTAAATCAAATCAAAATGAAAATTAAATTGTTTTTTTCCCTTCTTTTTCCATGGAAGAATACGAAACTTAATAGAATATTTTTTTGAGCGTGTGAGAATATCTCAACACAGTTTATGTACTCCGATTGCTATTTTTATTTTTTTATTAATAGTAATTGATTTCATTAATTGGTCTTAATAACGGATCTAAATATTTTAACATTCTCCCATTCCCATTTGTATAGACATGTTTATTTGAGTAATTGAATGATAATTATTCAAAACCTCTTGATATTTTTCACTAAAGAAAAGTATTGATATTTTTCTACATTTTTTTATGAAGATCATGCATTTTAGTATATATTATAATTTCAATTGAATTGTCTTTTAATGAAAAGAATAAATATTTGAATAAAGTATACATAGTTAATTAACCTCAAATATTTGATTAGGTTCAATATACAAATTGCTGCAAATAAAAGGTCAAGCACTTTAGGACTTCCAATTGTAGCAACAATGGAAAATAATGGAAATCAGGTAGCAGCTGAGAGGTAAGTTGTTACTTCTCAATTCTTGTTATAACCATTCTTTGCTATTTTGTGTATGTTCTTTTTACCCATGAGACCATTCTTTTCTAATTTGAAGATCTATCACTTTGGAACATTAGGAATATTATCACTGGTTGGTATATCAAATGATATAGTAGTAGTATATTTTATATACTTTATATTTACTGATATACAAAATATAAAGTAAGTATATATATCAGTTAACTGATATACTCGAATATGAATACAATGATATTATATACTAATTATATATTGAATATATACTGAATTTGATAAGCATAACCTTTGATATACCTAATTATGAGTATTGATATATATGAATGATATACTTGATATATGAATCTTGATATATTACTTTTCTTTACTTATATTTGTTATGTTTCATCTTTTTATTGAATTGTGTTGTGTTATTTACATATTGTAAATGAAATGTTTGTCTTTTATAACATAAATGTTTGTCTTCTATATTTGTTATGAATTGATATATCTCATTTGTTATATTACTCAAATAATTAATAACATTGATATACGCTCGATTATGAGTAGTAAAATACATCAATGGTAGACTTGTTATTTTTTGAAAAAAATCATTGATATATATTTTTAATTGTTGTTGTATTATGAATGTCGTAGAATGCAAAATTTGTTATAAGTATATCAATAAGATGCATGTTTAACTCTATCATTGGTATAATAGTAGTATATCAATACTCACTAAAAATATAATATCAAGTATATCATTAGTGTATCAGTAGTATATTATTAAAATGATATGTAGTATATCGATGATATATTTGTCAACATGAGCACAGTTCAACCAGCACAAAACATACACATCCAACCAAGAGGTTAGAGGTTTAAACCTCTTATCATACATATTGTCCCAAAATAAAACTAATATATCTAATTCTTTATTAATGAAGTATATCAAACACATCTAAACTAATGAAGGCTCATGTGTATACTTCATTTTTTTTTTTTTTTTTGAGGAAATATGTGTATATACTATATGAATGAATGATATTATGTTCATGAAATATACACCTAATCTACTATATATTTAATATATCAGTTGATTGATATATCAAATATCTACCGTCACACTAAATAAGTGAATGATGTACTTGATATATGGTATATCAATAACACCATTAATATACTTTTTAAACTTCCAACTTCCGTCGTTTTTTTTTTTCTTTTCAACTTTACTGTTTAGGTTGAGCCCACTTTTTTTTTTTTGCTATATTTGCAACATTAAAAAACTATAACATGATTGTAAATTCCATTTTTATTTTTCTATTCTTGCAACTGCCCCTTTTCAAAAGGATTCGTGAGTTTGTGATTTGAGTACCACCAAAAGAATTCCTTCAAATTTGAGTTGTCCCCGAAGGAGGGATCAAAACATGATTCATGTATCATCTCTATGTATCATACATTGCACGAGGAGGTTTGTAAAAATGCATTATCTGAACTTATTGAACTTTAATTTGCAGGTTCAATATACAAATGGCTGCAAATAAAAGGTCAAGCACTTTAGGACTTCCAATTGTAACAACGGAAAATAATCGAAATCAGGTAGCAGCTGAGAGGTAAGTCGTTACTTCTCAATTCTTGTTATAACCATTCTTTGCTATTTTGTGTATGTTCTTTTTCCCGATGAGACCATTCTTTTCTAATTCGAAGATAATCACTTTGGAACACACTAAGAATATTACTTCTAGTCATCTCTCTTCTTTCAAAATTCTGCCTATACTATAAATACAATTGTTTTTGCCTTTTTCAAATAAAGGGTTTGAAACCAAAGCGAGCATAGCTCAACGGTAATTGACATGTACCTCAGGTTTGAAAGCCATTGTTCACAGGTATGGTGTAGTAACTGGAGCAAACAAGGGGATTGGTTTTGAAACAGCAAAGCAACTCGCTTGTCGAGGCATAAGAGTGATTTTGACAGCCAGAAATGAGCAAAGAGGATTGGAGGCTGTTTCAAAGCTCCATGAAATAGGTTTGAAAAACGTAGTCTTCCATCAACTTGATGTGTTGGACCCTCTCAGTATTCACTCTTTGGCTAACTTCATAGCCCACAACTTTGGCAGGCTTGATATCTTGGTAAAGCTTTCTAATTATTCAATTTTATTTTACTCATTTCCATTGCTATTTCTTCAAGTACTAGAGTAATTATTAATTTCAATCCATGTGATGAATTGATTAAAAAGGAAAATATTAAAAAAAAGACTTGGCCTTGATTTCTCTCCATTAATGTCTCAGGTTTCTGTTTAAATTATTAACCAAAAATTTTAGGGCTCGTTTGAAAACGTTCTTGTTTTTCTTTTCTTATTTCCTGTTTCTTATTTCTTGTTTTTTAAGAACTAAAAACATAAACATGTTTGATAACTATTTTTGTTTCTTGTTTCTATAAAAAAACAAAAACAAAAACAAATATGTGTTTGATAACTGTTTCTCCTTTCTTGATTTTTAGTTGAAATAAAATTTGGTACATATAATATAAAAATTATATATAACATAATTAAAATTATAGTCAGCGTTAGTCGGTGGCAGCGACCGGTAGTCGGAGGTCAATGGTGGTGTCCGGTAGTCAGAGGTTGACAGTAGCGGTCGATCAACGGAGGTCGACGACGACCGATAGTTAGAGGTCGACGGTAGCGGTTGATCGCTGCTGGAAGTCAGATGTCGGCAACAGCGGCCGATCGACGGAGGTTGGCTACGATCAGTAGTCGAAGGTCAAAGGTGGCGGCCAGTAGTCGGAGGTCGACAATGGCAGCCAGTTAGTGGAGGTCGACGATGACGGTTGGTCAAAGGAGGTCGGCAAGGACCGATAATCCTAAGTGGACTATAGCGGTCGATCGGCGTAGGTCGACGATGGCCGATAGTCGAAGGTCGACGGTGGCAGTCGGTCGGCGCCGGACAGTCAGTGGAGGTCGAAAGCGGTCGGTCGTCGAAAGTTGGCGGTCGGTGACGACCGGTAGTCGGAGGTGGAAGGTGGCGGTCGGTCGACGGAGGTCGATAGCAGCCAGTAGTCAGAGGTCGACGGAAGCGGACAGTCTACGGAAGTTGACGACGGCAGATGGTCTGAGTTCGACGATGTCAGTCAGTCAGTGGAAGTCAGCATCGACCGGTAGTCGTAGGTCGATGATGACGGTCAGTCGGTGGAGGTCAGCGGAGGTGATAAAAAAAGAAAGAAATAACATAAATAATAAACAAATGAAAGAGAAAGAAATAACAGAAAAAAAAAATTTAAAAAAAAAAGGAAAGAGAACGAAATTACGAAAAAGATTAAAAAAAAAAAGACGAGGAAGTGGTTAAAAAAAATAGAGGAAGAGAAGATATTGGTGTAGGAATAGGAGGGAGAGATGAATACATGCATAAAAGATAGAAGGGAAAAATACACTTTTGGTCCCTGAGGTTTGGTTTAGGTTTCGTTTTGGTACCTGGGGTTTCAAACTCAACATTTTAGTCCCTGAGGTTTGCATTTAGTAGCAATTTGGTCCCTGCCATCCAATTTTCCGTTAAAGCTAACGGATTGCTGACGTTGCAATCTTATTTTTAATTAAAAAATAATTTTTTTATTTTTTAAAATTACAAATATATTAAAATAATAAAAAAAATATTTTATTATTATTTCTTTTTAATAATATCTTTCTCTCTCTTCTTCTTCTTCTTATCTTTCCCTCTCTTCTTCTTCTTCTTCCCCAACCTCACTGTCACTTCATTCTTCTTCCTCTCTTTCATCCCATCCATGGCCGGCGACCGGCGACCACCGCTCGCCGGATTTTTAATTACTAATGAGTATTTTGACTTAGTTTTTTTTCATCTTCTCTTCTTCTTCCCTAACTTTTCTTTTCTTCTTTTTTTTCTCTTCCTTTTTTTCTTCTTATTCTCGTTTCTTCCTTCCCCTAATTTTTTCCTCCGTTCTCTCTCCCACTTCTTCTTCTTCTCAATTCTCTTCTTTTTCTTGTTCACCGACCGTCGCTCACACCCAAATCAGAATACTCGTTGGCCGTCACTCACACCCAAATCAGAACACTCGCCGGTCGTCGCTCACACCCAAACCAGCCCACAGTCGCTCGTTCCTCGCCGAGATCCTTAAGTTCAAAAAAAAAAAAAAAGAATCGAAGGGGCTTCCCCCTTTTTTTTCCTTTTTTTTTTCATTTCTTTTCTTCTACCTCTTTTACTTTTTTTATAAAAAAAAAATTATTTTTATATTTTTCTAAATGAAATGAGAAGAAAGATTAAAAAAAAATCATTCGCTGGAAAAGTCGCCAGTCGTCAGTCGTCGGAAAAGTCAATGAGTCACATGGAAGAAGAGAGGAGAGAGTTACTGTACAGAATGGATAGAATAATTGTATGGGTCGAATGGTGGTTACTGTAGCAACACGGTGTAAAAATAAGGATAATTGTAATGGGTGGGTAAAAAGATGAAGGTAATCGTAGATTTAGCATTTTTTAGAAAATTTTGCAAATATAGCATTTTTTTTCTAAATGAACTTTTTTTATTCCGTTTTTACCCCTATTTCAATTTGTCTGAGTGTTTCTCTCCCTTCTTCATTTTTCCTTCCTCTTTTTTGATTTCGTTTTTCTCTTTCAACTTCTTCATTTTTCTTCCTTCGATCGCGTGCATGTTTTTGTTTCCATCTTCCAAGGCTCCGTCGTGGTTCTCATCTTCACCAGGATCGATGACTTCCTTGGCAAACTAAAACCGTACGTCCGATAGAAGAATTGATCGGTGATTATTCTGAAATTAGGCGACACATTGAATGACTTGATCTTCTGTTCTAAAGTGGATTGTTTTGGTTTTCTTCTTCGATTATCATCAATTTTTCTCCTCTTTTTTAGCGTGCAAGTTTTCGTTTCTGGTTCTTCTTCCTTTATCGTCTTCCTCCTTGATTCTCCTCAAAATTTGAACCATAGTGATGAAAATGGAGATCGTCTTAATAGATAAGGTATATGGTGATGGTACCTTTCAACTTGCCTCAAGACTGGATGTTGGTAAAGTAAATGGAGGTGGAGAGCATATCAATGGAATCCCTTGAATCAAGAGAGTGATTCTCTTTCTTCCAACTCATCTTTTTTCAGTTTTGTTACCATTTGGGTTCATCATTGGCCTACTGCTCGAAATTGAAGATCACACACAAACCATTATTATTTCCACTAATTTTCAAGCAGAGTAGGAGTCAAATTTCCCCTTTTGATGGCATTTACTAATTTACTAGCTTTGATCATCTTCTTCTTTTCTCGATTGATTTTTCAGCTTTGAATATCATTCTTCCTTTATTTGCTCTTTTTTCATTTTCTTTCGTTTTACTATGAAGGATAGAGTGATAGAATTGTTTTTCTGGTTGATAGAATCTATCAGTTATAGAATTCTATCGCTAATTGATAGAATTTAGCAGTGATAGAGTTCTATAACCATGTCTTTATATCACTGATAGAAAACTTTCTAGAAATCTTCTATCACTGATGGTTTTCTATCAGAAATATTCTATCACTGATAGATTTCTTTCAATGATAGAAGATCTTTTGTTTCTATCAGTGATGGTGATACATGGTGAAATCGAGCACTGAAGAATAAAACAAAAACGAACAATTATAGAAATCAAACACTAGAAAGCAAAAACCAAACACGGATAGAAAACCAAACAACAACAACCAAACATTGATAGAACACCGAACACAGATATAAAACCAACAACGATAGAAGTGATAGAAAATATTTCTATCATTTATAGAAAAATATCGATCACAGATAGAAATCTTCTATCGGTGGTAGAAAAATTTTCTATCATTGATAGAAAAATATCTATTGATAAAAATCTTCTATCACTTATAATTTTCAATGGTGATAGAAGATTTCTATCACTAATAGTTTTCTATCATAAATCTTTTATCACTGATAGATTTATATCAGTGATAGAAGATCTTTTGTTTCTATCAATAGAGAACCAAACAACAACAACCAACAGTTATTGAAATCAAACATTGGAAAGCAAAAACAAACAGTTATAGAAACCAAACAGTGGAAAGCAAAAATCAAACAAGTGATAGAAAACCAGACAACAACAACCAAACACTAATAGAACACCGAACACACCGAACACTGATAGAAAACCAACACTGATAAAAGTGATGGAAAATCTTTCTATCATTGATAGAAAAATATCTACTGATAGAAATCTTCTATCACTATTATAATTTTCATCTAATAGAAATCTTCTATCACTGATAGATAGTCAACGATAGAAAATCTTTCTATCAACGATAGAAAATCTTTCTATCAATGATAGAATGATACAGTGATAGAAAAACTTTCTATTAGAGAATGGTATTTTAGTATGCACGTGACAGACCTTCACAATTTGCCATTTTTGCAATTTTTTTTTTTTGTGGGTCGTTAGATTTGCAATTACTTTGGTCCAGTTTGCTATATTTGCAAATGGCTCTGAAAATAACTCACTTCAGCACTTTAACTCATTTTACCAGTTATTTTTGTTGATGTCTCAAACATTGGGTGGGTTGTAATAGCCCCTTCTATTATAACCAACACAGGGCCAAACCATCCTTCAAATCCATCCTTAAAATCCCAACTATTAGAAAGAAATAAAGAGTAGAAGAAAATTTTCATAAAAACTACATAAAGATACTTAATCTCAAATTATATCCAGAGCCAAACAATTATAAGCATCAAGTCTGACGATAATGAATAGCTTAAAATATATTTATTCAATTATTTACATGACTTGGCCACTGCGGTGAAATTTTATTTTTTCTTAAAAAGACTTTTCATCTTCAGATTCCATGGATTTCACTTCCAAAATGATATTTCTTTATTCATCTAAAAAGATTAAATTAAAACACTGTCCTTCAACTTCGTTGTGGCCATTTACAAATGCACAAGATTTTGCATTGCCCTTTTTCTTTTTGTTCATAATGAATTAATTATTTGTTTACTGTTGCAGGTAAATAATGCTGGGGCTATCGGAGTTGAGGTTGATGTGGAAGGATTACGGGCCTTGAATATAGATCTGCCCACTTGGGTATTATTACATTTATGCTATTTCATCCAAAACTTGTTTGTAAGCTAAGAAGCACGGAAACGGACACAAGACACGGATACGACACGATACGACACAGACACTAGCACGAGGACACGGACACGTTTAGAAAAATATATATCCTTTTTATACAAGAAGGAAATTTAAAATCAATAAGTTTATGCATTTGTATGCTTGAAAAAACGAATTTAATGTCTTTTATTCTTAAAAATTATTATTTTTGTCATTTAAGCATTGTGTTTATTTGATATACTTAACAAGGGTTCGAAATGAACTTACAACTAGTTTTTGTCACATATCAATTGTGCTAACAAGTGTCCGATACGTGTTCAACAAGTGTCGGTGTCGGATACGGACACACCAACCAAACTAAAGTGTCTGTGCTTGTTAGTTTGTAAGCCTGTTTTCAAACGCATTTTAATTTTTATAAATTAAACATGGTTTTCAGCAGTATTTGATGTGTGTGAGTTTGTGGGAATATAATCTGTCTCATCTCATCCAAGATTACATTTAATTAAATACAGCTCTCTGGCAAGGCGACGAAGAACTTGGTTCAGAGTGTGATAAAGGATAACTGTGAGACGGCAGAAGAATGCCTCAACACAAATTACTATGGCATTAAAAGAGTAACAGAAGCTCTTATTCCACTGCTACAGAAATCCTTGGGAGGAGCAAGAATTGTGAATATCTCCTCAAGCCGAAGCAAATTGAAGGTATCACCATTCTTTACTAACTTAGCATGTGTGGGTTGTGACCTATCAAGGGCCCTAATTAAAAGGTTTCAAATTGAAAAAGTTGTGAGTCAAAAAAATAAAAATTTTTTAGTGGTTGGCTCGCATGCCTCAGACACACTAGAAGTTGATCAAACTTTTATCTCTTCATCAACTCCCTACCTCTTCATTTCAGTCTCCTCTTCAACCAAGCAAAACTCTTCTAATTCCTCATTTTGTCGATGCTCGGCTAAATTAAACATCAAACCTTTTAATTTCTTCCCATATCATCTTAGAAATTCAATTTTAATCATTGATAGAGATTAAAAATTATATTTTGGAGAGAGATGACTATAAAGAGTTGATTGACGATTTTGCTTCAAAAAAAAGTTCACACTTTAAAATAAAATATCACTGTGATATAATTGCTTGGTGACATTTTCTTAGTTTTATATATTTTGTTTTTATTATTATTTTTTTTTTGGTTAGAAACAATACAAAGAATTTTGATATTTTACACTGTTGTCTTTATTATAAAATATTTTAGGGTTTCATCTTGAAAAGTATCATAGGGCCGGGGTTCTTTTTAGGGTAAAAAAAAATCAATTGAGTTGTATTGGTTACCGTTGGCAGAGTATTCCAGGCGAGCACATCCGAAATGAACTGGGAGATGTAGCAAATTTGAGTGAGGAAAAGATAGATGCATTGTTGAAAAGATTTCTAGATGATGTAAAGGAAGATAGATTAGAAGCAAATGGATGGACAACATTGCTTCCAGCGTACGGCATCTCCAAGGCTGCAGCGAATGCTTATACAAGAATTCTTGCAAGAAAGCATCCAAACATGTATATCAATTGTGTTCATCCTGGCTATGTTGATACTGATATCAACTGGCACACAGGCACATTGAATGTGGAACAAGGGGCCATAGCTCCTCTCAAGCTGGCTCTTTTGCCAGATGGAGGTCCCTCAGGTTGCTTCTTTCATCAAACTGAATTGGCTGAGTTTTAACTCATTGCAACTATTTGTTCTTTCGTTTGTGTTTCTTCTCTATCAAAGTTGGTTCTTTTTCCGGATGCTACTTTGATTTTCTCATCATTCTCTATTATTTCGTTTGGAACAAAACTTTGCTTCGGATGTGTGAAGTAAGTTCTATTTTAACAACAAAAGCTTTCTCAAACGTCGTCTCTAAGCAAACTTTAAAGTTTCAAAGTTTGAAGTTATAATTGAAACCAACTCCATAGTTCATGGATACTTTTAATAATTTAACCTAATATTAAAAATTCAAATTTCAAATGTTTTTTTTGAAATTTCAAGGACCACATAAACGCCCATCTCAATTAAACCCTAGCGAATTGAAATTAGGAACTCTTTGGGCATGTGAATCTCTAATTCAAAAACACTAAAACCTTCAAATCGATTTGATTTCAACCTTAGGGGCCGTTTGGCCCACTGTGTTGCTTATAATAGTGGGGCTATTATAACCAACCCAATGTTTGGGGCATCAACAAAAATAAGGGATGGAGTTGGTTACCCAATTATTCTATCTATTCTCCATAGTAACTCTTTTCTCTTTTCTTCCATTTGACTCATCGACTTTCCGACCACTTTTTCGGCAATCACCGACGACTTTTTTTTTTTTTTTAAATAATCTTTCTTCTCGTTTTCATTTCGAAAAATATAAAAAACAAAAATAAGGAAAAAAAAAAAGAAAAGAGGTAGAAGAAATGAAAGGAAAAAAGAGGGAAAAATTTCGGTTGCCGAAAAATTTGTTGGTGGTTGTCGAAAAAATCGAAAAATTTTTAGGGAGTTAGATACTAGGTTGTCTTTGTATAAATATGGAATTTTATTCCATATATAATTACTTTTGATAATGAAGTATATGAATGTTTACCTTCATCGTACCATATTTTTCATTCAAAATTATACTTATCGTATTTAAGTTTAACGTGATAATAATAATTTTTTAAAAAAATGCTACTCAAGTTTTTATTTTATGTGATTTCTATTTTATTTGATTCTTTTGATAATGAAGGTAAAATGAGTTTTGAATAAGCATTTACCATTTTTATGTTGGAAATACATAAATGAAACAAATATGGTTTTTTCTATATGAAATCATAAAATGACTTATTTTGTGAAAAAAATCATGACTCTAAAACAAAGAAAATCAACCCTTACTTTAGGCTTTTTTGTTTCATTTTAAGTTAAACATATAATTTAACCCCTATACCCAAAACTTTATTTTTTTTACAATAACTAAACCCAATTATTTTTAATAATATTTGAAGTACAAAGTTGTATGAGGAAAATCAACAAAAAAAAAAAAAGTAAGGAAAAAAAAAACAGTCAGCTTGAAACATAGACTATTTGAACCCAGACTAAAATAATCTGCATCCCAAACACTGCACTACAAACACAGACTATTTTATCCCAGACTATAATAATCTGCACCCCAAACACAGACTATTATAACACACAGACTATTATAATCTCCAGACTATTATAACCCTCCAACTATTATAACCAATTCAGTGCCCCAAACAGCCCCTTAAGGATTATGTTAGATATTTTTCTTTTTTGATAAAGAAGGATCAATTTCATTAAGAAAGGAAACTCCCTAGAAATGGTACTAAACGTGATTCCTCACTAAGAGCCATATTGACTAACCAACATGGGAAATTCTGAATCCAATAACATGGGGGAAAATATTAGACCATTTTTGGCTAAGCGATGAGCACACATATTATGCTCTCTTTTAACATGATAAACTTGAACATGCTTAATTAAAATAGGAAAAAAAAAAACATTTTTCATCCTTCTCAATTGAGATCGTATTCGAGAAGGAAGACATAAAGTCATAAAATCCATATTTCTAAGAAAACGTGATTCAAGCCTCAAAATAAAAATTTAAAAAAAAAACGTGTTTTAAGGAAGACATAGAGTCATAAAATCCATCTTTACAGAAAACGTGATTCATGCCACACAAAAAAAAACAAAAAAACAAAAAAACAAAAAAAACGTGTTTCATGCCTCAAAATAAAAAGAAAACGTGATTCGCCCAAAACAAAATATATTGACCTCAACCCGCGCCAAAGCGCTTCCAGTTGCTTTGCTTTCACTCTCCAGAAATCTCCTTCTCCCAAAAGCGCTTTCCAGTTGCTTTTCACTCTCGCCCGAAGGTAACCTCCTCAACTTTTGTTTCCATAAATTCCGTCTTTGATTGCTTCTCAAAAATCAATCTTAACTCAATATCTTTCCTTAGAACTACTGAGCACGATTGGATCATGCTCATATTTCTATGTATGTTAAATACTAGAATCTAACACGACTCATATTCGATTTCAAATAAGGTTAGATTATCAAATTTGAACCATGTAAACATCCATTACCATTCCAAGGATCCATGGTTTGATGTCCGTCCTCGCAATTCTTGAACTCAAGTGGACCATGAAGAGTAAAAGAAAGCCAATGGGTGAGCAACCCTATCATATGCCATAGATTGACAAAACGGAGGTTTCTCGCTATCATCCATTACCATTCCAAGGATCGATGGTTTATGGGCCTTTCATTGTTCTCTCATCTTTCATTTGTTTCGATGAAAGTTGGTTTCTCGCTAAAAAAGAAACGGAGGGATCAAAGTACGATTAACCTATTATATATGTATCCTATATTGCATATATAAAAAGGTTTCTGAAATTGCATTTTGAACTTATTGGACTTGGCAGATTTGATAAACAAACTACAAAAAAAATAAAAGGTTGAGCACCTTGAGCACTTGTAATTTGTAGCAAGAATGGAGAATAATGGAAATCTTTTAGCTGAGAGGTATGTTAGTTGTTACTCAATTCAAATTTGAATTTGAAATAAATCTTCTTATATTTATTTATGTATCAGAGAGTTTTATTTAATTATATCCTACGTGTTTTCTAACAACTAAGTGTATTATAAAAGCCATTAATTCTGGTCAGGTATGGTGTTTTCTAACAACTAAATGTATTATAAAAGCCATTAATTCTGGTCAGGTATGGTGTAGTGACGGGAGCAAATAAGGGCATTGGTTTTGAAACAGCAAGGCAACTTGCTTCTCAAGGCATAAGAGTGATTTTGACAGCCAGAAATGAGCAAAGAGGATTGGAGGCTGTTGCAAAGATCCATCAAATGGGTTTCTCAAATGTTGTCTTTCATCAACTTGATGTGTTGGACCCTCTCAGTATTCAATCTTTGGCCAACTTCATAGCGGACAAGTTTGCCAGGCTTGATATCTTGGTAGACCCTATTTGATAACCATTTGGTTTTTAGTTTTTCGTTTTGAAAAATTTGTTTGTTTTCTCTCAACTTCCTTACCACGGTTTCCATTTTTAATTTGTTAAGGACACATTTGAATTCCTAGTCGTCAAATTCCAAAAACAAAAACAAGTTTTTGAAAACTAGTTTTTGTAGTTTTCAAAACTTGACTTGGTTTTTTGAAAACATGTCTGGGAAGAAGGGTAGATAACAAAACAAAGAAACTTATAGGTGAGAGTAGTGTTTATAAGCTTAATTTTCAAAAACCAAAAACCAAAACGGGTTCTTAATTTTATTTTAGTCATTTGGATTTCTATTTCAAGTACTAGAGTAATTAAAACACTTTGTTCTTCAACTTCGTTGTGGCCATTTACAGATGCACAAGATTTTGCATTGCCCTTTTTCTTTTTGTTCATAATGAATTGATTTGTTTACTGTTGCAGGTAAATAATGCTGGGGTTTCTGGAGTTGTAGTTGATGAGGAAGGATTAGATCCGTCCTCTATGGTATTATTACATTTCTGTTAATTCATTCAAATATATTCACAACTTGTTAGGAAAACTGTTTTCAAACCTTTTTTTTTTCCTAAAAGCTGCAATTTTTTGTAAATTAAATTACAAGTTTAGTCCTAGAACTTTCAAAGTTGTGTCAATTTAGTCCCCGAATTTTAAAAAGTATTAATAGGTCCTTGATCGAACTTTTAATTTTGTGTTCAATGGGACCCTATAGTTTCCAGTAGGTCGTGAAATTTTTACTTTTGTGTCTAATAGGTCCTTCAACTTTCAATTTTATGCAAGTCTTTGATCTATTCAACATTTTTTTAAAAATTCACAGGCCTACTTAGATACAAAAGTTTTTAAAATCTCGATTAATTTTATATCGAATATCTTGATTAATTTTTAAAATCTCGAACGTATCAGGAACCTATTAGACACAAAATTAAAAGTGTAGGGACCAGTTAGACATTTTTTAAGTTCAAAGACCTATTAGACACAAAATTGAAAGTTCGGAAACTTATTAAACACATTTTAAAGTTCAGGGACCTAATTGAGAAAGTTCAGAGATTAAACTTGTAATAAAACCAACTATTTATATAAAATATCTATGGAAGCAAACTTTTTTTTTAGTTCAACAACAATTGGGGTAGAGGATTTGAACCTCTGACCTTTTGATCGGGATACATGCCAATTACCACTGAACTACGCTGACTTTGACCATGGAAGCAAACTTTTAAAACAGTTACCTAAACATGTTTTCAGCATTATTCCAAAGATTACACTTCCAATGCAGGCGAAGAACTTGGTTCAGATTGCGATGAAGATAAATCCTGATAAGGCAGAAGAATGCCTCAACACAAATTACTATGGCCCTAAAAGAGTAACAGAAGCTCTTCTTCCATTGCTGCACAAATCCTTGGGAGGAGCAAGGATTGTCAATGTCACCTCTGATGCAAGCCAATTGAAGGTATCACACCATTCTTTATAAACTTCTACTCGTATAAGTTTCTGTGTTTTCTTTACGGACTAAATTGTTACAAATTTGAAATTACAAGGACTAAATTGTTACTTATTAAAGTTCAAGAACTAAACTGTTACAAAATTGAAAGTACAATGACTAAATCGTTACAAATCAAAGTAAAGAAACTAGACCTGTAAAATTCACTCGGTTAAGCAGTATTATTGAACCAGACCAAACAACAAGCAATAAAACCAAAAATTGATAAAACACCTAAACTATAAGACAAGTAAGGCTTCTCCCGACCATACAAGTGCATGGTGAGCCCATGCAAAGAGTTTAGTTAAGATATGTCAAATTCCACCAAGTATACAAATGGAACTTAACCATACATGCCCCCAATTATATCTTCCAAATCGTCCACACTAACAATCCATCCTTCCCCTTTTTAAAAGTTCCAGGACCAAAAGTGATTTCAAACTGATTTTTTTTTACCCCTCAACCTAACGATTGGTATCATAACCTTTCAATTTCATTGAATAGGACCCTAAACTTAAGAAGTTTTTCAACTTTTACAGTAAACTATGGTTTGTTCAACTATAAAAGTTACTGTTGGCAGAGAATTCCAGGTGAGCACATACGAAATGAACTGGGAGATGTGGCAAATTTGAGTGAGGAAAAGATAGATGCATTGTTGAAAAGATTTCTAGATGATGTAAAGGAAGACAGATTAGAAGCAAATGGATGGACAACAATGCTTCCAGCGTACGGCATCTCCAAGGCTGCAGTGAATGCTTATACAAGAATTCTTGCAAGAAAGCATCCAAACATGTATATCAATTGTGTTCATCCAGGCTATGTTGATACTGATATCAACTGGCATACAGGAACATTGACTGTGGAAGAAGGGGCTATAGCTCCTCTCAAGTTGGCTCTTTTGCCAGATGGAGGTCCCACAGGTTGCTACTTTGATCGAACTGAATTGGCCGAGTTTTGACTCGTTGTAATTGTGGTTTGTGTTTTTTCAAATAAGGGATGAAACTTTTCATCGAGGAAATGAAAAGAGAATAATGGTCATTTTGGAATGAGAATTCAGTTTTCTTTATCTTCTTCTTTGGACTCTTTTGTAACTTTTGTTAAGTTGGATTGCCAATATTTTAACTCATTGCAGTCATGGATGATCCATGCCATGATTCTCTTGTTTTATTAGGGAGTTTGGAACTACTGAGCTTAACTTTTGACTTGATCCACAACTAAGTTGGCTCTTAGTAGCCAACCAACTTAGAGATCAGATGTTTGAATTTTTACCTATGCATGTTCGAACTAAAGAAATAAAAAAATCTGAATGGTTGATTGATTCCAATGGTTCTAATATTTCTGAATGGGGAGGCTCCATAGGATGCTATTTTGAGTTTTTTTTTTTTCAAAAAATCTGAATGGTTAGAGCTTTTAGCTTGTTGTAAGTATATTTTTTTCTTCTTTACTGTGTTTGTTTTGTTCTATCTTTTTTCAGGTGGAGACCTCACAGGGTGCAGGGTGCAACTTTGATCAAGAACTGAATTGAGAGTTTTAACTTGTCAGGTTAGTTCTTTTTTCAGAGGGAGTCCCAGGAGATGTTCTACCTAATTAAATGTGAATTTTGAAGTCTAAACAGGTCATTTAGATCTATAATAATTGGTTACATGCCAATTAACTATGTGATCCTATTATAATTTTCTAACAGAAATATTTTTATCAATTAAATTTTCTGAAAAGTGTTGGCATAACCCAGAGATAGAAAACTGAACTTGATGTAATAAACCTACAATTTTGATTGATTGAAAGAGCAAAAAGGTCAACTTGATTACAGCTTTTTGAAGACATTATTAACCTCTCCTAAAGGTTAGATGTTCAAAATCTAGCTACTTGTTTGAACTAAAAAAGGCCTCATTGAACATTAGAATCAAGAATTTCCAATACTCTTTCCTACCCCAAACCAAAAGTTAGAAACTGCAAACCAAAAGCTGGAAACTGCTTACTCCAAACCAAAAGATTTGAGAGTTCCCACCAACAATATGATTTAACAGGTCATTTGATGGGGTATCCAATTCACAGCACAGCAAGAACTGAAACTTCAGGTAGCAATCTCTCTCTCTCGCGCGTGCTAACTGCAAACCGAGGTAACTACGAAATAATTGCTTCCAAGGATGAAGGTGGCATCTCCTTCCAGGTAATTGATATCTCACATGAAGCTACTAACTTCAGGGTTCATCCAAGCTGCCAAAGGAATCCCTTCAAAATAAATCCTGAAGGTCAAGGATATCAGCTAAGACACCAGCTGCTGTAGTGTCATTACCAGCTCCAGCACCTTGAATGACCAGAGGTCGTTCGTTATAGCATCGGCTGTAAACAACCAACTGCAGTTGCATGGAACGGTCGATAGTCAACTTCCATATACACATTTCATCTAAGAAAATGCAAGGATGACAGAACAGGAAAGGTGTTTCTTTTTCTGTCTTTCTTTGTGCATAATGTTTATGCAATTTTTTGTAGCTAAATGGTAATAAACTTGTTAGAGCGGTTCTTATTCGACATTCAAAAACTTTTTCGAGTGGCTTCTGATACTAGTTAAATATAGTCTTATGTGATGTATGTATTAACCTTCCATATTTGGAGTACATTAGGAACGATAAGTCTGTACTTTATGTCTGTATAATGTTCATGTAACTTAAAATAGTATATAAAAAGACAAATCAACTCATGGAAATTCTAGGGCTAGGATGTGATCTTTATCATAAAATTATAATGTAGCACATGCAATTTAACTTCAACTAATTTGGGTTTATGGGGATGGGGGGTGCTTACCACATTGTCACTTCCTTTCAATCTTCCCAATGGAGAATCTCTGGGAAACTCTTGAAGTCCAACTTCACACCTAACAAAGATTATCCAAAAGATAGCCATCACTGCATGATTGTACTTCTCTACCATTGTCAAAATATTCCCCTTGAAATCTCATTTCAATAAATACAAATTGTTGGAGAAATAACAGCAAATTCCTTCTTCCTTTTCTGATAGATAGAAGTAAATAGAAACAAATTCAAAGTAACCCTTTACAGAGCAATCTATGCAACGATAGCTACGCAAAAAAAATTGAGAGAAAGCAAAGATCTACTTCCTTGCAGCTTGCTCAGAAATGAAAAACAGGAGGTAAACATTTTTTAAGTATGCAAGTACTAATATTACAGCTAAATCTTGTTGCTTTTAAGTTGGGAAAGAGGGATAGAATAAGAATCTGAAAGGAGACATGGTTATAGTATTCCTCTCTTGCTAACAAATTTCCAAGGCTTCATTAGTTGAAAGTCTAGGAATTTTTGTGTTGCCAAAGTTCAAGAAGATGTAAGCAAAGAGATTATAGCTAGAATGAAGCTCGTCAAGTTATCTCTAATTATTAAGTTAACTTTCATTAAGTCCAGCCTCCAAAAAGATTTTTGGCACAATCCAAATAACCACCACAAGCAACACCAATAAACTTCAAAGTATCAAGGCCACATCTATTAAGGGAAAGGTTTCTGACTTTGATTCAACCTCCATATGAAGAATATGCAAATCTTTGGAGAAGGCTACTTCACCCCCGTGTCCAAATTTAGGCAGGAAAAAACCCACTGTGCACTATCCTTTTCCGAAGTAGAGTCACGCTTGGTCTGGACTCGGGAGTCTCACATCAAAGCATGGCCTTGTTTCGTTGGAAGGGTTAATGCAGCAGTCGGCACTTTCCTCATTTTGTTCCAATCATCATGGAAATATCTTCTGAAACCTATAGAGGAACCCAGTTAAAATCATTTAAGTCGAGGATAAAAATGGGGGAGGGCCAAGGGGACGTTTGTCTTCAATGTCTGTTCTTGCTTCAATTTGATTCAATTTTGGCACTTTCAAGCTACATAACCTCTTTTGTTTGAAGTTTTTTCCACCCGAAGAACACCTTCTGTGCTTCTACTTGAAAAAAATCTTCGATGCAGTCTCAGTGAAGAGAATACGAGAAAGAGAGTTATCCCTTCCATGTTCAGCAATCCTAGCTCTGCTACCTCTAAAATTTTTATCAACTTTTAAGAAAAGAAAATTTCTTCTAGTACTATTGAGCGCCAGCTATTAGTCCCAGACCATGGAGGTCAGCAAGTGGGAAGAGAGAAAACAAAAAAGGTTGTAGTGAGGAGGGGAGAATTCAAAGTAGAGAGGAAGGGCCATGGAAGGGGTGGGGTGGGGGGCAAGGGACAGGGAGAGAGGTGGGAGGCAGTATCTCATGGGTCAATTTGTCTCCTAATACAAACAAAATAATCAAATTTTTCTGGCGAGATATCTCAAAGGTCTGCTAACTACTGAGACACAGATAAATTTGATCTAAGACTAAAATTAATTTGTCCTTTCAATCACATAAAAGTTAAACTGTACTTCATGATTGATTGTTTTTTGTTTCCTTCTGGACGGTCTAGCAGCTTAGATGAGGATAAACAATCATAGTTAAATAACATTTTCATATACTCAAGGCAAATAGAACACTTGCAATACTTGTAATACAAAAGACAAAAACAAACATACAAATAATAATACCTTGAACTCGAGCATTCAACCACACAGGCGTAACGTAACACATTTCCTCTTGAGGAAGCCTTGGTAACTCTGTCCTGGATGCCACTGTCTAGTGATAGAACTCCACTGTCTAAAAAGTCATCAATAGGCATGACATCAGGTCCCATTTCTTTTGGAAACAAGCTTTCGACCTAAGGAGAGGAAATATCATTAGGCAGGAAATTTAGCACAAGGGGATGGGTATACATTTACAATCATGAACAAATGTTTCTTTCTACGAGAAACTTCAATAACTTATGAATTTGCATAGCTATATAAATGCATGCCATATGTTTCATATACTCTTCTCAATCATCGATACACTCTGTGTATATATTTCAAAATTCAATATGGTATATTACTTCACAAGAATTCTAACCAAAAAAGCATCAAAGTTATCTAAAGGAGTGAATAAAACTTCTAACACTGACCTTAATATCACCCAAGTCGATTTGCTGACCAAGAAGCCGAGCAAGGATCAGAGCCTGTTTGAATATAAACATAAATTAGTATATTAAGTACCTAAAATGCTCTAGTCTAGTTTTAGAATCGATGCAGAGTTTATCACATAAAGAATAGATTATGCTAGTAGATAAAATCTGTAGGACCATACTTCAAGATAATTTGCTCAATGATCTAAAATTTGACTAAATGACACCCAACAGAACACCATGTCTCTACATTGTTAACCAAAGGACAAAATTAGTGAAAATAAGATAACAAAGAGCCACGCTTCGCAAAATATTTGGAGCATATGGATTAAGTGCAAAGTGATGATGACTTAATTTTGATGTTTTATACGCAAAAATGACATCAATATTGCTATATCCACTTGAGGTTGAGGCTTAAAATGATTTTGTGTATGTAACAAGGAAAAGACATTGTCAAACATTTTGATATGCCAATAGGGGAGAGAGCGTTTCTGTTATGCACAAAATGAATGAATGTAAAGGAAATACGAAGGTTCCAAGCTTTTGAGAGGTCTGGAGTTCTCTACAAAAAGCCAAATGACTACCTCCTTACTCTTGTTATATTACTTCTCTATATAAAGATTCCCTTGTCTGGATCCCACCTATCCCCTATTAAGAAATATTAACTTCTGGCACACAACTAATTCTCCCACACTCATGTAATTTCCATCGCACACTGCTCCTTGTGCAAGTGAAACAAACCCCAAGGCTCTTCTGCTCTGCCTACGTATTTCAATTCACATCTCTTGTTTTCTCTCTTATGATGGATTAGCGTGGACCTATGCATTATTCTAGTAACATATGGTATGAGATTGTTTGACCTACAAGATCAAACAAGTTGCCAACACAACTCATGCACTAAGCTCAGACACTTGATATCATAAATCATGCATTAAAAGCAGACCTTTCTTGCAACATCCATACCACTGAGGTCATCACGTGGATCTGCAACAATAACATTGTATAAAACTATTAAGTATATTGAATTTTCTTATCATGCATAAATAGATGTAAAATGTAGAACGTTGGGATACATGTTTGCATGTGTGCACATGTTTATATACTCAACATCGGTTCCATCTAAAATTACAAACCTAATAATGTCATTTTCTTCTTAAAACAGGAATTTTCCTCAAAGTACAAAACATTGAGGTATAAAACACACAGCCTCGTAAAATTTCATTATTAAAACTATATCCCCAGTAACTAATATTCAAGTTGCTTATGGTTGGGGATAGTATCATTTTCCATATATATAATGGGGATTGTAGAGTTCATAAATTAAGAACTAATTATATGTAAGACCCATTTCCTTCTGAAACAACTTCATGAGAGTTGCGTTAGTTGCATCCATGCCATGGAAGAGTGCTTGGATGGGATTGCGAGACAGACAGGGAACCAGTTAGCATTATGACAAATTTGTAAGACCATTCTTTTGTAGCTTCTTCGATTGTAATCAAACTTGTATATATGCCCAGTTATGGGAAATTTCAAGTGTTCATTAAATCAAAATTTTATGTAACACTATAGAGAGGTTAATTTTCTTTCGTGGCTAGAGGAGACTCTTCCGAGGGTGGTTTCTTGGCAATATCAAGATCTTGCTCACTCAAACATGGTTCCATGAACTAGACAGACTGGTAAGACATTCAGAGATGAGTTTTTTTTTTTTGGACAACACATTCAGAGATGAGTTTATATGTCAATAAATGCAAGAAACTTAGAATATATTCAAAAAGGAGAAAGAGGAATATCTACAGTTTTCATAACAGCAAGGATGATTTATTTCTTCCATGCCATGCATCAAATGAATGATACTACTGGAAATATTACTTTTTTTTTATATTAAAAAAAAAAAAAAAAAGATAACTATTTGAAATATTATATAAACCTGGTTCTGTGTAACCTAGGCTTTTAGCAACTTTAACAACTTGGCTCAACGGCTTTCCTTCTTCAACTTCGCTCATTATGTACCCCAGTGTACCTAAAACAATCATACAGGATGGAAAATTTTATATTGCCCGAATAAGAAAAATATGAATGACAAATTATGCCAAATACAACGAAACCTTGGAGAGACACAATACTGGAGTTAAAATAAATTATTCATAGAAGAATTTGATACCACTCAAACTCCCAATGATGTGATGAACGGGATCTCCAGAAGATATCATGCGAGTTAAGGAAGCTATAACAGGAAGTCCAGCACCAACCTACCGCAGGAAAACCAAGTATATTAAGTTGCATAAATTACTTCCCACTTATATATTCGTTGCTCCATCAGGGAACATAGTGACATCATTCTAGTGTAAGTAAGAAGCAATTAATTTTTTTGAAGGAAATAATTTTCTTCTTAATCTTACTCCAAACACTAGACAGAAAAAAGAGCAAAAAGTGGCATAGGAGCTCCCCAAGCAGTGGAAGTTAATAAATAAATAACAAGAAAGACAAAGATTGGCGCACACACTTGAGACATATTTTACTAGAGAACATTTGAGCAAAGCTTGAAAGAGCAATACAAAAGAAGGGATTACGAAATCCTTCTTTTTTTTTTTTCTGAACTTTCTTTTTGAGAGGAAACACACTTCTCATTGAATTAGCGAAAAGTTACAATGGTCTTCACTCGTAACATTTTAAAGGTTCTAAGTATAAAAGAGTAACTTTTCTTTTTATAAAGAAAACAAACACATAATTGTTCTGAAGGTTCAAGTATAAGAGCAACTTTGTTGAATCAGCTTATTTGTTTTTGTTGATCTTCCAATGAGCTACAAATCAAGAAAGATTTTACTCTTTAGGAACATCAGCTTACTAGAATATGTTATCTTATGCAAAATTTGGTAAAAAGTTTTACATCCCTCTTCTTTTTCCTGCAGAGACCTTGCAAATCTGTCACAACCATTTGACAGGTCTTTCTTATGGTTATAAATTCTTCACCGTAAAAAACTCTTAAAATAAATCCATGAAATTACTTACAGTTGATTCATGACGAATACGACGTGGATGCATAATCAGTTTGTTATAATCCTCCTGCAACCAGCAAATCATAAATTTATTAAACTTCTTTTATTTAGGCTTTTCAGCCAGCATAATAGAAACAATATTCAGGAGAATAATTGCCAGGTGTCTCTCCCTAAATTCATCAAGAGCATGTCGATAATGATAGTGAATATAAATGTATTCCTTGCAAAAGACTTTCTGGCCTAACAGCATTGCTTCTTTGCACACTTTCCTGACTCTCCAAATTCAGTGTTTGCCAAATTCAAAAGAGTAGACTGTGGCCTAACTGTATGACATTTGGTAGTCAAGGAACTTGAGGGACCTTTTATATTCCATGGTGGTAGGCAGTTTTGAACTTATGACCTCTTAATAAAATTCAAGACATTTACCATTGGTCTCTTGTATATCAAGAAAAGCATTTTAAAAGAATGGTAATGAAATCAGTTGATGCCAAAGACTTAATGAAGAGAAAGTTTGCATGTAGCCTAGGGATTTCAATTGACCAAAACTCATGGTTGCATTGCATTCATTGAAGATATAAGAGAGTGTATTACAATTGTAGAAGTTAAAGGCTTCTTATTTGCCAAGACAATGCAACAACCCAAGTCAACCACTTGCTTTAACAGACCAACAGTGTCAGAACTGGCAGAGCAATCAACACAGGCCAGACCTACAACAAAAATTGCAGATCAAAGTTTAAATGATATAGAAATAAATATATATACGTGTATGAGAGTGGAACTAGCATTCAAGCAGTGCAAGACACTGTATGAGGAAAGCTCAAGGACCAAGATCGTACTCAAACTAAAATGTTTAGCAGAGGAAGCTATATCAAAGTTCACATGAGCCACAAACCTGTCGCTCTACCAAGAAGAGTTGCAATATCAATAACTTTTCGAGTTGCTTCTGCATTGAAAAATAGTTTGCACTCACCTATATAAAAATATAACACATTGGAAAAACATAGATTAATGATGAATGAAATTAATATAAGAAATCTTGGCAAATGTGCCCCATTTTCAATTCTACAAAGCTTAGATCAATCATTTCTCATGGGTCATCCTTTCAAACACCTAGAAATGTCATGGATCAATAACTGCACATGCACATGCACACATGCGTACACACACTCAAAAATTGGATTAATTTAAAATCTATTTTTGAAAAAAAACACTTGAGAGATAGATTATCCAAAAATAACTTTAAAGTGCTTAACCGAAAATCTTCAAAATATGTAGTCAGAAAAAAACACATATTTTTAATTGATAGAATCACTTTTAAATGTAGCGCAACAAAAAAATGTTATTCAACACACTTTTTAAAAATGTTAGATATAAAAACATTTTTAATGAAAATATTTTTTAAAAAAAGTGCTTAAATTAGAAGGTATTTCAAATAAATCCTAATGTTCATCCAATGACAGAAGAGAGGGGAAAAAAAAAGGAAACCATAAGAGGACATGACCAAGTTAACAACCTCCACGAAATAAGCAAGCTAAACAAAAATACTTACAAGTAAACCATCCAAAGCAAGAACGAAAAGCTATGCAACCCGAAACCAAATTAAAATTACTCCAAGATCATCTTATCACAATTCATAAATACTAGAAGTGTGCGTGTGTGTAAATATAAGATGTATTAATACTTGAAGTAACATTGGCGATCTATATATTGTTTGGTTTTCCTGCACTGAGATTAAGAAGATTTGAGGAATTACCGAAACTACTAAGATTTGATAAAGAGCCACCACCCAACTTGACATGGCAAATTTCCATTAAAATCTTGTCATTTAACTCAGTTGTGAGCACATCAGATGCAAGAACTAGTGATCTACTATCGCATACTCCTATGACTCGCAAGTGGACCCCCTGCCAAGCAAATTTGTTAAAAATTTCTGAAGATCGAGTATAGAGGAGGATGCAATCATGAATTATTTACATCAAAAATGAGAGTGAAAAACTTAAATAGAAGTACCAACTCTAACTACCTACATGATTGGCTCGATTACAGACATGCTCCTTCACTTCTAGGTGTCCCAAGTTTGAATCTAAATACCAATTTTTTTTATCCAAAGCAACAGAATAAGTAATAACTCATAAGCCCTAGCTTTAGGTGATGGACGTTTCATGTGTTTAAAGGGTGCCTCAATCAACTTTCAAAAAGCTTTTTTTTTTTTTCTTTTTTCATTTCTTTTCTTTTTTGGGGGTAAGAAACCAAACTTTCATTAAACAAATTAAAGAATACAAGGGTATAAAAAAAATAAGTCTAAAAGAAAGAGGAGTCCAAAGCTAACTACAAAAATGGGACTCTAATCCAAAACAACAAGACCAAGACCATAATTACAAAACGGTCTAGTGACCAACCCAAAGTAAAGCACTAAACCTAACACCCTCCCAAACCTCCTCACCCGACTTCTCTCTCTCTAAAATTCTCATTGTTCCTCTCAAGTCAAATGCCCCACAGAACAGCAAAGAAGTTAGCATGCCACAACATGTCTCTCTCTAAAAGGAGGATGCAAAAGCACCTCCTCTATCAAAGACCGTCCATCTGTATTACGCATCTTGCTAACACCGAACGCACCCCTCCAGCAACTCCAAAGATAAATAGCATACAGGCACTCCCACAACCACAACAAATGATTCAAATCCTCCTCGTGACTCCTACAGATTTATTCTTCAGCTTCAAGGTCAGCTTGCTAAAATCAGCAAGATTGCCTCTAAAACAAGATTGAAGCAAGGTTGTGTTGCTTCTACGAGCCACTTGTTGAAGGTGAGGTTCACAGGATAGTGAATTAGTGAATGAAAAATCATCTCAAAATTGAATCATATAACATATTTAAGCATCTCATTTCAAAGTAAAAGAGGATAACAATCTTAGTGAAATTAAAATACTCATGTAACAGGACATATGAAAAGGGAAATGGAAACTTCACTCGGTGCCTTCAATGCCAGCTTTTCTGAGATCTATGTGATGCAAATATCCCAAAAATTAAAAGAAAAATGTTATCATGTAATTTAATTATAGGTATAGACCTGTGGCATATGAAACTTATCGTGGGTGAGATCTTTTTAATTAAAAAAAAAAAATCACATGGAAACCTCGAGCACCACACTGCTCTAACCAGGTATGGTTGTGTGAAACCTAAGTAAGTCAAAGTATCTAGGTATCTAGTAGCCCATTGAGTGAGACAAGAAGCCACTTAGCCTACAAATAGGTGAGATCAAAAAACCAATGTTGATATGCCTTGAATCTATTACCTGGCGCTCCAAATGACCCAGAAGCTAAATTTTGTATAGAGATTAGTCATGTTATTTCCGTTTTGGACTTTATTTTTTGGCCAAATCTGTTAAGGTTAAGAGGGGTGCCATATATAAACCCTTTTATCCTAAATTGCCCTAATCTCTCTATCTGTATCTAATTATTCCTCACTAATAAAAAAAAAATTATAAAGAACCAACTTTCATTGAGAAAAAATGAAAGAATACAAGGGCATACAAAAAACCAAGCCCACAAAAGGGAATCCCATTAAAGGAAGGGACTCCAATCAAGCAAAATGATGCCTAATTGATAATTACAAAATAATTTCGTAACTGATGCCTGCAAGGAAGCATGGAATCTAGAAAGGGACCATACATCATCTGGGCTTCTAACTATCCCCCTAAAAATTCTACCATTTCTTTCCCCCCACAAGTTCCATAAAAGCGAGAACATGTTGGCTTGCCACAAGAACTTCCCTTTGTCTCGATATATCAGATGGAGAAAGAACTCCTCGATCATCACCCTCAAATCTTCAAAGATAATCGACTGCCTTCTAAAAGAGGCAAAGAAGAGATCCCAAACTGTGCGGGCGAAATTACATCTCCAAAGAATAAAATTACTCTCTCCCTCTGTCCGTGGATGTAGCTAACACATTATTAGTGAACCACATAAAATTTGTGCTTTTTTTTTTCTTGTTTTTCTACTCTTTGTTTGTTAAATTGATTGATGTCATAACAACCAGAGTGAATCCAGACTCATAACCCAATTCGAGAGTATGCTAGCTCGATCCAACTGAGACCAATTGTTCAGAACTTGACCTACATAGGATAAATTATTTGTGCTTGCTTAATTGTGACTATCGGTCAGCCGGTCCACTAAAAATAGCAAAAACTGATCGACTGACTTTAATCACAGACTAAAAAATAAAAATAAATAAATAAATAAGCCTCGCCAACTGCATTGGCAGTGTGCAGTCTTTTCCCTATTAAAAAAGTCAACATTACGTTTGTTAAATATATATAAATATCTCTTTTCTCTCTCTTTTCTTTTTTCCCCTTTTCTCTTTTCTTTCCATCTTCTTCTTCACTGATTTCTTGTCTTCTTTTCTTTCTCTTTTCCATTCTCTTTTTTCTTTTCCCTCCTTTTTTCTCTCTCTTTTCTCCTTCCTTATTCTTCACCGATCCTTTTTTTTTCTTTCTTTCTTTCTCTTCTCTTTCCCTCTCACTCTCTTCTCCTTCCCTCTTCCTCACCAAGCTTCCATTTTTTCTTTTCTCTTCCCCTTTTTTCTCTTTCCCTCTTTTCTCTCCTCACTAAGCTTCAAATCTTTCTTATTTCTCCCTTTTTATCTCTCTTTTCTCCTCATAGTTCCTCTTTATCTCTTCTTTCTCCCAAAACTTTTTTATCCTTCTTTCTTCTAAGCCAAGGCGTCTTTCGTAAACATCTAAAAACCGATAAAATCAACCAACCATGTCAATCGGTTTCATGAAACATCTCAAAATCGCCAACCACCGACTGATCGATCGAAACTGATAGGTCGGTTTTCGCTCAAAACCAATGTTGATCGATCGAAACTGATAGGTTGGTTTTCGCCCAAAACCGACGTCGATCGATCGACAAACATCCCTACAAGCTATTCTCAAACCCAATTCTAATTTGAACATTGGAGTGTAAGTAGCATCGCAACACACCAGGGCACAATTCTCTTATTTTGCAGGGCATCTCCTTCATACAAATTCATCGCTATCCAAATCACGGTATCAACAACACTCATTTGGCAAACATACATCAGGAAACATTAATGCACAAAACTATTAGAATCTTCATCTTACAATCCTCGGAAAACAATGGTTGAATTTCCCATCAATCCAATGCATCGAGAATGAATCATATTGCTGATTAGGAATCTCAAACTCCAAACATACTTGAGATCAAAATAAATGGACATAACTCTAAATAGCATTGGAACCCCGGAAAATTACTAGCTATATATTTCGAAAGAACTTCCGAAGCAAGCAGAAAAGAGAGAGAAGAAATGCCTGTTTGGCGTGAAGTGGTCGGCAGGAGACGATGTGGTGGAGGAGCTGACGGCCAACGCCGCCACAGCCCATCAGAATCACAGGGATGATCTTCATTCTCTTGTTAATGGTGCTGAATTTCCTCTGATTTTTGGGTAATTTTTTTATGATCGCTTCTGATTAGCTTCTCACTGGCCTGCCCTTCTCTGAGCTGATTGTGACGACTGTTGTCAGCAGTGCCGCCTCGAGTTTAAGTGATATGACAATAAGAATCCTTCTTTTTTCACCTCTTGACGACGATATGACTAAGAATTGTTATGTGTTGATCACCATTTTGTTTTAGTTTTTGGTTTTTTAAATTAAGCTTATAAACACTTCATTTCTTTTAGATAATTGCAATGGGTGGCAAAATTATGGTGCATAATGGTAAATATAACAAGTTTTTAAAATAATTGCAAATATGACAAAGTTTATATGAATTTTTTACATTCCCGAATTGTCTATAGAATCTATCCATGATAGAAATCTTCTATCACGGATAGAAAACCAAACAACAACAACCACTAATAGAACACCGAACACGGATAAAAAACCAACACTGATAGAAGTAATAGAAAACCTTCCTATCATTGATAGAAAAATATCTATCACTTATAGATGTCTATCAGTAATAGAAAATCTTTCTATCGGTGATAGAAAATCTTGCTATCACTGATATAGATAGAAAAACTTTATATTAGTGATAGAAATCTTCTAGAATCTATCACTGATAGAAAAACTTTCTATCCGATAAAAAATATTTCTATCACTAATAGAATCTATCGTGATACAAATGTTGGGTTTTATGCCATAAAACTCGTAGATAGTTAATGTAAACAAATTGTATACTTGTTTCAATAAAGTGTTATTGAGTTTATACAATAAAGTGTTATTGTTAAACATTACACAATTTGACCCAAATCCAATAAACTAAGATCCAAGGTTGTTTACATGTGACTTAAACTAGTATGTGGGGACATACGGGGATCAGTGTTCAAGTAACAACCTAAAAGGTCTATAGTACAGGGATAAGGTTGGGTACCTTATACTGGTAACACTATAGGAGACATGTGAACGGAGGTATCCTATGCAATGAGTTTGCATAAGACCGGATCACGAAATAGTAAACCACTAGATGTAACACCGTTAACTAGTTAGGTTACTATTTCAATAGGATGACTATGTAACTTAGTTTTAATCTTGAGTGTGTCATGAACTCATTTTCACGAGGGATTGTCCTTTGATTAGTATGGGTGAGAGTGGCCTGCACGTCGACTCAATAAGCCTACCTTCTTGGGGACAAGACCGAGTGGGGGGGTTGGGGGCATGACAACACAAGATGGAATTCACTTATTCCCACTTCTAAGAGAAGTAGATGAGTGTTCCCTTAAGTGGTGACTCTGGGACTTGAACAAAGGGATTCCGCCCTCTCACTGGCCCAAGAGGGACTTTCTGTTTAATGGTTGGACCATAAACATGTTTGTTCATTAGAGTAGCACTGGTACTTAAGGAGACAGATGTAGCACAGGGGTAAAACGATCATTTGACCCAGTCGTGATTACGAACACTCGTGAATGATTGACTGACTGGTATAAGTCAATATCCGTGGACACAGAAATGTTCTACAGTGAGAAGAGTTCAGTTGTGGGTCTTTAGTGGAATGACCCACAGTTAATGAATATTGGTTAACCTGATTAATGAGTTTAATCGGTTAACCTCATATCATTGGAGCTTATGATCTGTAGGTCCATTAGGTCTCCATGCTAGCTCGTAAAGATTAATTAGGAATAATTATATCTTGAGAGAATTTGAATAGTTCAAATTCATATTGGGAATTAAGTTAATTGTATGAGATACAAATTAATATAATGTATAATGATACATTAAAATGTAAAGTCTAATTTGAAATTAAACTTTATTATTATGAGAGAAATAAACATTTGAAGAAGTTCAAATATTAATATGAATTTGATTCATATTAAATTTATAGGATATAAGAGAATTGGAAGGAGTTCCAATTTTAATATGAATTTGATTCATATTATAGAATTAATTAATTGAATGTATGAAATTAAATATGTGATATTTAATTGGGTAATTAATTAATTAACTAATAGAAGATCGGAAATTAAATATATGACATTTAATTGGTGATTAATTAATTTAAATAATTAATTAATTGAAAATTAATTAATTATGAAAATAATCAATCACTTATGGAAGTAATTAATCATTTATGGAAATAATTTAATCACTCATGGAAGTGATCAATCATTTATGGAAAAGATTAATCAATTATTGAATTGATTGGTTATGGAATTGATTAATTATGGAAAAGATTAAATCAGTTATGGAAATAATTGATTTTAAATGAATATTTTATTTATGGTCTTTCTCCTATAAATAGAACATTAACCCCTATAACATATGACCACCATAAGGCCCTCTCATATTCTCCCAACTAAAGAACTCTATGGAGAATTTTCTCTATAGAGTTTTTCCCATTCAAGATTAGGTAGTCCCACAACTACGTTCCTAATCTCAGAGTTATAGCGGGGAAGATCAAATGGTGGTGTCCCAATTGTTGACGCTTGATCCAAAATCGAGAAAGGCATTCTTGATATTTCAGAGACGACAACGACGGTATGTTCGCGTCTGCTCTTTAGAATTAGTTTTAAGGTTGTATGCTTAGCCTTAATAGTTGATTTAAAATAGTTTTCTAAATTTTTTCAATGTATTGGTATTTTAGTAGAAACAAAATTAACTATGAACGGTCCCAATTACGCTTCCGCTTTATCGGAATTAGGGAATTCCAAATCCTTCAGAGACGACATTCGTGGTGAGGCGGTGGGAGACGGCGGACGAAAAGAGAGACAAAGAGGCAGAAAAGGGAAGGAAACGATGGCGATTGAGAGAGGGGGAGACGACGGACGAAAAGAGAGATTGAGAGGGCGGAGATTCGGAGAAGGAGAGGAAAAGAGCGGACGAAAATAGAGGAAAACAGCGGATGAAGTAAGGAAGGAACCCTAAATTTTCTATTTAAGTAAAAGTTGAGAACCAAACTGAACCAACTGGTTCGGTTCAATATGAATATATGTAAAAACCAAATCGAGCTGACTTGGTTCGGTTCAGTTTTCTTCACCCCTAATAGATAGAAAAACATGGTAAATGGACTTCATTGTCACCTCTTGGCAATGCAGTGGTGCGACCAACACGTTAGTCGTCCACGCAAGAAAAACCCCATCAGATTGGTCTTTGGATGGAGGAATGTTCTCCACCGAGAGAAATTATTTGATGAGGTTAGTAATTTTGCATCGTTGGATATAAGAAATTATAAAAATATCTCGATTTTGTATCAAGCCGTTACTAAGAACAGACAGATTTGAAGATTTATATATCCGATGGTTTTAAATGTAGCGGTCTCATTGAATAATTTGCACTTCACTGAGACCTAAATTTGTCTTTCTATTTTCATTCTACTTTTGCTTCTGTTTTGTCATTTGTACTAAAAAAACATATTTCACAATTTAATTACACTAAACTTTCATGTAGTTTAAAATATTGTAATAATTTAGTCCTTGAATTTTGGTACTTAACAATTAATACTTTAAACTCTGTAAAAATAAAGGGCTTATAGAGAATGAGTTCAATCCATGGTGGCCACCTACCTAGGATATTTAATATCCTACGAGTTTCCTTAGCAACCAAATGTAGTAGGGTCAGGCGGTTGTCCCGTGAGATAAATTGAGGTGCGTGTAAGTTGGCTTGGACACTCACGGATATAAAAAAAAATACTTTAAATGTTGTAATGAAGTAGCCTATAACAAATTTTAAATCATATGTACTAAATTGTTATAGGTAAAGGTATAGAAACTAAATTGTTACTTTTATGGGAAGCACATGGACCAAATCTATTTTTGTAAGTTTTTTTTTTTTTTGTTTGATAAATTATAATTATATATGTAAGTTTTAGAAGGCGTGATAAGCGCCCAATATGCTTTAAGTTTACAAAGCTAGAGGTCCTTCTAGGATCCTTGTAAGCGGACACAAATAATTACCGAATGATTCCAACCAAGAGTTTAGTTAGAAGATGAATCACTCTTAGATCAAACTTAGAATCTAGGATTGTCACTCTAAGATCATAAGACGACTCACTCCAGAATTAGATTGATCAAAACTAATCCAATGAATCGATTGAACATCAAACCTAAGACAAGATTTGAAAGAAAAGACAACACCAAAGGGGTTGAATAAGCAAAAGCTTTTTAACATTCATAATCTGAGTTTTCAAGAGTATTACAAGCCATTTAAAGGCCAAATGGTCGTGGATAGACCAAGGAATTGAAAAGTCATTCAACTACACTTAATTTCAAATTGTAGAAAATAAGACCTAGGAACTTAAAACTTGATTGCACTTCAAACGAGCAGCCATATCTCAAAACTAAAAAGATAGAATTGCTTTAAATTGTCTTAAATATGTGCTATGGAATCCGCTCCTCATAATGACAACGTTTGACATCCTTTGACATCACGAAATCCCAAGAGATGCAAGTTGGACAGCCACCTCTTCACAAATTGTGCACACTTTTTTTGTCATCCGTGCCATCTTCCAAACTACACAACTTTTCCCGTGCCATCTTGACTCCATTCACTTCTTGACTTGCTGAACTAACATTATACAAAAATTTGGGTTCAAAATTCTCGGCCTCTCGTTGTGCATTTGCTAGCTTTTGAACATGCAGTGTGAAAGCCTCTTGTATCTTCTTTGCCTTGCTCCTTGTGATTGGTCCTTCAGGTACATGTAATGGATTATTGATTGAATCCATATCAAGGTGTGTCATATTATATAACTGGTTGGTGTGTTTATTTAAGGTTAAAATATCATTTTGGTCCTTATACTTTTGGACTTGTTCCATTTTAGTCTATGTATGAAATGTCTAAATTTGGTCTACTTTCAATATCTCTAAAAATTAGTATCCACATTTCATTTATGGTTAAATTTTGCTAAAAATATTTTGTCTCTGTGAGCCTCTTGCCTAAGAATTTGATAATCATATTCACATTGTGCCTTTTCTTGAACGAAACTTATTATTATTATTTTAATTTGTTGAGTCAGATAAAAAAAAAAAATAACTCCAAACTCACAGTTAAGGACTAATTTTAAGATATATTGAAAGTACAAGAACCAAATTTGGATACTTGAAAGTACATGAGCTAAAATAGAATAAGACTCAAAGTACATAAACGAAAATGAAAATTTAACCTTTGTTCAATAAATTATTTTTTAAACAATAGTTACTTGTTGTCATTCATAAGTTTTCTTTCTTTCATTTTATTTTCTTTTTAATATATTCATGAGTATCTGAACAATTTATGCGCATCTCAACTAATTTCACATGACAATTATCTAGGCTTTACAACATCTGATTGTAGAATGTTAATATTCTAAGTAAATGCTTACTATAGGGTTTGAACTCAACAATCTTCTAAAGTTTTGTTTATTTACCTAAAAACATAGTATCAATTGGTCAAACGTTGGTGTGGTTATTGGTTAATGTCCATGAGCAACCACGAACAATTGTATGACCCAACATCCATTCCATAATTTAAAATTCTAAAAAGAGTTTTTTTTTTAGTTCGACGATATGTAAAGATGGAAGGATTCAAATGTCTAACATCTTGGTCAAAGATTTTTTTTTTTTTTTTTTTTGGAGAAGAAAGAACCATAACAAAATTACACCAACTTTTGCTTGTCACCCTCTATAGCTTCAAACAGCCAACATGGGAACCCCGAAAACCAAATGCCAGAAATCTCATTACTCATTGCTCGTCGCGCCAACATATCAACCACCAAATTTTGGCCTCGTCGAATATGCTTAAACTGGACTCTCGCCAAACAAGAAGAAAGCTTTTGCACCTCCATAGACACGGAGCGAACTAAGGTGAGGTTCTCATCCACACCATTCAAGAGATTTACAAACAGTCAAACAATCTGACTCCACCATCAATCAAGGAGGCTCCATCTCACCAACAACCACTAATCCTGCGCGAATTGCCTGCATTTCCAACGTGTCCACCCCGATGAGCCCTGTAACAGACTCACACCCTGCCCCGATCAAATTTCCAACATGGTCCCGCAACACCCAACCCAAACCCCCAATCCCAGCCTCCTTTAGCCAAGTCGCATCACAACAAAGAGACCACTTATTCGTAGGGGGGGCACCCAAGCAGCCATCACATGCCATTCCACTATCCCATGCAAGTCAAGATGGTCAGCCCCACCAACCCCACGAGTAGTCGAGGGGAAAAGCTCCCAGAAAAATGCCTGAATAGCCTCCTTCATCATTCCAATAGAGACCTCTCCCTTGCGAAAGATCTTGCGATTTCTGAACTCCCAAATATGCCACAGAAGTAGGACGAAGTATGCCCCATCATCTTCCACGCCATGGTCTTTAACCCATGCGAAGTATCCAGAGGATCCCAATCATACCTACACCACAACAAACAACCAATATTAGGGGAAAGAAAATATCGTCACAAGTCTCTAGTCACTTTACATTGCCAAAACAAATGTAAAGTGGTTTCAGGAGTCTTATGACATAATGGGCACCATAGGGAAAGATCAACTCTTTTTTTTTTTTTTTTTTTTTTTGTAAATTCACACAGGTGGGAATGACGTCATTGAGAATTTTCCACCCACGTATTTTCATTTTTGGAGGCAATCGCAAATTCCAAAAATACTTCCAGATAACCTCCACCTTATCTGTGGATGACGAAGCACCAGACGCATCTTCAACCAAACTCACCCCAAGCGCATAAGCAATTTTCACAGAAAAACGCCCGTTACCATCTGGCACCCAATATATCTCATCGTCCTCTCTCTAACCACTTAATGGTATTGCCAAAATATGTTTCGCATTGTCCTGCAGAAATTCCCCCCTCATCTTCTCTACATCCCAAGACCCATCCTCCATAATCAACGAGGACACCGTCTCTAAACGAAGCTCATCTCGAATCCCCAAAAACTTGTCGTTATCGGTCCTCGGAATCCAAGAGTCCCCCCATATCCGGAGACTATGGTCGTTACCAACTCTCCACCTAACACCTCGTCTGAACAGTTCCCGACCCCACAGTAGGCTCCTCCATGACGGGTTCGACCCCAATGTTGCCCAAAAAGTTGGTAAAACCTAATTATAGTTTAGTTCATTAAACCAAATAAAATGGAATAAAGGACAAAAACAACTCAATTTAAATAGTCTAATATCATTTCAATTAAATAATAGTAGAATATGTATTGAGTATTTTGCATTAGCATAAAATAATATATTTATTGAAGTTTCTATCCTTTTTTAGTGTGCTCTTAGCATTATCGAATTTCAAATTTAAAATCTGAAGACATTGAAAAATTACAAAAGGGTTACTTACATAATTAGTACTATGCAAAACTATTTTCAAAGGAAAAAAAAAACACAAAAATTCCCTGAATCCATTTGATAAATTAGAAACAAAATCAGAATTGAATATAAAATAAACCCTAAACACCCATAAACATAAAATTATATTTTTTTTTTAATTTTTTTTATGGGTAAGAGATTCAAACTTCTAAACTCTTGGTCAAAGGTGTATAAGTTTTATGTCAGTTGAGCTATATGTTCTTGTTGGTCACAAAATTAAAAACTTATATTCTATTTTAAGAGTTTTAAACTTCATCTCAAAGATTACAAACTAAACTAAATTTGTTGTATAAACATAATTCAACTAGTTTAGTCATATATCATTGATCAAGAGTTTAGAATTTCAAATTTTCCTATTTTTTGAAAAAAAATAAACAAAGAAACTTATTATTTGACCAATTTTATTTTTGTTTCTAAAAAAACCAATTTTATTAAAAAAAAAAAAAAAAAAAAAACAACACAATTTTGGAATATAATTTTAATGGTTAAATTATAAAGTTGGTTTCAATTATACTTCTGAGCTTTCAGAAGTTTCATTTTAGCCTTTGAAGTTTGTTCCAAAACGATTCTGGAATATATTTTCGGTTAAATTTATCAAAAAAAAAAAAAAAGTGTTTGCACATATTTTTATTATTTTTTCCACGAATATGTTCATGTATATTCACATAAGCAACAATACATTGACAAATATGTCATTTTCCGTCCATGAATTTAGAGAAAAAAACCTTCAAATTTATTTTGAAACAAACTTCAAACTTGAGAAACTAAAATAAAACTTTTAAAAGTTTAGAAGTATAAATCCATACTTCAAGAGTATATTTTTTATATATAATTTAATCGATTTTAATTTATATTTTTTGATCGTATGGAGTGGCATAGACGATTATACCACTGTATCATTCACCAAGTATGATGAACAAAATTGGGATGTACAAAATCTCCACAGAGACTTCACACGTGGCATCTTTTGATTCGTCTGTCAGCGGATTAGAATACATGATGGCACATCGGATTACTCTCTAAACGTCCTCGATCGCGCCCTCTCTTTCTCTCTCTCTCTCATCGTTTTTCCCTCTCCTCCTCCTCCCGGCCACCAGCCTCCGTCACTGTAGCCGTCGCAGTCACCGGCCGGTCACAACTGTGACGAATTAGGTCTGCCCACTTTCATGATTCCCTCTGTGTTTTCATCTTGTCAACTCTCGTCTCTTTCAGTTTCTAGGGTTTAATTCTGTCTCTGTTTCTCTGTAATGCTGTAGGGCTTTGGTTTTATTGGGTTGTGGTTTGTGATTGTGGTGTTTTTGGTTGCTTGATGAGATATGCGTTTATAATCGGATTTGGGTTTGGTTGTCTCGGTGTATTGAGTTTCTCAGCTTTGAAAAGTTGTATGCTTTTTGTTGAAAATGTGTCTTTTTTATATTGTTTTTTCTTTTTAATTCAATTATTGAAAATTGTCTGTAAATATTAGGTTTTGTTTCTTTTTATGTTTACTACCAAGGAATTTTGGTGTTAAATATGTGGGAATTGATGAAGTGTGATCATGATGAAGTGAGGTACTTATTGTATTTTGATGCTTAATTTTATCTGTAATCAATAATAACTCGTATTTGAAGATGTATGCATACAGTTGTAGATTGCATTCGTTGGATATAGGCATTTCCAATATGTTTAATGTTTATTACATTAGGGAGATTGCATCAGTTTGTGGGTTGGACTCCCATTCTTGGTTCTACTGAATTTGATGTTGGCCTTTCGCTTTCAAGGGAAATTGGTCATTAGACAGTAGAGTATCTAACAAGGTTCAGTTTTTTGGTGGCTGGCTGTACCTTGAAAGGTTAAGATGCCAATGACTTTCATTCAAAGGAGACACATCAGTTTACGTGTCTCTGATTTGTGACCTCAATGATGTGATGTTTTGAAGGAGGCAAGCAGAGATTTTGATCACGTTCTTCTCCACTCACTTCTTAACTGTTATTTCTCTATCTCGTGGAACATTTCTATTTCCAAATACACTTTCAGGTGGTTCTCAGTTAAACTTCCGGTGGTATGTTTTAGGAGCTTTATGCAATTACATTAGATCAAAGACTAGACAATAGTTACTTCTTGGAATGTTGGCTACCTTGCCGTCTTTCAAGAATTTTAGATAAGAATGGGAAAATTTGAAGATGTGACAGATGTTAACGAGTTTTGGAATGGAACTTCTAGCACAGTCTTCTTGTGGCTTTCTGTTACTAAATATTTAGGGAGCGATCGTTTTGGGTTTTGGGACAAATTAAGGTTCTGCGAAGGTGGTTGTTATCTTGTTTGTTGAAGAGTAGACTGCATCAATCATTTATTATTGACCTGTTTTTTCTCTTGTGAGCTTTTATGGATTACAACTTAATGATATTTTGTGGTTTGATAATCTGTTGCAGATTGCATCAAATTGCATTGGGAGCAAAAATGAATGGGCTTTTCCCTTTTATATTGGGTTTCATATTGGATAAATAACTTTGCTTTACACAGTGGATTAGATGGATGAAATGCTCGAGGTTGATGGGATGGCTCATCCTGCAGTTGTAGATGACAGTGATGTTGACCCTCATGAAGGTGAAATTAACACTGTCGAAGATTCTGCACTTCATGATGAAGATGGAATCATCGAACCATATGTAGGCATGGAATTTGAATCTGAAGGCGACGCAAAGACCTTCTATGATGAGTATGCTCGACGCTTTGGTTTTAGTTCAAAACTTGGCCAACTTAATCGTTCTAAATCTGATGGAACTATAATTGCTAGAGAATTTGTATGTGGTAGAGAGTGTTCAAAAAGAAAATCTGCTGATAGCTGTGATGCAATGCTTAGGATAGAGTTGAAAGATCAGGATAAATGGGTTGTCACAAAGTTTGTAAAGGAGCATAGCCATTCTACTGTCAATTCTAGTAAGGTGCATTATCTACGGCCTCGCAGGCATTTTGCTGGTGCTGCAAAGACCATGACTGAACCTTATACTGCTTCAGTGGGTGTTCCCAGTGGTGTCATGTCTGTATTAATGGACGACAACCGTGTACCTGCAGAGAAAAATCGTGGAGTTAGGACTACATCTCAAGCAGAAGCGAACCGGTCACTTAATAACGCATCAACTATGAACTATGCCATCCGGAATGCTGGTCGAAAGAGGACACTGGGGAGGGATGCTCAGAATATGCTGGAATATTTTAAGAAAATGCAATCTGAGAATCCTGGATTTTTTTATGCAATTCAACTTGATGAAGATAATCGTATGGCTAATGTTTTTTGGGCGGATGCTAGGTCTAGAGCAGCTTACAGTCATTTTGGTGATGCAGTTACATTGGACACAATGTACAGAGTAAACCAGTTCAGAGTTCCATTTGCTCCATTCACTGGAGTGAACCATCATGGGCAGACAATTTTATTTGGATGTGCTTTACTTCTTGATGAATCCGAGGCTTCTTTTGTTTGGTTGTTCAAAACATTTCTAACAGCAATGAATGATCGTCAGCCTGTGTCAATTACCACTGATCAAGACAGAGCCATACATGTAGCTGTTGCTCAAGTGTTTCCAGAAGCCCGACACTGCATTAGCAAATGGCATGTCTTAAGAGAAGGTCAGCAGAAGTTAGCTCATGTATGTCTCACACATCCAAATTTTCAAGTTGAACTTTACAATTGTATCAACTTGACTGAAACTATTGAGGAATTCGAGTCAGCTTGGAATTGTATCATTGAAAAATATAATTTAGGAAGAAATGATTGGCTCCAATCATTATATAATGCACGTGCTCAATGGGTTCCTGTGTATGTGCGTGATTCCTTTTTTGCTGTTATATCTCCCAATCAAGGATATGATAATTCCTTTTTTGATGGATATGTGAATCAGCAGACCACATTACCATTGTTCTTTAGGCAGTATGAAAGAGCTTTAGAAAATTGGTTTGAAAAGGAAATTGAAGCAGACTTTGATACAATGTGCACTACACCTGTATTAAGGACACCATCTCCTATGGAGAAACAGGCAGCAAATCTTTATACGAGAAAGATTTTTGCAAAATTTCAAGAGGAGCTTGTTGAAACTTTTGTCTATACTGCAAATCGAATTGAAGGTGATGCAGTTCTCAGCACTTTTAGGGTTGCTAAATTTGAGGATGATCAAAAGGCATATGTTGTCACATTAAATTATCCTGATATGAAAGCTAATTGTAGTTGTCAAATGTTCGAGTATTCAGGCATTCTTTGCAGACATGTATTAACTGTCTTTACAGTAACAAATGTACTTACATTACCAACTCATTACATCTTGAAAAGATGGACAAGGAATGCAAGGAGTGGACTTGGATCAGATGAACGTGCTATTGAGTTACATGGCCAGGAGTCTTTATTGTCAAGGTACAATAATTTATGCCGAGAAGCAATCAGGTATGCAGAGGAAGGGGCGACTGCTCCTGAAACTTATAATGTTGCGATAACTGCACTTAAAGAAGCGGGGAAAAAAGTAGCTATTGTCAAGAAGAATGTAGCAAAAGTTGCACCTCCTAGCTCTCAGGTCAGTGGGGCTGGCTATGATGAGAGGAAGACCTCAGCTTCAGCGTCAGATACAACCCCACTGTTGTGGCCTCGTCAAGATGAAGTTATGAGACGATTTAATCTTAATGATGCTGGTGCTCCTGTCCAATCCATCACTGATTTGAATTACCCGCATATAGCTCCTGTGACCCTTCACCGTGATGATAATCCTCCTGACCACATGGTTTGTTTATTTTGTTTTTCTTATTTCTTGGTTCAGAACTGTGAACAGGAGTAAAAGTTTCTAACAATGTCCTTCGGTGTAGGCTGTTCTTCCTTATCTGAAATCAATGACTTGGGTGATGGAGAATAAAAATTCAACCACAGGAAATAGAGTTGCTGTTATCAACCTGAAGGTACTAAAAGGAACATATGATTCTCTTTTACTTTAGACATCCTGGGCTATGATTTCAAATAACTTTCAAGAAGTTATGGTTTCTTTAGGTTGCCTATTCTGATCTCATTTGTTTCACCTAGCAGTGATGCGGGGTGCTACTCTCACAATTCAAAACTTATTTGAAATTCAGTGTCCTGCTAGTTATAATAAGGTTCTGTATTACCTTTTGTAGCTGCAAGACTACAGTAGGAGTCCTTCTGCAGAATCGGAAGTCAAGTTTCAGCTCTCAAGGGTTTCATTGGAACCAATGTTGAGGTCAATGGCTTACATCAGCGAACAGCTCTCAACACCAGCTAACAAGGTCGCCGTCATCAACTTGAAGGTACGATACTGAATGCATGTAATTATAAATTTACCTGATTTTTATGTCTCATAAGGCTGTTAGGTTCTAGTAATTGGAACACTCCATGGTCTCTTGTTAAATGTTAGCAACAGATCCATATTTTAGAAGCAGAGGATAAGTAGTGCTCCGTTATTCATGGTTGGTGGGTGTTTACATGACTCTTAGAGTTCTGGTGACTCTTATGTATGCTATACAGATTATTATTTTACTTATAAATGCCTTCTGGTGACTCTTTCCGAATATTATACCAATTATTAATTTATTATTTTACTCATAGATGCTTGTTCTGAAATTCATTCTCTCAGCTTCAAGATACTGAGACAACTTCTGGGGAGTCTGAGGTTAAGTTCCAGGTCTCTAGAGATACATTGGGTGCGATGCTAAGGTCAATGGCCTACATTCGTGAGCAGCTTTCAAATGCTGTGAGTATTTTGGCCTAAACCTTTTCTTTTCCTTTCCTTTCCTTTTGGTTGCTAGTGTTCAGATTATCACGACCACTGTTTTTTCTGATTTTTCTTTTTTACATATATATATATATATACGTTCGGAGTATATATACGTTCCGCATGTATACTGCGATATCTTGTTGGATCCCGAAGGGGGATGTACTCTGCAATATTTTGAGATCACTTGCTTCTCTGGAAGTTCAGAAAGGAGAAGTAGAAATTCTTGGTCCATATAGTGAACTTATGAAAAAATTTGTTGGTTGGACATGGTCCTCTAATATTGTTGCAAGCACTTTGGGATTCTGGTGTCATCTGAAAATATGTTGCATCTTTGTGACATCTTAAGTAAAGCACCATTTTGAAATGTCACTATATTTGCAAAATTTAATTAAAGTATGGTTAGGACTTAGTAGGGATGTGTGCATCCATCATCGCACGCGCACAATTTTTACGATTAAAAAAAAAGGTTGCTACTTGCTAGGATTACGATTACATAAACAAGGCAGATACGATATTGTTTGTGAAAACATAATGTAGCCAAAGCCAAACGAGTATCTAGCTTGCTAACCTTCTTGGAAACTTCACTTTAATAGCCATGCATTTTCATATATTTTCTTGATAAAAGATCCAAATCCTATCAAAATAAATAACTTTTAATTGAAGGAGAACTAGTTCCAAACCCAGTAAGTATGAAAGGGGTTACTAGAATACTCTCCAATATCTTGAAATCAGTTTTTTAGAACCTTGATTGACTCTTTTGTTGTTTGTGTGTGAGGCCAAGCATGTGAATGCATTTTTTTCCTACTATAAGGTATGTTGAATTTATGAATTGTGCTTTTATTTGTTCTTATTTGCATCCCCACTTATTTGGCAGGCTGAAATTCAGTCAGAACCCCTCCCAAAAAAGCAACGAAAGTAAGGACCTCATCGACACCTGCACGTTTTATATCCTATATTTCTGAAACCTACCAACGATGATCCCGAAAATGCTTGCTAAATCAGTCGAAATCCAAGAATGTTTTCTCCCCCTTTTCTCTTCTTTTTAGTCTAGGCTAGTCACATTTCCCTCTGTAGATGTACATGTAACACTAGATTCAAGCATCCAATGGTCCTAAGAGTCATCTTATTAGGGTCAGTCAAGGACCATTGTATGATGCCTCCAGCAATAGGATAGCTCCATTAATTATGCTTGTTTTCTTCTCATCTCCTAATTATTCTCGGAGACTGCTGGCGACCTCCGGCATTTCGGTTGCTGCTATAGAAAGTGAAAGGACTGTCATTTTCCATTCTTATTGAAGCTGCTCGACTTGTGACTACCCCGCTTTCGGTGCAACCGAGTTTGAACTTTCAGCTTGCTTGCTTTCTACTGAGGAAGGGTAAAATTGGAGATCGCATCAATCCGAATCCGAAGGATCTTATACTCACCCGAGTCGCTAACAAAGGTTTTTCCAACCCTGTTTTTTACTTCTGCAAAGAGGGTCACCATGTATTGTATATAAGGGTCTCATTGATATGTCTGCTTCAAATGTGATAATAAGACTACAATTGTTGTGCTATCTTGTCATTTCCTTGTTGGGGCAATAACTTTTTGTTTAGACTGATTTTTTTCCCTCTCATTAAGGCATTGATAAAGTAAATTGTAGATGCAGATCATTTGATTCATTTAAAATTCAATTAAAGCCAGAATGAAGAGATTTAAGAATATATGTATATATATATTCCTTCCACTCAGGTAGCCTAAGCCTTAGACAAACTTTCTTGCCCCTTATATTTTTAAAAAATAAAATATAAGGTGATTCATATATTGAACTTAGGAAATTACTCATCTATTGACCAATTGAGCTTGTATTTGATTGGGAATTTGAAATTGCAACAAAAGATTAGGAGTGTGTTTGGTAAAATTCATTTTCTTTTTATAGAAAAAGTTAATGTGATCAAATAATTTTGTTAAATTGAAAGTGTGTAAAGGTGAATAGTATTAATAAAAGAAAAAAAAAAAAACCTATACAATGAAAAAAAAAAAAAAGTACATCACAATTAATTTGACTTTACATAAAATAATCAATCGTGAAGTAAAAAAATTAAAATAATAATAATAATAAATAATAATAAAACATGTTATCTAGTGGAGAAAAAATTTTGGTTTCTTTCGAAACAAAAGTGGTACCGAGGAAAAATAGATGCTCTCCGATAAGAGAAATTTTTCAATGGAAAATAAATTCTTCAATTTGTTGTGATTTGGATTAAATTGGTCATTGATTTTGTTTTTAAAAATCTCAATTTCATTAATCAAATGGAAGGTTTAAAAAAAATAGCTAGGTCTCAATTGGTGGGTACATCAAAATTGACATAATATTATAAAAATAACAACCAAATCATTACTTTCAACCACAAACACTATTTACACAACATCTTCGTAGAATACAATTAATCATCGTAGTCATTCAATATCCAAAGGTGAAGAGTCCTGTCAATCATTTTGTACTTTTTTAGAATCCAGAAGAATTCAGATATCAGAAATAAAAAAATATCGTTAATAGATAACACAACGTTGTTTAATAGAAAGAATGATATATCCTCTTTCAAGTTGTATCACGTGTTTCCATTATTTCGAAAGCAAAATTAAAAAACAATCAAAACAACCTTTTATCTTTTTGAAAATAGACTAATTTTTGGGTTATTTTGAAAGTAAGTATATCGGACATGTTTTCATTGTATTTTTTATTTTTTAAAACATAAAAACCAAAGCAAATCACAGACTAAACCGAACCTAAATATTTTGTTAAAGTTTATAACCTCCAAGCTCAAAAGAAAGAGAGCCTCCAAAATTACTCAGAGTGAAGTGAATATTGTAGTGTAATATAATTGCCAAAAGAAGAGATAAAATGGTTGTTAATTTACCCTTAGATAGCTTTCCTATATTATACAAAAGTTGATTTTTAGGTGCTCTCACATCTCATTTTTTTCTCTTTCTTTCTTTTAAGTTGTTTTTTCTTATATATGAGAATGAATACCGAAGTTTTTTTTTTTTTTTTTTTAAACTATTGCTTGTTTTTGTTTTTTTATTTGTAAAAATAGGAATAAATGTAGTTGAACTTTCTCCTATATTCATGTCCACTTCATCCATCTACTTTTGAAGGTTTCAATTTTAAATAATTGGAATAATAATTTTATAGTGATTGATAATTAAAACCATACTCACAAAATTTGAATGTGAAAAAATGAAGATTAGAGCATTGTTGCTTTTTTCATATGAAATTATATCATATTCAATCAGATTTACTCTTCCATAACATTTAGATAAAAATGACAGAAGAAATGGTGAAAATTCTCACAGTTGAAAAAACTACATATTTTAATAGATTTTAAGATGTATTTGGATTAAAAAATGGAACAGTTAAAGACTCGATTATTATTGCAAATACTATCAACTTTTATTTAATTTGAGATGGTATTGAACATAGCAAAATTTACTCTTTCCACCATTTGCAAAATAAATTGAAACGACATATTTTCACAATCATCAAAACTAATCATTTGAAGCTTAAGGTAGCATTTGGCTAGGTACAATTGTGTTATGGTTTAAAAAAACAAACAAGAACTTCCATTGAGAAAGAATGAAAAAAAAATACAAGAAGCCAAGTACTAGGAACCACAAGCATACATAAACCAAGCTTCCTTAAAAATAATAGCCCAAGACCCAAACAAGGCCATGTCCGATGGGATAAGAAAATGCTCCAATTCAAGAGAATAAGACCTAAATTACATGACAGAATAGATAAGGCACCAATTACCCTTTACGTAGCAAAAGACTGAATCTCTTCCCCTAATCACTCCACACACCTAAAAGTTCTATTATTTCTCCAAAACCAAATGTCCCAAAAAAAAAATTGCAAAAAGCACTACAATCATCTATTTTGAGACATACACTAGTGTTAGTTAAAAAAATAACAATATTAGTGGTCAATCTGAATATAATTAAGTAGATAAGACACCAATAACCATTCCAAAAGGTCATTGATGCAATAATTGCATCAAAATTCTAATTCTAATTCATTGATATAGCACACCAGGATGCAAAATAAAAGCTAATATATATATATATATATAAATTTTTATCTTTAATCTATTACCCCTTTATGTATTGTATTAATTTTTTTTCCAATCAAACCGTTAGAAAGATGTTAAAAGATACCTGGAAATTCAAATGATATAACTTGACATTACACTGATAGTCACTTCTTGTGAAACCACTGCCATTAACAATTAAAAAAAGAAACATAAACAAAATTCACCTAGTTATCTTATCACCACTCAGACCAAAATATGGAAACAAAATTCAAACACAAAATCTTAAACAACTTTATAATAGATAGAGTGAACAACTTTCCAGTCTACTCATACATGTCAATTGGGAGGCTGCCTGGGAATTGAATATTCTCTAAACATCATCCTAACATTACAATCTTTACTGTTAGAAAGTTCATAAAACAAGATTTAATATCCACAATTTTATTAATAGTTCTTGCTCGACCAAAATCGACTATAATAGAAAAATATAAAAATAAAAAAGGGATGCACACTCCTAACTGCAGAAGAATTGAGTTCTACGATCCGAAAGACGGGAATTTTTTTGCTCAATAACATCTCTTACCTTTGGGTCGAGTTCGTTCTAATCTTCACTAAGAATACAGACAGTAGGCAGAAAAGAGTTAGACGAATGCACAATTCCCATGAAGGTACTTGAACTTGCCCACAGCCAGAATGTGATCAACTCATAGTTCAGTTCAAACTATGGGGGGTGAAACAAAGCAAACCTCTTCAGCAACAAGAAGAATTTCAAATTTCAAATTTCAAACAGTGACCAGTATAAATTCGTACCAGTTCTGGAGTTGCATTCCCCCCTTAGAAACATGAGCGGGCCTCTAAACTTTGCCGATGCCAAGTATATCTACAAGCTTCTATAATCTATTACAGTGACTTCATCCTCGGGTGCATCTAGGTCTTGATAACTGCATGATATTTGCTGTTAGTTATACAACAGAATGAAAAACTTCACAAGTTGCAGGATGATCCTGCAAATAAATCTATATCAAGAAGCATTGAAGCGTGTGTTTGAGAAATGTAATTATTTTCAATGCGCAGCCTGATGGCGCGTCAGTTGGTTGCTTAATTTCTATATCTAGTGATAAAACACTGAAGCTTCAAAAGAGTAATGTAACCTATCCTGATTCAGAATAAGGATAAAGAACATGGCTCGCGGCGAGGGTAAAAACCAAAAGGAAACCAAAAAAAAAAGCTTATGAATCCCCAACAATGATCCATATAGATCCCATAATTTTCCTTCACACTTTTTTATCCACAAGGGTATTGTTTTTAAGTTGAATTTTATGAACTGCAAATAGAAATTTAAATTAAGCTGCCCAGTCGGTCTACTGTACCTGAATACAACAAAAGCAAGCCTATGAAAGCAACATTACAAAAGGGAAAAAAGAACCAAATCCAGTGGTAAAATCTGTACAGGAGTTATACCTCCGTATTCGACGAGGATCCTGCCGAAAACCTGGAGATAGGGCAAGAATTGGAGCAGATCCACCTAATTGAGGTCCTGGCCTTCCATTTCTACCACCACCCTCAAAAGGGGGTGGACCTCCTTGTTCCCGCAACATTCTCATTGCAACTTCAGGTGGAGCAGGGACGAAAGGTCCTAATGGACTGCAATAAAACATAACATGTAAGACCACCAGGAACGCCGAACGCAAAGGGTACAAAAGAGCTGAGCATGCCAACATACCCAGCACCAGGAACAGGCATAAGCACTGGCGGTGGCATTTCAGAGGCAAAAGGAGCAACATGTCTGCCTGGTCCTCCAAAAGTATCAAACATAGGATCATCAAGGTTTCCACCATCCGTACCATCATTTGTTGATTGGAAATCACTTGATTGTGGGTTCTCAGATCTATCGAATCTATCACCCCCATTTGCCCAATTATCGCGGTCCCTGCGATTGCCTCTATCATCCTTCAGCCGACCATCTAAATTCATCCTACGTCTCTGTGGCTTGTCCTTCTGCACAAGATAGCCTCTTGATGGATTAAAAATTTAAAAACATAATGCAGACTCTAGCGATAATAAAAGAAAAAAATATATGAGGGCACAGGGAAATACTCCTTATTCTAACAGGATAATCGCTAAGTTTGAATCAAAGAAGAAAAAGGAAAGCAAAAAAGAAAAGTAGATTCTACACCTAGTACATTGCTAGACTGCACAAATTTACATTGTCAATACAAAAAATGAGACACTTCACACTCTAACACTAGGCATAACAAAAACCTATGGGAAGAATACACCTCAGGTCCTCATTAATGAAAAATGGCCTGCTAGAGTGGAATGATGACAAAGATACCAATACATAATAAACATACCGGAAGTGATTGTTGCATAACAGGTGTCCCTCCAGGAGCATCTGCATCACTGTGAAGGATTAAGGTATTAGTCAATGGCATCTTCCATCAATAGTGAGGAAGAATTGCTATCAGAAATTTCACTTACTTCATGTAATTTTGGAAATACAGCTCTTCACGCACTTTTGAAGTCAGCTCCATCACAAGCTCTGGGTGTTTTAAGTTAAGATGCTTATGTACAAACTCAGGGGCATGAAACAGCTTAGTGCAACCCTTGGCTCCACAGCCATACTTCCATCCATATTTTTCATCTCTTATTTTACGAACATATGGATCAAAAGCTTCAAGAGCAGCAGCCTCTATTTTATCCTTGGCAGTCATTGCTTCCAACGGATCTTGACCTCTCAATCTCTCTTGCCATCGCAAGTCAAGTTTCTTCTCCCACTCATCCGCACCACCAGCCATGTTAGAGTTCTTTCCTTCCTCTCTTACATGACGAAGACCCTTAGCTTCTCTTGTCTCAACCATTCCATAGTAATCTAAGCCATGGATGCGCCAAAGATATGTGAGAAGCGTGTCCAGTAGCTCAACACCCTCCAAGCCTTTGACAGTTGTCAACCCTCGTATGATTATGACTGGACCAGAAGAGCTACCGTGTGCTTTATCCCGACCTAGTTTGTCACTATCAGAACCACATAAAATATTTTCTTCTACTCCTTTTTCAGCATCAAGTTTACGCACAAGAGCTTGAGCTTGTTCGATGTCAAATTGGATTCGTCTTGGTTCAGAACTAACAGGGTGGGCCTTAGGAGCAGCAGAAAGAAGATCCATTTCTTTTGCTGGTCCTCTACCATGACGTCTCCTTTTGCCATCATTGTCTGCTTCATCATCTGAATTTGGTTCACTAGTCTGCCCTGATTTATTTGTAGCTGCTGCATTGATCCCAGGACCTCTGCATCATAGTATAAAACAGCATTGGTTTACCATCACAGTTGAAATTTTCTGAATCCAAAGATAATTGTGGGAAGTCCAATCTTACAACTCCAGTGTTCCACTTTGCAGATCAAGCAAAAAATCCTTAGCAGTTCTTTGTGCAAGTTCATTCCTCCTTAAGACACCAACCAAATATTAGACTCAACCACAATAAATAAATAAATAAATAATTGGAAAAAAAGCCAATTTTATGTCCACTAATTTAAAGATGATAAAAATGTGAAGAAAATTAACCAAAACTATAAGAACTCCATCTTTTGGGGAAGATGATCAGAAAAAAACCTTTCGATGACAGTAACTAGGTTGGTAGGATGATATTTGTCTCTCAACCTACATAGACAAAAGATAATTAGGGAAAATAGGAAATGGAAAGGAATTTCAGATGTAAACAACAAGAAGTACCATTCTTCATCTTTATGAGAATCAAAAAACGCTTGTTTCTGAGTTGTAATATACTCAGACTTGTACTCTTGATATCTGCAATCAAAACCAAAGTTGTTTCACAAAACTAGAAAGAACTATACTCATACGATAAATTAAAAAAATCAAAAGAACACTTAGAACATACCTGCGTTCAGCTTCAGCAGGCAGTATATCATCTTCAAGCTCTTGAATAAATTGCTTGTATGTCATCAAGCCTTCTCTGAAATCACAAATTATCAACAATTCATTGAAAATAATGTTAAAAAGTTAAAGTTTGATCCAGCAACCCAATACAGTTATAAGGCAAAGTAAGACAATGAAGAACTACATTTCTTGTAATAATAAACAGTGCTGAAAATTTGGAGATACTTTGTTTTATGATACATCTTGTCTGGCAACAAGTTTCAAAACTTTTGGTAATTGTTAAATGATTATTAAGGCAGAAAGTTTGATTTATATAGTTCAACCAATACAACCTTTAAGGTTGAAATGACTCCGTAAACAAATTTGGAGTTCAACCTCCCCTCCCCCCCCCCCCCCCCCCCCCAAAGAGGAAATTGGCTACCAAGAGACACTCTCTCTTTCGTGAGAGTCGATGAAGGCACCACCCTCAAGGTGAGGGTGGAGCAAAATCTTTTCTTATTCTAAAAGTGTGATTCAGGGAAGAAGGTGGAAATTGAGGAAATCAATAGTGGCAAGTAATCAAGATTTAAAGTGAACCAAATAAATTCAGTAAAGATATACTTGTGTAACTGGTTTTTTTCTTATCTCCCTTTAAGTAAAGTCTGTTCTCATGGATGAACTATATATATTTTCAAATAAACCAACTTTCCTTTATGAATAGTAATTTCAAATTTCAATGTACAAAATAACATTTGTATAGGAAATTATACACTTCAATTAAATAGACCACAACAAAATAAAGGTAATGAGAAATCGACCAAAAACAATTTTTAAGAATAATTTCCTAAAAACACTCCCAACAAGAGATCTTTTACCACATAAATTTAGTAAAGATATATTTGTGTAATTGGTTTTTTTCCTATCTCCCTTTAGTAAAGTCTGGTCTCATGGATGAACTATATTTCCAAATAAATTAACTTTTCTTTCTTTATGAATAGTAATTTAATGTACAAAATAACATTTTTATAGGAAATTATACATACTCAAATAGACCACAACAAAATAAAGGTGTGAAATCGTCCCAAAACAATTTTTAAGAATAATGCATGCAAAATTATTGTAATTCACAAATCATCCGATCACAATTTTGATAACATGTTTAGAAATAAAAATAGAAAACTATACACCTTTAACAAGAGCACTCCAAGAGAGACAATCAAACATACAAGACCACAAGCATGTTTTTGGAGGGCATTAAATGTTGGGCGTGAAAGAAAACAAACATACATGTTTAGCGTGAAAGAAATTAAAGAATATTCAAAGGAAGCTCATTGGATGAGAGCAAAAGTTTGATGTAGCACAAAATCAAGCATCTTCTTGGAGGGCGTTATCTACATTTTCTTGTAACTACTCTCGACCTTAAGTAGTAAGACCAATTGGGTTGCTGTTTTTAAACTCCTAACAAGAATACAATAATGTTTAAGTTGCAACTGTTTGTCTATCAACAAAAAGTGTTTCTTGTTTTTTGGAAAAAAAAAATTATTATGGCCTAATACTTAGAAAGTTTGAGCCAATCCTTGAAAAATCTTCTTATTCCTCTTAATTAAATCTCCCAAAAAGTGGTCTTAGTAACATTAGTCACAAAATGTTCCCTTCAAATTTTAAAGGAATCACGAACATTAATAGACAAAGTATTTTTCATGCCGAGTAAAAACCACCCGAAGGCCAAGATAGTCAAGCATAGCCAACCATCACTGAAGTCAGAACAATAACCCAAAAAGATGGTTGCATGATCAGTACTGCCTTATCAAAATTCAAATAGATGCAATTGTGCTAGAAAGACAAGAAAAAATGGTCTCTACAGCACAATATAGATTTTTGCAAATTGGATTTCTTCCAAAAGTCAGTTATAATTTGAAAGGGCAGGGGGGGGAATGTAATTTTTCTACCACAAAGCTGCAGAAAGGAAACTCCCATCATTTTCCCTTCCAAGAGCAGGATCACCATCAATTGTAATTCAGGATTTTACACTCTTGTTTTTCATGCCATTAACAATCCACCTTTGCAGTTTGCAATAAGCACTGTTGTTATAGTTTTGTTGATTTGCTCATGATATCTCATGCAGCATAAAAAATAAATCACATGTTCAAACAGAAACTAACACAATAACCCAATGTAAGCATATCCAGAAAGATATCACAGAACCATATCAATTATGTAATAGGCCCAGCCCATAACTGGGTTGTGACTGAATACTAACCTTTGGCCAGCTCCTGCATTGAGTGCATCACCATGCCCACCGCGACTAGAATCCCAATCTGCAGAATACAGAAAAAAGAAAATAAGAAATTGGACTGGGAATACCATATCCATGACATTAGCCATCCATCTATTGAGCACTGATTCCACCAAAAAGTTCCCGACTACCAAAGACATACAAATTTTTTCTGGAAACATTTCTACAATTGTTCACACTGAAACATTTCTACAATTGTTCACACTGAAACATAATGCAAAATTGAGAGCTTAGAAGCAAGAAGATGTCGCAGTTCTAATTCTTTACTGAACTTTGAAGTTGTGGATAAACTACAGATCTCTTATATACATGGCTCACAAGCATAGGGCGCTAAACTCTGAAAAAACAGTTCAGCGGAAGTTGTTTTAACGAGTCAGTCTGCAAGTATACTATTACTAACTGCTCTTAATGTGATATACCACAGGGGGCATAGGAATGATATCACGTTAAGACAAGAGGGAAAAAGACAAAGGCGAGTCAATAATTTCTTTTTAATACTTAAACTAGAGTCTGGCATAATCCTGCACCAGAAAAGACTCCTCTCTACGATTGGATAAAACGGCTGACATCGACATCAGTCGAAGACATGGATACAAACACTATACCATCATCTCATTTTTCAAACCAAACATCATCATGCATAAGGTAAAATTTTCAAAATTTCCCATTGGCCTCATATGCAATTCAAGTATTTCATGTACCGTAACAATCACCTTCAAAAATGAAATAGACTAAGTTTGTACAAGTCCACACCATAATCATGAAAGGGCTGAGTTTAATTTATCAGTTAACAGAAACACCACCTTGATAGCCACCAGATGAACGACCAGCGTAACGGCCAAGAGATCTTTCATCAACATATCCAGGCCGGCCACGCATTTCACGGTCATATCCGCCACCATAATCATAACCAAACCTACGGATAAAATAAAATAGATAAATAAAAAAAAATAGAACATATCAATAATTAAATGACAGCCTCTAAATTAGCATTGGTCAACAGAAACGCTATCACCCATGATCGAAATACCAGAAACAAGTACCAGATGAACATTAACCAAGGAGCGTCATACAAGTGAAGCAGAGATGTACATTGTAAAAGAAAGTACAACTAAGCTCATAAAGTCAAAGGTTACGCTCGAATATTAGGGAAGGGATTAGGGTGAAGACAGGATGGGGCTTGAGAAAATACAAGATACACGAAGTAACATCTTTGATTGTTGGACCGTTAACAAAAAAATAGAAGTCCTGCAACAAATTTGTCTAACAAGCAGAGCAAAAACTATGGGATCAGCATTATTCCTCTACGAAATGGTTTAATCTTCTATGAAATGGTTTGTTCCAAAAAATTTTTGCCTATGAAATGGGGATGAACCATTTTATCTTGAAGGCCAAGTCTAAAACATTATTCGTCTCATGAGTGAGGCACTTGTTGAGTTTTAATTATTTGTTCGAAATGGCTTCCTGCGTCAATTATTGGTTCAAAGATGACCTTAGCAAATCTTAATCGTAGAATTCGAATCCCAACACCCAGAAATAACAAGAAAATGCTTTTCATTTAGAAGGAAATCGACTATAGAATCCGAATGCCATTATAATATCAACTGCAGAGAATTCAGCTCCCAATCTCCACAATAACAATTAAGCTCAACAAATCAAAACCATTCCCCACCCACTCACCTCCTATCGCCAGGCCCGAAACCTCCTCTAGGGCTTCCCTTTCTTCCATCATACCCACCATCATCCCTCCTGGAACGCTTGTAAGGTGGCGGAGGAGACCGTCTAGGAGGCGAGTGTCTACGATCCCTGTAGGGCGGTGGAGGACTAAGACTGCTCCGACGTTTATAATCCCTATCTCTATCTCTATCCCTCTCCCTCGGAGGCAGCGAAGGCGGAGAGCGATTCCGATCGTAATTATCGCCGCGTCGGTTCGGAGGACGATCGGCGTCCCGGTCGTCTCTCCTATCTCTCTCATCTCTATCCCTTCTTCTGGAGGGAGGAGGAGCGGCAACAGGCTGCTGCGGCGGCGGCGGCGAGGAATGAGGTTGCTCCTCAGACGATTTCTCTGGGCGATCACGACGACGGTCCAATGACTCGTCGGCACCGGCGGCGGCGGCCATGTTCATGACCTCGGCCATGATTTTACAGACCACTTGAAGAAGAAGAAGAAGAAGAAGATATGAAACCCTAGAACGAACCCAAAGCGTCGGAGAAGTGAGGTCGAGAAAGTCCGGAGTTTCATTCACTGATCTGACAATCGTGTGAGATTAATCCCATACGGCAGGGCGTACGTTCATTTATGGTGCTTTGCATTTTAATGACGTGGCGTCTTGTTATTGGATAAACGTGCCACGTGAGCATTGCCGAATGCATGCGTAGGACAGGGCCGTTTTCGGGATTTTACAATAAATTACCTTGCTTTTCGTTCTCCATCCTTGCCCCTGTCTGGAAAGTTCCGAGTGGAAAGTATGACCTTTTACCAAATTACCCCTCTTAGTGTCTCGAATTTTCCAAAAAGTCTCTCCCTTCCCTATTATAGTTTCCAACGAATAATGAAATTAAAATAATTGTTTTACAACAATGTATATGATCGTACCTAAAATCTTATAATACCATTAATACTTTACTATCAAATTTAATATAAATCTTTTTGTGTTTGAATGTGACGCTCAGGGGATTCGAACCTCTGATCTCATGGACGAGGGTACATGTCAATTACCGCTGAGTTAAGTTCGCTTTGGCGACGCTCAACGAGATTACATTCTACGTGTGTGTATAATGTATAATACATGAATATAGAAGCTCATACTAGAATATAGAGGTCAATCAAAACATAGTTCAATTGGTCAAGTCATATATTTTCGATCAAAATGTTAGGGTTTGAGTCCCTCGTGTTGTTGCACTAAAAAAAGGAAAAGGGAGAAAAAATAAAAGTGGAAATAGAGACAGTGACCAAGAAGAAAACAAGAGGGAGAAGTATGGCATTGATCCAAAAATCTTTTTTGAATGGATGCTTTTGATAGCAAAATAATTGAGGTATTAGAGTCATAAAGTATGTATGTTGTGCAAGAATAGGGTGTATAGACCTCTCGAATGAATGAGAACAAGCAATTATCCCTCTTTAGTTTGACATGATTCCCGAAGTATATAAGATTATTTAGACCCCGTTTAATAACCATTTGGTTTTTGAATTTTGGTTTTTGAAAATTAAGTTTATAAACATTACTCCTACCTACAATTTTTTTTTGTTTTTCTCATACATTCTTTCCATGTTTTAAAAAACCAAGCCAATTTTGTGTAAACTAAAAAAAGTAGTTTTCAAAAACTTGTTTTTGTTTTTTTAATTTGGCTAGAAATTCAAATGTGTATTTGATAAATATGAAAATCATGGTAGGAAAATTGAGAGAAAACCATAATTTTCAAAAAAAACAAAAAACGAAATAGTTATCAAACGAGACCTTAAATTTTTCATAGTTTTTCTCTAATTTGTCTCACCTATATTTGTAAACTTCCGACTCAAAATAACATTGTGTAAGAGAACAATGACACTTAGTAAAAGATCAATATATTTAAAAGGGAAAATAATTGGATTTCATGACAAATAATTAAGCATTAAATGAGTTATCACATTATTTGAAGAATGATGCTACTTTTAAATAAACCATTTATTCATTTATTAGAGTATACTTTGGTGTTATAGAAGTAAAAATAAAAAATGGAACATTCAATCTATATTAATGTCTTAACCAACGAGCACACTAATGCATTCACTATCCAGTTCGTGCTCATGTTCACCACAACAACTTTGTTTTTGTCTTTATCTTATTTTTATAAATACGAAAAAGAATCAACACACCATATACAATATCTTATTCTGACTTTAGTTATCGTTGGTCCTCTCTCTCATAACCGTTGACTCTTGTTACAACATATTTAATTGAAATATACGTTAAAGTACAAGAGCAAAGATATCAATACATAGTACATGCCAATGAAATAACAATTCTATAGCTAATATAAACATAACTTAATGTTAGGATAACTACACCTTTTCTTAGGACCCTAACCTCACATTTGTTCAACTTAAAGAAGCAATGCTATAACATACATATGTGTATTCAAATCAATAAATAATTAATACATCATAGTCTTCAAACTTTTAAAATTATTTTTATTGTGATATGTACGTATATTCTAGAACGTACGTAAAATAAATCAATTAAAATAATGTTGGGTTTTATGTCCTAAAACTCGTAGATAGTAAATGTAATGTTTGACTACTCGTTAATAAAGAGTTATTTATTTCAATAAAGCGTTTATTGATTATATGTGTATTGGTCTTGCTTAAATAATCACAAACCCAAAAAACCAAGAACCCCCATACTATATTACGAATACTTGAACTTTGTGTAGTGACATAAAAGTGGATCAAGTTCAAGTAATAGTCTAAACGGTCTATAGTACATGGATAGGGTTGGGTACCTTGTCCTGGGACACTGTGGATGCGACTCACTTTGTATTTAGTACAAACGATGTGATCCTAAATTGTTCATGTAGTGACATGTGAGTAGGGGTGTCTTGTCCAATGAGTTTGTATAAGATCGAATCGCGAGATGAGTCATTTTCACTTGATAACGTCGTTTACTAATGAAATTGATTATTTCATGCGATGACCTAGGTAACTCGATCTTAATCTTGAGCTAACTATAAACTCTTGTTTATTCAAGATCGTCCTTTGATTTGTATGGGTGAGAGTGTCTTGAGTTCGCCGACTCAATAAGCTGATAGCTGGCAGAAATATTGTTATTTTAGTCCTAAATTATTAGGCTTTTGAGTACTTTTATTGTGTTTTTATTTAGAAAATATAACGAAATTCATTATTTTGTCATAAGGAGCAAATTGTGGAATTTTGGTAAAAAATGCCAAAAAATGAGCATATCAAGCCAATCTTCAAAGGACGGGTCAAAGGGGAGCCCAAAAGTCAACAATCCAAGTGAAAATCAAGAAAAGAAAGGAAAATGCTCAAGTTCAAGCCCAGCCCGCGCGGATAAGTTCTGGAAGCGTCACAACGTCGAGACGTTGTCCCATTTCTTGTCGGACAAGTCGTGTGACGTCACAGCGTCATGACGCAGTGCCCTTAGCGTCTCAAGAGAGTGTGAAAAACTATAAAAACACTCTCTTGTAGATCTACACATTTTCAACAGGTTCTTATATTCTCTTCTTGTGGAGAAATGACATCACCACTCTAAAATCTCTCTCTCTTACCCTATGATTCTCTACTCTTGCCATAAATCAATTACCACTCATTCCAATTTCCTTCATTTTTTTTTATATGCATGTGTGTATTTTTTCTCATTCTTTTTTTCCTTTTTAAGACAGATGCAAGATTCGATCCGCGTTAACAAAATACTTGGTATTTTTCCAACCACGACGATGCAATCACAAGAAGTTTGAAGCTAGAAATTAAGAACACCAAGTGCTCCATGATCGCTGGTGTTTGAATGTCCATCAATCATAATAACGTTGTTTATAGTAAATGTTATTCTATCAGAATGAACGAAGAAATGTTAATTGTATTTGTTTTTTTCTTTTATGTTGATGATTATCTTATAGAGAAATTAAAATTTATTTTACTTTCTTTGATTTTATTTTATAATGCTTATTTTTTTTCCTGTTTACGAATAGTTTGTATCTATTTTTGTTAGTTTACTTTTAAAAATTAAACTAAAATTTTAAAAAGTTTTTCTTATAAAAGTGAAATACTCTTTTAGAATGAAATTTAAGCGTTAAAAACATTGAGACCACTAATTTAGATGCATTTATAAAATTGAAAAATAAATGGAATGTGAAAAGTCTCGTGTATATATATATATATATATATGGAAACATATTCAAATTATCTATATATATCATATAATTAATAAAAATAACATCGAAAAATAATTTTTTATACAAAATCTAGAGAACTAACAAGAATAAGAAAAAATTTATCAATTTATTTATGAAAATTAATTCTAAAATTGTTAGTCATGTCTTTAATTACATTTTTTTTTATAAAAAAGATGTCTTTAATTATAATTAATTGATTACTTCATAAAAAAAAATTATAATTAATTATAGAATTTCAAAAGTTTTGAAATTTTAATAATTATGTAAATTACTTCCAACTCCTACCACTATATAAAAAATACCCCCTTCTACTTTTTAATGAGAAATGAAAACTGTCTTCTGCAGTGTTTTTTTTTTTCTTACTCTCTTGATTGTATTTGTCTAAAATTTAAAAGTTTACCATATAAAACATAAAAGTAAGAAAACATCATTAAATTTAATATATGATTAAATAAAGATGGAAATATCACGTGTTAAAAACTAGTCTTAAAAAAATTGCATACTTTTAGGATGCTAGAGCTCACATTAAGCCAACACTAATCCCACTCTTGTATACTAAAAGGTTAAAATTGCAATACTTTTTAAAGTCCAAGGTTAAGATTGTAACTCTTATATAAGTTTGAAGTGCAGTTTTGATGGAATTGAAAGTTTTGAATCCAAGTTGATCTAACCTGACAAGATAGATTTTTTTTTTTTTTTTTTTTTTTTTTTCTAAAACAAATTAAAGTACATGAACCAATGTGAAACAACTTTAAAAGTTATAAATCTTCTTTAAGTGTTTGGAAAAAATCAATTTTGACCTCTAAACTTGTTAACTTATCATGGATTCACACATGTCATGTTTGGATAGTTTCAATATTCCTTTGAACTTGGTTCTAAATCACGCTTTATATTGGTAATCCTTTGTGATAATATTAGTGTCACCTACATTGCTAACAACCTAGTTATGCATCAATGAACGAGGAATAACAAGATCGACCAACATTTTGTTCATAAAACATATATATACTCAAATGTCAACACATAGTTTGTTGTGTTCCATCTTAAGATCAAATTTACGATCAAACGAGAAAGGACTTGCCACATCTCGATTTTAAGAGTTGCGTGTCAACTCACTTTTGTCAATAAAACGAGTCAACTTGCAGCAGGATGTTAGACTATGTTATTAATTAAGTTTTACTTGTTGAAATACGATACTTAGTGTCTCTTCGAAATGATTTTTTAAGTGTTTAAAAACATTTTTTTTTTCACTCAAGTCATTTTCTTCTAACACTTAAGAAGTCATTCCAAACATGCCATAGTTACATACAAAATTCCTGAAGTTGAATTTTGTGATTATTGTTTGGTTTAAGAATGACCTTCTACTTTTATTTTATTTTTTGTCATAGAATATTAAATTCCCCACTTATTGAAAGTTACAATTCCATTTAAGATGAGACAAATCTTTATGATAAAAGGGAAAGACACCAATTACTTTCTCAAAACTATATTGGTTGATATGTGATCTATGTAGTTATTAAATTAAAAAAATGATATATATATATATATATATATTACTCCATATTAAATTATGAATACAAATATTATAAATATTAAAAAAATTAAGTGATAAAAAACAATTATTTCAATTATTAGAAAGTGTTAATATTCTTATTTTTAAAATAACAATTACAAATAAACATGGGATGGAAGTTTTTCTCGGTGAGAATTTCATCTCGAGTTCAATTTCAATCCTTTACCAATTTATTAAAAATAAATTACAAATTTTAAGTTCAAATACACTTATACTTAAGTATAAAAAAAAAAAAAAACAAAGTATGTGTTGATGGTCGATTTTGGTCCGAGGGAACTCACCTGACCTTCACGTGTCACCAACCGTAAATTTGTAGACGAGGGGGGAAGATGTGGCCTCAAGACGGAAAACCTGCACACCGGTGCGGTGTTAGCCACACTGACTCCGATGCTTAAGTCAGAAAACGGAAGTACGAGGGCTAGAGAGTAAGAGAATAGAGTAGAGAGTTCGGACCTCTTCTTCAGTGACGAAGACGGGTATAATACCTGCTCATCCTCCTAGGGTTTCCAGGAATCTGGAGGCGTTTTGGGACGAACCAGGCGAAATCGGGGCGGCCAGAGGCGGTGTGGACCGAGCAGAGTGGATGGGACTCGGACTCGGCCGAGCCGAGGCCGAGCATGGGCCCGACCCCTTCGGTCTTGGCCTGATCCACTGGCCCGTTTCCCCGCCCGGGTCCATCTTCCAGTTTGATTTCTGCTCGATTGTCCTCGTCAACTCATTGTGTATCGGGGTGGTCCAAAATTACCTAACAGTATGTATTAAAAAGAGAGAAAATTTTAATTTAATTTAAATTATAAAAAAATACAACATCCATCAAAATAAGTATAGGCTAAAAGAAACCCATTAAAAATATATTTTATTTATTCTATATTATAAAATAAATATAATTATTATTATAATTTTTTTGACTAAATTATAAAAAATACCTTTAAACTATGGGGTATGTTTCAAAAATGTCCATGAACTTTGAAAAGTTTAAAAAATACCTTTGAACTTTGAAAAATGTTTCAAAAATACCCTTTCCGTTAAGTTTTGGATGAAAATCGTTAAAGTTTCAGTTTCAAAAATACCTTTGAACTTAAAAATAAAAAATAAAAATACCCTTATTAAAAAATGCTTATTTTTTTTCCTCCTCCCACCGTAAATTCTAACGATTTCTATCCAAAAATTAACAGCAAGAATATTTTTGAAACATTTTTCAAAGTTCATGGATATTTTTGAAACTTTTCAAAGTTTAGAGGCATATTTGAAACAAATCCCAAGGTTTTTTTTTTTTTTTTTTTGAGATGTATATTATTATAAAATAAGTATAAATATTTCGATAAAATTTGGGGCAAAAACATAACTCAGCTTACCCTAAAGCACTTGGGCGCTCTATATATATTCTTAGGAATTAGGGTTTCTGGCTGTACTTGTACCCATATCGTCGGCGTGTCGAGCAGCAGCTTTCTCATCTTCCATCATGGTGACCGCAAAGAAGACGGTGAGTTTCTTCTCCCTTTCCCCTCTATTTTCTCTTCTCCGGCGACTGGTTTCTGTGTATTCGCATTTTATTTTGATTAGGGACGAAGGGATAACCGCCGGATTTAGTGTTTTTTCTTCCGTTTTCGTCTTGTGTTTGCTTGTTTTTGAGAGGGCTGACATTTTCTTGTTTTGAAAACTTTAACAGAAGAAGACCCATGAGAGCATCAACAACAGGCTCGCTCTCGTCATGAAGAGTGGGAAATATACCTTGGGATACAAAACCGTTCTCAAAACCTTGAGGAACTCTAAAGGTAATCTATTGCTCAAGATTTCCTCTGCGTGTTATTGATCTGATCTCTAGATTTTGCCTCAATGGATGTTTGTTCGTTGTTAAGCCAGTTCTTTCGTTGGTTGGGGTTCTCTTTATTGATGTTGGGCTGATTTATCAGTGGATCAGTTGTATTTTGTTTAGGTCTAGTTTTCGCTGAAATTACTGGAAACTTTCGAATCAAAATCTGGTGATACGCCAGAAAAATGAAAATATTGTGTGCTAACGATCTGAAACCTTGTTACCTACAAGAATTCTATGCATTTACAAGATTTTCCACTCTGGCAATTCCTGTCAATTAAGATTGTTCTGGTCCTGGACATTCACTCAATCCTTGATTTGGGTACTAACTTTTGTTATTCCATTGATTGAAACTACTACAGTCACATATGTTTTTTGAGCAGTGAATCGATCCATACTTTGTAGTGTCTGATTTGCTATCCATGTTCTGGTACCCCGAGTTTTTGCCTGCGAGATTATATCTTTTATTCCTTTTTTTTGCAGGTAAGCTGATCATCATTGCCAACAACTGCCCTCCACTCCGAAAGTCTGAGATCGAGTATTATGCGATGTTGGCAAAGGTTGGAGTTCACCATTACAACGGAAGTAAGTTCCTAATCCTTTTGTTAGAGGATTAGCATTTTTTGGTACTACATTTTAACTTCTTTGACATTTAGAACAAGAGCATACATCTGTCTGCCTACATTTGATAAACTGATTCTTGGCTGTAAACTTGTTAATACCGTGCTAGAATTGTTGGATTCTTATTTCTTAGTGCCCTTTTACCTTTTAACAAAGGCACTTGCTACAGCCTACGTTTTATGATTATGTTCTTACTTTTTGACAATTTATCCTTATTCTAGGGTAGTGCCTCTTGGTTTTGCACTAGAAGTTCATTATGATGGAACAGACTTGCTTATATTAGACTTCCAGTGAACCAATCTCTCTTTTTTTGTTGTTGTCAGGCAATGTAGACCTTGGGACCGCTTGTGGCAAATACTACAGAGTATGCTGCCTCAGCATTATTGATCCTGGTATACTTTTCTACAATCCAAATTTCTATTTTTGGATAACTGCTTGCTCATAATGTTCTAATTATCGTATTTTAACGATTTTTAGGTGATTCCGATATCATCAAGAGCATGCCTGGAGAAAGTTAGGTTGCAACTTCCTCTCAGATCATAGATTTTTGTTTCAGAGTTTCTTTTTAATCCACTTGATTTTGGGTTGGAGTAGTGACGTTTTTCTTGTGAGGCATGTTATTATTTGATCGAATGGTTTCATTATAAACTCTTTTATGTACGAGATCATCTTATTCCAGAAAACTTCATATAATTATTTTGGTGTTCTAAATTACCTCAACTGATACAACAAGCATCTTTTCTCCAAATATTTAATCTAGTACAATTAAAAGGTTGGACATCAATGTTGCTGGTTCACTCTCTTTATCTTAAGTTTGTATTCATATAATCAGAATAAGAACAGAAGGGAAGAGAAGAAGAGCTTTGAACCCAATTGTTTATTCACTTTGAAACGCCATCTCTTTGTTGGTGTCAATTACTTAAGAGAGGAAATATGGAGCCTGTATTGATTTCTTCTAGTGTTGGTGGGAAAACTGGAGCCTTATCTACTTTGTTGTGGCCTTGACATAGGGAAGGAAAAACTTGAATGTTGAGGTTCATTATGAGGATGGTTAAAACTTAATAGATGAAGATTTTTATTTTTTTGATGTTTAGGGCATTGTAAATTTCAATCATATGCATTATACTTGTAGAAGGCTCAAGCTTTCCTTCCTCTGATGGGATTGGCTGGAGCAGCACTCTTGTGGAGGTGAAATTTTGCAGGCTATTAAAAAGTTTTATTTATATGGAAATATATTTTAAAGAAGAGTTCTTTTAAAAAAAATTAAAAGATTTTCTTCTAGTAAAACCAAGCATTCTCATTTTACTAATACCAAGATTTCATTTTACTAATTCCAATTTGTGCCATGAGTGATTTTTAATAGATGAACTTGTAATTGTGTGAGTCTTGTTCTATTGAATTATGTTTAGGTCAATATTGTTTAATTTTTTTTTTAACATAAGTTAAAATTAATATTGCTAATTGATGAAGAAGCTATTCATTTGAATTTGGATTCTTTGACTTCAAATTGATGAAATTTAGCTTCATTAAGAAAAAGGAAATAAATAAGCATGCTTCATGTTTGAATAGGATGGTATGATAGTTATTTATATTACAGTATTCAACTTAAATAATAGCTAATTTTTATACAACATTCAACTTAATTCAAGTGACCCATTTTGTAGAGGTGCAATGAATAAAAAACGAAAAAAAATCCTCTGAAGTAATAATCTTCTAAACTATTTATAGGACAGACATATATGATTAGATTTATAGGACAGACATATATGATTTGCAATCATATATTTTTTCAAGTGCTACAAAGGTTAAATTGTTTATTGCGTAATTGATATATATCTTCGATTAAGAGGTCAGTTTCAGGTTAAATTATTTACTGATTGATTTTTTTTAAACACAGATGAAAATTTTATAACTTTTTTTTTTTTTGTCAATTAAAACTTTGAATTTATGTCTACAAACTATTGTAGAGAGTTGCAACTATTTAAATACGTTCAGTAGCGAACTTGGAAAACCTGAAAACCAAATACCATAACAGCAACAATTTATATGAAGTTAAGAAAATTAATTTGAGCTTGTTAATGTACACAGGGCTAAGTAGAAAAGAAAGATTAACCTATAAATCACTTTTTTTTTGTTTTTTTTTTTGTTTTTGAGAAAATAAATCACACTACTTTATTAGTTACTATTGTTATTTATTTAATCTAATTCCAAATCTTTTTTAAGTCATAACCAATTTTTTTTTTTTAACAGAACTAAAATAGGAACATTACTTTAAGAGTTTTTTCAAAATTGAAAATACAAACAAAGAAATTATTAACAATCAAATTTACTTTTTTATATTTAAAATTTATCAAATTATTTTTATTTTAAAAATAAAAAGATAAGAGAAAAGGAAAAAAAAATCAATTTTAACCCCTGAACTTTGCAGATTGTAGCAATTTTAACCATAAACTTTCAGTTTTAGCAAATTAAACCCCAAACTTAATAAACTGTATCAATTTGAACCTCCGACTTGCACAAATGTTGCAATGTAGACATTTTGTCAACTTTTCATTTGAATTGCTATTAAAATATGTAATTGACAATTTCTTTTTATTTTTTTTAATTCACATTGCATCTAAGGTAGTGTTTTGTAAGAAATTTGTTGGAAAAACTCTTTAAGAAATCAAATATCTCAGACAATTCTTCTCATTATTATATATATAAAAAAATCACAGAGTCATTGACAACAAGAAAAATCTAGCAAATATGAGAAAGAAAAAACTCATAATTTTTTTATTTCCGTTTCCTAGATTTGTACATTCTTCTAATTAGCAAGAAAAAAACATTAAAAGAAGGAAAAAGAATCTCACAAAGTTCTTAGCAATAAGAAAAAAAATCCGCGAATATTTGAAGATAAAAAACCTTCAAAATTTCTTTGTTTTCGTAATCTTAAATAGTAGCAAAAAAAAAAAAAAACTCTCATAAAATCCTCAACGATGAGAAAAAATCATCTAAAATAAAGTTTCTTCAATATTTTATTTATAAGAAACCAATTCAGATACAATGTGAATTAAGAAAAAAAAAATAATCAATTACCTGCGGTGGTTCAAAAAAAAGTTAACCAAAAGTATACATGGTAACAGTTATGCAAGTTTAGGGTTAAAATCGATACGATTTGATAAGTTTGAGGTTCAATTTGATAAAATTGAAAGTTCAAAGTTAAAATTGATACAACGAGTTTATGGTTAAAAATGATTTTTTTCCTAAAAGAAATTATCAGCAATTTATTTATTTATATTTACATTTAAAAAAAAAATACAAAACGAAAGCAAAATCGATGAAGGCTCAGATATCAGAGTTATTACTTCGAATTGTTTCCGATGGGGAAATCTTTCATTTTCAGTGTTAGATCTGTCTCAGATTCCGTTCCGGCGAGTTAAAATCCTACCGAATTAGCGAGATTCGCGATTTTTTCTTCCTCCGGCGAGGGATTTTGCTTAATTTCGGAGCCAAATGGAAGGTTTTACTGCAGAAGATCTGTCCACAATCGGAGGAATTGCGACGGTGTCGCTTCTGCATTCCTTCATTCCCACTCACTGGCTTCCTTTCTCCGTCGTCGGCCGCGTCCAGAAATGGACTCTCTCCAGGACTCTCCTCGTCAGTACGTTTTCTCCAACCGATCGCATTTCTTAGATCTCTTAGTTTCGCTTTTGTTTCATCATCCACTTCATTTATCGTTCTGCGAGTTTCTCGGAAAATCTGTTTGGATGTTGCTCTGAGTAGGTTCTGTGACGGTGGCTGTAATTCGAGGAAGATTGCTAATACTGGACTGGATTTATCAAAATGCAGTTAAATTGTTGTTCTAGCTCAATCTTGTCTGGTGTTACTGTGACAACGTTGTCTTAATTTGCTGGTAGTTTCGCTGGAGCGATAGCTCTTAGTGCTTTCTTTTGAGGATTAGTGGCTGTAGAGGAGGGTTTTATCATACGAACTCATAATCTAATTGTGTGATCTGACGAACTATATATCTTTATTCGCGGAGTTGGTCTTTATCATCATTTTTTCTATCATATTTACAGAATGAATCCCTATAATATGCTTATCTTTCTGCTGCTGTTGATACGCCGTTTAACGTGGTATATATATTTTTTTGTTGATCTCGATGTTTACTGAACTGTCCTCTAGATCTAAAATAACGATACAACTTAATATGTATTTTTAGGGTATGAATGTATTTGTTGTTGCACGGTGCCAATACTGAACTAGTTTGGACTTTGGTCAGTTGGAGATTTGATTTCTTGTTAATTGATTAATCTCAGAGCCCCATATTGGAATTGGATTGTAGACTATAATGATAAAGAAACGTGCAATTTTTTTTTTTTTTTTTTTTAATAAAAAAATTTAGAAACCTGCACTGCACATGTATTTTGTTATCTTACAACTGGAAATCTTATATTTAGATGCATGTTTGATTTTGCAGCTGCCTTTGGAGCAATTTTGCATGTCATATCTACTTCACTTCTTGGAATAACAGCAATCACAATGGCTAATACAATTGCCGGTGAAGAAACTGTGCACAAGCTAGCTTCTCTTTTGCTTATAATTCTTGGAGGTTGTTATGCTCTATTGTTTATGACTGGAAGAGGTAGTCATAGCCACTCCCACAACCAACCAATGGAGAAAATGGCTGTTGCTGGTCTTGTCCTCGTGCCTGCTTTGTCGCCCTGTGCAACCACTCTTCCAGTGTTTCTTGCTGTTGGAAATTCATCTTCCATGATGGTGCTTGCTATCATAGTGCTGCTATTCAGGTATCAATTGTATAGACATAAAACTCTCGTCTGCTGTACATTAGGCAACCTGTTTTTCCCCCCCTTTTTTTTAAAAAAAAAACTTTTTTGAGGAGAAAACCAACTTTTGTAAAGAAAATGGAAAAAAGGAAACTGAAGCTACCTAGAAAAACAATCCCCAAGTCAACCAGGGGCTACACATAAAAGATACAAGACAATCGTTAAAGAGATTAGTTTTATTGGCGTTTGCCTAAACAGAAACATTAAAAATTGTCAAAGATCACACTTCATTTTAGAAACTAATCTACACAATACTCTGTTTCTGTTCCTTCTTTTCCACCATATGTTAGGGAAGTAAACACCAAATTGCCATGAAGCTTTTCTTTGTTGCAAAAAGGTGGACACAAGAAAACTTCAATCTAATACTGGTTTCTCTGGGGAGGAGCAAATGAGAAACGAAAAAGTCCACAGAAGTTCTCTCCAAATCTGTCGGTAGTATGGACAAAGCCATAAGAGATGACCAGTATCTTCAGAACTTTGCGTATATAAATTATATATACCACTAGAGACAAAGTGCCATAGAATATTTTTCAACGAAATATTGGTTTTGATCCTGCCAAGAGCAATGAGGGAGAATCTATAATTTTCTTTGGAAATTTGGACTTGGTAATTTATGAGGGAATGCGAAATGGCTAAAAAGATGGTTGTAAAAGAAGATTCAAGAGGACGCTAAGATCCAAAGACGACTAGCTCTCCCTGGTTGGAGGTTAATTCCCTGTAAAGTACTTGGGGGGGAGGGGGGGGGGGTGTGGAACCGTCAGCCTCTCTATCTAAAATGAGGTAAATAGAAGTTCAAAGAAGAACTCTCTCACTGCTACGGAAACGTCTTTTGCTTGAGAAATCACATACATGCAAGGAAAACAGGATTGAAGGAGATATAGCCCAATCAAATATGCTCCAGAAGCGAATGTGAGTGCCCTCCTCAACTGAATATTTTAGGGATTTAAGAAAAGTCTAAAAGACAAGTGGGAGATAGCTTAGAATTTCAAAAAGTATTAGTGGACACCACACCCACATCCCAACTAATTAGGTGGAGCCCATACTTGCGATAATTTGATATCAAAGTGTGTGAAGTTTTGGAGGAAATGCCACAATCATCTGTACATTATGCGACTGTTGAGAGCCTAAAAGAAAGTTGGCATGCATTCTGACAAAATGTGGGGGTTACATATTGGCATCTATTGAGATTCTTTTTTACTACTGAATTGTGATATATATATATATATATAGTAAGAACCAAGCTTTCATTGAGAAAAATGAAAGAATGCATTCAAAAAAGAAGCTCCAAGATACCAGAGTCTGACCCCCTAACTACAAAAAAAAATAACTCCAATCCAAAAGGAAAAGACAAAGACCAGTGGCCGACACCCACAAGAGGGTGTTAAACCTTTCCAACTTCCAAACCTCCTCACCCGACTTCTCGAACCCCTCTAAAAAACCTATGGTTCCTCTCAAAACATATCAGCTGAAGGCTGAACACATCCATAAAACTAGAATGAAGATAGCCTCCCCTCTCTTGGCCGCACTTTCTCGTCATTAGTAGATTTACCTTTAAACTGTAATCACAAACCATTGTATATCTACTTTCAACTGATTTTTGCTACTTTAATTTGTCATTATTGCTGATATACATCAATGATAACTATTTAGATGAAGTGGGAAGGTCAACCGTGCAATCACTTGACTGAGTGTCTTCTGTTAATTTGAACCTGGGATAGTAGCATAATTTGTTGGTGAAAGTTCTACTTAATTGTTTTCAGTTCCAGTCTTTTTTCGCCCTGGAATGAAATTTTAGGCTGGCTTGATTTCTGAACACTAGTTGGACACTTGGACTTGATTGTTGCCTTTAAGTTTGGCATATTGATGTAACTGTGATGCTTGAGAAGGAGCCTAGTTTATTTCACAACATTCCAAGTAATTGATCACAAAGCTTGATTGATTTCTGTTTGCGTTAGTTCAGCTTCAAAATTTAATTAGTTATTAACCTTCGAATGCCTTGTTTAGACTTTAAAAGACCATTCATGATGGCATATTTAGAATGTAGCTTTTCTTTACATTCTTTTCATCTGCCCTTGTATTCTTTCATTGATTCCCTTGTATTCTGTGATATTTTCTCAACAAAAGGTTTGGTTTTCTCATTATATATATGTGTGTATGTATATGTATATGTATATCTATGTATATATATAGAATGCAGCTCTAAATCTTAAGATTTATTTCATTGATACATAACTTGGCTCTCTGATTTTGGATTTGCAGCACAATAACTGTGATGACTTCGTTGGTGGCTCTATCATTCTACGGCGCCAGCCAGCTCAAGTTCCATTGGGTCGAACGATACGACAAACTTCTTGTAGGTTCGGTGCTGTGCGTGGTAGGTATTCTGACACTCATCTTTCACGACCACGAGCACGACCACCACGGACATGGGGGTTCCATAGGAGACAATTTGCACAGGAAAATTATTACACTTTGAAGATTTATCTTGTGTTATGCTGCAGATACTTACTTTTTTTTTTGATCTTGTGGGAAATTTCAAGACTGACTTTGAACCCTGTATTATATGCACCAAGTGGGTTTATAAGTCAGTTTCCTGCATTCCTTTGTCGCCATTTTGTCACATTTAAGAATCTTTTCATGTGTGATTAAATCAATAGAAGGTTAACGTCTCACTTCAACACTTGCATGCATGCATGCTGTTCTTTGAAGGTGTCTGCATTGGTACTTTGACTTGTCGATCGAACCCAAACTTTGTGCTTTTTAGTCTCTAATGTTTGAGTGTTTTTTAATTTAACCCTTATGATTTTAAAAGTTACGATTTGATCTTAATTATGGTTTTGTTTTTTTTTTTTTTAAAATTTTTTTTTAGAGAATCTTGTTAAAAAATAATATATGTAGTCCATAACATAGAATGATTTACTAAATAATATACCAAAAATATATGCAACTAAATATTATTAGTACTGGAATGAAAAAAAAAAAAAAAAAAAAAATACACAAGGTCATGTGCATTTTTCATGACTTTTTTCTACGTAAAAATATTAAAAAATTATGCAATCATATTCTAATTGCAGAAAGGGTCAAAATATTTAGATGGGGATTCCAACTTTGAGATTTAATTTACATGGTGAAATTGCTCTTTTACTTCATGTGAAGTTGACAAGTAAATATAAAATAAAAACAAATAAAATAGATGGATTATGGATTAGGGGGAGTCATTTTTCATATAGCTCATTTCATAATGTCAATGATAGTAATGAAAATACCAATTATTGAAAAACTTTAAGTTTCATTGACAAGTTGATTAATAATTAACAATTTGAGTTGTAATAATTTTTTTTAGGAACAATTTTCAATTTTTCTGGTGGTTTATGTTGGTGTTTAAACTTAAAAAGAAACACTGTATAGAAAAATACTGAAAATTATATTGATGTTGAGTTGTTTGACATATAAATGATCATATTTTTCTTGGAAGAAGAAGAACGGTAGTACCAAGGACAATAATATAGGTTCATTCACTACAGAAGTTTCTCGCTCAAGTATTGAGGTTATTGACGTTGAAAAGTATTTTGAGGAAAATGGTAGACTACAATCCATTCAAACGCGAGATATCGATTTTTTAATTCAAAATTTGATTTCGATCTACCAAAACACAAGTTTGTATTAAAAAGAAGAAAAAAAAAAAAACAATAACTCAAATTGAAGTTCAATACCAAATATCTAATATCTCTCAAAAGTTTGACACTTCTCTAACAACTACTTAAACAAAACATGACAATGATCTCAAGAAGAAATCTTTAACCTAAAAATTCAATAATTTCTTCTTAGTGATTTGATTTGATTTGAAGCAGGCAAGAGGTACAAGAGGTTGACTTCTTCTTAGTTGACTAATGTACCTTAGAAAAATTCAATCATTTAGATTTAATATAATGCCTTGATTGGTTTAAATAAAATCCAAGTGGGCTAAGATATTAAATGACCAAAATATAAATTAACTTTGAATTGGTATATTGCTAAAAATTTAAAAAAGAAGAGTTACAATTTGATTCACATCTAGCCTAAGTAGAGTAACTTATGTATATTGGGTACGAATATAAAGCACTGTTGGTAAATAAAATTATACCCGTGAAATATTTTGTTCAATTGTGATTGTCACATCATGCCAAATCAACTAACATTTATTTAATAAGCATGTCTGGTTAGTTTTAGTTTTAGTGTTTAACGTTTTTTTTAATTGAAACTTTTCAAAGCTTAGTAATTGAATAAGTATAATGATCAAAATTAAAGAATTAAATTTATAATTTAACCTATGTATATTTTTTAAAACAATTTAACTTAAAATTTAAATTAAGAACGTATACTCATTTCATTTTCAGTTCTCTTTGTTTAGTTCAACCATTATTTAATAAAAAAGTATAAAATAGCGAGGATTTTTCGTTTATTTATTCAATTTATTGATTACATTATTTCGACTAAATCTTTAGAAACCACAAACAACTTTGATGAAGATTTCAAACCAATGTAAGATGAGTTTAGGGTTAGGAGGATGGAGACATTCTAACTAGACTAAGGATTTTATATATATGAACTCTAGAAAAGTAAGAGTATTTATTGTGACAAAAATTTGAATATGTCCAATACCAAAAAAAAAAAAAAAAAAAGATTTGAAACTTAATTTATTAATTCCAAATTGGCAAACTGTTTGAAAATTGCATGCAATTGGCAAGCCACAAGCTCCAATGACAACTAAGTTCAAGGTCTTTTTTCTTCCATTGATGGAACATTCCATTTGTTCTTTGTTAGATATTAATTATTTTCCAACATTTTTGGTTTATAAATCAATAAAAATATATGTGTACAAAGAGGGATCAAGAATTAAATAAGTGGAGAGATACCAAAATCAAATGACTTCCATAGGGATCAAGAATGGTTATTTTTTTTTTAAAAAATAATTTCATAAAATTCCCACAATTACAAAAAAATAAAAAATAAAAAAAAATATTAAGAGTCTATTTGGAATACTTTTTTAGTTTAGATGTTTTTCAAGAATGCATTTTCTTTAAATATTTTGTATAAAAAATGTTTAGAATTTAAACACCCATATGTTTGGTTATATTTACTCATAAGTGTTTTTATACACGAGTTGTTATATACTTAATTTTTTTTTTTTTTTAAAAAAAAAAGTTCTTTCAAGCGATTTCCTTAAAATGGTTTATTTTTCAATATCATTTTTTAATAAGTCATTTTTAGTGGTCGTTAAATACTAGATTTTTTGTTAAAATGATTTTTTTTTTCAAAATTATACACTCAAAAGTTAAACCAAACATACCATAAATTTGTGCCTTAGAACAACAATTTCAAAGGTTTTAAGGAATAATAGTTTGAATTAGAAGTAAGAGAGTGACCAATTTTGGACATTGCTCAACAATCAATTGAACAACTAAAGCTATTAGTTGCAAAAAAAAAAAAAAAAAAAAAAAAAAAAAAAAATAAAGCTATTAGTTCGAACCCAACAAAAAAAAAAAAAGCAATTAACCAGGTTTTTTTTTTTTCTTTTGACAATGTGGGGATGGGGGATTCGAACCACTGATCTCGTGGTTATCAATACATTTTTATGCCAATTAATCAGGTTGGCTTTTCCATTTTTTGCTAACTTATTTTTTTTTTAAAAAAATACCTATTATATATATATATATATATATATATATATATATTTTGCTCTCTATTAAAGCATATATATTTTTTTTCTCTCTATTAAAGCATATATATTTTTTTGAAATATCTATTAAAGCATATTTATTTTAGGATAAATAAAAATGCACATTTTACGAAGAACACGCGTACGCGGAATGAAATTAGAAACATGCATCCACGTTTTCAGCCTAATTTCCCAACTTACCATATTTTCTCCTCAAATTAATCCATTAATTTAATATCATAATTATTTCTATAATTCAAATATTGGAAATAAAATTATTATCTTTAAACTCCCCAACATATATAATATTCTTTTCCAAACCGTTCAATCTCTTTAATTTAAAATGATATAGGACCATGTTAGGATTTCAAACAACTCAAACTGTGATTCTGTGTTCTTGACTAAGAGATCAGATGTTCGAATCTCTTCACCTTCAAATACCTTCAAATGTTGATGAACTCAAAAAAAAAAAAAAAAAAAAAAAAAAAAAAACCTGAACTTATTTTATTTATTTATTTTTGAGTAGAATACCTGAACTTATTTTTATTTGAAGAAATTAAAACTTTTATTACCATTTATAAGTTTTGAAGGCTTTTTTTTTTTTCTAGTTCACCAATATTTGGAGATGTGAGATTTAAACCTTTGACATTTTGGTCAAAAGTAAAAGTAAATTACCACTGTGCTGCTTTGGCGGTCTTAAGAGTATTTTGATGAGAGTTTTACCTTTTTTAAATATTAAAATTAGAGAATTTAGTAAATATTTAACCTAGAGACAAAAAACCAAAATTACAATACATGCTTAAATAATTTGGATAAAATTAAAAGGTTAAAGGGAAAATTAAACCATAAGTTTAGGTAAAATTTTATTTTCTCCGCCAATAATTTTTAAGAAATATATATATATATATATATATATATATATATATATATATATATATATATATATTATCGAAAAATCACACAGAGTAGAAATGGAAAAAAAAGAAAAAAAAAGAAAAAACCATTTGTATAGTGTATACTGATTACAAAAGTTTACAGTAATAATTTATATAACACAAAATTTAAATTTAAATTAAAAAAAAAAAAAACTCGGTCTTAGTTCATCCCTACCATAGCTTCACGCTGTAATCGCAATTCTTTGAAACAATCTTCGCCGCCGCCGTCAACTGATCCACCGTCACATCGCAAAACACCTTCACTCTGATCTTCCAACTCTTCACCGATCCTATTTTCACTTTAATCGGCGCTCGAATCTCCACCTTCAATGGCACCGAACGCCGATTCTGCGAATCGATCAGCGCGTTCCTCGCTTTGCTCGACAGATTAACGCCGGAGCCTCTCATAGAAGATCGGAACACAGTGACGTTCTTCGCCGGCTGGAAGAAATTAGGCAAAACGCCGTCGGAAAGCTTCTCATCGGAGAAATACATTCGCACCGAACTACCAGTTTCGTAATAGATTCCGATCTTCTTGTTGGGATTATCCGCTCGAACGGCCACATCGAACTCGGGCGAGATCGCGGACGAGGAGGAGGCGGTGGTCAAGTTGAGTCCTCTAATGGCGATGGATTCGATCGAGTAATTAGGCGATTTAGGGCGAACGACTAAGTAAAAAACCGCGACGGCAATACCTAGAAGAACGATGAGAATCGCAAGAACAGCGAGGAGCCAGGAGAGGCAGCAGCAGCAGCGGCTGCGGCGGTGCTTGCGGCGAGTGTAGAGCTCGAAGCGGTGAGCATTTTCGGGCGGCGGAACGCGGTATATCTGGTCCTTGGGGATCTGGATGACGTAGGTGCCGGGAGTGGGAGAGGGCTTCTCGGCAGGCGGAGAGGGAGGGGAGGCGGCGGAGGAGGTGCTCGGACGGGGAGATTCGGCGGGATGGACGCGTTCGGCCATGGGAGGCGGAGGGGAAGTTCAGAGAGAAGGATTTGACGACGATGAAGAAGAAGAAGGTGGGAGAATGAGAAAAAGGGGGTTTATATACAAAGGGGAATTTAGAGAAAATAAAAAAAAAGAAAAAAGAAAAGGAAAATAAATAATAATAATAATAATAATAATAATAATGAAGTACAGTTAAGGATTGGGTGTCAGAGATTTGATGAAGGCGCACGCGCTACAATCGCCGGACGCCGAATACGTCAAACGAGTCACGCGCCTTTTTCTTTTCCCCGTGGGAGTTTTTTTTTTTTTTTTTTTTTTTTTTTTTTTTTTTTTTTTTTTTTAAAAAAAAATAATTTTCCCCGTGGGAGTTTCTTTCCTTCTTAAAAACACCATTTATTAAATCACCTTAAATTATATTTCTCGTTCTTAACCGATTAAGATATATATTTTTTATCGAGAAGATTAAGTGTTCAAAATTTTCATCTCGACATGTTCTATCAAGAGGTTTGATTTTTTTTTTATTTTTTTTTAAATTTTAAACTTTAATATTTTAGTCAAAGATATATGTCTTAATTAGTTGAATTATACTTGTATTTGAATTTTGGATTTTTACGGTTTTGTCTACTTAGTTTTTTAATTTTAAAATGAGTTTAAGTTTAATAGGTTTTAAAATTTATATTTTGTGTTTGAAAGATTCATGAATGTCTTTAAAAGTGTGTCCTACTAGGTATATGGACTTTTAATTTTGTGTTTAATTAGTTTCTAACTTATTTGACATTTTTAATTTAAAATTTGAACTTAATAGATATAAGAATGAAACATTTCCTCTGCAAAATTCAATTTTTGGGCGACCTATTAATCGACCTAAATTAAAAGTTTAGAAATTTGTTGGACATTTTTAAAGTTTAAAAATTTATTAAATACAAAATTGAGAATTTTTATTAATCTATTAGATGTTTTTTAAAGGTGGATGACTTGTTTAACCCAACTAAAATTTAGAAACATAATCTGTAATAATTTAACCATTATTAAATTATAAGTTTGATCATTATTATTTTTAGAGGGATATGAATTAGTTTTATACCTTTAGAATGATTTTTTCAATTTTTGCCAAAGTGAGCATAGCTCAACGATAATTGATATATATCCTCGACTAAGAGGTCAGAGGTTCGAATCCTCCACCGCCAAATGTTGATGTACTGAAAAAAAAAATAAATGATTTTTTCAATTTTTACGGTTATATTTATTTTGTGTGTCTAACTTAAAATGCTTTTCCAAAATACACTCCAGTAATTTAAAATGTATTTGGCTTTTATTGATATATATTTTTTAACTTGCTCACCTAGGTTATGTCAATATATCAATTTGATCATAATTTAGTGGATAAAATACTTGCTTTCTTCAAGGTTAAAGATTCAATCATCGTTGTTTCAAAAAAAAAAAAAAAAAGATTCAATCATCGTCTTATTTCAAAAAAAAAAAAAAAAGATTCAATCATCGTCAAACTGAACATAACTCAACGGTAATTGATATGTACCATCGACCAAAAAATCAGAGGTTCGAATCTCCCTATTCCCAAATATTGTTGAACTAAAAAAAAAGGTTCAATCATCCATCGTGATGTTGAACTAAAAAAAATATTAACACAAGATATTTATTATATTCAAAACTGAAAATTGAAAAAAAAATGTGATTGAAACTTTTTAAAATGGCGAGATGCACACAACAATATCATTGTTTTTTTTTTTTTTTTTTGAGAAAAATCAACAATATCATAGTGATATTGGATTTGTAATTCAAATTTATTATTATTATTTTTTGAACAAAATTCAAATTTATTATTTTAAATATATAGTAATTACTCATAAATTTACAAAATTGTAACCGTTGATCTAAATCCTACCATTATAACTCCATTAATAATTGAGTTTAATTGCAAGCAATTTCATAAAATTAAAACACAATATACTTCATATGATTCATCTAGCAGTAATAATTAACCCTCAATTTGATTTTTTTTTATTCAATTTGAAATAAGTTATCACATAAGAAATAAACTTATAAAAAATATTACTAAGGTCCCGTTTGATAACTATTTGGTTTTTGGTTTTTGAAAATTATTCTTGTTTCTTCCCAATTTCCTTACATGGTTTTCATCTTTGTTATGAACGCATTTAAATTCTTATCCAAATTCTAAAAACAAAAACAAGCTTTTGAAAACTATTTTTTTTAGTTTTTAAAATTTGACTTGGTTTTTGAAAACAAGGAAAAGATGTAGACAACAAAACAAAGAAACTTGTGAATAAAAGTAGTGTTTGTAAAGCTTAATTTTCAAAAACCAAAAACAAAAAATGAAATGGTTATCAAACGGGGCCTAAGTTATTACTCTTAATGTTAACCTGAGCATAATTCAACTGATTAAAACATATAATTTTGATTGATCAAGAAATCAAAGTTTTGAAATCTTCATTTTCATATGTTGAAGTAAAATAAAAAAAAAAACAAAAAAAAGTTATTACACCTAAGCTAATAGTAAACTCTAAACATTTTTTTTACAACATATGGTAGTAAAGATTCCAACCACAGACCTCTTGGTCAATAGTACACACTTCAAAAATGTGATTAACAAGAATAATAATATATCAAAGATAAAATGGACACTTTAAAACATAAAAAATGAAATTAAAAAAGTGATAACGTATTGTTGATGCCAAAATTTGGCCAAGGGACTCACCTGACCTTCACGTGACATCAACGGTAAATTTATTTGAATGAGAAAGACGCGGCCTGCAAAACAAGAGAAAACTAAGCACCGGCGTGGTGCTTGCCACACCGACCCCGATGCTTAAGTCAGTTGGGAGATCATAAGTGGAGCAAGTAAAGTAATAATATAGAGGAAGAAAATAGATACCAAGTTTCGTCCCCTGACTTTGGGGTGAACCTCTTCTATTTATAGCCGAAATTAGGGTTTTCCCCTTCCTTTTATGAAAGTGAATAGCCCTAGAGATTGATTCAGGCCAATTGGGCCTCCGTGGGTTTGTTTCTCCTCTAGGCTTCTATCATTCTGACTTTCTTATAGCTAGGTCCAAATTCACCCATAACATTAAGCCCCCACTCTTGAATTGGGATCCAGGGGTGGCCACTCTTGATATAAGTCAAAACACCTTAAGCCCAATTTAAGAGTATAATTCTCCCTTGTGTCAATTTGTTATCTTGCCAAAAGACTCTTCTGGCTTTTTATCGCTCGCTTTGCTTGTATGAAATATCTTGGGTTTTGGCCTCAACTACAAGTGTAGTTTACTGTTTTGAAGCCCCCTGTGTGAGTGTTTTTCTCACTTAGCCATCTATGTGGCACCCGTGATAAGACCATAGGGTCGGCTTCGACCTCAAGTCCCTTAAATGTTGAAATATGGACTCCCACCTTCATTTGGTTATGGTCGGCTTCGAACTTCGGATGATCAGCTTCAACCCTCAGAGGGTTAGTCTCGGTTCCGTTTTCTAACCTCCTCGGTCAACTCCTATTGCCTTTTGTTTGGCAGAGAGGCATATCCCTTCTTGCCTTTTGTTTGATAGGGAGTGCATATCCCCTCTTGCTTTTTGTTTAATAAGGAGTGCATATCCCCTGTTACTTGCCTTTTGTTTTATAAGGAGTGCATATCTGATAGCGAACATAGCTAGCTATCCTTTCTTATTGAATTTAGCTAGTCTTTGATGATTATTGGCCATTTTATTGCACTTTATTGTTTATTTTGTAGGAAATGGTTGATTGGAGCTATAGCGCAATAATGGCGTTAATCGGGTGCTCGGGACGCGAAAAGATGCAAAGGAAGGAAAGAGAATCAAAAAAAGAAAAAAAATCAACATTTGGTCAAATATAGACCAGCGTCTCGACGCTGCTTCTTTAGCGTCTCGACGCTGGCATTCCATATCAGAGGAGGCGCGAAACTGTCGCAGCGTCTCGATGCTGCGAGAATTCCTTTTCCAGAACGCGTGTTTTAGAGAAAGCGTCTCAACGCTAGGTCGAAAATTTGCTATATAATGATCCTTTCGGCTAGGTTTTTGGGGGAACGAATTTTGGGGACTTCTTGGGACCGAAAACAGAGCTAAAAAAGAGGATTTGAAGGCTGAAGCTAAGAGAGAAAATCGGAAATCAACCCATTGTTCGTGGGGATCGTGACGGGGACGTCGGACTCGGCCTACATTGAGTTTTCTTTTCCCTTTCCTTTTCTTTAGCTAGATTTATGGCTTTTACATGTTTAGTTGAGCTTGTAATTCTATTCATGAGTAGCTAAACTCATAGCTTAGGGATTGATGTAGTTGATTAAGTTTATGGATTGAATTTATGGTTTAAGTTGTGCAATGGTTATTATGTTTGTAATCTTGATGTAATGCTTTCAATTAATTGGCCATTAGTTGAATGATTTGAGTTTTTATTCTTGCTCGGGAGAGGGGATTAAATGTAGACTTACTCAAGATTGCATGACTAAGGTTTATTTTCTAATTCGTGACGGTTTTAGATTAACTTTGGAATTAGTCAAAAGATATTATTGCCTTGCATGTTAATAAACTTAGATAGGGATATCAAGTAGATTAATTTGCATGAGAATCAATTATACTCCGGAGAGGTAGTTGTGATTAAAGGGTCTTCGGCTCATAATTTCATTGTGCATAATAACTAACTCCTTAAAATCAATCCTAGACTAAATCGGCGAAATCAATTCCCTAAGTAGTTTTCCCAATTGAAATTCCACACTTTCTACGTGTTTTAATTTAGTTTTCCATTAATCACTCATCACTTTTTGATCCCTAATTAAAATTGGGCAAGAAAATTCACAATACTTGATTTGCTTAAAAATCCAATCCAGAGGACGACATTCGAATTACATTCACTATATTATTACTTGACCCGTGCGCTTGCGGTAGGAAAAGTCCACATCAAGTTTTTCCCCTTTGCAGCCCACAATCTCAATTAAAGCTTCATTTAAACATAAAGTATAGTTGAGTAAAGATAAGAATACCTTTAGGGTTTGTGCTCGGACTCGACAAGATGTGCCCAACCAGATGAGTTGAGATAACATGTGGCCTTGAGGAGGTTATGGAGATGCGTCAAATCCTATGGAAAAATGTTGGGCCTTTAAGGGTGGAGCTCGGCCTTGGCCTCTGGATGGCCGACCTCGACCTTGGCATGAGGTCAACCAGTTCCTCTGCGTTGTTTGCTTGCTTGTTTTCCATCCCAAGGGTACCTGCACTCAGTTGAGGACTTGGGGAGGTTAAGGGCATGCGTCAACCTCTCTTCAAGTGTTGTGTCCATCCTAGGAGCGCGTACACTCTTTCGGGGAAAAAGCTTGGGGAGGCCTAGGAAGTTCCCGGGCCTCTCTTTAAGCATCGTGGTCATCCTAGGGGTGCATACACTCTTCTGGGGAAAAGCTTGGGGAGGCCTAGGAAGTTTCCGGGCCTCTCTTCAAGCATCGTGGTCATCCCAGGGGTGTGTACACTCTTCTGGGGAAAAGCTTGGGGAGACCTAGGAAATTCCCGGGCCTCTCTTCAAGCATTGTGGTCATCTCAGGGGTGTGTACACTCTTCTGGGAAAAAGCTTGGGGAGGCCTAGGAAGTTCCCGAGCCTCTCTTCAAGCATCGTGGTCATCCCAGGGGTGCGTACACTTTTCTGGGGAAAAGCTTGGGGGGCCTAGGAAGTTCTCGGGCCTCTCTTCAAGCATCGTGGTCATCCAGGGGTGCATACACTCTTCTGGAGAAAAGCTTGGGGAGGCCTAGAAAGTTCCCGAGCCTCTCTTCAAGCATCGTGGTCATCCCAGTGGTGCGTACACTTTTTTGGGGAAAAGCTTGGGGGGCCTAGGAAGTTCTCGGGCCTCTCTTCAAGCATCGTGGTCATCCCAGGGGTGCGTACACTCTTCTGGAGAAAAGTTTGGGGAGGCCTAGAAAGTTCCCGAGCCTCTCTTCAAGCATAGTGGTCATCCCAGGGGTGCGTACACTCTTCTGGGGAAAAGCTTGGGGAAGTCTAGGAAGTTCCCGGGCCTCTCTTCAAGCATCGTGGTCATCCCAGGGGTGCGTACACTCTTCTGGGGAAGAGCTTGGGGAGGCCTAGGAAGTTCCTGAACCTCTCTTCAAGCATCGTGGTCATCCCAGGGGTGCGTACACTCTTCTGGGGAAAAGTTTGGAATCTCATCTCGAGGGTGCGTACACTCAGTCTAGGTCTTGGAATCTCATTTCGAGGGTGCGTACACTCATTCGAGGTCTTGGAATCTCATCTCGATGGTGAGTACACTCATTCTAGGTCTTGGAATCTCATCTCGACGGTGCGTACACTCGATCGAGGGCTTGGAGAGCTAGGTTGAAAATATTAAGGATCCAACCTCTGCAAGGATCAGTCTATGATTTTCCATAAGCGAGTGTATCATTAAGTTTCTAACCAATAAAACTATAATAAGAGCACATACTAAAAAAAATTACTACCATTGCTCAATAATGTTTTAGACATAAGAACAAAGTCAAGTAGCTTATGAGCAAATTTGTTAAATCTTTGGAGAAGCGATAACATAAATACCTGGATCAAGTTCTTTATGGAACTGAGTATGGGTTTTTATGACCACAAAGTCACAAGGCCAAATTTGTTGCCTTTCTGACTGTTAATTAGGGAAGCATATTCCCTGAGCAGCCCCCTACTCAAGCAAGGTTTTTCTCGAAGTAAAAGTTGTGCTTGAGTAATCGATGGTGACATACCTTAGCGTTTTCATGTCTCATAACTCTCCCTTATTGGCATTTGTGGGCGTCGACCTCCTACGGGTCAACCTCAGCTCCTTGCATGTCGGCTCTGTCGTTGTCACTGAGACTTTCAACATCATCATTCTCGAGCGTTTGTCGACTCTGCTAAGGTCATTCCATAAATCGAGTGCCTTGGAGAGTATAGGTTTTTTTCGCTCTTCCAATGACATTTTGTTGACTCAGCTACTCAGGCTTTCAGGAGCTCCATTTTTCCCAGATTGGGATTTGTCGAGGAGAGGTAGCAGAGAGAAAACTCTGAAGCAGAAGAAAAGCAACCACTAAGTTCAAAAAGCACACAACTATGGTGGCATTCCTATACGAGAGAATCTCAATCTCCATGACTGTTGGACCTTCATCTTCTTTTTGATGCTCTCAATGGATGTTCCCTTTGTTCTCTGTCAAAAACCATTCAGTTATTTACATCAAAGTTGCAAAAATTAGAAGCAACACCTGAGAATTACGTAGCTGATGGAGGCGATGATTGTCAAAATCAATCAAGAGGGGTTTGAATATTATAGTATGAAACAATGCTCGAGTTGTTGCGATTGCAGACATAAAATTAAACCACAAATGCTGGGATGGCCCCAATATCTACAATCTGTATGCATCCATCTGGGTTGTCTTTTAGTGATAAACGGGTGAGCGTCGAGTTTCCTCAAGTACCATCCGACAAATATAATCCAGCTCATTGATTTCAATACAGAAGATGAGGAAGAGAATTGATGTCGAGTAGATGCCGAATAAATTTTGCTTTCTCTAATTCTGAATCCATTTGGAGATGGCATGAAACTAAAATTCGCCCTTCATTGAATCTTAGCAGAAACAAAAGCTTCGGTACCTACCTTAATTTGGGCAACGACCGGTCGCAGAAGCAAGCTGCAACGTTGACGCAAGCTACTTATCGAATTACACGAGCTTTTTATGTGATTATTTCTTCTCGCTCAGTGAAGTCATCCCGAGAATCTTAAACAAATCAACTTTCTTCCCCACAGACGACGCCAACTGTTGATGCCAAAATTTGGCCAAGGGACTCACCTGATCTTCACGTGACATCAACAGTAAATTTATTTGAATGGGAAAGAAGTGACCTGCAAAACAAGAGAAAACTAAGCACCGGCGTGGTGCTTGCCACACTGACTCCGATGCTTAAGTCAGTTGGGAGATCATAAATTGAGCAAGTAAAGTAATAATATAGAGGAAGAAAATAGATACCAAGTTCCGTCCCCTGACTTGGGGTGAACCTCTTCTATTTATAGTCGAAATTAGGGTTTTTCCCTTCCTTTTAGGAAAGTGAGTAGCCCTAGAGATTGATTCAAGCCAATTGGACATCCGTGGACTTGTTTCTCCTCTGGGCTTCTATCATTCTGACTTTCTTATAGCTAGGTCCAAATTCACCCATAACAAGTATTAATTGCAGACCATGGGAAGATTGAAGAATGAAGATATATTTAATTTTTGGAAAAAATACAGTGTTGGTCCCTGAGGTTTGAGTTTAATGTCTATTTGGTCTCTGAAGTTTCAAAAGTGACACTTTAGTCTCTGAGGTTTGAAAAATAGTTCTAAATGGTCCCTGAGTTAATTTGACTGTTAGTTGACTAACGGAAAAATGACGTGGCATGTTGAGGTGACAAATTTTAATTGAGGTGCCATTTAATAATTTTATATTATTATTTTTAAATTACATTTCATTTTCTTTTTTCCCCCTCTTTCCCTTTCTCTCTCTTCCCTTTTATCTTCTTTCTCCCCTCCGTTCTTCCATTTCCCTCTCTTTTTCATCTTCTTCAATGGACACCGTTCATTGACCAACACCAACTACTTCCATTTGCCACTCCAATAGCCTTCTCCATGTTCATCTCTGCCGCCACACACGTCAATGCCAAAACATTTTTTCCTCTTCAACAATGGACGAAGCTTGCTGTGAAAGAAGTCCATCTTTTCAGAAGAAAAGTTAAGAAGACACAAAAGAATAAAGTCTGAAAGAAAAAAAGAGCAACAAAACCCATATGAGAATGTTGAAAGAGCTGTTTTTCCTAAAAAAAAAACAATGGTTCTTGTTGATGGTCAAATTTGGTCAGGAGGAACTCACTTGAGCTTCACGTGCCACCAACGGTAAATTTGTAGATGAGGGGGAAGACGTGGCCTGCAAGACGGTAAACCTGCACACCGGTGTGGTGCTTGCCACACCGACTCCGATACTTAAGTCAGCAAGCAGAACGATGGGAAGCAAGAAAGTAAGAGCAAGAGGAGAAAGTAGACTATAAAGAGTAGAGTTTAGGGATAGAATTCGGGTCCCCTTCTTCAGTGGCGAAGATGGGTATAAATACCTGCTCGTCCTCCTAGGTTTTTAGGAATTCGGAGGTGTTTCGGAGCAAACCAGGCGAAACTGGGGCAACCAGAGGCGGTGGGGACGAAACGGAGCTGGACGGGCTCGGCCAGCCATGCAGGGGGTCGGGCCAAACACCCGAACCTTTCGGTCTTGGCCCGTCCCACTTGCCGGTTTTGCCTCTTGGGTCCATCTCCCAGTCCGATTTCTGCCCGGTTTTCCTCGCCAGTTCCTTGTGCATCCGGGTGGTCCAAAATCACCTATAACAGTTCTAATGAAAGATTTATGTTTTTTTTTTTTTTTTCATTTCAGTAAAATTCTCTCTAATGCAAAAGCAACTAGCAAGCATCAACTAATTAGGGGATTGAAAATTAAGAAATTAATGGGAACAAAAGAAAAAACAAGAGTGAGAAATAAAGATATATATTTAAAGCAAGGGGGAGGTGAAATGGATTTCAGCTTTTTTTTTTGGGGGGGGGGAGTAATTGGGGATAATTAACCCTAAAAACATAAATTTTGCACTGCAACAATGGATGGAATGTGAGGTTTTGATGCCGACAAAAATACACTATGTGTGAAAGAGCATAAGAAAGGGAAGAACGAGAAAGGAAGGGAGAAAGGAGATAAGGGAAGAGTGAGAAAGGGGAAGAAGAGAAAAATGAAAATGATATAAAATTAATTAAATGGCCACCTCAATTAAAATTTTCCAATTCAACATGCCACGTCATTTTTTCGTTAGTCAACTAACGGTCAAATTAACTCAGGAACCATTTAGAACTATTTTTCAAACCTCGGGGACTAAAGTGTCACTTTTGAAATTTCAGGGACCAAATAGATATTAAACTCAAACCTCATGGATCAAAAGTGTATTTTTTCCTTAATTTTTTCTTAAAAAAAACTTTTAATAATAATAATAATAAAAAGAAAAAGAAAATTAAAAATATTTATTTATTTGGGCGGCGAGTTGGCAGACACGGTTTCATTCTCTTTTTCTCTCTCTCAAATCTTTGTTTTCTTGCAATGTAAGAGAGAGAGAGAAAGGGAACCTTCCTCACGTGGGAAGGGATACCCTTCATTCTATATAGGCAGGCCGCAGGCGTGGGGGATGGTCCTAAAGTTATATATATATATATATATATAAAACTTTTTATTTTTCCTTGTTTATTTCCTTTCTTTTTAATATTGTTTAACCTAGGTAAAAGTGTTCTTTGGTTTGGTTCGGTCAAATTCGATCGAATCGAAAATCGATTTTCGATCGGCTATGTTTGAGAGTGTTGATTGTCCAATGCACCTTTTCCACTCGAAATTATTATGTTTGTAAAGTAACAAAAAAGAAAAAAAAAATAATTTTTGAAAACAATAATCATTAGAACACCAAATTCGTACTTTTATGAGAAGATGCTTACCTTGATTAATTGTTTGATAGGAAATGTAGAATCCTTTCAAATGTGTCCACATTTAGTATCGGTAATATACTATCAATAAATCTTAAAATTAGTTATTACCATTCTTTAAGTTGGCTTGGCAAAAAAATAATAATAATTCTCATTACAATGAAAAATATGTTTACCAAATTTTTAGATAGAAGGTTTATAGGGACTAAATTTGTTTAGAAAAAATTACAAATTAATTGTTGAGACTAGTTTTAATGTTTTGTTGAAATTACTGAGATTGAATTTGAACCTTTAAAAGCATGTGAGCTAAAATAGAGCAAGTCTCAAACTATAAGGGCCAAAAGGATATTTTTATTTTTTTTTGAAGTTGTTTTCTTTTATAAATTACTTTTGATATATATATATACACACACACACACACGTAGGTATAAAACCACTCTCAAATGCACCTTAAAAGAATTTTCAAATGTTGCAAGCTTTTCATTTTAATCCCAAAGTTTCAAATTAATTTTTTACCATTTAAATCCTAAGGAATTATATTATTGTTAAAAAAATGTCTTGTCAAATATATATATATATATATATATATATATATATATGTTAAAAAAGTGACGGTTTGGTTTATTTCATTTATGTATAATTGAGAGTATAATACTATATAATACGGTTTGGTTTATTTCAAATTTTTAGAACTAGACATGTATTCCAACTTTTTCACTATCTCGAAAACGGTAGGTAAATTAATTAAAAATAATATGTTATACCATATTATTTCCATAGCTCAAACCTGCCCTAACAAACTTGTCCTTAGAGTCTCAAATTGATTAATATAAAAATGACAATGAGAATGGGAAGGGGAAAGAGTTGTTTAATTACCCATATTTTTCATCATATATATATATATATATATATATATATATATATATATATATATATATATATATATGACTTCTTCAAATAGTGATGAAGTGTAAACAAACCCAAAAATGACAATTTCTTCAAAGCAACCATGTCTCTATTGTCTTTTGTTTTGTTTTGTTTTTAATTTTTAATTTTATAAATTTATGATAATTGAAGTGTGTAAATAAGAATATATTTTAGTGAGATGAAAAGGTTGAAAATTCTCACTAGCTACCTTCCATGCAATTCACATGGATAAACCTTAATTATTAGTGTGCATTTAAATATATTAGAATTAGATAATCTATTTTTATATAACCCATTTGTATAATTTATGAATAGTTCAAATTCTAGACATTAATAAAGTGATCTTATGTATGAAAGAGATGTATAATTTACCTAATCTGAAATAAATTGTTGCTGTAGAATATTATTGGCTCATTAAATATACTATTGTTATAGGTAATTTTGGATCACCCCAAGGTATAAGAAGCTGACGAGGACAACCGGACAGAAAAAGAGCTGAGGAATGGATCCAAGGGGTAAAACCGGCAAGTGGGACGGGCCAAAACCGAAGGGGTCAGGCTTCTGCTTGGCCTCGGCTGACCCTGGGCCCGCTTGCGCGGGCCGGGCTTGTTCGGCTCCTGGTTCCCACCGCCTCTGGCCGCCTCGGTTCAGCCTGGTTTGTCCCAAAACGCCTCTGAATCCCTAAAAATCCTAGGAGGATGAACAGGTATTTATATCCCTCTTCGCCACTGAAGAAGGGGACTCAAAATCTAATCCCGAAACTCATTCTATATTCTCTACTCTCCCCACCGTTCTGCTTGCTGACTTAAGCATCAGAGCCGGTGTGGCAAGCACCACACCGGTGTGCGGGTTTACTGTCTTGCAGGCCACGTCTTCCCCCTCATCTACAAATTTACCGTTGGTGGCACGTGAAGGTCAGGTGAGTTTCCTCTGACCAAAATCGACCATCAACAACTATCATACTAACAACCTTATAAATCGTGTTTGAGAATGCTCCTAAAATAAGTGATTTTAATCAAAGTACTTGTCAAAAAAAAAAATAATAATTATATAATAATCTCATAAAAGATAACCCGTTTTAAATTCACATATCACCCTTTTAAATTGTGTTTGGAAATGCATCTAAAATGAGTGTTTTTGATAAAAGGGAAAAATACACTTTTAGTCCTTGAGGTTTAGTTAGGTTTCATTTTGGTCCCCCAGTTTTCAAACTCAATAATTTAGCTCCTGAGGTTTAGATTTCATTACACTTTTGGTCATTCCGTCAAATTTTCTGTTAAACTCTCACGTCAACAGTGACATCACTTTTTATTAAAAAATTATTTTCTTAATTTTTAAAATAAAATAATAATAAATTAATTTTAAAAAAATGTTTTTTTATTATTTATTTTCTTCTTTTTCCCAATTACCCTTTCTTCTCCTTCTTTACTATCCTTCTCTCATCTCCCTTCTTCAACCCAAACCCTACCGTCGATTTTTTTTTTTTTTTACTAAAAAAAACCGAAAGAGGAGGGAGGGAGGAACCTCCCCCCATTCCGACGTCGGAAAACATTAAAAATTAAATTAAGATGACAATTTAATTATATGGAAAAAAATATATAGAGTTGGTCATAGGATTGAAAAAGCCAGCTTTGTGCCAACCATATTTGAAAGGATATGAAGAAAAATGGCACAAAATCTACAAATCTTCCATTGCTTTGGGATGTAGGTTTCTTCAGCTGCTCATTTTTCACTTTAGCTTTCATTTGAATCAATCAAACACTTCCCTTTTTTATTTTCTATTCATCCTTGCCTCTCATCTCTTTTTTGTTTGTTTCTCCTTACATTTTTTCTTTTTATCAACTCTAGCAAAATTTTGGCACTATGTATTACTCGGTCCTCGAAGTACACATCATCTTTTAATTCTGCCCTCAAAACATTAGAAGTTTCGTTATCATCCTCGATGTTTTGAGAATTTCAATCACGTCCTTATTTAGAATATATACCATTAAAATTAAATTACAGAATATAATGATAGCATTTTAATCGAGTAGAGTAAGGTAAGTAAGATGTGAAATGACTTATGTTCAATAATATGCGATAATGGATATTCGAACTTTTAACCTTTTACACTCTGGTTGGTAGTATGGTTAGTTTAGGTTTGAATTAGTCATATGTTTAAGACAATTCATATATAAAAAAAAAAAAAATCGTGTTACTGTTATTCAGGTTCGACAATATCTTCGAGTATGAATTTTTGGAATATAAGAGATGAAATTAAGACTTTTAAAACGTCGGAAATGAAATTAAAAATGGGTAGGAACTATTTTTTCCCCTCCCACATGCTTTAGAAAAAGGGGTAGTTTTATTTAGTTTAATGAAATGTTTGCCAATTTTTCAAAGTGCTTCCATTTGTATGAAAGGGGAAGGTTTGTCTTGAAGAATGAGAGGCCTCAAGTTGTTAATTGGCTTGACTTGTCTTTTGTTCATGTTTCTTCTTGTCAACACCATTTCTTTGTATTTCTTGCTTTGGAGTTTATTAATTAATTTCTTTGAAAGGGTTTAATAGTTCTTCTTTTTTTTTTTTCCCTCATTTTGACTTTTCTTTTTCTATTTTTTATTTTAATTATGGGTCCTACATTAGTATGACGTTAAAGGTATATATCACTTAGAAGATATAAATCAATGGTACACAAAACGTCATAGTTTATTCGTCAATGTTTTTGTTAAAGTAAATTTAATAAATATATTATTAAAATATATCAATTAAATTATAAATTTGGTTATCGAACTTTCAAGCTTCTGACAAATAGGTCCCTGAATTTTAAAAAGTGTTCCATAGGTTCTTGAACTTTAAAATATTGTGTCTAATAAATCTTTGAATTTTAAAAATAATCTAATAAGTTCCTAAGCTTTAAAGCTTGTGTCTAGTAAATCCCTAAATTTTAATTTTGCGTCCAAAATTAAAGCTTGATGTCCTATTATATACAAAGTTCAATTTTATGTCTAATAAATTTGTTAATTTAAAAAAATGTTAAATATGTTAAGAAACACAAAATTGAAAGTTTAAGAACTTTAATTGATATTTTTAAAGTTTAGGGATCTATAAAAGTGCACGAACCTCATTTTATTCTACTAATTTATTTCGTTTTAGTCCATTTTCATTATCTTTTAAATTAATGATAGTCTAATAAATGAGAAGAAAGTCAGAAATTTTGAGAACAAGTTTTTCAGCAACAATTAATTTGATTTAATTGTGGGCTTAGAATTCAAACTATACTTAAATTTTAATTCAAATTTCTTCTATTTACATTCACTTATTTAAATTTGGTTCCTAATTAGCATCGTTTTCAAAATAGTTTAGTTTCTTTGAATGTCTATGATAATATTTATTTCTATTCATCCATTTTTCTTTATTCTCAACAATTGTTATCTATTTTTGTAATTTTTAATTTCTTTTAAAAAAATTCAACTAATGTTTAGCTCCTTATTTAAGGTTTGTTTGAAATATCTTTTAGTTTAATCTGTTTCTTTTTCTTTTTTAAAAAATTATTTTTTTTTATATTACTTTAGATTAATAAGTTTTTTTTTTTTCTCCATACAAATATGTTTTTGTTTCTTATTACATATTTGGAAGATTTTTCATTAATCACTTTAAACTTTTTTTTTTTTTTGAATAATCTATCTTTCAAGTATTTCTTTAAAAATAAATTTTAAACTAATCAATTTTTAAAGTGTTCTTTTTAATTTATTAAGATTTTTTTTAAAAAAAAATATTTTTGATCCTCCAAAATCATTCAAAAGGTTATACTAGACACACTTAAATTATTAATTTTTTCAAACTTCCATTCATCTTGAATGCTAATTTTTAATTTTGTGAAAACATGTTCTGACAACTATGATTATTTTTTTAAATAAAAAATAGGGTTTTTTAAAAATAGAATTTACATGTTTTTTTTTTCCAAAAAAGAAAAAATCTTTCCAATAATACTAATAAATCATAAGCCTCTCCCCATCACCTCCAATGGCTTAAATCACATTCCAATTCCTTCATGAACTGTAAATACAAACTCCTCCTAATGAATTAATTATGGATTATGTACTAGCAACTAAGTTCTGTTTATGGAACAAATTACATTGTCGATCGACTCGAAAAATGGCGCAAAATTGACAAAACGACTGCTTATTGATAATCGAAAACAATGGTGTTAGCTATCAAAAACTTGAGTTAGAGCTTCTGTACCATGGATTTTCCTTCTACTGCACAATCACTGAAAGTTCTTCATACACAGTTTTCATGTCAGGCCTCTCAGCTGCTGGTAGAGTGCATCTTAGAGCCATCTGCAGCATATCTTCAAGTTGTTTGGGTGGCTTTTCGTCAATGTCGATGTCGATGTCCAGCATCGTCCTGTCGATGCACTCGTCGAAGCGGTTTTCTTGGGCTAAGTACCTTACCCAGTCTGTTAGATCAACCACTCCTGGGATCCCACAAACTATTTCCCCTGAACTTCTTCCTGTTAGGAGCTCCAACAAGATGACTCCAAATGCATAGACATCACTCTTCAACGATGGACACGGCTTGCTCGAGCTTGCGAATTCGGGTGGCCGATAGCCTAAGGCACCTGCATTCAGAACTTGCTCCGCTGTGCCTGCCGGGGTTAAAATGCGGTGTAGACTGTAATCTGTGAGTCGTACGTTCATGGTTGAGGTTTCTAACAAAATGTTTGAGGATTTCAGGTTGCCGTGCGGGATCGCCTTCTCGTTATGGAAGTAGTTTAAACATTGAGCAATGTCCAAAGCAACTTTAAGACGGTCCGGTAGAGATAACGGCAAGACGACTCCTCCTCTCTCTGTCTCTGCAGATGAACAAAAAAGATCATTCAATTAATCACATTGCATATTCTACATCAGATACTTCTCTATACCTTAATGTACAAGCCCACAGTTGATAATAAAAGTTCATAACTTTCTGATATTTACTCGATGTTTCGTCGAGGTAAAGGCCGAGAGATTTTGTCTTACCTTGGAGATAGAAAGCCAAGGACTGTGCGTTTACAAAAGTCGATATAACAAGCTTCTCGTGATCCCTCGGACCCCAATAGTATCCATTTATGGAAACTAAATTCGGGTGTTTGATGCTCCCTAGTTTCTTCACTTCTCTTGCAAATTCCTTCTTTCCTTTTGCCATTCCCTCCCTCAGCCATTTGACAGCCAATACATGTCCAGAGTCGAGCGTCGCCTTGTACAATGTCCCGTGGCAACTTTTCCCTACAATTTCTGCCGGAGCACGAGAAAGATCTTCCGCTGTGAACATCAAGGAGCCATCAAAAAGATGTAGATCCCCAGCCAGTTTATCGGGAGAGCGAACTTTTAGTGCCCGGGGATTATCAGGCTGTTGCTGGCCCTTTGAAGGTGATGGATTTGAAGATGACATGAGAGACATGGGTGAGGACATCCCTTCTCCTTTTCCTAATGATTCATGATAGCCAATATCTCTAGCCTTGTCTGAAACCGACCAAACGTCCCCACCGACATGATCCTCCCCTCGGTGAGATGGTGGCAGAAGATCTTGATGAAAACCGGATGGAGGTACTGATGCATTCTTCTTTTTATCGGTTGATTGGCGAATAACAGAAGAAGCCTCTTCCAAGACACCTTCCTTTCCATCATTGGTTGAAGTTCTTCTACGGTCGAGCCTTTGGGCCCTGTAATATAATATAATGCAAAAAAGAACTACCAATGCAGCAATTACGATCAAGCCTGCAATGAGAACAATTCTAACGACCGGTTTCATACGGGACCGGTGCATGGTTGAAGGTAGACCAGGAAAGTCCCTTGGAGGTGACGAGGAAGAAGGAAAAATCAGTAAGGAGTTTCCAGGATGGAATGCTGAATCAGAAAACCTCATCAAGTTCCTAGGAACTTCACCAGAAAGATTATTAAACGACACATCAAATCCATTCAAACTACTTGGAAGGTTATCCGGGATGACACCGTCTAAGTAATTTTTGGACAGATTGAGATATACCAAGCTCTGGAACTTACTAAATTCTGACGGTAAGTGACCGGTCAATGAGTTACGTGACAGATCAAGGGATGTCAGGCTTGAATTCTGCAAAGAAGTACTTGAAGTAGAATCTATACTTTCATAGAGTGGTATAGGACCAGTAAAATTGTTTCCAGAGAGATTAAGATCAGTCAACTTCAATGAGTGAAAAAGGGTAGAAGGAACGGGACCATTAAGCCGGTTATGGCTTAAATCGATAACCTCGAGTTCGGGATATGTACCCAACACGGTTGGAAGAACACCCTCCAATGAGTTATTGGAGACATTCAACAAAGTAAGCCTTAAGAATTGAGAAGATTTGTTTGATAACGTTCCCTTCAACGAATTCGAACTTAACTGAATAACTTCCACATAATTTCCCCAACTCTGAATCCGAGACAGATCACCCGACAGCATATTATTACTAAGATCTATACTAGAACAATGCCCAACATTGATGGGCAAGGAGCCTGTCAATTTGTTTGAAGATATATTAAGCTTCTTCAGAGTTGTTGATGTAATACTCCCAACTGGCCCTGCCATGGAATTAAGTCGTTAGAAGTTATGATGATCGAAAGTGGGAGGAACAAGGAGTCAAGATGCTTCCATGGTATATGTTCAACAAATCATAGCAACTGCTATTATGAAACAGTAAGACGTTTGAAGATTCGAACAGGGAACGGCTACAAGATTCATTAGATAGAAGAATTCTAACATGAGTAAAGAATCACATAAGAAAGCAAAAGAAACAGGGCCATTGAAAAGTCGTAATTCATAACTCCATAATTGGATTAGAAAATAGTTGTTTCTTCATTTATCTTCTTTTTCCTCTCTTAATTCCGAAATGTAAAAAGAAGATGCAATTCTCTTTAACTCATTGTCTAAGTAATTATCGCTCGATACACGGACAGCGAGGATTCAAAGTTAATTAATATACACACACACACATAAATGCTTCCATGTCCATAAAGAACCAAAACTTCCTTTTCTATGCTATGACTATTTTCTTCCTAGCAGGCATCTACAGCTTTTCCAATGGCAAGATAAATATTTATGAAAAACAAGGTGAAAGGTCTTAAGAAGCTCAAATTTTAAGTAGTTCAGATATTAACAAATCAAGTATCCATTACAATTCAAATAATACAGAGAAAGCATATTGTATTCCTTCAAAAGACAATGTATTATGTGGATACCTTGAAGCTGGTTAAGGCTAAGATCCAGTTCGGTCAAGAGCATCGAGCTCTCTCGTAAGAGAGCTTCCAGAAGTGACCCTGACAACTTGTTGCTTCCAAGTCGAAGTATTCGTAGAGAGACGATGAAATTGAAGGAAGGTATGGGGCCAACAAACTGATTGTTACTGGCATCAAAAACCTCTAAGCTATCAAAATATGGCATCCCATCATGAGGAAAAAGCACTCCAGTCAACAGGTTATGGCTAATATTGAGATACTGAATCGAGGAAACGAAAGACGGATTCCCAACTCCAACGTCCATTGAACCAGTAAACTGATTGATACTCAAGTCAACATATACAACACTGCCCATTTGTGACAAAAGTCGGGTGATATCCCCCGAAAAGCTGTTACCGCGCACGTCTACATACTTCAAATTCTCAAGTTTACCAAAACCAGAAGGGAAAGCCCCTTCAAATTGGTTTGAAGAAAGATTGATCGACACCAAGTTAACTAAACCGATCAACAAACCAGGTACCGAACCGTGAAACTTGTTGTGGGATAGATCCAAGAATTCAAGGGACTTAAACAAAGCAACTTTCACTATAGTCCCAGTGAACTGGTTGTTTGAAAGTGATAAGTTACGAAGCATAGAAAGGCCAGTAATGGCTGCAAAGTTAAAGTCACCAACTAGACCAGCATTATCAAAAGTAAGAGCTGTAACACGGCCATTAACACAAACAACACCAAACCAATTACTGGGGCAGCCATCAGAATCCAAGGACTTCGAGTCCCACGAATCAAGTTGCCTAGAAGGGTCCTTAACAATGCCTTTCTTGAGCTCCAAAAGTGCAGCAAAATCAGACTGTCCCAACGCATTTACCAACAAGAACAGTAATATTATCAAACAGGTTGCCTGCATTGCTTCAAAACCCACCAAGCAGCCCAAAATCTCCGAGGGAAAAAGCCAGTACAATTCAAATGAACAAACAGAAACAAAAGCACTTAAGCCAGTTGCAGCTTTCAAGCCCAATTTGGTGAATCAAATTGTAAAGTACAGAGACAAGGAAGTCAAAATACAAGAATGGGGTGGAACAGCAGAAAACAGACAAAGAATTTACAAAACTCATAAATTGCACAAAAGGGCAAGAGCAAAATCACTTGCCAAAATCAGGGGTCAGATCCCAAGAGCAACTGCAAAGAAGCAAGCATAATGGGAACTGAAAGAAAAGCAAAGCATAGGAGAAAAACACAAGAACCCACATCCCAAAAGGAGTGGAAAAGTGAAATTGAGGGATTTAGGAGGCTGAAGAAGCCATAGAAATGGAGAAATGGAAATGGGTTGAGGAAAAATCAGTGCAAAGTTTGGAAATTTGAAGGGGAAAATGAAAATGGAGATCAGAGAGTCCCAAAGTGGAAGCAGTGGGAGTGGGAAGCTGGTAGGTAGTGCTGCCAACTAATCAGCCTTTTTTGTTTATTGAGAGAGAGAGAGAGAGAGAAACTGAGGATGAATGAGATGAAGATTGAAGGGTTTGATTCCTTGACTTTGACTTGAGAGTTAAATTTCTAAATCTGTTGGGTCTCTTCAATAGTACAAGCATCAGATCCCAATGCAATTCACCACAGAAAGGAAGGATGAAGGGATGGTTTTCTTCTTTCTCCATTCATTCCCACTTTTATTTTTGTGTTCTTTTTTTGGTTTTTGTTTTTGTTTTTCCTCTCCAAAAATTCTCATATTTATCAAGTTTGGGGCAACATACAAAAGTTAACCTTGGATTGTGACAACTTTGATTTAAGTGGCTTTTCTTTGAAGTTGTGACATTGTTAATGTTAAACTCTTTTGTATTATAATTGTATTTGTGGTAGCTCGATAAATGTATAAACCATCATTGAAATTTACAGATTGATGTAATTAAATTTTCAAACTAAAAAGAGATCTTATAATTAAACTCTCAAGTCACTTAATTGATTAAGTAAGGTATCTATGTTCTTAGACTATTAACGTTGATAATAACTATTGGTGGAGGAGTGTTCTTTTATAAGGTATAGATTAACAATTAACCGTATTCATTTCATCTATGTAGTGGGACATGAGGATGATTCCTCATCACATTTATGTTAGAAATCTTTTCAACGACTTAAATGAAGAGCATTAGTTGTGTTCAAGTTAGACTATACTCATCAATCTAAGCAAAGTTTAGTAGATAAAACACTAATTATCATCCCTGTTGATGGTCGATTTTGGCCAGGGGAACTCACCTGACCTTCACGTGCCACCAACGGTAAATTTGTAGATGAGGGGGGAAGACGTGGCCTGCAAGACAGTAAACCTGCACACCGGTGTGGTGCTCGCCACACCGGCTCCGATGCTTAAGTCAACAAACAGAACGGTAGGGAGTGGAAAAGTAAGAGCAAGAGGAGAGAGTAGAGAATATAGAATAGTGTTTAGGGATAGAATTCAGAGTCCCCTTCTTCAGTGGCGAAGAGGGATATAAATATCTGCTCATCCTCCTAGGGTTTTTAGGGATTCAGAGGCGTTTTAGGTCAAACCAGGCGAAATCGAGGTGGCCAAAGGCGGTGGGGACCAAATGGAGTCGGACGGGCTCGGCCAGCGCGAGCGGGCCGAGGGTCGGCCTCGGCCCATGGTTGGGTTCAGCTCTCTAGCCCATGGACGAGGCCGAAAACTCGACCCCTTTGGTCTTGGCCCGTCCCACTTGCCGGTTTTGCTTCATTGGTCCATCTCTCAGTCCGATTTCTCCCCGGTTGTCCTTGTCAGCTCCTTGTATATCGGGGTGGTCCAAAATTGACTATAACAATCCCAAAATTCGATGGTTCGATCTCCGACCCTGCAATGAACCTAAAAAGAAAAAAAAATTAAATTATACTTGGATTAAAAAATTATTTGAGATAAATCCATAGTTATTTGGTTTGATCCAAGCAAAGAAGACTTAAAGATGGAGGAAATGTGATGTCATGCTTAAATTAATGTTGCAAAAACTAAACATGTTGACCTTGAGAATAGATGCAACTCAAATATCTCCTTTAATTATTAAAGTTTAATATACAAAATAAACTAATAAAAATGATTTATTTATTTATTTTAGTAGCAAATTGTAAAAATCACTCTATAACATAAATGTTACCTTCAATTTTTTTTTATTGTAATAACTATACTTTAAAGTTATTAAATTATTGCAATTAAACCTTATCATTATAGAATTATAATAGTAGAAGACTAATTGCAATGATAAATTTACTTTGGTATTTGATGTTTTTTTTTACATGATATCACATGACGTATGTGTTATACAAGTTTTTTTTTAAAAAAAAAATATGTGGGGTGAAGGGTTCGAACCACAAACATCGTGGTTATCCGTATAAATTTCAGTTGAGCTATGCTCTTGTTGGTTGTTATAAACCACAAGTCGATTGGATAATTCAAAGGTACTAACAAAAAATTCAAAATAGGTCACCTGTCTCCTAAGATTTTTATTAAATACATTACAAATTTTGTTTAATAACAAGATCATGAATATCCATAAAAATTTATATGAAAAAAAAAAGTGAGTTTTTAAAAGCATAAAGCAAAATCAAGCATGAAAAATCAAATCACCAATTTTAAATTTTAATAATTGTTGGGATGTATGTATATAGGTTTTTTTTTGGGTTAAATTATCAAAAATACCCCTTAATTATGGGTTGATTTCAATTATACTCTTAAACTTTCAAAAGTTTCATTTTAACCTTTGGAGTTTTAATTTTGTTTCAAAACAACTCTTGAAAGCATTTTTTCGTAAAATTTATGGACAAAAAATGACGTGTTTACATATGCATTGTTATTTATGTGATGTGAACATATTTGAACATATACGTGGAAAAAACAATAAAAATGCATGCAAACACATTATTTTTCGTATACAAATTTAATCGAAAATGTTTTCAAGGGTCGTTTTGAAACAAAATTCAAACTTCAAGGACTAAAATGAAAATTTTAGAAGTTTAAAGGTATAATCGAAACCAATTATTTCGTAATTCAAGGGCATCTAATTTAACCATTTTTTTTTCTCTCGTACATATCTACTATGTGCACAAATATAATGTATATATATTCTAATCTAGAAGAAAAATGACAAAGTTGACTTTAATTAAAGAACATTTTGATACTTGAAATGTGTGCATCCAACATAAAAAATAAAAATAAAAATAAAATCACTTTAGCGTTTGTGTTTGTAATTTGCATTGATTTGAATATTTAAGATCTAGTTTTTTTCTCCTTTTTTTATGTGCGTGGGAGATTTGAACCACAAATCTCTCCGTCATTACTACAAATTAGTTGAGTTATACATGTTGGCATTTAAAATCTAGTTTCTCGTAAAGAATTAAGATTAAAAAACTAACTCTTAATCTATAATTATTATTTTAATTTTGAATTGTATTTTAATTCATTTGATAACTATTCCATAAGTTTATGTATGGAAAAGATTAACTTAATGAACCCATTTTGATCTCGTCAACTTAAACTTTGAATTTGAGTAATTTTTTAAATTAATATGATCTAGGAATATTATTTTTTTTAAAAAAAAAATCTAATGAAAAACCAAAGTTGTAAAAGATTGGAAAGAAAAACTTATACAACATTAAATTTTCCACCTATATTTTATCTATGAAGTTTCAACTTTCATATTTAAGTCAATTTTTTTTTCCAACCATCTTTTATCTTTGAAGTTTCAACTTTCATATTTAAGTCAACTTTTCTCTCTATTAACTTTCTTAAATTTCAATTCCACCTCTATACTTTAATTTATTAGTCTGAATCAATCAAACTACCCATGAGTTAAAATTGCTAATAATATCCGCATTACATTAATTTCTTGATACATTTAATTAACATCACTTATTACCAACAAATAAATTTGAAGAGTAAATTAAATTAAATCAAATCTTCTAAAAGCATAGAAAGAAAGTTGACACAAATGTGATAGTACATAAACGAGACGTAATAATTTAACCTGAGGAAAAAAAACGAAAGGCGATATAATTACGAGAACGCCATTAGGGCTAGGTAGACATAAAGGATGGCATTTGGCCAAAATGTGCAATGGAATTGAATGCAATGTAATGCTTTTAATGCAAAGATGCCCAAAGAAAGTGACACACACACCCATCCTTTTAAAGAGACAAAAAATCCCTTACAATTTTGGATTGAAGTGGGTTCAAGTTTTTTCCACTCAAATTTTATTTGTCTTTCTCTAAAATTTTGTAGATTCCTTTACAATGTTCTTTTTCTTTTTGCCCTTTTTCATTTTCTTCTCCATTGTCTTTCACACTTTTCTATGTTGTGGCCAAAAGAGAGGTAACTTTTTTTCGCCAAATATGTAATTTTCTCGATATCATTTTTCAATTTAGTCTTTTAAAAGTTTCACCGTCAATAAAAGTTAAAGTTCATTGATAAAAGTGATGATATTGGACTAGACATGTCCCTCAATAAAATCAAAAGTATACCCATCTCGCATGATTGTACTGATAATAACTTACCTGGCCTTTTGTAGGATGGTTGTTATTGTAAAAGATGAATCCATAAGAAAAAGTTACCGAGTAAACAACTAATCATCTTCATTTAATAAAAAAAAATTATATATATTACATTTCCACATCATCGTTCTTTTAATGCCACACTTATCGTAAATAATTGATTGAAAAAGTTTGAACATAGAAGAATAAATTTAAAGCTTGTAAAATTAAAGCATGTCCAAAAGGATGAACTTCTAGTTCTAGACACCAAAAGCAAGAAAGAGTTGTAAGTTAGGAACAACAAGAGAAGAGAACATTGATGATACTTTAATGATAATAAATATGGGTTGTTTCACATTGCTAAATATAATCATTGAGATTTTGATTAAGAAAAGAGTGTCCTAGCTCAAATAATTATTATATAATAAAGTTGAAAATCAAATTCTAAACAATGTTGGCTACACACTACTTCAACTCAAACTTTAATAGATGCCTTTTTCAAAATAAATATTATATGGGCTACACTCTCCAACCTCCCAACCTCCCTACATATATAAGTGCCCAACTATTTTGAGAAGAAACAAAAATATAAAAAATATAGCTTTGGATGTCATTTGACAAAGGCAATAAATAAATAAATATATAGTCTATATTATAAGTTTATTGTTAACTTTTATTAAAAAAAAAAAAAAAAAAAAAAAAAAAAAAAAAAGTCTATTAATCTTCCTTCCATGAATTTTCTTGCATAGAAGTTATTATTATTATTTAACCAATTTCGATAAAAAAAAAATAATAATAGTAGTAACTTCAAGGGACTAATTTTGAAGATTTATTGAAAGTACAGAAACTAAATTTGGACATCGAAAGGTACAAAGACTAAAATGAAATGAGACTCAAAATGCAATATCAAAATGATCACACTTGACACACTTCATTCACCCAAAGTCCATGGAAATTTATACACAAGATGAAGAATTTACTCTTGTTTAATTTAATATTACAAATAGCTCTAAGCTTTTCCACTTATTTTGTTTTAATCCAACCACAAATCCTTCTCCATAAAAGATGCTTGGAATGCCACTCCAAATCCTCAGGATCTTGGTTCTAGGAGAAACTTCTTGGAGGGGAAGAAGAATGGGTTTCAACCAACCTATTGTCCATTTATCGTATCGACATTATCTTCTACGGGACCTATAGCTATTATGTGACATAGGAGTTACTTCTCGTGTGAAACTTAAGAATGTGTCCCTATTGTGAATAGCTCTTATTGCTATGTCTTTCACTTGTTGCATACGTCAATCCGCTACTGAAGATTGTCCAACGATGTTAAACTGTAAACTCGATCGAACATGAATAACGTCCGTTGGTTCACAAGATTACTTGGGTTTTAGATCCTACTAATTCATACTTAATTCACTTAACAAATGGTTCCCTTTGAGGATTCATCTCTTTACAGAAAAAGAATGTCAAATTCTTATAGAAGCAGAAGTTTAGTCATAAAAGCATCAACACACATGATAAAATTCAGAATCATTGCTCCATCTCACCAAGCTAGTACACCCTTTATAACTCTTTGTAATGAAGACTTAAATTGTCACCAAGTCATATAACTTTCACAGGTGTTCTTTTGTTTGCAGGTTTTGGAATTTCATCCTCTTGACTTTCAAACAGCAGACAATTCTCCTTTTGGCTTTTTCTATTCCTCTACCCCTCTATTATAATTTCATGTGAAAGAGAGAGAAAATAATTGATTTTATATACAACATCCAATTTCCCTTGAAAGAAGGGTCAGAAATAATAACTACAACATTTATATGCTTACTCAAAAGAAGAAAAGGCACAACATGATTGATTTCTATAATTTAACATTCTGAAATAATTGAAAAGCATACAAAAAGGCAAAACTCATTTGGCAATAAAAATTGCTGGAGAACAAAACTGACAAAAATATTACTAGTGAACAGCAGATGGGGTAGAGAGCTGAACCCAAGCAAACTCCTCTTTGTAAGCTACGCTTGACTCACAGGAGCCTTCACATGTATACACAACAATCGTTGCCCAGTCGAGTGATTCCACGTCGTTCTTTACCCCGAAATAATAAAGCAACTGAGGCAAGATCTGTTGTCACCCAAAGGAAACTATCTATAACTTTTGAAACTAAAAGATCCAAATGTGAATCCAAAAATAAGGGGGTGGTTGGGAGGGTAGTTAAAACACATACAAGTTGCCTATAAAGATGTAAATACCTGAAACTCATAACACATGGGACCGCTGCAGTAACTACATTTAGGAATGTCTTCTTTGGAAGGCCGACCACTTGACATTGGCCACAGAGGTTTAGAGCCGACGTCTCTACAATATCTGTGTTCATTTTTAATTAATGAAATTAATAACACAATCGAAATCTGTGAGGCAAGATGAAAAACTTAGTTAAGTAAAAAATGTAACTGCACTTTTTGATGATCATGCATCTATTAATACAATGCCATCAATTTAGCACATGTATCCCTACTCTGGACATTTTGCTATGAGATCTCTATTACTAACAATTTTGAATTTCGAAACCCTCAAAGTTTCTGCACATATTGATTATGTAGTAAATGAATGAAAATCATACAATCTTTCATTTAGTTGTATTTTGTATCTAAATGATTAGTCAAAGAATTTTCTTCTAATTTTCTTTCAGTTTCAATTTAGATAGACACAAAACTGGAGAAACTTAGTAAGAAAGTGAATGGTTAAAATTATATGAGCATCAAATAAAAGACCACAGAGCGCTAGATCTGTGAGGGAAAATAATACAATAAAGTTCCATCAGGAGATTAGAACAGTAAAAAATGTTTTTTAAAAGAAAAAGTAAAAGAAATCTCGTAGGATAGAAAATAGATTCTAAATTTGTTATTTTCATTTGTTTGCAATTCCTACCAAGCGTGTTGGCACCACTTGAAGATATATGAATAGGCTAAAATCTTAATATGATACTAAGATTTTGATTTTATTTAGTCTCCTGATATGAACAGCATCTAAGCCAAGAGAATTTTTACTTCATTCATAATTTACACAAAAAAAAAAAAAAAAACAAGCTACTAATCAATTTAAGATGATTGACTCTTGTGATTTGTAGTTCCATGTAAAGTAATCACACATGTACATGATCAAAGTTCCTTTGGCCAGGAATCTTTGAACATTGCTTCCTTCTAAAATGAAGGACTGTACACGATCAAGTTCAATTAACTAAATAAAATTTCAGTAGAAAACTTGAAAGATCAATATTACCTCAACACCTGTTCAGGAGCGTTTGATAAGCGACCTTGAAAAGAGGCCCAAGACTTTCTATCATCATCTCCCTGTAAGCCAAAAATTTCATAAAATTTTGCAACAAAACAAAACAATTGATTTTTTAATGAAATACTGTGCTACCATAGATGAATGAGAGAATACAAACAAACAATGTAAAAAGGTAGAAAAACTAACTACAAAAGGAGCCTCCTATAAAGAAACCCAACTCAAGACTACAAAAAGGACTTCAGTTCATAAAAATAGTTAAAGAACTTCTAACTTCTAAGAAGTAGAGATAAAAATAGAGGCATCAAGCCCACTACAAATGAAAACTACACTTTTCAAATGATACCATTAAGATCAATACCTCAAACTTGGCCAACAAGGACTTCATCGAGTCATCCATCTTATCCCTACGAACCAAAGCATTTGCATATGAATTGTCCAGGGATATTTCCATGTTGAACTCACTCTCGTATTCATGTATGATCTCGTATTCAGGCCAAAGATGCTTGCGTGAAACTGTCGGCAAAAGCAAATAATTCTCAGATAAATTTTAAAAGCTATTTTTCATACAAATCTTAGTCAAGAAATTGATCCTAGAGTTTCTACCAGATATACAAATAAACTACATAGCACATTTCTTCCAATTGTATTGTACCAAGTACATTTATCGAAGGCATTGATAATCCTTCAGATATTCTGGACAATGAACAAATATTCTGAAGTCCACATCATGTGCAGAGGGCAAAAGCAACCGGACATCCAGGGAAAGGACCAAATCCCAAAAATAAGACAAAAAACAGAAATCTTCTTATTCTCATTAATACCCAGAGAAGTTTTTTCTTCACCAACCTTTCTCAATATCTGTTTCGTATTCACTGTTAGTCAGTCTAGAACTTGACAACTGAGAAGACATGCACAACTGTTGGCAATCAGTTTTATGCCCAGTACGCCAATGAATAGCCTGAAGACATATAGAAGTTAATTTGGTTTTGACATGTTGAAAGTTCAGAATGCAAGAAATTGTACTTGCAGCAGCCCTGCAAATACGATACCTGATGTTTCTCAGAGCAATAGCGTACTGTTCTACACTTGCTACAGACTTTGTCTCCTTTCCATGTACCACACCAGGTACAGCGTACAGCTAAAACAGCACCACATATGTTAGAGATGTTATATAAATCAGAGAATTTTTAAAGAACATTAATGTATTAAAAATAATTTTAGGCCTTCAATAGAAGCAAGAATAAATCAAAACTACCTCCAGATTCACAAGGTTTGTCAGTCCCATCATGTTTTGGGGGTTCACTCAAGTAAAAGGGATTATTACGAGGTAATTGGCTGCGGAAAACCTTCACACTTTGAAAACAATTAAAAAGTTACTAAAGAAAAATGAAAAATGTAGGATAATGAATAAGTAAAATGATGGCACTCATCAGAAAACCAGCTAGTAATACCTACGAGACGACTTCTCGGACTTGCTTTTCCATTGCTCATGTTGATCTCGTAGAAGACAAGTCATTGATGGACACATAAACACAAATAATGTTCGATGAAATGTTGAGTCCTTCTCCACAATAGGAGCATAAATCTAACAATTTAATGAACAAGAACAAGCCATCATAAGCTAAACTTCGATGTGGAAATGTCAATAATAGTCTGCAACGAATAGAAACTACATGATCTCAACAAACATAGAGTTCGCACCTTAATTAATTTTACTATGCTTTTTCCACACACATAAATGAATGAATACAAGGGCATACAAAAAAACAAAGCACCCAAAAGGAAACTCCATTAAAGAAAATGTCTCCTATCCACTAAAATAAGGCCGATAGGATAATTACAAAACAAATGTGTCATCAATGCTCAAAGAAAAACATAATATCTAACCAGGGACCAAACATCTCTATGATCCCTCTCAAGCCCTTTAAAGGTCCTATTGTTTTTCTCACCCTATGACCTCATAAAAGAGTGTAAATCCCAGCCAGCCACAAAAGCTTCCCTTGCTCCCGTGACTGCAGATGGAGAAGTCGATATCTCCCTAAGACCTTTGTGTATGACAAACCGTAAACCAAACAGCTCAAAGAAAGAATCTGCTATTCCCATATGTATTGATTAGAGTCATTGGACTATCAGTTTACAAAATCTTTCTTCCTTTTCTAATAACTAATTGTTTAGAGAACTGAGACTGAAATGCACAAGATGAAAGGAGAAAGCAAAAGAAAACACCCGAAAAAATTCCGACCAAACATCATTCAAACAAATACCTGGAGCAAAAACTGTAGAGGCTCTCCACACATATCACAAACGCAAGACCTTCCAGACGGCAAATTCACTGGATCCAACCAAGCCTGCAGTGCCGATTATTTACGCAGTCAAATTCTTAATTCACTTCACTCGTAATAATAATTCTAAGCAGATAGTGATCAACCAACTTCAGTGCGATTCAATCTTTCTAGGAGAACGAAAAACAACATTGAAATTCAAGCAGAAAATTAATCAACAGTAATATAAAAGAGTAGTTCAAAGTACATGAACTATGCCTACACACCGGTACTCCTCCAGCCTTGCTTGGAAACAACTGACGAAGAAGAGACCAAGAATTTTTCGGCTTCTCAACAAAACCTAAAGTCACAGACTCATCCGATTCTTCATCCTCATCATCGTCATCAGTATCATAATCCTCTTGCAATTCTTCGTCGTCAGGAATATCATCGTCGTCTAAAGAGGTGATGCGGAGGCTATTAAGCTTTTCCATGGACTCCACCGCGCCATTGCCAAATTCATCCATATCGGCGAGTGTTAGGGGCTGAAGCACTGGTTCTGTTTCTGAGAAGAGAAAGAACAGAGATAAGTAACTCTGATTGCTCGGAGAGGCGAGAGCGTGTGAGAGGGAGGGAGCGGCGGCGAGATCGTCGGAAGGCAGCCGGGAGTGCAGCGGGCGGCGGCGGGCGCTGAGACGGTGTGCGACGGTGCGGGGGGTGGAGTTGCTGGTAATGGGAGGGAGGGGCACTGAATGTGAAATAGGGTTTAGAAAAGAAGAGAGCTACGATGGTTTAATCCGACCATAGACTCTGATCAGTGCTGAATATGACTACGAAGAGAAACGTTAAATTACAAATTTAGTGCTTCCAGCGTGTGTCAATTTGGTTCGTAAACTTCAAAAAATTTCAAATTGGTTATCAACTTTCGATTTTGCGTGCAATAGTTCTGAGAACTTTAAAATATTTAATAAGTTTAAACTTTCACTTTCGTGTTTAATAAGTTCTTCCATTTTCAATTTTGTGTTTAAAGTTCTTGACCTATTTGATATTTTTAACATTTACAAGTCTACTAAACACAAAATTGGAAGTTTAGGGTTCCAATATGCATAAAACTCAAATTTATATATATAGTAGATTAGTTAATTCTTAAAAATTACGAATATATCGGACCACTCTCAAAATTTAAAGACTAAATTAACACAACTTGAAAAATTATGGGACTAAACTTGTAATTTAACCAAGCAGAAAATATAATGTTTTTTTTTTTATAAAAAAAATATATAATATAGGTTATTGTAAGCTTTTACTTTTTTTTTTTCAGCTCAACAATATTGGAGTGGAGAATTTGAACTTTTGTCCTCTTAGTCGATAGTATATGTCAATGGTCAATTATTGGTGAGTTATGTTCGATTTAGCAAAGTTATTGTAGATTTGATAAGATTTATTGACAACATCAACACTTAAATGGTAATTGATATACGTTTCTTTTATTTCCCGTGCATTTGGAAGTTTGAATTCTCGTACTCTCGTCTTACTAAACAAAACCTATTGCTGGTTGGGGGGGTGGGGGGAGGAAATGACTTATTCAACAAGGATATGTCATTGACTATTAGAGTTTTCTTACCTTATTTGATTTGGTTCCTTTTATTTCTTGTTTAAATCACGTTTGATCCCTAAACTTTTATGAAAAATAAGAATTTAGTCTTTGAATTTTGATTTGTAACAATTTAGTTCATATACTTTCAATTTTGTAACAATTTAGTACATGAATTTCCATATGTAGCAATTCAATCCTTGTACTTTAAAATTCGTAACGGATCAAAATTGAGATTAAATTATTACTTTCACCCGATAACAATATATGTTACTATATTACATATTACAATATATAAGTGAATTTTAACTATTTTACAATAACAATATATAGAACTGTAAATATCAATTTTATATGGATCATTCAAGAAGTAAGCCTAATAAGCACGAGGATTGAGCCCAACTTTGACTTTCATACTATATTGGGCCTTGGACTCATGCCCAATAAAGAGGGAAATCCTTGTAAATGGCCAAACATAAAGCCTTTGGGCCAAGCCCAATACAATTATTCTTCATTAATTTTTAAAGACTTTTTTTCCAATGTTAAACAAAGCATTAAAAAAATTAATGACATAGGAATGACAACTAAAGTAAATTATAGTATTTTAAAAAAGCTCAAATAAGTAATTATAATTTCTTTAAACAAAGTAAATAATTTTAGAAATAACAATTTATTTGATAGTTCAACAAATATGGAGTTCTCGACGTGAAAATTTGAACATTCACATTTTTTTTTTTAACATGTGGGGTGAGGGATTCGAACCACAGACCTTTTGATCATTAGTACAAGCTTTATGCAAGTTGAGCTATGCTCATGTTGACCGAACCTTCACATTTAAGAAAATGTATAGATCCTTCATTTATTGAACTATATGTTAATGTTGGCAATAAGGTGAACTAATTTAATTATTGATCATTTTGATTGTTTCAATCAACATTTAAGCCAATCATTGAATATAATCAGGTCAATTATTGTAAAAGATTAATAATGAACTTATTACTATTATAAATCAATAATTGAAGGTAAATTATTATTTTCAGCCTCTTTTATCTTCCTAACATCAACCTTAAAAGGGGCAATATATGGAGTGAACAATAATTGTCTTAAAGCTATGGTCAAACCCTAAAATAATAGAGTTAAGAATAATCAATTAGAGCCATTATACTTAAAAGAAAATTCAATTACAAAATTTAAAATAAGTTTGCGGCCAAAATTTTTATGAAAGGTAACTTATTATATCATGGAAAATACTCGGACCGCATATCAAAGATCTCCCTACATAGCATCATTAAAATATTGACAATTAGTAGAAATAAAAAAAAAATTCTAATTTTCTAGATTTTTTTCGTAGTTGTCAAGATTTTAAAGATCTCTACATATTGATATGCACGGTCAAATATTGTTTTTTTTATCCTTCCTACTTGTTAGGCAACTTTCTTTTATTCCATTACACACCTCCAAAATAAAAAAAAAAAATCATCTACCTATTTTTATATTTTTTTAATATCCATTTTTTTTTAAAAAAAAATACATTATTATATTCTCTCATAAATTTTTTTCACGTTAAGGGTTTGACTTTTTTTTTTTTTTTTTTTTTTCTAACTCATGAGTGTTTGACTTATGAATTAGTTTTATATGAATCTCATGTAGACAAAAGATGAGTTTGTAGTTGTAATAATGTGAACTAAAAACTTATCGAAAAATGAAATTATCATTTCTAAACAATCAATAGAAGTTGTGAAGTTCAAATCCACCAACAACTCGTGTGTGAATAATAACTAAATTCATGTCCTTCGCTCACCTGATGAATTTGAACTCAGGTAGACCAGATTTCACTTGAAAATGATATATGGATGGTTTTAAATTTGTAATAATACTTACCGAGTAACTAATTTAGTTTAATTTTTAAAACATTTTCTACATTTGAGAAAATAAAACAACATATATATATATATATATATATATATATATATATATATATATATATATTATTTTTTTTCATTTTCCCATTTATATCATCTCTTAATTTTAACACTCAATTTCAAAATGGTATGCATTACAATTTTACCACACATACATTATATGTGATGTCAAAAAAAAAAAAAAAAATACATTATCCATTCCATTTAATTCTCTTATTGACGTTAGTTTAAATATCTATTAGAAATATCCAAAGTTTCAAACATTATTGTCCAAAAATTATAAAAGAATCCCTCTCTAGAAAATCATGGAACCCCACTATTGAAAAATGTGAGGAGAGAGAAGAAAAATATATATTATATAGTTCATAAAGAGAACATACGTGTATTAGTTAAGCAAACAATAAAGTCGTGGAAAGATAGATATTAAAATATGATAAAAATAAATACTTAAAGAAAAAAAAAAAACTTTATGAACAACTTTGAAAACCCATTTAGAGTTGACAAGAAAAACAATATTTTATTGGTACTTTAATTCTTTTTTTTTTTTTCTATACCCTATTTTTTGTACCATAAGATGGAAGTTTTAATAGAACCAATGCAAGATTTAAATAAAAATGAATTAAAATAGCTTTAAAAACCCAATAAATAAATAAAAGCATTGATTGTAGGATGATGGGGAACATTTGGAATATTAAAATTAATAGCTTTGTTAAATGAACTATACCCCATTTGAAAAGTTCAATGAATTAGAACAGTTTTACATTATTATTATTATTATTATTATTCAAAAAAATAATAATAATATTAAAATTTGTAATTTTAATATTATTTTTCAATTTTGGTTTTAAGTGGATGTGAATATTCTAGGTTGAGTTAACTGTTGTTAGTGCAATTTGACCATGCCTTTATTTTTTAATATTCCAAAAAAGCATAATCTACTTTTTCTACACAAAATCTTAAAAATTGATTTGTTTGGATTTTCTTTTTAATTACTTTTCTAAAAAGATTTAGCCTTTTTTTTTTTCAAAATAATTTCATGATATTTGCTTTTCAGCAAGAAAAAAAAAAAAAAAAAAAAACTCTTTCTTTTTAGTGTTGGATTAGTTGTGATTTAAAGTGTTGTCACATGAATGCAATGTTTTCCTATGTTTTTTTAATAAAAATTGTGTTTTTTTTTTCTATTTATTTGTTAGATTTTTTGTTATTTGAGAATTTAATATGGTGTGTAGAGTTTAATAAACCTTGGTTTTGCTTTATCAACTTTTGTGTTTATTCTAATTTTATCACAAAACTTTTCAAACATTTCCTTTTAATTATTGAACTTTATATAACAACTATATTATTTGTCATTCTCTTTAATTTTCTATAATTATGTAATAAAACCAGATGAATACATCCAAAATGTATAGAGTATTTTTGACAAAATTATTTTAAAAAAGGATTGGTTGTTACATTTATTTATTATTATTTTTAATTCTTTTCTTTTTTTTTAAAAAAAAATAATGGAAAGAAATTGTCTTGTTACGTCTCAATTGATCCATTGTGAATCTAAGTGGTTTCTTATTTTGTATGATCTTTATTCCATTGGATTCTATGTATTTTTTTTTATTTTTTCTTTTAAAAAAATAAGTGAATTAAAAAAACGAAAATAGCTAAACAAAACCTAACTCCAAAAACTTCTATTCATAATTCAAAAGGTTCCATGAAGAAATAGAAGTCAACCTCAAGAGATTTTGATAGTTAATTTTGAGCACATTTCGAGACATTAGATACCTGTATTTTATCTCAAAAGATAAGTTTGAAAAAACAAAACTTTACTTATTCATTATCAATTAAAAATAATTAATTTTGAACTTAGTATTAAATAATTAGTTGAACTAAATATTGTTAATAAATTCAACTTGCCTTCATACCCTTACTTAATTATAAATAAAATATTTTTGGTTTTCAATATAATAAATAAAAAAAATTAAATCTTATTTCTAAACTATACCAAAAGACTTCAAATGGTAAATTCATTCACCTTAAATTTATATTTTGCTTTTTTTAAAAATAGTAGATATTCAACTGGACCATCTTAACTAATTAATTATATATTCAAGTTGACTTTTAAATTTGGTTGGAATATTTTTATCTCATTTTAGTTTGCAACCTTTCAAACATTCCATTCAAATCCCTAAAACTTTATATAAAAATTATTTTGGTCATTTTCATCAAATCTTTGTAAACTATTAATAAAAACTTAGCATAGACATTTTTTTTTTAGTTTACCTAGTGACTAGATATCTACCTTAGACTCTACTTTTAAAAAAAAAAAAAAAAAAAAAAAAAATCTACATTGACATATACTAAAGAAACACATACACATTAACAAGTATTTGATATCATATATAATGGGTTGAATAAAAATTAAAACTAAAGACTAAAACAAGAGGGAGGGAGGGAAAAAATGCTAAACATATAATTTTAATCTTTATTATTTAATCATGGTTTCTTAAATTAAATCCCTCCACTCCCGAATGTTGTGAACTCAAAAAAAAAAAAAAAAAATCTATTGTTAAAAAAAAGTTTCAACTTAATTCCTTACGTTTTAACATTTTTCAATTATACCAATTCCATTCATGGATATTAAATGTGGCCAATGACATATTTACGTAACAAAATACTAAGTGAGTCAATGGAGATTGGAAGACCGTCAAAATAGAAAAATTTCTCCTCTAGGGTAGCCTACTTTCTTTTCAAATGTTTTTTACAAACCTACCGCGTTGATTTGCAGGCATTAAAAGTGATTGCATGAGAATTTTAACCGTTTTTAATGTTTGGTAAAACTGATTATTAATTAATCTAAAGAAAATCACATTTAAAATTATGTTGATTCGTAAAATTAGTCAACCATAGCTTTTGGGATTGACTTTCCAAAACTAACTTTGCAAAATTCCACTTTTATTATTAATTTTTCTTAAAGCACATTTTATAATAATTAGTGCATGTTTAAGAGTGATTTTGAATACGACAAAATCACTCCGAAATGTGCTTTTAATCATTCAAAATCAATTTTGATAATATGAAAATCACGTTTAACAAAATCAAATATGAAATTGATTTTGAATTATTAAAAGACACGTTTCAAAGTGATTTTGAATATGAAAAAAAAAAACGACTTTGATCATTTTAAAATCACTCCCAAACATGCGCTTATTTCAACAGCTACAGCAGCAATCTACAACAATCTCAAACTAAGCCTCGGACCAGAAAAGGGGTTGATCGAAAAACACTAAAACGTTAGGGACCAAATTGAAAAGGATGAAAAAAGAGATAAACATGGGTGGTGTAGGTGGAGGGGCCCACAGCACTATGTTATGTCCATAGTTTTTGGGATAGAGTGAGTGTCCATTAATTATTAGCAAAGAAAGAAAAGGTTTGAAGCTTGCTGCTGTCTCCAACTCCAAAGCCATCTAATGATCCATCACCATTCATTTTGGACCTTTTCTTTTCTTTTCTAATCAACATTATTAATCAATTCATTCATTCATTGCTCTTATTCTTTTTCCCAAACCAATTCTTACACACATCTTTTCTTTTTTAAAAAACCTAACCCTAGTTATGTTTTTTTTAATTATAACCTTTTCTTTTCCTCTAAGTTTAGTTTAGTTGAGATTTTAATTTTTTTTTCAACTGAGTGTTGATATATACTCATATATCTTCAATTCATTACCAAGGCATTAGACTGAATTCTTTCTCTTTTGATTCGAATACGTTTTTAATCTTGTGATTTTAATTGAATACTGTTTTAGCATTTCTTTTTAATGATTTATTCGCTATTTTTTAATATATATAATGATTGGGTCTTTGATATTAAAAATGTTTTTGTAATCGAGATATACCCAGATGATTTAGTCTCTGAACTTTTAGGGTTGTGTCAATTTGTTCCCTGCACTTGAAAAAGTGTCTTGGATTCCTGAACTTCAATTTTGTGGCTGATAGATCCCTGACATATTCGAAATTTTTAAAAATCAATTAATTTATCATATAAAAAATTGAATTTTATGTCTATTGGAACCCTAAACTTCCAATTTTGTATCTAGTAGGCCTGTGAATTTTAAAAAATGTCAAATAGGTCAAGGACTTGTTAGATTCAAAATTGAAAGTTGGGAGAGGACGGAGAACACGAAAGTGAAAGTTTAAGGATTTGTTTGATACTTTTTAAAGTTCAGGGACTTATTAAATACAAAATTAAAAGTTCGATGACCTATTTGATACTTTTTAAAGTTAAGGATTATAATGACACAACCTTAAAAGTTCAGGGACTAAACTTGTATTACAATTTGATTTATTTGCTCATATTTTATGAACATATTGTCTTTTTCTTTGCCTATATCTGTTTTATTTTCTTTTTCCAATCAAATGCTTCATAATTTATTATTTTTTTTACTCAATATTTCTAAAATAAATAGGACTAAATCATAATGAGGGCGAAAATACGAACACAAACTATATATATTTTTTAACCTTCGTTTTTAGTCAATAAATGCCTTCAAGTATTTTGACTTTTGGCCCCACGAAATAATGAATAACATAATATTCTAAAATAAAAATCTTCATTTTTTTTTTCTAATTTCTACGCCACAGTACTCTTAAGATATGATTAAAAATTTAAAAATAGGGTCTCCCAAAAGATATATCAATTTATGAAGTAAACTTTATAAAATTAAATTTTAAAAAAGAAAAAAAGTAGTTTCAGTTACAATTTTAGGCATGTGCTTTTAACCTTTATATCCATTTCAAAGTCTATACTTTCAAAAGTGTCATCATTATACCCCTCTTTGGAACTTAGTTCAACTGACGTATATCCATATTCTCCATGGATGAAAAATGAAAAGTAATAGAGATTTAATTTAACAATGACGGGATTTAATAAATAAAAGCTATAACACGACCTTTCGTTTAAACTTCCGTGTGGTTTAAGTAGATCACGCTTCTCGAAAAATATAAATTTTGAGTGTGAACTTCAGTATATTTTGACGACTAAGTCTTTAGTAGTTCATTTATAGGTCAAAGGTTTGAATCTCTATCTTAAAAAGAGGGTCGAGTTTAAAACACTATTTTAGTTGAAGAGTACTATAAAGGTAGTTAGGTACATTTGACCCTGTTTCAAGGATGATGGTCAAATTGTCAGGTTAGACTTGTACTATTCTTCACACCTAACTAATGGCAAGTAGAGGCAAAGCCGTAAATTTTCGTCACGAGAAGTAAAATTTTAGATTTTAACTTCGTATATATAACATTTCCACCCTACAAATTATGCCAACGTCTGCTTCCTTCTTTCTTTATCGACTCCATTCAATAATATCCGTCAGTATTTAATAAAAGAATGTAAACAACGACAAAACTTTAAAAACATAAGGACCATACTCGAACTAACCTAAACTACAGAGACTAAATTTGCAATTTAACCTGAAATCGATGTGGAAAGATAAAAACTAGGGAGAGGTATGGAGAGAAGTGGTTTGAAACATTGACCGCCCGACATGAAAGGATGGAAGAGGAGGAGGCGTCTTTGAAGTTGGAGGAGTCCCCACTGGCCACCATCACCAAACAAACAAGCAGCAACAACAAAGTAAGCCCTACATCTCACAATTATTACCATCTAATGTTTCTGCAACTTGCCTTGTCTCTTTCCCAACCCCTAAAACAACAGATAAGCTTCAAACCAGCCACTACTCCAGCTTGCTACGAAATCCAACTCCGTTCATCCCGTTTCGTAACGATTTTGTTTGTTTTCTATAGACATCGTGTTTGTTCAACACGAACGTGGCTTTGTTTTTCGTTTTGGTTAGACACTTCGAGGAGGGCACGGAGATATGAAATGTTTATGTGATAAGATGAATGATCAACCTTAAACAGAAGGTTATAAGTGTTATCATCTAGGGTAAAACTGAGCTTTCAAAAAGTTCAAAAAGAAAGTTACTTCTTTCTAGATTTAGAATAGGGAGAACGCGTATGAATAGTCTGACTACGACACAAAGCAATTGCAAGTAAACAAGTCTAATTTGTCAAAGAGAAGACGACAAAGACTAAAGATCGTAATCGAATGGGGCGCCCGCTTAGCTGTCGGGCTTGATATTCCAACCAGGACAACACAGATTGAACCCTCCAACAACTCTTTGTTCTATAACTTTCATTTTGCAACCACTAAAATGAAGAGGATGACAGAAGGGAAGAGATGAAGATGTTGAAATAGTTATTCATATAGACAATCATTTGGACATGTAATCAACAACAGGGCATAGTAAGTAGAACTAGTAGCAGTAGAAGTTCATAAGAAGGATTCTCTCCACTTATTTATCAGTCTATTGGAGAAACTTGGACTTACATTACATGATGACCTTAAAGATATTCTACAAGCTAATGACATTGTCCATCCATTTGTGAGAATGACAAGGATGTAACACCAAACATTTTTTTTAGACAACACAGTTTCACCAAGTTAGGCAAACCCCAAAAGGTAACTTCAACTTGTTCCTAGTAAAAGAAAAGGCAAACCCCATAAGAGAGAGAGACTCAAACTGTAAAAAAAACTGCTATGAATTTCACTGCTGCAGCTGCTGTTGCTGCTGCTTTCGACGGGAAGAGTACGTCGATGAAGCATCAGAGTGAGAGCAGCCTTAATGATACCATAATGGAATATCCTGCTGTTTCGACAGTGTATCGATGGCTGCTGCTCCGGGTACTTCTTCTTTGTAGTCGAAGGTCGACAAATCAAATGGAGACCCGAACATCAAGTGGAAGTTGTTGTTGTTGTTGTGCTGGTGGTTGTTGTTCTCGAAAGGTGAATTCATTGGCTTAAACCGATCGAATTGGCCTTCATCTCTTGTGAACATTTGATGGCTGCTCGAAACATTTGATCCTTCGAAGAAGTTTCCCTCGATCATTATACCTTGATTGCGGAAGTACTCGTCTTGTTGAGGTTGGATCTTCAACTGAGGAAGATTTTGGTTCTCTGTCATGGCACCGTTACCGGTATTTAAGTTGTTCTTGTTGCCTTGGACGTTGGTGTCGTAGATCGACATGAGCTCACTGATGAGCTTTTGGCCATCTTCTGGAACTCCTAAACTAGACAAGTCGAAGGAAGATGGAACTGAGCTGACCGGGGGTGGAGCTGGCTTGGGCGGGGCAAACGACTGAGGGAAGATAACTGGTTTAACCTCATTGACATGAAAATTTGAACCACTGAACTCTGAAGAAGTTCTGTATGGGCAGGTCAACTGATGATTGTCTCTGGATGTTCTGTCATTAAACCCGAGACGGAGTTCGCTATAAGGACACTGGAGGAACTCACAAGTATAGATCTTCTGATCCATCATCATGTTTAGATCGCTGGTCGGTTTCCTCTTTCGCATAAAATCCAAGTTTGTGGCAACCTCTCCTTTGATTGGATAAGGTGGTTGCCGAAGGGGCACCCGTTCTCTCATTCTCTCCATTCCCAAGTTGAATGAGTTATGGTTATCAGGTTTACGATCTTGAACATCAAAGTTCGGTTCCTCCTCAACGCCTTCTACATCGTACTCGCTGCAATCGTTAATGACCAGCGATCCACTTCCCCCACCGGAAGACATGGGCGGGCAAGAATCAGGATAAAGCTCCCGAGCCAAGATCTCCTCCTGGTTGATAATAGCAAGCCATGTAGCACTCTCCTTGGCAGTCATCTTGTCCTGCAAACATTTAGACTGCCTGACAAGCTTGCGGATCTTGGCTATATCAGGGGACATATGCTTGATGACTGCAGTCAAAACACCGACTTTCCACGCTTTCTTCAAGTCGTGAGGCTTCTTGTAAGGTGGAGGACCTTGGTCCTTCGGCAACCCGAGCTGAGGCCACCATTCCTCAACTCCAGTCGGCCACCATGGCGGAGGAACACCTTTCTCCAATGGAAATCTTCTTTGAGGAGGGTCACAGTGTTGCATCAGAGCTGATAACAGAGATCCTAGGGTGGTATCCTGAAGTTCCTGCAAGGTGTGTGGGGTCGGACCGATCGAATTACACCCGTCGTTTCGTCCTGGAATTGCGTTGTCTGCCTGGTACTTGGCTATGGCAGCCGGTCCATTTCTATCAAATCTGACCTTGTCTTTCCACCATTCTCGAAGATTATCCGATGCCCCGGTTACCGGTTTTCCCTTCTCTGGAATTATTCCATATACAAAACCTTGAGCATTACAAACTTCCATAATCTTCAGCATGTACTTCAAGATCCCATCATGTGCCCTTGACATCTTCTTCCTCCTAGCCTGATCTTGAGACTGTCGCTGCTTTGCAATATCGATCCCTTCCTTAACCTTGCTCTGCTCTTTAAGGCGTTTGAGACGCATCTTGTCCCTCCACATCCTCCTCTCGAGCTCATCGACATCAATCTCTTCATCAGAATAATCATCTTCCACCGCTACTTCAGGATCGGCTGGTGGAGCTACGGCATCTCCTTCCACAATTGGAGCGGAAAGGAAATCCATATCATCACAAAATCCCATCTCATTAAACATCATCATCATTTCCTCCGAGAAGGAATCAGCAGATATTCACCAAACTCAGATGACGAAACTCGGGCGAGATCCAACAATCAGATTTACACCAAAAAAACAAATCTTGATCTACTACTGCCTTTCAGCCTGGTATCAGAGATGATATGGAAGCTACTAAAATTCACTGTGCTTCCTCGCCTGTAAACCTAAATTTCAAGGCAAAAACCCGGTCAGACTCAGAATCAAGTACAGGAAAAACATATCAATCCATAAAGAGATCTTTGTTTTGCTCTGAATCGAAAAGATCGTAACCGCGAATCAATACATATAACAAAGAACACCAAAAGATTAATTCCCTCTATAAATTTTCTCAAAACCATTTAAACAAAACAAAACCTCCTCCTCACACCAACCACCATGAGAATTTCCTATTCTTTCTAAATTATCTTATTACATGCAAAGTTAAACCAAACAAAGTAGATCAAACATGGGAAAAAGGGGCAACATCTACACCTCTTTTTAATCTGTTCTATACAGATCAAGTTCAGGAACAAAACTGAGTTGTGAAATTAAATTCACAGTCAAAACACAAAAGAAGCAAGCATTAAATACCACATCTAAAATCAAACATTTCCACACAGAGATATCATAAATCAACAATCAGATCTCATCTCCAACCTGAAAACAAACACAAAACATCAAAAAGAACACAGAACGTCACAATCCATCACAACCGATCTTCCATAGAAGAGAAAAAACAGAAACCCAGAATCAAAATTCGACAGAAAACCAAACAGATTCAGATCTACAAACAAAACCCAACTCACAGATTCAACCCATCAGAAGAATAATCCATCACAGCACCAGAATCATCAAAACCCCACATCAAATTACTCAAAAAAAAGGGGGGAAAACAGACAATCAAGGCAATAAACAATTGAAGAGAGAACAAAATCAACCTGAAGAAGAACAAGGAGATTAAGAAAGAGATAACAAATGGGTCCTCGAGCGAGAAGGTGGAAGTCAATCGAGGAAGAAACCCAGAAAGCTAATTTGTTGAGAGAGAAAAAAGGGGAGAGAGAAGGATCATAATCTAATCCAATAAGAAAAAGTTGAGGGGAAGGGTTTCATGTGAGATAAAAAAGAAGAGTCGGTCCCTTGGTGACTGTGAAAGGTGAGAGAACACTGGTGAAATTGGCGATGGTGGGGACTGACCCTTCGAAGGGTAAAAGAAAAACCCCAAATTCCAGAAGAGAGAGAAAGAAGAGAGAGAAAGAGAGAGCGTTTCGTTTCCATTTATACGTAGAAAAAGCTCGAGTCTTTGAGAACTGCCCATGGAAGTGAGAAGGAAGATTCACTGCGTCCGATTAACCAATTTTTATTTATTATTTCGTTAAATTATCAAATTTAGTTTTGAATTTTCAACCATTTTTCTCTTTTTTTTTTTCCTCTTTTAATTTAATTATGCTCTTACCTTTTAAAATTATGCTTCTATTTAGTTTTGGTTATGAAACATTTTTCTTTTATGTTTTTAACGTTTAAATGTGAATGTGAAAATTTGAACATGAGAAATTGTTTGTACATCAATGGTAGAACAAGAAATTTTAGAATCCAAAAATAGTTCAATTAGTCTCGAGAGGTTAGAAGTTCAAATCTCCATTTCGATTGGTTTTAACTAAAGAAGAAGAGGAAATTTTTCATAAAGAAGATTATCTCCTTTTAATTTATTGGATCACATTATAGGTTTTATTAGTTCAGTAAAGACAAAAGTGGAAAATCAAATCATCGACTCTAGAGAAATGCAATAAAGTATCTTGACTACTGAGTTATATTCTTGAAGAAATGTAATAAGTGTCCACTAAGATGTTAGAAGTTCAAATCTTCATTTCTATCGTTTTTAACTAACAAAAAAGCTTAATTATTGAGATATGTTCAAACTAACGAGCCAAAGTAAGCAGAATTCAACAATAATTGACATGTGTACCATCGACCAAAAGGTTAAAGAGGTAAAATTTTAAAACCCACAACTTATTACTATAAGATATATAGTAAGGGAACAATTGTCCTATCTCCTTCCCTTTTACTTTGTCCCACCTATTCTATGTTTTTTTTTTTTTTACATGTGGCCTATTCTATGTTTTTTTTTAGTACATCGATATTTGGAGGTGAGAGGAAACTCTGACCTCTTGGTTGATGGTACATGTCAATTACCTCTAAGCAAAACTCGCTTTGGCCTATTCTATGTTAATTAATGAAATATGTTAGCAAAATATGGATATGACGTTGTTTATTAAATAATTTAGAATATGGGGTACGGGATAGATTAATTGATTCTTCTATTATTCATTGTCAACAACAAATACTATGTAGTATAATTAAAAATTTACAAACATAAATTTTATTTTTTTTGAGTTTAACAACATTTAGATGTGGGGGTTCGAACATTTGACCACTTGATTAATAATATATGTCGATTACCACTTAGTTATATTCGCTTTAACAATTTACAAAGATAATGAAACTTTAAAGTTCAAGACTAAGTTCTTTAAAAAAGAAAAAAGAGTTCAAGACTAAGACCTCAGAATTGCGTTTGTGGGAGTAAAAAGTGATTGGGAAAAAATCTTAATCGATAAGGGTGTTTGGTAAATCTGATTATTTTTTAATTTATCTAAAATTAATTTTCAATTTACCCTACGTTCAAAATCACGCTCATACTCTTTTGATTTCAGCTTTTCAGGAGATCTTTAATCTCTCCTAGCTAAAATTTAAAAATTCCAAGTAACTAAAATTACTTGCCAAAGCAAACATAGCTAAGCGGTAATTGACATGTATCTTCGATCAAGAGGTCAGATGATAATTGAAATAACATGTATTAATTTACCAAACACCATACTATGTTTTTTCAGATTTAAAATTTAAATCTACCAAACACTATTTTTACTTCACAGCTGATTTTTCTAAAATTACAATTGCAAGCAATTATTTTAAAAGCATAGCAATCCTAAACGAAGCGTAAATAAGTACAACGTTAGAAGTTGAAAGGTTAAAATGAGAATTAAATATTATTAAATATATGAAAAGTGGAATAAATTAAAGAGCGTTTTTTTTTTAATTAAGAAAAAAAAAAACAGAGAAATAAATAAAAGAAAAGAAAAGAGAATTTAAGACAAAGGGAAGTGTGGGGACCGCGTCTCCTCGTCCGCTTCTAAAGACACACTGTCCCACCATTTTGGGGTGCATTTATTTCTCATGGAATTATCCTTATGGAAATTTATTATTAAATTATATATTTTTTTTTTAAAAAAAAAATTTACATTTCCTTGGAAGTTGCTTCCATTTTTATTATTATTCTTTTATTGGAATATTTCCCTTCCCCCAATTAAATTAATGTAATTTTTGAACACCAATCATGTATAATCCATGTTACCATCTATGATAATATTAGGTTGGTCATTTAATTTAATCAAATTTCAAATATCCATTTTTATGGTTTAAGCTTTGTTTCAATTTAGTCGTTTGTATGTTATTGGATAAAAAAAAAAAGTCGAGTAAACTGTTATATTCTTATCTCTACATTTAATTTTGTTCCAGGGTTATCTTTTTTCTTTTTTAGAAAAAGTTATAAGCAGTTATATTTTGAGAGACTGTATGTTTTATTGTCAAGATTGAAATTTGAGTTTCGTACCAATAAATAAGATTGATGACATATTTTAAACATGAAGAATCAATGGTAAAAAACTATCCTATTTACAAAAACTTACGTGTAAGTATTAAATTTTGAAAAGAAAAACGATTAAGGCAAGAGTAATATCTGAATATATGCAATTTACCGAAAAAGAATGATCTAATACTCTAGAATGTTTGAATATTATCCTTACCTTTTGACTTTAGACGCCCGTGCTAAATTAGTCACGAGCTACATATTTCAACGTGGTAAATTGGATACTAGCCTACTATTTTTTACTTTTTAGTGACAGATTAAATAAAAGTTCTCAAGGAATCCTAAATCCCTAATTCAAACAGTACGTCTTGCCTTTGTCTTACTCTCACCTCAATAGAACCAAATCTTACGCTTTTATCAAAACTCATATATGTTACGTCCAAAGTAAATAAAACTTGTCACGTTAAAAATTTATAATTTATCAACATTTATTGGAGAGAGTCAAATAATCTGATGCTTTAACTTTAAAAGTATATCCACCAATAAAATATTACGACGTGTAATGATTCAAATTTAACGAACTATATCCTTGCTAAAGGTGTAAATAGTCCAAAATACAAGGGGGAAGGATTTAAACACCATTGTGCTCAATACAAAAAATGTGAAAAGAAAAAAGAAAAAAGAAAAAAAAAAGGGAGATATATTGAATAATTTGAACTAATAGAAGAAAAAGAAATTAAAGTGATGAGAATAGTAATGTCACCTAAGGTGAATATAAAGTTTGAAGTGAAAAGATGTCCTTTCAAACATAGAGAATGAGAATAATTTTTTTGTTTATGGGATTAGAAGAGGTCCTCAAATGAAGCATCTCATATCTAGCTTAAAAGGACATTTCATATTTTTATTTTGGTATCTACAAGAGCTTTCACTTATATTTTTACTTTGGTTCTCTCTTTATCATAAACTTATTTATTTTTAATATTTATTATTGTTCTATAAGTTTTAACTTTGCCTTCGAAAACCTATGAAATTTGATTAGAAGGTTGTCCTGCATGTCTCACTGCACTCTAATTCAAGAGATGCCTCCACTGATGTTATTGCTACTCCTGTTTAATTGTTTGTTTTATCTGTTTTTGTGGTTTCTTTAACTTTTTTTTCTTCCAAAAAAATAAAAGAAAAAAAAAAACTTTGTCGATCAAATAGTCTTCGTCGTCAATTCACTGATGAAGTTGTGATGATGTGATATATTAAGATTCATTTTATCATTTTAATTACAAACACCTCACGTTTTAAATTTAATGAAGTGGATATATTCTTCCATAATATCAAAGATTTTACATATTTCAAAGCATGCACCCTACCAGTATCAACTTGTATGATTTCAAAAGTGTGTGTGTTTTTTTAGTTCAACAACATAGGAAGCGAGAATTCAAATCTTTGACTTTCTGGTTGAGGATTATATGTTTTAATCAATTGAACTTCTCAAATTGATGATTTTAAATGAGTTAGACATTATAGAAAATTGACTTGAAAATGTTGCTAGGTTAAAACTTGTCAAATATATATATATATAAACTAAAGTAAGCATAGGGTAATTGGCATGTTGCCCCTCAATCGAGAGAGATTAGAGGTTCAAATCCTCTTATTACCAAATGTTGTTGAATAAAAAAAAAAGTTAGAGAATATATCTAGCCTCATTATTAATCATAATATATATTTTTTGTATTAACCAAATAATTAGAAGCAGTGTCCATAAATTCTTATCATTTGAACTATTTGTCAATGTTGATTTTTGTTTTAATTATTAGGACAAAAAAGATATGGATAAGTGTGAAAATTAGGATTTTTTTAATACATAAAAATCAAAGTAATAATGTCTTGTAGAAATAAGTTAAAATGCATGGAACTTTGGACCATTTTGCAAATGAGAATACTCCAAAATTTTGAATATTTTATTCTACATAACTGTATATATTATTCATATACTATTGTTTTCTATTTAAAAAAAAATGTGAAATGTTTCTCCCACTTGTAAATGTGTCTTTTTTGCAATTCAATTTTAAGTCTAAGAAAAATTAATTTAATCTTTATCTTTTAAAAATTTTAGCCGTGAAGTTCTTAAAAATAGTTTTAAAAGTTCTCTATCAGGTTTTAGTTATAGTAACAATTTTTTTTTTTTTTTTTTTTAAGAAAAAGAGTTTTATAGTAAAAAAAAAGTTAACCTTCCATTTATTTAGTTAATGTTATGCCTGGATAATAAATTAACATGCTATAAGTATATATATATATTTTTTCCTTATGTGATAATTTTTTAATTGAAATAAACGTATTTGAATGGTTTAAAATAAGTAGAACAATTTAATACAGTAAAAAAAAACTATTTTTTTTAGTTCAACAATTATAGGAGTGGAGGATCAATCGGACATTTGGGATGATACTTTGTGTCTTATCCAATGAACTATTTTTCGAATTGAAAAAAAATAATAGTTGGAAGAAAGCTTCTTGATATATTTCATGTATTTGATATTTTTAATTATTAATGGGCTTTAATTAATTTAAAATGAATCAGTAAATTTTATTTTAATTAATAAAATTACCATGTATGCATAATAATAATTTTAGCAATAACAAAATAATGAGTATTATTGTCTATTTAAAGAGATTGTAAAACCAATGAAAATCAGATATATTACAAACCTAGTTGCAAATAAATATGTTAGAGAGAATAAATAAGAGACTCTTTCAAAAAAAAAAAAAAAAAAAGAATAAATAAGAGATTAATTAGAGAGATAAATATTTTTTTCGTAAAAATAATAATAATAAAAAGAAGGGAGACAACTGTTTTAGAGGAAAAAAAATGACTTGCTTATAAGTGATTTATTAAAATTGATTTTCATATAACCATTTTAATGTTTGATTCTACACTTTTAAAAGTAATTTTTATTCGTTGTAAAAAAGTGGTTTTTAAACGTTCAAAAGAAATTTTAAACGATTGAGGACATGCTTGTGAGTGACTTTAGAATGACGTTTGTTTGAAATGATTTTTTAAATGTAAAAAAAAAAACGTTTTTAAGTACTAAAAAAGTCATTCCAAACATGGGAGAGCCATTTAAGAAGATTTTGATGTCATCTGATCTATGAGTTTTTGGGTTTTTTAAGATTCTTACATTGAGAGAATCAACATTTTTATCATTTGTTCTTTACCTATATTTTCTTTATTTCTCAATTTAAAAAAAAAACTATAATTAAAATAAATTAGAGTATTCATTCACTACTAAACAACTCTTTGAAATTAACTATATTTATACGTTTCATTCACATATAAAATAAAACTGTTGGAGTTTATGTCCTAAAACTCGTGGATAGTAAATGTAACAAATTTATATATAAAACTTATTAGAATAGTTTTTATTATGGTTGTCAAAAGATTTGTTTAACTATGTATTTATTAACCCAAATCCAATAAAACTAGAATCCATGGCTACGAGATGAATGCTTGAACTATATGTAGTGACATAAAAGTGGATCAGGTACAAGTACATAGCCTAAACGGTCTTTAGTATAGGGATAAGACTGGGTACCTTATCCTAGGAAAAACTATGTGACGAGGCCCACTTTGTTTTAATACAAACGATGTGATCCTAAATCGTTCATGTAGAGACATGTGAGTGGGGGCGTCCTATGCAAAAGAAGTTTGTATAAGACCGGACCGCGAAATAAGTCACTTTCACTTTATAACGTCGTTTACTGTGAAACTGATTATTTCAAAGTGATGACCTAGGTAACTCGATCTTAATCCTGAGCTAACTATGAACTCCTGTTTATTCGGGATTATCCTTTGATTTGCATAGGTGAGAGTGGCCCATAAGCGTCGCTCAATAAACCTGCCACTTTGGGGATAAGACCGGATAGATAGTTGGGGACATAGTCCTGCAAGATGGAATTCACTCCTACCCGTCTTTAGGGATAGTAGAAAGGTTGTTCCCTTAAGTTCTGACTCCAGAAAGTGAACAAAGGCCCGCCGCCCTCTCATTGGCCCGAGAGGTTTCAGGTTTAGTGGTGAGACCACAAACCAATTGTTCATTAGGGACTCAGTTGAGGCTTAAGGAACAAGAAGTGCTATAGGGGTAAAACGGACCTTTTGACCTTACTATAGTTACGAACAACCTGTGAAGGATTGACTTACTAATCACGGTTATATCAGGTGGACAGAAATAAATCTACAGTGAGGGGAGTTCAGCTACGAGCTATAGTGGAGTGTCTCGTTAGTTAACGAATGTTGGTTAACTAGGATTGAAAGAGTTCAACCGGTTAATCTCGGATCGTTGGAGCCCATGATCTATAGGTTCATTAGGTCCCCCTGCTAGCTCAATCGGATCTAACCTTAGAACAAAATGATGAAATGATTTGAAGTACGTTCAAATTTGAATTAGGGAATTAACGTTAACTATATACGATATACTTAACGTATTTTAGTTTAATCTTTGAATTAAACTATAATTATTAAGAGAGTTGGAATTATTTAAATATGATTTAAATATTGGAAAATGTATTTGATACATGTTAGGTTTTGAATATGAATAGTGATTCACATTGACCGGTTTTTTAGAGAAACGAGAATGGTGCATTGTTAATTTTAATATGTGATATTAAAATTGAAATTATTAAATAAATTAGATTTATTTAAATAATTTAAATTAGTTTCATTTAAAGTTAATAAGATTAATTTGAAATTGAAATTAATTGAATAAAATGAATTTTGGAAATTCATTTAAAATCATGAGTTGAAAAACCCATGTATTGACACCAATTTCTTTACTTGACATTCACCCATTTTTGCTGTCAATTTGTGGTGATCACAAAGCATCTTATAACTTCTTTAAAATGTGATGAAGAGGTGGGGAGGTGGTATGCTGAAAGAATGAAAAAATGGTGAAGCTGGTGTGTTTCTTTTTCTCTCAAAACCGTGGGGCTTCAAACACAAAAACTCATCTCTTTCTCCTCTCAAATTAATCATGCTCGGGTTCCCACAAGCCTGTTCTAAGGTCGGAGAATAGCGGGGAAGATCATGGTGGTCGTCCATGTCGAGTTCGTGAGGAGAAACATCCAACGACATGCTCGAATTCGAAGCTTCAAGAGGTATTTATAAAATGCTCTGTTTTTGTTCTTGTTCTTAGCATGCTTTTAATCCTCAAAATTAATGGAAATCGGTGCCTAAGATCCGCTAACGCTTCCTGCTTAAACCAGAAATAATCTTAAAACATCGCATAACATGTACGAAAGAAGAAATTCGAAAGCATAAAGTGCGGAAGTCTATCCTAAGGAATTCCATGGCTCGTTCAGCAGCACTCCTTCACGCGTTCTATACACCCTTGCCTTTACCTGCAATTACATGTTAGGGAAAAGAATGAGTATTTAAGAAAAATACTCAGTAAGTAACAACGCTGCTGGACAGGCAACGACCAAGGTTTCAACATATTATTCGAGCTAAGGGCCTAAGGGTTAGGTCATTTCATTCTCATTCATTTCATTTCATTTATTTGTGGTTCGGGCCTCGTGATCAATTAACTCACCTATATATAAGTTTGCCAACTCACTGGTAGTGCACAAGTGGGTATTTTGGGAGATCTCTACTCCAACTGATGGTAGAAGGCACTCAGTTAGTGGAGTTGAGTCTCATCCCTCAAGGCACTAATGTGCGCGAGTAGCGCTCTAAACTACCAATTCATTGGTGGGGCGTTCATGGGTTTAAGTCAGAAAGTAACTTCCACAGTTAGTAAATGGCACCTAGTCTGCGAAGCCAAGTCCCGTCCATTAAGCCCCTCATTTCAGTCTAATACATCTCAGTCATAGGTGTTTAATTGACTCGACCCTCTACCAAGGCAACTAGCCTATTCCTTTCCCTTTCTTAATCCTTTTACCTTTAGGACCCCTTAACACTTGCTAATTTTAACTGCAACCCAGTTAACCAAATTCTTTTCTTTTACGGAGAATACTGACAGGCTAAACCGATATGCACCATCCCAACTCAGTCAATCTCAAGAAAAAGAAACGAGGGCAACAACCAACACTCCTAAACAGAGAACCCAAAAACTTCCCATTGTCCACAAACAATGTCAGTCAACTTATAATATATAACAGTCAAGCACTCTCACCTATCACATAGCACAAGTACACAACAACCAAATTCTTGAAGACAAACGCATTCATATCATCTCAATCTCAACTCAAATATTTGATACCAATTCATGCTAGAAGTAAACTGTTATTTCAATCCATAAACATTTCATTCCAATGCAGCAAGTTACTTACCTTAACCACTCAATATAAAATACAACAGCTTGGTCCACAGATCTTTCAAGCAATTCCACAATTCCTAACAATTTAATAATAAAGTTAGGCCCCAACACAGTACGTCCAAATCAATGATACTAAAACTGAATCTTACTTAATTCCTTACCCCAAATAATTCTTTAGAAGCAAAGCTGAAGCTTCAAGTGGCGGCGACAAACATATCTGAAAAGGCGTCGAACAGATCTGAAAAAGGCGAACGAGCCCGAGGGCGGCAGTGGTTGCTCGAATCTGAACAGAAATGTGCGGCCATTACTAACACAATAGAGAGAGAAATCCGAGAGAGAGAAAGATCTAAGGGGGAGGCGTTACCGACGGCGGCTTGCGACGGTCTGCTACGGAGGAGGCCGCAACGACACGACAGCGGCGTGGGATTACGGACGGCGACGCAAGGTCTGATACAGAAGAGAGAGTGTGAGCCGAGAGACACACACTAAAACGGGTGAGAGAGAGAGCTGCTTACCGGCGGCGGCGAAACAACGACGCGCGACGGAGCTCGATGGCGTGTGAGAGAGAGCGTGAGAGGGAGAGAGGGTCGGGAGGGAGAGAGAGCGTGAGAGAGAGCTGAGATCCTTTTTTTTTTTTTTCAAATTGCTACACTCAGGGACCAAAAGTATATTTTTCCATTTTTTTAAAATAATACTTACAATTTTAGAAACAATTTTATAAAATTGAAAATTGAAAACTAAGGCTCTGTCTACAACTTTTTGGTTTTTTATTTTCAAAAATTAAACTTTATAAACACTATTTACTCATGGGTTCTTTGTTTTATTATCTATTTTTTTTATAAATGTTTTTAAAATAATCCAAACCAAGTTTTGAAAATTAAAAAAAAAATATGGCTTTGTTAGATAATCATTTGGGTTTTTGTTTTTGAAAGTTAAGCTTATAAACATGTTATCTACTGAGCTACGTGTTTTAAAAAACCAAGCAAAAATTTGAAAACACAAAAAAAAAAAAGTATTTTAAGACTTTTTTTGTTTTTAGAATTCTCTAACAATCCAAATGGTTTCTTTAGAAAGATGAAAACATCGTCGTAAAGAGAGTGGGAGAAAACAAACATAATTTTAAAAACACAAATGGTTATCAAATGAGGTCATTGTTTTTTAAAACTCGTTCTTGTTTTTGAAATTTGACTAAGAATTGAAAGGTTTCTTTAAGAAAAGAGAATTCAACACATGGTAAAAAATGTGAGAAAACAAGCACAATTTTCAAAAACTAAAAAACAAGAAATCAATGGTTATCAAACCGAGTCTAAATTGAACAACGGTACATAGTTTCAAAAAACGAAAAATATAAATAAAAGAAACAAAAATAAAATTGGACATGGACATGGGTATGAAATTGACAGTTGAATGTAACATGACAAAAAAAAAATTAATAAGTTAGTTACATTACATTAATGTCGGGTTAAATTTCGTTTTTTTTTTTTTTTGAGAATAATTAAATTTCGTTATTGGTCATTTATTGTAATTTTTAACTAGGATATATACACGAGATATGCGATTTCTTTGTTTTCCACATTTTTTTTTTCAAATTATTCCAAGTTTATGGATGCACTTTTGGTTGTGTGATTATTTATTTATTTTTTTTAAAACAACTTTTGGTTGTGTGATAATTGTGCATGTTTGGGAGTGATTTTGAAATGACTAAAATCACTTTTCCATTAAACTTTGGTTATAATTTTAAAACATTTTCTTTCCCAAAGTATAATAGAGGATTAAGAGAAATGTTTAATAAACACGATTTAAAAAAAAAAATTGTTATCAACTAGGTTATTATAATGTTTAAAATCTGTTATGGTTCATACAGGGGCGAATCTACGTTGGGACCACGACCCCTAAAATTATAGAAAACATATATATGTATAAAGTATTTCAAACAAAGTATCATACTTAACCAAAGATATATGTAGGGAAAGGATATTGTAAAAATGTAATAAATAATTCATTAAAAATATTTAAGGATAGGAATCCATAGGTACATTATTTCAAAAAAAAAAAAAAAAAAAAAAAAAAAACAATCCATAGGTACATTGAAATATCCAAACTAAATCGGAATAAGAGGTATTGTCTGATAAATCATTTGGTTTTTGAAAATTAAGTTTACACTACTTTCACTTATAAACTTCTTTGTTTTGTTATCTAACCTTCTTTCCGTGTTTTCAAAAGCAAAGTCGAAAGTCAACTTTTTAAAACTAAAAAAAATAATAGTTAAGAAAATTTTAAAATATAACAAAATCAAAATATGTAAATCAATAATATATATATAGAGAGATGATTGTTTAGATTATAGTTATGTTGTGTTTGGATTCATGTCGAGAGATTTCAAATCATAACATATTTGAAATAAATTTCTTCTTATTATCTCAAGAAAGAGAGTGATTTTGAAATCTACCTATTTTATTGTAAAAAAATAATAAAAAAAATCCCAACAAAAAAGTATCAGATTTTGCATGATTTTATAAGATTGAGAGAATAAATAACGTTTGGTTGGTGATCTGAAAAAAAAATTTGAAAACAACAGATTCAATGAAAACAAAATTATATTTCACGTTTTCATATATGTGTTTGATAACCGATACATAAACTAGATCTCAATTCAAATAATTGTTCAAAATGTGTTACTAAATACTAAGTTGAATATAAACTATTATTAATTAATTTATAAACATGTTTGTCAAAAAAATTATAAACATATTATATGTTATAAATTTTACATAATTATTATTTTATAATATCATATAATTTATAATACATTATGTCACACAAATTTTAATTTCACAAAAATGAATTGAGTTTAATAACATAACATGAAATACTATATTTATTAAAGTTTTATCTTTTTTAATTTATTTTTGTATTAAAAATTTCAAATTCAAATTTTGGATACACCGAAAACATAGAAAAGTTGTTTTCAGAATTTCCATTAATCCGAAAACATAAAACATAATTTGGATTGACTACCAAATATACGTTTACTTATTCAGCTTTATCGTATTTTAATTTTCAATTAATAACTAAAAAATAAAAGTTTATATTAATAAAATTATAATTTCTTTATAGTTTTTTTTTTAAAAAAAGTTTCTTTTTCTAGTTATCATTCAAACACAAAATATTAAATATATTCATTTTAATATTTTCTCATTCCAAACGAGACAGAATCTAAAATAATTTCTCGAATTTCAAATCACATGATTTAAAATCTATTTCTTGAACTTTCTTGGTTCCAAGGAGAGGTTAACATAAAATATAAAATTATTAGTAAGTTGATCAATTAATTATAAATTATATTTAAAAAACAGTATTTGTAACTATTTTTAAAAAATTACGTTTGCAATTATATTTCTTTAAAAAAGAAAAATACATATTTCAAATCTTTTAGAAAAATAAAACGATCTCAAAAAAAAAAAAAAATCTAAATAATTTACAAGGAGGATGTAAATAATAAAAACTAAAATGTTTAATTCTTAGACCGAAATCATTATAGCTCAGCTATAATTGACATGTACAAGAACAAGAGATCTAAGCTTTGAATCTTCATCTCTAAATGTTGTTAAACTAAAAAAAAAAAAAAAATAAAGGTTTATTTTTTAGAGTTGACTTTATGACTTAATAGAATATTTGATAACGTAAATCAAATTTATACCGTGAATAAATTATTATATAATTAATAAGAAAATAATTATAAAGAACAGCCAAAGTAGTAATAATCAGAATTTAAAAAAATAGCTTAAAGATCTTGTGTTTATGTAGTCAAGAAAAAAAAAATGAAAATCTTGTGTTTATTAAGTTTATGAGACATATATATTCTTTAAGATTTTGTTAATAGATTATTATGATAAGATGTTTTATTTTTAATGTGAAATTTGTCATATAACACTAGAGTATTAATTACTACAATGTATTAAAATGCCAAAACTTGTGAAAATGGTGTATAAATTGATATATACTTACCCTCACATTAAATACGATGGTAGATCGTTTGATATATCAACATCAAAATCCGTGCAACAAAAGAAAATCGTGTGAATTATTATCACAACTCTTATCAGAGTGGATTCGTGAAATTTGAATAGTCAAATGAGAGAGATGATTTGAGAGTAATGACAAATTAGATATAGAGTATTATTAGAGTGAGCGTGTGCGTGTCCAACTGCACAATCCACAGGACACGTTCATTATATGATGAAGACATAATTGTCATGGACTTGATTTTAAAGTTTAGGATCGATATAACTTCTAAAAAAAACAAGGTTAGAAGTGATAGTCATAGTTAGTCTAACTAACCGTGATCTAAAATAACGACTTTTTTTCCCTTATAATCGGTAACCTTATTGCATATAGATTGCAATTTCTTATCCTACATGTGAACAAAATGTTGACGGATATGCTTTTTAGCCTATATCAAGTTAATTATTTGCTATATCACATTAACTTAATCAAAACTTACCAAAGAGACATTTCATGTCAACATTTTGTTAATGATGTTACAACATTACCGTTTTGAATATTTTCTAAATATTAATTAACTATTTTTATTGAACATCCAATAAACATTGGTCTCTTTGCCCATAAATATAAAGTCAACAATCAATTCATTATAATCGACGAACAAATTCTAATCCAATTTATCAGGAGTAATTTAAGTTTGATCATACTTATGAATATTTTTAAATCACATAATAAGTGTATGTCTATATGTAATTTACCTAAGCTAAAACGAGCATAGCTCAGCGGTAATTGACAACCCTCGATCAAGAGGTTAGAGGTTCGAATCTCCCTACCCCAAATGTGTTGATGTACTAAAAAAAATGTAATTTACCTAATGAGAGAAAATTAAAAGGCTTATATAGGTTAAAAATAAATAAATAAATAAATTCATCATACCCAATCATTGATGTTTTTGGATTAGGCGTTTACAACAAAAATAGCAATTTGATAGTTTAATTATTATCAAATATTATCTTGACAATAATAATAATTATAGAGTGTAATGAAAGTCAAAGATCTTGTTTTGCAAATAACCTATACGACAAAAAAAATAATAATGATAATAAAATAAAAATAAAATTACAAAGATAAAAAATATGTTTGAAATTTTTTTTCCAACTTTTTGACATAAAAAATATATTCATGACTAGATATATGTAATTATAACAATTTAGTAAGTATATTTTCGAAATAATAAATTACAAATTTAGTACTTTGTGGAAAGCAAAAATACCATCAAAATGCAAACTTTTGATTTGGAAAGTTTACCATGAGTGTTTACCCACTAATTATTGTCTTTGAAAAAGAGGCCTTGATATTTCGCCTATGTGCATTGTTTGTAGATAAAAAATGGAGACAATTGACAATGTTTTATGTGGTTGCAAACGTTCGAAGCAGATATGTGATTCAGTTTTCTCACGAGTGTGGATGCAAAGATACAAGTAGCTAATAATTTTGATGATCGAATAATATGCTTATCGCAAAATCTCATGAGTGAGGAATTTGAGAAAGCATTTATCACGTTCTGGATTCTTTGGAATGACAGAAACAACGTGAACAATAATATGGGTATTATGGAATGGACAAAGCGTTGTGAATGGATTTATGAATATTGGGAAGAAACAAGAACCAAAGCGCGATCGAAAAATGGCCCAATTTTGCGTCAGGATCCGAACGTCAATTCGCATGGCGAAGGAGTCAAGCTATACACTGATGCAACTGTCAAAGCAAACAAAGCTGGGGTCGGATACGGGGCGGTTGTCATTGAAGCCGATGGGAAAATTGGTGGAGTTTTGGAAATTATGGATCCAACATCTTCACACACCGCTGGCAGCAGAGGTAAATGTCATTCTCCAGGGTATTCGTTTATTGCAACGTATGAATATCTCTATTGCACATGTTTTGTCGGACTCAATCAATGCTATAAAGATGATCAAGGAGAAATTCACATCACATCTAACGTGTATCATTGGATTATTTAGATACAAGGAATGAGTCAGTCTTTTCAAGGATTATATTTCACTCATGCAACATAATAGGAGAGCTTATTATTTAGCTAGAGACGCCTTAGCTCAATGTCGAAATATGCTTTGGCTTGAGAAATTTCCTCCATGGATTGCGACGATGAGTAACTCTACTCATTGCAAATGTAATTTTTCTTGTAATTGCCTGCAGTAATGAAATGATACTAGTCTTTTCTAAAAAAAAAAAATAAACAAATTACAAATTTAGTTCTTTAACTTTCAAATTTATATCAAATAGGTTACTAAACTTTAAAAAGTATTTAATAGCCAAAGTGAGCTTAGCTCAGCGGTAATTGACATGTACCCTCGACCAAGAGATCAAAAGTTCGAAATTATAAAGGTGTAATAAATCTTTGAACATTCAGCTTTATGTCTATAAGTTATACAAAACTTTCAATTTTGTTTATGGTTATTGACCTAGTTGACATTTTATAAAATTCACAAATCTATTAAACACAAAATTGAATTTCAATAACCGAAAAAATACTTTTTAAAATTCATAGATCTATCATACACAAACATGAAAGTTCAGAGACTAAAATCGTAATATGTTAACCATAAATAATGACAATAATAATAGACATAATAGTTGAATTGAGTAGATTGGTTATTATTATTATTATTACTACTATTATTATTTAGTTTAACAATTGTAAAGGTGAGGATCAAACCATCCACTTTTGAAATGGTATCAAATACTTTATCTATTTTAAACAAAGCTCAAATTAGTGGTAGATCAGTAATTAACATTGATTTATTATTGACGTAACTTTGTACGGATAACCATAAGGTCTGTGGTTTAAATTTTCCACCTCCAAACGGTATTAAAAAAATTATTGACGAATTATTTATTTGATATTAATTTATATTTGTAAATATTAAAGAAAAGAAAAATGCCATTCTCTTTCATATTCAGATAAATGAAAATGTCTTTTAAAAAAAAAAAAGATCAATGAAAATGCGGTGGGCTTTCTATTATGGTTTCGGCCCAAGTAAATTAATGGGCCTATTACAATTGGGCCGAGAGTAACGTTTGTTTTCCAACTCTCCGTAAATACAATATGAACTAAAATAATAAATAAATAAGTAAATAAATAAATATAATATTCACTAATTAAAAAAAAAAAAAGGTTGAATAAAATTTAACCATTATAAACCCAATATACATATAAACATAAATTCTAAAATCTCTTGTGTTGAATTTGTAAATGTGAAAATATTTAAGAATACTAAAGGTTTGTTCTGGTATGCAATTCTGATTATGTTTTATGTTTTTAAATTCACTAAATTGAGTGAATATGTATTTAGAAGATGTGTTTTTTAAACCTGTTTCAGATGATGTGATCCAAACAATAGAAATTATGAAAATAATAATTTTTTTAAAATGTTTTTGGTGATTTAGATTTTGAATTTGAAATTTTAAAATGCATAATTAAATGAAAACGGTATAACTTTAATAAATATAGGATTTCATCTTATAAACTCAATTCATTTTTTTTAAATTAAAATATGTAAAGTATAATGTATTATAAATTATATGATATTGTAAAATAATAATTATACAAAATTTACAACCTAAAACATGTTTATTAAATTATTTAATAATAGTCCATATTCAACTTAATATTTAGTTGATAACTATAACTATTTTATGGTTTATAAATCTATTATCAAGACCCACGTTTTTTAACCATTGTTTAAGTTGAGATTCAATTTCTAAATCTATTATCGAATGCATGTTTGAAAACATGAAATACAACTATACTTTAATTTCATCGAATCTCTTATTTTCAAATTTTTGTTTTCAGATCACCAACCAAACACACCCTAAATCACTTGACTAATAAAATAAAGTCCAATTTAATTTTAAAGTTTTACTTTCATCCCATTAATTTATACAAATTTAAGTAATATTTGTGCAAACTTTTGGTATTTTTTTGTGGGTTGACAACGTTTTGTATTCTTTTAATTGTGTTGGATCTTTTTTTTTAACTATATATATATTTTGACAACTTGTGGGATGGGAGGATTCAAACCACATACCTCTTGATCATTAGTACAAACTTCATGTCAGTTTAGCTATGTTCATGTTGACTTAGATGCTTTTTAACCAGGGTCGAGAATTTTTGTGTGCGAGTTTAATTAGGATACAATTTGATGTAATTAATAAATTTTATTGTTATATTTTTTTTTTTTTTTTTTTTGTGGAGGCTTTTGATTCTTCTGATTTAATAAACCTCATAAATTAAATCATTATAGAAAACATTAGCTCCCTCACACAAATAGAAAATGTGGACATTTTTTCAATATAGTACAAAGACTTATAATAGTAAAATCGATTTAAAAGATTATTTACAATCAAAATCATAGAATTAGATCAATTTGAAAATTTTAAATCCAAAGTCGAAACTCGGTCAAACTACATCAAAACCAAATTGGTAATTCAATTTAAAAAAAAAAAAAAAAAAAACCAATTGGTATATATTTTGTTGAACACTCTCCAAATATGATTCTTTTTTATATATATAGACAATCTTCTATATCTTCCATCAACCAGTCGATCGATCGCATATTCCGATCGAACGGATGTAATTTTTCGCAATAAATACATTTTTAAAAAATTTAAAAAATTACCCTTTGAAGTGGCAGTAAAAAAGGGAAGGGAGAAAAGAAAAAACTAACATTGTAGAATTTAGTGGCATTCCAAACTCAACAGAATTTGTTCAGTTCATGCAAATATGATCTCAGCCTCCATTGCATGAAAATTCATGAGATATTTGTTGCATTTTCACAACAAAATTTTAGCCCCATTTTCTTCATTTTTAGGGTTTCCTCACCCCTTTAAGCTTCTTTCTTCTTCAAAATTTCAATCCGAGCAGCTGAAAAAACGTTCGATCGGGATGGCGGCGGAGACGGTGACCGTGGCGGCAGTGGCGGTGGCGGTGGCGGTCGTGGCGGCCGGGTGGTTGTTATGTGGTGTTGAGGGTAGACAGCCAGTGTTGCATAGGGTTGGAGGAGGAAAAAACACTTGGACAACTAATATTAACTTCACTGATTGGTCAATTCATGAGCACTTTTATGTTGGTGATTGGCTTTGTAAGTTATTTTCTTTTTAATTTCTAAAAAAATATATTTATTTTTCTCAATCTCATATGGTTCATATCTCTTTCTTTGCTTGTTTAATGATTGTGAGTTGGAAATTTTAAATGGATTGTGTTGTACTAAATTGTTTAAAAGATTATTATTATTATTATTATTATTCTATATAAAAGACTTTAGCAAAGGTTTTAGGGTGTTGAATTGGACATTTGTCATATAAAATTAGGGTTAGAAGTCAAATATTTAGGGATTTATTCCCATTTGCAAAGTCAAATCCTTGTGTCTAAGCTAATCATGTCCCTTTTGAATTTATATTAAGTAATCATTAATTTTTAGTTCTTACTCCATTTCTGTTCATTTTGGGGTTTTCACCTTTTCAAAAGTTTAATCCATTTGTTCATCTCTTTTTTAAACAGCATATGATTAAAAGATTTAAAAGTCAATAAAATCTCACACATTGGGAAGAAAACCAAATTTAATTTGGCTTATACATGACAACCAATAAATTAAATAAAATGTTTTCAAGATTTCTTTTTTTTTCTTTTGGAGTTCTAACAGTCCGGGTTGAAGATTCGAACTTTTAATTTTTAGAAAGAAAATTCACAATGTCTTGATTATGCTAACTCGAACGTACCACAACTAATTAAGGTACTATATCTTCGATCAAAAGATCATAGATGAAAAAAAAACTATATATGCTCAGATTTGATAATATTGAAGTTTAGGTCTCTTTAACTGCGTTTCTGACCTTTTCTTTTGTCTTCTTTAGATTTCGGGTTCGATAAACATATCTACAACGTGCTAGAAGTGAACAAAACGAGCTACGAGAGTTGCATCGACAAGGATTTCATTTTGAACATAACAAGGGGAGGGAGGGATGTGTTCAACCTAACAGAAGCAAAGCCATACTACTTTCTAAGTGGAGGAGGCTTTTGTTTTCAAGGAATGAAGCTTGCTGTCTTTGTTGAAGATTTTCCCACTTCTTCTCCCATTTCACCACCAAAATTACCCAAAATTTCCAATCTTTCTCCATCTATACAACCATTATTATCTTTGCCCTTCTTGCTACTCACCATTGCCTTCACTTCCTTCCTTTAGGGTTAACATAATTATGTTGATTAATTAGGGCTAGCTTTAGTTGTTATGAATCTAGTTTGAGTCGTTAAAGATGATGAAATAAAAGTGCGAGTAGATCGATTATGGCGATTAGGGTTAGGGTTAGGAGTTACGTGGTTGAAAATTCTGAACTTTTGACTCGGTTAGAAATTTAAATTTGAATATTGTTCGCGATCGTGAAATGAAATTACTTTTTAAGATATTTGATTTTATTCACGGGTAGGATTATGAAATAAAAGTACACTAAATGTGTGATGATAGAAAAATATTTCACATAAGTTTTTTCACTTTCGAGAGTTATGCGTTTTTTAGTCCATGGTTTTGTATATCGACCTTTTGAAGAATTGTTAAGAGCAATTGTTATTGTCTATTTTACAAACTCACACTTTTGAAAGGAAAAAAAATCAACATTGTTTACTCTAAAAATATGTTATTTTGTGATGGTCTTACATTATATATATATATATATATATATATATATATATATATATATATATATTTAAATTCATATCTTCTCAACTTGGTGCACTTTTTTAAAAAAAAAAAAAAATTGAGATCTTGTTTTAATGTTATTTGAAAAAACCCAATGATGCTTATATTCCACAACCTCAAAAGAGATCCCATTCCTAAATTCCATAGTTTAATTAATATCTTTTTTTTTTTAGCATTGTTGATATGAGAGATGGCTTTTTTCTCTTCTATTTTTATTAATTCTCGAAAATATATGATTTTTACTTATTTTTTTGTTCTGGTCGAAGATATATATTTTAACCAATTGTACTATATTTAGATTGGTAAAAAAAAACCAATTTTTATACCTATATTTCTTTGGATGCGAATTAAATTTAACAATAAATCCACGATTTCACTATATTATACTCAATAATTGAATATAATGTAAAATTAGTTCTTTTATTAGTTGAATTACTTTTTTCTAGATACTTTGTAATTATAGATGTAAATTAGATGTAATTGGACAGTGCTAATTTTGTAAGTATTAGTTTTGAAAGACATGTTCAACATTTTAAACTTACTTAAGTTTTACTCAAAAAAAAAAAAAAAAAAAAAAAAAAAACTTAAGTTTTGACATTTTTGTTTCATATTAAAAGTTGAGATTTGAAGGGAAGAGTAGTAAATGCCTTAATTGTTGAGTTATGTTCATGTCGACGAGTAATTTAGACATTTCAACAACGAGTCTTCAACTTTCTTTTGTACAATTAACTCGCCCCACTCAATGGCATAGGAAAAAAGAGTCGTAAATGATCTAAACATAACTCAACGACTCTAGTAACATTTTTTTAATAGGATATAGTTTTTTTTTTTTTTAGTACATCAACATTCGAGAGTAGGGAGACTCAATTTTTGACCTCTTGATTGAAGACTGTTGAACTATGTTGGCTTTAGCTTTAATAAGATATAGTTTTGAAAGTTCTCCCCTATATACTTTGAATGTGGGAAAAGTGTACAATTATAAACCATAGTTATATTGAAATATTAAAATATATTGAGGATATTTTAGTAAATTAAGAAGACAAAGGTGTGAAAGTGGGTGTGGGGAAGTTAGAATATCATAAATTAGAAAGAAGCAAAGACCAAAGTCCAAATTGGAATATTTCAACCAAACTAATAATAATCATAATAATAATAATAAAGAAAAAAGAAAAAAAAAAACAAAAGAGAGAGAAAGAGTCAAAATTGGAACAAAAAAGTCAAAATTGTTGGGTAGTGGAGTTGGTCAAATTGATTGAACTTATCCTTTTCCATTACGCTTGCCACGTCATTTTCAATTTCTCATTTAATTAGATCCCTATTAATAAAATGTCTATTTTCTTTACCCTTATTAATAAAATAAATAAATAGATCTCATTTCCATTACGCTTGCCACGTCATTCCCTTTCTTTTTTTTTTTTTAACAAAAAAACCATTTACATCTCTATGAGTATGTTAAACAATAATGCTTTTATAAAAAATTCTCCATTTGTATTTAAAATAGCTAAAAAAAACAATAATAACAATAAAAAGAAAGAAACAAACCATAGAAAAAAAAATACATTTGATTGATTTGGTAATATATTCTTTTGATGTATGATTAGAATTTTGAAAGTCTTTTTTTTTTTCCTTTTTAGATATTCAAATTATGGAGGAAGGCATCAACCTTTCAATTCATTTATCATATCATGGAAGTGCTTTGAGAATCAAATTGCAATAAGAAAAAAAAAATAGTCATATCTTTCTTTCTTTTTTTCCAACTAAAGTACAAGTGGGTTCAGAGATAATGTGGATATTAAGTTTTTGTTATAAAAAAATATATTTTCTAATTTTTTTTAGTAAAAACTTTAATAAGTTGTTGCATAAGAATTAAATTATTCTTTTGGAAACTATAATATAAAATTAGAAATAAAGGTTAAAATACCATTTTGATCATGTATTTAGGTTTTGTTTTATTTTAGTCCATGTACTTTCAAATATCTAACATTAGTCCGTGTATTATGAATAAAGCTTAAAAAAATTGATCACCGCCTTAAGTCTAAAGTTACTTTTTATCGAAATTAGTTTAATAAGAATAATAATTTTCATACCAGAAAATAAACAATGAGAACATATTTCTAAAATTTATAAAAGGAAAGCCTATAGAGATTAATTTTTTAAAAAGAAAAATTAGCAATAAGCTGACATTAGGGACCGATTTTATATAGACTAAAATGGAACAAAAGTAAAAGTACAGGAATAAAAATGATGTTTAAACCTAAATAATAATTTGAATACATAATAATCATAACTTACATTTTACAAGCCTAAGCGAGCTTAGCTCAGCAGTAATTGGCATGTACCCTCGATTAGGTCAGAGGTTCGAATCCTCCACCCTCAAATGTTGATGTACTTAAAAAGAAAAAAAAACCTTACATTTTACCAGCGGTTTAATCACAACTATATTCATTGTGAAAAATAAGTTCTCTCTAAAAATATACAAAATAAATTTAAAAAATAAGGATATAAATATATTTTTCCAAGAAAAACATTAAAAAAAAAAAGGTGAAAACAATTCCAAAATAAGAATATTCCCATTATGTTTTGGATTAGTGAATTACCCACTCAACTTTTCATTAAATTATTGGATTTTGAATGGACCGTTTTCTTATTTACTTTTTGACCCAAATGAGAGATAGGACAATTTATTATATTATTATTATTATTATTATTTTTTTTTTTTTTTTGAGAAAGAGAGGACAATTTATTTAAATAATTATCAAATGACAAAAGGCTTTTTAAATCTCTTGACCTTCCAAATTCCAAAAGCTAGTGCCTTTTGCACATCATTTCCACTCAATGAATTATAAACCATATTTTGATAAAATTTAGAAGAAAAAAAAAAACATTAGAGCTAGATTTTTTTTAATTTGAATTTATGAATTTGAAAATTAGTTTGCCCAAAGATTCATTTTATTGTAATTAATGAATTTACGAAGATTTTCGATAGCGCGCATAACGAACTATTTTTTCTGGTTAATTTTAGTTAGTTTTTGAGGACTATTTAACCAATTTAATGCACTTTCATGTTCTTTTTATAGGAATTGATTATTGCAGCCAAAATAGAGAAATTGGAGATAATTAGGTGTTTGGGGACTGAAAAGAGGCAAAAAATAAAAAATAAAAAAAAAATAAATAAATAAGGAAAGAATTTGAAGCTTCCTAACCCAAGAGGGCAATAGGCAGCGACTTGGGATAGCGTCTTGACGCTGCCTTTCCTTTTACATTGTTATTTTTTGTTTGTTAAAAATAGTGGAAAATGAAGCAAGAGTATAAGTTGCCACACTTAATTAAATTTAGGGTCCAATTTGATGAAATCAAAAGTTTAAGGTCAAATTTAATACAACTAAATAAGTTTTAACGTCAAAATTGATTTTTCTGTATTTAATAAGTAGGGGTAGTTGCAATAATAGCAAAAATAGAAATGAAATTTGCAACCATATAATCAATTTTTTAATATTGCAAATATTTTTTCAGGATGAGAGATTCGACCCACTGATCTCTTAATCATTAGTACAAGTTTTACGTCAGATTGACTATTATGAATATCAAACAGTTCTTATCTAAAAAAAAAAAAAAAAAGTATACACGATGTGGATCAAATTTTATACTTTAAATTAAAAAAAAAAAGTCATTTTGATGCCAACATGAAAATATATTAGTAGTTAATAAAACTTAATAATAAGAAGAAAAGCCACATCTATCGTTATTTTCTAAGTAATACCTAATTCTCAATTCAATAGTGAATGCCAACAAAAGTTTAGCTCAACATGCTATCAGGGGAATTGCAATCATCCCTTGAAGTGCATCGTTGGATCATACAAATCCAAGACATGCGATCTCAGTTTTCTTCTTTAAAAATTTCTCATATTACTAGGAATAGAAATAGGAATGCAGATTTATTAGCCAAAGATGCTCTAACAAAATCTAGATCACTCTTATGGCTCTAAGATTTTCCTTCTTGGTTATCTCCAGTGGGTTCCCCATCTCACTGCAAATGTAAGTTGTATTCTGGTTGTTCGTGATGTTTCTGATAAAAAAAAACAAGAGTTTAGCTCAACCGACATTAAATCGTACAAAAAAATATCAATAATGAACAATAGCATAGCTTAACCGACATAAAATTTGTATCATCAATTAAGAGGAAAGAGATTCAAATCTCCTACCCCACAATATTGTTAAAAAATAATAATAATAAAGTCAATAAAATTTAAGTCAAATTACAAGTTTTATTATTAAACTTTTACATTTGAGTCTTTAGAAAGTGTCTAATAAGAAATAAACTTTCAATTTATCTCTAATAGGTGTTTGAACTTTCAATTTTATATTCAATAGACCATTGACTTATTTAACATTTTTTTTTAAGAAATTAATGAACTTGTGAAATACAAAATTGAAAGTTAAGAACTTTTACTATTAAGTACTTTTAAAGTTTAGATGGATCATATTAGATACATAATTAAAAGTTTAGAAAAATAATAGACACTTGTCAAAATCCAATGACCAATAGACACCAACCTATAACTTTACTCAAACCTTAAGTCCTGTTTGATAATCCTTTTGGTTTTTGGAAATTTTACTTATTTTCTCCTAATTTCTTATAATAGTTTTCATCTTTGTTAAGGTTACATTTGAATCCCTAGCCAAATTGCAAAAACAAGTTTTTGAAAATTATTATTTATTTATTTATTTTTTGTTTTCAAAATTTGACTTGATTTTTAAAAACATGAAAAGAAGGTAGATAACAAAACCAAAAAACCTAGAGGTGGAAGAAGTGTTTTCAAACTTAATTTTCAAAAACCAAATGGTTATCAAAAGGTGACTTAATAATTTGTAAATTAGTTACCTACCTTAAATAGTAAATAGTGCATATATTAATAAAAAAATGTTAAATTACAAATTTAGCCTCCAATATTTCAGGTTTGTGTCATTTGGTCCCTAAACTAAAAAAAAGTGTCCAATAAGTTATGAAATTTTTAGATGTGTGTTATTAGTTTTTGAACTTTAAAAAATGACCAATAAATTCTTAAACTCTCAATTTTGTGTCCAACAGGTCCATAAATTTTGGTCCTTGGCCTATTTGAGATTTTTTTAAAATTCACAAACTTACCCGACACAAAATTAAAAGTTTAGGTCCTATTAAACATAAAATTCAATTTTATATTTAATAAATCAAATTAATTTTAATTTTTTTATATATAAAAATTATTAGACACAAAATCGCTAGTTTAACAAATACAAAGTTAAAGGTTTATGTGCCAACATGAACATGGTTCAACTAGCATAAAACTGTCCTTTAAAAAAAAAAACCTAGCATAAAACTGTACTAATGATGGAAAGGTCAGTGATTCGAATCCTCCACCTCACATGTTGTAAAAAAAAAGTTAATGTAAATATCGAACACTTTTAAAAATCAAAGATTGTATAAACACGTAGAGAAACAGACCATTTCATTCTTGAAAATCATATAGATTAAAATGTATTCCAAACCGACCCTTATAATTAAAAAAAGAAAAAGAAAAAGGAAAGGAAATAAAGAAAAAGAAAAAGAGAATCTCAAGAAAGTCACTCACGTTTTCTCTCAACGTTGTCATTCCCAACGCCTGAAACCCCCAACTTCCCTCATTTCCGTTCCGTCTCTTCCTCTTCTCTCTCTCTCTTTTTTCGATCCAAATTCTCAGAAAATTCACCATTCTCCCTTCAAATTTCTCAATCAATTCGCAGAATTGCAGGGTTTTTCGCCGCCTGATCCAGTCTCAGGGTTAGCCATGGCGGCGACTCGCTTCTGGACTTCCACCTTCTTCTTTCTCCTTTCCCTTGCCCTAACTTCCCTTCTTCACCTCGCTTTTGCCAACTCCGAAGGCGACGCTCTCTACACTCTCCGCCGGAGCTTGACCGATCCCGATAACGTCCTTCAGAGTTGGGATCCTACTCTCGTTAACCCCTGTACTTGGTTCCACATCACTTGTAACCAGGACAACCGCGTTACCCGAGTGTACGCTTTCTCTTTCTTTCTTCCTTTTTTTTTTTTTTTTACTATTTGATTGGTTTTTCAACTGTTTTCTTTATCTTCTTTATTTAGAATACCGGAATCTGCCCTTGTCGATTTGTACTGTCTCTCTCTTTTATTTCGTGTTTGTTCTGGACCCAATTGATCGTTTTGCGAATTTTGTTCATCGTTGTGGTATGAGGGCTGAGTCTGTTTTCTCCGTGAAGTCAAACGAATTCTGCTGTTTTAAGATGAGCGATGATTTTTTTACGGAAGTGAAAACCGACCCATTTGGGCAATTTTTTGATGGAGGCTTGATTGTGAAGGATCAGGTGTCGTCCAGTTTGGTGTTGGAGTCTTGTTTCGGACATTTCTCTTTACTTGTCTGAGAGCCTGTGTACTTTTGGTTTGGTGTTAGCTGTAGCAGCTGATCAGACGATTGATTTTGTTTTTGCAGGGACTTGGGCAATTCTAATTTGTCTGGACATCTGGTTCCTGAACTTGGGCGGCTCGAGCACCTGCAGTATTTGTATGTTGTTTAATCGCAATATATCCTTCTTTTTGGTGTCATTGGGTGTAGATTTTTCGTTGTATAATGTGATTATTACCTATGTTCTTTGAATGAGATGATTTGTAAATAGTTGTACAGAAGGAATTATTTAAATTATTTCTAGAAAGAGTTTCTGGAAGAAAAGATTATTATGTTGGATCCATGTTTCTACTTAATGGAAAAAAATTCAAAATCCCTGAGAAACCAGTAGGATCTGAAGTAGTAGTTTCATCAACTAGCAGAAAGAAAGTACAATACCACTGAGGAGAATTGGACAGCTTCTCTCTCCCAAAATACTTCCAAATTCTACTAACTCTTATTCTTCCCTACACAACTATTTACACCCCCCCCACACGAATACGAAGTTCAGTTGCAGGGCCCCATGCTTACAAGTTACTTCTCTTTGAACCGTTTTTCCAATTTGTGCCCCCGTAATTCCTTTGCCAATCCCCTTTCTTATATCTCCTCATGAGAGTTTATCTAAGGGGAGGCCTATGACAAATTCTCCCTTTAATTTGTATTTTGTGACTCCTCACTTTCTTGCTTAGTTCTTTTGGGGCGAAAAATGGTTGGTATGAAATTTTCATGTTGATGTTCTAAATATTTTTGTGTGTGGGTAATACTTTAATCTGTTTTTTTGCTGGTTATTGATTTTTTGTACTCTTCTGTCACTAAATATGTAGGGAACTTTACAAAAACAACATCCATGGAACCATTCCAGATGAGCTTGGAAACTTGAAGAGCCTCATCAGTTTGGACTTGTATAACAACAACATCACTGGGAGAATTCCAATTTCATTGGGGAAATTGAAATCTCTCGTGTTCTTGTGAGTTTCTTCTTACATTATTCATCCTTTTTAGCTTGGTTATGATTATGATGGTTTAGAAGTTTTATTTCTGTTTTTAACTCCATGTATGGGCCAACAGTTTTGGTAAATTGATGGTAGGATTATAATTTTATAAGAGGTTATTGCTTGTGAATATTTCATTCTTATAATTAACTCTACAATGTTTTGAAAAACGACAATTCTTTCTATCCATGGTTTAAAGAACAGTCTTTCCACTTCTGCTTAGTAGTTGATGATTGGATTATGAAACCACTGGCTATGATTATTCTGTTTCTGAATGGGAAGTAAAATCTCAATGAATTCCTTTTCTAGTGACCCTTTCTTTTCGTATTTTCTCTCCTGAACTTTTATTTTGTTTTGCAGACGGCTTAATGACAACCGATTAAATGGACCAATCCCAAGAGAACTTACTGGAATTACAAGCCTTAAAGTTGTGTAAGTCTTTGTACAATTTCACAGTTTTGTAGTATCCATTTAGCGTATATACTTCCCTCGTTTAAATTTTGTGCTATGTTCATGTGATTGATTTATGATGGATTGTGTCTCCTTTGTTCCAGGGATGTCTCAGATAATGACTTGTGTGGAACAATACCAACCAGTGGACCATTTGAGCACATACCTTTAAACAAGTAGGCTTCTGAATTTCTTTCTTAATCTTTGCGTAGCTCATCCCTTATGCATTTTTCATTCTATTACTTTTCCATATTATATGAAGTTCATCTAAGTGCTTGCAGAGGTAACACTCTTTTGCAACAACCTACGGGGGCGAAAAGAAAGAGAATGAAAAATACTTTTGTTATGTGTTTTCATCATAATACGAGGATTCAATCCCCTTTTAACTTCTCATACTTGGTGCGCACTGCAGTAACTTACTTGTAGATCCTTCCTTGCCCAATTAAAATACAAAAATGGAAATCGCTCAACTAATTAGGGAAATTCTTCCCTAACAGGGGGTGCTTCAAGAGGCCTTTCTCTCTTACAAGGCAATATGGGATGCCTGAACCCAAAAGTAGAAAAAGCTTTCCCACCATCTTTATGAGACTTCCTCTTTAACTAATCTCTATCCTCCTTTTCTACAACACTTTGCCTAACCACACAACAAATGACTAGGAACCACTGCTCCTATTACTCTTCTACCCTTCCCTCACACAAACCACTCCTCTCACTGTTCAGATCTCTACTTTTGAGCTTCTAATTGGTCGGCTGCCGTAAATCTCACTATTGAGTATTGGGCCTACCACTTGTATGATTGGAAATAATGTCGGATTTTGAGACTTGTGATAGGAGGCAAGGGAATTAAGACATGAATCTTAGATTGACTCCATGTGCACATTGTCTGCTTGCTGTGGCTTTGTTTATATTATTGTTTACTCTTTTCTTTGAGGTTGCGATGTGGAGAATTTTGATTCTCATGATTATGGCAAGGCCACCTAAGTAATTTCTTCCAACTGCTTTCTTGTCTTGGTTCTCTCCATCTCTATTCATATTCTTCAGTTTTTTTTTCTTTCTTTCCTCTCTTCTTTTTCTGGGTACTAATTGATGAGTTTCTTTCGGTGCAGCTTTGAGAATAACCCTAGAATGGAAGGACCAGAATTGTTGGGACTTGCTAGCTACGACACAAATTGCACATAGAAGGTGATGGCTACAAAAATTACAGCTTCAGAATGAGATAGGTACGGGGGAAAAGTAAAAGTGTTTTTCACTCTATAGTGAATTGGGGAATACTAAATCTAAAATGACGAATTAGTGTTTGTAAAGTGTAATACCAAATGCTTTGGTATTTGTAACTGTATTTTTATGCTGCCACGACATGAATTTGTGCTAATGTAATTCTACCAACTGGGTTACTTGTTTGTTCATTTTGTTATCTCTTCAGTAAAGACAGTAGAAATTTATCTGTTTTTTGATCTGTGAACTTCCAAATTGGCCTCCACCTTCTCTCACTCTCTTTGGTAAAATACAAGCATACAACCATCCTGGGTTGGCCTCAGTCCCTAGTAGTCAATAAGGGTCATAAGAAAAAATAAAGGACTTAGAGAGAATGAGTTCAATCCATGATGGCCACTTATTTAGGATTTAATATCTTACGGGTTTCTTTGGCAACCAAATGTAATAGGGTTGACGGTTGTCCCGTGAGATTAGTTGAGGTGCGCGCAAGCTGGTTTGAACACTCACAGATATAAAAAAAATAAAAAATAAAATACAAGCATACCTAAAATGATTTGTTTTCCCTGTTTATTTGAATTACATGTCATTGATTAGGTAATTAGTATAGTTTGTAATTTGAAAAAGTTGGGGTTATTGTATTGTCCTATGCTATGATTAAAGTTGTCTTGTTGTAGCCAAAGCGTGCTTAGTTCAGCGGTAATTGACATATACCCTCGACCATGAGGTCAGAGGTTCGAATCCCCCACTCACGAATGTTGATGTACTAAAAAAAAAAAACTGTCTTGTTGCACATTGGAGTCATAGTCAATGCCTGTCAAATGAACAGGTCATTTGGATGGTATTGGGATGAGTTGGGGTTGGTATACTATTAATATTTAATGAGATGTAGGCTATAGACCAAAGGATATTCCATTTTGTACTCACCCTACATGTGGAGGAATTATTGGACTATGCTAGAACAATCTAACTTGTAAATTATGCCGTTTCGTTTCATATGTGAGAGAGAAATTATAAAACATATTTTAAATTTACATAGAATTTATTATTAAAATATAAATGAAAAAAGAGTATAACTTTTTAATATTTGAGGCCATGTGTGTCTTATCCATTGATCTCCCATCAATTTTAAAGATTTTTAGTTAATTTCAAATCCCACTTAGTTTTGAGGCCATTCCAAAGCCTTATGATTTTTTTCATCGAGTGCTTTGTCCTAGACTTGATTAATTGATAATTAATATAATTGTTTAACTCACAATTTGACTATTAGTTTCTTTAATTTTTTAAAATTATTATATAGTTTTTGTGGCTTTTAATATTTTTGGTCTAGATATTTTTATAACACAATTGAGTTAACCTTAAATATCTATTATATATCAAATTAAATAATCATAAAAAAAAAAAACTAATATGGTGTATTGTGAAAATTAATTAATTATTCATTGCGATCATATTTGTTTTCTCTGTTATTATTTTAATTAGACAATTTCTACTTAGTATTTGTAGGATTAATTTCTATTTTTTTTAGTTCAACAATATGTCAGAGTGAAGATCTCTCATTTCTTGATCAAGGATATATATGTCTTAATCAGTTGAATTATGATTAGGTAGACTGGATAACTTTTTGCTTAGTTTTGAGTTAATCTTGATTTTAGATAATTTCCATTTAGTTTTTAAGACAATATTGTGGCATTGTGAAATTTCACATTGAGTGCTCCATCTCCATTTTAAGACATATTTTTATTCTTAGTGGGGTATTGGAAGATAAGTTTTAATTAATTGATAATCAACTTCATTGTTTAGCAAACATAATTATGAAAGGTTAGGTTCTTTTTAAAAGGAAATAAAAAATTACCTCTAAACTTGATATAAGTCAGATGAAATTTGACCATAAACTTTCAATTTAATCAAATTTGACCATTAACTTAGATAAATATCACATTTTTATCCTCTATTTAATTTTCATTAATTCACCCACTATTTTAGTTTCATATTAAATTTGACCCAAGATGTTTATTATATACACTATGAAAATCCAGCGATCAATAAGATAATAAATAAATATTGTTTTGTTTTTCCAAACAAAAGTCAGGATGGCCGAGTGGTCTAAGGCGCCAGACTCAAGTTCTGGTCCTCGTGAGAGGGCGTGGGTTCAAATCCCACTTCTGACATAATTTTATATTTTTTGTTCGTGGGAGAGTCTATCTCGATCATGTATAGACATTTTTCTTTTGGGAAAAATTGTGTAGACATCTATTTATTAGATAAATAAACAAAACATACAAAAACAAAGATTTTAACATTTAAATGTGATATGTTGGTCAAATTGATTGTCTCGTAAAATTAGTCAAAATACACCTAAACTAACTCGAATACTCCATGATCAAAATCTAAAGTTTTCCACTATTTATATTCTGCCTTTTTGGTTTCTGAATTTGGTTTGTCCAAGCGTTCAAGCAGACATTTTAGTTCTCAGACTGTATAGAGAATGTGGTTATGGGAATTAATGGCCAGTTCTCCGGTTTGACGATAAGAGTCAATGTTCGTAGTTGTCCATGTCAAGAACAAGCTTTCCACTTAAGGCGTTGTCAATCACTGACACAAAATTAGACAAATTGAGTATGTGTATGCGTCTGACATAAAACTCAATTTGTTAATGTACATCCATTCTATTAAGGAAAAAACTTGCCCTAATACCTGTAGGGGTCTCTCTACATACCACCATTAAAAGGTTGAAAACTAAGAGAGATAACAAAAAATTCTCATTTTCTCTCTTTCTCTTTCTTACTTGTCAAGATTTTAATGGAGTATGTAGGGAGACAAGTTTTGTTCTTCTATTAAATATATATAAAATGAAACCAAAATGATTCATAAAAGGAATTTAGCAAGTATTCAAACGTTTATGGTCCATTTATTAATCTTTTTCTTAAAAAAAATTTATTCTATTCTTGAAAACTTAGGACTAATAAAAAGGTAATTTTCCCTTATTTATAATATGAAGCCATTAGTAAACTAATTTTATTTTTATTGAGTTTGAAAACTAACATATACAAGGAAAATGTTAGCCTGAATATCTTTAGGTTCTTTAATAAACAAATTAAATAGAGTAATTAATTGGGAAAAATAAATCCTTCAATTTTTTTCGAAAATAAAACAAATTAAAATACCTATATATTTTTTAATTCATATATTAAAACAATAAAATGTAACCTAAAATTCATTAAGAATGTAGTATGAGATAATTAATGCAATTTAAGTACACCCCATAGAGATTAAAGGAGTGGAATGTGAAAAACTAAAATGCAAAAGATTTACCTCAGTATAAATTAATTCCAAAATCAATATGTTTATCTAATTACATTTAATTATAGGATATGAAAGTAAAATGCATTGTTTAGGTTCCTCGCTCTCTCTCAAAGGGCGGTGGAAGTTGGTGGCCTGAGTGCCAAGTCTAGGCGGCGTTACTGCTGGTAGGAGCGGCTTGGTCTGCTGGTGGTGGTGGTTTGGACTGACTGTGCTGATCGTGTATTTTTTGGTGCTGTGAGTCTGAAGAGTTACAAGATGGCGGATGATATTGCAAAGCAACTAGCCGATCTTCGGGTTACCCCTGATGAGAAAGCTAGCGTTTTCAAACTGCATGAAAAAGAAATTGATCGTTCGGAACAACATTTGGCGAAATCGATTTTGTGTAAAGTCTACACAAGCAAGAAAATTAACACCGAGATTTTTCAATCGAAAATGCCAAAAATTTGGAATCAAGAGCAGACAAGCATAGTCAATGTGGGATTCAATATATTCCTATGCCGATTCAAAAATTCTCGTGTCAAAGGATGGGTCCTAGAGATGGGTCCATGGTTCTACGACAAGGCCATGTTACTGTTCGAGGAACCTAAAGGAGACATCTGGAGCGAAGATATGGAGTTCAGGTATGTTTCAATTTGGTCACATTTTTATAAATTACCTTATGCTTGTTTTACTAGGGCATCGGCGGAAGCAATTGGTAGTCTGTTAGGCAAGGTTGAAAAAGTGGACATAGGGGACGAAACTGACCCCGATTGGGGGAGATCACTGAGGATTAAAATTCAACTTGATGTTAGGAGACCACTGAAGCGGGGAATATTTTTGCAATCTGGGAGTAAAGGTGATGATAAGTGGATACCAATCATATATGAGAAGTTACCGGATTTTTGCTATGGCTGTGGAAGGTTGGGACATACTATTAAAGAATGCGAAGAACAAATTAGTTCATCGGAAGAAGAGCTTCTGTATGGTCCTTCTCTGCGTGAACCGGCCAGAGTAAAAATGGAAGAGTTTGATTTTTCTCCGAGAAACATCCAAGGACGGGGGAGAGGCAGAGGAGGTTATGGTGGGCGAGGTGGGTGGCATTATGCTAATACTGAAGAGGAGGTGGAAGGAAATTTGGAACCCAATACACAGCCGGCGAAAACCAAAGTGGAGGTGCCGCCTGAAGAAATTCACCGCCCGCCGGTGCAGGCGGCTGAGAACCCACCGATGGACGAATCTCTGAACGAAATAACGGCTAATTTTTCCAAAAAGGAAAGCGGTTTGAGCAAGGAAAGCACAATAATGGTTGACGACGAAATTGTAGGAAAGTTGGATGACTTGAATGATGGGGGCGAAAATAAAGGAGTGATAGGTAATTTAGTTTTAAATGTAGAGCAACCAGAGATATGCGACAACGACTATTTACAAAATAGCACTCAAATGGAAATTGACCCCCAATTACAGGTGGCGGGGGATAATATGAAGAATTTAGAATCCCAGGTGCTAAAAAATTCTCTAATTGAAATGGGTGGGCTTACTTGTGGGCCCAAGGCCATAGGGACAAAGAAAAACAAGGGATGGAGAAGAGTCCAAAGGGAATTTAAAATGGACAACCCTGAAGCTCATTACTCCACGGAGGGGCAGCCAACAACTGGACTGAAACATAAGGTGGAGTTTGAAAATGAGGGCCCTAGAAAGAAACAAATAACGGTTCTGGATGATGAAATGATTGCACGATCGGTGGAGGCTGCGGGACAGCCCCGCCGGGCACAATGAAAATCCTAAGCTGGAATGTCCAGGGATTGGGGAACCCTAGGACATTGAGAGCGATCCGGTATTTTGTTCGGATGCACAGACCCCAATTGGTGTTCATAATGGAAACCAAACTTAGAGATAGTGGTGGTGATTATGTGAGGCGCCAATTACATTTTGATAATTGTATGGTCGTCCCTAGCACTGGGAACAGTGGTGGTTTGATACTTTTGTGGATGAGAGAGACAAATGTATCGATCCGGTCATATTCCAAAGGTCACATCGATGCTTTTATTCAAGAAAGAGGATGGTCGTGGAGGTTTACTGGCCTTTATGGTAACCCAGTTAGAAGCCAGTATAAGGAAACCTGGACGTTAATGAAACGGTTGGGGGATCAGTTCGATTTGCCGTGGGTTCTTGGCGGAGACTTTAATGAAATCGCTAATAATAGAGAGAAAAATGGAGGTTTAGACCGGAATGAGGGAGACATGAGGGATTTTCGGGAAGCAATTGATTATTGTGAGGTTTTTTATCCCGGTTTTATTGGGCCTAAGTATACCTGGTGTAATAACCACGTTATACATGGTCGGATATGGGAAAGACTCGACCGGTTCCTCATAAATCCGTTGTTGAAGAATTGGTGTAGTGTCTTTAAAGTTTTCCATCTAGCTAGGATTTCGTCGGATCACAGACCTATTCTAGCAGAGTGGAAGGAAGAACCTCCAGATAATAGAATCAATAAAGACAGGCGGCCCAGAAGATTTGAGGAGGCTTGGACTAAGTATGCAGACTGTAAAGCCATTGTAGAGCAAGTGTGGAATGAAAGGACTCGGACAATAGATATTGAGAGAAAAATTGGGGAATGTCTGAGGCAGTTAACTCAATGGAGCAGAAAGAAATACAGTGGGTCCATTCGGGGAGCAATAACGAGGAATGAAAAGGAGATTCAACGGCTAATCAACCAAGGGCATCTGTGTACTTCTGCCGAGTTGAATAGCAAGGAAAAGGAGCTTGAGAATCTGCTCGAGGATGATGAGATATATTGGAAACAAATGGCTAGAGAGGACTGGCTAAAATGGGGTGACAGCAACACTAAGTGGTTCCATATGAGAGCTAGTAACAGGAAGAAAATCAACAAGGTCAGTGGCATTTTTTACTCGAATGGGATGTGGGTAGAGGAGGAGTCAGACATGGAAAGGGTGGCTAATAACTATTTCAGGGAGCTTTTTAACTCATCTGACCTGAACATGGAAGCCATCAGTGAAATTTTGGAAGCAACTCCAGTATGTATATCGAGAGATCAAAATGAGAAGCTAGTGGCTCCCTTTACTAGTGAAGAGATCTTCGGTGTGGTAAAGAATATGCATCCTACCAAAGCCCCAGGGCCAGATGGGATCCAAGCTATTTTTTATCAAAAATACTGGGATGTAGTGGGTCAGGATATTAGTGAGTTTTGCCTCCAATTCCTTAATGGGGAAGGGAACTTGTCTCGTATCAACAAGACCTACATAGTATTGATCCCAAAGGTTAAGGACCCTAAACACATGAAGGATTTTCGTCCTATAAGTCTCTGTTCGGTTTTATACAAAATAATTTCCAAGGCTCTTGCTAACAGATTGAAAAATGTGCTAGAGAGTGTCATCTCCCCAAGTCAATCAACTTTTGTTCCTGGACGACTCATAACAGACAATGCTATTCTGGGGTTTGAATGTATCCACGCAGTCAAAAATAAACGTCAAGGAAAGTCAGGCGTAATAGCACTCAAGCTGGATATGAGCAAAGCATATGACCGGGTGGAGTGGAGATATATTCGGGAGATTATGGGGAAGATGGGCTTTAGTGGTCGGTGGATTGACCTCATTATGCGATGTGTAGAGTCGGTCAGCTTTCAGGTTCTTTTGAATGGGATCCCAAGAACGGAATTCTCTCCCAGTCGGGGGCTTCGACAAGGTGATCCGATATCCCCCTACTTGTTCCTGATCTGCGCGGAAGGTCTATCGAGGCTCCTTAATACAGCAGAGGCTAGTAAGAAGTTGTCAGGTTTGCGTATTAATAAGTATTGCCCTATGCTAACTCATTTATTCTATGCAGATGATAGTCTCCTGTTTTTTAAAGCTTCTAAGAATGACTGTATTTCCATTAAACAAAATCTAGAGATTTATGAGAAGGCCTCCAGGCAAATTATTAACTATGATAAATCTAATTTTATGGCAAGCCCCAACACTAACCAGGATCTAGCCAAAGAAGTGGAGAATATTTTTCAGGTTAAGCGCACGGGCGACATTGGGCAATACTTGGGTCTCCCGTCTCAAAATGCTCGTAGCAAGAAGGAGATATTCAGCCACATTAAGAGTCGTGTCTGGAAAGCATTGCAAGGATGGAAAGGGCGTTTTTTCTCAGCAGCTGGAAGAGAGATTCTTATTGAATCGGTGGCGCAAGCCATACCGAATTACGCTATGAGCTGCTTTAAGTTTCCCGTGTCTTTGTGTAATGAGTTGAACTCCATGTGTGCCAGGTTTTGGTGGAGCGCAGGGAAGGATAAACATAAAATCCACTGGAGAAGCTGGAAAAAATTGTGCATGAACAAATCGTTTGGGGGCATGGGTTTCAGAGATATCTCAGTCTTCAATCAGGCTATGCTAGCAAAGCAAAGTTGGAGGATTATTCGGAATCCAGATAGTCTTCTTGCTAGAGTGCTTAGAGGCCGGTACTTCAAAACAAGCCACTTCCTAAAAGCAAGTATAGGAAATAACCCCTCCTATACTTGGAGAAGTATTATGTGGGACATGGAACTTTTCAAGAAAGGTTATAGATGGCGGATTGGGAATGGTTTCAATGTGGAGGCGGCCATTGATCCTTGGATCGCCAAAGAGGGTGTGTGCACTCCAATTCCAACTAACAATGATGCTCGACAATACACAGTAGTCCAACTGATTAAACCGACTGGAGTGTGGAATGATGAGTTGGTCAAGGAGTTGTTTCTGGAGAGTGATGCTAAAGCCATACTTAATATTCCCCTAAGCCCACTACATAGGGAGGATGCAATTATCTGGCATTATGACCCAAAGGGCTTTTTCTCAGTAAAGAGCGCTTATAGACTGGGGACTCATATCCAAAATTCCATCGATGCTTCAGGATCCTGCATGTGTCCTAAGGAAGATCTCTGGAAAGAATATTGGAAATCTCCAATCCCCCCAAAAATCAAAGTGTGTGGGTGGAAAGTTTACCACGATATATTGTCCACTCGTACAAACTTAATTAAACGAGGAGTGGAGGTGACTCACTGGTGTCTGTTTTGTAGGTCCAAGCCGGAAACAATCCAACATCTTCTTTGGGAGTGCAAGATGATTAAAGGTATGTGGGATGAATTTTCTCCCCTTCCTAATGCTTTCTTTCTGTCTAACAGGAATGGGTGGGCGGCGGCGGATTACTGCGAAATGATGTGGAAAGGCAGCGGTGAAAAAGAGGAAGGAGCATGGAATTTTTTTAGGAGCACAATATTATGTTGGCAAATTTGGACATATAGAAATGCAATCCTTCACACCAATCAGAATCCCAACCAATCAAGACTCCAGCAACAAATTGAGAAAGCTTTAAACTCATTTACCTGTGGAGATGAAGAGCAGACGCACCAGACGAACCAGATGGAGGAGTCGAACAGCCGCGAACTCCAGCGCTTGATGGAAAGTGTTCCGCACGAACCTTGATCCATTATAAAATGGGCTCTCCCGCCGGAGGGCTGTTGGAAAATCAACAGTGACGCTTCGTGGAATAACGAGAAGAAGATTGGAGGCATTGGCTGGATCATCAGATGCTGGAAAGGGAACATTGTGCAAGCGGGTTACCGAGCAATTCATAGATTTTGGCAGATCAGCTGGCTTGAAGCCCTTGCCGTGATGGAAGGGGTTCGCTCGATCCCTCACGACTCCCCCAAGCTGTTTATCGAGCTTGACTCTATTCAGGTGGTAAACTTGCTTGAGGGGAAGGAGGAAGATCTCACTGATCTGTCGAAGTTCATTGAAGAAGTCAATAGTTTCCTTTGTGAACGTCAACCTCACTCATTCTGTTATGTGCCTCGGCTACAAAATCAAATGGCCCATCAGCTGGCCCGTCGGGCTTGGGCCACAAACTCCTCAGAGAGTTGGAGTAGAAATTTTCCTAGTTGGCTTTTAAATTTAAATAACCTAGATATTGGGCCTATGCCCATCAGTAATGGGGGTTCCTGTCCCATGGCTGGTAGCCTCTCGGGAGCTTTTGCTCATCTCTAATGATAGTTTCCTTTCTCAAAAAAAAAAAATATATATAGGATATGAAACTTCTAAAAAAAAAAAATAAATAAATTTACAGAATATGAAAATTTTGGAAATTCAAAACTTTTATAATTTATAATTTTTTTTTTCACTCCTTTCGACTTTAAATTTGTCCATTTCACTCATTTCCACGGCAATTAGAATGCTCTCTTTCAAGAAAAAATTTAAAAAAATATGGAAAAAATACACTTTTGGTCCCTAAGATTTGGGTTAAGTGACACTTTAGTCCTTGAATTTTCAAACTCAACAAAAGTACCCCTGAGGGTTGAGTTAAGGAGGGTCACTGTCGTCCATTTTTCCGTTAAATGTTAATAAATTGCTGACATGACCACATTTTTTAAATTAAAAAAATATTATTTTTTTAATTTTTAAAATAAAAATAAATAAACTTAATAAAATATTATTATTTTAATCATTATTTTAATCTCTTACTTCTTCCCCTCTTCTTCATCTTCTTCCCTCCACCCTTTCTTCATCTTCTTTCTATCTCCTTGCCGGCAACCAGCGGCCTGCCACCACTCGCCGCCGTCGGCTGGCCGCCAACGGCTGGCCGCCAACGACTGTAATTTTTTTTTTCTTCTCATTTTTTCTTCTCTCTTACCCCATTTTCTTCTTTTCTTTGTTTAAAAATAAAAAAATACAAGAGGGAGGAGGGACCAAAGTGCTCCTTATCTCAAACCTTAGGGGTACTTTTGTTGAGTTTGAAAACTTCAGGGACTAAAGTGTCACTTAACCCAAATCTCAGGGACCAAAAGTGTATTTTTCCCAAAAAATAATTAATAAAATGAAAGCTTATATTGCTAATAATTAAGAAAATTATTCAAGACTTTGATGATCGTGTATAAATGACAAAATAATGACAAATTAAAAATACATAAATTAATTAGATATCATTTCTATCATTGTAAAAAATTTTCATTACGAACTAAAAAAAAAAACTTTTTTTTGACAAAAAATACTATTTTTTTTTTAGTACAAACGTAATTTTAGATATTTGTAAAAGTTTTTATAGTTTGAAAAGTAACGAAAAGGTCAAACTAAAATGATATAGTAATTTTTTTTCGTAAGAATACATATTAATCATCATAATCTATGCTAACTTCCACAATTTTATTTTGGGTCAGTTGCAAGGATAGCAATATGGACCAAAATAATTGCAAATCTAGCAATCCATAAAAAAAATTGCAAAAATGGCAAAATCTGATGTTCTGCATGTTGCATTTACTAAAATACCCCTCCAGATTTTCTATCTGATAGAAAGTTTTTCTATCACTGATAGATTCTATCAGTGATACAAATTTTCTATCACCGATAGATTCTATCAGTGATAGAAAAGATTTCTATCAATGATAGGTGTAGACACCGTATTTGGTCCGGCTTGATTTTAGTAATAATGTTTGAAGTTTTTCAATATTTGGAAGTCAATTTGTTTTTGGTATGTCAACAAGAGCATAGCTCAAGTGGCATAAAGTCGTATTAACAATCACAAGGTCTTTGGTTCGAATCTCTCTCCTTGCATATTATCAAAATTTGTTTTTTAGTTTTCATGATTTATTTTCATTTTCATCTTTTTTTCTTTTTTTCTTTTTTTCTTTTTTTTTTGTTTTATTTAATTAATTTATTTATTTTGTTTATTTTATTTTATTTTATTTTTGTTTATTTATTTTATTTTTATTTATTTTATTATTTTATTTTATTCATTTTTTTTCCTTCACTCCTCTTTCCACGTTCTCCATCCCCCTCATTCTCCCAACCTCTCCTATTCTTTCTCCCTCTCCCTTTTTCTTCTCCATTCCCCTTCCTTCTCCCAACCTCCCATTCTTTCCCCATCTTTCTCAACTCTCCCCCTTCTTTCTCCCAACCTCTCATTCTTTCCCCATCTTTCTCAACTCACTCCCCCTCTTTCTCAACTCACTCCCCTTCTTTCTCCCAACCTCCCATTCTTTCCCCATCTTTCTCAACTCACTCCCCCTCTTTCTCAACTCACTCCCCTTCTTTCTCCCAACCTCCCATTCTTTCCCCATCTTTCTCAACTCTCCCCCCTTCCTTCTCCCAACCTCTCATTCTTTCCCCATCTTTCTCAACTCACTCCCCCTCTTTCTCCCAACCTCTCATTCTTCCCCCTTTTTCTCAACCCCTTCCTCCAAGCTCTACTATATAATGAGAGCTCATGGAGGATGGAGGAAGGGAAGAACAACAAGGACACAAGAAAAAGAGAAGAATAGTGAGAGAGCTTAGAGAGAGAAAGTGAGTTTGAGAGGGAAAATAGAGTTTGGAGAAGGATTTTCCAAAAACCAAAGCTACCGTCACCACCGTATCGCCGCCGCCACTCACTGCCGTACCGACGCCGCCACTCACTGCCGCCGCAGCCACTCACTGCCGTACCGACGCCGCCACTCACTGCCGCCGCCGCCACTCACCACCGTACCGCCGCCGACACTCACCGCCGTATCGACGCCGCCACTCACTGTCGTACCGCCGTTGCCGCCACCACTGTCACCGCCGCCACCGTGCCGCCACTTTTTTTTTTTCCAACAAGGCTCCTAAGTGAGGGAAAGTGGAAGAGAAAAAAGAAAAAGAGAAGGAAGGAAGTTGGGGAAGAAGAAAGAGTAAAGCGAATAAGGTGGGTCCCACATGTTTAAATTCTTTTATTATTATTATTATTTTTTTATGTATCCAAATTTTTCCATTTTTCATTTTGGCTATGAATTTGAGTTTCCCAAATCAATTGCAATTTATTTTATTTCATTTTCTAATTAGAAATTTAAATTGATTTATTTTAGACTTCTAAAGAACTTTAATTGGATATTAGTTGAAAGTTTTTTTTATCTAATTTCAATTAGAGTTTATTTGGGAGTTTCCAAACTAATTTTAATTGGCTTTAAATTGAATTGTTATTACCAATTTCAATTTGATTTTAATATGACATTTTCAACTTTAATTGTCTTTCTTATTAATTTTAGTTGGATTCTAACATAAAATTTCTAATTTGAATTTGAATTTGTATTTTCCTAATAAATGTTCACTAGTTTGTAATTAGAAAATTCAATTTTCTTTAAAATGGAAATTTTAATGTTTTGAATTTTACTTTAATTTGAATGGTTCAAACGAATTTCAAAGGGTTTTGAAATGCTCAAATGAATTTCAAACAAATGACATTTGAACTAAGATTTTCAATTTGATTTTCACTTTTTTTTTTTTTTTAAAAAGACGATTTTAAACTTTCCTTCCATTGGTTTCAATAATTAATTTGGGATTTTATAATAAATTTTTAATTGGATTTAATTTGGGATTTCAACTTTTGTTTGTTTTTAATTTGATTTCATTTTGACATTTACAAATGAATTTTAATTTGGAATTGCCCAAATGAATTTCAATTGGAATTTTATTTGAATTTTCACCCTCAATTGGTTTTAATCTTGAATTCATGGAGTTTCAAAGTGATTTGGAATTTTTCAGTAAATGTCAATTTGGTTCTAAATTAAAGTTTCCAGTCAATGTCTTTTGGTCTTAGATTGAAAATCAATTTCAATTTCAAACTAAATTGGAAATCAATTTCGATTTTGGAAAGGTTAAATCAAATTTCAAAAACATTATTTAATATTTTGAATGGTTAAAATAGATTGATTATGAAAACTTTAATGCTAATTTTGTCTAAGAACGGGTATTTAAGCTGACCGAAAGGGAACACCCTGCCTGGAAATTAGCCTAAAGTTTAACTAGTCAATTATTTTGGCAATCAAAATTTCAATTGGATCTTAAATTAGAAAATTTTCAAATCAACTTCGATTTGATTCTAAATTGGATTTTCCAAATGAACTTCAAAATAGTTTTACTTTGGTAATTCCAAATGAATTTCTAATTGAATTTGATTTAAAAATGAAAAAATATTTTTCCATTGAATGGTGTCATACCACTCATGATTATTACTTCATATTTTATTTTTGAAATGTGAGGTAATAGTTGAGAGACAAATTAGCTCATGTATAGCCTATGACGGAGTTGAAATAATTTTCAAATTCTTGAGGTGAAAGATTTTCTTTAATTAGGAAATTTTTACATGATAATAAAGTCATGGGTTAACCCCACTCACAAAATTAAATCCTTACTTTATTTAAAGATAAGGTGAAATTAGTGAGACAATTAATTTTCAATTTTCATTTTTTTTGTTTATTTTCGACACGGACCTTTTGTTTAATGAATTTGAATAATAAAATAAAATGTTTTCAAACGGGTGTTGTAGGGTGCTAACACCTTCCCTACACACAACTGATCCCCGAACCTAATTTTTGGTTTTCAAAGACCACTTTTTTTAAAATGGGTGACCAATCACACCCCAAGATGATTGGTGGCGACTCCAAACCTCTCACCTCGAAAGAGACCCTTAGGGAAGGACGTCGGCCGCTCCGCGTCGCGATGACGTTGCGACAATAGGTATTTTTCTATCAATGATAGAAAAAGTTTCTACACTGCTAGAAGATTTCTATCAATGATAGAAAAGTTTCTATCAATAATAGAATGTTCTATCACTCATAGAAAGTTTCCTATATAGAAAATCTTTCTATCACTAATAGAAAGAGAAGTTATAGAAAGTTTCTATCACTGATAGAAAAACTTTCTATTAGTGATAGAAAGAGAAGTGATAGAAAGTTTCTATCACTGATAGAAAAACTTTCTATCACTAATAGAATGTTCTATCAGTGATAGAAAGACTTTCTACCATAGAAGATTTCTGTCAATATATATATATATATATATAAAATGATGAGGAAGAAGAAGATGCACGCGCCAATCAGTTTTTCTATCAGATTCTATCAGTGATAGAAAAAGTTTCTATCAGTGATAGAAATCTTCTATCACTGATAGAAACTTTATTCTTGATAGAAACTTTCTATCACTGATAGAAAATGTTTCTACCACTGATATAATCTATCAGTGATAGAAATACCAGTGATAGAAACTTTATTCTATTGGTGATAGAAATTTTCTATCACTGATAGAAATTTTTTCTGCCAATCTATCAGTGATAGAAAGACTTTCTATCATATAAGATTTCTATCTATCTATCTATCTATATATATATATATATATATATATATAATTGACGAGGAAGAATAAGATGCGCGCGCCAATCAGTTTTTCTATCACTGATAGAAAGTAGTTATAGAAATTTTATTCTATTAGTGATAGAAATTTTCTATCGCTGATAGAAAATGTTTCTACCACTGATAGGATCTATCAGTGATAGAAAATTTTTCTACCACTGATAGAATCTATCAGTAGTAGAAAAACTTTCTATCAATAAAAAAAACTGATGAGGAAGAAGATGCGCGCCAAGGGCAATTCGGGAATATAAAAAATTAATTCAAAAATTTTGCCATATTTGTAAATATTTTTAAAAATTGCTATATTTGCTATTATTTACCTTCATGTTGCCACCCATTACAATTATCCTTTTATTTTAGGGAAAAAATCATTTTTAACCCCTAAATTTTGGGGTTGTATCAATTTTAACCCTGAACTTTCAATTTGATCAACTTAAACCCTAAACTTATCAGATTGTATCAATTTTAACCTTGAACTTTTAATTTCATCAAATTGAACCTCAAACTTATCACATCATATCGATTTTAAACCTCAAACTTGCATAAGTGTTACAATATATACCTTTGCCAACAACTTAGTGGTTTTTTTTTTTTTTTTTTTTTTTTTTTTTTTTTTTTGGGGATAATAATGAGAAGAATGATATGAGATATTTGATTTCTTTTGATAAAGAGTTTTTCCAATAATTTTTTTTACAAAGCACTAACTCAGGTGCAATGCGAATAAAAAAAAAGAAAAGAAAATTGTCAATTACATGTTTTAATAGCAATTCAAATGAAAAGTTGACTAAAGGTCTACATTGCAACATTTATGCAAGTTAGGGGTTCAAATTGATACAATTTGCTAAGTTTAGGGTTAAAATTGATGAAATTGAAAGTTTAGGGTTAAAATTGATACAACCTACTAAATTCAAGGGTCAAAATTGATTTTTTCTCTTTTGAGAAAATGAATGTATTTATGTTATATTTAATAAACATGTAGCTTTTATTATTACTTTTTATCTAAAAAAATAAATATATCAAGAAATTCTTACTGCTGCTGTGAAGTTAATTTATTTTTGGAAAAGTGGGTGCGTTTGTGGTGGGGATCTTCAATGAAAACATAGTTGTATTTTATGTTTTCAGATATATGTTTGGTAGCAGTTCAGAAATTTGATCTGAATTTAAATAATGGTTTAAAATGTAGGATCGAATGGCAACACTAGAGGGGGTGAATAGAGTTGCTTAATACAATTTAAAACTTTTTGCTAAATTAAAATGAATTGATTTAATTTAAACTAAATAAATTTAATAAGCACTATAAAGCATAAAGCATGCTAGAACTGTTTGACAATTTTCCTAGGCAAGCAATCTACTCATAAAAATGAAATAGCGGAAATTAAAAGAGTAGAGAGAAAAAGATAACACCAGTAAATTTTATAGTGGTTCGGAAATTCCTACTCCACTCCCCAAGACTCCTTCTTGGGTATTTTACTGCAACGACTCTCTTACGGGTGAGAACCAAACCGACTCTTTTTCCAGGTTCAAGAGTACCGATCCTTTTACAGGTTCAGGACCCAACCTATACCGATCTTTTTAAACGGGTTCAAGATCAAACCACTACGATCCTTTTAACCGGGTTTAGGATCAATCCGCTACAAATCCTTTTTCGGGTTCAGGATTAAACCACTCACTCAATTCCCAAGGTGCACCCACACCTTATTACAATTCCCAATAATAAAAGAATAAAAGAATAAGCTCACAAAATAAAATACCTCTTGAAGGCAAGATACACAAAGTTGAGCACTCTAATAAAAACCTCACAAAAATAATACTAGGCCAATTTTAGGAGCAAGGGAGGACAAGAATTTTAGAGTAGGGAGACTTGAGAGAATAAGACTTTGATGTCTTTTTGGTGTGTCCATAAAGAGTAAAATCAAGTCGAATTTATAGGTGAGGAGACTGAATTTTGGCCGTTGGATCAAATTAAGAATGAATGGTGGAGATTGAATTTAGAATTAGAAAAGGAAAGAATTTCAAATTTAAGATAGAATTTTGAAGGATTGAAATTTTAGGATTAGTAGAATAAAATCAAGGATTCATGGGATGAATTTTGGAAAGAATCAAATTTGAATTTGGAGGAATTTTGATATTAAGAGCAAATTTTGAAGATATGGAATTTTGGAGATAATGAGAATAAATCAAGGATTTTTGGGATGGATTTTGGAAAGAATAAATTTTGAATTGGGAGGAAATTTGGGAAAAAATAAAATTTGAATTGGTGAATTGGAAAGAATAGAATTTGAATTGGTGGAATTTTGATGTAATTTTGAGAAAATAGGATGAAAGAAAATAATAAAATGGAGGGAATTAAAATTAAGAGAAACATGAAGGAAATTGATTATTTTTCATCAGCTGTCACGTCACTGCCATGTAAGCTTTTTCTTCCAATCTTCTTTTGCTTGTAACTTTTTCGTTTGAACTCCGATTTGAGCGATTCAAGTTGCGTTGGAATCGTCTTGTCAAGCTCTACATTATGAACACTTTAAAACACTAAAATCATTAGTAAATTAAAGTTTGTTATCATCAAAACATATGGTATGATTGAAGCTCGTAAAACTAACATAAAATGTGATTGATAATATATTTATAAACCATAAATTATTTGTAGTTATCAATTAAATACCAAGTTTAATATAAAATATTATTAATTAATTTATAAACATGTTATGTGTTATAAATTTTTTATTATTATTATTTTACAATATCACATAATTTAGAATAAATTATATTATACAAATTTTAATTTGAAAAAAATAAGTTGAGTTTATAACATTAAATACTATATTTTTTTTTGAAAGACATGAAATACTATATTTATTAAAGCTTTTATCTTTTTTAATTTAATTCTACATTTAAAATTTTGAAATTCAAAATACAATGAAAACATAAAAAAGTTGTTTTTAGAAATTTCACTATTTGGATCACATAATCCGAAAACAGTTTTAAAAAACACATCAACCAAACACATGTTCACTAAACCGTCTGAAAACATAAAATAGAATTTGGATTGCCTATCAAACAAGTCCTAAAGTTTTATTGGAATCCTTGAACGACTTTAATTTTATACGAAAATCCATTTAGCCATTTTATTTATTTATTTTGAGTTCTTTTTAATCAGTAACTTGATGTATATATATTTATTTAGTGATCTTTATCTCAATTTTATTTTAGCATGATATAGAACTAATGTTCTAAACTCAATAAAATAAATACATATATTTATTGAGTTTAATATTAAAATTGGAAATAATTAGCCAAATTTTTTTGAAATATACAATATAAAAATCCAAAGATAAAATAAATAAATAAACACATTTTTGCCATATAACCCAAACGTCAGGATGGCCGAGTGGTCTAAGGCGCCAGACTCAAGTTCTGGTCCTCGTGAGAGGGCGTGGGTTCAAATCCCACTTCTGACATATATATCCCAATTTTAAAAAATAACATTAATTAATTGGATTTGGATATATATATTAAATTCCTTTTAAAGGAATGGAATATGAAAAACTAAAGTGTATCATTGGATGGACATTTTTTATTAATATTACAATTTTTAAAACTTTTTTTAAAATATAATTAGTTTGAAACTTATTATTTAAATATTGTAGTTTTAAATTTCCGGTCCGACCTTGAAACACGTGTCACACATCACCTGACGTGATAATAAATTATAAAAAAAAACAAAATTTGCGGAGGTCATCTCTTCAAGAGACGACCTCTGCACATTTAACCAACAAAAATACTTCTGGCAAAGTGGTGAACGTGGCACCTAGCTTACTCGCCTTCCCTTGTTCGAGTCTCAAAGGCTGCACTTTTACGTTTTTTTTTTTCTTTTTCTTTTTTTTTTTTCGTTTTTTCTTTTCGTTTCTTTCTTAACGTTTTCTTTTTTTTTTTTTTTTTCGTTTTTTCTTTTCGTTTTCTTTTCTTTTTTCCGTTTTTTCTTTTCGTTTTCTTTCTTTTTTTCGTTTTTCTTTTTTTCGTTTTTTCTTTTCGTTTTCTTTCTTAACGTTTTCTTTTTTTTTTTTTTTTTTTTTCGTTTTTTCTTTTCGTTTTCTTTTCTTTTTTCCGTTTTTTCTTTTCGTTTTCTTTCTTTTTTCGTTTTTCTTTTTTTTTTTCGTTTTCTTTCTTTTTTTTCTTTTTTCTTTTTTTTTTTCGTTTATAGTTTTTTATTTTTAAAAATATCAGTAGTTTTTTTTCTCTTGTTTCACTTTTCTTAGAAATTTGAAGTTTTTTATTTTAAGAAAAAAAATGAAATTTGAAGTCTGAAATAAAAATAAAAAATTTTATACCATTTTCTTTATATTTTTATTTTGAATTAATTTAATATATAAAATAAACATTTTCTTTTTTCACTATTCATTGAAACCATTGTTATTGGTATAAAAATAACAACAATTTGATTATTTGTCATATTTCTCTTTTTTATTTTTCTTTTATCTCAATTAGCTAAATTTAAAAGCTGGTTATAATAATTTTATAATTCAAAATAAAAATATAAAGCAAATGGTATAAAATTTTTTATTTTTATTTCATACTTCAAATTTCATTTTTTTTAAATAAAAAACTTCAAATTTCTAAGAAAAGTGAAAGAAGAGAAAAAAACTACTGATATTTTTAAAAATAAAAAACTATAAACGAAAAAAAAAAAGAAAAAAGAAAGAAAACGAAAAAAAAAAAAGAAAAACGAAAAAGAAAGAAAACGAAAAGAAAAAACGGAAGAAAAAAAAAAAGAAAACGTTAAGAAAGAAAACGAAAAGAAAAAAAAGAAAACGTAAAATTGCAACCGCTGAGACTCGAACAAGGGAAGGGGAGAAAGATAGGTGCCGAGTTCACCACCTTGCCAGAAGTACTTTTGTTGGTTAATTGTGCAGAGGTCGTCTCTTGAAGAGACGACCTCCGCAAATTTTGTTTTTTTTTTTAATTTATTATCACGTCAGGTGATGTGTGACACGTGTTTCAAGGTCGTCTCTTAGACGACCTTTGACCGGAAATTTAAAACTACAATATTTAAATAATAAGTTTCAAACTAATTATATTTTAATAATAAGTTTTAAAAATTATAATATTAATAAAAAATGTCCATCATTGGATTGTTCAAATACAAGATTGATTAAGTATTTTCAAGGATTATATTTCAATCATGTATATAGACACCAAAATAGGAGAGCTCATTTCTTAGCTAGAGTTGCCTTAGCTAAAAAAAAAAAAAAAAAGCTTTTGCTAGACAATTTACCTTATTGGTTATTAATTGTTTCCAGTAATGAATGATACCAGTCTCTTTTCAAAAAATAATAATAATAATAATAATAATTATTCAGACTTTGATGATAGTATAAATGACTAAATTGTTAAAAAAAAAAAAACGACTAAATAATCACAAATCACAAATACATAAATTAAATAGATATCATTTAATTTCTATCATTGTAAAAAAAAAAAAAAAAAATCATCACGAACTAATAAAAAAAAAAAACTATTTATATAAACCAATCGTAATTTTAGATATTTGTAGCTTCTAGAATTTAACTTATTTTGTTAATAATAATAATAATAATTCTTAATATTATATTATATTTTTAAAATGACACTATTTGTTAAATAAAAAAATAAATTTATCAATTTATGATATCATAACCTCTAACCTCTTGGTCAAGAGTATATGTCAATTACCGCTATGGAGAGTAAATAAAACCAAAATTTCTTATATTATAATAGAAAATAAAGTAAAAATATATTACGTGTATTTCATGTAGGCAATAAACTAGTAACGTAAAGTATTTTATAGTTTGGAAGTTATTATATACATAAAAACTTTTTTAAAAAAATTTGCATGATTATTTCTCAATCTTTTTTTTAATAAGTCATTTGTGATGGTTGTAAAAAAAAATGCTAGATTTTTTTTCAAAATCTTTTTTTTTTCCTCAAAATTAAACACTTGAAAAGCTAAACCAAACATACCTTTAACCATTTTACTTTCTAATAATTTATTTATTTATTTTGAGTTGTTTTTAATCCTTAAACTTGATGTAAAAATAAATAAATACTTTTTGATCTTTATCTCGATATATATATTTATTTATTTATTGAGTTTAATATTAAATTGGAAATAATTATTTTAAAAAAAATTGGAAATAATTAACCTGAGATTTTCGTAATATACAATATAAAAATCCAAAGATAAAAAAAAAATAGATAGACACTTTTTTGTTTCATATACCAAAAGTCAGGATGGCCGAGTGGTCTAAGGCGCCAGACTCAAGTTCTGGTCCTCGTAAGAGGGCGTGGGTTCAAATCCCACTTCTGACATAATAATAAGAATAAGAATAATGTCTAGAATTTAAACACTTATATATGTTACATTTTTTCTTAGAATTTATACACAAGCTATTATACACTTAAGAATTCTTTTGAAAAAAATAGCTTACAAGTGTTTTTCTAAAAATGATTTATTTCTCAATCTCATTTTTTAAAAAATCATTTTTAGTGATTGTCAAACACTTTTTCAAAATTAAACACTTGTAAAGTTAAACCAAGAATACCCTAAATGTCTTAGTGTCTATTTGGAAAATAACTTTATAAATGTTTAAAAACACATTTTTGCACTTAAAAACACTTTTTTAAATGCTTAGAAAGTCAATCAAACGAGCCCTTAGTCATTAAAAAAAAAACATAAAAATTGAATTAAATCCTCTACAAAACATCTAAAAAATAATAACAACAATCAACACAAAGGTTTTTTTTTTTAAATCTTTAAAGAACAATCTACACAAAGTTAATAAACCCCTCATTTCAATGTTTTAAAAATATTACAATTTTTTTGACATTAAAATTAGATGGTTGTCTCGTAAAATTTGTCGAGGTATCTATAAAACTAACTTCACTACTTTGCAATGGTCAGAAATCTAAACCTTTCCACTATATTAAAGGAGCCAAGGCTGAGGCTTGCCTCCACACCCATTTCCACTCTCTCCACCTTCAGTCTCCCTTTCCATTCATTGCTTAAAATCATTATACTTTCATTTAAATCTCTTTGTGAGATGGGTAAAGATAGAGAGCCATTTTGGAGAGGTTTTCAAGTCCTTTTGGTTATGTTTTGCCTTTTGGTATATGGGTTTGGTTTGTCTAAGGGTTCAACTAGACAATTCCATTGGAACGTAGAGTACATGTTTTGGTCCCCAGATTGCATAGAGAACGTGGTTTTGGGTATCAATGGCCAGTTTCCCGGTCCGACGATTAGAGCCAATGTCGGTGACACCGTCATCGTCCATCTCACAAACAAGCTCTCCACTGAAGGCGTCGTCATTCACTGGCACGGGATCAGACAATTCGGATCTCCATGGTCTGATGGCACTGCTTTTATCTCACAGTGTGCAATTAACCCTGGAGAAACCTTCACTTACAAATTTGAAGTCGAAAAGGTGAGGTTATGACTAAAGATAAATCAGTTTGACTCTCGTCTTATTATTAACATCAAACATGAAATGAAAATTTTTATATAAGATTTAAGAGGTGAGTGATGCTATTATATCTTAATTAATTTCTAATTATGTATTTAAGTTTCCGCATATATTTGAGGGAAGATGCAATTTAATTCAAAATTTCCTTCTATTCTCAAGCTCATACTCAATCCTATACGTTGACATAAAAGGCAAGTTGTTCATATATTGTCATCTTATTATAAGTGTACATAAAAATTGAAACCAAATGATTCTTGAAAAGAATTTAGGAAGTATTCAACCGTTTCGGGTTCATTTATTATGTTTGTTTGTTTATTTTGTTTTTTTGTGTGTTCGTTTTTTTGTTAAATTATTACCAATTTAGTCCCTGAACTTTCGGGGTTACGTGTCAGTTTGATCCTCGAACCTTAAAAATATTAAATAGCTTTTCAAACTTTCAATTTTATGTTCAATAGGTCCCAAACTTTAATTTAAAAAGTATCCACTAGGTTCTTATACTTTCACTTTTATGTTTAACAGGTCCCTCAACTTTGTTAGAATCACGTTAAGCATAAAATTCAATTTTATATCTAATAGATTGATTTTTTTAAAATTTTAAATTAAAAAAAAAATCTTGAACATGACATAGATCTATTAGAAACAAAAATGAAAGTTGAGAGATCAATTAGACATTTTTAAAGCTTAATAACCTTATTAGACATAAAGTTGAAAGTTCAGAAACTAATTAAAAAGTTGATAAACACAAACCTCAAAGTTTAGAGACTAAACTTATAATTTAATCTTCTTTTTTTAATCAAACGTATTCAATAATAATTTATTCTTTCTCGAAATTCTTGCTAAATTTTGAAAACTATGGCCCCATTTGATAATCATTTGGTTTTTGAAAATTATGCTTGTTTTCATCCAATATCCTTACAATGGTTTTTCATCCATGTTAAAGACACACACTTGAGTTCCTAGCTAAATTTCAAAAACAAAAACAAGTTTTTGAAAACTATTTTTTCTAGTTTTCAAAATTTGACTTGGTTTTTGAAAACATTGGGAGAAGATAGATAAAAAAACCAAGAAATTTGTAAGTGCCTGTACCGGCCTGTAGTGTTTTTAAGCTTAATTTTCAAAAACCCTAAACCCAAAAACAAAAAAATTAAACCAAATGGTTATCAAAATGGGGCCTATATTACCGGAAAATCTTTTTGTATTTAAGTTTTTCTTTTAGAAATTTAACTAAGATTTTAATAGTAAATAAATACACACATAGTTTTCATAAGATGATTAAATTTGAAAAATAGAGAAACTCAAAATAGGCTAAATACACTTTTATAAAAAATAGAGCTCTAATACTTTATAGAAATTGGAATAGTTAATGTAATTTTGATAGGATGCAGACAGGAACATACTTCTATCATGGGCACTTTGGAATGCAAAGAATGGCAGGATTGTATGGATCTCTAATAGTGGATGTAGCCGAAGGGAAGAGAGAGCCATTTCATTATGATAAAGATATCAACATATTGCTTAGTGATTGGTGGCATGAAAATGTTCATATTCAAGATGTCAACCTTGCATCTATTCCAACTCGTTGGATTGGTGACCCTCAGGTATATATATTTTATATATTTGTCAATGATTCAACTACTAAAAATAATCCGATTAATTTAACTAAGGTTCCGTTTGATAATCATTTGGTTTTTGGTTTTTTGTTTTTGAAAATCATGTTTGTTTTTTTTTTTTTCTTTCTAATTTCCTTATCATGATTTTCATTTTTGCTGAGAACATATTAGGATTTCTAGCCAAATTCCAGAAACACAAACAAATTTTTAAAAACTATGGTCTCGTTTGATAACCATTTGGTTTTTGAAAATTATGTTTGTTTTCTCCCAAATTTTCCTTATTTGGTTTTCATCTTTGTGAAGACACATTTTAATTCCTAGTCAAAACCTAGCCAAATTTTCCAAAAAACAAAAACAAGTTTTTGAAAACTATTTTTTTAGTTTTCAAAACTCGGACTTGGTTTTACGAGAAGAAGGTAGATAACAAAACCAAGAAACTTATATGTGGAAGTAGTGTTTTTAAGCTTAATTTTAAAAAACAAAAAACCAAAAACCAAATACTTAGACCCCGTTTGATAACCATTTGGTTTTTTGTTTTTGGTTTTTGAAATTTATGCTTGTTTTCTTCAAATTTCCTTACCATGGTTTTCATCTTTATTGAGGACACATATGAATTCCTAACCAAATTCCAAAAATAAAAACAAGTTTTTGAAAACTACTTTTTTTAGTTTTCAAAATTTGGCTTGGTTTTTAAAAACATGGGAAGAAGGTAGATGAAAAAAAAACAAAGAAACTTAACGTAGAAGTAGTGTTTGTAAGCTTAATTTTCAAAAACCAAAAACCAAAAACCAAATGGTTATCAAACGTGATCTACTTTTTTTAGTTTTAAAAAATTGACTTGGTTTTTGAAAACATGCTGAGAAGAAGGTAGATAACGTAACCAAAAAACTTATAGATGGAGGTGGTGTTTATAAACTTAATTTTCAAAAACAAAAACAAAAAACGAAATGGTTATCAAACAGAGTCTCAATGTTTATCAGACGACGGACCTAAAATATTCATTTGGGATTTAGTTTACTTTTGAAGAAAATAATAATAATAATATTAGTCATATCACCAATGGATAATAATAAAAAAAAAAAAAAAAAGAAGACTATTGTGGAGGCTTACATATGATGATGATGATGATTATTTATTTTAGAGTTTGTTGATAAATGGAAGAGGTCAATTCAACTGTTCACTTGATGGAAATCTTGTGAAGCAATCAAGTAATAGACAATGTAAATTCAAAGGAGGTGAACAATGTGCACCATTTATCCTCCAAGTCTCTCCTAAGAAGGTTTATAGGATAAGAATTGCTAGCACAACTTCCTTTGCTTCACTCAACATTGCCATTCAGGTTAGTCACATTATTTTATATATATATATATTTTCAATTGCTTAAATTACTTAGCATAAAGACACCATTTGATTTTTTTTTTTTTAATCATTAAGGGTTTTCTAAATTTTATTTAATAAAAACTTGACATAGCCAAATATTTTATCCAATTTTATGTGAATAAGTGTTTGATGATACATTGAGTCTTAGGTGTTAGGTTTGAAAATAAATTTTAATTTTTGTTGATGATTAATAAAAAATTAATGAGAACTAAAACAACATATACAAAAATGAGTATAATCCAACTACGTAAGACATGTGTATGGATGATTAAAGGTTCAATCCTTCCATCCACTATGTTGTTGAACTCTAAAGAGAGAAAATATATCTTATGTAAATTTTAGAGACTAAATAAAATATTTTAAAAGTTATGAAATGAAAAGATAATTACAATTTTTTTTTTAATTTAACTATTATTTATTTTTTCTATTTATCTAAAAGATAAAAACTATTTTTTTTAAGAAAGGGACTAATTTTCTATACACATAACTTTTTGGAATCATTTCCAATTAACAATTATCCTATAATTTAACTTAATTTTTATTATTATTATTTGTCTTAATTAATTGGATAGTCTTCTACTAAATTATAGAGGTTGTTACAATTATACTCATTAATTTGTCATCCTAAAAATCTCACTATTACATAATTGGATGCCAATTTGAGCATATTTTTATTAGTTAAAACTTATATCAATCAACCAAAAAGAGCACGTAAAATCTCCACCTTATATATTGTTGAACCTAAAAAAAATTTACATTATATAATTCTATAAACATATACTCCTACAATTCAACTAAATTAACTTCTGTCGAAGAAGGGTTGCCAACTTACTTAAAGTGTACACACACCAAAGTGAGTCTAACTTAACGGTAACTGACATGTATTTTCAATTTAGAGATCAAATATTATTAAACTAAAAAAAATGCTTACACACGAGAAATAATAATAATAACTTAATTACAAATTTAGTCTTTAAACCTGTCAACCTCTAGATTCTTGAACTTTAAATTTTTATTTTCTTGTTTCTTGTTTTTCGATAGAATCACGAGATGACAGTAGTAGAAGCCGACGCCAACTACGTCCAGCCATTTACAACTTCCAGCATCGACATTCATTCCGGCGAGACCTACTCCGTCCTCATAACCACCGATCAAGATCCATCCATCAACTACTGGCTCTCCGCCGCCGTCACTGGACACAATCTCGCCACCCCTCCGGCGCTCAGCCTCCTCAACTACATCCCCACTCCGGCCACCAAGCTCCCCCCTTCTCCGCCACCCCCTCCGCCGCAGTGGAACGATTTCGACCGCCTCAAGCACTTCGCCAACCAACTCCTCGCCGCCGCTGGCTCCCCACAACCGCCGCCCAAGTACAACCGCCGAATGTCGTTCCTCACAACCCAGAACGAGAACGACGGAGTCCTGAAGTGGGCCATCAACAACGTCTCCTTATCCCTCCCAACGACGCCTTATTTGGGCGCCATCAAATTCGGCCTGAACCGATCCTTCGACCAAGGCACCCCGCCGGAGACTTTCCCGGAGAACTACGACATCGACATCCCTCCGATCAACAACGCCACCGCAGTCGGCAGCGCGATTTATCGACTCGAGTTCGGGTCGACGGTGGACATCGTGCTTCAAAATGCGAACACGTTGGTGAAAAATGTCAGCGATTTTCATCCCTGGCATTTGCACGGACATGATTTCTGGGTTTTGGGTTTTGGGGAAGGGAGATTCTCGGGGGCCGATGAGAAGCAGCTGAATTTGAGGAACCCGGCGCTGAAGAACACGGTGGTGGTTTTTCCATATGGGTGGACGGCGGTGAGGTTTGTGGCGGATAATCCTGGAGTTTGGATATTCCATTGCCATATCGAACCTCATCTGCATATGGGAATGGGCGTTGTTCTTGCTGAAGGAGTTGAGAGAGTTGGTGATATTCCTAAGAATGCTCTCTCTTGTGGCCTCACTGGACAAATGTAGATGGCAGATGAACGGTAGGAACAACCTAATGAAAAATTTAATAATACTTAGCCCCATATCCGGTAGGGATCTTCATTAAGATTTTGAGAAAGATAACATGAGAGCATTTTTTCTATCTCTTTGTCAACATTTTAATGGTAGTACGTACGAAGATACTTACTGACATGCAGTTAAGTATTGTCCATTTAATAATGTTGTGCTCTTTTTGGTTCGTCTTTCTTTTTTTAACCATACTACACATACTCCATTAAAATCTTGACAACTAAGAGAAAGGTAAAAGAGAACAATACTTTTTTTTTTTTGAGACAAATATATTGAACAATACTTAGCTGCATTATACACGTATGTAGGAATCTTCATGCACACCTCATTAAAATTTTGATCACAAGTAAGAGAGAGAAAGGTAGAAAATGTGAAATTTACTTTATTTCTTCTAATTGTCAACTTTTTAATAGTGGTGTGTATAAGAAGATCCATACATATTGGTATCCAACCAAGTATTTTATGAAAATAAATGATCTTAAAAAAAATTAAAGAATTTGTGTTCAACCCGTAGCTGGTTTAGTAGCATGTCAACTCCAGTATTTTCTACCAATTAAAAAAAATTAAATGTGACATATTTGTTATTTTTTTTTAAATGATCCAACACGAGGACTTCCCAAATGGCATCCAATTTAAGTACTACTCTCGTTCAAGCATGCTTAACTACTGAGTTTAGATGAATTCAATGAAATAATGCTGGTATATATTATGATGTTAGTATAGTTAACAGAGAGAGATAACATGTGGATTTTGAAATTGAAGTCACTCCTAATGTGGAAGGTGACGTTGGAAAAAAAAAAAAAATTATAGTGTTCACGTGAGGTTTGCGAAGAAATATAATTCGAAGAAGTGAACTTAATTTTATTGATTTTTGTATAAGTGTTACACAATCGATAATATTTATCTCTTGACACTCCCTCAAGTATGTAAATTTTGGCCTAAAGTTTATTGATCTCCTTGGATCGACATGTTTGTTTGTTATTTTTCTTGGATCAGTCTGTTAGTTTGTTGACCTTTTTGGATAGGATAGCAGACTTATTGATCTTCTTTGATTGACCTAGCTTGTTGATCTTCTTTGGTTCATATATGTTTAACTTCTTCGAAATCTTCCAATCTTCAAAGAGATTTTAGTTTGGAAAGTTTTCAAGTCTTGTCTTCAATGGGGTCTAAATCTGGGAGTCTTTTAAAATTTTTGATAATGCCCAAAAATGAAGAGTGACCTATCTTCTATTAATTTATAGAGTTTGATGGACTTTGTATGTAGGCTTAGGTTTGGTTGATTTTGGACCCAACTTTTGGGCTTGAGTTATTGGACTTGACCCAATTCTTTTCAACAAGCTTGTATTATTTATTTAAGTTTGACTCAATCATTTTTTAGTGTGTCAAACTAAATTAGCTTCGAGTCTAATTGTCATGTGACATAATTTGATTGGACTTGACTTAATTACGTCGTCCGATGAACCAATGATAGACATGTGACATTATTTGATATTTCAATTTTCATGTCTTTTAATTTAGTTTGAAGATAGGTCGTGTAAATTTGTAATTAGTCCCAAATTTATTTATATATATTTTTCATCACTAATGTAAATGAATGATGTGACAATTTGTGATTAGCCAAAATTTATTATTCTAGCGCATAGTGTAGAAATTAATATGACACACATGATACATATATAACTATACCGTATTATTTATTTATGGTCCTTATATTAGTTTTTTCTATTATTAATTAAGTAAACAATTTGAACTTAATTCTTTTTAATTCAACAAATATAGAGATAGATGTTTGAACTTCAAATCTCAAGGAGAAAAAAAATAGATATCTTAAATGTCAAGCTAAACTCATATCGACAACTAGTTTTGGGTAGGAAGACCTTCATCTCTACCATTAATCTCCTATCACTTTTGTTATAGGTAATTTTGGACCACCATGTTACACAGGGAGCTGACGAGGACAACCGGGCGGAGGCAGGACCAGGAATCGACCCAGAGGAAGACCAGACCAAATGGGTCGGGCCAATTGGGCCCGACCCATATGGTCGGCCTCGGCCTTGGGCTGAGGCCGAGCTCGTTAGCCTCTTATCGGTCCCTATTGCCTCCATCTGCCCCGATTCCGCCTGGTTTGACCTAAAATGCCTCCAAATCCCTAAAAATCCTAGGAGCATGAGCAGATATTTATACCCTTCTTCGCCACGGAAGAGTGGGACTTAAACTCTAATCCCAAAACTCGTTCTATATTCTCTACTCTCTCATCTTGCTCTTACTTTTCCACTCCCCATCGTTCTGCTTGCTGACTTAAGCATCGGAGCCGGTGTGGTGAACACCACACCAGTGTGCAGGTTTACTGTCTTGCAGGTCACGTCTTCCCCGTCTTCTACAAATTTTACCGTTGGTGGCACGTGAAGGTCAAGTGAGTTCCTCTGACCAAATTTGACCATCAACAGTTGGCACCATATATCTGTGGGGAAGAAAGCTTGCTAAGTCTGCACATCGGTGATTCAATGAGTAAGAGGATGGAAAATGGAAACCAAAATCCAAACCCTTCTGAAAATAACCATCAACCGCAGAAATCGAAAGAAGACTGGCACCATGACCGTTTGTTTGACGGTAATCCAAAATCCAAGGAGCTTTTGATGCCCTCGTGAGAGATGGGTTTCAAAGATTCCTAGGTTGAGGGCATCTCCGAATGACATTTTTACCCCTCCATTTTACCATTTGTATTTTTATTTACAAATAAATTAATTTATTCTTACACTAAGAAATAACCATTTATTTTTTCAGTTTTACATTTATATATAAAATAAATGATAGTTGTATTGAATAATATTTTAATTTATTTTTCATTTATTCTCTTAATAATAATGTTAATTGTACATTTCAAAAAACACACATAAAATCCATTACAAAAAATATATATATTTCTCTAAAAAAAATCTAATTTGATAATGTGATCAATTCAGTCCACTAAAATACACCGTGAATTATATTAATTGTCATGTTTTTTTTTTTAAAAAAGAGTAAAACAGTCTTCTTTCGATTTCTGCGGTTGGATTACCGTCAAACAAACGACCCCTGAATGTTTTACTCTTTTTTTTTTAGTAATTCGATGATGATCATTTTTAAAAAATACTTTTTAAATTTACCTTTAATTAAATTTAAATCACTTTTACAAGTATTAAACCAAATATTAAAATGGTTTATAAACACCTTTACAAAATTAATTATAATTAAATAACTTAGCTTAAAACACTTATTTTGAAACCACATCCCAAAGATGCGTCCTTGGTCATGGATTTTTTTTTATTTTTATTTATTTTTTTTTAAATGAAAATCACTATTAAAACTGTAGTACCAAACATTAAAATTATATGAAAATCACTTTTAATAAATCAATTATAAACAAATATCACTATTTCTAGAACCATTTCCAAATAGGAGTGTCCATTTGGCCCCGCGGGGACCTGTCTAGAACGGGGCGGGAAATCCCCGTTTGGACAGGGAATGGGGGAGGGAGTGGGGAGAAAATTTTCCCTGTCCCCGTCCCGTTTCCTGGTCCCGCCCTGCTCTTTTTATAATAACAACAATAACAACAACGACACAACAACAACAACAATAATAGTAATAATAATATATAATTAAATTTATATTATTATAATATTATGGTGTAATTTGTAAGTATAAATAGTAAAACTCGTAGTTTGGTTGTTGTTGTAATTTTTAATTTTAAATTTGCTGTTTTATTGTTGTTATTATTTTAAGATTTGTTATATTTGAAACCATGTTGTATTGTGTAATATTTAAGTTGAAAACCATATTGTAATATTGAAGTTTAAACTTTTAATTATAAATGATGTTTGAAGATTTTAAATTCTATCATGAAATATTATTGTTCATTTCATTAGGATATTTCAGAGATCTTTAATTTAAAAAGAATTGCAATTGATTGACATTTAATAATTTTTTTTAAAAAAATGGGGAACCCAATCCCCGCGGGGAATCCCCATCCCGATCCCCCAAATTTAAATGGAGAATTTTGCGGGGACGGGGAAGACTTCCCCATGTTCACGACCGGTTCCCCGTCCCCACCCGGTGAACATCCCTATTTCGAAACATGCCAAAATATTAAAATCACTCTTAAAATGATGTAACCAAAGTTTTTAAATTAAATTGTAAAAAAAAAAGTTTTTAAATTAAAATCACTTTAATCTTACTATATATAAAAGGGGCTTAAGGAGGAGAATCTTTGCTTTCCTCTTTTGCCCTTATAATTTTAATAAATGTCCATTTTGCCCTTTAATATTTGTTAGAGAGACACCACCCTTCGAGTTAAAGTGTCCTTCAATCTTTGCTAATGGGACGCGACTGTTCAAGCAGAGGAAGTTACACATAAAATGCATCCATTCGAGGATTAAAATTAAAAATACTAGGGTAATTGACATGATTTTGATGGTAAAAATTTTGAGAAGTCGTATTCATGACTTAAGGAAAAAACTTTATTATATAATATTCATATAACTTTTGAGTTTTCTACTTATTTTTCGACTCTAATTTCATCACTATTTTGATCTGTATGGATTTTTTGTATCAAAATCTATATAAACACAAAAATAAAAAAATGCATAAAGCACCAATAAAATACATTGTTTGTTACCATTGTTATCCTAAATTTTTAGTTTTAAAAATTAAGTCATAAACTTGTATAATTGTAGAAATTACTCTTTTCAAGGTACATAATTGTAAGAATGTGAAAGTAAAAAAAATAAAATAAAAATAAATGTAAGAATGTGGTTTTTTACCAAATTTTTTAATTCATTATTTATTAGTTATAAAGTGAGATTTCCTATAATAAAATTTGTTGATTGTCTCACTTCATTCTACTTAAAATATATAAATGAAACATGTTTTAAAATTTTAAAGAATAACAAAAAAAAATCATTTTATTAAAATAAGTACCATATTCATTAAAATTAAAACTCATTTGGATTGAAATATAAGATTTGAATAACATTAAAATATTCTCCTATTTAATAATTATTGCACAAATGTCCTCGCAAGTTCCACTTAGTATATTGTTATAAAAAAAAATCCACTTAGTATATTAAATTTGAGTTGTCATATTCATTAACATGTATTTAACTTTTTTTTTTTCTTTTTACTAAAAAAATTATTCTTTTTTTTTCTTTTTACTAAAAAATTTATTCTTTTTTTTTTTTTTAAAAAAAAACACACACATTTTTTTGGTATCAATATATTAATAGTCTAATTATTATACAATTATTTTTTTTCTTTTTCTTAATTCTATAACTTTTTCTTGCAATCATTTTTTATCATTCTTTTAAAATCCTATGTAATTTATATTTACCTATTTGGAGAAAGTTCTTCGAGAAAAGTATAAGAATTATATTCATATTCATTATAAATGAACATAGAACAATATAATATATAGTTTTAGACTTCTAGACACCATTTGTTTATTATCATTATTTTCAATTCAAACATTAAAATTTAATGTGCATCGTCCGTGTTTCTAAACTAGTATATTAAAGAGTTGTTATATTTTGTTTTTTTTTTTAAAAAAAAAAGTGGTTAAATTATAGACATGTTAAACTCATCCTCACTAAAATGGGGGAATGAAAATTGCATCCTCCCACACTCTACAGAAAATCCAGAATGTGTTTGGTAATTTTATAAGCCCCATAAATTAGGAACAATTTCAACAATTTGATATAAACAATTTCAACAAAAATACTTCAACAGAAAACAAAAAAGTGTTTAAAAATGAATCACTTTGGTTATAATAAATGGTAACTTACACTTAAGGTTAATAGTATTCTAAAAATTTTCTCACAAAAGCACTTTAAATCACTCTCAATCACAATAATTGTGAGTAAAAAGTGTTTTTAGTTAATGGCAAAATTAAATAACTTTTGTCACCCAAAAGATGAAAAAAAAAATGATTCTCATTATCCTTTATTTACCTCCTCTTTCACATAAACATAGAATTAAGTACAACATTTGTTTTTTTTTTTTTTTTTTTTTTTTTTTTTTTTTTTGACAGAAATACAACATTTGTTACCCTAGGATTATTTGTGGACAATTTTCTTTTGTTTTCTTATTCATTTATGGTAAGAATACCCCCCACAAAATTTGGTCATCCATCAAATCATCTTTCCATTCCACTGATAAATGATGTTTTTCAAACTCACTTTTATTACTCATTGGAAAAAGAAAAAAAAAAAATATATATATATATATATATATATATATATATATATATATATATATATATATATATTTTTTTTTTTTAAAAAAAGAATCTAGTTCCATAAAGGATCTAACCAAACTAGAATGAATAATTTTTTTTTTTATAGGAAAACTGAGACAAAAAAACAAGAATTTTAGAACTCATTTGATGTATTTTTTTTTTTTTTTTAATTTTCTATAACTTGTTCTATGTTTAAAGAAAATAAAAGATCAAAATATGTTAGAACAAACCAATTTCAATTAAGAGAACAACAGTAAAATAGTAAAATTTTATACTTTATTTTCATTTTTTCAAGTAATTCTAATTTTACACTAAATAGGACATTTGTCTTTTTATAGATATATTTTAGCACTATATATACTCTATTATTTTCCATTTCTGAGTGTAATTATTCACCACCCACTATCAATTTTACTAAATTAATTCAATATTTCAGAATATGCTTTTTTTTATCATTATGAATTATCTTATCGCTTCAAAATTTTTTAAATATATTTTCCACTCAATTTTGAATGGAAATGCCATTTCAAAGACTATGTGAAATCTCACATAGTGTTCTATCCTTGTATTGTAAACCCTCTTAGTTGCAATATAAGTGATCTTTACTAAATAATTGCAATAACCACTGTTGGATTAAATTGTAGGGTGTATTTGGTTTAACTTTTCAAGTGTTTAATTTTGAAAAAGAAGTCATTTTGGAAAAATTTCTAGTGTTTGACAACCACTAAAAATGACTTATTAGAAAATGAAGATTGAGAAATAAACCATTTTAAAAGAAACACTTGAAACCAACTTTTCTAAAAAGAGTTTTTAAATATACAATAACTTGGATATAAAAATACTTATGAGAAAATGTAACCAAACATATGAGTATTTAAATTCTAAACAATTTTTTATACAAAATGTTTTAAAAAAAATGCATTCTTAAAAAACATTTAAAAAAATGTATTCCAAATAGACTTTTAATCATTTAGGAAGAGTTATGTCCTTATTTGTTACTTATCATTTAAAAAGGTTATGTTAAATTATTATTATTATAATGACTAAGTGCATAAATGACTTTGCAAAAAAAAAAAAAAAGTGTGCATAAATGACAGTTATTAAAATGTTAAAATTAAGAAAATGACACGCGTCCAACAACCAATTCAAAAAATCAATTGAAGTTGTTTGTACAAATAGCAAAATAGACTAAAATAATTACAAATATAGCAAAATCTAAAACTATTTGTAAATATAGTAAATTGAAGTCTATTAGTGATAGAAATCTTTCAGTGATACACTTCAATCACAACTGTAATTATTACTGATAGACTATTCTATTAGTGATAGTAGTCTATCATTGATAGACTACACATATATTGCGATTGAAGCATATCAATGATAGATGTTTATTCATCACTGATAGATTTGCTAAAACTATTTGCAAATACAACAAAGTTAAAGTCTATCGTGATAGACTTTAGTCACAATTACAATTATTGCTAATAGACTTGCTAGTAGACTATTGTGGTTGAAGTCTCTAAGTGATAGATGTCTATTACTAATAGATTTGTCATATTTGCAATTTTTTTTCCAGAGTTGCTAAATTTACAAATAACAACTCTTAAATTGCTACTCATTACAATAACCCCTTTTAAAATGGATAAAACTAGCTTTCTATGATATCTCTAAGTAATTGATATGAACCTTTATTTTTTTTATTTTTTATTTTTTACCTTTTAGTACAACAGATATGGAGGTGGAGATTTGAAAATTTAACCTCAAGGATTAAAAAAAAAATGTCCTAACCGCTGAATTATATTCGTGTGGAATATTATTGATATCTACAATATTAGGTCGCAATATGATTATGATTCCACATTTATTATTTATCCTTAACAAGCTAGTGATTTACATTAATAATTATAGTATAACTTTGAGATTCAATACATTTAGCACATGACTTACTTTAAACATAGTGAACTGGGCCAAAACGAGCATAGTTTACCGGTAATTCACATGCATGTACTCTCAACCAAGAGATTAGAACTTCTAATCCTCCCACTCCCAAATGTTGTTGAACTAAAAAAAGAGAACATAGTGAACCAGGGTTTGCTTTAAAGAGTTCAAATTGACTCCACGTGTTTGATAAACAATTAACATGTAGAAAAAGATGAAATTGATTTTTTTTTCTCTTTTAGGTTGCCTATATTGAACTTTTGGCTAAATTTTCACTGTATATCCTAATTCATGGAAGGGCATTATGTTGTAATAGGTTTGGCACGCTAAACTTTTTTAATAGTAAAGATGATTTTTCCAATATGATTGAGCTTTAGCTTAGTTATTTATGGCATTTCTATTTCCTCTGAGGGTCTAGTTTCGAAATCGACTCTTCTACTTTTTTTTTTTCTTTTGACAATATGGGAGTGGAGGATTTGAACCACTGACCTTGTGGTTATCAATACAACTTTATGTAAGTTGAGTCATGCTCTTGTTGGCATCGACTCTTCTACTTGTGATATAATATTTTAAGAAAATAAATAAATAAAATAAAAATGAATCCAACAACAAATGTACGATGACATTGAAAAATGAAGCAATTTACTTATAAGGACATGATTTTAAAAAAGCTGTTACGTTTATAATATATGTAATTAAAAAAGGGTACCAATTAGATTTGAAAAAAAAATTAGTGTTATATCTAAAAAATAAACATAACTTTTTTTTTTTTTTTTGAAACCGATAAACATAACTTATAAGGACATGATTAAAGGTGTGTTTAGTTTAACTTTTCAAGTGTTTAATTAAATTTTTTTTTTTAACAAAAATCATTTTGAAAAAAGTTATAGTGTGTGGCAACCACTAAAAATGACTTATTAGAAAATGAGATTGAAAAATAAACCATTTTGAGAGAAACCAACTTTTTTAAAAAAGAGTTTTTAAGTATACAATAACTTGTGTATAAAAACACTTGTGAGGAAATGTAACCAAACATATGAGTGTTTAAATTCTTGAAAAACATTTAAATTAAAATGTATTCCAAACACAGTTGAAAAGTTTTTGAAGTTCGAAAACTTCAACCTCAAAATGAGGAAAAACTTGCTTTTTTTGTAATTTTACAAACACAAAACAACACAACTTAATTTGTAATGTCCAAGCAATTTATTTTTCCTTAGTGATGTAATTTTATGTTATATTTAATAAACATGTAGATTTTTTTTTTAAAAAAAATATCGTAAAAAAATTATGTCAAAAAGAGTTCTTACCAATCATGTAAAGTCAAATTTATTACGGATAAGCAAAGTTTTATTTGGAACCTTGAACTTTTATACTTGTTTTAATTTAGCCATTTTGCTTTCTAAACTAATTAATTCTTTTAAATCTTTAAACTTTATATGTAAAATATATATTTTGATCCTTATCTCAATTTTTTTAAAATATTTTTTTAGCATGACATCATATGAAATAATGTTCTTTACTCAATACACACATTTATTTATTGAGTTTAATATTAAATTTGAAAATAAGTAACCTAAGATTTTTGTTATATACAATGTGAAAATCTAAAATACAATAATAAATAAATACAACTTTGATAGATAAGTCAAAAGTGCTTGGAGTGGTCTAAGGAGTCACACTCAAGTTGCTCTAATCCTTGATCCTTGTGAGAGGATGTGGATTAATCTCACGGTTGACAAATAATCATTTAACTTTAAGAGATAGAATTACTTTATTTTCTTTTTCTCTTCTCAATAATATGTGGAGGTAGAGATTTAAATCTCTAAGTCAAGTTTATGATACCTTCACAGGATGAGATGAGAGCTTGAGTCATATGACTTTGAAGTACTAATTTGTGTAGCTTATTAGATAAATGATAAAAAACAAACACGTCTGCTTTAGGTTTCAATATTAAATAATCTACAAAGATAATTAGTAAAAAGAAGCTAAAATGATTTTTTATACAAAGTTCAAAAACTAAAATAAAATATTTGAAAAATCTGGAGACCAAAACGAAATAAACATAAATATAAAAATTTAGGAGTCAAATTATCTTTAAGTAGCCACTATAGGTCGGTCTAGTAGTCTTTGATGTAATATGTGAAAATAAGTAAGGAGTAAGTTTGGACAATGAGTCCAAATACCATAATAAAAACCTTATTTCAAAGATTTTAATATATTACCAGTTTTTTGACCTCTAAAAATTATAGAATTAGATAGTTTGTCTCATAATAACTCACTCAAAGTTGGCAATAATCTAAATCTTAAATTTTTCCTCTATATAAAGGAGCCAAGGCTGAGGCTTGCCTCCACACACCCATTTCCACTCTCTCCACCTTGAATCTCCCTTTCCATTCATTGCTTAGAATCATTACACTTTCATTTAATCCCTTTGTGAGATGGGTAAAGATGGAGAGCCATTTTGGAGAGGTTTTCAAGTCCCTTTGGTCATGTTTTGCCTTTTGGTATATGGGTTTGGTTTGTCTAAGGGTTTAACTAGAGAATTCCATTGGAATGTTGAGTACATGTTTTGGTATAGAGAATGTGGTTATGGGAATCAATGGTCAGTTTCCCGACCCGACGATTAGAACCAATGTCGGTGACACCGTTATTGTCCATCTCACAAACAAGCTTTCCACTGAAGGTGTAGTCATTCACTGGCACGGGATCAAACAATTTGGATCTCCATGGTCTGATGGCACTGCTTCCATCTCACAATGTGCTATCAACCCTGGAGAAACTTTCACTTACAAATTTGAAGTTGATCAGGTAAAGTTAAGGTTAAATGTAATCACTCGTGACTCTCGTTTCAGTGATAAGATCAAACGTGAAATGAAGATTTGTTATTATCTTAATTAGTTTCTAATTATATATTTAACTTTCGGTTTACATATGGAGTCATTGCAATTTAATTGAAATTCTCTCTCTCTCTGTTTTTTTTTTCTTACTCATTCTCATATCCTAGGAACGCAAGTCGTTTATGTGTAATGCCATTTTATTAAATGTATATAAAAATCGAAACTAACTGATTCTTAAAAATAATTTAGGAGGTATTCAAACGTTGAGGATGAATATATTAAGTTCTTTTTTTTTTTTTTTTTGTCAAAGCGAGCATCAATTGACATGTATCATTGACCATGAGGTCAGAGGTTCGAATCCTCCCACCCTCAAATATTGATGTACTAAAAAACAAAATTTCTTTTTTTTAAAAAAAATTAATTGATTTTATTTTAAATCATACTTATTCAATAACAATTTGTTCATATCCTAATATTCTAATTTCAAAATGAAATTCTCTCCCGAAATTCTTGCTAAATTTGGAAAACTATTACCGGAATTTTTTATTTTTATTTAAGTTAATTATTATTATTATTTTGTTTGGCTAAGATTCTAAAAGTAAAAAGAGAAATATAATACACTTCCTTTTTCATAAGCTTAATTTTTAAAACTAGAAAACCAAAATCAAAATTGTTATCAAACAGAGTCTTAATACTTTAGACAAATTGGAGTAATTTATGTATTTTTTTTATGGGATGATACAGGCAGGAACATATATCTATCATGGACACTTTGGAATGCAAAGCTTTTGCTTAGTGATTGGTGGCATGAGAGTGTTCATACACAAGAGGCCAGTCTTGCATCTGTTCCAACTCGTTGGATTGGCGATCCTCAGGTATATATACTATTATATTATATGAGCTTCCATCTCAAAATCAATTGACAATGAGTGGTGTGACCCTTCTAACATATAAATTGTGAGGTCTCCACTTTTCTTTTCAATGTGAGATCCTCAACATATACAAGGATTATGACTAAGGTCAATGTCGATAGAAATATTGATGGTTAAATTATATAAAAAAAAAATACAATTGTGAGGTTGGTTTTAATTATATATCCCTGAACTTTCAAAAGTTTTGTTTTAGTCAACTCTTAAAGACATTTTTTATTAAATTTATGGATGGAAAATGACGTGTTTGTCGTGTTTGCAAAAGTGAAAGTTTAAGGACCTACTGAATATTTTTTAAAGTTTCAGGAACCCTAATGGACACAAAATCAAAAGTTTAAAGACTTATTTGATACTTTTTAAAGTTTATGAACCAAATTAACACAAACCTGAAAGTTCAAGGACGACTAACCTTGTAATCGAAGCTAATAATAAATAAAGGCTATTTTGGAGGGTTAAATATGATGATTATTATTTTTGTGTAGAGCTTGCTGATAAATGGAAGAGGTCAGTTCAACTGCTCACTTGATGGAGGTATGAACAGAAGATCAAGTAATAGACGATGTAAATTTAAAGGAGGTGAACAATGTGCACCATTTATCCTCCAAGTCTCCTAAAAAGGTCTATAGGATAAGAATTGCAAGTACCACTTCCTATGCTTCACTCAACATTGCCATTCAGGTTAGTGATCATTTTACATGAAGAAGAGTAGACCTTTAATTTGATCTTTGAACATTTTTTTTGATAGCTAGCTTTAACTTTACATGAAGACAATTTAAAAATTTTCCCATTCTTTCTTTTTATTATTCCAAATATATTATGGAATAAGGGTTATAAAGTTTGAAGGCATTCTTACGAATAGAATTATTTGACGATATCAAATATGTATTTCCTTATCAGGATGTCTAGGGAAATCTCCCTAGTCGTACGAGAACTCCATTTGGGAGTAATGGCAGTATGTTCAGTCAAAATAAGAGAAGTGAGTTGTGAAGGATGAGTCTTCCCCCTTCTTTCTCATGTTTTGTCTAATTGCTAACTGAGATGCGTAAGACATTAATTAAAGAGTAGGATATGCAATGGAGATTATGATGAGCTTAGCTGAATCAAATTGGGTACAAATTCTCATAGGTGAAATCCAATCAAATCAATTTTCAAACAACACACAAAAAAATTAGGGGAAACACTCATCTACTTCCTTAAAGTCGGGATGAGTGAATTTCATCTTGTGTGATTATGTTTTCAGCTCCCCACTCGATCTTGTCTCCAAAAAAATATTTTTAAGCACTTAAAAACCAATTTCAAACAAACACTTCTACTGTACATAATTTCTTATGTCTCGTTTCGTGTACATAATTTCTTATGTCTCGTTTCGTGTTCGTGACAGAATCACAAGATGACAGTAGTAGAAGCAGATGCGAACTACGTCCAGCCATTTACAACTTCCAGCATCGACATTCATTCCGGCGAGACCTACTCCGTCCTCTTAACCACCGATCAAGACCCATCCATCAACTACTGGCTCTCCGCCGCCGTCATCGGACAAGATCTCGCCACCCCTCCAGCGCTCACCCTCCTCAACTACATCCCCACTCCGGCCGCCAAGCTCCCCCTTCTCTGCCGCCCCCTCCGCCGCAGTGGGACGACTTCAACCGCCTCAAGAACTTCACCAACCAAATCCTCGCGGCGGCCGGCTCCCCGCAACCGCCGGAGAAGTACAACCGCCAAATGTTGTTCCTCAACACCCAACACAAGAACGACGGAGTCCAAAAGTGGGCCATCAACAACGTGTCGTTATCCCTCCCAACGACGCCGTATTTGGGCGCCATCAAATTCGGCCTGAACAAATCCTTCGACCAAGGCACCCCGCCGGACACCTACCCACCCCTCCGCCGCAGCTCGCCACCACCGTCAGCAACGCGATCTACCGGCTGGAATTCGGGTCGACGGTGGACATCGTGCTTCAAAACGCGAACATGTTGAAAGAAAACGAAAGCGAGATTCACCCTTGGCATTTGCACGCACATGATTTCTGGGTTTTGGGTTACGGAGAAGGGAAATTCTCGGGCGCCGACGAGAAGAAGCTGAATCTGAAGAACCCGCCGCTGAAGAACACAGCGGTGCTTTTTCCATATGGGTGGACGGCGGTAAGGTTCGTGGCGAATAATCCTGGGGTTTGGATATTCCATTGCCATATCGAACCTCATCTGCATATGGGGATGGGCGTTGTTCTTGCTGAAGGAGTTGGGTCATATTCCTAAGAGCGCTCTCTCCTGTGGGCTGATTGGAGAAATGTTAATGGCGGATTTACCTTCAAAGATAGCCATAGTGCTTCTAGGACTTTGACATTTCCAATTTTTTCTGATATTTTCAACCCTACGCAGATAGGGGCACCTACTAAATCGCGAACCCACCCAACCCAACCCTCCGCTATTCAAGACTTCAACCCAAGAAGCATCGACACATTCAGCTTCCAGAATGTCACACACGATTGTCAGCATCCAGTGACTTGTGTGTAACTTTCTAGCTAGTCTTAGTTATCTAACTAGTTAGATGAACTTTTGAATGGAGAAGTTATTCGATCATCCAGCTACAATAAAGTTCATTTGTCATATGATGAAATCTGACTGTTTAATCAGGTGGTTAACCAGTCTAGTTAACTATTTGACTCTTTAAAAAAAAATTTACTAAGGATTTGTCACTCTCCTAGGAGAAATTATTAGGTGTTCTTTGTGCAATGAAGTGTAAATTTATACCATGGGATTTTAGAGAGAAATGGTAAAAGTATTTCGATTTTGTATCCAACGGTTATTAGAGGCAGAAAAATTTGAAGATATACATCCGACGGTTTTAAAGATAGAGTTTTATTGCATCGAGAGCGCCTAATAATTTGCCCTCTTCCTGTCTTCTTTTTTTTTCAATTTTTTTATATTTTATTTAATAATTAATATTATGACATTTAATATTCTTCATATTAATTTCAACTTTTTTTTTTTTTTATTAGGAAGGATTTAAGTTCTACTGGTTTATGTAATCTTGAAAAATGATATTCAACATTGACATTTCGAAGATATGTGCCAAAGCGAGCTTAGCTCAACGGTAATTGGTGAATTCGAGAGATTATTAGGTAATCCTAATGTAACGATCTGAATAATTCTACACCATTTGATGTAAGAGAAAGAAATTGTAAAAATACATCTATTTTATCTAATAGTTACTAGACAGACAAATTTGAAGATATACATCCAATAATGTAAAACTACTAGAAACATTGTCTTGAGAGCACCTAATCATTTTTTGGTGAATCATAGTAAAAAGGATAAAAAGAATTTTTTTTTTTAAGAAAAAAAGAGTTAACTAACAACCACAAGCCATATGTAGACAGAAAAATTTATAACATTGAGTGCTATGCTTCCCACTTCCCAAAAGCACTCTCTTACCTCTTCCAAAAAAAAAAAAAAAAAAATCACCTTCATTGACACCATATGTTGGTGGTGTTCAATGGTTAACATCATTCTTTAATTAATTACAATTCATAAATTTTAAAGTGACTAGCTAGTGTCTTTAATGTTACTCATTTTTTTTTTTGTTTTAAAAAAATTGTCATTCAATTTTCAATTTTGGTTAAATTATATATTTACACGAGCTTGACTAAGTCATTATGACATCCTTTCAAGGTAGTAGTCGTTTGAATCCCCTACTTATACAATGTGATGTAAAATTTTCAAAAAAGAAAAAGGAACTGTAAAAATGAATCCACAACAAATTACAATTTTTTTATTTTGAGTTCAACAACATTTAGGGGTGAGAGAATTCGAACCTCTGACCTATTGGTCGAGTGTATATGTCAATTACTGCTAAGCTATGCTCGCTTTGGTAACAAATTACAATTATTGCATTAAAAAATGACACAATTTATTTGAATAGTACTTATAAAAGCCATTACTTTTTTATCTAATAAAAAAAAATCTGCTATCAATTGTAAATTACTTCATCTAAATTCTTTTAAAAAATTAAACTCTTATCTACCTGTTGAAGTATGATAAATAAGCATATGTTAAATACATGCGCAAAATACTACATATAAACATAACTTAAAAGTATATATGAAGTCTTTTTCAAAAAAAAAAAAAAAAGTATATATGAAGTCATAATTACAACTTTTTACAATTTGGAAATTTCAATAGACACAAAAGGACAAAGGAGATGGACATGCTAATTTCTTATTTTACAAACACAAAACCACACAACTTAATTTGTTATGGCAAAGCTATAATTTATTTTCTTATTGACATATATTTACTATATGTTATACTAGTAAAGAACGTGTGGGATGCACGTAAAAAAATATAGTTCTAATTTAAAGTACAAATAAAAAAATTGTCACATGACATTCTCATCAATAAGTACTCAGAATGAGAAGAGTCCATATACTGGTTTTTAATAAAAAATAAAGAGGTACATTCATTAATAAATAAAGTAAATTGAAAATTAAAAAGCAACTTAGTGGTTCACTATCTTGAACCATAACTCACTTTCTCTTTATATTCGATTCTAATACATTCTTAGAAGAATAAGATAAAATAGGCATACATTTAAAATATGCAGGACAAAATGAGGAGATAAACTGTCCCCATATATCCACTTTTATATATAGTATAGATAGATATATAAGAATAGGGAAAATTTTGTTTAATTCACAAATATTAATTATGTAAAACATACCAATTATCCATTAGAATGATCTTGAATATGCAAAAACTTGGTTGATTGCGTTTGTTTGATTTGTGAAGTAGATTTGACTGAAATAACCATATTGATCAAGTTTATAGATGATAAAGCAAAAATTAATATTAATAAATAATTAAGGATAAGAAAAGTAATATAAATTTTATGTCATCTATCTATAAAAAAAATTGGGTAAGAAATGTTACCTAACATTTTCTTTTCTTCAAACTCACTCAAATTCTGAATCATTGACACAATAGGATTTGATTCTTCAATTTCAGTAACTTTAGTGGTAGAAGATAATGTTAATTCCAATTTATCATGGACATTTACATATTGATTGGTGATTGACTTTATATTATCATTTCTTATAATATAAGTCTTATCTAAGCATACGACCTACTTTTTCAATAATATTGTTGAACAACATTGCTTGAATCTTTGTATCCTAAAAAATTTAGATAAAGAAAATCATTATTATTAATAAAATTAGTATACAAAAAGATTAAACAAAGAGTGAATGATAAATAATTATATATTACCTTTTCTAAAATTTGTAGGTCATCACCACTGCTTCGCCCATTCTCTCTAATAAAATAGAGAAGGGTTGATTGTAACTAATCACCTCATAAGACAAGGTTTCAAGAGATGTTGATGGAAATATTGAAAGAAGTTTGTATGGCAATTGTAGGAAAGACTATATATACACAAATAATGTATGACCTAACGACAATAGATGATGATCTATTGTATTGATTTTAATAAAAAGTAATATAAGCTCTTTGAAAATGCAGAAGAAAAAAACAAAACAAAACAAAAATCCATTTTTTTAATAAATAAATAATGATATTTAAAAAAAACATAAATTAAGAGATGTTTTGTTTTGTTTTATATTTTAATTTGATATATGTATTAATTTATTTTATATATATTTTTTTTAGTAAATCGTGAGATTTTTTTTTAAAATATGCATTATTTATTATTTTTTTAATAAATTAGAGTTGTTTTGAAATGTTGTTCAATATAATAAATAAATAGAATCTATGCGTAGAGATTTTATAATGTTTATTTAAATGTTGTTCAATATAATAAATAAATAAATAAAAATTAGCAAAAATGAATTTTCCATTTAAGAAGGGGCAAAAGGGAAAATAAAAAATTTCTCCCATAAGCCCATTTTAGATAGTACTAGTAAGCAAACACGTGCATAACACGTGAAATTTATGGTTTATTTTAAAATATAAATAAATCAAAACATTGAGAAAATAAAAAAAAAATCATATTTAATTTAATGAAACTGAAGCAAATAGTTTTAACATCTTATTATTGTTTATATAGATAAATTAGAATTTAATTTTATGTTATACAAAAATTTTAGTTGAAATTCATATTTAAATTATAAATTATGTATTATGTATATATATATATATATATATTTTTATAACGCCTATTGTTTAATTATAACTTTTTATAGTCCAATTAATTAAAATTGGGAGTGAATCAAAATATATCATAATATATCATTATTATTCTAATTCAATTCATTATTCTTCCTCTTGGAGTCAATAACAAAATCTTTACTTTTTATTAAATTTTGAATAGATACATATTCTAGATGATTTCTCTCTGGTTTTTTCTTTCTTCTTTCTAAATTCCATTTGATTTGCTCCTCCATTTATTCTTTTTTTTTTCTCAAGTGCACAATCACTAAGAACCTTAAACAATTTCTTCAAAAATTCTAAAAAGAAAAAATTTAAAAGAAATAAAAAACACATTATATTATTCTTCAACTTATAATCACTTTCAAAAGGGGCAAAAAGGGATATAAAAAATTTTTCCCCTTAAACCCTTTTTATATATAGTATTTTTTTTTATATAGCATAGATTTAATGTAACAGAAGCAAATAGTTTTAACATCTCATTATTGTCTATATAGATAAATTAGAATTTGATTTTATGTTATACGAAAATTTTTGTTGAAATTTAGATTTAAATTAGTTATGTATTATCTATATTTTTTTTAATAACTCCTGTTATTTAATTATAACTTTTTATAATTCAATTAACTAAAATTGAAAGTGAATCAAAAGATATCATAATATATATATTCCGATTCAATTTATTATTCTTCGTCTTGAACTCAATAACAAAATCATTATTTTTTATTAAATTTTGAATAGATACATATTTAGATGATTTCTCTTTGGTTTTTTCTTTTTTTTCTTACCAATTCCCTTTGATTTGCTCCTCAATTTATTTTGTCTGTTCTCAATTTGCACAATCACTGAAAGCCCTAAACAATTTCTTCAAAAATTCTAAAAAGAAAAAATTTAAAAGAAATTGAAAACACATTATATTCTTCTTCATCCTATAATCACTTTCAAAAGGAAAAAGAAAAGGAAAATCAAAAGTTTCACCCGTTAAACCCCTTTTATATATAGTATAGATAGATATAGATATAAATATAGATTTATCATTGTTGCATAATTATTGTAATAAGAAAATCAACTAGAATTAATAATCAAATAAAAAGTCTTCTAATTTTCACACACAAAAATCAATTAGAATTAATAATTAAATAAAAATGATTAAATGAGGAAATTTGAAGATTAAAAAGGGCAAAAAGAAAAATATAAAGTTTCTCCCCTTAAGCCCCTTTTATATATAACTAGTTTTATAACACGTGCCATGCACGTGGTTTGTAATGTTTAAAATATAATTTAGTTTTATATTTTTTGACTTATAAATGAACTTTCTAATCTATTTGTCAGTTCAACCATGTAGAATTAATTAAACTTTTTTTTTTCATATTTGAAGATAAATTTTAATAACATATTAATTAGATAAAATCAATATAGAATATATTGTATGAAAAGAAATGGATTTTTTTTTTTAAAAAAATAGAGTTCTTTTAAATATATTTTGAATTGTTTGCATAGTTATGTCTATTATATATACTTATTCTACCATTTCAATTTTTCCTTTTCTCATTCAATCAAAACATGACCGATACACAACTTCAATTGCTTCAAAAGAACCTTTACTTGCTTTGATTTTTTTTTTTAACCTTTTAAGCTTTTCTAAATGAAATTTATATAAAAAAAAAAATTAAAACAATTAATTTGAATTTTAGTTTTTCAAATTTAATTTTAAAACTCAATTATCTTTTTATTTTTGAAAAATCAAAGAATTGATCTAATGACAATAGATCATAATCTATTATTTTATGTAATCGTGAGATTTTATCACTTTATTATTTTTTTCAATCAGGACTCGTGCGTAGAGATTTTATAACATTTATTTAAAATTTTTTCAAAATAATAATTAAATAATTAAATATAAATTTTGATGGAATATCAAACCAATTTTTAAAAGTTAAAAATGGAATAATTAAATATAAATTTTGATTGAATATCAAACCAATTTTTAAAAGTTAAAAAGGAGATTTTTTAAAATCAGAATCTGTGCGTAGAGATTTTATAACATTTTTGTTAAAATAATTAAGTTTTAAATAATAAAATATTGAATAATTAAATAGGAAGGACAAATGAGGAATTTGAACACTAAATGAGGGCTTAAAAGGAAATCAAAAGTTTCTCCTCTTAAGCGCCTTTTAATATAGTATAGAATATAGAATATAGAACAGATAGATTTTTTAACCATTTTTTTTTACAATATCTAAACGTGATAATGAACTTTTTTTTAAACAATTCTAATAAAATATTAAAAAAAAACAATACCTAAATGTGATAATGAGATTTTTTTTTAAACAATTCTAATAAAATATTGAAGAATTAAATAGGAAGGACAAATAAGAAATTTGAAGATTAAACTGGGGCGTAAAAGGAAATCAAAAGTTTCTCCTCTTAAGCGCATTTTAATATAGTTTAGAATTTAGAATAGATAGATTTTTTAACCATTTTTTTTTACAATATCTAAACGTGATAATGAACTTTTTTTTAAAACAATTCTAATAAAATATTAAAAAAAAACAATACCTAAATGTGATAATGAGATTTTTTTTTTAAACAATTCTAATAAAATATTGGAGAATTAAATAGGAAGGACAAATAAGGAATTTGAAGATTAAACATGGGCGTAAAAGGAAATCAAAAGTTTCTCCTCGTAAGCGCCTTTTAATATAGTATAGATATAGATATAGATATAGATATAGATATAGATGTAAATATATATAGATTTAATTATAGATTTAATTATTTTTTATCAAAATAAATAAATAAATTAAGTCAAAAAGCTCATATGAAGTCATTTTTTTAATGGAAAAGTAAGTTTTATCTGAACTTTTATATTGGTTTCAATTTCAATTTAGCCATTTTGCTTTCAAATAATTTTGGTTTCATCATTAAACTAATTTATGGAAGAATATATATTTTGATCCTTATCACAATTCTTTTTAGCACAACAATTCACAGGGTAATAGGAGTTTCTATTTATTGAGCTATATTTAGAATTTGAATTTATCTCCAAATTTCAAATGATATCCATTTGAAGAAAATTTAACAGGTATATATATTTTTTTTTCTTTTTTTTGAGGAGAAAAAATTTAACGGGATATATAATCTTAAATAATGTTCCAAACTCAATAAATAAATAAATATTTTGCGTTTAATATTAAATTTGGAAATAAGTAATCTAAGATGGTTGTTATATACAATATCAAAATAATTATTAATAAATATGGTTTTAACTTCTATATCAAAGGCCAGGATGACCAATGGTCTATCAAAAGTCAGGATAGTTTGAAACGCAAAATTATAATTTTTAAAACTTATTATTAAAATATAATTAGTTTGAAACTTATTATTTAAATATTGCAGTTTTAAATTTTCGGTCAAAGGTCGTCTCTTGAAGAGACGGCCTTGAAACACGTGTCCACAATCAGCTGACATAGAATAAATTAAAAAAAAAAAACAAAATTCTCAGAGGTCGTCTCTTCGAGAGACGATCTCTGCACTTTTTTTCAGAAAATTTACTTCTGGCAAGATGGTGAATGTGGATTCTTCCATCCTCCCCTTCCCATGTTCGAATCTTAGCAACTGCATTCTTTTTGTTTTCTTTTTTTTTTCCGTTTTCTTTCTTTTCTCATTTTTTTTTTGCTTTCTAGTTTTTTGTGTTTAAAAAATATGAGCACTTTTTTATTTTCTTTTTTCTTGTTTCACTTTTCTTTGAAATTTGAAGTTTGAAATATACTTCAACATTTTTATACCATTTTCTTTATATTTTTATTTTGGATTATAAAATTATTATAACCAATTTTTTAATTTAGATAATTGAGATAAAAGAAAAATAAAAATGAGAAATATGACAAATAAATCAAATTGTTGTTATCTTTATACCAATAAATTAATTTAATATATAAAATACACATTTTATTTTTTCACTCTTCATTGAAACCATTGTTATTGGTATAAAAATAACAACAATTTGATTTATTTGTCATATTTCTCATTTTTATTTTTCTTTTATCTCAATTAGCTAAATTTAAAAGTTTGTTATAATAATTTTATAATTCAAAATAAAAATATAAATAAAATGGTATACTTTTTTTTGTATTTTTAAGTATATTTCAAACTTCAAATTTCATTTTTCAAAAGAAAAAAAAAACTGCAAATTAAAAAAAAAAAAAAGTGAAACAAGAAAAAAGAAAATAAAAAACTACTAATATTTTTAAAAATAAAAAACTAGAAAAAAAAAACGAAAAAGAAAAAGAAAAGAAAGAAAACGAAAAAAAATAAAAGAAAACGAAAAAACTGCAACTGTTGGGTTTCGAACCTGGGAAGGGGAGGAAGGAAGATTTCACATTCACCACCTTGCCAGAAGTAGATTTTTTGAAAAAAAGTGCATAGGTCGTCTCTTCAAGAGACGACCTCTTAGAATTTTGTTTTTTGTTTTTTTAAATTTATTCTATGTCAGCTGATGGTGGACACGTGTTTCAAGGTCGTCTCTTCAAGAGACGACCTTTGACCGAAAATTTAAAACTGCAATATTTAAATAATAAGTTTCAAACTAATTATATTTTAATAATAAGTTTTAAAAATTATAATATTAATAAAAATTGTCCAATAGGAGTTTCTATTTATTGAGCTATATTTAGAATTTGAATTTATCTCCAAATTTCAAATGATATCCATTTGAAGAAAATTTAACAGGTATATATATATTTTTTTCTTTTTTTTTGAGGAGAAAAAATTTAACGGGATATATAATCTTAAATAATGTTCCAAACTCAATAAATAAATAAATATTTTGCGTTTAATATTAAATTTGGAAATAAGTAATCTAAGATGGTTGTTATATACAATATCAAAATAATTATTAATAAATATGGTTTTAACTTCTATATCAAAGGCCAGGATGACCAATGGTCTATCAAAAGTCAGGATGGCCGAGTGGTCTAAGGCGCCAGACTCAAGTTCTGGTCCTCGTGAGAGGGCGTGGGTTCAAATCCCACTTCTGACATGATGTGATTATAGTTATAAATTATGGAACATTAGTATTTAAATTGATGGGTAATAGTCTTTTTTAAACCCAAAACATTAGACAAAAATAAATGTAATAAATATAAAAGTTTAAGAAAATTAAAAAGAAAAGTCTTCAAATAAGGAAGAGGCAAAATGAGAAATAAAAGTCCCTAGATAGTAAGATAAGATACTCAACATCAAAGATTAACTTGATATTTTTTTAAAAAAAAAAAAAAAAAATTGTTTAAATACTGTTTTGTTTCCATAAAATTTCATATATATATATATTTTTTTAATAAAAATATCAAGGTTAGAGTGATATAAATATATATATATTTTTTTTGTTTAAATACTGTCCTGTTTCCATAAAATTTCATATATATTTTGTTTTTTACTCTTAAACTTTTAAAGTAGTATTCTATTTTGGTCCCTCAATTTTTATACGTTTCGTATTTATTTCTCAACTTTGTATAAAAACTATTTAAGTCATTACCATTCACTTTTATCAATCATTTTAACCATAATTATTACCTCGTTTGATAACTATTTGATTTTTATTTGTTTTTAGTTTTTTTAAATTATGTTGTTTCTCTCAATTTTCTTACTGTAACGCCCGTAATTTAAGAAAATTTTGGATTTCTATAGTCTTGAAGCTAAATTAGAGTTGGAGGGAAAATAAAAGATTTGAAGATTGGTGAAAATTTAAAATTTGGGCTGAAATGACAATTTCGTAAATATTGAGATGGTTAAGTAAGCAAACCCTAAGCCATCCCCTTTTATATCAGCCGCACGCAACCCTAGGAGAAAGCCATTCCTCATCTTCTTCTCTCTCCCCTTACCAAATCGTGTAGCCTCTCCCATTTTTCTTCTTCCTTGGTACCCGATCGGCAGCTTCCTCGTGCCCCATCTCCGGCGACGTTCACCAGCGATCTTCCGGCGAGCGTGACTCCTCCGACGAGCTCCACGGCGACGCAACATCGATAGGCAGCAGCGTTTCACATTGGTCGCGGCTGTGGCGTGTTCCTTCGGCGTTTGTGGCAGTCGTAGGCGGCGATTCCGGTGTAGCTGCAGCGATCTGTGCGTGGTTTCCGGCGGAACAACAACGTGCAGGCGCGTGGGCGGTTTGGTTGTGGAATTTGGTGAGTTTCAGCACCTGATCGCGCGGACAGCGGTGGTGGGTGGTTGTTTCCTCTGTTTTCCGGCGTTTCACGTAGTGGGTAAGTGTTTAGAAGTTGTTTCTTGGTTGAATAATAAGTTTTAATGAATACCCACTGATTTCTGAAACCCATTCGGCAAGTTCTTGGCGTTATCGGCGAGTTGGAGTAGTGGGTCTAAGAGTTTTAGCGGTTGTGAAGCGATTCCGTCTTTGGCTGGCCAAGGTCTTTGAATCAAGAAGTTCGAAGAGGATTTATTTGGCGATACTTAAGTCGTGGTAAGTGAACTTACTATTGAACCCTTTTTAATTGGGTGCACATACTTGACTTTCTAAAATATTCGTTTTTATGAGTTGTTCTTGGAAATTTATTATTATTTATTAAAAGCATGAAAGTTGAGCATATTTTAATTATGCATGAGTTTATTATTATTATTGTTCGTATTTGTAAATGTTTAAAATAGTTGAGTTGGTGGTCTCTTGAAATTTCATTAGAGGAATTAGTTTAAATTATTTATAAGTGTAATTCAACGTACATGAAATTGATGTACGTACGCAGGGCTTAGGGACATGAAATTGATGTACCTGAGTCGAGGGTTGTGAAATTGACGCCCTCGAGATTTCGTGAAATTGACGGCCTCTGTAGGAGACATATGAAATTGATGTGTCTAGAATATGTATGAAAGTGATGCATATTCTCTCTCATTAGAAGTACACATGAAATTGATGTGTTTTAGGATATGCATGAAATTGACGTATATCCTAAGTTTGCAAATAAAGTTTAGAGCCACCAAAATTTGTATTTGATGTTATTCTTAAAAATGCTTTTAAAGCGTGACCCAACCTCAATAGTAGGGTCATTTACTGAGTATTTAAAATACTCATTCTTTTCAAAAATATTTTTTTTCTAGGTAAGGACAAGGACAGATGAAAGGCGATTGATGAAGAATTGATAGATGGCCATGGGAGGACTCGAGTTCATGATTTATTTTATTCCGCGTTAAGACCATGTTTTACTTTTGTAAATTGTCTTAAGAAGATTTTGTTTTTAGAGGCCTTGTACATTTATGTTTTAGAAATTTTCTAAGCTCATTTAAAATCTTTGAAATAAGGGATCCCAAATAAAAGTTTTGCTTTAAAGATTTGTTTAAATTAGTGTGTTTGTTCCAAATTATTTTCATTTAAAAATGCCTCCAAAGCATGCATTGTCGTAACGGTCCCTTTAAGACTTATTAAGAAGTCGGGTCGTTACACTTACAATAGTTTTCATCTTTGTTAAGAAGAAATTTAAGTTCTTAGTCAAATTTCAAAACAAAAATAAGTTTTTGAAAAAACAAAGAAACTTTGTGAATGAAAGTATAGTGCTTATAAGTTTAATTTTCAAAAATAAAAAAAATAAATAACCAATAAAAAAAGAAAAATAAAAAACTAAATGACTAACAAACAAGACCTATATAAAATTTAGGGTAAAATACTTTTTTGGTCCCTCATGTTTCGGGTTAGTTTCCAATAGGTCCCTAGGTTTCAAAATTGAACAATCAAGTCCATACTGTTTAAAAAATGCTTCTATTGAGTCCCTGGACTGTTAATTTTTTTAACGGTGCTGACGTGGCGATAACAGTGCTGACGTGGCACATTAAAATTATTAAAATATTATTTTTTAAATTAAAATAATAATAAAATAATTAATAATTAATAATTAAAAAAAATCTTCCTCCCTCTCTTCTCTCCCCATCCACGAACTCCCTCATCTCTTCTGGTTTCCTTCCTCTCTCTCTCCTCTCTCCGTCACCTTTCCCCTTCTCGCCGGCGATAGCCCCAACGCTGCCGTCCTCCACCTCTCCTTCTTACCCACCCAAAAAATCCCCCCTCTCTCTCATCTCCCCCACCCCACGATCTCTTTCTTTCCCTTGCAAGCGCCGCCGTCGAGTATGAACTTGGCAACAACACTGGCGACGGTGAGCATTTAAGACCCTCATGACTCTTTTATTTTTCTAATCGGGGCCTTGTTTCACTTTCAACCCCCTTTTTGGGGCTCCAGGAATAGTTAAAAACAGAGGTGGATTTCATCACAATCTTTGAAGAAACTCACGAGATCTCCATGGCCAAAGGTAATCCTCAGTTCCTAATCCCAACTATTCACATCCCCCCCCCAACGCCGTTGATTTCTTGTACACCATTTTCGATTTTTGAGAGAATTTTTCGAAATGCAAAAATGAGTCTTCTTAGCATGATTTTACAGGAAGCGGCGGGGAGAGAAAGGGAGGCTAGGACGATTTGGGGATTCTTGAGCGATCAAATGGACGGTGTCGTTGATGGAGGAGGGCAGCGACGGCGAGGGAAATCTAAAATCCACCCAAATCTAAAACAAAACTCACACCGAATACCCTTTTTTCTTTTCTTCTTCTTATTCTCCTCCTCAAACCCACCCTCATTTCTTCTTCTTCTTAACCTTCCAAACCCACCCAAATCTAAAACAAAATCCAAACCCAACCCACCCCAAATCTTCTTCTTCTTCAAAACAAAAGAAAATAGGAAACAAAACCCACCCACCCGACGACGATCGACGACAAGAGGCTGCGAGCGATGACGACAGCGACGGCAAGTGGCGGCAGCGGCAAAGGCCAGCAAGAGCGGTGGCAAAAGAGGAAGAAAGATGAAGGGTTTGGGGAGAGAGAATATTCGGGGAGGGAAGGGAGTGAAAACCTGAGAGTTTTTTTTTTTAATTTTATTATTTATTATTTTATTATTATTTTAATTTAAAAATTAATATTTTAATAATTTTTAATGTGTCACGTCAGCACTGTTATCGCCACGTCAGCACCGTTAAAAAAATTAACGGTCCAAGGACTCAATAGAAGCATTTTTTAAACAGTAGGGACTTGATTGTTCAATTTTGAAACCTAAGGACCTATGGGAACTAACCCGAAACATGAGGGACTAAAAAGGTATTTTACCCTAAAATTTAATAGTTCAATACCTAGATTTTTTTTTTTTGAAATTTCAATACCTAGATTTCTAGGTATAGCTTCAAACACTGATCCATAGATATATTAATAAACTAATATACGTTGTATTTTTTATTAAATGAATTATCAATGAAAGTAAGCATTATTAAAATAATTTTTTCATACAAAATTAAAGTCTAGTACAAAACAAATTTTTAGAAATTAAAGTGGGATAAACATCGAGTACAAATATACTAGAATAAGATTAAAAACTTTTTTTTGGGTCAAAAAGCACATAGTAAATTGATTAATTAATTATTTGTTTAGTTGATTATTATAAGTGACCCTAACACATTTAAAACAACATTTCTTATTTTTAAGGTTGTAATCATTTATCAACAAGGGGAAATAATTAATTTTTGCTTTTTTTTCCTAATATTTTATGATGTGATTTGTTCTTAAATTCAATGGGCCTTTGTTGTTGAAAATTCAGGAGAAAAATTATTGTTATCATCAAATGGTCCCTTTCAAAATTCTCATTGAAAAATAATCAAATCATAACCAAAATGGACAAATAGATTAGGTAAATATATTTGACTTGAGTACAAACATTTTTGTTTCTATAATCAAATTCATTTACATATCAATACTATTTTGCCATGTAATTTACTCCGAAAACGTTTTTAAAATTTTATAAAAAAAAATATTAGAGCTAAGAAATTGAAACTAAAGTACTTTTTATTAGGGGTGAAAGGAACCAAACCGATAGGGTTCGGTTCGGTCCTCACCTAGTCGCCTCTTCTTTGTAAGCCGAACGCGAAACCATATAAAAAAAACTTGTTTTGTTCGATTTAGGGTTTCAGCAAACGATGTTTCGTCTTCCTCTTCTTCGTCTTCGTCTTCAATTTAGGGTTTCAACAGACGCCACTTCGTCTTCCTATTCTTAGTCTTCGTCTTTGATTTAGGGTTTCAGCAGACGTCGGCGTCGGATTTTCGTCTTCGTCTTCCTCGCCTCACCTGTCGCCGGCGCCTGATCTTCATCTTCGTCTTCGTCTTCCTCGCCTCTTCATCTTCGTCTCTTCGTCTTCCTCGTCGGTGCCTCAGCTGTTCAATCTCGTCTGTCGTCTTCGTCTTCGTGCTCGTGTTTCCTAGCTAGACCTTTTTTTTTTTTACAATAAAGTTGGACCATTGTTTCTTGCCCAGAATACTAAAAGAAAATATAAATAAAAACCGACCCGACCTGACCCGATTCGGGTCAACAATGAATCAAGGCGGGTCGGGTTGTCCGTACAAACGACCTGACCCAAAAATTTACACCCCTACTTTTTATCTATAAACATTGTTGAACAAATTTTAATCTTAGTGAAAATAGACACCCTTCCAATTAGATCAAAAGCAAATTAAATCACAAATTCCTCAAACTAGCTTGACTTAAGATTTTGCATAGCTAAATGAATAAAGTTATAGTAACGTTTCCATAAGTTAGAAGATATGAATCTTCACTTCATATTTGTAATTTTACATTCTAAAAATTTGATGATTTTTTTTTTCTTTTTCACTGTGGAAGATCATTATTTTAATTTATATAGCATGTGTGAAATCAAGAAATTTATAACTTAAACTTAGAAATTTTTTCTTCTAAAAAAAAATTAAAAAAAAAACGTAGCAAACTTTGAGATAAATTGACTTCTAACCACAATTATCATATAATAATGAACGTGAGAAATGTTGTGTTTCGTTTATTTAAAAAATATAAAGAAACTTTCATTGTAAAACTAATCTTAAATTAGTTGCAACGTCGGTTGTTCCAAAATATAAAGAAACTTATCATTGTAAAACTTATCATATAATAATGAATATGTAATATATATTCTTTAAAAAAATGCACACACAGCTGGTTGCCTAGTTTGACTTGCATTAACTATGAAAGCAAATGCCCCAAAATGAAAATGTAAACAGATAAGTTCAAATGATTAAATTAAAATTTTAATTAATAACTATAGATTTTTTTGGTTTAAAAAAAGAAAAAAAAAATCTAGATTTTTCTGATAACTAATGGTTGGTCGTCCCAATTACTTGCATATCCAATCCCCTAAATTTAATCTATTTATTATTATATTCTAATAAAATAATAATAATAATAATAATAAAAATAAAAATTGTACCATTTAGATATATTTCAAAAAAAAAAAAAATTAAAGACCAATAAGCACGAAAGTGAAAATTGGAGGAAAAAAAATGTAATTTGACCGAAAAATTGATCAAATATAATCTGATATCATCGTATTGCTTTGTCGTTCAATTTTAATTCATTAAACAAGACATCAAGTTATTTTTTTATTAAAAAAAAGGTTACAATACAACGTTATCCAAATTTTATGAAGTAAGGTCACTTTTGAATTATACATTATACATATTCCTATCAAAAAGGTATAGAGGGTTTTCCCACAAAAAAAAAAAAAAAAAAAAAAAAAAAAAAAAAAAAGTATAGAGGTGTCCACTTACTCCGCAGGGAATCCCCATTTGCATGAGGAATGGGGAGGGAGTGGAGAGAAAAATTTTCTCATTCTCTAAAAGGCGGTGGGGACGAGGATTATATTCCTCATCCTCGACCCCGACCCCGTCCCGTTCCCCTGCCCCACCCCGCTCTTATAAATATATATATATATAATTTAATTTAATTTATATTATTATATTATTATGGTGCAACTTGTAAAGTATAAATAGTAAAACTCTAGCTTTGTTGTTGTTGTTGAAAATTTTAATTTTAGACTTGTTATTTTATTGTTGTTATTATTTTAAAATTTGTTATATTTGAGACTATGTTGTAATTGCGATTTATTTATGTTGAAAACCATATTTTAATATTGAAATTTAAACTCTATCATGAAATATTATTGTTCTTTTCATTAGGATATTTCATAGATTTTTAAAAAAGAATTGCAATTGATTGGCATTTAATAAAAAAAGAAAAAAAGAAAAAAAGAGAAGGGAAATAATTTCCAATGGAAAACCCGATCCCTGCAAATTCCTGGTGGAAAATCCCCGTTCCGATCTCCGCAAAATTAAATGGGAAATTTGACGGGGACGGAGAATGATTTAGGGGGTGGGGATGGGACGCCCGTGAACATCCCTAAACAGGTAATTTATTGTTCTTCTAAAAAACAGTTACTTTATTATTATTATTATTTTTGTTAGTTTAACAATAATCACAAGGTGGAAAACTAAACTATTAAATCATTAACCAACTCAAAAGTTTAAATAGATGAGTATTGATAAATTTAATTATATCAATAACAAACTATCAACTTTTGAGATGGTTAATTGGTGTCTGATCTTAACTAATGAATTATGTTTGAATTACTTCTATGAACTAATGATGAATATTGATAAACGTGAAAACTGATCCTAAAATATAGTTTAAAATCCAAGGACTTTAATAATTGAAACTTAAAAAAATTCAAATCCAAGGGGATAATGTTATCTAAAAAAACAAAACTATACAACTTTAATTTATATAAAAATCATTTCGGTCGTTTTCTCCCAATTTTTTTTAAAATTTATATTTATGTGTAGAACCTAATAAGACTTTGTGATATATCTATATCTATAATATATTAAAAAGCAAGGATATGTGAAAAACATTTTTAGACTAAAATATCCCTTTAAATCGAAAATAATTACATTAGTTAAATCTAATTAGTTTTCACAATTTTTGAAATTAAATTTCGTAATTGTTTTAATTAAAATAAAAAAAGATAAAAGATAAAAAAATCTAATTAGTTTTAAATTCTGAAATCAAAATTCATAATTGTTTTAATGAAAAAAAATAAAAACTCTAATTAGTTTATTCTATTTGTTTTAATTATAAAAAAAAAAAAAAAAAAACTTCCGTAATTTTCAAAATCTATTTTCTAATTGTTTTAATTAATTAAAAAACGAAAAAATTAAAAAAAAATAAAAAATAAACTTTCGTAATTTTCAAAATCTATTTTTTTTAAACATCAAAATCTATTTTTTTTTTATGGTCTATATATTTTAGATTTTTTTTAAGAGTTATGATTTGAAGATTTGATCCAAAATCTAATCAAATTAGAATTTGAATCTAAATTTTCCCTATAAATTGTTCGTCTCTCCCATGGTTTTCACATAAAAAAAATATATCTCCTCGTTTGTTGGTTTCAGGTACCTCTCTTCAATTATAATTATAATATGTTTGTTTAATTTTATTTTAATTAGTTATTTCTTCCAATTGTTCATTTGTATTTCAAGTTTTTTTAGTTAATCATCTACTCTCTAAATTGATTTTATGTGTTTTCGCATCGAGATTATCCTATTACTTATTTTTTCGTATTCTGTTTGTTTCTCAAGATTCTTCTTCGGGAAAATACAGGATTTCATCTTCTTTTTCGTGCTTAATTGGCTTTTTTCAGTATTTTGTAGAATTTGGTTGTGACCCATTTTGATGGATTGGTTAATCGGTATAAGGTTTAACTAAATTTGATTCACCAATAAAAATAAAAACAAGATCAGGCCACCATTATTTAGTTTTTTTTTAATCCGTATTTATTTTTTAAAAAAGATTTGGTTTGTATTTTGATTTTTTCAATTAAATTCAAATATGATACTTTCATTCAAAATTGCTTGAAAAAAAAAATAATTTCATTGAAGATTCTCATGATTTTTTTATTAGAACACTTGAATGGTAGTGAAAAAAAAAAACGATTCGATGTTAATTTATATCTTAATAACTAAACTATATTATATCTTAATAGCTAAATTAATATTAATTCGAAAAAGTATAATATAAAACATTTAAAATAATATGATAATTTATGTTTATTTAACTAAAATGTGTAACCACCATTATTTATATGTCATGTTTGATAATTATGTAACTATAAATTATTAAAGCAGATAAAAAAAATACTAAAAAATATATATTTTTAGTTTAAATATAATTTATATATATGATACAAGTTCAACGATTATAATGTAATGTATATATACATATAGAAAATCGACCTCTGATTAAATTAATTGTCATCCATGAAGAGTATATATGTGACATAATCATAACGTAAGTAATTAAAGTATATTTGATATATGCATTTTTTAGTATTAAAAACTATTAGGACAAATATAAAAAACCACCCCTGAATTATGGTGATTGTAACAATTACACCCCCAAACTTTCAAGTATTAAAAATAAACCCTCAAAAGTGTAAAATTTAAACTCATCAACTTTCAAGTGTAAAAATTAAGCCCTCAAACTATCATAAATATAAAAATTAGAACCATTTTATTTAAAAAAAAAAAAAACATTTTAATCAATTTCTCGGTGATATTTCCTCTTTTCTCCCTCTAACTCACCCCTCCCTTCATTCACCCATTCGGTCGAAATTGGTTAATTTGTAGTTGTTTTAGGTCAATTTTGTGTGAGCTAATCAACATATATGGTGGTTTGTATCTGTCTTTTAGCCGCTTAGCCGCTGTGTGATCGTATATAGCGAAAGTTAATTTGATGTTGCTTTACTGAGTATGAGTGTTCGATCTTCGAGTTAATTTTTTTGTCTAAAATAAAATTTTGTTTATATAACCTCTCTAAACTCTTTAACTTTCCGTGACTTAGTTTTTTCTATAAACAAACTAAAATTGAAGAACATCAAAAGCTAAAAGAATCCACATATTTTGTAGAGGTTTTTGGGATGTAAGAAATTTGCTAGGACACAAAGACTTAATGACAACTTCTTTGAACACTCTAAACAATCGATGCTATGACAAGTTGTAATCCCCTTTGGAGAGAAACTACGATGACAACTTCCTCTGGAGAAGAAAGATTTCGTCCAGCACCTTTGGTTATTGATGGCCATTCTGCGTTGTGAAATGTTGCTTAATGAGAATAAAGGAAATTTTCAAGGTTAATTGGAGGATATTTGTTGATTGTGTACAATTTGGGTTTGGAACATCGAAGATTTTTCTCTCTCACAAAACAATAGAGAGTGAGTGATTGAAAGAAGGGGAATAATCAAGGGAGACGTAGAAAGAAGAGGGGGAAAGAGGAAATATGGGAGGGGAATTAAGTAAGCTATTTTTATCTTTATGACAGTTTGAGGGTTTAATTTTTACACTTGAAAGTTTAGAGGTCAATTTCTTACACTTCCGAAAGTTTGAGGGTTTATTTTTAACACTTGAAAGTTTAAGGGGGCAATTGTTACAGCCACCATACCTTAGGGGTAGTTTTTGCAATTTGTCCATTTAAATTCAAAAGAAAACAGATTTCCATACGACTCTGCTTTGCCATGACTATTAACAAGGCTCAAGGACAAACATTACCTAATGTTGAAGTTTATCTTTCTTAACAGGTTTTCTCGCATGGACAACTATATGTAGCATTTTCAAGAGAAATTTCTATGGTAACGACAATAGTATTGATCAAATCAAGCGGCCAAAAACGTTGTATATAAAGTTTTTTTTTTTTTTTGAAATAACGTTGTATATAAAGTTTTGACTCTATAAACCAATTTCTTTAACATATATTTTTTTTATTATTATTTAGGATAATTATTGTTACTCCATTTGCTATGATAAATCACATATATATTATATTTATATTCAAATTAGTCATATTAGAAAACAATAAAACTAATATAAAAATGTATAGAGAACCTTAAATTAGTTTTAAATTAATTTTACTCCATAATAATTTAGTCAAATTATTACAAGTGCAACGAACGTGGTAAGAACCTAGTAAGATTTAAATGGAACGACAATATTGTAATATTGTAATGTAACACCTATTTTTCCTATTTCATCAAAATTGATTTATTCCTTTCCTTTACTTGTTGTTTTTTTAGAGCATCTATTAATAATAATTATTACTATTTAAAATTGCATCTAATTATTATTTCTTTTAGCATGCTCACCATGTGGTCAAATAATATATATATATACATATATATAATTTACATTGTGCCTTATACTTTATACTTGATTTTGAAAAATACATCCTACAACAAAATTTAAAAATATTTGAAAGTCTGATTTTCTTTCGAGATCGATTCCAATATATTTTATTAAATTTTAAACCTACTTAATATATTCTATTTGCATGCTTATTTTTTTATTACATTGATTATTATATCACCATGACATGTCTTAGAATTACAATTTTTGCCTATGGTGCTTGTATTTATTAGTGTTGTATTTTCTATTATCATTATTCCACTTATTTGTTTTAAATTTATTTTCAAAATCATTTTATGTTTTTCTAAAGTTGCTCTTTTTAGGGCTTTTTAAAAATATATATATATATAACAAGAATGTTATATCCGAAATTTTTGTAATTGCTTTTTTTAAAACTAGTTTGAAACTACGTGCGTTGCACGTGTTATAATACCTTTTAAAGTATAAGTAGTTAATTAGAAAATGAATAAATACACATGAATTTATAATTATTATTGCAAAAATTGATATGTATGTGACCAAAAATTGAACCATTCTAATAAAAATGGTTTATAACCAATATCATCGATATAAATCAAATATAAAAAATCTCACCCGCTAATGAGCACTAATTAAATAAAAATATCATTTTCTTCCTATCATCTTGTCTAAAAAAATCTAAAAAATATATGAAAAATTTAAAGGTCGGAGAAAGGCATAATGGAGAGAGATCGATTTTTTTTTAAAAAAAAAGATAATAGTGATCGATCTTCTTTCCTAAAGAATAAGAAAGACAATACTAATGAACTCACACAAAGGTGTACTCGCTACTATTAAACAAATAATCGCTTCTATTAAAGAAAATATTTCTTATTCATATGAAACTCTTAGGGGGACGAAAATATAATATAAACTAATAAAATCTCAACTAACAAAATCTCGTAAGTATACATTAGTCTACTTGAAAAAGAAATAAGAAAAAATTATATATATTTACACAAAATGAAAAGAGTATATTCACATTAGTAAAGATGGAGTAGGAATGGGTCTCATCCCACTTGGTTGATATTTGCTACAATTTTTTAATTCATGCACCACAAAAGTTCCACCCCCATCTCTTGGTTTAAACCACTATTTATAATGTTCAAGTGAATCGGGTGGTTATGATAAATATTTTCAAATTAGAAATTTTGAAAATTAAAAACAATTAATTTGAATTTTAGTTTTTCAAATTTAATTTTAAAACTTGATTTGATTTAATCTAAAATTAAACTCAACTATCTTTTTATTTTTGAAAAATCAAAACAATGGATCTAAATTTAGATTTCACAAAATTTAATTTTAAAAATTCTATTTATTATAACCACCGAAAATAAAAAAGAATTAATAATTAAATAAAAAATTCTTTTAATTTTCACAACCGAAAACCAATTCGAATTAATAATTAAATAAAAAACCTCTAATTTTCACAATTGAAAATCAATTAGAATTAATAATTCTAAAATCAATTATCTAGTTATTTATCATAACCACCGAAACCAATTAGAATTAATAATTAAATTTAAAAAAAAAATCTTGATTTTTTTAAACCAATAATTCTCTTAGTAAAGATAAGATTTATTTTTTTTAAAAAAAATAGGAATGATGTGAACCTAAATGATTCTGTTTTAAACCAATTTTTAATCTTATCACATATGAGATTTTTTTTTTAACCCATTCTTAATCTTATGAAAGATTTTTTTTTTTTTTTTAAAAAAAAAACAAAACCTAAACGTGATAATGGAGATTTTTTTTAAAACCAATTCTTCCCAAACGTGATAATGAAGATCTACCCGTGAGAATTTGAATAATAAAATATTGAATAATTAAATAAGAATGACAAATAAGGAATTTGAAGATTAAAAAGGGGCTTAAAAGGAAATCAAAAGTTTCTCCCCTTAAGTGCCTTTTAATATAGTATAGATATAGATATAGATAGATAGATTTTAATCTTAAATGTAGGAATGATCTACCCGTGGGAATTTGAATAATAAAATATTGAATAATTAAATAGGAAGGACAAATAAGGAATTTGAAGATTAAAAAGGGGCTTAAAAGGAAATCAAAAGTTTCTCCCCTTAAGCGCCTTTTAATATAGTATAGATATAGATGTGAGTTTTTAAGATTGTTTTTCGTAAAAAAATTCATATGATAGAATTGAGAAATATTTGGGGGACTAATTTTCTAAATTCTTGAAGTGAGAGATCATAATTTTTTAGAGTCTGAAATTTTGATTCCAAGAAAATCAAAATGAATTTAATTAAAAATGGTGTTATATATATATATATATTTTATGAAATGATATCCTAGGATGGAATTGAGGATAATAAATTCTCTCATATTCTTAAGGTGAATAATTTTTATTTTAATTTTGGGAATAATTCTAATATAGTTAAATTGATAGATAATTTTCACTTATTTTATAGAATCATGACTTCAAATATTAAAGGAGTGAGTGGTAAAATAAAACATTGTTTTAATATATTTTTTTTCCGTAGATAAGCTTTTATTCTAATATAATTTGCAATTCAAGATAAATTGTGGCTACCATTTTTAACGGATGTTGTGAGATGCTAACATTTGTCTTGTACATAAACAACTCCGGAGTACAAATCTAGTTTTCATATACATTTTTTCTTATTATTATTTATTAAAATATTGTTTTATTTTATTTTAGTATCCAATCACACTGTAAAAGAGATTGGTGATTCTTTTTTAAAATATCATTTCTCGAGGACGTCGGTCGGTTTGCATCACAGGCACATGGCAACAAATATAATATACAATTTTTTTTAATATTCTTTAAATTCAAATAAAATTAAAGTTTTTAATTGTTACCCTACATTTGGAACTTAGAGAGTGAAAAAAAAAAACAAAAAAACGACTTTAAATCTTGTGATTTTAAATTTGAGAAATTATTTAAATTCTGTCTCATTTGGAACAAGCAAAATTTAAAATGAACATATATTTAAAATTTTGTGTTTAGATGGTAATGGAAAAAGAAAAATAAAATAAAATATTTACTAATATGAACTTTCAATTTTGAGTTAGTAATAGAAAATTGAAATATGATAATGTGTAATAAATAATTTACCGCTCAATTCTAAGAAATACGGTAAAATTCAATAGTTTTTAGCTTGATTTTTTTAACGTAAAAGCACGATTTGAAATCGTTTTAGAATTTAAATCATTCTATTTCTTGGAATAACCAACAACATAATTCATTTTAAATCTATTATGATGTGAAACCTCTCAAGATCATAAGCTCTCAAACACACAATATTAAGGACAATAAAAATTTAATGGAAAAATATCCAATACATAAAAGATAACAAAATTGAAACTTTTGAAAGGTTATGTTGTATATTTTTAAGTAACGTCAAACATTACGAGCAAAATTAGCTTAAAAAAGAAGTATGATCATTTAAAATCAAAATTAATAGAAGTGTGAAATCAAACTACATCATCCTAGGACTTGCCTCAGCCCAAATTTTCCACTATATAAAGAACCCAATATTGGCTTTATCTACCAGCCATCTCCTTTACTTTCTTTCTTCTCTTCTTATAATTCATTGCTTATTATAATTGTTTGTTAGGTTCCATTTCATCTTTTTCTTGAAAGATGAGAGATTTTCGAGTCCTTTTGGTTTTGGTTATATTATACGTTTTGGTTTCTAAGATCGGTTGGTCTGAGGGTTCTCAAACCAGAAACTTTCAATGGAATGTAGAGTACATATTCTGGTCTCCAGATTGTAAAGAGAATGTGGTCATGGGGATCAACAACCCAAAGCCAATGCCGGAGACACCATTGTTGTTAATGTCACAAACAAGCTTTTCACCGAAGGTGTCGTCATTCACTGGCATGGAATCAGACAGTTTGGAACTCCATGGTCTGATGGCACTGCTTCCATCTCCCAATGTGCCAAAAATCCTGGAGAAACCTTCACGTACAAGTTTAAAGTTGATAAGGTGAGGTTGTCGTCGTCAAAGACAATCAAAACTTTTGAAAGTTATATTTTTAAAAAAAGTAATGTTATGTTTTTGTGGTTTGGTTGGGATGTATAGGCAGGAACCTATTTCTATCATGGACACTATGGGATGCAAAGAATGGCAGGATTGTACGGATCTTTAATAGTGGATGTAGCAAAAGGAAAGAAAGAGCCTTTTGTTTACGATGAAGAGCTGAACTTGTTGCTTAGCGATTGGTGGCATCGAAGTGTTCGTGAATTAGAAGTTGGTCTCACCTCAAGTCCAACTCGGTGGATCGGTGACCCTCGGGTATGGAAAATTATTAGTTAGGTTCCGGTGTAATGAGACATCCTTTTTAAAACCGTTAGATGTAAATCTCCAAATTTGTTTGTCCCATAGTAACTGTTGGATACAAAATCGAAGTACTTTGGCTATTTCTTTCTCTTACATCTAATGGTGTAAAACTATGAGTCTCATTATACCGAGAGCACCTAAAAATTTCTCCTCACGTTTATACTAACGGCCATGAAATTTTCAAATGGGATATTTTATATATACACTCCTACGGATTTCTTTTTAATGGAAAAAAGTTGACTTTCTATCCGGTTAGAGAACTCGTTTCTAATGTGCTCATTAGAATAGTTATGAAGGAAGAAATAATAAAAAACAAAAATACAATAGGAGTCTTATTGATTAATGGTAATAAATAAAATAAAAAAATATCAATATATAGTATGGTAATATGATAAATAGGAATATTTATTCCTTTGAACTTTTAAGTTTGTGTTTATTTTAGAGTTTATGAACTTAAGTGTCTACTAGGTCCATAAATTTTAAATTTTATGTCTAAAAGATCTCTAAACTTTAAAAATTGTCTAATAGGTTCTTGAACTTTCATTTTTGTGTCTAATAGGTACCTTAACTTTCATTTTTGTGTTTATTATGTCCTTGACGTATTCGAGATTTTTAAAAATTATCCAATCTATTAGGTATGAAATTGAATATAATTTTACACCTAATGGCACCCTAAAATTTCAATCTATTAGGTATGAAATTGAAAGTGGAGATATATAGGTTAGAGATCCAAAAAAAAGTTAACTTTGGCCAACAAGATAAATGGCTAAATTTTAATAGACGCGAACATGAAAACAGCTAACAAATTAGATTTTATAAAAAATATCTAAAACCTGTTTTTTGGTCTAGCTTTGGGTTAGTTTTATTTTGGTCCCGAAGTTTGAAAACTCACCATTTTGATTCGTGAGGTTTTGATTTTGTTTCATTTTGGTCCCTCGGTCAATGATAATTACCAATGGATTACTGACATGACACTTTTTTTTTGTTAATTTTTTTAATTTTTAAAAATAAAAATATATTATTATTTTTTTTATCTCTTTCATTTTGGTCCCTCCTCCATTTAAGATCCGAAATGTGATTTTCATACCATCAAAATTAACTGTAAATTATCAAAAACATGTTTTGGAGTGATTTTGAATATGACAAAAGTTATTTTAACCATTTTAAAATCACTCACAAACATGCACTAACTATATTATTTCTCCGACAAACACTAAAATACATTCGAGCCAAACGTATTTTTGAATTTTTCTAAAAATATTTTTGAACCACTCTCAATCACCATAATTCAAACTGTGTTTTTAGTGTCAACAAGAGCGTAGCTCAACTGGCATAAAGTTGGGCTAATAACCACGAGGTCTGTGGTTTGAGTCCCCCACTCCACATATTGTCAAAAAAAAAAAAATTGTGTTTTTAGTTACACAAAAGGATTTTTGATACCCAAATAACAAAAAATATTAAAATTTGAAAATTAAGAAAATGACACATCTCCAAAAACACCAATAATTGAAAAAAAAATGAATTTTTAAATATTGATAAAATAACCATCTTCTTCTTTGGTATCTCTAATTGGTAATTGATATCCATTTTTTTCCTTCTAATATAATAGATGTGAAGTAGGAATTTGAATCTTTAACCTCAAAAGAAAGGAGTTAATAAATTAACTGTTAAGTTGTATTATGTTGGATATAATTGATATCTACTATACTAGGTGTAATATTGACCTTCCATATATTTAATACATGGCTCTTACTAATATTATGAGGGCTGCCTATTGAAACTTTTGCAAAATCTTCAATTGTATAGTCTAACTCATGGTAGGTCATCTTCCTTTACAATGGGGGTTTGGTTAGTTTTGCAAAAGTCGTAGTTTCAAATCTCTTACTGACACATGAGATATAAATTTTTCAAAAAAAAAAATATCCACAATTGCATTGAAAAATGACATTATTGACTTTTTTTTCTTTTCTGAATTAAACAACATTTAGGGGTGGGAAGATTTGAACCTCTGACTCTTTGATCAAGGGTAAATGTCAAATACCGTTGAACTATGCTCACTTTAGCATGACACTATTTACTTAAATACTTATAAAAGCTATTAGTTTTTTAATATATAATTAACAAATGCTACCAATTATAAATTACTTCATCCAAATTTAAAAAATTTGAGTCTATCTACTGTTGAAGAATGATAGATATAAGCATATGCAAAATATAAGCTAATGTTAAAAGATGAATACTAAAGTTTTCTCAAAAAAAATAATAATAATAATAATAAATAAATGAATACTAAAGATAAACGTAGCATAAAGTATGAGGACATAATTAATTAAAACTTTTTACAATTTTGCATCTTCGATCGACACAAAAGGTAAGGTAGGTGTACTATGCCTTTCTAATTTTACAAACACAAAACAACACAACTTAGGTCTGTTTGGAATACATTTTAATTTAAATGTTTTTCAATAATGCATTCTCTTTAAAAAACATTTTGTATAAAAATTGTTTATAATTTAAATACTTGTATGTTTTGTTGCGTTTCCTCACAAGTGTTTTTATACATAAGTTATTGTATACTTAAAAAATATATTTTTTAAAAGTTGGTTTCAAGTGTTTCTCTCAAAATGATTTATTCATCAATCTCATTTTCTAATGAGTCATTTTTAGTAGTTGCCAAACACTAGAAATTTTTTTAAAATGGTTTTTTTTTTTCTAAATTAACACTTGAAAAGTTAAACCAAATATACCCTTAATTTGTTTGGGAAATCTACAATTTATTTTCTTATTGATGTATATTTATGTTATATTTGAAGAATATGTAGATTTTATTAATTTTTATTATAAAAAAATTGTCAAAAAGAAATTTTTTGTATGGAAAGTAAGTCTTTAGTTAGATCCTTGAACTTTTTGTATTGGTTTCAATTGTTTTCAAATAATTTGTTTTAATCCATTAACTTTATAAAATATATTTTGATCCCTTTATCTCAATTTTTTTTAGCACAACAATGTAACTGGGGGACTTGAACTTTATCGTCCGCAGGGAAAGTAGTTTGAGTTTTTCTATCCATTGAGCTATATTTAGATTTGATTTTATCTCCAAATGTCAAATGATATCCATTTGAATAAATTTTCAAACATATCATCCGAATCAATATTTTAAACTCAATAAATAAATAAATAAATTTTGAGTTTAATATTAAAATTGGAAATAAGTAACCCAAGATGTTTGTTATACACAATATGAAAATCTAATAATAAAAAAATGTTTTGTTATGAAATCAAAAGTCAGGATGGCCGAGTGGTCTAAGGCGCCAAACTCAAGTTCTGGTCCTTGTGAGAGGGCGTGGGTTCAAATCCCACTTTTGACATTGTTTAATAATTTAATTTAAATTTAGGATTAAAAAATGTGTTTTTTGTTCAACAATATGGTTCTGTTTTTGGTTTTCAATTTTTAAAAAATTAGAGAGATGAAAAGGTGTTTTAGAGACAGAAAAACGTGTAAAGACATTGAAACAAAAATTTAGATACACGAATATAAATGTTTTCAAGAGAAAAGTCAACACATAGAAAATTTATAGACGGGAAAGAAAATGTAAAAAAAAAAGTTAGAATAGAAGAAATAAATTTTAGATAGAAAAATTAAATAAAAAGAGAAATTTTAAAAATATAGTAAGATTTTTTTTTTAGGAAATAAATATAGTAAGGTTAAGAGTAAAGAGAGAAATTTTTGGGAGTTTTTTTTTTTCAAAAGAAAAGTTAGAATATGTTTATAAGGGAGAGGAATGTTATGCATAAATCTGTAGAAATAGATAAGTTATAAAGTAAAAAAAATAGTTTTGAGAGAGAAAAACGTTTTAGAGGGAAAAAAAAATAGAAAAATGAGCTCGTTGGAGAGAATTAGGTAGAAGAGGAAAAAGAATAAGCATTAAAAAAAAGTGTTTTTGAAAAACAGAAATCTATTTTTAAAAACTATTTTTTTTTTTGTTTTTGAAATTTACTGATAATTTCAAAAACATTTTTAAGAAACAAAAAACAAAAAACAAAAATGATTATCAAACAGCCCCTTAGTTTTTGGTTTTTCAAAATCATGCTTGTTTTCTCTCAATTTCTTCGTCATGGTTTTCATCTTTGTTAAGGAGATATTAGAGTTTTTAGCCAAATTTCAAAAACGAAAACTACATTTTGAAAACTACTTTTTTTTATGTTTCCGAAAATCGACTTGGTTTTTGAAAACATGGGAATGATGTAGGTAACAAACTAAAGAAATATATAGGTGGAATGAGTGTTTATAAACTTCATTTTCAAAAACTAAAATGGTTATCAAACGGGGTCTAAGAATCAAATTATATTTAGTGAACCACCTAGTTAATATATCCTTAAGGTAACTGAAAAGTAAGAGACCAAAATTGTAAGATCTTTAAACCTATATTGGATAAAAAAGAACTATCATCCAAATCTCTGGGACTAAAAAAATTTTAATTGCATTTCTTCGTTCAACAGTATTGTGAGGGTGAAAATCCAAACTTTAATATATCAATTGGTCATTTTTTGTTTTTGTTTTTGTTTTTTAAGTTCAACAACATCTAGGCAAATATCACCTCATCTATTCATTAAGTAAATGAACAAAACACAGGTGTACTTTGGTTTCAATTAAATAAAAAAATAGTAATAATAAATGGAAAAAAAAACGTAAAGTTACAAAACTAAAATAAAATATTTTTTAAAAAAATTATATCAAAATAAATGTAATAAATATAAAATTTTAGGAATGAAATTATATTTAGGCAACCACTATGACATTTAGTAGTCTTCAAGGTAACTGAAAAAGTAAGAGTACATTGGGAGAATGAGTTCAAACTCCATAATCAATCACCATATATTAGTTTTTTTTACATCTAAAGTAATGAGAATTAGATGGTAATTTGTTCCATATAATTAGTCCCATTAATTTTTATTTTTTCTTTTCACCTTCTAGTTAAGATAATTGATTTACATCACCACTAAATTTAATTTTAAAATGTCACATCATATGTCTGTTAAGTAGTTAATGGAAATTTAATGTCGATGACCTAAAATAGAGTATTTCTTAAACTTTATGGACTAAAATGTAAGATTTTTAAACCTATGGATAAAATAGAAATATAATCGAAACTTCAAGGATCAAACAGAGTTTAAATATTACCAAAACTTAGAGATTCAAATGCAACCAAACCTAAACCTCAAAGACCAAAAGTGTATTTTTTTTTTCTCCAAAAATTAATCTATAGAAGAGGATGAAATTGATAAACAAATTATGAGGGTTTGCCTATTGAACGGTTAAATCTTTGATAAACAAAAGGCCAAGGTAGATGGACATGCTTTCTAATTACACAAAAAAGCACATCTTAATTTGTTATGACGAAGCTATAATTTATTTCCTATTGATGTATATTTGATGAATGTGTAGATCTTATTAATTTTTTTATCTAAAAAGAAATAAATTATGTCAAAAAACTCTCCTATGAAGTCAAAATTATTTATGGAAAACTAAGGTCCCGTTTGATAACCATTTCAATTTTTGGTTTTTGGTTTTTCTGTTTTTTGTTTTTGGTTTTTTGTTTTCTGTTTTTCAAAAACAAAAACTATAAGTGTTTGATAACAGTTTTTGTTTTCTAAAAACAAACAACAAAAAGTCATTTGATAATGATTTTTTTTTAATTTTATATCTTTTATAAAAAGAAATTTGAAGCTTATTTTTTTATAATTTTTTATTTAATATATTATTGTTGTTAAATATACAACTATTTTGAATGCATTAACTACTAACTAATTGATTAAAAGACAAATAACAAAATAAACATATTTAAAACATTTAAGTAACAATTATGATTGACCATTTAATAAAATAATGAATTGCACAACATATTATAGGTATATTTTTTTTTTTTGTGTCCTTATAGGATATAAAGATACGTGCTTCAAAATATAAAAAAACGAGCCTTAAATATCTCAAAGCATCTCTTGATCATATTACGTAGTGATGAGCGTGTCGATAGTAGACTAACTATTTTCTACCCTTCTAGTTGACATCTATCGTTTCTAAACTCACGTAAATGATATATTTCTCCACGATAAAGTAATAGAAATTTAGATACTATGGTGTATCTGAAATCAATAAGATAAATTCAATTTGTTCAATAAAAAATAATAATTTTTATTTAATAAAAATTAAATATAAATAACCTTATTCAAAATACCTATATTAAGACAAAAGAATTTGGAAAAATATCTTAATTTTTTTTAGATGGTAAAAAGTTTCCTTCAATTAACCCAAAAATTGTTTGATTAAAAATTAAAAATAAAAAAAGGGTCAGTTGCAAGGATAACAATTGGCCAAAATAATTGCAAATCTAGCAACCCACAAAAAAAACATGTTGCATTTACTACCCCTCAATAAAAAAAAACATGTTGCATTTACTAAAATACGCCTCAAGATTTTCTATTAGTGATAGAAAGTTTTTCTATCACAGATAGATTCTATCAGTGATAGAAAGATTTTATATTAGTGATAGAAATTTTCTATCACAGATAGATTCTATCAGTGATAGAAAAGATTTCTATCAATGATAGGTATTTTTCTATCAATGATAGAAAAATTTTCTATCACTGATAGAAGATTTCTATCAATGATAGAAAGATTTTCTATCACTTCTATCAGTGATAGAAAGTCCAACATACAATAACGAAAGAACTAGCTTCTATCAGTGATAGAAAAATCATGATAGAACACAACAACTACAAAAACATATAGAATGACAACAATAACCAAACAACTAACAAAACAATATGATATAAGAACACCAACACTTATAGAAACTTTCTATCACTGACCTATCAGTAATAGAAAGAAATTCTATCAGTGATAGAAAGATGAGCATGATAAACCAAATAAAGAAATTTACTTAAACAAGGTTTTCAATCATGTTGTTTAGTTTTCAATCTTCCATCAGTAACAAGTGATAGTAAGATGAACATTACGAACTGAAAAAAAAATACTTGAACAAGGTTTTCAATAGTGTTGTTTGGTTTCTGGTAGAAAAGTTTCAATAGTGATAGAATATTTTTATCACTGATAGAAAGTTTTTCTACCACTGATAGAATCTATTAGTAAAAGAAAGATTTCTATCAGTGATAGATAGAAAATTTTTCTACCACTGATAAAATCTATCGGTGATAGAAATATTTCTATCAGTCATAGAAATTTTTCCTATCAGTGATAGAAAATTGACTGATAGATTCTATCAATATATATATATATATATATATATATAAATAAATATAAAACATACGAGGATGAAAAAGATGCGTTCTAGGGGCAATTTGGGAATATAAAAAATTTATGTAAAAATTTTGCCATATTTGCAATTATTTTAAAATTTTTCTAAATTTGTCATTATTTACCCTAATTTTTCCACCCATTACAATTATCAAAAAAAAAAAAAAAAAAACCAAAGATTGCTCAAAATAATTGTGCTTTTTTCCCATGATGATCAAAGAAGGCCTTAAAAAAATGAGGATTTTAACTTTGTAAGAAAAGAAAAATGGGGAAAAAAGGAAAAAAAGAAAACAGAAAAACAAAAAAAAAATGAAAAATGAAAAATGATGGACTTACAGCTACATGACCATTTATGTGGTGTAGTGGATTTTTAAAAACAAAAAACCGTTTTTAAAAACTTTTTTTTTTCAGTTTTCACTTTTTCTTTATAATTCAAAAAACGTTTTTGAAAACTAAAAAACTAAAAACTAAATTGATTTTCAAACAACTTTGATTTTTAAAAACCAAAAACCAAAAACCAAAAACCAAAAACAGAAAACAAAATAGTTATCAAACAACCCCGAAGTTTTATCTGAATCTTTGAACTTTTTTATACATGTTTCAATTAGGTCATTTTGCTTTCAAGTAATTTTTTTTAATCATTAAACTTTATGTAAATTTTTTTTAATCCTTATCTCAATTTTTTTAGTACAACAATTCAATGATGGGGGCTTGAAATTTACTGTTATCAAGGAAGGTAATTGGAGTTTTTTTTTTTTTTTTTTTTTTTTTTTTTTTTGAGGGGAGGTAATTGGAGTTCTATTGAGCTATATTTAGAATTTTACCTTATTTCCAAATTTCAAATGATATCCATTTGGTTTTAAAAAAAATAATATCCATTTGAATAAAAATTTCACTAGACTAATCATCTTAATTAATGTTCCAAACTCAATAAGTACATAAACAAATAAATAAAATTTGAATTTAATATTAAATTTTGAAATAAGTAACCTAAAATGTTTCTTATATACAATAGGGAAATCCAACAACAAAATAATAAATAAACATTATTTTGAATATTTAAACAAATGTCAGGATGGCCGAGTGGTCTAAGGCGCCAGACTCAAGTTCTGGTCCTCGTGAGAGGGCGTGGGTTCAAATCCCACTTCTGACAAAAATAATGAATAAATATCAAATTAATCTGTGAGAGTTTAATTTATAAATCATTATTTTATACAAAATGCAATAATAATGCATTTTTTTTATTGAACACTTTAGCTTTAATTTCATGTTAATTTGTAATTTCCTCTCATCACTTTAGGTTGTTGAGATGTGATTTCACCATGAATTCTTCATTTCTAGTTTGCAGGATCAACATAGTCATACTGACATAAACCTAGTACTTAACAAAAAGGTCTATGATTCGAGTCTCTCCACCCCACACGTTATCAAAAAAAAAAAAAAAAAAAAAAGTCTAATTTATGCGAAAATGTTGCACTTTAGTTCGAAGTTCCGAAAATAGTTTTAAATAATCCTTAGGTTAAATAGATTTCAAAACGAGATCTTAAATATGATCTATCCCAAATGAAAACGACCCAACAAAAATTTAGGATCCAATTCAATCTCATTCACACACACAAGCTCAAATATGAAGCCCACAAGCTGTTTGACAAAATGCCCAACTGAAAAATACAATGAAATAACCCAACACTTCAACTTTACCAGCTAAGAGAAAAGCCTAAAAAAAGTTGAAGATGGAGGCTGTTTCATTGAGCCACAATGTTTGTTTCTCCGTAAATTTGAATGGAAACTCGAATCTTCGAGGTGGAGATACGGAGTTGCGCGATTGAAGATGCTGCCTGCTGCTAAACTGGTAAGTAAATAAATCCTTCAAATGGTAGAATTTTTGTACAGACTCAACATTGCAGAGAAAATGGAAGAAAAACTTGAAATTCGCCTTAAAATTTTGTCTAAACAATGCTAGAAATAGGAAACATGGTGTTTGATGGATGATCGAGAACTCGTGAATTATAAAAGAGAGATAACAAATTCGGGATTTGCGGGAATTGGGCTCCGTTTCTATATGAACATTAGATTGAGATGCGATAGAATGAAGAACCCTAGCAGAATCTCCATGATCATCTCTGCTCCTCTGATCGATTTCTTCCCCATTCCACCGCCACTTTTCTCGTTGGCGCTGGACGGAGTCCCATGAACTGAAAATCAGATCACCCAACAAAAAGAAACAATCGCCATCGTTTAGAACCAATTCAATCTCCATTAAGGTAATGATTGTTCTGTTGAATTAGATGGAAATTTGAGTTTGGTTTTTTACCTTTTGTATCTGGGGCACTGCTTGGTCCACTGCTGGAATGAGACTCTTTGAATATCTTAGCTTCTGTAGAGTTTGGTGCCAAGTGCAAAAGAGCTGAAACCCACATCCAAACACAAGGTTAAGCCCACAAGGTGTTTGACAAAATTCCCAACTGAAAGTTATACTGAAAATCAATGGGATACAGATGCACTCAAGGTGTTTGACAAAATGCCCAAGTGAGAAACACAGTGAAAATCCAAGAGATTTGTGTACATACAGATGCACTCCAAAATGCCCAACTGGAAAACACAGTGAAAAAAGATGGAATTCGTTTACTTACAGATGCACTCAGTGATGTTGGCAGGGGCATGGCAGGCATTGGGGAGGGCCAAGGCGAGGGTGCCATTAATTTTGAGGCCAAGATTAGGGTCATCCTTGTCCCTGATGAGGACACAGAGGCACTTCTTGCTCTTCTGCACCACCTGCTTCAGCCCACTGCAGCAGTCAATGGTAGCGGTCTTGGCATCGCCGCTGACATAAGGCAGGCAAGGGGCGAGGCCGATGAGTTTGTCTGAGCACTCAGCTCTGTCTTGGTCAATGTCTGAGGCTGCAAAGGAAGCCAGCAGGAGAAGCAAGTTGCAGAAGAGAGAGAAAGCTGCTAACTTAGAAGCCATGGAGATGATGAAGAAGAAGAAAGAGAGAGAGAGAGAAAAAAAAGGGTAAGTTGGTGGTGGTGGTGGTGGTGTTGTTTTTTTGGTGTTTGTGATGTGGGCTGTCACTTTTACACTGAACTTGCAGGGGAAGAAAGAGGAGGGAAACAGAAGTGTTAAAAAGGGAGAGGGAAATGATTCTTTGCATTTATCAAGGAGCCATTTTGTCATGTGAAAGGATAGTGTGTCTTCTAATGGGGTTTTGTTTTTTTAAAAGAGATTATTGATTGATATCTAGAAACAGCTATAAAGAAACAAAAACAGAAGGGAAAAAGAAAAAGGAAAAGAAAGGCTTGTGAGAGTTTGTTGGGGCTTTAGTTGTTTAGGGGTATTTTTTTTGGATTTGTAGGTGTTGAGGAAATCATAGGAATGTGTAGCTTTGTAGTGGGAATTTAGAAATCTTCCCATGTGTAGCTTCTGGTTGATTTGTAATGAAATTTGTAAGGTGTATGGATTGACTGGTTGATTGAACCAGGAAAATGAGTATTTAAGAATGGTGTGGGACCCATATAATAAAATATTATATCATTAAATGTTCATTAAATGATGTGTCAAATGCTGAATGGAAGGAGTAGGTACTACCGTAGTACTAGAAATTTTCTCGGATGAACCCGAGTTGATAACTCCAACTTCTTATTTGGCCCATAACACCTAATCGTGGGACTCACAAATTTATTTACTCCTATTTCAATAATTTATTGTGAGGACCACAAACTTATTTACTCATATTCCAACACTTTATTATGGGTTCTACAAACTTTTTTGTTTTAGTTTGGGCTCCACGAACCTTTTTTTGATTTCATAACTTCAACTCTTCGATCAAAACACCCCTAAAAGTTGAATGTTACACAGGTATAATTTCAATTCTTTTCTCTATTATTTTAAAAGATTTCGTAGGAACTTGGTTTTAATCTAGTTTTTATGATCTTAAAAGTTTCTATTTGATCTCTATGGTTTTTTTAAACCTCACAAATCATAACTTATCTGGTACTCATTTAAAAAAAGGTTTATATCTTCTTCTATTTTTACGATATAGTTTAAACTCTAACACATTCAATTAACACAATTAGCTAAATTGAAAGCATAAGTTTTTTTGTTTTTTTTTTTTAAATTTCGTGAATACAACAAATGTGGAGATATGAGGATTTGAATCTCGAACTTGAAAGGGTAGATATCAATTACCATCAAACTATGTTGATGCCGACAAAAACATAAATTAATTTCCACATTAAAAAAAAAAATGTCAATATAGTAATGTCAAAAGAGATTTGTAAATTTTTTTAAAAATCATATGGACGAATGAAAGTGTTAAAATTATAGAAACTAAATTGGAAAAAAAGTCAAACCATAGGGACTATATTTAGGATGTGTTTGGTTTAAAAATGAGATGAATAAATAAACTATTTTTTAGAGAAACACTTAAAACCAACTCCTTAAAAAAGACTTTTTAAGTAAATAATAACTTGTGTATAAAAATATTTGTGAAGAAATGTAACCAAACATATGAGTGTTTAAATTATAAACAATTTTTATACAAAATATTTTTAAAAAAATGCATTCTTGAAAAACATTTAAATCAAAATGTATTCCAAATTGACCCTTAAACTATAGACACCAAATTACAACTATGTCCAAACCATAGGATCAAAATTTGTAATTTAACTAATATTATTTTTTTTAAAAAAGAAAAAAAAAATGTTACATGAAATGTCTGGATATTAAACTTAAGAAAATGATATCCTAACTTATTGTATCCAAAAGTAAAGATTGAAAAACAAAATTACTATTTAAACACCTGGTTTGTAAAAGCTAGGGTTATTTTAATGTTTCACTCATATGCAAAACTGGTAACAAGAACTATTGAAATTCACCTAATAAGTAATAATAAACAAAGAAATAAACTATACAAACTCAACTCATTAGTCTAATTTACAATCCAAACAAACCCCTCATGTGGTAATGTTTTTTTCTTGATAGAAACACATTCAATTATTAATATTAATAATTGTAACATGAAGAGTTGGTAATTTTTTTTTAGTTCAACATGTAAGTAAGAATATGAATTTTTTACTTCGTTAACCAATTGAGCTATGTTCAGATTGACTCGTTTATATCAATAATATTGAAAAATATTATAGTATTCTAAATTTTTAAAAACATTATTTCGAGACTTTATTTCAAATGCAATATCCATAGAAGCTGAAGTGCATGTCTGGGAGTGATTTTGAAATTGTTAAAATCATTTTTATCATGTTCGAAATCACTCCGAAACATACTTCTAATTATTAAAAATCAATTTCATGTTTGATTTTACACTTTTAAACGTGATTTTCATATCATCAAAATTGATTTTAAATTATTAAAGACATGTTTCGGGGGTGATTTTGAAAAAAAAAAACCTTTATTTTATTATTATTGTTTTGTTCTTATTTGATTTGTTTAATTTTTTTTCTTTTCTTTTTAAAAAAAAGTATTTGATTTGTTTAATTATGAGTTGAAGCATCAATTTCAACATATTCATAAAGTTAGTCTATATATTGTGTTCTTAAGAACCCGTGATCTAATTAGGCAACTCTTCTTGGATCTATAATCTTTTTGGCTAATCCGTGATCTCTTAATTAATTAATTATTGTCTCTTCTAAAAATAAAAATAATAATAATAATAATTAATTATTTTCATAGTGGGACCCCAACAATTTGTATTTGCAAATAGGCCCTTCTACTTCTCTTTATTTCACTCTCTTCCCATGTGCTCTTAGAAATTAACTTGGTAGAATATTTGCATGTGATGTTCCCATGAAACTTTATTCTTAAATTTTGTTTGGATATGTTTTTGTAAAATATCTTGGGAATTAATCTTTAGAATTTAATATTTATAAGTTGTTTTATATTGTTGAATTTATAATAATATTTAGACTGTTGAATTTCTAATAAGAAAAATGAAGGATTGTTTTGGAAGTGCTTGGAAAAATCAAATGATTTAACCCAATGAGATTAGAATTAATTTTAGTTTTTGTTCATAATGATTTAATTTAATCTTATGAGTGTTTGGAAAAAGAGTGTGGGACTTTTTTTTTTTTTTTTTGGGTTAAAGCGAGTAAATTTAATAAAATGTTTTTGATGTCGATATCAATAGAAAATATCAGTGTCTCGATAATGTAAATTGAAATATCAATAAAATGTTGATGTTCGCATATATTTTTGAAAAAAAAGATATAAATTTAAGAAAAATTCATTCAAAGATAACGAAATGAACAATTAAGTCCGTTGGCATAGAAAAGTGGGGGTGTGTCGCAAATTAACACATATCCCAAAATTAATTATGCCAAAATCAAATAGGTCACGTGTCTTCTTTGTGGTCGGCTAATCACGCTAATGGTCTTGATCGAATCCATTAAACTCAAGATCGAGTGATGTTTAACTTCATGAAATTAGATTAAATTGGGTTCAATTTAAATTCAAAATTCATTAAGGTAATTGGGCTTGAAGTCCAAATTTCATCCAAACCCATCGATGGGCTTAAATGCAATCAAACCCAAACCGAGAAGGACCTTTGAAAAAATCTATAAATACGAAGGCTTGGTCTCCATTATAAGAGGTAGAAGGGAAGGAAGAAGAGGAAGATTGAAAGATCAGGAAAAGCTCAGATCTTCTAAAGATTGGAAGGCTAAAGATTTGAAGACTGAAGTTTACTTCAATACATCCAGTGAGCAGACCTTCAAGACTCGACTAAAGCTTCTTGAAGACTCTGTAGATCAAAGTTATCTGAGTTTGTGAAAGAAAGCATCACAATATTTTAACTAGAGATTGTACTCCACTATATTTGTACAAAAATCAATACATACTAGAAGTTTTTTCATGAATCAAATTTCTCTAATGAAGTCTTTAATCACTTTTAAGTAAATTTAGATTTTTTATTTTAATATCAGATTCACATTAGAGAATTTCATCTTGCATCACATAGATGTGAAAGGATTGGTGTAGTTAAATGTTCTGAAAATATTTTGAGAATAGACCTAGGGTGAAATGTGAAAGAATTTTGATCTAAAAAATGCGTTGTTTGTTTACCATTTTGTTTTCTATTTTCTGTTCTCGTTTTTTATTTTAAAAAAACAGGGTTATTTGATAACCATTTTTGTTTTTTGTTTTCTGTTTTTTAAAATGTTTTTGAAATTATAAACAAAGTTCAAAAAAAAAAAAAAAAAAAAAAAAAAAAAGTAGTTTTTAAAAACTAATTTCTGTTTTTCAAAAACTCATTTTTCTTCTAAGGTTTTTTTTTCCTCTTTTACCTATCTCTCTCCAACAAATTTCTTTTTCTATTTTTTCTCTAAAAGATTTCTTTTTCTCTCTCAAAACTTTTTTTTTTCTACTTATCTATTTCTAAAAATTTATCCATAACTTTTCTCACTACAAGAAAAACAGTCTCTCCCGACGCCGAAAAACGTCGGGAGAAACGCCAAAATGCGTCGGGAAAACCTCTCCCGAAGCTAAACAATACGTCGGCAAGATCGTAGGGAGATCCTCGTCGGGGCTTGATCTCCCGACGCAAAAACCGCGACCGTCGGCATTTTCATAAACTCCCGACGATAGGGTTGGTCCGGAAACTCCCGACGACATTTTATTAAGCGTTTGGGATATATGGTATCTCCCGACGCTAGAAGCTTAGCGTCGCGAACGGAAGCTTCCCGACGGTTTTATTTTGGCGTCGGGAGATATGGTATCTCCCGACGCTTAATATGATAGCGTCGGGAATTCTATGAAACCAATTAAATTGGGAATGATGCGCAATTGCGTCGGGAGTTGATGTATCTTCCGACGCTTTCAATACGTCGGGAGTTCATCCCAAATTCTTTTTAATTCAAATATTCATATTTCCATTCGAAATATTACCTGAAATTTGTTTACATTATTAATTTTACTATTTTCATTCAAATATTTATATTTCCATTCGTAATATTACAAATATTTCATTCGAAATATTACAAATTACATTCAAAATGTTATAAATATTTATTCGTACAACAAAGTTCTTTAATCAAGTTCAAAATACACATAAACTTCATAAAAAGAAAAAATGAGCAAAATTCTAACAAAGTTCCTTAGTCAGGCTTCAAGATTGTAGCTCTTACATCGTCAACCAAAAAACAAAAGAGTTTGATCTTTCAAAAGTCAAAATCATCCCTCGGTCCTACAAAAGAAACAAAGAACGATATAGAAAACCCTTGATCAACAACTACACTTTAATGAAATGAAATAAACATTTTAAATAACTAAAACAATCTTTCGCTATATATCCCTCAACAACTTAAACATGAATTTCAAGACCAAAACAAACCTTAGATAATATATAGAAACTTAACTAAGTTTGTTTCAAGAATGAGATAACAAACTTTTGATCAAGAACTACACTTTAACCAAATGAAGGAAACAAATGAAACGAATACGTGTAAATAAATAAACTCTAGACCTTAAACAAATGAAACAAACTCAAACTTAGCTATATGAATCCCTCACCCACCCTTCAACAACAACCCAACATGAATTTTCTCTCCTACTTACTCTTACCTACCCGTCACCACTAATCTTAAACGTATAACATGGAACCATAATTGCATGATAGCCACATACAAAGTTTCTCAACACTAAATCATAAGCAATTGATTAAACAAACTTAGTTATATATATATAATATATCTCACCCCTCCCTCAACAACTTAACATGAATTCCAACACCGTAACAAACTTAAAAACATATATAGAAATGAGACCAACCAATTTCAACTCTCACCCACCCCTCACCACTTACATCAAATAATTGAGTAAGAAAATAAACAAACTTATTGCTACCATAACTGCAGGATAGCCACATACAAAGTTTCTCAACACTAAATCATAACCAACTAATTATATATACAAACTTAGTTTTATATATCTCTCTCTATATATATCACCCACCCCTCATATGTTTATTACATAAATGAGGAAATTCATACCTATTTCGATGTTTCTCCTCCTTGTGACAACATGAATTGTTGGATCATTCCTCTCAAGTTTTCTAGCTCAGCTTTCGTTTCAAGTCTTGCACTCCTCTATTCCTCAACCATTGATTCCACCTGGGTAATCTTTGCTCCTGATTGCTCAAGTTTTGCCTTCAAGGATAGTTAGTTTAATTTTGATCATAAACGCCTCTCATAGGATAGAAGATTTAACTTAATCAATGCATTTATAAAATCAAATAGTTAATTAGGAAGAACATGCAAATGGTGAGTGTTAGACTTATTAGAACTTTAATTAAATGCAAAAGACATACCAAAATGACATAGCTTAGAGATCAAAAATAGAAAAGCAAGTAAATTTGTTTTATAAATTAAATGCAAATGAAAGTTCCTTTATGTGGATGTAGGGTAGAGGGATTCCATTAGAGTTATATCGGCCCTACTAGTCCTAAATTGAAAGGAAATCAATGTTTTACACCTTTTCATAAAGGATGGCAGCATATATGTCTATGTAAACAAAACAAGCAACCTTATTATTCAACCTCATACCTCATATCCTCCTTAAGAGTTGCCTTTTTTTTTTTAAGGCCTTTAGATATACTATGCAATCACTCAATCCATTTAGATACTGTTATTAAATTAAGTCATGGTGTTCAAAATAGTCCCTCATAGTATCTTGAACCAAATGTTAAATATCATTTGACGATTGAGTGATAGTTCAAATTATGCGTTCATGATAATATATTTTTCTTTTATCAATTATAAGTTTAAATTGTAGCTTAATATTGAACTCTTACTAAAATAAGTTATTGCCAAATACAAACTACCTAGTTGTCATTTTCAAAAAAGAAAAAAAAACCTATCTAGTCATTACAACCTGATAATCTATTAAGCTTTGACCCAAATAGAGAATACTGCTCTAAAGTCTATAAAAGGAAAGAGCAAATATGTAACAAGAGCAAAAAAAAAAAAAAAAAAAAAAAAAGAACAAAGCAACAAGCTATGGAAGGCAAAGAGCAAGAGATTTGTGAAGTTGGTGCATGTGAATTTGCAAAACACAGAAAAAATACAAAAGCAACAAGCTACGAATGGCAAAGAGCACGGGATATTCTCCTCAAACTCTCAAAATCATAATCAGGGCATAATGCATTTAACCCAAAACAAGCAAAAGAGAGTCCCTAATTGCCCACTCAATTTTCACATTTTTTTCAATTTTCGTCTTACCACTTGTAGGATAAACGCGTCGGCATCAGTTTGACTACCGACGTTGTAAACAGTTGCGTCGGGAGATATTTAACATCAATTTAATTTTTGCGTTTTTTATTCCCGAAGACCAACTGTAGGCGTCGGGAACTAACCCAATGCCCGACGTGTATAATTGTGGCGTCGGGAGAGTCCCTAATTGCCCACGCTATTTTTTGATTTCTTGATTACAACTACCGACGCAACAAAATGGCGTCGGGAGAGGGGCTATCACCCGACTCGTAATATAGGCGTCGGGAGTTAGTGTTTCGGGCGACGCCTTTTTTTAGCGTCGGGAGAAATTTCGTTGGAAGAGACAAATTTTCTTGTAGTGTCTCTCCCTAATAAACATATTCTAACTTTTCTTTTGAAAAAGAAAACTCCCAAAATTTTCTCTAACTACAAATTTTCTTTATTTTTCTAATTTATCATTATATCTTTAGCATATCTTTTACTTTTAACCTCACTATCTCTCTAAAATTTTTCTTTTTATTTAATTTTTCTATCTAAAATTGATATCTTTCTACTTTAACTTTTTTTCTTTTTTTTTTCCTCCAAATAAGATCTTTTATGGAGTCTAACCTAATATTCTATCTCTAAACATTTTTTTCACATTTCTAAATTTTCTATGTTTAAAACTTTTTTCTCGAAAACATTTATATTCGTGTCTCTAAACTTTTGTTTCAATACCACTACACATTTTCTCTCTCTAAAACATCTTTTCATCTCTCTAATTTTTAAAAAATTGAAAATAAAAAACAATTATCAAACAAGTTTGGTTTTCTATTTTTTAAAAACAGAAAACAAAAAACATTTATCAAACATACATGTTTTTTTTCAAAACAAAAAACATTTATCAAACATACATGTTTTTTATCAAACATACATGTTTTTTTTCAAAAAAAAAAACAGAAAACCAAAAATAGACCAAAAACCAAAAACTAAAATGGTCATCAAACAGGACCTAAATGTTTTGAGAATAGAATTAGGTTGGCAAGTTTGAGAAGCCACTATAAATTTGGTTAAATAACAAATTTTGTCCCTAAGGTTTGGAGAAAAAGTTAAAATTTAATCTCTATGGTTTTAAAAAATTAAGGTCACTTTTGATAACCATTTCAGTTTTGGTTTTTGGTTTTTGATTTTCTGTTTTTTAAAAACAATAACCATAGATGTTTGATAACTGTTTTTGGTTCTCAATTTTAAAAAATAGAGATGAAAAGATGTTTTAGAGAGAAGAAGATGTGTAGAGAAATTGAAACAAAAGTAGATACACAAATATAAATGTTTTTGAGAGAAAAGTCAAACCTAGAAAATTTATAGAGACTATGAAAGAAAATATTTAAAGAGAGAATATTAGTTCAACTCTATAAAAGATATTAGTTAGAGAAAAAAAAAAAGAAAAAAAGTTAGAGTGGAAGAGATAAATTTTAGATAGAAAAATTAAATAAAAAGATAAATTAGAAATTTTCATTTTTTATAATAGATATGTTAAAGGAATAACGATAAATTAGAAAAATAAAGAAAAGTTGTAGCGAGAAAAATTTGAGAGATTTTTTTTTCAAAAGGAAAGTTAGAATATGTTTGTTAGGGAGAGAAAAGTTATGGATAAAGTTTTAGAAATAGATAAGTTGTAGAGGAAAAAAAAATTGAGAGAGAAAGTTTTAGTGAGAGAAAAAGAAATTTTGTAGAGAGAGAACATTTTAGAGAGAAAAAAAATAGAAAAAGAAGCTTGTTGTAGAGAAATAGGTAAAAGAAGAAAATGAATAAGCATTAGAAGAAAAATGAGTTTTTGAAAAAACATAATTTTTTTTTTAAAGTTGCTTTTCTTGGTTTTTGAAATTTGCTTATAATTTCAAAAAAGTTTTTAAAAAACTATCAAACAATCACTTTTTTTTTTATAAAAATGAAAAACAAAAACAAAAAACGAAATGGTTATCAAACGACGCTTATGATTTCGTCCTTATGGATTCAAAAGAAAATTCCCTCCTTAAATAGTCCCTAACATTAGAAGTCACTAACGAATTGAGTACATGACCATTGAGAAGCCACTGACAGATTGAGTACGTGACATGATAAGGACAAAATTATAACAAATTGAGTATGTGGTAGGGAATATATAACGAGGTTTATCAAACCATATGGACGAAATTCTAATTTTTAAAATCATAGAGACTAAATTTTAACTTCCTCCAAACGACAAAAACCTATTTTGTAATTTGACGAATAAATTTTCATTTTTGTCTCTTCCAACTCTAACTTCTAAGTGTTACATTAATTACTTTATTTATAATTGATTTTAATAGCAAACTTTATGATTGATATTGATTGCTAATTTATTTTAAGATATTATTGTTCATCAATGAATTTAGTTGGTACGAATTTATTTAATTGTTCATCAATGCATTTTTTTTTCTCTCAAAACTTTTTTCTTCCTCAAATCTGACTTTTAATTAGGGATGTTCATGGGACGGGAACAAGGTTGACTTCCTTAACTCTCTTTCATTTGTCGTTTATAATTCACTAATTTGTTTGGTTCAAACCTTTGAAAGTGAGAATTATAATATTTAGTATTCCGCCTTAATACTATTGTTTGTTTTTTCTCCCACCAAATATTTTAATTAAAAGTTAGTAATATCATTAACTAGTTTAAATAATAGTTTTTAAACAAATTTATCACTATATTATAATCAATTATTAACAAGTATATTTGATATCAATTGAGCGTCACGACTTTAGTATATATAATGTCTTAGGAAATTTTGAGTCAGACCATTTTTTTTCCAAATATATGATTTTTAAGAAAATTATGTGTTTACAACCAGCTCTAACACAATAGATTTTATTATTATTATTATTTTTAACGACGTGACATTCAAATATGAGTAGAATTCAAATCTTCAACCAATGTTAGAATTAAATAATGTTTCTTTAACATATCTTTTATCCTTGGTCCAGAGGTAGGAGGTTCAAATCTCGCCCTACGTGTTGTAAAAAAAATATAATTCCAAAATTATAATTTAGAATTATTATTGAATTAAAATGCATAACTAAATCCATACATAACCTTAAAATATTATGAATGTGTTTGGTTTAACTTTTCAAGTGTTTAATTTTGAAAAAAAATATATTTTGAAAAAATTTGTAGTGTTTGACAACCACTAAAAATGACTTATTAGAAAATGAGATTGATAAATAAATCATTTTGAGAGAAACACTTGAAACCAACTTTTTTAAAAAGAGTTTGTAAATATATAATAACTTGTGTATAAAAACATTTATGAATAAATGTAACCAAACACATGAGTGTTTAAATTCTAAACAATTTTTATACAAAATGTTTTTTAAAGAATGCATTTTTGAAAAACATTTAAATTAAAATGTAATCCAAACGGACCCATATCTTATTAATTTAATTTTTAATGGAAAAAACCCTTGGAGGTGGATATTATAAAGCTAAAATCTTGAAAAAGAACAAAATTGGACTATTATATATGTCTATTTATAATTTCTAAATTTATTGTGTCATTAATAACTTTACTTGATTAGAATGTGAAAAAGGGATTATGAAGGGTTGAATATGAAAACTAAAAAGTCTTGCTTATTCATTTCTAATGATTTATGATTTCACTTTTTAATTAAAAGGGTGTTGAAATTTCAAAAGCTTTTCAACTTTTCCATCTTTTTTTTTTTTTTAAATTTATTTATTACTTCAACTTTTCCATCTCTATGTCTATATAAAAAATCACTTTTAAAATCCTTTGATTTGTGCGCTGACCGGTAAGGTTGGTTTTGAGTGAGGATACATCAAGGGCATGGATTGTGATGGTCCCGTAGGGTGGGAGGATTTGAGTTTCTCTAACTTTATCATTATGTAACGTTGCTCTTTGTCTGTTTTCGTGGTGATGAATGAAAGGTCGATGTTTTGGTGATAAGAAAAAAAAAAAAAAAATCCTTTGATTTCTAAAATCTCCTCAATTGTAGCTTCCAATTTTAACTTTCCAAATAATCTGACATCTTTTTTAATAATTTCTCAAAATGCTCATTAAATCCTTTCGTATTTTTTTTTTCCAATTCCTCTTTAACTAATTGAAGCTTCTTCGATAGATTTTTTTTTTTCCCAATCTCTAGCCTTGTCACATATCAAAACTTGATAATTTCATCATCATTGAACTTGAAGCAAATTCAAGCGAAAATATTAAGAATTAGAAAATATAATTTATAATTTGAACTATAAAAAATTCTAAATAATTAACTTATTACAATTCAGATTGAATGTCAACATATCAATAATTAAAATAATATGTCTACTTTGGTCATATAAATAATTATCTTCATATTCAAGATTTGTATGCTCTGAGGTACAATACAACTACAAGTTTTATGAGAACAAAATAAATAATATTGTTTTTATTTTTGCCTTACATTTTGTTGGTACTTAATTAAATTGGAATTACATTTGTTTATTATAATAGTATAGAACAACTATTCTCTTTAGCCTTTTATCTATGATTTAAAGTAATAAGAAAATTATTTTAAAAAAAGTAATACGAAAATATAATTTGTAATTTTAAAAAAATTATAAATAATTAACTTATTAAAATTCATATACTGAAAATCAAAATATAAACAACTAAAATAACATATCTACTTTGGTCATTATAACTAAATCACAACAATTTCAATTGAGTTTACCAAACACTATGAACTGCTTTTTTGTTTTAAAATTGAAATTTACCAAACGTTAATTTACTTCATATAACAGCTGATTTAATTTTCATAAAAGCACAGCTGCCAGTAAATATTTTAAAAGCTACCGCAATCCCAAACGAAACTTAGTTTAATTTGAATGGAACAATACGATTAAATGACCGTATTTACTTGATTAGTTATTTATGAGTTTGACTCAATTATTTATGCCCGTACTTACTAGACTTCATGACAATTATAGAGTTGAGTTTTTTTTAAAACATGTTTCAACAATACATATAAAAATAAATCTTAATTAATTTAAACAATATATATCTATACTTAATACGCTATTTTACTCAAATCATTAATAATTAGAATTATAAACAAAAAATACATGTGCATTACTCGTGGTAATATTTTTTTATTTAGTTCAACAACATTTGTTGGTGTGAGATTCAAACCTCTGACCTTTATGATCGATGATATACGTCAATTATCACGGAATGTGACAATACACTAATATTATAAAATAGTCACACATTTGTAAGTACGGGTTAGAAAATAAAGCTCGAACCAAGTCGACACTTTCACGAAAGTATAGAAACTAAAAGAAAATGATTATGGATATCAAACCTCTCACTTTTTTTTACCTTTTATTACCTCAACGATGAATACAGAAAATCCCTAAATTAACTCTAACAAACATCATCATCTTAAACACTTCACCACAATCACACACACACACACAAAGCACAATAAATTTACCTTTCGCAAACCCTAAACCACAAGATTAATTTACCTCCACAAACCCCAAATAACCCAATTTTACTTTTTACTTTTATTCACTCTCCCTACAACAAAAACCACGTCCTAGGGTAATTTATCTAGGGTAATTTATCTAGGGTAATTTAGGGGTTATAATTTCTAGGGTTTTTTAGGGGTTTCTTATCAGCGCTTTCGCCGTGCCTCCACAAGCCAGAGCCTTGGTCGGAATCCGCCCGACCTTATGAACCGCTTCGGCAAACACAACGCCCATTCCCATATGCAAGTGCGGTTCGATGTGGCAATGGAAGGCCCAAACGCCGGGATTATCCGCCACGAACCGGATCGCCGTCCACCCATACGGGAATATCACCACCGTGTTCCTCAGCGGCGGGTTCTTCAGATTCAATTTCTTTCCGTCAACGGCGGCGGAAAATGTCCCCTCGCCGTAACCCAGAACCCAGAAATCGTGGCCGTGCAAATGCCAGGGATGAATCTCGCTCGTGTTGTTGTTCAACATGTTGGCGTTTTGTAGAATCACGTCCACCGTCTCCCCCAGATTGAACCGGTAAACGCCGTTGCCGGTGGCGGTGTTCACGTTCGGCGGCGGGCTGTGGATGTCGTAGTCCGTCGAGAACGTTTCCGGTGGGGGGTTCTGGTCGAAGGCGCCGTTTAGCCGGAATTTCATGGCGCCGAGGTACGGCGTCGGCGGGAGGGCCAAAGAGACGTTGTTGATGGCCCACTTGACGAAGCCGTTGATTCGATTCTGGGTGTTGAGGAGGAAGATGCGGCGGTTGAACCTCACCGGCGGCTTTGGGCTGCCCATGGCGGCGAAGATTCTGGTGGTGAAGTTTTTGCTCCGGTCGAAATCCTCCCAGTCGGGGGTTTCCGGCGGCGGAGAAGTGGGTAATTTGGAGGCGGAGTTGGGGAGGTAGTTGAGGAGGGTCAACGCCGGCGGGGTGTTGGGCCGCCGGGCGCGGACGCCGAGGTTGACCCAGTAGTTTTGCGATGGGTTTTGGTCGGTGTTGATGAGGACGGAGTAGGACTCGCCGGAATAAATGTCGATGTCGGAGGTCGTAAATGGCTGAACGTAGTTACCGTCGGCTTCTACCACTATCAGTTGGTGATTCTGAAAAAGAAGAACCAAAAAAAAAAAAATGTGAGAAATTGATATTGGTACTTGGTAGAGAAAAATGAAAAGTAGTGCTAAAAAAATATGAAAATTTGAAAATTGAAAGGAATGTTGAAATTGTGTGGATGATAATGATTTTTTTTTTAGAAGAGAATTTTAGTTTAATTGAAAAGCAATTATTTTGTTTGATAAAGGAAATTATTTGATTGTCAACCTAAGTCAACTTACATAAAATTGTACTAATGATTAAGAGATTAGTGGCTTGAAAAATGAAATTATTTGATTATGACTATTGACAAGACTGAGATATTGTTTGGAGTAGTTATTTGTGTGTATAATTGAAGAGAAGTGGGTCCATGCCCTTTTGTCCCATGGAAATTGGAATCTTAAAGCTGATAGAATTGATATGTCAATTACTTCTTTTTTTTTTTTTAATAATTGTATCTCAATTACTTTGAACAATGAACTATGTTCACTCTGATCACTTATATCATTCAAATGAGTTAAAGTTGGAATTGACAACGAAAAGATTGAGACAAAAAAATATATGTGTTTCAAAATGAACATTTTTAGTTATTGAATTTTGAGACATAAGTTTAAATGATTTTGAGATTTTTAAAATGGACCTTGTTAGACCTGAGTTTTGAAGGTCCCTCTTTTTTTTTTTTTCAATTTTTTATTTTAATATTAAATGGTTTTTTAAATAAAAAAAAATATTGTCTCTCCCCTCCCTACCTATCATTTTGTCTCTTCTCTCCTCTCTCCACCTTCTCTCCTCCTCTTTTACTCTTTCTCCCCGATATGTTTTTCCTCCTCTCCCCGACCCTCCTCCCAAAAATCCAACCCAGTCGAGGATGACATTGATGTCGGAGAAAGGGAGAAGAAGATTTTGGAGAGAAGGAAAAAAGAAGAAGGATAAAAAAGGTAGAAGGAGGAGAGAGGAGAAAGAGGAAATATTTCTTTTTAATTTTAAAGAACATTTAATATTAAAAAATTAATAAAAAAATTTATTAATATTAAAAAAAAATTGAAAACATTAATTTAAAAAAAATATATGATAGACTTGTTAAATCTATTTTTCAAAACTTAGGAATTAAAAAGGTTGATTTTGAAAACTCAAGCACTTTTTAAACCTATTTCTCGAAACCAGAGATTAAAAATGCCAATTTTAAAAACTTAGGGACCAAAAAGATATTTTTATCAAAGAATTATTAATATGCTATATATATATAATACTAGAGTCAGCTCTATGAATGTTCAAACTAATTATGAAAATACTTGAATCTACTAAAACGAATATCAATGATAACATGTGTGGACCGAAGAAAAAAAACATTCATCATGAAAAAAGAAAAAAAAAAAACATTCATCATGGAAAAAAATATCATAAAAAATAGTGTTTTCTAGCCTAAAAAATTCTCATGAGTAGTCGAACTTATTATTATTATTTTTTTTTTTTAAATTTCATGACTAGTCATGAATGTTTTTAAAAAGATAAAAACTCATATAAGTTTTAAATGGATAGAATTAAATTTTTTTATAAGTTAAAATTGATTAAAAATGATTTCTTACCCTAAATTAAAAAAAAAAAAAAGTGTTACCAACTCTCCCATATTTTAGAATTTTGTTATCTAAAGAAAATTATTAAAATTTAAATCCACACAAAACCCATCTAGATCTCAAACCTTTCATTTTTTATTTTTTATTTTTTTTTGAAAAATTTAGACAAAAAATAAAGAAATTGAAGTTGAATTGAGTGAATAAAAATGAATGGCAACATAGGACAACAAACATGGGAACAAAACATGTGGGGAATCCTAAGTTATGTGAATCACATCATGTGTTCTGTACCTACACAGTGTCAGAAGGAGAATATACGTACTTTTGCAACTAAGCTCACTAATCTTTGACAGATCAATTTTATTATTATTATTATTATTATTTAATAATTTTGGTGAGTGTCCGGACCAGTTTGCACGCAACTCGATTAATTTCATGAAACAATTATCTAATCTTACTATACTTGATTGCCAGTAAACACGTAGGATATTAAATCCTAAGTAGGTAGTCACCATAGTTCAAATTTTATTAGTCAATTATTATCATAAATTTCTCATTTTAACGTTCACTCTCAATAGACTTAGAAAAATGTTGCAATTTTTTTTATTTTTGTGAAGATTTCTATAGTTAAAAGATATCTAACTTGCACTCTATTTAAGTATATTATACTCCTAAACTAAAACTCTAATATTATTCAAACGATACTTGGTTGGATGTCGATGTGTAGATGTCTCTTCATATATCACCATTAAAATGTTGACAATTAGAAAAGGAAAAAAAAAATCATTTTCTATCTTTCTCTCTTAATTGTTAACATTTTAATAGTGGTGTATAGAGAGATACGTACATATCGATATGCAACAAAATATTAATCCATTTTGTTAGGAGGGTAAAGTTGTCAATTTTCTAGACAATAGTGCAAGACAATAATGTGACTTTTGTTTGGTAGATTTCTACCAAATTCTTTTTCTTTTTCTTTTTCTTTCAATAATTATTTATGGATATCAATTGAATTGTTTGTCCCTTTCCCATTCCAAAGTTGAATGATATATATATATATAGATGGCCTCCACTACATATACCATGGAAAAAGATGTTAGAGTCAAGTACCCCACTCTTTTAGGATTGTTCAAATAGAGAAATTATTGGAAGTACTTCTCAATATATCATTATTTACTCTCAAACTTTATCTTATACATGATTAGAAAATTTAATATTATCTCAAGGATTAAATTATTAAAAATACCCCTACTATTGGTTTGATTTTAATTATATCGTTGACTAAGTTTCATTTTAGTCCTTAAAGTTTTGAAACAATCCTTGAAGTTTGAAGCTCGAAGTTTGTTTCAAAATGACCATTGGAGACATTTTTTTCGTTAAGTTTATGGACCAAAAAATGACGTGTTTATATATGTTTTTAGTATTTTTCCACGTATATATTCAAATATGTTCACATAAACAACAATACATATGCAAACACGTCATTTTCCGTTCCGTCGTCCATAAATTTAATGGAAAAAATGCCTTCAAAGACTAAAATAATGAAACTTTTGTCAATTCAATGTATAACTGAAACCAACCTCATACTGATCCAGACGTATTTTTAATAATTTAACCTTATCTCTAGTGACTATCATTGTTATTCTTATAATTGTATAATTTGTAAGTTTAATTTGGATCTCTTTTTTACTTTTACCATTCAAATTAAGAGTAATATAGAGTTAAAAATGAACTTACCCCAATGGCAAAGTTGAGGGCAGCCAAGGCAGTAGTACTTGCAATTCTTATCCTGTAAATCTTGTTGGGATGAACATGGAGGATAAATGGCGCCCATTGTTCACCTCCTTTCAATTGACATTCTTTCAATTTTTTGTCGAATTTAGCTGCAATTGAACAATCGAACTGACCTCTCCCATTTATGAGTAAGCTCTGAACGGAAAGAAGACAATTACGTTTCAAATACAAACTTAATGTAAATCTGCCAGCAAGAGCATAGCTCAACCGACACAAAAGTGTGTGTTTATGATCAAGAGGTCACATGTTCGAATTTCTATCCCCGAACTCAGGGAAAGAAATACAAAATTAGGTAAATCAACCAAAACATTAATTGCAAGGTTAGATCATCCATAATTAATGACCTTAAAATTGGAAGAAATCAAATTAATTAGCTTAAACCTAGTAAACTCATAATTAAATTATGTATATAGATTTTAATGTCTTTTTTTTATTCTTTTACTTTTGAAAGTTCAAAATGGTAGTGAAGTCACAAAAGGTTTTGAACTTTCAAATAAATTAAAGAAAGAACAAAGCTTGACCATATTAAGAGGGTTTCCACTTAATTTCTTACACAAGATCTATTTTTATTCATTTATTTATGTATAGAGTATTATATAAGTAAAAGGATAAATAAATAAATAAAAAGTAAAAAGTGGTGTACAGCTGAATGTTGCTGGTGTGCAAGCCTAACTTGACAACTTGTTTGACATGTTATATATATATATATATATATATGTGTGTTGTTTGATTCTTGTTTGAACTTTTTGTATTCTTGATTTGAGTTATATACTTATTAATATTTATTACAAAGAATATTTTTTTAAAATTTTTTTTAAACAACCCATTAGATGGATTACCAATAAAATAATGGACATATATAAATAGTTGGATAATCTTTTTCCCGACGAAATATAGGTTTGTGGAGATTTGATTGGGTAGGATACAAGTAAGTTGAGACAATTTCATGTCGACTAAATTTTTCAAATCGACTTTTAGATTATGTCGTTTTATCAAAACGAATGTCATGTCACAAACGAATTTTCTATCCACCAGTGTTGATATTAGAAATTAAGAATAAATGAGGAGAAACTTCTTCTAACTTTTTCCAAAATCAATAGATAAACCCAATTAAATATAATATTTAACTTGAAAAAAGTAAAATTTATAAATTCCCATACTCACTTTCTATTTCTTTAACAAACAAATCTAAGCCAATCATGCTGTCAAATTGAAATTTCTTTAGCAAAAGTACAAAAAAGAAAAAGAAAAAAAAAACACACTCATCAAGGAGAGAGATGGGGGAAATAGAGAGAAGAGAGAGAATATTTGTGGATTGTTATTATTTATTTATTTATTTTTTTTTTTGAAAATATTTGTGGATTGTTATGTTTGTGTAAAGCAATGCATTTTGAATATTGAAAATTAGGTCTCTTTAACCTTTCCCCACATGTGTAAATTAAAGAAAGAAAGCAACATTAGTTGAACAGTGTATGTTGATGATTGTTAGATTAAAATATTAAGAAAAATATCAATATCTCAACTTTACAAAGAACCGTTAAAAATATTACTAAAAAAATCATGGCTAAATTATAAAAAATGCTCCTGAACTATGAAGTTTGTTTAAAAAATGTCCCTAAACTTTAAAAAGTTTAAAAAATACTCATGAACTTTAAAAAACGTTTCAATAATATCATTGTCGTTAATCTTTGGATTAAAACCATTAAAAACTTAAGTTTCATTAATACCCTTTAACTTTTAAAAGATTTTAAAAAACAATCTTATTAGAAAATATTTTTTTTTTCTTATCCCACCGTAAATTCTTCCTCCATGGAAATTAATGAGTTTTTCATGTATTCATACACTAGGAGTTTTTGTTCTCTTTCAACACATCACCTAGAGAGTTTGACTAGATTTTCGGCAATGGTATTTTTCGAAACATTTTTAACGATTTTAACGGTTTCCATCCAAAAATTAACGGCAAGAGTATTTTTGAAACGTTTTGTAAAGTTCAGGGGCATTTTTGAAACAAACCGTGAACTATAGGGTACTTTTTATAATTTAGTCATATTTTATTTCTTACTTGAGGTTCACCAATCCAACGCATTGGGTTGGAGCTGAGGCCAACTTCTTGTTTGTGAACACTCTGGTGCCACCAATCACTAAGCAATAGGTTGATTTCTTCATCATAATGGAATGGCTCTCTTTTTCCTTCTTCTGGATCTACTATTAGAGATCCATACAACCCTGCCGATCTCTGCATCCCCAAATGTCCATGATAGAAGAACGTCCCTGGCTGCAAAACGACTCGAGATTACATGGGGTTCCATCTCAAAACCAATTGACTATAAGAAAGAAAAAAAAAAGTGCATCTTCAATCTCTCACCTTATCGACTATGAATCGGTAAGTGAACGTTTCACCAGGGTTGATGGCACACTGTGAGATGGAAGCAGTGCCATCGGCCCATGGAGTTCCACGTTGCAGGATTCCATGCCAGTGGATGACGACACCTTCAGTGTGAAGCTTGTTAGTCAGCTCGACAACGACAGTATCGCCAGCGTTGGCTCTAATAGTCGGGCCGGGAAACTGACCATTGATCCCCATGACGATGTTTTCAACAGAGTCAGGGTTCCAAAACATGTACTCAACTTCCCATTTGTAGTGTCTAACTTTGGAATAACCCTCAGACAAAGTTCCAAACCCAGAGATGAAAACTAAGAAGATGACCAGAAAAGGCCTTGAAAACAATGGCTCTGCAGCTTTTCCCATCTCCAAGAGATGGAAGGATAATGGAAGAAAGAATAATAAGCAATTAGTAAAAGGGAAGGGGAAGCAAGTGGAATGGTGGGATATAGCACTAGAGTTTGGCTCCTTTTTATAATGAAAATTTTAGATTTTTAGACAGCCCTCTAGGTTAGGTGGGTGATCTTTTTCATTTGTTTAATTTCATTGTGTTTATATTTTTAAAAAGTTGATTTTTTTTTACCGTGGTAAAAATGAAAGAGATTAGACTTAGGGTGGTGTTTGGTTTAACTTTTCTAGTGTTTATTTATTTTTTTTTAAAAAAAATCATTTTGAAAATTTTTTTAGTATTTGGCAACCACTAAAAATGACTTATTAAAAAATTAGATTGAGAAATAAATCATTTTGAGAGAAACACTTGAAACCAACTTTTTTAAAATAGAGATTTTAAGTATACAATAACTTGTGTATAAAAACTACACACTTATGAAGAAATATAACAAAATATACAAGTGTTTAAATTCTAAACAATTTCTTATACAAAATGTTTTTTAAAGAATGCATTCTTAAAAAATATTTAAATTAAAATGTATTCCAAATGGACTCTTATAATAAAGACCTAATTGTTTGACTAATTAAGGGTATGTTCGATTTTACTTTTCAAGTGTTTAATTTTGAAGAAAAATCATTTTGAAAAAAATTCTAGTGTTTGACAACTACTAAACATGACTTATTTAAAAATGAGATTGAGAAATAAACCATTTTGAGGGAAACACGTGAAAACAAATTTTTAAAAAAAGAGTTTTTAAGTATATAATAAGGGTCATCTGTTTGGAATACATTTTAGTTTAAGTGTTTTTCAAGAATACATTTTTATACACAAGTTATTAAGAAACACTTGAAAGCAAATCTTTTAAAAAGAGTTTTTAAGTATATTCTAACTTGTGTATAAGACACTTACGGGGAAATATAACCAAATATATGAGTGTTTAAATTCTAAGCAATTTTTATACAAAATGTGAAAAAAAAAACATTCTTAAAAAACACTTAAACTAAAAGGTATTCCATACGGGTCTAAAATTATATTTAAGTTGGCTATAGGTACTATCCAAAGCTTCTATTTCTTTTATGTATTAATATATACTAATACAATTGTCACTCATATTAGTGAGTTAAATTGACCTTTTGCTATATATAACACTATTTATTAATATATTGGGGATCATTATTATTGTTTAAATTAGGGGAAAAAAAGTCTAACTTTGAAAAATATAACAACAAAATTGCCACAAAAGTGGAAAGTGAAATTGAAAGGTATAAGAAAAGAAAAATTGTATCATTTTTACTTTTTATTTCTTTTCTCACTGAAAAATCTGGGTCTATGTCATGCTACTACAGAGACTTTTTTTCTGGGTCTATGTCATGCTACTACAGAGACTTTTTTTTTTTTTTTTTTTTTTTTTTTTCCTAAGACTGTTTATTTTTATTGGATCAAAATTCGCTTATTTATTAAATTATAGTATAGATAAATTAATAGAAATAGACCCCGATTTTACTTTTTTTTTTTTTTTTTTTTTTTTAAGAACTCAATAAAAAAAATAAAGTTTATTTTTCATAACTTGCAATAAATTATGTTGCATTGTATCTCAAAATAAATAAATAAATTATGTTGTATTATCTTGCATTTAAATTTAAATTTAAGTGTAACATGAGCATAATTCAACTGATATAAGACTTGTACTGATGATTGAAGGTCAGTGATTCGAATTTCTCTACCCATATGCTATCAAAAGAAAAATTTTAATGTAAGTAACTTTGGGTCCTATTTGTTTAGGTTTCTATTTTTATAAAATTATTTGAGTTTCCTCACAAGTCACAATTATTCTATTTCCTTCTTATTCTTCTTATAATCATTCCAGAATGGCTATTCAATTTTTTTAATATATTTTGTTACTAAACTTTTTTTCAAGGTTTTTTTTTTCCATTTTCTACCTAACTTTTTTTTTTTTTTTTAAAAAAAGGGTGAAGTTTTAAAATGTATATTTTAATTATTCGAAAAAAAAACTATTATTTTGTCATTTAATATATATCTACTCACTCGACATTCACTTCCTAACTCTAGTACACATGTAGTCAACTAAAAAAAAAACCAATACACATGATACCCACATCAGTGTATTAAATATACCCATAAAGTTATGTTAATGATTTGTTAGAAACAAAATAAAGAGAAAAGAATAAAAATGATTTATAAAAAGTTTTATTGTTCAAGAGAGAATAAATCCTAAAGCTTTAATCACTAAATATGTATCAAAGTAAGATTTTCCTTTTTAAAAAATGATTTTAGTGTGAATTTATATAATAATAATAATATAAACAATACAATAATTTACGTGTGATACCCACATCAGTATATTAAATATACATACATAAAGTTACGTTAATGATTGGTTAGGAACAAAATAAAGATAAGAATCAAAATGATTTTTAAAAAATATTCACTTAATATCTACTAACTCGACATTCTCTCTTGAAAAAGAACTTTTTTTTTTATTTTTTTATTTTTTTATTTATTTATTATAACATCAACCTTTCATGCTAAACAAGCAACCACTCTAAAGCAAATATTAGGACAGGGAGACCAAAATCTATACACCCTATGGAGCGTCCTCCCTCCAAGCCAAACACACCAGCCAGATAGAAGCACTATCCCCTCACGGAAGAAGTGTGTATTGAGAGTTAAGCATATAACTAGTGGATGCTCTGGATTTTAGCTAGCTTTCCAAGTCTCTATCGTCTTGACTCCAAAACTTCGATCGCAGTATATTTGTAATAATAGACAATAAAATAATTGATTTATTATTTTTTTTAAAAAATAATAAAACGCGTCTTCTCTTTTTCTTTTTCCTTTTCTTTTTTTTTTTCTTTAATTTTCCTCTTATGGCAACCACTCAAAGTAGGCGGCTGACCTAAGCTAATAATATAATATATTTATATTATTATTATTATTTTTTTTTAGCATTCACATTCGTTTCTGATCACATGGAAAAAAGAATAAAACATTATTCCAATTTTCCAAAAAAAAAAGTCTGGTTTCTACCAGGGGCGGCTATCCTGTGGTTCCCAGCACAGTGCAAACACAATACTTTTTAAAATCATGGTCAAATATGATACATTACTTGTTCAATTATTCCCCACAGTTTTTTTTTTTTTTTTTTTTTTTTTTAATCATACTAGAATTAGGGCTCAAATCCCCAATAATTAAGATGTAATTATTTTTTATATTTTGGTGATTGATGGTTATGTTTTTTAGGATTTTAACCTTCAAATTCAATTATAGCCTCTTACCTATTAAAAAAGTTGTCAACCCCTGTCATGTAAATAGAAAATGTCTCTTATGTTGTTCAATATGATAATGGGTGTTGTAGTGGTAAAGATAGTTTGTGAAACTTAACCAAACAATAGAGATAGGCCTTTTATTTCAAAAAAAAAAAAAAAAAAAAAAAAAGAGATAGGCCTTAATTTTGACTTTTAAATTCATAGGACTAATTTAAAATTAAGCCAAAACTATAGACTACCAGATCGTAACTATGTCAAAAGTCTTCAATATTTAAGACATGATTATAATTTTTTTTTTGTTACTATAACATAATTTGACTTAGCTATTTCATTTAGGTCTTGCTCAATGTTTAGTTCTTTAACTAATTTTATAATAAACTCTTTTAGGACAAAACACGTTTCTGGTGGGTGGTTGGTAACTCAATGGTATTTGCAATAGTTAGGATCATTGAGGTCCCGTTTGGTTCCTGATCCGTTTTCTTTTTTATGTTTTTGAAAATAAAAAATACAAGGGAAACCATGAAAACGTGTTTGGTATACCTATTTTCAAAAACAATTTTCGAAAACAACTCAAGAAATGACATGTTTTCAAAAACAATAAAATGTGTTGTTTTCATTGTTTTCCAATTTTGTTTTCAAAATAATGGAAACACGAGATACAACTTTAAAAACACATGATACATCTTTCTTTTCATCGAACAATGTTGTATTATCTACAAACAACATTTTTTATTTTTGATATCCAAATTCTCTTCGACTCTAAAGGGAAAAAATACAAAATTACTGTTGTGTAAATAGTGTGTTTGATTGATAATGATGTTTTGGTTGTTATTTTTACTTTTTACATAATTCTACCTATTTTGATATACTCCTCCACTTTACAAATCAAAAGTTTCATATAATACAACTATATGGTATATCTTTTTTTTTCTTATAATTTCAATTCCAACAATTTTTTTTTTTGAAGAATCAATTTCAAAATTATTGATTTATAACTTTCTAAAAATGAATAAAAGTCAAGTAGAAAAATAATTATATTAAATTAATTTTTTCTAAAAAAAATTAATTTTACCAAGCATATATTAATATTTTCATGCATTTTCAAATTCATAACCAAACACAGTTTTCAAATTTTGAATTCAAATTTAAAAATTTTTAAATTGGAACCAAACATGTTTTTAGATATAATGGATATAATAAATTTGTTTTCATTTTCTACTGAATTCTTTATTTTCAAAAACAATTTTCAAATCACTGAACCAAAAGAGGCCTAATTTTTCCTATCTTTTCCAAATATTTTCACGCAGGAAGTTCAATCAATTGCATTTCTCATAGTTGTTGCCACATATTAAGCATGTGGGAAATAAGAAAGGGAGATTTTTTTTTTAATTGTCGTCTTTCCTTGAGTGTTATGGGACACTTCTCACTTCTTTGGCATTTATCAATATCTTCTTGTTCTTACGTTTTGAAGACAAATTGAGAAAAGCTGTATTGATGACGAAAGATTCTTCTGAAGTAGTTGTCTTGACATTTTCACTTTCTTTTTTTTAAATAAGGATTTGAAAGAAAAAACATTATCTTCTCGACTAACAATACTTAGCTCCACATATCATGGGCTAAAGTTGCTAGTTCTTTAGCTAATTTTATAATAAACTCTTTTAGGACAAAACACGTTTCTAGTAGGTGGTTGGTAACTCAGTGGTATTTGCAATAGTTAAAATCATTGATTTTTTCCTATCTTTTCCAAATGTTTCCACGCAGGAAGTTCAATCAATTGCATTTCTCATAGTTGTTGCAACATATTAAACATATGGGAAATAAGAAAAGGAAGATTTTTTTTTTAATTGTCGTCTTTCCTTGAAAGTTATGGGACACTTCTCACTTCTTTGGCATTTATCAATATCTTCTTGTTCTTACGTTTTGAAGACAAATTGAGAAAAGCTGTATTGATGACGATAGATTCTTCTGAAGTTGCCTTGACATTTTCACTTTCTTTTTTCTTAAAAAAAAAAGGATTTGAAAAAAAAAAAAAAAACTTATCTTCTCGACTAACAATACTCAGCTCCACATATCATGGGCTCAAGTTGCTAGTTCTTCAAAGGGTGAGATTTTATACTTTGGTGGATATAGAGTACACCTTAATGCATGCCTTGAATGCACATCTCAATAACAGATAGCTTAGCGAGTTATCTTTACTAAGGAGACTTAAGACTCTCTATTAGTTAACGTAATCAACATCAAGTTCACCTTTATATTGTCTAGCATTGGTGAACTCAAACATGTTGATGATTCTTCTTGTGCTAAAAAAGCAATTTAGAATTCTCCTTTCAAACTGCTCCCAACTATCAATAAACTCAAGTTGATCTTCAATTAGTGTACAAATCAAAAGCAATCCTTTTTAGCATATGAACAACCTATTTGACAAGTAGATCTTTTCTTGTACCAACATTTTCACATGTTTTGATGAGAAAAACATATCAAAAGCAATTAGTGTACAAATCAAAAGCAATCCTTTTTAGGATTTCCCTTTTCATGAAATTGCTTAAGTTTTAGTGGTTGATGTACAATTGACACATTCTCAAACTATCACACTTTTATCTTGTTATATAGTTTGGAATGCGATAGAATACTTTTAAAAAGGTCCAACATATATTTGCACTCTAAATGGAATTTGTTAGGAAAATAGTGAAACAATAATTTTTGTGGTTGATTTCTTGTACGATAGTTTCTCTTTGTCGTTATCTTTGAGAACATTTGTCTAGCTTGATTAAAAAATATCTTGGCTCTCAATTTTGTTCTTGAGAAAGACAATTTGAGAATCTCTTTGACCAATGATATTGATCTGTCTCTGCAACTATGCAATCTTTTCTTTGATAAAGTGTTAGCATTAGTCATTCATGACAAATACCAGGTTCAAATTCAAATGCAATAAAGGGTTATCTTTATCAATGATCTCATCTCGAGTAGTTTCTTTTAGTGGCTTCATTGATTTTCTTGGAACAATACAATAAGTTTGATTTTCTTGGGGTTGAAGTTCTCTAAAACGATTATGGATAGCAAGAGTTATTATGTGACAACGATCTTTGAAGAAGTCTTCTTGGGTGTCATCTCACTTTTTCTTAGTTAAAATTTTATTCTTGAAAGAAACATATCATGAGAAGTAGTGATCGCATGAGATTTCTATGAAATATAATTGGTTGAATTTGGGAACTGTACAATCTCTTAACAACAGTAGTTTTTTAAGGTAGCCAACGAGAGCATAACTCAACTAATTGTAAAAAATGACCTTGTTAAAGTGCAAAATTAAAAAAATAACAAACAACCACAAAATTGTAAAAGTAACCTTATTGAAATCTAATTTTTATATATAAAAAAAGAGTATAATCATTGGAATTTTATTGACACCTATGCTATTTTGACTTAAATATTAGATTCAATTATAAAAAATACCCATAACCTTTGGATTAAGTTTTGACTATGCTTCTAGACTTGGAAAAGTTTCATTTTAATCTTTGAAATTTGAAAATATTAAAAAAATAATAATCGTTGAAGAGATTTTCTGTTAAAATGAATGACGAAAATTGATATAGTAATTGATTGTGTAAGATTGAGAAGACATAACATTATTTACAACTCAATTTCAACTATTAAAGATCATTGTTATAATTCGTAGATATCATTTACAACATCATTCACAAAACAATTTTTACACATCATGTCAATTTACATGAATGATATTGTAAAATATGATATCATGCACGCCTTCCAATTTTTACATGTTAAGTTGCTGTGTCAATTTTCATTCATTATTTTAATGAAAAATTTTGAGAATATATATTTTGAAATAATTTTAAAATTCAATGGTTGTAATGAAACTTTTCAGAATCAAGAGTGTTTGGATAAAATTATACCTCACAAAATATACCAACGGTCCATGGAAGGTTAGAAAAAGGGGCTGGCACAATGTTGAAGGTGAGGCCGATTTGATTTTGGATTTGAGTACTCCACGTTGAAAAGATAAGTGAAGACCTCACAATTTATTAAATACATGGGTAACTTCACTTACTGCCAGTTGATTTTGAGATGAAACCCCATATTATCTAATACGATATTATTGTAAAGAAAATAAAATGGAATCCGATCCAAGAATGGTGGATCCAAAAAGGCACCATCTTGAGGCCTCACAAGTCAAAGCGAGCTTAGCTCAGCAGTAATTGACATGACATGTACTCTCGACCGAAAGGTCATAGGTTCGAAGCCCCCCACCCCACCCCAAATGTTGATGTACTAAAAAAAAAAAAAAAATCTTTGAGGCCTCACAAGTCACAATCCATAATAAATTTACCTGGAAAAGAAAAATATCTGGCTCACAATATAATTCCATACCATACATATTCTTTTTTTTTTTTTTTTTTTTTGAGTTACCACACATTCTTTTTTTATTATTAGAAACATCTCTTTGGCCAACATAATTCACGTGGAGTTTTAAGCAAGATATACCCCACAATTTGATTTTGGGACCCAATAAAATCCTTATCTAGACATGAGTGGTTACAAGAAATCCAATGAAATATATATATATATATATATATATAGTAGATTATCCAAACACTTTTTCTAAATTTTACACATTATACCAAATATCTTTAAACTTTCGGGTAAATTTGAATGATGTGTTTAGACTATGAAAATTTTCATTCTTACTTCTTAACTTTGAAATTTGTTTCGAAAGATATCCTCATGTTAAAATATATGAAGAAACTTTATGTGACAGTTAATGTGTAAAAATATGAAGGTGTATATGACATTATTTAGAACTATATTTATATATATCTATATCTATAATATATATAAAAGTACGAATGTGGAAGAAACTTATTTTGGACAATATTATCCTTTAGTTTTCATTAAACACCTAATGTCTTAATTTAGTATAATATGTGGCTATTAATAAATTGTGTCATTATGAATTAGAATTAAAATAATTTAATATTAATTAATGGATAATAATTTTTAAGGAAAATGGATGCATGTGCCTTTTTGTTTTATAGGTATGCTTCTTTGAATTAGTGACTTTTAGAGTGGCTTTTGGTTTTAATGACAAGTTCATTAACTTTCTTTTATTTTTTTAAATTTATTTATTATCATTTAATTATATTTTAGAGAAGTGTTCAAAGGTTTCAGAATTTTAAAAGGTTTTATAATCATTTCATTTCCTACCACTATAAAAGGCTCTCTCCCACTCTTTTTAAGCAACAATTTAGGAGATCATTTTTTTATTCTTCTTATTTTCTATGATATGATTTTCTCTCTCAAGATTTAAAAATTTTTTTTTTTACGTTTCTTTAAATATGCAATAAAGCACTAACAATTCTAATTTTTTCAAATAGTGTTGTTTAGCAAAGTCCATCATTGGTGAAAGGTAAGTTTGTTCTTTTAAATAATTATACAATATATATACACCATGATTTTTCTTCTTCACAATTATTTTGTTTATAAAATTTTGAAGATCCGCCATACTTAAAATTTACATATTTTATTTTTAGTTATATTATGTTTTTTCATCTCTATTTTGTAGGTAGCAAATGCTAAAACTTTTACAAAACATTGAAAAATATAAATATATAAATCAATTTTAATTTTTACTTAAATTTATTTGTTTTAGAAAACTTTCTTTAAAAATAGCATAAATATAATATTTATTCTAAAGTGACACCTTTTCATTTTTTTCTTCAAATATAGCCTAAGTGTGGATTTCTTATTTTCTTTAAAACACAATCTTTTAAAAATCATGGTTTTTCATTTTCTCACATTTAATGTTCTTACAATATATATATGAATAATCATCATTTAATGTTGTTGCTTTAGTTTTCTTATATTGTCCTCTATAGTTGCTACCAGAAGTTTTCTTAGATTGTCATCTATAGTTGTTACCTTCTGGTTTATCTAAAAAAAAAAGTGTAAACTTTCTCAAAAAAGGAAAAAAGGAACAAAATTACTCCAAATTTCCAATTAGAAAGCATTTAAAGCATAAGTGAACACAATGACATGTAAAACCAATATTTAATGTGCTTATTAAAGGAGAACCGTTTTAAATATGCACAAAGGAATTAAAAAAGAAACAAAATTGGAGTCTCCTCTTCTCCCTCCATTTGATTTTCCCTATATGTACCGATTTTTCCATTAGCACACTGGTGGATCGAACTTCGAAGCGGTTGGGTTCGAATCAACCAACCAGAAAAAACAAAATTTGAAGGATTAGATTTTCGTTAATATTTATCTCACGTCCAGTTCAATCCAATAGACTTTTAGTGAGCCGATTTCTTCAACGCGTGAATTTTGGAGCAAACATTACAGACTCATTTAAGCGGCTTGAAACAAGAATTTTTTCTCTTCTCTCACTATGGTTTGTGATAGATTTTCTGATTTGGATTTTTTTCTTCGAATTCTTTGCTTTGGAAAATTACGTTGAGATTTTGTGTATATTCTATTATAATTGGTTACAATTTTATACTTTCATTTTATTTAATAGGTTATACAGTTGTATGTGTGAAATTAAGAGTTCAAATAACACAAACATTTATTTTGTGGTATCTTTCTATCTACTTCTTTAAGATCTAATTGAGTGCAATGGGAGGATGGGAGTGTCTTCTCAAAAAATGGGAGGATGAGAGGGAAAGAAAAGAGAAAGAAGAAAAATAAATATCTTATCTTTTTAATATTTTGCCAATAAATTTATGTATGTATGGTATATAGTTTTAATTTGGTTCTTATCGTTTCAAAAATATTCATTTAGTCCCTACCGTATAGGTTTAATTTAAGTTTGGTTCCTAAAGTTTTAAAAGTTTTCAATTCAGTCAGTTAAACCTCATAAATCATTCATGTCTTTATAGTACAATTTTTTACCTCATAAAGGTATAGTATTGGTACAATATTTTTTTTAATATTGGTATAGTAATTTTTTTTTACCATATTGGTCCATATTTTATGAAAAAAGTTGTCAATTTATTGTTTTTTTAAAACTGTACCGAAAATTTTTTCAAAAAAAAAAAAAAAAAAAAACTGTACCGAAAAAACCTTAATTCATATATTTTATGAAATTGAAATTGAAAGCATTTAAATTATTTTATTGAAATTGAAAGTTTTTTTTTTTTTTGATCATCAGAACCTTACATCAAGCCAAAAACGGGCCGCCTAGAAACCAATACAAGGAAAATCAGATATAAGCCCCACCCTCCACACACGGAGGAGCTACTACAAAATAAGCCAACAACACCACCCCTTACAGCACTCGTCCCCACACGAAGGCAAGCTCCGATCCATGCAAACAACCATATGACTTTATCCACGATCCAGGTAGCCACCAAGCTCCTCCCTCGCTTCCGCCCCAAGTCATCCTAACAGGACGTCATACCAAACCACTCCAGGACGGGACCTATTTCACCATGTAGAACCTGCCACCAAAATGACCATCAAAGCATCTAAACATAAAACGAAACAGAGATAAAGTACTGCCAACGCAAGACAAACTCAATCCCATCCTCTAAAACTACCCTACACCTTAACCTAAAACACCGCCCTGGTAATAGCTGGCCAAGCATCTCGTGCTAGCATTTAACATTCCCAAAGCCGAGAGCTACATATGTTAGTCCCTACACCTGTGCGAAGCAATTGAAAGCAAACATAAAAGAGACAAGTCAAAACTTCCCAAGGACAACTCGCGCATGAGAGAAAAGCCTCACCTAAAGCAAACCCCTACTAGACCAGAATTAATTTATAGAACCCTCCACCCATCTCCACCCATCTTCCCCCTACACTGGAAACAAAGCCCCATATGGAAAATAAAACAGCCAAACTAGGATGTTATCCCCTAACATAGGGCCAGGTAAAAGGCCATACTCCTTTTCTTTTTCCTTACCATTTCTTTTCCTTTTCCCTTTTCCTCTCACTTTCCTCCTTTCCTTTTCCTACTACCCTTTTTTATTTTTATTTTCCTTTTTTTTTCACCCAACCTAGGCTTTATTTACAGGGTACTAGCTTTCACACTACAGTGCAGGGACCCATACCCAAAGAAATCCTTGGACGGCCTAACTGATCCCACTGGAGGTAGCTCTTGTTACCCCTAAAACCCTACCTATAAACCCCTCTACCACCAACCCTAGGCAGGCTGCACATACTAGAAAGCAAGAGATATATTCCACACACAACCTTGATTCTATCGGAATGACAATAGACGAAATTGAAAGCATTTAAATTATTTTATTGAAATTGATTATAATATTTAATTTCTTTTCTTTTGTGAAACAATCACAACATTATTCAACTTTTTAAAAAAAATCATTATAAATTATAATAACACAAAAAGAAGTATTATGTGCAACGCACGTACGAAAGACTAGTATGTATATATATATGTATATATATATATATATATATATATATATATATATATATAAAGATTAAAATTTTTGTTGCCATGTATTTCATCTACAAAGATATTGCTAAAATCATTTACATAATCAATTTTTACATAGCAATACACTACGCATGTCAATTTATGTAAATAATGTTGTAAAGAGATGTCACAAACATGTTCCAATTTTTACATATTAGTTGTTAATTGTGTATGTTTCCATTTTTTTTTTTTTTACGAAAAAACTCTCCATAGTATTTTCTTTAACAAATTTTCAAGTTCAAAGGTAAAATTGAAACTGTACAAATTCTTGGGGCAGAACTAAAAATAGTTAGGATTTGATGTCATCATGAATTGAACTCATTCCCTTTCAATCCCTTTATTTTTTTTTAGGTCCCTTATTAACTAAACCCATAACAAATACTAGTTATTATATTCTTATTTTTTATTTCTTGTTTTGTTCGTTGTAGTCTTGGTATTTTGTCTAGCTTATTGTATCTTTCTTTTCATTTTTCAAATTTAGAGGTGGGTTTACTTTTTTCAAAGAGTCTAAATTTTTATTTTCAAAATGGAGTTCAAGGAAGAGCTCATCATATATTACAAGTATTCCATATTGGTATTCTTTTTAAAAATAATATACATAAAAAGTGAAAAAAAAAAAAAAAAAACTCATTTGGAATGATTTTCTAAGTGTTTTAAAAAATGTTTGCAAGTAAAAAAAGAACACTTAAAAAGCCCTTTTAAACCGATACAAAATTACAATAAAAAAAGAAGAGAATGTAAGAGAAAAATACAAAAAAGAAAAAAAAACAAATAATAATAATTACACGACGATAAGGACAATAAATACAAACAAATTGCAAAAAGAATACCTAATACAAAACTGGACCCTAATTTGAAATCCTTTTCTTCTAAAAATCCAAGAGGAACCCTTCATGAACAGTTGAAGGACGCACATGGATAGGGTTAACAGAGGTCTCGTCTCCGGTCGAAGATTATTTTAGGTACGGTGGTCCTTCAGGTTTGAGTTTAGTTACGTCGTCACGAGACACTATACGATGCAACATATATGGATACAGTGACGTGTCATTTTTTTAAAATCTAAGATATGAACAAGGATATGTCACAGACACGTTTAGTAAAATATACATTTTTTTTAGAAAATATATATCATTTTTATACAAGAAAGAAATTCAAAATCAATAAGTTTATGTATTTATACGCTTAAAAAATGAGTTTAATGTATTTCACTCTTAAAAGTTTATTGTTTTTATCATTTAGTATTGTGTCTATTTTAGTATACTTAACAAGTATATATATGGACATATATTTGATAGAAATAAAGAAGAAGCCCAACAACATCACCAAATCAATTCTCCATCAACAACTGTGTAGCCGTTGGACAAATACAAAATCACGGCCTTGATTTAAGTTGCCTTCCCTTCTTGGCTGTCAATTCTACTTTTGGAAATAAATCACCATCGTGATTATAGGCTACCTGTCACGACCCGGGCAAAAATTTTGGTATCGAAATTTACCCTGTGACACTACCCACCATTGCAGCTTATTTCCTAGTACATAAAACTCCTTTTAATTTCTTTCCTTCTTGTGGGTAAAATTGTTGAGTTTGAAAACTAAGAGACCTAAATGATACTAGTATCATTCTTCTCGAGACTATTTTTTTAAAGTTCAACAATAAGCGGAGGGTGGGAGGTTCGAACCTATGACCTCTTGGGCTGAGGGTACATGATTTATGTCAATTGAGTTATGTTTATTTTGACATTCTTCTCGAGACTCAAATAGCTAAGATTGGAAAATGTAAAATCACCAATCCGTCCAAAAATTTAAGTTAATAAGTTGCAATAAATTTAATTATATCAATACTTTAATCGAAACAAAAAGGTTCGTCATAATCTATTTTTAAGATCCTGGGTTAATCACGGTGGAATCGAGAGTTCTTAGTGTGTCTTATTGCCATTTTTCTTTCTTTTAGTTCAACAACATTTAAGTGGAAGGATTCCAACCCATGACCTTTTGCCATTGGTAGCTAAATTTCTTCATTGTTTTGTTGTTTTTGTTTTGGGTATCTACAAGAATGGGCTGAAATCAACCTATATATTTCACTTTTGTCCAAAAAAATTAAAATTTTCATTTCAGTCCAGCCCGTTTTAATTAATTGTAACCCATTTACCATTTTGACCCTCTGATATTCAAAATAAAAAAAAATAAAAAAAAAAAAAGACAAAAGGAAAAAAACCTTAATTGCCCTTATTTAATTATATAATTATAATAAATATTTTTTTTGTAGCATTCCAGCCGCTAGAATTCGAATTAACTTCATATTTGGAATCTTTTTTTTTCCATTGTTGCATGCCTATTTTTGGAATTCTGAAACCCACCCACCTGTTTTTGGAATTATTAAATTCATTATTTCATTCTTATGTATTTGGTAACAAGCAAATTCCATTTTCATGTTTAATGTTATAATATTTTTCATTATTTGAAATTTCGTGTCGTCCCAAAATGGGATTTATTTCCATCTTTCACTATTTTGCAGTCCCATTGTCGTGTGTCTTTTCCATTTTTCAACCAAAAATTTGAAATTTGAAATTTTCCCTTTGTCATCATTTTGCTACCAGTTTCAATCTATTTTTCATTCAAAACTTAGTATTTGTCTAATAACGGCTGCTCTGTTTTGTCGGATTTCTTTTGGTCACGGTAGCCCCACACACGCACACGTATATATTTCATTCGATTATATATGCTACTTACAAACATGTATATGAAATTCGTTCATATCCAAAAGAAAAAACGAATTTCATACCCGTTTGTATGTGGTATATATTGGTACAGAATTATTATGCATGTGTTATAATTGTGAATAAATGAATTTCATACGTGCTTATAAGTGGTATATATCGGTACAGTATTATAATGTATGTGTTAGAATTATGAATAAACGAATTTCATACTCCATATGAAATAACTATGCTAGTGAGAATTTATCTAAAAAACTAAAATTTGAGGCAGACAAAACTAATTACGGAGAAGTTTCAAAATTCATACCGGGTATTTAAAAATTCATACCCGGTATTTAGAAATCCATACCAGGTATTTAAAAATTCATACCCGGTATTTAGAAATCCATACCGGGTATTTAACGGGGAAACGTAGAAGATGAGTCAAAAAGAGAATTTATCTAAAAAACTAAAATTTGAGGCAGACAAAACTAATTACGGAGAAGTTTCAAAATTCATACCGGGTATTTAAAAATCCATACCCGGTATTTAGAAATCCATATCGGGTATTTAACGGGGAAACGTAGAAGATGCGTCAAAAAGAGAATTTATCTAAAAAACTAAAATTTTAGGCAAACAAAACTAATTACGGAGAAGTTTCAAAATTCATACCGGGTATTTAAAAATTCATACCCGGTATTTAGAAATCCATATCGGGTATTTAACAGGGAAACATAGAAGATGCAGAAATAAAGATTTCAAAAAGAAAATCAGTCGCAAAAAAAAAATGGGGTATTTTTCCAGTAAACTAGATGCAAAAAAACCTAGACCTATACGGAAGAAAGAAAAAAAATAATAATAAATAAAAAACTCAAACCCACACAAAAAAAAACTAGATGAACAGGGAAGAGCAAACAAATTCGACCTAGAATTCCAACGCCGGTTTTTTTCCTTCATCTTCTTCGACCCAACAAACATTGCAAACAATCCGACCCCAAAAACAACCAGAGCAGTTCTGACGAGGAACATATCTGTCAAAGAGTTTCCATTGCATTCTGTAAACAAATCAATCGAAAAACAAGAAAACGACGTTTGAATTTCTGTACAAAATTTACCTAAGGCTTCAATTATAAGCTCCACCGTATGACTTTGGTCTGACCTATGTGAAAGATCATTGAAATATTTTGGCCAAAAGGAAAAAAATAAAGAAAATAATATTAATAATGATAACTAAAACTTAAAATGGAAATCCATACAAAATTAAGGGGAAAATCAAACATTAATTGTAAATTTGGAATCTGATCCGATTTTAGGATAAAAAAAATAAATTCAAAATATTTTTTTAATTTAATGTTTATATTTAGTTTAAAATATAATATTAAATTAAATTTGATTTCATTCATTAATGTGAGGGTATTTTGGTAAGAGAAATAAACTAATTAATTGATACCAATAATAATTATATTAATTATTGACATTTTTGAAATCTGGTAAAACCCATCTGCTATAATTTATGTTTTGTTTTTGACCATTTTTGTTATATTCATTAAATTAGCAATCAATCCAAAAGTTTCAGCTTATTGGTTAGAGTAAAGAGTAAATTTAAGGGAATTCGTTCGGAATGACAAAAAAATTGGTCAATTTGAAAAATAGACAAAGAAAAAACGACTGAACTATAGTCTTTTCGTGCAATGCACGTGACTATTTTTACCAAAATTACCAATTTTACCCCTACACTGAAATCAATGACTTTATGCATTTTTTTCGAAAATAAGGTGTATTTAAAAACAACATTCTCTCCAAATCAGAGTCATCTCCTATTTTTTTTTTTTCAATGAAGGTGTATCTAAAAAAAATCTCTCTCATAATCTTATCTAAACAACTCCTTCTTGTGATTACGACCATTCGGCCCGCGGGCGCGGGCTGAGTTTGGCCACCTCCCTTCGATCCCTGATGTCCCCGACCGTCCCGGTTTCACCTGGTTCGTCCCGAAGCACCTCCGAATTCTTAAAGACCCTAGGAGGATGAGGTTGGCCTCGACCCATTGACGAGGCCGACCAGGACCAAAGACCCGGAGATCATTTGAAATCTGGCGTCAACGAAAACCCTAAGGGGAAGTCTATAAAAAGGGAGGCCGCACACGCATTCAGGTATGCAAACATTAAACCCTAAATACATTCTACGTGCTTTTCGGCCAAGGCTAACTTAAGCATCGGAGTGTGTGTGGTCTACACCACACCGGTGTGCAGCGTTTGCTCGTCTTGCAGGTCACGTCTTTCCCGCTATCTTATAAATTTACTGTTGATCGTCACGTAGAGCGAAGGGCAAATACCTAAGCAAAATTTGACCATCAACAATAAATTTATGATAATATAGATTAAGTTATGACTATAGGTCCAAGCTATGGTGTAAATACAAGATATTTTTGTTTATTTTTCTTCCATTGCAGAGATTCCTATCACCCAATTTTCTAAATAATATGTTGAAAATTTTATATATTCAACTAAATGGGTTGCTCCCATAAAAGGTATTTGTGTTTATCTGCCTTCCATATGGTAGAAAGTCATATCGTCCAATTTTCTGAATAATTTGTTGTAAAAAATTAACAATTACAGATCATCATGATAGAATATGAAAATTTTGATGTTATCCGAACGAATAGATGTGTTTTGGACATTAAATTTATGGTAGAAATTTATTCCTTCATTTTGGGAATTTGGAAATCAAATTGGTTTCTTTTATTGTAAATCCCATACTCTATTAAAATACAGCGTAATTCCAGTATATCGGTTATATTTTTAGTCGAGGGTATTTTTGTAACTTAATAATTCATATTTATTAATTGATAAATTTGGGAGGACCATTTATTCAAAAAAAAAAAAAGTCGATTTGTCATCCTCCAAATGAGGCTTTAAATATGGTCATTTTTGTTGTTATCTCTAAATTTAATAAGGTTGCTCGCACATATAGCAAAACCAACTAAAATAATAGCAAAATTGGCAACATATTAACGTATTTGCAAAAATAGCAAAATTTAACATTGATGCCATCTAAATTACTAAAAAGCTCATCTGACATCATTACCCAACCCATCTAGTCCGTTTTTTTTTTTTCATTCTTCTCTCGTTTCTAGCAAGTTTATCATTGATAGATTCTATCAGTGATATAATTTTATCATTGATAGATTCTATCAGTTATTTATGCGTTTTGTTTGGAATTTGCTATTGTTTTCCGTCACGGATAGTTTTAGTAAGGTGATTGGTTGTAGTTGTTCAAATTAAGTGATAAAAGATTTCCATTAGTGACTGATAGATTTCTATCAATGATATAAAACCTTCTATCAATGAGTGATAGAAAACTATATTTCCATCAGAGATATAAATCTTCTATAAGTGATAGAAATAATTATTTCTATCACTGATAGAAAATTATCATTTTTGTTTCTAAAACTTATGTTACTGATTTTGTTTTTATAGATGTCGAACCAAAACAACATGGAAATTGAATCGGAAGAAAAGAAAAACACAAAGCGGAAGTTGAAATTTAAAGAAGAGGAGACCTCAACAAAACAAAAAAAAAAAAAGAAAAAGAAAAAGAAAAAGAAAAAACAAAAGATGTGTACAAAATTATCACGTAATCAAATACACTATTGGTTTCTATCAAATACACTATTGATTTCTATTAGCAATAAATTTCTAATAATGATAGAAATATATCACTGGAATTCTATCACTGTGATTCTATCAACAACGATAGATTTCTATTAGTGGTAGAAATCTATCACCGATAAAAATGAAAACAGGGGCAAAATACGAATTAAAAAAATCGATTTTAAAATTTTTCTATATTTGTAATTTTTAATAAACTTGCTATTTCTACAATTAACCATTAGAATTTAGCAACTCATTACAATTTTCCTTTAATAATATCAATATTCTAACACTATCCTCACTTGTGGACATGTAAATTTGTAGAAGGCCCAATAAATGAAAATCAATTTTAAAATTGGAGAGGAAATGAATTTATGGGTTCGAACATAAGACCTCATGCTTTTGATACTATGAAAAATTACGAATCAACCCAAAAGCTAACATATGGACAATATAAATATATTTTTCATTTGAAAATTGTAGTGATGGAAAGAATTAAGACATGTATATTAATAAAATTCCGTTTGATAACCATTTGGTTTTTGGTTTTTTGTTTTTAAAAATTAAAGCTCATAAACCGTACTACTTCCATTCGCTAAATTTTTCTTTGTTTTGTTATCTATTTAATTTTGCATGTTTTAAAAAACCAAGTTAAAAAACCAAGTCAAGTTTTTTAAAATTGAAAAAAGTAGGTCTCATTTGATAACCATTTGATTTTTAAAAATTAAGTTTATAAACACTTTATCCACCAATAACTATCTGCTTGGTTTTGTTATATATCCATGCATGTTTTAAAAAACCAAGTCAAGTTTTGAAAAGTAAAAAAAATAGTTTCAAAAACTTGTTTTGATTTTGGAATTTAGCTAGGAATTCACATGTTTTAAAAAACCAAGTCAAGTTTTGAAAACTAAAAAAAATAGTTTCAAAAACTTGTTTTGATTTTGGAATTTAGCTAGAAATTCAAATGTGTTGTTCACAAAGATGAAAATCATAGTAACAAAATGGAGAGAAAACAAACAAGTAAAAAACCAAATGAGTTATCATACATCCTTCTACCATATGGACCCTCTTATTTTTTTTATTTTATTTTTTTTTTTTTTGAGTATATCAACATTTGGGGGTGGGGGGATTTGAACCTCTGACCTCATGGTCGAGAGTCCATGCCAATTACCGCTGAGCTAAGCTCACTTTGACAATATGGCCCCTTTGATTTGAAACAAACGAACAAAAAAAATATATACGGGACATTTTTATATACGGATATTTAAGAAAGTACACATGTTGGGAAAAAGAAAAATATCTGGCTCAATATAATTATTAATTCATAATCTTTTTTTATTATTAGGAAAAATCTCTTTGGCAAGCAAGCACCAACATTGAATTCACGTGGAGTTTTAAACAAGATACCCCACAATTTGATTTTGGGACCCAATAAATCCTTATCTACATGAGTGGTTACAAGAAATCCCATGAAAATATATATATATATATATAGTAGATTATCCAAACACTTTTTCTAAATTTTACGCACTAAAATTATACCAAATATCTTTAAACTTTTGGGTAAATTTGAATGATGTGTTCAGACTTCGAAAATTTTCATTCTTATTCTTGAACTATGAAATTTGTTTCAAAAAATACCCTCACGTTAACATATATGAAGAAACTTTATGTGACAACTAATGTGTAAAAATATGAAGGTGTATATGACATTATTTAGAACTATATATAGAAAGATTAAAATCATTGTTGCCATGTATTTCATCTACATAGATATTGTTCAAATCATTTACATAATCAATTCTTACACATTGTCATATCCTACCATGTCAATTTACGCAAATGATATTGTAAGTGGTGTCACATACATGTTCCAAATTTTACATATTAGTTGTGTCAGTTTCCATATTTCTCTTTTACGAAAAAACTCTCTCCATAGTTTTTTTTTTAACAAATTTTCAAACTTTTCAAATTCTTGGGACACAATTGAAACCCTATTCCAAAGTTCAAGAGTGTTTTGTATAATTTAACCAATTTTATATATTAGGGGTGAAGAAAACCGAACCTAACCGAGTCGACTCGGTTCTCAACTTTTACTTAAATAGAGATTTTAGGGTTACTCAGCCAACTCGGTCGCCTCTTTTCCTCCCCCTCTCTCTCAATCTCTCTTTCCCTCGTTTACTCAGTCGCGTCTCATCCACCACGAATGTTGTCTCCCCCTCTCTCTCAGTCTCTCACGAACGTCGTCTCCCCCTCTATCTCAATCTCTCATGAACGTCTCGTCTCCCCCTCTCTCTCAGTCTCTCACGAACAATGTCGTCCCCCACAAACGGCGTCTCAGCCTCTCTTTCAATCAAGAAGAGATGGTGTATTTGATGACTGTGCGGCTGTATGGTGTGTGCCCACCCAAATTTATATGTGTCCTAAATTTAAATTGAAGTACAAAAATGAAAAACCTCAAATGATGCTACATGTCTTCATTGTAGCCATTTTGATCAGGTGGTTATGATCAAGTAAGCTTAACCGGAACAAATTAGGTTATAGGCAATTGAGCTCAAGATCAAATAAGTCCAAAAACTCGTTAAATGATAATTTGGCTTAAAACCAACAAATTCCAAAAGGATTAGGTCAAAAGCCAACCAACACAAGCCCAAGCAACACTTAAAACTCTATAAATAGAAGAGTTATCCATCATTCGAAGGGCTTAAAATATTTATAATCCTGAGAATTCAGAGAAAATTATCAAAAGACTGAAGATTCTCTAAAGATTTTTTTTTTGGAAGACTTTGAAGATCACAAAATTCTTTGAAATTTTTTTGAAAATCCAAGACCTTGAAGATCAACTTCAAAAATAAATTATTATTATTATTTGAAGAATTGAAGACCTCAATACATCAAGAGAAATTTTGGTAGATAGACTGTTTTATATACATATTTTCATAAATGTCCATAGTTTTGTAGATTTCCAAGATTAGATTTCCAACATTTTTTCCTTACCATTTTACCCTTATTGTCCTATTTTATAAGATTTTATAAGATATTATCTTAACTAAATCCTTACTATTTTGAAAATATGATTCTTGAGATTTGATTTGTTCCCATAATGATTCCAACGTATTTTCTCTTTATTTCATTTGACAATATTCATCGTTCTCTTGTTTGGTAATTTTCGGTTGATCCATTTTTTTCTCTTTTTTTTCTTTAATTTTCGGTTGATCGTTTTTTTTTTCTCTTTTTTTTCCTTCTTTTTCGATTTATTCCTTCACGTTTTTTTCTTCAGCAGTTTTCTATTTTCTTCATTAACCGAACAAAAGCTAATCGATTTTTTTCTTCTCGTCAGCAGTATATATAATATATTCTTCGGAATATCTAAAAAATGTGTATATATTTCGATTAATATTCATTTTACTGACATAACTTTTTCGGTTATTATATATATATATATATATATATATATATATATATATATATATATATATATATATATATATATATATATATATATATATATATATTCCCAGTAATATACCGTTTATAATATATGCATATATTGCATTGATTATTATATATTCGGGTTAATATTCAATATATAATAGTTTAGTATATATGTTCCATAGTCTACGTATTTTTTTTTTAGATTTTTGCATTTTACAAAAAAACATTTATATTAATATATATAACTTCATATATATACCAGCTTATATTTACTATGTACATAAGTTTTCTTTCTTTTACTCATTATTGTAGCCATGTATACCGAGTTTTTTTCTTGTCTCATTACTATAGTATTAAATATACACTTGTATATTTAGTTATTTGTCAATATATATTATTAAATATACCAATGCATTTAGGAGAAATATAGATATTGGGAAAAAGAACCTGTATATAACTATAAAAAAAACCTTATTTATTAAATAATATATACATAGGTATATATTAAATATACCACGGCGGTGATGAAATTCAACGATACCCACGATAAAACAGCAACAATTTAAGGACAATAACTGGGCTGATGGTATCCATTGATGCATGGGTGCTGCTTATTTGAGTTTGCAATGGCGATGGTTGGACGGCGGCAACGCTTCTGGTGGTGGTTGGTCGTCGGCGACAAAAAAAGGATCGGAGATGATGAGGGAAAGAGAGGTCGAGAGACCATGAGGGAGGAATGAAGAGAAGGAACCATGTGTGAATTGGGAAAAATAGTGAGTGGTTTTAGGGATTTTTTTTTTTTTTTTTTTGAAAAATTGGGAGTGATTTTAGGATATTTCAAAATTGGAAAATAATTAAAAAATCTTTTTCCTTTTATGTTCTCTATCTCTCACCCACGATTTGTGTTTCTTTTTTGGTTTTATTTTATTTATTTTAATTTTTTTAAAATAGTTAGTAGTGGATATGAGGGCTGAATCATAAAAGACCATGATTTTTATGAAAAAAAGTTGGGTCATTAGGCCTTTTCTGTAAAAAAAAACTGAAAACTTGGACATTTATGAAATATAGGGTCCAAATTTAGGCTATCTATGTACTTTTCCCATACATCAATTGACTATTAGAATAGTTGAACATTCAATCTCGAGAACAAAGTTGTGAAGCCCTTAAAACAAATTTACATTTGAAAGAAAGAATCAAAGGATCATACAATCGAGATTGTACTACACTTAATCCAAAATCAAATATAAATGCAAGTTCAAATCCACGTATTAAATTGCCAACATGAGCATAGCTGACATAAACTTTGTACTAGTTACCAAGAGTTCTATGGTTTGAAGTCCTCCACCCCCACATGTTGTCAAAAAAAAATCCACGTATCAAATTTCTCCGAAAATCTCATGTGAAAACTTTTTTTTTTCTTTTGAGCTAATCCTTATTTCTTGTATTTTGTCTAGCTTAGCTTGTATCTTTCTTTTTATTTTTCAAATTTAGAGGTGGGTTTACTTTTTTCAAGAGTCTAATTTTTTATTTTTGAAATGGAGTACAAGGAAGAGCTCATCATTTATTCTAAATATTCCATATTAATATTCTTTTGAAAAAAAAACTATTTTATATAAAAAAAAATGGAAAAAATAAGAAGAGGAAAAAATGGAGAAGACAAAGTTACAATAATAAAAAAGTAATTAAAAAAAAGAAGAGAATGTAAGAGAAAAATACCAAAAAGAAAAGGACAATAAATATTACATACCATATGGACACATAAAAAACAAATTGCAAAGAAATAGAAATACATAAATACGAAACCTAGTCCAAAATTGGACCCTAATTTGAAATCCTTTCTTCCTACCTAAGGACGCACATGGGTAGGGTTAACAAAGGTCCTTTATTTGATTTGCATTTAGGTCTATAGGTTTTAGACTCGATAATTTTATTCATGAGGTTTGCACATTTTGACATTTATGTCGATTTTGTTTTCTTATTATCTAATGGAAAGCTAACTCAATAATTTTACTTATGAGGTTTGCACATTTTGGCACCTCAGTCAAACTTTTTTTGTTATTATTATATGATGGAGAGTTGACATACAATTTTTATTTCAATTTTTTTTATTTTTTAATAAAAGTAAATGTTTTTTTATATTTGGAGAAGAGATAGAAGGAAAAGAAAAATATATATATATTAAAAATATTTATTTTTGTTAAAAAAATCAATAAAGAAATGTCACGTTAGGCTACAGTGAACTTTCAATTAGCTAATTAATGAAAAACCTAACGAAGTGACTAAAATGCTACTAAATGCAAACTTCATGGATAGAATTGTTAAGTCTGAAAATTTATGGACCAAATTACAACTAAACTCAAATCTCAAGGACCAAAAGTGTTTTTTTTCTAATAATCTTTCACGTAAATAAGATGTTTAATTTTTTTTTTTTTTTTTAAAGAAGATGTTTAAATTGAAGTTCAACAACAAGTGGAGGTGAGGGGTTTGAACCTCTGATCTCTTGATCGAGGACACATGTTTGATGTCAGTTGAATTATGCACTGTTTGACATTCTTTCTCGAGATTCAAGTAGCTAAGATTGGAAAATCTAACATCACCAATCCATTAAAAATTTTAAGGTAATGAGTTATACTAAATTTAATTATATCAATACTTTAACCAAAATTAAAAGGTTCATCAAAATCTTTTGTTAAGATCTTGTGTTATCACTTTGGAATCTAGGGTTCTAGTGTCTTGTTGCCATTGGTAGCTAGATTTCTTCATTGGGTTGTGATTTTATTTTTCTCCCATTTTGTCATATTTGTTAAATTATCAATCAACCCAAAAGTTTAAGTGGATTGGTTTGGGTAAATTTAATTATATCAATATTCTAACATTGATCCCCTCACGTTTGGGCTTGAAAATTTGTAGAATATATGCCCAACAAATGAAAATCTCAATATTAGTTTGGGGAGGAAATAACTTTATGGGCGTTCGAACATAAGACCTCCTAATTTAATACATTGAAAAAAATACTAATCAACTCAAAAGCAGTGAAAAATATATTGTTCATGTTTAATTACAATTCCGAAAATTGGAGTAGTGAAGAAAAAGTTAAGACGTGTATATATTAATAGGGTTTCATTTGATAACCATTTGGGTTCTTGGTTTTTGAAAATTAAGCTTATAAACACTAAGCTTCTTTGTTTTGTTATCTACCTTCTTGCTATATATTTTTCGAAAACCAAGTCAAATTTTGAAAACCAAAAAAGTACAGCTTTGTCTAATAGTCATTTGGTTTTTTCTTTTTTTTTTTTTTTGAAAATTAAGCTTACAAACACTACTTTCACCTATAAGTTTCTTTGTTTTACTTGTTATCTAGCTTTTTCCCATATTTTCAAAATCCAAGTCAAGTTTTGAAAACTAAAAAAAAAAAAAAAAAAAAAAGTAGTTTTCAAAAACTTGTATTTATTTTTGCAATTTGACTAAGAATGCAAATATGTTCTGAACAAAGATAAAAACCAAATGATCATCAAACGAGGTCATAGTTTTCAAAAACTTATTTTTGTTTTTGGATTTGGACTGAGAATTCAAATATATCCTAAACGAAAATGAAAACCGTTGTAAGGAAATTGAGAGGAAACAAGCATAATTTTCAAAAACCAAAAACTAAATAGTTGTCAAATGGGACCTAAATTATTTAGGCCCCGTTTGATAACCATTTGATTTTTTGTTTTTGTTTTTAGAATTATGTTTGTTTAGGCTTGTTATCTTCCAATTTTCTTATAATGATTTTCATCTTTGTGGAAGACACGTTTGAATTCTTAGTCGAATTTCAAAAACAAAAACAAGTTTTTGAAAACTATTTTTTTTAGTCTCCGTTTGATAATCATTTGGTTTTTGGTTTTTGAAAATTATGCTTATAAACACTACTTCCATCTATAAGTTTCTTTGTTTTTTCATCTACAACCCTTCCATGTTTTCAAAAACCAAGACAATTTTTAAAAACTAAAAAAAGGTAGTTTTGAAAAACTTGTTTTTATTTTTAGAATTTGTTTAGGAATTCAAATGTGTCCTTAACAAAGATGAAAACCATAATAAGAAAATTAGGAGAAAACAAACATAATTTTCAAAAACCAAATGGTTTTAAACAGACTTTAGTTTTCAAAATTTGACTTGGTTTTTGAAAATTTGGAAAGGTAGATAGCAAAGCGAAAAAAGTAATAGATAGGAGTAGTAATTATAAGCTTAATTTTTTAAAACCAAAAATAAAAAACCAAATAGTTATCAAATAGAGTCTTAATTTATCAATATTCATGAATTTCTATTATTCTCACCACAATATTGATTTTGTAAAAATCAATTACTTTTTCATGTTCTCTTTTTTTAAACCAATGAGGCCCCTCCAGGCTCCATGTTCTACCATTTCTTATTAAAAAATATCTAATTTGTTTCTATATATAAATAGAAATTTTCGTTTGCTAATTCTTCTACACTTTATAATGCAATAATCCCCCTTTTGTGTGCATTGTCGCAACTCATTTAATTTTAAAAATGAATGGCAAAGTGATTACTACAATAGAAACGAATCAACATAAGTATAGCTCAATTGACATAAACCTTGTACTAAAAACTAAATGGTCTGTGGTTCGAGTCCTCCACCTCACATGTTGTCAAAAAAAAAATTACAATAGAAACGAGCATAATGTTGATTACTCTATAGAAAGCTACAAAGTAATAAACGATGGTGTCAAAAGTATTCGAGGTGGCCTAGAATAGCAATTAGGTTAAAGTTAGTAACTCTCAACACGAGTTTTTTTAACATGTTTTGTTCTCATTGTTTTACATGGGTTTTTACGTTTTTAGTTCATTTATTATATTTTTTTAAAATTTTATATTCATTTTTTTTTTCTTTTTTTGCTTTTTCTCTTTACATTTTGCCATGATTCATTCATTAGGGGTTTAAGGGATTAAATCATTCCCAACCCATTTAAACTTTCTAAACTGGTTTTTTCTTTTTTCTTTTTTTTTTTCTCTTTAACATTCGTAGGATATTGTTTTACGTATACTTATAATAATATTTTTATTTTAAGAAAATGACCATTTGGAAATAATAACATACTTTTATACTGTTTTGATCATTTTCAAAGTTCAATGTCAAAGTTTATAATGTTTAGGCATGTTCGGAGAATCTAAAATCTGACGACAAATCAATTGGTACGACGAGCAATGTTGAATAGATTTCATGCTACTTGGTTTTCAAATTTTTCAGCTTGGCTTCTTGAAGCGGTCAATGTGGGCAAGCAGACTTTAGTTCCAATGTAATCTTGATATATTTCTTTTTCTAAAAAAAATGTCAAAGTTTATGTTTAAACATTAAAAAACATGTGCAAGTTGCTAACTAGTGACACTAAATGATGAATTGTCAACTAAATAATAATGTGGATAATTAATTAATCAAAGGTGGTATGTATGTAGTATTTATAGAATTGATATATGACTTATTGAGATGATCATGAGTAGACTTGATTAATGATTCTTCTCAAAAAAAAAAAAAAAAAAAAAAAGTTGACTTGATTAATGATAGATTTTGAATAAACCATTGATTAAAATAGTTAAATTTAATTAATTTAAGGGAGATTTTTTCAATAATTTACATGTTGATGGATTATAATTATAAAAAATCACTATTTAAATTACATTGAAAAGGTATATAGCGAATCAAGTTTCATATTTCTAAATGATGAATATAAAATCATTGACAATAATTGCTAAAATAGTTTGTTTTATGCAATGTTGAATATCAGAAAAAATATTAAGGTACAAAAGCTTGATTAAAATATCATTTTTGTCTTTTTATTTCAGATTTCATCTTTCAAATGTTCAATTTTAGTATCTTTACTTTGTATAAAACTTAAAATCAGTCCCTACTGTTGCTTTATTGTTAACCATTCTAAAAAAAATAATTTCTTTTAGTCTATCCTTTATAAATTTTGGAAATATGTTTATATTGTGTCTTTTCTTACATGAAATATTATTATGATTATTCAACCAATTTAAAAAATAAATAAATAACTTCAAACTAACTATAGAAACGAATTTTAAGTTTTATTTAGAGTATAGAAACTAAAATGAAAAGAAACCTAAAATACATAGACTAAAATGGTATTTTAACCTAAAAGTTTTTAGATCAAAATAAGATATAAATGTCATCTGAATTATTTTTTATAATATTTTATTTTAATTATGTTAAATTTGCAAATATTTTAGAAAATATATGTCGAAACTCACAACCCAATTTCACGCTTCTTTGGAATGACTTTTTAAGTGTTTAAAAACAATTTTTTTTACACTTACACTTTTTTAAACCTTTAGAAAATCATTTCAAATGAGGTCCATCCAGAGACAAGTGCTTGTAAAAAAAATCACTATTTTCCCATCTTGTCATTTCATTTCCTCACTTTTCTTTTTTCTTCTTTCTTTTTTTCCAATTTTCATTTCATTCACTGTTTTGATGGGAAAAAAAATCACTATTTTCCCATCTTATCATTTCATTCATCACTCTATTAAAAAAATAATAATAAATCATTGCATTCATCACTTTTTTCTTTTTGCCATTTTCATATCATTCACTGTTTTGGACTGCATATAAATTTGAAAATACAGACAAAAATGTTTTAAAAATCCCCATGTGAATCACCAGTGCCGACCCCTTCAAATTCTCATATTAAAATATTGTTTCGATCCGATTGATTTTTATATTCTAAATTAACTTAGATATTTTTAATTTAATAAGATGTAAGAGTGAATATCGAAACCTCAAATTATATATCAATTAATCTAGATATATCTATTTTTTTCTTTTAAAGAGCTTATTATTATATCATCGAATAGCAAAATTTTGTGTCAAATCAAATAATGTAATATATATATATATATATATATATATAAGGTGGATTAAATAGAAAAACTATAATGAGTTCCATTTTTATATCCATTATATACAAAAAAAAAAAAAAAAAAAAATTATTGTATCTACAAAAATGAGATGCATTATCAAATATCAAATTGTCACTCGTTCATTGAAAAAATTATTAAATACATGTGATAAATAAGTTAATTTGAAAGGTTGGGTAGAATTTTGAAGGAGAAAAGATAATTTTCAATTAATCAAATCAATAATATATTTAAAAAGGACAAAGATATGATCTTACATGATTCCTTTGTGTTTCTAAGATTATTCATGGAATTCAAAGAAATAAAATATATCTCCTTTGTGCTCCTAAGATTGTCCATGGAATTCAAATAATTTGACTTTGAAAATAAAAATGTCCTTTGTGTTTCTAAGATTGTTAATGGAATATATTCAAATAATTTAACTTTGAAAACAACATGTCTTTTGTGTTTCAAACATTGTTTAGGGAATTCAAATAATTAACTTTGAAAATAACATGTGTCCTTTGTGTTTCTAAAATTATTCATGGAATTCAAATAATAATTGTCTTTGAAAATGAAATCTAGAAAAATCTTACAAGTTGCAATGTTTTAATCTTATTATTATATGTATGTAGATTAGCTTCTCTAAACTTCATTTAATAATCATTTGGTTTTTTATTTTTTATTTTTTAAAACACCTATTGTTTTGTTATCTATTTTTTTTATATATATAAAAACAGTTTTTAAAATCAAATTCAAGTTTAAGAAAACTAAAAAAATAGTTTTTTTTTTTAAATTGACTTATAATTCAAATGTTTTCTTTTAGCTAGGGAGGTGAAAACCATAGTAAAGTGATTTGAGGAAACAAATACAAATTTCTATTATAGAAAATTAAAAACAAAATCGTTACGCGCCAAACAAACTCAAAGATACATCTCTATTTTGTTTGTCAATTGAATTTTGTTTTTTTTTTTTCAAATTTATAACAGTAATTTCAATCCTACAAGATTTTATTTTTTTTTATTTTTTTTTTTAGCTAAACAAACCAGAGGTGAGCTTTTTTTTTTCTTTGTTTATCTTCTTAAACTTCTTTTTAATTTATTTTTTGATTTGATAAAAATAATATGTTTTTTTGTTCTTTCTTGCTTCATTCATCTTCTTAAACGTTTTTTTTTTCTTTTTTTTTTTATTTGGATAAGAATAATATGTTTTTTTTTAATACTTCTTTTTAGTTTTATTATTTCATACATTGGTTGATGAAGAAATCAGCAAAACGAAAGTACTTCTTTTCACTTTCCTCTCAAACAAATCAATTTCAATGAAGGGCATAACAGTAGAATGTGTATACTTTCTTTTCATTTCTCGATAGTATCCAAATGAAAATTTTTAATTTTAGTGATTTCAAATCAATTTGATTCCAAAGGCAAATAGGAATTTGAAATCCACCACACACAAAAAAAAAAGAAAAAAAAATCATTTTCATCTTTTAAAATTTTGGAATTTAATTTATTATCAAACCCGTACATCAAACAGAACATTAGTCTCTAAACTTTTAGAAAATAATTATTTTGGTCATTAGTAATATTTTTGTCACTTAATATCGACTCGACTTTATAGCACATGCTCACACATATATCACATTCTACGCATATTCAAAGTCAGAAATAAAATAAAGAAATGAACAAAATGATTTTTTTTTTAATTCAATGGCTGAAATAAACATTTGAAAAATTGAAAAAAAATATAAAACTTGACATATATATATATAATTTTCACTCAAAACTTGTAAACATGTGTTGTAATTGTTACCCCTATTCAATTTACAATATATTTGCCCCCTAAAATTATAACAAAAAAAAGAAAAAAAAAAACTCTAAAAACTCACTAATTTCGACCAAAATCAAACTTTGCACAAAACTAGCATGCACAAGTTCGACCATTGAACAAATCTACCAAAAATCACAATTTTCACCAAACAAAAAAAAAAAAAAATCAACTCTAATATTATTTTTCTATGAAACCCACCTCATAGTAAACATGTGTTTTATAATTCATTATACATGCACATAAGTATATATTTTTCTAACAATTTTTTCAAAAAATAAAAAAAAATGTTTATATATCCGAGAGTAAAAATTACTAAATTATTTATTTAAATTTAAGATAAAGATTACAATGATGAACGAATGGATCCTCAGAAGCTCTACATTTAGACCCATATATGCTTAATTGTACTTCCAAATCTAGAGGTGGCTAGCTAGTTTGATATGGATTGCTGATGGCTTGAGCCTAATGGGCAATATTATTTTGTGAAAAATGGCTACCAATGGGCTACTAAAGCCTTTGGAAATGTCACAAATTAATCCTAATAATATGAAGCAACTGTTTGCATGGTGGAAGACACTATGAATGTGAAGAGATACCAAATAATGTGAAAATCTTTTTGTTGGAAGCTTTTCATAATTACCTCACAACAATGGATAACTTAAGAACAATAGAGGCATATGGAGGTGGAGGAGTGATGATCAATGATCCATGAAATGATATCATTTTAATCAGTGGGTTTCTCTTTACTTTTTATTCGATAAATAATTGAGTAAAATGCACGTTTTAGGGTTTTCTTTTTCTTTTTCGTGTTACAATAAGAGTTGGATCATTTGTCTTATTGCTAATTTTTATTAATTTCTCTCGCTTGGTTAGATTCTTTTTGCATTGTTGGTTAGGTTTGGTTTTTTTTTTTACCACATGTGAGGATGAGAGATTTAAACCACAAACCTCTCGGTCATTAGTACAAGCGCAAGTTTTATGCCAGTTGAGTTATGTTCATATTGAAATTAATGTAAATTGTTACAAAAATGTTGTGGCGAAATTTTAGCAATGATGACGTGATAGAAAAGGACCCACTTTTTCCTTTATAAATTAAACAACCCCCGTGAAAAGTGAGTTGTGAGTCAACCTCTAACTCCTTTAATGAGTCAAATCAAATAAAAAAAAAACAAAAACAAAAACTAGGACATTATCAGTCTTTCGGTAAAGGGTAGAGTGTTTGGTTTAACTTTTCAAATGTTTAATTTTGAAAAAATTTCTAGTGTTTGGCAACCACTAAAAATGACTTATTAGAAAATGGGATTGATAAATAAACCATCGTGAGAGAAACACCTGATACCAACTTTTTCAAAAAGATACACCTATGAGATAATGCAACCAAACATATGAACGAGTCTTTAAATTCTAAACAATTTTAAACAAAATGTTTTTTTCTAAAAAATGCATTCTTGAAAAACATTTAAATTAAAATGTATTTCAAACGGACCTTAGTGTATGTTTAATGTTGTAAATCTTTTTCTTGTTATGAATATCTTAGAGCTTGTAAAATGGATTCTTGTAACTTTAATTCTATGTTTTTAAACTCTAATTTTAGCATGATTTCTTTCGAGTTAAAAAAAAAAGTGAATGCAATTGTTGATAACATTTTATTTGTGGGTGTTTTTATGAATTATTTCTTGGTTAAGACCGATCACCTTAGGTAAGATTTTAGCTAAGTTTCTTAATATCAAAAAGGTTGATGCAACTTCATTCATTATATTGATTGAATAATGAATTTAAAGGGTATAAGATCGGGGCTTGGAGTGTGTCGTATTGTTGAGTTTGCAAAGAAGTATGTTGAACTTAGGTTATAAAGTGTAGGGCTAAATTATAAAAAATATATATATATATATATATATATATATATATATATATTTCTAAATTATGGGGTTTGTTTAAAAAATGTTCCTGAACTTTAAAAAGTTTCAGAAATATCCTTGTTGTTCGAAATAAACTACCGTCCATGACACAATAATATTTTACACAGTTTAATGGAAAATCAGAATTAAGATGAACACGGTTGTAGGAACTAGAGAAAATAAGAGTGAGTAGCTTTGCAAAAGATGCTACCCAATATTTTAGTGAGGATGAAAACACTCTCAAAATTATACCTATAATTTGAGGATGAAATTTAAAGTTTAGGATAAGAGTTGACATTACCCTATAAAGTTTAGGGGTAAAAAAAATCTTAAGAATTTAAGGACCAACATAGACATTTTAAAAATTTAGAGACTAGAATAGAATAATTTAAAAAATTTAGGCATGCACTGTATATGATAACTATTTTTTTATTATTGTTAAAAATTATCTTGTTTTCTTTTCATTTATCTACGATGGGTTTCATTTTTGTTAACAACACATTTGAATTATTAACCAAATTCCAAATCCAAAAACAAATTTGTGAAAACTATGGGATGTTTGATAACCATTTCGTTGTTTGTTTTATATTTTTATTTTTTAGATAACTATTTCTTTTTTTTTCTGTTTTCAAAAAACTTTTTGATATTATAAGAAAATTTCAAAAACTAAAAAAAATAGTTTTTAAAAACATATTATGTTTTTCAAAAAACACATTTTTCTTCTAATGTTCATTTGTTTTATCTTTTACTTATCGATCGAACAAATTACTTTTTCTATTTTTTCTTCTCTCTAAATTTCTCTCTGCAAAATTTCTCTCTCTAAAATTTTGATCTCAATATAATTTTTTAATTTCTATTTCTCTTTTTAAAAAACTCATCTCTACCTAGCATTTTTTTTCTCTAAAATGTTTTATCTTTATTTAACTTTTATTTCTATTTCTCTTCTAATTTATCTCTCTAATTTCTCTCCCTACAAATCGAATATTCAAAACTTTTTTTTTATCAACTTATCTATTTCTAAACATTTCTCCATAACCTTTCTCTCCCTAATAAACATATCTCTAACTTTTCTTTTTAAAAAAATCTCCTCAAACTTTTATCTTGTCTATAACTTATCTATTTCTAAAAGTTTCTCAATAATTTCTCTCTCGACAACTTTTTCTTGATTTTCTAATTTATCGTTATTTCTCTAACATATCTTTTACTATTAACCTTACTATCCCTCTAAAATTTCTCTTTTTATTTAATTTTTCTCCCTAAAATTTATCTCTTCTACTCTAACATTTTTTTTTGTTTTTTTCTCTGACTAATATTTTTATGGAGTCTAACTAATATTCTTCGTCTAAATATTTTCTTTCACGTCACTAAATTTACTATGTTTAACTTTTTTTTCCTCTAATTAACATTCACCTTTTCAAATTTTTGTTTCAATGTCTTCAAACATTTTTCGTTCTCTAAAACATCTTTTCATCTCTCTAACTTTTTAAAAACTCCAAACCAACAGTTATCAAACAAGTTTGGTTTTCTGTTTCTAAAAATAGAAAACAAAAAACACTTACCAAACATATATGGGTTTTGCTTTTAAAAAACAGAAAACCAAAAACCAAAATCTGAAATGGTTAACAAACGAGGCTGTATTTTTTTAGTTTTCAAAACTTGACTTGGTTTTTTAAAATATGGTAAGAAGATAGATAACAAAACAAAGAAACTTATTAGTGGAGGTAGTATTTAAGCTTAATTTTAAAAAACCAAAAACAAACTAGTTATCAAAATGGGGCCTTAGGGATCTGGATTTAGACCAAAAACCTATATAAATTACTATAGTTGATCACAGATGTCCACTACATATATATGATTATTTTTATAAAAAAAAATACGTAATAATTATGTTTATTTTTCTAAAGTTACAAATTTCAAAATGTTTTTTTTCTAAAAAAAAAAAACTAAAAATTTCCTCAACTTTTAGTTTTGTTATACTCTTAAAATATGTATGTCGATTACTAATTAAAATATTAAAAAATAACTATTTTGGCCCTTTAACTTTCAACATGTCTACCAACACATGAGTATATATAACTCAACTAACATAAAGTTTGTACTATTGATCAAGAGGTCTATGGTACGAACCTCCCATCCCAACATGCTGTGAAAAAAGAAAAAATTCAACATGTCCATTTCAGTCTTCATAACTTTTAGAAAATAATCATTTTAGTTCTTGATATATTATTTTATCACGTAATATCCCATCAATTACTAACCTTAAATCTATGTAGTTTGAAGTGCATATGTTAACATGTTGGGACATATACTTGAAATCATATCGTCAATTTGTTAAAAAAACAACAACAAAATAAAATCGTTGTTTTTAGAAAATGTTATTTATAAAAATAGACATTTTGAGAATCACGTGGTTAAAATGAAACAAACTTGAAAATTCATAAATAAGGTAAACATTATTTTGATAGTTTATGGACAAAATGAAAATGGATCGTATTAAAAAAATTACAACTATCTTTTTCTTATTATTATTATTTTTTTTTTTACTTTAACCATTGAAAAGATGGAAATTAAACCATCGATCTTAGGAAATATAAATGTTAATAAGTACCTTATCTATTGAGTTATTTTTTAATTAACAATTACAACTATCTATTAAAATTTGGTTAAATTATTAAGTGTAGTCTTTTTTCTTTTTCTTTTTTTCTAGTAGTCTTTATTCTTTTAAAGTTTGTCTAATATAATATATCCCTAAACCTTAAAAAAGTCTAATAAGTTTTTAAAATTTCAATTTTGTATCTTATAAAATATGAACTTTAAAATTAATAGGTTATTGTTTAAAAGTTTCTAACAAGTCTTTGGACTTTCAATTTCATATCTCAATCTCTCACTTATTACACATTCTCTAAAATTCACAAACCTTTTAGACACAAAGTTAATCACTACGTATGGATTTTATTGAAAGACAAGCCTCTAGCGGCATAACCTAATTAAATCATGTTTAAATAGGCTTGTGAATTTTAAAAATTGTTTAATAAGTCAAAAACATATTGGATACAAAATTGAAAATTTAAGTATGTATGATAACCAATTGGTTTTTTGTTTTTGAAAATTAAGCTTTGTTTTCTCTCATTTTTCTTACAATTGTTCTCATTTTTGTTAATGACACATTTGAACTTTTAGCTAAAATCCCAAAAACAAAATCAAGTTTTTGAAAGCTACCTTTTTTAATTTTCAAAACTTGACTTGTTTTTTAAAATATGGGAAGAAGGTAGAACCAAACCAAGAAGCTTAGAGGTGGGAGTAGTGTTTTTAAGTTTAATTTTCAAAAACCAAATGGTTATCAAACAGGGTCTAAAATACAAGAAAAGAAGTTATTTGGCATTTGATTATAAGTACTTAATTATCAAACACACTTTTGAAAGTTTGGGAACTAAACTTCTCACACCTCGTTTGGTTTGTGAGTTGAAAATTATTATAAAAGATAAACAATTCAGCAGGAAGCGAAAATAAATTTTTTATTTCCACTATATTTGAAAACACATTCGGTATGGAGGAAAATTTCTATGTATCCGTATGCCGCCGACATTTTAAAATTCAGAGACCTGTTAGACACAAATTGAAAAAAGAAAAAATAAAGCTAAGTTTTTTCCAAACGAAAGAACCAAACTCGACTTTTTTTTTTTTTTTTTTTTTTGGTTCTTTTTTTCTTTTTTGAGATGGGCCGGGGCCCTAGACCCGTTATTGGTTACCCGCCTCCCAGAAGGGCGTCCACTGAGTCCACCGGAGCTCAGATTACATGAACGTCGAAGCTCTGTAATCAATGGCGATCAACAAGCCTGCTGCAAATTCCGACTACCAACGCATCGTTATTGCATCCGCCATAGCCTCACGGCTTCTCCTACTCTTCTTTATCATCTTCTGGCGCTCTCTTTTCAGCCCTTACGACACTTCAGCATCTCTGAATCCTGCTTGCTTGATCGACCAATCGTCTTCGCCTCTCGCCGAACAACCACTTCTCTTTCCCGGAATTGCCTCCGCCATTGAGAGCAGCATTGTCTGGGACGGCGTCTACTTCGTCCGCATCGCCCAGTGTGGTTATGAATATGAGAAATCCTACGCTTTCTTGCCCCTTCTTCCTTTCTGCATTTCCCTCCTCTCTCGCACAGGTTTGCTAATTACACTCGAATTCTCTGTTTTCTTTACTGAATTGGCGGGCTCGCTTGTGTTTTTTGTAATTTCGCTGTTTATTTGGTTATGATTTAATTGGTTTTTACAGTTTACTTGGTGTAGTTTTTGAGCAATTGTTAATGTGCTTCGAGCATGAATTGAATTTTTTGTGGTTAATGCGGTGCTAATTTTGTTACAGTATTGTTGCCTTTGGTTCCTGTAATTGGGCATAGAGCTGTGTTGGGGCTATCTGGATATCTAATCAATAACATTGCTTTCGTGCTTGCTGCACGCTATCTTTTCAGGTGGGTTTGTTGAGATTACAAGTCTTGGCCAGTAGCTCGTAGGTTTATACTCTGATTTTTCGAAAGGATTTTTACTTAGTGAATTATAGGTAAATAGCCAGTCAGTTGTTCATGTTCTTGTACTTTCGTGCTTCATTCTATGTAAAATTCTGACTTCTTCTACCTGATCGCTCTAACAGGCTTTCGGTTATTATTTTGAAGGATGCGGAAGCAGCAATGCGGGCTTCAATTCTATTTTGCTTCAACCCAGCTTCTATATTTTATTCATCGCTGTAAGTGACATTTCCTTTCGCATATCACTTTGTGCTGAAAAGGTTCAGATGAGTATGATCTATACTTGCATTTGCAGATATACTGAGAGCTTATACTCGCTATTTTCATTGGGAGGATTATATCACTTGATGAGTGGTAGAAATTGTGTTTCTGCTCTTTGGCTCGCTCTTTCTGGTTGTGCTAGGTCTAATGGAGTGCTCAATGCTGGTTATATCTGTTTTCTGACTATGCATTGGGCTTATGATGCTCTTTTGCTGAAGAAATGTATCCGTGTAAGTATCCCATGTGGTGCTAATTGATAGATAATAGATTTTGTAGTATTTCTCTTGGTAAGTAATCATGATAAAGAAGACGTAATGCCTTTTTTTATATCTATATGGTCTTCAATTTTATTTGTCAAATTATTTCTTCAGTTTTCCTTTCGTTATATAGATTTCTCTGTGCTTTTATATAAGACCGAACTGAGTTGTGGTTTGTAGTGTTGCTTGAGTACCTTTTGTAACAATTCTCTTTTTGATATTGACAACATGTGGAGTACTTTTATATAAGCTCCTAGGTGTTTTTTGAGGAGGCTTCTTCATTTTGTCTATAATCCTTCAATTTCTGATGGAACAGGTCCTTTTACCCTTCTCTTTGGTAGGGATATTTTTTGGCAAGTTAGACTCTTGGCTATTTTGTGGTATATGGTTAAAGAGAAATAGGAGAGCTTTGATAGGTATAGATGGGACTTGGATTGATTTACAGAGTTGGCCCATTTCAATGTCTCTTGTAGCATTTTGTGACTACTCTTTTTGTAAAATTTATTTGTTCTTGATGTTAACAACTAGAGTTCCCTTTTGTAAGCATGGGGTAGTCTTTGTGTTTTTGTTTTTTGTATAGCCGAATTTTGTTGTTCCTACATTCTCATTAATTATAGTGGTATTCTTATCTAAAAAAATTATTTTTAATATTGCATTTATTGGAAAGAAGAGTACAAGAGACAATGAGAGAATAAAGGCTTCCTCTTAGGAAAGAAATTTAACAATAATAAACTAAAGGAAGATATCGATGTCGTGTTCCAACTTCTTTCCGTGCTCAGCAATGTTGCATTCTTAATAGTTTCTTATTTTTGTTCCAGCGGACATTGCAGGTTCTCATTACTGGAGCCTTCGACTGTGTCTGTATATTTGCTCCATTTGTTGTGTTTCAAGCATATGGGTATTACAATATTTGCAGTGGACGTTTACCAGATGAAATGAGGCCATGGTGTAAAGCAAGGGTGCCGCTGCTATACAATTTTGTTCAAAGTCATTACTGGTATTGTCTTTTGAACTTGCCCATAATTCCAACTTTATATCAGTACTCTGTAGCTTTTAGTGATACCAGTATGCATTGCAGTGCCTCCTCTGATAAACCATAGGTTAGAGACTTTCTTTTCTAAATCTCCAGATAATCCTGTAATTTTAGTGTTTCTCGTATTGAAATACTTGAAATAGTTCAAAATTATAGGAACTTGTTGACAAGGAGAATCAGGTTACAAGATTCAGTAAATGATATAACTATCAAATAGAATAACTCAATAACCCTGACTCTAAAGGGTACTTAATTACATTTTACATGTGAGAAATTTTTAAATTGTATCAATGAAGAAAAATTTAGGAAGAATGAGTGTGTCAATACTCAAAAGGATAAAATTTTCTCTCTTCGAAGGAAGAATCAGGAGGAGAAATAGGAGAACAGAATAGTTCCAACCACTGCACAAAAATTTTAAAGGAATCCAAATTCTTAACATTGCAAATGTAAAGATGTAGACAGCTTCCCAACATCCCCATAAAGGATGAATAGCAATTATATCCGGGAATTTTTTTGATATCATGTAACTTTATTGAATATCAATATTAACTAGAAAGATTTCAATCTGTTGTCAGTGAAGATATTGGTAAAATGATCTATAACAAATTCTTTAGTTTTTTTTTTTTTTTTTTTGTTGCATGTCAGGAATTATGTGAACTCAGATTAGTGTGCCATAAAATATAAATATCTAACTTCTAGTTTCTTGTCAGACACTTCAATTAGAATTTGGATCTTTCTAATGCAAGGCACTGGTACTTTTCTAAGAAGCAGGCGCAAGAAAAGAAAATTTGTGAAATTAATTGATATATGATTGGGAAATATTATTTGATTTTTAGTTCTCTTTACAAACCTTTATCACAAGACAATATTTTAGAAATGTTTATTCTGTTCTGGAAATTCATTATGAACTTTTTGTTAGATTTTACATTATTTATAATCCAATGGACATTGTTATGTGCGCTTTTGGACATCTTCTTACATGTTTTTTTTGGGATGGCAGGGGAGTAGGTTTCTTAAGATATTTCCAATTCAAACAGTTACCAAACTTTCTACTTGCATCCCCGATTTTGTCTCTGGCATTTTTCTCAATTCTTCAGTATGCAAAGTCAAAGCCAAAGCTTTTGTTCTCAGTGGGCTTTGAAGCTACAGCCGAGGATAGAAATTCTGCAGCTATGCTTTACTTTCCAGAACGTGCTTCAAGGTCAAGCATATCTCATACTGCCGTGGCATCTTCCTCCAGGATACAAGGTATTGCTTAGTAAGTAATGGCAATGCAACAATTTTTTATGTTGTCCGGGCAGTTAGAAATTCTGAACTGGAGTGAATTTTCTCAACTTTCCCTACCATTGTGTTTTTCTCTTTTTTTAATTTTCCATGTCCCTTAAGCTATTATTTTCATAGGAAATCAGAATCTTAGACGGAGAAAGCAGATTATTGAAAAGGAGCCTGCCGAGGTTCAAGTAGAGGATAAACCATCCAAGGGGTCAGGATTCTTTTCTGCTTCTGTACTTCCATTTATCCTACATATGGGATTTATGGCTGCCACAGCATTTTTTGTCATGCACGTACAGGTTTGGCTCCTCTCCATAATTTGTACTTTTTTTAAAAATATATATATACATTAGTGTGTGCTGAAGGATATCACTTGCTCCCTTTCTATTATTGCATGTACAAATTCACATGATCTTCTCCATAGCATTATCATTTGCATTATAGATCTAGTTTCAACATTTTTTATTTACATATTAATAGCAGATTCTGAAAATAACTGCCTAATAAAATAACTTCAAATTACGAACCTTTTGGTTCTATGAGGCAATAGTTCTCAAATCTGAATGAGAAATGTTTTTTAGATATAAAACAATAGAAATATTTGATGTTCCAATGTTTTAGAAGACTAAAGGTCTTACAGCTTTCTCCCCGGAAGAAGTGAGACCTACGCCTTGAGAAGGTATGAGGAAAAGCTTCATTTATAAAAATATTGATAAAAACATAAAAATGTAAAGCCGCATATTGAGTTTAAAAAGAAAAGTCTTGTGTGTTTCTCAAAGTTATGTAAGCTAAACGACTGTAACTCATGTTGTATTAACATTACATACTTAATTAGACTTTTACATTTTGAAGAATAGACCATTTTTTACATTATTTTTCTTCCATTCTAAGCTTCGGTTCATTAGGCATTAGCCTCTCTTATAAGGAGCATATAGACATCTTGATCAAATTAGGCACGAGTGCTGAAGTTAATAATGTGTATCATGTTTCAAACCTAGACCTTTAAAACATTTGATGGAATGAAATCAGTTAATCCAAACAAGAGTATGGAATGTGTGGATTGTCGAAAATTATCAACGTGCCACACCATATGCATATGTTCATTGAATTTTCTGGAAGATTACATATGAAAGGCTGCACTTGTTTTCATGATATTATTTCTTGGGAGGACTCTATAGTTGGTGTGAACGACTTCTTGAAGCTATAAGCCTACAAGACATGAATTGTCGTATAATGATGGGAAAATGATGTGAACCTATAAAGATAGATTGTAGTTCTAGGTATATTCTTATATATTTTCTCCTCCCAATTAAATTTTGATATTCCAAAACTTAGTTAATCCATGGAAAACTAAATTTATCAAAAGGTTATATAGATTTCTATTGTATTTTAAAGCCAACCTCATAGTTTGGAACTTTACAGGTTGCAACACGATTTCTCTCTGCGAGCCCTCCTCTCTATTGGTTTGCCTCATATATTATGGTTTCTCCCAGTCGACTTAAGCGATGGGGATATATTATCTGGGCGTACTCTGTTGCTTACATCCTCCTCGGCAGTCTACTCTTTTCGAATTTCTACCCTTTTACATGATTAGTTCTTTCAGCAAAGCCACTTGAGCTAAGGTGTGGAAGCATCTGGTTGCTGATGATCAGGCTATTGCTTCATAATCCCGATTGACTATTCTGAAAAAGAAGTTAGAACCATAGACATGGAACGTACCCTGCTTTATCGAGTCACTTATGAAGGAAACAGGGATTTGAAGCAATTCCAAATAGTTTTTGCTATAGTTGTACTTCATTATAATTCTTGCATTGATGACTTCAATGAGCAGAATCCGATGGTGGATTACTTGGTAGAGTGTTTCTGTATCTTATGTGGTTGAGACTGAATTGTTGGAGTTTATCAGCTTCGAGTAATAGGCATCGGTTGATCTTTTGCTTGAATTAGCAGTCATTACATTTGTTTATATCTCTGAGTTGTAATCAGACCACAGATTTTTATTAATGATATTGTAATGCGAAGAATTCGAAAAATTGTTTGAGGGGATTCTTTGAGGAAAAATTGTCTAACATGGTTGATACAATGCACTTGTCACTTTTTGAGTAGTTAAAAATATTTTTTAACTTTGCATTTATTAATTATGACTTAGTAGGTTAAGTCTTTTAACATTGTTTTACTTTATGGCTCTGTTAAGTTCCCAGCAGTGTGTAAGCAACCGCTAGACTGCTGGAAACTTTGTTAAATGTCATTCTTATTAGATATAATATGTTTTATGGCCTTCAATTTCAGGTCAAACACAGTCCTTATATAACATCTGAGAAACGTTTCACACCGAGACATTCTTCTAAAAGCGACGTCCCTGTCGATATTGGAGATCGATTAGTTTCAACACTGTACAGAGAAGTTGAATATGAAATACAGAGAGAAAGTAGGAGAACTATCTCAAACAGAAGGACCAGATCTGAGCACTCTCTCTAGTTTCTCAGCCTTGGTGTAATCCTTTTCATTGAGAGGCCCAGCAGGGAATGGAGTTATTTCCACAATAAGATGTGGGGTTGGAAGTTCATCAAACAGAGCTCTCACATTGTTACAGCAAACACTCTCCCCATGAGCGCTTTCCCTCCTGATTTGACAGCCCTACAAATGACAAACCAGTGTTGTTTATAACATAACAACACACCCAATGCCGTGACGTCTTCGAGAATCATGAAACGAAACGAAAAATGAACGGTTTAAGTGTGTGATTGTGAATGGGATGGCATCATATATAGAAACGAAGGAATGAGCTCAAGGATTGTGATTGGGTTTAGAACCTTGTGGGAAGTGGCATCGACGAAGTGATCGTCGTCTGAAAGGAGGGATGCGATGGCTTTAAGAAGGCGCCGTCCTTCAGATTTAGAAGGCACTCGATAGTTCCTTCTGAGGGTACCCTTTGTGGTAGGATGCCATTTGCTCACTAGTTTCCTTTTGTCAACTGCTTCATCCACTGTCAATAAAAACAAGAAAGTAGAACATTCATCCACCGCCAATTCCAGATGTTAAGAGCAAAGAAAACACCTAAAGGGTTTTAACTTTTAACTTCGTTTGAAGATCATGAACAAATTCCTTAGACTACACCCTTTACAAAATTGCCTTCTGTGGATATTGATGGATGACAGTGACAATTTTTTGGAAAAAAAAAAAATCACTTCCTTGGCTCCTATAACCATTGTTCTTGAATCTATAAAAATGGCCCAAATTACAAACACAAGTAGCGAATGGTTGAGTGCTCTCTAACTAGATACATTCAAAGAAAACACTAAAAAAGATATCATCTTTCTTACCCTAGAGTCATTTAACAAAGAAAACGATACAACATCACAAAGTCCTAGAAGTATACGACCCTTCCATTTCGTCGATCACAAGGGAATCCCGAGCAAACCATTCAAGATATAGAAGTTTTAGTTTACAGCCAATGAATATTAGTTCTTACTGATCAACCACGAAAATTAATGACCATAATAAACTCTAGGATCAAACTGAACATAACATTGTAAGCAGGGTTGAAATATCACATTGATGATATGAAATGTTACAAATGGAAAACTCAACACAAGACATCCAATCAAATAGAATTAAGTATAACTTTCAGCTTAGCATTCAAGGTTCAACAGAGCAGAGGCTTAACAGAAGCCCAAAGTATAACTTCAGCAGTATTTTACATTTATAACTTAACTGCCAGTCAGCTAAAACATTTTCTTTTTACCTTTTGTAACAACTTTTCTACGAGTTCAATGTAGAAGAGACGTCAAGAAATGTTTTTCGACTATATATCTAATGATCCTCAGAGTCACAACCATACAATGTGAGTAGAATTTAGTCCCTTTCTCAAACTCCAATTCAAAACAAAAATCACAGCTGACAGTTGCATTCTTCAGTTGACGGCATTGACATAAAAGGTTTTTCTCAGCTTGGTATGTTCATAAATTTATAAAATCAACTCAAGGAACAAGATAAAGATAAAATCCAACTGCATTCAAACAACAAATCAAGCAAGTTAAAAGCGCCCACAAACCTGGCTTTCCTCTTACACTCTCCAACCACTTAGAAAACCCCAAATCACTGCGACTTTCCCCATCAGCACTACCACCATAGGACAAGTCCAAATCTGGAAAGGGAAAAAACACAAACACAAACACAAAATTACCCAATAAAAACCAGAACCCAGAATCAAAAAAGGTGAAAATAACCACAAAAAAACACTCAACAGCTCAGAAAATCGGAAACCCAGATAAAGAACACAACCTGAGACAAGTGGGTTGGATTGAGATCCAGCGAAACCAGCTCTAAGAAGGGCATAGAAGATGCAAAGTCTACCAGCCCACAAAATTGGAGCCTCGATTAGAGAAGCGTGAGTGGTTCTCACCAAATTGAGGCGATTGGAGTGGGATTTGTTGGAACTTTTGTGGAAATAGAACAATGTTTTGAGGGCATTTTTGGCTTCGCTGCCAAAACCAGGGAAGAGAGTTTTGGGAAGAAGATTGATGGACTGAAGAGAGTGAAAGTGGAAGCGGGAAGTGGTGGATTGATAAGGCGAAGTGAAAGTGGAGTGAACAAGAGAGAGAAGCATTCTTGAGCTGCAGACTGAGGAAAATGGTAATCGACGCAGTGGGAATGGCAGAGCGAGAGAGACGAGACTGTTAAGCTCCTTAGTCCTGAAACGGCGTCGTTTAAGCTCTTGAGGCATTTTTTTTTTTTTGAAAAAAAAAGGTTAAATTATCAAAAATATCGGTTGGTTTCAATTATACCTCTCAACTTTTGTTTGAAGTTTGTTTCAAAACAATCCTCGAGACATTTTTCATTAAATTTATGCACGAAAAATGATGTGTTTGCATGTGTTTTTATTATTTTTTCCACATATATGTTCAAATACATTCACATAAGCAACAATACATATGCAAACACGTCATTTTTCATCAATAATTTTAATGAAAAAAAAATGCCTTGAATGGTTGTTTTGAAACAAAAACTCAAATTTCGAGGACTAAAATTGAACTTTTGAAAGTTTAAAGGTATAATTGAAATCAACTTCATAGTACAAGAGTATTTTTTATAATTTAACCAAAAAATAATATTTTTTACTTTAGGACTTGTAATCTTTAACCTTAAATTTAGGAAGATAATGCAATTTTTACCCTCATGAATTTTCATTTGAAAAATGGTTGAAAGAGTTTATTTTATATATATATGTATCCAATAGTTATGAAACATATGTATGGTATAAAATTGATTAGATGGCAAGAAAATACATTGAAGTCAGTCTTTTGATCAAATTTATGAGTTCGACTAGTTGAATGATCAAAGTCTCCTTTAGTTTCAGTCGAAGAGATTGGAGCGAAATCATCAATTCAACCATTTGCATGCTCTCCCGACTTCTTTTACAAATGAATTGAACCTCGATACCATGTTGAGAAAAGAGATGCAATCATCTCTCTGTGACTGCACACCTCCTTAGATCGTTCTATTTGTGCTTGAAAAGACCTCATAGGTCCACTCCTTTTAAGAGACATTCTTGGTTGTCCTCCGAGAGTTAACACCTCATAGATCATTCAATGGTTAATTTGTATATTAATCAAACTCCAATGGATGCAAAACTTGATATTATTGAAATTAGTGAATTTACAAAGATTTTTATATTATTGCTTTATGTTAACATTAATGAGTGAATAAGTAGAAATTGAAATACATGATAGAAAATTTCTTACTTATTTAAGTTTATCCCATACAATAAAATTGAAAATTTAGAGTGGAATTTGATATAACTAATCAAATTTCTCAAACATTGTAAAGACCCCTTCTCTCTGTTTTTTCTTTGCTATTAAAGGTATTTCACTTATAAGAAATTATGTAAGGAACTATATTTTTATTTTATTTCACTCTAATAATTAAGGTAAGTATATGAACTTTTGTTTTAATAATTGAGAATGTTTGGATGATTTAATCTATAGCTAACTATTGAACAATAATTTAACTCTTTTTTTTAAGAAAAAAAAAGCATATTATTAAGACGCCCCTCGGGCATAAAATGAACAGTCAACATTGACCAAATCTTCAATTCAACTTGAAAAATTAAAAACTCAAGTTTCATTTAATCCTAATCTTCTAGCTCTTTTAGCAATAATTTAACTCTTTAGTATATATGGAAATGAGAAATTCTTATAATGATCCTTAAAATTATTTATTTATATTTATGAATTTCTAAAATACTTGAATAAGTAAAGATAAAATTGATGCTAAACATTATTTATTAACATACTTGATATTGATATGCCTTGAATCTGATATGAAGCGTTCCGAACGACCCAGAACGGTATGGTGTCATATATAAACTCTCTTAACCTATTGAGACAACCGTCTGATCCTACTATATTGTCAAGGAAACTCGTAGGATATTAAATATCCTAGGTAGGTGGCTACCATGGATTGAACCCATTTCATCTCTTTATTTTTTCTATGGCCCTTATTGACTATTAGAGCCAACCCATGATGGTTAATATCTTGTAAATTATTTAATGTTGTTTTAATTTTTATTTTTTATTTTTTTGTAAGGTTGGTTTTGGGGGGAGGGGGAGATCAAGGATTGTTAACAAAATTCTCATAAGAATGTTTTCATACAAAAAAAAATTCTCCTATAATAAAATAATATCATTCATTTATTTTCTTTTTGGGAAGAAAATATCTGGAAGAAAAAAAAAACAAAAAGATTAAAAAAAAATGTTGGATCACATCTAGACAATTTCTATCAAACATATGAAAGATGGTCAGTGGGCCCAAATTGGTCATTCTCTCACCTTATCCAAATGCACCAAAAAAGATCAAAATAGGAAATGAAGATAATGAATTTATTTTATTTTTATTTATTTATCTTTTTTTTTTTAAAAAAAAAAAGAAGATAATTTATTGAACTTTGACATTTTTAATATCTAAAAGATGTAGAAAATATTTTGGATATTTGTAATGGGTGGCAATATCAACCTAAATAATGGCAAATATAGTTTTTTTTTAAAATATTTGCAAATATGGCAAAAGTTTTTAATTAGTTTTTTATATTCCCGTTTTGCCCCTAAATTGCATGCGCTCTTTCTTCTTCCCCATTTTGCTTGCTTCCCTGTCGTGATCAAGGAAATTTTTGAATTATTTTTTTATATTTTCGTTCCTTCTTTCCGTTTTCTTCTTTCTTCTTTGTGATCGATTGTTTTTTATTTCACGGATTTGATATTGAGGGATTTCACGGGAAATCTTCAGATCGAAAATCTCAGAACAAAACTTCAATCCGCTCACTCGACTTGGCCGCCTCTTCCGGTCGCCGGATTTCAGGGATCTCGCCGGAAAGAAAATTCGAAAGTTACAGTCAGTTTGGATTTTATCGAAAGGATCTTTCTTAGATTTCACAGTTTGGATCTCATATTTTACCGATTAATTGCAGGCATGGGTTTGAGATTTCAATATATCAGAAAGGATTTTTTTCAATAGGTTTCTATCAGAAGATATCACTGATAGAACTATTTGTGATAGAAAGTTTTTCTATCACTGATAGAATCTATCTGTGATAGAAAGTTTTTCTATCACAGATAGATTCTATCAGTGATAGAAGTTTTCTATAGTGGATAGAAATGTTTCAGTGATAGAAATCTTCTATCACTGATAGAATCTATAACAGATAGATTCTATCAGTGATAGAAAGGTTTCTATCAGTGTTAGAAGATTTCTATCAGTATCACTGATAGAATCTATCTGTGATAGAAAGTTTTCTATTCTATCAGTGATAGAAGATTTCTATAACTATCACAGATAGATTCTATTAGTGATAGAAAACTTCTATTAGTGATAGAAAATCTTTCTATCATGATAGAAAGTGATAGAATGTTTTTTCTATCAATGATAGAAAGACTTTTTATCACTGATAGAATGACTTTCTATCACTGATAGATTCTATCATCGATAGATGTCTTCTATCACAGATAGAAAAACCGATAGAATTCTATTTGATAGAATTCTGTTACTCTAGTGATAGAATCTATCTATCAGTGAAAGGAGTTCTATCAAGGATGTTTCTTCTTGGAGCCCTCTCCTTTATAATTTAATTTCATTTTTGTCTTTTTCTCCTCCTCCATATGTTCATAATCTACTTTTTCTACTTTTTCGTTCTTCTAAACAACAAGATAAAAAAAAAAAAAAAAAAAAAAAAAAAGTGATAACATTAGAACTAGGTTCTTTCTATCACAGAGAGATTCTATCAGTGATAGAAGTTTTCTATCACTGATAGAAGATTACTCATAGAAACAGACCACCAAATAGACCAACACTAACCAATAGCCAACGAACAACCATAGAAAACAACCAATAAATAGAGTAAATAGAAACTTGAGTAAATAGAAACTTGACTGATAGAAAGTTTCTCTATCACTGATAGAATCTATCAATGATAGAAACTTTTCTATCAGTGATAGAAACTTTCTATCACAAATAGAAAGTTTTTCTAAAATGATAGAAAAACTTTATATATCATTGATAGAAAAATGCACCGATAGAAATAGAAAACCAACATTTATAGAAACTTTCTATCAGTGATAGAAAGCTTTCTATCACTGATAGAAAGCTTTTCTTTCACTTTCTATCAGTGATAGAAAAGTTTTCTATCACTGATAGAAAGCTTTCTATAAAAAATTTTCTATATCATTGATAGAACACCGATAGAAATAGAAAACCAACATTTATAGAAACTTTCTATCACTGATAGAATCTATCAGTGATAGAAACACTTTCTATCAGTGATAGAAGTTTTCTATCACTGATAGTATTAACTTTCTATCACTGATAAAAAGTGTTTCTATCACTGATAGAATCTATCAGTGATAGAAACATTTTCTATCAGTGATAGAATTAACTTTCTATCACTGATAGAAGTTTTCTATCAGTAATAGAAATTTTTTTCTATCAGTGATAGAAACACTTTCTATCAGTGATAGAAATCTTCTATCACTGATAGAATTAACTTTCTATCATTGATAGAAAATTTTTTCTATCACTGATAGAATCTATCAGTGATAGAAACATTTTCTATCAATGATAGAAATCTTCTATCAGATAGAAACACATTGATAGAAAGACTTTTCTATCACTAATAGAGATAGATTCTATCAGATAGAAAGACTTTCTATCACTGATAGATTCTATCAGTAATAGAAAAATTTTCTATCAGATAGAAAGGGCATTTTAGTAAATACACATCCCATAACTGAAAATTTTGCCATTTTTGCAAAATTTTCTACCGGCTGCTAGATTTGTATATATTTTGGGCCGGTTTGCTATATTTGCAACCGGCCCAAATATTTTTTTACAAAAGACTCATGTAGAGAATAAAAGCGTCACTCTTTTCCTTGGTTTAAATTTTATTTTAGTTTCATGCTAAAAAAAATATTATAGCTTTAATTTTTCATATTAACTCTAAATTAATAGCAACGACTAATTTTAAGTAGTAAGTATGAAGAATAAATTTGGATATTTGAGAATACAAAGACTAAATTAGAATAAAATAGGGAAAAATACTTTTTTGGTCTCTGAGTTTTGAGGAATATGTGTGTTTGGTCCCTGAATTTTCAAAATAGATCTTTTTAGTCCCTGAGTTTTGAGAAATAGGTTTAAAAGGTCCCTAAGTTTTGAGAAATGGGTTTAAAATGTCCCTGATATTATTTTTTCAAATTTTTAAATCAATACTTTTTAATTTGAAAAACCATTCAATATTAAAAAAATACAAAAATATTCATTTAAAAAAGTTGAAAAAATAATATTAGTAACTTTTTAAACCTATTTCTCAAAACACAGGGACTAAAAAGGTTCTTTTGAAAACTTAGGGACCTTTTAAACCTATTTCTCAAAACTCAGAGACTAAAAATGTCTATTTTGAAAACTCAGGGACTAAACGCACATATTCCTCAAAACTCAGGGACCAAAAAGGTAGTTTTCCCAATAAAATATAAGCTTTAAAAGTATGAAGACTAAATTTGGATATTTGAGAGTACAAAGACTAAATTTGAATAAAATATTATTTTTAGCTTTAAACAAATTTGCATAGAAAAATTACATTTTAGTCACTGAGGTTTGGGTTTTCCAAACTCAACAATTTTAACTCTGACGTTTAGATTTGGTTTGATGCTGACATTACACCATTTTTTATTAAAAAATATTTTAAAAATTTTAAAAATAAAAAATTATTTTAAATATTTTATTTTTCGTTTTCTTCTACTTCCCTCTTCACTTCATCTAAACCCTAATGTCCGCCACCAGTCGAAAATGGAGAGGGAAAAGATAGAATATGAAGAAGAAAAAAGAAAATAAAAAATAAAATAAAATAAAATCTACTAATTAAATAAGTCGAGAAACATTGTATTAAGTTTTTTTTTTTTTTTTAATTCAACAACATTTAGGGTAGGGGATTCGAACCTCTAACATGGTCAAGGGTACATGCCAATTGAGTTTTGACAACATTGTATTAAGTTTCTATTAGATGGTTTGCAAAAAAAAAATGACATCGGTAGTGAAAGTAAATATTTTATGTTAAATTTAGAACCAATATAAAAATGTTTCAAAATATAAGGGTTAATTGGAAAAAAAATATTGGCAAAATCACATACTTATAAAAAAAAAATTAGGAAAAACAAGCCATTTTTTATCCTTATTGGTTTCCGCGTGTTCAACTGACCAGTCAGCAAAAGTGGCTTGAATCCGTGGCTTCAAGCCACGGATTCAACGTTTTCATACAGTTTTTTTTAATTTATTTATTCCAACCTTGTTTTATGTTTTTTTTTATTGCCACGAATTAAGCCTTTTACTACTAGGCTTTCTTTCTTTTTTTCTTTTTCTTTTTCTTTTTAATTTCAAATATTTTTATGTTTTTTATTTCAATTTTTTTTTTAATTTCAACTTTGTTTTTATGTTTTTTTTTTATTGTTAGTGTTTTCATTACTGAAGCCACAAATTAAGCCTTTTACAAGTTTTTTTTTTTTTTTTAATTTCAACTTTGTTTTATGTTTTTTTTATTTCAACTTTAATTTATTTTAGGTCTTCTTCCTTTCAACTTTGTTTTATGTTTTTTTTTTCAATTTTTTTTAGTTATGCTTTTTCATACAACTTCATGTTTTTAAAATCTAAAAATAAAAAATATGAGAAATAAATAATTAAAAAAATCTAAGCATAAAAATACATTTAAAAAAAAAAAAAAAACTGAGAAATGAGAGTTTTTATTCTTAGATATTTTTTAAAATCTATTTCTAATATTTTTTAAAAAAATCTATTTTATTCTTATTTACCTCAATTTTTCTTGTCCCCTAATTTTTGACAAATCAATTTTTATTAGCCTAATTTCTTTAAAAAAATTGATAAAAATTAAGAATAAATATGTTATCCATTATAATATTCCAATAATTTTATTTGTAGACTAAAAACAAAATACTAAAAATAAAAACTTAATTTTCCAATTTTTTTAAAAGTAATTTCACATTTGGAATAAAAAATTTATAGTCTTACAATTAATAAATCAAATTATTTGAATATTATAATCGATAACATACTTATAATTGAAAAATTCACCTTCTAAATTTAAAACATTATTGATCCATTTTCAATCACTTCACATTTCGATTCATAATTTTTATCAACTATTTTTTTATAAAGAAATTAGGCTAATAAAAATTGATTTGTAAACAATTAGGGGACACAAAATTTGTAGGTAAATAAGAATAAAAATAGATTTTTTAAAAAATATGAGAAATAGATTTTTAAAAATATCTAAGAATAAAAACTCTCATTTCACAGTTTTTTTTAAATGTATTTTTATGCTTAGATTGTTTTAAATATTTATTTCTCATATTTTTTATTCTTAGATTTTAAAAACATGAAGTTGTATGAAAAGGCATAACTAAAAAAATTGGGAAAAAAAACTTAAAACAAAGTTGAAATGAAGAAAACATAAAACAAATTAAAGTTGAAATAAAAAAAAAAAAAAAAACATAAAACAAAGTTGAAATTAAAAATAAAAAAAAAAAAAAAAAAAAAAAAAAAAAAAAAACTTGTAAAAGATTTAATTTGTGGCTTCAGGAATAAAAACACTAACAATAAAAAAAAAACAAAAAAAAAAAAAAAACAAAGTTGAAATAAAAAAACATAGAAACAAATTTGAAATTTAAAAAAAATGGTAGCAAAAGGGTTAATTCGTGGCTTCAGGAAGAAAAACACTAAAAAATAACAATACATAAAATAAGGTTGAAATAAATAAATTAAAAAAAGAAAAAGAAAAAGAAACAAAATGCATTAAAAGGCTGAATTCGTGGATTGAAGCCACGGATTCAAGCCACCTTTGCTGACTTGATCAGTCAGTTGAACGGAATCCGTGGCTTAAGTCACGGATTCGTCTCTGTTTCCACGTGTTGAACACGCGGAAACCAATAAGGACAAAAAAAAAAAGCTCGTTTTTCCTAATTTTTTTCAAAAGTATGTGATTTTGCCAATATTTTAGTAAATGTATTTTTTTTCCAATTAACCCAAGAGACTACTTACCCAATGAATATGAGAGTTCAAAAGAACTAAAATAAATGGTTGTTTTATAGGTTCGTTTTATCATTTTTGAGAAACTAACAAAAATAGTTTTTTTTTTTTAAAAAAAAAATATGACATATAATTGATGTGAATGAATTTTCAAAAAAAAAAAAAAAAAAAGTAATATAAGAAAATGAAAACCAACCAAGTTCCATGGGGTTTGTTTCAAAAGTGCTCTTAAACTTTGAAAAGTTTCAAAAATATTCCTGAACTTTGAAAAATGTTTCAAAATTATTCTTGCCGTTAATTTTTTGATGGAAACCGTTAAAATTTCAATTTTAAAAATACCCTTGAACTTTAAAAATAAAAAATAAAAAATACCCTTTTTCTCATCTCACCGTAAATTATTTCTCCATGGAAATTTATGCAAAACTTTGCTTATAAAGGTTGTGTGCAACACAATACCAGATGAAAACAGACTTTGAAATCGATTTTTCTCTTTTAAAAAAAGTGTAAATAAGATAAGTGTGTGAGAAAACAACACACACACACATATATATATATATTATTTCCTTTTTGCTCTCTCTATTTGTGTATGTTAGTGATAAGAAGAAAAAGTTTTTATAAGACTGTGAGTCGTTTGGTCCAATTTATAAGATTAATTAATCAAAAGTTTTATATATGATTTTGTTCTTATTAGTATTTAAGGATTGTTAGAACCCGTATACAATAATAGTTTCATTTATTTTTCATAAAATGAATATAGAAAAACTAGTGGGTAATGATTGGTGGGGAAATAATATTGAAAAGACTACCAACAAAATGAAGTCAAGCACGTGTAGAGTTTGAAGGACAAAACAAAAGTCATCTTGAAGTTTCAACAGGAAAATCTAGTCAAGCTCTTGGGATGATGTGTTGAAAGAAAAGAAAAACTCCTATACTATGAATACATGACAAATAAGTAAAGTTTCTCATTAATTTTCATGGAGGAAGAATTTACGGTGAGAGAAGAAAAAAGAAAAAGAAGCATTTTCCAATAAGGGTATTTTTAAAATCTTCTGGAAAGTTCAAAGGTATTAATGAAATTGAAACTTTAACGGTTTTCATCCAAAAATTTACGACAATGATATTTTTTAAACATTTTTTAAAGTTCATAAGTATTTTTGAAACTTTTCAAAGTTTAGGAGCATTTTTTAAACAAACCCCATAATTTAGGGGTATTTTTCTTTTATCATTTAGCCTAATACCATTAGCTATATAATATTTCTTATACTATAATCAACTAATTTAGTTTGTCAAGTGAGCACAAATTTATAGTAATTGACATGTTATTTATCAAAAAGTCAACCTTTCAAGTTTTTTTCCCCTCCCCTCTTTTGTAAACAACTTACATTAGAAAGCAAGCATTTGGGCTTCATGGGCCTAATCATTGGGCTTCATACATAGTGTGCATAAATATTATTCTTTTCAGTTAAATTATAAATTTAAGTTCAAATTTGATATTTAATCTACTTCATTTTAATCAAACTTTGTTTGGTTGCACAATGTGATTCTACAAATGTCAAATTGATATCTTTGTATTTTATTAGTTATTAATAAAACTTATAATTAAACACTTTGATATATAATTATTTACTATATATTATAAATTTTAAGATATATAATTAGAAGTTGTTTAAAATATATATATATATATATATATATATATATATATATATATATAATTAGAAGTAGAAAGTGTATAAAAGAGATTAAAAATGACTTATTAGAAAATGAGATCGATAAATAAACCATTTTGAGAGAAACACTTGAAACCAACTTTGTAAAAAAAATCTTCTTAAGTAAACAATAACTTGTGTGTAAAAACATTTGTGAGTAAATGCAACTAAACATATGAGTGTTTATATTTTAAACAATTTTTATACAAAATGTTTTTTAAAAAATGCATTCTTAAAAAACATTTAAATTAAAATGTATTCCAAACGGACCCCAAAGGTGTGTTTGGTTTAACTTTTGAAGTGTTTAATTTTGAAAATAAATCATTTTGAAAAAATTTCTAATGTTTGGCAACCACTAAAAATTACTTATTAAAAAATGAGATTGATAAATAAACCATTTTGAGAGAAAAATTTGAAACCAACTTTTTATAAAAGACTTCTTAAGTAAATAATAACTTGTCTATAAAAACATTTGTGAGGAAATGCAACCAAACATATGAGTGTTTAAATTCTAAACAATTTTTAAACAAAATGTTTTTTAAAAAATGCATTCTTGAAAAACATTTAAATTAAAATGTATTCCAAACGGACCCTAAAACTAATTTTTGTGCAATTCAATTTCCAAGGCCAATCTTTTTTTAAAAAAAAAAAAAAAAAAAAAAAAAATCCAAGACCAATCTTGAAATTTAAATATATAATCCATCCCTATATAAATATTTATATTTGATGAAAAAATTGTAATTTTAGCCTTCTTTGAGTTTTTTGAGGTAGGTTTGGAATTTTTTAATTTTGAATTTGGAGGATTTTTTTAAAGTGATTTAAAAGTGATTAACTGAAAATTGCTTTTGTTGAAGGAGAAATTTCGGCCAATCACAAATTGCCACGTCATTAATATAAATTAATGATAAAATAAATTTGGGACCAGTTACACATTTACACGTGTGCCTAAATTAAATTAATAGACATTAAAATTCGGCAAATCAAAGAATGCCACTTGTCTATTAGTGATCCATCAGATAACATCAGCCAAGTTCAATCAGATTATGTCACGTGGCAACTGGACCCAAGCCCAAGCCCATATGAGGTCCATCAAACTCTATAAATAGAGGAGGTCGCCATTCATTTTGGAGGGATTCAGCCAGAGGCAGAGAGGGCAGAGTCCAGAGCATTCTCCCAAGATCCAGAGTCGTCAGAATCCAAAGAATCCAAAGAGTCCAGAGAATTCAGAGATCCGAGATTTAGAATTCAAAGAATTTAAGACTTAGAAGATTTGAAGACTAGAAGACTCTAAAAAGAGATCAACAAGCCAACCTACCGATCAAGAAGATCAACAAGTCAGCAGGCCGATCATCTAAGAAGAGATCAACAAGCCAACTGACCGATCAAGAAGATCAACAAGTCAGTAGGTCGATCATCCAAGAAGATCAACAAGCAGACCGATCGATCAACAGGATCAATAAGTCAACAGGCCGATCATCCAAGAGGATCAACAAGCTAACAAGCTGATCCAACAGATCATCAAGCCAACAAGCCGATCCAACAGATCATCAAGTTAACAGACTGATCATCCAAGAAGATCAACAAGCCAACCGACCGATCAAGAAGATCAACAAGTTAGCAGGTCGATCATCCAAGAAGATCAACAAGCCAACCGATCGATCAAGAGGATCAATAAGTCAGCATGCCGATCATCCAAGAGGATCAACAAGCTAACAAGCCAATCCAACAGATCATCAAGCCAACAGGCCGATCCAAGAGATCATCAAGTTAACAGACCGATCATCCAAGAAGATCAACAAGCCAACAAGCCGATCCAAGAGATCATCAACCTAGCAGGTCGATCATCCAAGAAGCCCAACAAACCGGCCCAAGAAGAGCAACAAGCTAGAGGCCAAAGTTTATATATTTAAGAGAGAGAATCAGAGAATTAAAGTTAGAGATTGTACACCCACACGCATATTACATCAATACAAATATATTGTTTATTCCACGTGTCTCCATCTCCGAAGTTACGTGTGAACAACTTTAAATTTACTTTTTTTATAATCTCTTTTAAATAATTATTTAGGAAATGATTCTTATCCAATCTAACTTTTTTTCAAAAGTGATTATTATTATTATTATTATTATTATTTTAAATTCATATTTAGTCCTTCACAATCACTAACTAATTTAATCCAAACACACTCTTAGACACAATATACAATTTTTTTTTTTTTAGTTCAATGAGAAGAGGACGAAAGAATTGAACGACCTCTAAATTGAAGGCATATGCATGTAGTTGAGTTATGTTTTGAATAAAATATATGATAAAATTTTATATAATTTCAACTTCAATTATTAGGGATGTGAAAAATCAAAGGTTTCCTTTTTAGCAAGAGAAATATGTCCCACTGAATCTTTTGGGGCAATTTGGTTTTACTCTCTCTTTTTCTTTTTCTTTTTAGTAATCAAACTCACAAATACCAAAAAAAAAAAAAAAAAAAAAAAAAAAAAAAAAAAGTCATGGATGGCTCTTTAATAATTGGGTTTAATTATTGGTTCCAAATTATATAGTCATGAATGGCTCTAGACTAGCCTTTTTTTTTACTGTGATTTAAAATTATGACAAATGTTAGATATTATATATATTTTTTAGTTCAACAACATTTGAGATAGAAAATTGAAACATCTCACCTCTTGATCGAAGATATATGCCAATTACCGTTGAGCTATGCTCATTTTGACAATGTTTATTTTAGTGTGTATGATGTGGATTGGATTTCAATTAACTAAGATAGTTTTAAACATTTTATAGTTAAGTCGTCTCTACTAGTTCGTTAATCGTATAATGTAATAGTGTCATTTTCTACCATCGATTCTATCTATACCATTTATTTTTTAATGCTTTTACCTAAGCTAACTATAGGTTTTTAATTGTGGCCTTATAGGGTGAGTGAGTCAAATTATGTCATCAACTTAAGAGTGGGGCTTTTCTATAATAATAAATAAATGAACAAAGGGCTAAACTTAGGGTGGGGATAGGAAAGAAAAAAAGAAAAGAGTGATGATGGAAAGTAGATTAAGGGAGTAGATGGATGGTCAAGCAAAGTAATGGAAGAAGGAAAAGGAATCAATTATTATATGTTTGGAAGAAATGGGGATATTGTTTATCATGATTGCACATCCATCACCTTTTTAATATTTTAGCTCGAGATCCATTAAGAAGGATCTTCCATGAATTTCATAACTTAAAATATGTTTGATAAAACTCTTATTTCAGTTCAGGATTCATTGAACTTTTGTTTTTTTGTTTACTTTAATACAATGTTAGAACTTTTGTTTTGTTTACTTTAATACAATGTTAGAACTGTTTGCTATCACAAATGTCCTAAATTTCTCTATGACACTCGAACACTCTAATTGTATTAATGAAAAATGTGTGAGAAGTAAGAGTTTGGACGAAAGAATTGTATATTGTTGTAGTACTCGGAGTAGTGATGGTTTTTTAAGAGAGCAAAAACAAAAAGAAAAAGTATGAAGATAACAATTTGAAGAAGCGTGAGAGAATACACATGAATGATTGAAAAGCAAATTTTCTTTTTATAAGTTGCAAGTGAAGTGGGTCTTATTAATTTAAAGATTAAAAAATATAGCATGAAAAATTATGAGCACTCACCTTTTTTTCAAAAGGTACAATTTAAGTTATTAAAGTAAACATATTTTGATGTGTTATTTGTTAAATTAATGCTCTTGACATTATAATATAAGTATCACATGTGTAGCACTTTTGAAACAATTAAAAAAATTTAGAGTGGCCAAAAGAGGGGAATGAGAGGCAAAAGGAGATCAAGTTATTTGGAAAAAATTTATGCCTTTTTTCCCTAACAAAAGAGAGATCTAATGTGGGTTGTGATCAATTCTCTCAAACAAATGATTGAATTGTGATACCAAATTTTGTGATGTGAATTTAATGAATGCTCATAAGGCTGATTATATTGAAATTTGGCATTGATTTTTAACATGATTTTCATTGTCTCTAAAAGGGTGTTTTAGAGATGCAAGACATTAAAAAGATTGGTACTTGCACTACAACACTTTTGGACTTAGATGTCAGTTTTGCGTCGTTTTATTAAACTCCTATCATCACAGATTTGAATCCGTTGTTGTTCTGGGTGTGATTGAACCCCTACGATCACGGATTACAATAATAACGGTTTAAAACTGTCATCAACGCCTCTGTGATCATACATGTATAATCACGGATTACAACAATAACGGTTTAAAACAGTGGTTGTTCTGAATGTGATTGAACACGTACGATGACGGATTACAACAATGACAGTTTAAAACCATGGTTGTTTTGAGTGTGATTGAACTCGTACGATGACAGATTACAACGATGATAGTTTAAAACCAACATCTTTGTCGACCCCTATGATGACGGTTATCAGCAATGACAATTTACAACCGACATATATGACTACATTAATTGGCGTAAAATTTTCAATTCACCCAACAAAATCACCTCGAAGTAAGAGATCAATTCTCAAAGTAAATGGTCTCTCCAGATTGCACCTCTCTCGACTATTCTAATTGGATAACGGTCTAACCTTACAATATATTTGATTGTCAATTAAGTAATTTAAAGCATATTGAATCCTGACAATATGTGGCCACCCTGACATGAACGACTCATTCTGTCTAAACCCTTTACTATTATTTCCATGATTCTCATTGACCACTAGATTAAACTTATTGGTCTCATACTCTTTTATGCTTTAAAATTTTCAATATAATTACATTCATGAAATAATTTCAAGTTTTGATTCTAATAACTTCTTTTCTGTTGTTGATGTGGCAAATTGATTGGATTTAGGAGGGATGGTTTGGCAAGAGAGCAGACCAATTAGAGATAAAATGAAAACAAACTATTGATAAAAAAATTTGGTTTTTAAAATTTGCCCACCTACCCTATCAAATTCTTTATTCAACTTACCTACTTTCTTGTGTCGAATTGTGCTAAATAATCAATCGTTAATCTTATTAGCAACACATTTGTGTAACAATAATCTTAAAATTATGAAATTATTAAAATCAACCTACAAATTTCAAAGACGTAATTGAAACTCTTTTAGCATCTAAATCCATATAAACTTGATATTTATACCTTTAAATTTATGTTCGTATTTCTTTTCTTAACAAATATAAATTATTTATCATTTATAGCTTCAACTTGTGCACTCCTAAATTATTTTATTACATGATATGAACCAACGAACTTTAATGAAAAATTATAATATTTATATGCTTTGCAATAAGCTTTTAAATAAAGTTGGTAATATTTTTTGAGATGGCAAATGGCCGAAAGAAACGTGGGATCCCACAGAGAGTTATGATTGAGTAATATTAGGTTTGCATTATTGTAATTATTAATATGTACTTCATATTATTTCAAAAAAAAAAGATAATAATATAAATATATATATATATACTTCATATGCGTGAGACATTTGTTTTTCATTTTTCCTCTTTTTCCTTTTTTTCTTTTCTTTTTTATTTATCAAATTTTCCGGCAATTAAAGTTTAGATGGGTTTCAAAAAAAAGTTTTAAAGTTTAGATGGTTACCATGTGCAGCCAACAAGAGCATAGCTCAACTGGCATAAAGTTGTACGGATAACCATGAGATTTGTGGTTCGAACCCCCCACCCTACATTGTCAAAAAAAAAAAAAAAAAAAAAAGAAGAAGAAGAAGATGGTTACCATGTGCATGAAATAGTAAAATATAGGTTTAGATTACAATTTTTTGCATTTTTAGTAGTACATCAACACTTGGGAGTGAGAAGATTCGAACCTCTGACCTTTTGGTCAAGAGTACATGTCAATTATCACTAAGCTAAGTCTGTTTTGGTCGAAAAATTTTGTGTTTAGTTTAATAAGTTGACTTCTTATAAATTAATTGAACTTTTTGAAACATCTATATATATATATTAGTACATCAACATTTAGAGATGGGGGATTCGAACCTCTAACCTCTTGATCAAGAGTACATGTCAATTACCGCTGAACTAGATTCGTTGCTTTGACAACATTTATATATGTTATTTTAGTCGAGATAATAATTTTAATTCTAACTAAGGTGGATTTAGATAGAGCAAAAGGAATTAGAGTCCCCACAACACAACTTTAAAAAGTTTTATTTATATCAATATATAATTATCGAAACTTTAAGACATGAAATTTTGTTATATTCGTAATTGGCAAAGAGGCAATAAGTCCCTCGAGCTTGAGTAGAGGTGGAAAATTTAAGGGAAGCTAGTTTTTTTTTTTTTTTTTTTTTTTCTGAATGTATAGATATACACACACATATATATATATATAGTGTCCTTATTTTCAGAAAAGACTAGTTATTATTGTGCAAACATTCCTTTTTTTATATATATAAAATACCTCTTGGCCTAATGGCAAATAGCTCTTTATGAAATTACTAAGTTCGTTTTTAGTTTTTAAAAATTAAACTTAAAATATTACTTTCAGGTTTCTTCGTTTTATTATCTAACTTCTTTTCACTTTCAACTTTGATTTTGATTAAATTGGACCATAGACTTAGTTGGTTGTTGAAATTTTTGCCCTCTATTCAATTTCTGCTAATTCCACCAACTAATTTTAACAAAAAGAAATGTAAAAATATTTCTAAAATCACTAATTTCAATATATCAAGTTTTGCATGAATTTAAGTTTGATTAATGTACAAATTAATTAACCATTAAGTAATTTTTTTTTTCAAAACCCACTAATTTTAACAAAAATGTTGTTGTAATATTATTATTTTTATTTAAATCTTATCAATTTTGTACCATACATGTGTTTTATAATTCATTGAAAACATATGATAATACTTTTTGGATTTATAATTCTTTAAACTTTTTTTTGTAAAACAAAACATTTTTTGTTTTCGGATTTAAACTAGTTTCTATTTGGTTCCTAAATTTTAGAAACTAATACTTTTGGTCTTTGATATTTGTATTTAGTTAATATTTGGTTTTTTTTTTTAATTCATTAATATATGGTTTGTGAGGTTTCAAGTGACATATTTCTAAAAGGTTCATAAGTAGAGTTGATTGTTTTTTTTTTTTTTTTTGAGTACATCAACATTTGGGGGTGGGAAGATTCGAACCTCTGACTTCTTGGTCGAGAGTATATGCCAATTACCGGTGAGCTAAGCTCACTTTGGCAAGTAGAGTTAATTGTTGGTTGATAGATGTTGTTGACTTTCAAAATATTATATAAAAAAAAATTCCCCAAACTATATTTAAAATTTTGTCTGAAAAATTTTACATTATAAATTATATTTTATTTTAAAATCCAAATCTTAACATATTTACAAATACAAAGTAATAATAAACATTATATTGCCAACAAGAGCATGGATTAACGGGCATAAACTTGCACCAATGATCAACAGGTCTGTGGTTTGAATCCCTCACTCCATATATTGTAAAAAAATAATAAATATTATATTTTTGCTTTGGTTTATTTATTAATTTTATTTTGTATTAAATATAAATGAAAATAAATAAAAACATATATGAATTTTAGTAAATCAATAAATTTTCAAATTTTACTCTATTTCTTATATATTTATATAGAAAAATCAGTCATATTTCTAATTAAACAAACCAATATCAATATATACAAATTTGTTTAAACGTATCTTATACAAATTTGTCTCTTCCTTGACAATTGTGACGTATTAAATTAATAGTTCAATATATTATATATGATTTCTTTGTATTACTTATTTGTAAATTATCTCTACAAAATTTTAAGTGAAGCTATCTAAACAAAAACTTTGGATCCACCATTGATTCTTACCTATAAAATGTTTTCTTTAGAGGTGAGAGATGAAGAAAATGTACATAACGTAAATAACATTGTTAAATTTTTGTAATAGGAATGTTTTGAAGAGAAGATTCAAACTATAGAGAGAGAGTTCCAAAATACGACATTATTTTAGAACAAAATGATTAACATAAATTTAACATGGTAAGCTATTGACATTGTAGATGTGTTAGCTAGATGAGTTTTTCCAAAATACTACATTTTATTTAAATGAAATAAAGCTTTGGAGGGCCTCTTAATTGAGAAGCGTGAATTTAGGTTAGCCTTTAAAGCATTATTATTTAGTTGAAAAAGATGTTGGATTAATTCCATTTGAGATTTCTATCTATAATGCTTCTTATATTACTTATTTTGAATTTCATTCATAAATAGTCATGCTATGTCATTGGATTTTTATCGCTAAAACAAGAGAAATCACTTAGATATATTTTAGTTTAAAAAAGTACGTATTTTATAAGTTCAAAAGAAGGGGTAGAATTTAGAGTATGAACCTATCAACTTATTTCATAGATTGAGTTTTCTATTTTTTTTTTCCCCTTAAATTCAATAACCTGTGAAGATGGAATGATTCGATTTGTTGACCTTTTTAGAATGTATACTTGAATTATACTCAAATGGACAGGTTTTGCAATTTCTATACTATTATATGATTATGCAAAAGTTCGATTGGGTGGACTCAAACAATTTCTTTTTTATTTTTTCCTTTTCTTTATTTTTTAATTTTTTTAATTTTTTATTATTTTATTATTTTTTTATTTTGGTTCATCATAGATAATTTTTTATTGGAATGGGAAAAGTTGATCCGAAAAAACGTGCAAATTGAGTTACAATCAATTTTGAAAAAGAAAGTTATATTGTTAACCACGAGATTTGTGGTTCAAATCTCCACACTCTCAATATTTTCGAAAAAAAAATGAAAAAGAAAGAAAATGAGGAGTGACATGTGTACATAGACTTATGCACACCATTCTCTTTCAACTTTGTTTTTAATTTTGTTTGAAAAAAGGTAACATACCTCTTACTTTAGTGATGTAATGATTTAATCTCTAAATATTAGAGAGTAAAAAAATAAGTCTTATAATTTAAAATTGGTTAAATTTTAGTCTCTTATCTTCAAAATTACTAAAATAGAGTATTCATCTTGAATAGGGTAACAAATTAATCTCTAAACTCTTTAAAACATTTTTTGTTTTTGATCAATCATATTTTTTTCTTGAGTTTGGTTTTTTAGTGATTTATTGCACTTTACATATATGAAAAACCCCATTACAACTTAACAAAAATTTCACGACTAAATTGTTAAAAATTTTAAAACTACAAAAATTAAACCATTACAAACTAGTTCAATGACTAAGTTATTAAAAATTTTGAACTATAAAAACAATCATGCAATTTGTATTCAATAATAAAAGAGAAATATATATATCCTTTAATAACATAGCTGCTTACTTTTTACAACGTTATAATTAAGAGATTCAAACCTACAATCATCAATTAGAAAAGACACCGATAAGTAACTACTCCTTACTCCTTGCACTAAAACTTTCCCCAAATCTTCGAAGGTTGCGTATAGAAATTCACAAAACCAAAGATATGGGCTCGAGTAATTTTTCTTAAATATTCTTCCATCAGAAATTTACAATGATAACCATCGATCTACAACAATACAGTACCACAAGAACTTGACCTCATTTTTAACTTGACAAGTCAGATGCCAAAGAGCATAGCTCAACAGCAATTGGTATGTACTCTTGACCTACTGATCAAAGGTTTGAGTCCTCTGTCCATAAACACAACCAAGTGAGAATTGTCAGAAATGCCCTGCAATGGCAACCTACAAGTTAAACAGACACAGAGAAAGGGTGATCAGAAATGTACTGATAAAGGGCCCTTTTTGCAAATTAAAACAACAGAGAGAGAAACTTTCTGACAATGGCAACCTCCAAGAGAGAGAGAAGAAAAAGGGAGAGTTTTTACAGTTAAAATTACAAGAGAGAGAGAGAGAAGGGGAGATCAGATCAGAACAGAAATGTACTGATAATTGCAAGAAATCACTCCCCAAAGAGAAATGTACTAACATTGGCAATTTGCAAATCTAGAAACAACAGGAATTTGAGGTGGATTAATGTATGTTTTAGTCTCTTTTGTTTTAACATTTTTCTATTTAGTCCCTCGTCGCGATTGGCGTAAGTAAATGAGAAGCAAGTGGGGGCGAAAACTGAAAAAATACTCAAACATTAGGGACTAAAACATATATCGAGCGGATGAGATTTTACTTATAACGGAAACTTACAAATGGAAGTGGGAGATGAGATTCAGTTAGTGAGAAAGAAGAAATAAAGCAGAAGCAGCAGAATGGCAGCACTCCAAGGAAACAGAAGCAAAAGCAGAAGGAATCCAACGCCCCATGGGAACCCCACAGCCGCCTGGTTGTGGCTGTGGCTGTGGCTACCGTAATATCCGCCGCCACCGCCGAGGGACAGCCAGTGGACAGCGACGACTAAAAGCAGCGGCGAGACGACGACAAGCCTCTGGAACACCTCCGAGGCCGAGGCGACGGCGGCGTCGTAAATGGCATAAGCCAAGAATCCAAAGATGATAAGAGCAATGGTTGCAAGAAGCCATTGCTCTGAGAAGCTCAAGGTGGAAGAAGTGCCTGATCTGCTGTATGCAGCCATAAGGAGAAAAGGTTAAAGGGTCTTGTTTTGATGTTTCTTTAGGGATGGGAGAGATTGTGTACTTAAAGAGGTGAAGTGTGAAGAAATACAAAATGGTTTGCTAGTTTTGGCTTATATTGTGGACTTTACTCATACTATTGGACACTCGAGAAAATTTCTAGTACACTAGGAGTACCGTACTCCCTTTGTTCATACTCTGATTTGTCTTTATATATTTACTTTTTAATATCGATGGGTTCCACGTCATTTTTAGAAAAATGCTAACGTGATAGACAATAAATGGAAGACTAGCGTATTTTCTAGTGTTGCGGGAGTATCTTACTCCTTTTATCTATACTATAGTTTTGTCTTTATAAATATTTTTTTTAGAAAAATACATTTTTGTTTCCTGAGTTTTAAGCAATAGATGCATTTGGTCCTTGAGTTTTCAAAATAGACATTTTTAGTCCTCGAGTTTTGAGAAATAAGTTTAAAAGGTCCTTAAGTTTTCAAAATGGATATTCTTAGTCTCCGGGTTTTGAAAAATGGGTTTAAAACATCCCGACTCCCCACTATTATTTTTTCAATTTCTTAAATAAATACTTTTTAATTTTTTTAATTTAAAAAACCATTCAATATTAAAAAATAATACAAAAATATTAATTTAAAAAAGTTGAAAAAACAATATTAGGGACCTTTTAAACCTATCTCTCAAAACTCAAGGACTAAAAAGGTCCATTTTGAAAATTTAGGGACCTTTCAAACCTATTTCTCAAAACTCATGGACTAAAAAGGTTTATTTTGAAAACTCAGGGATCAAACGCACATATTCCTCAAAACTAAGGACCAAAAAGGTAATTTTCCCTACTTTGTTAATGTTGATGGGTTCCATGTCATTTTTAAACGAACGCTGACGTGGTAGACAATAAATGTAAGGAGAATCTATACTCTCGTAGTATTTGAAATTTTCGGACGACTCCCTATCTCTCCCACACAAGCATTATTCATCAGTGCAAATAATTCCACCAACTCTCTCTAAGAGTTCCCAATGAAGCCAAAGTTACTTACTCAGCCTTAGCTTACAACCACATAGAGAAATAGCTTTGAAGTTAAGAACCACTTAATAAGAGACTTTTGAATAAAATGCTTTATACTCTTCTCATGTTTCTATCTACTTACTTAAAAGGGAATGAAAATGGCAAATGAAGAAATCAAAATGAAAATATAATTGAAATGGGAACTAATGAGAATAAATAAATAAATATTGAATTTATTTGGAAATTATATGAAGTTGGGATTTTATTTTTATTTGTGTTACAGTGGAAATAAGTATCAGAAATCTTGAATAATTATTGAAAGTGTCATTATAACAACTATTAATAGAGAAATTTAATTTTGACTAAAGTACAAGTTTAGTCTACCAACTTTCACATTTACTTTAAATAAGTCTCTAAACTTAAAAAATATCAAATATTATTTCAAAAATATATATATATCAAATATATCCCTAGACCTTCAATTTCGTATCTAATAGGTCCCTAACATATTTAACATTTTTAAAAATTAACAAATCTATTAGATATAGATATGAATTTTGTATCTGGTAGAACATTTTGAATTTTGTGTCCAATATATCCATGAATTTAAAAGTATATTGGATAGGATCAAAGACCTATTAGAGAGAACATTGAAAGTTCAAGGAATTATGAGAAACAAAATCAAAAGCTTAAGGCCTATTTGGTAGGCAATCTGAATTTTGTTTTATGTTTTTGGGTTCACTGCGTTTTCAAAGTTTTTCAAAGTTCACTGAATTAACAGCAATGGTATTTTTAAAAAAAAAAATCAAAGTTCAGGAGTATTTTTTTAAACTTTTCAAAGTTCAGAAACATTTTTTAAACAAATCTCATAGTTTAGGGATATTTTTTATAATTTAGCCTAAATTAATTAATAATAGATATTCAACTTAGTACTTAATTGTACAAATAGTTTATGGTTTATACATATATTATCAAACACATATTGAACAATTAATTAAATTAAGATTCAATTTCTAAATCTGCTCGTATAAAAATATAAAATACAACTCTATTTTCATTGAATCTCTTGTTTTCAAATCATTAATCAAACACACCTTTAAAGTCTTGTTAGACACTTATAAGATTCATGAACCAATTTGATACAAACCTAAAAGTTTAAGAACCGTTTAGAATTGACTTCTTTGACACAAACCTTTAAATTTAGAGACTAAATTTGTAATTTAACCTTTAATTTACTTCAATTCATGATTATAAAATTCAAATTAACAATCCATTTAAAATGAAAACATCAACATTAAAATAAATGATTAACCAATTAGATAGAAGTTTGTACAATTCTCATAAAGCACGTCAACTAAAACAAAAGTTAATAAATGTTTTGCTTGAAGTAGATTTTTTTTTTATCCATGAGTGTCCAAACCAGCTTACGAACATCTCAACTAATCGATAAGAACAATTACCTAACTCTACTACATTTGGTTGCCAAGAAAACTCAAAATATTAAATTCTAAGTAAGTGACTACCATGAATTGAATTCATTCCGGAAAATAACATTATTCATATTCATTGTTATGTTAGTAAAATCGGAAAAATAAATTATGAAAGCAAAAAAATGTTAAAAAGTTAATATAAGGATCCAGGAAAATAAGGAAAAAGAAATGATGAAAGCAATAATTTATTTGATATTATTATATTACACTTGTTTAATTTGAAACTACACTACACTCATTCCTATTGGTCTACTAAATAAACATAATAAGAATAAAATTCATGAATACTTTTCCATTCCAATTTAATTACAACTTAATAGTTTTTTTTTTTTGACTAAACAACTTAATAGTTTAAAAAAGTCCCTCACCCCCAAATGTTGATGTACCAAAGCGAACTTAGCTCAACGATAATTAACATATACCTTCGACCAAAAGATCAGAAATTCAAATCCTCCCACCCCCAAATGTTGATGTACTAAAAAAAACCAACAAAAACATGTACTTCAACAAAGAGATCAAAGGTTCGATCCTCCACACTTACATTGTTAAAAAAAAAAAATTTAAAAATTTTAAAAAAAAAAACTTAATAGTTTAAAACAACCTATTATCTCCTACAAAATCACAAGTTTACATCACTCTTTATACAACATTTTAGACAAAAAGTACATTCTCAATACTGAGAGAACAAGGCATGAAAAAATCCTTATAAAAGGGCTTATTACCAATGGTTTACACTAAATGAAATATAGAATTCTAATTTAATCTCACAAACAGATGCAATAGAAAAAATTACAATAATCTCAAAAACTTTATAGAACAAGTAGAGATTATAATTATGAATGAGCTAAGTGTTTTGAATATCAAATATAGCCCAATTCAGGGTACAAAATAGGCACTGAATATGATAGATTAGTGCAGTAAATGTCACTGCCATGGAATTGGTTATGATATAAATATCAAGATTATCTCTCATTGTACATTTCCACAATACAATAGTGAGATGAGGTGAATAATCCAAGTAGTAAATCAGCATACAACATATTTTTATATATCATCTCTTGAAAGAATTACCTCTTCAAGCAACTTCTTCAGAGGATGCTGAAGAATGCTGTTTGGGAATGTTGGGAAATTTTTTCGGTAGACTGAAAACAGGCGCATCCGCAGCTAAACCTTGGAACGCCATACCTAAAGAATATCCTAACGCTCGAGCAACCGGTACTGCAACTGCATTTCCTACTTGTATGTACCTGTTACATGACCAGTTTTTAAACTGTTGATGTCCCTAATCTTCAAAAGAACATGGTATGGATATTTATTTTGGGGATCCAGTGGCTGGAACAAAAATATGAACATGTTCAAGCGAGATCGGTTAAACAGTTGGTTTCTCGAGGGACACGAAGCAAGTTATTGCAACAGAGTTTCAACCAAATTTCTCAAGGAAAGATCAATCACTTAAGCTTGAATTGGTAAAGCAATACATATGATGTTTCAAATGGTGGCATTACTAAAACATACCTTTCTTTGACAGGCCCATAGAGCTTGTAATAATCTGGAAAGCCTTGAAGTCTTGCATTTTCACGAATTGTCAATACTCTATCTTGCTCCGGATGCGTAATTGCCTATACGTATCGGTGGATGTCAAGGAAATAAGTCGGTTAAAGGTTGGTTAATACTTGATATCAAGTAATTTCTCTTAGGAAAACGCATATAAGGTGCACAAAAGTAGAAGAGTAAGAACCTGGTTGTGAGGCTCTGCTCGAGTAACAACGGTAGGCACGGTCTCGTCCCACCATAAGCGAGCAAATGGCCTGTATCGTTTCATAACAATAGGAAACATAAGTAAAGGGATAGGGTATCAGAATGAATAAAAGAGAAGGAATGAATAAAAAGTCATTGCTTACTTTGATGATGATCCATTTACAAAACTCATGGCATAATCAGGAACCTGCAATGACAATGACATGAGACACAATAGGGACTAGGAAACAGAAATAAACCAGATATGACCCTCTAGGAACTTTTAAACCAAAGTTCGTTAAGAAACGGATATAGATGGAGCAAATACAGATATATGCAAAGAAGAAAATATTCATGGTCATATCCTAAGAAGCATGAACACAGATACAAAACACAGATAGGACGTGATACAGACACGGTGACACATCATTTTTTTAAAATCTAGGACACGGACACATTTAGTAAAATATACATCATTTTTATACCAAAAGGAAATTCAAAATTCATAAGTTTATGCATTTTTATGCAAAAATAAATGAGTTCAATATATTTCACTCTTAAAATTTATTATTCTTTGTCATTTAGTATTGTCTATTTAGTATACTTAACAAGTTTGATATGGACCTATATTGACTCTGTACAACAAGTGTTCGCCACATATCAATTGTACTACTACACTACTAATAAGTGTCTAATACATGTCCAACAAGCATTAGAGTGTCCAAGTGTCCAACACGTGTTGAACATGGACATGCTAACCAAACTAAAGTGTCTGTGCTTCTTAAGTTAGGTCTCAAATTTATAACTGGGATGGTAATAGATATTTCAAAAAAAAAAAAAAACAAATGACAATATACCACTATCACAAAAACTTGTAAATTTGTTTAAATTAATGAATGAAACCAACATTTAATGATAACTTGTATTTTTGCTCAATCTTAATGTTAAACACTTCTGAGAGACAAACATCTTACCAAAGGCTTTCCAGATTCCAAATACACTCTTTTAATATCAGGATCCCATTCAACTCTATTATCAGGACGAACACGAACACCAGGTAAATCTCTAAAGTTTGCTCCCTATAAAAAAAAAAAAAACATACAGGTTAGCAAACGAAAAAGTAAATAAATAAAACTCTCCAGCACCTCAAAAGCGTTAATATTCTAGAAAACCTTTCTCTTTGGGATCTGACAAACACGTTGATAGTCATCTGTATTTAGTTCAAGTGGTCGATGATCATATAGTTCGTGCATTGCTGGCTTAGACTTTGTAGAAGAATCAAATCTATCTGTAAATAGTAATCCACAAAGTATATTGTAAATGGCAGGACCATATTCAAACAAAGAAATTCGAAGAAAATCTAAAAGAATTGAGTAAATCATATATAACATTATAACCAAGGAAACCATTTAATATCCCTATTTTACTTTGGATAAAAATAATTACATTATAAAATAAGTACAAAAGTAAACTTAAGGGTAAGATCAGAGGCACCCCTTTAGGCTCTCACTCACCCAAACTAACAGAAATTTACAAAGAAAACAAACCACTCTTGAATAACATTAATCAAAAAATGAGGGGAAAAAATGTAAAAAGCTCTCCATCTAAGGAGCCCACCTTAAAGTTAGAGAACTTGGATCAAGAAAACTAAGGAATCTATTAATACACTGACAGTCTGTTTGGATCAAGGATATTGTATGATGGGTATGAATATTAGATATCTAGGAGTTAAAAGCCTAGGTTATAAATGTCTAGGATATGTATGCATTTGGGTATGTGGAAGAATTAATATTTGAGTTAAATGTAATTTAAATTATTAGATTTAATTTTATAAGTATTTTAATTAATTAAATATTTGTATTTGATAATTAATTAATAAATAATAACTTAAACAATTAAAATTAATTCACACATTATTAATGAACAATTTCTCACTCCTATTCATTTCCCAAGGAAAAAAAGTTTAATAGAAAGAATAATAAAATCTCATAGTTCACGAGGTTTTTAAAAAGTAAACAAACATGGAAATTTTATATCCTTGCAAAACCACAACTCAAAACCCATGAAACAATATGGTCTTCTTAGGTACGTAAGGGTAAGAAGAACTTGGAACCATTGCCACCCCTGACAACCTCCAACGACTGACGCCACCATCGGTGACCAGAGTTTTTTTCATTCTTATTTTCATTTCAAAAAATAAAAAACAAAAATAAAGAAATAGAAGAAAAGAAAGAAAAAGAATTTCAGTCGTTGGAATTTTTGTTGGCATCGACGGCAATTGTCGAAATGTTCACTGGAGGTGATTGTCGACAGCAACGACAGTCACCAAAAGTGGTCGCCGGCAACAATGGAACTAAAAGAACGTGAATGGGCTATAATAACAAAACAAGGGTACTGTAAGAAAACGGGAGGTAAAATAATCCAACCCCCTAATTCAAACCAACATTCCAAACGTTGAGTGGGCTATAATAGCCCACTCAACTCAACCCAATCGACCCAATCGAGAGACCCAAGTTCCCTTAGACATTTTGTAGAGAGCCCCAACTTTTGGCCTAAATTTTCAGTCCTTTTTTTGGAAAACAACTTCCATTAAGAATATAGAACAATAAGAATATAGAACCCACAAAAAAAAGTACCCAACCAAAACAGAGGAAGCATCCCTCAAACATTTATAAACATAAACCCCAACTTTTGGCAGCCGAAAACAATAGATAAATACTATAGAACTCAAGGACAAAACAAAAGCATAAAATGAAAGCATAAATCAATTAAAAACTGAGGCGAACCATCTAGAACTGAAACTGACTAATTCAATTTTTAAATCAAGAACTGAGGAAATATATTTCATCAATTTAGAACATTTCAAAACCAAATGGTCTGGTTCAATCATCAGTTTCAGCCAAAATCAAAACAAACCAAATTGTGCACACCCCTATCAGAAAGCAAATGCTGCACAAGAACATTGTACTTTCGCATTAAATAAATCTAAGACATCATATCAATAGATGCTTGGGGAAGAAATGAAGTAGCTAACCTTCCCTAGGCGATCTAATTAGATGCTGAAACTCTGTCTTGGGAGGTTTTTCATAAGGCATTTCATCTCGACGTTCATCATTTGCAATCTGCATATAATTAAGCAAACAAAAAAGACATAAGGACAACATTAATAACTGAAAAACCAATCTAGTAAGATATGTGCAACATACAGCAGGAAGATCGGATATTGCATCTTCCAAAAGAAGCTTCTTTTCCAACTCAACACCATTATGTCCTTCATCATAAGCAACAACATTCATCTGCATTATTATCATTTATTCTCGTTAGATATTAGATAATATAACAAACTAAACCATAGAGCCTCAATAAGAATTCCATACCTCAAATTCAGTAGGGATTACACCCCTCACTACAACATCATGAGTTGGAAGAGGATACTGTGGAAGCTTCTGAAAAAATGGGAAATGAATGTTATTACAAATCCCAAGGCCCTCAATAGCAAAATCAAAGTACTTATGAATCAACCTCTGTTGGTTGGGCACCCCACATAAACATTCGCATACGAAATTGTGGAAGTCCATATGCACCTGCTGCCATCATTCCCATACGAACTTGATAATTCATCGATATTAAACGACCAAGTGCATACCGTCCCAAAAATCCATTAGCAAACTTTACTATATCAACTACATTCTCCATCAAAACATATCTAGGCCTAAGATACTCCACTAAGTCCATGAAGACAACAAGCTGTTTGTTTTTCTCATCTTCCAGTGGATTATCTTTGTTCCTGAAGCGATTGAAACCACTAATGCCCTGGCAGGGAGGCCCTCCGCATATAACATCAACATCACCCTACCAACCCAAAAAAGCTATAAATAAGAACAATATTGAAGAAAACAAGTAACGAAAATTCAGTAAGATAATTAAACTTACAGGCAAAGGTAAGCTCTTTGATTTATAACCACTTGTCACAAAATCTTTCAACTTTTCCTTGCAGTTGCTGTTAAATAGAACGTAACAATTTAACTCAGTCGAATTATGGACCATGTACACATATGGATCGTACAACTATACCAGCCAAGACAACTTCACTATAATATTTACCTCAACCCTTCAATTGGCTCCCATGTGTCTTCATCAGAGCCATAACCCTTCCAGCGAACCTACATTTAAATAACACAAGGATATAAAAACTTCAAAAATAGTTTCAGACAGGCATGCAATGGAGCCCATAGAAGAGAATTAATCCAAAGTGCATGATAGATTGACTCTAATATTTTTCATGTCTTAAAATCATATTTCTATGATGGTTATTACATAATTATTTTATCATATTATTGATTGCACCTCAACTACAACATTTTGTAGACTCTCAATTTGAGGCCAATCAAGAGACTTGTCGCCTTAGAATTTGCCTTGACACTTTCAAAATACTAATTTAAATAAAAATAACTCAAATAATTTTAAGGGAAAAAATAGAGACTTCATTTTAAATTGTTTAATATGTATGCTAAAAGTAGTAGCCTGACTAAGTACTAAACAACCCATATCAGCTACCATTTGGCAGTTTGAAACCATGCCACACAGCTAGAACTCATTTAATGCTTCTAGAATATGCAAGAGCCTTCCATCTTTCCACCTTCCCTTCCATCTTTCCTTCTTTTTATTCTTTTTCTCCTCCATTCTTCTTCCTTTTCTTCTTTCAACTCTTCCTTCAACTCTTCCTATTCTTTGTGAGTGAAGAAAAGTGCCTATGCTGTCATAAACCCGATTAAAGTGCACAAATAGCAAGCACCTCATTGAAGGTGCTCGCATGGGATATCACTCAAGCAATGGGCATGCCTCTTGCCATAGCCAATCATGTAAGTGCACCTTGAAAACATTGTTTATAGCTTTTTCTAGTAGGATGCACCATGTGCAAACCTTGTTGTCCTCTTTTGACCATTTCATAGCTTTTCCTAGCAAGTAGCAACACCAAAAACCTCCTTCATCCATGTTTCTGATAGCATCTTTTTAAGTCTACAGCAAACTCTTCCAGGCCCTTATGATATTGTTCTTGTGGCTACATATTGATTTTTTATAAGAAATCGAGCTTTTATTGAAAGAAATGAAAGAATATACAAAAGCATACAAAAAAAGGTCCATAAAAAAATAAAAAATAAAAAAGAAGTCAAAACTAGTTACAAGCTTTTCTGTGACTACATATTTGTATTATAACCTCTCAACATATTGATCTGAATGATCCAAGATCCTCATTTGTTCTACTTTCCCACATTCTCTCATAAAAAAGGTAAATATCATACATAACACATTATTTCACACTCCATGTAAATATTATTTTGAAAATTACCTATATCTCCTCTTATCGTTACAAGTTAAAGAATATAGCTAAGAACATTACTATTCTAGAACTCTATTATGATGAAAAGTAGTAAAGATGTAAATGATCACATGTTAGTTCAAAGCCATATCCATATCAAACTGATTTAGCAAAACGTTATTTAAGATTCAAGCATTCAATTACCTTAAGAAACAATCCACGCTTTTTAGTTTCATTGGGATCGCCATAACATATTGCAAGTATTTTTTCTACTTCAAACACCTCTCCATCACCTTCACTCTTTTCATCTTCCTCTTCATCTTCCTCTTCATCTTCCTCTTCATCTTCCTCTTCATCATCATTGGCAAAAAGATCAATGTACTTTTGTTGAGGATCTTTACTTTTCACCAAACAAAAATATTTGCAAAGCACTTCCCACTCTTTTAACAACGATAAAAAATCTTCTGCCATTTCATTTCTAACCTGCAATATAGAAGAATCTAAGAAAGCACAAGGCATATTATGATAGAACATCAAGTTCAATTCAATCATAAAAGTGTACCTCTGTCTCTGGGTGATTGAACTTTATACTTTCACAAGCATATTGATTTAAATCAACTGCCCATTTCTACAACACCAGGAAAAAAAAAAATCCGTATAAAAGAAGCAAACTGAGGAAAAAAAAAACTATGAAATAAATTTCTTTTGATCAGTTGTTTAAAGGATAGCAACATACTGTGACTAGGTTCACCCCAGACAAATTGGCCCCTAAACATAATCCAGTTGACATGGCACCACATCCTGAATACAAATCTAGAAGTGCAACGTCAGGCTTACAACACCGCTGTGCTTGAGTGACATCCCCAATTTCTGAGTTCACTTCACATGCTCCATTGGTATCAACCTCAGAGGAAATTGTCGATGATGTCTCACTGCCAACCCTTTTCTCACCTACAAGTTAAAATACATGTGAGAACTATAAATTCTCGAAACGTAAGTTGCAATTGAAGAACATATTCCCAGAAATTTTCTTTTACAACATTACTTGCTGGCAGTTTAGCAAATGAGGAATATGGTAGCAAGTATAACATATCACAATGGAAGTCACAAGCTGGAAGACGTTTTTTCTTCTTATCTGTAGCCATCTGAAAAGAAGGAAAAAAAAACAAAATTAGCACCACCCTAGTAAGAAAACACTAAAACATTGACAGATTTACGAATGTCAGTATCATACAGTTAGAGGTATTCTAGCTATATTTAGCTTCTTAACAAGACAGTCCAATGGATTATCATCCCGAACTTCTGAAAAGAAAACACGCTTGTCATTGATGAGATGAGCATGGTCCTTCACAACCTAAAATGTAACAAACAGAATCTGATGTTAATTAATTATCATGCTAAAGGCAGTTGAGTAAAACATAATGAAACTGCATTATGTTCATCTTACAGTATCTTTAGCTCTATAATACCATTGTGCAGTGAAATATAGTTGCCCATCAACAGCCTCAAACATTTCAACAATTCTGCATATATAATCTTCCTCGCCATCTTCAGCCTAAACAAAACTTATCATACATATTATGATAATAATCTATGCCAAGAATTAAAAAGGAAAACACTACCCTACAAAACGTTAAAAGTTCCCACTAAACTTGACTATGTAAATCACACCTTCACATGGGCATCATCAAAGAGATTGTAAATGATATTATCAACTTCAGCCTGTGAGTAATGATGCAGAGCCTGGATTACCTCCTCAGAGTCATCCCTATAAGATAACAGAAAACCAATCTCTTTAACAAACCACTCTATTTAATAAAAATACTGCACTGTCATCCTTCTAACATTTCTTTGTTGGATTATTCTTCTTTTATTGAACTATAACTAAAGGCCCATGCCACTTGTAGAAAGTTACATCAGGCAATGATGGAAAAAGTGTTATTTCATCCCTTTTTGAGATAAGAGGGAAACTCTATGACTCACTGCTTTACTTGCAGTCTTATAAGATGTTTGACTTTAGAGAAATAGAAGGAATGTTTTTTTTTTGGGATGAAAAACCAACTTTCATTGAGAAAAAATGAAAGAATACAAGGGCATACAAAAAGCCAATCCCACAAAAGGGAGTCCTTTCAAAGGAAGGGTTATTTGAGAAACCTTTCATTGAGGAATAAACTTTCAAAGGAAGGGTTGTTGAAATGGTAAGGGTTATTTGATGAAAAACCAACTTTCATTGAGAAATAGAAGGATTATTAGAGATGTGGAGAGCTCTTGGAAGGAAGTTTAGACCTTGGCTAGGTTGCCATCTTTAGGTTTCGTTTCAATCACTAAGAACTACAGTAATTATCATTTGTCTCTCGTTCTTATGAGTTGCAGATCTTTTTATAGTCTTGTTTTTTAGCTTGCTGCTTCTACATTGGACTTTTCTTTATTGTCTTGCCCTTGTGTATTCTTTCGTTTATATTTATACCTCTGATTTTTAATTAAAAATAAATAATAATAATAACCTATATAAACTAGTGACGTTACCTTGAATTTTTTGCCCCAACTACTTGCTTCTTCTGAACAAATAGATAAAGAAGAAAATGAGTAGATATGAGTAAAGCTAGAACCAAATCTTAATCTCTCGTGCATCAGCATTCATGAAAAGTATAGTAATATATGGTGCAAGAAGTCAACAAAAGGTCAATATGGAGCCTAATCAGAAATTGCATGCTGAGCTTGGAGATCAATGACACAAGAAAGAGTTCAATATCAACATGCATATTTATTAATAAATTTATTTTTTCTACCATAACATGAACTATCCTCTAATATAACTAAACTCATGTTTTAAAAGCCTATTAAGGCTTATGCCTTGAGGCTCGCCTCAAGGCAAGGCTCTAACTTTTAGTCTCAAGACTAACTTCTTCTTTGAACCATAAGAGGCTCATGCCTTTTTTCAAACTCACTGAAACTTAAAGTCTCTATGCGTCATATAATAATCAAAAGAATAGTATTAATTTGACACATTCTTTAAAAATATAAAGGTTTGAGTTCTAACTATTCAAACTATTACTACTTTTACCATTTAAGCTTTAAAAACATGAAAGACAAAAATTCACATAATAAGTCAGTCTTATTACTCTATTAGTGATAATAGTAGTGATAATAAAGATATCCTTTTAGAATTTTTGTGATATCCTTTTAGAATTTTTGTTTAGGTGGCAATTTACAAGGGTGATTTTTTTATATTTTTGTATAAGTATTATGTTTAGCAATGATTCACACAAGTTTAAGATTTATATAATACTTTTAATTAAAATTGAGGCTTGCGCCTCATACCACCTCAATGTTTGCGCCTCACTTCTTCACAAGGAAAAGCCTCAAGGCCATCCTAGCCTTTTAAAACATTGACTAAACTTAAACAAAAATAACAACATTAAGAGGCCTTGGCAGCCAAAAGTAACAAAATCACATTGAAGTGCACACAAGTTAGCCCAAACACTCACAAGTCTTTATTAAATAAAATAACAATAACAACATTAAGAGAAAAGGAAAGGTGACAAATAAGTTGGAGAACTATAAGATAAGAACCTATTAGGCACAAAAATAAAATTTCAAAGACCTATTGGATATTTTTTTAAATTTCATGAACCTATTAGACACAACCTTAAAAGTTTAAACTAAACTTGTAATTTAACATTAAAAAATTTCAAGAACAAAATTCTAATTTTAGAAGAATATGGAACTCCCAAGCTATAATGGGAAAAAAAACCAATAAATTAAATTTTTAAACAAAAAAAACTAATGTAACTGAAAAGATAAAACCCTTCAAATGAAGGTTATATGAAATAAAATTGAGTTATCTTAATGAGAACTCAATCAATGAGGCTTGAATACTTGAATTCTAGAAAAGGCTTCCTTGGTTGTCCATCGCACCAATTGGGTGTCCTCTCAAGCCTGGAACCCTGAGCCATATCTTCCTCAATTAATTTTATGCTAAATTTCTTAATTTTTATTCACATCATAAATGCTCCCCCAAGATCTAAGACACCATTTAATAACCATTTGGTTTTTTGTTTTTGAAAATTATGCTTGTTTTCTCCTAATTTTCTTACTATAATTTTCATTTTTGTTAAGAATACATTAGAATTCTTAACCAAATTCCAAAAACAAAAGCAGATTTTTGAAAATTGTTTTTTTTTAGTTTTCAAAAATTGGGTTTTTGAAAACATGAGAAGAAGGTAGATAAAAAAAACTTTTAGGTGAAAGTAGTGTTTACAAGCTTAATTTTCAAAAAAATAAAAAACCAAACAAGGCCTATTGGACTCACTTCATTCGAGCAGCTTAGAAAATAGACCTTCACCAACAAAAAAAAGCCCTTTGATAGTTTTCTAGGCTCTTTCATTATTTCTCTCCTCGGTGTAAAAATGTTTCCCTCCCTCAATTGTAGTATGAGAACTCTTTAGACCAATTGGAGGAGTATGTTTAACCTCCTTTCATTTAAAGCTTTGCTTTCCTCCCCTTCTTTCTTGATTTAATCCCATAAACAAAATTGTTTGGAATAAGACCAAGTTGAAGTATGAAAGCAAACTACAAGATTAAACCCACTATCACTAAATAGGTTCCCATCTCCACGTCTCCATCTTTAGAAGTATTTCCATGCTACTCGACAAGTATTAAAAGGAGGAAGGCGAGGTTTAAGTGAGAAGGTCAAACAAAGAAAATGAAACAACAATTTCATGTCAAAGCTTTTCTTTTTCTTATCTTTCTTTCTTTTTCTTGCCTTTTTTTTTTTGTCTTTTACATGTAACTTTAATTTATTTTTTGATAGTAAACAATTTCATTGATGGTATGAAGCTTACAAAATAACCCTAATTTAGTTTGAAAAAAAAAAACCTTATCGTGCATGAAACACAAGTTCTGTGGCAAGGCACTTCACTTGAGCCTAGGCACACAGTTATTAGGGCTTTCTAAAGCATCCCTAATTTCTGTTCAGAACTGTATTCTGCTTTTATAAATCATAATGCCAAACAAATTCCTGCTCATAACTGTTTCTAAAAAACAAAACATTATAATCAAGCACGATTACAAAATACCCACTTGAAGCTCCATCGCAATCGCAGGCACTATTTCTCCAAAAACAAATAGTCACCTCACTTCAACTCCATCCAAGAATCAAGATTGTCCAAATGGATTCACTTCCCTCCCACGTGGGACTAGAAGAAAACCCCATAATCTCACAGCTAAAGTCCTCTAATAACAACTAACAACCAACAGATTCTTGAAAATCCAGCAACATGCAGCAATACAAGACCACCAATACTCGATTCAAGCGCTTCCACTCACTAAAAACCCACATCGAGAAAGATCAAACACAGATACACCAAAATTACCCCAAAAACATTACCCCATTTTCACAAGGAAACCAAACAAAACAACCCCAGGTAAGATTTCCGGGAAAGAATTCCAATTACCTTTCCCCTATACCTCAAAGGCCACCGCTCCCTGGCCTCACTATCCGGAATGCGGGGCAGCACGAATCTCGCCGGAGAATCCTCCCCATCGCCGATCTCGGCCTTCACCTTCCTGGTCTGAGGCGCCGGCGCCGCCGCCACTTTAGGGGACCGCGAAGTGGGAGGTCCATCTCCATTGAGCTCGGTTTTGAGCTTCTTGTTGGGGGTAGAGGCTTCAATCTCGGGCTTGGGGGAGACGGGAGCGGCGGATTTGGAGCGGCGCTTGGAAGGCATTGTGGGAAAGGACGAAGCGAAAAAAGGAAGAGAGCGGGAAATGGGAAAAAGGAGAGAGCGAAAATGGAGGAGAGAAATGAAGGATTTTTATAGTGTCGGACGAAAGGGAAGAGAAATTGGGGGCAAGATTTCGAAGTTGGGCGGGAAATGAAATTTTTTTTGGATGGATTAAAATATTTTGGAAATGAAAAAGGTGTGATTATGGGTTATGGGCCCTCAAATGGGTCGGGTTGGGATTGATCTCCTGACATTCGGGTCGGATCTCGACCCAGATACCACAGATGTGACAGTGTCATTTCTGTGTTTTGAATGTGTTATGAGATTTGAAATAAAAGAGAATCTCTAGAATGATCTAAAATTAGGGTTCTGAAAAAATGTGTGTATGAAAGAACAGATAATATTATTGTTTTAAATTTATTTTTCATGTTTTTGAAAAATGTGTCTCGCCAATGACTTGGCTGGCCTAACCAGGAAGATATCTATTGTGGTATTTGTGAGGAAAAAATTAAGGAAATGTAGGAGTATTCGTAAGTTGGGATAGATTGAATTTAGACGTTTTTTAAACTCAATTCAATGGTTATGATTGTAAAACTGTTCGACCAAAAACTATTTAACAAAGAATGAACCCAATTGTGAACATTTGGATTAGGGTTGATTTCGATTGTTTTAATATAGATGTAGAATTGAAATTTTACCAAAATATTTTTTTTTGTTTGAAAAATCAAAATCAAATATTTAAAAAGATGGATGTGGAAAATAAAATAAAAATTTGTCAAAAGTTTATCAAAATGTGTGTAAAATCTAGTTTATTTAATTCATCAAAACTCCATTCAATATTGTATCCATTGTAGTTTGTGTGGGGTGAGAATTTGAATGTTTTTTTTTAGACTAGAATTTGAATGTTTTAACATTTTGAATAAAGGCGCATATCTTAACATGTACTTGATTCAAATACATATTTTTCTTCTTGGATACATTTCATTTTTTTTAACTATTTTATACATAGGAATTCTAGTTTAGGTTAGGTTGGTGGATGGTTGACCTCACATGAATGACACATTGTATGTTGAGACGAAATGAGTTTTTTTTTTTTTTACTAAATGTTATCGTGTTTTATACGGGAAAGTTTACGAGAAAAAAAAAATGTTCGCTTCAACGGATTAAATCATTACTTCTATAAAAGTTTGTGTTTTTTTCGGATAGTGAATTCATAAATTACTTAAATATTTTACATGACATTTGTGATTTGATATATATTTGTAAGTTCAATGTTTTACAATATAAAATCGAATATTGTCTATATGTTTTCTTGTATCTATTATCTTTTTTTTTTAATAGTCAATTTCAAATTTTAACTTTTATTTTTCTTAAATCTAACATATCAATTTAACATATAGTTAATTATTAATAAATTAATAAACTACCATTTGACCTACTAAGAGACCTCAAATGTGGCAAATCTACATATAACTTCTTGTGCCTATTGCCACCAACAAAACACACATATCAAACAACCCTAAAAGTAACATGTCAGTTTTCACCAACTTGCTTGTCCACTACTAATATTTGTATAGTACAATGGATTTGAATAATCTATAAAAATGAACAAGGTTGAGCTCATCTATTGGCACGCTGAAATATTGTTGTTAAGTCCTTAGAAATGTCTGAAATTTTTATAACATAACACTATAATGTGAACATTTTGTAGTACCACTTTTGCACTAGGCACAATGGAAGCATTAATGTGCTACTTCTTTAAGTAAAAAAAAAATAAATTATCTCTTTCAATAATTTGTTTACGGTGTTTATAACTTTGACGAGCAACACAACTAAACTTTCTCAACCAGTCTCTTATACTTAGTTGAGTTAATGAATTAGCTTCCATTGTCTTACCTTCGTCTCTACACCTCCTCTCGAATATCCTTTTGAGGTGGTAATTTTCTTCATCATTATACTCGTATCATTTGATTTGGTTCAAACAATATTTGATTATTGAGAATTAAGTAATGTACCTTGATTTGTTTGGAAAACATCCTTGAAGCAATGTTTACCAACTTGCTTGGTAGATGCTCTCAACAAACTGAAAACACCTTTGATAAAAAAATTGGAACACGTGAGTAATGTAGTTGAATATTGTCCATTTTTGCTCCCAACACATTATTCTAAGACAAGTTGAATAGCGCAACACAAATACGTTCAATTTTAAAACAACTCTCCCTACTTCATGACATATACTACTTCAATAGCTTATTCTAACTATCCTCCTACACTTATTATGCATGAAAAAGAATAACAATTTTATCAAACACAATCACTTCACAACAAAAGTCCTAAACACGTGCTCCAACTACTAGTAACCGTTCATCCTTTTCGGTATATCTTCCACCAATGTAAAGACGAGTTCAAAGACTAATGCATTGATTAAATTCCCTCACAGATACTGACTTTCTTTGTACATGTATGCAAAACTTTTATAAATTTAAGAGAACTCTCTCAAACTACCTGTAATAACAATTTTTTCTTAAGCACTCAAGGCATATATCTTTTGAAAAATTCGCATATTGCAAAGACACAAAAGGTTTGCTTTTGGATAGTCTTGAATCTCTGATTTAGATAGCAAAGAGTCATGTGCAACATTCAAAAGGTAGATATACGAAGGTTGAAGTGACATTTACCTCAACACCGATAATAACGTTGTTCGCTTTCTCCAAGAAAAATGTTGCATTCTACCCATTCTAAAAAAGTCTGGAAAGAGTCTACAATTACCTAATTGTAACCTACCACTTAAAAATGCTAAAAGATACTAGATAATCAGATATAGAGTTAGAGTTTCAAAATGTATCAAAAATGAGTTTAACAATGAAATCAACCCATTTTTTCCGATAATAATAATAATATAACAAAGGTTGCAAGATAGAAAAGCTTTTTTTTTTTTCTTAATTTTTATTTAACAATATAGCGACATGGGATTTAAACTTGTAACTTCTTAGTCAAAAAGTTAATGTATTACATTATGATTGACATGAGGGTGCTTCAAAAAATAAGCGTTTTTAACAACAACGAAAAAAAACATATACACACACATAGGGGTAAGCAAAATACTCTGATAAATCGATCCGATCGATCGAACCGAAGTCGATGGGCCAGTTTTTATAAGAATTCGGTCGGAATCAATTTTTCTAAAAGAAAAATCGATCCGTCGGTCGACCAGTGAGCCCAATAAAGGCTCGAACCGACCAGACCGACCGACAAGACATTTACTAGATTTAAAAAAAAAAATAGTTTGAAAAGTGTGTTGGCTGCTGCAGCAGCCACGGTGGTCAAGGAAATATTTAAAAAAAATATTAAAAATATTACTTTTTTTTATTTTTTATTTTTCCTCACTCTTTCATTTACTCTCCCGTTTTTTCCTCTCCTTAGCTCTCCCTCAAGTTTCTTCCCTCTCTCTCTTCCTCTCCATTTCTATTATTTTCTTGTTCTTCTTCATTTTTTTTCTAGTCGTAGCTTCCTCCATTTCTCTTCTATTATTCTCTTTTTTTTTCGAGTCGGTTGCAAACAAATTTCTTCCCTATATTTTTTTCGTTCTCTAGCTCGCCGGAGTTAACAAAACCCACATTTTTTCGTTTTCAAGTCCATCAGAGTAATGAAACCCACATTTATTTCATTCTCAAGTTCGTTGGAGTCATATAACCGACAAAATCCAACCGACCGTTGGTGTAGTCAGTCGATCGGCGTCACCAACCCATCAAGAACTGACAACCACCGATCGATTCAAACTAAATGGTCGGTTTTCGACGTCGATTTTGGCCAAAAATCGACCCTGACCGACCATTGCTCACCCCTACACACGCACACACATACTTTATTAAAAGGTGCTTAATAACAAATAATATTAAGGTTAAATTACAAGTTTGGTCCTTGAACTCTCAGGATTGTGTCTATTTGATCCTTGAACTTTAGGTGTCAAATAGGTCCTCGATTTTTCAAATTTGTGTCAACAGATTCATGTTGGTTTTGGCCTCAAACCTAGTTCTTGTTTCAACTTTAAAATGGTCAAATAATGAAGGACTCTAATTTTGTTGGGGTTGAATAGGAAGAAAGAAGAAGAAAAATAAGTCATGACCGCTTTCTCTCTTTCTCCTTACTATGGATAAAAAAAAATCCACCACTAGAAAAAACGACCATGGCCCCTTTCTTTCTTTCTCTCTCTACTGTGAATTAAAAAAAAAAAAAATCATCCCTAGAAAAGTCGACCATGTCCCCTTCTCTTTTTACTGTGAATTTTTTTAAGAGGTAGAAGGAGAGGCAAATGCAAAAACAAAAAAACAAATAACAAAAATGAAGAAGAAGAAGAACGTAGATTCCATTTAAAGTAAGGGCATGAAACTTTTTTTAAGAGATTTGCTATATTTGCAAATTTTTTTAAAAGTCTCTATATTTGCAAATAACAAGTCTAAATTTGCTACTCATTGCAATAACTTCTTTTTTTTTTTTTTTTTTTTTTTAACTGAAACATAGCCTACCTTGTATCTCACATTCTTTGAAATTAAAAAAAAATGATTATTTGATCTGATTTAATTTAAAATTTACAACTTTTTCCTCAGACAAGAAAGATGTGCACATGCAAGACATGACATAACATAACAAGTCGAGATGGTTATTGAATAGACACCAAAGCAAAAAAAACAAGGCTAACTGTTTGGTAACCTGCTGAGGATAGAGTGCTCTGGTTTATGCTCACATTCAAAGTCAAGATGAACAAATGCCCTCTCCACTTCTGGAAGCTTTTCTATCTTTATCTGCAACGTCTCTCCAATGGCGTGTGCTTCTTTCAAAGGCAGCTCCTCCGGAAGTTCAATGTCCACCTGATTCATTGTCAGTATAAGCATATTTCTTACTTAGATAAGTTTTTGAAACAATGTTTCTGCCAAGTCTCAAGTAGCAGTTGATATCCATAACGACGAGACGACCACATCTTAGTATATTTATTGGTTTGGGATTTGTTTTAACAGTTTTCTTATACGTGCAAATGTGGGAAAGTTTCAGAAAAATCAGAGAACATCCTTTGTGGGCCGTTTTGACATATGCATCAAGCAATATCGTATACTTCTTTTAGGAGGCCGGCTAAATAACAAAGGGGTTAGCCAAAGCGAGCATAGCTTAGCGGTAATTGGTACGTATCCTCGACCAAGAGGTCAAAGGTTCGACCCCCACCCCCAAATGTTGTTGTACTTAAAAAAAATTAAAAAAAGTTAGGAAAGACGTAGCCCTAAAATGAGAAGTTATTGTATACATAGCATTGCAATTTGGAGGTGGGAATTTCAACCTTCCTCTTAGAGTTATGATGTGGGTGTGTGAGATTAAAAAGAGAGAATTTTGGGATTCGATTAGTTACGAATTGACAATCAAAGAATGAAAATGGTTCCTACAGAATCGGTGAGCATATAGTGCTGCCAACAAGACATGGGAAAAAATTTAAATGCAAGACAGACAGACGTGACTGATTGAAGGTTTATAGAGCATGACTGACCTCTACAAAATAAAGAACGCCAAAGGTGTAAGCACGAACAGTGTCAACGCGTTTGACCTCAGGATGCCGAACGACAAGATATGTCAACTTTTGCAGGACTTCAGGAGGGGCTGATTTTCCCACGAGTGAAACTACAACAAGACTTACCTCCTGTTAGTTGTAAACTGGAAGGAATGAAAGTGATGTGAAATGATAAACATGGTGCGCAATTCAAAAGACAGGAAACGAAACTGCAAATATAACAAACCTACTACTACTTCAAGCACATAACAAAAATATAATCATTTTAAATCTTTTTGAAATTACAACACATCTACAGCAACAATGGAAGAATGATTGCCCCAATTTCTTCTTTTCGCTCTGCAACTTGATGAACAACATTTTCTTCTCAAACCTTGGGTACTTGATCTATAATTATAAAACTCCTTTCCGAATCTAGTCGTTTTACTATTCTGTTATATCATGTGAGAGTAAAAACCATGGCATTTACCAGAAAGAAGTCTGACTACTAGCATATCAACAATGGGTGCTCCTCCACCTTTACTTTTTGTCCCTCTCCAGATAAAGACATTCCGCGGATTCATTTGGTATCATTGGATAATTATGAGACTAACTAGCACTTGACAGTCAGACCCTTAAAATTGAAAGCACAACCAGCTGCAAGTAATGAAAATTTTACGGCAGCCAAATTTGAGAATATTATGAAAGAAAGTTTAACCACGAAAGTAGTAGTGTTGCATTGGTAGAATAGAAAAGGGCTCTGTTGCTAGGATTATATGGTAGGGTAAACTACGATAAAACAAACATCAATTTTACATAACAGCGTACGTTCGATTTGTGTGTTGTTCAGAACTCTTCATGTTAAGAGCAAGGGAACAAGATGGGAGTAAAAAGTGTACCTGCATTTTCCCATACAGTTCCAGACCAATTTAATATTGTATATATGGCTAGGGCAATAGCACCAACCGGATCTATCCACCAAAAGATCTTATCACCAAGAATAGCTGCAACTAATCCAACCACATTTGTTACCACATCGAAGTAATGATCCTGGACATTAGCATTGGAGGGATTTATGCCACATATATAGAAGAAATATTTTGTTTGAAATCAATTGCTTAACAAAAGTTAGGTTTAACAACCTTCGCATAAGCGCGCACGATATCATTTCTTGAGCTTCTGCAGTAGAGCCAGAGGGCAAGTTTTACTACTGTGGCAGAGATCATAATTGAACACAACCAGACGAATTGTTCTGATGACAGACCTTCAGATGGTTTAGCTTGAATTAGTTGTTCTGCAGCTTGAAGCAATACCTGAAAGCCTGCACAAGAAATTGAAATGGTTTAGCTACTCCACATTGTTAGAGGAGCCCAAATTCTAAACTCATACTTGGCTAACAATAAGCACCAATGAAAATTTAACATAACCAACATGATTCAACCATCAAATATTCTAATAACAAAATGAATGGACAATTGCACAGACTGGTGTAGTATCCATCAATAGTGGATGTCAATACTTTAATTTGTTATAATTGAGAAAGGGCGTTCACTTTTACCAGGAATATGAGGTAGATAGGCAATAAAATTACTAGACCTTCCTACTCCACAATCATGGTTCCAATGACTGAATGAGAAAATCAATGCACTTTAACACTGGATTTAGATAACAAGAGATACCTAGCGTGGCCATAACAGCAGCAAATACAATAATGCCTACTGGCTGCACCCTCAGCTTTCCAATCGGGTATTTATAAATATTTATTTGCTTCATGTACAAGTGAGTAAACCAAAGTATTCCGCCAGCCAAGAGATCAAGTAAGGAATCTAGTGTTGATGCAGCAATGGCTATGGATCCACTCCGCACTGTAGCATAAATCTGCAAACTGTCACTAGAGAGTGAATTCAAGCATTGGAATACAGGACCAGAACAGAGCATTAAATAAACTATGAAACAACCTTGACGTTTATCTGTTTAGGTAGCTCTTCATGAGTAAATTTTTATATGATCGAAGTTAATTTTGGGTACAATCAACAGTCTCTGCATTGAGAAGACCATACTGGTTTTAACAATTTCCCTTCTAATTCATTTCCGTTTCCTTATAAATGTTTGATTTAGGACCGTTTTATCAACAAAGACCTCAGCAGAAAATTGTTTCGATATCATGATGAGTGGTGCCTATTATAAGCGTATGGCATTGCAATTCGACATCTAAAGTAATCAAATCTTCTAAACTTATGGCAACATAGACGACCTTCAATAAAAGAAGTACTACATTCGCATAGTTTGAGATCTTCATAGCTCTCTCTTGCTGAGCCTGTTCTTCACCGTCTTCCTCATCAATGCAGTCAGATGTCCCCAGTGAATCAACTTCCTCAAATGATTTCAAGGTAGCCAGTTGCCTTTCATAGTAATCCTTTTCCCCTAAAACAAAGCAATACATCAGTAGTATCTATTATCCCTCCTATAGAACATCGAAGAAGGCAACCTTGATGAAAGATGAAAGAAACGAGCATTCGAAATGAACATTTCGCATCACAAACATTTTAAATTTAATTAGATTTCTCTCTAGTATACAGAGGAAAAGAAACAGAGTCGAGCATCGCGTTCGCGTTCGCATTCGCCATCATCTCACATATACAATAAAGAAAAAGCGAAAGAAGACAAAGAACCAAAAAATACAACAAGAATTCTCCTCGTCTATCATCTTCAATCTCTCAGCAACCGAACAGAAATCGAACAACAAAAAGCGACAGAGATAGAGACCGATAAACATGAAGAGAAAAAGAAGAACCTCTGCTGAAGCCGGTCGACTGCGAAAGATCAATTTCATATGGAGATTCGACATCCTGAAGAGGAGACCTCACTTTTTCAGGCAATCTGGAAATGAACTCGTTCCGGAGAGAGTTCACGGAGTACCGCCGACTGAGTCGACCGCGCCTCCCGCTGCCGCCACGCTTCACCGCCCCTCCCAACAACGCCGCCTTCGGGCTGGAATCCGAATCTCCGTCCATTTTTCCGGAGAGCTCCGACACTGGGAGAATCGCCCTTCCTCCTCCTCTCTGCCAATCGAGAAACGAAGCTGCAAAACTAATGCAACTGATCTCAGAGAAAGAGATACGTCTTTTTGAGCTTTAACTGCAAATTGGATTTTTTTTGGTGTCATTCACCGTTTACATACCAAACCAATTTAAAAAAGGAAAAAACTTGTCTGTTTATCGGGATCTTTTCGATCTTCTCTCTGGCAATAAAAGAAATTATTTTCTCTAATTTGTTATTTAAAAAATAAATATAAATTAAAATAATAATATAGTCCATCTCAATAATAATAATAATATAGTAATAATAAAAGAATATCACAAATAAACAAAATGAATAAATAAATAAATTGATAGCTTTTGCCACGCTCAATCGAACCTTTGACAATATTTTAAAAGTAATTTCCCTACTAATCAATCTGTTCTTGTTTATTAATTTAATTTGTAATTTCATATGGTATTTGACTGTTTAGGAAAGGGATCAAATTTAATTAGAAATTTATATTTGTTGTACTTCAATTGACTAACAATGATATATTAATATAATAAAAATTATAATTATCATCTTTTTACATGTTATTTTTTTTCAAGAGTGTCTTAATCACTAAACTAGTTTGAGGGAGATTCGAACCTCTAATCTCTTGGTTGAAGGTATATGTCAATTACAAGTGGGTTTAACTTCAATTGATGGTGTTATATCTATAATAAATTGACAATTCTTACATTGGTGAATGGTTCAAATAACATAGCTAAGCCAAGTCATGGTGTTTAGATTAGTTTCTTATCAAAATTAATATTGTTCTATTGATTACATTAATTAAAATTTGATCATAAACGTGGTTAATTAGCACAGGTTTTAGTGTATGAATATACATACATATACATATACATATACATATACATATACATACACATACACACATATATAGGCTCCGTAAGCACAATCCAATTTGGTCACGCAATTGGTCAATACCAAGTCTACGAACCAAAATTAATCATAGACGGGAGAGTCAACACGTGGATTAACCCAAGTGAAATGAAATAATGAGTCACAATTTAATTAGATGGTCATAGACCAATCAAATGCCATAGTAAGTCATTAGCAAAATTCTAATGAAGTGAAACAAAATATATATATATATATATATATATATATTTTAACAATAATGGATTTCATTAAACTGAAAGGACTCCCATAAGGGATACAAAAAAGAGAACGCTCTTGACGCAGCATCCGAGTGATCCAATCCGAATAATTTGTCATCCACTCCTTCCTAGTAGAGTATTGAACCCACCTGAGTCAATTCATGGTTTGACAAGATTGTGTTTTAGACTTTTAGTTCAAGTGTTCAACGGGAAAATTTCTAATACTATAGTAGTATGGAAAATGTTTTATACTACCTCCCTTCACTGTTTGTCGTGAAAAAATTATTTAAGAATGGTGTGGGATCCATATAATAAGATATTATATCATTAAATACTTAGTAAATAACGTGTCAAATACTGAATGAAAGAAGTATGTACTACCGTAACAATAGAAAGTAGAAATTTCCCTAGGGGGACGAGGTTGGTGGCAATGTCGCCAAAGGAGATGAGAAGGCACTTAATCCACATTAGTCATGAGGTGGCTCACATTTCAAAATTTAGAAATGTATGTCAAATAGAGCACGGAATCCAAGAAGATTACATGAAACATCATCCAACCTTCATGTGAAGCAATTAATATACACACTGAAGTGGCCTAACTTTAACATATTTTGCTACACAACCAACTTATCCTACATGCCATCAACATCACAACAACTCTCAATGACACATTTTCAAAAAAAAAAAAAAAAAAAAAATCTCAATGACACCAAAAATCTACTATACTCAATATTCAAACAAATGTAAGCACTGAAGTGCATTTGACAAGTATCATTCCAATATCCGTTACTCACGACATTATCATCTCACTTCCAACCCACACACTAAACTTACATACGATCGACTCAACTAATTGTTCATCCAAAAGCACACAACAAAATTTGAAATAGGTTAAAATACCTTTTGAACTTTGGGACTGGTTTCAATATTATACCCATGAACTTTCAAAAGTCTTTGAGTAATTTTGAAACAAACTTCAAACTTTAAAGTTTATAATGAAACTTTTGAAAGTTTAGAATTATAATTAGAACCAACTATTGAAAAAAAAAAATCAACTTCATAGTTCACGATTAATTTTAATAACTTAGGTCTCATTGGTTTTTGGTTTTTGAGGTTGGTTTCTTGGTTTTGTTACCAACCATCATTCCATTTTAAAAAACAAAGTCAAGTTTTGTAAACTTAACAAAAAAAATATATAGTTTTCAAAAACTTGTTTTTCTTGAATTTGACTAGAAATTCAAATGTGTTCTTAACAAAAATGAAAATCATAGTAAGAAAATGGAGAGAAAACGAAACTTCACTTCCAACAAACCAAAAACAAAAAAAATCAAATAGTTATCAAACGAAGTCTCGACATTTGAAATATAAACAAAAAGTGGAAGAATAAAGAAAGAAAGAATTGCATGGATGATCCATTTTGAGAGGCCAAAATGAAAAATGTCCTACATTTTCAATTCAAGGACATATGTCTTTTTGCTTACATCATCATCCTAACAAAAATATCATTTTACTCTCTATACGAAAACGCGCATTTAAGGCATTTAAGAACGAAAGGTTGGAGCGAGAGCGAGATTGGGGAGGGAGCAAGAGATCGGAGAGAGAAATTAAAGAGAGGGTAAAAGATTTGAGGGAGAAATTGGAGAGAGTGAGTGACGAGAGGTTAGAGCAAGATTGAAGAGAGACCAAGAGGTTGAAGAGAGAAATTGGAGAGAGAGCGCGAAAGTAGGGAGAGAGCGACGTTAGAGTAGAAGAGTAAAATGATAATTTTAATATGATGCTCGCAAGCAAAATGACATATATCTTCGAATTGAAAAAGTAGGTCTATTTTTTAGGGTTATATGTTCCAAAATAGTTGCAAAAATAAAGTGGCCATCTACGTGCGCTATGGCAAAGCAACACTTGCCGATTGGGTGCCTTCTGTGGCATTGGCACGGCGCCAAACGTGCCGTACCGGCGGGACGGCCACACAAACAAGTCAACCACTGTTTTCATTTAATCCAAAATTCATTAAACCCAACCCATAATTTCTCTCCACGTTCACTTCAAATTGTTAGGTATTTTCGTACGACTTGAAAGGTTTGATGATTGATTTTATGGAGAGGGCTCAAATTTGTTAGAAATAGTGAATTTTGTTGGACTTATTCACCAATGGATTTTTTTTTTCTTCACATTTATGTATTTTGTTTTCTTTGTCTGTTGAGTCCTGTTATTTTTATACTACATTTGCTAGATAAGATGGGCTTATGTCCAAAGTGGACAATATCATACCATTTACGGAGATATGTGGTTGTCTAGTAGTTCCTTACATTTTTTTTTACAACATGTCGAGGTGGAGGATTTAGTTAAGAAAAAATGAAAATATGAAAATGTCTCTATTTTTTTTTTTCACAACATGTGAAGGTGAAGGGCTTCATATTAGATTACATGGGGTTTCATCTCAAAACTAATTGACAATGAATGGGGTGACCCCTGTAGCTTATATATTGTGAGGTCTCCACCAATCTTTTTGATGTGGGATCTTCAACATGCCCACTCAAGATGGTGTTTCTTTGGGTTCACCATTCTTAGATTGGATCTCAATTGTTTTTCTTGGACCGAATACCCGTTTGGGTTTAATGGACTCTGATACCATTTTAACATTATAACAGAGAAATAAAAGAGAGAGGAAAATTGCAGGAGAAAACCCTATGCTTTTATATATGGAATATATCACAATTCAAGCCATATATAAAGGCCTAGGGAGAAAAACTCCTACAAAAAATCAATGAAAGAATTGTCTTACTCTAGACATTTCTCTCTAATGGCATGCATGTTCAAGAATACAAACCCTAAAAAATGAAAAGAGAAGGAGGCTGATAACCACGATACAGAGGGAGAGAATAAAAGACTGGGCCACACACATTTGGGCCAAACAATTAATTACACAATACAGAGACATAAAAATAAGGGGCAACAAGAAAAATGGCTACAAATAAAAAGGTGGCTTGAAAAATGGCTACAAACGTTTGTAAATTAAATAGATGGCTAAACCATTTATTAATTAATAATTCCCTAATTATACAAGACAAAAATGCCCCTCAACAAACTTCCTAACGTGTTGTTAACGTTTAAAACCAAAATCAGAGTTTAAGAGAGATAAAAAAACACCCCTAAAAATAGTTGGAGACATTTTAGGAGGTTTGAAAATCCGAAAATAAAAAAGACACACAACTATTTTGAAACCCAAATGTACCAGACCCTAGTTGTTCCCCGGGAATAGGAGTAAATACCTTGTCGGACAATGAGTACAAAGTTCAACCACCCCGTCAGTAGAGAGAAATACCTCTGAACTCCATTGATCAGGAACAACATTCCTGTCCATCTGCATATTTACTACCTGCACCTAAGAACCTCTGAAAAATTAAGAAACCGGAATTATGACACATCTGCTGCAATGTTGATCGGGAACAACATTCCTGTCCATCTGCATATTTACTACCGTGTCGGACAATGAGTACAAAGACCCTAGTTGTTCCCCGAGAATAGGAGTAAATACCTTGTCGGACAATGAGTACAAAGTTCAACCACCCCGTCAGTAGAGAGAAACACCTCTGAACTCCATTGATCAGGAACAACATTCCTGTCCATCTGCATATTTACTACCTGCACCTAAAACCTTCGAAAATTTGAGAAACAAAAAAGAAACGTAATTATGACACACCTGCTGCAATTATGAGCACCCACCAAACCCCCCTCATGCACCAGCCCCGTCTGCTCGTCTTCATCCCCCACAAACCTCGAGACCCAAAAAACCTCCATTACCACCGCCAAAACATCCTCCCTCTTCCACCTTGACAAACATACCGTTTGCTCGTGAGAGCCAAAAAAACCTGCATTCCCACCGCCAACCATAGTGGATATCGCTACCTACCTCTCGCATCACGTCGACGCCCCCCCTGCCGTCCCCGCGACCTTCATCCGGTACGCCGACGAACACGTATTGCATGCTCAACCCTTTCTTCTTCTACGCGAGGCCTGTACCAAAAAATTTGAAATAAGGTAACGGATTCCTTCCCCCTCCATTATATTTGCAACAGAAAGATTTGTTTCTTCCTTGCAATCCCGAGATTTTAGGGGTTCGTTTCTTCCTTGCAATCCCGAGATTCTAGGGGTTCGTTTCTTCCTTCCCCCTCCATTATATTTGCAATAAGGTAACGGATTTTAGGGGATGTCCCCGCGTCTGTCCCCATAGGGTGTATACTAGTATTGACCCCCGGGGTGTCAACGACTATACAGCACCCCCTGTATGTACCGTTTTGAAAACCGTTGACCATCCAAAAAACATCTCTGTCCTCAGAAATGATTATGTTAATTGGGTTATTCGACCAGCTCCTGAAGAGTGTTAGCCGAGTAATCATATTAACGTCCTGGAGTTGAAGGTATTTCGCCAGACATACTTTAAACTCTTGGAGACTCGAATCAATTCTAACATCCACGCTTCCGGACTTGAAATCACTGTAAATACCCCCAGCACTCCAGACACCACCAAACAAAATCGTGACCTGTTGAACTGTTGCCATGTTAGATTAAGACGGAAAATTACTGTCGCAATGTGATCGTGATATAAAACAAAAAGATAATACAATATGACATTTATATGAGGGGCAACAATGTGAAGGAATAAATAAATAATCGTTGGAAACTACTTACGCCTGAACAGTAGGTAGTCCTTAACAGATCACAACAGACCGCCCCCCAAAATCTCGTGTAAATAGAGATACATCCAGAGCGCAATAAAGGGACCAAATCCCGTGTAAACCGGGATACACCCAGCGCGCAAGAAAAAGCCGAGCAACGTGCGTGTAACAAAAACGGACGTTAGGGTCGTCTGTATATAGTCGTATATACCAGGGGTAAAAACGTCCAAAAACATTCAGGAAAACGGTTTCTATTATTCTGGTAGACACGCCTGCAAAGACCAAACTTCCGTAGCCAAAAATCAAGCCCGCTTTTTTTTGTAGCCATTTAGCACAATTCCCCTAAAAATAAAGCTCATTCTAGACTAATGGGCTATCCTAACAATTCAAACAACATACCTCTTAGTCATTAGTACAAACTTGATACTTATTGATTTTACGACTGAATTTTGTTGGACTTATTCACCAATAAAATCTTTTCACATTTATGTATTTTGTTTTCTCTATATGTTGAGTCTTGTTATTTCATTGTCGGTGGTCGTGTCATTTTCACTTTAAATTTGAAATGTGGCTAATTTGAATGGTTGTGAATTAGTTTATAAATATGTTTCTATTTTGACGAGGAATTGTTTGAGAAAAACGGAGCAATGTTGCTGGAAATTTTTATACCGTTAGTATGAGAGAGAATCTAGAAAGGACATTTTGAACCTATATGGAAGGAATGGTGAGAGTTAGACAATTTTTGAATATGCATATTGAATGGTTATTAAGAAACAACCATATTTTACAACCGCCACCTTGGATAATTTTTATTTCTTCTAAGTTGTCAATCCACAATTTTTAAGGAATTTCATTTTTGAAGTTTGATTGATTTCTCTCTTTTTCTTTATCAAGTTCTGTTAGTTAGGAAAAATGAAATATGAAAATCTCTATTTATTTATTATTTTTATTTTTTTTTACAACACGTTGAGGAAGAGGATTTAGTTAAGAAAAAATGAAAAAATGAAAATGTCTATTTTTTTTTACAACATGTAGAGGTGAGAGGACCCGAACCAACATACCTCTTAGTCATCATTGGTACAAATTTGATACCGGTTGAGCCATGTTCATGTTGGCAAATTTCTTTAGAGCACAAGAACCAATAATATGTATTTTAGAAATGAAAAAATGTTTATATAATATGATTTCCTTTATTTGGTTTGAGAAAGGGAACATGGAACAAACTGAGTGAACTTTGATATTTTTTTTTTAATTATTATTATTATTATTTGTTTCATTAAAAAATAATTGATATATATTTTTTAAAATGAGTATTATATATATATATATATATGGTGTATGAATTTGAACCTCCGACCTAAAAAAAATAGTACATGTCAATTACCATTGAATTACGTTGTAAAAAAATTAGTTATTATTATTTTCTAAAAAAAATTAGTTACTATTATTAAGTGTCATGAGTATATGATGACATTGTATGATCTCACTAAAAAGATACTAAAAAGGTCAATATCCTCGTGCAACTCATAGTGGACTTTTTTTTTTTAAAACAAAATTTGTTTACATATGAAAATTTATTTTCTTATTTTGTTAATTATCTCAACCTTTAGCAAATTAAAAAAGAAGTATTACAACATTGGACACTGACTTTTGATACTTGAAAAGAAAAACCAGCTATACATAAATCTAACTGTGTGAAGTATGATAAATGTAATTTTGTAGTAAAAAGAAAAAAAAAAAATAGAGTAGGTTTGACAATAAGGTATTTAATTAACAACAATTTGTTGCTTTTAGAGATTATATATTAAAAAAAATTAAAATGTTTGTTGAAATAATTTTGAAAAGCAGTGTTCAAATTTTCTTTTTGAAAAAAAAAACAATGTTGTAGGTGTATTTTTTTTAATATATATATTAAAAAAAAAACAACCTTACAAATATGGGTCAAGAAAATTTGAAAATTTCCTAATATGATCTTTAATTATCAAGTTACCTTGTAATTTGTTATGGGTAAAATTGGCCAGTTATATTTTAGGACAATTGTAATGGGTGGCAACATGAGAGTAAATAATGGTAAATATAACAATTTTTAAAAATATTTGCAAATATGAAAAAAAAAATTAATTAATTTTTTATATTCCTGAATTGCCCCTCCCCTGGTTGGCATCTTCTTCTTCCTCGTCAGTTTTTTTTTTATAGAAATCTTCTATCACTGATAGATTCTATCCGTGGTAGAAAAATTTTCTATCCGTGATAGAAAATTTCTATCACTGATAGAATAAAGTTTCTATCACTGATAGATTCTATCAGTGGTAGAAACATTTTCTAACAGTGATAGAAACTTTTTCTATCATCTATCAGTGATAGAAAAATTAATTGACGCGCGCATCTTATTCTTCCTCGTCAATTATATATATATATATATATATATATATATATATATATATATTGATAGAAATCTTCTATGATAGAAAGTCTTTCTATCTTCCATAGTGGTAGAAAAATGATAGAAATCTTCTATGATAGAAAGTCTTTCTATCACTAATAGATTCTATTAGTGGTAGAAAATTTTTCTATAAGTGATGAACATTTTAGTAATTTTACTTTCCAGATGGTGAGATTTTGCCATTTTTGCAAACATTTTTGCGGACTGCTACTTTTGCAATTACTTTGGATCATTTTGCTACTTTTGCAACCAGCCCTATATTTTACGCAGGATAGGCCCAAATTAGTCAGGCCCGAAGACGAAAGAAGCCAAACCAACGAAACAAAGGGTCGGAGCTCCTTCCGACCCAAATCTACTACAAATAACACAAATTAATTATTTATTTTTATAAAATAATTTTATACCTCTTTTGTTTTTGTTAAGATATTTTTTTGCAAAAAATAATCATCCAAATATACTTTGAAAATAATCTATAGATAAATCTTAATATATTTTTTAAACTGGATTTTCATTTTGAGAAAAACACCCCATGTGAGTGAGGTGCATGTAACTAAGGAAGTCTCCATTTGAGAGAGATGTATCTGAGGGAGTCTCTATATGTTTGAATTTGATCAATAATGATTGCCAAATTCCATATTATTGTCCATGTCTTGATTTTCTTTTCTTTCTTCTTCTTTTTTTTTTATTTTTTATTTTTATTTTGTAGAATTTTCATTTTTGATTCCTCAATTCGTTGTATCAATTTTCAATTTAAATTTTTAATTTCATTAATTTGGACCTCAAACTTAGTAAATACTATTGTTTATACCATTTATTCCATTTTCACTAATTTATCCACTAATACAAAACACAATATAAAAAATTTTATAAACTCACTCATTTCAATAATATCAAGTTTTCCATAAATTTAAGTATGGTTAGTCCACAAATTAATCATGGAATAGTTTGGTCAAAACTAGTAAAATTTAACAAAAAAAAATTTAGCTAATTTCGTTTGTCTTTGAGATCTTATTAGTTTTTTACCATACATGTGTTTTATGATCCTAAAACCAATTAAAATACTAAAACGACTTTTTAAATGAAGCCTTATCAAAGGGGTGGAAAGTGCAATACTTTTTCAAGTTTAAGGTTAAAATTGCAACACTTTATCTAAGTTTGATGTACAATTTAATGAAATTGAAAGTTTAAGGTAAAAATTGATATAGTCTAACAAGTTTATGGATAAAAATATTTTTTCCCCTTTTATTTTTATATGCTTTATATTACAATTTAAAACAAGAACGGAATTTAATTATTTTTTATTTTATTTTTTACACTTCAATATTTAGGTGTGAAGTTGTGAATCTCTCACCTTCGGATTGAGAAGATGTGTAGCTTTAACCAATTGAGTTTATTCAATTTGGCGGTTAGCATTTAAACCTACGCTCTTAGATGATAAGATAGTGTAAATGTATTCATGAGTTGAGAGGTTGCTTTTGCAATTCGTGATAAATAAATAGTCAAAGCGAGCATAGCTTAGCGGTAATTGACATCTACCCTCGACCATGAGGTCAGCGGATCCCCCACCCCCAAATTTTGATGTACTAAAAAAAACGTAATAAATAAATAAATAACTTTATTTTATTGTCGATCTAAGAAACAATATGATAGATAAGGCATTTATTGTGTTCTAGTATGTCTTTGGTTAAACCTCCCACTCTAAAATAGAAAATCTATTTCATTCCATACAATAACAATAAGATTCAAAACATTGAGCATTAGCATACCTCAACTTGTACCTTTGACTAAGAAGCCAAAAGTTCAAATTCTCTTCGAATGTGTTTTTTTTTTAAATAAAAAAAGACACTTAAGGTCCCTTTTTTTTTATGAGTACATCAACATTTGGGGTGAAGGGATTCAAACCTCTGACCTCTTGGTCAAGGGTACATCCCAATTACCGCTGAGCTGTGCGTACTTTGGCAAAGGTTCATCATTATTTGTTTTACGGTTTTTTTTTTTTAAATTTTGTTTGATATCAAATAAAGTAATAACTTGCCATCAAAATGGGAATGAATTCTTCTTCAAAGAAAAGAGGGAAAAAAAGAAGGAAAAAAAAAGTGAATGAATGTTGACAATGCATTGACCTCCAATCAAAGACATCCCTTATTTAGGTATTATTACTTTTGAAAAAGGAATGACATCCCATAATAATTATTGAATAACATAATATTTATGTATAGAACTTTATTTATAATTTTTAAACGAGTGAAGTGAATCAACTTTAATTTTCAAATCAAATATGGACAACACACGCTAGTTAATATTAATTGAAGATTTTTTTTTATCCAATGATAATAAGTATTTTCACAATTAAAACTTAGTTATTAATTTATTGTCGATGGAACAAGATTAGTTGACGTTGTAACATAGAAAACCCATTTTTTGTATAAATCTAATAAAATTATTTTTTGAAAAATTAAATTAATTGATTTTTTTTTTTGAAATAAATTAATTGAAATTTAAGTCTTAGAGAACTGACATATACATTCAATAGTGTTACTAGAAGACAACTATATTGTGGTCACATTGAATAAGCTTTTCTATTATAAGCTATTTTAACTTGTAATTTTATAGAATTTAAAATTTTGAAGTTTTAATTGATTTCTCTCCCTTTTTTTTTCCTCAAATTTCAAGTTTGGTTTTTGAGAGTTTTATATATGTATTAGAGAATTAAAAATATGAAGACGTCTTCTAGTTTTGTAAGCCAAAAAAATAAAAATAATAAAAATAATAATAATTAATAATATACGTTTATCTATTTTTGTTCGATAGAATAATATACGTTTATTTGAGATCACCGGTACTTGATATATATATTTTTTTGCACCGATTTACTTCCTTTTTCTTTTTAATCCATCAATAAAATATTAATAGTTTACAAAAATGAATAAAATATTAATTAATTTTTTTAAAAAAATAAAATTAGTTATTTGAGATAATACATTTTAAAATACCAATCACATATATATACTTAAAATATATTATCAATATTAAGTTATTTTTCATTTAAAAATAGTTAAAACTTTTATAGTGGTCCTAATTCTCTAAATATAATTTTCTAAAAATTCAAACAAATTAGGTAAGCAAAGATATAATAATTGTAGTAGTAATTAATCAAGAATTAGGAGTGCATCCCCTAGTTGCACTCCTAAATTTGAAGTGTTCAAGTCTTGTAAAAGAATTTCTAGTAGCAAATTTAAAAAGATGTATCATGATATTTGATTAAGATTTTTATACTTCAAAAGAGAACAAATTGTGCTTAAATCTCTTAGCTGCAATGGATAAGAAGTGCATTTTATGGTAAATACATTAGGGTTTATTTGAAAATCATATATAAAAACTATTCAATGTTTTTGGAAATTAATGATAAAAATTTTGTTTGTTATGATAATTTATAAAAGGGATAAGATTAAACTTTTGGTCCCTCAGGTTTGGATTAAATTTTATTTTGGTCACCAAGTTTTTTAAATTTGACATTTTAGTTCCTGAGGTTTGAATTTTGTTTCATTTTGGTCCCTCCGTCCAATTTTTCGTTAATTACCAACAGATTGCTGACGTGACAATGATTTGTTTATTAAAAAATTATTTTTAATATCTTTATTTCTTCCTCTCTTCTTCCTCACCACCACCACTAACGACCACTACTAACCTATTACTGTCGGCGACTGTCTCTTGTGGGTGGCAACAATTTTTTTTTCCTATTCTTCTTCCTTTCTTCTCATTCCTTTATTATTTTCTTCTCTTTTCTCCTCATTTTTTTTTAAGAATATAAAAGAGGGGAGGGAGGAGGAGCTCCCTTTTCCATGTTCTAGCATCGAAACGGGAGGCGGGAGCCCCCCAAGAAAATGAAGAGAAAGGAAATAAAAGAAAAGAAGAGAGGAAGGAGAAAAAAAAGTGTTTCCGACGATGGCGAAGGATGCTGATGACAGTAAGGTTGGTGGTGAAGAATAAGAATAAATAGATATATTAAAAATAATAATATTTTATTTTAAAATTTGTAAAAATTAAATAAAAAATTAGTGTCGCGTTAGCATTCCGTTAGTAATTAACGGAAAATTGAACGGATGAAGCAAAATGAAATGAAATTCAAACCTCAATAACTAAAATGTCGAGTTTTAAAACTTATAAAGACTAAAATAAAATCTAACCCAAACTTCCGGAACTAAAAATATATTTTTTTTCTTTATAAAAACAAATATATATTTTTTAAAATTTTAAATCAATATGCAATTTCTAACTTTTCCATTATTAATGGGGAGGGTGATGCTCCATAGTTGACTATGCTTTTAATATATAATCTATAGATGGAAGATTCATCAAAAGAAGAAAAAGAAAAGCTATAGATGGGAAATCCAAAATAGAAATTACGTAAAATAGAATTTAATAATTCAATTTTAAAATGAATTATAAACAGTCCAAATACAAATACCACAATTTTTTTTTTGAGAAGACAAACACCACAAATTTGCATTAAAAAAAAAAAAAAAAACCAAATACTACAAATATTTTTTGAAAAGAAAAAAATACTACAAATAGTTGTACATGAAAACTTACACTCACTGGCTATGACACAGAGTAATTAATATTTTCTTGTGAAATAGTTTTTTTTTTCCATTTATATTTATTTATTTATTATAAACAATGACTTATAGAAGTTTTTTTTTTTTTTGACAATTTGTGGGATGGGGAATTCGAACCACAGACCTCGTGGTTATCAGTACAATATTATGCCAGTTGATGTTATAGAAGTTGATGTTATCATACTAAACTATTTTTTTAGCACATCAACATTTGGGTGGGAGGATTTGAAACTCTGACCTCATAGTCGATGATACATGCCAATTACCGTTGAACTTAAGCTTGCTTTGGCTGTTATCATACTAAACTATTAATCACTAGCTCATGCCAATATGAACATAATTCAACTAACATAGAACTTATGAGATCGAGAGGGTCTTTGATTCAAATTCTCATCTATTTGGGTTGTCATAAGAAAAAAATTATTAACTCAAGATTTTTTTTTTGAAGAACACAATTTTTTTAAAAATAAAAAAATTTTAACTGTTTTTTTTTTTTTTGTTTTTTTTATATAGAAAAAACTGTTTTGAACTTAGTTTCTATCTACACAAATTTTAATATATGTTACAAATTGGATTAAATTTTCAACAAAACACCCAATAGGAGAGAGAGAGAGGCATATAAGGAAGTTTCCATGTGAGATAGATATGTATTTGAGGAAGTTTCCATATGTTTGAATTGCATTATTTATAATTTATTTTATTCAACTTGTAACAAATAAAATTTTTTAAAAATGAGATTTATTATTTATTGTTTTGTGTTTTTTTATCTTTAAAAAACATAAATATAATACGTTATCATTTTCATATATTTGTTTTCAAATGTTGACGAAGTCTTTGTCGTTTTTTAAAGTATTTAGACATGATTAGTTGTTGAACTCAAATTGCGCTTCGATAGCTGAAATTATAATAACTCGACAGCTCCATTTTGTATTTATACGTTGTCTTTTACGTCAATCATTCACTTACGACTGAGTTTTTTTTATCATCAATATTAATGTACGTGTTTTAATACAATATAGTTCATGTGGTCGATAAAATTCCTTCAGATAATGAAGGATCTTTGTTTTTTTTTTTTTTTTTTCGGAAAAATGATGAAGAATATTTGAAGTTAATAAACGTTTGACCATGCACATCAACCTTGAATTGATGACATCCACTAAACTAAAGAAAAGGCAAAAAGATAACCCATAATTAATTACTCAACTAAAAAATTTCATAAATTAATCAAAATATAAGGTGAGATCAATTGACATTTAATTTTAAAATAACTAACTAACACACTATTTAATATTCATCGAATAATTATTTTACTAATTTATTGTTAAAAATACAATGTTTGTCGTAATACTTTAATATTCAAAAAAAAAAGTCAACAAAATTAATTAAATTTATGCCTTTTGTTTTAATTAAATATGGAGAAATAAAATATTGAACCAATGAATGAAAAAAAAAAAAAAAAAAAAAATCGGTTCGGGTAATTTAGCACATATGACGCCCTGACTAATAAGCCCATAAGGCAATCCTTTCTGCGGACAATAGTGAGTTTGGGCCGAATAAAAAAGGGTATTGAAAGCCCAATTTAAAAAGTTCAGATTGCTCGAAGATCGTAGGAGAAAAAAAAAGGAAAATTGTAATGGGTGGCTAAATTCTAATGGTTAATTGCAAATATAGCAAAATTTTTATTTTATTTTATTTTTATTTTTTTTTATAATTTCCATTTTGATTTCTATCAGGTGAAAGGAATCATAGTGATAGAAATCATCACTTATAAAAATTTATCACTAATAGGAATCAATAGTGTATTTGATAAAAACCAATAGTGTATTTGATTACTGAATAATTTTGTACATATCTTTTGTTTTTCCTTTTTTTTTTTTTGTTTTGTTGATGTTTCCCATTCTTTAAATTTCAATTTCCGCTTTGTGTCTTTCTTTTCTTCCGATTCAATTTTCATGTTGTTTTGCTTCGACATCTATAAAAACAAAATCAAAACAAAATCAATGACACGGGTTTTAGAAACAAAAATGATAGTTTTCTATCAGTGATAGAAATATAGTTTTCTGTCACCGATAGAAATCTATAAGTGATACGTTTCAACAAAATGTAGAAATCTTCTATCGATTCTATTAGTGATAGAAAGATAGAAATCTATCAGTGATAGATTCTATCACTATAGAATCTATTGTGATACTTTGATATTTTTCAAATAATATTTTTATGTTTTTTTTTTATTATTTTTTTCCAGGTTGATCCTATTTGAATGTATCGTACAAAGTAATTGACGGATATAAGTATTTCTATCACTAATAGAAACTTGTAGATCTGTATTGTTGGTGCAGAGAATGCAAGAGAATTTGAAGGATGTGAATCGAAATATCTGAAATTTAATTGATTATTATTAAAAGATAATTATAATATAAGGTAAATTAGTGAGTTGAATCTATTAGTGATAAAAATCTATCAATGATACGTTTCTATTAAAGATAGAGTGATAATAGATTTCTATCACTAATAGAAATCTACAAGTGATGTGTTTCTATCAATGATAGAAACGGATAGAAAGTTGGATTTCTATCACTGATAGAAAACTATTTAGTGATACATTTCTATCAGTGATATAATTCTATCACTCATAGATTTTATCTAAATTATATATATAAAAAAAGGATGGTTCGTAAAATTTTCTCTAAATTATATTACTCTTCAATAATCAATAAAAATTTAAGTCCATTTCTTTGAATTAAAATTTCTTTAGAAATATCATGTAAACATAAAAGATCATGAAATTTAAGGGGTCGTTTGATAACCATTTTGTTCCCTGTTTTTGGTTTTTAAAAATTAGGATTGTTTGGTAACCAATTTAGTTTTTAGTTTTTAGTTTTTAAATTCTGAAAAACGTTTTTTGAATTATGAAGGAAAAATGAAAGCATATTTTTTCATCCTTGCATGTAGCATGTTGTACGACGATTCATTATTTTATTAATTGATCAATCATAGGTGTTACTTAGACGTTTTAGATATGTTTATTTTGTTATTTGTCTTTTAATCGATTAGTTAGTAGTAACATTCAAAATAGTTATATTTTTAACAACAACAACAATACATTAAATAAAAAATACTAAGAGACACACAAACCGGATGCTAACACACCACCCATGACCCGCCCAAGGAAAACAATCACTTTTCTCTCCACTCCATTTCTTTCGTTTTCATTTGTAACTCACTTTCTTTCATGTTTTTTTCAGTGTAGGGGGAAGATGGGTGGAGGGTGCTTATAAATCTGACTAGGGCTAGTAGGGCGGCTCTAGGGAAGACCTTACCACACACTCACGTGAGAATTTTATGGTTAATCTTGGCTTGCTCCAGTACTGTTATCATGCAGGTTGGCTTCTCCTAGGCAAAGGCGTAGCTGTTGGCGTACAGAGTTTTGTCTTGATAAATTTCCATTATCTGAACCTACTTTCGGGGCTCAGTATACGACTTGGGTTGTTTGGGGTTTACATTCTCGATTGGGGTGTGGAGGAGGGGTCTGGACTGTTTCTGTATGTCCTTTCTTGATTGCTTTGATGAGCTATGTGTGCACGCTTCATTTTGAGGGTATTTTGCAAGTTGTTTTTTAGGGGCTTGCAGTCTCCTGTGGCTTGTAGCAATGTGTTTGTTCTCGCCGTAAGGTGGCATACGAGCTCGATGGAGGAAGATTGGAGGACTCAACTTGCTTTCTGTCAGGCTTTACTCAATTTTGAGGGGCATGAGATTATGATTGTGACCACGTTGATGTGACTGCGAGCCAGTCAAACAAGTCTAGTGGCTAGCCTTGAAAGGATGTTGAGTGTGTCTTGTCAGCTAGCTCTGTTAGGGAGACTAATGGGTTGTTTGCTTAGGTTTGAATCTTATGTTATGGGTGGCCCATGCCTAGTCTTTTTATCAAAAAATAAAAAAAAAATAAATAAATAAATAAAAAATACTATAAAAATAGTTTAAATTTTATTATTGTAAAATATATAAAATAAAAATAGATATCAAACAACTTCTTGATTTTCTATTTTTTGTTTTAAAAACTTAAAAAAAAAAGTTATCAAACATGTTTGGTTTTTTTTTTTGAAAAACAAAAAACAAAAAACTGTTATCAAACACATAGTTTTTGTTTTTTGAAAACCAAAAACCAAAAACCAAAAACAAAAAACAAAAAACTGAAATGGTTATTCCTAATCACAATTTGAATACTTGGGAATGAATTTTGGATTTGTTCCTTCTTACAAAAAATTTAATTATAAATAATCCTATATATTTTCTTAAGCCATAGATAGGGATGTAGCTCGGATGGTAAAGTGCTTGTTTAACATGCAAGAGGTACAGGGATCGATATTTTGCATCTCCATTTTCCACAACTATTTGTTTTGAAAAGTAATTTTCTTTTTTCATTTCATTACAATTTTTTTTTCTTAATGATAAAAAAACAATTTTTTTAAGCAACCATCCACTTGTTTGAAAGAGTCATGGGGATGTAGCTCAGATGGTAGAGCGCTCGCTTTGCATGCGAGAGGTACGAGATCAATACCCTTCATCCCCATTTTTCGCAACTACTTGTTTTGAAAAGTAATGGAGAAAAATCGATTTTAACCTCAAACTTGCATAAATGTTACAATGTATAGCTTTGGTTAACTTTTCATTTGAACCACCGTACGTAATTGATTATTTCTACATTTTTTTCTTCGTTTCTTATAAATAAAATATTGGAGAAACTTTCTTTTAGATGATTTTTTCTTGTTGTTGAGAATTTTAATTGTGAGGGCCTTTTCGCTGCTATTTAAGATTACGAAGGCAAAGAAACCTTGAAGGTTTTTTATCTTCAAATATTTGCTGGTTTTTTTATTGTTGCTAAGAACTTTCTGAGATTTTTTTTTCCCTTCTTTTATGATTTTTTTTCTTGCTAATTAGAAGAATGTACAAATGTAGGAAACGAAAATAAAGAAATTTTGAGTTTTTTATTTCTCATATTTGCTAGATTTTTCTTGTTGCCAATAACTTTGTGATTCTTTTTTTTTTTTGGATAATAATGAGAATAATAGTCTAGGATATTTGATTTTTTTTCTAGTTTTTCAAAAAAAAAAAAAAATCTTACAAAACACTAACTCATGTGCAATGCGAATTAAAAAAAGGAAAATGAAAATTTCAATTACATGTTTTAATAGCAATTCAAATAAAAAGTTGACCAAAGGTTTACATTGCAACATTTATGCAAGTTTGAGGTTCAAATAGATACAACTTGTTAAGTTTAGGGTTCAATTTGATGAAATTGAAAGCTTAGGGTTAAAATTGATACAAGCCCCTAAGTTTAGGGGTCAAAAGTGATTTTTTCCCAAAAGTAATTTTCTTTTTTCATTTCATTACAAGTTTTTTTTCTTAATGATAAAAAAAACAACATTTTTAAGCAACCATCCACATGTTTGAGAGAGTCATGGGGATGTAGCACATGGGGATGTAGCTCAGATGGTAGAGCGCTCGCTTAGCATGCGAGAGGTATGGGGATCGATACCCCACATCTCCATTTTTCTCACAACTATTTGTTTTGAAAATTAAAGTAATTTTCTTTTTTCATTTCATTACAATTTTTTTTCTTAATGATAAAAAAACATTTTTTTCTTAATGATAAAAAAACATTTTTTTTAAGCAACCATCCACATGTTTGAAAGAGTCATGGGGATGTAGCTCAGATGGTAGAGCGCTTGCTTAGCATGTGAGAGGTACGGGGATCTATACCCAGCATCTCCATTTTTCACAACTATTTGTTTTGAAAAGTAATTTTCTTTTTTCATTTCATTACAATTTTTTTCTTAATGATAAAAAAACATTTTTTTTAAGCAACCATCCACATGTTTAAGAAAGTCATGTGGATGTAGCTCAGATGGTAGAGCGCTTGCTTAGCATGTGAAAGGTATGGGGATTGATACCCCTCATCCTAATTACTTTTTGTTTTGAAAAGTAATTTTCTTTTTTCATTTCACTAGTAAGCAACATCCACGTGCAATGCACGTGGAATTTTGTAGTTGTAGTTTAAAGTTTTTAAAAATAGGTTTCTATTTTAAAAAATTATTTATGAAATAAATAAATATTATTCTAACTTAATTTTAATGACTCTATGAAATTTAAATGAGTGTATTGATTATTATTATTTTAAACAAAGTGTTTTGATTATTAGTAGGAAGGTATAGATACAAAAAAAACTCAAGAGAAAAAACCTTAAATATAATATATTTTAAAAAGATTAGCAATTGTCGAAAAAAAGATTAGTAATAACATATAGGTTAAAAATCACTTTTAGTCCCCAAACTTTCATGAAAGTAACATTTTAGTCCCTGAACTTTGATTTGTAACGATTTAGTCCATATACTTTCAATTTTGTAACGATTTAGTCCCTGTACTTACAATTTTGTAACAATTTAGTCCCTGAACTTTAATAAGTAACAATTTAGTCCCTCTACTTTTCAAATTTGTAACAATTTGGTCCCTATCGTGAAAAATTAATGTAAAGATTTAATGAAATTTTTTACCAAGATAGATCAATAAACTAATTTGGGACTCAATATGTTAATAAGCTACAAAGTTTAATCATTAAATAATAAAAATCGACATTTAATTTTGATGTTTTTTTTTTGCAACAAGGATTAAATTATTACAGATTTGAAAGTATATGGACTAAATTGTTACAAATTTGAAAGTATGGGGACTAAATTGTTACTTATTAAAGTTTAGGGACTAAATTGTTACAAAATTAAAAGTACATGGACTAAATCGTAACAAATCAAAGTTTAGGGACCAAATTGCTACTTTCATGAAAGTTTAGGGACCAAAAGTCATTTTTAACCTTACATATATATTGTGTGAGATTCGAATGAAAACGAAAATTAAGAAAGGTGTAATAGATTGGAAGCGTATTACAAATAATGTAAAAGAATTATGTAAAAGTGAATGAAAATGAAGTCTATAAAAAGGAAAAAAAAAAATCACATATCTTAATTTAATTCATTATATCTTAATGAAACACAATTACTACCCCTAGATGTACTTATTTATTCTAGATTTTTTTTTGGAGTATAACCTAATGAACTCTGACAGGTTTCAAATCAAGAGAAAAAGAAAAGGTTGGATTCTCCAACCCTGCAATGATTGAATTAAAAAAAAACATAAAAAATTATTATTTATATTTTTGAAAAAATGAAATGAAAGTATCAGTTTTACGAACTTTATATCAATCAATAACTCTACCCTTGTTGTGAAGAACACCTCGATCACCGATACAGCAGTGACCTCGCACGAAATCTTGTTCAGATATTGTAATAGACTTTTGAACACAGTAGCACACTGTGTTGTGAAGAACGCCTCGATCGGTCCCACCATTGCTGTAGATGTTGAGGTTTCGCAGGTGTCTGGTTTTTCGCGGGAATGGGGAGAAGTCTTTTGGACTCCTTTTTTTCCCTTGGATTTTCCCTCTTTTGAGAGATGATGGTTATGAAACAGTTGTTTTTCTTTAATGCTATTTACATTTTCTCAAAAAAAAAAAAAAAAAACAACAACAATAATAATAACTCTACCCTTGTTATAGAAAGCTTTAGCTTTATTATTAAAAAAAACAAACAAACAAATAAATATGTACTAAAAAATATAAACAAATAATTCTAATCCCCAGTTTCTGTTTCCATATAGGTTTATTAGTATATGTTAAAGAAAAAGAAAAAAAATAAAAATCCTAACCTCCGTCATTTTTCCATCCTTTTTTCTTCTTCTTATTTCCTCCACATTTTGGTCACACAGGCAAACCCACCCCTTTTATTTCATCTCTCACAGTCACAATCACCCTCTTTCCCATCGAACCACATTCTTCATGGCTCAATTTCTTAATTCGATCTCCATGGCTACCGCTACCATGTGATTGCCGCCATCAATGAGTAAGGTCGAAGAGTAATAGCACCTCTTGGCGCTTTCCATCATTGTTTTCTTCTTCTACCAACATTTCCTTGGATGTCACAACTTTCATTGCTATTGCCACTTCCTACCATCATTGTTGTCGCCACTCCCTCTACTCCTATTGTCATCAACCATTAAGAATTCAAAAAAGATGTTCTAGTTTATGAAGAATGTATATAGAATATTTCTATGAAGAAAATTAACACAAGATGGAATATATATAAAGGGGTTATTGAAGAAAACAAATACACTTAAATTTGTAACCACAAGCAGTGTATTAAATTTCGGTCGACATACCGAAATTTCGGTATGTCGACCGTATCGACATTTCGAGGGGGGAAAATTTCGTTTTTCCCCCCCTTTTCGACGAAATTTCAGGAAATCTCGAAATTTCGAGATTTCCACGATTTTTTTTTTTTTTTAAAAAAAAGCTGTGGGAGTGGGACTTGGGAGGCGCGTTAATCATCTAACGCGCCTCCCTGTACAGCCGCCTGGCACTGCCAGGCGGTCTTTTCATATATATATATATATATATATATATATATATATTTACATTTTCAGTTTTAATTTGTTTTAACTTTCTTTTTTACCTACTTTTTTTGTTTGTTTTTTTTTCTTTTTTATTTATAGATTATTTACAATTACACATATTTTAATTATTTTAATTTTTTAATACATAAAATGCTATATATTACTATTAGTAATATAATATTTTATATTTTATTTTATTGATGTGTATCTTTATAATATTTGTTTAAAATTATCTAATTAGTCTAAATTTAATATTTGGTCGTCCATTCAAATATAATTATAGATGTTAAATATCAATTAACTATAGTTTAATTAAGTCATTATAATTAAAATTTTAGTTATTTAATAATTCAAACAATTTATATCGGTTGTCATAATTTTTTCAAAATCTTTATTGATATCAACATTTTTATAGAAATTTCAATATGTTTGTTATATGTAACTTGAATAGATGGTTAAAAATGATTAATTGTAATATAATTAAACTATAATTAAATTTGCATTTAATAGTTCAAACAATTTTCATCAATTTTCTTTTTTTTTTTTTTCAAAATTCCTGCACATATCGACATTCAAATCGAGAATTCCATCTAAATATTATCTTACTTTTTAGATATGATTATAAAAAAGGGTCCATTATAGTCTAATTAAGCTACAATTAAAGTTTCATTAACTAATTCAAACAATTTCTATCAATTTCTACGATTTCCGTAAATTTTCCCTGAATGTCTCTCGACATTTCCATCGACATCGACATTTCCATAAAATCTGGACCTCGACATTTCCAACATCGACATTTTAAACCTTGACCACAAGCATTTATTGAATACGTTCTTTTTTCCATCTTTTTATCTTTTTTATTTTTTTTCCTCAAAGTTGGCCTCTTTATCTTCCTACTTCTCTCTCGTTGGTATAAATAAAATATGAAATTCTACAACATTTATTTTATTCAATGCATTGGAAACATTTTTCTATCATTTTTTATCTTTTCTACTTCTCTCTTGTTGGTATAAATAACCTATAGAATTCTTGAGCATTTATTTCATTCTCACTTGTTTTTACTTTTTCCTATCATTTTTTTTTCTCTTTTTTCGTTACTCTCTTTAACCATTAATTTGGTAATAAAGAGTCCTAAAGAATGGGCAAAATGGGAAGAGAAAGTTTATCATCTATAGCCGCTTTTATATATAAATAAATATAAAATAAAAAATTAGAATGGGCAAAATGGAAAGAGAAAGTTTCTCCTCTATAGCCACTTTTATATATAATAATATAGATTACAATTTTTCTTCTTTTTCTTTAATGATAATTTTTTTTTTTTAAGCAACCATCCACATGTTTGAAAAAGTCATGGGGATGTAGCTCAAATAGTAGAGCGTTTGCTTAGCATGTGAGAGGTATGAGGATTGATACCGCACATCTCCATTATTCACAACTATTTGTTTTGAAAAGTAATTTTCTTTTTTCATTTCATTACAATTTTTTTTTTCTTAATGATAAAAAAACATATTTTTTTAAGCAACCATCCACATTTTTGAGAGAGTCATGGGGATGTAGCTCAGATGGTAGAGCGCTCGCTTAGCATGCGAGAGGTACGGGGATCGATACCCTGCATCTCCATTTTTCACAACTATTTGTTTTGAAAAGTAATTTTCTTTTTTCATTTCATTACAATTTTTCTTCTTTTTCTTTAATGATAAAAAAATATTTTTTTAAGCAACCATCCACATGTTTAAGAGAGTCATGGGGATGTAGCTCAGATGGTAGAGCGCTCGCTTAGCATGCGAGAGGTACGGGGATCGATACCCTGCATCTCCATTTTTCACCACTATTTGTTTTGAAAAGTAATGATAAAAAAAATATTTTTTTTAAGCAACCATCCACATGTTTTAGGGGGTCATGGGGATGTAGCTCAGATGGTAGAGCACTTGCTTAGCATGTGAGAGGTACGGGGATCGATACCCTGCATCTCCATTTTTCATAATTTTTTTTTTCATTTCATAAAAATATATATATTTTTTCTTAATGTTAACAAAAACAACTTTCTTAAACAACCATCCACGTGTTTTAGAGACCTTGTCCTCGTGGAGGGGCAAAGATCTCCTGCTACAGGCCCCATTGTCCAAATCATCCAAGAACCCAATCATCCACCGTCCATCACCATCATTCATCCCCACGTCACCTCAAACCCCATCATCCAACGGCTGTCATTCCCCGCATCAGCCACACCGTCACTGAATAACAACAATTCCCAGGCCCTCACTTCGATGGTCCTTAAAAATCATCGCTCTACAGGTAAGCTAACACCTTTTGAATTCTCAACTCTCACCCATCAGTAATCTATTTAATTAATCTGTAAAACAATGCCTTTTCCCTTCATGGGAAGAGCTTGAATGCGACATTTTTGACAATCTGATCCATTCCTTCTACTGAGATAGATCAGTAGCGTCTATATCTAGAAGAATTTCGATCGCCCAGAAGGAATTTTTGGTGTAGGAAGCTCATTTCTGTTCTGGGTTTGAAGGATTTTGTTGTAGTTTTGCAAAATGAGTTCATCTAAGACAGTGAGGAAACTCCAGGTGGAGTCTCCAGTGCCTGCAGATATAGTCATTGCCAATTCTGTGGAGCCTCTGCACATCGCTGAGATTGCTCAAGAGCTCAATCTTAGCCCCTCCCACTATGATCTTTATGGGAAATACAAGGCCAAGGTGATTCTGATTTCTGATTCACACCACTTGTTTCCCCTTTTTAGATTGCACTTTTCCCTTTTAGGGTATTGAGTTTTTGAGTGATTCTCTTTCTGCGGTTGTTTTGATTGGCTGATTGGGAAAATGGAAGTATTGTTGGTCAAGCTGTGTTGTCTTTTGCTTTCTATAGGAATGCATATGAAAGCTATGCATAAAGTTGAATTGAATTGTTGGCTGTTTGGTTGATGTGGCTGTTTGGTAATCTGAGGCTGTAGTTGTTTGTGGATTGAATTGTGTTGGTGTTTGGTTTGCAGGTTTTGTTGTCTGTCCTTGATGAGCTTGAAGGATCTAAGAATGGATATTATGTGGTGGTTGGGGGGATTACACCTACCCCTCTTGGGGAAGGCAAATCCACCACTACTGTTGGCCTCTGTCAAGCTCTTGGTGCTTTTCTTGACAAAAAGGTAATTTTCTTTCTCTTTTTGGATTGTGTTGTCATAATTGCATGTTTGGTTGAAATGAGATACTGTAGTTTTTATTTCTAAGATTACGGTACAAATTTTGCAACAAATGAGATGGAAAATGGCCACTTTGGAAATATTCAAGCAACAATGTTTTAGTTGCTTTAGAGATTTGAACTCATCACCCTAGTAATCTTGTTTATTGTTTTGGAATTCTTTGGATCAAATCACACTCTTAAAGTCAAGAAGAATGCCATGTTTTCAAATATATTTGCATACTTTCTTACTCACAACTCAGTTTTGTGCCTATCTAAATATAAGTATGAAATTTTCTTTATGTGTACAAGGAATTTACAAATATTCTTCAATTCTTTCTGTTGATATTTTGCATTTTAGAAGATAGTTTCTTTCTTCTGGTTGTATACTGTGCAGATCTATTAGCCCATTTTAACTTAACAAGAATGAAAATCAAGGAATGATGATTTGTACTCTCTCTTCCCATCTCTAATGTTTACCTTAATAATTGAATGACTCTTTTATTGTCAGCCTCAACCCAAATTCAGGAACAATTCTTCAATTTTAGGGGGCCATCCCCCTCCCCTTAAAAATGAGAAACACCATTTTCCCATCCCAATTTTATGCTACAACCCATTTCATTCCAATTCCAATAGAATTTAGTTAACACAGTAAGAAGCATATTATTCCACTGCCTCATTGTCTTACTTTTGTTCATTCCAATCCTTTTCTCAACTCAGTTTTGGTGAGGAAAATGGATCTTATATCATGTTTTGTTATAGGCCAGATGAATCTATTCTTTTTATATGACTATGGCTTTTAAAATGACGGTTACCTCTCTTTTAATTTTTTATATGTTTTATTGACGTGCAAGTTAAAAAAGTTTGTTAGTTACAATGTAAACATGATTATACTTGAATCTATTTTTACAGCCTGATCACTTTTCTAGGTTGATTTCAGGTGGTCACCTGCCTTCGCCAGCCATCACAGGGACCGACATTTGGAATCAAAGGTGGTGCTGCTGGAGGTGGTTACAGTCAAGTGATTCCAATGGATGAATTTAATCTTCACCTGACTGGAGATATTCATGCTATAACAGCTGCAAACAATCTTTTAGCTGCTGCTATTGATACCCGGATTTTCCATGAGGCATCACAGTCAGATAAGGCTCTGTTTAATCGGCTTTGCCCAGCGAACAAAGAAGGAAAACGGAGCTTTAGTGATATCATGTTCAGACGTTTGAAGAAACTTGACATTGCCAAGACAAGACCAGAGGATCTGACGCCAGAAGAAGTTAAAAAGTTTGCTAGGCTTGATATTGATCCTGATTCTATTACCTGGAGAAGAGTAATGGATGTAAATGACCGGTTCTTAAGGAAAATTTCTATTGGCCAGGGTCCAGACGAGAAAGGGATGGTGAGAGAAACTGCGTTTGATATTTCAGTTGCCAGTGAAATAATGGCAGTTTTGGCCCTTACTACATCCCTGGCTGATATGAGAGAGAGGCTAGGAAAAATGGTAGTTGGAAACAGTAGGGCTGGTGACCCTATAACTGCTGATGATCTCGGTGTTGGTGGCGCTTTGACAGTGCTGATGAAGGATGCTATTAACCCGACATTGATGCAGACTCTTGAGGGAACTCCTGTTCTTGTTCATGCTGGTCCTTTTGCAAATATCGCTCACGGTAATTCCTCCATAGTGGCAGATAAGATTGCCCTGAAGCTGGTAGGACCAGGTGGATTTGTAGTCACAGAAGCAGGTTTTGGGGCTGATATTGGTGCCGAGAAATTTATGAACATAAAATGTCGCTATAGCGGTTTAACTCCTCAATGTGCTGTAATTGTGGCGACGATAAGGGCATTGAAAATGCATGGGGGTGGGCCAGAAGTTGTTGCAGGGAGACCTCTTGACCATGCCTACTTAAATGAAAATGTGGGTCTTGTTGAAGCTGGCTGTGTTAATTTGGCCAGGCATATTGCAAACACAAAGGCTTATGGTGTGAATGTAGTTGTTGCTGTGAACAAGTTTGCCACCGATACTGAAGCAGAGATGAATGCAGTCCGAAATGCAGCTTTGGCTGCCGGGGCATACGATGCTGTTATTTGTACTCATCACGCTCATGGCGGAAAAGGAGCGGTAAGCCACTCGATCCCAACAATTAATAAGCTTTTATACATCGGAAGTGTTGCATACGATGCTGTAAAACAATAGCTTGCTAGTTTTTTAAAATATGTAATTAGTTTCTTCATCTTGAAGTCTTGCTTAATTCAAATAGTATCAACATTTTCATACCCAAGTCACTAAAAATTTTCTTTCCATAGCACCTTCCTAAGAATCATACAACATTGCTAGAATCTTTGTTTCAATTGAAGCTCACTAATGCAAAAGTGATGGTGTCTTTGATGATAATTGATCATTTTTTTTTTCAATTCAGTATTAAACTTTATCACGATCTTCGATTCTTCAGGTCGACCTTGGGATTGCAGTTCAAAGAGCATGTGAGAATGTAACTCAGCCATTGAAATTCTTATATCCGCTGGATATAAGTATTAAAGACAAAATAGAAGCAATAGCCAAGTCCTATGGGGCCAGTGGGGTGGAATACTCAGAACAGGTGAGCTCTTTTGCAACTCTATATTGTTCGTATGATATCGATGAAGAATTCTTTTGATTCGAATTAATCGTATATAAAATGATCGATGTAACGATGTCATAGATTCTTGTTTCTTCAATCGGAAATAATCCTTATACCGATAGGCTTTTAGATCTTCAATGTTGATGATAGTCTCCTAGATTCTTTTGCCCCTCAAAATCTCAATGAGAGTCTTTGATAACATCATAACTCAAACATTAACTGATTTGGCTTTGAAATAAAATACTCTATACCCTTTTGAGTTAGGAGTATAAACAATATATATTCATTTTGTCCCTTCTCATCAAATTTAGAAGAAAAAAAAGAGTAAAAAATAAGGAAAATCTTCAACCTTCCATTTTCGTGGAAAGCCGATCCTAAACTCGACGATCCTAACTGTAAGGCTCGAGTATGGTGGACTCCAGGCATTACTAAAAAAATCCACAACAAATTTTAAACTTAGTCCCTTAGCATTTCCTACTGCAGTTGAGAATACAATTGGTTTATGTGAAAGAGTTTATAGACTAGACTTGTACAGAAACTGATAGGAAGCTGAAAAACTTTTACTGTTTGAATCAACAGGCTGAGAAACAGATTGAGATGTACAGCAGGCAAGGATTTTCGAATCTACCAATCTGTATGGCGAAAACGCAGTACTCCTTCTCACACAATGCTTCAGAAAAGGGAGCGCCGAGCGGATTCAAGTTGCCGATAAGGGACGTGAGGGCTAGCATTGGTGCTGGCTTCATTTACCCTTTGGTGGGAACCATGAGTACAATGCCAGGGCTCCCTACAAGACCTTGCTTTTACGATATCGATCTCGACACCACTACCGGGAAGGTCATTGGTCTTTCTTGAAGCTGGAAAAGGAGCCTTCCTAAGCAATTGCCTTGCCTGGCATGTTTCTGGTTTGCAGAACAAGCAGTTCTCAACACTATCCAACAGCAGCTGTCTCAAAAGTTCTTGTCCAAGTACATGTTCACTTTTCCCTTTACTGTTTTTGTTCTGGTCTCTCCTATAATGCGGCCTTTGCTGAACTTTGAACAGTCTGAAGTGATATCTCGTTAATAAAAGGAAAAAGGCAAAATAATGTCTATGTCCTTTCTTACATTTGTCTTCTTTTGTTTTGAATCTCTCTGTTTATTCTTCGATTGAGAAGAGTGGAAAGAGTGATTGTTTGATGGGTACTCTCAAATCTGATTGCTAAATTATAAAAAATACCCTCGAACTATGGGGTTTGTTTAAAAAATGTCCCTAAACTTTAAAAAGTTTAAAAAATACCCCTAAACTTTAAAAGTTGTTTAAAAAATATCGTTGCCGTTAATTTTTGATGAAAACCGTTAAAAATATCTCAAAAATACATTTGCCGAAAATCTAGTCAAGCTCTTGGGATGATGTCTTGAAAGAGAAGAAAAGCTTCTAGGATATGAATACATGACAAATAGGTAAAGTTTCTCATTAATTTTCATGTAGGAAGAATTTACTGTTAGAGAAAAAAAAGAACATTTTCCAATAAGGTTATTATTTATTATTTTTTTTTTTGAAAATTCAAGGGTAGGGTATTAATGAAACTGAAAATTTAACGGTTTCCATTCAAAAATTAACGACAAGAGTATTTTTGAAACATGTTTTAAAGTTCAGGGGTATTTTTGAAATTAAAGTTCTGGAGCATTTTTGAAACAAAAACCCCATAGTTCAGAGGTATTTTTTTATTATTTTTTATTTTTTATAATTTAGCATTTTTTTTATCCACTTTTTTTTTACAATGGTTAAAAGTTTTTGAAAACTATTTTTTTTTTTTTTTAGTTTTCAAAATTTGACTTGTTTTTAAAAACATGAGAAAAATATTTTTAATTAATTTTTAAATTTATGTAATTTTAGCCAAATTAAAAAGAACATTTTTTTTTCTTGATCCAATCAGTTTCTCGTACAACGGGCAAGATCCTAAGCTTAAGATTTTTGCAATTGATTTTGGAGGGCTTGAACTTAAATGTAGGTCAAAAATTAATTTTTTTACTTAAAACCCTAAATTAATACCAAAGTGAACATAGTTTAGTAGGTTTAGTAGTAATTAGCATGTCAACCAAGAGGTAAGAGATTTGAGTCCTTTCAACCCCAAATGTCGTTGAACTAAAGAAAAAAAAATCAATAATTTTATCAATTAAAAACTTACTTTTATAAGTGTATCAACTTATACTCTCGGTTAAATTTCATAGGAAAAACACTAGTTTATACATGTGGAGACTTATAATTATATTAATTAAACTCACAACATTCATAAGGGAACCAATTTAGATTCTCCATTTAAAAATCATCCCAGTATCAATTCTCACATGTATTTAGATCGTTCATTTGAAAATTGCCCATGTATTTGAAAGGAGGGTCTAATTGATATAATTATAAGTCTCCCAACGTGTGAGCTAAGATATTTTAAACAAAATCTATCAAAGAGTATAAATTGATACATTTATGAAAGTTATGAGGTTTAAAGGATACAATTATTTATAGTCTTAATTGATAAAACCCCAAAATTTTTGTTTTAAAATATATAAATAGTTTTTATTTCAATAACATAGTTTCACACACACAATTAAGTTTTGATTCTTAACCGAAACATCACTAGTATGAGACCTAGGAAAGAAATTAATATATGGGGGTGTTTGGGGTAAAAGTTTTGGAAATATGGGTTTTGGAGATAGGGTGATTTTGGAAATCTGTGTTTAGGGTGCTGATTTCTGAACTCTGATTTCGGAAGTCTGTGTTTGGGGTGCAGATTTTTGAAATCTGAGTTTCTGATTTTTATTTTTATTTTTATTTTTTATTTTTATCAATGGTATACAATTTTTCTAAAATTAATAATTTAAAATTACCCTTCTACTACCTCTAGATATTGTGGATTTTAACCCACAATTTCGATAAAAATTCCAAATTCTGAAAAACAAAAAAAATAATTTTCTACTGTTCAATTCTTTTCCTACACTCGTTACATTTCCAACTTTGTTGTAAGCATAGTTTGAAAGTCTGAGTTTCTGATTTTTTTTCCATCGTAGACGAGAGAGAGAACGATCGCCACAGAGAACACGAAAAGAGAGAGGTAAGTAAAACAAAGGGACAACCAACCATAGCCGACAGAAGGTACAATGGAGAGAGAGGTAAGTAAAAGGAAGAACAAACCAACCGTAGAGGAGATAGAGAGTGATCGCCACAGAGAAGAGACGGTGGAAGGAAAACGAAGAGAGTGAAGTGCGAATTCGGGAAGGAGGAGAACGAAAAACGACGCCACGAAATCCCAATTAAGGGGTTTGGGAAAACCTAACCCCGTTTTTAGAAAAACGGGAGCCCGGCTCCGGGTTACCCGTTTTTCTAAAAATGGACTTCCCAATTCGGGCCACTTCGGGGGCCAAACGCCCCCTATCATTTAATCATGGATCAAATTCTTAATTTGTAGTACTATTTTTTTCCCCCCAAATTTAGGACACTAGCAACAAGAAAATTATGAGGTTCAGCAATTATTTTGTGATTGACCATTGGTGCACATCTTGACTATTTATAACAATTATTACTGTAAAATACAAGTCCAAAAGAATTTCGCTAATTCTATTGACAACTTTTTTGTTTCTTATACTCAATAAATTTCCCATTTCAAAAACAAGGAATGAAAGCAGAAGTTCAGAATAGTTCAGATAAATCCTCAATTTGATTGCTCATATGAAAAATTCATATTCAAAATGAACATTATATAATACAGCCTAGTACCTCCTAGACATTACAGAAACGTTTGTACTAGATCGAAAAATTTAATTGACAACGATAGATAGGAAATTAACAATCCAAACCAGACCAAAAATGCTAATTCAAAAAAAAAAAAAAAAAAAAAAAAAAAAATTTAAGGGGGCAAAATCTGCAATTTCAAGGTGGCTGGTTGAGCAATCCAAACATCTGACATGTGAAAGTACACCAGATTGGGTGAGGCTATAACAATATTTCTGTTAATCATCTATGCTGCCTAATAACAAGTAATGAAGGATTTTCAAAAGCGCCCTTGTGGTTGAGGAAAATCCAACGACGATAAATTGCATCTGATATACAAGGATACAAACTGGCACGGTCTCGCCGCTTGCTGCACATCACAGGGCAGTGTTGGGATTGTTTCCAGCAAGAATTAGTGAGATCTCGAGCCCTCGACTGAAAGCCTGGTTGAACATAAGACGAGTTTGGAATGTCGATACAAATGGAAACCATGAAAGAAATGCAATGGGGATGAAGACAAGCATCCCCATCCCGGCATCGTACAGCCGAGCAATTGAGCGGATGGATTTCCAGAGTCCCAGTCTCTTAATCAAAGGTTTCCAAGCTGCTGCAATCTGAAACAGTGAATATTCTTATGAGACTTTTAAATTTTACAAGGGCGAGGGAAAAACCATTATGTTTTAAATCCATCCTAACCCCCATTGGACATACAAGTATATTTTTTCAAAAAGAAAGAAGAAAAAAAAAGACGTGTGCGAGATTCAAGAAACTCATGTGAGATGTAGGCTACGTTTGGAGTACTTCTGACAAGAGCAAAAGTACTTGTGTTTGGAAAATACCATAGAACTGCTTATGAAAAAGCCAAAAAATACCTCAAAGAGCTTCGTGAGAAAGAATTTAAAAGGTGTTTTTGACTTTGGCCCTAGCATTTGACACGGAAGCACTAAAAAGAAAATTTAAGAGTATAGAGCCAAACATGAAAGTGATTTGTTACCAAGTACTTAGATACTTTTGCTAAAAGCACTCCCAAACAAAACTAAAATAGTCAGGACCAGGAATTTAACCAACGAATGGTATTCACTATTTCATTTTTCAGTCGCCAAGTTATATTCTCAAATCAATCCTGGTAAACGGGTATAGCAAAACAATAGGGCAACTAGACTCGGGAACTCACACAGAGAATGCCCCATCCTGTTGGTACAAATGCCAAGATGCAAGCAAATACATCAGGCAATGACAAGTCTGTAATAGCAACCGCAACTGCCAGGCCAGCCAGCGCCAAAAGGAAAGAAAGACCTTGGATAAAACGCAACAAAAGCTGGAAATTGACAGTCATCTTCTGACTAAAGGTAAACACCTGCAGAACAGAGAGATGCAGAAGATCAAATGACCATCATACATATTGGAAAACATAAAGGAAACCAGTTGTGACTTTGATGTTGAATTGCACATACCTTAAAAAGAACTATAAGCCCAGCTAACACAATCCAGGAGAACCCATATACCTAAAGAGTTGCACATAATGGAGTTCACAAGTAGTTAATAACAAAGAAAAGATAGAAAGTCTATAAAAGAAACTGAAATTTCAAGGTTTTTAATACATGACACTCATTTTAAAGCTGCCATTCTTAAAACTACTTGATGGCTACAAAATATAATAACATCAAACTGCTACTCATAAAAATATTTAAAAAATATTTAAACAAAACTTCTGTATATTCTGAACTTTCTAAACTAATATTGATAAATACAAGTTATAAAATGGAAAAAAGTATTCATAGAGAAACCATACCGACAACGATGTGTTTGATCCTTGCACATTGAGCTTGTAAACAATGCCATATTGAAAAATAAAAAATCTTAGATTTAAAATAGTCTCTGCTATCCGCCCTTCAAAAGTTTTTATATGCGCCTGCAGAGTGTAAAAAACTTGACATTTAGACTAGAAAAGAACAAGCAATGTCAATATATAGTGGTTTACCTAAATGTAATTATTGTGATCATTTAATATACACGGGAAACTTTCAAGGGCAACTACAAAGAAAATCTATCAGTAGCATGAGGTAACATAAATCCGTATCGGTAGTTATGTTTCACCCTTTTACTGTACAGTTGCGGTTTAAATATAAAAACAGACGGGAGCTTATTCTCTCAAAGCATATCCTTTGCTGCCGAGTGGTGATCATGTGGGGATCACTTCAAACAAAAAGTTGACTTGCTGGTGATATCTTGGCTGAAAAATCAATTTTAGCATGTGCTTCTTGGCCTAGCTTTCATTTTTCTCATTTTATGAGATTCATGTAATATTTTGCAATATTCCTCAGTTTACTAACTTTTTCTGATCTATACTAAGGTATAAATCACAGAAACGAGCAATTTATAACAAAATATTACTCTAGTCGTACATTAGTATGGGCGTCAGGTTAGAGCTAGAATGCTATGGAATCATTTGTTAGTTCTATTTAGGGCAGTTAATTTCAATAACTGTAACATTTCATTTATCTTTTTGTATGAGGGTTACATATACTCGTTTATTTAAATAAATAGGTATTGTATATAGCTTTTCTGTGAGTGGAAGTATAAAAACTAAAAAAGAAAGATCTAGGACCAAAATTTCTGATTCCATACAGCTAAAAATACTTACTTATAACCACAACACTATTGCATTGAAGGGCAGCAACTAATATTATTATTAAATACAGATCTAAAGAGCATTGCATTTAAAATTCATATAAAAGAAGGAAAACAAAGAGAAGTAATAAAAAAAGTAGAGAAAAATTAGAATTACCAGTTCTGAGTCCCACCATGCTTCCCAGCTTTCTTCACCCTTAACACCAATTCCACCACGGTAAAAAAGCCAATTGGTCCATTCTCTGAAATCCTCCACGGTCCTGAAAGGAAATATAGTTAACTAAAAGTTACGATTTGATTAACTAGTAGATTCAGCATAGAGCTTTTGAGTCATCTTCTTTCCACGCCAATAGGGAAAAGATTACCAGAGTGCGTGTGTGATATAATCAACGAAGAAACAGATGTAATGGCAAAGATGACTTACTTTTGCCACTCAAACCCAGATGGATTGAACAGGTAGGGAGCAAAAAGCCAAGATATTGCCATGAACCAACTGCTAAGAGTGACAAGGATGTATGCTAATGAACCACCTGAACTATATCCATAGGCCATGTATACTACCAACAGAAGCACAACTTCCAATCTGAAAACACAATAATGTAGATAAATCATTTATTTGTAGTTAAGAATACAAAATGGATATTAAAATCCGTATAATCTTTGGAAGAACAAACAAACTTTATTTTTTTTATTACTTTTTTTTTGGGGGGGGGGGTGCTTGCCTATTAAAACAATCATCATTCCCACTTATCTAAGGGAGATATATATTTTTTCAAACAGTTTCCTTAAAGAGATATTCTTGTTTTAATTTAAATATTTAATCTAAATTCATTATATACTGTTGTGTAGAGAAAGAATAAATTTTCATCAATATATGAATTAAGTTGAATCAATTTAATCCTTATAATTTGAGCTTAGTTTCAATCTAGTCCTTGCAACTTTAGAAGTTACAATTTGATCCTAATGATTTGAACTTAGTTTCAATTAAAGTTCAATTTAGTCCTTACAGTAAACTCTTACAGATTTGGTCCTTCATTTACCATACTGAATACGTGGTACGTTTTCTATTTGTGTAGTATGAGCTGGTACTTTCTATTAGCCCAACTGTTTTCACAGTTTGTAGTAGGGTTTGAGATCAAGTAAAAAATAGGAGAAAAGGAGTGAGTTTTTGGGTGGGTAAAAAACAGTTTAGGGACGATTTGTGAGGTTCAATTAAATCATAGGGGCCAAATTGAAATATTTAAAATCATAGGAACCAAATTAAAACCAAGCTCAAACCATAAGGACCAAATTGGTTCAATAACGGTTAAAAGGGAAGAAAGACATTGATGGGGTGTAGTCATGGTGTTTGTGTAAACAAAATAAACTTATATTTTACATTTTTTTCTAAAACAATGAAGGTCCAACCTCGTTTTCACATGCCTCGACTAATCCTAGTGGACAATCGTCTCATCTTACAACATTTGAAAACTAGTAAAATACTGAATATTCATGGTAAACTATCAAGGTGCAAAACCCCATGATCTCAAGCATATTCGGGTTTATAGCTGGTGGCATTGACACAAAAAATAAATTAAAATAAGTTTTATTAGATTTTAATTTGATCTTGTACATTATTGGAAAGTAAAGGATGGTGCCAATAGCACTTCCCCTAAGCTTTAAACAGAGAATAATTTGCATAAACAACATAGTTCAAATAATACATAAGAAAATTCTCATGTGAGATGGAAAAGAATGACACAAACCCTTTGACAAAATGGCTGCGGGAGTAGAGTCTGTAATTTTCAGAGAATTTGATATGGCGAACCACAAATCCCCTTCCAGTGGCATGATACTGTACAGAAGTAGAGTTCTTAAGATACTATATGGTACTCTAGGAGATTGACAAAGCAGCAGCAAATATAGCAGAACAAACCTTCGCACCACCATGAAGAATTGTTCGGCCAAAATAGTGAGTTTTTGTGCCAAGAGAGAATGTGAAGAAGACAGAACAAAGTTGAAGCTGCATGGTTATGAAGCTGACAATGGCCTGCAACCGTGAGAGAAAATAAAAAAACATTCCCAAGAAGATGATAACTAAAGAATGCTCTCGTTGACAAGAGGACTGTTTGCACTTGCTCTTGCATATGACAAGCATGGGTGCTTCATTTGGCCAAAAACAACTTGCTGTTAAATTTGAAGCTAATCTTCAGATGAGAGAGAGAGAAGACTGACAATAATGAAATCATGTTCATGTTCAGGTTGTGAAAGAGCAGACAACTTTTTTTCTTACAACAAAAAATGTACGCATTTTAGAATAGCATTTACCCTGAAGAAACCTTGCTCCAATATGAAACCCAAGATCATGGGCACAGCAGTGAAGATACCAATTTGGATGAGGAACTGTGTATTCAGAGCAGCTGACAATGCAGTATTATCTGTAATATTAGCTCTATCTTCAATGGTCTCACCAACTCCAGACAATGCCTGGAACACAGCCGTGTATCAGTTTTCACTATATTGTTTACTGAGAAAAAGAAGAAACATGTTCACACAAATATATGTAAACTAGTTGTAGACTAGGGGTGCAAATTGAAACCCAAAAAACCGAGAAAACCCAATCCAATTATCAAAACATTGGTTCCAGCATCCATTTTGACCAAAACCCAATACAATCTGACCCACACCCCTAGCCAGAGTTAAGTCCAGCATCAGATTGGTAAACAAGCGGAAGAAAAAATACATCAGATCGGCAAATAAATGACAAATAATTAATTCAAGAAAATTAACCCAGTAAAAATTGAAGCCTACTACTTGACTAACTCCTCTTGAGTCCACCTTAACTGTATCAATCGAGTAGTTTTAGTGCCTACCAGAGTTACCAAGCAAACTGAAAACTTCTGATTCTAGAGACATAGAATTACTTTCAAAAAATGCTTGTGAAGCTCATGATCACATAATCAAGACAGTTAAATTTACTTTTTTTTTTTTTTTGAAAGGAAACAGAGAGCCATTTCATTGATAAAATGAAATTACAAAAGAGAGACCCTAACCAAAGGATTACAAAAAAAAAGACTCTTTCAACTGCACAACAGATCAGAGAAGCTAAAAATACAAAAAGAAGATACCAATTTACACCAAATTAGAGATAAAATGATGATAGAAGTAATTAGTGAGGATCTTGATCTTTCTCCATGAAGAAGCCTGACTTTTGCTCCAACCAAAAAACCCATAGGAAGGCTAAAAAAAAATTCAACCAAACGACCTTCTTTTCCTTCTTAAAAGGATGACCAGCGAGAAACAAATGAAAGAGAATCTTGATGACTTGAGGAAAAACAACCTGACACCTAAAACCTTGAAGGAGAAAGACCCAAAAACCACTGGCCTGATTGCACAAAATAAAAAGATGACTTTTTGATACAAGGGGATATGGCAATCCATGGAAATTTACTTCATACTACATTATTGTAGTTTTGGGAGAAAAAATGAATGTATTTTTTTAATCTCCAAAATTACACAATAAGATATAGTATAATGAAAAATACATAAAAGGAAAGATATAAAAATAGAATAATATCACAACTAAATACAAGAAAGACTAAATAAAGAATGAAATAAATCTACACTCTCCCTCAAGCTGGATTGTATTATAGTATACAAGCCAAACTTGGGATTGAATTCTTTAAAACTTGTTTTTGGTTATGCTTTGGTGAGTTTGTCAGCAACTTGACGACGAGATAGAACATAGTTCAATTCCACTATGTTACTATTGACTTTTCAAATATGAAATGTCAATCTATCTTTATGTGCTTTGTTCTGTCATGATGCACAAGATAGAGATTCTATGCAATGCTGATGGTTGATCGACTATCACAAAACATTTTAATTAAGTTATAAGTACCAATCTTCAACTTTGTCAAAAGTTTCTGAATTCATTCCTTCATAGATTTCCAAAGAAAGAGCTCTATATTCAGCTTCCATACTGCTTCTTGCTACAACGACTACTTGTTTTTTACATCTCCAAGTGACCAAGTTTACCCCAAACATAGGAGCAATAGTTAGTCATAGATTTTCGGTCAGTTAATTCTCTAGCCCAACTAGCATCATTATAGGGTTCTACTCGTCTATTTAAAGACTTTGAATAACAGTCCATGACTTGGAGTGCCTTTCAAGTATCTCAAAATCTTGTTCACAACTCTAAGATGGCATTTTGGATTGTTCATATATTGGCTACAATGCTAACATTATAGAAAATGTCTGGTCTGATATGTGACAGATAAATTAACTTTCCCACAAGTCTTTGATACATGCCTCTGTCATCTTCCCTTTGGTGTAGAACTAGATTTGGGTCCAGAGGATTTCTATAGGTCTACACCAAAGATTTTCCATCTCCTTTAATAAATATAGGATATACTTTCTTTGAGAAATTACAAAACCATTATTTGATCGTGCCACTCCCATGCCTAGAAAATATCTCAAGCTTGATTTTAAACTCAACTGCAAGCATCCTTTTAAGACTGATAATCTCCCCTAGATAACTCCCTATAATAATGATGTCATCCACATATACAATCAAAATTGCAATTTTGATATTCGAGGATTTCACAAACAAGATATGGTCAACTTGACATTGATAATATCCACTATTAATCATTGTTTTAGTGGATTTGTCAAACCATGCACGTGGAGATTGTTTTAATCTATATAGAGATTTTCTCAACTTACATACCAAGTTATTTTTTGAGATTACCATTGAAGAAAGCATTCTTGAAATCAAGCTGATGAAGAATCCAAGTTAATAGCTAGAGACAACGGAACACATGCAGTATTCAATTTTGCAACAGGGGCAAAAGTTTCTTTGTCATCTATATTGTATGACTGAGTGAACCCTTCACAACAAGTCTTGCTTTAAATCGTTTCACATTGCCATCCATGGATGTGTACATTATTTCTAGTGATTGGTGAATAATATAACATTTGTACCCCTTTTGGATCAAGTTTAGATTGGTGAGGAGAAAGATTATGAACAAAAGAAAAACAACCAAATACTCAAAGAGGTAAATTTGAAGAAAGGTTTTGGAATTGGGGTGTATTGGAGGAGAACATCTCAAGGGAATTTAAAGTAAGAACACAATTAGGTAGCCGGTTGATGAGAAAAGTTCCACCCCCCACCACTTAAAAAAAAAAGTTTTGGAACATTCGTAGAAAACATGGGAGGACGGACTATCTCAAGAAGATGTCTATTTTTCGTTCAACAATCCCATTTTGTTGAGGAGTGTCCACACATGAATTAATGTGAACTATACCATGAGATGATAGATATGAACCAAGAGTTGAATTTAAATAGTTCAGAGAACTTGAAATTAACTTCCAAATTGAGTAGAAATTATAGTATGGAAAAAACAGAAAAGATTTGATGTTTCAGATTTGTCCTTGATTAGAAAGGTCGAAGTCATCCTGGTATGGTTATCAATCAAGGTGAGGAAGCATCATGCTCCTGATATATTTTTCACACACCAAGGCCCTCAAAATATCACAAATCGTTTCGAAGATTTATAAGACACTAGGGTAAACATCTCTTGTGTGTTCAAAGAATTGAAGTTTCACATGGAAAGAAGCGAAATATTTTTTGATAAATAAACCAGGGAACAACTTTTCGAGGTACATAAAATTTGAATGACCAAGGTGAAAATGTCATAACATAACTTGACTTTCAATTCATAAAGACTTTGACTTGGAAACAAAACTAACAAACTTGGAACAAGACCTAGGACTAGGACTAAAGATCAAACTTGGAGGACACTTTTCTTGAAGAAGAGAGACCATCATGTTTCTTAACACTCCCAATCACCTTCCTTGAATCCACTCCTTGAAATTGGAGTTCAACTTAGGAACATAAAACACATTAGAGAATGAGATCATTTGTCAATTTTGTTGACCCTGTTTTTGTAATTTCAAACATAGATCCATCAACCATTTAGATTGATGAGCGGGTGGACGTGGAACAAGGTAATGTCACCCGCCATGTGGTTTGATGCTTCAGAATCCACAAACCAAGGTTTGTGTTTGCTATGCTGTACAGAAAGACAAGAAAAACAGTAACTTGATAAGCAAGATTGCTAGAAGGTTTCTTGATCGAGGTTGATGGTGTAGAGGCTGAGAATGAGAGATTACTAATCCTTCGAGAACACGACAAAAGTGGTTGGATGCGGAGAAGGGAAAGTAACAAGATGAGCATGGTTTTCTACAATCACTTTCTTTGTTGGTTTTTTGTCTGCTGGTATGCCAAAAATTTTCCAACAAGTATCTTGTACATGTCCCACCTTTCTATAGCAGTCACACCAAGGATGATTGCCTTTCTTAGATTTTCTATCTTGAGATGAATGGTTGAAACCCTAGTCCAATAGATAACCCAGTCTCGGGCATCATCAGATGTTTTCTACTCCCCTCAAGGCGTGCTTCAGCAAAGGCTTCTCTAAGAGATGGTAGATCTCTCGCTTCCATTATTCTTCTCCTTATGTCGTTAGCTCCTTATTAAGCCCTAGAAGGAAACTCAGATCTTTTTCTCAATTATCTTCTTGTAAAGAGCCATGACTTCTCCACACTTCCATTCTATGTTTTATAGATATCCAAATGTTACCAATTATGGACAAGAAGATTAAAATACTAAGTGAAGCTAAGTTCTCCTTGATGTAAATCATACAACCAAGTTTCAATAGCCAGTAGAGCAAATTAGTTCTCAATGCAAAAGTAGGTGTCACTGGCAGCGTCCCACATTTCTTATGTTCTTATGTTGTTTTGAATAATAGAGAGTTCTCTCCAACATTTGGAGTCACAAAGTTCAGTAGCCAAGACATGACCAAATGATCATTAGTTTCCCATGATTGAAATTTCGGGTCTTTAGCATCAGGTGCATGGGTATCACCACCATCTTTGCCTTGGCCACAAATATATATGAAAACCAATTGATTCCATTGAAGAAAATTGTAACCTTAAAGTTTATGATTAGTCACAATTTGAGGAGAGGAATCGTGGAGTTGAGAGGAGTTTTCATAACTAGCATTTCCTAACCTGTGTTTTTTCATTAGTACTTTTTGAAAAAAAATGAAGAAACAAACAACCTACTGATTTAGACTACGGAGACCGACAATATACCCAAAAGTTAGATCTATTTTCTGAAGAACCACAAACAACACAAATGGGTGGACAGACGACATCCGATGAACGGCAGACGAATGAACAAGCAACAATGAAGAATGGATGAGTGGCGATAGAAGGATGCAAACTCGTAGCGACGAAAGGATGCGAATGAACACTGCAAACACACGACTGTAGATGAAGCATTGGAATTAAGAGGATGGAAATAGCGTGAAGCTGTTTTGTCGGAAGGAAGAATTGTCTATGAGATTGTCTTTGTTAGAAGTGTTGCTGGAAGAGGAGTTCGCCGGTGAGATTAGGGTTTCTGATGGCTAGGGTTTTATATTAAGGGTTTCTCTCATAATGAATGTAGAATAGTATCTAAACTAAATACAAGAAAGACTAAATATAGAATGAAATAAATCTACAGTTACTTAGAAACAGAGTAGTCACATAAGATAGAACTTACCAAATATGCTTTACCGTAGAGAAAAATGTAGACAGTCAGCACAGTTAACTGCACAAGAATATAAAGAAAGAAAATGGATCATATTTTTTATGAATTATGATAACAGAATTTTGAAGCTTTACATTACTCATTAACGTACAATCTTTTTCAATAAATAGTAATAGGTCCTCAATGATAAATTCTTTTGTTGCATTGTCTTGGTTAAATATTGCAACATATTTTTACTTCGATGGAAATGTTGTTTCTACTTTAAAAAAAAAGGAGCCTCAAAAGTACGTATACTTAAGATATTTTGTACATCAGGCATATCATTGTGTATAGGTACTCAAGTTTAAAACTAAAAATGGAAAAAGAAAAAATAAGAATAAACTCGTAATAGGCATTCGCTTTAGAGGGAAAGGCGCAGAGTAAAACTACTTAGCATACTAGGGCTTTATCTTTCTTTCTTTCTTTTTTCCCAGATACAAACCATAGATATCCCTATACTAATTGTAGGACAGGTTCAAACTATTTCTCCTCAACATTTCTTGTTCAATGGGTTCTAACTACGAGTTTAAAAAATGAATAATCATATTTATAATCTACATGTTGTACTGGCATACCATGGTACAAAAGTAGTAGCCAACAGTGGTGAAATAGAATGACATCATCCGGAAAAAATCAAATAGTTGGCCGAGCCTGTATACATCACGGCTAAGAACTTGTTCTCCATTACCACCAGCAACCTTCCCTTCGAAAAGAGCAATCTGATTAAGACCAACATCTCGTCCTTTACCAACCTGAAATAACTCAAACAGTTACAATAAGTTCACCACTTCAACTAATACCACTTAAGAAAATTAAGTGTTGACAAATCCCACCTGAATATACTCATGATGAGTAACGTTTCCTTGCCGCAAGGTTGTATTAAATCCTTCAATACAGAAAAGTAAACAGGTAATGAAATCTTATGCCACATAAAGAGCAATTAGAAAATGTACACCAGTAATGATCAAGAAAATAAGTACTAAAACGTATATTATTTATTTATTCTTTTTCATTAACAAAGTTGAATACAAGTGACACAGAAGTTGAGGAATAAAAGAAATTATAACATATAACAGAAGTTGAGGAATAAAAGAAATTATAACATATAACAGAAGTTGAGGAATAAAAGAAATTATAACATATAACAGAAGTCGAGGAATAAAAGAAATTACATTAATAACGACAGTTCAAACATTTTACAAATGTGAAACTGAACCAACCTTGAAAAAAGAATACATAATATTAGAGTTTCATTAACTATACATAATCCATTGGTGCTTGTGGACAGATTTGCTCCAGTTACGTTTTCTTTATCCAGGAAACATAAATGAAGCAATATTTTTGCATTCTTTTTTAGAAAAAAACTAATGTAAGCAACTTGTTAAAATAAATTTCAATGATCAAATATAATTTCTTGCTGAGTTACATTACTAGGAAACAAAATATCTTTGCTAATGATAAAGCTATATCAATCACATCACACGTGAACCAACTATTCAGTAGCTGTAGGACTTCTATATATGAAGTCATGAAACAAGCCATTAGAGTGCAGATGAACCAAGATATAATTCAAATTAAATAAATCAACATAAATACATTCTAGCAAGTAAAAGTAGATACCTGCAAAGATATCTTCACTAATGTTGATAACACGGGAGGCCTTGCTGATGCCACCTCGTGTTAGATGGAAAACCCTATCAAAAACATCTGGATGGCCATAATGCATACGCACTCTGACCAATTTGTAAAAGAGTTACTCCCAAGCAGAAACTTGAAAGAAAAATTTGAAAATACTAATATATTTATCGCCAGATGGCAAGTACATACTTCAAGGGATTTGCCAGAACACGCTGACCAAGAGTCACAAAACTAGCTTCTTGATAAGACATGAATGAGGCAAGAGATGAAACACTGCACAGATGAAGCGATTATTACAAATCATGAAAAGAATGGTTGAGAAAAAGGAACTGGAATTGTTAGCTGCAATGGGAAGTACCTCCCCGTAAATACATGTTCCCTGACACCCAATATGGTAGAAGGACGAATACCATGATCACAACCAAATTCCTCAAGAAGATTTCTCATCTTCAATGCTTCTTCAAAGTAATTATCCTACATTTCAAAATTTACACATGTTACGACCAATCAAGTTAAAATAAAATTTGACATAACAATACTATGTTTCATGAGCCATAAAACTTGTTTGTTATATATTGAAGAGTGTGAAACATTAATCATTTTGGCTTTACTTATATGTCCAAACGTTGGCTTCATTGCTGCATGAGTTACAATACACCAAGGGCATGTTTGGGGTATGGGTTTGGATTTGGATGAGGATGGGTTTTTATGGAAGAATGAAAAACCCTGGATTTGGAGTGGGTTTGAGGGGTCAAATCCGGGGTACCCAACCCCTTCTCCGAACATGGGTAACCATTTTTCTAATAATTTTGGTAGATCTCGTCATTTTTCACATAATTTAGGTAAGTCCCACCATTTCCCTCCCCATTTTTTTTATAATTCTTTTCATTTATCTATATTTAATTAACAATAGTTATATATATATATATATATATTATTTTCAATATTCAAAGTAAAATAAATAAATGATATTTTATTTGTAATTTAATTGAATAATATTTATTTTTAAATTAGCGTAAAGAAAGTATTTAATTTTCAAATTAACTACATCCAAAAAAACAAATGTATATGTACGATATTCATTTTGAACTTATTTATATTAAATATTAAAATAACATAAATTTATGTTATTTTATTTTTAATCTAGCCAAAGTAAAATAACCTATAAAATGCATTTTATTTTTAACTTAATCAAATTAATATTACAAAAAGTATGCACATTTTTCTTGCTATTTAATTCTATGTTCCAAATTTTCCTTTTTCCATGAACCATGTATTTTCTTTTTCATTAACCACTTTAACTTATAACATCAAGATTAATGTCATTATTGTAAATGATTGTTTTCAATTTAAAATTTGCATGTTGATCGATGGAAAAAATGACAAAACTTAGGGGTTACAAAAAATATAAGTATTTCAAAATGGACGGAACAATTGTTTCCTAGTAAATTGTCTAAAAGTTTAGCAAAATTATATCAATGGTTGAACAGTTCACAGAAAAACAACAGACTAAAAAAACTATGCTTAGACTATGGATTTTATTTAACAATATAATTCTTATTTTGGAGTGATTCATTTTATATTTTAGCTAATGTTATTAAAATTGATGTCACCATGAATGGAGTGGAGGAGATAAATTAAGGTTACTAAAAATGAACATAGTATAATTCCAATTTCAGTATGGTTGGGAGAATTGCCTCAAAGACAATGTGACAAAATATTGATATGCAGTTCCAAAACAATTAAAAAAAAAAAAGAGATTAAGAAAAAAAAAAGTCCCAAAAAAGGCTAACTTAACCCAACCAAACTCAACCTGCACCCTAAACACAGACTTCAGAAACCTAGCCAATAGAATTTTGCACCCCAAACTAGGGGTGAGCACAACAGACTGAAAAACCAAGCCGACATTGGTCGGTTGGGGTTGGTTTTACTGTTGGTCGACCAGCTCGTCTAAAATGACGAGAACCAACCAAACCGACCAATTTGATGCTACAAAAATTAAAAAATAAAAAATAAAAAATAAAGAAAGCGTGGAAAGCAACTTAAAAGGAAAGGTTTTCACACTTTTTCAGGTATAGGTAGGTAATGATTATACCTACATGGTAGGTAACCATTACCTTTTTAAATTTTTTTTGAAAATACTTTTTTTTTTTATTATTTTAATTTTCTCTCATTTTCGATTTTTTTTTTCTCTCTTTTTCAGACTCTCTTTTGTATTTTCACTCTCTCTCTTTCTCCTCCTCTCTTTTCTCTCTTTTTCATCAAACTTTGTATTAGATTTTGCTTCGTCGGATTTTACTTTGTCAAATTTTGCTTCACCAAAGTCCAGTCAACATGAACCAATGACACAAACTCATGGAAGACCACTTTTTTTTCCTTCCCCCTCCCCCTCTCTCTTTCTCCTATATTTTCTTCTCTTTCTCCCTTTTTATCATCAGAAATTTCTTTTTGTCAGAGTTCAATGCCACCATCGACCAACACTCTTCTTTTTCAATAATAGCTCCGGTGAACTCCTAAAATTGACCATCACCGATCTTAAAACTGACATGTCAACAGTATATGTCGGTTTGAGTCCAAAACTGACACTGACCGACTGATGATCACCCTTATCCCAAACATAGGCTTCAAGAACCCAGGTTACACAAATCTAGCCAATCTACCCCATGGGTTTCAGAACCCCAATTTTTTTGATTTCGAACTAGCACCCCAAATGGCCCCTAAGTGTTTTTTTTTGAATAAATTGTTATATATATATATATATATATATAGATAGATTTTTTTTTAATTTTTTTTTTTTATGAAAAAACCAACTTTCATTAAGAATAAATGAAAGAATACAAGGGCATATAAAAAAACCAGCCCACAAAAGGCCTCCCTTAAAGGAATGGCCGCCAACTCAAAATGATAGAATCAAGAGAATAATTACAAAAAACCTTGGACACTGAGGCCTAAAGAGAAACATAGAATCTAGTAAGAGCCCAAATATCATAAGAATCTCTCTCAATGCCTCGAAAAACCCTATTGTTTCTCTCGCCCTAGAGGCCCCATAAAACAACACACACCCCGCTAACCATAAAAACCTCCCCTTATCGCGAAAAGGCGGATGGAGGAGGAACTAATGGATCATCTCCCTGAGTCTCTGAATCGTCTCGCCTGAATCCTGAACGCATCATAAAAGAATCTCCACACCGAACGGGCAAACTGGCACTTCCATAGGATATGGTCCAAATCTTCCTCTGCCTTCCGACATAAGATGCAACAGAACGGGCCAACCAACGATTTCATCTTCCGTGAGAGCTTATCTAACGTATTCACTCTTCCGTGGATAACTTGCCAGGTAAAGAACCTAACCTTCCTCGAGATTTTTACTCTCCAAAGAATAGAAAAAATGGACTCGCTATGGGGAGAAGAGAAACCACCGAAAAAGGGACCAACAAGAAAATCCCTCAGTAGGATTAAGACTCCAACAACGAACATCCCTTTTTCCCTCCCTAAACTGGCAATCCCCTATCAAAGATAAGAGATTGGTGACCTCCGTCGTTTCCCTATTGGTCAAATGCCGACGAAAACCCAATGAAAAGGATAAGGAGCTCCCTCTATGATTAAGAACTTCGGCAATCGAATGGCTTTTCTTTGAGGACAAGCGATAAAGATTAGGGAATTTAGAGCAGAGAGAACTATCTCCCACCCACTTGTCCGCCCAAAAAATAAGTATTACTACCATCCCCTATCTGAACATGAACCAATCCTAAAAAAGAAGGGAGCTCAAAAGCAATTTCTCTCCAAGGATTCCTAGACATACCCTTGACCCCCCCTCCCATCAGCCATTCATGGGGTGAATGCCATACTTACTCACAATAATACGATGCCATAAGGATGTAGACTCGAGGGGGAACCGCCACAACCACTTCGCAAGTAAGGCTCTATTACGAATCTTTAAGTTGCCTAATTCCAGCCCGCCACTGCTAACAGAGTTCCCAATCACCTCCCAACTAACAAGATGCGCACTCCTACCCTCCTCAACCCCCTCCCATAGGAAGTTCCTTATGAGTCTTTCCAACGCCTTGCACACTCCGCTAGGAACCCTAAACAGAAAGAAGAAGTACACAGAGATCCCACTCAACACAGACTGAATGAGAGTCATTCTCCCTCCTTTGGAGAAGAAGCTTCTCTTCCAAAAGGCTAGTCTTTTCCTCACTTTCTCCACCACAGGGACCAGAAAGAAGAGATTTTAGGGTTATGACCTAATGGGAGACCCAAATACGAGGAAGGAAAAGTCCCTACTTCACACCCCACCAGATTCGCCCATTCCATAACTTTCTCAGGGGCACAAGTTAAGCCTAAGAGTTGGCATTTCCTTCTGTTTATCCTTAGACCTGATAGCTTCTCGAAGAAGGCGAAGATATGATTTAAGATTCGGAAGGATTCCTCCTTTCCAGAACAGAAGAAGATGGTATCATCAGCAAATTGGAGATGAGATAATGGAACGAGATCCCTGCCCACCCTAAAGCTCTCGAGAATGCCCCCTTCCACTCCTTTTAACACCATCCTACTAAGAGGATCAACAACGAGAAGAAAGAGAAAAGGCGATAGGGGATCCCCTTGTCTAAGGCCTTTCGTGGCTGTTATATGACCCTTGGGACAACCATTAATAAGGATGGAGTATTCCACCGATCGAACACAACCCCATATCCAAGATCTCCACCTAAACCCAAAACCTTTCTTAGCTAAGACTTGGTCTAAGAAGTTCCAGTCAACATGATCATAGGCTTTCTCAAAATCGATCTTAAAAATAATCCCCTCCTTCTTCTCCCGTCTATAATCCTCAATGGCTTCAAGAGCAATAAGAGCCTGATCCAATATTTGTCTCCCTGCGATGAACGCACCTTGGGACTCCGAGATAGTAGAAGGAAGCACCCTTCGAAGCCTATTCGCCAACACTTTAGCAATAACCTTATACACACATGTGATTAGGCTAATGGGTCTGAAATCACTGGCCTTCCCTGCCCTCTCTTTTTTAGGAATAAGGCACACGAAAGTCTTGTTCATGGATCTATCAATAATGCCCCTCTCATGAAATTCCTTGAAAACTCGCTCCAGATCCGATTTAATCTCCTCCCACTTAGCCTGAAAGAAGCCCATCGAAAAACCATCAGGACCTAGAGACTTGTTTAGATATATAAAGAACTGAAATTCATTGAGAAAAATTGAAAGAACATGAGGGCATAAAAAAATCCCAAAAAAGAGAATCCAACCACAAAAAGGGATTCCAATCAAGCATAATGAAACCTAACGAGTAATTACAAAAAGCCTTAAAGCCTTCTGAAAATTCTATTATTCATGCTCCCACAAACCCCAAAGAAGAGCACAAATCCCAGTGAGCCATAACCTTCATTTCTCCCAAAAAGACAAATGGAGAAGGAGCTCCTCGATCATCTCCCTCCATCCCCGATGCTTACCGAGCTAAGAGCCAAAAACCTCAAAGAAGAGGCTCCAAACTATAGAGGCAAAATCTCAACCCTAAAGCAAATGATCAAGATATTCCTTCGCGTTCCGACAAAGAATACAATCAAAAGGATCAACCAAAGAAGACATCATTCTTGAAAGCCGGTCAAAAGTATTAACCCTTCTGATGATGACTTGCCAAATGAAGAATTGAAATTCCTTTGGAACTTTTCACCTTCCAGAAACATGAAAAAACATATTCACTAACCAGAGAGTGATTTAACAAGCATAGAAAGAACGGACTACATAAAAAACCCCAGAAGGGTAAGGACTTAAAAAACGAACATCCCCCCTCTTCGGTCTAAGACCAATCCATCCTAACAAGGTTAAGAGAGCCAAGATGTCCGTATATCAAATAACAAATGATGAAAGCTATAGGAAAAATAAAAGGAGCTTCCCAGAGAGCCAAAGACATTAGCCACAATGCGATTCTTCATAGAAGATAAATGATATAACTGAGGAAACAGAGCGTAGAGGGAACAAACCATCACCTCATAAATCCTCCAAAAAAAAAAAAAATGTTCCTCCCATCACCCATAGTGCACTAAAAACAAAGGAAGAGAAGGAAGGAAGCTCCAAAGAAATGTCTTTCCAAGGATTCTTGAAAGTACCGTTGATGCCACAAGACAATCACTCGAAAGGATGAGGACCGTATTTGCTCATAGTAATCCTATCCCAAAGAGAATCAATTTCAAGACAAAATTGTTGGATCCATTTAAGTTATCCAATTCCAATCCACCAAGGTTCGTCAACTTCCCCACTACCTTCCAACTCACAGTGCACCCCTTTCCCCCCTCAACCCTTTCCCATTAGAAGTCCCGTGTAAATTTCTCTCGTAAACTTCTCTTGTAAACTTCTCTAAGGAATTACAAACCGAAATAAGGGCTCTAAATAGGGAAAATAAGTAAACAAGGATGCCACCGAGGATCGATCAAATTACCTTTGAAAAAAAAACTTCCTTCTAAGAAACGAGTCTTTTACGGACCTTCTCTTATATAGGGACCTTCTCTAGTACAGTTCCCACCATCTTTGTGCCGGAATACAAATCATTTTTAAAAGGCATATCTTGTTTTGTCAATCCCTCTTAAATTATAACAAGATAGGTATTCCTTTCGTTACACCTTTTAAGAATTTATATTGCGAGAATTCCTTAATCCTTATCCTTATTTTTGTCCCTGTTTCTTTCATAATATTTTATCGTGTCAAAAAAGCATGGATAACACTTCACATAAATTAAGGAACTTAAGACAACTAGTAAACTTGAAAGATAATACTACAACTGGGAAAACCAAAATATAAATAAGTGTTCTGCCTACACAACCAACCTAAGAAGCACGAATACATACACGAGACATAGATACGACACAGACATGTTAAGTAAAATAACATTTTTCCAAATATATATCATTTTTATACTAGGAGGAAATTCAAAATCAATAAGCTTATGCATTTATATCCTTAAAATAATGATTTAACGTATTTCACTCTTAAAATTTAACGAGGGTTCTATATAGACCTATATTGACATTGTACAACTAGTGCTTGCCACATATCAATTATGCTAACAAGTGTTCAACAAGTGTCGGAGTGTCCAAGTGTCCGACACGTGTCGGACACAGACACGCTAGCGAAACTAAAGTGTCCGTGCTTCTTAGACACAAACTAAAAGGATTTTAGTTGAATTTCTTTAGCTCAAGAAAAACTAAAAGAAAAAAAATAAAATAAAAATAACTTTCACCTGATTCATATCAATTGTCTGAACAGCATTTCCACGAGTAAAAACAATAGCATGATTTTGATTCTCAGGCTTTCCTTCACCCAATTTTGGATCTCCAGGCAATTTGATGGAATATATCTCCTACACAATGGGAAAAATAGAAAAGGTAAATCAATCGAGAGGTGTATGGTAGAAGAAAGAAAACAATTAGAAATGTTAGAACTTAACCAACCTACTGTAAAACAGACAAGGATGAATTAGAGAAAAATTACAGAGCCTAAATTTACAAATTGTTCCTAGTAAAGAATGCACATAATTATATATATAAGGAATTGATAAATAATAAAACATCAAAAGAGATGAATACTAGAGAAGAAAAATTATTAAGATTTCCATATTTTAGAAATATGAATATCATGAAGAATAGGCAGCAAATATTAGTATTAAAAACAACAATAAAAGAGGAAAAATATTATTTTCCATGGAATATAGAAAGGGGAAAAAAAGAAATAGTACCTTATCTTTTCCATTGATATCAGCCTTCACAAGCTTTGAGTAAAATTCTTTGTGCACCTTACCATCCTTTAGGGTTTCAATATCATCAATGTAGGCAACACGAAGAGCTTCATTTCTAATAAAAAGTATGTAAAAGGATGAGAAAAAAAAAGATGGGATTTCAAGCATAAAAAAAAAAAAAAAAAAGAGCAAGCTACTTAGCACAAAATTTTTTTCCATGAAGAGTTGAGCAGCAATAGTCCTTTTATGGGAGATTCAGAGGCGCAAGAAATACCAAGCAACTCACTTTTGCATCAGCAATGCAATATCGGAGGCCTCTGGTTTTCGTTGTTCTCTTTGTTTTCCATATATCTGACACGTTACTACATATGTAAACTTAAGATCTGCCTGTGCACGTGCTTCAGGAGATAAATCAAAACCCCGAGTATCAATAGCATCAGTAAAAGGAATGGCAGCTTCCAAATCTGAAAATTTTCAAATGATTAGATAAGGCAATTTTGGAAAGAGGAACTACACAACATAAAATTATTGTTCTGACCTCCATATATTCCTCTTTCTAGATAAGTCTGCAGCATAAGAGCTTTCCGATAGTACATCATTCCACGAACTGCAAAAAAATCTCATGCAGCTTAATCTATATATCTATATCTTCATACAAAATAAGAGTGAATAATGGAGAAACTATCTTTTGACAGTAATGCTCTCAATACTTTTAGCAAATTTCTAGATTGTTGTTAATACCTAAACTTCAGAGCAAGTATTAAATATTATTGTAATAAATAAATATATAATTTTATATTTCATGGTTCCTATGACTTGAGTTCAGTGTCTATTAAGTCCTTGAGGTTTCAAAATGGAAGCATGAGTTAAACATAAAAAAAATTAACAGTATGGTGAAATAAATATGAATTAAAAAATTTAAACTAACTTAAATACCACTCAATAAATTGGATACATGATGGAAAATTAGATATTCATAAGATAAATCCATTCATGTGTACATATATATTTATACATTCCAAATAAAATTATCATTAGTATTTTTAAAGTTTAAACTATCCTTTTTTAAAGTTAAACTATCCTATTAAATTACAATTAACTTATAGTATTGATTTATAAATGCACTATTATTTATTCCTTATAAATTATAAAGTTTTTACCAAATAAAATCCTAATCTTATAATTAAAAAAAAAAAAGAAATTTCAAATAATATACTCTTCTTACATTTGATTAAACATATAATTTAGTCACATTTGAGGCTTTTCTTAACGGTCATTGGTATTTTAAAAGTCCTTACATATCAATTTTGTTTTTCTTTTCAATCAAGTCCTTATTGTTACAAAACGTAAAAACTAAATGACAAAATAATGATGCAATGTTGGAGTAAAAATACTATGTTTTAATTTGATGAAACAAACGTATCACCCACCCATAAAATTAAAACAGACATATCACCCACCTATAAAATAAAAACTTACTTAATATAACTTAACATGTAATAACGTACTTGACCCAGAATTGCTAGTGGTTTAATATTTATTCATTAAAATGATGGTATAACAACAATGATAATGATGTGCTCGGTTTTAATTCCAGCTTTGTTTGCAACAACCTTTTTCTATTTTAATTAGTTTGCAAGATCGTTTGTTAGTTTCCCCCCTCTCTTTTTTTAGTTTGTTAAGGCCTAGCTGTCGGTTTTCCCCATACAAATAGGGTCTAACCTTGTACTTTAACACTTTATCATTTAATAACATTCTCCCCAAGATTGGTCTATCATAAATAACCTTATAAAAATGATTGATTTTAGATTCTTATATTGTCAACCTTTTAAGATTTAATGAATGTAAGGAGTTAACTGAAAAATAATTCGAAATTAAAACTTTTTAAAAGATTCCAAATTAACCTAAACATTATGGGCTAAGTTACATATTTGCAAATTTTCAAGCATTAACAATATCAAACAAATAAACTTTTACCTAAAAAGTATAATTTCTAATTCTCAAATAAATTCTAATAATTTAAGATAATTTCTATAAGATAGAAAATAAAAAGATTGATATTATTCTTCATGGCAAGAATTTTATTTTTTCAATATTCAATCAATAATGTTGTGGAATCAATGTGATTAAAGACGTGATTTTAGCTAAATTTGATGTTTAGTAAAGATATATTTCATTACGCAGTTATGAGTTTATTTGAAAAAAAATGAAAATAGAACTATAATACTTATAAAGACAAATAGAAGAACATAAATGGACGATAAAAAAAAAGAACCTAATAAAGAATTACAAAAAGGACTCTAATGGTTGAAAATAAGAGTTAATAATTTGATGGTTGACATTATTTAGTAGTACCTAAAAGATTCTTGTAAATGATCACTGTACTTGGACAAACTCAACTATTTTAGAAGCAAACAAATTTTACTGGTATGATAAAATAAAGTGAAAAGATCATGTGAAACTCACGTGTAAAGACCAATGATTTTAGAAACATTATATCTATATTACATCTTGAGCTACGTAATCCTAAAAATTTTAGGCATATTGATAAAATAAATTGATGGACAAGCATTGACCTCAAAACAGTATAAAATTTTACCAGTTCTTGCTAATGTCTGTCCCCGATAAGAGGCCCAAAATCGGAGTGCAAGGATGTCATTAGTGTTATCAAACGATTCTGGGTCAACTTCATTCTCATCTCGGCCAATTCGAGCAAGAAAGTTCTTCCACTCATCTAACATGATTTTCTTTTTGTAGTTAGCATGGAAAAGTATGTCAACAAAGTAGAAATGAGGTCAAAAGCAAGAAGGGACAGCAAGAACACATAAACCTAAAGAAAAATCACGGTTGAAAGTGCGAGAATGTCCACAACTCATGATAATGAATCGTGTTGAGAACACAATAAAAAGATTAACATTAGGTTACAAATTTAATTCATATCTATTCAACCTTAAACTATAAAAAAGAAAGTTCAATTACATCTATGAACCAATATAATCAAGTCCTTGATGTCAACAATTACTTAAAATGTTGATTGATCGTTGGTCCAATGAGAAGCATTCTCATCCAAAATTTATAGAGGATGAATCTCTATAAAGAATTTACCTTTGATTTATTAGAAACACCCTTCTTTGAAGCAAATGGACAACATTTTGGTGGATGTATTAGTATACCTCCCAAACCCTTAACTTTATTGATTGTTCAACAACAGTAATTGAAGTCGAGGATAACATTTGTGGTTTCACCTCAGACAAGTTGATGTCAAGGATGGAAACATCATAAAATTTTCCCTTCATTTTGGTGATATAACTTTTCTTGACATTTCGAGTAAGAGTGGTATGAATTTTGGAATCTTATCCCTCCAAGATTTTACAAATACAGTGGATTTAAAAAGGGTAAATTATGTCATGAAAGATGAAAATTTCTTTTACCAAATGAAGATGATTTGATGATGGTTATTGAGGACTCAAAGGTCCCTTCAATGTATGACAAGAATTTTAATTTGAATGGTCTTGATATGTTATAACGCATTTCTTTGGATGGACATGCTGAAGTTGATTCTCTTGGTTCTAACATGGATATTATGGTGTCTCCTTTACAATCGAAGCCAAGTTTTTTAAAAGCCTACCCTCTATCGTTGATTAATCAGAGTCTAATTTAGATTCTTTACAAGAATCTTGTGTTTGTCTTCTGACTCAATCCACAAATCCCTTGGAGTCTCCCACTAAAGGTTTTAATATGCAAGAGTCTCTATGCCCTGCGATAAGCATTAGCCAATCACAAATTTCTCTTCCTGGTTCAAACATACTATTCATCAAAGGTGGAACAAGTATTTTTTCACCTAAGAAGAATCGTTCTTGTTTTGATTCTGACGGGGAATCAGATGTTCGTATGAGTAGTGTGGAATCAATTTTTCCTTTTTCGAAATCAGAGTTGGTCAATCAGTTTGAAGATGATTCTTGCAGAAGCTTTTGAAATTCCATATGAAGATAATGAACAAGGTGTCAATGGTCTCAGGGGAGTAGTTTCTCCCTCAAATCCAGTGTTTTAAAAAGCGTGTTCGAGTGCACGCCTAGGCACTTAGACGCGATGCGCACTTGTAGCGAGTGAGGAAGGCACGACCAAGGCGCACGCCTTCCTTGAAATCCCTGAGGCGGTGCGTTATGCCTCCAAGGCTTAATTTTTTTTTTAAAATATTTTTAACCCTAAACAGTGTGTTTAGGGTTATTATTTAAAGGGAAATATACATTCTTAGTCCCTGAGGTTTGGGTTAGGTTTCATTATGGTTCCTGAGTTTTCAAACTCGACAATTTAGTCCCTGAGGTTTGGATTCCGTTTCATTTTGGTCCTTCCAACCATTTCTCTGTTAAAGGTTAACGAAATGTTGATGTGACATTATTATTTTTAATTAAAAAAATTGTTTTTTAAAATAAAATAATATTAAAATAATAAAAATATATTATAATTTTTTTCTTTTTTCATTTATCTTTCTTCTCCGGACCATTGGCGACCACCTACACCGAAGCCGACCGTTTTTTTTTTCAATTTTCTTTTTTTCCCTTCATCTTTCTCTTTTTCTTCCTCATTTCTATCTTCTCCCAACACTCTCGGTCTTTTCCTTTTTTCAGACAAGCGATGAAAGCCTTCGGGAGATGGCGAATGGCGATGAAAATCAACAATGAAATGCTCCAGGCGACTGTTGTCGAAGGTCTGAGATCTGGAAACCCACGCGATGAAAAACGGCGATGAAAACCCACGCGAACCCGATCTATTTTGAGAAAAAACGGATGATGCGGCCAAAGATGAGAAGGTCGAAGAGTGATACGAGAGATGGCGAGGGTTTCAGTTGCAGAAAAAACCTTATCTGTTTGCCTTACGCCCGTTGAGGACTCCACAGAGGCGAGAGATGGCGAGAGGGGAGGAGATGGTGAGGGAGGGAGAAAAGAAAGGAGAAAAAAAAAGAAAAAACTGGAAAACTGGGGGGAGGGAGCTTGCGGCGCACAAAGGAGAGGGGAAGAGAGAGGGAGCGGGGGGAGGAACTCCTCCTTTCGCTCCCTCTTTTTCATTTAAAAAAAAGAAAAAAAATGTAGAGAAAGGGGAAAAAGAAGAAAGAAAAAAAAAGAGAGTCGTCGGCCACCGGTCGCCGATGACAGGTGTGAAGAAGAAGATGGCATGTGTAAAGAGAAGAAAAAGAAGGGAAGTGGAGAGAAAGGAGAAATAAAATTATAAAGAATTAATATATTTATTATTTTAATATATTTTTATTTAAAAAATTAAAAAAACAATTTTTTTTAAATAAAACAACATTGCCATGTCAGCAATCCATTACTTTTTAACGGAAAAATGGATGGAGGGACCAAAATAAAACTAAAACCAAACCTCAAGGACTAAATTTCCGAGTATGAAAACTCAGGGACCAAAATGAAACCTAACCCAAACCTTTTTCCCTGATTTAAAAAAAAAAATATATATATATTTATAATTGCGTTTAGGGTTATATGTTTTTTTCTTATAAATATACGAAATCCAACCTTCTCCGCCATTCTCTTCATCTTCTTTATATTGATTGTTGTCGCCTCCCATTCTTCATTTTCTCTCTTTACCGCCGTGCCTCGTTGTAGCTTTGGTAAGTGGCTTTTTCTCTCTCTCTTCGCTCTCCTTTGTTTATACGATATATCTCTCTTCTCCAACTTTATGTCTTGGTTTTTCTCTCTTTCCCTCTCCGATTACTTCTCTCTCTAAGTTTCTCCATTTTCTTAAGCTTTTCTTATTGTGTATACATACATGAAGGGTTTTTTATTGTGTACACATACATGTATATATTTTTATGTTTTTTATATATAGTGCGCCTTAAAAAAAACTCCGCCCCTTGCACCTAGTCCCCACGGGGCCATTGCGCCTTGAGATTTTAAAAACACTGCTCAACTACATATAATAAAGTTGCAATGGCGCAAAAGTTGCACTCGTTTTCCTACTCTTATTTTATCCTGTTGTGTTGGCCAACTCCTTCGTGTCACATCATGCACAAGTCATATCAACATCTAAGTAATAGTATTATGATAGAAACTGATTAATTTGATCAATATGGTCGGTAATTGGCTACATAGATTTCTTTCTATGAAGCTTTTCTTATTGTGTATACATACATGAAGGTTTTTTTATTGTGTACACATACATGTATATATTTTTATGTTTTTTATATATAGTGTGCCTAAAAAAAAACTCCGCCCCTTGCGCCTAGTCCCCACGGGGCCATTGCGCTTTGAGATTTTAAAAACACTGCTCAACTACATATAATAAAGTTACAATGGGGCAAAAGTTCCACTCGTTTTCCTACTCTTATTTTATCCTGTTGGCCAACTCCTTTGTGTCACATCATGCACAAGTCATATCAACATCTAAGTAATAGTATTACTGATTATAATCAAAATTGAAACTTCAAAAATGTAATTAGCCCCCCCCCCCCCCCCCCCAAAAAAAAAAAAGAGTTCCACTCGTTTTCCTACTCTTATTTTATCCTGTTGTGTTGGCCAACTCCTTCGTGTCACATCATGCACAAGTCATATCAACATCTAAGTAATAGTATTATGATAGAAACTGATTAATTTGATCAATATGGTCGGTAATTGGCTATATAGATTTCTTTCTATGAAGCTTTTCTTATTGTGTATACATACATGAAGGTTTTTTTATTGTGTACACATACATGTATATATTTTTATGTTTTTTATATATAGTGTGCCTAAAAAAAAAACTCCACCCCTTGCGCCTAGTCCCCACGGGGCCATTGCGCTTTGAGATTTTAAAAACACTGCTCAACTACATATAATAAAGTTGCAATGGGGCAAAAGTTCCACTCGTTTTCCTACTCTTATTTTATCCTGTTGGCCAACTCCTTTGTGTCACATCATGCACAAGTCATATCAACATCTAAGTAATAGTATTACTGATTATAATCAAAATTGAAACTTCAAAAATGTAATTAGCCCCCCCCCAAAAAAAAAAAAAAAAAAACCAACTAAATAGATATACAAAAAAGGGCTCAATCCAAAAGAAGATGGCAAACGAAAGTTACAAAAATCCTTAATACATCCTTTAATACAAATGCCCAAAGAGAAGCCTTAAATATAACAAAAGACCAAACCACTTCCAAATATCATTGAAAATTCTCCTATTTTTCTCGAGCCAAGTTCCCCATTAGTGGCAAAAAAAGCAGAGTGCCAAAGAACATATAGGTCATTTATCATGAACATATGGTCAATCACGATGTTATATTCAAACAAAGTTCATTAATTACAGGTCATCAAGATTGTTTATTAAAGCACGTTTTGAACCACAGATGCTTCATTTTCGTTCCATGCATAAGATTCAAATTATGTACCATGCAGGTATGACAACTTTTTTTCAGTGTTTGGTTCAATATAAATCTGCATCAAAGTAATCAATCAATCTCTAATCTCTCTAAGACGATTCCTAATGCTGGAACATGAAACGTGCTCATAAGGAAATCTAAACTAACACAAGATAGTTCTTTAAGCAAGTGATCTCTCTTGAAATAATATTAATGATAAATACTTGAGTGGTAAAGAGCAAAGTCAAAACTAAAAAGATGGTCAATTCATATGAAATACCTGGATAAATTTTTTGTAAGTAAAACAAAGTTGATATGCCATCCTCATTTTTCTTGAGGAGTTCCCCCATGCTATAGAGCACCGTCTCAGAATAATAGGGAGTAAATACACTAAAAAAAAGATAGAGAAAGATTATGATAGAAGGAAGAGACAAAAGATGAAACTTCAAATAATGGGTATACAAATAAATAAAAGATATGAACAAAAGATGAAGAAGCACTACCTGAAGGAAAGCATCTGCCGAACAGGTTTTGGGGTTGGCATCCTCATGAAAAGTGAATTTGTAAAGAATTGCAATCTACGTCTGGCCTCAAGATTAACTGGAATATTTGAAGCTGAATCTTTAATGGTTAACAGCGAATGCAATCTTTTGACTTGTGCCTTCTGCCGAACGATAACAACAATTCAATCTCATAAATAATACAAGAAAATCCATGAATGAAAATGAAGCACAAGGAGTTCAAAAAGTAATACCAATTCTGGATCTTTGGGCCAATTCAACTTTGTGAACAGGCGACCTTCATTTCTGGCTTTTACCAATATGTTCCATGTTTCGTAGTGCCCCCTACAAAAACGCAACATTATATGTCGAAAGATAAATCAACATATAAGTACCTCAAATAACTAACAAGTTTCAGACCTCTTGTCACCGAAAAGGATATCATGGTGCACAACATCATACAAATCTTGAACAGCCTTAACAGCACCTTTTTCCATTTCCGAAGTTTCTGGTTCTTTCTGTACAATGTCATAATCAAAGTGAAAAAAAGAAGATACATGAGTAAAAAATACAATGACTTTGACCACTTATCAACGTCCATTTCTCATAAGTCATACCAAACGAATCTATTCAGAAAACTAATCAAGGTCCAAAATTCCCGACAAAACAAAAAAAAAAAAAAAAAAAAAAAGAAAAGAAAAACCAACAATTATTCAATAATTGCTTAACACTATTCCTTTAAAAAAGACTACAGATATACCCTTCAAATCACAACTCACTGAGATCCATAAGAAAGAGAATCTTTAAAATGTATTCTAATCCAGTCATTGTTTATTCCATAAGATAAAATCTGTGATAGCCTTAGAAGCTACTTAGCATCATTCCGCAATAAAAGATATCGGAATAATTGCAAATCAAACCCTTCTATTAAATTTTACAGTTATTACTTTTAATGGAATTAGCTCAGGTAACTTTTTTTTTAGGATTGAAACCGAGCTTTCATTGAGAGAATGAAAGAATACAATGAGCATGTGAAAAAAACCAAACTCCCAAAAGGAGCCATTGAGCCAAGCTAAAGAAAATGACTTCAATCAAGGAAGATAATACCTAAAGTATAATTACAAAAGTTCTTGCACATCAAAGAACGAAGGGAGGTATGGAACCTAACAAGGAACCAAACTTTCTCCCTAAAACACTCCTCTAAAAACTCTATCATTCCTGTCACCTCAAAGACCCTAACAAAGCTCAAATACCAGCAAATACCAGCTACCCACAAAAACAGGTCCCTTTATGCTAAAGGGCGGATGAAGCAATGACTCCTCGATCATTGAACTACAAACTCTAGGCCAAGCTACACTGATTGACAATTCCACAAAAGATGATTGACGTCCTCCACTACTCCCTTACAAAGGATACAACACTGCCATCCTAGGTGTTAACTCTGCCATGTAGAACCTACCAGAATTTTTTTTTTCAACTTCTTGGAGATTTTAACCTTCCACAGCAAAGAGAGGACAAGAAGATTGGAGGAGTTAATAAGACAATAGAAAAAGGATCTGCATGTGAACCCCTTAGAAGGATTAGGGCTCCAAATATGAAGATCCTTCCTTCCCAAAATAACAAAGAAATCCTCCCGTAAAGATAAAAAAGGGGCTAAAAATGCATCAAAAAAAAAAAAAAAAAAAAAAAGGAAAAGAAAAGAAAAGAAAAGAAAAAGAAAATAATAATAATAAAGGGGCTAAAGAGCAAAGGGGCCTATCACCCAATCAATTGTCCTCCCAAAAGTAAGTGTTCACCCATCCCCCACCACACTATGAACAAAGAGAGAGAGAAAGAAAGACCCTCAGAAATAGCTGGGTCTACTAGTGCCTTTCAAAACCCTGCTAGAAATCCACTCGAAAGAGAATCGTATTTGCAAGCAATAACCTTGTGCCAGAGGGTGATATATTCCCAAAGGAAACGCCACAGCCACTCAGCCAAAAAGCCTTCATTTTGCACCCTAAGATTACCAATGCCTGGCTTCATCACCACACTCAAAATTCAAGAGGTTAGACCCTTTTCCTTTACCTATCCCTCCCAAGAAGTCCCTCACGCTTTTCTCAAGTAAATACCCACCAACATTGGATTCCTAAATAAATGGAGGAAATACATCAGGATTCCCCTCTAAACTGAAAAAATTAAACAGCTTTCTAATTTAAAGAAGGGTATGACTTGCATTTTTACAAACCACAGTAATGTCTAAACTATTTTTAAGATAAAAATTATACAATTTGAAAATTTTGCAAACTAAAGAGGTTTAACTTGAAACTACTCCTAATGAACAAAGCAAACAAAATATTTGTGATGAAATGACATCAACCAAGCAACAAAAAGGAGATTTTTTTTAAGGCACATAGAAGATGAATTTCTTTAAACTTCTGTCCAAAATTCACAAACATAAAAGGTAAATTTACTAACATAGAAACGAAGAGCACTTAGAGCCTGCCATGCTAAAAATGTAAACTTAAGGCAATCTTCTACCTCAAAGATCACTATAACTACCCAGCAGCCCCACGTCACAATTTAACAATATAGTCTTAGGAACATCATATAATTGAATTGTCAACTTCATGTTATACTATTAAAACACCATGCAAGTCAACAAGCTCCTTCGAAAAGAAATTGGCGAAAAAACACATCTGAGGATTCCCAACAAGGTAGAACATGAATCATTTTGCTTTTTTCCCTCTCTTTCTTTTCCTTTTCTTCCTCTTCTTTTTAATATGGAAAAGTTATCCACAATGAAAACAGCGATGGAATTACATGATCCAGTTTAAAAGTTTGTTGTTCAATAAATTCAAAACTAACTATACGAACCAGAATACCCGTCAGAGCCGTTACTCTTGTAATCACAAGTGGCAGCTTATTTAGCTGGAAGTCATTTTGAATGGAATTGCTAGCTACGCTAGCTTGAATGTCTTCAAATACTCTTTCAACCCTGAAAAAATACAAGCAATTAAATAAGGTTTTTTTTGCAACGATTTAATTTATATGCACCATATCGTTTTTTGATAAAATTTTATATGAAAGGGAAAGGTAAAGTAGGGAGGTGCAGGATCTAACACGTTTTTTCTTGGCCTGCCAGCACTATATATCTTTCCTATTCTAGTCAATTGTAGAGTTTACACTTTCTTTTTCTTTTTATTTTAATGCTCTTGCTCTCCTCAATGCATCTAGGCAGATAAATAAGTCTTCCTCGTGTAACTCTTTTTGGTAAGTAAAGTCAAAGTTTGTATATGACCAATATAGAGCTTATAACAAAGAAAAGAACCGTATGGAGACTACAAGGTAAATACCACATCCTTCCTTCCCCGACCAGTAATTCTGTTAAGATAAGCTTAATTGCATGGTAGCATTCCTGTACTGCATATTTCATATAGTCATCTCTTGAAATACGCTCCCACAACTCGTATTGCGAATCTCGTTTCTCAACAGCAATATCCTTAGCTAGAAATATCTACAGTTTCAGAACCACAATCAAAATATTGCAAACAATTGGAACCCAGTCAGTCAAAACATCAAGCATTAAAAAGAATGATTATTAAGTCATTTGTTTAAGTGTTAACTAACCTTGCTGGCAAGAAGAAAAAGGGGCCACTGAACCATGGGAAGATTACCCTTGTTTTTAGGCATTTGAAGCAACTCCATTTCCCTATAAAACCAAAAGAATTTTATAATTAAAGAAAAAAATACAGGCAATAGAAACAATCTAAAAACATCAGACAGCACCAGATTCGAACGTGACAGTCATACAACAGCAAGAATCTCCAGACAATATACTCACAAGTTTGTAATATAATCTTCTTCCCGTAAACTTGCTATGATTTCATTCCAGAAGGGAGAAAATCGAGCAGCATCAAACTTCTCCTTCTCAACAACCTTGACACGAACATCTTAGCATGTTTGCATGAACACTTTCCATAATTCACAAGCAAAAATAATGCTTGTATACACACAAGATAAGATGCAGACAAGCAAAAACAATGTGACAATAAGCATTTAAGGAAGCAAAGTAACGTGCACATCAAAACCTATCATCTACCCAGTCCAGTTTCTCATGCTTAAAAACTTTTCTCTTTTATTGTTTCTACATACACCACTCAACAACAGCCCAACAAGGTGTCTTTCCTTTTCATTCTTTCGAGTTTCTACTACTCCAAATAAAGCACCTCAACCATCCTCCCTAAACCTACCAGCAAACATAATCTTAAGTTGCAATAGCATTTTAAAACCTACAATGCATCCATACGCTAATTTGCTGGTAGCATGTCCTAGGCTGATATGAGGAAAAAATGACACTACAGACACGTCAATCTATCAAATTGAAGTGTCAGATCTTACAAATTGTGGATATGATTGATACAACAGGTTTAACATATGGCTAGATAAAACGAAGAAATATTTGAAAGACTATCATCATAATATGCTGTATCATTTTAAAGGTTTGGCACCTCATTTTATTTCTTATGTTCACAAAATGAAACTCTGAATTAAAACAAGAACATGGATTCAGAAAAGACTGTCAGCTTCAACAGCAAAGGATTTAAAGGACATAAATATTCTCAATGCTTTTAAAGCTCGAGGCACACTAAAGCGCAATAGCCCTTCTAAGCTTAAGCACGAGGCACAAAAAAAGGGCTGTCTTTCTTTCATGAGGCGCACAATAGAAAAATGTAAATAAATTTTTAATATACAAAGAAAAATAGTATGATGAATAATAAGATGATAAAAAGTTTAATAAATAGAGCTTTTATTTGAGATGGTAAGAATATTCATGTTTCTTCCTTAAAATAGAGAGAAATTAAAAAAAGAAAGTGGAAAGTCAGGCTTGACATGCCTCAAGCTGGCTTTATTTAGGGAGCCTCGCTTCTTTTCGAGCAAGGCGCAAAGGCCGTGCCCTGTGCTTAAGCGTGCTTATCTAGGCAGATTCAATCAATTTATACCTCAAATATTTAATCAATTTACAGAGTTTGAATACAACAGGTCAGCAGAATTTTTCCCTATCATTTAGTTCAAAACCCTTGAAAAAGAATACTTCTAACTAAAAAAAAAAATGAAAAGAATCCTATTTCAGAGACCAACCATAGTAAATCAAGCATATTTCTGAAGTAAGGAGGCAATAGTGGAACTCACCTGACTTGAAGAACGATTAGAAATCCTGCAAAAGATACGTTTAGACACAAGATAAAGGGAAACAAACTTTTTTAAAAAAAATAAACATAATTTAGATTGTCATCTTATGAGATATACCAAACCTTTCTGGAAGAGGAACATGTAGAGTGTTCATAAAAGCTTCAGGAAACTGCTCAAACAGTTTATGAACGGCTTCCAGTGATCTAATCTGAAGGTCATTAAAGAAGAAAAGAAAAAAAGCAAAACAGAAGTACTAGGTAAAAATGAGAAAGGGAGAATTTGACTTCAACTACTGTACTAAAAGCAAGAGTTTCACGCAATCAAGCAAGTGCAGTGGTTGACTTGTTAGATTTCAAAGCAACCTCTTCGTAACTTCACCACATCAGCAAAACTAATTTATAGGAAAAAAATCGTTTTACAACACTGTTTTTGGCCGAGTGAGCAATTTTTTAACCTTAGCCAATTCATGTTGTTTACTAGGAATGACATGTTGTAATTACCAGAGTATCTCTCCATACTCTTAATCAATTAAAAAATGCATGAACTGTCAAAGATGCTAATAGGATTTTTACTTAGAACCAGTACTGATGATGAACATTAATTAAAGTAATTCAACAGTAATAAATGATATAATAATTTCTTTGATATTAACAAATAATTAGCTAAATTTATTAATTGACAAAATAAATAGTGTACAACCTTTCTTGAACAGGATTTGGCCTATAGGTTGTACATTTGTGTCCTTGGTGTGTGTAATATTTCATTATAAAACCACATCAATATTAATAATATATTAGAAAAATAATTCTTGATTGAGAATATTATTCAAATTTATTCTTATGTTATTTAATGATATGAATACTATCTCAAAAATTTATTCGATATTAAGAAATAATAGCTCATTAAAATTAAATAGAAGAGCAATAATTAACAAAGAATATTATTCAATTTCATTACCACGTCATTTAGAAACAATAAATTCTATCTTAATAGTTTTTTCAATAATAATAAATAATTATAAATTATGATCAAATAATTGATAAATTAGATAAAAGTTTGTAACGATAAAATCGCATCAACTAAAAAATTAAAGCATGTTTTTAGTAAGAGCAATTATTGACAAAAAATAATATTTTAAACTTTAATACTTTATTATAATATTATTTAATAATGATGAACTTATCTTAACTGTTTATTTGATAATAAAAAATAGTAAAAAAAAAACAATTAGCAAATTAGTTAGAAGTTGTAATGTTTCATAATAAAATCACCATCGGCTAAAAGAAGATTGATTAGTATAATCTTTTATTAGAATACAAATTATTAATAAATAATATTATTCAGTTTGATTGTTAAATTATTTAAATAAAATGATTTAAAAAGGAAAAAAAAGAAGTGCACACGCCTGCAAGCCCAAACTTGGGAGACATTAACAATTTCCTTATTAAGTTCAGTCAAAGATTCAAACACACAACCTCTGGGTATGTGTTCCTCAGAGACTATGGGCGCCAATGGGGCCATCCCTTGGGGGCTTAATGATAATGAATTTTATCTCAATAGTTTATTTGATGGTAAAAAGCAGTAATAGTTTTGGACTAGAGAGAGGGAATGGTATAACAAGGGTTTTCAAGGGGGTGGATTTCCCAATTTTTGGGAAAATAATTTCGAATACCAAGGAGGGTTTCTCATTTTGATTCCATTCCTTTCATTTTGTATAAGAAGGGGAAAATGCTTAGATTCGATAAGATTTCAGCAATACCTCTCCAAGACGATCTCTTGCCCCAATTAAGAAACTCCAAATAGCAGAGATAACAGTATAGAACACATGAATGTCCAAGATGTAAATCTACAACCATAAATAAAATTGAGAGAAGTTAATTGTAAACCAATTATAGCGACAAGAAATATAAATAAAATTGAATTCCCCGATCCCGACAATAGCTATATGCAGCTATTAATTTTAGAACATATATGATATTATGGAAAAAAAATCACAACAAAGTGACTTACATCTGTTTATCATAAGTGATTTATATGCTGATTGACAAGAAAGTAAGAAAGCAACTAATATCAGCTCATTGATAACAAAAAGCATATCTTTAATTTCTACTCAAAATAAGGTTAGCACAATGATGGCTAGAAAGGAGAAGGTCTTCACCCATTGAAATAGAATCCCCATAACCTACACAAGATTCAATCTTTTTTTCCCATTCTTTTAGCTTTCTGTGTGATGACTTGCAATCGTACAAGTTTGACACAGAACTATATCAAACATAAACACAATAATAGGTGATACATCTCACTTGTGATTCCTTTTTTTTTTTTTTTTATTTGGGATAAGAAACAATTAACTGATGCGTGAAATATACAAGAGGCTTAACAACATAAGCCCCCAATCAAGAGAAAATGAATTAAGAAAGTAGTTACAAGTTATGTTATCCCATTTAAAAATATAATCTCATAATTATCTATCACCATTTCTATCACTGGCATGACCACTCGATGAAATGTGGAGGCCAAAAAGAAGCAATAGGTAAGACATCCTCTTGAATAGCCTTTTGAATATCTCAAGTGCCCAACCGCCCATTAATGGCTCTTCAGTAAAGAATGAAGAGCCCATTAATGGTGATTTTGGTGAGTCTAAGACATCCTCTTGGGAGAATTTTGTGGCAAACGTATCTCCACTTCAGAAGAGGATAATGGAGTTGAAAAATGCTTTTGATGAAGCATATCCTCCTTATTATCCTCGGAAAAAAGTGTCATCCTCTTCCTTTCATTCCGGGGGATAATATGCTTATTTCTGATTTTGTTGAAGAAACTTGCTCGATTTTATTGGGGTTCGGGGTTCACAGAGAGGACGACCAAACATCAGAAGGTTTTGTTTGATAATTTGAAAGAGACGCATCATTCATTGCTTTCTCCCTTAACATTTTCTCCAGATGGGCAAAAGGATACTAGTCCTCTCAACATTTCTTCAAATGGGCAAAATGAAAATAATTTGTCTTTGGGAATCTTTAATTCGTCCAAGGAATTTTGAAACAATCAGTCTTCTTCCTTCAATAGCTTTGATGATTCTGATATGGAGTCTGAAGTTAGTTTAATATTCACATTTCCCTCCAAACCACAATGTTTTTTATGATGTCGTTGTGGAGGATTCTTATGAAGAGGTTCTTTGTTCTTTCTTTAATGAGAAATATAAGGTTGATTCGTCAATCAGTTGGGATAAGGCTACTCTGAGCTCTCCTATTAAGGTTACAGAGCAAACTTTAGCCTCTCTCTCTCTCCAGGCAAAAGGAAATTCTCTTCTTTTCTTGATGTTTGTGGTCTTCAGGTTCGAGAAACCCCACTGTCAGCAGTGCCTGGATTTGGTTCTCACTCAAATATTCAAACCTGAAAATCTGTTCTGTGGTTTATCAAGTTTTTTGGAGTTCGAAAGAATTTGGATGGGTGTTGGTTGAAGTCTTTGGAAGTTTGGAGGATCCTTGTTCACATTGGATGTGATCTTTGGAGCGAAGTTTTGTGATCTTTGGAGCGAAGTTTTATGTTTGCAAAGCGAAGGTAGAGAATCATGTCAACGGAAACAGTAGCATGAAAAGAAGAGAGAAGAATGTCCTGTCTAATGTCTAATGTCTCAATCAACCATCTAGTGACATAATCAGTGGTTTTCTCAGTTTTATTTTAAAATCACATTACCGATTGTGCAAATTAGGCAACCCTTTCTGGTTCTATACACTCAACATTTAAAAAAAAATGATAAATAAGGAATCCATAGGCTAATCAAATCGAAAAGAGAAATGACAGTTCAATCAAACATATCCGTTCATGAATCAAGCATTTGCGCATGCAAAATTAAACTTACAGCAACCACTGGGGCCCATAAGCTAAGAATTGTCAAAGCATTATGATTATCTGCAAATATAACATAAAATATCAAAAAACAAGACAAACATATTGCCTATAACTCAAAATGAAAAGAAATTAAAATACTGTCACTTACTTTTAGACACAAAGTCATGCCAAGAATATGTTATATCTCTCATATTTACAATAAGCCTGGTAGGTTCAACAAGAGGCTTGATCTGCAAGTGAGGAATCAAGAAAACCTTCAGTTTCCATGTCTAGAAAAAGATATAATTGAATAAACACCACAATTAACCTGAAGAAAATAGGCAAATGCGAATTTTCCACCCAGAATGATAATCCACAAAAGCATATACCTGCAAAATAAGATTGAGAATTCCACTAATAGGTTTTTGGGAAGAAATAAAAGTATGAAAATAAATGAAATGAAACGCCTTCTTATTTAGAAGAAAGATCATCTACCAATAGGGAAAAAATTTTATAAATAAAGACACATAATACACAACAAATGTTACAAAAATATAAAGGAAATCCAACACTCCCCCTCAAACTAGTTTGCAGATATCTTTCATAGTCAGCTTGTTAATAAGTTTATCGAATTGTCCATTTGAAAGACTTTTAGTTAGCATATCAATTGTTTGTTCTGGCTTTGGCAAATAAGATATGCATATTACACGTGCATCAATCTTCTCCTTTATGGAATGCTTGTCAACTTTAATATGCTTTATTCTATCATGTAAGCCTTTGTTATCAATTTTTCGAGCATCTTGTTAATCCATATCCTTCACAAATTTCATGGGCTAAAGCTCTAAATTCCGCTTTAGCACTACTCCTGCTTAATGCATTTTGTTTTTTAACTACGTCGTGCAACAAAATTTCCTCCAACAAAATAACAATAACCAAAAATAGTTCTATCAATAGTACGTCCAACCTAATCTGCAGCAATATATACTTCAATTTGAAAATGATCATGTTCAGTGTTTTTAAAAGCTCAAGGCGCACTAAGGCACAATAGCCTCCTGGGGCTTAGGCGCAATGCACAAAAAAAGACGCAAGTTTTTTTTCATGAGGCACGCTACATAAAAAAATGCATAAAGAAAAGGAAGCATGATTGAATTGGGAACATTAAGAAAGAACCCTAAGGGTTAGTAAATTTTATTTATTTTTTAATTATTAGAAGAAAAAAACCTAAAACGCAAGGGTTTTTCCGTTTAGGGTTAGTAACTACCACTTTTTTTTCATTCATCAAGAAGAAGAAAACCCTCAACGCAAGATTTATTCTTCAGGGCTTTTAAGGAAGGTGCACGCTTAATGCGTACCTTCTTATGTGCGTCTAGCGCCTAGCTGCACCTTCTAAAACACTAATCATGTTTCTAAAATAATATACCTGAAGGGTTCTTTACAAATATCTCAAGATTTCTATACTCGACATCAAAACGAGGTAGGTTAGATGAGTGCATAAATTGACTCATCATGCTTAATGCAAATGCAATATATAGATGGTGTGTGAGATAAAAAGATCCGTCTACCAAGAAGTTTTTGGTATCGATCTTTGCCCTTTACTTTTTCAACTTTTGTAGCTTGAAACTTCAAATTTAATTCGAAAGGAGTTTCTCTTGTCTGACATCCAAGTAAACCGGTCTCTCGAAGGAAGTCAATAAAATATTTCCTTTTACTAACAATCTTAGATCGTGCAAACTTCATGCCTAAAAGATACTTTAAGGCTCTCAAGTCTTTGATCTGAAACTCTCAAGTTTGTTTTTAAGATCAACCAGACCTTCATCATTATTTGTGACTATAATATCATCAACATAAACAATAAAAGTAGTAGTTTTATTATTCCTAGAGTGTTAAAAGAAAATGATATGATTTTCTTGACTTTGAAGGTATTAAATAGCTAGAGGTGGAAGGAACTGAACTGAATTGAGTTGAACTACACTGACCCGCTTCATCTGTAACTTTTAGGGTTTCACATCGTGTTCCTCCATTAAGTTCTGGCTGCCTCATGATTTAGTTCTCTCTCTCTCTCAATATAGCCAAATCTCTATGGCTCCAAAGCTAGGCATTGTCGTTGTCGCGTCCCTTAGGCAAGGACCAAGCTGCCATCATGAGTTTACTTCCTTTCATCCTTTTAGATTTTCATCGTCGTCATCACGTCTCTTCCATCTCTGTTGTTGTCAACATATTTATCCGAAATCTCCTTGTCTTTCTCCTCAAACTCTAAATCCTCATTCCTTGATGAACTAGGCGTCATTCTCCAAATACAACCCTTCAATGTCTTCTGAAGCTTCTGCCTCTTCAATTTTTGATACTCCTCGAAATTTCAAACCCTTCAATTCCTCGGCATATCGTTCTGGTCTCCATCAGTACTGGGCTCTGACTAGCATCACGTACCTAGGAGAGCCAAATGGGTGACAGTGGTCATAGCGATCCTTACACTCGTAAAAGGGGCTACGACGGCAGTTATCACCGCTAGCAGTACCCGACTCCGACGGGTAGCGTTAAGTATAAAAATAAAAAACATACTCGACCCAACATTGTTATCTACTGGGTCGAGTTCGCAAAAAATCTGTCCAGACCCAACCTATGAAGCTCTTGGAGACTATTTGACACCAAAATTTATTATTTACGAGTTCCATTTCAAATCCAAGTGTTGGGCAAAAAACTAAATCACCCTTGAGAAAAACATTTTTCACATATAGTTGATGAGGTGACCAATCTAAATTCGTTTCAAGAGAAAATAATTTTAATGTTGATTTTAGCAATGGGAGCAAAAGTCTCATGATAATCAATCTCATAGTTTTTAGTAAAGCCTTTAGTAGGGGTGAACATGAAAAACCGAAAAACCGATCCAACCAACCAAAACCGACGTCGGTCAGTCGGTTTAACACGTGGTTCGGAGTTGGTTTATTACATATAAAAAACCGACTGCCGGTCGGTTGGTCTGATTTTTATACAATAACCGACTGACCGACCAAATTTTACAAATACATATACATATACATACATATATGTATGTATACATATACATATATATATATATATATATATATATATATATATATATATATATGTATGTATATATTATACATATATGATGAGCACACTGCCACAAAGTCTACAGCTTTGTGCAGTGTGCAAAACCACTTGAGAAACCACGATTTCTCAATATTATTTAATAAAACAATTTATAATATACTATTTAATTTCTCTCTCCCTTCAATTGCCAAATCACATCATTTCATTTTTTCAATTGTCAAATCACCATCTTCTTTCTTCCTCACTCCACAGACCCCATCTTCTTTCTTCTTCAAATCCATTTCCTTTTTTCTTTCTTCTTTTCCTTATTATTTAATAAAACAATTTATAATATAATATTTAATTTCTCTCTGCCTTCAATAGTCAAATCACATCATTTCATTTTTTCAATTGTCAAATCACCATCTTCTTTCTTCCTCACTCCACAGACCCCATCTTCTTTCTTCTTCAAATCCATTTCCTTTTTTCTTTCTTCTTTTCCTTACGTTCTTTCTTTCTTCCCTTTCTTTCTTTTTTTTTAATCTTTCCTCTTCCCTCTTCTTTATTTTTTTCAAAAGGAAACCACACTTTCCTCTTCCCTCTTCTTCTTCTCCTTGGTTTTTTTTTTCTCGTTTCCCTCTCTTTAACCTTCTTTCCTCCCTATTCTTCTATCCATTCGTTTGTTTTTCTTTCTCCTCCCCCTTCTTTTCTTCTTCATTCTTCTTCTATTTCGTTTTTTTCTTCTTTCTTCTTCTTCCCCATTCTTTCTTCCATTTTTTCTTCCGTTTTGTTCTTCTCTCTTCTTCCACACCAAAAACCAACCGAAACCGACCGACCACCACCATATTCAGTCGGTCGATGTTACGAGCTCAAGAAAATTGATGATCATCGTCCGACACAAAACCGACAAGTCGGTTTTCGACGTCGATTATGCCCCAAAACCGACACCGACCGACCGATAAACACCCCTAGCCTTTAGCTACAAATCTAGTCTTACATCTTTCAACACTAACGTCAGCTTTACACTTTATGGTAAACACTCATTTGCATCCATGTCTTCTTATTTTTTGACAAGTCTGTTATTTCCCAAGTACAACTTTATCTTTGAGCACTCATTTCCTCCATGGCTACTAGATTCCAATTTGGATTATCTTGGACTATCCTAAAAGGAGAATGGTCTATGGCTATCAGACAATTTTTCATACAAGATATATTTTTAGACCTTTCATCCTTTCTCAAAATTTCAAATTGGTTTTTTGTGTAGAATCAACTCTTTGGACTTGGTCTTTAAAAACTGTCCTTCTAGTATGAAACTTTAACTTGGGAATTTGACTTGCAGAGTCATTTTCCAGTATTTTTTCCCCTAAATAAGAAGTATCTACACTTGACATTAAAGGACCAGGGGACACACAAGTTGGGATAAATGACATAAGGGATCCAAATATTTCCCATAAATTATCTTCTAAATTTGATTCCTCCCCCTAAAGAGAATTTGGGTAAAATATGTTTGTTTTTCTTTTCTTTAACAAGAAACAAAACTTTTCATTGAAATAATGAAAAGAGGCTAATGCTCAAGGATACAAACTCCATAAAGGAGTGAAAAACAACAACAAAAATAACGAAATGAGTACAACAATAAAATATGTTTGTTTTTCTAAAAAGGACACGTCCATCGATTTGGTAGCCCTATCCATTTGAAGATCAAAACATTAATATGCCTTTTGATCTGAAGCATAACCCAAAAAAAAATGCATTTAGTAGCCCTATGATCAAGTTTTGATTGAGAAAGACTTGGTATATGAACATATGGAGTACGACCAAAATTTTTATGGGTAAATCAAAATCTATGTGACTAGTTGGGAAAATGGTTTTAAGACAATTGAGAGGGGTTCTAAAATCCAAGATTTTATCAGGCATTTTATTTATCAAAGAGGTTGTTGTGAGTACGACTTTCACCCATAAATACTTATGACCGTGAATAGAAAACATTATTGCACATGCAACCTCAAGTATATGCCTATTTTTTTGTTCATCAATTTCATTTTGTTGAGAATGGCTGACAGGTATCTTGACAAGTAGACTGAGGTAAAATACCTTTATCTCTCAAATATTTATTTAGGGGCTGTTTGGGGCGCTGAATTGGTTATAATATCTGGTGGTTATAATAATCTGGGGATTATAATAGTCTGAGGGTTATAATAATTGTGTTTGGGGTGCAGCTTATTATAGTCTGCGATAAAATAATCTGTGTTTGGGGTGCAGATTATTTTAGTCTGGGATAAAATAATCTGTGTTTGGGATGCAGATTATTTTAGTCTGGGTTAAAATAGTTTGTGTTTGGATTGCTGATATGTTTAACATGAGATTTTGAATCAAATGTTCAAGTTGATTGTTTTTTTCCTGATTTTTTTTTGTTTATTTTCCTCCTACAACTTTGTATGTCAAATATTATATTTTGCAAATATCAATAAAAAATTGTTTGGATTCAGTTGTAAAAAAAATAAAGTACTGGGTATACGGGTTAAATGATGTGTTTAACTTAAAAATGAAACAAAAATAACCTAAGGTAAGAGTTGATTTTCTTCGTTTTAGGGTCATGATTTTTTCACAAAAAAAGTCATTTTATGATTTCATATTGAAAAACCATATTTGTTTCATTTCTGTATTTTCAACGTAAAAATGGTAAATGTTTATGTCCAAAGAAATTATATAATAAAACTCCATATTTATATATGTAGAAAGACAACTGAGAATCTGGTAAGTGTTTCTATAACATGGAATGACCAACTGAGAGACTGGTAACTGTTTCTAACATGGAATGACCAAAAATCGCTTTTTTCTTTTTCTTTTTTCCTTCTTTTTCATTTTCTTCCTCCATCCCCATCTTCTTCATCTTATTCCTCCATTTCCATCTTCATCTTCATCATCTTCTTCCTCCATTTCCATCATCATCTCCATTTTCTTCCTCAACCTCAAACTCCATCTTCATCATTTTCTTCTTCCTCTAACCCTAATGTCGGCAACGTTTTCAACGACTTTTTCGACGGTTGCCGACAAATTTTTTTGCGACCAAATTTTTTTCCTCGTTTTCTTTCTTTTCTTCTTTTTTTTTCTTTATTTTCATTTTTTATATTTTTCAAAATGAAAATGAGAAGAAATATGAAAAAAAGGGAAAAAAAAAAAAAAAAAGGTTGCCGGAAAAGTCGTCGGTGATCGTCGAAAAAGTGGTCGGCGGCTGTCGGAAAATTCGCCGGAAACTTCGTCGGCCGACGACGACCGACGGTCGTCGGAAAAGTCAAGGAGTCGCATGGAAGAAGAGAGGACAGAGTTACTGTAGAAAATGGATAGAATAATCGAGTGGGTTGAATGATGGTTACTATAGAGAATGGATAAAATAATCGGGGGTAAAAATAACCCACCTCACCATTTATTTTTGTTGATCCCCCAAACACTGAATAGGTTACAATAAAGGGGGTTATTATAACCTATTCAGTGTCCCAAACAGTCCCTTATTTTTTTTATAAGAAACCATGCTTTCATTGAGAATAAAATGAAAGAATACACGAGGACATACAAAAAAAAAGCCCAACCAAAAGCACCCGCCAGACTACAGGAACGGGTCTCAATCCAAAAAAATAAGACCTAGCTGATAATTACAACAGAGCTTAGAAATTGAAGCCCACAAAGACGAATTAAATCTAATAGTCTCCCACAGCTCACTCGTGGATTTCTCCACCCCTCTAAAGATTCTATTGTTCCTCTCTAGCCAAATACCCCACAAGATATTTATTGAAATACTTAGTTCCATAGCTAAAGTGTAAAATGTTGATTTTAGTTTGAAATTGGGTTTCAATCATTTTATAGAAGTGTTTGAAAAGATCTTTAATCTCAGATTTTTTTTTTTCATTAAATAAGTCCAAGATAGATGTGTGTGATTATCAATAAAAGTAACAAACACTTTTCCCACTATGAGTCGTAATCTTAGGACTCCAAACATCATTCTGAATTAAGTGAAACAGTTTGGAGGCTTTGCTAGATTTTGGTGAAGATGTGGATTGATGGTTTTTGCAAAAGTGCAACTTTCACCGTGAAAAGAACAGAAGGCAACATTTTTTAATAAATTTGGAAATAAATGTTTAAGATAGAAAAAACTTGGATTGCCCAACCTAAGATGTCAAAGCATGAGTTGTTCATTGCCAAAAGGAGAATTGATACACTAAGATCATAAGTTATTTTATTAATAAAGAACCCTACTAAAGTAGTAGATACCATCAAGCATCCTAACACTCTCAATTTTCTTTCTAGAGTCCTAATGCTGAAAAGAAACAATGAGATTCAAAGAAAATGACATCACGGTTAAGAGGTTGAAAGTTACTAGAATACACAGTTTGCTCACAGATAAGAGGTTGCAGGATAATATAGTAACATTAAAGAACATATTATAGAGAAATTGTATTATTTTCATTTCCATAGGAGAATATGAATCAAATAAATAAGAGGAAAATCCACATAAGGTGAATTACTACAAGAAAAGGCTTAAGGGTAGTTAACTATTTGTGTCAAGAAAACACGCAGATTACTAGCTGAGAAATTGGTTCCTAGCCGTTGTGAGAGTTGATCAATTTGTCCCATTAAGTCACAAAAATCAACAAAAATACTAGCTTGATTAGAAAGAAAATGTACAAACCAACAAGATTAACCACAATATAAACTAAACTTGAGCCTAAACCAAACCAGACCTCAAACTAAACCAAATGGCCCTAAACTAGACCAACTAAATTGAACCACCAACAACCACAAACGACATTTCAAAAGCATCGGGCTATGAAACATGTTTCAAACCCATGACGACCACAGACGAGTAGAGGCGTTGAACGCCTATGACTACCACCATGATGTTGAACACATGCGGTGGCGGAAGATAACGACTACAACGGTGGTAAAAGATGCAAACGACCACTAACTAGGACTATGATGAAGCCTTTAGTGATGTATGACAGCATTGCAACAGCTGCAAAAAAAAAATACCCACAACAACGAATGAAAGGGCTAGCGAATGCAAATGGCCGTTTTGCACTCTCGAGAAAACTGACCTACCCAGCGAACACACCTACCATTGAAGAGACATTGTCAAATGTAGAGTGGCATTTCAAACTCTGACCATAGCAGCAGCTAAGGTGGCTAGGGTTTTAGATGGTGGCTAGAGCTTTAGAGACAACTAGGGTTTTTAGGCTTCATACCAACTAGGTTTTAGGAAGAGATTTTTTCTATACAAGTTCTCTTTATATAAAGAAAGATCGTCTACAAATAAGAAAAAAATATTGCAAATATAAAAGTAAATGTAACACATAATACATAGCTAATATTACAAAAATCACAAAAATATAAAGGAAATCAAACACCATTACTCCATAATATTTACTTGAATCGTTAAAAAGGCATCAACCTACACAAGAACTTCAGGAACTTACTTGATAAAATCAGTAGTCCTCTCATACATCCCACGTCCAACATAGTACCGTTCCTAATAAAACAAATGTCAGAAGCAAAAGAAAATGATAGATTTAACAACATGATGTGTGTCAACTGAAATTGAGAAGGCCATATTACCCGAGTAGAAAACAAGCAGAAAAGAAAAAACTCAAGCAATTATAAGAGGGTGAAACCTGTCGCATCCACTTGATAAAGCGAATAAGAGGCCACCGATCACATTGATTCGTTAAAAGATGGCAAGCAGGTATACGCATGAGGATACTAAGAAAAAGCTGCACACCACCATATATTCCTATCACAATTACATAAAGTCTGAACATCACTCTTTCTGCATTTGGTTTACTCCCCTCCTGAAGAGCTTTCCTGTAAAGGTATAGATAAAAATAACACTAAATATCTTGTGGAAAAAAAAATGATAACAAGAACATTAAAGGCCGGATACATACACATAAAGAAACGTTACAGAAGCCGAAGCAATACTGAACCAAAGGAAACGAAGAAAAATTCGAGAAACAGCAAGACGCCTCGAAGTAGAATATGCACCATACATCATTAGGATATCTAGGACACCTGGACAGAAATCCATGTAGTGAAATAGAAAATTTTTAGAACAAACATAATTCTTTCAAGATACTCCACACAAGATAATAGAACAAGTCAGAATCTAATATTTTCTGTAGAAATGACTAGAATAGTACATACTCTCAATAAACTTCATTACAACAAATGTCGGACCAAGACTCAGAACTTCCAGCAGAGTCTCCATATTAAAGTTTCCATTGTTAAATGCAACAATGGTAAGAGCCTGTAAGAGTAACAATGAGATGAGCAATTAAATATATGAAAATGCAGAATCCTAATCTAAGTCAGTAAAAACCCCATGGACCCAACTAGCGTCCACAACAGGAAACAGCTTAAAGAGAATATGTTTTAGAGGATACCATCCTAAAGAGGTATCTGGTTGCCATTCCTTTCTTCTTCGTTATTTATTTATTCTTTTTCCTTATAGCTAACAACCGGTTTGTTTCATCTCTTTTTTTAACAAAATACAAAAACTTTTCGTTGCTCAAAAGATACCAACTTCACACTACACAGAGAAGTGAAATGAGACAAAAAAATAACAAAATAATTACAAAGGAAAAATAAATGCATCTCAATTCAAATAAATATTCTATAAAGGGAGTACGAAAAAGCTTGTTTCATGTACGAGTTTTAAACTAGTAGTTTGGCGTATTTCAGCTTTGAACTAGTAGTTTGGAGTATTTCTTTGTTTTCGTTCTTTCTTAAAAGAGCCCTCTTCTTATAATACATTTGTCTTGCTAAGTTCTTATATTCGTGCAATTGTCTTTTAACAGGGAACTAAATGAGACAGAGTTCATTTTTTCTCTTTTTTTTTTTTTTAGTAACGAAGGGAATCTCTCTTCTTTTAATAAAATTTTCTTTTTTTCATTTATCAAAATCAACTTTCACTAAGCCAAATGAAAGTCAATAGGGGTAATATAAAAACAAAGACTCAGAACACCAGAGCCAGAGGAGTTAACTTAACAAAATGTAATTCCAATCATTAACAATAAAAAATAACAAAAAAATGCAGAAACAGCCATTAACGGAGACACAGAGAGAGGTAGTGAAGTGAACAGTGATTCAAGCCTGTTCCCACGAAACCTCAGCACTCTTGTGTTCCTCTCAAACCAGATCCCAAAAGAATCGCAAAGAAACCTACCTTCCATATTCCCTTCAACACAAAAAGGGAAAGATATTTTGATTCCATAAAAAATTATTACAATCGTTATGTTCACTGTTTTGCTTCCGTGAGGAACATGATCTCATTATAGAGAAATTTTTCAAAATTGATGTTGAAAAAACAAGGTTAAGAATCTAGTTGACCATGACAACATGAAAACTATTATTCCACAAGCTAATAACATAGTATGTATCACCTATATCCTTGCCTTTCCCTCCATCTAACTCCCATATAATATTGTTGCTTGCGTATTATCATTTTTTTTCTTGGCTTCTTCTAAATGTATTTCTTAACAAAAAATCCAAAGATAGGAAAACACGTGTAGGCAAGCCTCCTAAATTCAGGCTTCTAGTGCTTTTGTTGAAGGCAAGCCAAGGTTTTCCTTGTCACAGGAGTTAAGATGACCCTACCCTGCCAGAACCTTCTCTGAAGTTTGAAAAAGCTAACTAAGAATTATTCTAGTTCCAAGGAATCCAACTACAAGAGAATTAGGAACAAAGAGCTTTCCCCTTTTCACAAGTGAAGAAATTATGATCTATATTGTAGTTCTTTGTTTATTTATATCTTTCTAGCTTTTAGTCCTTTCTTCAAATATCAGTGCTGGAAATGGGTTGTTCCAAGCCAAGTGGAGTTGAAAGTGGACAAGTTCAGCTCTTCAAAATTGTTCAAAAGTTCATTCTAAGGCAGCAGATCCTAGGAGGTTTAATACTGGAACAACTTTTGTATACACCGGCCAAATAGCCCATGGATATTCTGTTTCAGCAACTATGGAGTTGGTGGAAGGTTGGTCGGAGAGTTTTGGTAGGTTGCTCAAGCTTCTGGATGTTTCTTCAGTTACTATATTCGGAAGGTTTCAGCCATTACTTGGATACTCCGTCTAAAGCTCGCCTCAAAGCTTTGTTATGGAGTCCGTTGTCCAAGATTTATTCAACCTTCTCTATTCAGAATATTTGCCTTACTTGGGATGCTTTCATTTCTCCATCTTGAGTCTTCATTGTTCTTTTATGGGTTGTTTTTGTGTTACCTTTATAGTCGTGTGTTGATCTTTTATTGGCTATTCTTATCATTATCTTGTTGTTCTTTTATTGGTTGTTTTTTCGTTTTCTTTATCTTTTGTATCATTGTATTTTGAGCATTAGTCTCTTTTCATTTTTTCAATGAAAAGATTGTTTCCTTTTCAAAAAAAAAAGATAATAAAGACAGCATTCAAAAATGTCATATACCTGGAACATCATAACCAAAAATATCCATAAACGGTGGAAACTATGATAAAGATGAAGAAAAGTCCGGTGCTCAACAAATGAAGTTTTCCCTTGATGACGACTTCTACTAAGCATATTCTGAAAAAGAAAAAGGGAAGGAAAAATTATTCAACATACAAAATGCATACCACAAAGAAAAAATAGAAATACTTCACGTGTCATGGCTAATGCACCATACTAAAGGCATGAAGCAGGATACCACATGGTTTTCTCTAATATATAGTTTCATCAAGAAACTAAACATCAATTTTAGACAAAGTAATTATGCATGTAATTGATAAATAAAACCTCACAGAATGAAGAAAAAAAAAATTTGAAAAGGAAACCCCACTTTTCATTGAAGAAATGAAAAGAGACTAACGCTCAAAGTACAATGGAATAAAGATACAATAAGACCAAAAAAGATAAAGAACCATCATAAAAGAAGAAAACAACAATACTAAGACAGAAAAATAAAAGCTTCCCAATTGAGGCAAATATCTTGAATAGAAAATCCTGAGAAAAGTTTGGATAAAGAACACCAAGACGAAGCTTATTGCAGAAGAATTAAAACTAAAGCATGAACGAGTCAACCAGCAACTTTTGTTAATCACAATCACGATAAATTTATTAATTTAGAATATGATATACATATAATTTGGCTAATAGAAAATGACATTGGCTTGACTAAACACCAAGATTTAGCATATGATATACACCAAGCTGTGTTCAATCTCCCTCTGAAATAGTCTATACTCAAATTCCCCTTAATATAATAGACTTGACTAAACACCAGGATTTAGCAGAATCAGGAAATATAAGGGTCCGTTTGGTTGGTGATCTGAAAAGAGGAATTTGAAAACAAGGGATTCAATGAAAACAGAGTTGTATTTCATGTTTTCAGATATGTGTTTGGTAGCAGATTCAGAAATTGGATCTGAATTTAAATAATGGTTCAGAATGTGTTTGACAATATATTTATAAACGATAAATTATTTGTAGTTATCAACTAAATACTAAGTTGAATATAAAATATTATTAATTAATTTATAAAAATGTTATGTATTATAAATTTATTATTATTATTATTTTACAATATCATATAATTTATAATACATTATATTATACAAATTTTAATTTTACAAAAATAAATTGAGTTTATAATATGAAATACTATATTTATTGAATTTTTTATCTTTTTTAAATTAATTCTGCATTTAAAATTTTGAAATTCAAAATCTGGATACAACGAAAACATAAAAAAGTTGTTTTCAGAATTTTCACTATTTGGATCACAGAATCCGAAAACAGTTTTCAGAAACACGTCTACCAAACGCATATTCACTGAATTCAGTGAATCTGAAAACATAAAACAGGATCCGGATTGCCTACCAAACAGGCCCTAAATTTTTACAATTGCATCAAAATCTAACAAAATGCAACACATGAATGTACTTTAATTTGGTTCGATTTAACAGATTTTCCGGGATTTCCAAATAATAACTAAAATAATAATAATCTGCTACAACTGCATCGACATAGACCTGGCCTAAAAGCTGCAAAAAATCAAATTAGGGCAGAGGGCGAGGGTAAGCAAGCCCAAAACTAGCCCACTCAAACGACCTATGGTTTGATGTTTCTCTCAGGTTGGTATGGTACTACATTGTATAAGAACACAGAAACCACCTAAAAAATTGCACATCGTATTTCAAGGATCATTTAGGTTCAAGCAAGTAATATAGGTTCAAAATCCTGAAAAGCATCTGCTAAATCAGACTTTTCACTACCAAATGTTTAAGGGAAAGCAATAATTTCATGTATGGAATTATACAAAAGAGAACTTTATATTGGCCAACTCAAACCAATCAGTACCACAAATAGTTTATAAATAACGCAGTATAAATGAGTATAAAAAAATGGAAGATATGTTTTGACAAAATTAAACACAGTATGTAGACAACCTTTGACTTTGGTGTTGGCTTTTGAAAAAATGATTTTCCTTTATGCCATGGCCAACTGAGTTCGAAGCATCGAAGGGACCTGATAACAAAATGAACAAAATCGTCAAAACTTCTTCAGCATGAATTGTTCATTACAATCAAACATACAGCACTTTGCAACTAACCAGAAGTACTCGTTAAAATCATCATAGTTTCTCCATGCAGAATGCGGTGCCCGTCCATTATTATTGTTTGCAGCTTCCTGACCATTTAATAATCAGGACTTGTCAAGTTGGCCAGTTCAAGACAGCAGACTAAATACTACAGGAACATACTTTCGATGGAAAATTCAATCCAATACCTAGTTTGAATTTTTTTAATAAAAAAATGAACTTTCATTGAGAAAAAATGAAAGAATACACTAGAACTAGAGCATAACTCATAAGGGCATATAAAAAATAAGTTTGCCAAAAAAAAACACCCACAAACAGGGTTGGTTGATCAGTTAAGGGTTATTTATAAACTGGTCTTCGGTATGAATAGTGCAGAATCAGTATCTCCCTATTTGTGTAATCGTTTAGGACTTCATATTTTTATTATTCATCAGTGTTGTATTATTTTGTTATATATATATATTAGTATTAAAATTTGACTCTATGTTGAAAGACTAATATTTGAATCTTGTTTATCTTTTATATATTTTTCTTACTTAAAATCTCTATTGAATTTCTCTCAGGGTTTAGTCTTTAGTGACTAGGAATTTCCCGCATTTGTAACCCACATAACTTAACAAGAGAAGAAAATTAAAACAGGGTTGGTTGATCAATTAAGGGTTATTAATAAACTGGTCTTCAGTATGAATAGTGCAGAATCAGTATCTCCCTATTTGTGTAATCGTTTAGGACTTCATATTTTTATTATTCATCAGTGTTGTATTATTTTGATATATATATTTATATATATATATATATATTAGTATTAAAATTTGACACTATGTTGAAAGACTAATATTTGAATCTTGTTTATCTTTTATATATTTTTCTTACTTAAAATCTCCATTGAATTTCTCTCAGGGTTTAGTCTTTAGTGACTAGGAATTTCCCGCATTTGTAACCCACATAACTCAACAAGAGAAGAAAATTTGGCTGGGATTTGAGGAGAATCCACCGAAGAAACTACTCCCTTGAAATTATTGACACCATGAATGTTAACTCCAAATAGATTTTTGAAAGCTTCAGCAAATGGATCGTCTTCAACTCGATCAACCAACAAAAATTCTGGAATATGAAAGATTAACTCCACACGGCTCATACTAACATCCGATTCCCCATCAGAATCAAAACATGAACGATTCTTCTTAGGAGAAGGGACTTGTTACACCTTTGGTGAATAGTATGTTTAAACCAAGAAGAGAAACTTGCGATTGACTAAAATTCATGGAAGGGTATAAAGTCTCTTGCGTCTTAGAATACTTCGTGGGAGACTCCAATTGATTTGTGGATTTGAGTCAAAAGACGAACACGAGATTCCTCAACAGAACCTAAATTAGACTCTGAATGATCAATGATGGAGGAAAACACTTTACTTCTAGAATAGTGCAGAGGGAAGGCTTTTATTAAACTTGGCTTCGATTGCAAAGAAGACACCATAGAACCCCCATAAGAACCAAGGAAATTAACTTCTACATGCCCATCCAAAGAAATGCTTTTTAACAAATCAGGACCATTTGAATTAAGATTCTTATCATACATCAAAAGGACCTTTGAATCACCAGTAGCCATCACCAAATCATCTTCATTTGGTAAAAAGAGACTTTCATCTTCCATGACCTGATTAACACTCTTTAAATCCACTGAATTAGTAAAATCTAGAGAGGATAAATTTCCAGCATTCATACGACACTTACTTGAAAGATCAAGAGATACTATATCACAAAAATGGAGAGAAAATTTTTTTATATTCTCACCTTTGACATCAATCTCAGCTGGAATGATGCCACAAATGTTTTCCTCAACTTCAATTATTGCTACTGAACAATCAATAAAGTTAAGGGTTTGAGAGGAAATACTAATCAATCCACCAAAATGTTGCCTAATAGCTTTAAATCGTTTCCAATAAATCAAAGGTAAATTCTTTATAAAGATCCATCCTCCATAACTTTTGATTAATTCTGGGTGAAAATGTTTTTCATCGGACCAACGCTCAAGGCCACCAACAAGACATCACTTTCCATCAAAATTCAAATCAGAAAAACTCTCATCAATCTTGATCAACGTTTTGTCATCCATAAAAGGATTAATTGAAATTCTAGTCTGAAAATGATTTTCTAAAGCGATTTGAACATCTTTCCAAGAGTAATGAGCAAACAACCTAGAAACCACCAAAACGGAATTGAAATTCAAATCCAATACTTCTCTCTCTTTCCTTGCCCAAAAGGACGAAATCTCAGAGGATTTCACCACATTTTCCTGAGTCGTATCAACTTTCCCAATCCGAGCAGAGAAATCGAACTCGAAATACTCTAGTTCTCCATATTTAAGGAGAAAATCTTTTACCATTTCCCAAAAAACAATCCAGCCTTTCTTCTCAAAACTAGCAGGAACATGAACATTCTTCCTTCCTCCATAAAAAGGCCAAACGACATTCCAAATTCCAACCCTTGGAAGATCTAAATTTAGACAGACGAATGGTCCCAAAATCTTCCCTAAATTTCTTGTTAAAAAATGAGTAATAAGAGGGATAAAGAAAGGTGAATTTTTTTTATCTTTATTCATACCTTCCATAAAACACTCATCTTTTTCCCCCATAGACGAAAGTAAATATTCTGGATACAACAACTCATCTCTTCCAGCACTTCCATAGAACCATATACCAAAACACAACAACAAACCAAAGGGATCCACGAAACCAAAATCCAAAGAGACCCACAAATAACGAGCAACAGCCAAACAAACGGCGAACAGATCGAACTGGATGGCGAAACGACCGGCTAACAATGGCGGAAAAACGACAGATGAATGGCGGCGAATTGATCGAACGGACAGCAGATGAATGGCGGCGAGCTGACAGACAGAGCAGGTCGCAGGTCGAAGAATCGTGGGTCGTGGGTCGACGAATCGCGGCTGGAGGCTGATTTAAAAACGTGGGTCGCGAGTCGATGAATGGTGGCTAGAGGTGTGAGTCGCAGGTCGAAGAAATTGGATAACGATGACGAGGAGAGCGACACAAGCTAACAACGAGAGGGATGGCGCGCCACGACGGCAACTATGACGGAAGATAACGACAGCTGGAGGCTAGGGTTTGGGTGAGAGAGAAGGGAGGCCAGGGTTTATTTTCAAGCTTTTATTTACCAGCTAGAATAGATTTTACTACGTCAAAAGATTGTAACACATTAAATTTTGCTCGATGTGCCTCTAGTGCTCATGCAAGAAAGATATTTAGCAAACATAAACTATGCAACGTGACTCTGAAAAATGGTCTTGGCAATATGTCAAAATTAAAAACAAAAAGGAATCAATGAAATGACAAGAATATGATTTAACAAGAAACGAAAAACTGAAATCCTACTCTTCTCTTAGAAACTTTACAACAGACAATAAAAAGATAAAAGGACATACCGCAGCCAGAACCTCGTAAAGAGGACAAATAACTTGGTCAAGGAAAGAAACACCATCTTTAGACACACAACTCTTGGCTGGCTGTGCAATCTGCGGTCTTGACATCTCATGAGGCCTCAATATCTCATCCATTTCTCTGACCATCTACATAAAAAGTTAAGGTGCAAGGTAAGACAATGAAGATCAGGGGAAAAGATAAAAATTACAAACTAAAAATAGATACAAATCTTCAAGGAAGCACAGACAATCTGTTTCGGACGCATGTCTTGGACGTGGATGTGTCCGACACATGAAAAATAGTATGCTAAACATTTTTATTCTTTTTAAAATTTTGAACATGTTGGTGAGGCATTTGAACACGAGGCACATGGACACATCAACCTAAAACAAAATTGATAAGAAGAGACATTCGTCCCAACCCATTACTTATCTCACAACTCTCGAACAAGCACATTTTGTAGAAAATCAAGCTGAAATTTACAGAGTTTATTCTAAGATTCTTTGCTTGTATATGCTTAAAATTGTTTCCTTGTATGTATTCATAGTTGTATTTTCTCTTTTCCATATAGATTTAGGGTGTGTTTGGTTCAACCACTAAAATTGACTTATTAAAAAATGAGATTGAGAAATAAACCATTTTGAGAGAAAAACTTGAAAGCAAATTTTGATAAAGAGTTTTGAAGTATATAATAACTTGTGTATAAAAACATTCATAGGAAATGTAGCCAAAATATGAATGTTTAAATTCTAAACAATTTCTATACAAAATGTTTTTCAAAAAATGCATTCTTGAAAAACATTTAAAGTCAATGGTATTCCAAAAGGCCTTTAGATTGATTACAAAATTTTAGCATATTTGATTGGGACTTGAGAGTCTCCTTGTGTAAATCCAATTCTTCTTCACTCAATGAACGTTGAGAAAAATATTATTTTCATACATAGCTCCACATTTCATTTTTGCATTTAAATTTACATGTTCTACCTTTTACACACAAAATTGAGAACGGAGTGAACGGTAGTGGACACTTTTAAAGTTTGAGACCCGTTAAACTCTTGGGTTCTTTGATATATTATACATGAAACTTCCAGATGGGGATTCTCTCATCCATGTGTTTTCTGAATGCTCCTTTCCAAGACTTTGTTGGTTCAAGTCGTTTTCAATTTTCAACGTTCAAAAGGGTGTTCTCCATTTTTTTTAAAGACAACCTTCTTCAAGTACTTATTGGCCCTTTTTTGAATTCAAAGGCCAGTCTATTATGGTTCAATGCACTGAAGGTTTTACTTTCCAAATTATGGATGGGAAGAAAACAAAGAATTTTTCATAGAAAAAATCTTTCTCGGATTGATCATTATGATTCAATTATTCTCAAGACCTTCTCTTGGTGTTCTCTATCAAAGAGTTTTGCTAGTTTTAGGATATCTGCCTCAACTGGAAGGCCTTTATATAGCCTTTGTTTATCATTCATTTATTTATGTTTACTGCTTTCTTTTTGTTTCACTTCCTTGTGGAGTTTTAGCATTAGTCTCTTTTCATTTTATCAATGAAAAGTTTCATTTCTTGAAAAAAAAAAAGTATAACACATTTCAAATGCCCCTCCCCCAAATGTTGTCCCCTCTCTCCTCCCATCCTTCCTGTTTTTAGCCCCCATCCGTCAAGTTCTTCATCTTCCAGCTAATCTTCGGTAGTATTCTCCAGCATTTCTCCTAGTATCTTCAAGCCCGCCTTCATTCGTCGAAGCAGTGGTAGTTTTTTACAGTGCTTTTTCCATGGAAGTCACTAGTTGTTGCATCCAAAGCAGGTATTTTTGTATTTGGAAGGAAGGAAATACATATTTTGTTGAAGATGCGTGCAAGAAACAGTTGATTTCTTTGTCCATCTCCTGTTTATAATGGTTTGAAAATGTTCTAGTTGAGGTATTACAAAATCCTGTTTCTTCTTTCTTTCATCAAAAAAGTAAGGAAGACTTTGGAGTCATTAGATTGAGTAAGTTCTTTTCAATCAATGGATGGTTCTTAGCGCGGTATGGCCTTCCACGGGTGGGAGAAGGTTTATTCAAGTTCCAACGGGTTTGAATATGAAAGGATGGTATGTATTTTGGAAAATGATTAGGGATTTTATCCACAAAATTCACCCTTCGCAAATCAGCAAATTCCGCCATTGTTGAGTAATTTGACGAGTCATTCGGTTCCAGATAAAATTTCCAAATGTCATGTTTCTCCTAATTCTTATGTTGAAGTTGTTACGCGTGGTGTTTTGATGAAGAAATCATTCTCCTTGGAAAATTCAGTTAGAAATGATAAGTTTGTTAATAAGGAAGCTTACTGGGTTCAAAAGAACTAGGATGTGCTGAAAATAGATTTGGAAAGCTCTTTTGTTGTTTCTAGATTGATGGCCCATGATTCTTGGAAGGAGGTTAAGCTTGTCCTTGAGGATTTCTTCAAATCTTCAGTCTTGATCAATCCTTTTATGGATGATAAAGCTTTGATTCAGGTGGCTGATTGTAGTTTGGATCCATCTGTGAATGGTAAGTGGAAACTATTCGAGAACCTTCATTTGAAATTGGAATTTTGGTCCTCTGATTTTCATTCCCAGCCAAAATTTATAATAAGTTATGGAGGATGGATTGCAATAAAAAGATTACCTTTGGATTTGTGGCATGGGACTCCTTTGAAGCTATTGGAAAAAACCTTGGTGGGTTGGTTAGTATTTCTTCCAAGACTCTCAATATATTGGACTGTTCGAAAGCTTTTATTGAAGTAGAAAAAAAAATTTGTGGATTTATCCCGACTGATATTCATGTTAAGATTGGCAATAAGTGTGAGTTCTCTTTAAGATTTGGGGATATTAAGGCACTAGATGATAGAAATTAGAATTTTGATTCAAGTAGAAAGTTATCTGTTGATGACTTTTCAAATTCCTTAGACATTATTAGGATCAGGCAAGTTGTTTTGGATGATAATTTGATTTTGGACAATGAAGAGGAAAGAATGAATGAAGTGCCTTCTTGATCTCGGTCTCAGGGAAAAATTAATGAGGTGTTGGGTTCTCCAAAGGGTGCTTTGTTGCATGAAGAGGGCATTAATAACATTGGTTGTATGGGCTTTAATGATAGCACTCAAGAGATGGATCCTATTCTCTCTCCTTTTAATGTTATTAATGATAATATTTCCACCAGCCCTAAGGAATTCCAGCAGCCACTGTCTATTGATTATTCTCTCCTAAAAATATTAATGCTAGCATTGGAAAAGTGGGTAATCAGCCAGCAGCTTCCGAAAGTGTTATTAATAGCATTGAAAATGAGTGTATCCAGCAGGCAGCTTTAAAGACTTACTCTCGGAAAAAGGGGTCTCGGTTATTGGTTGAAAAGGCCAATATTAATGCTGATCATTTGGAATCTGAATGTACTAATATGATTATTTCAAATAAGGCATTGGGATCCTCAAAAAACAGTGGTGAAAATAGTCTTTCAAAGTCCAAGGCATTTATTGAATCGTCTGTGCAATTTCCAGGGGTGAAAAATCAATTTGTCAAAGGAATTGTTTGTTCTTCCAGCTCTAAAGTTCATTCTTCTATAGATTCTGATGATGAGTCTTCGGTTAGTGTGAGTAGTGATGATTCTGAGTCTTTGATTGCTGAAGAAGATTGTGTTGGACTCCTCCAAAATGATCAAATTGATGAGTCTTTGTCTTTTTTTTTCCAGGGGAGGATGTTGGTTTTGGCAATCAAATTCAAGATACCTTGTTGTCTCCTTCTCAAATCCCTAATGAGTTCTCTTTACTAGTGGAAACTTGTGGACTTCAATTGTGCAAGATTTCATCTCCATCACCGAAAGTCTTAGCTTGATTACTTTTCATCGGTTATGAAGATTATCTCGTGGAATACATGGGGTCTTGGTGACAAATCTAAAAGGGTGTCATTGAAAAAATTCCTTCAGAATATTTGTCTTTGGTCTTGATTCAGGAAACCAAACAGTCGAAAATTGATTTAAAATTCATTAAATCTTTATGGAGTTCAAAGGAAATTGGATGGACTTTTGTGGAAGCTTATGGGAAATCAGGAGGTCTTCTTATTATGTGGGATGAGAGCAAATTATCAGTGCTGGAATTCTTAAAGGGTGGTTATACTCTTTCAACTAAATGTCTTACTCTTTGTATAAAAGTTTGTTGGGTCACCAATGTTTATGGTCCGAATGACTACAAGGAAAGGAGATTCTTATGGCCTGAATTGCGTTCCCTCTCTTACTATTGCACGGATCCATGGTGTATTGGTGGGATCTTTAATATTACTCGATGGGTTCATGAGAGATCTCCTATGGGAAGACAAACTAAAGGCTTATTTAAAGACTTATTCTTGGAAAAAAGGGTCTCGAAATCCAGCTGTCTCAGGTTTTTTGAATCTCCTTCTAAGAAGGTTAATTGAATATTAAAGGATGATGTCCAACAGGCTTCAGGATTTTCAAATATCAGTGTTGGAAATAGGTTGTTCCAGGCCAAGTGGAGTTGTAAGTGGACAAGTTCAGCTCTTTAGAATTGTTCAAAAGTTCATTCTAAGGCAGCAGATCCTAGGAGGTTTAATACTGGAACAACTTTTGTATTCACCGGCCAAATAGCCCATGGATATTCTGTTTCAGCAACTATGGAGTCGGTGGAAGGTTGGTCGGAGAGTTTTGGTAGGTTGCTCAAGCTTCTGGATGTTTCTTCAGTTACTATATTTGGAAAGTTTCAGCCATTTCTTGGATACTCTGTCTGAAGCTCGCCTCAAAGCTTTGTTATGGAGTCCGTTGTTCAAAATTTACTCAAACTTCTCTATTCAGAATATTTGCCTTACTTGGGATGTTTTCATTTCTCCATCTTGAGTCTTCATTGTTCTTTTATGGGTTGTTTTTGTTTTACCATTATAGCTGTGTGTTGATCTTTTATTGGCTATTCTTATCATTATCTTGTTGTTCTTGTATTGGTTGTTTTTTCGTTTCCTTTATCTTTTGTATCATTGTATTTTGAGCATTAGTCTCTTTTCATTTTTTCAATGAAAAGATTGTTTCCTTTTCAAAAAAAAAAAAAGTATAACACAAAAATGGAAGTTAAAAAGACCCTTTAAAAAATTTGTAAAGTTTAAAAACCTATTAGACACTAATGAAAGTTTAGAAACTAAACTTGTAATTTAACAAAAACTTTATTATTAGAAAGAAAAAGGCCTAGAGGAAAACAACATAGTAAATGCTATGATTAATTTCATTTTTTCTTCGTGAGCCTTCTTATAGTTCTATTCGGATTCTTGTAACCTTTTCTTTGGCTCTCTGCATTTTTGTTCTTTAGTAGCGTCTGCATTATTTTGCTTTCTCTATTTCTCTATAGTCTACTCTTTGTAAACTGAAACTTTTATTACTTTGTATTTCTCACTCATTATTATTGTCTCCTCAAAAAAATAAAAATAAAAAAAGAGAGAGAGAATATAATTATTAGGAGTGTTAAAAAAACCAGAGAACTCAAAAACCCAATCAACCCATCTGAAATTGCATGGGTCTGATCGGATTATAAGCTTGTTTAGGTTGGGTTTGATTCAAATAAATTGATTTTCTTTTGTTATAGGAAACATAAACATTTCATGATATGGTGAAATGGTTAACAAAATGAAAGATCCTATCAAAAGTAATTACAAGAAGCTATTCCAATGAGTAATGAGGGTAGATAAACTATAATTCCAAAAAGTTGGAGACAGTTTACTCCACGTAACAGAAAAAGAAAAGTAGTAGATTCAAGGATATTGTCAGAGTTTTGGAGCTTATTCTTGACGATTCGAGCATTCTTTTCCTTCCAAGTGGTCCACAAGAAGGACCGAGCAAAGTTGGTCCAAAGAGTCTTCTTCTCCTTTCTTAAAAGGGTGGCCCAAGAAAATACGAGAGAGGAAGGAGAAAATGTCTCAAGGAAGTCCGGAAGACCAACCAAAAACAGCAAAGATTAATCCAAAAAGCATTAGCATATGAGCATGTGTTGAAAAATCCATCCTTTTCCAAATTCCAACTCCATAGATCGGCATGTTCAATAAGGGTGATGGATGACAACACATTGGATAAATGAGCTCATTTTTCAATTTCTTCATCGACTTCACGATAACAAATTCCATGTTCTGTTTTCAATGCTATGTTTCTCCAATTTTTTTTTTCGTTTGATAAGAAACAATTTCATTGATCATGGAATTAACAAAAGAAAAAAAAAACAGAGAGAAAAGCACCAATGGCAAAGGAGTTCCAATAAAAATCACCAATTGGTCAAAAGAGAAGAAAAACTATAAGAGGGAAAAAGAGAACTCAATTTACACCAAGGTACAAAGAACAGTAAAAACAGATTCCAAATTTCCATAAAATTCCAAAATTTTGTTTCCGTAAGGGATCCAAATCTCCTTTTGTTTCCTCCCAGATTTATAATCAACGTACCAATCATAAATAACTGATTCCAAATTTCTGATATGAAGCCCTTGTATTATCCGAAATTTCTTTGCTAGATAATAAATCTGAGTTGGGTCCTCTTTCTGGGAAAGAGTTTGCTGCCCGGTCTCTGGTCAAAGGTGCAATCTTTTAAAAGGCGCGCCCAGGCGCGCGCCTAGGCGCAAGGCACAATGAGGAAGGCGCGCGCCTTAGGCGCCTCTGGAGCTTCACATTTTTATACATGTTTTAAAGTTTTTTAAGCCAAAATACTTGTAATGAAGCTAATTGTAAATTTAGCTTCTGGGGCGTTGGAGTGTCAGAAGGCATATTCAAGGCATATATTTTTTGTGGAGTATTGACATCATCATACTTGGTCGTTTGGAGTGTCAGAAGGCATATTAACAATACTAAACTCACTGTTTTTTGTGGAGTATTGACATTTGACTCTATGTTGGAAGAGTAATATTTGAACCTTATTTATCTTTTATCTATTTTTCTTGGTTAATAACTTCATTACTTGCCATGAAAATGTTTTATATACATGTATATATTTTTGTAAGTTTTTTTTCTATATAGTGCGCCTTAGAGAAAAAAGCCTGCGCTTTTTTGTGCGCCTTGTGTCACGATCATGCTTGTCCAAGGCGTGTTGCCCATGGCCGCATGCCCATGACAACTCATTCCCCTCATGCTTTCATTATATGTATTTCCTTTGTATCGCTTGTTTATTTTTCCTTGCATTTCTCAAGTGTATGACTCCTCGTGATTTTCATGTTTAAGTCTGCCAAGGCTAAAATGCTTAATAATATACTATAGGGGGGTACGACTAGTTGTCAAACCTTCCTACCCGAGAGTTGTATGCTATCAAGCTGTTGTTGTGCCTTTGCTTACTTGATAGTTTGTGCAACCAATAATCTTTCAAAATGCTTTCAAACGTTTTCCAAAGCTTTTTCTCTAACCCCGTTTTCTAAAACCGTTTTCCAAGAACGGGGGTGGAGGTTGCAGATAGGTCTGTTGTGCCATCGGCGATCTGAGATCGAATTGGCTGACATACTCGTGGGCGAGAGTAAGTGCCGCACAATCACTTGCATGTTTCAAAGAGTGCGATTGTGACACCTTGTGCCTAGGCCCCAGGAGGTCATTGTGCCTTAGTGCGCCTTGAGCCTTTTAAAACACTGCAAAGGTGACGTACATGATCTTTACTCAAAGGAAAGATTTTGATACAGAATGTAGGCTACAATGGCTTAATGGCTTAAGGTTGTGGATGATAATACCAGCTTTTTTCATCGTTCTTGGCTGCAAGGAAAAGGAAGTTATTGATCTCTGAATTATGCTCAATTAAAGGAGTGCTCATATTTTCATATCAAGATATTGAAGCTGAAATTTTATCGTTTTCCACCTCATTGAACAGCGATCTGCAGGCATCTCAAAGCGAATTTTTCATGACCTCCTACTCCATTATCAGAATTTTGTTTGGGTTGTAATCAACAGATCTTCCATAGCAAATCTTTCTCATGGTCCAACCAATTCCCTAGTGGAGTTTGTATCATTTGACCATTAGTCTCTTTTCATTTCATCAATGAAAAGTTTCGCTTCTCGTCAAAAAAAAAATTTACACCAAGGTACAGCAAGGAAAATAGAACTATCAAAAAAGATCTCTAGTGACTAAAATCTTATCTTGAGGATCGTCATTGATGAGAATAGAGAAATTAGCTGAAAAATACAACCTCTAATCCACTTTTTCCATAAAGAGCCAAAACATTTGGCTTCCTCGAAAAACCAATTCACCTCGTCAAAGGCCTTTTCAATATCTAATTTGGTAAGATAAATCTTTTGCTTTCTTCTTTTCCACTTATCCACAAGCTCGTTCTTATCCACAAGCTCGTTACCAACAAGAGAAGCATCAAGTCAATAAGGGTCATAGAAAAAATAAAGGGCTTAGAGGGAATGGATTCAATCCATGATGGCCACCTACTGAGGATTTAATATCCTATGAGTTTCCTTGGCAACCAAATGTAGTAGGGTCAGGCGGTTGTCTCATGAGATTAGTCGAAGTGTGCGAATGTTGGCCCAGACACTCACAGATATCAAAAAAAAAAAAAAAAAGCATCAAGAAATTGTTTACCGGTGAAAGAAAGAGGAGTTGATATCTTTTAACCATTTTGTGTTGCATTTTTGCCTCCAAAGAGTCTCTTCCTTGGCAACACGAGAAAGAAGTTGCTCCAACAAACAATTCCTTTAGATTTTGTAGATTGGATGGACATCCCCAAATTCCATCTAAATAATGCATCTTACACCTTTTCTGATGTAAGAAAGTGATTAATCCGAGTGAGAATAAGGTAATCTCTAAATCAAACCAAGTGAACAGTCCAGGGATATTCGTGAAAGATGTATTTTCAATGAAGGAGTTAAAAGAGTTTCATGCTTCTCGTAATACAACCCCTATTTTTTCTCTCAAAAGTCCACCTAGTGACATTAAAATGACCCCAAACAGCCCGCACCTTTGGCGACTTCTAAAACCGCAAAAGAGGGGTCATTCCACATAATAATGATGGCTCCCAAAAAAACCGACGGCCTCTAGAGCCAACTAACCAATATGATAGGAACTCCAAAGGGACTTGATGATAAGCCTACCCACCAAGGCCAATTTAGATTCTTGAAGAATAACAATGGTTAAAATATCATTTTGGTCCTTGTACTTCGAGTTTTACTCCATTTTCATCCTTGTACTTTCAATAAATCTTAAAATTAGACACTACAATTAGTTTATTGTAAAATTTTCCAAAAAATATGTAAGCTCTATTAGTTTTCACTTTAACCAATTTGGATAAAATCAACTCCAAAAGACTAATTTTAACATTTACGGGAAGTACCACGGACTAAAATTGGACACTTGAAAGTTTAGAGACTTAAATGGAATGAAACCCTAACTACAGGACATAAATGGTATTTAAACCAATAACAATAGTCGGATTCTTTTTCGAACAAGAAAACAAAATTTTTCATTGAAATAATAATTGGATTACGTTTCTACATCTCTCCAATTGATGCTTCTCTTTTTATGGATAGGGCAAAAAGAGAGGGGAACTCGATTTGGAGGGGTGTTCCCCCAATCAAGTATTTTGAAGGATGAATGTCGACGAGTGTTGACAAGACGGAGGGAGAGAAAGAGAGAGAAGCAACTTGAAAACCGTGCTAGTAGAAGTACTATCTTTATAGATTAGCTTTTTTCTATTTCTTTTTGACAAATAACCAAGCTTTCATTTTGAATAAATGAATGAATACAAAAGGCTTTAAAAAAATTCCAAACAAAAAGAACCAAGCTATAAGAAAAAAAAAAAAGGGCTCCAATCAGACCTAAAGGATAATTACAAAAAGTCTTAAACACTGAAGCCTAAAGTGATACGTAGAAACTAACAGGAGACCACATATCATCCAGAGGCCTTGCCACCCCTCTAATATTTCATTGCTCCTCTCACTCTAAAGGCCTCGAAAAATCCCACAAACGCTGGATAGCTAAAAACAACTGCCTTTCATGAATATTTCATTGTTCCTCTCACTCTAAAGGCCTCGAAAAATCCCACAAACGCTGGATAGCTAAAAACAACGGCCTTTCATGAGAGGGTGGATGGAGGAGTTCCTCTATCATAAAGCTAGATCCTTTAGACCAAGCCAGACAAAAACTAAATGCCTCGAAGAAACATCTTGAAATCGAAAAAATATAATCACAGCTCCATAGAAGATGACCAAATTGTTCAGTTCCACTCCTACATAAATATAACACTGCAGCTCTATCATGCAACTTTTTCCTAACTTCCTCAAAACTTGATTAAAGGTATTAACTCTTTCAAGGACATGCCAGACAAAAGATTCATCCTTCATAGGACTTTTCACCTTTCACGGCAAGAAAAGGATAGTACAACTAGAAGGGGAGGGATTCACCAAACACTAGACAAAGGAACTACAAGAAAACCCTTTGGACAACTAGAACCCCAAAGACACATATCCCCCTCCCTGGACTAATAGAAAAGTCCCTAATCAAAGATAAGAGGGCCACAATATTGTTTCCCTATCAAACAAAGCACAGCTGAAACCAAAAGAGAGAGGATGTGCACACAAAACTAAGAAAGCCTATGGCCACCAAATACTTTTATTGGTCAGAACCCCAGAACATGATTATCAATTATGAAAGAAGCCTTAGCAAGAAAATAAATACTGAACACGATTCTCTTTCAAGCCTAAGTTGGACCAACTACATGATCAAAAAAGAAAAGGTGAATATAATCCAATATAATTACAAATGAAGTTCACAGTGACGTACATGGTGAAATATGTAGCATAAACATTCTGGAAGAAATCTGACGTTGGATGCTTCACCCCATATAAGGAAGTATAAGGAAATAAACAATAGCTTCTTTTCCTTGCTAACAGCAGCCAAGCTGCAAAACAATAGAACACTTTTAATAATTATAGTCCATTAAATACATCTTTCTTCTAGGAGGAATCAAATTCAGAAGTTCATTGTTGAAAATAAAAATATAAAATGAAACTAAACTCAATACAATAAGTTGCAAAGACCAAACCTGCTCCAAACCGGTTGAATGCATAAATATTCACACCATTTTATGTAGTTTTCCAAAGACTTCTTAAACACACCCTCCACAGCAGCTTCATCTAATTTCTGTAGCAACACAGAAAAAATAACGTAAAATGAGAGCTCTAGAATACATGTACATTTCATATTTAAAACATAAAGTACAATAACATTACAAAAAAAAATAAAGAAAATACATTGGAATGATACATCATAATTCCTACAGGAAATAAATTCACTTGAACATTTATACATTTATAATTCACAGGAAATAAATTTATGGAAGATATTAGTTTGAGCACAAAGCATGGCTGCTTGTGGATCTGGGCGGTGAATAGTGATTTTTTTGGAAAATTTTGGTCAGAAAGAAGGGAGAGATTTGAAAGATTGTTTGATATAGAGCCTCTCTTTTTAATAAATTCTTTGATAGCTAAGGATAGGAAAAAATAAATAAATTCTTTTCTAATCAGTGCCAAATGGAAGAATATTTTGCAATATAGATCTTTTATGTTCCATCTCAAAAGAGCAAAAGATAAAAAATGCCTATGCATACTCATTACATTTAAAAGCACTGAAGGCGTACAAGTATACAAACAATTGGTTTACATTTCGTGTCAAAATTTACTTAACTCCTCAAATGGCATCATGTTGAATGATATAAATTCTTCCCCAAAAATTATTCAAAAAGGCATAGTAATTTTTCATTATATTAGTGAAAAGCCACAAAGTAAGACAATCCTACTCTTAAAAAACCGTATCAAATCAAAGACCTCCAATCTCCAAAATCCAAAACATACATGCCTCCCAACAAAAAAGGGTTATAAAACGTTCCCCAATTGCATGAGATATCCCTAAAACAAAAATTACAAAGACGATGCTCTGTATTTAGCTACATCAACTTTCCTTTCCTTCTTGTTAAATTTTTCTTCAAACAATCTATGATTTCTTTCTAAAATAGTTGCACATTTTTCAGAATCAATTTTATTTTGCTTTAAGCATGACTCCACAAAGAAGTTTTACAATGTTCCGCTTGATTATATATCCTTCTTTTTAGAGAGAAACATAATGATTTCATTGATAATTGAAATGATCATAGGGATAAAACTCTGAACCATTATGAGCAACTTACAAAAAGGACCTCCAATTAAGAGTCAAAGAAGCAAGACTATAATCCTTAAAAGGATATAAACATTTACACCAATAAAGAGCATTAAAAATAGCTAAATCCAAAAAGTCTTCAAAGGAGGATTATGTACCGTTGAAAATCCTTCCATTTCTTTCACACCATAAAGACCAAAAGAAGGAACGATTAAAGGCTAGCCAAAGAGTTTCTGCATTTCCTTTGAAAGGATGCCCCAAAAAAACTACAGATGGTATAGTCTGTATAGATCAAGGCATAATAATATTCCGTTCAAAGCCATTCAAGATAAAGTTCCAATACTTCTGGGCAAAAGCACAGGAGCCAAATAAATGACATTGAATTTCCACATTGGCTTCACACATAATGCACCCAGAGGGAGAGATAGCATTATATGGCATTCTTCTTTGGCAACGTTCTGTCGTCGTATTAATACCACCATGACTAAGCTCCCAAAGAAAAATCTTTATTTTTCTAGGATATATGTCTTTTCATATAGCTGTAAAGAAAGGTAGGCTAGCATGGTCTTGTGGCTTCACCAAAAAAATGCATCATAGAACGTACTGTGTAGCTTTTAAATGGATCTAAGTCCATTGTCATGTATCATTCATCCTCTTTAGAACAAAAGCTTCTAAGATATGGGGAAGAAAGGCTCAATCATCGATCTTCGAGTCTTTAAGACACCTTCTTAGACCCAAGTACCCATCATTATTTTTTTAATTCCATAAATCACCCACCATTGCTTGAACATTATTAGAAAACCTATAAATCAGTGAAAATCTTGTAGCAACGTCTAGATCAGTAGCTCAAACACCAGGCCAAAAAGAAATATGATTACCATTACCCAAAATTCTTCGAACTTGTGGCTTTACCAGATTGTTCAACCTTGAGATCTCCCTCCATGGAGCTTTGAAAGATCGTGAGTCAGCACACAGGCCAATTGGGATAAGCAACTAGATGGTAATATTTTGCTTTAATAACCTGCTGCCAAAGTGGTCCTTCCTCACATAAATATCTCCAAATCCATTTAGATAAAAGAGATTTGTTTCTCTGCTTGATATTTCCAATGCCCAAACCTCCCAAAACAATTGGCATTTGAGTTTTGACTCAGCTTACATTGTGTAATCCACCATTGCTTCTTGCACCTCCCCAAAGAAAATCCCCCAGGATTTTTTCAAAAGATTTTACAGTTTGAACTGGCATTCTGAATAAGGATAGAAAATATATAGGCATGTTGGAGAGAGTTGACTAAATAAGGATAGAAGATATATAGGCATATTTAAGCTGTCATTTAAGGGCAAAAATTTTTTCTCTTTTTAGCAAAATGGGTGTGGCGGTTTGGCAAAGAGGTTTCTGCTATGTGGCGCATAGTGGTGAAAAGCAAGTATGGAGAAAGTTTTTTCAGGGACCCAATCGTGGCTAAGAATTGGAGAAATCAGCACAGTCCTGGGAGAGAGATAGTGAAAACCGTTGGTTTTGTTTCCAGTAATTTCTTTTTTAAGCTAGAAAAGGAGATAAGGCGCTCTTTTGGGAAGATAGATGGATTACAAATCAGTCACTCAAATGTTTGTACCTCAGCATCTTCAGGATCTCAATGGCAAAAAAAATTATCATTGATGACATGTAGAAAGATAATACTTGGGACCTCTATTTTCGGAGGATCTTGTTTGACAGGGAGATAGAGGAGTGGGAAAGCCTAGCTTCGGTACTTCAGAGCCATAATCCTTCTCAAAGGGAAGACATGCTAATGTGGAAGTTGGACAAACCAGGGTTGTTCTCGATTAAGTCGGCTTTGGAGGCTATTCAATCTAATAAAAGAATTTTGGAGGCAGATGTTTGTGACCAGATATCGGAAGGAAACACTTCCAAAAAGGTGAAAATTTTCTTATGGTCGATGGCTCACAAAAGCATTAACACAATGGATAGAATCCCAAGGAGGTTCCCTAGTATGATCTTATCCCCTAGTTGGTGTTTTATGTGCGGTAAAAGTGAAGAATCCCTCACCCTCCTGTTCATTCATTGTGATTTTGCGGGTAATGTTTGGAATGCCTTCAATAGTGTGTTCAGTTGGCAAGGCTGCAAGCCGAATTGTATGAAGTTTTGGTTGGCCGAAATCCAACCAAGTTTGTTTTGGCTTCTTATGGAGGAAGAAAGAATGTTCATGTTCCTACTAGTTTTGATAACAAAGGTTGGATTGTTTTTTGGGAAATGGTAAGAGATTTTCTCCATAAATATGGAGAACCAGAGTATTCCGAGTTGGGTTTCTCTGCTCAGATTGGGAAAGTTGATACGACTCAAGAAGATGTGGTGAAATCCTCTCAGATTTCTTCCTTTTGGGTAAGGAAAGAGAGAAAAGTGATGGATTTGAATTTCAATTCCATTTTGGTGGTTTCTAGGCTGTTTGCCCATTACTCTTGAAAAGATGTTCAAATCTCTTTAGAAAATCATTTTCATACTAGAATTTCAATTAATCCTTTTGTGAATGACAGAGTTGATCATGAAACCATGAGGATCTTTTTTATTGGAATTTTGATGGAAAGTGGTGTTTTATTGGTGGCCTTCATCTGAAAATGGAGCATTGGTTCGATGAAAAGCATTCTCACCGGAATTAATCAAGAGTTATGGAGGATGGATCTCTATAAAGAATTTACCTTTGATTTATTGGAAACGACCATGTTTTGAAGCTATTGAGCAGCATTTTGGTGGATTGATTAGTATTTCCTCTCAAACCCTTAACTTTATTGATTGTTCAATTGAAGTTGAGGAAAACATTTGTGGCTTCATTCCAACTGAGATTGATGCCAAAGGTGAGAATATCATAAATTTTTCTCTATGTTTTGGTGATATAGCATCTCTTGATCTTTCAAGTAAGTGTCGTATGAATCCTGGAAATTTATCCCCTCTAGATTTTACTAATTCAGTGGATTTAAAGAGGGTTAATCAGGTCATGGAAGATGAAAGTCTCTTTTTACCAAATTAAGATAATTTGGTGATGGCTACTAAGGATTCAAAGGTCCCTTCGATGTATGATAAGAATCTTAATTCAAATGGTCCTGATTTGTTAAAACGCATTTCTTTGGATGGGCATGCAGAAGTTAATTCCCTTGGTTCTAATGGGGTTCTATGGCGTCTCCTTTGCAATCAAAGCCAAGTTTAATAAAAGTCTTCCCTCTACATTATTCTAGAAGAAAAGTGTTTTCCTCCATCATTGATCATACAGAGTCTAACTTAGATTCTGTTGAGGAATCTTGTGTTCGTCTTTTGACTCAATCCACAAATCAATTGGAGTCTCCCACAAAAGGTTCTAAGATGCAAGAGACTTTATACCCTACCATGAACATTAGTCAATCGAAAGTTTCTCTTCCTGATTCAAACATACTATTCACCAAAGGTGTAACAAATATCTCTTCTCCAAAGAAGAACCCTTCTTGCTTTGATTCTGATGGAGAATCGGATGTTAGTATGAGCAATGTGGAGTCAGTTTTTCATATTCCGAAATTTGAGTTGGTTGATCAAGTTGAATACGATTCACTCGCTGAAGCTTTTGAAAATCTATTTGAAGTTAACGTTCAAGGTGTCGATAAGTTCAAGGGAGTAGTTTCTCTGGTGGTTTCTCCTCAACAACCAAATTTTCTTCTCTCATTGAGTTATGTGGGTTACAGATGCGGGAAATTCCTATTTTGCCTATGGCAGTTAAAGCTCTTTAATGTTTTTCTCATTAGCTCAATTTTTTAATTTCTCTCAAGGTTTAGTCTTTTTAAGTTGGACTCTTGTCAAATTTCATTGGTGCAGTTTTTATTGGTGGTGGAGTTTTTTACAAAAATCCTCCTCTTCCTTGCTCTCTTTTCAATTGGTCTCTTCAGCCGCTTGGTGGTTTTAATCTCTCTGATTTTGATCAATTTGTTGTTGGTTTTTTGTTGGTTTTTCAATTGTAGTTGTCCTTCTTTAGTCTTTTTTTGGTGGTTCTCTTAGTTCTCTGGTGGTCTTCTTTTCTAGTTTTTCTTTTTCTTTGGTATATATCTTCTTCTTTCCTTCGTGGTGTTTATAATTTTGAGCATTAGTCTCTTTTCATTCAATCAATGAAAAACTTTGTTTCTTGTTTCAAAAAAAAGGACAAAGTTAGAGTGCTATGGAAGAATCTTGCCAAAGCGACATCATGGCATCTTTGGAAGGATAGGAACTCGAAGGTCTTATCAGATAAGAAATCCTTTTTATCCCTTTTTGTGACCCTATACAGTTTACGGTCTCCACTTGGAGTGTCTTACATAAAGCCTTTCGCAATTACACAATAAACACCATAAACTTAAATTGGAAGATCTTTTTGTGTGGATATCTTATCACTTGGTCCCTTAGGTTGCCCTTAGGTTGTTTTGAGGGTAGATAAGAAGGGCTAGATAATGTTGTGTACCAGAGAAAAGTAGTAGAAATCTCCTCCCAAAATCTGTTGGCAAATTTGCAGGAAAAAATTAAATGGCTTTGTGTTACACGGGTTGTTTTACACATAGTATAGCATAGAGAAGATAGAGTCGCAAGGTAAACGACACTGCAGTCTGTCAAATGTGTTGATGGCATTGTGGCAATGTTCCCAAAAGAAAATTTGAATTTTCTTTGGATAAAAATCCAACGTGAAGGGGATGAATTGTTGTTGTCATCTTGTTGTCTAGGTCAAGCAGAAGAGATTTTGAGGAGAAAGAGCCCTTTTTGTTAAATTTCCACATCCATTAATCCTTGGAAAGAATTAGATGAACACCATTCAAGAGATCTATAAGCCTAACCCAATCTGCAATTTCATCTTCTGTGAGGTTGCTCCCTCAAATTCAAATTCCACCCACCGTGCCAATTGTTCCATGAGCCTTGTATGGAGATTTCTTTACGTAAATTGAGGGAGTCTAGCCAAAAGGATGTAATAATTCCATTCTCCACTTTATGTTTCACTCTCTCATGAATGAGATTTAATTGCTTCATAATAGATCGCCATGGCCCCTTCAAATAAGCTGGAAAGTTGTCATTTGGTCATGAATCTAGAGAAGGTTTCCCATATCTAGCATCAATCACATGCCACCATAAAGCATCCCCTTCGTAGTAGTATCTCCATATCCATTTGGTTAATAAAGCTATGTTCTGTTCCATCAATCCTTGCAACCCGATGCCCCCATGAGAGGTGGATCTAGAGATAATACCCATCTAACAAGATGTGATCCAGATTGGGAGGAGCACCCTTTACAGAGGAAATTTCTATATAATCTTTTCGTGGTTAGTACCACCTTCGATGGGATCTTGAAGAGAGATAAACAATAAGTGGAAAGATACGATAGTGTGGCTGGTAAGAGAGTACGGCGACCCCATGGAATATGTGTGAGTGATTCCATGAATGGAGCCTTCTTTCAATTTTTTCAACAATAGGGACCCAAAAGGCGAAGTTCTAGGCTTACCAAACAAAGGAAGCCCAAGGTAGACATTCGGCCATTGTCGTTGCCTACAATCAGAAACAAGACACCAAAAGCCTCGTAAGGAAGTTGTCCTTGTCTACAATCAAATTTGTTTGTTATGTATTCAACCTCCTCATGGACAGTGTTAATCCCAATAATCTCTGATTTTTCATGATTAATATTAAAGCCTTTTCAAATGAGTCAACAAGGCCAAAATGATAATCAAGCTCCAAGGTATCCAAGGTTGAAAAAAGAATGGTATCATCTGCAATGAAGATGGTGTACAATGTTTCCCATGGGAAATTGTTGTAGTTGCCATCCATTTTCAATTTTTTGCTTACCTTGGACATGAGGTTGCAATAACTCTCCATCCTCAGCACTGGAGCTATCCCATTCAAACTGTTTGAGTCCTATAATTTGTTCTTCACGTCATCTGAATAGTGGGGGAGTGGTTCTTGGTAAATGGTAATTCTTGGATTATCAATCTTGTTTCTGGGTCCTTTCTTGACCCTTGGGCTGGATATTCTTGCCCCTGTTGCTGATTTCCATCATTCCTTCTTTCTTCTCGGATCGTTGGACGTTGAAATTGGGTGGTTAATTGATCTAGTTGCTGCATTGTGCTCATGATCTGATGCATTCCATGCATACTATTCTTCATCCCTTCCATATTATCTTCAATGGACAGCACACACCGAGTGACTGATCGAGGGGTAGAACAAAGCGTGGATTGGAGGTTTCATCACTATTTTGAGCGATGTCTTCACCAGTCAGAGTGGGATTCTTTTTCCCGGCCATCAAGCCCTTTCCACAAGGATGCTCTATACCAAAAACTTATGTAATCGATTTGTTTAGAGAATTTGATTTAAGATGTGTATAACCTTACAACCAAAGCTATTTCTCTTATTAATAAGAGAACAAATAACTACCCCTTTTAACAACCAGCCCAATTGCTAAAAGAAATAAAACATAGCCAACTATTAATATTTGAACTAACAATGTAAACCTCAGACCTTAGATAAAACAGCCAACTAAGTTTTTAAAATACAAAACGGAACATTCACGAAGATTACACCCAGAACATTCGCAAAGGTTACACCACATCCATAACCATGAACGATCTTCACAAGTCAAATATTCTTCGTATTGAAAGTTTAGTTTTATATCACAAAAGAAAAGCGAATGATGAAAGCAACAATTCAAGACGTGGGAAGTTTTTATTTCTCATCAAAGGACCTCACTCACCAAGCTTTTGCACTGACGAACGAAAAGAAAACCACAAATTAGATATCAAGTACCCAATAAACATAATATATAATTAGCCAACAACTGCAACATCAACGATTTTAGGATAAGAAATGAACTTCCACAAAATGATCTCAAGGTACAAAAAGCAAGGGACCTTGGCCTGAACCACCAACTAGAGCCAAATTACAAGAAGCAACTCCAATGGCTAATGATTAAATGTAAACTAACCAATCCATCAATGTTCAATAATAGAATATAGCACATACTGGTTCAGTTTCTTCAAGGATACGAAGGCGAGATTGTTCGTTGGCAAGTAGGTGCACTACATGTTCACGCTGATTGGAAACATTGTCTTTCTAAAAGCCATCAAATTTCAATGTTAGATAATTAAATTAAAAATCTAAAATAAATAACCAACTCATCAAATTTCAATGTTTGACAAATAAGATTAAAAAGTTAAAAGAAACTATGGTTATCAATAATGACCAATAGACTAAAAGAAGCTAAATAAACTACTCCATTCCAATAGCAAAGATGTAAAAGTAACTAAATAAACTCTTCTGCAATCACCATTATATTTGCAATTGTAAACAAAAGTAGATTCCATGGTGAAAAACAAAAATAAACATAACTTGTTGACAGAATGGAAGTCGAGCTTACAATAAAAGTGATCCTTTTTTCTACCGGTTTTTTTTTTTTTTTGGGGGGGGGGGGGGAGAAAACTCACATTAGAAGTTCAAAAAGAACTACAATTAATGAGGTATAACTACAGAAAAACCTAGAAAGCCAAATCTAAGTTGAGCTTTGGAATTTAGCCATTATATTTTATATGAAACCAACTATAATTAAATGAAAGTACAAAGAGTGGGACCAACAAAAGAAACGGAGCTTAACAGAGAAAAAGGGAAAATAAAACAGAGAAAAAAACAAAAAGAAAAAAGAAAATTACAAGAGATCGCTCTAATTTTTAAGAATAAGTAATCAAGAAGGGGTTTTCTCCAATTTCTTTGAAGACAAAGTTTCAAGTACTTATTGGTCCTTCTTTCAATTCAAAGGCCAATATATTATGGATGGAATGAAATCAAAGAATTTTTCATAGCAAAAATCTTTCCTAGATTGGTCGTTATGATTCAATTATTCTCAAGACCTTCTCTTGGTGTTCTCTCAAAGAGTTTGGCTGGTTTTTTTGCTTCAGGATATCTGCCTCAACTAGAATGTCTTTATATATCCTTTGTAGTTCCTCATGACCATTCGTTCGTTTGTGTTTCTGCTTTCCTTTCCGCATGGAGTTTGTATCTTTGAGCATGCCTCTTTTCATTTTGTTATGATTCCATTATGCTCAAGATCTTCTCTTGGTGTTCTATATCAAAGAGTTTTGCTGGTTTTTTGCTTCAGGATATTTGCCCCAACTAGAATACCTTTATATACCCTTTGTAGTTTCTCATGATCATTCGTTTGTTTATGTTTACTGCTTTCTTTTTGTTTTACTCCCTCGCGAAGTTTGTATCTTTGAGGATTAGCCTTTTTCATTTCATTAATTAAAAGTTTTTTTTTTGTTCAAAAAAAAAGTAATCAAAAAGGTGATTTTTGAGTGTGATAGGAACAAGTCCTCCAATCCTGACCCTTTTTCTTCGGTCAATTTTCAAGACAATTGGGAGTGTATTTTCAGGAAGATCTTGATCAGCTTTTTGCACAGTTCTACGAAACGGGTATCCTGAATAGTTTCCTAAATGAAAATTTTGTTTGCCTCATCTTCAAAAAGGAAAGGCGAACAAGGTTAAGGACTTCAAACTCATCAGCCTTCTACAAAATCATTGTGAAGTTGTTGGCTAACAGATTGAAAAAGGTTGTGGAGGCAGGGAGGCAAATTCTAAATCAGACTTTCATCACTAACGAGGCTATCGAGGATTATAGAGGGAGAAAACATGAGGGATCATTGTTTAAGATTGATTTTGAGAAGGTCTATAATCATTGATCATGTGGACGGGAACTTTGTCGATAAGGTCTTCAAAAAGAAAGACTTTGGATACATATCAAAATCTTGGATCTAGAGTTGCATTAGATCGATTAAGTATTCTGTTCTAACTAATGGAAGGCTCAAGAGTAGGATCCAAGCTTCGAGAGGCCTTAGATAGGGTAACCCAATATCCCCTTTCCTCTTATTGCTTGTGGTGGATATTTTCAATAAGATGGTCTCCAAAGGTGTAGAAGGTGGATATTTTCAATAAGATGGTCTCCAAAGGTGTAGAAGGGTAATATTATCAAAGGCTTTGAAGTAAGGAAGGACGACAAAGTGTCCCTATCTCACCTCCATTTCGCCAATGATAACATCTTCTTATGTTCTGGATTCTTCATTTTGAACTATATTTTACCGTTCTTTGAGACCATGTCAGGACTTAAAATCAATATTAGTAAATGTAAATTTTGGGTTTGATCTGTGACCACATGAAAGTGAGTAGATGGGTTGTGTTGGTAGGTTGTGAGGTTGGATCTTTTCCTTCGTCCTAGTTAGGTCTCCCCTTGATCATAATCAGAGAAATTTTCCTTTTTGGCACATGTGGTGGACAAGTGAGAAAAAGAGGGTTTGTGGAAGAGAAACTTTTTCTCTAAATGGAGTAGATTGACTCTCATTTGTTTGGTGTTGGGCGGGATCTCTAATTATTTCCTCTCTTTTTTTTAACAAGAAATGAAGTTTTTCATTGATAAAACAAAGACTAATGCTCAAGGATACAAACTCTACAAGGAAGTGAATAAAGAACCAAGAACCTGTCCGATAAAAAATGAACAATAAAGCAACCCAAAAAACAAGGAACTGAAAGGAAACTCCCACAAGAAAAAACTAAAGAGCAAGCAAATGCAAAGGAAAAACCGTTAGACCCCTGATTACTAATTACTATGAAAGGAGGGGTTAGAAGGGAATTCCATCGACAAGTTAGTTAGAAAACGCACACACTCGGAGGAGGAACCACGATTGCAGGTGGAATTGAAGGAAAAAGTACAGAAGGGATGTTTGTTTATTGCTTTTTGCTGAATATATTCAACTATTGAGTCTGAGTATTGTGTGAAGAAAAGGAGAGTTTCCAACCCTTCAAATTGGCTGTGAGAGATTGTAAGGGGTTTCCTTACAAAAACTTGCAACAAAAGAGCCCTAGAAGCCAAAAATAACTCATAAGGTTAGCACGATCAATACCTGCATCTCTTATACCACCACACAAAGCAAACTAAAACCAACTAGAGAACAAGCTTTATTTCCTCTCCCTTTTTAGAGCTTCGTGTTCTATGTGCAAGAGTATGTGCAAGAGTTTAGAGAAGCTTATGAGGGAATTTTTGTGGGAGGGGGTTGATGAGGAGTGAGATGCGCATCTTGTAAGTTGGGAGGTGGTGGAAAAGTCACCTTGGAGGATTAGAGTCAGGGAATAGGCTAGCAATAAGAGCTTGTTGCCTAAATGATTTTGGCGGTTTTCCCGTAAGTCTAGCATTTTTGGCATAGGATTATAGTGAGTATTGAAGGAAATTATTTTAGCTTTATCTCTGTTGTTATTGAATTAGAGAATATCATAGGGAGTGAATTTTTCCAATGCAAATAGTTGTCCCATTCCTTGCTCTGTTGATGGTTGTTAGTGGTTGGCGTTTGTGGATGTGTCTTCTTTGTGGCAGCTATCAGACTCTATGATGAAGAAGGTCCTTGCCTAATGGCAATGGGTTCTAGATACTACATGTACTCGGTGGATATAAGGCATGGGTTCAACCTTTCTGGGTTGCAAGTTCAATCTTGGGATGGGCCGATGTCAAAGGCCTGGTTTAGGAGGCAAGTGCTTGAGGGCAAATAATGTTCAAATTTTTGGCAGACAGGACAATGATAGCCCTAAAGGACAGGTGGACCTGGAGCATTTTCAAATTGCAAGCCTAATTCAGAAGTAAGAGGCGAGGAACAAATATTCTGTTGAAAGGTAAATGAAGTATACGAACCAAAGCCCAGATAGTTTGAAGTCAAATCCAGGGAATTAGTCTGTGTAGCTCCATTGTAAGTATAAGTAGCCTGAAGATTCAGTGGGTCTTTGATATTGATGCAATTCGGATCTCCCTCCAATTATTATATGGGCTGGTTATCTCCACGTGGTCATGCTGTCAAAGCTTTAATTCCAGAACTATGGTTTGAGAGAATCCAAAGGATTTTTGAAGTCAAGTCTGAAGCTTGGATGGAAGAATTCGATAAAGCATCTCATTGTGTTCTCTTCCTGATTTGTTTGATAATTATTCAATGCTTATATTTGTATGAATTGGGACATGTTCATTTTTCATCACTAGGTTTTAAGCACAAATCAACTCATGTTGTCCTTTTACTTTCACTCCCCTCGGGGTTTATTTCTTTTGAATATTTTTGTATCTTTTCATTATTTCAATGAGAAGTTTGTTTCTTCTTCAAAAAAAAAATGTTGAGTGCACTGAAAGTTGCATGAGTTTTGTTTCAACAAAGCAATTGGTGAGAGTACAAAAGCCCCTGATTTGAGCCTATTTCCTTATGTCTGTTCAAGCTTTTTACCATTGTTTTCTTTACTTTGCCATTTTTAAGCTTCTGTTGCCCTTAAAACTTGATAGCATTTAGTTAATGAAAATTTTGACACTGGGTACACTTGCACGTGTGTTGTGAGCTTCTATTGCATATTTAAGCATCACTTTACAAGGCAACAGAAAGTAACCAAAATGAACTTCAAAAAATTGAAAAACAAAGTTTAAGAGCAATACTATGAGGCAAAAATACAAAAGTAAGTGATATTTCAAAGAATGAGCTCAAAGAAGAATCTCATGTTACAACATTTAAGTATAAAACAGATGAATTAGTACCTAAGAAGCACGGACACTTTAGTTTGGCTAGCATGTCCATGTCCGACACGTGTCGGACACTCCGACACTTGTTGGATACTTGTTAGCATAATTGATATGTGGCAAACACTAGTTGTTCAAACAAATATCATTGAATGAACAACTAACAAAAGACTTCGAGAGAGTATGCCATAAGGAAGCCTATCTTTTCTCTACTTTATAATACTATCTTTTTTTCTTTAATAACAGAAACTATTTTGAAACCCGATTCCGATCAGAACCTTAGAAAACAAAAAATAAAAAAGGTTAACATTTTATGTTATTTTAGAACCCTGTAACACAAGAGGTGAAGGGGGAAAACTAGAACTACGTGTTGACAGTCAAATTCATTATAAATAGTGGACTGGATAGAAATCCAAACCTGAAACCCAAAAACAAAGTGTAGAAAGTCAAGCATATCAGGACTCCTGGTCTCCGGAATAGAAAATTCTGCAGGCAACTTTGGAAGGCCGCTAAAATACTTTAAAGCTGACACTGCTGCTTGCACCTAACCATAAAGTTAGGTTTCAAGGTAAACAACAGAAGAAACGGGTAAAAATTTCTCATCATTCCAAACAAGAAAATTGTAATCTAGAAGACCTCAGCTAAGGACCCAATAACATTTGTCATAGAAGGAGCATCTAATGGAATAATATTATATGCAATTAGGTCCTCTGTCATTGCAGCATCCAATTCCATTAGTCTTTTCATCTGCAAGAAAAGTCAATCATATAAGAGGAGATGCAAAACACAGAATTTATTTTTTCAAACCAAGACAACAAATGACTTCATCACAGAAAAATGTTAAGCCAATTCCACATTGTTCAAAAGCCCTTTTCTTCTTTTTTTTTTTTTTTTTGTTTAAAGAAGTCGAGCTTTCTTTGACAAAAATGAGAAAATGTACAAAGGCATACAAAAAAACAAGCCACAAAAAGGAGCCACAACACTAGCTACAAGAATGGATCCCATTCCAAAAAAAATGAGACCAAGTTGGTAATTACAAAAAGCCCTATTATCGGACATCCATAAAGAAGAACTAAACCTAACCAACCCCCAAAGCTCCTCCCAAGATAATTCAACCCCTCTAAAGATCCTATTGTTCCTCTCAAACTAAATTCCCCAAAAAATAGAAAAAAAGTTTGCCACAGAGCTCTTCCTATATCACAAAAAGGAGGCTTCAAGAGCACCTCCTCAATTATAGAACAGCAAGCCCTGTTGCAAGCCAAAACAATTCCAAAAGTCCTAAAAACCCGAGTCCAAATGAAGAAAGTGAACCAGCAATTCCACAGTAAATGGTCAAGGTTGATGTAGGAACCTTCGTTTTTCTTCTTGTTAATCTTCTCTGCCGATTGTGGTTAAGCTTTAACTATTTACTTTCTCATACCCAAACTTTCTAACCGACCGTTAGTTGGTTTAGTTAGTCAGTTCGTCTTTTGGTTAGTTGGTTAGCTTGTATAAATTGGATGATTGAACCTTGTAAAAGGATGGATGAATTCTTAATAAAATCTTGAATACATCAAAGGTTCTCCTCTTGCTATGAACAAACACCATTGCAAACGCAACATAAAAGAATAATGTCTTTAGAGATGGTCTTGAGTGTTCACTCACTCAAAGAATTTCTCTTTCTTAGCAATCTTAACCTTCCAAGTAGAGAAGAACACAGAGGCACCCTGGAAGGGAGGAGAGGAGCAAAAGAAATGGAAAAACGAACTACAAGAGAAACACTAGACTAGATTGGGACCCAAAACTGGGAGTCTCTTCCCCATGACAGATCACCCAATTTCAAATGATAGAAAGGACGCCAACAACCTCTAACACCGCTTGATCAATGAGGAATGCCAAAAACACAGGGAAATCAACGAGGAATTTTCAAATGAAAGCAAAACAGAGGTTACAGAATGCATCCTCTCATTTGAGTCTGACAAGGGATAAAAATGCAAAAATAGAGCATGAAGGGCAATGTCAAAAGCCCTATTTCTGGTCGATGCATCTAAAAAATGAACAGCCCATGTCAAATACCTTTCCTAAGCAAATTTAAAGCATCAAACCTTTAGTTTTTCCTTATTTTTCAGTCATCCACTACTTCACTATCAATTAGAATAACATCCATCATTAATTTGTTAACAAGTGCAATTGGTTGGCTAGATCTACGACACCAAAGAACCCTTTGATTCTTTCATTAACAATCTTTTTACCAACAATTTTTTCAATATTTGCGAGTCTATGGGCCAAATTGTGCACCACCTTGACTATTCTCCTGAGGAAATCAATTGACACTATTGCATCCGGTTTACAAGGCAACTCGTACGATATTAAATCCTAGGTACGAGTCACCATGCTTGAACACATTCTCCCTAAACCCTTTCTTATTTACATTGGCCCTTATTGACCACAAAGTCAATCAAAGATGGTTTTTTTACTAAAACTTAATTGGTGCTAAGAATATGGGTTTTTTTTTCAAACATGAATATGGGTCGGTCAGAGAGTTTTAAATACTGAATTGGTGATAAGAATATGGTTTTCTTTTTCCAACATGAATATGGATTGGTTGAAGAGACTTTTTCTAAGGTCAAGGATAGGGAGGTGGTTTTTTTTAAAATAAGAAACTAAACTTTTCATTGATGAAATGAAAAGAGACTAATGCTCAAGGATAGGGAGGTGGTTTAGTATTGTATGGTGAGAGTACGAGCCCTATCCAACAACATTTATTTCAACGGAATTCAATATGGTCAAAGGATGTGAACAAATACTTTTTTTTATAAGAAACATCAAAGGAATATATATTAATCACAAAAGATGACAGCCTAAGGCCGGGGTGGAGATTACCCCGCCAAACAAACACAAAACTATCTCAAAAGGGCTTGTCAATCGCTAATAATCATGAGCAAGCTATAATTACAAAAAAAACTTTCTGTAAGAAGAAATCCACCAAGAGGCCGTATTTTGTACAGAATTACAAAAAGAGTCAAAAGAAGACGATTTGTCACCAAAGGTTCTAGCGTTTCTTTCCTTCCATAAAAGCCAAATGGAAGCTCTAAACGCACAGCCCGCTATCACCTTGACCTTCTTTCTCAAATTCCAAGCTTGCAACCCTTCTTCGAGCCCGTCATCCACCTTATTTGGCAAACAGAGAGAAAGCCCCAACAAACCAGCAATGAAGTTCCAAGTCTTGGAGGCAAAGTCACAATGTAACAAAATGTGGTTGATGTCCTCACTTTCTTTTAAACAAAGTCTGCACCCTAAGGGAGAAAGAGCCCAGTTTTTCATCTTTCTTTGCATTTTATCATCCGTGTTCAAGCTTCTATAAGCCACGCTCCAAAGGAAGATTTTTACTTTCTTAGGAGACTTTGGTTTCCAAATCTTGCCCGCAAGAGACAGATTGATCTTAGGGGACTTTCCAACCAATCTACTAAATAGAGATTTATTAGAAAAAAGCCCCGAGCCTTCCAACTTCCAAGTAATTCTGTCCATCTCATTTCCCATACGAATATTGTCTAACTTGCCAATGAGGGCCACCCAACTGCTCAGCTCACGATCAAAAAGCCCTCGTCGAAGGCCAAATACTCAACCACACTCTTCCAGAGAATGCACTAGTGTAGCCCCACCCGAAGAATGAATACCTCAAAACGCAATCTAGGGTATTCACCATCCCAAGAAAATTCCATCAAACAAAGAATTTGATCTTCTTTGGAATTTTAACCTCCCACAACAAGAAGAAAGAGGCACCCAACAGGAAAAAGGAATGCATAGCAGGCGGAGAAAACAGCCACAAGAGAACTCTCCAAAAGGATCAAGAGCCCAGGAACGAAAATCTCAACTCCAAGGACAATATTAAAAAAAAAAACCATGGTAAAGAATAGGAGTACCACAGCCACAATCATTTTTCTATTGGACAAAAAATGACAAAAAACAAAAGTTACTAAGGAGGAGTTACCCAACAAAGGAAGAACAGAGGCTACAAAGCACAACCTCTTAGACAAAGGGGGAAACCTCAAACAAAAAGGGAGATCACCCAGCCACATGTCATCCCAAAAATAAGTTTTGGAACCATTGCCCACAAAACATTTCACGAACTAGGAAAAGAAGGGGACCACATTCAAGATCGCTCTCTAGGGGTATCTAGAAACACCTTTTGAACCTTAACACGACACCCACTCAAAAGAATAAGGATCATACTTACTCACAGAGAGTCGGATTCCAAGTAGAAACACCATAGCCATTAAGCCAAATGGGCTTCCATTACGTTGCCTCAAGTTCCCAATGTCTAGGCCCTCCAAGATCCAACGATATGCATACAACTTCCCAACTAACTAAAGCAAGTTCCACTTTAGCTCAACATAAGTAGAGTTTTCTTTTTGGAAGCTTTGGTTAGTGAGAAACAACTGCATCTTTAATGACACCCTCAAGCCTTTTGAATCTTTTTAAGCTCAACTCCTACTTCAGTTTTGTATGAGTGTGTAAATGTAATCCTTATTTTTCCAATTGTAGTCTAAAAAACTTATTTTGGCCAAATGGATCCTTTTGGCTTCAGGTATCTCCCCCTCTCTTTTGTACCTTCATGAAATGCTTATTTCTTTTCTTTTTCTTTAAATAAAATTTAAAAGAAAATATAGGTTCAACTTGATTTCAGTAGCTTATAAGAGAAAATTTACAAAATAATGGTCCTTAAAAGACTTACACCAATCATTTCTATTTATGTATAAATACCACAAGATAATTGTAAGGCCAACCTCTTCAGGGATTGCATCACTGAGTTGCTCCAGTACCATTGCTAATACTTTTAGGGTTGCAAAGACTTTTTTCCGCTTTAACGTTTTTCGCTCCAACCTTAAAATGAAATGAAAACAAAATTAGTACTGATACAAAATGATAAACTACTGATAAGCATATATAAAGGTCATAAGTAACGTGTGAGCCAAGATCAATGTACACAAAATAAACCAAAAAAAAAAAATTGGGGGCTCTTCAGATGTATTTTCTAAAATTTGTTTTTTATAGACATATCTGTATTTCTTTTTCTTTTTCTTCTTTTAAAAAAATGGATAAAAAACAGGTAGCCTTGTATTAAATATCAAACAGAAAACAACCTGAGGATAAGAAATGCTTTTAAATATTAACCAGCCAAGAAGTGACAGGTTGCTTCCCTGCTCTTAAGTTTGAAAATTAGTGTAAAAGGTTTTCCATTGCAACTTTACACTGCAAAGAAAAATCTAAGGTACAAGAAGCAGAAGCTGAAAAGGCGCATTGCAATAATAAGAGGAAACAAAAAGGTTCTGACAAAAGGGATATGCTCTCATTGAGCCTCATAAGTGGTGAATGTTCAAACCACACCCTTAAAACCCCAGAACACAAATAAGAATATATAATGCATGGAAGTTAGCGTCCAGACAACTGAAAACACTAGCCCCGTTGCAAAACTTTTATGGTGATTTACCTCCACATATCATTCCATCACAGAGAGAGAACATTTAACGTCATCAAACCTACTTAATTTCATAAATTGCATAACCCATATGAATAAACTCTTGGAAACTATTAAATTTAGTAGAATTTGTACCTGGAAAACAGCAACAGAAGCAACAATGACATCTGGATTATAATATAAAAATATATATATATTGAATAGGACACCAGAACTTTTCATTGATGTTTGCAAAGTTACAATAAAGAGAATAAAAGTCTCCCTTTCAAACTAATGGGATTTTTTTTTTCTTTGTAAAGGAAACAATAATATATTAATAATAGGGAAGCTACAAAAGATAATAGAAAAGAAGCCTACAAAGAGAAAGTAAAGAGAATAAACAAGAAATAAAACCAACACGAGAATAAGAATGAAGGGACACGGACGATAAAAGGAGAAAAAAGGAAAAAACCCAAGAAGCTACTAAAAGACGAGAAGGATTACTATAAAAATTTAAGAGCCAATGTATCACGAATGTAAAGGTTGTGAGACATATCCAAGAAAACAGGAGTAGCTAATAACAGACATCATGAAGGATGACAAGAGGTAACTACTTTTGTCAATGAACTTACTCTCCAAGATTACCACTGAAAGCACCAGATTCCCTCAATTTCATTTCATCTTCCCGCAGCTTGTCTACATTATTTTTCTCTCGGTATAGTTTGTAGAACTCTTGTAACCGAGTAATGTCCTGGCTTCTATCTATGGTTCCACCCTCCCTCTTGGCTAGCTTTTGCTGAAAAATATCTCTCAAACAACCAAGAATTAGACATGATTAAATAAAACGATGAAAGAAGCAAAATCAGCTCCCAGATAAAAGTCAGAAATACAAAAGCGTAAGAACATAAAGTTTATGTGAAAGAAAAATTATAAGAGGTTGACAAGAAATTAAACCCCCATAAATCAACCTATACTCAAAAGAAATGCATTAGCAAAAAACCTTGGACAAAGTAGCATGAGGAACCCAGAAGATAAAACTTAAAAGGTACATTGTGGGATACCTCATCTCCCTCGCATTTGACATTTTGTTACTATATGTCTTAGTTTCCTATCCTAAAAAGAAAAAAAAAAAAAAAAAAAAAAAAAAGCGGAATCCCCCCACCTCCCAAGTAGATCACAGTCAAAAGGAAGAACTGTTCCCAAAAGCAAGAGTAAACAAATGGCAGACCTAGTGAAGAAATTGTTCCTTTTTCCTTAAGATAGTAAAAGAAACATAACGGAATGAATTTTTAAAATATAATCTAAGGCTTCACTGGACGTATCCAAAAGCTGCACATATCCTTTCCTTCAGAAGTTCCGGAATTTCTTTCAAACCAAGTAGTCTAAAGGAAGTTTCTAATCAAATTCATCCATATGAATTTTGCCTTTCTTTTGTGAGGGTGGGTCACCAGCACAAATTGGAGGTTGATCGTAATGTCTTGGTTGATGGTAGTGGTCCAAACGAGGGCCTGAAGGAGGGCTTCTAAAAAAAAGTGGCAAAACGGCAGTTAACAAAGAGATGTTTCTGGGGTTCACTGTCCATTTTGCAGATGGGGCAAATACTAGGAGAAACAGCAGAGAAAAGGTACCTCTTTGGCAAGTAGTCTTGCCCATGAGGACCTCCCAAAGGAAAATTTTGGTTTTTTGGGGGTAATTGTCCATCCAGATCTTTGGAATCTGACTTGTGGTATTAATTCAGTTCACATGGAGAAAATTAGCTGGGATATCATATGGAATGGTGATAAGTATAAACCGGGTAGTAATCTAGTGAAATGAGAATGGACCTCTCTTCCAATGAGCCACGGTGGCCTAGGGGTAGGTACGGGCTTTGATGCAAAGAAATATTGCCCTGATCACTGAGTGGCTTTGGAGATTTACCCAAGAGAAAGAGACGATGTGGAGAAAGGTTGTAGCTAGAATTTATGGGGTTTCCCCTTTTGGATGGAAGTCTGGAGATTTGAGAAATGGCTAAACTCTACCCTTTGTTCGATCGGTTTACGAAATTCATAGCCAAGGATGGTAAAACTATGAGATTTTGGGAGGATTGCTAGTGTGATAACCAGTCTCTGAAGCTTTATTTTCCAAATCTATTTGTTGTTTCGAGTAGAAAGGAAGCTTCTGTTTTTCAGTGTTGGGATATGGAGAACAACATGTGGAATTTGAGCCTGAGAAGAGGTTTGTTTAACAGAGAATTATCTAGCTGGATTGCCTTGGTGGAGAAGATAAATGATGTCCGACTGATTTCTGAACCAGATATGATCAGATGGCAGCCCAAATCTTCTGGTGTTTACTCTACAAAATCTATGTTCCAAAATCTGGTTGGAACTACCACTAGAATCGGTCCTTCTATTACTAATCTGATTTGGAATCATAAAAGCCCCAAAATGGTGAAGGTGTTCTTGTGGTCCTGGGCCTACCGAAGTCTCAAAACAGATGACAGAGTTCAAAAAAAATTCAAGCATTGGGCCCTCTCTCCTTCAAGTTGCAGATTGTGCTTGAAAGAAGGGGAGGATCTAGACCATATTTTCATTCACTGTGAGTTCGCTTGGAAGGCTTGGAGCTTCATAGCAAGGGTGTTGGGCATCTCCTTTTGTGTCCCCCAAGAGAGTGGATGATTGGCTAACCGAAGGTCTCCATGCTTGGAGCCTTCCAAGAAAAGCCAAAGTAGTGGCCAGTTACGCGTTTAGGGCTATGTTATGGATTTTGTGAAAGGAGAGGAACTCTAGAACTTTTAAAGATAAGTCTTGTAGCTTCAATCTCTTTTGTATTTATGTACAAAACACGACCTCGTGGTGGATTACCTTACATAAAAAATTCTTTTGTGATTACAGTTTGCTCATGATGATTATCAACGATTGGCAGATTCTTTTGAGATTGTGTTTGGGCGGGGGCGATCTCCTCCCCTGACCCTTAGGCTGTATCTTGCCTTTTTGTTTGGAATATACTCCTCTTGATGATTCTTATCAATATATATATATAGTTCACATGCTCCGAGCTAGTATCCTCACAAACTCATTCCCTTATATTGACTTGTCTATGTGTCAAAGAAGCTCAACGATCAAGGAAATTTTATTTCTTCATGGTCCCTTATTCGACAATTTTTAGTCTTTTTGTCTAAAAGTTTTCAACATCACTTGGTCCTTCCTTCCTCAAATAGAGCAACGACTAGATTAGTGACTCAATAGGCATTCCATCAAGAATACAGCTAATATCTTACAGAATTGTGAAACAAAAAACCTTAGCACAGAGTTCTAGTTGGAAAAAAAAATTAATAGGCTCTTCAAATACTGCCCTTGAAGAGAGGATAAAGCTTTGGAACATTCATCATTATGAAGTTGCACTATGGAGTTCCTCTTACTCTTTTGGCATTATGGTTCTTTTTCACCCATGTTGATTGGAAAAACTTATAGTAATTCCCTGGGACTCACCTAGGTTGGTTCTTACCACCCTTAGTATTTTGACCTTTTTCTTGAATGAACCGTTATCAATTCTACCACCATGACATCGACCAACCCACTCGTTACTAAAATAGAATCAAAAAGTATAACAATTTCTTAAATGCCCCAAGAAAGTGAAGGTTTTTCTCTGGTCCGTGGCTTACCGTAGCTTAAATACGGATAACATGTTGCAAAGGAAGTTTAATAGTTGGGTGTTATCTCCATCCAGTTGTAGAATGTGTTTAAAGGACAGCGAAGATATTGATCACATCTTCATCCACTGTGATTTTGCTAGACAAGCCTGGGTGTTCATTGCTAAGCTGCTGGGAATATCCTTTTGTTTGCCCAAGTGTGTGGATGATTGGCTTGTTGAGGGCTTGAACGCATGGAAAATGCATAAGAAGGCTAGAGTTATAGCGGGTTGTGCGTTTAGAGCGACTTTGTGGCTTTTATGGAAGGAGAGGAATGCGATAACCTTCGAAGATAAATCCATCTCATTTGATATTTTTTGTAATCTTGTACAAAATACGGCCTCTTGGTGGGTCTCTTTGCACATAAAGTTTTTTTGTAACTACAGTCTGCTTATGATTATTAGCGATTGGCATGCGCTTTTGAGATAGTTTTGGGAGGGGTGCTCTCAACCCCGGCCCTTAGGTTGATTCTTTTTGTGGCTATATATCATCAGTTTCCGTTTCTTATCAAAAAACAATTTCTTAAATTGAAAACACAATTTTTTTTTGGGATAAGAAACATGGAAAAGGGATATCTTACCACAAAAAAGAGAACAACCTAAGGGTCGGGGTGGAGATCACCCCCTCCCAAAAAATTATCTCAGAAAAACCTACCAATCACTAATAATCATAAGTAGATTGTAATTACAAAAGAACTTTCTGTGTAAGGACACCCACCAAGAGGCCGTACTTTGTACAATATTGCAAAAAATATCAAAAGAGTTAGACTTATCTTCGAAGGTCCTTGCATGCCGCATTCCTTTCATTCCACAAAAGCCACATAGTCGCCCGAAAAGCACAACCAGCAATGACTTTAGCCTTCTTATTCATATTCCAAGCATTCAGGCCCTCATAGAGCCAACCTTCCACTCTTCTAGGCATACAAAAGAAGACACCCCAGCAGCCTAGCAATGAAATCCCAAGCCTATCTAGAAAAACTCACAATGAAGAAAGATGTGATCTATATCCTCACCATCCTTTATGCACAATCTGCATCCTGTAGAAGGCAAAGTCCAGCTTTTAAACTTCCTTTGCAGTTGGTCATTCGTGTTTAAGCTACGATAAGCCATGGACCATAGAAAAACCTTCACCCTTTTGGGGGCCTTTTTGCTTCCAAATCAAACCAGCAGTAGTCAAGCTGATTTTAGACGATTTCCCCACATTTCTACGAAACAAGGAGTTAGCGAATAACAGCCTGATCCTTCTAAGCACCAAATAATTTTGTCAATGTCATATCCCAAATGCACGTCATTCAGCTTCTCAACTAAAGCCACCCTGTTGCTAGTCTCACGATCAAAAAGACCTCCCTGCAATCTGAGGTTCCAAGTTTGAGAGTTAGCGTCCCAGCAATCAAAAATTGATGCATCTTTCTTTTGAGAAATCAGATAAATATCGAGGAAGATTAGGTTTAGAGAGCGAGAGTCACACCAAATGTCTTTCCAAAACCTGATTTTCTTACCACAACAAACCTGGAATCTTGTACATTTGTGAAATTGGGAGAAATTTCTGTCAATATCGGGCCAAAACCTTCTCCCTTTTTTCTTGGGTAAATCTCCATAACCATTTTGTAAGAAGGGCCACATTACGATGAGCTAAAGAACCCACCCCCAAGCCTCCATGATAAGTTGGCAGAGTTGTCCACTCCCATTTAACGAGTTTGTTGCCCGGTTTATAGGAGCCACCACTCCAAACAAAATCTCTAACGATCTTTTCCATCTTCTTAATCACCATCTTTGGAGCTTTAAGCAAAGAAAAGTGATAAAATGGGAGGCTATTGAGGATGGATTGGACCAAGGTAACTCTTCCTCCCTTGGATAAAAGAAAATGCCTCCACACATCCAATTTAGCATTGAATTTGTCCAACAAAGGATCCCAGAAAGCAATCCTGTGATGGTTTCCTCCCAGGGGAAACCCAAGATAATTAGTCGGGAAGTTCTCTACTTTACAGCCCATTTTGTCCGCTCCGTCTTTGACTTTATTCGCATTCATGTTGATACCAATGATCGAGGTTTTGGCAAAGTTCACAGACAAACAAACCCCTTCTAAAATCAGCTTCAAAATCTCCCACCATTTATCCATAATCTCTACCTCATTTGGGCAAAAGATCATGGTATCATCAGCAAACTGGAGTATGGCTACCTCAACTCTGTTTTTACCCACCGAGAGGCCCTTCAAAATATTTCTTTCAATGCAATATTGAATTGATCGGCTCATAGCATCTCCCACAATAGTGAAAAGAAAGGGGGAAAGGGGATCCCCTTGTCTAAGCCCTCTAGAAGCTCGAATCTTCCTCATCGGTCTGTCGTTAATAATAATCGAGAAGTTGGTATTAGAGAGGCATCCCCTAATCCAATTTCTCCAAGTTCTACCGAAGCCTTTGAGAGCAAGGATGGCATCGAGGAACTCCCAACTAACTTTATCATAAGCTTTCTCAAGATCAAGTTTCATCAATAGATCTTCCTTCTTGTTAATTCTATACTCTTCCACTGTCTCGTTAGCCACAAAAATCAGATCTAAGATTTGTCTACCAACAAAAGCAGCTTGACAATCACTAATTGTCTTGGGGAGAACTTTCTTCCATCTTTCAGTAAGGACCTTCACTATGATTTTGTATAAGGAGGTTACCAAGCTAATAGGTCTAAAGTCCCGAACATTGGACGAATTGAAGACACAATTATGAACTAACATCCTCAAAACAATACAAATGTGCATTGAATTTTTCATCAATTCAAAGAGTATAACAGTTACTTGGTGATTAGGACAATCTTAACATAATACAGAAAATTAAAGTCAATTGGCTCAAACTTTTTTATTTTTTTTAACTAGAAACAAACTTTTCATTGAATTGAAAAGAGACTAATGCTCAAAGGATACAAACTCCACAGAGAAAAATGAAGAGTGAAAAAAAATGCCAAAATGTCAAATGGTCCCGTCTACTAATTGAAAGTTTAAAACATGTCAATGAGATGCTCGAATGTTTCTAGGGTGTCTCTTCAATGAAATTCTAGCATGTCCCTTCAATGAAATGCCATAACATTACCATAAAATAAATATAAATAAATAAATAAATAAAAGAGAGAAGCAAGTTAAAAGCATGAGATGCGATCCTGACCTTATCTATATATATGCAAAACCATTTTCTACCATTATTTTTTAGGCTCTTCATTGGTATAAATTGTCTTCACCCTTTCGTAATTACAGTCTTACATCTCTTATAACTCACTGGCAAAGCTCTTTATAATCTCTCTTGTTTGTTCCTTCATCCTTCCAATAGGATCTTCATCTTTTGTAATCTCATTTCATCAATGAACAGTTTCTTATCCCCCATCCCACCCCCCCCCCCCCAAAAAAAGAAGAAAGAACAGGCATACTACACTGCAGATCATAGTTCAGTTTTCATACACGTTAAGAAAAATTAAGACAAAGAACGTACCTTAATGACAGACATCAAACCAGTTTTGAATTGCAAAACACCTCTTCCTTCACTATTAGGATCCAGATTTTGCGCAAGTGAATATGCATGCTCGCACACTGCAGGCAAAACAAAATATAGAATCTTGTATGAAAGGAAACAAAAGAAGTTCCAAATGCTTAGGAATGATCTATCAAATGTATAAAAACAATAACAATATTGTATCAAAGGGAATATAAGGAATTCCAAGTAATTATAAATTATTGATCGAATATTATTTTGCAATTATTATAAATTATAAATGATAAAATTGTCGTTTGCAATCTTTCCTATGGAAGAATTTCAGTTCAGTTGTTGATAACACTCACTGGAAGTGCTGAAATTCATCATTTATCATGATAATTTTACTTCGAATATCTATTTCTCGTGAGAAAAATAATTTACTGATAGACAGAAAATACAGAACTACACGAAAGAAATGTCCAATTAATACACATAGAACTAAGGAATGGTTATAATAAAATAAAAAACAACTTTTTCCTACAATTGATAAATTTTTCTAAAGGTGTCAATGAAGATTCTACTGTTACTCACATTCCTGAGCAAGGGCTATGATTCTTGAACATTCCCAACAATCTGATCCAAAAAGTCTTCAGCAGTTGGAGAGATCTTGGGAGAGGTTTGATCCACTGCTTTGCTACTTATTCTTAATAGTTGAAGCCCTTTCCTTTAGTTTTTTGGTTTTCCTCCACTTGTTTTTGGGCTTCTTTTCCTACATGCCCATCATTGTATATCCATTCATTTGCTCTATGAAAGTGTGGTTTTTTTTAATGAGAAACCGAGCTTTCATTGAGAAAAATGAAAGAATACACGGGCATACAAAAAAAAACCCACAAAAGAAGGAAGTAAACTTTCAAAAGGGCCTCCAATCAAGCAAAATAAGACCTAAAGAATACTTACAAAACAACTTTGTCATCTAAGCCCAAAGAGAAACATAGAATCTAACAAGGGACCAAACATCACCCTCAAGCCTTTCCAACCCTCAAAAAATCTTATTGTTCCTCTCTCCCCCAAGCCTCCACAAGATAACACACACCTCGGCTTGCCATAAAAATTGCCCTTCTCACCGAAAGAAGGATGAGAAGAAACTCCTCAATTATCTCCCTACAATACTTCTGCCTAGTAAGAACAAGGCCGAATACAACAAAGAATCGAGCCCAAACATCATAGGCCACATCACAACTCCCAAGAACATGATCGAGGTCCTCGACATCCCTCCTACAAAGAATGCAACACCAAGGCCTCACCAAAGAAGGCATATTCCTCAACACCCAATCCAAGTGTTAATTCTTTTGTGGAGAACATGCCAAGTAAAAAACTTAACCTTCTTGGGAATTCTCACATTTCACAATGAGGCAAGGACAGACTCCCTTGATAAGGAAAAAGGAAAGAAATTTAGCGGGGAAAGAAAATAGAATCTACAATGAAAAGCCTATATTCAGGCTAGGACTCCAATAACGAACATCCTTTTTTCCTAGAGTACAAAGAAACTCCCCCAACAAAAAAAGAGGTCAACAAACTCCAACGTTTTCCTATCGAACAAAGAGTGTCGGGAAGCCCAACAAGGCGAAGGACAAGGCCCATGAAGAGGTCGAATATTGAAAACTGAATGATTTCTCATCGAGGATAAATGATATAAAGAGGGAACACAAAGTAGAGGGGTCCATATTCCAACGACTTCTCTTCCTAGAAAAAAAGTGTCGCTTTCATCCCCCACAGAACAACGGACAAAGCAAGAAAAAAAAGGGTGCTTTTCCACGGGTTTCTAAAAGTGCCTAGACCTCCACACGAGGCCCACTCAAGAGGGGACGACCCATACTTGCTCACAATGCCAAATGAAAGAAGATTCATGATGAAAACGCCATAGCCATTTTGCTAACAAGGCCTTGTTACAAGCTCTCAAATTACCAATGCCTAAACCTCCAACTTCCACAGACTTCATAACCTCCTCCCACTTGATAAGGTAAGCCTTTTTCCCCTCTTCAACCCCCTCCCAAAGGAAATCCCTCATAAGCTTCTTCAGACACTTACTCACAGACACAAGAATCCTAGAGAGGAACAAGAAGTAGATAGAGATCCCACTTAAAACAGATTGGATAAGAGTAAGATGGCCTCCTATTGAGAAAAAGCTTCTCTTCCAAGACGAAGGCCCCTTACGAATCTTGTCAACAACCAGGTCCCAAAAAGAGAGATCTAGGGTAGGGAGGTCTAAATAAGAGGAGGGAATGAACCAGCAGCACACTTGACCAAGGCAGCCCACCTGCTCAACTTGCCCAAATCACAATTCAACCCCAACAACTAACACTCACCTCGATTGATCTTCAGCTCAGAAAACTGTTCAGATTAAGGAACTACTCCTCACTTCTAGAACAAAAAAAAAAGTATCATCTACAAACAAAAGATGGGACACGAGTAAATTATCCTCCCCAACAATGAAGCCTTCAATCACCTTGTGCTCAACCCCACGCGAAATAATCGTACATAGAACATCCATCACAAGTAAGAACTGAAAGAGCGAAAGAAGATACCGTTTATTTTGTAATTATTTTGTAAGCATTATTTTAGTGGATTGGAGCCCCTTTCTTTAATGAGGTTCCCTTTTGGGAGCATGGTATTTTGTATGTCCTTGTATTCTTTCATTTTTTTTCTCAATGAAAGTTTGGTTTCTTATTTAAAGAAAAAGTGTAAACGTGGGTGGGAAAGTCATGAGCATCTTTTCTTCAACATGACATTGCTCAAGGCCTTTGGGGCAAGCTTTTTCATATTTTTGGTTTGCAATGGTGCCTCCCAAACTCCATTAGCGAGGTTGTCACTCAATTGGGTTGTAGAAACCTGTTTTCTTGAAAGGCTTTTGGTTTTGGGGACAAGTTCTTTCATGGTTACATACATTATGGAGGATTTGGTTCGAGAGAAATCAAAAAATATTCAAAGAAAAATCATGAGTTCGAAGGAGATTTGGGATTTTATTCAACTCTTTCCAACCATCTAGTGATATATTTCAAAGTCTTTTTGTAATTATGCCTTTGTACATATCTGGACCAAATGGGCCTCCTCTTTGTAACCCTTTGGTTTTCAGAGAGATTCTTCATCTCCCCTCTTTTCTATCTTCCTTTATTCAATATATGGTCACAGATTCTTATTGAAAAAAAAATCGGTAATAATGGCGATGTGGCATTCAAAAGCTTTCTATCAAATCCTTCAGTTTGTTTGTGATGTTTTAAGAATTCCTAGATCTTACAAGAAACAAAACTTATCATTTTGAAAAAATCCTTCTCTTTGTTTGTGATGTTTTAAGAATTCCCATTGAACAACATTTTGAAAACTATAACCCCAATTTCTCCTCCTTCCATGATTAAACTAGATGGATTTTATTCTGGTAGGAATTGTGACATGTTGAACTTATGTTTCCCAAAATTTAAAAAAAAAAATACAAAAAGAAATCTTTACAAAGTAATATAAATAAAATTTTGAAAATAAGGAATAACATACATATTCTTGAGACATTGGGATCTTCATCTTGGATTTCATCTGCAGCTCTCAAGATTTCATCGATATCCCTATTGTTTGCAAGTGAAGATGGTACACTCCCAGCAATGCCACTTTCAAGACGTCCATAAGCATCAATGCCAATTCTATCCCTTCTTAAGGCAGCTCGAACTAAGCGTTCCCACAACTCCTCAACTCGGGTCATTCTCTATTGAAGCATAAGAGAGAAATTTTTTTAAGCAAAAAATAATAAAGATCTGCCATTTGGCACAACTTAATGAATCAAATAAAACCATAAAGTAGACAAACAGTTAAGATCAAAATTAATCATGAAAAAATGCAGAGATTGCAGTCAAGAATTTAATCATGGTTCATCTAATTTTGAATGATGAAACAGTATATGGTTATGAACTATATAAGCAGACCTTTTCAATAAGATATGCTATCAGCAAATTAATCATGGTTCATCTACAATTACTTATAACAAACTGAAGCAAGAAATCAAAAACCAATTCTTGCCAAATCATCATAAAAGTAAACCCCAATGCTTAAATGATTAAATTTTGCCCTCATAACTTCAATCTCTTTCTTTTTTCCTTTTGGAACAAAAAACCAGCTTGCATTCAAGTTAGCCAGACTCCAAACATCTCCAAATATAACTACTCCTATAAAGATTTTTCTATTTCTCTCTACCCATATCTAAATTATAATGAATAATGTCACTTGCCAAGGAAAACTCAGCACCTTCTGGCTTCTCCATCATATCTCATAACTTTGCTTGAAGCCAGACAAACATTAGAAGTCTTGATAAACTTCCTCAAATCTTCATAATAGCATATTAGTATCTCAGTAAAATCTTTTTATATAAAGAACTGAAATTTAATTGAGAAAAAATGAAAGAATATATAGACATACAAAAAACCAAGCCCACAAAAGAGAACCTCACCAAAGAAAGAGGCTCCAATCAAGTAAAATACGGCATAAAGAATAATTACAAAACAAACGCAACATCGACGCCCAAAGAGAAACATAGAATCTAACAAGGGATCAAACATCACTAGGTTCCTCTCAAGCCCTCTAAAGGTCCCTATTGTTTCTCTCGCCCCCACAAACTCCACAAAATAGTGGAGTTCCCAACCTATTACAAAAACTTTCCCTTCTCCCAAAACGACAGATGGGGAAGGAACTCCTCAATCATCTCCCGAAGACCTCCACATCTAGCAAACTGAAAGTCAAATACCACAAAGAAAGTATTCCAAACTGACCAAGCAAAGTCATAACTCCAAAGGATATGGTCGAGCTCTTTCTCAATAAACTATGATCTATGTCTTCCAACACTCGTTTGCATAAATCACACCAATGAGAACCAATAAAGTCCAGGTTGTTAAATCATCCCTCAAAGCAAATGATAGGAATGTAAGTAAGGTGTAATTAGGAATATTCGTAAGGGTATGTTAGCAATTAGTTAGGGAGTTGTTAGAGTATGGAGTTATAAATAGAGAGAGGGGGGAAAGGGGAAGATAGGGAATTAAGTAGTGAGTGGTTACTCTTGGGTGTTCTCAAGAGAGGGAGGGTCCAAGTACCTCGAACACTTGGGTTATCGTAATAATACATTGTAGTTCTATTCCGGTTCTTATCAGCAAACAATTGAGAGAAAATACGATCTTATGCATTTTAGCCTTCCAAAGGAAACAATTGAGGATTAACAAACAAGGGTTGTACAATCAAACAAGCAAAGAGAGATTTGCAGGAAATAAGCCTAAAGGCCAAAGGGTCCAAAAGCACTCGTCATTACACAGGAGGAACTCAGTGAAATAAGAATAGGGTTTCTGGATGTTATTTTCGTCCAGACAACAACTTCGTGCAGCTTGGGGTGGGTGTAGTTGTTGTTTTGGCAAGCTGGCCCGTCGAAATCCTCTTAGCAGGGGCGAACCAAAAAATTAAAAAATGCAAGGGTCGTACATAAATTTTAATAAAGGTTTAACCTTATTTTAGTCCCTATTATTTAAGTTTGTGTTTATTTTGGCTCCTATATTTTCAAAACATCTTATTTGATCTTCACACTTTCATCATTTGTCTACTAAGGTTCTTGTACTATTAAAATGTCTATTTTGATCCTTGTAGTTTAAATATTTATACTGTCACTATTTGTGTATATTGGTTCTTGTACTTTTAAAATGTCTATGTTGGTCCTTGTAATTTTAAAAAGTGACTATCCTAGGCTCCCTTTAGGTTGCGATATAGGCTCGGTCCCTTCCATCTATCTCTGGCTCCTTTTAGGTCACAATCCAAAAAAGATCGAGTTATGGACCCCAGTTGTGGATAAGGTGAGAAAAATATTAGCCTCATGGAAAAAATGCTTCTTTTCAAAAGGAGGAAGGGTTACTCTTATTCGCTCGATGCTAGGTGGGATCCCAGTTTACTTTTTCTCATTGTTTAGAGCCCTTTGTGCAATTTTTTGTCGTCTGAAGAAGCTTATGAGAGATTTCTTATGGGAGGGGGTGGAGGGGGTAGTTGGGAGACGGTGGGAAAACCGGTAGGTCTTGGCATGCTAGAGTTAGGGAATTTGAAACTGAGAAATAGAACCCTGCTAGCTAAACGGTTATGGTGGTTCCTACTAGAGTCGACCTCCTTGTAGCACCGAATTATTATCAATAAGTATGGCTATCATCCCTATGAGTGGCTTGTGGCTGGGGTTAAAGGCATGGCCAGAAACCTGTGGAAAGAAATTATTTACGAGCTCCCAGTTTTTTCTAATCTGGTCCATTGTGTAATGGTCGATGGAGGGATACTTATTTCTAGGAGGACAACTGAGTGAGGGATAGTCCCCTCTACTTTACGTTTCCTAATCTCTATTGATTGTCCTCCATGAAAAATCGGGTGATTCTTGCGGTTCTTAATGTCTCCGAGACACCCCTTCTTATTCTTTGGGTTTACGCCACTCTTTGACTGATAGGGAAGCGGTGGAGGTCGTTGCTCTCTTGTCTTTGATTGGGGAGTTTCAGTTTAGGGAGGGGAGGAGGGATATTCATGTTGGAGTCTCACCCTGCCAAGGGTTTCTCATGTAGCTCCTTTTTTCAATGGTTGCTCAATCCCTCCCCGGTAGTGAGTCTTGTTATGATATATGTTATTTGGTTTCTATGTCCTTTATCGTAATTGTACATTCCTTAAGTTAGGGTTTTCTTGTATTCCTATATATATGTGTTATTCTCCTATGTGAATGAGATATATAATTTTCCCTAATACTTTGTACATGGTATCAGAGCCAAGTTTAGGGTTTTAGAATTCTCTCTTTGGCGGCTAGGGTTTTCCTCTAGGGTTAGGGTTTGTAGTTTGGGTCACCTCGTTTGAGTGACCGTTTGTCGTCACCACCTACCTAGGAAGGAGCGCCGCCGTCAGGAGAGTGGAAGCACCGTCGCCGATCGTCGGAAAACACCGCGCGTGAGTCCCACGCGCCGCCGAAGGAGTCTGCGTCCGCCGCCACGCGCCGGCGCGTGAGGGCGCGTGAGCCGTCCTTTTCTGTTTCCGCCGCCTGGGTTCGTCTCGCCTCGTTATTTCCAGCCAGCCTATGTGATTAGATTTCAGAATATCACATTTTTTGGTCTCGGGTTGTGTAGTTTTCTTCGGTATCAAGCTGTTTTTTTGCGATTCAGTTCTGTTTTTTGTGGTTTATTGAGGTTTTTCAGCGGTTTTAAGCTACCAATGGCTGAACTGAAACCTTTGGTCATATCGAATGGAGTTCCTCTTTCTTCAAAGTTCACAGAACATAAGCTAAATGGCTCCAATTACTATGAATGGAGTCGTACAATTCGGTTTTATCTACGAAGCACTGAGATGGATGACCATATCACTGAGGATCCGCCAGAGGATGACACAAAGAAGAAGATTTGGCTTAGAGATGATGCTCGCTTGTACTTGGGAATAAAGAATTCTATAGAAAACGAGATACTTGGTTTGTTTAATCATTGTGATTCGGTGAAAGAACTACTAGCATTCACAGAGTTTTTATACTCAGGTAAAGAGCAAGTTAACAGAATGTATGATGTTTCCATGGCCTTCTTTCATGCAGCTCAGAAAGAACAATCTGTGACGAATTACTTCATGCAGTTTAAGAAGACATGTGCAGAACTTGGTACGTTATTCCCATTTACCACTGATATAAAGGTTCAACAAGCTCAGCGAGAAAAGATGGCCGTCATGATATTTTTGAATGGACTTCAACCTGAATTTGGGATGGCGAAATCACAAATTCTCTCTGGTTCTGAAATTCCTACTTTGGATGAAGTCTTCAGTAGAGTTCTCCGTATTGAAAGCCCTCAAATCAGTTCGTCTGTCCCTCAATCTAACAGTGCTTTGATTAGTAGAAATAATGACTCTAAGGTTAATCAAGGAACGAACACTAATACTCAGAGAACTAGTTATGATAATCGACGACAGGAGATTGTATGCAACTATTGTCGGAAGCCTGGCCATATAAAACGTGAGTGTAGAAAGTTGTTAAGTAGAGGATATAGGCCTCAGTTTGCTCAGATTGCTTCCACCAGTGATACACCTGAGAAGTCAGTTTCCATCTCTGCAGATGAGTTTGCTAAATTCCAGTTGTATCAAGAATCATTGCAAGCATCATCTTCCTCGAATCCTATTGCTACTATTGCTGCGTCAACCTCAGGTAATCAAAATCACTGTCTTCTTACATCCTCTACCAAATGGGTCATAGGCTCTGGTGCCACAGCCCATATGACAGGTAATTCTAGCCTATTTTCTACCTCTTTGTCACCTGCACTTTCTCCAACTGTCACTTTGGCAGACGGATCAACATCATCTGTTCTTGGTTATGGCACCATTGATCTCACGCCTTCTCTTCATTTGTCTTCTGTTTTACATTTGCCTAAACTTTCTTTTAACTTGATTTCTGTAAGTAAACTCACTCGTGACCTTGATTGTTTTATCTCTTTTTTTCCTGGCTATTGCTTGTTTCAGGATCGTATGACGAAGAAGATTATTGGTAAAGGATATGAGTCTGGAGGTCTTTACATCTTTGATCACCAACTACAGAAAGCTGTGGCATGTTCTGGAGTTGCCTCCCCATTTGAAATTCATTGTCGTTTGGGTCATCCTTCTTTGTCTGTGTTGAAGAAGCTTTATCCCGCTTTTCAGTCATTGTCGTCTTTAAATTGTGAGTCTTGTCAGTTTGCTAAATTTCATCGTCTTAGTTCGAGTCCTAGAGTCAATAAACGAGCTAGTGCTCCCTTTGAATTAGTTCATTCTGATGTTTGGGGTTCGTGTCCAGTATTGTCCAAAACTGGATTTCGTTATTTTGTTACTTTTGTTGACGACTACTCTCGTCTAACTTGATTATATTTAATGAAGAATCGTTCTGAGTTACTTTCTCACTTTTGTGCTTTCCATGCTGAAATCCAAACTCAGTTTAATGTGTCTTTGAAAACTTTGCGCACTGATAATGCCGGTGAATATTTTTCTCACATGCTTGGTTCTTATTTGTGTAAACATGGAATTGTTCATCAATCTTCATGTGCTGACACTCCATCCCAAAACGGGGTCGCTGAACGGAAAAATAGGCATTTACTTGAGACCGCGAGAGCATTATCCTTTCAAATGCATGTACCAAAGCCTTACTGGGCCGATGCAGTTTCCACAGCATGTTTCTTAATTAATAGAATGCCTTCGTCCGTCCTTAATGGTGAGATTCCTTATCGTGTACTCTTTCCCACCAAACCTTTGTTTCCCATTGAACCAAAAATCTTTGGTTGCACTTGTTTTGTTCGAGATGTTCATCCTCATCGTACCAAGTTAGATCCTAAATCCTTGAAGTGCATCTTTCTCGGTTACTCTCGTGTTCAAAAGGGATATCGTTGCTATTGTCCTAGTCTTAACAAATATCTTATTTCTCCAGATGTTACCTTTTTCGAAGATACTCCTTTTAGTTCGTCATTGTCGAGCCCGAGTGAGGGGGAGGATGATGATCTCTTTATCTATGAGATTATCTCTCCATCATCATCTCATGATCCTTCCCCATCAGTTTCTATCTCTCCTCGTCCACCCATTACTCAGGTATACTCCAGGAGGCCACCACAGGAACCTTCAGGCACATGTCCTACGCCACAAAATTCTTCGACATCTGATCTTGGACCAAGTGATGATCTTCCCATTGCCCTTCGTAAAGGTAAGCGCACATGTACTTATCCTATTTCTTCCTTTGTGTCTTATAATCAGTTGTCATCACCCACATATTCGTTTATCACATCCCTTGATTCTATCTCTATCCCTAACTCTGTTCATGAAGCGTTATCTCATTCTGGTTGGCGCAATGCAATGATTGAGGAGATGAATGCTTTAGATGCTAATGGTACTTGGGATTTAGTATCTCGTCCTGCAGGCAAGAAGGCCATTGGGTGTAAATGGGTGTTTGCCATCAAGGTCAATCCTGACGGATCCGTTGCTCGTTTGAAAGCACGTCTTGTTGCTAAAGGATATGCTCAAGTTTATGGGATTGATTATTCTGATACATTCTCTCCAGTTGCTAAACTAACGTCTATTCGACTGTTTCTTTCTATGGCAGCTACTTAGGGTTGGTCTTTACATCAGCTAGACATCAAAAACGCCTTTTTACATGGCGATCTTCAGGAGGAAGTTTATATTGAGCAACCACCTGGATTTGTTGCTCAGGGGGAGAGTGATAAAGTTTGTCGCCTTAGAAAATCACTGTATGGATTGAAACAGAGTCCACGTGCATGGTTTGGTAAGTTTAGTCAGGCACTTGAGCAATTTGGAATGAAGAAGAGTACGTCTGATCATTCTGTTTTCTATCGACGATCTGAGAATGGTATTACTCTGCTTGTTGTGTATGTTGATGATATTGTTATCACTGGTAATGATACATCAGGTATAGCCTCTCTCAAAACTTTCCTTCAGGGTCAATTTCATACTAAGGATCTGGGAACACTAAAGTATTTTTTGGGTATTGAAGTGATGAGAAGCAAGAAAGGTATCTTTTTGTCACAACGAAAGTATGTACTTGATTTGTTATCTGAGACAGGAAAACTAGGAGTTAAACCATGTAGTACTCCGATGATACCAAATTTGCAACTCACCAAAGAAGGAGAATTATTTTAAAGACCCAGAAAGATACAGAAGATTAGTTGGGAAGTTGAATTATCTAACAGTGACACGACCAGACATTGCTTATTCAGTGAGTATTGTAAGTCAATATATGTCATCACCTACAGTAGATCATTGGGCTGCAGTAGAACAAATTCTATGCTACTTAAAAGCTGCTCCAGGGCGTGGAATCTTATATAAAGATCATGGTCATACAAAAGTTGAATGCTTTTCAGATGCTGATTGGGCTGGATCTAAAGAAGATAGAAGATCAACTTCTGGATATTGTGTCTTTGTAGGAGGCAATTTGGTTTCATGGAAGAGTAAGAAGCAGAAAGTGGTTTCACGTTCGAGCGCTGAATCAGAATATAGAGCCATGGCACAATCTGTATGTGAAATAGTATGGATACATCAACTGTTGTCGGAGATAGGGTTCAGTGTTACTATGCCAGCTAAATTGTGGTGTGATAATCAAGCTGCACTTCACATTGCATCTAATCCAGTGTTTCATGAGAGGACTAAACATATTGAAGTGGATTGTCACTTCATTCGTGAGAAAATACAGCAAGGGCTGGTGTCCACAGGATATGTGAAGACAGGAGAACAATTGGGAGATATTCTTACCAAAGCATTGAATGGAGCAAGGATTACTTATCTCTGCAACAAGTTGGGCATGATTGACATATTTGCTCCAACTTGAGGGGGAGTGTTATGATATATGTTATTTGGTTTCTATGTCCTTTATCGTAATTGTACATTCCTTAAGTTAGGGTTTTCTTGTATTCCTATATATATGTGTTATTCTCCTATGTGAATGAGATATATAATTTTCCCTAATACTTTGTACAAGTCTATCTTCTCCATTCTTTGGAAGGTGAAAATTCCTAAGAAGATTAGATTTTTTTACCTAGAAAGTTATCCAAGAAAGAGTTAATACGATCGAAAAACTTGCAAGAAAGATGTCTTTGTTGGTTGGGCCTTTTTGTTGTATCCTTTGTTGGAGGGTAGAAGAAGATCTGGATCACATCTTGTAGAATTGTGCTTTTGCACTTGCTGTCTAGAGTTTGGCTTTTGAAGCTTTTAGGTTGCAAAGCAAGAATTTTAGAGACCACAAGGAGATGATCGTGGAGTTCCTCCTCCATTCGCCATTCAGAGATAAGGAGAAGGTGTTATGGCTTGTCGAGGTGTGCGTTGTTTTATGGGGTTTGTAGGGAGAGAGAAATAATATGGTTTTTAGAGGCTTAGAGAGGTTCTCATCTGATGTGTGGGCCCTCACTTGATTCCATGTTTCTCTCTGGGCTTCGGTTTCAAAGGCCTTTTGTACTTATTTGTCGAGTCTTATTAATCTTAATTGGAGCCCCTTTCTATAATGGAGTTCCCTTTTGTGGGCTAGTTTTTGGGATGCCTTTGTATTCTATCATTCTTTCTCAATGAAAGTTGGTCTTTTAAAAAAAAAAAAAATGACGTCGTGGTCCCTTTTTTATGAAAAACCAACTTTCATTGAGAAAAAAATGAAAGAATACAAGGGCATGCAAAAAACCAAGCCCACAAAAGGAAGCCCTGTCACAGAAAAAGACTCCAATCAAGCCTAATGAGACATATCAAAAGTATCAACTCTACCCTGGAGAACTTGTCAAATAAAGAACCTCATCTTATTCGAAACTTTCACCTTCCACAAAAGAGAGAAAATGGACTCATTATGGGGAAGAGGATTTAGCAACGAGCCAAAGTATGATTTACACGAAAATCCCTCGGTAGGGTTAGAACTCCATAAACGACTATCTTTTCTCCCCAACCTAAACTCAAACTCCTCAATCAATGAAAGAAGAGACGTGTCATCCGTTGTTTCCCTGTCAAACAAAGCTCAACGAAACTCGAATGAAGATGAGGAGGAGCTCCCCAAATGAAACAGGACTTCCACCAACGACCGATTTTTCACTAAAGACAATTGGAAGAGACGAGGAAAGGTAAGATAGAAAGATCTATCCCCCATCCATCTATCCTCCTAGAAGTACGTGTCTTTGCCATCCCCACCACATTATGTACAAGGTTAGAAAAGGAAGGGAGCTCTATGACAACGTCTTTCCAAGGGTTTCTAAACGTGCCTTTCACCCCATCCAACAACCACTCAAAAGGATGAGGCCCATATTTACTCACAATTATCTTATACCACAAGGAAGAGGATTCAAGGGGGAAATGCCATAGCCATTTTGCTAATAGAGCTTTGTTACGGATTTTAAGGTTCCCAATCTCCAGACCTCCAAGGTAAACTGGTTTTCCCACCACCTCCCAACTCACTAGGTGCACTCCTTTACCCTCCTTCCCTCTTTCCCACAAAAAATTTCTCATCATTTTCTCAAGGCTATTACACATCTTCCTTAGAGCCCTAAAGGACGAGAAGTAATAAATTGGAATCTCACTCAACACCAAGCGAATCAGGGTCATTCGACCTCCTTTAGAGAATAAGTTTCTCTCCCAGGAAGCCAACCAGTTTCTAATCTTATCTAGCACCGAGCACCAAAAAGAAAGACTCCTAGGATTGTGGCCTAGGGGGAGACCTAAGTAAGACATTGGCAACTCTCCTACTTCACAGTCCGCCAAAGAGGCCCACCTATCCACTTTAGACCGATCACAGTTAATCCCCACCACTTGGCTTTTACTCCTATTAATCTTAAGCCCAGACATCACCTTGAAGAACAAGAGTATATGGTTAAGGATCAAAAAGGGCTCCTCTTTACCCGAGCAGAAGAATATAGTGTCATCAATGAATTGAATATGAGATAAACAAACACTTTCCTTGCCAACCTTGAAACCTTCAATGATGCCTCCCTCCACCCCTTTCGAAACCATCCTACTGAGAACATCAACCACCAGAAGAAAAAGAAAAGGTGATAATGGATCACCCTGCCTAAGACCTCGGGAAGCTTGGATACTCCCCTTGGGGCACCCATTAATGAAAATCGAATACCTAACTAATAGAATACTACCCCAAACCCATGACCTCCATCTGTAACCAAAATCTTTTTTAGCCAAGATCTTATCTAGGAAATTCCAATCTACGTGATCACAAGTCTTCTCAAAATCTATCTTGAAAATGACTCTCTTTTTCTTTCTACCTCTATAATCCTTAATAGCCTCATTAGCAATAAGTGACGTCGTAGTCCTTTGTTTTCTTTTTTTTAATCTCATTGTCTAATCGCACTTTCAAATAACACTATACTCAATCAAATTCTTGAAACATTGTCATAATTTTGTATAAATGGATTTTTGTTGTGTATTGAATTTGAATTAGGGTTTAGTAAAATGGACATTTTTAAAAGTATACAAATCAAATTCTTTTTATGAGAGCTTAGTCGTTGAAGTACAAATGCAGTGGATCGCTTACAACAACAAATGCCACATTTGACCCTCTCCCCCTCATGTTGTACGATGTGTTATTCTTCATCAGAGAATCCATGCCACTTATTTGTTCGATGCTCCAATACCTCATAGTATTAGTCGATTATGATGGATGCTTTTAACTGGCCTATGATTCTTATTACTTCCAAATAATATTTTTGGTGTTCTTGATTACGTTCTCGTGGGGTATCCTTTTCTTGGTGCGCAAAATATATTATGGTTAGCTATTAACCGAGCTTTTTTTTTGGTATCTCTAGTGCAAACGCAATGGAAGACTCTTCAGGGATATCTCCTCAACCTTTGACAACTTTTTTTATTTAATTCTTTTCCATGCCTTGTATTGGTGTCTCCCTTTCAATAACTATAGTCTCTCTACTATGAGAGCTAATTGGAGATCCTAGGTGTTGGTTTTCTCATACCACAAATCAAAATGGATGTTTTGAAAGTAATAGACCAAAGTAGATATTTTGGTCAGAGGAGCGTTGCCTATGATCTATCGTAACTAGCGCAAAAATTTAAAGTTCAGAGCCAAACCCGATTGCATACCATTCAAAAATTCACACTTCCTCAACTCAGGATGGTGTCTCATACACCAGAAGGCAAGCGAAAAACAAACGTCAGAAGATTACCATCAAAGTTTAACCCATAAAAACAAAAAACAAAAAAACAAAATCCAAAAATTATAGAAACCTCTATCATTCCAATAACATTTTTTATGTAAAGAACCATACTTTTCATTGAGAAAAAATGAAAGAACTAGGTCTCATGTCTTGCTGAAGCCCAACTCACCAGCACTTGAACCAGAAATAACAAAAACCCAAAAAAAGGCAGGTAAATATCACTACATTTCCTCCATTTATCAACCTCTACATATCATTCTCTGCAAACCATACACAAGCCAACCAAAAAAATGGAACATACAGAAAAAGAAGACACGAGAACAAAATAGATTGGACATACCTGATCAGATGGTGCAAAACCCTACAGACAGCGACGAGGAGGAGTAAGACTCGAAATGGAATTGAGCTTCGGAGGGTTCCTCGGGTTGCTGAAGCCGTGTAGATTCAGAAATGGGAGTGGAAAAGATGGGAGGAAGGCGAAGGGAGAAAATGAAGACGACGTAATGTGGTGGGAAGTGGAAAAAAGAATCACCGGGTATGACCGGTGATGGGTTTTGGTCTTTAGTTGATGCGGACGCGTAGACGAAAAATCTTAGGGCCACGTCCACCGGAATTTGCAGGTAAGTTTCCTCTGTCTCTCTCTTTCTAATTCTACTCCTTGTTAAGCAACCCTGTGTCCACTTTTTAAGGCTGCAGCTCAGATTTTTCTTGCTCCCTTTTTCTTTTTAGGATATTCTTTTTGGTTTTTACTTTTTAGGGTTTTCTTTTTAGAAATGTTTATTTATGTTTAATTTTATATATATATATATATAATGATCTCTGATTTTTTAGTTGGTTCGTAATTAAGTTGTGAGTTTTTTAAAATGGGTGTTTGCATCAATAGCAAAAAAAAAATAAGAAGGAAAATCCTTAGAAATGGCCAAAAATTACAGGTACTTTTGAAAAATGGCCAAACCAGATTTTTTTAATGAAAAATGGTCAAATCGGATTTTTTAACCTATTTTCGTGCGATACCAAATACCATTTTTACCCTTCAGTCATCCCCACCCGAATCTATTATTTTTTAAAAAAATAAACCTCTAATCTCATGAATCAAGGAACTAATAGTTACATGTCAATTTTCTCTCTCTTCCATCTTCAATATGTTTTCTAGAAGTTTTTCATTGTACAATTTCTCCCTCTTCCTCCTTTCTTCGAAAAATATACATTTTTTGGTTTTCTAAAAGATTTTTACAGCATCAATTCTCTCCCTTCATCATCTATCGGTTGATCGAACATTGTTGGGCGACCATAGAAAATGGTCAGATTTACACTGTATTTTTTAAAAAATGGTTAGATTTACACTGTATTTTTTAAAAATAGCCAGATTTACGTTGTATTTTTGAAAAATGGTCAAACAGATTTTTTCAATGGAAAATGGCTAAATCGTTTTTTAACCTATTTTCGTGCTTGAGTAAGTTTCACGTTCACCCCCTTTTTAGAGGCCACTATCTGATTTAATTATTAAAAAAAATTATCCTTAAATTAAGGAATTACAATATTTATCTTCTCTCTCTTGCCTCTCAAAAATCAAAATCAGATTTTATTTTTATTAAAAAGTGAAATATTACATAGAAATTAGGTTTTCATTTTTAATTTTTGATTAGATTCTTAGATTTTAATTGTCTAATCAGCATCTTCATCGTTTTTCCCAACTTGTTGTCATCATTGATTGTTTGTTGTCGTTCATATCACCATTGTAAGGGTTATTGATCTACATCATAGGTATGTTAAATATTGTATTTTGTATTTATCGATCGTTATTTTCCTCCCTTGTACCTTATTTTTCAACACAAAGTATATATTTTTAATTCTTTTTCAAAGTCTTCAATGGTTTCCAAATGAAAGCTTTTGGAGGAAGAATAGAATGAAGAAAAGTGCCCAAAAGAAAATCGAATGTTTTTCAAGAATTTCTTTGTAATGGTTGAAAGAATATGAGAATGGGAAAGACCGCACAAACCGAAGAAAATTGGGAAGAATCTCAAGGGTTTCAGATTTTTTTTTTTTTTTAAATAAGGTGAATACTAAATTGCAATTTTCGAATTAAGTTGAAGGGAAATAGTGAGTAATGATTTCTTCTCGTTTTTTAAATGATTTGATTTGTTTACCTAGTAAATTATTTGCATGTTGCCTAATATGTTAGTTTACTGTATACATTGTATTTGCATAAATTTTTTTTTCTGGATATGCTGTATTTGCATAATTTTTCTTTTTATGAACTTGAATGTTTTTTATTGTTCTAGTAACCATTTGTGAGTAATGGTTTCTTGTTCAATATTGAAATCATTTGCAAGTTTAGTGATTACACTTTGAAGTTAGGTTATCGAGGGTTTGGAAAAGAAAATACGATTTTTGTGTGTGAGTGAATTTAGTATTTTAAATACACACTAGTTAACCGATTCAATCATTTTCGTGCACTCCCTATTTTGGTACGAGTTAACAATTTTTTTTAAAAAAAAAAAAATCTACGACTCTCCCCTTGATTTGTGTGATTTTTGTTATCTTATTTGTTAGGGAGATCCTCAAATATGCCAGAAATTAAAGTGTTTAAATTTAAGTCCTCCTATTTTTCTCTATATTTTTTAATTCAAATATCTTGTTTTAAATTTAGGTTGTCATATTTATATTCTATTTAGTTTGAATTTCTGTTATTGATTTGCTATAAGTTAGTTAGATTATCTCCATAGTGTATTTGGTTTATCTTATTTTATGAATTGAGGTTTGGATAGGGGTATTTTTGTCCACTTCGTTGCCAAAAGAGTTTACTAAAAATAACTTTTGGCCATTTATTTGGTTGCCCCGTGTCTTTGATTTATTGGGTTTGTAGATATAGCATAAAAAAGTTTGGCCCGACCCAAACAATAACGCAAAAAATACTAAAATAACTTCAGCTCGTCGTCCACTGATATACCAAATATCTCGTATATCAAACCCTAAAAATATACTAGATATTTGGTATATCAACCAACTGATATACTAAATAGTATATCAGATGTATATTTTCGTGAATATAATACTTCATTTATGAAGTATACACATGAGTTTTCATTAGTTTTAGATATCTTTGATATACTTTATCAATGAAGAATTAGATATATTTTGGGACAATATGTGTGGTAGAGGTTTTAAACCTCTAACTTGGTTGAATGTATATATATCAATTATTTTTTTTTAATAACAAATCTATCATTTATGTATTTAGCTACCCATAATCAGGTATATCAATGTTAAGTAGTATAAAAAATGAGGTTAGTTAAACAAAAAATACAAATGAGGTATATCAAATCAACATTCATAATAGGTATAAAAGACACATTTATTTTATAAAATACAAACATTCCATTTAAGATAGGTAAGTAACACCACATAATTCAATAAAGAAAAAAAATATAACAAATATAAGTAAAGAAAGTAACATATCAAGTATTTATTAGATATATCATTGTATTCATTCGAGTGTATCAAATTTAGCATACTTTATATTTCTAAATATAAAATATATCAAATATACTACTAATATACATATCAATATACCAATAAGGGTAAAATTGGAATAATAAAAAAAACGGAAATCAGATTTTTAAAATTTTGCTATGTTTGCAAATCTAAAAAATTATAGCTAAATTTGCAAATATCCTAATATTTTTTTGCTACCCATTCCAATTTCTCTTTTTAAAATTCTCAATTTTACCGATAACATATAGAAATTTATCAATTAGGTAACTGGACAAAAAGCTGAAGCTTGTTATTTTATTAAACCAACTCGTATGAGTAGGAATGTTCAATATGTTAATAAAATAAAAGACATATACTCAAACTTTTTATTAATTAGATTTTTACCGCTCAGTTCCATATGGACTAAAATTAAACAAAAAAAAAAAAAAAAACTATTAGATATTGATCTAAGTGTATGTTTAGGAGTGATTTTGAAATGACTGAACTCCCCCTTGTCAAGTTTGAAATCATTCCAAAAACATATCTTTAATTATTCAAAATAAATTTCATGTTTGATTTTACACTTTTAAACATGATTTTCATATCACCAAAACTGATTTTGAATTATGAAATACATGTTTTAGAGTCATTTTAAATATGACAGAAGTGATTTTAACCATTTTAATATCATTCCCAAAATGAGAATTTGTATATTTAGCCAATTTGACAATTTTTTTTTTGACAAATTTGTATATTTACGCTAAATAAATTAATATATATATATATATAAAATGTCTCAAATATGACATGTGTCATATGAGAAATCATTGTTTGATTGGAGCTTCTTCTTCTTTAACTAGTAAGGATGGTTGGTTGGTTATCAAACTTCATTCCCTTATATATATATAATATAATGTGTGCATTGTTCTGTTGAATGATAGTGACAATGGTTGTCGTATGAGTGCAGGTATATACTACCAAGTAATAAGTGGAGAGCACTCCAAGTATCGAATCTCAATGGAAAAATGACTCAATATGATTTTTCTAGTTTTCAAAATAATAACCTCCTCTAAATTTGTAACTAAGAGAAAGTAACCATAAAAGTTGATATATCGATGGGGTTTTGAATTGATAGAAAGCAATTAAAGTAATGCATACAGATATATGAGATAAGGCAGTAAATTCAAGTAAAGTATCAACAAAAATAGAATATGCGTCTAACTTTGCGCCCTCAACTTGCTCAACCAGTGCAAGTCAATATACTGGAGAATATTGCCTATAGGTGTCCACATTTTCGTGGCGCAAACAAATTGCTACTAAATTGCGCATGCAACTTACTCTGTCAACTTAGTCGTGAGATAAATCCAACCCCTCTACTTCTTTCGAATGGGGGAGCTGACAGAGGCTAGACAGAGTCGAAACCCGAATTGGCTACAAGGTGAAAAGAAAAAAAAAACTTAAAATAAATCCTATAACTAAATCCAAACCCCTTTCCCTACTGGTCTCGTGAGTCTTGTATAGACCTTAAAAGGTAGGGTTTTTTGCCGAGACCAGTGTGAGAAGTCCCCTATAAGTGTAATCACACAATCATTGGAGACTTGGTTTGAAATATTTGATATTCAAAATATTTTTCTACAAATCCCGCCAATCTCAAAATATCGTCAGAATTGTCCAGTTGCTACCACAAATGCGACGCATTTCTTCGTGCAACCTTGCTTATATGCATTATGCCTTAAGCTGAGACCTATTTCCTTATTTGTTTGCAAGCGCATATTGGCGCTTTTTCCACATCTCCCAACTCTAGTATTCAACAAAGCAGGATTTCACAGTGGCATATCCAGAACTTGATGGTAGGGGAACAAATTCACATTAGATGAAATTATAATTTGTTTTAATTTATCTATATAATAATAATAATAATAATAATCTTAAAAAGGTCATTACTTTTTTTAACGTTACCGACGGCCGCCGACTGTTTTTTCTTCTTCTTTATATTATATTATTTTTCTCTCACTTTTCTTTTTCTTTTCTTAAAAAAAAATAACGAGGATGGAGGTCCGTCAGAAATCTCCCAGTTTTATCATTTAAAAAAAAGAGAGATTGTAACAACGGGGTCGGTCACTGCTTCTGTCAGCGTTGGCGTCAACGTTTCTCCATCAGGGTCTCCCGATGCGTCCGCATCTTCATCGTTGGCTCACTGTTCCATTAGATTATCTCCCTCCAAGCCTTTCGTCTTCACCATCCGAATCTCTCAGATCGAAGGCCTCTCATAAGACCGACGACTGCATGTGCGTGTTCGTGGTGTTTCTGACGAGCCCCGAGCTGATTTTTTCCAGATACTGGTGTTTCCAACGAGACCCACAGTTGTGTGTGTGTTTCTTTCTCGACAAGATTTGTTTGTTTCCAGTGAGATATGGGTGTTTCCACAAGATCCATGTTCAACAGTGTAAATCGTTCCAGATCCGTCCATCTATGCTCCAACGAGCTATGCATCCATCATTCAAGCCACGTCGAATCAATTTGCAGCGTAGATTTGGAACGAGCCATCGCCGGAGATGGACGCAGACAACATATTTGAAACACACACTTCTCAGATTTGGAACGAGCGTGGTCTCGCGGTTCTAACGTAAATCTCGCACGAGCCACTATCGAAGCTTTTAATTTCGTGGTTGCTGATGACCATCCACTGTCGGAGCTTATCGTGGTTGCTGATGCAACTGGTCAAGAACGAGACCTGAACGGGAAAAAGAGAAAATATGAAGGAAGAAGGAATGATAAGAATAAGAGGGGGAAAAATGTTTTTTTGTCGGTTGTCGCCCGTGACAGCGACAAAAGGTTGAGTGGGGTGGTGGTGATAGTGATGGTGAAAAAGAAAAAGAATAAGAATAAGAGAGAGAATAATAAACAAAATATATAATAATAATAATTTTATTATTTTAATATATCTATATTTTAAACAATTAAAAAATAATTCTTTTAAATAAAAAATCAATGCCACGACAACAACCCGTTAAATATTAACGAAAAATTGGATGGGGAGACTAAAATGAAACAAAATCCACCCATGTATCCCTCATTCATGCCACCACCTCTCTTATTTTCCTTCTTTTCTTTTCTCTCTTTTCTTTCTCGTATTCTTCATTATTCTTCTCTTTCCATTTGCCTCCTCTCTTTCTCTCTCTTCCTCATGTAAAAAAAAAAGAAGGAGCTTCTCCTCCGTAAAAACTGAAGTTTTTCCCTTTCGTTACAGATCGAGTTGAAGGGTCTTCGATTCAGACTTGAAACGAACCTTTTTTTGTCTCTTATTTTTTCGTTTCAATTATGGAATCCAACAACCTCACAAATACCAAATCTGGATGCTCGTGAGCTCCCGAGCAGAACCAATACGCAACACGAGAGCCACTAGTGCTCGCTCAATTTTGAAACCAGCAACCCCCAACGACCAAACGCACACGAACACCAACAAACTGTCGCATAGTAGTCGAATCAACTCTAGCGCAACAGCTCATCGCGTGAGACTAATAAATCTCTTGATCAGATTAGATGCGAGACCTACGAATCTCTTGGGGGCCGTTTGGTGCGCCGGAATTTGATTGGAATGGAATGGAATGAAATGGAATATGATTCTCATGGAAATATTTTGCTGGAATCATGATTCTCATGCCTGTTTGGTGCATTGGATTTGGGTTGGAATTGATGGAGGGAGAATAGTGGGACCCACCAAAATTATGAAGAAAATAGAAGGAGAAATAGTGGGACCCACCAACATGTGGTTAAAATAGAAAAATAAATGGTGGGTCCCATCAAAATTATGAGAAAAAATGGGGAGAGAAATGGTAGGACCCACCAAAATGTGGGAATGGGTTGGAATCCACATGCCCATCCTTTCATTCCAACCCCGACCAACCAAACAAGGGCATCCCTTTCCAATCCATTCCAACCCATTCCAAACCCTTGGGCCAAACATCCCCTTGAAGGTTTAGGGGAATAAGGGCAGAGATGATGGGAAAGAAAAGAATAAGGCCTGGGGTTTAGGGGAAGGGTGTGTTTGGTTTAATTTTTGAAGTGTTTAATTTTTCAAAAAATTCATTTTGAAAAAATTTCTAATGTTTGGCAACCACTAAAATGACTTACTAGAAAATGAGATTGATAAATAAACTATTTTGTGAGAAACACTTGAAACCAACTTTTTTAAAAATAGTCTTGAGTATACAATAACTTGTGTATAAAAATACTTGTGAGGAAATGCAACCAAACATATGAGTGTTGAAATTCTAAACATTTTTATACAAAATGTTTTTTAAAAAATGCATTCTTGAAAAACATTTAAATTAGAATGTATTCCAAACGGACCCGAAAATGGGAGAAAGAAATGGGAGGAGGAGAGGAAGGGAAGAATGTGAAAGAAAGCAAAGAAAAATAATACAATTGGCGATAGTGGTTGGCGACGAGCAACAAACTATTGGAGGTCAACGGCCGTTGTTGGCACCACACTAATGGATGAGGGGGAAATTTTCTAGTTATACCGTCCTCTTCCATTTAATGGATGACATTTTTTTTTTTCTATTTAAATCCAACATATACATTAGGACCCGATGAGCAACAAAATTCACGTAAATATGGAAGATTTATGCCCCGTTTGATAACCATTTGACTTTTGGTTTTTAAGCTTATAAACATCAGTTCCGATTCTAAGGGTGTGTTTGGTTTAAATTTTCAAATGTTTAATTTTGAAAATAAATCATTTTGAAAAAAATTTTAATGTTTGGCAACCACTAAAAATGACTTATTAGAAAATGAATTTGATAAATGAACCATTTTGAGAGAAACACTTGAAACCAACTTTTTTAAAAAGTAAACAATAACTTGTGTATAGAAACATTTGTGAGGGAATGCAACCAAACATATGAGTGTTTAAGTTTTAAACAATTTTTATACAAAATGTTTTTTTAAAAAATGCATTCTTGAAAAACATTTAAATTAAAATGTATTCCAAACGGACCCTAAGTTTCTTTGACTTTTCACCTACCTTCTTACCTTCTTCCCATGTTTTAAAAAACAAAGTCAATTTTTTAAAACTAAAAAAAGTAGTTTTCAAAAACTTGTTTTTATTTTTTGAATTCGGTTAGAAATTCAGGTGTGTCTTTGACAAAAATGAAAACCATGGTGAGGAAATTTGAAGAAATCAAGCCTAATTTTCAAAAGGGCCGGTTGCAAGAATAGCAATATGGGCCAAAATAATTGCAAATCCACAAAAAAAATTGCAAAAATGGCAAAATCTAATAGTTTGTGTGTTGCATTTACTAAAATACCCCTCCATATTTTCTTTCATGATAGAAAGTTTTTCTATACTGATAGATTCTATCAGTGATAGAAATTTTTCTATCACTTGTTCGGTGTTCTATCAGTGTTTGGTTGTTGTTATTTGGTTTTTGCTTTTCAGTGTTTGATTTCTATAATCGTTCGTTTTTGCTTTATTTTTCAATGCTCGATTTCACCATGTATCACCATCGCTGATATAAACAAAAGATCTTCTATCACTGATAGAGAAAGATTTTCTATAACTCACGAAAAGTTTTTCTATCAGTCTTAGTGATAGAGATAAAAAGTTTTTCTATCACTCATAGAAAAAATTTCTATAAGTGATAGAAGATTTCTATCACTGATAGGTTCTATTAGGGATTGAAAGATTTTCTACCAAGAGTTTTCTATCATTGATAGAATATCTTTCTATCACTGATAATCTAGTAAAAATTTCTATCAGTGATAGAAATCTTTAATCACTGATAGAAAGTTTTTCTATCACTTATAGATTATATCGGTGATAGAAAGATTTCTATCGGAGATAGAAAGATTTTTATGGGTGGTCAGAGATTGAAAGATTTTTATCAAAAGTTTTTCTATGATTTTCTATAAAAAGTTTTTTTTATCACTGATAGAACCTATCTCAGTGATAGAAACCTGTTATCACTGATAGAAAAAGTTCCTATTAGTGATAGAAATTATATTCTATCAGTGATAGAAACTTTATATCACTGATAGAAAATTTTTCTACCACTGATAGAATCTATCAGTCATAGAAATATTAGTGATAGAAACTTTCTATCGCCGATAGAAACTTTTTCTACCACTGATAGAATTTATCAGTGATAGAAATATCACTAATAGAAACTTTATTCTATCAGTGATAGAAACTTTCTATCACTGATAGAAAATTTTTCTACCACTGATAGAATCTATCAGTAATAAAAAGACTTTCTATCAGTAAAAAAAAAAAAAAAAAAAAAAAAACTGACGAGGAAGAAGAAGATGGGCACACAGGGGCAATTTAGGAATATAAAAAATTAATTCAAAAATTTTGCCATATTTGCAAATATTTTTAAAAATTGCTATATTTGTAATTATTTACCTTCATGTTGCCACCCATTACAATTATCCTTTTCAAAAACCAAAAACCAAAAACCAAATTGTTATCAAACGGGCTTAGTATCTTTTCTCTCCAAATTCATTAATTATTGATGTTGGGGTTCATTATTTTTATTTTTATTTTCATTCTTTATTACCCAACACTCACATTTTTTTTTTCATCTCTTTTATTTTTTTTTTCTTTTCATTTCATACCCTTTTAAGATGTAAAAAAAAAATATCTCTCCTATTTATTATTAATATATTTTTTTCAATATTGACTCCTTATCTTCTACCATCATCTCTCCTATTAATATTTTAAATCTATTCAACACTTCATTTTCTTATTTTCATTAACTCTCATTGGTTCGAAAAAATGAGTGGGGAGACTAAAATGAAAACAAATCCAAACAGATTAAAATGTTTGAAAACTTAGGAACCATGTTTGGTAGGCAATGGAGAGATGTTTAAAAAAAAAAAAAATCTGATTTTGTGATCCTAAAAATGGAAATTCTAAAAACATTTTTTAAAAAAATGTTTTTAGTATATTCAAAATTTGAATTTAAAATTTTCAAATTAAAAAAAGACAAGCGCTTTAATAAATATAGTATTTCATGTTATAAATTATTTTTTTTAGAAGAAATACTTTTTATTAAGATCGAGCAAAGGCTCCCAAAGGGAAATCACCTGTGGGGCAGGGTCTCCCGCAGTAGTGATTGTCACTACAGATATCAATATCAGCTGCATTAACCAATCATGAAAGAGATTAGCCCAAAATTCAGACGATCTATTTGAAGGAGTGTACAACACTCTAGCTAAATCGATTTGGATCGAAAACACTCTAATTTCTTTTATTTTAGGAATTAAAAGCATGTTGTCCATTTACGAAAACACACAGGAATAACGAAACCAACCTTTTGGGAGTCGAATTCCTAAGTCCGTAAGTTGTTTTGAATCACGAGCAAGTTGTGGACAACCACCAAAGTCTTCCTCGCTATCCTCCAGCCTTAGAACGGGTTGTGGGACTCTCAATCGTGAAGAATTTGGGATGATATGTTCAAAGCTTCAAGCAATAGCTCAATGGATGGAGCTTTTAGGTTTGGGAGGATTTTCACAAATGTCACAACCAACAGAAGCTATCTTCAGCCTTTTCCCTTATTTTATTGAAGAATAACATGCATTTCAAATAAGCACAAGGTGACACCAAATTTTGAGAGCAATTAGGTGGCTAAAAGAGGCTTTGAGAATGGGTTAAACACCATTCCACCACCTCCAATAAATGGAACAATTCTCATTTTCCAAAATCGACTTCTAAAATCATTTTGGATTGAAATTAATTCATAACTAATTTAATTTAAACAATTAATTAAATAATTTTAATTAATTCTATTTATTTAATTTAATATCAATTTATTACATTAAATAATTACACCAGTCCCGACTCTTCTTTCGATTTTGGATGTGAATCCCTATTCATATTCAAACAGAAATATGTATCCCATACACATTTACGATATTTAAATCATATTTAAATATTTCTAATTCTCTCATATTATAGTTTAGTTCATAATTAAATTAAAGCACGTTAAATACATCACATATAATTAACATTAACCCCCTAATACAAATTTGAATGCTTCGAGCTCTTTCATCACACTGTTCTAAGGTTTAGTCCGTATGAGCTAGAAGGGGACCTAATGATGCTTTGAGAAAGGTAACAGTCTTAAAGTATCTTCCCATATAAATTCAATTCAATTTTGTGAAATTAAATTTTATATAATATAATGTATAATAAATTATATGATATTGTAAAATAATAATTATTCAAAATTTAGAACGCATAACATGTTTATAAATTAATGGAAAAAATATACTTTTGGTCATTGAGTTTGGTTTCATTTGGGTCCATGAGTTTTCAAACTCGACATTTTAGCTTTGAGGTTTGAATTTCGTTAGTTTCATTTTGGTCCCTATGCGTCGGTTTTCTTAGTATGGTAATGATTACATTTTAAATATATAATTAAGAGATATTTGTTTATTTATTTTTTGAAAAAGTGATTAAGAGATTTTGGTAAATAAAAAATTGGAATATTTTGAAAATATGGAAGATTGTTCTATTTTTGGAAAATTCCACATATCACAATCCTATCATGCATTTACACTTACTAGTGTATTACCACGTGCATTTGCACGTGTATTTTTATTTTTATTTTAAATAACTTAACTTTTATACTATTTGAGCACAATGCATTATTTTCAAGAAGTATATCATTTTTAAATTCATTGAAATTAAACATATTCTAATTTTTTAAAATTTATTTTGGTAGTTGAATGTTTTAATGTATTATTCATTACACTAATATCAATTTAATCACCTTATTCAAATATTTTTTTATATTAAAAAGAGAAACTACATTTTAAAATGTTTTATATTCAATCACTTTGATATTGAATAATTAATTTTAAGACTTAAAAAAAATGAACTCTTAGAGTTTCAAAATTAGTACAAAATTAGATTTGTATATTTGAAACTAATGGAAATAATGAATATAATTTATTACATCATGACTAATCATTCTTTAATAACCAAATGAATAATTAATGAATTTTAGATATTATTTACATTAATTTTAAATATACTTGTAATTTTATTTACTAAAAAAAACATGGGTCTTCATTCTAAAATAATTAATAAGTTTGATACAAATAATTTAATTGTTTTAATTTTAATTAAAATGTTATAATTTAGAATTTTGAACTTGAAATCTAAACATTATATTGAATAGAAAATATTGAATTTCAATTTTTTTTTTTTAAATGAAACAAAATGTTTCTAATAGTAATATTTTATTAATATTATAGAGGATATTATCTTCAAAAATTTATAATTTCAATTAATTTGATACTTTTTTAAACTTCAAATGTAAGTTATTAAATTATATCGAACCTCTCGAATTTTATTTTTTTTAAATGAAATTTAAAGTTTTTAATCTTAATTTTTGTCCTAGGATAATATTTTAGTTTTGTATTATAGTTGAAATTAATGAATAGTAAATTAACAAAAAATAGGAGAAAGTGTATAATTCATTTTTTTTTGAGAAAAAAAAGTGTATAATTCATATAACATGCTAAATCAAACGATACAGCTATCAAATAACAATAAAAAATAAAAATAAAAATAAAAATAAAAATAAAAAACAACAATAAGAAAATCAAATACCATATTTATACATATATTCCTTAAAATAAATTGACTCACCTGATCAATGTTAGACGAACACATCTTTATTTGACTTCATCAAAGTGGAATTTTAACGTATCAAATCTAATTAGGATTCGATATATATATTCATCATCTGCACATCTCTCTTGCTCTTGCAACTCAAATGTACCAAGTAACATATGAAGTTACTTGGATGGTTTGAAAAAACTTCGAGAGTAGTGAATTGGGAGAATTGAAAGTTTAGAAAAAATGGAGTTTGTTGATGAAAAATGGTGGAAACTTGTTGATAAAAAATGCTAGAAGAAAACCTCTTTTTATAGTGGTAGATAACTAAAAGTTACAAACTTTTAGAATTCCAAAACTATATTAATTCTATTACTAATTGTAATTAAAGAAAAAATATTTAATTAATAAAAAACTTTTTATATTCTAACTTCTCATATTCCATATCAATAATTTAATAATATAGTTATTTTTCATAAAATCAAGTTGACTATACTATTAATTAAATAATAAAATATTAACAAAAATAATTTTTATTTATTTTATTTGATTTTTTTTTTTGAAAAATATTTTATTTGATTTTTAAAGATACATAAAGTTTTTTTATTTTTTTTTTAGTTCACGTCAAGTCTAACTTATTTATTATAAATAATATTTACATATATTTATTTAAATACATTTGTAATTAATTAGAGTAATTGTATTTTTAATATTTTAATAATACATTAATTATTAATAATCAATGATAATGAAATGGTTGTAAATTTAGAAATTGAAATAGGGGTATAATAGTCCAAAAATATTTTTTCAAGATCCCCCTTTTTAATATAGTATAGATAAACTATTAACGCAATAATTTTTTTTTTTTTAAAGGAAAAAGAAAGATACAAAAACGTAATATACTATTTTCAAACAGAGGACTAGATCGAATCCGGATTTGGCTCTCTTGTTTATGTTATATATTTTGATTTTCCGTTGCCCTAACCTAAGGCCAAGCGATCAAATTCGCGATCATCTGAAAAAATACCGATCAGATTCGAAGCATGGCTGAAATTGTAGAATCACACGGTTCGTCTTGGGTTCGAGATCGTCTACTTGGTGTTCATAGCTGTGGCTTCGTTTTCTTGGCGAAGAACAGAGATCCAGACCTCCCAGCCGAGATTGTTGTTAAATCTTTACACGTAAGTCTTTCTCATCCACTTCAACTCGAGAAGGAATTACTATGCAATTTGGGAGGAGCATGTAGTAACATTGTGCGTTGTTATGGAGACGAAATAACAACCCTAAAATCCGGCAAAAAAGTTTATAATATTCTGTTAGAGTACTGTTCTGGGTCTAGCTTACGCAAACACATAGCTAAATTTGGACCCGATGGCTTGCCTGAACGTGAAGTTCGTAGATATACCAGAGACATTGTACGTGGCCTCTGTTACCTCCATTGTAACGCCAGGTACATCCACTGCAGCATCAGTTCAAGTACTATCTTGTTGTCACCTAGTGGTAGTGCTGGTGCTTTAGTGGCTAAGCTAGCTTTTCTTGAATCCGCCAAGAAGCTGACTCCTGAAGTATCAGGTTGTGACTTTAGAGGCTCGTGCATATACATGTCGCCGGAGTTGGCCAAGGATGGTTATTTGGATTGGCCTGCAGATATCTGGGCTCTTGGATGCGTAGTATTGGAGATGTTGATTGGAACCCGTGCTTTTGAAGATACTCGTAAGCTTGTATGGCGTGGTGTTTGTGAACCTGAGCAGCCAAGAATTCCAAATGAGATATCAAGGGCAGGAAAGGACTTCTTAAGAAGGTGTTTCGTGACAAGTCCTTACAAAAGAACACCTACTTGGTTGCTCATCAAACATCCTTTTCTTTCCTTTTGAACCTATTCCCTGTCTATTATATTTTCGTTATAGAAAGCTAGCTATATCACTTCTAATTACTTGTCTAAGGGACTACCGGACACCCACACATACCAACGAAGATACTTGTCCTCCCTTTAGTCACACTCCCAACAACACTCCCAACAACGTGTTTATTTGTTGTCTGTCTCCCTTTTTGATAACCATTTCTTTTTTTTTTTGTTTTTTTGATTTTTGAAAATTAAGCCTAAATAACACTATTTTTACCCAAAGCTTCTTTGTTTTTTTTTTTATCTAAGTTTTATTTATCGCATTTGACCCTTTTTGAACTCAACAAATACGAAAATGGAGCTACCTCGCTATTTGTTTCCATGTAATTTTTACTCTATTACAAGGACTCAATCATGAATATTCACTTAATTTTGATTCCTTGTTCAAAGCTACCGTGCAATATTCTTCTGGAACAACGAGTGCAGTGAGGTTGGTGAACTGAACTCTCAAAAAGACTTTCCAAGATGTTATGCTTCTTGGGTTGATTTCTTAGTTTACTTTCGATATAAATCATATTTCAGGTTCTAGTCTTCCACCTAATTAACTTATGGATTGATACTTATTTCCTTAGATTCTATTAGAAACCCCATATAGATGTTTCTAAAATTTTGCCTGATCTACTTCCTATCTTGCTCTCTTTTGGAGTAGACGCTTCCCCTTTTTGTAATTACTCTCTTTCATCACTATTATCTCATTGGAGAGCCTTTTTGTAATACCTTTTACAGGTCACCCTTTTGTAACTATTTCATACATCAATGAAATGGTTTGTCGTTTTCTATAAAAAAAAAAAAAAATTTGCCTGATTCTAAAATTTGTTCAGAACTCACGTTTCTCTACTCCTGCCTCCAACCTAACCAACCCAGGAGAGAAAAATTGAGAAATATATATAAAATAAGTGTTCATCTTGAGGCTTTTCAGCTGATAATACAGGAACAGAAACAATCAGGGGCCGTTTGGCCCACTGTGTTGGTTATAATAGCCCCCGCTATTATAACCAACCGAGAGTGTTTGAGGCACCAACAAAAATAAGCGGCGGAGTTGGTCATTTTTCCCTTTCGTGTTGCTACAGTAACTACTATTCAGCTATTTTCTCTCTTCTTCCATGTGACTCATTGACTTTTCTACCGGCGACCACCGACGACTTTTTCGACGACCGCCGTCGACTTCTGACCACTTTTCCGACAATCACCGATGACTTTTCGGCGATTTTTTTTTTTTTTTTTTAATCTTCTTCTCATTTTAATTTCGAAAAATATAAAAAAACGAAAAATAAAGAAAAAAAGAGGTATAAGAAAATGAAAGGAAAAAAGAGGGAAAATTTTCGATCGCCGAAAAATTTGTTGGTGGTCGTCGGAAAAATCATAAAATTTCTAGGGAGAGTTAGATACTAGGTTGTCTTTGTACATATATATACATATGGAGTTTTATTACATAATTACTTTTGATAATGAAGTATATGAATACTTACCTTCACCGTACCATATTTTTCATTCCAAATTATAAATGACTTATTTTGTGAAAAAAACTCATGACTCTAAAACCAAGAAAATCAACCTTGACTTTAGGTTATTTTTGTTTCCTTTTAAGCTAAACACGTATCCAAAATTTTTATTTTTTATTTTTTACAACTAAACTTTTTTTTTTTTAATTATTAATATTTGAAGTACAAAGTTGTATGAGGAAAATAAACAAAAAAAAAAAAAAAAGTCAAGAAAAAAAAATCAGCTTGAAACATAGATTTTTTGAACCTAAACTAAAATAATTTGCATCCCAAAACACTGCACCCAAACACACTATTTTATCGCAGACTATAATAATCTGCACCCCAAACACGACTATTTTATCCAGACTATAATAATGTGCACCCAACACACAAACTATTATAACCCCCAGCTGTTATAACAACCTAGCGCCCCAAACAGCCCCTCTTGGATTTGCACATTATATAAAGGACAAGTTGAAGGAAAAGCTCGCTCCATAATTTTTTATTTTCAGTCATTGTGCTTAAGCCTTGAGCATTAAAAATACCCTCGCTACTTTTTTTAATGATGTGGCCGTTAAAAATAATAAAATATTAATTTTTAAATTAAAAAATAACATAATAATAATTCTTAGATTAAAAATCACGAACTTTCATAAAAGTAACAATTTAGTCTATGAACCTTGATTTGTAACGACAGTCTCTACAGTCTCTAGAACTTTGATTTGTAAAAGTAACAATTTAGTCTTTGTCCTTTCAAATTTGTAACGATTTAGTTTCTATCGTGCAAAATTAATGTAAAGATTTAATGAAATTTCTTATTAATATACTAATTTGGACCCAATAGCTTAATAAGCTACAAAGTTTAATAATGAAATAATAAAAATCGATATTTAATTTTGATGATTTTTTTTGCGATAAAGATTAAATGGTTACAAATTTGAAAGTATAGGCTTTTCAATAACTAAATTGTTACAAAATTGAAAGTAAGGACTAAATCGTTACCGATCAAAATTCAGATACCAAATTGTTATTTGATGAAAGTTTTGGGACCAAAAGTTATTTTTAACCTAATTAAAAAAAAAAAAAATCCTTCTCTCTCACCGATCCCCTTTCTCTTCTTTTCTCCCTCTCCCTCCTCTTCTCCCCCTCTCCTTCACCTTCTCGTCGGTCATGGCTGCCGCCGCTGCTCTCCAACACCACCATCACTTTCTTATTCTTCTTCAACAAAACACTCTCTCTCTTTCCCCTTCCCCTCTCCGTGCCCCTCCGACGCCGGTACTCTTCCTTCATTTCAAAACCCTTCAATTTCTCTTAGAAATCGAAACCCCCCCAACTTTCCCACCCTTTTTCTCTGTCAAAATCTTTTCAGTTAACTGTTTTTCTTCTTGAACAATGTGTGGTGGTGCTGTAATCTCCGGCTTCATTCCGACGACTCGCTCCCGGTGAGTCACCGGCGAACACCTTTGGTCCAATCAGAAGAAACTTGGCTTCGGAAATTAATTGTCCAAGCCGGTGAAGTCCGATATCATTGACGTTGATGATGATTTTGAGACTGATTTCTAGCACTTTAAGGACGATTCCGATTTGGAATTGGATGAGGAAGAGCTCGTCGAGGTCAAACCCTTTGCCTTCTCCGCTGGTGGAAACCCTGCCGTTCCTTCTGCTCGTGGTAACTTTTTTTGATCGTTGTGCTGATGTTGATTTTATGCCTTACTGCTTCTTTGAAGTTGAACGTTTTGTTGAAGAAGAGGGGGTGGGTTTTGTTGAAGAAGAAGAAGAAAGTGGTCATTGCCAGCGAGAAGGTGAGGGAGAGGGAGAAGAAGAAGAGAAAAGGGAATCGATGAGAGAGGGAAGGGATTTATTTATTTATTTTTATTATATTATTATTTTAATTTTAAAATTAATATTTTATTATTTTTAATTGTCACATCAGCATCTTTTTTAACACGACTAAATTGAACCATTTTCGAAATTTGGAGGACTTGGTTGTCCGATTTTGAAACCTAGGAAATTATTAGGCCCCGTTTGGTAACGTTCTCGTTTCTTGTTTCCGTTTCTTCATTTTTAATAAAGAAAAATAGAATTTCATGACCATAACACCTATACATTCAATAATAATAAACCTATATTCTTGTTTATGTTTGGAAAAAATTGGAAACAAGAACAAAAAAGGAGAAACTAGTTTTAGTTGTTCCCAAAAGTTCTATACAAATTTTGGGAGTGTTTCTAAAAAATGAGAAACAAAAAACACACATAGTTATTAAATGCCTAGATTTCTTAATAAAATTAGAAACAGGAAACAAGAAACGAGAACGTTACCAAACGGGCTCTTAGATACCGGCTCCAAAACATGAGGGACCAAAAAGTATTTTATCCAAAGAACTAAAACGTTATAACAGTTCAAGATGTAAGATACTGAATGAGAAGGAAGAGGGTTAACTACTTACCACCACATTGAAAGCTAGATTAGAAAATTGTTGCGATCCAGATTGAATGAATCTGTGAACATGCTTCCAGCCAGAACTAGCCATATAAAAATTGAAGCTTGTACTGTAGGCACAAGGATCATCCTAAGTTCAATTTTGGCAGGAGGATGTGCCGCTAGAATCAGGCAGATTCTTATATTGTCGACCATTTTCTATCGGTCTCTTGATTCAAGTTCATCCGTGGAAATCATTTTGAAAGGCTAAGGTTCCCTCCTAAGTTAAAATATACTGTTGACGAATTTATAATAACATCATGCCAACTCTCACTAACCTATCTGAGAAAGGAATTAAAACTAACATTGGTTCTGTTGGAAAAAGGTTGAAACTGATATGGGATTGCCAATTACCGTTCTCGATATGGTTTCATTATTTCCCTACTTATGTCATCCTTTTCTTTTGATAGGACTCAAGCAGATGTATGGTGTATGTGTTCTAACATTTGGGTAGTAGGATTGAGGGTGCTCTGAAGAAAAGTTTCGATATGGGATTGTAAGGTAACGTGCTCTATATGGTTTCATTACTTCCCTATTATGTTATTCCATTCTTTTGACAGGACTGAAGGAGATGTCTAGGGTATGTGTGATACCATTTGGTATGGCAAGATTGAGGGTACTCTGAAGAAAAGTCTCGATATGCGATTGTAAGATAACGTGCTCTATCTGGTTTTCATCGCTTCCCTACTTATGTTACTTCTTCCTCTTGACAGAATTGAAGGACATGTCTGAGATACGTGGGACAACATTTGCGACAGCATGATTTAGGGTGCTCTGGAGAAAAGTTTTGATATGGGATTGGAAAGTAACGTGCTCTATCTGGTTTCATTACTTCTCTAGTTATGTTATTCCTTTCTTTTGATAGGATTGTAGGAGATGTATGGGGATGTGTGTGTTAACATTTGGGATAGGAGAAAAGTCTCATTGTCTTGTGGAGAATATAGGATTACACAGATTCTACACAAATAGGAGATGCCCGACTACCAAAGATTGCTCAAATCACTGATCGGTCTCTGGATGAGTTTTGAAGTAGCGATACTAACAAACAAGAGGCAATAAGTGGATAGAGAAAAGTAGCTTTGGAGGACCATGTTAGGTATCCAAACTAAGAAAACTTCAAATACTAATGTATTGCAATATTGAAACGGAACTACAATACAACAATAGCCTTTTGAGAGGGTCAGCTCTTTCCCAAAGTCCCACTATGAGACAATACCAAAATTCTCCACACCCTTCTAAGACCCCTGACTTACCTATTTATAACCAAAACACAACCAAGACATCCTAGCTAATTACTATTTAGGGTACTCATCTTCTATTACTTTTCCCATATATCCTTAACTAGTACTCTCGCAGACCATTGGCAACCTGCTCCCATAGGTTCGAAACCCAACTCAACCTATACCCAATTAGCCTCTAGATCTTCACAATTTTAATGCTTTTTGTATACCTCTGCCAAATGGACATACAAAAAAAATCCTACTGCTATGCGATGTATAATACTTACTAGTCTCCTAATAATATAAACAAGTATCTCAATGCATCATCAAGTGCAATAATCAGAACCAACATGAACATATCTCATAAGTTAAATCATCTAGTCCTCTCGAAGTTGGAGGTTCAAATCTTCATATTCACAATTGTTGTACTAAAAAAAGTGCAATAATCAAAGAACTGGCGAAAGATATTGGTTGTGTACCATGCTCTTGATCATTGTTTTGGGACAAGTGGTCCTTTCAAGGAGGGGAGGAGAGATTCAATAAGCATTCTTGCTCATCACAAAAGGCTCATATTTGGAAAGAAATAAAGTTAAACTGATAGACTATTTGATAAAACTTAAAAGCAAGGATTGACAAACGAAACTTGGAAATAAAGAGAGAACCAGTGTTGTAATTGACTTACCAAAAGCATACCCCAACCTGTCAGCATGAAAGCGCAATAAAAAACAATGATGTCCAAAGATGTTTGGAGAGGCCTATATTCAGAGTTATTTAATGTAAGTTCCCCTTAGAATAGCCAAGCAAGTGAAGAAACAAGAAGAACAGTGAAGAAACTCTAGTAATAAATAATTCATAGTTGATGATAGTAATGGTTTAGTTGAAAACAGAATATAGGAGAGAAGAATTAATGGATTTGAGTGTAGCAACCTTCACAAGAGATGAATAATATCTGCAGCAGAATATACTTGGGCATGAATGAATATAAAGTGACTAGGGTGTTGTCGTCTTGTCTGGAGACTGTACTTCAAAATTGCTTTGTTCATTCTTCAAAACAGAAAGAAGATATATTGGTAATAACAACATTAGAATACATACAGAAACAGTATCTTCCAATTTTCATGAGTTTTGTATATAAGTTTATAAAACACGTCCTTGTTGATAACTAACTTTTAAATCAATTACATCAACTTAGAATACCTTGATCTTCGTTGGTATCAAGAAGAACTTGGAGCTCTAAATCCTTCCAGCAATACATCATTTCTCCTACTGGATTTTCATGAAACTCACAACCCTGTGTTAGTTGCAGAACAATATTCTCATAAAGGGGAATAAAATTCAATGCAAATGAGAGTAGAGAGGAAGGGAGAGAACCGTTTAGAATCCCGACATGAATGTTTCTAACTCAACAATTAAACAACATGGATGCTTCTTCTAAACATTATCCAACCAATGATGCTCTTAAAGGTCTAACCAAATGAGAGGAAAAAAAAAACAAGGATAAAACACATTCACTCCAACCTAATCTAATTGTTGTCTGTCAAAAGTAAAAGGAAACAACTCACTAGAAATCTTTGCAACCTAATCTATTTCATTACTTTGAAATCTTTACAGCCACTTAACAGACTGATATAACAGTATGCATCCTTACAATATCAACCACTAATCAAATGACTAACAATTAACTAATTCCTTTAGAAAATGTTAGAAGCCTTCCAATCTTTTCAACATATTACTGCTTCCACCGTTTTTGGACGCAACGAGCTTCGATGCTCATCCATCTTTTTCTTTTCCATACTAAATATTGACTCGGAAGAAGTGATCGATAGAAAATTAAATGGACAATTTTTTTTGTGCCACATTCAAAATAGTAGGATAGGCTAAACCAATCGATTTCCACCATTGCAATACATCAAAGCCTTGCACGCTAATGGGCATCAAACTGTCTTTCAAATATCGATCGAGCTTCGATTTTTTTCGTTGCTAGTCTCACTAACATATACCTCAAAATCTGTGGGGGATGAAAGTGATTCCACATATTCATCAAAGAGTTTTTGAATTCTGTGGAACACCATTTTGATGTAGCTAGAGGATTTTTCACCATCGATTTTTTCAAAACTGTATTCGATTCAACCATCCTCATCTTGGAGCGAGGATCCATGGCAATGCTAGCTCTTAAAACTATGTTGTAATCTTTCAAATGTTTTTCCAATGCCTCCCTCAAAGTTTTCGTGAGGTGACTCATAAAACTATCCTCATTTGCACTTGCAACACACAAGTCTGAAAGTATGTTCCATATACGTTCAAACACAGTAGCTGCATGAGCACTAGTTGTGGTGCTAAACACAGTTGCTGCATCTAATAGAAACTTCAAGTACTTGCAAAGAACCTCGATTTTTTTCCAATCATCTTCTGACGGGTCTTTTACTGCTTCATCAATATCCATAACAATATCAAAGCATGCTCTCACTTCCAAAGTTGCCATCAACATATTGTAGGTGGTATTCTATTTCGTTCGATCATCCATATCAAACAAAAAGTTGTTCTCTGTTGACACTTGGAGTTATTGCTTGAGTTGGTGAAATATTTCGTTGTGAGAGTTCGATGTAATTACATTAGCTACAATGCGTCGAACTTTGGTTACTGCAGTTTCTCCTATGCATAGTAAATCTTTTGCAATCTCAGTTAGAGTTCGAGAAATACAATTTCGGATCAAGAGTTGACTATTGAACAAAATTGGATCATTCGATGAAAGCAAACACCTCAAATCATCCATGGCCACACCATCTAATGCTTGATTGATGGTGAGAGAGAACTTCTTCCCCATCTCCACTCGGACATACATATACCAAGTGCATGCTTAAAAGCATTAGGAGAATCAGGATCGGATTCAAATATAATGCTTAGAATGCATTTGTGCAACCTCCAATCCATATCCATACAAGTTGCAGTAATAAATACATATCCTACATATCCTACATATCGAGGAGATCGTCATAAGTCCATACTCAAAGATATCTGCTCTGGAAGTGCTTTTATCAAAGTTTCCCTCTTACGTATGTCCCTAGGCAATACTTTTGAATAATGTCAAAGCTTATTGTGAATTTATGCGGGAGGCCTTTAGCAAAAGTAATAAACTCTGGGCACTCTATGATATCAAGTCGATGTTCACTCATGATGATCATCCGACAAGGTCATGACAATAGGCACAAATCTTGTAATCAAAGTCTTGAGTTGAGGTAGTGTCCTTTGAGTGAGTATCTTTGTCTCTACTTAAACTACCGGTGCAATCTTCAGCCACATGTTGCTTAAGGTTGCTAATTTTTTTTTGAGGATAAAAGACCAACTTTCATTGAGAAAGAATAAAAGAATACAAGAGCATCCAAAAAACAAGCCCACAAAAAGGAACCCAACTAAAGAAAGTGACTGTAATCAAGGTTAATAAGACCTAACGGATAATTACAAAAGACCTTCGAAACCGAAGCCCTTAGAGAAACATGGAATCTAGTGAGGGCTCACACATCTGACGGGGACCTCTTCGATCTATCCTGTTATTTCATACTCCCCACAAACCCCACAAAACAACACACACCCTAACAGACCATTACAACCTTCACTTATCTCTGAAAGGCGGATGGAAGAGGAACTCCTCGATCATCTCCCTGTGGTCTCTGAAGTTCCTAACCTACCGTCCAAAGGCCTCAAAGAACAAACTCCAGATAGAACGCGCAAAGGTACAATTCCAGTATGTGGTCTAAATCTTCCTTCGCCCTCCAATAAAGGATACAACAAAAAAACCCAACCAACGAAGTGGTACGACTACCCTTTGCAGCAGTGCCATAAGGGAAACTTTTCTTACATTTTTTACATAATACCCTCATGCAATCATCACTTGGCCAACTCTTCCGTCGTAAAGTACTTTAAAACATCAAACTTTCTTTTGTTTTTATTAATGAAAGCTATTTCTTCAGCCATGTTGGAAAATAAACTCCAGATACTGATACTAAAAAATTATTGACAAATTAGTTAGAAATAGTAAATGTTTATAATCGAAGACTTGAAGAAATTAAAGTTGTCAAACTCTTTGTTTGTCTAACTCTATGTTTGTTTAAAAAGAAAAGAAAAGAAATAAAATAAGTGGAATTAAATATGTAGGTTATAGTAAAGTTCAATTAAACTGAATATGCTGCTGTAAAAATCGGGGTTGCTGTTATTTACATCAGCATTGAAGCAAAGGTTGCATTTATCATGGAAATGAATAAGTCCATACACTTGCCTAAAATACCAATTCCTCAATAGATCTCACAACCCATCAAAATTCCAGCAGCTCTTTTAGCTCTTTTTTTCTTAGTTGCTTTTCCCAATCAGTAGCTTGTATTTTTTGTAGTTTTTTATTCTTCGTACATTTTCTAATTTCTCATACAATTTTGACTGAAATCTTTAGATTCTAATTATCTAGCTCTAACTTTGTACATTTTCAGATTTCTCATACAACTTCAACTAACTAAAATCTTGAGGTTCTAATTATCATTTTGTACATTTTCTTCTAGTTTCCTTCTACAACATTGACAATTAAGTTTGAAAATTAGAGTGAGAGAGAGTCCAAGCATACCATAGTTTCTTAAGGGTTAAAATACACATTTAGTCCCTGAACTTTCATAGTTGTGTCAAATAGGTCCCTAAACTTTAAAAACTGAAAATTCAGGGAGCTATTTGATACAAATATGAAAGTTTAGGGACTAAATGTGTATTTTCAACCTTAAGAAACTAAGGTATGCTTGGATTCCCTTTCACTCTCATTTTCAAATTTAATCATCAATGTTGTACAAGGAAAAAATGATAATTAGAACCTGAAGATTTTAGTCAAAGTTGTATGGGAAATCCGAAAATGTACAAAGTTGTATGAGAGTTAGATAATTAGAACTTAAAGATTTCAATCAAAATTGTATGAGAACTCAGAAAATGTACAAAGAATAGAAAACTACAAATAATGCAAGCTACTGGTGGACAAAAAAAACAGCTAAGAAAGAAAGAGCTAAGGCAACGGTTGGAATTTTGATTTTTGATGAGCTATGAGATCTGTTGAGGAATTGACTTAGGTATTTTAGGCAAGTGTATGAGCTTGTCCATTTTCACGATAAATGCAAAAATCTTTTGCTGTCAATGCTTGTGTAAATGACAATAACTCTGATTTTTATAGTAACATATTCAGTTTCATTGAACTTTATTAAAACCTACATATTTAATCCCTCAGTTTTTATTTTTATTTTTTTTTCTTTTTAAACAAACATAGAGTTAGACAAACAAAGAGTTTAACAATTTTAATTTCTTTCTTTTTAGGTTCTCGATTATCAACATTTACTGTTTCTAACTAATTTGTTGATGATTTTTTTTGGGTATTAGTTTCAAGAGTTTTTTTTTTCGAACATGATTGATGAAATCACTCTCATAAATTAGAACAAAATAAAATTCGATGTTTTAAAGTACTTTCCTGAGGAAGAGTTGGCAAGTGATGATTGGAGGAGAGTATTATGTAAAAAATGTAAGAAAAGTTTCTCCCATGGCATTGTTGCAAAGGGTAGTCGTACCAATATTAGCAACCTTAAGCAACATATGGCTGAAGATTGCATCCCTATTTTAGTTAGGGACTAAGATACTCACTTGAAAGACACTACCTCTGCTTAGGACTTTGATTAAAAGATCTATACCTACTGTCATGACCTTGCCTGGACAATCATCATGGGTGAACACCGACTTGATATCATAGAGTGTCTAGAGTTTATTGCTTTTGCTAAAGGCCTCCAACGTAAGTTCACAATAAACTTTGACATTAATTAAAAAGTATTGCTTGGGAACCTACGTGGAAGGAAGACAAATTCTGATAAAAACACTTCAAGAGAAGATATCTTTAAGTATGGGCTTGTAGCGATCTCTTCGATATGTAAGATATGTATTTATATGTCCGACTGTAGATTGGAGAAGAAGTTGTCCTCTCTCACCATCAATCAAGTGTTGAATGATGCGACCAAGAATGATTTGAGGTGCTTGCTTTCATTGGATAATCCATTTCTGTTCAATGGCCAACTCTTGATTTGAAGTTGTATTTCTCAAACTTTAATTGAGATTGCAAAGGATTTACTATGCATAGGAGAAACTGCCGTAATCAAAGTTCGACGCATTGTAACTAATCAATGTGATTACATCAAACTCTCACAAGGAAATATTTCTCCCACTCAAGCAAGAAGTCCAAGTGTCAACTGAGAGTAACTTTTTGTTTGATATGGATGATCGAACGAAATGGAATACCACTTACAATATTTTGTTGGCAGCTTTGGACGTGAGCGCATGCTTCAATATTGTTATGGATACTGATGAAACAATGAAAGACCCATCGGAGGATGATTGGAAGAAAGTTGAGGTTCTTTGCAACTACTTAAAGTTTCTATTTGATGTAACGTCCACGTTTAGCACCGCAACCAGTGCTCATGCAACTGCTGTGTTTGAACGTATGAAACATGCTTTTAGACTTGTGTGCTGCAAGTGCAACTAGGGATACCATAGTTTTATGAGCCATCTCAAGAAAACTTTGCTGGAGACATTGAAAAAATATTTGAAAGATTACAACATAGTTCTAGGAGTTGGTATTATCATAAATCCTCGCTTCAAGATGAGGATGGTTGAATACAGTTTTGAAAAAATCTATGGTGAAAAATCCTCTAGCTACATCAAAATGGTGTCCGACGAAATTCAGCAACTCTCTAATGAATATATGAAATCACCCTCCATCCCTCACAGATTTGTATGTCAGCAAGACTGGCGACGAACAAAAATTGGAGCTGGATTGGTATTTGAAAGACCATTTGATACCTGTTAGTGTGCAAGACTATGTATTGCAATGGTGGAAATTGGTTGGGTTGGCCTATCCTACCATCTCGAAGGTGGCTCAGAAAATTTTGTCCATTTCATTTTCTACAGTCACTTCTTCCGAGTCAATATTCATTATGGAAAAGAAAAGATGGATGAGTATCAGAGTTCATTGCATTTAAAAACAGTGAAAGCAGAAATATGTTTCAAAGATTGGAGGCTTCTAACATTTTGTAAAAGAATTAATTAATTGTTAGTCATTCGGTTAGTAGTTGACATTGTAAGGATACATATTGTTATATCAGTTTGTTAAGTGACTGTAGAGAATTCAAAGTAATAAAGTAGAATAATTTCTAGGGGTCAACAACAATTAAGATTAAGTTGGAGTGAATGTGTTTTATCTTTGTTTTTTTTCTATCATTTGGTTAAACCTTTAACATCATAACTGGATGGATAATGTTGAGTTAGGAGAAATATTCATGTTGTTTAATGTTGAGTTAGAAGGAGAATTTGAAGTGTGCTTTTCTATCTCAAACATCATACTAAGGCCAAACATTAACCAAAAGTGGTTCTCTCCCTTGCTCCCTCAGTCATTTGTGTTATTGAGATAATCCAATATGCTTTCTAACACTATAACCAAATGTATATAGACATACATAGAAGCCCTAAACTATTAATAGTTTGTTTGTTGTTGTTGTTTTTTTTTTTTAATAAATAAATTTATATAGTTTAAATATTATTAAATATTATTTATTATTTATCAGAAGCCACGTTTTCATTGAGAAAAAAAATGCAAGAATACAAGAGGGCATACAAAAACCAAGCCACCAAAAACCACCCGCCAAAACTACAATAACGAGTTCCAATCCAAAAGAATAAGACCTAGCTAGTAATTATAAAAGAGCTTAGAAACCATAGCCCATAGAGATTGCGTTAAATCTAATTGTCTCCCACAACTCAATCGTGGATTTCTCCACCCCTCTAAAAGTTCTATTATTCCTCTCAAGCTAAGTACCCCACAAGATAGCAAAAAAAGCAAGTCTGTCAAAGAACTTTGCCTCTGTCACAAAAAAGGGAATGCCAAAGAACTTCCTAAAAAATAGAGGAGCAAACAATGTTACAAGCCGAAGCAACCCTAAAAACCATGAAGAGCTGACTCCTATGAAGCACGGACACGCCAAAATGGGGGGAGGATCTGTGTCGGACACGCGTCGGACACGGATTCGCCCGGACACGCTCCGGACACGTGTCCGACACGCAATTTTGCGTGTCCTATTTTTTTTTTTTTTTTTTTTTTATTTTTTATTTTTAATTCCGGACACGCGGGGACACGACTAGATACACCCACGGACACGCGGAGTTTAGGCTGAGAGAGAGAGAGAGACCTCAAATGCTGCCGTCGCCGCAAGTTAACCCAGCAAGTTCACTTCATCTCAGGTTTTCTTCTTTTTAAACCCTCCTAACCTAGATAAAACCCTCCTAACCTAGATAAAAGGCCCAGCCCAATAAACCCTCCTTTTTAAAGTTAAGATAAAAGGCTAGTCCAATAAAAAACTCTTTTTAAATTAAGAAAAAATGTATGATTATTAAACTACTCATAAAATTTTATATATATACTATTTTTTTTTTAAAAAAATCTATATATATACTTATTTTTTTAATATATATATATATAAACAACGTATCTTCCACGTATCCGTATCTTAGTTTTTTAGAATTTGACGTATCGCCGTGTCCTGTCGTGTCCGTGTCCCGTATCCGTGTCTGTGTCCGTGCTTCTTAGGCTGACTCCAAATAGAGCTGACAAATAGACAATCCCAAAGCAAGTGATCTAAGTCTTCCTCTTGCCTTGCACAAATGACACACCACTGCGGCTGCAACACGAACGAGAACCTTTGGATTCGATCCTGAGTATTCACCCGACCATGTAAAACTTCCCAGGCAAGAGGAGAAAAGAGGGAATGGAGAAAAGAGGCACAAGAGAAACCCTCAGAGGGCTCCGGAGTCTAGAACCTAGTGTCTCTTCTCCTAAGACGAAAAGACTGGTCGCCAAGAGGGAGAAAAGACTGACGACCTCTGTCGCCTCGCAATCAGTGAGGGAGCGACGAAAGCCAAGGGAAGGAGAAGAGAAATCGGAACTGGGGAAGATCGAAGCTACCGAATGCAACCTGTTCTCAGAAAACTGGTAAAGATGGGGGAACAAAACGCTCAGGGGTTTATCCCCAACCCAAGAATCCTCCCAAAAATAAGTATTGGAACCATCCCCAATAGAATAACTAACAAACTGAAAGAAGAGAGGAAATCTCGAAGCAACAGCGGACCAGAGGTTTTTACTAGATCCTTTAAGCCTACCACTAGTGACCCACTCGAATGGGTGCGGACCATACAAACTTTCAAAATATGTTTCCACCACAGTTGGGCCTCGTTGCGAAGCCATAGGTTATCAATGCCTAACCCCCCAACTCCTTAGCCTTCAAAAACCATATCCCACTTGATCAGGTAAGCCCCCCACCTTCAACCACCCCTTCCCACAAGAAGTTCCTCATGAGCGTTTCCAAAGTATTTTTTACCTATTTTTTCACCATCTCAAAAAATAATTACTCCATTAATGTTGAATTTTCCCGGTCCGAACCTAGCTAGACTGCACGACCGTTGTATATACAATCTTGATAAAATAAATAAATTAGACCTTGGCTTTTTGGCACTTCTGTTCCCAATCTTTCTTCAAGTACCGTACGGTCCCAGGTTCAATACTTTGGTAATACAATTTTTTCAATTTTATTCCTTTTTTTTGTCACTTCCTATATGTATTTTCAAGAAAAAAAAAAGCGTGCATCTAAGGACTCGAAACACGAAAGTCACACACTACTCTCCTCTAGAACCCTTGACCAAAGAAGCAAGGAGAGCTTTTGATACTTTAAATAATATTATATATATATATATATATATATTTAAAAAATTATATATATAGTATAATCATAATTCCACCCTTGCTGATCGAGACAATCGAGAATCCCAGTCGGATTTCCCAATCGAGATCGGGCTCGGGAAAGACATTTTCTTTAAAAAATGTATTTTTCGACCTTCGTCTCGGTGTCTCTCCAAGCAACCCGGTCGAGATTCATCGAGGCTCTCCATTTGTACCCAAACCCTTTCCTCTCCCCTTTCCTCTCCAAGACTCCACATAGTCAAAAGCTTTCTCAAAGTCAATTTTGAAAATCACTCCCTCTTTTCTCTTCCTATAATCCTAAATAGCTTCGTAGCAATCAACACTTGGTCAAGGATTTGTCTCACAACTATGAAAGCCCCTTGAGAAGAGGTAATGGTATCTGGGAGGACTTTCCTGAGCCTATTGGCTAGAATCTTAGCAATGGTCTTATACAAGCTAGTCACAAGACTGATAAGTCTGAAATTTTTAACTTGGACCGTTTATCCTTTTTAGGAATTAGACACACATAAGTCTCGTCCATAGATGCATCGATAACCCCTCTCTCATGGAATTCACAGAAAACCTTCCACAGACTTTAATGTTCTCCTAGTTTTCCTGATAGAAAGCCATAGTGAATCCATCGAGCCTGGGCAATTTGGCTTTATCAAAACTAAAGACCACCTTCAGAATTTCCTCCAACGAGAAGGGAGCGTCTAACTCCTTATCCCTAATCGGAATAGGGCTCTAGTCCAACCCTTCCACAAAAGGTCTAGAGACGTGCCGGTGGCATAGAGCTTAGCAAAAAAGGTGATGATCTCATCATCTAACTCTAGATCTTTCCTCACCACCTCCTCGTTGTCTTTAATCAAAAGATCAATACGATTGTTGCCTCTTCTCCCTCTAGCATAACTATGGAAAAAGGTCGTGTTGGCAATTACAATAAAGGGCGAAGACAAATAAGCTACTATATTTACATATATACTATACCACTCCTCAAGTTGGAGCATATATGTTAATCATGCCCAACTTGTTACAAAGATAATCTATTCTAACTCCATTTAAAGCTTTAATGAAAATATCTCCTAATTTCTCTCCGATCTTCACATATCCAGTAAATACCAAACCTTGCTGTATTTTCTCTCGTACAAAATGACCATCGATTTCAATATGTTTAGTCCGCTCATGAAATACTGGGTACCACTCCTCAAGTTGGAGCATATATGTTAATCATGCCCAACTTGTTACAAAGATAATCTATTCTAACTCCATTTAAAGCTTTAATGAAAATATCTCCTAATTTCTCTCCGATCTTCACATATCCAGTAAATACCAAACCTTGCTGTATTTTCTCTCGTACAAAATGACCATCGATTTCAATATGTTTAGTCCGCTCATGAAATACTGGGTTGGATGCAACGTCACACCACAACTTGGTAAGAACTGTAACATTGAAGCCAAATAGTAGGCATCCATAGAAGCCCTAAACTAATAGTAGTAAAATTACAATAAAGGACGAAGACTAATAATAAGCTACTATATTTACATATATACTATAACAATTCGAAATGCATTATATACCTCTTTATGAAAATATTGCTCTGCAACTAACACTGGCGTGACCTCTTTATGAAAATATTGCTCTGAAACTAACACTGGCGTGTGAGTTCGGTCCATGAAATTTCAGGAGGAATGATGTACTACTGGAAGGCTTTAGAGCTTCAAGCTTTTCTTGATACCGACCGACTAGGATCAAAGTATTCTTTTCAACCTTGCAATTTTTTTCTAAAAAGTTATATAATCAAGTTCTAAAGCGTGCATTCATTTTGGTTTTGAGCTCTATCTCTCCGTTCTCCAGATTTAATGGAAGGTTTCAAGACGGTCAAGTTGAACTCGGAAGACAATTAATTCAAAGGGTGGTAGGTCATTATGGGGCAGGCAATATCTATGAAACTGGCATTATTTTTTTGGTTTTATGCTTTTGTTTACTTTGTATTTACATTAACTTGTTAATATATTCTGTTGCAGGTATTATTCATCTCTTGTGAAGGCTGCTTCTCCCAAATCCATTAGTTCTTCTCTTCTGAGTTCTGAGCATGTGCAATTGGATGACATTGATGTTTTTTATGCTAGAATAGATTAAATTTGACATGTCAGTATGTTAAAGTTGTTGGCTTTGAAACGTAACAGTTATTACCAATAGAAACTCATTTGTAGGATGGTAGTCTTGGGGTTGAGTTATGTTAAAAACTGGGAAAATATCCAAAATCTTATTTTTATGACGCCTATTACTACGTTGCACTGTGTGTATCCTTCCCTTCCACAACCAAACCGTTACTATATCACCAACTATGAATTATTTATTACTAGAGTTTCTTAAGTGTTCTTGTTTCTTCACTTGCTTGGCTATTCTACGGGGAATTTACATTAAATAACTCTGAATATGGGCCTCTCTAAACATCTTTGGATATCATTGTTTTTGTTTGCATACTTGGTTTCATGCTGACAGGTTGAGGTATGCTTCTGGTGGTAAGAACAAGTGAGCCTTCTGTTATGAAATTGGTGCCGCTTCAAGGAAAATAGAGTAACTGGGATTTCAATTGCCTCCTTTATCAATTTCCTTCAAGGAAAGCAGAGCAAAGACTTCAACTGACCGCCCTCAGTTTTCCACAAAATTGTCTGTGCTGGTCTCTGGGATTTCAACGTTCGTTCCTCTTCGCTTTTGTTTTTGAAATTTTTCCCTAATGCACCCCCCAGATTCCTGAACCCGATTGAAAAAGGAATTCGCCTCAATGTGTAAGCTTCATCTTTTAAAACATTGAATTGCAGTTGAGTTCAAACATCACCTCTTGCCACTAAGTCAAGCACCTTCATCCTGTAGTGTTGGGTTGCTATCAAACAGTCCCCCTTGTAATTTTTTTCTTCTCTAAGCTAATGCCCACTTAGAATGTCTATAATAAAACAAGACAGGCACCAGAGAAAAAACTTCCAAAACCTTGTGAACTTCCTTTGATTCTCGCTGCATTGACCCACCCACCACCAAGACATGCAGCAACAATGTTTTAATTACATTTTGGATTGGTTAACTCAGTAGACATGCACAGCTTCAATAATTAATGGCACCGTTTGTTTGGCCCATGGCCACCAACTCTCATGAAGCTTACCCTCAAAGGGGTAGGAACAGAGGCTTACGCCTCTCTTCAAGGCTACGCCTTGAGGCATGAAAATGCTGCCTAAATGTCGGCGTGCCTCAAGGCAATTTTTAAAACACTGTCCATAGGGTAAGCTATCTTAGTCTGCCACTGAGGATTTGAGGGTCCAACATAGTGAGGGAGATATAGTTATCCCTGATATTGTTTGTGACCTTGCACATGGAATAATATTTTCGTTCTTTTAGTGAAGGATGAGTTGTGGGTTGGAGTTAGTTGATGGTCAAGGAGGATGGTCTTGGTCTTGATGTATGATTTGTGCATAAGCAGGTCAATAGTACTTGGTGGTGAAATTTTGATCCTCAATCGCATGGATTTTCTATGTAAAATTAGGTGATGATTTATTGTATACGACGGGGGAATTTCTTAACTTGAGCCATGTAAATGCCTAACCGCCTGATTTGACTCCGAAACTAACTAGACTACCTGCAAGCACCATTTTCATGACTTCTCAACAACTTCTCACTCTATAAAAGACCATGAATCGAAGGCAAATGCAAGCAAAACTCATTGAGAATAAGAGGGTGGTGACAAAACCCTGTTAGACGCCCATGAGTCGTGATGCCCGAAGTCCTTGTTAGAAGACTAAATTCTAACCTTAGTTAGACATTAAACCTTTGTGTTTTTTTAGATTTCACCATATTTCCACCTTGTAAAGGGAGAGTAGAGTGTCGTGAGAACTCTAGAGGGATTGGATAAATTGAAAAAATCCTAGTTTTAGCTACTGCACATTATTTTCCAGCACCTTATTCTTTTCATTATTTCGTGTAGTTCTCATTTATTTATTCGAGGGAAAGTTATTTGTTTGCATTTTTATCCATCATGCGTAGCTAAATTCCATTGAGGGGTTCGATTTAGTGAATACCCTTGTGGATGGAATAGCTTGAAAGTTGTTTATTTACCTAAGCTTTATTTATGCATGTTATCCTTTATTGATTATCATTCAAATCTTGTTGAGTTTAACTTGATCACTTAGACTATGTGAGTTTGGTACTGAAAGGGTCAAACAATATCGGTTTTCATAAAGGTGATATAGGAGAAAGGGATCGAAAGAGTGTACTCGTTGTTATAGGGGATGATCGCTTATAGCAACTATAGGGTTATAGGTTGCATGCATGAATCATCTTTGTCAGAATCGAGTCACAGGAATGTGCATAACGGTACTCGCTAAGTCTTCTAATGATACTTGGAAGCAAGACCAAATAGGAGTTAAACCTAACACAATGCATATCTAGATTTAGGTTAAATGACTTATTATTAGAGTTATTCGTCCTTGGATTGAAACTTTACTGAATTCCTCATTTTTATTGTTGTTTGTTTATTCTTATTGTTTGTTTTACTATTTTCCAAAACACCAACATCAAATCTATGTTGAAGGAGAATTGAGTTCTACCAAAGACAAACGAGTAGAGTCTAAACTTTACCTCAAGTCAGATTTTGGATACAATCATAAATTAATCTCAAATTAAAATATAAGTCAGATTCTACCCTAAATCTATATAAAAATGGATAAGTTACCAAAGGTTGCTCCAAATTCAAATAATAAAAAAAGGGTAGAATTTGAATCCTATCCTAAATTATTAACTAGAGCATAAATAGGGATGTCCACGGGCATTCCAATCCCCATCCCCGTGAAATTTAACGGGGATCGGGTTCTTTGCGGAGAATTATTCCCTATTTAGTTTTTTCCTTTTTTCTTTTTATTATTATCTATTCAAATGTTTAAACTATATAATTCAAACACATATAATTTTCTAAATCATCAACAATAAAACTTTAAATTAATATATAATAATAATAATAATAATAATAATAGTAATAAAAAATTAAACAGGGTGGGGAACGGGGATGGGGAATGCATTCTCCGTCTCCGTTTAGTTCGCGGAAATTTTTTTCCCCCACTCCCTCCCTCATTCCACAACTAAACGAGGATTCCCCACTCCTCAACATCCCTAAGCATACATTATACTGAAGTTGGAATAAAAACGACTAAAATCAAAATTTGACCAAATTTCATTTTTTGATTGATTGACATAAAAGTGTAAAAAAAAACTAAAATTTATATTTTGATTAAATTGACACCGCTATAATTAGAAACAAATATCTTGCATTTTGATTCAAAACTATCTTTTATTTCGAGGAGAAATTAGAAATTTCGATTTATCACAAATTGTGACATTATTTAAAACATTTTTTAAAGTTGGGATAAGAAGAAGGGTGTGGTTAAGAGATTTTGGTAAATTAAAAATTGGAATGTTCTGGAGATATGGAGGATTGTTTTATTTTTGGAAAATACCATATACCATATAGTTTACAAAATTATTATTTAAATATTGTAGTTTTAAATTCTCGCTCGTAGGTCGTCTCTTGACGAGATGATGTGCAAACCAACTGGAGAAGGATCAAATACGTTATTGTGTTCAAATTGCAAGAGACGACCATCTCTAGCTGACAATATTTAAATAATAAGTTTGGAAACTATTATATTTTAATAATAAGTTTAAAAAATTATAATATTAATTAAAAAAAAATGTCCTGGATTTACACGTATAAACTAGGGAAAAATACACTTATGGTCCCTGAGGTTTGGTTAAGTTACACTTTGGTCCCTGAGTTTTAAAACTCAACAAAAATACCCATGAGGTTTGAGATAAGCAACACTTTGATCCCTGCCGCCCAATTTGCCGTTAGATGCTAACAGATTGCTGACGTGGCTCCATTTTTTTAATTAAAAAAATTATTATTATTTTTTTATTTTTAAAATAAAAATAAATAAAAACAATAAAATATTATTATTTTAATTATTTTTTAATCTCTTTCTTTTTCCCCTCTTCTTCATCCCTTTCTTCATCTTCTTCAAATCTCCGGTTGTCGGCGACGAGCGGCCGCCGCCAGCGATTGTATATTTTTTCCTCTTTTCTTCTCCTTTCTTATTCTCTCTTACCCAATTTTTCTTCTTTTCTTTTCTTTTTTTTTTAAAAAAAAAATATAGAAGACCTCCCTCCTCCCTCCTTGTTCACACATATACATGTCGCCAGAGTTGGCCAAGGATGGCTATTTGGATTGGCCTGCAGATATTTGGGCTCTTGGCTGCGTGGTATCTGAGATGTTGACTGGAACCCAGGTTTTTCTAGATACTTGTAGTCTTCGATGGGATGGTGTTCGTGAGCAGCCAAAAATCCCAAATGAGATATCAAGCGCAGGAAAGGACTTTTTAAGGAGGTGTTTCGTCACAAGTCCTTACAAGAGAACACCTACTTGGTTGCTCATCAAACATCCTTTTCTTTCTTTTTGAACCTATCCCGTATATATTATATTTTCTGCATTGAAAGCTAGCTAGCTAACCACTCTCAAATTATTTGTTTATATGGCTGTTTCTCTTTCAACAACTAAATATTCCCTTGTATTTTGACTTTAGTTTTTTATCTATACCATTTGATCCTTTTCGAACTGAACCAATATACATATATATATATATATACAGAACTACCTCGCTATTTGCTTCTATTTAACTTTTACTCTATTACAAGCACTCGATCATGAAGGGATTGACAAAAGTCTACAATCTATTGGCCTCTTTTGCACTGATTATTCCAGAAGAACGCACAGAAACTTATTGCACAGAATTCTCCTTTTCCTTCCATTTATCTTTTTGTTCTTGCCAAGCTTATCTTTTAATTGAAGTATTCTGTTGGCCTCCCTGTACTGATTATTCCAGAAGAACGCTCAGAGACTTTGAATAATAAATCTAAATTATTTAAAGTTAGTTGTCGGCTCAAAATGAGCACATGGTCATGATTATTAACGATTGACAACAGCCAGTGGCGGATCCAGAACTTTTCGTCAGGGGGGGCACAAGTTCATATAGAGTTAAATTACAAGCTTAGTCTGTGTGTTTTTAGATTTGTGTCTATATGTAGATTTTCAATGTTGTGTCTAGTAAATCCATAAAGTTTTTACTTAGTATCAAGTCCTTAACTCATTCGATATATTTTCAAAAACTAAATATTTTATTAGACATAAATAAAACTTAATTTTCTATTAGATAAGTCTTTAACTAATTCAACATTTTTTAAAAATTAATGTATTTAATAAGTTACAAAATTGAAAGTGTAAGGCTCAATTAGATACGAAATTACATTTTATGTCTAATAGAATAGTTACTTTAAAAAAAAATTAATATGTTTAAGATCCATTAGATACAAAATTGAAAATTTATGGATCTGTTAGACATTTTTATAGTTAAAAAGACTTATTAAACAAAAAAACTAAAGTTAAATGACCTATCAAACATATTTTAATATTTAGGAACTAGACTTGTAATTTAAGCTTCATATAAATATAATTTTAGATGCATTGGTATAATATTTAGATTAAGTAATATTATTTAAAAAGTTATAATAACTCTAGAACTATTCATCTATTTCAAAATAGGTTAAAGTTTATTTTATACCATTAGTTTTTCTAAAATAATTTAATAATGATTTTGTTTTTTGTTTTTATATTTGTATACAAATGTGGATAAAATGAAAAAGATAAACTAAATTATTGTCGAATTTAATTAATATATATTATAATTTAAAAACAATTGAAAAATAGAAAGAAAAACCAAAACACATGTTAAACGCTTAAAAAAACAAAAAAGAAAATTGAAAATTGAAAAAGAAAAAGAAAAAAGACCAAAGTAGAAAAAACGGGCTTAAAAAAACGGAAAAGCAAAAAGAAAACAAATTTTAGAAGATGTGCGCGTTTGGTTAGCCTCGAACCTTACACTTCCCCATGCGCCAAAAACATTTCGTGCCCCCCTTGCCAACAAACCAAACACTAAAGTTGGAACTTTGCCTGAAATACATAATACATATATATAACTTTTATAATATGAGGGGGGGCACGTGCCCCCCGTGGCCCCAACGTGGATCCGCCCCTGACAACAGCGGTTGAGTTAGCTCATGGGAGGGGTGATCTCCACCCAGCCCCTAGGCTGTTATCTTCTCCTTTTGATTGAAATATATTCCTCATGATCTTTATTATCAAAAAAAGAAAAAAAGAAAAAGGGAGTTGCTTTTTAACAGGTCGTGTTATTATTATTTTCTAAAGCATGGACTTTTATTTGGTGCCCCACCTATACTCTTCAAGGCTGAAACTTATTTATTTATTATCTGAATGTTATGGTTTCTAATGTAATCTAGATAGTATATTTGATGCTCGATGCTAACATGACATCCCTTTTGTGGCTTAATACAATCATCTCGGTTTCTTATAAAAAAGAAAAAAAAAAAAAAAAACTTAGATGACATCCTTTAGTACGTACACACACACACACAAAACTCCATCAGATGAACTTTCAACGATAATTGCAATCCACTTTTGTCCAACAAAATTTGCATACATATCGTTTATCAAATAAAGCTCCCAGGTCCTGCTATCTTGGTGAGGGAAAGCCAGAAAATCAGAACCATGGGATGATCCTGCAATTTGTTATGATCATCAAAAGTCCATCTTCATCATCAAGGTTTGAATCCAAATCTCGGAAAAAGTGGTTTTGATTTTCCAAGGGAAAATGGGTTTCCAAGATGGGTTTTGATCGATGACTGAAAACGTTTAAAGGATTTTTTTTAATACTCATTCTTTCTCATCCAAAATTTGTAACCCTAGTTAACAAAAGGACCTAATTAATAGGTAAATGAAAGTTGGAGACTAGTTTTTACAATTGTAAGTTTGAGGGTGAAATTGCAACCATCATAATAGTTTAGAGATGGTTTTTCGCTTTTTTATTTTTTATTTTTTTATTTTTTTTTTGGTGTGGAAAAAAAGAAAAGCAAATTTCATCATCCTTTTCAGTGCGTTCTTGTGCTTCTTACATCACCAAATGTTAGAGAATTAGAAATATGAGACCAACTAAACCAATCATTTATCGACTAAAATTTGATTACAATAAAAATCAGATCATAAATAAGAATTTGATTGATAATAAAGAATCAAAAGAACTAGGACAGTGAAATTGGCTGGGGAATAAGATTCAATAATGATAATAATAATGATGTTTAAATACAAGAAAACCCCAATGATCAGAAAATATCAACCGTTCACTTTAGCAAGATTACATTTTTCAGTAGGGGAACGGACGTGTGAAATGAAACATGAACTATGAACAAAACCAAAATTTGCAGCCCATAAATACTACTAATGTACTCTACTACCTACCCATTAAGATTACAACTCCTAATGATATAAACAAAGCCTATCAATGCATCATCAAGCGCAATCAAGGAATTGGCAAAAGGTAATGGCTGTCTTACACTGTTCTTAATCCTTGTTTCGGGACGAGCGGTCCTTCCGATGACCGCCAAGAATACGAGAAATCTGCAAACCTCTGCTGAACGCTTGGTTGAAGAGCATACGGGTCTGGAATTCTGATACGAATGGAAACCAGGCAAGGAATGCAACAGGAGTGAACAGAAGCAAACCCATGATGATCTCGTAACCACGAGCGAGTGTCCTTACGGATCCCCAGAAGCCAGCTCGATGGACGAGCGGTTTCAATGCTTGTGCAATCTGGAAAGACATGAGTTTAGGTACTTGAAGATTTACTTTTGAGGTGAAATTTGAAACAAAAGAGAGGGTGAGATCCTGTAGGCATTCTTTTGTCACACTATTTATTTCACTCTCTAGCAGTGATGGGGAGAAATAAAATTGAAACAGAGACCATTGGATAAACCTTGTAAGAAAGTAATGAAAAGTGAAATTAGGAGATAATGAGAAAACCACTGTTCTAAGGCACTTACCAAAAGCATACCCCAACCAGTTGGCATGAAAGCAAGTATGCAAACAATGATGTCCTGCACTGTCATATGAGGAAGAGCAATCAAAGTGACGAGAATGGAGACGAATGTTAGGAAAATCAACCCCTTGATCAGACGGAACACGAGTTGGAAATCTGCACTGAACTTTCGCCTTCCAACCGAAACAGTCTGGAAGAAGAGAAAACGATTAAGTTAATATTTAGAGAGGACTTCAGAGTTATTCAACTAAAAAGTAAAATCTAAGAAAATCAAGTGGCAGGACTAAATTATGACAACAAATTTGCCATCCATCATGTTAAATCCTAAACCAGTATAAATTTCACTTTTCTTCAATAGTAAATTCAAGATTTCACCAAGATTATTGTATAAGTTTATAACAGCTTTAGTTTATATTTTGTCTTCTTTCTTTCTACGCAACTCACCTTCATTACAAACAGTATTAGAAAGATCACCAGCCATGATATGCCATATACCTGTGATCAAATGAGGAAAAGAAGAAAAAGTGAAGAATTAATTACGATATTCCCATTGTTATATATACGAAAGGAGGTGGATAGAACATTAAGTGGTTGATTTACCAGGAAACTTTTAGTATTTGTGCGCTGAGTAATGCTAAGATGATAGACAAGACCATACTGATAGATAAAGAACCGAGAAGCTAATAATATCTCAGCTACTAAACCACGCTTTCCAGAGTGGCGTAAATGCTCTTGTTCTTCCTCCCACCATGATTCCCAACTTTTTTCTGGTGGAACACCAATTCCACCACGATTACTAATCCATTTATTCCAATCCGTCCAATCGTCGACAATCTTTTGCCACTCAAAACCAGAAGGGTTAAAGAGAAAAGGAGCAAACAACCAAGTGCCGACCATAAACCACATGGATACAGTAATCAACACATAAGCTACTGCACTTCTGTAAGTGTGACCAAATATCTGGTACACAAGAAGTAAAATCATGAGCTCAAGACCTTTGACGAAGTGGCTACGGGAGTAGAGCCTGTAGTTATCAGCAAACTTGGCGTGAAACACCACAAAACCACGACCTGTAGGCCTGTACTTGGCGCCTCCATGAAGTAAAGTCCTCCCATAATAGTGAGTCTTTGTCCCAAGAGAGAAAGTAAAAAAGACGGGGGCTAGTTGTAATTGCATCAATATGAATTCACTCAATGCAGTGCGGAATCCTCTTTCCAAACCAATCTCCATCAGCATAGGCAAGGCCATCAAGAATCCAATCTGGACAAAAGATTGAGAAGCAAGGGCTACTTGCAGAGGTTTATTGTCTCGAATAGCTGGTTGAGTGCTCAAACCTTTTTCAAGTCCACTAAGAACAAGATAAAGGCGACCATAAAGGAATACATATACTGTGAGAACAGTTATCTGCAAGAAGAGAAATCATAAAGATCAAGAAGAAAGTGAAGGAAAAGTATTAAAAAGAATATGACACCACATATCTAAATGCATCAGAGAATTAATAAAAACAACATTTAAATAGAGTAAAAAGATAAAGAATATGGTTCATACCAGAGTGCTAAAATAGAATCCGATAGTGGTAAAATAACAAGATAACATTCGGAAGAAGTCAAATCGGTGTCCAAGCCGGTATATATCTCGACTTAGTGTCTGCTCCCCATTCCCATTTGCTATTTTTGCTTCAAACATTGAAATCTGATTAAGTCCCACATCTCTTCCTTTTCCAACTTGTATGTACTCATGATGAGTGACATTGCCTTCACGAAGGGTTGAATTGAAACCTGAAGTTTATAAATACATAAATAATTTGTTAAAGCCAAAATCATCTGTAAGAAATTTTAAGAAAAATCTTCACATACCAGCAAATATGTCTTCGCTCAAATTGATAACCTTGGAAGCTTTACTGACACCTCCTCTAGTTAGGTGGAAGAGCCTATCAAACACATCTGGATGCCCATAGTGGAAGCGAACCCTAGTCAAAACAAAAATATAAAAACAGTTAGAAAAAAATATGTGAGAAAAGTTGATTTAAAAAATCTGGTCGATTTATGGGCAGTTTAGAGTACCTAATTCATAAACATCTTTATCATTGTCAAAACACAAGAAACTGAATCGAGACAACATTATCAGGGATATCGTGAGTGTATACAATATAAGCAGACTAAAACTTTTCGCTTCATCAGTTTCCTACAATTACCCTTCATACGACTTGGTGTCACAAGGGCTAAATTCTAAACTTAATTTTTCAACAAGTCCGAGACACCCGACTTGTGACAATAGTGAGGCACACTCCCTCAAAAGTCTCGAATATGAGTATCATAATTTCCTCCCGACACTATTAGGTCCTAGTTTATAACTACCCTTATATTTTTTACTTTGAAAGATTGAGAGTATTATTAGATTGTAGTTTCAAAACTGTATGTAACTTCTAAATTTCAGCAGACATCAGTGCTAGATTCTTCTCAGCCAGCTACAAATTAAATATATGGGTGACACAAAAGCTGATCGAGATGCACGAAACTCAAAGCTGTAAAAGTTGGATTTAAGAAGAATAGTAAACTATAATCCTAGACCTTCATTCGAAACAAGTTCCATACTCAAGCAAATTATAATCAAACTAAACACACAAAAAGGAAGAGACAAGTAGGTGAACAAACCCACGTTGTTTGGAGTTGAATACAAAGCAAAGCAAGATCCCCCCCCCCCCCCCCCCCCCCCCCCCCCCCCACACCACCACCACCACCAAGAAAATATTATTCCCATGATTTCTTGGACCGGCAACAAAAATTACAGACTCATCACCAACAAAAAAGTCACACTATTACAATCTAACACCACCTTCGACTAGTAAAATAACAAAACCAAGCACAATAATACTTAAAAAGGGAAAAATCAAATTTTACCCCAAAACTCATCAAGTTGTATAAATTTTCACCCTAAACTTTCAATGTCATCTAATTGCACCTCAAGCTTAAGTCATGAAATTTTAACCTTAAACCCGAGTGTTGCATTTCCCCTTTGATAAATTATCAATAAAAAAAAGGTTAAATTATCAAAAATACCCCTCGACTTTAGGGTTTGTTTCAATTATACCCCTGGACTTTCAAAAGTTTCAATTATGCCCTTGAAGTTTCAAATTTGTTTCAAAATTACCCTTGGAGACATTTTCCGTTAAATTTATCGACAAAAATTGATGCGTTTGCATGTGTTTTTATCGTTTTTTCCACGTATGTGTTCAAATCTATTCACATAAGCAACAATATATATGCAAACACGTCATTTTACATCCATGAATTTAACAAAAAAAAAGCCTTCAAGGGTAGTTTTGAAACAATTTTGAAACTCCAAGGGCATAATTGAAACTTTTGAAAGTCTAGGGGCATAATTGAAACAAACCCTAAAGTTTAGGGGTATTTTTGATAATTTAACCTAAAAAAAATTGTTAAACAAAGTATTCTTGTATGCATTCAAAGAATTATAAAACATATGTATGGTAAAAAATTGATAGGATTTTAAAAAAATGACATTAAAGCTAGAAAATTTTACGAGTTTTGACAAAGTTATTTAGGTCTCGTTTGATAACCATTTAGTTTTTGGTTTTTGAAAATTAAGCTTATACACACCTACTTCCACCTATAAGTCTTTTTGTTTTAGTATCAATCTTCCTTCCTTGTTTTCAAAAACCAAGTCCAATTTTTAAAACAAAAAAAAGTAGTTTTCAAAAACAAGTTTTTGTTTTTAGAATTTGGCTAGAAATTCAAATGGATCCTTAACAAGGATGAAAGTCATGGTAGGGAATTTAGGAGAAAACAAGCATAATTTTCAAAAACCCAAAACAAAAAACCAAATGGTTATCAAACGGCGCCTTAATGGCTAATTTGTGCATTAATCAAACTAATATTTGTGCAAAACTTGATATCATTAAAATTCGTGAGTTATGGAGATTTTTGCATTCTTTTTTGTTGAAAATAGTGGGTGAATTAGTTGAAATTGAAGAGCGGGTAGAAATTGCAACACTTATCTAAGTCTATGGTCCAAATGGATGAAATTGAAAGTTTATGGTGAAAAGTGATATGACTCGACAAGTTAGGGGTGAAAATTGAAATTTTCCTAATTTTAATTTATTATTGTATATTTTTTGTTGATAGGGTATGCAAAATGATCTATTATCTATAATAATTTTATTGATAAGATCATGTTATTCTTTTAGATTTCAGCATGACAGAACAGGAGAACTTCAAAGTAATTGCAACTAATCATATTGCTAAAACCCATGATAAATGCCTGCAAAATGCATGAGCATCATATTCATAGCTAAATTTAAAATACATCAAACAATCTCGAACTCAACTAATAGACATGGAGCTATCTCAGCTTTAGTTTGTCATTTTTCCTCCTCTACAAGCACAATCAGGTAGAGATGACTACTTACTTCAGAGGATTGGCCAAAAGTCTCTGACCAATGGTAACAAAACTTGTTTCTTGATTAGACATGAACCAAGCAAGCGAAGAAACACTGCATTCAGAAACAGAAGAACAATGAAGAAAGCATACAACTGGCCATGTGAAGCAAATAATAATAATAATAATAATAATAGTAATAATAAAGGCTCGAGAGAGAGAATGAGAGAATTTGCCTTCCAGTAAATATATGCTCTCGAAGTCCAAGAATTGAGGGGTATCTAATACCATCATGCTTTTTAAGAAACTCTTGCAACAAGTTCCTCATCTTCAATGCTTCTTCCATGTAGTTATCCTGACAAATAACAATATGAATAATCCAGGAAATACATGGGAAGAAGAGAATCCATTACACCTAACTGGATATACCTGATTCATGTCTATTGTTTGCAAGCCCTCACCACGTGTAAATATTATTGCATGGTTCTGATTTTCTGGCTTTCCTTCACCCAAGATAGCAGGACCCGGGAGCTTTATTTGATAAATAATCTGTATGCCAATTTTGTAGGACAAAAATGGATTGTAATTAAAGTTGAAAGTTCATTCGATGGAGATTTTTTTATTTTTGTGTACTAAGGGATATTATCTTTGTTGTTTTTTTTTATAAGAAACTGAGATGATTGTATTAAGCCACAAAAAGGGAGGGCAACTTTGTTAACCCATGGAGCATCACAAAAACTATCTAAATTACCTTAGATACCATAACATTCAGATAATAAATAAATAAGTTTCAGCCTTGATAAGTATAGGTGTGGCAGAAAATAAAAATACATGCTTTAGAAAATAATTATAGCATCAAGTACGAAAAAGACGACCCGTCAAAAAGCACCTCCAGAATTGCACTGCATCCCAACAAACATTACGGATGGTATTGACCATGTGCTCATTTTGAGTCAGACAGCTAAGTTTAACTAGATTTATTGTTAAAAAGACACGGGTTTTTTAACTAGTTTAGATTTATTGTTCAAAGTTTCTGTGCTTTCTTCTGGAATAATCAGAGCACAGGGAGGTCAACAGAATACTTCAATAAAAAGCTAAGCTTGGCAAGGAGAAAAGGATAAATGTAAGGACAAGAAGAATCCTATGCAATTATCATGCCCTACAGTTTGGTAGCACTAAGTTTCTGTGCGTTCTTCTGGAATAATCAGTGCAAGGAGGCCAATAGAATACTTCAGTAAAAAGTTAAGCTTGGCAAGGAGAAAAGGATGATAAATGTAAGGATGAAAAGAATTCTATGCAATTATCATGCCTACAGTTTGGTAGCACTGCCTAATAGCAAATGAATTTATCCTATATCGTTAACATTTGGGAAGAATTGACAATGAACTTTATACTTTGACTATCAAGAACACAGACGGAATCAACTTGGAATTTATTGTGTTAAATTCACTTCTAATTTCATGCGAAAAAATTGAATGTTGCTAATGTAGCAATTTATATTTTCAGAAGGGTGTTTGATTACATGCAACAACCGCACTAAAATTGTTTATTGAGCGCACTTGGAAATACCATATGTTCTACATGCCTTCTAAGAAGCACGGACACGGGACACGGATACGACAGGACACGGCGAGACGTCAAATTCTAAAAAACTAAGATACGGATACGTTGTTTTTATATTTATATTTATATATATATATTTCTTTTAAAAAAAATTAGTATATATATAGATTTTTTTAAAGAAAAAATAGTATATATATAAAATTTTCTGAGTAATTTAATAATCATTCATTTTTTTTTTTAATTTAAAAACAGTTTTTTATTGGGTTGGGCTTTTATCTTAACTTTAAAAATGAGGGTTTATTGGGTTGGGCCTTTTATCTAGGTTAACTTGGTTTAAAAGATAAAAAAGAAGAAAAACCTAGCTGAACCAGAGGTGGCAAGCAGCGGCAATGAGGTTTTTATTCTCTCTTTCTCTCCCTCTCTCAAGCGGCGGCAATGAGGTTTTTGTTCTCTCTCTCTCTCTCTCACTCCAGAACGTGTCCGTGGAAGTATCCAGCCGTGTCCCCGCGTGTCCGAAATTATTAAAAAAAAAAAAAAAAAAAATAGGACACGCAAAATTGCGTGTCAGACACGTGTCCGGAGCATGTCCGAACGAATCCGTGTCCGGAGCATGTCCGAACGAATCCGTGTCCGACACAGATCCTCCCCCCATTTTGGCGTGTCCATGCCTCATAGCATGCATTAATAGACCTCGCCAATGAGATACAACCCTTCCTCAAGAAAAGAATCCTTTTAACTGCACGAAGAACTTTTCCACTAGAAAATCACTATTTGAAATTGTTCAGACAACGCCCTTTTCTCAAAGGATTTTGGATCAAACTGAATTAACAAGTACTCCAGACTTACATAAATCAGCTGAATAGTAAGCCCAAGATGCCTTGAAAATCCATCAAGAGCTGGTTGATCACTTTAAGTCAAACAATTGTTATAAAGAGGCAACTAATATACATTGATGGTTCAAACAACTTGGTGATATAGTAATGCCCTTATTGGAATGGTTGTACTTGTAATGAAAAAGGGAGGGATATCTTTCATAAACAGAAGATTGGACCATGTACAATACTTCAAAATATTGACCCTAATACTTTAGTGTTGAGCTTCCAAAAAAATTAGACATTCTCCAATTTTTAACAACACTACACCCCAAGATGACCAACCTTTAAATGAGTTTTGATTAACAACTTAAAATTTGGGTTGAATATTTTCTTAGAGGGAGACGTAAGGACATACTGGTTCCATTATTTGTAATTTTTTTTATATATGGTAGTGCAAGGGTCAACTTGCACATACTATGACTATTTTCACAAGGCAACCACCTAAATCAACTACATTTGGTTACCAAGGTAACTCGTAGGATATTAAATCCTATCTGGTAGTGTAAGTGGACTCGCATATCCGTGACTATTTTCACAAGACAACCACCTGAATCTACTACATCTGATCACCAAGGTCACTTGTAGGATATTAAATCCTTGGTAGGTCGCCCTTGTGATTTGAACTTATTTCCTCTAAGCCTTTTACTATTTACATTAGCCCTTATTGACCACTAAGTCAATCTATGGTTAGTTTCATTATTTGTAATTCATATGCCGGTACTCTTAATAACTTTTCACAGTTAGGAAATGTTTTAAATTTTAACGAGATGGGGTAGTTATCGCGGTTTGACTTGTTAACTATATTGTGAGATAGCAACCCAGTTCATCTTGATGCATATTTAAAGCCTTTCCTCATGTATTTTGAATATCTTTAAAGGAAGAGACACTCCATTGATTTGGAGCCAACAACTTTAACATACCGACATGTCAACCAAGATGTCTACATTTGTATTTGTTCACAGGTTTCCCAGTATGCAATTAGTTTCTCCCTGTTGGGCGAGCTAAAAAACTTGAACGTTGAAGTAGCAGTGAATGGTTCGGGAGGTTTACTAGCTCATTTTCAGGTAAGACCTACTTTGATTAATAGAGTCATGGAGGCTCAGTATGATGATCCAGTTTTAAGCAAGATGAAAATAGAAGTGATGAGTAGTCAGCGAGAAGACTATGCTCTGAGAGAGGATGGAGCTTTGATGAACTGTAATCGCTTATGTGCACCGAACAAACTGGATTTAAAGAAAGAGATCTTAAAAGAAGCTCATAGTTCGGCTTATGCAATGCATCCTGGGAGCACGAAAATGTTCAGGACCTTGAGGGAACATTACTGGTGTCCTGGACCTGGTGTAGCCTATTTCCGAATATATTCTTTATAAAGGCTTAGTATCTTATTTTATTATAGTCATGTGCCTTGCACATGTGTAACTAATTCGGTTAGCCTCCATATCTATATAAAGAATGGAGCTCATTCATTCCTAATTAACTCAAGTTTCGGCTACACCATATTGGTATCAAAGCGCACGATTTTTTGGGCGTTTCCATTATGACGACCAAGAAAGTTTCTTCCAACTCGGGTGGAGATTCATCCTTGGCGGGAAAAGAGGCGGAAATCACCATCGTCCTCTCACCACGATCTACAACCGTACGCTTGCTGTCGGTTGAACAAGATACTAAAATCTTGAAAGAAGATGTGGGTGAGATCAAACAGATTTTAGAGATGATTTGTGAAAAATTGGGCTGCCGAACGGATCAACAAGTTTTTGATTTAAGAACTCATGTGGCAGTAGAAAGGAGACAGCAAGATCATCAAAGGGACGATGTTAGAACAAGGCAGTGGCAAGAGAGACAAGTCATAGAGCAGAAGACGACACAAGAACCGATTCCAGTACCAAGATTCCATCAAGAATATCATTCTGGGATGCAAAAATTTAAACAGAATCCTCTTTTTAGAAGGCAACCTGAGTGGAATGGAGATAGTTCAAGCGAAGATGAATATCAAGAGCTCCAAAGAGAAGGCCGGACAAACCATGGAGATTAACATCACCAAGAAAGTGATTTTAAGATAAAGATTGATATTCCAACATATAATGGAAAAATGGAAATAGAGGCTTTCTTGGAGTGGATTAGACATGTGGAAAATTTCTTCAATTACATGAACACACCCGAAAACAAGAAGGTAAGATTAGTAGCCTTGAAGCTTAAAGGAGGAGCTCAAGCTTGGTGGGACCAATTAGAGATCAACCGTCAACGTTATGGGAAAAGGCCAATTCAAAGATGGGAGCGAATGAAAAGATTGATGAAAGAAAGATTCTTGCCAATGAATTTTGAACAAATTCTTTATGACCAATATCAAAATTGCCGTCAAGGTAACAGAACAGTCATGGAGTATACGGAAGAATTTCATCGACTTGGCGCAAGAACAAATCTTGTAGAGACTCAACAACATCTAATTGCAAGGTATAAGGGTGGCCTACGCTATGACATTAAAGAACAGATTGCTTTACAACCTATTGGATATTTGAATGAGGCAATTTCGGCAGCAGCAACAATCGAGGAACAGATTGCAAATCGTTTTAAAAGGACTTATACCAGACGAAATACAGGTGAGCAAGGCAGCAACTTTAACAAATCTTTAGGCGGGGATAAACCAAACCCTCAAACTTCAATCGCAGGCGTTAAAGGAAAACAAATTGACACCAATCCTTCAAGAGACATCACCAAGAAAGCTGCAAACACTTACTCTCGGCCGACACTTGGGAAATGCTTTCGGTGTAACCAAACAGGTCATCTATCCAATGAATGCCCCCAAAGAAGGACCCTTGCTATTGCTGATACAGTAGACTACCAAGAAGATGAAGAAGATATTGAAACTGAAGACAATATAGACTTTCTTGAACCCGATGAAGGAGAACCCCTTTCTTTGGTCATTCAACGCCTCCTTCTTGCTCCTAAAACTGATCCTAGCTATCAACGACATGCTCTATTTAAAACACGTTGTACCATCAATGGCAAAATCTGCAATGTAATTATTGATAGCGGAAGCACAGAAAATGTGGTTGCTAGCAAGCTTGTTACCACGTTGAACCTCCCTTTACATCCACATCCAGCCCCATATAAAGTTGGGTGGATCAAGAAAGGAGGAGAGACATAAGTGACTCACACAAGCACAATTCCCTTGTCCATCGGCGCAAGTTACAAAGATCAAATCATATGCGACGAGTTGGATATGGACGCTTGCCATATACTCCTAGGAAGACCATGGCAATTTGATGTGCAAGCAATTCATAAAGGAAGAGACAATACGTATGAGTTTCTGTGGATGGGGAAGAAAATCGTCCTTCTACCACTTAATCCGGCTAAACAACTCTCCCCTACTACAAATCCATCCAAAAAAGGTCAACTCTTCACCATCACTTCTGGAAAAACTTTTTATTATGAGAAACAATTGCCTATACTTGGTTTAATTGTCAAACAATTTTCTAATCCTGATATTTCTTCTGACATTCCTTTGGAGGTACAAAACCTGCTTCAAGAATTCAATCAAATTGTGGAAAATCCAAACGATCTACCCCCCTTGCGAGATATTCAACATTCTATTGATTTTGTACCGGGTGCCTCACTCCCCAATTTATCACACTACAAGATGAGCCCCGCGGAATATGCCATATTACATGACCAAGTTCAAGATCTCCTGGATAAAGGACATATACAACCAAGCTTGAGTCCTTGTGCCGTTCCAGCCCTTCTCACACCCAAAAAAGATGGCAGCTGGCGCATGTGCGTAGATAGTAGGGCCATCAATAAAATTACGGTCAAATACAGATTCCCCATCCCTCGGATTGGTGATCTTTTGGATCAACTCGGAGGAGCTACAATTGTTTCAAAAATAGACTTGAAAAGCGGATACCACCAAATCCGTATACGTCCAGGAGATGAATGGAAGACAGCCTTCAAAACTAACGAGGGATTATTCGAATGGCTTGTCATGCCATTTGGCTTATCCAATGCCCCAAGTACTTTCATGCGGCTTATGAATCAGGTACTCCTACCATTCATTAACAAGTTTATCGTCGTATACTTTGATGATATCTTAGTTTATAGCCGGGGGATAGATGAGCACTTACAGCACATTAGGCTTCTGTTTTCCACACTCCAAAATAATGCTCTGATTATCAATCTTAAAAAATGTCTCTTTGTAACTTCTGAGATATCGTTTCTAGGGTACATTATTGGGCAAAATGAAATCAAAATGGATCCCACAAAGACCAAAGCTATTATGAATTGGGAGGAACCTAAAACTATCAAAGAGCTTCAAAGTTTTCTCGGTTTGGCCTCTTTTTATAGGAAATTTATACGAAATTTTAGTACCATAGTAGCCCCATCAACCGATTGCTTAAAAAAAGGACAGTATTTTTGGGGGAATAACCAAACTACCAGCTTCTTGGATATCAAACAGAGATTAACAAATAGTCCTGTCTTAGCCTTACCTAATTTTGATAATCCGTTTGAAGTAGCCGTAGATGCTTCTGGGATAGGGATTGGAGCTATTCTATCTCAAAACAAACATCCCATTGAATTTTTTAGTGAAAAGCTCAGCCCTTCACGACAAAAATGGTCCACCTATGAGCAAGAATTATATTCTTTAGTTAGAGCCCTAAAACAATGGGAACATTATCTCTTAGGAAAGGAATTTATATCATTCACTGACCATTTTTCCCTTAAATTCTTAAACACTCAAAAATCTATTAATCGAATGCATGCAAGATGGCTCTCATATCTCCAACGATTTGAATTTGTCATCAAACATACTACGGGTACTACTAATAAAGTTGCAGATGCTCTAAGCCGGAAAGCAAGTTTGTTGACAATCCTAAAAGGTGAAATCATCGCGCTAGACCACTTACCAGACACCTATGTGGATGACCGTGACTTTGCTGACATCTGGAAAAAATGTAATGAGCACTTACCAGCGGGAGACTTTCATTTAGTCGATGGTTTTCTTTTCAAAGACAAACTATTGTGCATTCCCTACTCGTCTTTGCGTGAAGCTCTAATAAAGGACGCCCATGCCGGTGGGTTGGCAGGCCATTTAGGCCGTGACAAAACCTTATACATCCTGGAACAACGATACTTTTGGCCCCAAATACGGAAAGACGTGGCCAGCTTCATAAGTCATTGCTTTGTATGCCAAATTTCCAAAGGAGATTCTCAAAATACAGGACTATACAGCCCCTTACCGATCCCTGAAAATATATGGGAGGATTTATCTATGGATTTTATATTAGGACTTCCACGGACTCAACGGGGCTATGACTCAGTTTTTGTTGTGGTAGACAGGTTCAGCAAGATGGCACATTTTTTAGCATGTAAAAAGACATCCGATGCGGTTTACATTGCTAATCTATTCTTCAAGGAAATTGTTCGTCTCCATGGCATACCCAAAACTATCATCTCTGACCGGGATGTTAAGTTTTTAAGCCATTATTGGAAAACTCTATGGAAGAAATTTGACACCACATTAAAATACAGCACTACGAGTCATCCTCAAACAGATGGCCAAACGGAGGTGACCAACCGAACCTTGGGAAATCTAATTCGGTGCCTAAGTGGGGAGAAACCTAAACAATGGGATTTAACTCTAGCTCAAGCGGAATTTGCTTATAATCACATGATGAACCGAACTACAGGGAAGTCCCCCTTCGAATTAGTCTATACAAAGTTGCCTAGATTAACTATGGATCTCACCAATATTCCTTCTTCTGTTGATTTCAGCACAAAAGCTGTCGAAATGGCAGAGCGGATTACGGAACTCCATCGGCACGTTAAAGACCATATGGAAAGGCAGACATTAAAATATAAAGAAGCTGCAGACAGGAAACGACGATTTCAAGAATTCCAAATTGGCGACTTGGTGATGATTCATCTCCGCAAAAGCAGATTCCCAACAGGCACCTACAACAAGCTCAAGAAGAAAAAGCTTGGTCCTTTTCCAATTTTAGCAAAATTTGGGGATAACGCCTACAAAGTTGAACTCCCAAATGAATACCAGATCAATCAAACGTTCAATGTGGCTGACTTGTATGCATACAAACCGCCAGACGAGTTCACCCTTTCCACTTAACTCGAGGACGAGTCCCTTTTTTTAGGAGGGGATGTTTGGTGTAGCCTATTTCCGAATATATTCTTTATAAAGGCTTAGTATCTTATTTTATTATAGTCATGTGCCTTGCACATGTGTAACTAATTCGGTTAGGCTCCATATCTATATAAAGAATGGAGCTCATTCAATAAAAGATCATTCATTCCTAATTAACTCAAGTTTCGGCTACACCAGGACCAGTAATGTTCAGGACTGGTGTCCTGGATTTAAAGAAAGAGATCTCTAAATGTTCAGGACCTTGAGGGAACATTACTGGTGTCCTGGTATGTCTCTAAATGCTTGATCTGCCAACAAGTAAAACCAGAACGTCAGAAAGCTAGTGGACTTCTAAAACCACTTCCGATTCCATAGTGGAAATGGGAGCATATCACTATGGATTTCTTATTTGAACTTCCTCATACACAAGTTGATCACAAGGGAATTTGGGTGATAGTTGATAGGTTCTTACCAATCAAAATCGCTTATACTCTTGACAAGTTGGATGAGATAGTGAGCTTATATGGAGCTCCAATGTATATAATCTCAACCAGGGACACTAGATTACTTCTAAATTGTGGCCAAGCTTGCAGCAAGCTTTAGGTACTAAATTACATTTTAGTACCGTTTTTCATCCTCGAACAGATGGTCAGTTAGAAAGAACTATTCAGGCCTTAGAAGACATGCTACGAGCCTGTGTTTTGCAATTCAAAAGGAGTTGGGACTCTCATTTATCTTTAATGGTGTTCGCGTACAACAATAGTTACCATTCCAACATTGGAATGGCACCATTTGAAGTGTTGTATGGTCGGAAATGCAAAACTCTAGTTTGTTGGGATGAAGTTGGAGAAAGGAAGTTGATGAGACCCGAGCTTGTTCAAATCACTTCAAAAAAGGTGAAACTGATCAGGAAAAGATTGAAAATGGCTCAGGATAGACAGAAGAGTTATGCTGATAAACGCTGGAAGGAAGGATCTAAACTGTTCAATGGGTGAAAAGGCTTTCCTTCGGTTGTCCCTTTGGAAAGGTGTGTTGAGATTTGGGAGGAAAGGAAAGTTAAGTCTGTGTTACATAGGTCCATATGAGATCCTTGAACGAGCTGGACCAGTTGCTTACTGGTTGGCGTTATTGATGGAACTCTCCAGGATTCATGATGTGTTCTATGTTTCGATGCTACGCAATTATGTACCAGACTCAACACATATATTAGAGTCACAGCCAGTGCAACTGAAGGAAAATCTAACTTACATGGAGGAGCCAAAGAAAATTCTGGATAGGAAAGAGCAGGTGTTGCGAAACAAGACCATTCCACATGTTAAGGTTCTATGGGAAAATCATGTAGTGGAAGAAGCAAATTGGGAGAGTGAAGAGCAAATGCGAGCTCAATATCCTCAATTCGGTTATTCTCTTGATTGGAGTTGTTGAATTTAAAGGACGAAATTCCTAAAAGGAGGTAATATTCTGTAAGGTCTCGCCCATTTTAAATTTTTGTCTTTCATTTAAAGTTTAAAAAAAATGGAAAGTTCAAAGCAGCAAATGGGGGTTTAAATAAATTTTAAAAAAAGATGGGTTGGAAAGAAGACACCCACGCAGAGAGAGAGACATATTAAAGAACAAAAAACAAAACAAAAAAGAAAGAAAGAAAGAAAGGGACCGTCGGGGAGAGAGAAAGATAGAGAGAGAAGAGGAAGAACCGACTCTGAGAGATCGAGAGCGTGAGAAGAGGGATTCTTGGAAAGGAGGATCGTTTTTTGGAGATTAGAACGCCCACAAAGTTGGTCAAACGGAGATCGGGTAAAAGGGAAGGTAAAAATTAAAGACAAGGAAGAATAAGCAGGATTATTCCCGGTTGGTAAAACTAATCACATCAGCTCCTAAATTCTTATATTGGACAAAAATAACAGGAAAAATTATTCAAGCATGGAACTGGACCATACAAGAACTATAACAATGTCAAACTGAACACAAGCATGCCATCACACTTATTTAAAGCAATACCTCATCCAATTGCACATGCTCAGAAGCATTAATAGATTTGGGTGAAGCAGCCTTCACAAGAGATGAATAATACGTCTTCTGGTTTTTCTTGGATTTGTCTTTACTAGGTTCTTCTACTTCATCGATGTATGCCACTCGAAGGGATGGATACCTGCAACAAATATACTTGGCCATGAACTACAATCTGTATCCACATATAGGGTATTTCTTTTAAATGATAGACCAAGCTTCAATTGACCAAAAAATGAAAGAATGCAGCCAAAAAAAAAAAAGCAACAACAACAAGAACGCCCAAAGAGAGACCTAAAGAAAGGAACACCAATCAAGTAAAATGAGACCTAATGAATAATTACAAAAAGATTTTGTTACTGATGCCCAAAGAGAAATATAAAACCTAACAAGGGACCAAACATCACAAGGGCTCCTCTCCACTCCTCCAAAGGTTCTATAATCTATTGTTTCTTTCCCCCAACAAGCTCCATAACATCGCACAAACCCCAACTTGCCACAGAAACCCCCCATTCTCTCGAAACAGCACATGGAGAAGGAACTTTTCAGTCGTCTCTTTGTAATCTCTATGTCAAGCAAACTAAAAGCCAAACGCATCAAAAGATAACTCCAAACATGCCATACAAAATCACAACTCCAAAGGATATGATCCATGTCTTCCTCTGTCCTCCAACAAAGAATACAACCAAATGGTTCTATCAAAGAAGGCAACTTTCTCAAAGGTCAATATAAAGGATTGTTTCTTTTGTGGATAGCCTACGAAACAAAGAAATTAATCTTCTTTGGAATTTTCCCCTTCCACAAAGATGAGAAAACTAACTCACAGGATGGAGAAGGGTTCATCAAATAACGTAAGAACGAACTACAAGAAAAACCCTAGTAGGGTTAGAACTCCAAAGATGAATATCCTTTCTCCTCGATCTATGCTCAAACTCCCCGATCAAAAAGACTCATGACATCCATCATTTCCAAAACAAAAAACGGACGATGTAAACCAAGCGAAAGAGAGAAAGAGCTCCCACAAAAAGAAAAACAAAAGCATCATCCACAGTGCAATTTCTCATCGAGGTCAAATGATATAATCAAGGAATGCTCCTAAAAGTACGTTCCCTTCGCATCACCCACGAAATTGACCAAATGAGAAAAAGAAGTGTCTTTGACCCCACCCGACATCCACTCAGAAAGATGAGGACTGTACTTGCTTGATGTAATCCTATACTGTATTTGCTCGCTATAATCCCTATACCAAAGGGTATTAAACCTCAAGGGAGAACTAATGCTTTTTGAATGATTAGTAAATAGTAATAGCAAACAGCTAATAAAATTTGTATGAAAATGGTAACTGGATACAATTTTCTAAAGAAGTTCTATCCAAACAGTCCCTTACGTACTTAGTCATTAGTTTCAAAATGTCTTGGGCACGAGCATCACCAGATTGCTTTTGAATACCATACTGCTGACATGACACCACGTAGGTAAATTTCATGTCAGATATTGCCTGACAATGTCCCCATAATGACCTATCACCCTTAGAATTTTCTTCCGAGTTCAGCTCCACTGCCTTGTAACCCTCCATTAGGTCTTCAAAAAGAATTAACATTGAAGTTAGAAGAAAACAGAAGAGAAGCTTTAACAGGATGAAAATTTTAGAACTTAGGTAAAATAGAAGATGCGAGTATGAAAAGAGTACCATGATCCTCAGCAGTATCAAGAAAAGCTTGAAGCTCTAAAGCCTTTCGGTAATACATCATTCCTCTTACTGGGTTTCAATAAACACAGGGTGTTACATGCAGAACGACATTTTCATAAAGAAGGATAAACTGCAATGCAAATGACAAAGGGAGGGAGGGAAGGAGAGAACCAGTTTTTGTCAGTGTTTGGCCTCTGTAGGATGCCCAAAGGCGAAGTTCTTCCTCAAGCTCACTCACTCCTTTTAATTCCTCTTCGCTAGTGCATTTCACTCTTTCAAGAAAGTTCTTCCATTCATCTAAAGATATACAAACCATTTGTTCATCCAAGAAAATAGAACAAGGGTATAAAACACAACTACGAGTATAGCAATATCAAAAAAAAAAGAAAAAAGGAAAAAAAGAAACCTGGATATATCTTTTGTAGATAGAAGAGAATTGAAACCCCATCTTCATTTGGCTCTTCTAGATCATGCAATGAAAATAGAACCTCCTCCGTGTAGTATGGAGTTAAAACACTAAAATTTCACGTTACAGTATCAGCAAACGGAGGAGAAAATATAGTTACAGCCACATAAATAAAAAGGAAGAAATCTGTCTAACTTAAAAAAGAATCGACAACCTATACATCAGTAACAGTAATAAGGGAAAACACACACACAAACATATATTAAATACCTACTGAATGAGGAAAATGTGAAAGTAATAATAAGAGAAAATGTCCAGAAAAGGGAAAAAAGATATCACTGTTTCTTTCCCCAATTGAAATGATCATTCCACTTTACTGTAGACGTTCTAAGAAAAATCAAACACAGTACAAATTCAGTTATCAGCAGCAACTCGTTCGAGCAGTGCCATCTATTCATATCTCATTGAGAAATTGAAACGGTCGGCATTAACGTGGCTTAAGTCAAGAATAATTCCCATCTAAAGCATACAATAAATCATCACCTAATTTTACATAGCAAATCCATTGCGATTGAGGATCAAAATTTCACCACCAAGTACTATTGACCTGTTTATGCACAAATCATACATCAAGACCAAGACCATCCTCCTTGACCATCAACTAACTCCAACCCACAACCCATCCTTCACTAAAAGGACACCAATATTATTCTATGGGCAAGGTCACAGACAATATCAGGGGCAATTATATTATTACATTATATGGGGTTCCATCTCAAAACCAATTGGCAATGAGTGGAGTAACCCATATATCTTATGAATTGTGAGGTTTCCACTTATCTTTTCAATGTGAGATCTTCAACATGCCCCTTCAAGATGGTGTCTCTATGGGTTCACCATTCTTGGATCGGATTCCAATTCTTTTTTCTGGGACCGAATACCCGTATGGACTCTGATACCATATTAGATTATATGGGGTTCCATCTTAAAACCAATTGACAATGAGTGGAGTAACTCATCTATCTTATAAATTGTGAAGTTTCCACTTGTCTTTTCAATGTGGTATCCTCAACATATATCTCCATCTCTATGTTCGACTCTCGAATCCTCAGTGGCAGACTAAGATAGATTACCCTATGGACTATCTCACAGCTATCTCACAGCCAACTTCACTCATCCACTTAACTCTAACCTATTGGCCCGAATATGTCTCCTCTTTCGAGTGCAACATCTATAGTTCACCTCAGAAAGCAATGATTAGGGGTGAAAGTTAGTCAGTACTCAGTAGACTAGAGTTAGGACCAACACAATGTTGACCTCTAATTGGAGAGCTGTAAAACAAAAACTTCTTTTTAATCAGAAACCGTAAATTCATAGAGAAAATCAAAGGACATACACACAGAGCCAAGACAAAAAAAAAAAACAAAATAAAACAAAAACAAAAACAATAATAAACAATAAACAATAAACAAAAAAAAGGGGAAAAAAAACAAAAACAAACAAACAAACAAAAAACTGAGATATAAACTAGGACCAAAATGAAAGTCGGTCAGGGCTGAGCAAACTAGAGCTAGGACCAACTCAATGTTGTCCATCAATTGGAGAAAGCTAGAAAAACCAAAACCTTATTTCCCAAATAAAGAAACCAATCAGTTGGTCAGTTGGAATGCACAGTGAACAGCCATTGCGGCAAAAATAGGGAGGGGTAGTGGGTGGATGAAGGTGCTTCACTTAGTGGCAAGATGTGATGTTTGAACTCAACTCCAATTCAATGTTTAAAAGATAAAGCTTACACATTGAGGCTAACCTCAGAGCAAGGCTCTTCCTTTAAAAGAAAGGATCAAGAAGGCAAGGTTCAAAGTTTTAGCCACTCTACAGCATTTAATGCTAGCTTTCATGCTTTCCTTTTACCCATGCTTTCCCACTCTTCAACAACTAATCCGGCCTTCTTCCATCAGTCATGCTCTTGGATAATTATGCTTTTTAAATTTTCTGAGGAGACAGTTGGTCAGTTGGTAGATCAGTTTCGTTGATTTCTCAAAATTTTTGGTTCATCCCAAACGATAAGAAGCTATGAGATTATAGACTAGCTACATTGAATTGGGCTCAATACTAGAGAAATATGGATAATAATGATTTAAAGCAGCACACGTTTATGATGCACACAAGAAAATCCATAACATGGTGGAAAAGAATATTTCAACCAAGTAATTTTTTTAATCAAAACAATTCAATTAAGTGACCCCCCACCCACGGTTCTCACTCCCTCTCTCTCTCTCCATCTCCAATAAAATAACTCATTAATAATAGCACCAAGAAATGAAAAAAGAATAAGGCTTACGAGAAAGAAAGCATGTTGCGGACTTTAGGCGCTGCAGGCATGTCCATAAACAATGAATTTGAAAAGAAGGAGATACGCCTTCTTGCTTCTAAGTTGGATGGTACATCCATGGCAGATTCCTTGGTTGTAAGCAATAGATAGAGTCGTTTAATCTGAACATAGAAGCATACCCATTACACTTCGTGGCATAAGCTAGTCCACAGAAAATAAACTGTTAAAATTCTCTGTGAAGTGTCAACATGCGAAAAAAATTGAAGGTTGCTAATGTAGCCGTTAATTCTTGTCCAGCTGTTTTTTATTATATCCCGTAATTAACACTAAAACTTTAGGAGATACCCACTAGACATTTCAGTGTTGATTTTTTCCATTTTCTTGTTACAGTATATTTTTGTCTACTGGGCAATCCTTGCATATCAATAAAGTACAATCATTTGTCATGCAATTGCATAAATTCAAAGATGGAGAGGCACGCCTCAAATGCTTCTTCTACTAGGGAAAAAAAACCATGAATGTTTCTAAACCAAGCACAGACCTTTTCCTTCCATGCTTCTGTCTGATCAACAGGAAACTTTATGGCTCCAGTGGATGCAAATAGTTGATATTGTTGATCCAATGAAGTCATTCCTTCATGCCAAGATGCTCCATGGAGTGTTTCAAGGAAACTATTTCAAATTTCCACGTAAGACACTTGATATATGAAAAACAATATTCAGAAGCTATACTTTTCTGGGACATCACAAAATTTAGATGCAACACCTGGATATATGATCCTCATTCATGATATCTCTTGTTACATCCTCAAGCATGTCCTGGAATAAAATCACAACAGCATCCTTGTCCTCCTGCTTGTTATCCAACTGAAAATTGAAGATATTACTCAGTTAGATTGCACAGACAACAATGAATCAAAATGGATACGCAGGGCTAATTATGAAACATTACCAAATACTTGGTAAGCTTGACAAAGCGATCATAGAGCTTTGGAAGAGCATTCATCTTGAACTCGCTTATTAGGGTATGCTCTTCTATGTGTCTATCCACCTCAGTAAATATATAATCTATAACCCTGGTAAAATTCCAATATTGGGGTTAAAAATACGATACCAAAAAGTGAATAATTAGAAACCAGTTGGTATCTACTCGCACATTAATTGTATTATCTTACTTAACAAAATCATGTCAGACTAGAGACTTACTCTTTCTCACGAGCACCTTGAACTAAATGCTTGATTATCTTCTTAAATGAGGCATAACATTCACGAATAGCACTGGACATATAGCTGTCAGCCTCAATTCGCTTTTTCAGCTCCCGGTCCTTGCCATTGCTATCTTTAGCCATGTCTAATGCTATTGGAATCTAAATGAAGAACAATCATCACACCCTAATAGATTTTTACAACAACCAAGATCTACAGAAGTAGATTGATCAGTAGCACAGACCTTACTAGCAAGAAGAAACGGAGGCCACTGCATAAGGCCTAATTCAGTATCTGCCCAATAAGGAACAAGCAAAAGGTCCATTTCCCTGAGATATTTAACAGCTTAAGCTAACGTCATGCTAACCGAAACAATTCAAAGAATTGCATAAAGTCAGTAGCAAAGATAGCCAAGGACCCAAGGAAGATGAGGACAACTCAAACCAATTATGAATTTAAACTTATAAGATTACCTATTACTTATAAGATCTTCCTCTCTAAAACTACTGATTATTTTATTCCACAGCTGAGCAAATCTTGCACCCTCTTTCTCTTTGTCAAATGAAGTCTGCAGGATAGCCCAAATTTAAAAAACAACATGGCTTGTCAAAGTTTGGAACAAAGAAAATAATCAAGCAACTAAAATTTGGGGCAGACAAAACTAATTACTGAGAAGTTTCGGGAAAGAGTGGCCTTCAGCCCTTTCTTCTTGGGTTCCCCCTGTTCCTCTGGAATCAAACTGGCATTAAAAGCTGCAGGTAAGGACTCAAAACGAGACCTAAGCATTCCCAATGTACGAATCTGAAAGAATAAAAACATTCTCCTTAAACAGTAGCAAGGAAAGAACAAAGCCAAAATGCAGATCACATTTTCTACTTAGGAAAGTGAACGTACTGACATGTTGGAAAAGCATGACAAAGCCAAAGGTGAACGTTAACTTAAATTTTAAATAAATAAAAAGTCAAACAATAACATAAACATCGAACATGCACAAAGTACTCAAGGATAGGAGGTTATGTTTTAGCTCAGAATCAGAGCATTAAGAAAATCAAAGTATTCATAGAAGGGAGATAAGTCATTTTCACCAAAGAACCAGGGGGAGTTAAAACGAGGCTGTCCTATATTTTGTTTAATCACAAAAAGTGAAGATTCAACTTTAGTGAAAAACTGTAAAAATTTGATAAAATCTGAAGTGAAAACTAAACAAGAAAGTGAAGGTGCAGAAGCTCCAGAAAAAACGTAGCCATGGGGTCCTTTCTCCAGCTGTTTCTAATCTATCTTTTAAAGAAAGTGAATCCTTAGACCACTTATTTCTCCACTGCTCCTTTGCCTTTCGAGGGCTGAAGGGCTGGGCTTTTATCCTGAAGAAATATGGGTTTTCAACGTGTCTGCCCATATCAGCTTCTAGAGGTGCTAAAAGCTGGGTACTTGAAAGGAAAAGCTAAGATTTTGTAGAATTGAGGAGATACGGCACCTTTATGGGGCATTTGGATGGAAAGGAATCAAAGAGTATTTGAAGACAAAGAAGCTTTCTTTGATGTTTCTTGTAATAGTGTACAAATAACCTCATAGCGGTACTACAGACACAGGACATTCTTTTGTAATTAACTGATCTTTTGAGATTGGAAAACACTTCTTTGTTAGCTTATCGAGTGGCAGTTTTCTCTTTCCCTGACCTTAAGCTGTTGCTTCCTATTTGTTTCAATATATCAGGTTTCTTTGTTTTTTTATTTTAAAACAATAGGCTTTGGAAAGCTATACAAACCTCTCCCAGGCGCCGGAATGCACCATAAATACCACCAAATAATGTGGAAAATATGGCATACCAAATCTGGGCATCCATAAAGTAAACCTGAAAATTTCTAACCCATTAGCACAGAACTTTAGACGAAGTAGAAAATGAAGAAAAAAAAAGTGTTATTAAGAATGGTCAAAATGCATACAAGAATAATAGGAGCCCAGAGTGCAATGACCACGCCAATATTGTTTTTTGCTGCAGAGAAATAATACAACATTAGAGCATCAAAGTCAAAGGTTGACTCCTTTACAAATAATTACGTCACCCACCCCGAGGAAAGAACTCATGCCACTGGAAGACAGTTATTCGAACACTCATGATAGCTTTTGTTGGACCTACTAGAGGCTTTATCTGTAAAGAGAAGCAAAAGAATAAGTGAAAATAAGCAAAGGCGTTGCTGTTTGTGCAAATAGGAAATAAGCCAAAAACAACATGCCCAGGTAAAGGTATAGCTTGTAGCATCAAAGAGGGAGAGGTCAAAAAAATCCAGCATATTTAATTTACAAATGAGCTGACAGTTGAAAAGCAGGCACAAATGGTAGAGGAGAAAATACCTCTATATAATAACTAAATGCCAACTTGGTTGCAATAAGAAGAACCCAGAATAATGTGTACCTAAAAGTTTGAAACGAGATCAATCAAAAATGGACAAAGGAAATTGCAAAAGCAAGAATTATTATTTTTTTAAAATAATGACGTCTTACTTGACAAGAGAAAATGTACTTTCATGCATTCCTCTGCCAACATAAAGTCGTGGCTGCAAATTTCAATGAACAATGTCATGAGAAAAATAGAGATTGCAGAACAGGAAAAAGGAAAATAACACAGTAGCTACTGGCTATCACTCTACCTGTGACCACCACATCATGAGCATCACAATTCTGTAGTTGGATCTCTCAAGAAACCGACGAATAAAAGGAAATAAAAAGAAAAAAGCAGCTAGCATATTCGGTGACAAATAGATCACAATAGCCAAGATAAACAAGGAGGGTGAATTTGCACTGTTGCCACCAAACCAGCCTTTGATAGTTTGAGCAAACCCAGATGGATTTTCCCAGCTATAAGCATAAGTCACAGGAAGAATAACCACCCACGCAGCAGCTGAAACCACCTTCAAGATATATCTCAACTTAACATAAAACGACATGCTACGGTGTGCTTTCCAACTAAGAATTACATCAAGGACAGCTGCAGAAGCATGGAAAAGACACCAAGAAATAAGTATATTTGTTGGATTGAAAAGATGCATGTCAGGAATAAATATAAGTAGCCCATTATTAAACACCAACAAGGAGGAGAGGGAACAAGTTGTCAGAATATCAAAAGATAAAGGACACATGGAAATAACTAGGAATACACAAACAAACTGCTTCAATGAATCAAAGATAGAATATCAATAGCTTTGATAATGAAGGCACTCTTGGATCTCTTTGTGGGGAGTTGAGAGAAGAGAGGATTTGAATTAAAGAGGACATGAGCAGTGCACTCATTTAGAGGATGTCTATTGCTATTCGAAGGCAAAGGTTAATTGGGTTAGAGAAGGTGATTAAAATACTTCTTTCAAAAATTTGCTAGTATTAGAAGGATTATGAACATTATTAAGTCTCGTTCAGGGAGAATATTTTTTTTTTTTTTTTGACAAGAAACATCAAATAGATATATTAATCACAAAAAGGGGAGAACAACCTACGGGCCATGGGTGGAGAAAACCCATGTCCGGCAACTAATTTAACAGAGCCTTCCAATCGCTAATAATGAACCACTGGTGGGGAATAAAAAGGTTGAGGCATAAAATCTTGTCTTTCTTTACTTCCCTCTACTCCCCTATTTTTCCCTAACCTTTTTGGGAATACTTAGAATGGTGACCCATAAAGATAAAAGAAATTTAAAAGATGATGAAATTGCTCTCTTCAGCGAGCTTATGCTGCTTCTCAGCAGTTTTCAGCCAAATTCTTCTTCAGACTATAAAATTTGGTCACTTGACTTGCATGGTTCATTCTCGGTGAAATCTCTTTTCTAAAAGTTTGTTGGTCATTTTCCTTTGTCTTCATTCTTTTTTAAGGCTCTTTGGAAATCAAAACGTCCAAGAAAGGTTAATTGATTCATATGGATGTTACTTTTTGGAGGCATCAATACATCAATTTTTTTTCAAAGGAAGCTTTCTTCCATGGTTTTATCTCCATTCATGTGTCCTCTATGCACAGCCGATTTTGAAGACTAATATCATCTATTTTTCTGGTGCTCTTTCTCAATGTCTTATTGATCCTATTGCTTCTCTATCTTCAATATGAACTGGGTTTTCAGCAATGATGTACGCTCAAATGTTCATCAGCTTCTTTTTTTTTTTTTTTGGAGAAAATGTTCATCAGCTTCTTTGTGCTCTGGATTTTCCCATCAAAGCCAAATTATTATAGATTAATGCTTCAAAAGTCATTCTTTCGGAGATTTGGGTTGAAAGAAATAAAAGAATTTTTTAAGATAATTTTTCCTCTTGATTGGATCAATTTGAGATCATCAGGTTTAAGCCATCTTTGGTGCTCCTTATCAAAGCCTTTTTCAGGTGACTCTTTCCAAGCTATTTGCAACAACTAGGAAACCTTCTTATAGTTTTTTTCGGGTTCTTGATGCCTTTTATGGCTTTCTGCATTTTTGTTCTTTAGAGCCTTCTGTTTTAGGTTGTTTATTTTCTTCTCTGTTCTGAAGTCTACTCTTTGTAGGCTTGAACTCTTATCTCTTTGTTTTCTCCCTTTATTATTTAATATCAATATTATTGTCTCCTTTCAAAAAAAGAAGAAGAAGAAGAAGGCAGTAGACTAAATTTAAAAATATCATTGATCCAAACAAAGAAAGAAAGTTTACCAACCTTGAGAAAGCTTCAATATGGCTGCAGTAATGAAGACGCTTAAAACTTTCATGAACACATCAACATTAAAGATTGCACTTGGTTGCCCAGAGCCATTCCAGGATACAATTATCATCGCCTGAAAATAAAAGGTTAAAAGTACAAAGTTAAATAGTAGTTTCAGACAACATCCAAGTGTGTAAAAGAAAAACAATATCCAACCTGCAAGCAAAGTATAAAAAAGCTCCACATACGATCAAAGCTTCTGAAGAGATGCCAATATGACCTTATTTCAACAAAATTAACTTTCCCCACCCATGGATCTTTTGAAAGAGGCTTGTTCTCCTGGATATCACAGCCAAAATAAATCGAGCTCACAAATTGTAAAACAGTTGCAGTATATATAACAAAATACCTAAAGCACAAATATAGAGCACCAGCAGAACTCTGTAGAAAGTGTAGAAAAATAAAACAGTAGGTGATGAACAGATTTCAATTTCTTATCCATCCTATCTAGCTTTTAAAAACATTATCAAGTGCAAATTTCTTGTCTATAATTGATTTTCCACCGGTTTCAACACTAGCCCATTCAAAGTTCACTCCAGTACCTTATAAACATTGACAAGCAGAATCATAAATACTTTACCCTTTGATACAAACAATTATAACAGAAAGTCCCCATGGAAATTACACAAAACATCACTTCCAAGTGAAACAACATAAAGATGAGAATGGCATATGGAAGTTCATTCATTGATCCACACAGAAACACTTCCGTAAAGCATAAGGTAAAACTATATATGTGATTCCTATTATATGGAAATTAGCCATAAAATAATACAACCTAATTTATTGAAGGAGAGAAAAAGTACCGAGTAGATAAAATTTTCATGAACACTTGCAACAAATACTTACCAGAGTGTAGCAGAGAAGAAGAACGAAGTGTTAGATAGATCAAAGGAAATCTCAGTTCAAAAAGGAAATAACTCACCCCATTTCTGTCTGCACGGATTCGATCGTGAGGAAGGCAAAAGAAATCTGCATCTGCACGCATTGGCCAGCCTAGACGGAAACAATCAACTGACCTACAGTTATAGAATAGACATCATGTGGCCTAATCACAAAAAATCATATGGCTTATTTATTTGAGAGAAAGATTCCACAATGAAAAGTTACCAGAAATATTCATTTAAATCATCATAATTCCTCCACTGGGAATGCTTTGATTTCCCTTGTTTGCTCCTTGCAGCTTCCTAGCAAGTTGCAAGATAACGATATTATCAAAATGGAAAAGGCCTTCCTAATATTTCCCTTAGATCAAGCATAAAAATATATATAAATACAAATTAATGGCACAAAAACCTTCGCAATCACTTCATAAATGGGAGTCACAACTTTACGCAAGAAAGCTTCATTTTCACCACCATAGGCTGGCTTGACATTTTCTCCTGTCATAGGGCTGATATTCCCAGCTAGCATGCCGTATAACTCAAATGCCATCTTCAAGAAACAGCCAATTTAATTTCACAACAAAGAGGCATTCTATTACTAAATAAAAGTCGTTCACAGTTTATGGTGGAATATAAGCTCTTGCCCCAAACATTCCCAAACTTGATTAAAGAAAAGTCGCATATAATGTTTAGTGCATACTACTGCAGTTCACAAACAAGCAAATGATATACAGAATCCTTTGTTATAATTCAATCATCTTGTAATTCAAATTCCACTTCTTCCAAACAGACTTCTAGAAGAAACCCACACATCCAAGGTGTTGACCATCCTCTGGATGGTTGACATCTAAGAATTCTGTTAAAAATTTATTGCCAATGCTCCATTTTTCTCAATGAAAGTTCCGTTACTTACCAAAAGGGGAAAACATCATTGACAATGCTTAGCCCAAAAAAAAAAAAAAATAGTTCCAGTCTTCTGATCGAAAAAATCAATGACTCACTATTCAGTAGCTTCCACCAGAATGAAACAGTAAAGAAAGACTAGCTCTCATAAACCCTCAGCACAACTTGTAAGGATCAGGTAAGGACCATGAGAGAGGGTGCCCCTAGATTATACGACTTAACAGCAACTTTCTACTAAACCATTTCAAAACAGAAAAATAATATTTTTTAGTCCCCATATCCCCATAAAAGTAGTACAAAAGATTTAGAATAGACTAAATATGAAAATAATATGTGCACCATAAAAAACATCAAAAATTCATCAAAAAAAAAATCCTCTAATCCAGTTTAAGGATCTGGTGAAAGCTCTTGGAGTTTACAAAGACGACAAACTTGGCATCAAAATATTGGCAGACAATTTAGTTTCCTAGATGCAGTACAAAGCAAATGCATTAAAATATGAATCCACACATGTATAAGAGATCTTCTACCAAAAAAGTAAAAGAACGGAAGACTGAGGCATACATGATGGTATATATAACAAAGACACTCAGGCATGAATCTCAAATTTGCAGCTTCTCCCCAAATTAGAAGATATAAAGCCATGTATAGAAGCTTCCGCTGTTGCACTTCCTGCTGTATGGTAGGTAACCTGAAGTGTCGGAAGCCCAAACATATGAAATGGTGTGCGGCCAATTGCTTAGTATTATTACTAACTTAAGAGAGGTGACAAGAAGTAACAAGATTAAGTACTTACAGATCAGAATTTAGAAATTCAATTCAAAAAACCAAATGTCTTAAAAAGAATGTAAGAACGTACCAAAGACTACTTTTACGATCCAAATACTTGCACCATTTTTTGTAGTTCTTGAAAAGCTTCTTCATTACTTCAGTCACAGCACGTTCATCCAGCTAATACAATGAATAAGAACAACATATGAGAGATGAAAAGGATTGTACTTGACATTAACTGTTACTAAATACTCACACACTAAACTTTATGCCTTAAGTAGACTAACACAACAGGTGTTTCTTTTTTTTAGAAGAAACGTGTATTTCATTGATAAAATATACATGGGAAAAAACTTTAAAAAAAAAAAAAGAAAGAAAGAAAGAAAGAAAGAAAGAAAGAAATATACATGGGAAAAGATGGAAAAAAAACATCTAAGAGCACAAAATGGAATTACAAAAAGGATTTCGACTTGGCCAAAAGTATAGTAACACTGTAATCAGAGAAGAGACAGAAACGTTTACACCAAAAGATATCCCTTAGGAGCACATTGTCCAAAAGGGACTCAAAGGAGTATCAGGCCCTTCAACACAGCATATATTTGGTCGCTTTGGAATGAAAATAACCGCACAATATTATGAGATAAGGAGAAGAGTTTTGAAATCCCTTTTTATTCCTTTTTTGTTTACCTTTTTTTTTTGGGATCTCTTGGTGTAAAAATGTCTCCCCTTTTTACTTTTTTTCATCATCTTCCTTCAACCAGTGCAACTTACTTTTTCGTAACAAATTCATTTCCTCAAAAATATGAAGCTATAAAATCTTACAATTTAGGCCTCATTTTCTGATAATATCTTCCAAAGATAAAAGAGGTTCTCTGCTTTGAAGTCTATAGTCAAATTTTCATAAACAATTTCCACCCATTTTTTGTTCTTTTTTCCAGATTGATGTTCCATGCTTCTCCATGATTGTGTAAGAATGTGGCTTTATTTAACGAAATGGTGGGTGCATTCCCCTGTGCAGCTCTTTGATACATCTCCTCTTCTAATGAGATCTAATTTCTTATTAAATAAATAAATAATCCTAATTCCTATCCAAAAAAAATAAATAATTTTAAAAATCCTCTTAGACCCAATGTGCTCTAGCATCAAATTGTGGCTAGTATTTTAGTGCTACTAGGAGAGACATTCGGTTTTGGAGCCCCAACCCTTCCCTTGGCTTCTCTTGTCAGTCTTTCTACCACTGCCTGTTGGACCCCGCTTCATTCGAGTCGTCCATTTTCTCCTTATTATGGAAGGTCAAAATTCCAAAGAAGGTGCAGTTTTTTATTTGGCAGGTGATCCATGGAAGAGTTAATACTCTTGATCGACTATCCAGAAAGATTCCTTGTTTGATTGGGCCTTTTTGTTGCATTCTCTGTCGGATGGCAAAGGAAGACATCGACCATATTTTGTGGAGTTGAGCTTTTTCTAGGGCGGTGTGGGATGAGTTCTTTGCCTCATTTGGGTTGCAGGTTGCAAGGCATAGAGGCCTTAGAGAGACAATCGAAGAGTTCCTTCCTCATCCTCCCTTTAGGGAGCAAGAAAAGTTTTTGTGGCAAGCTAGGATCTGTGCTATTATTTGGGGGCTTTGGGGTTAGAGAAACAATAGAACTTTTAGAGGGTTGGAGAGGGATCTTGTTGAGGTTTGGTCCCTTGTTAAATATAACGTTTCTCTTCGGGTGTCGATGACGCGCTTATTTTGTAATTATTCCCTAGGTCTCATCATTTTGGATTGGAGCACCTTCATCTAATGGGCTCTCTCTTTTTTGGGCTAGTTTTTTGTATGTCCTTGTATTCTTTCATTTTTTTCTCAATGAAAGCATGGTTTTTAATCAAAAAAAGTACTTAGTTGGGGAACGGGAACCATAATTAGATACAATTTTGGGAGGGCCATCAAATTGAGGAAATTATTTCACATCAGTTGTTCTATTTAATCTCTCCAATCTCTCCTAAAATCCCCCTATCTCTTTTGTCTACTTTTGTGGAGAGTGTACTTTCTCATAATGTCCATAAAAGAAGGGCCCTACCTATTGAACATGGAGATGGCTTGAGTGTTCTTCCTTTTGTCGGTCCTTCAAAGGGTTTAGCTGAGACCCAGGGTGAGGAATAGCCACGTTTGGTCTCTTGAGCCTTCTCGCTCTTTCTTCTTTATAAAAGCAATGTTCTTAGAGGGGAAAAAGAAAAAAGAAAAAAAGAAAAAAAAATGGCTTTACCACTGCAAACCTTCAAACACACACACAGGTTTTATAAAGCCACAACATCTACTCTATATATTTGCAGCAGATTACTGACCTTGGGCTGCTGATCAGACTTTGGAAACTGCCGAATATGTACATTTGCAAGTAATAGAATAAGGTGCTCCCTTTGATTTGCCACATTGCCTTCCTGCATTCAAGTTACCAATATTCAAAATATATGGCTCACTTTTTTTCATAGGGAATATGCAACTCAATCAGATTTCACTCTAATAATTGCATCAAGAAAACATCACAATAGTCATGCAAACCACTGATGCAATGCCAAATAAAGAGGACAAAACTCAGCTCATTCTGTTACCTGAAACCCAAACATTGCTTGGAGCCAATCCAAGATATCTTCGCCATCTTTCCTCTTGTGATCAGTTGGCCAAAGAAGGCCCCTAGTGTTACGAAGGGCAATAACTGCAGCTTGGATCTGCAATGATTTTTCAGAAACTTTTAATCAGAAAACGATTTCATTATATCACTAAAAAAACTAGCACATAATATCAAACTAATACCAAACCTCATGATATCTCATAATCGTCTGATTTGCACTATCAGGATCAAGAGGAAGAATATTATAAGGGAGAAAGATTTGTGTTTTCTGTGCAACTTTATCTTGTGCTTCCAGAATCTATAAAAAAAAAAAAAATCCAAAAAATCAAAAAATCAAAAATAAAGATTTCAATGATATAAGCCATTGTGGATACCAGAAGATGATGACTGGGATACAGGTATTGACTTTAAAGTTGGCAAAAATCATTGTCCCACAAGTTTCAAGTTCACCTTTTTCCCAATAAATTTTAGGTTATCTCAGGAGGGTTAAAGAACATCCAATAAAAATTCTCATAAGAACCAACAAAATGCTGAAAGATAAAATTTCTCAGTTTCACCTCACGATCAACTTCAATGGACTGGGTCATGTTAACAGCCTTCAAAACTTCAAAGAGCACATTAGCAGTTTGATATGCCTTGGTAAGCTGAGCACTGAATGCAGAAAAAGGAAAGGTCAAAGCTCCATTCAAACAAGCAAATATAAGAAAGAGGGAGGCAGGGTGTGTAAAGGTGGGAGAGAGTAAAGTCGAGAACAAGAAAACTACACCAGATTGTAAGACCAAGAGGCCTAGGAGATTTTATACAAGCAAGTTAAAGTGGGCTGTTGGAAATATTTCCAGCATAAAAGTTCATAATAGCTGTTTCATGCAACTATTTTTAAAACGTCATGTCAGTGAACACATGAAATTGCTATTCTCCGATATGAAGGATTAAGTCAAATTAGCACAAAAATCTAAAGGAAAACAAATTTTAACAGTTATCCGAAAATCTGTTCACTAAAACATAAGAAAAAGGTAATAGTAATAACTTCACCCTGAACATGACCAAAATTATAGCAATCCAAAACAATATCTACAAATCCTCTTTTTCCTCTTCTAAAACCTCTGTTCCTTTGCGTCCAAACTTCTCGTGCAGTAGGTGATCAGGATGGATAAAAATGCAATAGTTAACTAAAATACCACAAGCTAACATAAATACCATACCGATCAGCTTTATCAGCAGCACTTTGCAAAGCCTGGATGTATTTTTTATAATAATGTTGATAGAAGCTTTGCATTTCACGGGCATCACTTTTCTTTACTCTTCCCATTAAGGTTGGATCATTCTCCTGCAATCAGAGAATAATAATGTAAATGAAGAAATTGAAAAAGCAACCGAAAAACATAGCGCAACAACTAACTACACATGAAAAGAAATATATTAAAAATTATAGAAGCATAACTATAAGGAAGAAATTGAGTAATAGAAAGATAGCAAGAAAAAAGACCACGTTGTTAGAGGTGGTGACGGTAACCCATTCAAGGGAAAGAACAAGAGAACGTACATCATTTCTTATAAAAAAATAATGATAATAATAATATATATGTGCTTATTCGGTAATGTTTAGATTTTTTTGTTATGTTGCACATTTCTTGTTTTCAATTTCTTGATATCTAATAAAATAGTTCGATAATTATTTCTGGACACCTTTTCTTCAATGAGAAACCAAACTTTCATCAAGATAAAGAAAAGAACAAAAGTAGGCTATACAAAAGGAAGAAGAGATAAACAGAACTGTTTTTTCTTGATATTTCTTTTTATTTAGGGAAAAAGCAAAAATGTATATGGTACATACTTCTGTTTTCTATTCGCTTAAATTTTAAATGAAGAAATAAAAGCTCTACTTGAAAAACACTCTCTTTAGATTTTTTAAACATCAAGAATGATATATTCCAAACAAAAGGAAGGGAAAACAACCTAGGGGCCAAGGGTGGAGATCATCCCCTAAAAAAACTATGTCAAAAGAGCCTACCAATCATTAGTAATCATCAACAGACTATAATTACAAAAGAACTTCTTGTGTAAAGTAAATGAACTATTTGAAACAATAATGTCATTTTATATTCTTTGTATGCCATTGTATTCTTTTATTTTTTTCTCAATACAAGTTGGATTTTTATCAAAAAAAATAATAATAATGATAATAATAATGTCATTTTATGTTTTTTTTACAATTACCAAGCATTTTAAGACAAAATAAAATAACATTTCTCATTTTAAAAAAAAAAAAAAAACACACACACACACACACAACTTTGGAAACATTTCCTAAAAATGAGAAAGGAGAGACAAGAAAACATTACCACAAATGCACATATTTGTCAAAACCTGAAAATAAGAATCGTGACAAAGAAACGTGAACGTGGCGAGAGAAGCCCTAAGTGAATGCACATAGATATAATGCATTTTCATATATATATAAAGAAGAGGAAGATACATTCTCATATCATTTCAATAAATAGTGAATGATCAGCTATTCTAAGATGGCAACTAGTCAACTGAAAGTAAGAGTCATTATTACATTCTTTTTTTTATAAGAAACAATTTCACTAGTGTATGAAATTTACACACAAAAAAAGAGGAGAAAAGCCCCAAACCAAAGGTTATAATAAACATCTCCAATTGGTTAAAAGTGATGAGATAAAAGAGGAAAAAAGAGAATTCGGTTTAACGAAGATAAAGCAAGGAACAAAACATTTCAAAGAAGATCGGATATCCTTAGACTCAAAAGCTCTATGGTTTCTAGATTTTACCAAAGAATTTCCCTTGTGACTTTAAAAGGGTGGCCAAAAGGAGGAAAGATAATAGAGGGTGGGGGTACTTTGATAGGGTCGACATCCAGTTAAAAGAGAATCTCAAATCATTCCAAAAGAGTTGTGCAAAGTTACCGAAGATAAAAATGTGTGACTGTCACCAAATCAGCTTTACAAAGGATACACCTATTTGGAGAGAGAGCCATGGAGGGGAACTTCCTTTGGAGTCTATCATTTGTGTTTAATGTCGAGTGTGCAAGTTTCCAAATGAAGAATTTAATCTTCTTTGGAAAAACGCCAGACCAAATGGCCTTTGTATGAGGCAAGGGTTGTCTGTAGACGAGGAAACGAGGCTGTATAGCAGAGATTTTGTTGAGAAACTTCCAGTCTTCTCATATAGCCACACCCAAATATCATCCTCACTAGAAAAATGGATGTTGTATAAGTTAAAACTCAATTGAGCACATTCTGCCACTCCTTTAAAATCTCTTCTGAAGTGTAAGTGCCCCACAAGGCCAATTCTGGACTCCACATATCTTTGACAGTAGCATACTGGCTATTATATAAGGAAAGGAGCAGCGGGGAAAGGCAAGAATAAAGGTGAAACCCCCAGCCATGGATCATGCCAAATATTACATTCTTCAAATGTCAAATAGAGTATCCCTAAGGCAGGAGGTTGTTTGCTTAAAGCATATCCAAATGCTTGAGAATAACAGAGCATCTAAAATCCAAATGCCTTGAAATAAAGGATCAAAGAGATTGTTTTGTAAGAACTTGTTTGAAGGGATATCACGAGGATACCAGAAAATTATGAAATAGTTGGTTCCCTAACTTCTTTTTTTATAACTTGGTTGGAGACCTCACTCCTTGCATTATACTCATGGCCAATTCTCATTAATCCCTAGGGGGACTTTGCCATCCCAAAACCCAGCTCCAGGAGACAGCTAAGATTTGAATTATCAAGTTCTCTACCTAAAAGTTTGAAGGACCTTAAGAAGTATCTTCAAACATCCTAAGCCTTTGACACTAGGGCCACTCTTTCAAGGTCAACTTTCAAGGAAAATAAAGAAAGCACAAAAGTAAGTTCCATATAGAAAAAGGCAAGCCCAAAAAAAGGAGCCAAAAATCACAAAAAGAAGCTCCAATCATTAAGAAGTAACATTGATATATGCTATAGTATATGTGTAAATATAGTAGCTTATTAGTCTTCGTCCTTTATTGTAATTTTACCATTATTAGTTTAGGGCTTCTATGTATGCCTATATATAATCAGCTCTAGTGTATAGAAAGGATATGGAATTCTCTCATGTTTGATATCTCGATAACATGGTATCAAAGCTACTTTAGGGTTTTAGAATTTTCCTTTGACTGTTAGAGTTTCTTCTCATCCAAGTGGAGTTAGGATTTGAAATTTGGTCACCACATTAGAGGGGTCGATTGTCGACACCATCCACCTAAAGAGAAGCATCGTCGTCATGGGAGTTGAATCGTCGTCGTCGTTCGCCGGAAGCAGCTGCGCATGAGCCACACACGCCGCCGAAGATTTCTGCAGCCACCGCCACATGCCGACGCGTGAGGGCGTGTGGAAGGTCCTTTTTCCCTTCCGTCAGTTGGGTTAGTCTCGGGCTGAGAATTCTGACCGGTCTGTATGCTTGGTTTTGCCAAAACAGGTCACGTTTGCCTCAGTTTGAGTGCTCGGCTCGATTTCAGTTCTTTTTTTCCTTGTGAGGGCATGTTTGTGGCTGGAATTTTCTCTGGTTGTCGTGATTTGTTGTTCTTGTGCATCAATGAGCCAAAGCCAAAGCCAAACTCCAAATCTACTTCTGACCGACCTCCACACTTCTAAAGATTTGTTTATCCTTCTTCTAACAGAATAATTTGTTCCTTTCTAAGGATAATAGCTTGACCAAAAAAGGACCTCAAAATTGGGCTCATGGCCCAATGGCGTGAATGCTACTATCTTACTTACAAGTCGTGATGTCAAATCCACCTTATCTACAGAATTAGACCTCTTGGTGGTGTACTTTGCATTCAAATTCTATTTTAACTAGAACTTTTTGATGATTATTACAATTGGAAGGCTCTCATCGTTTACTTCTTTGGCAAGGGCTCCCTCTACCCCAGCCCCCTTAGGTTGTCACTCCCCTTTTGAATGAAGTTCAAAGTTCTTATCAAAAAGAAACCAAGACCTCTCATCCGGCATAGCCCGGATTCCACTCCTAATCCATCGCTTTCCCCCTAACCCCCTCGGGGGAAAGGAGAGAGGGTTTTTAGACAGACCGAAACCCTAGTATCTAGGCTCGCTATTGACAGCCCCCTCAAGCGGCGGGGAGGCTTTTCATAAATCTATGCCCAGCCAAACTAGTGCCAAAAAGCTCCAAGAAAATCTCGTCCACTTATAGGTTTCAAAATGGTACTAGTGATCTAACCAAAATGAACACGACTACCACCCACACTCTAAGTAGACAAATGTTTCAATGGTCTACTTCAGATTCAAAGTAGTCTTCTCAAAAATATGGTGCGCTTGAGCATATAACTACAGTAGACTACAAATCTGGAAATTAATCATTTACCTCACTTCAAAATAAATAAAAACAAGAATATAGATCCATACTACTCATGAGAAGTGTTTTTTATTTAAAAGAAAGAAAAAAAAAACATAAGAAGAGAGAGCTAACCCTTTCAAGCCGTTGAAGTAGAGCAGTTTTAAATTGCCGAACACCACGCCCACTAGAAGTTGGATCTAACCTATGGGCTTTCTCAAATGCATAGAACCGACCTACAATTAAAAATATACATTAGATTAAAAATATGACCCAAAAACTCCAAAAAAACAAGAAAATTTAAAACAAATAGATAAATAATCAATAAATATTATCTCATCTCACAAATGCGGGAAAAACAGAAAGGCTAATGACTGGAAACCACCAAAAAATATGCAAAAAGTAGTGATCGATACCACTATAGATACATTTATATCGAGTCACTATATATGAGTTTGAGAAACATTTCCTATTAATAGAATTGCAGGAAGATACAGATCAATGCACCATGTCCACAAACAAAATCTAAAATAATCAACGTCATAATGTATGAAATTTACAAAAACAGATGGGGGAGAAAAGCCTCAAACTAAAGGAATTACAATAAACATCTCCAAGTGGACAAAAGTGAGAATTATTGTCCAATTGAAACATTATTGAGTTATTTTCATGCCCTTCCAAATTGAGAAGAAAAAATATCCCCATACTCAATCATCCATACATTTGATTTAGGTCCCTTAAAACACCGCTCGGAAAGTTTTGACGCATATACTGAGGCTCAAGGGTGCCATTATGAATGTTGACAACTACATCAAGCAGAGATACTGACTTCTTAAAAGTTAAAAATATAATCTGTTCTCATCCCAAAACGAACAGAAGTCTAAATCAACCACCCTAAACCAGAATAGTAGTGTTGTCTAAAAGCAGTTAAATTACTTGAAGTACATTGACTTGAACCAAAAAGCAGGTTTAGTGCACGCAAAATGCATCAATTCATCGATTTGAAGTTAAGTCAATACCTCAAAGTTTCAAACAATAAAAGCTTGCAAGCAAACATTATGGACCCTCAACAATTTTCACTTTCAAGTCTGGAGACTTCCAAATCCAAATTGGGCAGCTTGACAGAAACCTAGAATCACAATTCGCTTGCACGAAGGTGACACTAGCACAAGGTAAAAGCACAAAAAAACTCACTTGTGCAGCCCTACAGTGTAAGCTAGCACTGTATAGAAAAGACCAACAGTTTTTTGGTATGGATATAAGCAAGCACTTGATTGGAACCGGTGTCCAAATTATTACAACAGTTGGATTGCGTTGGAGCTTGTTATCAAAAATAAATCAACAAGAAAAACAGCAATTTTTCAACGTAAGCATTTAAGTAATTATTTATGATATTTGTTCATCTTAGAATTCACTATTCAGCATACACCAAGATAAGAACCTATTAACAGTACAGCATTGATCTCAACTTACACAGATATGCAACTCTGGGATTGCTCGACTCAACCTCATTAGCCACACGCAGGATTGGCGCGATCTCCTTAAGCGACGACGGAACGACTTCACTGTCGAACACCGACTCACCGATATTCCCCGTTGTCTGCGTCCTCGTGATCCTCCTCTGCAGTGGAGGAGGCTGATCGGATCCCCCTCTCGACGACATTACGTTCCTTCAGACTCTCAAACTCCAAATCTCCCTGTTCCCCTCACAAAAATTCAAAGAACAAAATACAGTGACACGGAAGAAAAAAGGAAAACCCCATCAAAAGTAGCACATTACAAAACCACAAACAGTAAAATGAAACAAGAACCAGCAATCAGAAAACGCACAACAACACACTAACTCGAACCAAAACCAATCCACACAAAAGTGCAATAACTACCTCCTGAATGTGACAACTTTAAACGCAAGATTCAAGCATCTGGAACACAAAAACAGAAAAGGGGTAGCTAAAATAAGTAAAACAGAGCGAATACAGTCAGAAACATTGATGCATTTCAAAGATACACAAAATGTAGATGAGATTAAGAAGCACGGAGATGAATCACCTGTGGTAATGGGTTTTGCAGAAGAAGGGGAAACCCTAAACAGAGTGAGAAAGAGAGAGAAAAGAGAGAGAGAGCTGCAAATTTAAGCTACTTAAGAGAAAAGGAAAGAAGAAAGAGCAAAGAGGAAGATGGAGCCAAGAAAAAGAGCAACTTTTTTGGTGTCAGTAGCCTGCTCGTGCTTGTACACTACTACTACTCTCCTTTGGTCCTGCCACTGTAGAGAGAGAGGGAAAGAATTACTGCTTTTGTGGGGCCCAATTATATTCCTTTACGCTCCATTTTACAGAAAAGGGTAGAATCTTTTCACGTAATGACGAATGTGCCACCGATGTGTTTGACTGTTGTCGGATGGTTGAATTTGTGGTTAATTACAAATTTTGTTAAAATATTATTTTGGTGGTTTTTTTTTACCATGTGAGGTGTGGGGATTCAAACCACGTCTTGTGATCATCAGTACAACTTTGTGTCAGTGTTGACTATATTATTTTGGTGGTTATACTGTGGATTTTGTTCCATTTTAATACAGATACTGTTAAATGTCTAATTTTGGTCCACGCTTAAAATTGATTCCTACTATAATAAATTTATTATTAATTTTAAAATTAGTATTTGTTTGCATTTTTTAAAAATATGTTCACGTTGTCTAGTGTAAAAATCATTGTTATTATTTTATAATTTCAATCAAAATCAACAGTAAACTAATGGTGAATACTGATTGAGAGTACATCACTATACTTAAACATTCTAAAGTACCATAACTAAACTATAATAAATTTCATAGTATGGGGGATCAAAATTGGTTTTTTAACCCACAATCTTACTCTATGAATTTTGATAGATTTTTATCTCTTTACGATCTTTCGTGTTTTTTTTTTTTTTTTGTTAAACTTCAATTTTAGTTATTGAACTTTCAAGTTTGTGTCTATTTAATTGTTAAACTTTAAAAAATATCTAAAGGTCCTTCAACTCTCAATTTTGAATCCAATAAGTCTCTTAACTCTAAAAAATGTATAATATGTTCTTAAATTTTCATCCAACCAGCTTTATGAATTTTCAATTTTGTGTCTAATAGCTCTTTAACCTATTGTGTATTTAAAAAAAAAATAATGGACTTATTAGACACAAAAGTGAAAGCTTTTGTTTGATTGTTAAACTTTAAAAAATGTCTAAAGGTCTTTCAACTCTCAATTTTGAATCCAATAAGTCTCTTAACTCTAAAAACTATATAATATGTTCTTAAACTTTCATCCAACCAGCTTTCTGAATTTTCAATTTTGTGCCTATATGCTTTTTAACCTATTGTGTATTAAAAAAAAATTAATGGACTTATTGAACACAAAAGTGAAAGCTTAGAGTCCAATTAAGAATAAAATTCAAATGTCCATTACAACCAAAGTGAACATAGGTCCAAATCTTAAACTGAACTTATAATACAACCCTAGATAATTTAAAAACAAAAGAAAGGAAAAACTTTTAAAACCAAAGTGAGCATAGGTCGGTAATTGGTGTATCCTCTAGATCAAGAGATTTCGGATAATCTAAATCCTCCCTTTTTTTTTATCATGTTGTCGAATTAAAAAAAAAAAAAAACACTTTTAGAGTTCGGAAAAAAAGTACAACATTCAATTAAATAAACTGTAAAAACCAATCAATAATTCCATTTTCCACTTTTTCAAAAAAAAAAAAAAAAAAAAAAAAAATCACCTCAAAGGAATCACTTGGGGGCAAATCCGTGAAAGCACCGGGAGGGGGCAAGGAGAGTAATAAGCGAAAAATATGGAGGGCATTTGAGTCACATAAATTCAAATTTCGAAAAAGCCTCCTCGTTAGGCAAAAGAAAAGAAACCGAAGGACGTAGAAATCGGAGAAGGAAAAAAAAGCAAAAGCAGCCGTTCTCGAACACCGAGCAGACAACTATACCCTCGCAGCCCAACACAACGAAGACCAAGAACCAAAGGGCAAAACGGTAAAATCACGTAATCGGATCTCCATTTTACAGATCGGGTTTTTTTTTTTACCCGTCGGGCTATAATTCAGCAATTATAATAGGGTCAATACAATAAATAGAGTGAAGAAAAAAATTGGGTGATTGCGTTATTGCGATAAGGGAATCTTGATTGTGTCGGTTTGATTTGTCTTCGCCTTTCATTCGCTTTATGCGTTTTCTTTTTTTCTTTCCTTTTTTCTTTTTAACTTTGCACATTCGGGCTTCGACGCCTCATCCAATCTCTCTAGAGTCGAACTTTTGCAGTTTTGCTTATCCTTGTGATCTTTTAAAGTGTGTTTGACAATGAAACGAGGGTAGATTAAGACTTTCAATCTTAATGAATAATGTCGGCCCGTTTATAACCATTTCAGTTTTTTGTTTTTTGTTTTTCTCTTTTTGGTTTTTGGTTTTTGGTTTTATGTTTTTTAAAAACAAAAACCATATATGTTTGATAACTGTTTTTTGTTTTCTGTTTTTAAAAAACAGAAAACCAACCTTGTTTGATAACTGTTTTTGGTTTTCAGTTTTTTAAAAGTTAGAGAGATGAAAAGATGTTTTAGAAAAAGAAAAATGTGTAGATACGTTGAAATAAAAATTTAGATACACAAATATAAATGTTTTCAATATAAGTTTTTTTTTTTTTAAGACGAGAAAAGTTAAACATAGAAAATTTAGAGAGATGAAATAAAATATTTAGAGAAAGAATATTAGTTAGACTCGAGAAAAGATATTAGTTAGAAAGAAATAGAAAACAAGTAAGAGTAAAAGCGATAAATTTTATATTAAAAAATTTAAATTAAACAAATAGAGAGATAATAAGGTTAAAAGTAAAATATATGTTTAAAAAAATAACGATAAATTATAAAAATAAAGAAAAGTTGTAGCGATAGAAAATTTACTTTTTTTTTCAAAAGAAAAATTAGAACATGTTAATTAAGGGGATAAAAGTTATTGATAAGTTTTTAGAAATAGACAAAATATAGAGAAAAAAAAATTGAGAGAGAAAATTTTAGAGGGAGAAAAATAAATTTTGTAGAGTAAAAAACGTTTTAGAAAAAAAAAATAGAGAAATTAATTTGTTGGAGAAAGATAGGTAAAAGAGAAAAAAGTAAGCATGAGAAGAAAAATGAGTTTTTGAAAAACATAAATCTGTTTTTAAAAACTACTGTTTTTTGTTTTTGAAATTTACTTATAATTTCAAAAACGTTTTTAAAAAACAGAAATGATTATCAAACACTTTTGTTTTTAAAAAATGAAAAACAAAAACAAAAAAACAGAAAACTAAATGGTTATCAAACGACCCATTCGTTTTTTACTTTTTGGTTTTTGAAAATTAATAAGAAAAAAAAAAACATTTTTAACCCTACACTTTGAGAGTTTGCTTCTTATCGTTTGTACTACTTGATTATTTCTTCATTTTTCTTTTCTTAATTCACATTGCACCGGTTTCTTATAAATAAAATATTGGAAAAACTTTATTTTAGATTATTTTTTCTTAAATAAGATATTGAAGAAACTTTATTTTAGATGATTTTTTCTCATTGTTGATAACTTCGATCCTAAGGGTTTTTTCGGTGCTATTTAAGATTACGAAAGCAAATAAACTTTGAAGATTTTTTTATCTTCAAATCTTTGGTGGTTATTTATTGTTGCAGAGAACTTTGAGAGATTTTTTTTTTTTTTTTTACTTGCTAATTAGAATAATGTACAAATGTAGGAAACAAAAATAAAGAAATTTCGAGTTTTTTATTTCTCATATTTGTTGGATTTTTCTTCTTCTCAATAACCTTGTGATTTATTTATTTATTTGATAATAATGAGAATAATAGTTTGTGATATTTGATTACTTCTGGTTTTTTTTTTTAATGTACAAAACACTAATTCAGATGCAAAGTCAATTAAAAAAAAATTGTTAATTACATGTTTTAATAGCAATTCAAATAAAAATTTGACTAAATGTCTACATTGCACCATTTATGCAAGTCTGAGGTTCAAATTGATACAATTTGTTAAGTTTAGGGTTCAATTTGATGAAATTGAAAGTTTAGGGTTCGAATTGATACAATCTGCTAAGTTCAAGGGTCAAAATTGATTTTTCATTTTCGTCCCACGTATGGTAAAAGAAACATAAATTTAAAATATAAAAAAAAAAAAAAAACAAACTTCTAGTTTGCAACAATTTACTCGTTATATTTTGGAACAATTTAGTTCCTGTATTTTAACACTTTAAAATGTTAGTCCCTATATATCGAGAAAAACATTGTTAAAATTGTGTTTTTTTTTTTTTTTTTGTACATCAATATTTTGGGTGGGGGATTTGAACCTCTGACCTCATGGTCGATGGTACATGTCAATTACCGCTGAGTTATGCTCGCTTTAGTTGTTAAAATTGAATTGACTCTTACAAAACATCAAATGGGATTTGTTATGTACGTGGATCAATAAATTAATTGTGACCAAGTGTGTTTATAAAATAAATAAATAATTGAGTCATTACCTAATAAAAGTTTGACACTTAATTTTGATGTAGTTTTTCATTGTTGGGGTTAAATAGTTGTCATCTTTAAAGTATAAATAATAACATACTAAAGTTTAAAGACCAGTTTGTTACAAATTAAAGTTTAAGAACTAAATTGGTACTTTCATTAAATAAAAAATTAAAAAAAAAGTTTGAGAGACCAAAAAGTATTTTCAACCAAAAACATATTAGTGAATTTATATAAAATTTATGGATCTTGAGTTTTTAGGGAGGGCACGAGGCTTTGATTCTAATTGAACGACAACAAGGCTACGATTCTAATGTTTAATATGCCGAACATAAGAACACAACACCCACAACAAAGAGTAGAGCCATGGCCTCTTCCTCTTTGTTCAATTTTCTTTGTGTAAAGGTCGCCATTGACAAACAATAAGAAAGCTCTCGAGAGTGAGAGAGAAGGAACTTACAAGAGCAGAGCATGATTAGCGAAACAATACAAATGTTTCGAAGAGGAAAACCTCTCCTCCGCCGCTTGAGTTGCTCGAACTTGCAGGCGCCGCAGTTCGCGTCGTATCGGATTCTCTCGTTGGTGTTGCTGCTACAAACCAGCGGAACTTCCGTCCCATCCGATTCTGCCATTTCTTGCTCCATTTTCTTCATCATAATTCTAATTGAGACCGACGAGGTCGTTCAATTAGAATCAAAGCCTCGTCCAAGATTTGCCGGTGGAAGATGAGTTTAGCGAGGAGTTGAAGAAGATTAGGAAGATCTGGTTTATCGATACATTGGTTTTCTTTTTGTTAACGATGATTTTTTTTTTTTTTTTGTTAACATCCTAGAAATTCTAGGGTTTAATCTTTTTAAAAAATTGTAATTGATTTAAACTGACTTGGACAAATTTTTTAATCCTAATCAGCATCCACATCAGCAATTAATAAGTACAATCAGCTTTTTCGTTTGCATCTAACGGTTCTGTTAGTGATAAGGACCTTTTAAACCTATTCTTAAAAACTTGGGGACTAAAAGAGTCTATTTTAAAAATCCAGGGACCAAATGCACCTAGTGCTCAAAACTCGGGGACTAAAAAGGTAATTTTCCCTTCCATTTTTGTTATACTTTTTTTAAAAAAAATTGATTTTTTTATTTTTTATTTTTTGTTATACTTGATTTTTCTTTGAATATTAATTTGGATAGATTAATTTCTAGGTAACAAACCTAGTTTTGAGTTTTTTTTTTCCTCTTTTATTTTCGTCGAATAATAGCTAGAAAATGCACAAAAATCAGGTTGGTGAAATAGTTTGCAAGCTCACTTGAGTGAAAATGACCTAACGCACATACAAAAGCGACAAAATTGATTGATGCGCTTTTTTTAAGTTAAGCCATGGTGAATTATTTCTCCAAAAAAAAAAAAACCCACGGTGAATTATAGTTTTTGATCATGTCGTTTAGCAATTTTTTTTTCAAATGACGATCTAAGCGAACTACATTAATATATATATATATATATATATATATATATATATATATATATATATATATATATATACACACATACATACATATATGGTTTAATCATTTGATTTTTTTTTTTTTTTTTTTTTTTTGAAAAACAAGTTTATAAACACTATTTCTATCAATGAGTTTATTTGTTTTGTCTTCTACCTTATTCTAAAAAAAATAATGATAAATAAATAAAATGATGAACACCATGGTAAGAAATTTGGGAAAAAACAAGTAAATTATTAAAAATTAAAAACCAAATGGTTATCAAATAGGGTCAAACTTTATTTGATATTCATTTGCTTTCTAAAAAAATAAGTTTATAAACACGGCTTCCATTGAGTTTTTTGTTTTTGTTGTAAAAACCAAAATTTTTTAAAACTAAAAAAAGTTTTTTTTTGAAAGCCTTGGTTTTTGTAATTCCATTTTGTCCATACCATTGTTTTTCCTAATTATATTAAGGAAGATTGCATGGGTGGCAATTAGGTTCTTCTTCTTCTTCTTCTTCTTCTTCTTCTTCTTCTTCTTCTTCTTCTTCTTCTTCTTCTTCTTCTTCTTCTTCTTCTTCTTCTTCTTCTTCTTCTTCTTCTTCTTCTTCTTCTTCTTCTTCTTCTTCTTCTTCTTCTTCTTCTTCTAATCGTAAATATAGTACAATGTAAAAATAGTAGCAAATACGACAATTTATTAGAATAGTTTTTCATAATTCTCGTTTTATCCCTATTTAATTTTGAACTGTGTGCAAATTCTACAAATTTTCGTACATTGACACTGATAGACTTTGATAATTGGAGTCTATCAGTGATTACCAATGATAGACACTGATATACGTATACTATCATGCTGATAAACTATGTATAATCATTTCTATCAGTGTATATCACTGATAGAATCTGATTAATTAGTTGTATTAATGACTCTTAGCGATAAACACTGATAGACTATCATGCTAGTATACTCCATACAGTCATTTATATTAGTGTCTATCACTGACATACTCCGATTAATCGCAATCTATCAATGACTATTAGTGACAGACACTGCTAATTCTTTCTATCAGACAGTTGGTGATAAAAAATGGTGTTTTGTGACTTAAGGTCACTTTGCGCCATTATGCAAATAGTTTTACTTTTTGCTATTCTTGCAATATGTTTGGTGTATTTTGCTATATGTGCAAATGCCCCTTATATCAACATAGAATTATCGAGACTTCTTTCTTTGTCTTTTTCCTCTTATTCCTAAATATATTTTTTTTTCAAGTTATTTTCATCGTACTAATTTATTATGGGACCCAAATTGGGGAATGAATTGCAGTTAGCATGTACTTATTCTTTTGAAGTTCGAAGTTCAAGTTTACATGGTAAAAATGGGTGGGATGAAATTTAATTGTTTCACAACAAAATACATGATTTAACCTTACTATATAATGGAAAATAAATTTATACACGCCAACATAAACATGATTTAATTGGCATACATTTCAAATAAAGTTAGTATTTAGTCCATCTAGTTTTAAATGCTATATTTTAGTCCTTGTAGTTAATAAAACCTCATTAATAGTCCATATCCTACCACGTACTCAATCTATTGGTGTCTTCTAACGTAAGACATGTCTATGAGATTTTATCGAATCATAACAACAAAATTCCAACTTTTAAAACCACTGTGTCTTGATTCTAACTTTCTTCGAACGAGAATGACCAAACTACGCTTGTAATTTAACCAATCAAACACCGTTGATTCTTCAAACAAGAATGAGCACATTACATGTAATTTAACTAATCAAACACCGTAGATTTTTTTTTTTTTTTTTTTTTTTTTTTTTTTTTACAGTCTAATAAATCATATTGCTCAAACTTTTAAACCTACATTGAGATATTAAAAATTAGAGAGGGGAGATTTTTTTTTTTTTTTTTTTTAAAAAAAAAACAAAATAGTGGAAGAATATACATCATTTGGATCAATAACATGAATGTGAATATTCAAATGTTTGACATGCATCACAAATGTATACTGTTTAAGTCAATTGAATCATACTCAAAAGCGATGAAAGTATTACATTGTCAAACTAAACAAACAATGGTACCAAAAAAAAAAAAAAAAACTAAACTAAATAAAGTAACTTACACATACTAGGAAATGAATAACTAGTTGAGATATATATTATCAACCAATAGATCTGAAGTTCGAATCCTCGTCTCACATGTTGTCAAACCCATGGACAAAAAAATCATAGACATGTGCCTGAATCAACATTGTTGCTCTCCCCCCAATTTATCAATGAAGACATGTTTGACAATTTGAGGTATATTAGATTTATAATGCAACCTAAACTAAAACATGGTATATATATATATATATATATTTTTTTTTTCTGAAGAGTAACGTCTATACTTGTTTTATAAAAATAAAAAAAAAATAATTTTTTTTAGCATCAGAACGCATCAACCTATCATAATGTCAAGAGAACCGCTCAGAGAGCAACGATACAAAGGTAAATCAGATAAGCCCACACTCTCCACACACGGAGGGGCAGACTCGAAAGGTTAGGTCAAGATCACCAGCCAATGTGCAACACTCTTCCCCACACGAAAGTGCGTGCCCCAATCTAAAAGGACAATCGTATGACTTTATCTGCAACTCAGCTAGGTGCCAACTCCTCAATCATTTCACACCAAGCCAGCCATTTAGAATTTTCAGACTATCCAACTCAACAGCGAACCCTGATCTCAATAATTAGACCTGCAAACAATATTACCATCAGAAAACATCTTTGCACATAAACCAATAGAGAAATTAGGGAGGAGCTAAACATTAACAAAATAACTCTATCCAAACCCCCAAAACTCCCCTACACCTAGATCAAGTCTACCACTCTATAGAATGACTGGCCGAGATTCACATGTTGACATTTATCATGCTAAAAGCCAAGAGCTACATATGTTAAGTCCTTTACCTGGAGAAGCTATTGCAAGCTAACCCAAATAAGACCGATCAAGCTTCCCAAGGAAATCTCGCAGTGTGTGCGAACAACCTCACCTAAAGCAGCCCCTACTAGCCCATAACTAATTTATAAGGCCCTCCACCCATCTTCCCCCTACACTGGAAAACAAATGCCCCACATGAAACTGATGTGCAAATTGCTAACCGCAAGTGTACGGGTCAAGTAATAATATAGTGATTTTGCAATCGAATGTCGTCCTCTGGATTGGTGTCTAGCCAAATTTTAATTATCGAAAATACTGTTGACCAATTTTATTTAGGGAATCAAATTGAATGAGAATATGAATTAATCAAATACAAAACTAAAGCTAAAAGCGACAATCTAATGGGAATAAATGGTCTTAGGGATTTGATTTCACCAATTGGAGATATGGATTAATAAACGAATTAACAAATACTATGATTCATAAATCTTGGCAACAAAAATCACACATATCTCTCCCGAGCATACATGATTCTCCCATATGCAATTGAACCCGATATCCCTATCTAAATCCAATAAACATACAAGGCAATAAGACTAACCTTTATAACAATTTCTAGAATTAACCTTAATCTCCCGATTTTTAGCTAAATTTTAGTTATGCATACGGAATACTAATTTAAATCCTCTCTTCCGAGTTAGATTCAAATGTAAACATCAATCAATTTATGGCCAGTAAATCGAAAGCATTAAGGATACAACATATGCATAAATGAAATCAATAACATAAAATCAGTAAATCAATCCACAACGTGCCCAACGGCTACATCAATCCCTAAGAATTAAACTTAGCTACACATAATCCTCGTTACAATATAAACTAAGTCTAAACAAGCCATCAAAACTAACTAAAGGAAGTGAAAAGAGAAATAGACTCGTTGTAGGCCAAGACCGAGCGTCCCCGTTACGATCCCCACGAACAAAATGGGTTGATTTCCACTTCGCTCCCTCTGTTTCAGCCTTCCAAACGCTCTGTTCTGCTCTGTTTACGGCTCCCAAAGGTCCCAAATCGAAGTCTCCCAAAACCTAGCCGAAAATAAGCCTTTATTCTGTTTTTTCGTCGTAGCGTCGAGACGCTGCCTTCAAAACGTGCGTTTTAGTAAGCGAAATAACACAGCGTCGAGACGCTAAGGTCGCAGCGTCGAGACGCTGTGACCTTTACGCGCCTAATCAGATATGGAATGTGAGCGTCTCGATGCTCAAGAGCTAGCGTCTCGACGCTAGCCTGCTGTTGACTGAAATTTGACTTTTTTCTCTTTTACTCTTTTCATTCCTTTGCATCTTTTCACGTCCCGAGCACCCGATTGACTCTAATATTGCATTATAACTCCAATCAACCATTTCCTACAAAATAAACAATAAAGCACAATAAAATGACCCAAACCTCATAAAAGACTAGCTAAATTAACTAAGTAAAAGTAGCTAGCAATGCTCGCTATCAGAAACAAACAACCAAACGAATGCTAACCCATTACTTAGGAGCCAGATCACTTTCTTTTCTTTTTCCTTTTTTTTTTTTTGGGTTTTATTTGCATGGTACTAGCTTTCACACAACAATGCAGGGACCCATACCCAAGATCAACCATTGGATGGCCTAACTGACCACACTGAATGTAGCTCTTTTTACCCCTAAAACCTCACTCACGTGTAAACCACTCCCAACTCTTAGGCAGACATATATTCCCTTTCCCTAAGCAGGCTTCACATACTAATTCGCAATAATTATTTCCACACATAAACCTTTATCCTATCGAGGTGACAACAGACTTATGGAACTCCTAAAACCGCCCTAGCCATTGAAGACAACTAAGGGAGATCTTGTGCTCACACATGCAAGAACCTCAAAGGAAGCTTAAAATCTCAAGATTAGCTGCACACGCCTCATTTTAACACAATCAAAAGAAAACATACTAGCACATAAGGACCTTATCATGCTTAAACATCCCAACACCTCAACTCAGTCATTAACGCTTAGAGATTTAAACATTAATCCAGCAAAAGGTAGGTCCACTGCTCAGATGCATGACCTCCAACCAATCGTAACAGGCAACACACTAACGAATAAACATATATAAGAGTAGACTGATGCTCAGGTGCATCCAGCATCAACCTAGGATCCACTAAAATATAAAACATACACAGACCTCAAAGTAACCTACACATGCAAACATATGGGACTGATGCTCAGATGCATCAAACATCAACCTAGGATCCCCTAACCATGCAAATGCCCACCCTTTAAAGCATAATCATACACAACCCACAAAGTACACTAAACATACACACATATGTTTAAAAGTAAGGGGAACAGAAGACCTCCCCTGATATCTACACGTCGGTAATGGGCAGTGACTATCGCCTCTTAGTCTGATCACCCTTCTAGTTTAGATGGTTCTCTAATCCGCTATCCATACTCGAACTTCACTGGCTCGACCGCCACCTACCTGAAAATAACACAGGAAGAATCACTTGAATATAGCTAAATAATCTTCCATATGACATACACACAACTACTTGGGCTCATTATATATGTATAGTCACAATGTTTGATTTCCACTTTAAAAAGGAGAGAAAAAGGAAAAGTAACATAGCCCTAAGTCATAGCCCAACAGCCAAGTACTCATAATCTAGAATGTAATTTATTTTATTTTCTTAAAGTTAGAACATATAATTCAACCTATGATATTATTGTTATTATCATTTTTTTAGCACTCAACCAATGATATTAAAAAACAGGACAAAAAAAACTATACCGCTTTAATTTTCCAATATACTTATAATTTCCTTTTTTTCGAACAAAACCCTATTCTTATGGGCAAGATTTAAGAATGTGTTTTTTCTTTCTTCGATGTGCCGATCAAGGAGAGAAAGAACCAAGTGGGTTGTGATAATGTTCTTGTGATTCAAAAGAAAAGAAGGAAGCTGATCAAAGCCCTTGTCGAATAAGCTAGAATGAAAATAATATATGATTCGATTTTATTAGTGGATAAGAAAGTTAAATTGATTATTTTTTTTTTTTTTGAAAATATTATTTATTTATTTTTTGTTTACAACAGTTCAATTAATTATTTTATTTATTTATGTATTTATTTTGAAATGACAGTTCAATTGATTATTAATATTATCGTCGTTGTCCAAAAAAAGAAAAAACAAAAAAAAAAAAAAAAACGAAAAGATTATTATCGTTTTAAAAGAAAGAAGAAAAGCTATCGTTTCGTTAGGGCTTCAAATTTCAACAGAGCTGTCCACAGTCGTCGACAGTTTACAGGAGGCAGCCCCAAATTTCAGAACCATCAAACTCATCACCGGAACAAGGTGATCGGAGATGGAGGTTGAGAATCATCAACCGTTTCAGATCGACCTTGGTAATCTAATGGCGTTCAATCCTCATCATCAATTTCCTTCCCTGCCCTCCTCCAGGTTCGTCGTTCTTCGCTCACAAAGCTTACATGGAGGACTGATTCTTTCTGCATTACGTATTCTCTCTCGTTTTTTTTTTTTGATATTCATGTCTTAAGTTGGTAGATAAAAAGTGGTTTGTAGAGATTTTTGCCCCGAATTTCCATTGTTTTTGTCACACTGAGGTTGAAGAACACTGGCGCGGTGTATTTTGGCTTGCGATACTATGCTATTTATGTTCCGTTGTACTGGTTTCTGAACTTTGATGGCGAACGACGATGACTTACACGCTTGCATGTATTTGGGCGTATGATTATGAACATTTGTGTATGGATTGACGAGTTTCAAGTGTTGCATTCTTGCCAATCGAATTAGAAACCTTTAACTTATGAATATTCATCTTTGTTATCTTTAAGGCTCTTCTCAATGCGTTGAATATCCACGAGATAATTTCTTATTTCGTATTTTATTTGAAAAGAACCTCGATTATCTTTGCTTAGTTTCTTTTTTATTTGATTTCTAGGGAGGACCTAGTTAATGAATGTCTGCAGAAGGGCACAGAGTTAGTCCAATTTATTGCCAATGATCTTTTCAATCTGCCTTCAACTGAAGACAGAGATGGTCCCCTTGTGAGGTTGCCTCCACCTACTACTAGATTGCCGAGGGAAAAACATGTAAGGGCTCGTGCCACTTTATCGTCTCATTTGTTTCTTTTTCACTCTGGATGATTTCTTCATTTGGTAACCATTGTCATTGATCGTGCTGTATCCAAGAGCAGTGGCTGCAAATGTTAATTCTGTAGTTATTGGCTGAGGTGATCTTTTCTTTTCTTTTTTCCAGTTGCCAAAGCCTAAACCTCCTACTAAATGGGAACTTTTTGCCAAAAAAAGAGGTCAGTTGCTTAATGTGCACCCTGTGCTAGGGTAGCATACTCTGTCCCCCACCCGCGCGCGCACACACACACACACACCAAAAAAAAAAAGAAAGAAAGAAAGGAAGGAAAGGAAAAAACAACTAAAAGAAGAAATAACAGAATGAATTTAGTTAATATGATCGAAAGGTATTTCCATTCATCATTATTATTTTTTAAATACTTTTGCAGGCATAAAAAATCGTAAGAAAGATAAGATAGCATATGATGAACAGACGGGCACATGGAAACGTCGCCATGGTTATGATCGTGCAAATGACGAGGATAACATACCCATAATTGAGGCCAAGATGACTGATGGTAGTATTTTATGATTATTTGTTTTACTAGATATTCTAGTTATGTTTTTGCTTTTTGCGAGCATGATTTGCAAAATTGAACACAATTGCAACATCCTGATAATCAACTGATTATTGAATTTAATTACTGGCTGCACTTTTATGCTTAAGACACATAAAAGTGCTGAAATTGCTGTTATGTATCATGGTTGATTTGTCCTGCAGAGCCTGGGGAGGATCCATTTGCTGCAAGGCGAGCCAATAAGAAAAGCCGAGTTGAAAAGCAAGAAAACAATCGGTTACAGAATCTGAAGGAAGCTGCAAAAGTTGGCGCTCTACCAAGGTTTTACCTCTCAAGACAGTTTTGGTTGTTGAATATGGTTTAAGTTCACACACTTTGTTCAATTTCAGTTCATAAACGAGTTTCATTGAATTTTGAAACTTGATCAATGTTTTTTTTTCCAAAATGTTCTTATAAACTATTCCATTTAAGATATTATCCAACCATTCTCAAGTTGCTCATCTTAGTGTTCATCTTCCGTTATGTGTTCCTTTCCTGCCTGTCATAATCTATTATTGATAACATAAAATTTACTGTGTCAGCCACATTCAGCTAGCGGCCACTGCTTTGCCTATTACGGGAACTCAAGCTGCTGCTAAGAAATTTACCAAGGATGAACTTGGAAATGTAGCTGGAATGGCAGCAACTTCAACAGCCAGTGGTGGAAAATTTGACAAGAAGTTGGCAGGAGAAAAGCCTGCGAAACATCAAGGAAAATATCGCAAGGTTATTTGAATAAGCCTGTTGATCTGCATTTATGCTTCAGTTTACTTTATATCTCTCGTTAAAAGATGTGATGCATTTTTTGTGTTTGCATACAGTTTCTGCCTGTTGTGGAGGGAACGGGGATAGGCTCTCAAGAAAGAGAGCAAACAGAGAAAGTTCTTAACAGATTAATTTCCAAGAATTCACACGAGATTCTCAACATTAATAAGGTATGACCACCAAACTACACAACCTTTTAAAGGAACAAATGCATAATCTTATTGTTTTATGGTATGTAACTCTTATAGTTTAAAAGCGATCATTTGTACATGAACTCACGTGGCATAAAAACACCCCTATGTTTTGTTCTCGTTTTCCAAATTCGATTACAAAGTTCTTTTTCTTCTTCAGTTCAACAACATGCATTAGTCTTAAGTAATGAAAAGTTGTTTCTTGTTCAAAAAAACACGTGGAAGAGAGAATTAGAACCCTCAAACTTGGTTGAGGATATAATGCTTTAACCAGTTGAATTATGTTCATGTTGACGAGTATATATCATGTTATGCTTTTACTCTATATGATTTAACACGATTGCATATGGACCTTGTGGTGTAAATAGATCATGACGTGATGGATATTCTTGCATGATTTATTATGCGAGTAAAGATCGTTATTACATCGAGAAGAAATGGATTTTGCAATCGCATTAAATTCTAAGCCTATTTTGGATTCCTCATTTGGATTTTCAGGCTGTCAACATGTACAACGTGAAAAAAGAAAAGAAACAAAGAAACCAACGAGGAAAGTCTTCGTCAACATCAAGCAAGTTGAAACCAAATAAGAAACTCCATAAGAAGCCATTGAAGAAGGGATCTTCAAAGAATGGAAAGGCGAAATGAATGATTCTTTTGCAATAGCTTGAGTTCTTGTAGAGGTGCGTGTATTACATCCTCGTTGAAGTTTTGAATGTATCATTATTATCATTATTAGTCCTAATTTAGTAGTGAAGGAATGTCAGTTATCTAAAAAAAGTACTTTTTCTCCAACTCATCTTGAGCTAAAAGTAATTTTGTAGTTTTTCATTTCTGGAGTGAATGTCAGTTATCATTTTGTTTTTCTCTGAGATTTCTTTTGATGGCATCATGTTGCATAAAATATGATTTAAAATCTGCTTAGAATTATATATATATATATTTGTTGATTTCCATACATTATTTAGTTTATCTTATACCATTTTTAGCTTAGGGAATAATTTAAATTTTTTTATACGAGAATGAATTGAAAAATGATGCGATTATATTGAATCTATATTATAAGTTTAACAGGATGGATAAGAATTTTGTTTTTGTTTTATTCTTATTAAGTTAACGTTTTTTATTGATGATTTTTTTTATACATTCCAAGACGTTTAAAATTCCTGTCCATTTTTAACTACTCATAAAATTGTTTTCAATCAAGTTTCCTTTCTTTTTTGTAGTTTTTGTTCAATATACATCGAATAGTAGGGAGTAAAACGAGTTCATATGAACATGATTCAATTGATTAAGGCATAGTAACTTCCGGGGTGCATCTCTTGCTCCAAATAAATTATAAATTTAAAGTCACGTAAGTAATAAAACCGATGCAATCTATCAACACTGGTTTGATCATTTGATTTGAATAAAGAGAATTGCAAGCAAAATAAAAACGTAATGTCACGTTCATGGAGGCACATTTTTTAATTTATAAAAACAACAAAAATAAAACTATATAGTAATCACAATTATTTCACGTATTATGTTATATATATATTTTGTATACATCAACATTGGAGGTGCGGGGATTCGAATCTACGACCTATGTCAATTACTGTAAGCTATGTTCACTTTGACTGTTAAAAGAAAAAAAATAATAATAGAATGTATTATTTTAGTATGATTGAGAAATCTAGTTCAAAATGTCAATGTCAATAGAAATGTTGAAGTCTCAATTTTATAAAAATATCAATAAGATGTCAATGTTTGTGGACATTGATGGAAAAAATTTTAAAACAAAAAATTAAAATACGAATAATTAAATTAGTAAATAAACAATTTTACACTTTTTAAATGAGTTAAAATTCTTGGTTATATTCACATATTTTACATTTTTGTGGCTATTTAAAAAAAATATTTTTTTATTGATTTTGTACGGTATAATAGAAATGTTGATACCCTTTACTTCAAAAAAAAAAAAAAAAAAAAAAAAAAAAAAAGACATGTCGATACCCTTCAGGTTAATGTTGAACTTATGAACATATGAAAATGTTGATGGAAATGCTAACATGTCGACATAAATTTAATACCTTGGTTAGAAATAGAATAACTAATTTTAATTTATCTCACACATACCTTTTAGTTTATATATATATGTATAAAATAGAAATGTTGATACCTTTCATGTTAATGTTGAACTTATGAACATATGAAAATGTTGATGAAAATGCTATGACATAAATTTAATACCTTGGTTAGAAATAGAATAACTAATTTTAATTTATCGCACACTTACCTTATATATGTATATGCATATATATTTTTGAGGTGATTTGCTTATAATTCCCTTCAAAAAAAAATCTATGAATCTCTGTTTCCTACATTTGCATTCTTTTATCGTTATCATTGAAACTTTTTTTTTTTGAAATAATACTTCATTAAATAAAACCACCAACATTACAACTACCAGCAGCGTTACCCAAAGGCAATAAATACAAGGCTAGCCACGAACGCATATCATCGTTACAAAAAAAACCTTCTTCTGAACTAGAAGAAGCCAAAAAAAAATAACCAAGCGGCCATGCGCGCCAGATAGTGCGCTTCAAGATTTGTCTCCCGTCGGCTGAACAGGAAGGAAACTCCCCCCACCAGCTTCGCCGCAGCTTCTGCATCCACAGCCAACGAGCGAGCCTCTGAGATGTCGACGGACTCGAGGTTAAGGATGGCTACGACTTCAGTCGAATCCGACTCTACGAAAATCCGCGGGAACGGTCTATCGAACCGATCAAGTAAGCAACGCAAACTCTCCGTAATCGCTTTCATCTCCAAACATTTAATCGGCCATCTCTGAACAATTCTCTTGAAACCGGCGCAGATGAAAGATCCATTGGAGTCACAAATTATCCACCCAATTCCACCCAAGTTCTTCACAGAGGACCACGAAGCATCAGATTTGATCCTTCAGAAAAAAGGGGAATGATGGGGAGGGGATTGAATTTCGAGACTCAAACGACTCTCTGATCTCGGAGGATTCCGCCCAATCACGATAAGTTTATCTCTGCTCCTCCAACTTGAGTCTATTACTCTGATAATCTCTCTATGATCTGGCTTAAATCCTAAAAGTATACTTCTTGAATATTCAAATTAAATATATGAAAGAAAAAAAAAGGAATCCCAACCTCTTTGTATACTTTTTTTTTTTTTTAATTAAAAAAAAATACTTTTTTTCTTTGTATTCTTATGTTTCTTTAAGGTTCAAACCCCATTTTAATATAGTCTAAAAAAAACCCATTTTAATATTGAAACTTTCAAGTTAGTCTATAAATGTATGTTTGAACTCTATAAAAAAAGAGGGTCAGTTGCAAAAGTAGTAAGCTGGCCCAAAATAATTATAAATTTAGCGGCTCGCGAAACTATTTGTAAAATGGCAAAATCTCACCATCTGAAATGTAAAATTACTAAAATGCCCATCCTATACCCTGAACCAACGAAATTCATTCGTCTTCTCCATTTCTTTCTATCAGATTCGTCTACTCCATTTCTTTCTATCAGATTCGTCTACTCCATTTCTTCTCTATTTCTCGTTCGTCTCCATCTGAATACATTTACTCCTCTTTGCGTTCATCTTCTCCATCGTCTTCTTCAGTTTGTTCTTCCGTCTTCTCCATATAGTCCGTATTGAAGTTTGTTTCGCTCACTCTTTTTCTTTTTTTCTTTTTCTTTGATTTCTGTAAGTTCCGATTCTTCTCTCTTTTGATTCTCAGCGCTTGATCGAGGTTTATTTTCGTTATGATCCTTCTCTATCAGTTCTGATTCTTCCCGAAACAGGTTCGTTTTCACTCCCCTTTTTCTTTTTTTCTTCTTCGTTTTCTATCAGTCGATTCTTTTTTTCGGTTGATGTTGTTTGTTTAAGATTGTATTGTATTTCCCTTTCTATCGCTATTGTTCTGGTTTTCTGATATTGTGTTGTTAGCTTGTTTTCGCTATTGTTCTGGTTTTCTATCAGTGATAGAAAGTTTCTATAAATGTTGGTGTTCTGATATCATATTGTTTTGTTAGCTGTTTGGTTATTATTGTCATTCTATATATTTTTTTAGTTGCTGTGTTCTATCATGACTTTTCTATCAGTTTCTATCAGTGATAGAAACTAGTTATTTCGTTATTGTTGTGTTTCTATATATTGCCGTTGTTGTGTTTCTATCACTGATAGAAACTCATTCTATCAGTGATAGAAATCTTCTATCACTGATAGAAAGTTTCTATAAGTGTTGGTGTTCTGTAATCGTATTGTTTTGTTAGTTGTTTGGTTATTGTTGTCATTCTATCATTAATATTTTTGTTGTTGTTGTGTTTCTATCGGTGATAGAAACTTTCTATCACTAATAGAAAAGTTTCTATAAATGTTGGTGTTCTACAAGCTGTTTGGTTATTTTCATTCTAACAGTCATAAAACTGATAGAAAGTTTTTCTATTACTGATAGAATCTATTAGTGTTAGAAAGGAAAGACTTTCTATCATTCTATCAATGATATAAATATTTTCTATCACTTCTATCCTTCGTGTTCTAGTTCTAATGCTATATCACTCATTTTTTTTATCTTGTTGTTTAGACGAAGAATGAAAAAGCAGACTATGAACATGAGGAGGAGAAAAGGACAAGAAAATTAAAATATAAAGGAGAGGGCTCCAAGAAGAAACAGAAGGTTGGTATTAGATTTTATTGATTCTCAATGATAGAATCTATCAGTGATATAAATGTATAATTATTAGCTTTAAACTTTTTTTTTCTTTTTGTTTTTATTTAACAGGTTAATACTTTAATAATGCCAAAAGAGGATTGGATTCCAATCCATAAAATTAGTTTGTATTTAAACCTTGTCATTGACCATATTAAAGGTTCGAGGGAATCATGTGTTCAATTGTTCAAAATTGGCCCTTTTGGACACTTTTTAGAATTAAAAATGAAAAAAAGTATCTTTACAACTCATTGCACACCTCATTAGGAGGTTATGTGTTTCCCTTCATCATAATACCATTGTCTTTAACCTTGAGGACAATGTAATAGAATTTGGGTTAAAAAAAATTTCAATTATTAATGGATTAAATTGTAATCCATTTCATTGAAAATATTGATGATGGGGATGAGTTAGAGTCAGAAATTAAAAAAAAAAAAAATCATTCTTCAAACATAAAGACTCACTTGATAGAAATGACTTAGGTATTGAGTTTAGTATTTGTCAGAGCCTTCTATTAGATGATTCTTTAGTTGTCAAATTTTCATCTCTATATTTACTGGAATGTCTTCTAGTACCAAAACAGCCTCACAATAGGATAAGTTGGAGGCATGTAAAATTGTTTGACAATCAATAATCAATTCAAAATTATCCATGGGGAGGTTGTCTTATGAATTAACCGTAGAATATATAAAAAAAGTCTCCACAAATACCTCAGGATCCATCTATCTCCAAGGATTTCCAATAGTCCTAATTTATTGGGCATTGGAAATCATTCCAAAATTGTCTGAGGAAACCTTAGGATTTGCTAGAAAAATCCAAAGCCCCACCCCCACCCCACGGATGACTCACTGGGAGATGCTGGACACGCTCGATTGGAGTGAGTTGGATGAAAATATCTTCTTGGCTGAAGATGCAAGTGTTACTTTTTAATTCTTACTCTATAATTCTTATTTTAGATTCTATCAGTTCTATCGGTGATAGAATTCTATCACCAATAGATTCTATCAATTAGTGATAGAATTCTATCACTTGATATAAACTATTAGTGATAGAATTCTATCACCGATAGATTCTATCAGTGGTAGAATTCTATTCTATCACTAACTGATAGATTTTATCAGTTAGTGATAGAATTCTATCAATTCTATCACTCGTTGATTCTATCATTTAGTTAGAATCAATGAGTGATAGAATTCTATCACTGATAGAATCTATAAGTGACTTAGTAACATTTTAATTTTTTTTTCTTTTTATTTCAGTTCTTTGTTGTGTCATTAGTGTCAACTAATGCAAAAATGACATAAAAAATATGGAATATTTCATCCAAGAAATGGAGAAGGATGAGGAAAGGTTGGAACAAGAAAAAATTGAAATGGATTGACAACATTTTCAGCATCATTTATTTAACAATCTCAAAATCTCTTTTTGCCCATTTTTTAGTTCCTTTTGTCTTTCCTTCAAATATTTGATATCATGTTCTAACATTGATATCCTTTCTTTTTCTTTTTCATTTTTTTCTTGTTCTCTTGTTCTCTTTTTCTTTTTCTTTTTTCTTCTTCTCCCATTTCTTCTCTTTTTATTTTTTGTATTCTTCTTCCTTCTGTCCCTTCTTTTCCATTTCAATTTTTTCTCGTTCCAACCTTTCCTCCTTCTCCTTCTCCATTTCTTGGATGAAATATTCCATATTTCTTAGGATATTTGTAATGGGTGGCAATATCACCCTAAATAATAGCAAATATAGCATTTTTAAAAAATATTTGCAAATATGGCAAAATTTTTGAATTAGTTTTTTATATTCCCGGTTTTGCCCTTCAATTGCGCGCGCAACTCCTTCTTCGTTTTTATTCTGTTTTCTTCGACTCTGATCAACTTCTTCTTCTTTCTTTGAATCGTGATCAACTTCTTCTTCTTTCTTCTTTATTCGACTCGTGAATTAGTTTCTTCGTGATCGATTGTTTTTGGTTTCACGGTTTTCACTCTTGGTATCGACGTATTTCACGGATTTCACTTCTCCCCCGTCGACGCCTCTTCCGTTCGAAAATCTCACAACAAATCCGGTCGCCTCTTCCGGTCGTCGACGCCTCTTTCGGTCGCCGGATTTCAGGGATCTCGCTGGTTTTCAGTTTGGATTTTATCGAAAGGATCTTAAGGCTTTGGATCTCAGATTTCACCGATTATTTGCAGGTAAATAGAAAAGTAAATTTGCAGGTCTGGTTTTCATCTTTAACATCTCGAAAATCCGTCTCTTCTCTTTTTCTTCATTTTCTTCTATTTTTCTTTTTTCTTCCTCCTCCTCCTGTCTCTTCTTTTCCATTTCATTCTTTTCTCTTTCCATCCTTTCCTCCTTATCCTTCTCCATTTCTTGGATGAAGTGTTCCATATTTTTTGATGTCATTTCTTCATCAGTTGGCACTGATGGAATAATAGAGAACTGAAATAAAAAAAAAATAAAAAAAAAATTAGAATGTTACTAAGCAGTGATAGATTCTATCACTGATAAAATCTATCACTGATAGATTCTATCAATGACAGAATTCTATGAGTGGTAGAAAACTTTATCTCTGCTCCTCCAACTTGAGTCTATTGCTCTGACAGAATTCTATTTGTGATAGATTCTATCAGTGATAGTAAACTTTTCTATCAATGATAAGAAGTTTTCTATCAGTGATAAGAAGTTTTCTATCAGTGATAGAAAGATAGAAAAACTTTCTATATCATTTTATGCACTGATAGAAATAGAAAACCAACATTTATAGAAACTTTCTATCAGTGAGAAAGTTTTCTATCACTGATAGAAAAGTTTTCTATCACTGATATGATAGAAAAGTTTCTATCACTGATAGAAACTTTTCTATCATTGATTCTATCAGTGATAGAATTCTATCACTGATAGATTCTATAACTGATTTGATAGAATTCTATCATCAAACATATAGATTCTATCAGTGATTTGATAGAATTCTAATTCTATCACTTCTAATTCTATCAGTTAGTGATAGAATTCTAATTCTATCACTGATAGAATTCTATCACTAGAACAAAGAATAAGAATTATAGATTTACACTTACATCTTCAGCAGAGAAGATCTTTTCATCCAATTCGCTCCAATCCGGCGTGTCCAATATCTCCCAATGAGCCATCCGTGGGGTAGAGGTGGGGCTTTGGATTTTCCTAGCAAATCCTAAGGTTTCCTCAAATAATTTTGGAATGATTTCCTATGCCCAATATATTAGGACTATTGGAAATCCTTGGAGATATATGGCTCCTGAGGTATTTGTGGAGGCCTTTTTTTTATATATTCTATGGTTAAGTCATACGACAACCTCCCCCATGGATAATTTAGGATTGACTCTTCATTGTCAAAGATTTTTACATGCCTCCAGCTAACCCTATTGTGATGCTGTTTGGGTACTACAAGACATTCTAGTAAATATAGGGATGAAAATTTAACAATTAAAGGATCATCATCCTCATCTAACAGAGGGCTTTGACAAATACTAAATGCAGTACCTAAGTCTTTCCTATCAATTGTGTCTTTATGTTTGAAGAAGGATTGTTTTATTTCTGAGTCCAACTCGTCCCCGTCATCAATATTTTCAACTGGAAATGGGTTGCAATTTAGTCCAGTAATGATCGAAAATTCTTTTAATCCAAATTCTATTACATTGCCCTCAAGATTGAAGGCAATGGTATTATCATTAGGGGAAACACACAACCTCCTAATGAGGTGTGTGATGAGTTGTAAAGGAACTTTTCTCATTTTTAAGTCTAAAAATTGTCCAAAAGGGCCAGTTTTGAACATCCGAACACATGACTCCCTTAAACCTTTTATATGGTCAATAACAGATAGTTGTATATAGAGGCTAATCTTATGGATTGGAACCCAATCCTTTTTTGGTATAATTAAAGTATTAACCTGTTAAATAAAAACAAAAAACAAAGGGAAAAAAAAGTTAAAAGCTAATAATTGTATAGAATCTATGAATGATAGAATATAATCTATAGTGATGAATCTATAAAATCTAATATTATGTTTCTTTTTGGAGCCCTCTCCTTTATGTTTTAATTTCCTTTTTGTCCTTTTCTCTTCTTCATAATCTACTTTTTCTACTTTTTCGTTCTTCATCTAAAAAACAAGATAAAAAAAAATCAAACACTTATAGAACCGAAAGTGACAAATACAAAACAACATTTATAGAAACTTTCTAAAAGTTTTCTATCAGTGATAGAAAGCTTTCACTGATAGAAAACTTTTATATCACTGATAGGAAGTTTTCTATCACTGATAGAAAACTCTATCAGTGATAGAAAGCTTACTGATAGAAAGCTTTCTATAAGTGACAGAAAGCTAATAGAAACTGATAGAAAGCTAAATGCTGATAGAAACACCAATATCACTGATAGAAACAGACCAAAAAGACCCCAAAACTTATAGAGAACCGAAAGTGACATATACAAAACAAAAATCAAGCAACAACTATAGAAAATCCAGTAAATCAAAAACAAGAACGTTTATAAAAACTTTCTAGAACTTCTATCACTGATCTTTCAGTTTTCTATCACTGATAGAAAGACTTTCTATCATATAGAATCTATCTCTATTAGTGATAGAAAGACTTTCTATCACTGATAAAAAGAGATTCTATCTGATAGAAAGATAGAAAGTCTTTCTATCACTGATAGATTCTATCACTGATAGATTCTATCAGTTATAGAAGACTTTCTATTAGTGATATAGAAAGACTTCTATCTGATAGAATCTCATATCAGAAACGAAACAACACTAAACAAACATCTACCAAACAAGCTTTCTATCACTAATAGAAAGAGATTCTATCTGATAGAAAGACTTTCTATCAGATAGAATCTCTTTCTATCAGTGATATAGAAAGACTTCTATCAGATAGAATCTCATATCAGAAACGAAACAACACTAAACAAACACCTACCAAACAACAACTAAATTGAAACTCATATTAGAAACGAAATAGAAAATCAACACTTATAGACTTTCAGATAGAATCTCATATTAGAAACGAAACAACAAACACCTACCAAACAACAACTAAACAGAAACCAGATAGGGAATCAACACTTATAGAGAACAATAGTGATAGTGATAGAAAGTGAAATGCAAATACAACAACCAAATATCAGTGAACATCAATAAAATATCAGTGATTCGAAAATGTAAAATCTAACTGATAGAAAACCTAACAGATAGAAATCAAAGAAAAAAAAAAAAAGAAAAAGAGGGAGCGAAAACAAACCTCGAGGTAATGTAAAATCAGAAGAATGCGGAAACCAACCAGCGCTAGAATCGAAATGGAGAATATATATAAATACAACATAACAGCCAAAGAAGAATGAAGTTAACAACAAATGGAAAAGAAATGAACAGATAGAAAACAAACCTGAAGACGAACATGCGAGAAGACGAATGTGCGAACAAATCGGAGAAGACGAAGGCCACAAGAAATCGAGTGATAGAAAAAACGGAGAAGACTGATAGAAAACGAAGAAGCCTCTGATAGAAGAGATGGACAGCGTGAGAAGAAATTCGAGGGTTAGAAGAAATTTGGGGTTCAGGGGTTAAAAAGGGCATTTTGGTAAATTCACATTCCAGAAGTTAAAATTTTGCCATTTTTGCAAATAGTTTCAACGGCTGCTAATTTTGCAATTATTTTGGGCCGGTTTTCTACTTTTGCAACCGGTCCTATTTCTTATGCCATTTCTGCATCAGTTGACACTAATGGCACAACAGAGAACTGAAATAAAAAGAAAAAAAAAATTAGAATGTTACTAAGTCACTGATAGATTCTATCAGTCAGTGATAGAATACTATCACTGATAGAATCAATGAGTGTTGATAGAATTCTATCACTGACTGATAGAATTCTATCACTCATAGTTTCTATCACTAACTGATAGAATAAGTAACACTTATATCTTCAGTCGAGAAGATATTTTCATCCAACTCACTCCAACGAGCGTGTCCAGCATCTCCCAACGAGCCATCAGTGGGGTGGGGGTGGGACTTTGGATTTTTCTAGCAAATCCTAAGGTTTCCTCAGACAATTTTGGAATGATTTCCAATGCCCAATAAATTAGGACTATTGGAAATCCTTGGAGATAGATGAATCCTGAGGTATTTGTGGAGACCTTTTTTATATATTCTACGGTTAATTCATAAGACAACCTCCCCCATGGATAATTTTGAATTGATTCTTGATTGTCAAACAATTTTACATGCCTCCAACTTATCCTATTGTGAGGATGTTTTGGTACTAGAAGACATTCTAGTAAATATAGAGATGAAAATTTGACAACTAAAGAATCATCTAATAGAAGGCTCTGACAAATACTAAACTCAATACCTAAGTCATTTCTATCAAGTGAGTCTTTATGTTTGAAGAAGGATTTTTTTTTAATTTCCGACTCTAACTCATCCCCATCATCAATATTTTCAACAGGAAATGGATTACAATTTAATCCAGTAATAATTGAAAATTCTTGTGACCCAAATTCTATTACATTGCCCTCAAGGTTGAAGACAACGGTATTATGATTAGGGGAAACACACAACCTCCTAATGAGGAGTGTAATGACTTGTAAAGGGATTTTTTTTTTTCATTTTTAATTCTAAAAATTGTCCAAAAGGGCCAATTCTGAACAATTGAACACATGATTCCCTCAAACCTTTAATATGGTCAATGACAGATAGGTTTAAATACAAACTAATTTTATTAAAGTATTAACATGTTAAATAAAAAAAAAGAAAAAGGAAAAAAGTTTAAAACTAATAATTATACATTTATATCACTTGATAGAATCTATCACCGATAATCTATAAAATCTAATACCAACTTTCTGTTTCTTCTTGGAGCCCTCTCCTTTGTATTTTAATTTTCTTTTTGTTTTGTTCTCCTCCTCATGTTCATAATCTACTTTTTCGTTCTTCATCTAAACAATAATATATATAAAAAAAATGAATGATATAACATTAGAACTAGAACACGAAGGATAGAAGTGATAGAAAATATTTATATCATTGATAGAATGATAGAAAGTCTTTCCTTTCTATCAGTGATAGAAACTGATAGAAAGTTTTTCTATCACTGATAGATTCTATCAGTAATAAAACAGCTTGTAAAACACCAACATTTATAGAAACTTTTCTATTAGTGATTGGTAGAAAGTTTTTCTATCAGTTTTTCTATCACTGATAGAAACACAACAACAACAAAAATATTAATGATAGAATGACAACAATAATCAAACAACTAACAAAACAATACGATAACAGAACACGAACACTTATAGAGACTTTCTATCACCGATAGAAGATTTCTATCATGGATAGAATGAGTTTCTATCAGTGATAGAAACACAACAACAATATATAGAAACACAACAATAACGTAACAATTAGTTTCTATCACTGATAGAATGTATTTTTCTATCGGTGATAGAAAAGTCATGATAAAACACAACAACTACAAAAATATATAGAATGACAAAAATAACCAAACAACTAACAAAACAATATGACATCAGAACACTAACATTTATAGAAACCTTCTATTAGTGATAGAAAACCAGAACAATAGCGAAAACAAGCTGACAACACGATATCAGAAAACCAGAACATTAGCGATAGGAAGCGAAATGCAATAAAATCTTAAACAAACAACATCAACTGGCAAAAAATACGACTGGTAGAAAACGAAGAAAAATAAGAAGAAAAAGGGGGAGCGAAAACGAACATATTTCGAGAAGAATCAGAACTGATAGAGAAGAATCAGAACGAAAAAAACCTCGATCAAGCGCTGAGAATCAAAATAGAGAAGAATCAGAACTGATAGAGATCAAAGAAAAAGAAAAAGAAAAAGAGTGAGTGAAACAAACCTGAATACGAACTATATGGAGAAGACGGAAGAACGAACTGAAGAAGACGATGGAGAAGACAAACGCAAAGAAGAGTAAATGTATTTAGATGGAGACGAACGAAAAATAGAGAAGAAATGGAGAAGACGAATCTGATAGAAAGAAATGGAGAATCTGATAGAAAGAAATGGAGAAGACGAATGAATTTTGTGGGTTCAGGGTTTAGGATGAGCATTTTAGTAATTTTACATTTCAGATGGTGAGATTTTGTCATTTTTGCAAATAGTTTCGCGGGCCACTAAATTTGCAATTATTTTGGACCAACTTTCTACTTTTGCAACTGACCCAAAATAAAATATAGAAAAAGATAAAAGGTTGAATCTGAAGTACATACGTAGCTTTTTAAAATTTAAAACATAAAACAGAGAACAAAACTTGACTGCATACCGATATGTAGGGATCTTCCTACATACCCCATCAAAATCTTGACAACTAAGAAAGAGGAAGTGAGAAAATGAGAAAACATATGGGGAAATTTCTAATACTAGGTGTTGATGCCAAAATCCGGACAGAAGACTCACCTGACCTTCACGTGACACCAACAGTGAATTTGTAGAAACTGGGGAAGACGTGACCTGCAAGACCAGCAAAAACCGCTGCACACCGGCGTGGTGTAGGCCACACCGCCTCCGATGCCTAAGTCAGAAAACCGAGGAGAATGTACAGATAGTAAAGGGGAGAGTCAAGAATCGAGTTTCGGAACCCTTCTTCCGTGGTGAAGAGGGGCTTTTATACCTGTTTGTCCTCCTAGGGTTTTTAGGAATTCGGTGGTGTTTCGGGACGAACCAGGCGGAACCGGGGCGATTCGGGGCATCAGGGACCGAAAAGAGGTCACCGGGCTCGGCCTCGGCAAAAGGCCGAGGCCGACCATATGGCCCGACCCTTTGGTCCGGTCTTCCTCTGGGTCGGACTTTTGGTCCTACCTTTGCCTGATTGTCCTCCTCAGCTCCTTGTCCCTCTGTGTGGTCCAAAATCACCTATAACACTAGATAGTATGGAAAACTCTATTCATGGTTTGCCACGAAGGAAATATTTAAAAATTGTGTGGGACCCATAAAATAAAATATTATATCATTAAATGCTCATCAAATGATATGTAGGGATCTTCTCCATTCAATGAAGGTAGTATGTATCGTAGTACTAGAAATTTTCCCGAAAACATATAGGCTTAAAAAAGAAAAAAAAAAAAAACAAACAAACAAAACATGTAAAAAACAAAAGAATTATGACTTGAATAAGACGGGGCGGGCGGCCGTTGAAACAGTTGAAGAGTGAATCCCAATGAGCAAGAGCCAGCTCAGCTGCTTACACACAGACGCAAGCAAATGGTGTAAAATAAAGCCTAAAACCTCCATTGACGAGGCCCTCTCAGCTTCTTCTTCGTCGGCTTTCTCTTGTCACTCTTGTCACTCCGTCGCTTCTCTTGTTGCCCAGTGTTAGTCTCATCTTATTCTCTCTTTGGACCTTTCTCCATTTTGCAGTCTTTTATAATGGCGGCACTTTATCGCCTAAAATGGCTATTATTCTATCTTCGTCGTTTCCGAAGATTTCCCAACATTCCCTGCATCTTTTCTCGAAACCCCTCGTCCCAGATTGGACCCCCATTTCGAGTTTCAAGCCTTTACAGGAGGATCGAGTTGGAAGGGCTCATTTTCGTATTGGGATTTTTATGCCCACCAGGTGTTCGATGAAATTCCCACTCTAAGACAAACCCAGGTGGTGAGTGATTCTTCTTCTACATTTTCTGGTTCTCTCAAATTTAGTCAGCGGGAATTTGATTTCGCTACTTGATTTGGATTTTTGACTCTATAACTGCTCTGATTTCTCTATCTCTCTCTCGCTCGATCAGTTATCGGTTCATTAACAGCAGATATTCCATCACTCTGACGCATTCATTTTAGGTAAGTTTTCACGTTGTCTCCTTGTGGTAGCTTTTGATTGAGTCTGAGCATTTATTGTGGCATATTGGATTGGATTCTTGCTGGGTCAAATCATGTTCTTGTGAAAATTTAACGAAGAGTGGTTTACGTGGGGACATGGAAGGTTGTTTATGGATGTATGTGTGTGCATGCTTTGCTCATTGAATAATTTTTCCTGCTCATCCCTTTGATTTTCATTAAGCTATGCATATTCATTCTACATGATGTTCATTTTTTTTTTCAAAAAGTTTGGTTTTTTTCTTGAACAAAGGATTTGCAAGGGACTACCGGACACCCACATATCTCCACAATGGTATGATATTGTCCACTTTGGGCATAAACCCTCATGGCTTTGTTTTTGGATCACCCCAAAAGGCCTCATACCAATGGAGATATTTGCCCTCCCTTATATACCCACGATCATCCCCTTATCTAGCCAAGGTGGGACTTTGGTCGCACTCCCAACAATCCTCCCCTCGAACAAAGTACCATCGAGCATCCCCTCAAATAGTCATCTATCTGTCCAACTCTCTAGGCTTCACCGCTTTACCGAGAGTTCTTGCTCTTATCCAGGACGATTCCTCTTCTCCGGAGTATACCCGTCTGCCCAACAGAGCCCAACCACGGATCTCCACCATGACTATTAAGGCTCACAACTTCTTTGTTCGACACTCGAGGATTCTACTCGACACGGCTACGTCCGGGGCATGGCTTTGATACCACTTGTAAGGGACTACGGACACACACAAATCTCCACAATGGTATGATATTGTCCACTTTGGTCATAAGCCCTCATGGTTTTCCTTTTGGTTCACCCCAAAAGGCCTCATAAAAATATTGTTGGGAGTGCGACCAAAGTCCCACATTGGCTAGATAAGGGGATTATCATGAGTATATAACGGAGGACAACTATCTCCATTGGTATGAGGCCTTTTGGGGTGAACCAAAAGCAAAGTCATGAGGGCTTTATGCCCAAAGTGGACAATATCACACCATTGTGGAAATCTATGTCGTGTCCTTGTGTAACGCCCTAGGCCCAGGATTCAGAATCTGGATTCGGCCCTTTTTTAAGCTTATCTTGACCATACTTTCATGTCATCAGGATCCCTCTCATTTGGATGTGGCCTCGGTTCATTCATGTACCCCTCCGAACTCGGGTGTTACACCTTGTCCCTTACAGGTGGTATCAGAGCCATGCCCCGGGTGTAGCCGTGTTGGGTAGAATCCTCGAGTGTCGAACAAAAAAGTTGTGAGCCTTAATAGTCATGAGGGAGATTTGTGGTTGGGCTCTGTTGGACAGGCGGGTATGCTCCGGAGAAGAGGAGTCGTCCTCGATAAGAGCAAGAACTCTTGGTAAAGCGGTGAAGCCTAGAGAGTTGGACGGATAGAATGACTATTTGAGGGGAGGCTCGGTGGTACTTTGTTCGAGGGGAGGATTGTTGGGAGTGCGATCAAAGTCGCATTTTGGCTAGATAAAGAGATGATCATGAGTATATAAGGGAGAACAAATATCTCCATTGGTATGAGGCATTTTGAGGTGATCCAAAAGCAAAGTCATGAGGGCTTTATGCCCAAAGTGGACAATATCATACCATTGTGGAGATATGTGTCATGTCGGTTGTCCCTTACAGGATTGACTAATTTCGAGGGTGGGTAGTGTTGTTTTATAGGATTTTCTAAATTTGGCAAGTACATGATAAGTGTCGCTAAAGACAAATTTAATAGTATTTGAGACTAGATAATGTTTTGTTAAATAAGTTTTAAATTTCGTAAATATGTAAAATTTTGTGAGAAATTTCTCAATAGATTTTCGACGAAGGATGTTTGGAGTTTAGGAGTATGATTCCTGATAGTTCTTAGTTGAGGAGGTTCTACCATACCAGGAGCTTGAGATATTTCCACAATTAATTTTTGTAAATTAATAACTTAAAATTTTACAGAAATAATAAATAATAAAGATTCTATTCTCACTCACCTTCTTCGAGTTTCAATTTTCTGTCTGTCTTATCTTTTCATAGAGAGAGGAAACATCTTAACTTGTATAGACCCTATAATTCTTTTGCAGGTGAACCAATTTTTTTTTTCAAATTTTCATAGGGGCAGAATTTTACATCCTAAAATTTTAAATTTTAATAAATATAATAATTCAATTCTGAAAATTTAGGAGATAAATTAGAGAGAAAAATTCAAAATTTTTTTTTATACAATTATTTTAATCTAAGACGCACTGAGAGGCTCTTTTGTGTTTTACTGTAGGAAAAAGAAATCAATTAATATGGGTTTATAATCATAATTCCTTTCAGTTTTGGGTTCATGTTCAATGTCTAAAGAAATTTCAATATGGTAGAAGGGAATTGGTTTGCATTAGCTTTTACCAAAAATATACCCCACTTGTTAGAAAAACTTTGGAAGACAAGTATGAATGGAGATGATTTTTCATTCAACTAAGCATGCCTTTATATAGGCTTACAAAAATAACCATAGAATACCAATAGTTCATAACTTTAAATTAAATGTGATATAATGCTCATAACTCACCCAACTCCCAAAACTCAAAAGTCACTATTGGTTACAAGAAACCAAAAGCCAAAAGTCACCAAAACCAAAAGTCACACTAAATGCACAAATAAAGTTTAATAATGAAAATGGAAAACCTTTCATTTTCTCAACACCACTCTTCTGCCCAATTAGACCGAGCATTTAAAACAAAATTTCCCTGGACCTCTTTTAACTTGCCACATGATTTAGTGCAGTGGAAATTATTTAGTCAATGGCTTCATCTCTGGAGGAGCTTCTTGCTGAAGAAGGTTTTAGAGGTAGAAGACTGTTAAGGAAGTCTAAAGGTCCCTTCAAATCACACGCCACGAGCACATCTAATGATCATTCCCAAGAAACAAGAAACTCAGATTCTGATTTGGGTGGTCAAGTTAGAACCGCTATGAGGCCTTGGCCTTCTATACTCCGGTGTAGCTCTAGTGATGACTTTCGATCAAAAAGTATAATCAAGAAGTTGATAGAAGGGGATAATTTTACAAATAGAGAAAATATAGATAAAAAGTCACGTAAAGAATGCTTGGAGAGACTTGATGGAAAAAGATATGGTGATGTAATAGAACAAAACGCATGTCTTATAAATTTAGCCAAGGATAAACCACAAAGAGGAAATAATATTATTTCTGAGGACGAAACTGAGAGCTTCAAGGACATTCATTCTAATGAAGTGCATATCCGACATGGAGTAAAAGTTGAAGCCAAAGAAAAGGAGCAATACAAAGAGAGGTGGTCAGGGAAGAACATAGATGTGGAGAAAAGGCAAGGAAACAGTTTGAAGAAAAATCTATTTGGGCGTACAAATTTTCATGATAGTAATAAGATAGCTGTAAATTTTCCAGAGAGATCTTATGATAAATCCGACCACAGCACAAGCTTTGAAGATACTCACAGTCAAACCCAGGACAGTCTTGTAGATTCACTTTCTATTCCTGCGTTAGACTTGGTTGCTGTCCAAGCCGTGGTTTCTATCATTAATGGACATCTTAAATATTTTCTCAAAGACAAGGATTTCCGCTTGACGCTTCGGCACAATAGTTTCACTTTACTGAATTTTATTGGAGTTGACGGACGCAACAGTTCTAAAGTTATTGCCAACCTTGAACAAGCAATTGACGTAGTAGAAAAAGCTGCTGAAAGATTGTCAACTGAAAAGGATTTAAAGAAAGCATTATTGCAGCTAAGTATGATAGCAGGTCTGAATATGAATGCTTTAAAGGATGGCTTTACATCTGGAATATCTAATTCAAAATTATCTGCTTGTGCCCATGTCTATCTCGGTATAATATTCAAGATACAAAATAAAGAAAATAGTTCAGCCAAGCATATTTTACAAGTATTTTGTGATCTGCCTTTTCAGGCACGAATCATATTGTTTCCAGAACTATGGGATGATCTATTTCTGCCACATCTATCACATATAAAATCCTGGTATGACCATGAAGCTGATTCATTAGTTGATACTCCAAGCCGGTCAAGCAACCAGAAACTTCTTGATAAAGTGTATAACGAAACCCTGGATTCTGGTACTTGCAAATTTGCAGTTTACTACAAGGATTGGCTCACTGGAATTGAAGCTCCAGCTCCCTCCATTGTGGTCCCAGCTGTATCTTTTGAGGGACTTGATCAGGAAAGTCCTCTTAATAATTCTACTGCAACGAGTCTTCCCAATGATTTTATCTCACCTAATCTTATGGTCAGTAAAAAACTATATGATGCTATGTTTGCCACCTCAAAGAATCCAGGAGCTCCAGATACTGAAAGTGAATGGGAATCAGAGAACCTTGACAACTGTGTCAAAAGCTCTAATAGTTCCAGTGTTTCAAAACATACACAGATATACTACTCTGACACAGTTAAAGACTTAGATCAAGATACTGATGAGGATTCTACAGGAAGCACGACAGAGAACACATCCTTTTCTGTAAGTATTTCCTTGAATTTGTTTTTCTTTCATATCGATGTCTTATATTGTTAAAAAGATTCCTTCTTAACTCTGGTGATTGTGTTGATACCTTGAACAGCTTTCAGAAAGATTATAGGTAGTTTAGGATTTTAGTATTATCAAGTATGCTTTCTGCAATGATCACTACCTTTTTTCTTTCTTCTTCTTCTTCTTTTTTTTTTTTTTTTTTTTTCATTTTTTGCTGACAGTGGCACTTTTCTAGTGCACATAAACCTTGGTAGGTCAAGTCTACAAGAGGATAAGTTTCCAGGTCTTAGCTTTTCCTTATGCTTTTTGTCTGGCCACTGTTACTTGATGTAGTAATTCTTATATTAAACTCTTAATCGGTGGGGCAAATTGTTCAAACGGCTATGTACTTAAGGAGCATGGTTCCACCATAAGTACCTCCATATTATGCTGAGTGGGTTCATTATAACCTCTAAAGCACAAATCTCTCCAAATTTCTTTCTCCTGTAATGGAACTGCTTGTTCACTTTCTTGAAAAAAAAGGGTTCTATGACCCATGCTAATGATTCTCAATTCCCATTATTGTTGGCCTTGTATTAGTGTTCCTATTGATCTGTTTATCTGTTTCTCTACAACCAGACCCTAATCAAGTGTTCAACATTTTTCTGCAGGAAAATTGTAAAGCACAAGAATGGAAGATGTATGATATTAATATTCTATCAGAAATGGATGATAGTGACGAATTCAGCAGTTCTATGACATGGAAAAAGAATGGGATTGACTTTAAAGTGCTGCATGCTCAGCCACATACAAAAGAAAACAACTATAGTCAACAAAAGCTTGCACAACCGAGCTTTGAAGTAAAACGCTCGGATGCTTCTGATTCTGAAGATCTCAGATCATTTGATCCTTCAAATTTCAGCGATGCATCATTCTCTTCTCTTGTAAATATGTTGAGATTCTCCATAATCCTTTTTACTTCAAAGTTTTTTGTTTTTTTGTTTTTGTTTTTTTCCTTTTAATTGTTTTTTTAATCTATTATTCATTATCTGCAGCCTACCAAGACCAAACCCTCTTTAAGAGGTAAGTTAAGAAGTTTTAGGTACGTTTGTATTCTACCCTTGGTTTATATATGCTATATTACTGTACTTATGCTTTTTTTCCCGTAGCAGAGCCAAATGATAGTTATGAGTCCTCTGGTGAAAGATCCTCTTTCTTGAGCATTCCTAAGGACTTCATCTGCCCTTTAACTGGACAGTTATATGAAGATCCTGTGACCCTGGAGACTGGTCAAAGTTTTGAGAAGACGGCCATCAAGGCATGGCTTGATCAAGGACACAGAACTTGTCCTGTAACAGGAAAGAAATTGGAAACTCTAGCAGTGCCTCTTACAAATTTTGTTTTGAAGCGTGTCATTAAGAATTGGAATTCCAATCGTCGGACGAATCTCCTGGCATTTCTTTCTCAGAGAGGGAACAGCTCAGGAAAGTGTATGACTAAAGACAAGAGTGAAATGACAATATTTGTATTAGAGCAGTCTCTTATTGCTTGTGGCAAAGCGGAAGCAATGGAGAATGCCAAATATCTTATTATTCATGGATACTTACGGTTTCTTATTCAACTGTTTGAATCGGGAAATTTGGAAGAGAAGACACGCATTTTGGCACTCTTGTCTTGTTGTATTGAAGCAGATGGACAATGCAGAAATCAGATAGCTAGTGCAATTAGTAAAAGTTCTCTTGTCAATCTACTTCATAGCAAGCAGGCCAATTCATTAGAAACTGTCGTGCAGCTTCTGACCAAATTAATTTGCCTCAAGAGGTATTTTGATACTTACCTTTTGTAATTGAAGCTGGCGATGCTTTATTGTTATTCATTACATCTCTCTCACACCTTTTCTTTTCCTTTTCTTTATGAAATTTTCAATCACAATAAAGAAAATGATAAACTAGAATGCGGAAGAAAATGTTTTGAGGTAGTAATAGATATAAATACTACTGTAGCATTGGAGACAACTCTATAATTATCCCTATATATTTCATGGATGTTTGACTAAGTTAAAAATACCCTGCTTGACATTCTAAGCCTACTATTTATTTTCCCTATGCTAGGAGGAGTTGTTAGGTAGTATTTGGCAGTCAGTTATTTGGGATGTTAGTGGGTCGACCCTTGTGTGCTGTTAGTTGATAACTGTGAGAATGTATCTACAATTCTAGACCTATTAAAGTTTTAGAACATCAGGAAGGTAGAGGGGAGTAGTGACTAGTGACTAAATTGGAAGTGTTTTTAGATCTCCAAAAGTTTCCAGAGTGTTCTAGATCTATTATTTTTACTCTCGAACCCTACAGCGTATCATACCTTGCGTACATGTACTTGTATAGAACGTAGATACTTAGCTAATCTAGCATTTCTTCTCCTTATTAGCATTTGTATGCACCAGGAAAGTGGTTCAACGTTTTATGTATTAATGTTATCCTTTTCATTGCCGCAGGAGAAAAGATGTTACTTCATTTTTAAGTAGCTTGCGAAATGAAGATTCAGAGGATACATTGCAGGCTGTCCTTGTATACCTCCGTTGTGCTCCACCTGAGCAAAGGCCACTTGTTGCTGTACTTCTGTTGCACTTTAATCTAGTGGTAAGTTTCTTGAATTTAGATTAAATGGCCCTTACTGATGCTTTCAAGCTTTATTTATTGCTTTGAATTATAATTGGTGTCGTCTTACTTTGTAGTGTGTGTCTTGAAGTATATCTTGCATTTAACTTGGTTAACTTGTGTCTTATTGATTTTTAACTATGCTTCTTGATATTTGAAAAAGACTTATGGCTTAACTCCATCAAGTTGGTGATACAAATTTTCAAGATGGGTTCAGTTAAATGTCCATTTCAGTGTTCTATCTAAACCTCGGGTCCCATCCCCACATGAACATTAAAATATGTATTTATGCATGAATTCAGCCGTACAATTAGATTAATGAGATATATTGGTATTGTAGGTAGAATCTCTGCAGCACAACATATATATGGAAGAAGCTGTTGATGCCATTATCAAAGCCCTTGATGCTAGCTTAACTAATGAGAAAATCCGAGAAAGCTGTTGCAAAGCAATTTTAATTTTGGGGGGGCACTTTTCTTTGCCTGAGAAGTTTGGGAGTTCAACGCTAAAAGAAGCCGGATTTATTAACAGTTGTGAAGTGAATTATCTTGACTATAAAGAAGAGTATCTAGAAATGGACAGCAAAGTTTCATCGGTAAGTTTAACAACTAAATTATTCTCTTCCACCCAAAAATAAAATAAAAGAAGAAAAGAAAAAGAAAAAGAAAAGCAAAGCCAGGATGATTATTCATGAACATAATTAATCCCGTCAAAGAAGTTTTTAGTTGAGTCTACAGTTGACCATTAAAATAGAAGTGTATGGATATGAACGAATGTTGATAGTCATTTTTTTTTTGTTGATTTCATCATCTATGATATAGTTTTATACAATGCAACATCTTTTAATGGTTTTAGTTCTCATGATTAACGCATAGAAAAATGACCTATACTGTGAACAAATACAAGGGTAAAGAAAGAAAAATATTGGGTATTATACTGAAATTGGCACGAAATCGTGTGATATAGGTAATGCTCTACTAGTAAGAAAGCTGTTAAACTGTTATGGCACTACTCTCTCTCTTTCTACTTCTAAATTTTCCTATCCATCGTTCTAGTTCTACACTCCTCAACTAGCATTAATATCAGTTCCAATTAACTTTTTCTACTAATGGATATAATTGTTCTCAAATCTTAACCTTTTAAAATTTCTAAAACGAAGAAGAAAGAAGTCTAGATCAGATTTAGGATGTTATTGCCCCTTCCTGGTGTTTAAAATGTAAAATCTTTGTCAAGATTTTTCTTTTCAATTATTCTTTGTTTGGCATGCAGACCTATTGGACATCTTCTTTATAGCTCCATTGGTCATTTCCAGTATATTTCTTTTATATTGATGAGATACTTTGTTTCTCATCCAAAAAGAAAGAAAGAAAATGATAACATGCACTTGAGGGAGGTGGTGTTTCGCCTTGAAATTTCAGCATTGTAGCGTCAGTTTTTTTTTTAAATTTTGGCATTGTAGTCGGTTTTCTTCAAATTTTTTAATGACCAATTAAATGCTGGTATTTTTCAATCTGTACATGCCTCCTTAAATTTTCTGAAACATGGAACAAGCGAATTGAAAACATCCTGAAAGATTTTTTTTCTTAAAAAAAATATAATTTCTGAATCATTACAAGTTGATTTACCCCTCGTTCTTGCTACATATGAAATGATATGTGTAATAATTCAAAATTTGGCTTAAAAATATACAAACTATTCTGATATTTGATTGCAAACTATAGGATGATGAAGAGCAGGCAATTGAAGAATGGCGGAGGAACATGACTTTATCCCTGATGAAAAGTGTGAAGCAATCATTTTTTGTGATCATTTCCAAATGTTTGGCTGCTGGAAGCCTTGATTTAGTGGGGGTAGGCCTATCGACTTTGACATGGTTGAGTTTTTCCCTTCCTCTCCTCTCTGCTCCTAAGTTTCACCCCTCAGCCTTATCAAATCTTATCTGTCTGCTTAAAGATAGCTTGCAAAACAGTATGCTGGTTGAACACAAGATTCTTGCTTCAACTTGTCTGCTTAATCTCACCAAAATTGCAGGTTTGTCTATTATTCTATTTTATTTAATTATTTTTTGTTGCCATCTATTAGTCAATATGTGCATGCTGCATAAGACAATTGTGTTCACGAGGCAGATTTCTATTTAGAAATTCTGTATTCTTGTAGTTTAACAACTATACAGATCCCCGGATTTCTTTACAAGAAAATCGTCCTCATTTACTGAATGCATGTGCACTCACGTAAACAAACCAGTAATTTAAATACAGTAATTTAAATACATATGGACATGTAAACAAACTACATAGAGATCTTGGTCTCGTTCTTCTGGATTGGAGTCCCTTTTTGTAGTTAGTTTTGGACTCTCATTTTTTCTTGGCTTGTTTTTTTTGTATGCTCTTCTATTCTTTCATCTTTTCAATGAAAGTTCCGTTTCTAAAAAAAAAATTAAAATAAAATAAAATAAAAACAAACTACATATGGATTTAAGTTGCATGTGGTTATGTACCTTAGGTGCTTCCAATAAGCTCAAACAAGGATGGTCATGATCAAGTTATTAATTGCAACAAATCATCCGGTCGATCAACTCATTCTCTCAGTTTTCGATGGTTCTGCTGATATGCTCAATCCAAAAATTTGAGTAAACTTGCATAAAACATCCTCAATCTTACAAGTTACAGCTGTCATTTATCCATTGTGGAATAGGAAATTAGAATCTGACCGCCTAATTTTGAGGAACATCAAAATAGTTCTGGGAAGTTAAGGACCAGTTGATTAGAGAATTGAACATTGTAGGTGGGTGGGGGAAGAGAGAGAGAGAGAACTATTGTGATAGGGATGCTATTAGGAATGTTATTGGGGTATTAAAGGTATGTTGTGGTAAATTAGCTTAGAAGTTTGTATAGAGAGTCCGATTATAAAAAAAGTGGATGGGTTAGAAAGGACGACAGAGAAAATTGTTTAGTGGTTTAAGTTAGAGTGAGTATACTCAAGAGAGGGGAGGTTCCAAGTACCTCGAATACTTGCTTGTTTTTATTTTTATTTTATACCAAACGTTCATTGAGAAAAAAAAAATGAAAGAATACAAGAACATCCAAGAATACAAGGGAATACTAGATTATCTTGTAGTCGTGTCATCTTTTATTGTTTATATGAACTCTTCTGTTCATGGTGCAGCAAATACAATTAGGTAAATTGCCAACCAATAATGCCTTTGTGTGATGCAGAATGCAGGTTACTTGTGATTGCTATGCGCAAAGAGATTGAAGATCCGCTTAGAAACATTGCTGAAATCTCAGAGACTGCTAAGCAACTTCATGCCATTATTACTAGAAGAGGAGATGTTTGAACGGAAGGAAAGAAGAGTTCTGATTTTTAACTTCATAGTTTACGATTTGGAAAAAACTTCCCTACATACTGGTATGTAGGGATCTCCCTGCATACCACCATTCAAATGTTGACAACTAGGAGAGATAAAAAAAATTTCTCAAATTTTCTCATTTACTCCCTTTCTCTTTCTTAGTTGTCAAGATTTTAATGGGGTATGTAGGGAGATCCCTACATAGCGGTATGCAGGGAAGTTTTGTTCTTACGATTTTGTAGCTGATTAACCTTTCTTCGTTGAACATCATTATAGATACCATCACTATAAAACACTGCAGATCTTCCAAGGTTCGAATATGAGAAGGGAAAAAAGGGATAGTCGGAAGTCCCTAATGAACGAATAATACTAGGAAACCCGAATTTGTACAAATGGAACTTTCTTTATCCTTTTTTGGGGGGCCGTTTAAGATTGTTTTCTTTTGGGAACTTAGAGTGTATGTAATTATAGAATTTATATTTAAATAAGACGTTCCCTCTTGAGCTCTATTGTAGATTTGATTATAGCGACGGTAAATTTGTGAAGTATGGTCTCTCATCATTATAGTTTCCCATCCATATTTCTTGGCATAATTTATTAATTTTATTGTTATTACTATTATTCAAGTTCAAGCAAATGTGAGAGTGAGAATTCAAAACGAAAACTTAGTTAATAACTATATTAGTTATTAAGTCATTCGTATATGAATAATTTTTAGAAATAAGAATAACAGCTACCACCAATGATTTAAAATAAAATTAAAATGATAAAGATTGGTTACTTCACTTTTAACCATAAATGTGTATATATTGATTTTTGAAAATATACAAAACTTTACAACAATCCCGAGAAATAAATAAGGGCTGACATTAGTAATCTAATTCATAACTAACAATAAAAAAAAAAAAAGTTTAAAATTGTAAAAGAAAAAAAAAAGGTGAGAAGAAAGCTTCTACAAAACTTTACAACTGCTTTCTTTTTCTCTTAGAACTATTTATGGATTTGGAAGTGCCTTTTCTTTTGCTCTTATAATTATTTATTGAATCAGAAGAATCTTGCTTTCTAGGTTGCCTATTGGATGATGACTTGACATCATTAAGGCCACTTGGTGAAGAATACCTTGGTAAAGAATTTTGCTCATATTCACTGTCTCTCTTCCCAATGGAATATTCTTGACTTTCAACATTTTCATCTCTCATTGATCTCTGTTAATCATTTATAAAGATTAGAAAATAGACTAAGAAGCAAGGACACTTTAGTTTGGCTAGCGTGTCCGTGTCCGACACTTGGACACTCCGACACTTGTTGGACACTTGTTAGCATAATTGATATGTGAAAAACACTAGTTGTACATGTGGGTGTCCAGTCCACTTGTTGCACAAGCAAGAGTTTTTTTAAACTTGTGTTTATGAGCCCAATATGTCGGGTTATGCGTTTAGCCCAATTAGGGTTAAATGAGTGGGCTTGTCTTGTAAGCCTAGGATTTTTTTTTCTTTTGGTATGGGATGACCTAAGGAAGAGAACAACAAGAAAAATACAGAAAATTACACAGAAAAACGGAGAGAAGCAGGGAGAGCAGTGCAGTTCGGATTTTCAGCGACAACGTTCATAAAGTTGTCGATTTCCGGAGTTTTAACCGTTGGATTTTGCTGAAATTTGGTCAACTTGTTGGGGACACATAGGGCCTCGTTTTGAACGGTTGGATCGTCGTTTTGAGCTCTGGTTTGTTCGTACTCGCTGCTGGACAGAACCTGTGAAACTGGAGAATTTTTATCTTCTTTATCTCTTTTTGTGTAGATCTCTTATGTATGAAAGTATTGGTGGGTTGTGACTCTTTGTATGACTGATTTGGATTCTTTTTCCCTCAATTTTATCATAATAAGAGAAGGTGACAAGGATGGACTCCTCACAAGTCCCGTGGTTTTTACTTTTCACATCGAGGGGGTTTTCCATGTATAAATTGTGCGTGCTATTTGTGTTTTTGGTATTCTGAATTTTATGGTTGGTTGTTGACCGTGATTGGTTGTTTTCTTGGTGATAAATTGGTGATTTATCTGTTGTGTTTTTGGACTATTAATTGGTTGATTGTCTTGGAGGTGATCCTAGTGGGTAGTTTAATATACTACTTGGGTCCTATCAGTACAATGTCAATATAGGTCTATATAGAACCTTGTTAAATTTTAAGAGTGAAATACCTTAAATTCATTATTTTAAGGATATAAATGCATAAACTTATAGATTTTGAATTTCCTTCTAGTATAAAAATGATATATATTTTGAAAATTTTATATTTTACTAAACGTGTCCATGCCGTGTCTGTGTCCTAAATTTTAAAAAAAAAATGACGCGTCTCCGTGTCCGTATCCGTGCTTATTTTCTTAGAAAATAGAATATGAAAACTTTGCAAAGGACTTATAAACTATTGACATGGTAAATTGCTATACTCACAACATATACTTCTTTGTCTTCATCATTGAGGTCAGTATCCACTGTAGTATCATGTGGGCTCATTGTCTCCTGATGATTTTAAGATGATGACAATTGAATTGACAACATTTAAGATTTTGACAATTCATAAAGTTGTGCTAACACTTAAAATACCAACACAAGACAATAATAATACAGTGTCTTACCTCCCTACTTGAACTGATCTCTCTCGATAATTCTTCCTTAAAATACACATAAAATTTATTCATCAATTTGTGGAATTTTGCTTTGATTTGTGAACTTTTTAACTTCATACTATCCTGTTCAGATTGTGAAAGCACAACAGGAAAACCTGTTAGTTCATATAATGCAAACAGGAACACGTGCATGCACATTTTTAAATATTGGTTTTGCAAACCATATTGGTAAATGATAGTAAAGTTGGAAATTAGAACCTTGAGACTTGATATATCTTTGAGTTGCAAGCCGATGGATAACAAAATAGAAGCTTCAGTATCAGATAACGCTACTACACGTTTTCCATTGAAGTAGTTTTGAGCAAGCGTGGTTACAATATGGAAAACCTGCAAAATTGAAGAAAATTACGAATCAATTTCGCTTATTGGGCAATATCAAAGTAAGAAAGCTATCTTAAATCTCAAGTTTCTCGAAGTGTATGCCTTGATTCTTCTAACTTTGGGCTTTCAATGTTACTCAAATAAAAAATATTAGGGAAAAATACACTTTTGGTCCCTGAGGTTTGGGTTAAGTGACACTTGGGTCCCTGAGTTTTCAAACTCAACAAAAATACCCCTGAGGTTTGAGATAAGGAGCACTTTGGTCCCTGCCGTCAAATTTTCTGTTAACTTTTAACGGTTGCTGACGTGGCACTATTATTTTAATATAAAAAATTATTTTTGTTTTATTTTTTAAATAAAAAATATTAAAAAATTAAAAAAATTAATATTTAATTATTTTTTTTTATTCTTTCTCTATTTCTTCTCATCTTCTTCTTCTCCATCTTCCTTCTTCTCCATCTTCTCCCTCCTTCTTCTTCTTCCTAAGTCCGACGACCGTCGGCCACCACACGCCGGCCGCCGGCGACTGATTTTTTTTTTTTTTTCTTCTTTCTCCTTTCTTCTTCTTCCCTTCTTTCTCCTTCTTTCCTTCTTTCTTTTTCTCTTTTTTTTCTTCAATGTTTTTTTTTTAAAAAAATAGAAAAGGGAGGGAGGTCCCTCCTCCCTCCCTTTTCTATTTTTTTTTAAAAAAAACATTGAAGAAAAAAAAGAGAAAAAGAAAGAAGGGAAGAAGGAGAAAGAAGGGAAGAAGAAGAAAGGAGAAAGAAGAAAAAAAAAAAAAATCAGTCGCCGCCGGCCGCCGGCCGGCGGCGGCGGCGTGTGGTGGCCGCCGGTCGCCGGACTTAGGAAGAAGAAGAAGGAGGAGGGAGAAGATGGAGAAGAAGGAAGATGGAGAAGAAGAAGATGAGAAGAAAGAGAGAAAGAATAAAAAAAAAATTAAATATTAATATTTTATTTTTTTAATATTTTTTATTTAAAAAATAAAACAAAAATAATTTTTTATATTAAAATAATAGTGCCACGTCAGCAACCGTTAAAAGTTAACAGAAAATTTGACGGCAGGGACCAAAGTGCTCCTTATCTCAAACCTCAGGGGTATTTTTGTTGAGTTTGAAAACTCAGGGACCCAAGTGTCACTTAACCCAAACCTCAGGGACCAAAAGTGTATTTTTCCCAAAATATTATAATAGAAATATGAGGCTTCTTATGCACTTTGGAAAAAACTCTCTCTCTCTCGTCTCTCTTCGATAGCTGTGTCTGACTCCGGCGAGTTGTCCCTAGGGGTTTTTTAGCGTTTGTGAGAGAGCGTTGGGTGTTTAGGGTTCTGGAGGCCTTTCCAGAAGGGAGGGTGGGTTTGTTCTAGGTTTTACTACCGGAGATTAGGGAGATGAGTAACCTTTAGTTTAGTAGGCATGTCGACTCAGAGAGCATGCAAAATTAGAATTGAAAACAAATCTTTCTCAGTATGCTTTGATAGGAACTACAAGGGGAGAGTGATCAGGATACAAGAGGATCACCTTAGGAGAAAGTTAGCCTTGTCTGCAGAAGAAATAGTTAGTGTGTGGATTTCTGACTCGGTTGAAGATTTACTTCTTGCCCCATCCACCCACAAGTTCTTTAGAAAAGTTGATTGTAAAAATGGCTTCATTTGGATCCAGAAAATATCGACAAAAGGGGGAGCTTTTTGGAGATTACGAAAGTTAACAACTTAGGAGGAAAGCACAATTTGGTCGTGCCGGCTGGAACAAAGTATCTGGGATGGAAAAATTTCGCTGAGTTGTTAAAAAACTTCCTTAATGGAGGGAAGGAAATCCTAGACGACAGAAAAGGTCTAGAAAAAGGGAATAGGCAATTTAGAAAAGGAAAGTCGTTTGTAGACATTGTTAAACGCAACCCGGGTGCTAGAGATCCAATTGCCCCCTCGAGTCAGAGTGTACCCCAAGGAATAAAAGGAATAGAAAGGAAAGACTTACCTGCGTTTAAAGGAAGTTTAGAATAAGTTAGGAAGATCAATTGGGAAGAGGTCATTGTCATTACCAAAAGAGATTTTCATGATGATTGGGGAAGAATTCTTGAAGTGATGCAACACGAGCTGATGGATACCCTTGTTATAAACCCATTTCATTCTGATAAGGCCCTTCTTAAATGCCCTTCTCGTGAGTTACCTGATCTGTTGACTAAAAATCAGGGGTGGGTTAGCTTTGTCCCGATTATTTTAAAGGTGGAGAAATGGGACAAAAAACTCCATCACAAAATCAATTGTATTCCGAGCTACGAAGGGTGGGTCAAGATTCGAAATATCCCTATACATTTATGGAACTATCAGACATTTAAAGCCATAGGAGACAACCTTGGCGGGTTCATTGAATATGAAGAGGCCAACTCTCTGCTCATTGAATGTGTAGAAGTTAAGATGAAAATCAAGGAGAATTATTGTGGTTTTATTCCCGCAAAGGTTAAGATTGAGGAAGGAGAAGACAGTTACAACGTGCAAATCGTCACCTTCCAAGATGGTTCTTTGCTGATTGATCGTCTGCCCGAAATCCATGGTAGTTTTTCGCTGGCGGCAACACACATTTTCCATCGAGGTCCCTCGGTTCCCCTCTTTTGCACAACAGATATATGGAGGATCAAGAATGGATCGGTATATCCAGTGGTTAATACCCTTCAAACGGTGGAAGAGCCCAGATATGATGGGCGACAGCTGGAAGGCAATAGAGTTGATTTTGAAAATTCCCGCTCAAAAAACAAAGGAAAAATTAGGGATGAGGCTCGGCCCTCAAAGATCGCTGAAGTCCCCGCCCGAATTGAAGCTCACTCCATATTGGCCCAGTCTGATTTAGAGAAAGAAGAATGGATAGTTAAAAGGCCCAAGAAGAAAAACAAAAAAGGCGTCTCTTTCGCGAAGGAGGCCCAGGTATCTTTGTTTAAACGGGGGGAAGTCCACTCCATACAAAGAAAGGATAGCCCATTGATAACTCTCCAAAAGGGAGTTATTTAGGCCTTAATTCTATAAGGATTTGTGTGTCTTTTGTGCTTAATAGGGTTGCTTTTAGATATATATTACATGTTTTAACCCATTTGGAAGAATGGATGCTTTGAAAGTTATTTTGTGAAGAATGCATTGCCGAGCGACTTGAGGGAGCAAAATCTGTGTTGGAGCAAAGCGAGGAGCAAAACTGCCACGTCACAGCTCGTTAGCCAATTTAACAAACCAAATTCTGTTAAGTTATTCTCGGGATAAAAGAGCAAGGAGAGCCATCCACGTGTCTAGGTCAACCTAATTCGAACCTCCTATCATTCTATAAAAGGAGATAGTCGCCCAAGTCAAAATCATTCTATCCTTGGAAGGAACATTCCACTTTTGGGGAAGAGATCATTCTCATTTCCATTTTGGGAGCCGAATAGAGGAGAGAGATTGGAGACCTACAAGAAGACCATCAATTGCAAGCTGATCAAGGGAATTAATATTTTCTTGCATTGTTTTGTAATTATGGATATGTTTACTCATTGTAACGTGTGTTTCCATGCATTTTATGAACTAAGTAGCTTTAGGCGTTGGTTAGGAAACAATGTGATTGTTGTGCTTAGTTTCTAGTAATAAATATTGATTAATGCATCTTGATTAATTGTTGTGTTCATTTCTATTTTGTGCCCGCCTGGCCAGTCGATATGAATACCTCTCAGAGATAATTTAGGGAGTGTGTGGTGATTACCATCTTTGAAACCATTGAAAAGTTATACAAGAAACTCGTTGAACGAATGCAACTTTTAAAGTTTAAAAATTTATTGTGAACTTTTGTATACTCATATATTTTTGAAAACCATTTTAAAAAACAACTCATGAAATAGCCTATTATTAAAACAATAATATAGGGTTGTAAGATACAACCTTGAGATACTTTATTTTCCATCAAATAATGTATTATCCACAAACAATTTCTATTTCCCCCAACTCTAAAAAGATGTACAAGATGATTGACAATGACCCTTCAACTTTCGATGTTGAACCACTATGCCAATGAATAAATATATGAACAAAAAAAATGATTTTGTTTTCTCTATGTCAGTTGAGTTATGCTTCGGTCGACTATTCTTCATGGTTTTTTTTAAACAACAAGCTACCAAATATAAAATGAGATTTTTCTAATTAAATACAAGCCACTTGTCATTTGGATGTTTTGGGAATTCAAAATTAGTCTTTAGAGGTATTAAAACATTCATTCATGTAAACATGCTAGGCGAAAACTCAACCCACCCATAAAGTGTACTAATTGATTGACTATGTTTAGTATGAATCAATGTCAACTATTTCTTTTCAAAAAAAAAAAAAGGTCAATTACTTAAATATTAAATATGATCGATTATTGAACATATTTAAAGTCAATAACATACTTAGGTCCTCATTGAAAAATAAACAAAATTTGAAGTTTACTTCTATTTTATGTTTCTTTATTTTTTAAAAAGATATTCTTGTATCTTTTTAATGAACGTGGAGTCAATGATTTGCAAAGGAGGTCGAGAGACAATGCAAATGGTTGAATTGAAAACTTGTTCGTCAACCACTCAAGCTCTAGGTTGCAAATAAATTTTGGTGGTCATCACACATTCTCAGAGCGGGAACCTATGAGAAAAAATTGGAGCAACGAGAAGATTCAAGTGTGTGATTGATGCACAATCTCCGTTGCTTCATCACTTGATAGACACCTCAACTTAATTTCTAATAAGCCTCGTTTGAATAGCTTATCAAAGAAACAGAGTTTCATAAGGTATAGAAAAAGAAGGATTCCATTTTCACTTCCTACACTTAAAAAGCCTATGCAGAAGCACCAGAGGAAAATATGTGACATGAAAAACCTTTCAGATCATGAGAAGATAAGGTAGGTGAGATATCTACATATAGTTAAGTTTGGATGGGAAACAATGAACAGCCACAAAAATAGTTGCAGAGTATCTAAACATAGTTGCAGGTAGGTGAGAGTATTCAACTACAAAACTGAATAAGCAAAATTTTCAAATTGAAAGTAAAAAGAAACTAAATTGCATTGCAGCATGTTGTGGAAACTGTTGGCATGTCAGTAGGAGATTCAAGCATTGTTCACAAAATTACTGAACATGGAAGGAACAAAAACATTCAAAATAGAAACTGAACCGAGAAAATAATGAACATAAGAATTCCGTTTGTAAGCAAGTAAGGTGAGAAAGAAAGTTGCAGAGAATAGCACAAGCTGGTTCCATTAAAGTTAAGAGCCTTCAAAATCTCGTCCCGATTCTTTAGATGAAAAATGTTTGTCTTACAAGTAATCGGATATCTTTTTCGAAATTAACAAATGATTCAAACAGAGAAAAGCAAAACGAAAGAACATTTTGTTCAAGAAGAGATCCGCTGCTACAAAGTTGCTGCAAAGTGGTCATTCACATACCTGGTTTGCGCAATTCACTTTCACCGTGGGCAAAATGGCATCTTTCTCTAAACGTACAGGTTCCTTTTGCAAAGTTAGCACAAAGCTTGGTCTTAAAGTTGTTTGCTGAGCCAGATGATTGCTGCATTGCAGGATGATGCTGCTTCATGGCATTATTGGCAGAGGCAGCACCAACATTTGCAATCAACTCACGCACCATCGAACTAGCTAGATTGATCTGATCAAAGGTACCCTCCAACTCAATGTTCTTTAGGTTAGAGTCTGACTCGTGTTCTTTTATAGAAAGCCTTGCTCCTGTCATACGACATATATTCTTTGAGTTGACCCCATTTTTCCCAATTATGGGCCCTGCAAGTGATGCATCGACACTAATCTTTGCGGTTGCAGAGGCCCCGAAGCTAGCAGCAGGCCCATGGTTAGGTGGTGGTGGAGGCACATTCCAGCCACCACCCATTCTGGGTTGTTGTATTGGTGGTCCCATTCCACCGTGTTCTTGTGGAGGGTTTGGCCTTCCAAGTTCCCACTCACCATGAGCAAAATGACATTTGTCACCGAACCTGCAGCCTTCAGCTGAGTTGAATTTATTGCACAACCGTGTCTTGACAGCTGGAGACGAAACACCATCTGGAAAGGATGGGGGGCCGACTGGATTTCTAGCGCCAGGGGGAATAGCAGGACTGATCATCTGAGAAATTGCTTTGAATCCGCCAGGAACATAGTGTGCAAAATGACACCCCTCACCAAAAGGGCAACCAGAAGTGCTGCATTTGTTTTATTTCAAAAAAGGTGTAAACTTCACTATAACATCACAATCCAGAATACTTGTATGAACCCATACAAGATTTAACATTTACATAACCGAGAAAAAGCCAATGAAAATTCTTGAGCAAAAACAACCAAATAACCATATGAACTCAGGAGTAGAAATGCGCAGCAAAAATATTTTCCAAGAGTCCACAATAAGTCCTATGAATGATATTTCAATAACTTTACTCCAAAACAAACAACAATGTCTGACTTTCAAGTTTCAAGATAACTCTTCTTTTAGCAACAGAAACAAGTTGAACTGCAATATCATCAAATTGTAATGTCCAAAAGCTCAACAGGAAAATGAACTGAAATCTTGACTGACTTGAATATCATTCAACAAAATAATTCCATACGAAAAAAGTCAGACAGAAAATTAGCATAACATGTACAGACTTGCAAACAGATATGTATAAAAAGATGTCGGGACTTCACAATATTCACAAAACATCAACTGGTAAAAGGCATAAGTAATGATATGCCAGTGTGGAATAATGTCCTTGGCAACAATACCATAGAAGATACACAAAGATCCCATTTGAACCTAAAAATGGATGTATGGTTCGTGTGATGTGATAGCACTGAAACAAACAGAATAACCTGTACCATAACTTTTTATTCTTTGATCAAAACCTGTGCCATAACTTAAGATGCCAATTCAATTCTGCATCACACTGCTTACTCGAAAAGATTCAAGTAAGAATTATTTATCCACTTTAGAGAGAACATATTTGGCATTTGTATTGCTTTCAAATTTAGACAAATTCCAGCAAAAGGTTATTCCCACTGGATTCTTGTGAATCAACTATTTCAGTTCAGTGATTGTTGTTATGATTACATCAATGCATAACCTGAAACAACTTTAACTAACCAATTCATTAGTCCAAATCACAATAATTTCACTTGAGAAAATTAAGCAAATCTTTCTGGAAATTAAAAAATATTAAGAATAGATTGACTGCATTATATTAATTCATTTTAGATAAGTTAAGATTAGAACCTGAAAAACTTTGTGCAAGGCCTCGATTTGCTTCCTAAACCAGTAGATAAGGAGTCCATTTCTGTCGCAGAACATTAATTAACTTTCCTTAGTTAAAATTCCAGCGTATTGTTGATCTCCCAGCTTAAAATATCTAATATTGTTTTTACCATCTTTCATCACTCAGACAAGACACTACTATTTAAGAAGGTGAAAAGGGCCAGTAGGAGGAAAAAAGAAAGACAACTACATTCAAACTTTATATGCTAAAACAAAACATATCTCAAAATGTAAACCATTTATTTCCATTTAAATTAATAACTACACTGGCTTGAAGTAAGAAAGAAAATTGTATAATACCAACTTTCACATTGTTTTATTTACAGAGATAAAAACAGTAAAGTCATCTAAGATTGGGATAACATAACAATTAAATCAATTAAGAAACAGAATAAAAAACAAAATTATTTCTTCTACTTCAAAAGTTAACAACAAACAGTGACAAAAGGGAGTGACACAAAAAAAAAATGTGTACGTAGCTTGTACTTTATAGCCCTATAAATTGAAACTGCCGGGGTAAAAAAATTAACTCCAAGAAAAGGATGTGAAAGTTGACTTCCATCGAGGCCATAAACAGTAGTCTCGTGAACTCACATCCAAAAACCTTAACCAGAACTCAAAAGAAGACTAAAACACTATACCCACATCCATATACTCAAACAGAGAGCAAGCTACACGGTTAAAGAATAAAAGGCAATGACTAGCCTGGTAAACTGAAAGAACATTGAAATATGTTCCACAATAAGCTCACGAGTTTCTTCTAGCTAGAACACAGACAAGAACAGCATTACCCCCGAGAGTAAATCAAAAAGAAAAATACGCTACAAAACATCCCAACTATCAATTCCGCCAACAGACCAAGATGCAGAAACGAATAACTAACGTCCGTACAGAAACCAAAACGAAATCCACTACCTTTTCATTTGAACCAAACAAATAGAAGTCAGCATTCACATACTACCAATATTTCACTCACACCAAGCAAGAGAAACACGACCCAAGAACGAGCTAAATGAGGAAACACCAAAGCCGTTGAGAATGCCCAAAAGAAAGAAAAAAAAAAAAGTAGTCCAATAGGTGCATTTATGAAGCATAACGAACCTGGTTTGGACTTCTTAAAGGCGCCATTGCCATTCAAGGCGGTTTCAGTTCTTTCCCTCTTACGAACGCCGTCAGGGTCCATTGAAGAGAGAAGCGAAGACGACCCAATACTCAGAGGAAGAAGAGGAAACGTTAAAGAAGAGAAAAATTGGGAATGAAGCAGCGGGAGAAGTGAATGTGGAAACCCTAATAAGGAGGAGGAGGAGGAGCTGAATATGGAAAGAAGAGAGAGGGGGGCGGATTTGAAAATTAGGTCAAAATAGGGTTTGATAAGATGAAAGAGTGAGGTGGAGAGTAATCTGAGTTGGACTGAAAAAATGTATATGGATGTGAGTCACGTGCTCTGCACGGGAGTTCTGATGTTTGTATTTAATGCATTTTTAATTTTTTTAAATACATGGGAGGATCGAAAGTCTAAACATTTGATCTCTTGCTCAAAAGTACACTTTTATGGCCATTGTCGATAGGGTGTAGTTTCCATCTGAACTTTGAAATTCAAGTGAAAGTGAGAGACTCGCACTTCTCTTTCTCTCTCTCACTTTTATGGCAGTTGAGTTAAGCTCTTGTTGGTGCAATGTTCTTTTCGGTTGTGAGAGACAAGTGCACGTCGAAAATCTTTTTTACAAGAGTATGAATACTTCTTCCAATTTTTTCAGTCACACACAACATTCTTTTACAAATAACGTGGTCCATATACAAAATCATAATGTGAATAAATAGAGTGTATACTCTATTGTTATAGAAAATTGTCTTTATAATTTATTTTTTTTTTTAACGTTGGTAGATCTACATCATTTTCAGAAGTGTGTTGACGTGACAAACAATAAATGAAAAGAACATACATACCTCGAGAAAACTTTCATGGACCTCTCATATCGTATCAGAGATACTACTATGCTTCTTAGATTCACTACTTGTCATTTTATGGAGTTCACAGACTGTAGTCTAGCTCAATTAATTTTAATGGGTCAGCCATGAAATAACTTTCTCATTTTGAGCACAACTCAATAAATCAGACATTTGTTATTGGGTAAAATACCTTTTTGGTCCATCATGTTTCAGGTCAGTTTCTAATAGGTCCCTACGTTTTAAAATTGAACAATCAAATCCCTACTGTTTCGAAAATGGTTCTATTGAGTCCCTCCACCGTTAATTTTTTTTAACGGTGCTGACGTGGCACGTTAAAAATATTAAAATATTAAATTAAAATTAAAATAATTGAAAAATAAATAATTAAAAATAATAAAATATTTTAAAAAAATATTCTTCCCTCCAATCTCTCTCCACCATCCACGACTTATGGTTTTCTTCTCTTCTCTCTCCTCTTCTCTTTCTCTCTTCTCTCTCCCCACCCTTCCCATTCTCGCCGGCGATAGCCCCCGCCCGCCGCCCAAGCCCCGACGCCGCCATCCTCCTCCTCATCGTACTTCTTCTCCTCTCTCCGAATATCGTACACGATCGGAGAAGAAAAAAAAGAAACTCCATTTTTAACTTTCGTGGGCCATTCCATCGTCCTCCTCATCCCTCTCTCTCTACAAAAACCTCCCTCTTCCCCTTTCTCTCACTACCTCCATCTCTCTCTTCCATGGCTTTTTGCCGGCAAACCATTATTAGTTTTGCCAAATACCATCCTATCATTCCACTGTTCAAATCCACCCCTTAGAAGACACCCAACATCTCTGTTTTGTCTCTCTAATTCCGCCAAGGCTCCTGTAATTTCGCTTTGCTCTGTTTTTTTTCTTCTTCTTCTAACTCAGTGGGTCGACTCGGAGTCCACTCAGGATAAACATGCCCTTCTCGATTTCCTCTCTAAAGCTCCTCACGCCAATCGGGTTCAATGGAGTCCCTCTACTTCCGGCTGTAATTGGGTCGGCGTTGAGTGCGATTTGAATTAGTCGTATGTTTAATCGCTCCGTTTGCCCAGCGTTGGCCTCGTCAGCCCGATTCCGCCCAACACGATTGGGAAGTTGACTCAGCTCCGAGTTCTCAGTCTCCGTTCGAATCGACTCTCCAGCGAGATCCCGTCGGATTTTTTTAATTTGATAATGTTGCGGAATTTGTATCTTCAAGATAATGCCCTCTTCGCCAAGTTTCCACCGAGTTTGACTCGGTTGTTCTTCTTCTTCTTCTTTATATGTGATTTGCGGAGGAGCTTGGGCGGCGGGCAGGGGCTACCGCCGACGAGAAGGGGAAGGGTGGGGGAGAGAGAAGAGAGAAAGAGAAAAGGAGAGAGAAGGGAAGAAAACCAGTGGAGAGAGAGGGAATTCGGGATGGGGGAGGGAGAAGAAGAAGTTTTTTTTAATTTAATATTATATTTTAAATTTTTTATTATTTTAGTTTAAAAATTAATATTTTAATATTTTTAACGTGCCACGTCAGCACCGTTAAAAAAATAAACGGTGGAGGGACTCAATAGAACCATTTTCAAAATAGTAGGGACTTGATTGTTCAATTTTGAAACCTAGGGACCTATTAGAAACTGACCTGAAACATCAGGGACCAAAAAGGTATTTTACCCTTTGTTATTTTTCTATTTTGAGATGAAAGTTTAATTTCTCACTTGTAGTTGTTTAAAAATAAATCTCACTTCTATGTAAGTTTAACTAAAAAATCATTTGAAGTAACCTAATTTGCAATTAAGGCATCAAAGCTTCCATTGAAGAGGGAGGTTTAAATCTTGACTCGAACCTTTGCTTTAAAAATATTTTAAAGTAAACTTCATGATTGAGTCATCTTTACTTCTTTCAAGAGGTCATGAATTCAAAATTCTTATCATGCAAGTAAAAAAATAATAATAATAAAGTGAAATATCACATAAAAATTTTGAATTTAGTTTATATTGTTTCCAAATTTAACATTTTTAATTATCGAGATTAAAATTTGATTTCTATTTTTAAAATTCACATGTTAGGTCCTGAAATTTGAATTTGATTTGTAATTAGTATTTGAAGTTTGAAATTGGGTTCTCATCATCAGACCACACAGATAAAAATAAAAAATAAAAAGCATATTATATAATATTGCAAATATTTATTTTAAAGCAGAAACGTTACCAAAATTGTTTATTTTTTGGGTCCTACCAAATTCTTTTTTGTATTTATCCTCTGTTTTTTTAATGGTCCGGACAAAGTTTCAATGTGATTTCTATAATTTTAAAAGTGTTAATTTAATCTTTGTGGGTTGGATTTGACTTCAATTTGATTTATATGGTTTTAAAAGTTTTAATTTGTTTCTACTCTGCCCTATATCCTAATAAAGTTAACTAACACATTTACTTGAACATAAAACTCATCAAATATGAAAACGATAATAGGACAATTTGTGGAAGTTGACTAGAGCATAATGATTAAGTAGACACTCTCGAGACCATGAGACTAAGTTAAAATTAAATCTAAACTATAGTGACAAAATTGGAAATTAAGTCCAAACGAGAATAACTTAATCGAAACATTTAAAATTACATAAATTATATTGTAACTTTATCACAAGCTACATCAACAAATAACCATAGTAGAAGATTTCAAAAAAATAAAAATAAAATAAAATAACCATGGTATAAATATTATTTTAAAATATTTCAAAAAAAAAATATTATTTAAAAAAAAAAACCATAGTAGAAATATTTGTTTTAAACAAAAAAAAATGAGAAATCGCTACCATACTTTTTATTTAGAGAGTCCTATCAATTACATTTTTCATATTTGACCTATATTTTCTATGTCAAGTTAAATTAAAACTCTCTCCAATTTGAGTTATGATTCACGGAAATTTGAAATCATTAATGGTATTAAGTATTTTATCCACTAAACTAAAGGGCCAGTTGCAAGGATAGCAATATGGGCCAAAATAATTGCAAATCTAGCAACCCACAAAAAAAATTTGCAAAAATGGCAAAATCTAATAGTTTGTGTGTTGCATTTACTAAAATACCCCTCCAGATTTTCTTTCACTGATAGAAAGTTTTTCTATCACTGATAGTGTAACGATCCGACTAAAATGGGAATAAAAACGTACAAAGGGGTCGCTACTACATGCACAAAAAACGTAAAGCTTTTAAAACTTTAAAGGCGGAAGAGACCATAGATAAAATCTTTTCTGTAATAAACTGGGCCCAAACCATAAATCAGTTTACAATAACATAATAGCCAAAACATAATAGGCAATTTTTGTAAAGTTGAAAACTAAAAACATCTGAAAGCATGAAACTAGGAAACTCGATCCTAGACTTCTAGAGACGTGATTTGCAGCTGCATCCCATAGCCTAGCCAAGCCACTACTCTCGCCACTCGCCTGATGTCATCAAGTACCACCTGAAAAGGAAAGTCATGTAGCATGGGTGAGTATATAAGAATATACTCAGTAAGTAGCCCACTTAAGGGCTGAAACTGAAAGCATGAGATCTGATAATATGAAATCTATTAGCATGCAACTTGATTCTGGGTCTTAGCATCATAGGGACCTAATTGGAATCATTCATTTGGGTTTCCAACCCTAGGGCCATATCTGATCGCATAAACATGCTCTGCCTAGGGTGTTAACCTATCCCCAACCTGTGCCAACTAGAGTGTTGTGTGGGTCAGTCGGTTAAGGTAAGTAAACTAGAGACTAGCTGGCCACCTCTAGCAGAACTACACCTATCCCAACACAACACCCCTGAATGTAAAGATAAAAATACGGTGGAGCAACTGACGCATGTAAACATGTCTGGTGCCAAAAGGCGCACGAACAACGTGCCTGATCATAAGCTCAACACCGTCCTGAACTGAGAGAGCGCACGCGAGCGTGCCTGAAACTAAGCTCTAACAGTTAACTAATAGAACACACGTAAACGTGCCTGGGTTCTATCAGTCCTGAGATGGGGAAGGAACACACTCTAGCTACGTAAGACTTAAGGAATCTAATAAGTCTTCCTGAGGCCCTAGGTTGTGGTTAAGGTCCCTATTCTAAGTTTTTCCTCAAAGGTAGATATGATTCCTAAACCATTATGAGGCTACCGAAAATTCGACAGCATAACGGCATACATATAGGGAACCCAAAATTTTTATACACCTGGAAACAATATAATGCACTTCTATAGTCACAACGGATCAGATGTCGCATCCAAACTTCAATCCAAACTCCAACAGACATTCAACCCATCCTCCAGTATCACAAATAAAATCTAGAGAAAAACATAGCCATCCAAGCCAAACATGCTTTAAAATAAACCAAAAGATGCTAGGTTAACTTTAAGAACCTCGTGCTATCAACATGTCTTATAATGAAGCTTATCATGATTCCACATTCAAAACTCAAGGCTTAGATCTTATCCATGCTAACATATTAAATTTTCAAAGAAAATTAATCTAAAGCATAGAACTCAATCCAACGGCTACATATATATTAATCCCAAGCATTTCAGTTCATGGCTAACCAAATAAAACATGAAATTCACGGCCTCAACACAAACAAAGAACACTTAGCTCAAACTCCAATTATTCCATAATCCACGCTACTCATTTAATACCCAAATAAAGGCAATCTCAACATGCTCATCATGCTTCAAAAGTTAACCCAACACACTTTACTTAAGCTTAAAGACCAACTTGGTCTAAAAATGGAACTTCAATCCAACTATCCACTCTAAATTCTCAATTAACAAACAATGGGCAATTAGTCTAAGACATAGAATTTGAATCCAACTAGCTACTTACCTTAGCTAAATAAACACTTGATAACCTTCGACAACTCCTTAACTCCAAGGTTTTAATCAAGCAAAACAGAACTTTAAACTTGCTGTTCGGGTTCCACTTTCACTCCAAATCGGCGGTTAAACCTCCAAACGCTATGGGTACCTTGAAAACATTAGCCAAACCCAATGGGTATTCATCCAAACTACATTAATCAACCAAAAATTGATTTTCCTCACTTACCCATTGCTGAAACTCGCCGAAAACGCTAAAAAAAAAAACGCCCCAACCAGCTGCTGCTCGCGCGTCTACATTGAACTGGCCGGAAAACACCGCTGAACGGAAATAAAAATGAATGGGTATTCAATTAAACATAACAACCAACTAATACAAGCCTCAATCCAACTTACCCACACTGAAAACTCACCTAAAACATCGGGAAATGCAGAAAAACGCCCCTGAATGCTGCTGGTCGCGCTTATTGGTGTTGTCGACTCACACCCACGCTGCTGCTGGTCGAAAGACGGAACCGCCGCAGCTGCTACCGCTGCCGTCGTGGTCGCGCGTCATCGGGAAAGGTCGTCGTCAGCGCTGGCGTCAAGGCACGTTGCTGGCCGTCGAAGAGGAAAAGTGGGAGTTTGGCTAACTGGCTAAGCACGACAATAAGGGGAAGGGAGGCACACGACTGCTCGAAAAAGAAATAAGGGAGATGGACTGGAGAGGGGCACGACTGCTGAGTTACGTGAAGAAGAGATGGAGGCTCGTGCTTGCATCCGAAAAATCGAGGGGGAAGAGATTAGCGGTTGCGGCAAACCAAAATAAAAAAAGAAAAGGGGATTTAGGGCAAAAGTTCCAACTCATGAAATTACAAAAATGCCCCTCAGTCTTAATTCAATTAATAAACGAGATTTACCTTAATTTGTCGGCGTTACAGCTAGATTCTATCAGTGATAGAAAGATTTTCTATCACTGATAGATTCTATCAGTGATAGAAAGATTTTCTATCAGTGATAGAAATTTTCTATCACTGATAGATTCTATCAGTGATAAAATTTTCTTTCACTGATAGATTCTATCATATGATAGAAAATTTTTCTACTACTGATAGATTCTATCATATGAGAAAATTTTTCTACTACTGATAGATTCTATCGGCGCTAGATATTTTTCTATCACTTGTTCGGTGTTCTATCAGTGTTTGGTTGTTGTTATTTGGTTTTCTATCAGTGTTTGGTTTTTGCTTTTCAGTGTTTGATTTCTATAATCGTTCGTTTTTGCTTTATTTTTCAATGCTCGATTTCACCATGTATCACCATCGCTGATAGAAACAAAATATCTTCTATCACTGATAGAAAAGTATCAGTGATAGAAAGCTTTTCTATAACTCACGAAAAGTTTTTCTATCAGTCTCAGTGATAGAGATAGAAAGTTTTTCTATCACTCATAGAAAATCTTTCTATGAATGATAGAATTTTTTTCTATCACTCATAGAAAAAAATTCTATAAGTGATAGAAGATTTCTATCACTGATAGGTTCTATCAGAGATTGAAAGATTTTCTATCCAGAGTTTTCTATCATTGATAGAATATTTTTCTATCACTGATAGAATAGTAAAAATTTCTATCAGTGATAGAAATCTTTTATCACTGATAGAAAGTTTTTCTATCACTTATAGATTATATCGGTGATAGAAAGATTTCTATCAGAGATAGAAAGATTTTTATGGGTGATCAGGGATTGAAAGATTTTTTATCAAAAGTTTTTCTATGATTTTCTATAAAAAGTTTTTTTTTTTTATCACTGATAGAACCTATCAGTGATAGAAATCTTTTATCACTGATAGAAAAAGTTTCTATTAGTGATAGAAATCTTCTATTCTATCAGTGATAGAAACTTTCTATCACTGATAGAAAATTGTTCTACCACTGATAGAATCTATCAGTCATAGAAATATTAGTGATAGAAACTTTCTATCGCCGATAGAAAATTTTGTTACCACTGATAGAATCTATCAGTGATAGAAATATCACTGATAGAAACTTTATTCTATTAGTGATAGAAAGTTTCTATTACTGATAGAAACTTTATTCTATTTCTATCACTGATAGAAAATTTTTCTACCACTGATAGAATCTATCAGTAATAAAAAGACTTTCTATCAATAATAAAAAAAAAAAAAAAAAAAACTGACGAGGAAGAAGAACATGGGTACACAGGGGCAATTTAGGAATATAAAAAATTAATTAAAAAAATTTGCCATATTTACAAATATTTTTAAAAATTGCTATATTTGTAATTATTTACCTTCATGTTGCCACCCATTACAATTATCCTAAACTAAATTTGAATTAAATACACACTCTTCATAATTAAGAAACAATATAATTTATTCTAATTTTGATTGTATTGCCAAAATAATTATTTGTAAACACAATTTCATTGATTTATTCTCACTCCAAAAAAAAAAAAAAAAAACTTTTCCTAACCTTGTTTGAGTAGTAGATCTCCTTGAACCAAATCACTATTAATTTCCATACATAATATTCCATTTTAGGAAACTTTTAATAGGAATTATAATTTCCTAAATATATCAACAAATATGCATCTATTGTCAAAAAAAATATATATATATATGCATCTTTATAAAAGGAATTATAAATTTAGCATACTTTCAAATAAATAAATAATAGTAATCGTTTTCTCAATAATAATAATTATTATTATTATTATTGTCAGTATGATATGTTTTTATTTTCCAGACATTTTAATTACATATTTATTGTTTATCTATAAAAAATAACAACAATGATATAAACACATTCTTTTTAATTAGCTATAATAGTGTACGAGTGTGTTTTTTTTCAAAAAAAAAAAAAAAAAAAAAAAAAGTGTATGAGTGTTTGATTTAACCTTTCAAGTGTTTAATTTTGAAAAAAAAAATCATTTTGAAATTTTTTTTAGTGTTTGGCAACCACTAAAAATGACTGGTTAGAAAATGACATTCATAAATAAACTATTTTGGAAGGAACACTTGAAACCAACTTTTTTACAAGGTGTGTTTAGTATACAATAACATGTGTATAAAAACACTTACGAAGAAATGCTACCAAACATATGAGTGTTTAAATTTTAAACAATTTTTTATACAAAATGTTTTTTAAAAACTACATTCTTGAAAAACATTTAAATTAAAATATATTCCAAACCGACCCTACCTTTCTTATTTATGTTCAAATTTCTATACTTCAAATTTTCATAGGTTTTTATAACACTTCATAAATCAAGTAGTTTTGACGTTTCCTATTTTAGGATTTTTTTTTTAATATCCACATAATATATTAAAACAAAAAATCTGATCTCATCTTTCATGGGGAGAAATAATACAATAATTGATGTAACCTTTTAGTCACAATACTTGTTTTATTGTCATTTGAGTTATGCTTATGTTGGTGGTGGTCCTATTTTTATTTAAAGAAAGTTTTATAGGACAAAAATATATTTTCTAAGAAAGACAAAAATACAATACGATGTAAGATCTATAAAAACAACAAAATTTTTATTAATTATTCAACAATATCACATCACATGAAATTAGTCGGATTCATATCTACAACATCTTAAAATAGGTCATCAAAATGAGCACAGTTAACGGTAATTGACATATTAAGTCAGTGGTTTGAATCCCCCACCCCAAAATCTTGGGCAATTGGGACTTATGGACCCATTTGATTTTTCATTTGTAAAAATGGACCCAATTTTTAAAATCTCTTATTTGGGAACCCTTTGTTGACTTTAATGATGTCAACAAATGTGTAAAAAGTCTATTATAGCCTCTTTTCAATTTTCGATATGAGGCAAAACAATTCAAAACATTAAATAAGGAAAAAGAAGAAGAAGAAAATTGATATGCGCTTGATTTAAAAAACAAAAAAAAAAAAAAAAAAAGAAACCAACCTCTGCCACCTGATTTATTAGGAAAAAAAAAGAAGAAGAAGAATAAGAAAAAACTTGATCTAAGAAAGAAGAAACCAACATTGCCGCCTGATTAAAAAAAAAAATCAATCGCTCTCCTGCATTCCCGGTCGAATTTTGGTCGGGAATGCATGAATCCCGACCGGGATTCAATATTTTGGCCGAATTTGCATGATTCCCGATCAAAATTCGACCGGGAATGCATGAATCCCGACCATTTTCGACCGGAATTTACTAAATTCCGTTGGATTCATTAATTTTGGGCAAATTTAGTCCGTAGTTGCATGATTATTGGTCAAAATTCGAACATATTTCTATTAAATTCAATCAATTTCGTAGTTGCATGATTATTGGTCAAAATTCGAACATATTTCTATTAAATTCAATCAATTTTGTTGTATTGCACGAATTTTATTCCAATTTCAGTTGGAATTTTTAAGAAGATAACTTGGGCAAAGGGTAAAACTAATTTTGTCTTTTCACAGCCACAAAGGTCCCCAAATAAAATATTTTAAAATTGGGTCCATTTTTACAGGTAAAAATTCAAATGGGTCCACAAGTCACAATTGTCCCAAAATCTTGATGTAATAAAAAAAATTTAATGAAAAGGAACAAAAATTTCAAATGCTTGAAAAAAGAAAAAAAATAATAATAAAAGCTCAAGGAGAATAAAATGAAAGAGCAAAAAAATAAATAAGTAAATAAATAAATACCATCCATTAAAAGATAGCTAAACTATCATTTATTCTTCTCATATTTTTTTTAGAAGTTATTCTTCTCATAATTCATCAATCATAAGATCAAATATAACATTTATTTAAAAAACAAAGATCAAATATAACATTATTTATTAATCTAATTCCCTAATCTAATTAAAAAAAATCTCCACATAAATTATCACTACACGAAAAAAAAAAATCAACAAATCATCATCATAATTGAAAAAAAAAAAGAAAACAAAAATTACTTCCAATAATTAATCACACTTTACCAAGAATCTCATCTTCTTCCTCCTTCCCTCTGGCTCCCACCGTCTTCGTCGGCTGCGTCGCAGCGCCGTCGATCTGAATACATTTGTACCACCTCGCTCTATACACATAGATCAGAAAATCAATCGCCGTCAGAGCGGCGATCAGGAAGTAAAATCGATCCATGTGGCCGGAATTCAGGTCGTCGGGAATCCACCCAGGGTTTCCCCCTTTCGCCGTAATTGCCATCACCATATTCACCAGCAAGCTACTTCCATAATTCCCTAACGAAATCGACGCCATACACAACGAACTCCCCAAACTCTTGATTCCATCGGGCGATTGCGCATTGAAGAACTCCAATTGACCGACGTACATGAAAACCTCAGAGCAACCTACGAGAACGTATTGAGGAATCTGCCAGAAGATACTCAGAGAGCTTCGCTTCTCTCCTGGAACCACGTGCTTAAGCCTCTCGATCTCGGTCGCAGCAGCAGCGATCATGGCGAGCATTGCGATTACGAGGCCGATCCCCATTCTCTGAAGCTCTGTGAGGCCCTTAGGGTTCCCGCTGAGGCGGCCGGCGAGAGGGACGAGGGCCTGGCGGTAGAGGACGCTGCAGAGGAGGACGCTGCAGATGTCGAAGGCGGACATGCTGGCGGCGGGGAGGTGGAAACGGTCGGCGACGGTGGAGTTCATGACGTCGCCCTGTTCGACGAAGAGAGAGGCCATTTGAGCGAAGACGACGGAGTAGATGATGGTGCAAAACCAAATCGGAAGCATTCTGATGAGGCATTTGGCTTCTTCGACCTGTGTTACTGTGCAGAGACTCCATGGATCCTTCGATCCGTTCGTGTCGTCCTCTGTTATCGTCGCCGCCTTGTCCAGAAACCTGCAGATTTTAGCTTTACATCCATTTTTCAACAAGATGGAAAATCTATTTAACCATAATTAAGGGTAAATTAGATTAAAATTGTATTTTAAAAATTTGTATTTTTGTCTAAATTTAATTGAAAAGGTTTAAAGGTAAAAACTGTGACACCTCTATTCTTTTTTTAAAAAAAAAAAAAAAAAAAATTACCATCGTTTAAAAGTAAACAATAAAAAATGACCTAGTTTTTTTTAAAAAAAAAAAAAGTAAAAATGACCTTTTTTAAAAAAATATATAGTTTTCTGGTAAAAAAATTCACAATAAAAAAAAATATATTGATTTTTTCTTGACATAATTGATTTCCTCGTTACAAAGTCAAACCTTAAAAAATAATCACTTTAAAGTCAAACCTTTTTTTTTAAAAAAAAAAAAATCCTTATAGGTCAGATTTTTTTCAATGAAAATAGCTAAACCCATTTTTTCAATCTATTTCCTCGCACGTTGTTCTTTCAATTATATTCGTCTCACCCCTGATTTCATGGTAAAATTAAACTTTTTTTTCCCGTAAAACCCATCTCTTTACTTAGCCGTAAAAAACACAAAGGTAAATACGGTAGTCAATAGTAGAGATGGCTTCCGAAAAATCAGAAGGGTATCACCAAAAATTTGATTTAAAAAACCTATATATTTTCACTCTCTCTTTTCTCTTGGTCGTTAAAAAACACAATGGTGGTCTATAGAAATACCAACAACGAGTCATCTTAAAACTTTGTCCCCGTATAAACATAGTTTCACGATAATAATAATAATAACAACAACAACAACAAAAATGGCACGTACCTACAACCACTGCTATGAAGAATCTTTCGACTGCCTTTAATGGCGGATTCGGGCCCATCGACCTCATAAAGGTTATCCCTAGCAGCAGGCGCGACTTTCCACTTCTTTAGTGCAGCCATGAACACCTGTGCCACGCGTGGCAAAGGGTTCCCACACGCCTTCAAGTGCCTATATCGTTTGGTCCCAAGTAAGTAGAGAAGTAATGCCAGCACTGCTGAGCCCAACGACACCAGAAACCCTAATGTCCAATGCCCTGAGTCCTCAAAGTACACCAATATTGTGTTTGAGAAGAGGGACCCCAAGTTCAGCGCGAAGTAGAAGTATCCGAAGAATGCTGCTTTCGCCTCTACCTCTTTTGGATTCGACCCATCGAACTGGTCTGCACCAAACGTCGCCACAGTTGGTTGGTGCCCGCCATACCCGAACGCAATTAGGTAGATGGATAAGTAGAAAATGGTTACACCTGTTGTGGATGTTGGCATGCAATCTAGCATGCCATTACCGCACCCTCTCGGGTTTAGGAGGAATAACCATGAGGTTAGGGATAGTAGCCCCAAGCCCTACACATTTGGGAAAACAATTATGTATATATTATTAATTAGGGAAACAAATTCTACTTCTCCTAGTATAGGTTAGTGACTCAAATCTTTAATATTTTGGTTGATGATATAATGTTTAATCAATTTAATATTTTACTTTAATGTGCATTCTTAATGAGCTCAATCTAAACATAGTTCAACTAGTTAAACGATGTTCAATTTCTCCCCTTCATATGTTGTTTGACTTAAAAAAAAAAAAGGTGTATTTTTAATATTGCTTTTTTTTTTGAAGAAATATTTTTAATATAGTTTTTTTAAAAATATTTTTAATATAACTTTAAAGTTTATATATCTTGGATGTATGATTATGAACCATGATGGTTAGTACATGAGTTAAAATTATTGTTTTTGTAATTTTTAGTTTTTTAGAATTAAATTTGAGATATAAAATGGATATAAATGTCAGAAGTAAATTTCAATGTCACTTAATAATTTTGACTATTTCATTTTAAAATGTTGTTTTACAGGTAAAATTTGGGAGAAACGACCGGAATAATATTGGACTTTTTTTTTTTAATTATTAAAATTGTACTTTTTAAAACTTATTACAATAATAAGATTATTTGGAAACTTATTATTACAATACAATATTGTAGTTTTTTTTCCACGTCAATAGAAGAGACGACCTGATGATGTGGCATGCCATCTGTCCAATATAATTAAAAAAAAATAATAATAGTAGGTCGTCTCTTCATTCAAATTTAAAAAAAAAAAACGCGCCGAAAACAGGTTGTCTTTTGAAAGGACGACCTATTAACGTGGTTAACACAGGTCGAAGAGACGACCTACACACTTTTTACCATCATTTAATATGTGGCAAGTTGGTGAGTTATCACACAGTCATCTATTATTTTTATTATTTATTTTTATTATTTTTATTAGTTATTTTTATTAACAAACTACATGTCGTCTCTTGGTTAAAAAAGCGTGCAAGTAAAGAGACGACCTGCTTTAACCACGTTAATAGGTCGTCCCTTCAAGAGATGACCTACTAACTTTTTTTTAAATTTATTGGACAGATGGCGTGCCACGTCATCAGGTTGTCTCTTAGGTCGTCTCTTACGACCTATTGACGTGGAAAAAAACTACAATATTGTAATAATAAGTTTCCAAATAATCTTATTATTGTAATAAGTTTTAAAAAGTACAATTTTAATAAAAAAAAAAGTTCAAGAATATTTCTATTTCAATAAAGAAGAAAAATAAATGACCAAACTCGATTAGATTTTTCTTATAAAAAAAAATATTTACATAAATAGCATAACAAATATGTATTTTTTCCTTTCAAAAAAAACAAAGTAACACAAGGAGTTTAAAATAACCAACTCAACTAAAAAGATCAACCTAAATTTAAATATAATATAAACAAATAAAAACTGATGCAAGGCATTAAAAGATGAAAAAAATAATATAATGTTCTTTTTCAAAATACATATAAAAATTTATGTTATTTGAAAAACAACACTACAAAAAATAAGAAATAAGAAATTAGATCTACGAACCAACACAAGAAATAATTCCTAAATTCATTTAAGTATAAAAATGATAATCAAGAAACAATAAATAGAAACGTCATCAAAATTACTTACAATTACAAAGATGAGTTGAAAGATGGCACAGGTGGCATAACGGCCCCAATAAGAATCACTGAGGAAGGCTCCGACAAGAGAGCAGAGGTAGACGGTTCCAGTCCACTTACTGACCCCGTTAGCAGCGGTGGCATTCTCTTGATCAAGAACTCTCGTCAAGAACAACACCAAGTTCACTGCAACCCCAAAGAAAGCTAGGGTTGCTAGGGCTTGGTTAACTGCACAAAACACATATATAGCAAATAAATCTTCAATGCATTATTTGTTTTATGAAACAAAATAATTTTGCAAAATTTATATCTTTATTCCACCAAAATAGAAATTTTGTGTTTGAAACAGATTTGTGAATGAAATATTATATGATAACAATGTTGTGTTTAAAAAATGCATCTTCAAAGAAAAAGCTTTCTATTTAATAACAATGTTACTTTTAAATTTTTTTAAAAAAAAAAATTGATTGTAAGTTTTCATTTTAATAGAAATGCTTTTAAAATTAATTTATTTTTTTGCTCTATAGCTAATCAAACTTCTTATACATACTTATCCATTAAAAAAAATGAAAAATCGAAAAATATTTTAAATAAAAAAGAATTTAAAGTTTTGGCTTTTGAGAAAATTACAAAGTAAAAAAGAAGAATTCTAGCATTTTTACAAAATTAAATCAACACCATTTTTCAAAATACAAGTATGTCAAAGTGAGGCATGTACCTTCAACCAAGAGGTCGAAGGTTCGAATCTTCCTTGTTGAACTCAAATCACCATTTTCAAAAACACAAAGAAGAAAATTATTATCGACCTTACTTGTCATTAAAAAAAAAAAAATCCTTAACCCTCTATTTGGAATAGGAAAGTTCGAAAAGATTTTAAATCTTGTGATTTGAAATTCAAGAAATGATTTAAAATTCTCTGTCTTTGTTTGAATATGAGAAAGATTTAAAATGAATGTATTTAAATTATTGTTGTTTGGATGGTATCTCAAAAAGAATAGAAAGTAATATTTTTTTGTTTTTTTACTAATATAGCCTTTTAATTTGAGTTATTAATATTAAAATATGCTAAGGACAAATAAATAATTTAACTCTAACTTCTATGAAATCCTACAAAATCATTTTAGATTTCAAATCAGTTTCTTTCTTGACATAACAAAAAACAAAACTCATTTCAATCTCTCAAAATCCCGAGGTTCCAAACAAAGCATAAACTCCTGGAATCCATTTCAATTATATTTCAGAAAATAATAATTTAATTAGAAAAAAGACCTAATAATAGAGTTGCAAGTTTCCATCCTCCAGCTTTCTTGGAAACAGTGGGTCTCTCCTTATACTTTGAAACAGGTAATTTTGTGTCTTCATTTTGGCTGTTGTTTTCATTTTCATTTTCATTTTCATTCACAGCTTCTGCTTCTTTCAAGCTAGCTACTTCACCAATCTATAAATATTAATAACACAAACAATTAAATCAACTTATAAATAAATAAATTAAAAAAAAAAAAACCTTCATAAATCCATAAAACTTCAAATTATCTCAAATTAAAATTTCTAACCTTCACCCCAATCTCTCTCCCAGAATCCATTTTAAGCTCTGCAAAAGAAAAACAATGAAATAAAAATAAATCAAATCCGAAATAGTAGATAAAACCGGGCCGAATAGTTTTTAAATCACATTTAAAAGTGTAAAACAGAACATTGAAATTATTTTGAATGATATTAATCAAATCCACTTTTTGGAGTGATTTTCAATATGACAAAAAAGATTATTAATCATTTCCAAATATGTGTGAAGTCGAGTTGAGAGAAAAGGCAAAATCTATGGATCTTGACCTTTTTGCGAAACTTGATTAGGGCAAGGGTGACTTGTTCCGGAATGTTAACGAGAGACGATGACTCCGGCGACGGTGAAGATCCAACACGAAAAAGAGGTAATCCAGATTGAGAAATCAGCCTTCGATTTGTCCAAAAACGAAAAGAACCATCAAAACCTTTTGTCATTTATGGTAAGGGAATGATCGTTTATATCAAACTCAACTCGATGTTCACTGTAATAATAAGAATGAATGATATAATGTCTCTAACAAAGTCTCCTTGGAAGAAATTTCTCTTCAACACTTGTCTTCAACATCTGATTATTTGAATATTGATAAGAAATTAAATGAAATCTCTATGGTGTGAGCTCTAATGGCTGACTTTTTTAAAAGAAAAAATGAAGTAGAGTGACCTTTTTTGTTTTTTGTTTTTTGTTTTTGTTGAGAGAGAAAGAGAGTGATTAGACAAATTTATATGTTGATAAATGGTTGTTAATGAGATCCAAATTAATAGGATTCTGTTGAAATTTCCCCACTTTTTGCATCTTCATAATGACCATTTGACTCTTTTTTTTTTTTTTTTTTTTTTTTGGAAGCTATGGGGATTTTTTACCCCCAAAAAAAAAAAAAGAATTTTTTCACATTGTATTTTAAATTTAATTTAAATAGGTTTCCGAAAAAATAAGTTTGAACATTTAATTTGAAGGTAAAATAGTGAATTAGATTGGGTGATTTTATGTCAATAAGCTTGGAAATAGGAATAGTGGTTTTTCGATCACAAAAATTCTCTCTAACCTGATCGAAGACACATGTCTTAAATAGTGATTTTAGAATAGTATTAACTAAATAATGGGGAATTGCAATGGGTAGCAAAAAATATTAGGATATTTTTTTCAAAAAAAAAAATATTAGGATATTTGCAAATTTAGCTATGATTTTTCAGGTTTGCAAATATAGCAAAATTTTTAAAATTTGATTTCCGATTTTTTTATTATTCCAATTTTACCCTTGTTGGTATATCAATAGGTATATTAGTAGTATATCTGATATACTTTATATTTACTGATATATGAAATATAAAGTATACCAAATTTGATATACTCGAATGAATACAATGATATACCTAATATACTAATGATATATCTAATATATACTTGATTTGATAAACATAATATTTGATATACCAATGATGTACTTGATATGTTACTTTCTTTACTTATATTTGTTATATTTTCTTTTCTATTTATTGAATTATGTTGTATTATTTACATATTTTAAATGAAATGTTTGTCTCTTCTAACATAAATGTTTGTCTTTATGAAAGTTGATACACCTTTGATATACTTTTTTTTTTCACTACTCAAATAATTAATAAATATATAGTTAAATACATCAATGATATGCTTGTTATTAAAAAAAATCAATGATATATACACATTCAACCAAGAGGTTAGAGGTTTAAATCTTCTACCACACATATTGTCCCAAAATAAAGCTAATATATCTAATTCTTTATTAATGTAGTATATCAAAGATATCTAAACTAATGAAAGCTCATGTGTAAAATATATTATATTCACGAAATATACATCTGATATACTATATATTTAGTATATCAGTTGATATATTCACGAAATATACATTTGATATACTATATATTTAGTATATCACTTGATTGATATACCAAATATCTAGTATATTTTTAGGGTTTAATATACCAGATATTTGGTATATCAGTGAACGACGAGCTGAGGTTATTTTAGTCTTTTTACGTTATTGTCTAGGGCGGGCCAAATTTTTTTTGCCATATTTGCAAAACCAATAAATGGAAGACACGCTTGCAATTACCATTTTATTTTTTGCTATCGATGCAAATGCCCCCTAAATAATTATACATATATATTAGGACATGTTTGAGAGTGACTTTTAATGGTCAAAATCACTTTTGATATGTTCAAAATCCCTTCTCTTTCAATAGTATCATGTTTCTCAATGGTGAGTAAGTGATTCTGGTCAATCACTTTAAATTAGAATTCTACCCTCATAGTTTGATAAAATCTCATTAAATAGTCAAGATAGTTCGAAGTCACTAATAGATTGTTGAATACATGGTCGTTAGACACCACTCTTAGGTTATTGAGTACATGGTTGGATAGTAACAAAATTCTAACGAATTTAGTGCCCAATTATTTAATGAGATTTTATCAACTATAGAGACTAAATTCTAACTTTCTCTAAATCATAGGGATCAAATTTGTAATTTAACCAAACTCATTTGTATCTACAAATACTTTGCCCATGTTTAGTTTTTGTGTTACTCTTTAATCTTACTATCTTAAAAAGTGGCTTAGAAAAAGAATCATTTTTAGACAATTTTGTCCAAACTCTTATAAGATAATTCCATATTTACCCCTCTCAATCTCTTCCTCTTCCTACCACCCCTCATTAAGTTTCTTTCTCTTCTCATTCATTTTCCCTTCTCCCACGTGAAATGGATGAAATATGAAAAGCCACTAAGAAATATGAAAAGTTTTGCTTCTTAATTATATGAATTAATTCTAAAATTAAAGTTCTTACATTTAATTAGGTTTTTTTTTAAACATTTAATTAGGTTTAATCTAATGGTGTAATATGAAAAGCATTGGAATTTCAAAAGTTTTGCAACTTCTCTAATTCATACAACTATAAAATGGTTTTCTTTGATTCACTCTATACACCAAATTGAGTCTTATGATCTCTTTTACATATTTACATATTGTACTATGTACTATATGCATACTCTTTTTAGAATAAAAGAATTGTATAAATAGAACCTACGAAGAGGAGCTATTGAAGCAAAGAAGTTCGCCTAATAAGGAAGTTCACACCTTCACATGTCAAAGTTGTCATCCTCTTGCACCTTGAGCCTTGGTGTGCAATTTTATTATCATCTCTCTTCATATGTGAAAAATTAGGAATTATTATGTATTGTGATAGTTTGTTGATTTCATGCACTTTAGTTTGGATTTCGATAATTTTTTTTTTAGAAGGATTTCGATAAAATTTATTATCTTATCATAGTAGATAAACAAAAGAGAAACTATCAAATTCAACCAAAATTAGATGTTGATTATTTGAATAGATTATCGTCAAACCTTCACGAATGACACGCATCTCCAATACTTTAGTTGTCTTTATTTTTGTCTTCCTCAATTCATTATTTTTAAGATTTATAAATTGTGTGATAAAACTATAACATTTCAATATTTTGAGGGTGTTGAGTGATGTTGTTTAGATTGTGGATAATGGTTAGAAGTTTTTATTTTTTTCCCTTTCTTTTCAATTTATATATGTGCTATTTACATCAATAATCAATTAACTCAAGTTATTTCTCAAATAATAATAATAATAATAATAATAGTTAATGACTTAAATTAATTGATCAACCATTCTACAATTGTTACATCATTTTCTCAAGTCATTGAAATGATTTTACTCTTTATTATTTTTTGTAATTGGTTTTATTCTTTAATTTAAAGCTAGAGAACACGTATTCTTTAATATTTTTCATTTTCCATTTTAATATACATTCACATTAATAATCAATTAACTTAGCTGATACTCATTTCTCTACGGTTATTATTCTATTTTTGTCAAGCCACTAAAACAATTTTTTCTTTAATTTAAAACCACAAAAATGTCTTTTTTAAAAAAAAAAAAAAATCAACCATTATTACACTATTTTCACACCGCCACTAAAACATTTTTTTTTCTTTAATTTTAAGATATATCTTATTTACATTAATTAATAATCAATAATTTTAAAATAATTTCTACACTCTCTACTCGCTTATAGGGGCCTAATTTTTTTTTTTTTTTTTAAGTGAATTCATGAAAGTTGTGTTTTTGGAGATGATAAGAAATGCAATTCAACCATAAACATCTTGGTCATTAGAACGAGCTTTATTTCAGTTGAGCTATGCTCATGTTGGCACTTTTCCAAAATAATTAGAGTTTCAAAGAAAGTGTTACTCATAAAATTTTTGTTAAAATAAATACCAAAATATGAAAGGATAGAGAACTTAGGTATTAAAACACACGGGCATGAATGAAGACATACTCATTTATTATAATAACATTTTATTTGACCATTCAATTTTATTATCTTTAACATAGTTGTTTATTGATTGGTTAAATTACAAATTTTGTTCTTTATGGTTTGGAAAAAGTTAGAAGTTGGTCTCTATAGTTTTAAAAAGTTAGAATTTCATTCACATGATTTGATAAAAACTAAAAAATACTTCCTATTGTACATGGTACCATGACAATTAGCAATCCATGTGTTAATAAGGTGGTTTTGAGTAATAGGAAACTCAATCTATTAATGTCTCCTAATAGTAGCAGGAATTGTTTATAAAGTTTTATCAAATGATAATTTCATCTTTAAAAACCATACAAATTGAATTCTAATTTTCTCCAAACCATAAAAATCAAATTTGTAATTTAACCTTATTAATTTAAGATTATTATTGATTTCAACCGTTAACAAATAAATTTAAATTCACACGTGCAACGCACGTTGATATTTTCTAGTAGCAATAAAAAGACATTTACTAGACAACCAATGTTTGCTGAGTTTAGTATCTAATATACGTGAGTATAATTCAAGGTAATTAGCATGTATTGTTGACCAAAAGGTCAAAAGAAATCCATCAGCTCTAAATATTATTGTCGTAAAAAAAAATAAAAATAAAGAACCACATCACTAAAATAAAATCACACGTTATAAAAATTCATCTGCCACCATTTACAAACAATTTGCCCATGTTGAATTTTTGTTACTTTATTTTTTGTTACTCTTTCTATTTTTTTTTTTTTTAATTTTTTGCTACTCTTTAATTGCAATAAAAAGACGTTTGATAATTAAAATATCTAATCTACTTGCTTTGTTGTACGTTTACCTCCAGTGCAATATTTAAAAATTATTTAAAAAAAAAAAGAAATAAACAAAATTGTATGTACTAAAGTCCCAAAATTATTATTTTGTTTTTTTTTTTTAATTCAAATTATTATTATTTTGTTGAGGGAATACATTTGCATATAAATATATATATACACACTGGGGTTTTTCTGAAAACACACACACACACACAAACCTATTAATTTTATCAACCGATTTTTTTTTAAAAATAACTCCATTAGTTAGTGTAAATAATATACTAAATTAAGAGGAAACGCAGGTGCACTGTTAAGATTAAAAAAATTAGTTTTTTTTTTTTTTTTTTAACTTAAAAAAAAAATAGTTTTAACTATGAACTTGGTTGCTTTCCATATAATAATAAAATAAATAAATAAAAATAAATAAATAAACTTTTTTAATGATTTTGATTTTGGTGTGGGAGTTATGTCCACCTTCGTATCATTAAAATAAAGAACAAAACTTGATTGTAGAGACCCCATTAAAATATTGACAACTAAGAAAAATGAAGGAAAAAAATGAGAAAACTTTTTTCTCTCCTAGTTGTCAAGATTTCAACGGTGGTATATAGAGATATCTATGTACTGGTAGCAGCCAAAATTGCCCGCTGCCACCATTTACAAATAATTCATTCAAATTTTTGTACTCTAAACATATAGTTAATCAGCCAACCTGAGTATAGCTCAAATGACATACAACTTGTACCAATGGTCTAGAGGTACGTGGTTCGAATTCTACACCTCCCACATGTAAAAATATATATATATATATCCTTGAAGACTACAAATTGCATAGATTGATGGATAAGGCAAATATCCTTGTCTTCTAGAAACTTGAATATAGATCTTCTATCCCATATTTGTTGAACTAGCCCAAAATTATAATTTAACCAGAACCCAAATCTGTGAGAGAGAAAGAGAAAGAGAAAGAGAGAGAGAGTTCAGTTTGCAAACAAAAACATTTACAGTTGGCTGATTTCTTGTAGTTATAGCCAGTTAAACAGCACACAACTCAATTGGTTTTTGAGTAGTAAAATTACATACTAAATTAAGAGAGATCGATTTGGGTAGAAATCCAAGACACAAAAGGAAAACGTGTTATCCATCCCAACTTCATTTGCTTTTACAAACTAGTGTTGTCTTGTAATGATTTCTAGTTTAATTTGTTTCAAAAGTAACCAAATACTGTTTTAGTTTGTGAAAACTCTCCACCTTCCAAAGTCCTACAATTAACACCCATCAATTTGAACCTTGTTTCAACAGAACAAAAAATTCTCTCACCATTGCCAACTAGTTTTTCCTCTTCCCTGCAACTGCAACTTAACTTCAACAATGGCTTCTTCTTCCTCTTCTTTAATCCCAATTCCCCTCCTCCCCATTTCCCCATCTCATCCACACCATGGAAGACGAAGCTTCCACCAGCTTCCTTTCCCTCAACAAGACCCCTCTCCTCACAGACGAAGTTACAGATTCTAATTTTTCAGATTACGCCATACCTGCTGCCAAGCGGCCGAGATTGGACCACGATCTTAACGATGTCGCCGCAGTTGGGAAATTCAAAGGCGTTGTGCCGCAACAGAACGGCCGTTGGGGAGCGCAGATCTACGCGAACCACCAGAGGATCTGGCTAGGCACCTTCAAGTCGGAGAAAGACGCCGCCATGGCTTACGACAGCGCCGCTATCAAGCTTCGAACCAGAGATTCTCACCGGAATTTCCCCTGGACTCGCCGGTCAATCGAGGAGCCGAATTTTCAAATCAAATTCTCCACAGACGCTGTTTTGAGCATGATTAAAGATGGATCGTATTCCTCGAAATTTTCCGCCTATTTACGAACGAAATCTCAAATTTGCGACTCGAACTCACAGAATCCCCAAAATTTCGACAATGCCGATGGCGATGGCCATTTCTCTTGCAGCCATCTTTTCCAAAAGGAATTAACACCGAGTGACGTCGGCAAGCTCAATCGACTCGTAATCCCTAAAAAATACGCAGTCAAACACTTTCCATACATCAGCGACAGCGCAGAGGAGAACGGCGACGACATCGAAATTGTCTTCTACGATACGTCGATGAAGACATGGAAGTTCCGATACTGTTACTGGAGAAGCAGCCAGAGCTTCGTCTTCACCAGAGGCTGGAATCGATTCGTGAAGGAGAAGAAACTGAAGGCGAACGACATCATCACGTTTTACACATACGAGAGCTGCGGAAGAGACGAAAATGGCGGAACATTGAACTTCATCGACGTGATCTACAAGAAAACGGAAGATGATAAGAGCGAGAGTAGTTGCTTAGCGGCGGAGAAAGAGAGTATGAAGAATGAGAAGTTGCAGAGGGAATTAGGGCTTGATCGGGAGAAAGATTGTGAGAAGATGAAGAAGAAGGAGATTTTGAACAGTGAATTGAAGAACCCTAATAGTGAAAATGTTGGGGAAAAGCGAGTAAGGCTCTTTGGAGTACATATTGATTGAATGAAATTAGGGTTCATAATTAGGGTTTTAAAGATATAGATCATGGGATGGACATTCAATTTTCCTTTTGGTGCCTTTGTTATGGATGTTTTGAACTAAAATGTGACATTTGAAGTAAAGAAGAAAGTGGGGATAACGTTTTCCAGATGGGGTCTGGAGAGAGGTATATACGTTGTCTTAACAAGTGGTATCAGTGACCTGCCCTCTATTTAGTCGGATTGGAAATTCATTGAATCTGAAACAAAAGATTGGTGTACTTGAGAGATGCTTTAAATGGAATTGTGGATGAATTCTCGGATGTTATACAAAAGTAATGAGCCTTGATTATCTCAACAATGGAATACAGATAATGCTATGTAAAATTGGCAACATGTTTTGGATTTTCGTTGTCTGGGGAGAGGATTGTTAGGGATGTGTTAAAACATTGTGGACATCAATTATCCCATTATGTGATTTGTGGTTAAATTTATCGAGACAAATAATGTGCTTTTGAGGAAATAAGACTACTTGGATGAAAGCAAACTCTCCATGTGCTTACTCGATAAATTGATGGTTACTAGAGGAGAGACTTGGTAGTCCTTTGATCGAGAAGAGAATTGTTATAAATTCAATTTTAAGTGTACGAAATTTATATATGAATATCACTTCCAGTTTGGCGTCAAGTCTTTACTCATCTCTCTCGAACTATTATTAATGGATGAAATACAAGGTAATATATTGATATTAACAAATTATCAAATGTGAACGTTTACAAGAGTCTATCCAATCAATTATGAAAGAATGTCAATCTCAATATATCTAAATTGATTAAGACATATATTATCGATAACGAGCTCAAAGGTTCGAATCTCTCCACTTCACATGTTGTTGAACTCAAAAAAATATAAAATGAAAAAAAAAATGAAAGAATCACGAACTCCATCCTTATTTAAGATCTCTATTTTGTTGGTACTTTATATCAAAGCACAAAAAACACTTTATTTCATAAAAAAATATTTCCTCATTCTTTAGTATTTTTCCCTCAATTAGCCTTAATTAAATCACAATTGACTTTTTTTTTTTAAATTTCTACGATGATATGATCTCGATTATTATGAGTCTTGCATAATTTGATTTTGTTTCAGTCCAAAAGACGTCTCACTGAAGATGTTATCCTTACCTTGTATTTCATCCATTAATAATAGTTCTAGAGAGAACTCAAATATATAGTATTGACAAGTTTAAGTGATTTTCTTGATGTCATAGAATTTAATGTGTTGGTTTCGATACTTTGAATTTTAATATGAAGTTATAATTTTTTACTAATGTAATCATGTCTCAATTTTGACTATGTAATTTAATTTATTAGTTTTAATTGACTCTATCATCAAGGAATCAATTTAAGTGTACGAAAATATGGATTCATGTAATGTTGATCTAGTTTTTTTTTTTTTTTTTTTTTTTTTTTTTTTTTTTTTTTTTTTGAGATAGTAATGTTGATGTAGTTGATAATATTTTAATATTCATTTATATGAATGTCATTGCAATTAATAATTTTAATTAGAAGGTAAAGTTAAAACCTTTTAAAATACTAGTTTTTTAACACGTGCATTATTTTCAATTATTTTATAATGGACATATGTTATTTTCCAATTATTTTATAATGTTGATAGTATTTTCTTTTCATTTTATCATTCACACACACATATATAAACTTACAATAAAATAAATGAATTATAAATTAATATATAATTTTTCAATCAACAATTTTTTAGAACATAGAAGAGAAAATAAATTTTGTGTAAAAAATAGAGGAAATAGTTATTTAAATAGTTGTAGGAGTTCAAAATTATTCAAATTTGCAAACTTAGGCCCCGGTTTGATAACCATTTCGTTTTTTGTTTTTGGTTTTTGAAAATTAAACTTGTTTTGTCCCAAATTTCTTACAATGGCTTCTCAATGACACATTTGAATTCCCAGCCAAATTCTAAAAACAAAAACAAGTTTTTGGAAACTACTTTTTTAGTTTTCAAAACTTAGTGGGTTTTTGAAAACAAGGGAAGAGAGTAGAGAACAAAACGAAGAAACTTATTAATGGAAGTAGTGTTTATAGGCTTAATTTTCAAAAACCAAAAACCAAAAACAAAATGGTTATCAAATAGGGTCTTAGCTTTTAAATTTCTATTATATGGTTAATGATAAATTCATAAGTTTTATAATTCATTTTTAAGAATAAATTGACAAAACTTGTAATAACCTAAATCAATTTTTATGTATTTAATGAGATATATAATATATATTAAAAATTTTGTATTAATTGTTAGTTTTTCAGATCATACTAAATAGAAATCTTATGACCACAATTGACATTATAATTATATCATTTTCAAGCTTCCCTATATGCATATCTTCAAGTCTTCTCTTCAATTAAACAATATTAGCATTGCAACACAAAAGTAAAGTTAAAGAAAAATGTTATATATTAAGCAATTTAATAAAAATTATAAGGCAAGGCAAGCCAATGAATAAAAGAAAAAAAAAACAAAACAAAACCTAAGTAGAAGAGAATGCTCAAATAATGTTTGTAAAAAAAAAATAAAAAATTGAAGATGGTTCTTTATATAGTCGTAGGAGATAAAAGTTACAGCCAACAAGAGCTCAACTAGCATAAAGTTGTATTGATAACTACGAGGTATGTAGTTCAAATCCCCTCACCCCATATTAAAAAAAAAAAAAAAAAATTACAAAGCTTTGAAGTCTCATCATTAAATATATTTAAAGACACAATCATGAATTTTAGAAATTAATGTACAAAAAGAAAGAGATAGAACTTTTCATATTTTAACATTTTTCTCTTAAATATAGGTTAGGTATGAAGGTGAGAATGTGAAAAAAAAATTAAATAGTTAATGTTAATATTAAATTTTTGTATTAAATAATACTAATATATAATAAATATATATTTTCAAAAAAAAAATTAATAATAAATATATGATAAATAAATTAAAAAGGTGGTGAATAGATTTGTTTTAAGTATCCCTTAATCAATTTAATAAGGAAAATTTAGACATTATCTTAAAAACAAAAGATAATATTGTCCATTTTTTTTTAGATTAGTGACATATTTTGTAAATAATCCAAAAATGATTAGCCAGTTGTCAAGATAATAAGATAAGAAGTAAGAAGGAAGATAGGATGAGTATTCAATTAAGTTGCTGACTTTTTGTTTTTTTTTTTTTTTTTTTTTTTTTTTTTTTTTTTTTTTTTGAAACTATTAAGTTGCTGACTTTTTGTTTTTTTGTTTTTTTGTTTTTTTTTTGAAACTATTAAGTTGCTGACTTTTGATTTCATATATATTATAAATTTAATATTAGTTAAGGAAAAAATGTTTTAACTTATTGGAGAATGAAATGATAAAATTCTTTCTCTTTCAACTCTTTAGATTTCATTTAAGTTGTTAGACATCAAAGGAAAATTTTGCACTTAAAGTGATAATTAGTAGCTTTGACTAAGCTAGTTGATTTTCACCAATTCAAAAATATTAGAAAGATGTTCCTATTTGTTAAAAATATTTACCTATATATATAAAATCAAAGCGGATTCTATATTTGGAATTAAATATAATATAAACTACAACAATATATTATAATTTATGCTATATTTGGAAAAGAAAAGGAAACAATTTAAATATTTTTTAAAATACATTAAATTTATAATGTAGTAAAATTTCTATATTTATGAAATTAAATACGCCAATATAATGCAATACGTAAGCACATTTTTCTAAATTTATCAATTTTGATTATAGTAGTTAAGGCATTTAATCTTAAAGTTGTAAGTTGGAACTTTCATCTATATATACATACATAAATACATACATACATATACATATACATACAATGTTGAAAAGTGAAGTGCAAAATTTTCCTTTGTTGTCTTTTCTCTAACTTTTAAATTCAAAATTACATAACGTTTTAAAAAATTAATCGTAAAATTTTCGTTCCTTATCCCTAATTTTTAAATATAAAATTGAAAGTTCAAATATTTATTAAACACATGTTCAATAATGGTTAGACGCCAAATCAAAAGTTTGAAGACTTATTAAATCATCAAGATCGAACTTATAATTTAAAAAAAAAAAAAAAAAGTAACATCAAATTAGAGAAATTTAACTAGATAACATAAATTTAATTTTTTGAATTCAACAATGGTAAGATTACGGATCAAACCAATAATCTTTGAAATAGTAATTGATGAATTGGTATAAATCTCAAATATGAAACCTTAGAACTTTGGTGAACTTCGCAAAATGTTACTCATGGTAATCTAACCGTAACATGCATAAACGAGTTGTGATGGATGAATAAATCATATTGGCTTGATATCTAGTGCTAGAATTCAACCGCCTTTTTAAATTCGTCAACAACCGTATTAAAATTGGCGTGGGAAGCAATATAACTTTAGGGTCAAGTGAATGTTCTTTCTGATGTCATATTTCATGTTAAATTTAATGGTCCATATACATTTACCTTAAAGAAATATTTGAAGCTACATGTGATAGGTAAGATGTTCAACTTCGAAATAATTTTGAAGGTAAGATTACTAACTTAAAAATTAATGATGATGAATAAGGACTTTGCAATGATTTCAACTCTCAATGTATATAAGGTTATTAACTTAAAATTTTTATTTTAAGATTCAAATACAATCCACTTTTTTTTTTATGAGAAAGAAAATTTCATTTAAAAACGAGCAATAGCTCCCGACGAGTTAACACCTGTGGGACAGGAACCCCCACTTGTGTGATTTACACAGCCAACCTCTATCTCATTTGAAGAGATAATCTATGAAGGAAATAAATTTGACCAACATTGAGATTGATACAATCCACTTTTTAATGATAAACATCACATTCTTTTGTATATTAATTTAGTACTTTTACTTATATCAATTTAACCACTCACATTAACGTTAAACTAATTAACTCTAAAAAAAATTTGATTTCGGAGAGGTCCTCCGACTTTCCAACAATGCAATTTATCACCTCCAGCACGTCGGACTCTATGATGAAGAAGAAACCTTCTAGAAAGAAAGAAAGAAAGAAGAAGAAGAAAAAAAAAACCTTCTGAAAAATTTCTTGGTCGATTTCACAACCAAGAAATCTTGGTCGTCCGACCAAGAAATTCCGGTCGGGATTCATACTTTTTTTTCTAGATTTTCGTAAAAATATCTTATACAAACGCCTTGTTATCTAAAACATGTAAAATCATCTTCAATTGTACTTCAAAAAAAACGTTGACAATATGAAAATTTTGAAGTGGGTCTATCCGTGTGCTCAATTTCACATGTTTGATTTTATTCTTTTTAGAATACTTTGTGGGTCAAATGGTGTGTTGATATTTGAAATTAGTTGGTTGAGTTGGTTGGTTGAGAAATTTAATTACTTATCATTAATGGAAATTGAAGAGCGATGACTTCTTACATTGTGGGTCCCACTAAAAAGTAGTTAACTTTATATAAAATGGTTTAAAAAAACAAGTTTTTAGAAACTAGATTAATTTTGACAATTTCCCCATTATTTTACTAAGCCATGGCCGATGGGAAATCTACGACAGATGGCTAAGAAGAAAAAGAAATGGGCAGCTCGGGTGTCTGAGTGTCTCATAAATTAGGGTGTAAAATTTTGTTTTATGTAAAAAAAACAAGTTTTTAGAAACTAGATTAATTTTGACAATTTTCCCATTATTTTACTAAGCCATGGCCGATGGGAAATCTACGACAGATGGCTAAGAAGAAAAAGAAATGGGCAGCTCCGGTATCTGAGTGTCTCATAAATTAGGGTGTAAAATTTTGTTTTATGTTTACAAATTTGAATATATTCATCATAATACTTTTTCTAGTGTAACTCACCCTTTTATTTTATTATTATTATTTTTATTTTTTTTGAAATAATAACTCACCCTTTTAAAACTTTCAAATAAACAATCCCTAATTTGAACCTATGATAAGAAAATAAAGGCTAAATTATAAAAAATAACCTGAGAATTTATTTCAAATAAACAATCATAAACGGAGCAAAGTTTGGACCAAGTTTGTCCAAATCGTAGGAAAAACTCCCATTGGGACGAACTTTGGGTTTCGAGCTCTAAAAAACCAAAGCTTAGCAAAGTTTGGACTATGTGTCGTCCAAACCACCTAATGAACTCTCATTGGGCCGAACTTTGAGTTTCTAACTCTCCAAAACTCAAACGGAGCAAAGTTTGGACCAAGTTCGTCCAAACCACCTAAGGTTCCTTTGGCTTCGAAGATGGGTCAAACAGTGTTTCAGCACTGTTTCCGTGAAGGAAATCGAGTTGCCCATCGTCTTGCTCGTGAAGCTGTCGTCGGATCTTTCGAGGGTGGTGAGTTTGAGGCTGAGAGCAAGTTTGTTGTGAGGGGTGATGGTTCAGTTTTTTGGTGGGAATGCTTTCCCACGTGTGTATTACCTCTTTATTACAAGAAGAGGTTGTTGGTCCGGTTCTTGGTTAATTAATGAAGTTTATTTAAAAAATAATAATAATAATTAACTCTAAACTCTTTATTTTACCCGTGATGGAAAGATATCTCTATTAATTGAAGTTGAAATTTTGTATTTAAATAAACTAGACTTCACAACTTTGCACCTCAAACACATACTTCAAAACTCCAAACTCAATAACTCAAATTTCACAAGTCAACTTCTCAAACAACATCATATTTTTTTCTTCTTCAAAAAAAAAAAACTTCTCAAACAACAGACCTTCTAACTTCAAATTATATGAGGGAAATCCTTAGAAATTGCCAAAATTATAATGTAGTTTTGTAAAATGGTCAAACCGGATTTTTTAATGAAAAATGGTTAACCGTTATTTTTAACATATTTTCGTGCAATTCAATCTTCCATTTTTACCCTTTTTGTGTAGCCGATGAATTTAAAAAAAAAAAAAAAAATCGGTAACCTTCAATCCCATGAATCAATGAACGTTACATAATCAATCCTCTCTCTCCCCGCCCAATCCATACTGTATTTTTTAAAAATGGCCAAACAGATTTTTTCAATAAAAAATGTTAAATCGTTTTTTTAACTTATTTTGTCACAAACTATTCTTCCAATTATACCCCTCTCATCCCTGATTTCATGGTAGAATTAAAACTTTTTTTTAATAAAAATAATCATTCAATTCCTTGATTTACAAAATCTAGTTGGTTTGTTATATCTTCCTATGTTTTTCAAATTTCAATTTCAAATTATGAATTTATCTTTTAAATCCCTAAAGATAAGCATGTATTAAGTTTTTCCATTTTTAATCCTCAAATCAAGCATATTTATTATCCAAATTGGCATCTTTATTTTTCAACTTAACCCAAAAATCACCATTCTAACAACCCATAGTTAAAAGGGATATCAATCTTGAATGTTGTATTTATTTATCCCATTATTTTCCTCCTCGTATCCTCTTTTCCAACATAAAGTATTTTTCATTTTTTTTTCCAAAAATTTCGTTTGTAATTGTTAGAAAAAGATGATAATGGGAAAGAGTGCAAAAACTCAATAAAATGGAAAGAATCTCAAAGGCTTCAGAAAATTTTTGAAAAACAAAGTGAATACTAAATCCTATCCATTTTTGCAGATGAATTGATGTTTACACTGCATGATTTGTTTACTACACTGTATTTGCATGATTTGTTTGTTGCATACATTGTATTTGCATCATTTTTCTTTTTGTAAACTTTATTTATTTTTTTTAGCGCTACAACAACATTTGTTTCAAATTTCACTTATTTGATTAATTTTAAATTTGAATACCTGTTGAGTTTATGTTGTTAAGATATATTATAGTATTCATATTTTTATCTCGGTAGTTTAGATTTAACTATTAATAGATATTGTTTGACTAGCTCATTTATTTTGAATTTTGTTGATTTAATTTGGGTTAAAGTTTAACATGGTACAATTAAGTGTCTTTAAAAATTGTAACTATTTAATTTTTACCATATAAAATCTTGTTAAGATATAACATGACTTCTATCGAAACTAATTTTTTTTTTTAAAAAAAAAGCAAGTAGAAACAAAATGTGTTGCCTGTCTAGCTCAGCGGTAATTGACAGGTATCCTCGACCATGAGGTCAAAATTGATTTTTCCCTCTTTTTTATAATACATGGATGAAAGATTCGAACTTCTAAAGTCTCGGTGGACTATATATATATACTTAGATGAGCTAAGCGTATATAATGTCTCAACCAATTCTAACTATATTTTCGTCATCAACATTATATTCTAAACAAATCTATAATCTATATCTATAATCTATGAGCTATAATATATATATAAATTGCGTTTAAGGGGAGAAACTTTTGATTTTCTTTTTAACTTCTTTTTAATCCTCAAATTCCCCGTTCTTCCTACTTAATTATTTAATATTTAATTAGTTAAAGATCCACAAACGTATTTATTAAAAAAATCATTTTTTAACTTTGAAAAATTGAAGATAAGATAAAATATATTTTCTCAAATTTTATATTTATTTCTCTAAAGATTTTTTATTTTTAAGATTCATCTTACCTTATTCTTGATTTTTAGGTTTTTTTTTTTTTTAAAAAAAAAAAAAAAAAAACTCTTTTTTCATTTATTTAAGATGAAGTATATTTTCTCAAAATTTATATTTAATTCTTTAAAAGTCTTTGGTTTTTAAGATCCTTTATTCCAAACTTTTACCCCTCGTTTGGAACCTTGGATTTGGGAGGATTTGAAATCATAACAGATTTAAAATCTTTTCACGTGTTTGGATGAGCAAAAAAGATTTTGAAATTAGTTGTGATTTCAAATCGTGTTTTCTTTAAAAAAAAAATCCACTCCAAAATGGTCGGATTTCGCAAGATTTCAAACTTAAAAAATTATTTTTCCAATTTTATCCATAATCTTTCCAATTTTGTTTTGAACTATATGTATACTTTTTTTTCTTTCTTTTGAATGTTTTCATACACTAGTTAGTAGAGAAGAAGGGTGTGTTTGGTTTAACTTTTCAAGTGTTTAATTTTGAAAATAAATCATTTTGAAAAAATTTATAGTGTTTGACCCCTAAAAATGACTTATTAGAAAATGAGATTGCCATTTTGAGAGAAACACTTGAAACCAACTTTTTTTTAAATAGTATTTAGTATACGTATAAAAACACTAATTTGGAAATGCAACCAAACATGTGAGTGTTTAAATTCTAAACATTTTTTATACAAAATGTTTTTTAAAAAATGCATTCTTGAAAAACACTTAAATTAGAATGTATTCCAAACGGACCCGCAAAAAAAAGTTTCCTCCAAAATCATAATAGTAAAATGTATACTTTTTTTTTCATTTCTCGTGAGCATTCGAACATGGGATTTTAATTTTAGTGACTTCGGATTATTTTGGTTCCAAACACAAATAGAAATTTCAAATCATTTCCTGCAAAATTCATTCGTCAAACGAAACATTAGGTTTTCGTTTAAAAAAAAAAATCCTTTTTTTTAATTGTAGGTTTTTTAATTATTATTTGTCATTTTTATTATAATTTGAGTTAAACATTATTTATTTAATTTTTAATTATAATTGATTTTTCGGTTTTGAAAATTGGAATATTTTTTTATTTAATTATTAATTCTAATTCATTTTTTATATTGAAATTTTGAATCTTTTTTATTTAATTATTATTTTTCATATTAATTTGAGTTGAACATTTATTTAATTATTTATTCTAATTGATTTTTTATTTTGAAATTTATTTAATTATTTATTCTAATTGGGTTTTTTTTTTTTTGTTATTGATAAATAGAATTTTTAAAATTAAATTTTGTGAAATCTAAATTTAGTTCATTTTTTTTATTTTTCAAGAATAAAAAGAATATTGAGTTTAATTTTTTGTTAAATCAGATCAAGTTTTGAAATTAAATTTTAAAAACTAAAGTTCAAATTAATTGTTTTAAATTTTCAAAATTTCTAATTTAGAAATATTATCATAGCCACTCAGATTCACTTGAACCCTATAAATAGTGGTCTAAACCGCATATCTAAAATTATAAATGAAAAGCAGTTGGCAACAATACAAAGATCCTAAGACAAATTGAGGGATGAGAGTGAAGACAAATTGAGGGATGATGAGAGTGGAGCAGGTAGAATATCTGGTTCCTCCTACTCCATCTTCAGTGAATATAGAATATCTGGTTCCTACTCCATCTTCAACAATGTGAGTGAATATAGAATATCCTCTAAATATTTCTTTTTTTTTAAGTTTTTCCCTATTTATTTTTTAAGTAAGGTATATTTTTTTGGAGATTTGGTTAGTTTCCTTTAGCATCGAGATTTTTCTCCACCCCTATTTTTTAAATTTAATTTTGTGAAATCTAATATTAGATTTTTTTAAAAAAAAATCTTCAAATACTTGAGTTTAATTTTCGGTTAAATCAAATCAAGTTTTGAAATTATTTTTGAAAAATTGCAGCAAACATCAAACAAGTAGGAGGGGAAGAAGACAAGGATTCCTACTCCATTGAGTAAATATAAAAATATTCTGTAAATATTTATTTTTCATTTAGTATATTATATCCATTTGTTTCTTTAATATAGAAGAGTACACAAGGTGTGTGAGTTTTTTTTTTTTTTTTTTTTTGAAAATCCGGTTGTGTGAGTTCATTAGTATTGAATTTACAATTTTTTTTCAATAATTATAAATTCATGTGTAGTATTTATTCAAAATTTTCTAATTAATTTATACTTAGGTATTATAACACGTGTGCAAGGCACGTAGTTCAAACTAGTTTTCCATAAAAGTGAGGAGAAAGTGACAGTTTTAGGCTCTCAAATGACTTCTTCTCCAATGGCCAAAGAAAAATTTTCTGAAAGTAGCTGAGCTACCAACAATGGCTTCTCTAGTTTCTTCACATATTTTCACCTACAGCCCTCATTTTCTCATACCCAACTGTAACCCAACTCTTCGATCAATTTTCTCTCTCTCTCATTCATAAATTCATAATCTGTCGTCTTCTTCAACAACCCTTTTCGGCATTCTCGAAGCTTTTTCTTCATCGCTTTCATCGACACTCTTTCACCCATTTGCTTCCCTTAATCACTCTTCAAAACCCAATCAATCGATTCTTCTACTCTTCTCGTTTCGTCGAAGGGCCGATTGATTTTGTTGCAGTCTCCATTCACGCGCTCTCTCGGTCGCGAGAAATGTAAGAAATGAATGTAATGCTGTTTCTCTCCATTTGTTTCGAGTTGGGTTTGAGATCTTTCGGGAAATTTGTGAATATCGTAATCTCATTGAATCATGCATGTTCTTCAATGTCTTCAGAATCTGCAATCCTTTGTCCTGATGAGTTTCTCGTACATTGTTCTGCTTTAGTGCTTATGAGTCGCTTTTGTTCTTTAAATGTATGTAAATATGTCCGTATGATGATAGTGACTGGTTCTTACGCTTACTTTTTCGGCTTAATTGGCTAAGTTCTGTGCATTGTTTTGTTCTCTATGTTTTGTAATGGAGAATTCAACTCTTATTTTGATCTGCAGAGTTATGGATTTTGTTTGAAATTTCAATTTTATAGATAGCCATCTTCTTTAAGATGTCGACAACAGCAGCCTCTAATCTTCAGATGGCCACACTGAGAAACTGCAAGTTCTCTTCTCCAAGAGGTTTCAAGGATGTTGTTACACCAGCTCTTAGTGGCAATTCAAAAGTAATACCATGGACTAAACTTAGAAGTGTCTACAATATATCCTCTTTGAAACACTCTCAGCTGAATTCCACCACTTTATCTTCTACTAAATTTGGGAAGATTGCAACTAAAGCTATGTCTGGATCAACTGAAAACACACCCGTCTCTGGATTACCGGTTGATTTAAAAGGTTAGCTCTTCAGTTTTCTAGTTGCTTCTTTTATTGGCTTAAATTTTGTTCTATCAATATGCATGTGTTTCTTAGTTTGGCTGTTAGGTTACAAATTTATTGTGCATATTGATGGTTTTTTCTTCAGCATCTTTATTTTTACCCTGTTAGTTTAAGTTTCTCTTATTTTGAACAAAAGATTTGTTGGCAGATTGTAGACAGGCTGGGATACTCTCTGTTTTCTGTATTCTTACTTGAATACTTTTTAATAAGTCATTATTCATGCACTACTTGATCGCATACATCAATGCAACCTTTAGTAATTGTCTTGTTTAGATTGTTAAAATACCACGAGTTTAATTATTGAAGTTATTTCTTAGAATTCTCATTATACGCGAGCTTGAACTTTGGCTTTGACTGAAGAGACCTAAGACCTGAATAGTTGCTTTTGAAACTAAGAGATAAAAATATAGGAATTTGGGTTCAACCATCTCCTTCCATGCTGGTTAGCTTAATTCTCTAAATCAGTTCAGCAAATTTAGCTACAATTGGGATTTCTGTTTAGGTAAGCGGGCATTTATTGCTGGTGTAGCTGATGACAATGGTTATGGTTGGGCAATAGCAAAATCTCTTGCTGCTGCTGGGGCTGAAATTATTGTCGGTACGTGGGTGCCTGTAAGTATAATCTCATTGGAACTTTTATTTTTATGTTTGAAATATTTTATCAAGCCTTGTAAAGTTGGTCATTAAGAGTTTAGAGTCATCTTATCTAGGCTTTAAACATCTTTGAATCCAGCTTGCGACGTGGAAAGTTCGATGAATCTCGATTGTAAGGCATCTGACTATGTTAAATTCTTTTTAACTGTATAAAACTTGATAGTATTTTCTGCTACTGAGAATTTGATGTTTCAGATTGCCAGATGGATCTTTAATGGAGATCACTAAAATATATCCCCTGGATGCAGTTTTTGACAATCATGAGGATGTTCCTGAAGATGTAAGCCAAAGATTACCTGTTGTTTTTTTAACCATACCAAAAGATCATTAACATGTGTTGATTACATTTCATGCAGATAAAAACAAATAAGCGGTATGCAGGTTCCACTAATTGGACAGTTCAGGTAAGCATCACTCTTTCTACTTAATGTTCACTTTGTTCAATTGCGTTGATACAGTTTCGAAAGTTCTTTTAGTGTACTCTAGCCAATCAGCTTAAGATGAAATACAACCTAACTTATAAGCTTAAGCTTTTGGGTCTGTATTTCTTCTTTCATAATATCAGTGTGACAGTGAGATTTTAAACGGATGTCAGGAAGTAGCAGAATCAGTGAAGAAGGATTTTGGAACCATTGACATCCTTGTGCATTCGCTAGCAAATGGGCCAGAGGTATGCACTTTCTATAATTCATTTAAATATACCATTTTGCATCTTCATAATAAAGATTCACATTGTTAACAGGTAAGTAAACCTCTGTTAGAGACATCCAGGAAAGGTTACCTAGCGGCTTTATCTGCATCAAGTTACTCCTACATTTCTCTTCTTAAGCATTTCATTCCAATAATGACTCCAGGCATGTTCAACGATCAATTCACCTATGCCAATTCTTCATTGCTTGTCTTTATTTCCTTCTATGAACTATGGAAGCTTTTGGCTAGAAAGGCATGTCTTGAGTATAGATTTTGATTTTCAATCTTGTAGGTGGTTCTTCAATCTCTCTTACGTACATTGCTTCTGAAAGGATCATTCCTGGGTATGTGTTTTATGCATTGTTTCTTTAAGTCATCCTTCTCATGTGGTGATAACTTGAATTGTAATTTGTAAATGCTCAGATATGGAGGTGGTATGAGTTCAGCAAAAGCTGCACTGGAGAGTGACACACGAGTGAGATCCAGTACCTTTCTCCGTTGCTTTCTTTCCTTTACTTTTTATTTTTCCTTGTCTTGATTTCTTTATCAAATCAGGTGCTTGCTTTTGAAGCGGGTAGAAAAAATAAGATCAGAGTGAACACCATATCTGCTGGTAATTGAGCCTTATCTTTTCTTTCTCATTGAATTCAACACTGAAAGGCCCCAGCTGAGACTGTTTCTTACCGGCTTACAGCTTCAACGAGTCAACTTGGCAAACTGCAGTTTAGGATCTAGTCTCTTTTGAGTTGCTACAATTATCATTTTCTTTGGCAATCCTCAGGTCCACTTAGAAGCCGTGCAGCAAAAGCAATCGGATTCATCGATATGATGATAGACTATTCACTAGCAAATGCACCTCTGCAGAAAGAATTATCTGCAGGTAATTTCTTCTTTTCTTTCCTTTTCTCTGCATCATTCTGTTCTAATGTTGTTTTTTAAACCAAAGCTTGATCTCAAAAACTGATTCAACAGAGGAGGTGGGGAATGCAGCTGCCTTCTTGGCATCTCCTTTAGCTTCTGCCATAACTGGTTCTGTTATCTATGTTGACAATGGTTTGAATGCTATGGGAGTGGGAATCGATAGCCCGATATTTGAAGGACTTTGATCTTCTAACTCCGACTGATGACCACCAGAGATACCATTGCTAGCTGATGAAATGAAAACGTGAGACGAAATTGCAGACACTTCCAGTTTGGCGCCAAGTCTTTGCTCATCTCTTCTATTTCTTGCTCCATAACTTGCATGAACTTCATTTCATTAACCTCATACTAATTACAGCAAGAGATTTCTTTTTTCTTTTTTGAGGATTTGATGAGTCTCTGTATAATTTTCCAAACCACATCATCATCCAGTTAATTGAGTGACAGTCAATTTAAGATATACTCAAAAAGATGTTGGTATGTTGGTTCAAACTTCAAAATGATATTGAATGGGGCAAACTTGCGTATAATTAGAAGCCAATATAAATTGGTTCTTGCAGAGTTACAAAACAAAATACCCCTGAAACTAATTTCTGGCTGCCAATCCTTGGTTGCACGTACTTGGGCACTCTACTTTTACATGGTAGTCTCAGGGGGAACAAAAAATAACCTTTACAAAATAATTGGAGCTTGATCTAAGCTACCCAAAAAGGCAAATCTCACAGCTACTCCACAAACATCATTACAACTAACGAAACTCTGTTAGCTAACTTAAATCAGCCAATCATTTTCTCTTAGAACCTAATTACTTATTTACAAAGCAGCCGTTAAATGTACAACCAACAGAACAAATAGAGGAAAGAGGCATTCACATTCGGTTGATTTCCAAGCTCTAATTTACTAAACCTTGACTAAGCTTTCTCTTGCACCTCAAAATTGCAGTTGGTCCTGAATCAGTGCCATTATCGGGAGAATCCTCAACAACAGATTGCATAACTAAACCTCGATTTCTTGACAGCTTTCGAATTGGTGTGGTAGGCAATGCTGCTGCTTCGGAATCATTCCCTGATGCTTCTGCTGGGGGCATTGGTGCTGAATTCAGAAAATTCCTGTGAGGCATCAGCTCCTCTCCAACTGGTACCATATCCATCATCAGCTGCAAATAAATATCACAAGTATGTGTTTCTCAATTGAAGCCAAAGATCTAAATAGTACACAGCATGAGATATATTGTGAGCCTCTATCCAAAATTGCACACACTCTAATCAAGAGGGCAGAATATTTTTCTTAATATTTGAACTCTGTTACAAGACACTATAAAATGCATAGTGTCATAACAATGAAAGCTTCTATGTACCTTCCAATCCTTGAAATCGAATCTGAATACAAAATGACTGTAATTAACTTCATGTGACATAATAGCACTATGAGCAGGGGCATTCTTCGGTGCTGAAAATGTTGACAGGGAATGTAAGTATAATGCAAAGAACACAATGTTTTCAAACAAAAGCATATGAACTTTAGTCTGTAGATGTCTACTCACACACAAGATGACAGCCGTTTTTATCAATAGTTATCTCAGCACGACCATCCTTAACCAGAAAGGACAGAGCAAATAAGTTCTCTACCGTCTGTGCAAAAGACTTTCTATTCAATATCAAATGTTCAAGTTTAACGGTTTTATTCCTCCTCAAAATCAGAAACATGATACTCATGTTCTTATCTGTATCTGTTTTTTCTTCAGACGCATTTTCTTCAACCTGCACGTATGAATTGAAATAAAAATCAACGGGATAATATAATATTGAGTGCATTAAAATAAAAAAGAACCAGAAAATGCAATCTATTTCGTAAACCGCTTGAGCAAACAGGACAAAATCATAGATATGACCAAAGAACATCAAGTAGGTAACCTTGAGGAGTGACTGCAAACAAACTTCCTAACGTCCAGCTGAAACATTAGCAAGTTCAATAATACATGTCCTACCAGAAAAGAAATATCTGTACTTTCGATAAAATTGGGCACTCGACAATCTAATAGAATAATCTTAAACACGCTTACACTGATCTCCAAATAAATAAATAGAGAGCTTAAAAAGTTGACAGTAGTCTAGAATTTTTAAAGCAATGCCTTTTATAGGTATGAGCAATAAGTTAACAAAGCTCAGAACAGTGTGACAGATGATTCAATCCCAAAATACTTAAATATCCAAATCTTTCCAGACTAACCTCTGCAGGTCTAGAACTTTCAGTAGGCCTGGAACGCTTCCTGGTAATAGTCTTTCGTTGCTTCAACTGAGTACTCATAGGTCCAAGCCTTGATAAAACACAAAATAAGAAAGTTACATAATTGATAAAAATATCCATTGAAGCCACTTTAACATTAGGTTAGAGAGAAAAAGGAATCCATGAATCTCACATGGTGCGGCACCCATGGCCATTCATGAAAATAGACGAAACACTGAGTCCAATATCTTTCCAACTGACAGAAACCAGATCGTTTTCTCTAGATGTTACGTTAATGTCAGCAAACTCTCTGAGCAGACAACTAACAAAATCTGATGGAGTAACACCTTCATTGGACTGGGACCTAATAGATGTCACGAGGGAGTTTGCAATATCCTGCAACGCTTCTGCATCTGCAACTTGTTCCCTTGGCTTCTGAACTGGAAACCCAAATGGAAATACAACCATGTCACATGAGTAACAATATCAAAGGGAAAAGTAACAAGCCTCCTTTTAAAACTCGAAGTTCAACTGACATACAACCTTATATGAATATAGGAATGCAAGGGAAAGGCAACAATGGACAATTGTTGCTTTTCGCTTGTATTTTACTTCTCTTTTGATGAAAAATTTAAATAAAAGAGATAACAGTTCTACAATGTAAACAAGGAGAAAAGAGACTACAGAAATACCTTGCTCGTGCAACTTTTCCACCTCACTGATGATAACATTAAACTTATCCAAATCCTTCGACAAATCCTCTCTCCTTTCTTCAAGTCAATAAACCAAAGAAACCCGATTACACAAACGAACAAATAAAACCCACAACTCGAACCCAGCAATAATTCAAAACGCATAGACTCATCGTACCACTAATCTCATGAATGACCGCGAGGTACCGAGACCGAAGGACCCGCCGCTTCGACAAGTCTTGCCGACCCTCTTCTTCTTCAGTCGTGTTGTCCTCGGGGGAGTTCTCTCGCTCCCTAGCAACCCTCTCCCGCTTAACATCCCTTAAATTCGCAGCATCGTCGGCGCCGCCGCCAGTACTCCGATTACTGCGGCTGCTGGCGACGGGTTCGCGTTTGACAGGCCTCATCGTCACGATTGCGCAACGGAAACCCTAATCCAAAATTAGGGTTTGAACTGAGAGGCGAAGAATCAAGAAGTCGTGAGGAATCAGAGAGTTGCAGAGGAATTTGGAGAGTCGAGAATTGTGTTTTTGAATTTGGAGAGCAACAAAAAAAAGGAAAACAAAAGAGCGGGGCCACTCCGACTACTGAAATTTGGCGTTATGAGTGTGGAGGTTCCCTTTCCCGCTTCTTCTTCCCAATTTACATCCTTCGTTTTATTTATGGAAAAAAGTAAATGGGTGTGGGAAAATCCATTTTTACCCTCCTAAACTTGTTAAATTATATTAATTTTTACTCTAAACTTTCAAATTGATTGCTTTTTTTTTTTTAGTACATTTATATTTGGGGTGAGATATTCGAACCTCTAACCTTTTGATCGATGGTACATGCCAATAGTTATACTCACTTTGGCATTGTAATCTTAACCTTTGAAATTTAAAAGTTTAATTTTGTTTATCTCAGATAATCTTTTGATTGGAAGATTGCTAAAGAAAAAGTATTTTCGTGTGTATTTAATATTTATTAAACATAGGTATGGTAAAAGGTTTGATGGAAATTGATATTAGAGCTTAGTTTTTCTTGAAATTTGTGAGTTTTTTACAAGATTATTCTATGGCATGGCTAATGGTGTATTCGATCACGATTTGTGAAGGCCTAATCCACTTCATTAAAGAGGCCAAATCCATTATTATTGAGTTGGGCTTCATTGAATCGGTTTCACATGTTTCTAGGAATCACAATAGAATGGCCCATCTTTTGGCCCGAAAGGCTTGTGAAACACAGGAGTCTAAAAGCTGGACCAATTTCTTTCCCGAGTGGCTTTTATCTGTAAACGCTATGGATACTAGAGAAGTTCAGAACATTGGTGGGGGATCCTGTCTTATCAGTGTTATCCCGTTGGGAGCAATTGCTCTTTCGTAATGAATTTATTCTTCTCAAAAAAAAAAAATAATTGTGTGAAGAACTTCATTTCATTGTAATTAGTGATATTATGAATATTTTTGCCATTCTTTTTCCTTGTTAAAATTAGTTAGTGTATTAGAGGAATTTGAATAAAGGGTAAATATTACCACACTTATCTAAGTTTATGATTTAATTTGATAAATTGAGAGTATCGGGTGAAGATTAATACAACATGACAGGTTTAAGGGTAAAAGTTGATCCCCCAATTGTTTTTACCAATTCATTCTCATATAAGACAAAATGTGTGTTAGAAAAAAAAAAATTATAAAAGTACCTAAAAATTTTAGGGTATATTTCAATTATATTGTTTTACTTTCAAATATTGTTTCAATTCATGTTTTAGGATCGTTTCCAATAGGTCCCTAGGTTTGAAAATTGAACAATCAAGTCCCCACTGTTTAAAAAATACTTCTATTGAGTCCTTGAACCGTTAATTTTTTTAACGGTGATGACGTGGCAGTTACGGTGTTGACGTGGCATATTTTTTAAAATTAAAATATTAATTTTTGAATTAAAATAATAATATATTAAATAATAATAATAAGTTTTTTTTTATGAAAATAATCTTTCTCTCTCCCCCACCCACCCACCCGAACCCCTTATTCCCCTTTCCCTTTCTTTCTCTCTCATTTCCCCTCCCTTCCTTTGCCGACGATCGATGCGACGGCGGCGGCGCTTCTCCATCTATTTCTTTCTCTCTCCCCCTCCTCTACTCTCCCTCTCCTCATTCTTATCGCCGGCGACACCTTCATCCTTCCCCTCTACTCTCCCTCACCTTCTTTCCCTCTTCTCTCTCCCTCACCCTTCCCGTCGCCGGCGATAGCCCCTGCCGCCAATAAAATCAGCCCCCAAACCCATTTTTCTTCTTTCTTAAAGAAACCCACCTCAAACCCATTTTTCTTTTTTCTCAAATCAGCCCCCAAGTTCCGTTTTCATCTTCAAGAAACAAAGCACCCGTCGGAGCTGAACGAGAAGAAAACAGAGTTTTGAGGGTTGAGAGAGAGAAGAGATGACGAAGGAGAGGGAAAGAAGAGAAGATGAAGGAGAGGAAGGCAGCGGCAGCGGGAATCCGGTTGGTCTGTAGCATCTGGGTAAGAGGAAATCGGCGGCGGTGGCGGTGGAGAAGAAACAGCCTGAAATCGAAACAAACAAACAATCCAGCTGTAGCAACCAGCGTTTTTTTTAAAAAAAAAAAAAAAGAAATGGAGGAAAAGGGGAGTGGGCAGCCGGTCAAGGGGGGGAAAGGAAAAAAGGGGGGGGAAACTTTCCCCCCAATTTTCGGTCAAAGTGACCGTTTGTAAAAAAAAAAAAAAAAAAAAAAAAGGAATCAGTTTTTTTTTCCCTCTCTCTCCCCGACTCTCTTTCTCTCCCTCGAGTCCTCTCTCTCGCTCGGTCTCTCCCTCGCCTCGCCTCAGTCCAACGCTGCGCGTCTCAGCCGCCACAAGTCGACGCCGCCGCCGCCTCCACCGCAGCTCGCGCCGTCGCGCCTCCGTGCCGCCGTCGCCGGTACACTCTTTCTCTCTCTCTCTCTCTTGCGTTTCTCTCTCTCTCTCTCTCTCTCTAACCCGTCTCGCTCGACTCCCTCTCTCCCTCGCAGTCTCTCTCTCTCCATCTGCACGTCAAGCCGACACCCACGCCGCCGCACTCCACCGCCGCGAGCCGCCGCCGCCATTAGCGTCTTCGGGCTCGTTCGTTTTTTTTTCAGATCTGTTCGCCGCCGCCATTCAAAGTTTCAGCTTTGTTCTAAAGAACTACTTGAGGTAAGGGAGTTGTAAGTCATAACTCATTGGATTTTTTTATGCCTTAGTGAAATACCCATTAACGTTGGATCTTAATCTAAGGTGCTGTAGCGTTTGGAGGCCGAGTTGTCGAATCGGAGCGAAACTTGGAAGTTGGACAGCAAGTGGTGTTACTGTTTTAGGTGAGTTTCCGACTTTGGGTAAGTGAACTAAGTTAAGTTTTGAATGATTTAATTGTGTTAAAAGAGTACCCATTAATATTAGCTATTGATTTCTAGTTACCCACAACGTTTGAAGGCCGAATTGTTGAATTGGAGCGAAGTTGGAAATTGGACAGCAAGCAGTAGCTTCATTTGGGTGAGTTTTCGGCCCTCTCAAGTCTAGTGTTTTAGGAAATTTGTTAAGTTTGGTGTGCCAATGGTGTGTGAATATATATTTATGTATGTTTTGTGTGTTAATAGACGAGTATTTCGCATCACGTGGTTGGTGTTGTATCGAGTCGTTGGGGGATTTTCGATCAAGCGTAGTATCTCAAGTAAGTAGCCGTTGGAATAGATTCTCTGCTTTAAACTCATTTAAATTGAGTATGGTTGCTATAGCGTGAGTGGAACTTAAACCTTAAGTTGTCCCTTGGAATGTAAGTAGTCATTTGGATTTAAGCTCTAAGTGTCGTCGTTGGGATTAAATCAAGCATGGTTGGTCTTTTTTTTCTTGAAAGCATGGAACTAGTTAAGAATGTCTGAGTTAACGGTCGCATATTAACTTTTGTCGTTGTGTAAGTAGTTATTTGGGAATAAGGATTTTGATTATGTTATGTGGCGTGTTAATGGATTGAGTGAGTAGCTTTTTGGGCATGAAGTTGTTGTTTTGGAATCATGGTATGCTTGTTGGTAGCGAATTGAAGTTTTGGTTAAGTTTCATGCTTTGGTCAAATATCCCTTGGAACGTTGTATGCTTGTTTGAATATGGTTTAAGTGTTGTTTACTTGGACATGCATTAAGTGTTGCTATGCTTGTAGGACTAAGTAAGTATGTTGGAATGTTTGATTTATGATTGTTCTGGATTGTGTGCATGTTATGGAGGATGGGTTAAATGATCGATGGAGTGGCGATTGGAGTTGGATTGTGATTCTGACTTGATTGTGTTCATAGAAGTGTATATTCTTACTTCCAGGTGCAAGGAAAAATTTTGGGTTCCCTCTGCGTACGTCGTTATGCTGCCGAATTTTCGGTAGCCTCATGACGACTTAGGAATTTTATTTACCTTGAGGGAAAGGATTAGAAAAGTGAAGGGAATAGGCTAGTGCCTTAGACAAGGGTCGTGTCAATTAAACACCTAGGACTGAGATGTAATAGACTGAAATGAGGGGCTTAATGGGCGGGACTTGGCTTCGCAGTTTAGGTGCCATTTACTAACTGTGGAAGTAAATTCCTGACTTAAACCCATGAACGCCCCACCAGTGAAATGGTAGTTTAGAGCGCTACGCGCCTATTAGTGCCTTGAGGGATGAGACTTAGCTTCACTGACTGGGTGCCATCTACCATCAGTAGGAGTAGAGACCTCCCAAAACTCCCACTTGCGCACTATCAGTGAGTTGGCAAACCTATATATATATATATATATATATATATATATATATATATATATATATATATATATATATATTTAAAGGTGTACTAATTGAATGCGAGACCCGAACTGAAATGAAATGAAATGAAATGAAATGAAAAGAAATGAAATGATATGAAATGGGATGACCCTGAGGCCTTTAACTCGAATAAGATGTTAAAACTTTTATTGCTACTTACTGAGTATTTTCTTAAATACTCATTCTTTTCCCTTACACACAACTGCAGGTAGAGGCAAAGGTGTACGGAACGCGTGACGGAGAGCTGCTGAGCCATGGATCTCCTTTAGTTTAAGTCTTCCACATTTTACGTTTTGAAATGTCCCTTTGAACTTGTATTGAACGATTTACGTTTATTCCGCTTTTAGTTTGTTTGATTTTCTAAAGCTTTTGTTTGTTTTGTTTTAAACTGGGATCCCAGATTGAAATGTTTCGAAAATTTCTAAGTATGGTTTCTTTATATGGAAATTTTTCCGCCGTTCTTAGAAGTAGAATGAAATGCATGTAGTAACGGCCTTAGGATCTAGGCATGAAAAGTAGGGTCGTTACACCAGCATCAATTCGTGCCCTAATTTCCGAATTCAACGAAAACCGATCCCTAGGTTTCGAAATACCTTGAGGAAACGAAGCGAGTGATTTTCCACAAGCGCCTTTGAGGAGTCCAGCATCATCGGCGAACGCGACGTATCCATCCACGGTGATTCCCCAACACAGAGGCACTTTCCCGAACTGATCCTGCAAAATCCAAGATCAACAGAAAGGGTGATCAGAAATCGATGATGTGTAAGTCCGATTTCGGAAAGTAGAAGTGGAAAGTAACTAATAGAGGCGAGGAAGAGAGTGGAGGTGGAGGTGTCGAAGAGGATGAAGGGCCGCTCAAATGGGCGACGACATGGGAGGGGGAAAGGAGAGAGAAAGAAAGGGAAAGGGGAAGAAGGTGTTCGGGTGGGTGGGTGGGTGGGGGAGAAAGAAAGATTATTTTCTTTAAAAAAAAAACTTATTATTATTATTTAATATATTAATATATTATTATTTTAATTCAAAAATTAATATTTTAATTTTAAAAAATATGCCACGTCAGCACCGTAACTGACACGTCATCACCGTTAAAAAAAAATTAACGGTCCAGGGACTCAATAGAAGTATTTTTTAAACAGTGGGGACTTGATTGTTCAATTTTCAAACCTAAGGACCTATTGAAAACGACCCTAAAACATGAGGGACCAAAATGGTATTTTACCTTTTTTTTTTTTTTTTTTTTTATAAAGATGAGTATGTGGAAACTTTTTTTTTTTTTTTCAATTCAATCATGCTCCTAAATGTTTCAGTAATGCCCTTATCATTTTAAAATTTTCATTTTTAACCAACTTTTGAAATTGTTTCCAAAACAACTATTTTATTAGATTATCCATTAAAATGATGATAAAAATATGACTTGGCAATTAGTTGAAAAATAAAGATTACATTGGGCATACTTAGCCGCAAGTTTGAACAAAAAAAAAAAAAATGAAAGGTTTTAATCACATTAAAATAAATAAATAAATAAATATATTGATTTGAGGGTGAAATAGATAGGAGATGTAGTTTTAGTTAAAATGGTGGGAAAGTCAAGCAAGAGAGAAAAGACATACACTACTAAAACCAACGACCATTTAAGTGTGAAAAAACTAAACCTTTCCAAAAAAAAAAAAAAAAAAAAAAAAAAAAAAAAAAAAAAAAGTGTGAAAAACTAAACCTTCTAAAAGTCAAATGAGAGACAAGTCAAGAGAGAAAATTTTGTGGAATGGATACGATAGAAGGCATGAAATTGTGGAAAAATATAAAATCATAATATTACTAGAATAAGCCAACCACTAAAGTGAATATATGATAAGTGCAAAAAAATATACCTATTTGACCCCTTATTCTTAGCTTATTTCTTGTGAAACTTGTATATGTTTTTTTTTTTTTTTTTTTTATCAAATATACCATTTCCGAGCTTAAAAAATATGAAAGTTGGTAAGTTGAGTCTTAGAGAGTTATGTGTGTTGAATTATTCATATTCGTGCTTAAATGAACTCATTTTGATATGAATTTAACTTATTTTTTATGTGTTGCCTAAAAACGGATGAAGACAGAGCAAACACCATAAATGCGCAAAGCATAGTGAAATGCGACCGCATTTATGGACAGAAACAGAAAAGTTCGAGTCTGCCATAGGTCGTTTTGAACGAGTTTTCCACGCACCTAACCGGCTAATTTGACTCCGAAACTGACTGGGCTACCTGTATGCATCATTTTTGTGACTCCCCAACGACTCCTCACTCTATAAAAGGTCATGAATCGAAGGCAAATGCAAGCAACACTCACTGGAAATAAGAGGGTGGTGACGGAACCCTAATAGACGTCCATGTGTCGTGATGCTTGAGGTCCTTGCTAGAAGACTAAATTATAACCTTAGTTAGACATCAAACCTTCGTGTTTGTAAATATTTCACCATATTTTCACCTTGTAAAATGAGAGTAGAGTGTCGTGAGAACTCTAGAGGGATTGGATAAATTTAAAAACTCTAGTTTTAGCTAATGCACAATATTTTCAAGCACTCTATTCTTTTCATTATTTCTTGTACTTATCGTTTATTTATTTAATGGAAAGTTATTTGTTTGCACTTTTATCTATCATACGTAGCTAAATTCTACTGAGGGGTTCAATTTAGTGAACTTCCTTGTGGATAAAATGACTTGAAAGTTATTTGTTTGTCTAAGCTTTATGTATGCATGTCATCATTTATTGATGGGTTATTTAGAAAAGTAAAAACAAAAAAGAAAAAAAATGAGACAAAAGAGGTGCTTTCAAAAGTATTTTCAAATTTGGGGTGTCGCGTCTCTTTTAGAGACGCGACCCCTCCCCCAATGTTTTTTTTTTTTTAATAATTTAATTCTTAAATTATTTATTTAAATTATTTAATTTAATATTATTATTATATTATATTAAATATAGTTTTTTAATGATTTTTTTATATAAATATTAGTTTTCATTTCTTTTACTAAATAATTATATACTTTTTAATGATTTTTTTTTATTTTAAAGTTTTCATTTTTAATATATGTGTATAATTTACATGTTTTAAAGTGATTTTTCTTTTTGTCTTTATCATTTTTTTTAATACAAACACCACATATTAAGTTCAACTAATGCTACGAGTAGATTTTTCGAAAATTATTGTACATTAGTTTTAAGAATTTTTCGATAAAACTTTATATAGCTACAACATAATTAAATTAATGTATACATAGAAAACACAATTACATTTTAAAAACTAACCATTTTTAAACATCTCCAATTCAATTTTAAATACAATTCATTTAAAAATAAGTATATGGATTTTTCTTGTATTATTGCATTTAAAATAATACTTATTCTTACTTGCATTTAAAATAAATATATATGAATTTATAACACAATGCAATGAATCGCTAATCTAAATTAATTATATAGTTTACTTAAATTTCTAGTAAAAAATGATTCTTCTTAACATAAAAACAAAAAAAAGAATCACTATCGATTTTTAAATTAATTATACTTGAAATTGAATTGAAGATGTTTAAAGGTGGTTAGTTTTTAAAATGTAATTGTGTTTTCTATATATACATAAATTTCATTATGTTATAATTATATAAAGTTTTATCGAAAAGTTCTTAAAACCAATGTACAAGAATTTTCAAAAAATCTATTCATAACATTAGTTGAATTTAAATATGTGGTGTTTTGTATTGAAAAAATGATATAGACAAAAAGAAAAATCAAACTTTAAAACATGTAAATTATACACATATATTAAAAATGAAAACTTTATCTTTTTTTTTTAAAAAAAAAACAATCATTGAAAAGTATATAATTTTTTTTTTAAAAAATAAAAACTGCATTAAAAAGAAAGGAACGGAACAACTACCTCCTTAGAGAGGAGGTTTAGAGTTTCGGGTACAAACCGATCCAAAAATTCGAAGAAGGGTCCAAAACCTGACTGATACAACCCAAAGACCCGAAAGCAACACATATTAAAAAGTATATAATTATTTGGAAAAATAAATGAAAACTAATATTTATATATAAAAAAAGTCATTAAACAAAATATATTTAATATAATATTAATTTAATAATGGGAAAATTACCTTTTTGGTCCTGAGTTTTGAGGGATAGGTGCGTTTGGTCCCTGAGTTTTCAAAATAGACCTTTTTAGTCCCTGGGTTTTGAGAAATAGGTTTAAAAGGTCCCTAAGTTTTCAAAATAGACCTTTTTAGTCCCTAAGTTTTGAGAAATAGGTTTTAAAAGTCCCTAGTTTTATTTTTTCAACTTTTTTAAACTAATAATTTTTATTATATTTTAATATTGAATGATTTTTTAAATTAACAAAATTAAAAAGTATTAATTTATAAAAATTTAAAAAATAATATAAGGGACTTTTTAAACATATTTCTCAAAACTCAAGGACTAAAAAGGTCTATTTTGAAAACTTAGGGACCTTTTAAACCTATTTCTCAAAACTCAGGGACTAAAAAGGTCTATTTTGAAAACTCAGGGACCAAACGCACCTATCCTTCAAAACTGAGGGACCAAAAAGGTAATTTTCCCTTTAATAATTTATATAAATAACTTAATAGTTAAAAAAAAAAAAAAAAAAAAGACAAGACAGTTCTTGTCGTGTAGCAATGAGGGGAGTAGAGACGCGACACCTCTATTCTCAAAATATTTTTTAAAGTACCTCTTTTGTCTAATTTTTTTTCTTTTTGTTCTTACTTTTCTAAAAAATCCTTTATTGATTATCATTCTAATCTTGTTGAGTTTAACTTGATCACTTAGACCTAGCATGCTATTTGAGTTTGGTTTTGAAAGGGTCAAACAATATTGGTTCTCATAAAAGTGGTATAGGAAAAAGGGCTCTAAAAAGTGCATTCGTTGTTATAGGGGATGGTCACTTATAACAACTATAGGGTTATAGGTTGCATGCATGAATCATCTATGTCGGAGTCGAGTCACATAAATGTGCATAATGGTACTCACTCAGTTTTCTAATGGTTCTTGGGAGCAAGGCCAAATATGAGTTAAATTTGACCAATGCATATTTTTAGACTTAGGTTAAACAAATAATTGGGTTGCAGTTTTACAGAATTCCTCACTCTTGTTATTGTTTGTTTATTATTTTATTGTTTGCTTTATTATTTTTCCAAAAACCCTAACATCAATTATTTTTATTTGATTGTTTACTTTGCAATTTAAAAGCAGTTTATTCTCCAATTTTGTGTTTAATTAATCCATGTGGGAACGATACTTTTGGAATATTTCAAGAGTTTTTTATTACTGCATGCGATAGTGTATACTTGCACTTAGCAAGACTGAATTCATCTTTAATTATGATTTTCCATCTTATTCCTACCTCCACCTTCAATGTACACCACATCAACATATTATAAGAGGTTACGAATATATGGTAAGTGTAAAAAAATGAATATTATAAAGTAAATAATTAATAGCATTTAAAAGTTTTAACTAAGATCAATTCCATTTATGTTAAAAAAAAAGACCAACTCCATTTTGACAAACATTCCAAATTTGTTATATTTACCAATAACCAATAATTAGTTTAAATTCGAATAATAATCTAATAAAGTAGAGCAACATTTAAAGAAATAGAAAAAAATGTTTATGTAACGCCCCATGCTCAAGATTCATAATTCAGATTTGGCACCTGACGGCCTCGACATTCCCCTATATCCCCTGTGACCTGGTGACGTCACCATACTTGTCTGAAACTGCTTCTAATAGTGAAGATTGTCCCCACAAACCAACAAGATGCACCTTCTTTTTCGATGACTAAATCACAGGAACTTTGAAGTTAAGTGTGCTTGGCTTGGAGATGTGACACCCGAGGATAAGAGGGGTACATGGATGAACCGATATCACATTCGAATGAGAGGGATCATAAGGACATGAAAGTATGGTCAATATAAGCTTGAAAGAACTGATAGATACTACCTATACCAACAAGGTGCACCTTCTTTTTTTGGTGGCTCAATCATATGAACTTTGAAGTTAAGCGTGTTTTTTTCCTAAGAAGCATGTGAGTGAGGACAAAACATGCTAAAAGAATCGTGTTGGTCTCTGGGTACAATCTTCGATCTTAGAAGTAGTTTTAGACAAGTATGGTGGTTGGCCAGGTCGTAGAGGAATGTCGGGTTCGTTCGGTACCGAATATGGATTCCGAATCTTGGGCATGGAGCGTTACAGATGGTATCAGAGCGGACTCAAACATATCAAAGATATGTTATAGACACAAAATCAAAAGTTTAGAGACCTACAAATATTTTTAAAGTAGATAAACTTACTAGATACGAAATTGAGAGTTCATGAGACTTACGGACACTCTTTAAGATCCAGGGACCAAATTGACAGATTTCTCAAAGTCATAACTAAAATTGTAATTTAACTCAAATTAAAGGGAAAAAACATTTTTAACCTTAAACTTTGGAGGTTGTATCGATTTTAACCATTAACTTTCAATTTCATCAAATTGAACCTTAAACTTAGCAAGTTATATCAATTTTAACAATAAATTTCCAATTTCATCAAATTGAACCTCAAACTTATCAGGTCGTATCGATTTTAACCCCAAACTTGCATAAAGTGTTACAGTGTATGCCTTTGGTTAACTTTATGTTTGACTATTTTTTTTCTTAATTCACATTGCATTTGAATTGGTTTCTTATAAATAAAATATTTGAGAAACTTTATTTTAGATTATTTTTTTTTGTTGTTGAGAACTTTGTTAGGGTTTTTTTTTTTGTTGGTATCTAAGATTACGAAAGCAAAACAACTTTAGAGGTTTTTTTATCTTCAAATATTTGTTGATAAGAACCTTGTGGGGGTTTTTTTCTTCTTCTTTTATTGTTGTTGTTTTTTTTTTTTTGCTAATTAGAAAGATGTACAAATGTAGGAAACAAATACAAATAAATTCTGAGTTTTTTATTTCTCATATTTGTTGGATTTGTCAGTTTCCATAATTTTGTGATTTTTTTTTTGATAATAATAAAAAATAACCGTATGAGGTATTCGATTTCTTATGATAAAGAGTTTCTCTCATAAATTTCTTACAAAATACCAACTCAGGTACAATGTGAATTAAAAAAAATGCCAATTACATGCTTTAATAGCAATTCAAATGAAAGTTGACCAAATATCTAAATTGTGAAGTTTGAGATTCAGACTGATATAGTTTGTTATGTTTGGGGTTATGAAATTGAAAGTTTGAGTTAAAATTGATATAACCTATGGATTAAAATTGATTTTCCCTAAATTAAAATAAAAATGAATAGAAAAATGAAAATAGTCTAATCTGCGTTTCCACTTTCCACGTCACTTTTTGATTTTCTTTTTCTTCTTCTTCTTCACTCCGTTTCCTCCGTTTCAGCAGATCCTTGTTGCCGCCGGCTCTCTCCCGTTCACTGCTGCCGCCGCCGTCGTCTTTCCTCCACTCGTGCCGCTGCCGCCGTCGTATTTCTTCCGTTCGTGCCACCGCAGCCTCCGTCCTAAAGATTTTGCATCGATTTTCTACTCCTTTGAGGTATTCTCTTAATCTCCATACATGTCTTTCTTCTCAATTGAAAAACAGAAATTAGATTTTTTCTAATGAAAAAAATGGAGGAGTTTGATTTTTTAATAACATTAGACGAATAGCAACGGGAAAAGGGGACAGAAACGGGAGAGACTGTTTTCGAGGACGCAATTGGTGCGGGGACGACGGAAGGATGGGTTTGAGTCGGACGTTGTGGAGGATCCAACACTCGGACTAAGAGATACTGCTACTGCATTCCGATAGAGAGAAAAGGAATTGGATCGAGAAAGAAGAACCAAACCAGATCGAAGGTATTGTCTTTTGATTATGAATTGTCCTCCCTTCCTTCCATCGGACTTGATGGGGTTGTTTTGATTGACTGAGCAAGCTCCAGATATTTATAATACTAAGGTTATAGTAGATTGTGATGAGTTATTGAACTATTTTTTTTTGGAAGCTGATGAGCCATTTTTTTAGTGACGGTATTTGGAATGAGAGTAGTCCATAGGTTCATTTTTAATAAAAATAGATGGGTACATTCATTAATAGCATACAATAAATCCAACTTAGTGGTTCACTTTCTTGAACCAACTCACTTTACCTTTCCCAACTACGCATACATGGATGCTCTTGGGAGAATAGGCATAAATTTAAAATTTGGAGGGCAAAATAGAGAGATAAAATTTCTTCCTATAGTCACTTTTATAGCAAGTATAGAGTAAGTATAGATATAGATATAGATAACCAGTGACCTACTAAATGAAGAAGTATGATATTTGGCAAGCAACTTCGTTCAGTAATTCCTATGGATATCATCAAAGAAAGATATCTTTTTTTTTTTCCCTATTATATGAGGATGAAAGCAAAAGCATCAACAATTACTCCTTTCCCTTCAATCCTCGTGGAAAAAAAAAAGAAAGAAAAAAATTTGTAGAGATGGTTCTTGAATTGAGAGGTTTAACTACATTTTTTTTCTTCAATTTTGAAATTAAGCTTTTGCTAGAAGTGACTAGTTGCTTCCATCGAAAGATGCTTAGCCAGAAGTGACGGAGGGGGAAGCTCTCATAGAGTTTTTGACCCTTGCTTTGCAAAGATTGTTATGAAGGGACTAAATGGGTTGATTCTCCTAGAATGCCAATTGAACTAATAAATAGTCATTTTCCTTCAATCAAATAAAAAAGCTTATTGATTGATTCACCTTTCCTTTTAGAAGTTAAAACCCACTGGGGGGTATTCGCCCAAGAAGGAAAGTGGCCAAGAGGTCAAAAGCGACAAATTGTAAATCTATTGAAGTTTTTCTACATATGTTCAAAATTTGTATACGAGAAATTTTTTCTCCTCATTGCGTGGGATTATGAAAAAAAAAAAAAAAGAAGCAGGTGCAACCAAACAGCTGCTGCAAGTAGGAGATCAAGAACTAAGCCATTTTTTTGTACCAACTTCTTCTAGCTATAATGCAATGGAAGAACCTAAAAGTGAACTTGGCATCTTTCTAGTCGCCAATGAAAGCAATGGTCTAAAAGAAGCTTTATTGTGAAATCATCGTGTATTCATGTCACCACTTTTCAACTAATCTTCTCTAGATCTTTGCTTCCAATAGGTTTCTTCTTCCTCGAGAATGTCATCTAGTTTGGCTTCAAATTCATGGACCATTTGCAGAATCAAAAATAGCCTTATGATGATTAGAGTTGGCCTCTCAATTCTCTTTTTGTAGTTCCCTTGTTTGTTTTTACCCCAATATGCTGGATGTTTTGCTCATTGGGATGTTATTTGCACAAAATTCGTTGGGCATACTCCTCTTGGATCTGACTTCCAATTCTCTTCCACGGTTGTACAATCTTCTTCATGCCTACTTCCTCAAATCTAAAAATTTTATTTTGCGTTCTCCACCTTGGAAATCCATGTGTTGCACAATACTCTCTCTACCCCCCCCCCCCCAAATCTTCTAATCCAAATATTCATCTGAAGTTACTTCCATGGATTTCCATCATTCCAGTAAATCCGTTTCTAGGCATCCTCCATCCTCACCAGGTATTCTCCATTTCTCTTATCGATGCTAAGCGATGGAGTGTTTAATTTAATTCCTCTCTGTTCAATTTATTGTGGGTTTACTTTTGTTCATTATCACGAGTTGTAGTTAGTTAGCACACAAGTGAGCTGTGTCGATTTTAGAAGGCGAAGCATATTCTCTATCTAAATTATTCATACAGCTATGATGTTTGTGTGAACCCAATTGCATTTCTTGTGTATGAGGGCAGTTTGTTGGATTGGATCACAATGGTTGCTCATTGGCAGGTGTTTGAGAGACCTTTATGATGGGTGATCAAAGAAGACACAGAATTCTGATGGTTTCTGATTTCTTTTATCCCAACTTTGGCGGTGTGGAAAGTCACATTTATTATCTCTCACAATGTCTGTTGAAACTTGGTCACAAGGTTAGAGATGACCCTGCGATGTATTTCCTGCAATTTTGTTATTGAATTGAAATGAGTGTGTTTGAAGGTGTATGTTGTTATTTGGTTAGGGAGCAAGAGAATCGAAGTTTTTCTGTGGTATAAATATATATCATTATATTTATCCTAATTTTTCCCCCATATCTTCTGCATCTTTCTTTGAAATTTCATTGAGAATGATTGGGTTTCTTTCTTGCTCTCTCTCTTCTTCCTCACCATGTCAGGAAACATGGATGTCTTATCTTGAGTTGAGTTCCAGTGTCAAGTGCATTCTCGACATGTGATTTGGACTTTGGAGTATCTAATTCTTTTAAATTGTCTAATACATTGAACATGCCAAGGACATTTTTGGGGGATGTTACGACATATTATGTAGGGAGGAAGAGGGAAGCATAGTGAAGAACTTATAGATGATAACTTATTCAACCTTAGAGAGTACATACATTAAATATGAATGAATAAACAAATAAACATTTTTAGGGGACGTTAAGACAAATTATGTAGGGAGGAAGAGGGAAGCATATTAAAGAACTTATAGATGATAACTTATTCAAGCTTAAAGAGTACATTACATTAAATATGAATGAATAAACAAATAATATAAAAGCTAAACAGATGATGATGAACAGAAAGCGGAAGAAAACCAAAATATGATTGGAAAACTAAATTATCTGCAACACAGAAAATCTAACTCAGAACTTTGTCTTTTTTGTGTTAGCCATTGGACTTTATTTTGTCCAGAATTTCAAGAAAAATATAATTTATTTTTTGATGTTTAAAATTGGGTGCTTAAGCTGAAAGGATACTTATCGAGTTCATTAATTTCAAAAGCACTTAAATGTGTCAGAGTACACACTTATATTTGATTAAAACTTAAAAGTAAAATCAAAATTTCTGGATGCAATTTTAATCAGAAGTTTTGCATGAAATATTCTTATTTAGGGAGTGTCCATGCACTCCTGCATTAAATAAATTAAATGATGTGGAAAATCATACATAATATGTTGATGAGAAAATTTTCACCATTTTGGTCCCCAGTCTCCATCGAGTTCCCTTTCCTAGGTTCTTGCATGCTTAGTAAGCCCTTCTGACTTGATATCTTTGTAAGTTTAAACGATTTTCGATGATAAAAACTTTTAGAAAATAATTGTCTAGGTTGTGGTGATGACTCATGCTTATGGAAATCGTAGTGGTGTGAGATACATGACAGGAGGCCTAAAAGTGTATTATGTACCATGGAAACCATTTTTGATGCAAAATACATTGCCAACTTTCTATGGGACACTTCCCATTGTTAGGACAATCCTGATTCGGGAAAAAATTACGTTAGTGCATGGACACCAGGCCTTTTCAACACTTTGTCATGAAGCTTTGATGCATGCAAGGACCATGGGATACAAAGTTGTATTTACAGATCATTCTCTCTATGGTTTTGCTGATGTGGGAAGCATCCATATGAACAAAGTATTACAATTTACTTTAGCAGATGTTACTGAGGCTATATGTGTTTCACATACTAGTAAGGAGAACACAGTTCTACGATCAGGTTTGCCACCAGAAAGAGTTTTTGTAATACCTAATGCTGTTGATACTGCTATGTTTAAGCCTGCTTTGAACCGACCCAGTACAAATGAGATCATCATTGTGGTTGTAAGTCGATTGGTTTATCGCAAAGGAGCAGATTTGCTTGTTGAAGTCATTCCTGAAGTTTGTCGGATGTTTGCTAATGTAAGTTTTAAGTCAAGCTGATGTCTATTTAAAGTGTAAACTTTTCTATTCTAATTATATGTGGTTGATTCACCTGAACTTATACCTTGGCTATGATAGGACTGTTTCATTGGTTTTCAAGTCTAGACTTCGTAGTTCAATGGTAAATTGTTTATTAGTTTTTCTAAGTCAAGTTATCATGTACTTCATTAATTTCTTATTGTCTGAACCCCTGCTATTAAGGCATGATATTGATAGCTTACTTTGTATGTGGCATTTCTGCTTGTATGACCATATGATTTTGGTTAACTCAAGTTTTATATGCATCGATTTTTTTTTTTTTAAAGTTATCTCAAAAAATTTAAAGTAAAATGATGCTTAATGAGTACAATTGAGTAGATGACATATCAATCAGTATGACCTTCATGTTGTGGGAGTGATGCACTATATTAAGGATGTCGTTTTAATGTCATCAGTATATTCTTCTGCAAAAAGATGTAATTGGAGTATTTGATCCAGATTATATGTAATTGTCATAGGTACGGTTCATTATTGGAGGAGATGGACCAAAACGTGTGCGCCTAGAAGAGATGAGGGAAAAGCATGGTCTTCAGGATCAAGTTGAGATGTTGGGAGCTGTTCCACATGCTCGAGTTCGATCAGTTCTTATATCTGGCCATATATTTCTTAATAGGTTGCCACTTCTTGAGTTCTATATTCATTGCTATATTTTATTCTAGTATTGTGAGCCAAATGTTTGGTTCTTTTTGAAAAACCAGGGTTTTTCTCTTTCTCTTTAATTAATGTTGTCGATCAAAACTACATTAACTATGTTATTGGGTTGATTTCAAATGAAAATTGAATTTCGATTTTTCCATCATTCCGGGAATGTAAAGGTGAATATTAGAAATGGTAAAATGTGGTACTCTGTTTGCTTGTTGCTGAGAATCTTTGTTAAAAATTAGGCTGACTTTTTTTTTTTTTTTTTTTTTTTTTTTCTGAATGTTGGAACTGTTAGAGAGTTTGGGAATGCTAATGGTTTTAGAATAATTTTGTCCTAGACCTAGATTTATGGAGTAGTAAATTTGATGACTTTTTGTTTACTAAAAGGATCATGGAACTCGTAGATTTAAAAATAAAGCATTTACATGATTGTTTCTACTTTGGCCATGCATCCATGCTGTTGGTTGCTACAGTTTCCTTGATGTTTGTTTTAAAACCAAGGAGCATATGGTAATTTTATTTTATTTTATTTATTTTAATAAAAAAAAAAGACTTGATAAACATTGGAAATCAAGCTGTCTGTTGTTTCTATAGTCACCTTGTCTATAAATGTATATTCTCGTTTGAAGTCTCACTCTTACCACTCTTTCAGTTCTTTAACAGAAGCTTTTTGCATTGCCATATTAGAGGCTGCTAGTTGTGGATTATTAACAGTTAGTACCCGTGTTGGAGGCGTGCCAGAGGTAGCGACCTTTGTCTTAATAATTCATATTTGCTATATGCATGATAACCTTCAATTTCTTAAACACGTGTTCACTTTATGGGTTGCCTATTTATATTCTGTTGTCAGGTTCTACCAGATGACATGGTTGTACTTGCAGAACCAGATCCTGGTGATATGGTACAGGCTATAAAGAAGGCAATAACCTTACTTCCTATGATTGACCCACAAGAAATGCATGATCGTGTGAGTGCTTTCTTTGAAGTGGAAAAAATCTCTTTGAACATCCATATGTACTAATTGTATTCTCTCTCTATCTCAAAAACAAACTCTTAGATGAAGAGATTGTATGATTGGCATGATGTTGCAAGAAGGACAGTTATTGTTTATGACTATGCTCTAAGAAGTTCGGATCAAAATCTTCTTGAACGACTCTCCAGGTATACTATTGATATGTTGATGGATACATGCCCTTTAGACTTAGAATCCACATTTTTAAATGGGAGTTCAGAAGGGTACTTTTCATTCAGATAGTACTAGCAACATTTTCAGTCATCAGCACACCAAATATTGAATGAAATGTTAATCCTCAATCAAGTTCTGATATCCGAAAACTAGAGTAACCTGTTTTCTCCTTTGGTGCAACTTGCTGTAGAGTGCTGCTTGTGAAATAATATTGAAGGGTCGTCACAACTAAAATCTATATTTCAGGTATCTCTCATGTGGATCGTGGGCGGGAAAGCTTTTTAGTTTGGTTATGATCATCGACTTTTTGCTATGGTATCTGTTGAAATTGTGGCAGGTAATGTAGTTGTATTCCTTTTGGCTTCATTGAAATGTCTTCCAATAATTTTCATCTGTATTGACTATCCTCTATACTCTAATAATAGCCTGATGAGAACATTGAGGTGGTGCCCGATTTTACATTGACGTCCAATCAGGATCAGAGGCCAATGCATGACATGGACGAAGAAAAGGCTTGAAATGACCATGGACAAACTGTCAAGAGTGCCTGTTTTAGGTATATGAGAAAAGCATGGATGTTGTCTTCTTAAAAGTATATGTATATATATGATTTTTGAGTCAGGTAGTTCTTAGAAGATTTAGGTCGTATCTTGTAACTTGCTTCAAGAAGACAAAGGAAACGCTGATCTTGGGTCCAAATCTTGGATGAATGAAATGCAAGTATAGTGGAAAGTTGTTTAACTGTGATGTTGGGAAAAAGTGACAGAATACCTGAATACAGCTAAACTGTTAACGCATCTTCTCCTTTTCTTAAGATAGATGATGTTCAAATCCTATATCCTCATTTGTTGTACTAAAAAGATTCTATTTGACCGGCATATGTCTAATTAAGTTTCCTTGGAACTATATGCTGATGTCTCATATAGCCTTTTATCTCCTTAATTTTCTCAAATACTACAGTTTGATTTTTCATCATGTTCTTACCTTGAATATTTATATCCTTATTTAGGATTTGGGGCACTCGTGAATGCCACATCATATTGCTTGTGTATGCAGGCAAATGTTATGAGGTTCAACTCCACAATCTCATTCCTCTGCAATTGAAAGAAACGCATCTTCTTCCTTTTGTCCTTCGTAGTGGAAAAGATTCAGAGGCATTTTTGTTCATGGAAACAAGGTATTCTAATGGAAATTTGATCTATTTCCTTTTTTTCCCTTTTCTTTTTCTGTTTAAGGCTGGGAAAGATCATGAGTAATTTTCTATAAGAGAGTATTGGGGAGAGTAGGAGAACGTATTCATGGGGGGGGGGGGGGGGTTATTCAAGACTGTTCGAGTTGGTTGGTTTGGGCGTAGAAAAACTTAAGCGGCAGTTGCAGGTCCAAATTAATAGCAAATATAGCACAATTGCAAACTAGTTGCATATGTAGCACAATTAATTGTACAAGACCAAAAAACTGTCATCAGATTCTATCCGTGTCTATCATTGATAGACTCTGATTATTCAGAGTGTATCAGTGATAGTCACTGATAGATTTTGATTAATCGGAGTCTATCAACGATAGACACTGATAGACTCGGAATAATCGGAGTCTATCAGTAGACCGATAGATTCTGATTAATTAGAGTCTGTCGCTGATAAACTCTGATAATCAAAGTCTATCAGATAAATTCTAATTAACCAGAGTCTATCGGTGTCTATCAGTAATATATTATGATAGATTGTGCTATATTTGTCATTCTTTTTACATTGTGCTATATTTGCAATTATATAATTCTTATTTGTCACCCACAGGAAATTCTCAAAACTTAAAGACTTTGTAATGCAGTTTGTTTGTCTTTCGGAGTCTGATGCTTTGTGGCCATGGTTTGAACTTTTGGGGGTTAAAATACACTTTTAGGAACCCTTGTAATACACTAGGAATTTTCGTTTGTTGACTCCTGACGCTTCATGAGGGGTAAGAGTCTCTCTCTTATGTGACTCTCACTCTTCCATTTCCTTGTCATTGTCCAGGTTAGAATCTTTTCAAGGGTCAAAACTTTCACATTGCGTGGGAAGATTGACACTAACTTTATTCCAGGTCCTTTTCTATGTTGTTGGGAGTCCCGATGGTGCATCTTTTGCAAGTGTGCTTTCTTACGATCTGGATAACGTTCAGTGGAGGTGCTGATTTGTGTATCTGAATTGGAACGATTTCATGGAGGCGTGTGATTTTGGCCCATAAAACAATACATCTTTGAGCTCAACTATATGTGTGGGTGGAAATTTAAATCTCTGACCTTCTAATCAAGAGTATAATGTCTTCAGAATCACTAGTTGAGTTATACTCAAATTAACAAATCTTGTCACTTGATGTTGGGGTGATGTCACCTGCTGGCTTTTAGTCTTGTGTACAACCTTTTTGTAGAATATTTGGTTTTAAAGGAACAAAAGAATTTGTCTTTAATATTGATTGAGAATTTCAATGTTATAGGGCCAGTTGCAAGGATGGCAAACTGGGCCAAACTAATTACAAATATAGCAGCCCACAAAAAAAATTGCAAAAATAGCAAAAATTGAAGGTATGAAACACGCATTTACTAAAATACCCATCCTTCCTAAACCTTGAACCCTATCTTCCATTTCCTATCAACGACATTTCATTTTCTATCATATCCGTTTCAAATTTGCTCTATTTCTATCAGTCTACATCTCCATTTCAATCCTTCCTCTTCGGCTTCTTCAAATCTGTCGTCAAGTCGTTCTTCAATTTGATTTCCCCTATTCTCGTACAATTCGAGTCGCAGAACTGCCAGTTCGCTCGGATCCACTGCCTCGAGATTGAGTTTTCGACGGGCGATCCCAAGGTCGACAGAGTCGGGGGCGTTAAATGGAGAGCGAAGTTTGGGATTACGATGAGAAGCTGCGTGATTTTGATTTTTCGAGGGATTAGGGATTTGGATGATCGGACGGCGATGGTGGAGGATTTCAATTTCATCGGGGGGCTGAAATTTTGAACCCACCCAAATTTCTATCAGTGATAGAAACTTTCTATCAGTGATAGAAAATTAATTCTATCACTGATAGAATCAGAATAATATTCTAATTAGTGATAGAAGATTTCTATTACTGATAGAAAGTTAATTCTATCACTGATAGAAACTTTCTATCAGTGATAGAACCTACGAAATCAAAAAAGAGAGAGAAATCCACGTGATCCATACCTGCCAAATCGAAAAGAAGAAAACCAAAAGACCAGAGAGAGAAATCCACGTGATCCATACCTGCCAAATCGAAAAGAAGAAAACCAAAAGACGTGCGTTTCTATCACGGATAGAAAGTTGATAGAAAGTTAATTCTATCACTAAGAGAAAAACTTTCTATCAGTGATAAAAAACTTCTATCACTAATAGAAACCTACCAAATCAAAAAAGAGAGAGAAAACCACGCGATCCAGACCTGCCAAATCGGAAAGAAGAAAAGCAGAAGACGTGTGCGCGCAATTCAAGGGCAAAATGGGGATATAAAAAATTAATTAAAAATTTTTTGCCATATCTGCAAATATTTTTAAAAATTGCTAAATTTGTCATTATTTACTCTAGTTTTGCCACCCATTACAATTATCCTTAAATATATGCTATAAGAGTTGTGTATTGGAATAATGGTGTACATTGCTGCATTATTTGTACTATTTAACTTTTATTATTCTACATTATTTGATGAATGCATTGCATAAACTGCAGCACTCTTTATGAAGTCTATGCATATAGGTCTTTTTGGGAGTGGTCAAGAGAATAATTGAGGTTCTTTAGGTTTTAGTGGCTCTTCTCTCAAATAAATCTGCTGAAGGAGAAGCCATCATCCATTGATTGGACAGAAAGTTTGGATTTGATGGCCATTGGGTCATTCCAAATGTTCAATTATATGCATTTATATAATATATTTATATGGGGGTGTTTGGATTAGGAGTTAGTTGAAGTTAATAGCTTCACAGCTAAATTAAAAAAAAAAAAAAAAAAAAAAAAAAAAAAAAAAAAAAACTCTTGAATTATGAGATTCGTTTCTAAAATATCTCTAAACAAGTTTCAAAAATATTCGTGAACTTTAAAAATGGTTCAAAAATACCTTTATTGTTAAGTTTTGAATGGAAAACGGCAAAATTTTGGTTTCAACACTTTATTGTGGGTTTAAAAAATTTAATGGTAAGAGTATTTTTTTTAACATTTTTTTAAGTTGGGTATTTTTGAAACTTTTTAAAGTTCAGGGGTATTTTTGAAACAAACTTTATAGTTCACCCAACTTCTTATTTAGTCCAAAGATATACAACACTCAATTGTGGGACCCATAAACTTATTAATCAATTACAAGCAAAGTATTTTTGAAATAAACCCCATAGTTCACAGGTACTTATGGGATATCCTTAGAAATGGCAAAAAATTACATGGTATTTCTGAAAAATGGCCAAACTGGATTTTTTAATGAAAAATGGTCAAACCGATTTTCTAACCTATTTTCATGGGATTGGAACTTTCATTTTTACCCTTGAGTCATTCCCCACGTCTCTCCTATATTTGTGCAGTCTTATCTGATGATATTTAAAAAAAAAATGAAAATCTGTAACCTCCAATTCCATGAATCAAAGAATGATAGTTATAGAATCAATCCTCTTTGTCTTCCCAAAATATACATTTTTTGGCTTTGGTTTTTTAGAATTTACAACATCAATTCTCTCCCTTCATTTTCTTATTAAAATAGTGGGTCCTAGCTTCGGTCAAATTGTCCTATTTGTAAGGAAAAAATAGTTTATATCTATATAAACCAAAAAGTTAGAAGAGAATCGAAGCATGCATACCCTGGAATGTCGACACAACCTCTTCGAGCTTCTGAATGTTCCCTCGAATGTCTGCGTAAATACAGTGTAAATCTGTCGAGTGTTTGTGTAAATACAGTGTAAATCTGTCGAGTGTCTGTGTAAATACAGTGAAAATCTGTCAAGGGGTTTGAATGTCTGTGTAAATTTGTCGAGGGGTTTGAGAATCGGGTTGAGGGTTTTGGTTTCGAGACGAAGATTGAAGGAGAATCAGTTGAAGAAGAAGGATCGAAGAAGAAGAATGATGGGGTTTGTTAGAAGGAACGAGGAATGTTGAAGAAGAATCAGTTTTGGTCTTACCCGAAGGAACGAAGAATCAAGAAGTTGAAAGGGTTTCTTTCGAAGAACGGTACGGTTTCTCTTTTCTTTTTTGATTTTTTGAAATGAGGGTTTCAAAGAGAGAATATGAAGAGTTTTCGGTCAATTGCTTTTATTTTCTCATTTACAGTGATATTAATGTGGTTGGTGAGCCTTTTTATTTTCTCTTTTTGAAATTGGATCCATGAATTGCTTTTGAAATTGTTCCAGATTATACTTTATTTTTTATATGATGTTTTAGGTGCAACACTTAATGATGTCTACCAAATGTTATCATTGACATTTTATTCTTGAGCTGATGTTTTAGATGCATGAAGTTGTTCTTCATTTTTTGTTTAATCCTAGTTCCAACATGTAAGTTATTAGTTGTTCTTGATTTTTTATTGAATCCAATATACTGTGGTTAAATTTTGAGTTCTCCTGTTTTTTCTCTCTTATTTGAATTTAAAATTCTTGTTTTAAATTTATTCTCTCTTATTTGAACTTAAATTTCTTGTTTTAAATTTAAGTTACCATATTTATTTGTTTAATTTGAAATTCTGTTATTGATTTGGTTGTTGAATTAATCGTTAAGAATCCTAAATTTTCTCCTTAGTTTAAATTTAAATTTCTTGTTTTAAATTTAAGTTCCCATTTATTTGTTTAATTTGAAATTCTGTTATTGATATGGTTGTTGAATTAATCGGTAAGAATCCTAGATTTTCTCCCTGGTTTATAGTGTAATTTTAGTTTAATTTATTTATGAATGTTGGGTATTTTCATCCACTTTGTTGACAAAAGAATTTACTAAAATTAGATTTTGGTCATTTCTCAGAATAAAACACAAATGACCATTTTTCAAAACAACTATTTTAAAATGTCATTTATCTGGTTGCCCCTCTTATAATTTAGCCTAACTTCACTCAACTTCTTATTTGACCCAAGGATATACAATACCTAATTGTGGAGTCCATAAACTTGTTAACCAATTCAAACATTCTATGGGCTCCACAAACTTATTAACTTCTATTCCAACATTTTATCGTAGGCATCTAAAAGTTATATTTTTTAACATTTAAGTTCAATGGTATTTTTTTTTAAACAAACTTCATAGTTTATGAGTTTTTTTTTTTAATAATTTAACTTAACTTCACCCAACTTCTATTTAGCCCAGGGATATACAATACCCAATTGAGAGACTCATAAACTTATTAACCAATTACAACATTCTACTGTGGGCCCCACACACTTATTCACTCCTATTTCAACACTTTATCGTGGACTCCAAAAACTTATGGGAAAAGTACATAGATAGTCCAAATTTGGGCCCTATATTTCATAAATGTCCAAGTTTTCCATTTTTGAAAAAACTTAATGATCCAACTTTTTTTCATAAAAATCATGGTCATTTTACGATTCAGTCCTGATATCCACTATTAACTATTTTTAAAAAAATAAAATAAAACCAAAAAAGAAACACAATAGTGAACGGAAAAGGAAATGAATTTTTTAATTACTTCCCAATTTTGAAAGATCCCTAAAATCACTCCTAATTTTTCAAAAAAAAAAAATCTCTAAAACCACTCACTATTTTTCCCAATTCACACATGGTTTCTTCCTCCCTTCATTCCTCCCTCATGATCTTTCTCCCTCATGGTTTCTCAACCTCTCTTTCCCTCCTCAGCTCCGATCATTTTCTTGTCGTCGACGACCAACCACCACCGGAAGCGTCGCCGCCGCCCTCAAATTGTCGTTGTTTTATCGTGAGTATCGTTGAATTTCATCACCGCTGTGGTATATTTAATATATACATATGTATATATTATTTAAAAAATAAGGTTTTTTTATAGTTATATATAGGCTTTTTTTCCCAATATCTATATTTCTCTTAAATGCATTGGTATATTTAATATGCATACATACATGTATATATATAATAAATATTGACAAATAACTAAATATACAAGTGTATATTTAATACTATAGTAATGAGACAAGAAAAAAACTCGGTATACGTGGCTACAATAATGAGTAAAAAAAGGAAAATTTATGTACATAGTATATATAAGCGGGTATATATGAAGTTATATATGAATATAAATAAACTGTAAAATGAAAAAAATCTAAAAAAAAAAAAAATACGTAGACTATGGGACATATATACTAAACTATTATATATTGAATATTAACCAGAATATATAATAATCAATGCAATATATGCATAGATTATAAACGGTATATTACTGGGAATATATATATATAACGGAAATAGTTATGTCAGTAAAATGGATATTAATCAAAATATATACACATTTTTAGATATTCCAGCGAATATGTTATATATACTGATGTCGGTAAGAAAAAAAATGGGAAGAAAAAATCGATTAGCTTTTGTTCGGTTAATGAAAAAAATAGATTGATAAAAAAGGAAAAAAATAAAGAAAAAATGGATCAATCGAATTTTTTTTTTTTTAAAAAAAAAAAGGATCAACAAAAAATTACCAAGAACGAAAAAAAGATGAAAATTGTTCGTAATTGAAGGAAAATACGTTAGAATCATTATGACAAGAAATCAAATCTCAAGAATCATATTTTCAAAATATTAAGGATTTAGTTAAGATAATATCTTATAAAATCTTATAAAATTTGACAATAATGGTAAAATGGTAAGAAAAAAATGCTGGAAATCTAATATTAGAAATCTATAAAACTATGGACATTTATGAAAATATGTATATAAAACAGCCTATCTACCAAAATTTCTCAAATTAACTCCTACTCTAACTTCTAATATTAAACAAATTCAGGTTTCACAACTCCAACTCCTCGATGACTCCCGTAGAATTGTATAATATTTATGTTATAAATATTTGGTTCAAACTTTCATCCTACTTTCTCTCTAAAAAAAAAAAAAACTTTCATCCTACTTCAATTCTTGAACTTAATATTTTGGTTCATAAATTTTTAAAATGTCTATTTTAACCTTTAAAGTAATAAAGAAGAAAAAAAGTGATTACCGTTCTTTTTTTTTTTTATATAAAAAAGTGATCACCGTTCTTTGTTATTGATGTTGTTTTTGTTATTATTATTATTATTATTTTTACGATAGTTATTATTATTATTTTGAATCTTATATATGCCCACACAACACAATCACCTAAGTCAACATATGTGACTTCTACACATGTTTATATTGACATGTACTAACTTGAATATAGTTCAACCGATCAAAATATAAAAAAAAGACCATCCATACTTAATTTACTTGATAACATGCTAACTTCAAGAAACTAAAAGCACGATCCAAAATCTAAAGAAATAATATTTATAACTTAGAATCTAAAGAAATAATATTTATAACTTTTCTAAGTTCTTGACGACTAGCACAAAATTCAATACTTAATAATTTATTTATTTATTAAAAAAAAAAGTTCATTCTATGCTTTGTAGTGTACTCGGCCCAAAGAATCAAATTTGATTTTAAAAATTATATTTTTTATCATATTAAATCAAAATTGGTACCTACTCAAAAAAATTAAAAAAAAAAAAAAAAAAAAAAAAAACCTAAAAATTAAAATATAACCCAAAAAACATTTTGAAAAAGAAAAACGCTCAAATGGGAATAAAAGATGAATTTTCCTTAACTTTGATCATTTTGTTTTCCACAAACGAGCTTCTTCATTCTCAATTTCCTCTCAAATCTGTCATTTCCCCTCGAAGAAACCGAATTCCCCACCAAATTAAATCTTTGTAACCCTCTTCTCTACCAGTCTCCGTCAGATTGTTGCATCCATCTGCTTCACAACCAAAATCATTTAAAATCCTCTTCTCTAGAAAGAATAAATTCCCAGTTGCAGCCTTCGATCCAGTTCATAACCCTTCAGTTCCTCTTCGCCGGCTGTTTTTTCAACTGTCGGCGATGGCGAACTGCACCGTCGAGTCTTGCAAAGTCGAAACCAGTGATGGGGTCAAGCTCCACACGAGGGTTTTCAAGCCTAGAGATGAGGAGGACAGGGAAAATCTGGTGGTTGTTTTGGTCCATCCCTATTCGATTTTGGGTGGTTGTCAAGGGCTTTTGAGAGGAATTGCTGGTGGGTTAGCGGAGAGGGGTTATAGGGCTGTGACTTTTGACATGAGGGGTGCTGGGAAATCGTCTGGAAAGGCTTCTCTGACTGGATTTGCAGAAATTAAGGATGTGACTGCTGTTTGCAAGTGGGTCTGTGAGGATTTGTCTGTTAATCGAATTTTGTTGGTGGGTTCATCTGCAGGTATGTTGCTTTTGTGTTTCTGCTGTGGAATTTTGTGTGGTTGTGGCTTGATTTTGGTCTCTGTTGGTGAAAATGTTGTTGAGATTGCATGTCTGGTTTGGTGATTGCTTTGGGATATGATTGTTCTTGCATATTGACTGAAATTCTTTTCAACATGATGCTCTAAATCGTTGTCTTTCGCTCTTGGGAATGGATGTATCACGAGTCTGATGGAAAGAGAGGTTTATAAATTAGCTGAAGATAATGTTTGATTATTTTATGTCATAAAACTCTTTGGTTGGTTGTTGTATGATGATATCTGTTCATAAAAAGAGGAATTTGTTCATAATCATAGAAGAGAAGATGCGTGAAAGGGCCGAGTGTTTCTATTTTGCTTGCGTTTTTTATATAGATTAGTAATCTTATCTAGCTGCCCGTGGAATTCGTAATATATTGGCAGAATGGCATTGCAGATTTTGAATGTTGAAGATTTAAAAGAAAACTCCAGGGTGATTAAATCGAATGAGATTAAAAAACTACAAACTTTAAGATATATCTAGTACCAGTAAATTGTGTCACCCAAAGAGGACCTCAATCTGCACCCAGTACATTCTGCTTTGCTACTTTGATATTTGTCTGTACAATAAATTCTGAAAATGGTTTTCTGAGATCTAAAGAATTGATCAAACAGAAGCTTTGCTTTAAATAAGACATGTTCCTAGGGCTTGCTAATTGTTGTGGAACTCATCAAAACTAAGCTATGGGTGAGATTTTTCTTTTCCCTACCTTGATGGGAGCAGGTCTTTCCTGTATAATTCCTTGCAACTCTTCTTTTTTACGGTTAAACCTGTACTATCTGGAACCATCTAGATCATTCCAGGACTTGTACTGAGATAAACCAATACTACATCTTGTTATACCCTTTCGCTTTCTCATTTTAAATTGCCAAACTTCCTACTATCATATACCATATAGACACATCCAAGACAATGGAAGAAATATTGTGTCAAAGAAAATTGAGGGTGGGACTGAGGGAGGGGGTGAGGTAGGGAACCACATTGATGATGCATGTAGTGAAGTTTGGAGGGCCTAGAACATTATTTTCTATTAATTTGTGGGGACAGAAAGAGAGTAGGTGAAATTATTCTGAATCACATGTAATTGTGTTCTTTGCAGGCGCCCCCATTGCAGGCTCATCTGTGGATTTGATAGAACAAGTGGTAGGCTATGTTAGCCTCGGCTACCCCTTCGGCCTAACTGCCTCGATTCTTTTTGGAAGACACCACAAAGCCATTTTACATTCTCCGAAACCAAAACTTTTCGTGATGGGCACAAGGGATGGCTTCACTAGTGTGAAGCAATTGCAGAACAAGTTAAATTCTGCAGCAGGACGTGTTGAAACACATCTAATTGAAGGTGTGAGCCACTTTGAAATGGAAGGCCCTGCATATGATGCTCAAATGGTGAATCTTATCCTTCATTTTATTTCTTCTTTGTAGGATATCAACTTTGTTCAGAATATTTGTTGGGGAACAACCACCCCTTGTTACCATTGTGCATTAGGCTCTGTAATATTAACTTATTGTGTGTTGTGTAGGAGACCAGAGGTTTTGGATTAACAGATTCTGCATTATCACAGTGAAAAGCAAAACTAAACATCTGCCTAGTGTTGGATATGTATAATGTATTAACACGCATATATGAGAGGGAGAGAGAGAGAGAGAGACTAATCTACATGAGATTCTATTGACTATAGAATAAAGTTTTACAGAAAGAACACTTCTTCTGAAGTTAAAGCTAGAGATCAAAATAAAACAATAACTCTTTAGTACAATCAATAAACAAAAGCCAAGGCGCCACTAACTGCACAGTTGATCATAAAAATTTGAGAAAGCCACAACGGAGTGAGCATGCGCTGCTGAGTTTTCCATTCAACAAAATCAAATTCATCACCATTGCCATCATTTATTAGCAAGCCTGCGGATTTTAGCATTTTGCCATTTTGGAGCTTCTTCCACTTTACATCATCATACACGAACCATTGATTGTCCTTGAGAATATGGTTCTCTCCCATCTGCTTGAATCCCAAAAAATAAATAACAAAACCAGGAAGAAACATCGTCTTCTTACTAGCAAGCATATTCCAATTTAACCTTGTTATTTTAAATTGAAAAAAGAAAAACATAATCCAATGAGATTGGGATGATGAAATTGTACCATCCATTATTGAAGATGCAAGTTCAATACCCAGATGAGGTTTTTTAGCCTTTCACCTTGCTAATTTTTAAGGACAAAAAGCTATTACAGATAGCTTGATAATAAGTACCAGGCAAACTTTTGGATCCATTTATCACTATCCAAATGGGAGTCTAATAATTGAAGTGAACAATTTTTACAAAATTGGGAGCCCAATGACGCCGATAAAAGAAAGCATAGAAGAAAATGACGGTTTTCAGACACAATGTACATATACAGGACCAATGCAATATCATTTAAATTATGTACTGTACACCAGTAAGCATGTTTAATTAGTTATTACCACTTTCACCATCAGATGCATCTTCAAGCCTTGCAATTGCGTCAACAAGGGATTGTTCATGGTCCTGCATTTAAATCGATTCAGAATAAGTTACATAAATGAATACATAGCAATACTCGTCGGGCTCAAGGATGAACTATGCATACTTTAAGCACTTTTTTAGCCTTTTCAATCTCCATGGGATCTGGATGATTAGCACCAAATACCTTTTCCACCTGTTTGATCAACTCCAACAAGTGAAAACAAAGGTCACCACTTGCATTCACCAAAAAACAAACAATGATAGAAAGAAATCATATTAGATCTTGCGCACCTCCTTAATCAGTGTGTCCGTGTGAAGTATTTCAATATCACCCGTAGCTTGCTTCCGAGATCCATTTTGAGATACAGGTAACTCTTTCCTGGATTGACCCTTCGTGGTTCCTCTACCCCTTCCACCAGCAGCAACTGCCCCACCTCGTGTCATGGTCTTCTTATTGCCCCTCCCATGTCCAGGACGAGCACCACTACGAGATACTACAGAATCCTCTCGTTCCCACCTAATATCTTCGGGAGATATCTAACAAGAAAGGTATACAGTTCATAAGTGACAATATTCCACCTCAGATAAGGATTTCCAATAGAAGTATGGCTACTGAGTTTACGGCAGGTGAAAAATGAATCAACATTTTCATACACACTACAGGTCATCTGGTTTATAATCAACAGCAATGGTTGTTGATGGTGTCAATATGAGTTTACGGCAGGTGAAAAATGAATCAACATTTTCAGACACACTACAGGTTATCTGGTTTATAATCAACAGCAATGGTTGTTGATGGTTCAATATGAGCAGAAGCTATACAGATTCTTGAACAGCTGCACATTTATAGATCATAAGCAGTAAACTAGCAAGTGGTCAAGCAAGTATACTATTAGAAGATCGGAAGATAGTGTTCCACTCCAAATCAGGAGTCCAACGGAGATATAGCAATCTGCCAATCTATATTTACCGCTGCTTAAATTATCTTCCAGCTACCAGTGTGATCTAAAAGCTTAAAATTATGTACCAGAATACATTACAAGAATGTACAATATAATAAGTACTTCACCAGTAAACAATTGTTAAAAGAACTAATCAAACAGATCCCAACCTATAATGAACCTATGAAAGTACATGCTCAACTTGATCTAGCACACAGAATATTGCAATATGATTTTAAACACCATATTGATCATGCCACCTATTACATTTAACTTTAGCCTAGGTCCAAATTGAGGAAATACAAACTACTCAAATCCAAAATACTTCTCACTTGTCAGCTTGAATAAGTGAAGAGCAAGTCTTTTAATAAGAGAAACATTCTTATAGAGAACAATATTGAGGGTGAGGGGAGTACCTCTTTAAGGTTGACCCATTCCCATGTCTCGTGTGCTGTATTAATATCATAAACCAAAGCATGACGGCCCTGTTGAAAATAATGGTCAATCAGATCAAGGAGAACCTACATTTGGAGTAAAATCAAATCACTAAAAGAACAAACCTCAGCATGGTTATAGTCAGTTATAACAGCCTCGTAGAAGCTATTGTCTTCAGGCCACCTAGTCCAAACTTTCCGTCCAATTAATGGTTCATGGGTTGCTCCTTCAGCATTTTCATTTGAAGCAAAGGCCCCTAAAGAACCTCGATTATTCACTTGGCCACTTCCAGTAAGACCTGTATGCATGGACTTCACAACAAGTGCTGCAGTTAATGCAATGCATTGACCAGATAATAGAGGATGATAAAATTTAAACATAGAAAAATTACTCTAAATTCTTCAACAAGTACAAATTGTAAATCTTACTGATTTCGTCTTTGTAGTCCTAGCTCCAGGGGGAGGACCACGTCTCATGGCTGATGAAGATGGTTGCGTACCAGTAGGTATTGCAGGATTAGGTGCACCTTGTGACAAGGAAGCTTGGGATGTTTTCTGTTTCTTCCGTGATGCTGAAGCAGTGGGGCTGGGTACAGGATCAGCCATGGGTTGATCAGCATTGAGTTTTCCCGGTTGAAGCCCATTTGCTGATCTCCATTCCCTAAGAGCATTAATCATAACAATGAATAACGAAATCACATAATCCATACCAACTTGGTAAGTAGCAGTACAGGACAAATGCAAAATAATAAATCACGAATAATCAAACCTTATCCTCTTGATGACATCATCTGCATTTACTCTCGATAAAAGTTTTCGGTGTTCTTCATCTGATACTCTCAACTCCTTTCTTAATTCTGTTATTAAACTTTCCTTCTCCTGATAAAAGTTAAGAATGTAAGGAATTAAAAAGCTGCGCATAAAAATAAATTTGTCAACTTCAAGGAACAAACAATTAGAGAAAAATATACCCATGTAATTGCATCAGATTGAGCTTTAAAAGCACGCAGGACTGAACTATATGCTTCCTGCTCAATGTGGTGGATCTGCATTTCCATATCTCCGAGCATCCTAGGTAATTGAGAAGAATTTACTGGTGCAGATCTTCCATTCCCAGCAGGAAGCCCACCTCTCTGAAATCTATTTTGATGAGGAGGAGGGAGGTCATCATCTGTTCCTGCAGTTGTTTTACATCATAAAATCTTAAAACTAGAAGAAGAAATCCCGAGATAAATGCTGCCTTTATAGGAAATAATATATTAAACAAACAAAATCCTCCAAGCAAGTTCGTAAGGCAACTTCCATACCGTCTCACAGGCAGTTGCTTTCATACGCACGAAGCAACTGAATTTAAACAGAATATAAATGTCAATTCATTGCCCATTATACACAATTGACACTAGAATACTTCCTAGCTAGTAAATACAGAAGACATAACTAAAAGAAAAGAAAGAAAGGAAAAAGTTCTTACAGCCAAAGAGAAACATTATATTGACACAAACATAATGAATAAAACAAAAGCTTTTCTTTCTTCCTTTTCTTCTTTCATTTTCTTTTTAAAAGAGTTAGCACACGACTTCATTTGGTAAATTCTCCTCACTTCTACATAACATTTCAAGAAGGCAGTATCCATTCTAGTGGATTGCAAACAAATAAAAAGGCTGCTGTAATGTGCAAGTAAGAAGGCCTGGTGGAAAGAAAGAAATTTAACTTCACCCACAATGACTAAAGTATCTAGGAACAGCTAAGGAAGATAAAGCAGGCAACAAAAAAGAATAAGGAAAAAAAAAATCAACATACGGCTACTCACTTCCATTATGAAATTCGTTTCTAAATGAACAAAACAGCTGAAAGAACTGGAATTGGATGGAATACTTAGAACAGCGAAAAAACCTAGCCATTATCAAGAGTAAAACATAATTCATAAGGCAAACTATTGCTATTGAGCCCTAGAAAACCCTTCAAAAGTTCAAAACAATCTTTTCAATTTACTCACCACTGCTATCCGACGGTTCATACTCCATGGAAGTTCCTCCCACCCAAATCAACGCCAACCCACTTGAACCCACGAAAGGAAAAGCAACTTCACGACAAACCCAACTCTCAAAACGCGGTAAATTTCTCGGGATTCAACGAGAACACAGGCGGCAAAAGGCTAACAAAGAACAAACAGACCCAACAAGCAACTTCGCAGGAATATGGCCCCAACTCCAAGCTCCACGGTAGCCCTTGAAGTCCAAGAAGCTAAATTTGCAGACACAACACGGATCGAGTGAGAATCAAGACTCGATCCGCTCGGAAAAGTTCAGTATACAGTAATTGCAAGAATTTCGGGCATTAAATTATGAATAAGCCGAATCTAGGGATTGGGAATTGAGGAGGATTTGAGGGTTTTTTTTGTTTAAGGGGCTTGAAGGTGTGAAAGATGAACGAGACGAGAGCGAAGCCGTTCTGGGTTGGGAGGGAAGGCGGACTTGAAATCGATTATTGTCTCCATCTGTCCATTTTGTTTTCCAGTTAATAATTTTGCTCAATTCCGCTATGGGTTTTATCGTTTATGCGATTTGGACTTGGTACGAAAAGGTTTTATTGGAAACCAAAGAAAATTTCTATATTTGGTTATCCATGAAAATACCCTAAGATTTTTATGGAGATAAATTGTGTTTTTTTTTTCCTTCTCATTGTCCATTGATAAATTATACCCTCCCTAAAAGCTTTGAATCGTCTCAATACTTATTTAACTCGGTGTATATAGTGTTTAATATCTACTCACGAGTATTAGTATTTCAGGACATGTATTTGAAATCGTGTCATCCATGCTCTTTACTACAACGATACGAGGGTGAAGTTCTTCAAAACAAAAAAAAAAAAAAAAACAATTAAAGGGTGAAGAATTGAATTTTCAACCTCAGTAATAAACGTCTTAATCTAGTGAATTGTGTTCATGTTGAAAGTCATATCATCTATATGTTAAATAATTGATAGCGTAAAAAATCATGATTAAAACGACGGGTGTTTTAAAATTCAGGAACGAAATAAAAATAAATGTTAAAAATTTATGAATATTTATTTATTTATTTAAAATATGAAGATTTAATTTAAATCAATAGATCATAGTAGTGAAAATTCAATCCCCGTGCTAACTTTTTTTTTTTTTTTTTGGAAAAAATCAATTTTTACCCCTGAACTTTGGGAGTTGTATCAATTTTAACCCTAAACTTTCAATTTTATCAAATTAAACCCCAAACTTAACAAATTGTATCAATTTGTACCTCCAACTTACATAAATGTTGTAATGTAGACCTTTGGTAAACTTTTCATTTGAATTTCTATTAAAACATGTAATTGACAATTTTTTTTTTTAATTCATGTTGCATTAGTGTTTTGTAAGAAATTTGTTGGAAAAACTCTTTAAGAAATCAAATATCCCAGACTATTCTTCTCATTATTATAATTAAAAAAAAAACACACATACACACACAAAGTTATTGGCAACCAGAAAAATCTAGCAAATATGAGAAATAAAAAAACTTGAAATTTCTTTATTTTTGTTTCCTAGATTTGTACATTCTTCTAATTAGCAAGAAAAAAAACATCAAAAGAAGGAAAAAAAATCCACAAAGTTCTTAGCAACAAGAAAAAACCAACGAATATTTGAAGATAAAAACCTCCAAAATTTCTTTGTTTTCGTAATCTTAAATAGCAGCAAGTTCTCAACAACAAGAAAAAGTCATCTAAAATAAAGTTTCTTCAACATTTTATTTATACGAAACCAATTCAAGTGCAATGTGAATTAAGAAAAAAATAATAAATAATCAATTACGTACGGGGTTCGGAAAGTTAACCAAAGGTATACATTGTAACACTTATGCAAGTTTGGGGTTAAAATTGATACGATCTGATAAGTTTGAGGTTCAATTTGATGAAATTAAAAGTTCATGGTTAAAATTGATACAACTTGTTAAGTTTAGAGTTCAATTTGATGAAATTGAAAGTTCAGGGTTAAAATTGATACAACCCCCAAAGTTGAGGGTTAAAAATGATTTTTTCCTTTTTTTATTATTATTATTATTTTTAAATCTCCATGCTAAATTATCCCATCACTTAATTAATATTTTTAATTGGTATTTGCGTTGTTATAGCTGAAAATGGAATAAGCATATGTTTAAGCAAATCACCGTTTTAATATTTTCAAGAGAAACTCTCTTGAAAAAAAGCAAACCATTAGTAATTTAAGACTAAAATGTCATATTCTTAATTATAATATTTATTCTAAACTTTTTCCCAAATCTTAATATAGATATTAAGTTGCCAAACTTGTGTCTATTGAATAGTCAGCACGAGCATAGTTAAATTACCATCAAATTTGTATTAATGACCAAAAGTTATGTGGTTTGAATCTCTCACCCTCAGGTGTTGTCAAATTTAGTATTTATTGAATACCACACATCGATAGATGTCCATAAACTATGGTATTTGATCACTTTTAAACATATCTATTACGTCAATTAGACTTATGTATCAGCGAAGATCACAACTTATTTTGAATTGTTATCATCGTAGTCTTCAATGATGGTTACTTTTAATCACTACAGTGTTGTATAGGCAACTACGAAAGACAAAAAAAAAAAAAATACAAAATACAAAATAAAAAATCATTTTGTTCTTCAAGGAGGAGGTAGATCTTTTTCATTTTATGTCTCTCGACCTTCTAAAATAAAAAGTAAGACTATCTGGCATTTTGAAGACAAAGATTTTTATTTCGTTGAATTTTGGTGGTGTTGTGAGATGGTTGAATCCTTGTGAGTTATTCCACTTGTATCATTAACATCTTTTCTCTAGCATGTGAAAAAACTCTTTAAAAAGTCAATGTACCATTGATATCGTTGACGTTGTCATTAACATCGATCGCATAACAAAACACTTATACATGTGTTTCATTGCCTTGAACGTCGATCTTACCAGGACTATACAATTAGCACTGGACAAAATTATCATCAAGAGATTTGAAGAGTGCAAACTTATCTCTTTTAACTCGTATATCACCTTAAACAATATTCAAACCCCAACTTCTGGTTCTCAACTTACCAAAATTGGACATAACCCAAATAACTTTGCTATTGGTTCATTAACCGTTTTAAACTCTCTTTTACCAAAACCCTCCCTTTGGATGATATATGAATCGAGAGTGGGTTAGTTACCATTTTGGAGAGTGTTAGAGAACAATAAGTTCATATTTCTCTCCTTACATTAGGGTTTTTTATCCAATAAAATTCACTTTATTCACAATGGTTGTCAATTTGGCAGGGAAGAAATACATACATAGTATGCATGTATCTCCTTATAGCTCTACACACAAAGCATATGTCTTCCACTTCTAGGTGGATTATATGTCATTTTAGAAAATCAAGATATTTTATTACTATTGAGTTGTATAAGACAATTGTTGATGGTCGATTTTGGCCAGATGATCTCACCTGACCTTCACGTGCCACCAACGGTAAATTTGTAGATGAGGGGGAATACGTGGCTGCAAGACAGTAAACCTGCACACCGGTGTGGTGCTCGCCACACCGGCTCCGATGCTTAAGTCAGCAAGCAGAACGGTAGGGCGTGGAAAAGTAAGAGCAAGAGGAGAAAACAGAGAATAGAGAATATAGTTTAGGGATAGAATTCGGGATCCCCTCTTCAGTGGCGAAGAGGGATATAAATACCTGTTCATCCTCCTAGCCTTTTTAGGGTTTCGGAGGCGTTTTAGGTCAAACCAGGCGAAACAGGGGCATCCAGAGGCGGTGGGGACCAGACGGGACCAAACGGGCTCGGCCCGCACGAGCGGGCCGAGGCCGAGCAGGGGGTCGGGCCGAAAACCCGACCCCTTCGGTCTTGGCCCGTCCCATTTGCCGGTTTTGCCTCCTTGGTCCATCTTTCAGCCCGATTTCTCCCCGGTTGTCCTCGTCAGCTCCTTGTGTATCGGGGTGGTCCAAAATTGCCTATAACAACAATTATCCAACAACTCCCACTTTGTCCATTTCTAGGATAAAAGGTTTCTTTTTAAATAATTTTCATGGTCAAGTGGATACAAATTGGTTGAAGTCAAAGTGATGGAGAACTTGGATTTTGAGATAAGTTCGGTAAAAGTTGTTGGAGTGTATTAGGGTCTAGTTTCTACTCATTTTTATCAAGACTCAATTACTATATTGAGAAACATCGTTGATGAGTCATTTTTCTTACGATAATAAAGATGTCTCATAAATGGTCACTCTAACAATATTATTTGATTATTTGAGTATTTTTTTTCTTTTGATTATCGGTGTCCTTAATATGAAAAGAACTCATGGCATTGTAGTTTGCTACATTGTTGAGTATATACTATTAGAATGGACCATGTTTATTAGATCTCACTATTTTTCGTAAAGTGGTCTTGGACTTGTACCGTCTGACTACCTAACTTGTACTATATGGTAACTCAACTAGTTTATGCCAAAACAAACATATCAATAATCAAGAGATTTAAAATATTGTTTATAAGTTGAAGGTTCGAATCTCTACCCCACAATTGTAAGTTGTATACTAGAGATAAAAATACGGTTAAGATATTCATAATTTCTATTATAAGTTGGATGTTTCAATTATATGGTATTCGTATTCATACTTTCATATTCTAAAATAATGAAAAAGAAAAAAAAAATCTAACAAATAACTTAACTTAATGTTATGCTACTCGATTTTCAATTGTCAAAGTTGTTTATGTGCTTTAAAAGTCAACTTTCTTAGAGCACTTATGTTATATATTTTCCAACATAAACGTAATGAAACTGGTTAAAACTATTAAAAAGAAAAATACATGTTAAAACATTATGCATTTATTTGGTCATATAAATTAAACCATATTAACATACTTTTACATTATCGAACTAAAAAATTAACGAAAATTTAAGATTCACTTTTTTTTTTTTTTTTCTTTTTCTTTTTCTTTTTTTTTATTTAGATTCACTTAAATTATGTTTAGAGCATGAGAATCAGTCAAAAAAAAAAAAGGAAGAAAAAAGAAAAAGAAACTATTGCATACTTTTTAGGGCCGGTTGCAAGGATAGCAATATGGGCCAAAATAATTGCAAATCTAGCATCCCACAAAAAAAATTGCAAAAATGGCAAAATCTAATAGTTTGTGTGTTGCATTTACTAAAATACCCCTCCAGATTTTCTTTCACTGATAGAAAGTTTTTCTATCACTGATAGATTCTATTGATATAAAGATTTTCTATCAGTGATAGAAATTTTATATCACTGATAGATTCTATCAGTGATAGAAATTTTCTTTCACTGATAGATTCTATCATATGATAGAAAATTTTTCTACTACTGATAGATTCTATCGGCGATAGATATTTTTCTATCACTTGTTCAGTGTTATATCAGTGTTTGGTTGTTGTTATTTGGTTTTCTATCAGTGTTTGGTTTTTGCTTTTCAGTGTTTGATTTCTATAATCGTTCGTTTTTGCTTTATTTTTCAATGCTCGATTTCACCATGTATCACCATCGCTGATAGAAACAAAAGATCTTCTATCACTGATAGAAAAGTATCAGTGATAGAAATATTTTCTATAACTCACGAAAAGTTTTTCTATCAGTCTCAGTGATAGAGATAGAACGTTTTTCTATCACTCATAGAAAGACTTTCTATGAATGATAGAAATTTTTTCTATCACTCATAGAAAAAATTTCTATAAGTGATAGAAGATTTCTATCACTGATAGGTTCTATCAAGGATTGAAAGATTTTCTATCAAGAGTTTTCTATCATTGATAAAATATCTTTCTATCACTGATAGAATAGTAAAAATTTCTATCAGTGATAGAAATCTTTTATCACTGATAGAAAGTTTTTCTATCACTTATAGATTATATCGGTGATAGAAAGATTTTTATGGGTGATTAGGGATTGAAAGATTTTTTATCAAAAGTTTTTCTATGATTTTCTATAAAAAGTTTTTTTTATCACTGATAGAACCTATCAGTGATAGAAATCTTTTATCACTGATAGAACCTATCAGTGATAGAAATCTTTTATCACTGATAGAAAAAGTTTCTATTAGTGATAGAAATCTTCTATTCTATCCGTGATAGAAACTTTCTATCACTGATAGAAAATTTTTCTACCACTGATAGAATCTATCAGTCATAGAAATATTAGTGATAGAAACTTTCTATCGCCGATAGAAAATTTTTCTACCACTGATAGAATCTATCAGTGATAGAAATATCACTGATAGAATCTATCAGTCATAGAAATATTAGTGATAGAAACTTTCTATCGCCGATAGAAAATTTTTCTACCACTGATAGAATCTATTAGTGATAGAAATATCACTGATAGAATCTATCAGTGATAGAAATATCACTGATAGAAACTTTATTCTATTAGTGATAGAAACTTTCTATCAATATAAAATTTTTCTACCACTGATAGAATCTATCAGTAATAAAAAGACTTTCTATCAGTAAAAAAAAAAAAAAAAAAAAAAAAAAAAAAAAAAAAAAAAAAAAACTGACGAGGAAAAAGAAGATGGGCACACAGGGGCAATTTAGGACTATAAAAAAATAATTCAAAATTTTTGCCATATTTGCAAATATTTTTAAAAATTGCTATATTTGTAATTATTTACATTCATGTTGCTGATAGCTCTTAGAAATAAGAGCTATTGGTTCTCTTTTAGGCTTAAAAACTCTACTCTTTGATGTGTTTGAGCTTTGGTTTGTGCTTGAAAATGAGTATTCTTTGATTAACATTTTTTACATATCAGTAGGCAAGGCTTGAACTAAATTTGGTGCAGATTTCTTATGTTTAAGCTGATTTTTCTGGTATAGGGGCACTCAGGTTTTGCTGCAGCAACTGATTTCACAAGCAGAAGACAGAAAGTCTGGGAAGTAAAATTCTGCACGTGCTAAACTCGTGGGATCTCTCATTAATTGAGCTGGCAGCCATGTGGAGCTGATTTGTCTCATCTCAGCCAATTAGGGAAGGTCCATGTGGATTTATGTGTCTAATCAGCCCTGAAATCAATGAAAAGAGATGGTATAAATGCTTCTTTTGCCTAAAGAATGAGGGATTCAGTTGGAGAAGTTGACCTAGAAGTTGCTGCTGTCATTAAAGGGAAAAAAAGATAAGGAGGCTGCTGCTAAAGGAGGATTTCCAGCTTGGGAAAGCTGGAATCTACCTTGGAAGCTTCTTTTCTTCATCCTTTTTCTCTTATTCTTCCTTCTTCTAGTGTTTAGTTTGTATTTAAGGTTGTAATTATGAATGGTATGGTAGTTCACTGCTGTATTTTGATTATTTTCACCTTGAACATGAGCTAAATCCTCTTAGGTGAGGATTAGGGTGCTTAAGCTTGAACTTGTTGTTTGTTTTAGTGGAATTTTATATATTGCAACTTAAAGCAAGGTGTTCTTCATGCTTAAAGCTGTAATTTCGTTTGGCCAACCATTTTCTAGCATTGTTATTTAGTGTTTGGGAAAACAATAGATAACCGACTACTTTGCTTTACCTTAGTCTTTAATGATCATGAAAATTAGTGGGTATTTAGGGATAAATAACCACCTAAGGCACTAAATCAGTTGGGCTAAAAAGAAGGGGTTAAATGGGAGTTTAATCACCTAAACTATAGGAGAATTGGAAAATTCCCGTAGAAAATACTGGGTGAGTTGTAAATATAGAGTTCTGCTACAGCAAACAACTTGTGAGAGTAGACAGCCCCTAATCTGAACCTTGCCTTCTCTGTGCTAATTCACTGTTTTTATTGAATTTTACTTAAGTCCTTATCATTTTCAGCTTGTTTACCATTTTAATCTCTTGCACTTAGTTAAGAAAAAATATTTGGTTCTTGGTTACTTTGAATTTCATTAAAAATAGGCTTAGAAATAGTGATTTTCGTGCATCAATCCCTGTGGAGAACGATATAAAAATACTTATCACTTGCTGCTGATCGTGTGCACTTGCACGTGTGTTTGTGAGTTTTTCTTGCATATTTAGAATTACTTTGCACAAGGCAACAAGTTTTTTGCGCCGTTGCCGGGGATTGAGTTGATTTTTGCTATTTTTGAGCTGAAATTTGGTGAAATTGGTGCTAAAACAGCTTCTAACTTGGTTGTTTGATTTTGCAGGTGCTGGTAGCTGTGTATGAACGAATTCCCTGACTTAGAATTCGGTTTGGACCCTGAAATTGAAAGGACTTTTCATAGGAGGAGAAGGGAACAAAGGGAGAGAAACAATAGGATGGATCCACCACCTCTTTTACCCCCTGTACCTCCTAGAAACCAAGAAAACCAAAACAACCAGCAGCCTAATCCTGAGGTAAATCAGCAACCTAGGGTAGAAAATCAAGCTGAAAACCCTGTCCTTATAGCCAATGATGGGGGAAGAGCTATTAGAGCCTATGTCGTCTCTACCTTCAATGAGTTGTACCCTGGGATAGCTAGACCCGAGATACAGGCACACAATTTTGAAATGAAGCCTGTTATGTTTCAAATGTTACAAACGGTGGGACAATTTCATGGATTACCTTCTGAGGACCCACATCTACACCTTAAATCCTTTTTGGGAGTGAGTGACTCATTCAAAATTCAAGGAGTTTCTCAAGATGCTTTGAGGTTAACCTTGTTTCCTTATTCTTTGAGAGATGGTGCTAAAGCTTGGTTGAATAACTTTGCTCCTGGTTCCATCACTACATGGAATGAGTTAGCAGAGAAATTCCTCATTAAGTACTTTCCTCCCACAAGAAATGCCAAGCTTAGATCGGATATAGTGTCTTTTAGACAATTTGATGATGAATCTTTTAGTGAAGCTTGGGAAAGATTCAAAGAGTTGTTGAGAAAATGCCCTCACCATGGTCTACCCCATTGCATTCAAATGGAGACTTTCTACAATGGGTTGAATTGGGCTACTCAAAACATGGTAGATGCTTCAGCTAATGGTGCTTTATTATCCAAGACTTATGATGAAGCTTATGCCATTTTGGAGAGAATTTCCACAAATAGTTGTCAATGGTCTGATTCTAGAAGTGTGGCTGGGAAGAAAAATAAAGGAATGATAGAGGCTAACACAGTTACATCTTTTAATGCAAGGTTTGATTCAATGGAGAGCATGATGAAAAAGTTGATCGTGGGGCTTGAAAATTTGAATATGCTGAATTCTGGTGCAAAACAGACTGCTGCAGCAATCAATATAAACCAGAATTCCACAGATTCATGTGTTTATTGTGGAGAGGATCACACTTTTGAGTTTTGTCCAAGTAATCCAGCTTCAGTGTGCTATGTTGGAAACCAAAATGCCCAATGGAATAACTCCCATTCCAATACCTATAATCCGGGTTGGAGAAATCATCCTAATTTTGCTTGGGGAACTCAAGGAAGTAATTCCAACACCCAACAAGCTCAACAAAAGATGAATGGTCCACTTGGATTTGGGCAACAAAACCAGCAAGCTAATGCTCAATACCAAAACACTATGAACCAACATATTCCAGGTACTTCTTTAAAGAGCTTGTTCAAGGAATACATGGCTAAAACTGATGCTGCAATTCAAACTCACCAAGCGTCATTGAGGAATTTGGAAGTTCAAATGGGCCAAATCGCTAGTGAGTTGAAAGCTATGCCACATGGTAAACTTCCCTCTGACACTGAAAATTCAAAAAAGGAAAGAAAAGAGCAAGTTCAAGCTGTGGAATTGAGAAGTGGTAAGACATTGGTTGAAAAGAAAGAACCCACCCAACTAAAGAAAGTTGGACAGCAAGTTGATGTGCAAAATGACAGTGAAAAAAGTGCAGAAAAATCAAGTGAAAAAGTGGCTGAAAATGAGGAAATTGAGGAGACACTTAGGACAGCTCCTTTAGCACCAACCAAGTCAATTCCTACACCTTCCCCAACATTTAAACCATCCCCACCACCCTTTCCCCAAAGGCTTAAGCAGAAAAATCAAGATGGTCAGTTTAAGAAATTCCTTGAGGTTTTGAAGCAACTTCACATTAATATACCACTAGTTGAGGCCTTGGAACAAATGCCCAACTATGTAAAGTTCCTCAAGGATATTTTAACCAAGAAAAGGAGATTGGGTGAGTATGAAACCGTGTCTTTGACTGGGGAGTGTAGTGCCATTTTGACAAACAAAATTCCACCCAAAGTGAAAGACCCTGGAACTTTTACCATTCCTGTTTCTATAGGAGGTAAGGAGTTGGGGAGAGCTCTTTGTGACTTGGGAGCTAGCATAAATCTCATGCCTTTATCCATTTTTAAGAAATTATGCATAGGAGAAGCTAGGCCAACCACAGTTACATTACAACTTGCTGATAGGTCTATCACTTATCCCGAAGGAAAGATTGAGGACATTTTGGTGCAAGTAGATAAGTTTATCTTCCCGGCTGATTTTATCATTTTGGACTATGAAGCGGACAAAGATGTCCCCATAATTCTAGGAAGACCCTTTTTAGCAACCGGGAGAACCTTGATAGATGTCCAAAAGGGTGAGCTAACTATGAGGGTGAATGACCAAGAAGTGAAGTTTAGTGTCTTTGATGCCATAAAGTCCCCCACTGATATTGAAGAGTGTTCTGTCATTCAAGTGAAAGATAAGTTGGTTGATGATCAAGTTGAGAAGGAAATGAGAGAGCAAAACATACAACAGTTTGGAAAAAGTGGAATTAAGGCTTTGGAATTAGACAAATTGGAGCTTGAGCTTGAAGGTAGTGTATGTGAAGTTTTTGGTTTTAAAAGGACTTTTGAATCCTTAGAGTTGATTGATAAGAAAAATCCACCTACACAACCATTCACTTCATTGGAATTGTTTCAACAACTTGAGTTCGAAAATTATTTCCTTGATGAGTTGTTTTTTACAGTAGCTCACACTAAAAAAATGAAAACACTTTGGTATGTTGACCTTACCAATTACCTTGCTTTTGGAACATTGCCCCATGGTTTATCAAAGCAACAATTGAAAAAGTTTTTCCATGAGATAAAGTTTTATTTGTGGGATGATTCATTTGTGTTTAAACAATGTGTTGATAATGATGGGAGAGAGTTTAAATTGAATGGGCAAAGGCTAAAACACTATTGGGGAGAAGAACTCCAAAGGTGTTATGCCTTTTGCAATTTGTTGGAAATTTGAAATTTGAAGAAAAAGGGCAGTGTGCTTTCAAGTTACAGATTCTATGTTGAGCCCTAAAGGTGGTTTAAATAGCAAGTTTAAATTTCTGTTGTGATGTCTTTAATTTGTAGCCATTAGTTGTTAGTTAATATTTTAAAGTTAGTTCCTCTTTTATTGATAATTTGCATTAGTTATTGAGTTTAATGTTTCTGTCAAGCTTTGGTTTTTGGTAGGGAATCTCATGCAAAATGGAAGAAAATCTTGATGCAGCAGATTTTGGGGTTGCAATTTTTCAAGGAAGGAAATTCTGATGAGCTGCAGCAGATTGACAGCAAGCTCATATCAGAAGCTGCAGCAGTCATGGCAGAAAAGGCAGTGGGCATTGATGGGAGGAATTTTCAGATTTAGCTATAATCAAGGGAGGACGTTTTAAGTTTGCTTGTCTGTTTTCTATCATGCTTTCTGTTAGCTTTTGTTGTGAAAAAAAAAGTGTATGAATGAAAGTTCTATAGGTGTGCATGTTCTAATGTTTAAATCAATTGAATGCATATCAAATTTGGATAATGTTATGATGCAAAGGCTGAAGTAGTGGAAATCATGCAAAATTTCTAGCATTCCTCAAAGTGTAATTTGAAAAGTATATGTGGCTGAATGTGTGTTAGCTAGTTGTACCCATATGATCCAATGAAGTTTAATGAATTTATCTCTTATGGAGTTGTTGGATTATGCTTGAATGGTAAAAAAATTTGCAATTGGGCAATGGTCCTATTTTGTCTTGAGAGGTGTCATGCTTACTAAAAATACTATTTCAATTCTAAGTAGTCACTTGGTGCATAATTGTAATGCTTGCTCACAAAGCCATCTAATGCAAAATTTTAAGATTGGTGAGCTGCTAAAGTGTTGATGCTTTGAAGTGTTATGCTTGCTTGGAATGCTAAATAAGCTAGAATAGCCATTTGGTGCATGATTGTTAAAATTTCTGCTAGAAAAATTTTGAGTTAATGAATTTGAGCATGTTGCAGCTTGTCTATATCGTTTTTGCTCGAGCATATGGGTTGTCCAGCTTGTTTAGAATTACTTTAGGGCCTAGTCGTAGCTCTTGGCTGTTATTTTGGTTAAGCCTAACTCCTCTGGATGCTGCTGCAGCAGCTATGCTTGGTGAAAAGAAAAAAAAAAATCTGTTTTAATATGCAAAAAATGAGTGTTTTGTCTTATGATCCCCAATAGCTTAGCCTATTTTCTTAGTTAGATTATCTTATTGTGCTTTAAGTCCTTATGTGGATAGGAAGCTTCCTAATTTTCCTCCTTAGCTTAGCTCAAATCTTAGGAAAGCTTGTTCCTAGTCCTTTGCCCAAACCTTATAATCCTCCTAAGCAATAAGCCTTAGCTTCTCTAAAAAATAAGTTTGGGGGTCCTTGCCTTGCTTTCTCATTCATTGGGGACAATGAATGGATTAAGTTTGGGGGTGAGGTAACCATTGGAAAAAAAAAAGCATGAAAAAGAAATAGAAAAGGCAACTTAGAAAGCATTCCTCTTTGTCTTAGTTTTGCCTAAGATGCACTCCTCTCCCTTTTTGAAGATTTTCTGTTCTCCTTGAGCTTGCCTAGTAACCAGGGGGATTTATGATACCCATAGTTTGCCTCTGCGTCAAAAAGTAGCTCAAGGGAAGAGAAAACATATATTATAAAAAAAAATGAGCAGAAAAGAAAAGTTCAAATGAGATGAAAAAGGGATGAGTGTTAGCTTGAAGGTTACAATCTTCCCCAGGGCTTAGGTGAGCTTCACCAAAAAGTGTTGCCACTCTGAGAAGCAAGAAAGTGGTTGCTAGAGAGCGAATCTTAGTCAACTCTAAGGGAAATGAGTGTAGTTCTCGTTAGGTGATGAGCTTGGAGGCTAAGGTGAGTTTCACCATAAAGTGTTGCCATTCTTGGACCAAAAAGCTATGACCTATGAGACTTTCTAAGTTGGTAAAAAAAAGGAGAATAAAAAGTTAAGAGAGAAGTTTAGGTTGAGCTTAGAAGCTTTAGAGGCTAGGCAAAGAGACTATAGGATTGCTTTGCAAGCTTTAGGATTGAGATTTGTGCTAAGTTTAGGCTTGAAGGTTAGTGGCTTCCTTGATGTCAATAGGCTGGTATAATTTGATATGATGGCTTTTGTAAATAGGTTGAGCTAGAGGATCATTAGAAGAGCGCTAAAAATTTGAGAATGCCAAGTTGAAAGGGTATTTTAAAAAAGGAATGTTTGTTGAGTTGTTGTATGCATTCAGAGAGGTAAGCTTGTCAAGAAGTAGCTAGGTGCTTTAGTAGGCCATTTTGACTGCAAGCTGGATATGGGATGATGAGTTAGAGTTTTTGTAGGCTAGCATTGCTCAGGGACGAGCAATGATTCAAGTTTGGGGGTTTGATAGCTCTTAGAAATAAGAGCTATTGGTTCTCTTTTAGGCTTAAAAACTCTACTCTTTGATGTGTTTGAGCTTTGGTTTGTGCTTGAAAATGAGTATTCTTTGATTAACATTTTTTACATATCAGTAGGCAAGGCTTGAACTAAATTTGGTGCAGATTTCTTATGTTTAAGCTGATTTTTCTGGTATAATCAGGTTTTGCTGCAGCAACTGATTTCACAAGCAGAAGGCAGAAAGTCTGGGAAGTAAAATTCTGCACGTGCTAAACTCGTGGGATCTCTCATTAATTGAGCTGGCAGCCATGTGGAGCTGATTTGTCCCATCTCAGCCAATTAGGGAAGGTCCATGTGGATTTATGTGTCTAATCAGCCTTGAAATCAATGAAAAGAGATGGTATAAATGCTTCTTTTGCCTAAAGAATGAGGGATTCAGTTGGAGAAGTTGACCTAGAAGTTGCTGCTGTCATTGAAGGGAAAAAAAGATAAGGAGGCTGCTGCTAAAGGAGGATTTCCAGCTTGGGAAAGCTGGAATCTACCTTGGAAGCTTCTTTTCTTCATCCTTTTTCTCTTATTCTTCCTTCTTCTAGTGTTTAGTTTGTATTTAAGGTTGTAATTATGAATGGTATGGTAGTTCACTGCTGTATTTTGATTATTTTCACCTTGAACATGAGCTAAATCCTCTTAGGTGAGGATTAGGGTGCTTAAGCTTGAACTTGTTGTTTGTTTTAGTGGAATTTTATATATTGCAACTTAAAGCAAGGTGTTCTTCATGCTTAAAGCTGGAATTTCGTTTGGCCAACCATTTTCTAGCATTGTTATTTAGTGTTTGGGAAAACAATAGATAACCGACTACTTTGCTTTACCTTAGTCTTTAATGATCATGAAAATTAGTGGGTATTTAGGGATAAATAACCACCTAATGCACTAAATCAGTTGGGCTAAAAAGAAGGGGTTAAATGGGAGTTTAATCACCTAAACTATAGGAGAATTGGAAAATTCCCGTAGAAAATACTGGGTGAGTTGTAAATATAGAGTTCTGCTACAGCAAACAACTTGTGAGAGTAGACAGCCCCTAATCTGAACCTTGCCTTCTCTGTGCTAATTCACTGTTTTTATTGAATTTTACTTAAGTCCTTATCATTTTCAGCTTGTTTACCATTTTAATCTCTTGCACTTAGTTAAGAAAAAATATTTGGTTCTTGGTTACTTTGAATTTCATTAAAAATAGGCTTAGAAATAGTGATTTTCGTGCATCAATCCCTGTGGAGAACGATATAAAAATACTTATCACTTGCTGCTGATCGTGTGCACTTGCACGTGTGTTTGTGAGTTTTTCTTGCATATTTAGAATTACTTTGCACAAGGCAACAGTTGCCACCCATTACAATTATCCTACTTTTTAACTATGAATATTTCTTTTACATAATTTTAATTACAAATATTAAATCGACATGATCATTAATAAAAAAAACACAATAGCATCGATCATGACCTAAAAAATTTAAAGCTTATTTTGGTCTATTTATTTTTTACTTTGGTTCACCTATAACGGTATACAATCAAAATGTCTATTTTGGCCATTTTACTTTCAATTTTTGTTTATTTTAGTCTATGTATTATTTTAGTCTATTTCAATCTTGACATCTTTTTAAAGTGATAATTTTAGTCTCTTCATTTTCATTTTTATCTCATTCATTTCTATCATAATTTACACATATTATTTGAAATGTAGTCATAATTTTGTACTGAAGAGTTTCTATTGTATATAAAATTTATATTTAAATTTTGCAAATGGAAATTGAATTGGTTGTCTTTTAAAGGCATATAGATCAAATGAACGCTTTAAAAGTACAAGGGGACTATAATGAAGGCTACAACACACATTTTGAAAATACTAGTTTGAACTATGTGCGTTGCACATGTTATAATATATATATATATCGTATTATAATACATTTTAAAGTATAAGTTAATTAGAAAACTTGAAATACGACTTTATAATGTACCAAAAAATATAAAATAAATAAATACATATGAATTTATAATGATTGAAAAAATTGATCGTATTTAGATGTATAAGATTCAAATGGATATACATCACACTGATACAATATAAAAAATTTAAAGTTTTTTTTTTCTTTATTACACATTTAATTTTTCAATATTACTATAAATTAGAATTAATAATTTAATAAAAAATCTACCAATTTCACAACAAAAAAATAAATTAGAATAATAATTAAATAAAAAATATTCCAAAAAAATGTTCAACAAAAAATTAATATGAAAAATGATAATTAAATAAAAGGAATAGAGGAGAAATTTGAAGATTTTAAGAAAAAAAAGAAATAAAAAATTTATACTCTCAAACTTTTTTATTTTTATATATATATAGATAGATGTGGACAAAAATCAACCAAAACCTTCCTAGATACCAAAAGAACATAATTTATTTATTTGTAAAATAATAGTTATTTGATTATTTTTCAATGGGATGCCTAGAAAGTCAGAACTAAAAAAAGAAAAAGAAAAGAAAAAAAGAAAAAAGAAAGTTAAACAAAAAACAGAATGTCATTGCTTTCACATCTCTTCCCCAAGCTCTCGCTGCTTCCCCACATTTCTCTCCCCTGCCATGGCCACCGCCTCGGCTTAGTTCGGCGCCGTTCCTCTCTCCTCATTCGCCGCCCTTCTACCTCACTCGTCTCTCCGCCTTCACCACTCGCCGGCCACTCTCGCCACGGCCGCCGGAGAGTTTCCATGGACTCTGCTTCACCGGAGATTTCGGCGTCGGTCGACTCCGTGGCGGAGGGTTTGAAGAATCAGAGCTTGAACAGCGACGATCGTGACGATGGAGGCAGTAGCGTCGAGCACGAGGCGAAAAAGAAGCTCGAAGATCTGAACTGGGACAATTCCTTTGTTAGAGAGCTGCCCGGCGATCCCCGTACTGATATCATTCCTCGAGAGGTTCATTTCTTTGTTTTCATCTTTTTCTTTTTGGCTAATGTGAACTGTTGTTTGGAAATTGGAATTGGGATGTTACTTGTATTTCCAGGGAATGTGGAGCGCGGGAATTAATGTTTGTAATCAATTGAAAGCTCGAGTAGGAACTCTTTTATTTGCTATAGTTTAGTGGTTTTTTCTTTCTGCGACTTTCAGTTACTTCTCAGTGATGAAATTGATTTTGGTTTTGATTTACCCTCTACATGGTGCATGGGATGATAAACAGAAGATAAATTCATCGTTTGTATTCCCGTCTCTTCATTTTCATTCAAAAGAGAAGGTTCTACAGTTTACCTGGTCTCCGTGACTAGTTTTATTTTCTTCGGATCGTTCTGAGCCATAAGCTTACCTTTGTGTGTTATAAGTTACTATATCTTGCGTTTAACTTCCATGCGGTTTTTCTTTATTTTGGAAAAAAAGGTTGTGCTTACCCTTCATTTTCTTCTCCCAGTACCTCCGAGCTCTAGCGCTTTTAGAGGTGGGTTTGATGGGAATAGCCATCCTTGCGTGGGGGTTGCTTTTAGAGGATCCGGGTTGCCAATCTCAATCTCCTGGGTATCAAGGTGTTCTTTCCAAGGAGGCGTCATTGGTCTGTGGCCATCTGGTTGGGCTGCTTTAGCCTTGATCGGCATTCAGGTGACCCCAGCTAAGGAGGATCCTGCAAATGCGAATTCTACAGAACCTCTAGATGTCCCTAAGAAAGATAACCAATCCTATCAAGGTAAGGGGAAGGGGGAACCAATAAGATGGACAAAGAGCTTAAGAAATTGATGAGCTCAGTGAACTATGACCGAAAGAAAGCTTTGAAGGAAGCGGGGGATATCAAGGTTATTAAATGAAGATAGTGTCTTGGAATGTGAGGGGGCTTGGGGGAGGGAGAAGAGGAACATTGTGAAGGAGGTTTTGTCTCAAGAAAACCCGGATATTGGGATTTTGCTTGACTAAAAGATAGAAGTATTGTAGAGACTTTGTGAAAAGTGTTTGGGGTAGGAGAAAAGTGGAGTGGACGGGCATTGAATCCTATGGGGCTTCTGGTGGTATTCTAATTATGTGGGATGGAAGTTCGATATCGGTCACAGAAGTGATCAAAGGGATTTTCTCGGTTTCCATTTCCTTCAGTTCTCCTAGCTATAACTCTGGTTGGGTGACTGGTGTGTATGGCCCTCCTAGGGCTTGAGGTAGGAAGAATTTCTGGAATGAGTTGGGGGACCTCTTTGGTCTGTGCGGATTTTGTTGGTGCATCGTGGGGGATTTTAATGTCACGAGGTTCCCCTCTGAAAAGGCCTCTGGGGAAGGATGACTAGATCCATGAAACATTTCAACAGCTTCATAGAGGGTTGCAGTCTTTTCGATCCTCCTCTTACAAACAAGAAGTTCACTTGGGGTAATAGTAGGGCTGGTACGCGCATTGATAGATGCCTGTTCTCCTAGGGTTGGATGGATTTGTCCATGAGCGTGAGACAGGTTATAGGCCTAAGAGTAACCTCTGATCATTGTCCAATTTTTCTGACTTCCGAGTTTCAGAATTGGGGCCCTTGCCCCTATAGATTCCAAAATATGTGGTTGGATCACCCCTCTTTCAAGTCCTCTATTACGACTTGGTGGAGTATTGAGGCCCCAGGTAATTGGTAAGGATATCGGTTCATGAGAAAACTGAGAAATCTTGAAGACATTCTGAAGGAGTGGAATAGAGAGGTGTTTGGAGATATTAAGGTTAAGAAACAAGAGATCATGGGTAAAATTAAGTCCATGGATGCCCTTGAAGAGTTGGATTAGCTCACTCTTGCCTTAAAAGAAGAGCGTTTATCTTTTAAAGCAGAGTTTGCGGAGGTTGTTAGGAAAGAGTCCATTAGCTGGAGGCAGAAAGCTAAAGTCCGGTGGGCGAAGGATGTGGATTGTAATTCAAGCTTCTTTCATAGACTGGCGAGTGGCCGTAGGAGCAAGAACTTCATAGGTTCTCTAATGAATGACAAGGGGGAAACTATCAAAGAGGAGAGGGAGGTGGAGGGTGAGATCCTCTCCTTCTTCTCTAAGCTCTATGCCCCCCAAGTGCGCCCCAGACCTTTTGTGGTTGGCTTGGAGTGGAGCCCCATTTTTGAGAGGGATAAGGCTTTCCTGGATTCTGCTTTCACCATGGAGGAGATTAGAAAGGCCGTTTTCGACTGTGACAAGAACAAAGCCCCCGGTCCCGATGGTTTCTCGATGACCTTTTTCCAAATTAATTGGGAGGTTATTAAGGAGGATTTGGAAAGAGTGTTCAAAGAATTCTTTGAGAGGGGCATCTTGGATTCTACCTTGAATGAAACCTTTGTGTGCCTCATCCCTAAAAAGGAAAGGGCAAATAAGGTCAAAGACTTTAGGCCAATCAGTTTGATCACAAACACTTATAAGATCATAGCCAAGGTTTTAGCAAATAGGTTGAAGAAGGTTCTCCCATCCACGATTTCGGAGGCCCAAGGGGCTTTTGTTAAGGGAAGACAAATCCTGGATCAAGCCCTAATAGTGAATGAGGCCATAGAGGATTATCGTGGTAGGGTCAGGAAGGCATTATTTTCAAAATTGATTTCGAAAAGGGTTATGACCATGTGGACTGGGGCTTCCTGGATAAGGTCCTCGAGGAAAAAGGCTTTGGTTATAAGTGGAGATCGTGGATATGGAGTTGTGTTAGGTTGGTCCAATACTCGATTCTCATCAATGGTAAGCTTAGGGGGAAGATAAGAGCCACGAGAGGCCTAAGGCAAGGTGACCCCCTTTCTCCTTTCCTCTTTCTCTTGATTGTGGATTCCCTTAGTAGGATGGTCTCTAGAAGCTTAGGCGGTGGTATCTTTCAGGGCTTCGAGGTGGGGAAGGAGAAAGTGGCCCATTCTCATCTTCAATTCGCTGATGATACCATTTTCTTCTACTCTGGAAAGGAGGACTCTTTTCTCATCCTAAACCATATTCTGAGATTTTTTGAGGCTTGGTCAGGGCTTAAAATTAATAGGGAAAAATGCCAAATTTTGGGCTTGAATTGCGAGGAGGGTAAATTAAGAAGATGGGCTTCCTTGGTCGGGTGCAAGGTTGGAGCCTTCCCTTTCCTCTAGGTCACAATCCAAAATCTTTATCTTTTTGGAACCCAGTCATTGAGAAGGTTCGAAAAAGACTCGCTTCTTGGAAGAGAAGCTTCTTTTCGAAAGGGGGAGGGTGACTCTTATCCGTTTGGTTCTTAGCGGCATTCCTACCTACTTCTTATCTCTTTTCAGAGCTCCTATTTCGATTTATAATACTTTGGAGAAGCTCATGAGGGACTTTCTATGGGCAGGGGTGGAAGAAGGAAAAGGGGCTCACCTTGTGAGCTGGGAGACAATTTGAAAACTTGTGACTTGTGAGCATGGGGTTTAGAGTTGGGTAACTTGAGAACTCGTAACAGAACCTTACTTGCTAAGTGGCTTTGGCGATTTCGCCTTGAATCCGATTCTTTTTGGGTTAGGGTTATTGTGAGTAAATACAGGTAACATCCTTTCAAGTGACTATTGGGTGGGATCAAAGGCACCTTCAGGAATCCCTGGAAAGACATTTCTTTGGAGCTCCCCGCCTTTTCTTCCTTAGTCCATTGCATTGTGGGTGATGGGAGGGACACTTGCTTTTGGGAGGACATGTGGGTAGGGGATCGTTCCTCTGCTCTTTGTTTCTGCGCTTATATCTTTTATCTTCCATGAAAAATCGCACAGTGGATGACATCCTTGGCTCTGCGGGGAGCTCACCTTCATTTTCCTTTGGCCTTCTTCGTCTGTTATCTGATAGAGAAACAACGGACATCCTGACCCTCCTCTAGAGAGGAGGTAAGTCTGAGACCGAGTAGGAGAGATGTTCGTTTTTGGAGTCCTAACCCCTCTGGGGCTTTTCTTGCCACTTGTTCTTTCAATCCTTGTTAAATCCCTCCTCGAGTAGAGAGTTCGTCTTCTCGTGTCTGTGGAAGGTTAAAGTTCCAAAAAAAGTTATGTTCTTTGTTTGGTAGGTCATCTTGGGTCGTGTTAACACTTTTGAGAGACTTTCGAGAATTATGCCACTCGTGGTTGGCCCCTTTTGTTGCATTCTTTGCTGGAAGGCGAAGGAAGATCTTGATCATTTGTTGTGGGGTTGTGAGTTTGCTTGCTTTGTCTGGAGCCGCTTCTTTGAGGTTTTTGGGTATTAGACTATTGGTCAGCGTCGTTGTAGGGAGATGATCGAGGAGTTCCTCCTCCATCCGTCGTTTTGAGAGAAGAAAAGTTTTTTTTTATGGCACGTTGGTGTTTGCACCATTTTGTGGGGTTTGTGGGGGGAGAGGAACAATAGAATTATAAGAGGGTTTGAGAGACAACCCGCCAGGTATGATTTTGGTTGACTGGAAACCCTTTCTGTAGTTGGTTTCCTTTGTTTGGGGCTTGATTTTTTTGGATGCCCTTGTATTATTTCATTTTTGCTCAATGAAATCCCGATTATTTATCAAAAAAGAAAAAAAAATTATTTCTATGCAGAACTTTCAATCTCTTACAAGAAGTGAATGCAATTGGTTTTTTAGTTCAACAATAAGTGAGGGTTAGAGGTTCGAATCCTCTGGCCCTCTGGTTGAGGACACATACTTTATGTCTTGGGAAAAGTGAATGCAGTTATATTCCATTTATAAAATGATTGTATTTATTTAGCTATGCTATGGGCATTTAATGTCCAAGTTTGGATGTGATATAATGGGTTATTCTACTATCATGATTGATTAGTTTATCTACTCTATGAATCTTAGGTATTACATGCATGTTACTCAAATGTATTACCTTCAGTTGGAGTAGACAGTCCTCAGCTTGTTGCTTGGTCTGAATCGGTTGCCAATTTGCTAGATTTGGATCCTCAAGAGTGAGTTTTCTTATTTCTTTTGCTTTTTGTAATTGATAGATGAGGTATTTGCACTATGTATTGTAACTTATGAAACATGGACATTTATTTTGAGTAGCATCTTAAATATGGTCGTCTGATGCATACACTCCACTGGACACTTAAGATATAGTTTAAAGATCTTCAATCATTATTGTTTAATTTTGAATAAAATATGAATATATTAAGATATGGTTTAAAGATCTTTTATCATTATTGTTTAATTTTGAATAAAGTATGAATATATTAAGATATATTGACGCAAAACCTATTTAAGGTCTTCTTTATTTTGATCATTGATGCAAAATAGATATACCCATTCCTCACAAAACCTTACAAATTCCCGAAATACAAATCATTCGGTACAACTTGGAAGAAAACATAAAAGCTTCCCAATTTTGAAACAACTATCAAAAGGAGTAAAGTTCAAACTCCTTACCTAAAGAAGTTGAAGGAGAAGAATTATATTTTGCAAGAACAGAAACCCTTTCCATTCCTTAGAAGGACCTCTAGAATTCCTGTTGTTTCTTTCTAGCCCTAGATTCCACAAAATTGCCTTAAAACATAATTCCATAAAATCTTAACTTCTTAGAAGAAAGTACCCCTCAAGAGCTGCATAACATTCTCTTTCAACAGGTACCGAAGCACCCAATTTAAACCAAACAATTGTAGAGCTCAATTCCAAAATTTTGTGATGAAAGTCCTTACAAAATCATAGCCAAGGTCTTAGCAAACATGCTTAAGAAAGTCTTTCCTTCCATGATATCGGAGGCCCAAGGTGCTTTTGGTAAGGGAAGGCAAATCCTTGATCAAGTCCGGATAGCAAATGAGGTTCTAGAGGATTATCAAGGTAGGGGTTGAGGAGAGGTCATTTTTAAAATTGACTTGAAAAAGCCTTCGATCATGTGGATTGAGACTTCCTGGATAAGGTCCTTGAGACGAAAGACTTTGGTTACAAATGGAGATCGTGGATCTGGAGTAATGTTAGATCGGTTCAATACTCTATCCTCATCAATGATAAACCAAGGGGAAGATTAGAGCCACGAGAGGTTTAAGGCAATGCAGCCCCCGTCTCGTTTTCTCTTTCTTTTGATCGTGGATTCCTTTAGTAGGATGGTATCTAGAAGCTTGGAAGGTGGTGTCTTTTAGGGTTTCGAGTTAGGAAAGGAGAAAGTGACCCCTTTCTCATTTCCAATTCACTGACGATACTACTTTCTTTTGCTTGGGCATGGAGGAATCATTTCTCATCTTGAACCATATTCTCAATTTTTTTGAGCCTTATTGGGACTTATCAAGGGGGGAAAATTCCAAATTTTGGATTTGAATTGTGAGGAAGGCATATTAAGAAGATGGGCTTCTTTGGTTAGGTGCGAGGTTGGAGCCTTCCCTTCTTATTTAGGTCTCCCTCTTGGTCACAATCCAAAATCTATCACCTTTTGGAACCCAATCATTGGGAAGGTTCAGAAAAGACTCGCCTTTTGGAAGATAAACTTCTTACCTAAAGGGGGTAGGGTGACTTTTATCTGTTCTGTTCCCAACGACATTCCTATCTACTTCTTATCTCTTTTAAGAGCTTCCATGTTGGTTTGTAATGTTTTGGAGAAGCTCATGAGAGATTTTTTATGGGAAGGGGTTGAAGAAGGGAAAGGGGCTCACTTAGTGAGTTGGAAGATAGTTGGAAAACCTCTGAGCCTGGAGGGTATAGAGTCGGGCAATTTGAGAACTCGTAATAGAGCCTTGCTTGCTAAGTGGCTTTGGCGATTCCGGCTTGAATCCGATTCTTTTTGGGTCAGGATTATCGTGAGTAAATAGGGGTGACATCCCTTCAAGTGGCTATCAGGTGGGGACAAAGGCACCTTCAGGAATCCTTGGAAAGACATTTCTCTGGAGTTCCCTTCTTTTCTTCCATAGTCCAGTGCATAGTTGGTGATGGGAGGGACATTTACTTCTGGGAGGACTTTTGGGTGGGGATCGTTCCCTCTACTCCTTGTTCCCGCATTTATATCACTTATCTTCTATGAAAAATCGCATTGTCGCTGACGTCCTTGGCTCTATAGGGAGCTCCACTTCGTTCTCCTTTGGATTTCATTGTTTGTTATCTAATCCACGAACATCCTGGTCCTTCTATTGTTGTTAGAGGGGGTTAGCCTTAGATCGGATATGAGGGATATTCGCTTTTGGAGTCCTAACCCCTCTGGGGGCTCTTCTTGCTGCTCGTTGTTTCAATTTTTGGTTAATCCCTCTTCGGTTAGAGAGTTTGTTTTTTTTGGGTTTGTGGAAGGTTAAAGCTCCAAAGAAAGTTTTGTTCTTCGTGTGACAGGTCATCCTGGGTCGTGTTAACACTTTGGAGAAGCTATCGAGAGAGATGACCCTTGGGGTTGGTCTTTTTTGTTGCATTCTTTGTTGGAAGGTGGAGGAAGATCTTGATCGTTTGTTGTGGGGTTGTGATTTTGCTCGCTCAGTCTGGAGCCTTTTCTTTGAGGTTTGAGTTTCAGACGGGTCGCGAGTCGAAGAGGTTGGGACGACGGCGACAAAAAGAGTGGCGCAAGCTGGCGATGAGAGGAACGGCGAGTCACGATGGTGACGATGACGGTAGACAACGAAAGTTGGAGGCTAGGGTTAGGGTTGCTAGGAGATTTCTGAATGCGAGTCGCGGGTCGAAGAAACAGGGACGATGACGGCGAGGAGAGCGGTGCGAGCTGACGATGAGAGGGACGACGAGCCAGGACGGCGACAAAAGACAACGATGGGAGGCTAGGGTTAGGGTGATTGGAAACCCTTTTTGTAGTTGGGTTCTTTCTTTGGGGCCTGATTTTTTGGATGTCTTTGTATTCTTTCATTTTTTCTAAATGAAAGTTCGGTTCTTCATCTAAAGAAAAAAATTGTGATGAAAGAACACAAAAAAGAAAAAAAAGAGAAAAAAAGTTATGCTTGTCTTATGATATTTAAAAAAGATATTTAAAAAAGAGCACACATAGGACTCTAACACCAAATCTAACCATCTTTTTATTCTCTTTTCCCTTTATTCAAACGAACTGAACTTGGAACATTTTCTCTTTTTCTAGACCCCATTCTTTCTATGCTTACACACTTGGCAGTGGTGGATTCCAAGATGCGACTCTCAATGAACTTTGAGATGTGCATTAGAGAAATTGGATTATTTTGACGAAAAGTAACTCAACACAAGTAGAAATTGATTAGATTATTGAGTTGTTGAGGTCATGACCTAACGACTCAATAATGTCACGGATGGAGAATATTACTGTGAACACAAGCTTGGTCCATAGAGACCTAGTCCTAGATTTGGTCCCAAGGAGGCAAGCTACGAACCTTGAATTAGCCTTGAATTAGTGGTTTGGATAACCTTCGTATCATTATCAATCAAGACCATTGGATTAATGTCACATACACAAACTTTCTCTCCCCTTGTTTCCTTCCCTATCCCACTAGTCTATAATCTCAAGTCCTTTCCAAGTTTTGATCATGGAAACAATCGGTAGAAGGTTAGCTTTTCTTGAAAACCATGTCGTTTAAGTCAATTCGAGGGTGTAGTGTAGAAAATAAAGGGTTCTCAATTGATTTTTTCAAAGAAAGGAAGAATAGTTTGTTGGTGTTAACGAAGAAGAACTACTCTCTGTCCTTTGAGATAACCTTAGAATCAAAGTTTGTTATATGGTTAGCTGTTGCATTGGACGATTTGCCCATCACACCCTTCAATCAAAAGTTTTTTAGGAAGACCCTATGTGAAAACGGGTTCTTATGGATCCAAAATTCTCGAACAAAAGTGGTTGGTTCGTAGAAATATCCAAGGTTTTCTCCTTTGGAAAGAAAGAAAATCTAATCATCCTCCAAGGAAAAGTTCATCCGGATGGGGGAGTTCCTAGGTATGATAAACAACTTCTTCAACATTTTGTTCTAGTTTGGGCTGCATTTATAATTTTGTTTTATTCTCTCTCCTTCATGAAGTTTGTATCTCTTGAGTATTAGGCTCTTTTAATTTCTTCATTGAAAAAAATTAGTTTCTTGTTGAAAAAACGTCTTCAATAGTGCAAAAGATACCAGAGGCGGGGTGGAAGGAGTTAGTAGTTACCACGGGAAACAAATCCTATTTTGAAGTTTTAAAAGCACAAGGGGATAGAAAGAAGAAAAGCAACAAACTTTCCGAAAAAGGGAGAAAAGGTTGGAGATGAATAAGGAGACTCATCACTATTGCCCTAAGCAATGCAAAAAGACTGTAGGGGAAGAAAAACGTGTTAATCTTTCGATTGGTGGACGTTTAACACTTTGTTTTTCGGTTTTATCTAGCATTCCACTTTATTATTTGTCTCTTTTTGTCATGCCCTCACATATGTGCTTGGATTTGGAGCATCTAATGAGGAATTTGTTTTTTTTTTTTTGGGAAGGAAAGAATGGGGAAAGGTTAATCATTTGGTAAGTTGGAAATCGGTTTCAAAATCATTGGGAGATGGAGGATTGGGTCTTGGAGCTCTTAAACATAGAAATATAGCTTTGGTGGCTAGATGGGGTTGGAGATTATGGATGAATCTCATTCCTTATGGAGAAAGGTGATTTCGAGTATTCATGGAAGTTCTGCTTTCGATTGGTTCACATCTGGAAAATATAATGCTTGCCTCCATAGTCCATGGATGAATACATCCAAATGTTGGCAACGTTTTGATTATTTGGCCTCATTCAAACTTGGCAATGGTAAAATAATTTTATTTCGGCAGGATATCTGGATTGGAGGTTCTTCATTAAAACTCTTGCTTTCCGCATTTATTTGCTATATCATCTTGTCCCAATGGATCGATTTCTGAATTTTGGGATCAAGAGCATTTGTCTTGGAATTTTACTTTTAGAAGATTATTGCAAGATGAAGAAATTTTTGATCTGCAATGGTTGTTGGGTTTGTTGAGCTCCTTGAAGTTAAATTCGAATGAAGATAGGAGTGTTTGGGCTATTGACTATTCTGGAATTTATTCGGTTAAATCCTTGAGAAGAAAACTTGTTTGTTGTTTCGGGTTCTCAACTAAATAAGGATTTGTTTTGAGCATTGCAGAAATCTAAAAGTCCAAAGAGGGTAGACATCTTGGTTTCGATTATGTTAAATGGGCATTTAAATTCTTCGAAAATACTTCAAAGGAAGATGCCTTTTGCCAAACTTATGCCATCAGTTTGTGTTTTCTGCCATCAGGAAAGGGATTATCTTTATCCTATCTTTTTTTGTTGTGAAGCTTATTTGGGTTAGGCCACTAGGGGGATTAGACATGAGAATCCCTTTCCCCTTTCCTTTTTATTACCGTGGCATATACTTTTAGCCGTTTTGTGAAGTTTGGAAGAGTCAAAGGGCTGATAGAAGGTTTTGAGGTGGGAAAAGATGATGTTCATATTACCCACATTCCGTATGTGGATGGATGACACCACCTTGTTTTGCAAGGGTGAGAAAGTTTACGTTGAAAAGTGGCATATGTTCCCCAACCTTTTTGAAAATGCTTTAGGCCTAACTATTAATATGCATAAGTCTGTGCTCTGCGGTCATGGGAGTAAATTTGGTTGAGTTGGATGTTGTAGAAGTGGCTGGTTTAATGGGGTGCAAACATGAGAGCATTCCTTTCGGTTACTTTGGTGTTACCATGGGGGGAAGCCAAATCAAATAGCTTTCTAGGATCCAGTCTTCAAAAAAATCAGATTCAAATTAGCAGTTTGGAGAGGTTCTCCGATTTCATAATCCCTATTGTATGCAAAAATATTGAGAAAGTTTTTAGGAATTTTCTTTGGAAGGGGGCAGAAGCTATCGAAGGCAGTCACTCAGGTAGGACAATGTTAAAACTCCTAGGTCTTTGGAGGGTTGGGAGTGGAAAATCTCCGTGCTTAATATGACACTTTTCTCTAAATGGTTATGGAGGTTTGAGAAACAAAATTGTGCTCTTTGGAGGGCTGCTGTGAAAAGCAAATATGGACCCAGTGAGATATAAGGTGGGTTTAGGGAATGGAGTCTTGTTTTGCGAAGATAGTCGGTCTAGAATTCAGCCCCTAAAGGTGTTCCTTCCCATCTTTAGTATTTCAATTGCCAAAGTCAGGGAAGTTCAGCACCTTTGGAACTCATCAAGCTATGATTGAGATTTGAAGTTGAGAGGAACTTTCAGTTGGAGGAATGGGCCAATCTCTCTGTTTTGTTGGAAAGCAACAGGTCGGTGGTTTGGAGGTTGGAAGCAGATGGCATCTTTTCGGTGAAGTACCTTGCTTTGTTGGAGAAAAGGAGGTTGCTAGTGAAGGAGTTATGTAATGCGGTCTGGGGAGGTGTTGTTCCAAAAAAGATCAAAATTTTCTTGTGGTCTGAAGCACATGGCAGTATTAATACCTTTAACAAGCTGCAAAGAAGATTCCCATTTCCAAATTTCCCCCAGTAGGCGTTTTTGTGCAAAGAAAGCGATGAGTCTTTATCCCATTTGCTCCTCCACTGTAGTTTCAGAAGAAAGGTATAGGACTTCTTCGACAATCAATTCGGTTTTTGTAGGTGTAAGCCTCAGACGTTGGAAGATTGGTTGGGAGAGGTTTTGTATGTTTGACAGCTGGTTGGCAAGGCAAAGGTGTTGTGGATATATAATGACCCCACTTTCCTACTATAATTAAGCAGGACCACTGCTCTATATATGCTATGGAGGCCTCATAAATTTAGACAAATTTTATTCAAAACAAAATAAGATGATCCAAAACTTCAACAATAGATCTTTATTTGAGATCCTGAAAAGAAAAGGAAATCACAAGTCTCAATTTTTTTTTTTTTAAATTAAATTTAAAACATAATGACCATTAATATTTTCAAGTCAAATCGAAACATTCTTTCTCAATGAAAGTTGGTTTTCCATTAAAAAAAGAGAGAAAAAAAAAAGAAGAGAATTTGGGCTCATATGACTGGTCACTGTACGAGTGTTCTAATGACAATTTCTCTTTGTATTTCAGTCTTAATCTATTGTAGTCAACGAGATGTCTGTTCAGACAATGTTAGCGTTTCATTTTAGATTAAAAATGCTGAATTTTATCCAATTTGTGCTGTATACGTCTTCCTCCTCAGAGTTGTTTTCTTCTTGCAAGAGCTGAAGGATTTTGCTTTTGTCATTGCAGATTTCAGAGGCCAGATTTCCCCCTCTTGTTCTCTGGAGCATCTCCATTAGTTGGAGTGTAAGTGTGAAATACTAATTGATTGACCAGCACCAGCATTGTGATTTTCATTATCCCCTGCCAGCTGATATTGTGTGTTACAGGTCGCCTTACGCTCAATGTTATGGGGGCCATCAGTTTGGCATGTGGGCCGGACAGTTGGGCGATGGTCGAGCAATAACCCTTGGAGAGATACTTAATTCCCGATCTGAAAGGTGGGAGTTGCAGCTAAAAGGTGCTGGGAAGACTCCATATAGTCGGTTTGCTGATGGCTTGGCTGTGCTACGTAGTAGCGTTAGGGAGTTCCTTTGTAGTGAAGCAATGCACAGTCTTGGAATACCATCAACTCGTGCACTATGTCTACTGACCACAGGAACATTTGTTACCCGAGATATGTTTTATGAGTACGTACACAAAAACATCTGGTCAAGATGGCAGTTAAAGACAATTTATAGTTATATGATGATCTTATATCGTCTTGTGCATTTGAATAGGGTTTTCTCATAAATTCAATAATTCTTAATTTCTGATTATGGTTATTTTCTTCATCTGCAAAATCCTTAACACAAATAATTTTCATAACGTCCCGTTTGACAACCATTTGGTTTTTGAAAATTAAACTTATAAAGACTACTCCCACTCATAAGGTTCTTTGTTTTGTCATCTACCTTCTTCCCATGTTTTAAAAAACCAAGTCAAGTTTTGAAAACTAAAAAAAAAGTAAATTAAGCTTATAAACTTGTTATTGTTTTTGAAATTTGACTAAGAATTCACATGTTTTTAACAAAGATGAAAATCATTATAAGGAAATTTGGAGAAAATACAAGCATAATTTTCAAAAACCAAAAACAAAAAACCAAATGGTTATCGAACACGGCCTAAAATTTTTGTTCTTATCATTTCTAGATTAGGGATTGTTTTGGTGGTGTTTTTGGTTTTTAGCTTGCTAAACACAGGGTTGTACAAAGATGCTCAAGGAGTTCCTCCTCCATCCACCTTTTTGTGAGGAGGGGGAACCTGTTGATGCAACTTTATAGGGTCTAACGCAGTGAGAAATAATAGGACCTTTAAAAGGTTTGATAAAGATTCGAGTGATGTTTGGTCCCTCGTTAGATTATACGTCTCTCTGTGGGCTTTAGTGATGAAGTTTTTTTGTAATTACTTGTTATGTGAGACCTAACTCGATTGGAGTCCTTTTCTTTAGTGTAGCTTCCTTTCTTTTTGGGCTTGACTTTTTTGGATGCTCCTGTATTTTTTCATTTTTTCTCATTGAAAATTTGGTTTTTCGTAAAAAAATATTTTTTTTAATTGAAAATTTGATTTCTTGATTACCTATCTGTAGTACTTTTATTGTAGCTTTCAACATGTAAATTAACTCTAAAATGTGAAGAAAAGGATTTAATATAACCCATGTTGATTACAGCAATGCAATAATAAGTTCCAATTGTTTCAATTTATAGTGGGAATCCAAAAGAAGAGCCTGGTGCAATTGTATGCAGAGTGGCTCAATCCTTTTTGCGTTTTGGATCATACCAAATTCATGCCTCTAGAGGAAAAGATGATTATAAAATTGTTCGGGCTTTAGCAGACTATGCGATCCGCCACCATTTTCCTCACCTAGAGAATATGAGCAGCAGTCAGAGTTTATCTTTCAGCACAGACAATAAAGATAGTTCAGTTATCGATCTCACTTCAAACAAGTATGCAGGTAATTATTTCTGTTTAAAAAATGTATATGACGTTGTAGTTAAAAATTGTTTGTGACAAGTACAGGTAGCAAAAGTGCTACTTGAACATATAACTATGTAAAGAAAAATACATAGGAAAAAATTGCTTTTAGCCAAGCAGAAATGTGTTCTCTATTCAATATCATTAATCAAAGCTATAGCTTGAAATGGACTATTTGTTGCTGTTTTATGTGAAAATTAATCAATAGTACTCCACACACAAGCCACACACAAGCATAATTAATTCTCCAATTTTATTTTTCTTGAGGCTTCGTAACGAGGCCCTTTTGGGAAAATGGTTGTGGCGTGGCGCTCCTTTAATGAGCCTGACGTCCTGTGGTAGAAGGTCATTGCGAGTTTGTACGGTCCGCACCCATTTGAGTGGATCTCTAGTGGTAGGTTGAAAGGATCTAGTAAAAACCTCTGGTCTGCTATTGCTTCGGGGTTTCCTCTCTTCTTTCAGTTTGTCCAGTGTTCTATTGGGGATGGTTCAAATACCTATTTTTGGGAGAATTCTTGGGTTGCGGATAAACCCTTGAGCGTTTTGTTCCCTCGTCTCTATCACTTGTTGGAAACCAGGTTGCATTTGGTTGCCTCGGTCTTCTCTGATTCCGATTCCTCCTCTCCTGCCCTTGGCTTTCGTCATCCCCTCACTGATCGAGAGGTGGCTGAGGTCGTAAGTCTCCTTTCCCTTTTGGCTGACCAGTCGATTCGTCATGGGAGAAGGGATTCTCGGTTCTGGACCCCGGATCCTTATGATGACTTCACTTGTGCCTCTTTTTTTCGTTCTCTTTCTACGTCTCTCCCTCTTCCAAGAGCCTCAATTTTCTCCTTTCTGTGGAAGGTCAAAATTCCCAAGAAAGTGAAGTTCTTTGCCTGGGAAGATTTACATGGTCGGATGAATACTCAGGATCAGATCCAAAGGTTCTCCTCCTTCGTGTTGTGGCCGCAGTGGTGTGTTCTCTATAGGAGTTAGGAGGAGGACCTTGATCATTTGCTTTGGGATTTGTCCATTCGTCTGTTCTATTTGGAGTCATTTTTTCAGGATGTTTGAGGTGGCTTTGACTCGTAACATTGGTTGCTCCTCTATGTTTGAGGAAATCATTTGGCATCCCCCTTCTCGTGACAAAGGGAGAGTTCTTTGGCAAGCGTGCTTCTTTGCTATTTTGTGGGGTATTTGGCTCGAGAGGAACAATAGAATCTTTAGAGGGGTGGAGAAATCCACGAATGAGCTTTGGGAGACTATTAGATTTAACTCATCTTTGTGGGCGTCAGTTTCTAAGTTTTTTTGTAATTATCAGCTCGGTCTTATTATTTTGGACTGGGACTCGTTCCTGTAGTCTTGGCGGGCTTGTTTTTTGTATGCCCTCTTGTATTCTTTCATTTTTTCTCAATGAAAGCTTGGTTTCTTATCCCAAAAAAAAAAAAAAAAAAATTCTTGATTTGTGGTGGCTTGTAAGGGGAGAGAGGAGGAGTCGTTTGTTTAATGTGGTTGTTAGTTTGGAGGGGGGGGGGGGAATCAATTGCCTTTGCGCATTCTGTTTGGAGTTTGTTTATTGGGGCCTTCGTGTTGCAGGCTAGGTTAGGAGCTTCAGAGAATATGGGGAGATGATTTTAGGAGTTCCCCCATTCCATCCAGCATTCAGAGATAAGGGGAGGGTGTTATGGGTTGTCGGGATGTTTGCTATTTTATGGGGTTTGTGGGACAGAGAAATAATAGGGTTTTTAGAGGATCGGAGGGGTCCCCATTTGATGTGTGGGCCCTCACTAGATTCCATGTTTCTTTATGGGCTTCGGTTTCGTAGGCCTTTTGTAATTATTTGTTAGGTCTTATTAAGCTTGATTGAAGCCCCTTTTTATAGCGGGATTCTTTTGTGGGCTTATTTTTTTGGATGTCCTTGCATTCTTTCATTCTTTCTCAATGAAAGTTGGTCTTTTCTTAAAAAAAAAAGTGGTTGTCAGTCATTTTGTTAGGCCTCCAATCATACACACATACGAAAGGAAGGGTAAAAAAGCTGAGTAGAAGGGAATGTGAGAAGATGAGTGTGGGGACCATGTCTTTTTTTTTTTTTGGATAAGAAACGATAAGAGAGATATATTCCAAACAAAAAGCAAACAACAACCTAAGGGCCAGGGGAGGAGATCGCCCCTGCCCGAACATTATCTCAAAAGCGCTTGCCGATCGTTAATAATTATGAGCAAGCTGTAATTACAAATGAATTTTTTGTGAAAGGAAATCCACCACGAGGTTGTATTTTGGTTAGTTGGAGCATTTCCCGCATGTGTGTATGATATTGTGTGTTTGTGTAAAGAGTGTTAGTAGGGGTTTGGGCTCTCAGGAGAGGCATATATCTTTTTGGCTTGTGTGTGGCCTTAGGGAGAGTCTCCAGCTCTCTCGAATAGCTAGGTGGTTTTATGTTCTGTTTGGCTGTTGTTTGTGGCTTGTTCTTGTTATTTTTCGTTGTTAAGACTCTTGTAATCACTGGATATTGTTGCTTGATCAATATAACAGTGTCGGATATCATTTCTTGGGGGATTGTGTGTTGTTTTCTTGCTTGTTTCCATTTGATCTTAACAGGAAAAGCTACGGATACCTAACACATTCCATTCTTAGCAAAGCTAGGTTATCATTTATTTCGCTAAGTTATCATTTATAGCTGATCTGAGGCATTGCTAAGGCTATATAGTTTATGATCCTTCATTATCTGAATTTGCATATTCCTTTGTGCCATTGTATTGGTTTTTCTGTTGTTACTGTCCATCAAAGATTTCTTTTGTCATCTTAAGATCTAAATGTTACTCATAATGTAATAGACTTCAATTAAAATCTATACGCAAAAACCCAATTTGTTAGAGGCATGGGTAAAAATATTGGGATGGTATTTATATTTAAAGTTTATGAAGATGAAGAATTTGCCTCGTGCTTCCTGAATTTCTGATGTTCCACATGTATCTTGCCCTTGAACTGCATTAAAGAAGCTGCCTCAAGTTAGCGAAACATGTGTAGTTTGCCTCTTTTAAAATTTTTTAACTACTCTACTAGATGCAAGCATCAAAGTTACACTAGATAGCCTAATTGATGCATCATGGGCTTGGTGCTTTGTGCCTTGAGGCTCCTTTTATATACTATATCTTTCATATGGCCTTTTTTGTTTTTTTCATTTTTATTTCTTCTTTAAACTGGAAATGAAGTTTTTTTTTTTTTTTTTTTTTTTTTTTTTTTTTTAATATATATTTTTTATTTTATTAAAAAAAAAAAAAAGAATCGATAATTGAAAAGTTACAAGTATGTTCAAAGCCACAAACCCTCTCAAGGATCTAGAATGGAAAAATGGGAATGTATCTTTCGTAAGTTAAACGACCAGTTTGGAATTTGACCAAAAAATCTCTGTTTCTTTACGTGGTTACAAATCTTATTTTACACTGTTTCTTGCCTTGCCTACCTTGCCTATTATCAAGCAACGGTTTATAATCATTCTTCTCTCTCTCAAGACCGTGGTCTAGATTCAAGTTTAAATTCTATTCCTTTACGGCATTTGGCAACAAGGAACTTGTTAGCAACCCAAGGATAGCATGATCCATGGGATGAATCCTGGTTAACAGCTCAGCTTACTTCTTGACCGTTCTTGGCACATCTGTGAACTTTTGTAGAGCCCAGTGCATGCAATCTTTCTTTCTTCCCCCCCCAGAAATTGATCTTTTATGAAGAGAAATGAAAGAGTTTAACAAAAATTCTCCATCTTATTGCATGGTTGGCACATGTTCTCCTTTTAATTTCTGTTTCTGAACAAAAAGGGTAACTCATGTTATCGTAATGACACTTCTGTTTTCATTGCCTTTACATGGAATGATGTTGTCAGCTTGGACAGTAGAGGTTGCTGAGCGAACTGCTTCCTTAATAGCAAGTTGGCAGGGAGTTGGGTTCACACATGGTGTACTCAACACTGACAATATGAGCATCTTGGGTCTTACCATTGATTATGGTCCGTTTGGATTTTTGGATGCTTTTGATCCTAGTTATACGCCTAATACAACTGATCTTCCGGGCAGAAGATACTGTTTTGCAAATCAGCCAGATATAGGCTTATGGAATATAGCCCAGTTTGCTTCAACTCTTTCAGCTGCGGAATTAATAAATGATAAAGAAGCAAACTATGCCATGGAAAGGTAGTTTTACTTTATTGAACTTTTATCTGTTCTAGAATCATTGACCTTCTATTGCACTCGTATTAAGACACTTCCCCTCTCTTCTTACAGATACGGAGACAAATTTATGGATGACTATCAAACGATAATGACCAAGAAAATTGGTCTGCCAAAGTACAGCAAACAGTTAATCAGCAAGCTTCTCAACAACATGGCTGTTGATAAGGTTGATTATACAAATTTCTTTAGATCACTTTCCAATATCAAAGCTGATCCCAGCACCCCAGAGGAGGAGCTGTTGATCCCTCTGAAGGCAGTTCTACTAGATATTGGCAAGGAGCGCAAGGAAGCTTGGGTTAGCTGGGTAAAGACGTACATAGAGGAGGTATAGTGACATAAAATATCTAATGGTTAAGGAGTAGCAGTTTTTTTTTTTTTTTTTGAAACTGAAATAATGCATTAACTAAGAGTAGCAGTCATTACTTAAAACATTAGCATATTTCTGTTTTCCTTTGGACTTGATCTGTTTTGCCATTGTTGGCATTTTTTTAAAAAATCTTGTTTCAGTATGTTGATTTTGAATTAAACATTCTGAAGTTTTTGCATTGCTATAGATATCACATTTATAAGTTATATCACTTGCATATCTATCTACAATGGTGTTGGCATAGAACTATTACCAACGATATTATGAGGCCATTAGATGATTAAATTACCTGAAAAATGTTTCTGATGTTTTAAATCTCTCAAGAGAGAGTATTCCTTATGCAATTTTTGTGGTATATTCCTTTTTTGCATTCTCTATTTCCCATGCCTACAAAGTAGAGGTAAACTAACCAAACCAAAAACCGACCTAACTGACTAAGACGATCAAACTGAGTTGGTTGGTTGGTTTAGAGGGATGTTCGGTTGGTTTTAAAATTTTTTAAAATAAAAAATTGAAGTTCGGTTGGTGGAATGGTTAGGAAGCACAATTCTGACTGATCTGTATAAAAAAAATTCTGTCGATTAACTTGATTTGATCGATCTGATTTTTTTTAAAGCACAATTCATGTGAATATCTTGATTGACCTGAAATTAGCTTTTTCGAAAAGACAAGTAATGCTCTCTTTTTTTTCTCTCTTCCCTCATTCATGTTTTGTTTCCCTTAATCTCACTTGCTGTTCTTTTTTCATTCTCTTTCTCCTTCCCTCTCCCTCTCATCTCTTCTCTCTCTCTCTCTCATTTCCTTGCTCTCCTCCCCATCTCTTTCCTCCTTTTCCTTTTAGTTCTCTACAGCATCTAGGTTGTCTCAGCCATGTGCAGTCATCCAAACGCTCAACCTTCGACATCCACCAAAAATCGGTCGACTGAGCGGATGGTTGATTAGTTTGTACAAAGCTAAAAGAAGTATAAAGTTTCCAATTGACCAGAACTGAAAGGTCAGCTTTGTGCTAAAGCCGACAACGATTGATGGATGTGCACCCCTACTACAAAGAATGAATTCTAAGAGCTATTGTGCCATTCTTTCATCCCAACTCATCCTCATTTCTTACCTTCATTCTTTTTGGTTTTTTTTTTTCAAATTAATGCACTTGTTTTGTATAAAAAAAAATCAGTTTCTCTCATCCTCAACTTGACTCAACAAGTCTTTTGTAACCTTCCATTTTTAATTTGATCAAACTTGAACTCTAAGGGTGGAGAAATTATTACTTTTTCTCACAATTAAATTAGAAATTGCCACAAACCTTTCAATAGATCGCACAAAATTTAATTGAGAACTTGTTTTAGGGGAAATCTTAATTTTTCTTGATATAAAAGCTTGAATAGAAAACTAGCAGAAGGCTTTGAGAAAGAGCTCCATGAATAGGCCTTGAGACGGGCAACATCTAATCTTTTAAACCAACAAATATAATAGAAAATCAAACATAATCAGAGATGAAACTTAGGTAACTTGAATCCTCCTTTCTTTCTTATAGAAAAAAATCCTCCTATCTTCATAAGTAGAAAACCAAAACTTGAAGACATCCAACAAAATAGTGAGATTAGAACCAAAACTAACCCTGCACATCGAAGAGAACGATCTTGAAGAAGAGGTTAAAGAAAAAACTACTCCACACTTCGGCTGATATAATCAATGATGAAGAAGGGAGAAGAAGATGGATCCTTGACAAAAATTCCAGCCACTTTTGAATATCTGTACCAATGAGATCTTACAAGTGCTCATCTTTTAGTTACTATTCTATGAGAAGAAATGCATTAATAAGAAAACGAGGTCAACTAAAGAACTTTAAGTGTTGGTGACATATTGGTTTGCCTGCATTTGAAATCCACAGATCTCAACAAGGGAAGAAAATTTAACCAGATTTTGGGGAGAAATCACTAGTGAAACTACTCCACTAGAAACATTGACATCTTGCTAATTATCTTCCTAAAGATTTTCAAAAGCTTCAGCAAAGGAATCTTCTATAAACTCATTAGCTAGTTCTGTTTCCGGTATAAGAGAATCTGATTCAGAATCTGAATCAATACAAGAAGGATTCTTCCTAGGTGTTGAGAAGCTTGTGACACCTTCTTGGTTGCTTATATCAGCCGACTGATATAAATATCTATTGGTTATAATAACCAACTGCTCCATACTCTGGCTGATATAACTATCCGAATCAATATAAGAAGGATTCCTTTTAGGGTTTTTTTTTTATTTTTTATTGAAGGATTATATTGCACTATTTCCCAACTTGCTTCCTTCTAGCTCTTACCGATACAGGAACAGCAGCAGACCAAACAACTTTGTCAGATCTAGAGATTTACAAGACAGGAAATTGCCAAACCAGTAGAGTAAAAAAACATAGAACAAAAGAAACAAGAGAAGAAAAATAGGGGCTTGGGGAGGGATTCCTTTTAGGGGTTGACATAACCATCTGATGAGTAATCAATACAAGAAGGATTCTTCTTAGGTGTTGAGAGGCTTACAAGGGGAAATTCTAATTGGTAACTTGTTTCACTATCCTTGGTTAAGGGCCGGTCCTTTATTTTAAAAGAGTTTGGGCTCTCGATTTGCTTCCCAAAAAGGTTGAAGATTGATTGCTGAGGCTTCTTTGGGAACTTGTTTGAGGGGAAAAATAAAGATGCTGTGGAGTTGTGCTGTAAAAGCTACTTTATGGATGACATGGAAGGAATGAAATCTCAGAATCTTAGAAGATAGAAGGAGTTTGGAAGATTCTTTTGTCTATAGTTTTGACTTGGTGAAGTTCAAGTAACAAAGATTTTTGATGTACTTATAGCCTTCCCTTGATTATTAGAAATTGGAAGGTTTCTTTGTGTTAGTTCTTTTGTTTGGGGAGGGGTCTCTCTACCCCTTGCCCTTAGGTTGTCTTCCTTTTTGTTGATATGGATATATATATATATATATATATATATAGATATATTGAAATTGAAAAATGATATGGATATATTTTTCTCTCATATAAAAAAAATTAATTGGTTAAATTCTCAAAGTGAAGCTACAGAAATGTTCAAATTCAACCATTGTAATATACAAACCTAGTGAGTTAAAAAAGTTCAAATTCATAAATAAAATGCCCAAATGCACAAGTCCAACAAAAAAGTATCTAACATGACTAGAAGAACTGAACCAATATCCACAACTTTTGTTTTTGTCTTGGCTTCTCTTGGTTTGGCTATTTCTTGCATTGCTTGGTTGTATATCATGTATGGTTTCTTGTTAAAAAATTCATCACCCCCGAAAATAGTTTCACCATTTATTCAAGTTTAGGGTTTAATTTGATTATTTTTTGTGTATGTGAGATAAGACCAAACTTTCATTGAGAAAAATGAAAGAATGTACAATGACATATAAAAAACAAGAAAGGAGTCCCAACAGCCAACACTAACTTATTCTACCCTCGGCGAACTTTCTAAGAGAGCAAGCGAGCAAGATTTTATGTAGGATCCTCATAACTGTGGAATGTTCATAGATTAGGGGCTTTAATGAGATAAGCAAGTAGCTCCAGTCTGGTTTACTTGAACTAGGATTAAGCTCTGGCAGTCAATAGTTTGTTGTGTTTGTTGTATAGAGAATAGTGGTTGGGGCTGTTAGCTAGCTCTTAATGGTAGTTGGGGACGTTATACCTCTTAAAGGAATCTAAAATTGTGTTATTTAGTAAAAGCAAAAAAGCTTCACTTTCCTCTGGATATACTCATGACATTGTCTTCCTCTCCTTTGGGTTCTTGACCATGGTTCTTTGGAGTCGGATTATCACAATATTTCCTTCAGCGTATCAATGCATTTGGCCATTCAACCACTGATTGGATGGGTTTTCCAAATTTTCAGAGGGCTTTTATTTCCTTCTATTGTGAGCTTTGGTTCTCTAATTTCTACAATAATTGGAAATCTTAAGATTTCAATTAGCAATGTACATATCAAATATGAAGATTCTGCTAGCAACCTAGGATATCCATTCTACAACTTTAGCCAAGCTTGCTGCAGTTACCATGGATGAGCAGGGAAATGAGACGTTTGATACAAGTGGCGCTCTTGATAAACTACACAAGTTAGTGCAACTTGATAGACTTGCTATGTATCATGATTCAAATACCTTGCCATGGAGTTTGGACAAGAAATAGGAAGATCTTAGTCCGAAGGATTGGATTGAGATATTTGAAGATGGTTTAAATGAAGGATAATTGTAATGAGTGGCAACATGAGGGTAAATAATGGCAAATATAGCAATTTTTAAAAATATTTGCAAATATGGCAAAATTTTTGAATTAATTTTTTATATTCCTGAATTGCCCTTGCCCCTGGTTGCGTGTGCATCTTCTTCCTCGCCAGTTTTTTTTTTTTTTTTTTTTTTTTTGATAGAAATCTTCTATCACTAATAGATTCTATCAGTGGTAGAAAAATTTTCTAACAGTGATAGAAAGATAGAATAAAGTTTCTATCATTGATAGATTCTATCAGTGGTAGAAACATTTTCTATCACTGATAAAATAAAGTTTCTATCACTGATAGAAAAACTTTCTATCAGCTTTCTATCAGTGATAGAAGATTTCTATCACTGATACAAACTTTTTCTATCATTGATAGAATCTATCAGTGATAGAAATCTTCTATGATAGAAAGTTTCTATCACTGATAGATTCTATTAGTAGAAAATCTTTCTATCAGTGATAGAAAGTTTCTATCACTGATAGAAAAGCTGATGAGGGTAAATAATGGCAAATATATCAATTTTTACAAATATGGCAAAATTTTTGAATTAATTTTTTATATTCCTGAATTGCCCTGCCCCTGGTTGCGTGTGCATCTTCTTCTTCCTCGTTTTTTTTTTTTTTGATAGAAATCTTCTATTACTGATAAAAAGTCTTTCTATCACTGATAGATTCTATCAGTGGTAGAAAAATTTTCTATCAGTGATAGAAAGATAGAATAAAGTTTCTATCACTTATAGATTCTATCAGTGGTAGAAACATTTTCTATCATTGATAAAATAAAGTTTCTATCACTGATAGAAAAATTTTCTATTAGTGATAGAAGATTTCTATCACTGATACAAACTTTTTCTATCATTGATAGAAATCTTCTATGATAGAAAGTCTTTCTATCACTGGTAGATTCTATCAGTAGAAAAGAAAGTTTCTATCACTGATAGAAAAGCTTTCTATTAGTGATAGAAAATTTTTCTAAGTTTTCTATCAGTGATAGAAAGTTTCTATCACTGATAGAAAAGCTTTCTATCACTGATAGAAAATATCAGTGAAAGAAACTTCTATCACTGATAGAAAGTTTTTCTATCACTGATAGAATCTATCAGTGAGATAGAAAGTTTTCTATCAGTGATGGGCATTTTAGTAATTTTACTTTTCAGATGGTGAGATTTTGCCATTTTTGCAAATATTTCTGCGGGCTGCTACTTTTGCAATTAGTTTGGGCCATTTTGCTACTTTTGCAACCGGCCCTTAAATGAACCCATTGCTGACCATGGATTGGGGAATAAATGGGTTGTGAATCGAAATTACTTGGTTTCACCAATTAATGGAATCTTGAAATATCATCGCCTTGGAAATCAAGAAAGAAATGATCCTGAGATTCCATATGAAATGACTTCCTTAGTTCTGGGTGACGTGTATTTGACACTAATGGAGGCTCAATACCATGATTGGATAAAGCTATTGGAAGTGGTTTCAAGACATAAGACATGTTGAAGTTTTCCATTTGAGGCCGATGGTTCCTGTTTTGGAGGCTCCCAATCTGTGGTGGCGGTATGTTGTTCAAGCAGGCGTGCAGCAGAAGAAAATGTGTTACCGGTTTTCTTGGGAGCGAATATGACAACTTTGTCAACTTCGTAGATGCTATATTCAGTTATATGCTGGTTCATTGCAACGATTGTCAAATACTAGCAACACAGAGATTAGAGAAATTGAAAAGGACCTTGATTCCAAAGTGATTATTTTATGGAGTAATTTGGATGGAAAGAAATCAGAGAGTTTTTGAAGATAAAGCATGGCATTCTTTAGCTCGTTGGGAATCAGCTTGCGGCTTCTTCCTAGTGCAATCTTTCTAAATCTTTTGTTGCTTTCTCTTCACAGGATATTTGTTTTAGTTTTAATTGACATACTTTTATTTTTCCTCCGTAATCTTTGTTGTTATTTTTAGTTTTCTCTTTAGTTTCGCTTTCTATTCACTCCTTTGGGAGTTTGTTTCCTGAGGAATAGTCTCTTTTCATTTAATCAATGAAAAGTTTCGTATCTTTGTTCAAAAAAAAAAAAATTGGATTTCAATTTTCTTTGACCATTGCCTATGACATATCTCTACTTCTGATCGGTGGTGTTGGCTTTCTCGATCGAAACTTACAAAGTGCTTGGTGCTTGCGCTATACCTTCCTAGAAATTGATTGACCGTAGTAGGAGAGAATTGGAGTCCATACCTTTCAATGGAATTGCGTTATGCAGTCATTAGCTTCAACTTAACCCATATCAACAATTAAATAATTCAATTTGTAATGCTCATTTTCTTTTGAATATCATATCAATAGCAAAATAAACCTTTTACTATCTCACCAAAAAAAAACTTCAACTAATTTATAATTTCATTTTTTTCTTATTCTGTTGTGAATCTGTTGAGTTAAAAGTAAGTTTTAACTATAATGAACTGGAGTCACCAAGCATCGAGGAAAGCCACTTGTTTTAGGTATATACGTTCTTTGCCAGTTTCCATTTTGGATGGGGAAAATGAAAGTATCAAACTGATATGATTGTCATTTGCTAAAAACTCATCCTTTCTATCCTAATTTGAGGCAGAATCTAGCATCCAATCATCAAACCTCCAGGCTCCAACCAAATAGCTTAATGCCTATCTCACGGTCCTGTTTGCGTTGGCCAAAATCATGTTCAGATTTCAGAAAACTATATAGTGCCAAAAGATGCTTTTCTTACCAGTAGATGAATTTTCATGAAATACAATCTTCATTTAAGGAACGTTTGTTAGCATGCTTTGAATATAAAGATAAATTAATTTTCGTTTATCTTATCCAGTATTTTATTGCTTTTGCAGCTCGCTGGAAGTGGCATCTCAGATGAGGAGCGGAAGGCCTCTATGGATGCAGTAAATCCTAAATATATTCTGAGGAACTACCTATGTCAGACTGCCATAGATGCAGCTGAACAGGGTGATTTTGGAGAGGTTCGTCGGCTGCTGAAGATAATGGAACGGCCATATGACGAGCAGCCAGGAATGGAGAAATATGCACGATTACCCCCAGCTTGGGCTTATCGGCCGGGTGTTTGTATGCTTTCTTGTTCTTCGTGAGTTGTTAATTGCTGTACTTCACACACAAAAAAGAAAAAAGAAAAAAGAAGAGGAAATAATTTATCGATAGAATGTTTGCTATGTATATATTATTGTCAAGTCAGTGTTATAATCTCGAACAATAATGTTCAGTTATTATTTTTCTTTATGGTATGACCTGAAATTTAGACAGTTCTTTCATCTCCATTTCTACATTCATATACATGCATTTTTGTACTTGCGTTATTGAGAGAAAAGCAGTATTACAGACTTGGAATAGTCGTTCATTTTTGGCAGTCGTTGGACCTTCCATTGCATAGTTTTCTAATGTCCATACATATAGTCTTGACAAAGAAAAGATCCAATTGATCTAATCTTCGTTTTGTTGTATTTGGACACACTTGGGATTTCTTTGCAAATTTGTTTTAAAAACTGATTTTTATAGTCAAGAACAGAATTCATCGAAAAGATTTAAGGATCTATATTTTAAAAGATTCTCGTGATGACTTCTTTTTCTGAATTTGTTCTTCTTTTGAATATTACAGACTGTATTTATCTATTTATTTATATATGTGTGTGTATGTTAATGGTTTCGAGTACATAAAGAATTTCAACTTTTACAAACTGTCTGATCAAACAAAGAAAAGTGAAGTTTTTGTCTTTTAAATTTACCTCGACAGGTTTCTTTCTTTCTAGTCTCTCTCCCTTTTTCTTTTCCCCTTGTTATCCTAAATATAGTTGTTTTCTGATGCAAGAAATTAGCCTCATGAAGCTTGGCAACATGGATAAGACAAAAATTTATTTGCTTCTCAAGTTGTAGGGCTCTGTTCAAACGATTGCAAAAGTTTAATCAAAATTATAAATAATGCAGACTCTTAATTTACTTTGACAGGTTTCATTCTTTCTTCTATTTCTTGTTCTGCTCCATTTCTCTTCATCTTGTTAGTTTCAGTTATCAAGAGGTTAGAAAGATTAAATGATTGGTATTGGTAATTTGGTTTCTCTTATAGAAAATTGGTTCTGGATATTCTCGTAGGAGAATTTTTTGGGTGTAGTTGTGGGACACTTTTATGGATTTGATGTATCTTGGAAATGTTGAAGCTAAACAAGGTCGAATTAGGATGACAAGTTTTGATGATTATATGGTGGGGGTGAGATACCACCCGTAGAAGTTGAAGCTTTAGAAGAAAAGTCTGATCGATTTTTTAAGTCTAGAAATCGTCATCCTTTCTCTTCATTGTAACTTAAACCTTAGGCAGCTTAAGGGGCTGTCCAAACACCCCTCCCCCTTGCTACATATTTATGATAGAGACTCTTTTAAGTTGGGGAATCTCATTTTTTCTTGATATTGTGGCTACTTTCATAAACCACAAAGAGTGAGTCGAGGATGACTTTTTGGAGTAATGTTTATAGGTGGAAGCACTTTCCCTTAAATTTTTGGGGAAAACACTAATTAAATGCTTCATATAAAGCATTTTAAGTGTGTCTAGAATTCTTTTTTTTTTTGTTTTTTTGAACAATAAACAAAACTTTTCATTGAAAAAATGAAAAGAAACTAATGCTCAAAAGATACAAACCCCACAAGAGGTGAAAAAAGAGAAAATAAGAAAGAAAACAATGGAAATAAGGGGGTTAAAAAATCATCAATAATCTTGAAACATCTTTTAGTGAAGACGCTTTCAGAGTCAAGCTGGAAGACGCTTTCTGTGAAGAGGAAATCTATAAAGCAGTTCAGGATATGGGAAACCAAAAATCCCCGGGTCCGGATGGCATGACGGGAGAATTTTGGAAACATTATTGGAACATCTTGAAGCCCGATATAGTAGAGGTGTTCCAAGAATTTTTCCAAAAAGGTATCATCAATAAAAGGACCAATGAAACGTATATATGTCTTATTCCCAAGAAGAAAAAAGCCTCCAAAGTCAGAGATTTTAGGCCTATAAGCCTAGTTACCTCCCCATATAAATATATATCCGAAGTGCTTGCTGAGCGGTTAAAAAAGGTCCTCCCAAATACAATCAGTGATTGCCAAGCGGCTTTCGTGCAAGGAAGGAAAATTCTTGATGCTATTTTAGTAGCTACTGAAGCAGTAGAAGACATTAGGATGAGAAAAGAAAAAGGATTTCTCCTTAAGCTAGACCTAGGGAAGGCCTACGATATGGTGAATTGGGATTTCCTAGATGGGATCTTAGAGTTGAAGGGCTTTGGCCATAAATGGAGAATGTGGATCAAAGGGTGTCTCAATAATACCAACTTCTCAATTCTCATTAATGGGAGACCGAGGGGTAAGATTATGGCTTCTAGAGGTTTAAGGCAAGGGGATCCTCTCTCCCCCTTCTTGTTCACGCTGGTGGGAGATGCTATAAGCAAGTCTGTTTCATTACTGTATAGAGCAGAAGATCTTGAGAGGTTGGGAGATCGGACATTATAAATCTATCGTTTCGATTCTACAATAGGCAGATGACACCCTCCTATTTTGCCCAGCTAATGAAAGTGACGTGACCAAATGGTGGGATATTCTCAGGATGATAATGAGGGGCTCGGGGCTTGCTTTGAACTTGGCCAAATCTGTGCTGATTGGTATAAATGTCATCTCCCATCAGACGAACAAAGTGGCCACCATGCTAGGGTGCCAAGCGGACTCTTTGCCCATTAACTACCTTGACTTTCCATTGGGAGGTAACTACCCCAGAATCTCGTTTTGGGAGCCCCTCATAGAAAGATTTAACCACAAGCTTGACACTTGGAGGAAATTTCCCATATCCAAAGGGGGAAGAGTTACCCTAGCCCAATCGGTCTTCAATAGTCTTTCCCTCTATTTATTTTCCTTGCTCAAAGCTCCTAAATCCACCTCCATAGCCATGGAAAAAATTGTTAGAGAGTTTGTGTGGAGTGGAGGCTGTTTATATAACAGGGTACTAATTTGGTTAAGTGGGAGTGGTCTTCTTTGCCACGTCTCCATGATGGATTGGGAGTTGGCTCTTTAGCTCAAAGAAATTTCTCCCTTATGACCAAATGGCTTTGGAGATTCATTCATGATAAAAATTCTCTGTGGAGGCACATCATTATCAGTACTTATGGTGCTTCCCCTGAAGGGTGGACAACCTCTCCCTTTTGAGGCAAAAAAGGAACAAAATCTGGGTTGATATAGCTGCTAATTACTCGACTTTTGTCAAATTTATCAAGTTCATTGTTAACAGTGGTAGGAGTATTAAATTTTGGAAGGATATTTGGTGTGACAACCAACCTCTCCAAGTCCTTTTTCCAGATCTTTACTTGATTTCTGAGAGAAAAGAAGCGGTTATTGCTGATTGCTGGGAGGGCCGTAACCAAACGTGGAATCTGGCTTTTAGAAGAGGATTATTTGATAGGGAGTTAAACAGCTGGATGACCCTTGTGGAGAAGCTCAGCACGATTAGATTGAATAGTGGCCAAGATGAGATCTGCTGGACCCTTGAAGGATTGGGCAACTATACAGCTAGTTCAATGTTCCAGAAAATGACCAAAAAATCGCCCAAAGTTGGTCAGAATTTGTGCAACTTGATCTGGAAACATGAAAGTCCGAAGAAAGTGAAGGTCTTCTTGTGGTCTTTAGCATTTCGTAGCCTAAATACTGATGATAAGATCCAAAGGAAGCTCAACAGATGGTGTTTATCCCCCTCGGCCTGTAGGCTATGTCTCCGCTCGGGGAAACTTTAGACCATTTATTTATACACGGTAATTTTGCTAAGAAAGTCCGGTTTTTTGTGGCTAATCTCTTTGGTATATCCTTCTGTCTTCCCAACAATATTGATGATTGGCTCGTTGAAGGGTTGGCTGCGTGGAACCTAAGGAAAAAAGCCAAGATTATGGCTGGTTGTGCTTTTAGGGCTGCCTTATGGCTTTTGTGGAAAGAGAGGAACTCTAGAACCTTTGAAGACAAGTCGACTAGCCTTGAGTTCTTTTGTGACAACGTTCAAAATACAGCGCCGTGGTGGATTTCTATGCATAAACTTTCTTTTTGTAATTACAGTTTGCTATCAATTATTAAAGATTGGCGAGCTATTTTGTATTAGATCCTGGGCAAGGGCGACCTCCACCCTTGGCCCCTAGGTTGTCTCCTTCTTCTTTTGTGATTAATATTTCCTTTTCGTCTCTTATCAAAAAAAAAAAAAAAATCTTGATATTTGTCTATCAAGGGGTTAAAGAATCATCAAAGAAAGTTGACGTGTCTAGAATTTTAAAAAGCAATTATGTAACCCAACACCATGAAAACTTAAGACTACTTTTAATTAGTCAAACCGTTTCTCACTCAAAAAATAATGAAGTTACCCTTCTGTAAACATGCTGATATATAGTGAACTAAGGAAGTTGTAGAACAAATTGGATTTTTTTTTTTAACAAGAAACAATACTTTTCATTGAATTAATAAAAAGATGCTAATGCTCAAGAATACAAACTCCATAAAGGAGTGAAAAACACCGAAAATAACGAAATGAGTACAAGATCAAAGACTAAAAAGCATTAAGAAAAAATTATGAAGGATATATAAACGCATTCCAATTCAGACATATGTCCTGAAGGGAGAATCCCAAAAACAATTTGGCAAAGAACATCACGATGATGCCTTTAAACGAGAAGCTTCAAAACGATCAATCCAAGGAAGATGCTTGCTCTGAAAAATTCTTTGATTTCGCTCCAACCATAATTCCGAAAGAAAAGCTTTGACCGCATTAATCCAAAGCAACTTAGCTTTAGAGTTTAGAAGAGCTGATCCATATAAGAGTTGACAAATGTTGCAACAGAAGTTCTTAGAAAAAACCCAATGCTGATTGAATATCGAAAACAACTTGAACCAACTCGATTTGGCGTAAGAACAACTAAAGAATATATGGTTGAGAGAATCCTCATCTCGAAAACATAGAACACAAACTGACGGCAATATGCAATGAGTTGGTATCTTCTTTTGAAGAACTTCTGAAGAATTGAGGTTCCCATTTAACATAATCCACAAAAGAATGTTGATTCTCTTGGGGCTCTTGGACTTCCACAAAGCTGAATATAATTCTTTCTCCATTATATTCCAATGATGGAGAAGACAACAAATAATCAGTTAAAGATTTAACCGAAAAAACACCTGAAGAATCACTTGACCACCGTCTAGAATCGTCATTTGAGCCAAGAGACACATGTGAAATATTAAGTAATAAAGTTTGAAAGTCTTCAATCTCCCCATCTTTTAATAATCTTCTAAAAGAAAGATTCCAAGCACCAATTTGGAGATCCCAATGAGTTGAAATAGAATCATGTGGAGAAGATGAAATAGCATACAATCGAGGAAAACTGAACTTTAATGCCAAACCATTCAGCCAAGGATCTTCCCAAAATCTGATTTTCCTTCCATTACCCAATTTGAAGTGTGCAAGAGAATCAAAACGCTGCCAAATTTTAGCAATGGACAGCCAAGGACTACGGAGGCTGCAACATGTCCTATTTTTTAGAATTCCAACCAAACTTGCTAGTACCATAAATACTGACTATAACTCTTCTCCAAAAAGAGTGAGGTTCCATCATACACCGCGAACCCCATTTGGCTAATAAAGCCATATTCCTTTGCTTCAAAGCTCCAATTCCAAGGCCACCATTTTTTTGAGAATTTGATACAAGACTCCATCTGACCAAATGATTAACTTTGCTTCCTTCATTGCCTTCCCAGAAGAATGATCGTAAGATCCTGTCAAGCTTTATACTAATGGAAGACGACAATAAGAATAATGACAAGAAATATAATGGGATACTTGATAAAACAGAAGAACAAAGAGTTAGTCGCCCTCCACGAGATAAATTAAATCTTTTCCATCTATCAATCTTCTTTTGAATTTTATCTAGCTCCAGTTGCCAAAAAGAGTCTTTTTTCGGATGACCTCCCAATGGAAGCCCCAAGTAATTAAAAGGCAAAACTTCAACCTTACAATTAATACATGAGGCAAAATGACAAACCTTTGCATCATCCATATTGATACCACATAATGCAGATTTTTCCCAATTAATCTTCAAACCCGAGCACCATTCGAAAAGTTCAATGGTTTGAATTAAGGTATTAAACATACCATCATCATCCTTGCAAAATAAGATAGTATCATCTGCAAATTGAAGAATAGAAACATGTACCTTGTCTTGACCAACTAGAAAACCTTCAAAAGCTCCCTTTAGATGAATTTGTCAATCAAAGCACTGAAAACCTCACTGATTAAAAGAAATAAGAAAGGAGAAAGTGGATCTCCTTGTCTTAACCCACGAGATGCAACAATTCTTCCACGAGGTCGGCCATTTATGAAAACTGAAAATTTAGGATTTCTAGCACCACCTTGGGTCCATTGAATCCATTTTCTGTCAAAACCCTTAAAACAGAGCACTTCATCCAAAAAATCCCAATCAACACAATCAAAAGCCTTTTCAAAATCAAGTTTTAAAATCCAACCTTTTCTTATTTTTTACCCTATAATATTCCACAGCTTCATTGGCAATAAGAATAGGGTCTAAAATCTGTCTTCCTTCAACAAAAGCACTTTGATAAGGAGAAATAATCGAAGGCATTACCTTTTTCAAACGCTCAGCAAGCACTTTAGCAAGGATCTTGTACACCGAAGAAGTCAAACTTATCGGCCTAAAATCCTTTATGGTTAAAACCACCTCCTGCTTTTGAATCAAGCAAGTAAAATTCTCCTTCAAACATGAATTGAGATGACCATTTCGATGAAATTCCGAAAAAAGCCTAATAAAATCAGCTTTCAAAAATTCCCAAAACTTGATAAAGAATTCTGAAGTGAATCCATCGGGCCCAGGCGCTTTATTTTTACCAAGATTCTTCAATGCCAACCACGAGCAATCAGTGCAGAATTTTGATTTTGTCAAACCATAGACCAATCAAAGTTAAAAGGAAAAGCTCTTTTTTTCTGGTAATGCTTGATAAAGTTTGGTGAAAAACCCTAGAAGTTCAAATTCAATCTCTCCAGCCGTCAACAGAGAACTACCATCAATAGAATTCAGACCAGAAATCAATAATTTTCTCTTCTTTGCAGCCAAGAATCTGTGAAAAAAATTGGTATTTTCATCCCCTGCTTTTAGCCAAAGCAATTTACATTTTTGAATTGAATTCCTTTCTTCAACTAAGTATAGATCTAAAAGTTCACTTCTTACAAAAGTTCGAAGACTAATTTCCTCCGAAGATAATTGATTCTTCTCAGCTATTGCATCAAACCAAGCAATTTCATCTAAAAGACTTTTTTCTTTCTGCTTCCTCTCTCTCTCAAACACAGCAAACCAATTTTTAATGCTGATTTTCAATTTTCTGGGCTTAGAAGCAATAACAAAACCAACCCAGCCATAGGATTTATCTTGAGATAAAGTAAGCTCCGCAATTTTGGTACAATCAGTCATATTCAACCAACTATTAAGAAACCGAAATGGAGATGGACGCCATGCAAAATTACCAACTTCAAGAAGGAGAGGGAAATGATAAGAAATAGTACGACCTGTTTGGAGACTCTAGAATTATCAAATATCACATCCCGTTCCTTAGAAATCAGAAATCTTTCGATAAGAGATTGAGAAGAATCATCCCCGGTCTTGACCATGTAAATTTACCATTGGATAAAGGCAACTCTAATAAGCCTAATTCATCAATAAGCTTATTAAATTGTCTCATCTCTCTTGTTGCTCTACTAACTGGAATTCTTTCATGACTCCAACGGGTCACATTAAAATCTCCCCCTATACACCAAGTGCCTTCACAATATAAAAACAAAGAAACAGGAACTATGCCTTCAAGCATCAAGCATCAAGCATCAAGCATTAGAAACAGGAACTATGCCTTCAAGCATCAGTATGACCTGTTTCATTGTGGGTCTTTGAGATGGGTCCTCTTGAAGGCACCAAATTGCAACCATCACAAATCTTTCCAACCTCATGTCATTAATGGTCTCCAAATCTCCTTCAACTAGAACATCTATTCTTCCTTGCTGGAAGCAATCATAGGCCCAGTCAACCAATATTTCTCCTCCCTCCTTGGAAACGTCCATATCTTCATTTCTTCTGCAACATTTGATTGCTAGCAGCACGACACCGAAACTATACACGTGGACCTTGGTAGTCACTGGGGTTGACTTGAACCAAACTGGAGCAATATACCCGGTTGTTCCTTTGATAGTTCAATCCTATTTCTACTTTGATCCATTTTCAATAGCTTTGTCAATCCAAAATCAGAAATTTTGGCATTGTAATATTCATCAAGAAGTACATTTTGAGGATTTATATCGCAATGGATGATCTGTGTGCTGCATTCTTCGTGTAAGTACAAGAGTCCTCTTGCAATTCCATAGGCTATTTGAGTTCTGAGGTCCCAACTGAGTTTCGTGTCACAAAAAAGAAAGCTTGCTAGGTTGCTATTGCTCATAAACTCGTAAATCAAAATGCAACTTTTTTCGTCATCACAATATTCAAGTAGTCGAACAATATTTTTGTGATGTGTTTGGCCAACCACATTCACTTCAGTTTTGAATTCTTTCTCACTATCTTCGGACATATGGTTGAATTTCTTAACAGCAGTAGGGCCAACTTCAATCATCCCTTTGTAAACAATGCCACAAGATCCTCTTCCTAGTACTTCTATGAACCCATTAGTAGCTTCTCTGAGTTCTTTGTATGTAAACTTATGCATACTACTTCCAAAACTTTTCATTTCAAGTTTCTTTTTGTGGAAGACGAAACCCTGACATATCAAACTAACCAATATGATAATGATCAATACAGAGCTGCCTAACAACGTAGCAAGTAGGAGAGTTAATATGTCTTGATTCTTCTTTCCTTTAGGCATTGGAATACCAAAGTTTTGCCCAATGGAACCAGTATTTCTTAGTTTTAGATAAGAAACAGATTTTTCACTGGTATCTTCCCTCCCATTAGAGAGTGGTAGCTTCTTCTTCCAACAGGTATTGTCTCTATACTCAGCTACCACACAGAGGCAGTCAAGCAAGCAAGCATTCTTGCACTCTTCAGCAGTAAGAGGCTTGAACAACTCATAATCAAGCATTGGCCAATCAGTATTTGGAAGATCTTGTAAACTATATAGATCATTAGTAGAATTTTGTGCACCTTCTTCACATATCTGTGGGATATTTGGCTTGCAGTTGCCGAACTCATCTTTCGTGTCAATAAAGGAATAACCTGGTGGGCACTTACAACTTGGTCTTTGATCATTGTTTAATGTGCAGATGCTATTGTATCCACAAATTCGAGAGCTCAAGTTTCCACGCATAGCAACACATATGTTATTTGGCATCTTCTTAAAGTCCATCCTGGTTGCATTAAAAGTTGAGGGATTCTATTGTGTTGACACTTTTGAGAGACTTGCGAGAGTGATGCCCCCGTGGTTGACCCTTTTTGTTGCATTCTCTGTCGGAAGACGAAGGAAGATCTTGATCATTTGTTGTGGGGTTGTGAGTTTGCCCGCTCTGTCTGAAGCCACTTCTTTGAGGTTTTCGGGTACCAGATTGTGGGCTAGCGTCGCTGTAGCGAGATGATCAAGGAGTTCCTCTTCCATCCGCCGTTTCAAGAGAAGGGAAGATTTTTATGGCATGCTGGTGTTTGCACCAATTTGTGGGGTTTGTTGGGGAAGAGGAACAATAGAATTTTTAGAGGGATCGAGAGACATCCTTGTGAGGTTTGGGCTAATATTACATTTTCTGTTTCTTTGTGGGCCTCAGTTTCTAAGGCTTTTTGTAATTACCCGTTAGGTTTGATTTTGATTGATTGGAAACCCTTTCTGCAATTGGTTTCCTTCGTTTGGGGCTTGATTTTTTGGATGTCCTTGTATTCTTTCATTTATTAGTTCGACTCTTTATCAAAAAGAAATAAGTTGAGGGATTCTTCGTACAGTAACCTATAAAGAGAACACCATCAACATTGAGAGTGACTCGGTAATAATAACTGCTAGCTGGGTAAGCTCCTTCTGGTTCCCTAATATTTACTCTCTTTCCATTTTTTGCATTATGTACAAGAAAGCATCTTTATCAAAGACAATCTGGTAGTGGTAACCCTCAAATGCTTGTATGACATGGTAAGGTTCATAAGTATAGATGGTGGTCAAACTTCTGATATTGAGCACAAGATTACCTTCAGACAAGCGTAATTGGAACTTCCATACTGAGTAATTATTTTGCAATTTGCGCGAAGAAAGGAAGTCATTTACCTCCATTTTTTTGAGTAGGAAGCAATGTGTCTGTGGGTTGTTTGAAACTCTCCCATAGGGGTGTAGAATTTGAATCTAGAAGCACTAGATTGCCTGAATCATATATTGTCCCAAAGGCTACCACACCTGAAATGGGACTTGGTTACCATGGTTCTCCACCTTAGGAGCTTTGTAGCAATAAGCCATTTGAAGCAGATACTTCGATCTACAAACCTCTTGGGGCTGAATTTTGTTCATGTCTAGCAAACCAAACTATTGATTTTTCGTCCTCTTCGTCTATTTTGTTGTACCAAATACAAAGCAAGAAGAGATCGTCGTCAACTTCTCGAAATCTAAATGCAAAGTCATAGGCAGGAGAACGACATGGAGAAGTAGAAGGTAAGAAAGTTTCCAATGTTTAGCATGCTGTTACTTTGAGCATGGACGACTAAAGGCAGCAAGAGGAAAAGATGAGGAATCATACAAGCCATGGAAAATTTAATTTTTGTAGATAGAACTGGGAAGATCAAGATAATTTAACCAACCGGAAGAGAGTTGGGTTTTTGTGCAATTTTTTTTTCCCACAAGTTGGTTTAATTAAATGGTTTCTTTCCAAGACTTTAAGCCATTTTGGAACGATTGACTACTTTAGAGGTAGTACAAATGTAATTGTTTATTTTTGTTTCATTTTGATGGGTCCCTATCAACCTTGCTCCAAAACGCTAACTTATCCTAATGCGAGTAATATTTTTCATTTTCAAATCCAATCATCCAAGTGACTCTACTGGTAATGTTCATCGGATGGGATGGGGATGACTCCCCCGTCCCCATTCGCACCCCTAATTTAATCTCTTCCTCACAAAATTCCCCCTTAAATTTTTTGGGGATTGGGATGGAGATTCCTACGGGGATTTTGCAGGGATTGTATTCCTCCCGGGGAATTATTCCCTATGTAGTTTAGTTTATTTTTTATAAAAGCTTACCTAAATCTGTAAGCTTAAGCTTTTGGGATGATTGACGATTTAACAGGTTCCATTATTAAGACCAGATGTAATTTGGTCTCTCTTATAGAAAAGTAAGTGGCTCCACTCCTCTGCATCCTATTAGTTTCTGATTTCAAGACTTAAAAGTCTTTGGTATTGGTAATTTGGTCCTTCTTATAGAAAAGTGGCTCAGAATATTCTCTTCGGAGAATTTTTCTTTGGCATTCTATACACGAAACAAGTATATCATTATAGTCTGATCTCTGATGCATCTACCTTGGAAATGTTGAAATTAAAGAATTTTGGATTAGAATGGCAAGTTCTTGTGATTTTATGCTATGATTGGATATCACCAGCAGAAGTTGAAATTTGGAAAGAAATTTGTGTTTGTTGGAATTTTTTCTTAAGCAATACTGCAATAGTGAGGTCTTTAAAATCTAGAAACTGATCACCCTTTCTCTTCATTTTGGGTGTAAATTTTTGGGAGAAAGATTTAAAGGTTATCTAAAGCATTGGCTACATGTTCATCATTGAATTTCTTTCCAAGTCTGGGAATCTCCCTTTCTCTTCATGGGGATGATTTTTGAGAGTAATGCTTTTAGACAAACCACTATTTCTATAAGCACTTCCTCATAGTAATTCGAAAGCAGTTTTGATTAACCAAACACTATAAAAAGTTTAAAGAGTACTTTATTCTTCCAAGAATCATATCAAATTCATCCCAATTCTACTAATCCTATAAGCATATTGATTTACCATAAACTACTACAGTTGTACAAAATTAGATAGAAGAAGAGCTTCTCAGCAAACTGAGGTAAATGGGCAAGGACTTGGAGGAATAGAAACAGGAATTATGCCTTCAAGCATACATATTACCTTTCTCATGGTGGGTCTTTGAGATGGATCCTCTTGAAGGCACCAGATTGCAACCCTCACAAACCTTTCCAACCTACTCATGTCGTCCATGGCCTCCAAATCTTCTTCAATTAGAGCATCAAATCTTCCTTGTTGGAAACAGTCGTAGGCCCAATCAACTAATAGTTCTCCTTCCCTTTCAAAAACTTCTCTATCTCCATTCCTTTTGCAACATATGATTTCCAGCAGTAGGACACCAAAACTATACACATCAACCTTGGCAGTCACTGGGGCTGACCTGAACCAATCTGGAGCAACGTACCCTTTTGTCCCTCTGATCCCAGTTTCAGTTCTACTCTGATCCATTTTCAATAGCTTTGCCAGTCCAAAATCAGAAATTTTTGGATTGTAGTGTTCATCAAGAAGTACATTTTGAGGCTTTATATCACAGTGGATGATTTGCGTGTTGCATTCTTCGTGCAGGTATAAGAGTCCTCGAGCAATTCCATAGGCTATTTGGGCTCTGAGGTTCCATCTGGGCTTGATATCACCAAAAGGGAAGTTTGCTAGAGTGCCATTGCTCATGAACTCATAGACCAGAATGCGAATTTTACCCTCATCACAATATCCAAGTAATCGAACAAGATTCTTGTGATGTGTTTTGCCAATCACATTCACCTCAGTTTTGAATTCTTTCTCATTGTCTTCAAAGATTTTGTCCAATTGCTTAACAGCAATAGAACAAGCTCTGATCACCCCTTTGTAAACAATGCCACATGATCCTCTTCCCAATTCTTCCTTAAAACCATTTGTAGCTTCTCTAAGTTCTTTATATGTAAATTGACATAGATTACTTTCGAATGTTCCACTCAGTAGAAAATTACCTGCAAGTTTCTTTCTTTGGCAGGGGATGAACCTCGAACACATCATACTAACCAGGATGAGAATGACAAATACAGAGCTACCTAACAACACAGAAATCACAACAAATAGTGTTCCTTGCTTCTTCTTTCCTTTGGGTATTGGAAGATCATCTTGGATTTGCCTAGTGGAACCATTGTTTCTTAGTTTTAGATAAGAAACAGATGTTTCAGTGCTATCTTCCCTCCCATTAGAGAGTGGTAGCTTCTTCTTCCAACAGGTGGTGTCTCTATACACAGCTACCACACAGAGGCAGTCAAGCAAGCAAGCGTTCTTGCACTCTTCAGCAGTAAAAGGATTGAACAACTCATAATCAAGCATTGGCCAATCAGTATTTGGAAGATCTTGTAAACTATATAGATCATTGGTAGATTTTTGTGCACCTTCTTCACATATTTGTGGGATATTTGGCTTGCAGTTGCTGAACTGATCTTTCGGGTCAATAAAGGAATAACCTGGTGGGCACTTGCAACTTGGTCTTTGATCATTGTTTAATGTGCAGATGCTATTGTATCCACAAACTCCAGAGCCCAACCTTCCACGCATAAAAATGCAGATATTATCTGGCAGCTTCTTAAAATCCCTCCAGGTTGCATTTGAAGTGGTGGGATTCTTTGGATAGTGACTTACAGTGAGAACACCATCAAAATTGAGTGTAACTTTGTAATAATGAGTCTCAGCTGGGTAAGCTCCTTCTGGTCCACTGATATTTACTTGTATTCCATCTCTTTGCATTATATACAAGAAACCATCCTCGTCAAAAATAATCTGGTAACCATCAGAGGCTCGTGTAATAGCGTAAGGTTGTTCGTAAGTATAGGCAGTGGGCAAATTTCTGATATTCAACACTGCATTACCTTCAGATAATTGAAACTGAAACTTTCCTGGTGAGTAATTATTCTGTGATTTGTATGAAGAAAGGATGTCATTTATCTCCATTTTTTGAGTAGGAAGCAAGGTGTCTGTTGGTTGTTTAAAGCTCTCCCATAACAGTTTAGAGGCTGAATCTACAAGCACAAAATTGCCTGTATCATTCATCATAGCAAAGGCAACCATACCTGAAACTGAACCTGGTCTCCATGTTCCACCTTGGGAGTTGTGAACCAATAGGCCATCCAAAGCTGTTAGCTCAACTTTTGAGCCTCTTGGGATTGGATTCTGGTCATGTTTGGCAAACCAAACTACAGTTTTTTCAGGTAATTTGTTGAACCAAATAGAAAGCAAGAAGAGACCATTATCAACTTCTTGAAATCCGAATGCAAAGTCTTTTGAAGGAGAAAGCCATGGAGAAGCAGAAAGCCATGGATATATTGACTTTGATGCTTGAGTCGTGGAGTACTAAAGGAGTTAGAATTTTAAATGTTCTTTACTTGGTCTTATGTAACACCGAGAGGCACGGTTGTTTGAAAAAAAGAGGGATAATAGTTGGCTACCACCATAATGTTGACAACTAAGCTAGGAGGAAAAAAAATTTCATTTTCTCTCTCTTAATTGTATTCATTTTAATGATGGTGTGTGCTACACATCGGTGTGTAGTCAAGTATTATACCTCTTTGACAACATATGGGGTGAACGATCTAATCTTTTAGTCAAGAATAAATCTAAATGACAATTGACACATACAATACAGTCGATTGCTTCTTGTGGATTTTCATAACCCTATTGTGCAAAAATGAGATATGCATTTGAAACGGGTGTCCAAGTTATTATAAATACCATGGGTGATACGGAAATAGATCGAGTAATCTCTTCCTTTATCGAAGAAAATGTATTTCTAGTTTGTATGGTCTAATCACTGAGTCAAAAAATTTCTACAATAAAATCAGGTAGGTCCCTTGTATAGTTCCACTTTATATATGTTGAACTATACTCTTGTTGGTAGATGATTTGGTTTGTGTCAATTCCATATTTTATTTGAATTCTATGATATCTTTGTAAAATGACATTTTAAAGTTTCTTCAAGAATCCCACTGTTGGAATGATATAGAATGAAAATAAAATATTGTAGGATGAGAATAAAATATACAAGGTTGTTTTTATTATAATTATTCTGAAATTGAAATTAGAATGAAGAGAATAAGAGTATAAGGTGTAGAGACCATTCGAGTATAATTTATTGGACAAGATACCAATTTTCATTTTAAAGATCTATGGTTTGATCTCTACCCACAATTGTTGAACTAATAAAAAATGTATAAGATCTAGATTTTGCCAAACTTAAATATTACAAACAATTAAAAGGAATAATGATAAATAGAGTTAATGTCAAATTACAAGTTCAATCTTCTAACTTTAACTTTTAATTTTGTGTTTAAGAAGTCAATGAAGTGTAAAAGTGCATAACAGATTTATGGATTATCGATTTGATGTCTAATAGATGTATGTCATATTAGATACATAAATTATAATGGATAAGTTGTTTGTATATACAAGCATTACAAATGTCTCAAGTTAACATACCATCACGTGTATGGAATAAAATCAAATTTACACTTTCAAATAATTTACGACTACATTTTGAAAAATGACCATATGTTTTTTAAATTTGAAAAATGGCAAATCATTATTTTGAGTATGTTTTTTTTACAACGAATCGGACGAAAATACTCCTGAACAAAATCAAAATCCAGTGAACTATAAATTCAAATAACAAATCTAACAAATAAATAGCTTAACCGTATAAGTTAATAATAGGGAGATAGTTGTAGAATTAAAAAAAAAATCTGTTGAACTTTTACCTTAAAAATAAGGTGGATCAAGAGGGAGGGTTGATTGATAACAAAAATAAACCAAAATAGCATGAGAGAGTTGTAGAGTTAAAAAAAATCTGTTAACTTTGTGTGTATTTATTAAATTACTAAATTCATTTACACACAAAAATAAACCAAAATAGCATGAATCAAGTGTATTTAGTAAACTTGCAGATAATTTCAATCATCTTGAAAATGGGAAAAAAATCATTACTCACAAATGTTACTAGAATAATAAAAAAGATTAAGTTTATAAAAAGAAAAATTATGCAAATACAGTGTATTCAGTAAACAAATTATGCAAATGCAGTGTATAGAAGAAATCATTACTCACTATTTTCCTTAAGCTTAATTCGAAAATTGGGATTTAGAAAATAATAGCCATGCAACGTCTCTATCCTCACAAAGCCTAAATGTAAGCTTACTATTTATGTCGTCGATGAGTTGTTTGAATGAACAATTTGAATCCACACGCTGTTAACACCTTGAATTTAGTGTATTGATTGCAATTATCCCACAACCCATCGTGAGAGTAGAAGACATCTAGTTTTGAAAAGAAAGAGCAAGGATTACATTAATGAACAAAAAAAAAAAAAATGAATGTGATTTTTAAAAAATGAATACAATCCTGCAAACCATACCTATGATCAGCCTACGGTGTTGGAAGAAACTGTGAACCAACAAATCGATCAACCTTCTTCCAAAAGATGATCAAGAGAGAGGATCTACTCGTAAACCAAAGCAAAGTATATTTTGGATAGTTTCCCAAGGAAGGGGAGAGGTGATTGATTTTGTAACCATAATTTCCTTGATCCATGGGATTGGAGGTTAACGATTTTATTTTTTTATTTTTAATAACTTTCATTAGATCCGGGCAACACAAATATAGAGGGAAACGTGGGAAATTACTCAAGGGTAAAAATGGACAATTGAATTGCAAGAAAATAGATAAAAAAAATAACGGTTTGCCATTTTTCATTAAAAAATTCGGTTTGGCCATTTTTCAAAACCACACGAGAATTTTTGGTCATTTCTAAGGATATCCCTAATTTATATTGCATGTTTATTTTAGAATACATTACCTAACCATTTTATCTGAGAGTAATTTGGATATTTTACATTCTATGTTTCACTCATAAATTCGATTGCTTATATTTTCATTAATTATTTGAATAAATTTGACTCTACAGTCTCCATGATCAACAAGTAGTGTATTATATTTAATAAAATTTTCTTTTGGAATTGATATAGACAATGAATATGCTTTTCATGCTTATACTAAATTTAGTTTTACATATATTCATAATTTGTTGTCAATAGTCATACATATATATACTTGTATATATTCTTTTTTCAATGGTGAATAAAATGTAGTATATTAATGACATGTTGTGGTCAGACCTGGTATACACCAAGAATATATATTTCATTATATAATATCCTCAACCAAACATCAAAATAAATGTATTGTCAAAATCATACTATAATAAATTTTCCACTAGGAAAATTAAAAGTTCTTAAAAAAAAAAAAAGTAAGAGAAATTTAGAAAAATATCCAAGATTGAAATAATTATAGTGATGAAAAATCTAACATAAAAACGTTAACAGATATTTGGGAATAATTAATATAAGATAACAACTAAAATATCTTCAATACTACGAAAAAGTTGTTTGTGTTGCTTTGATACCATCGTGTGATGAATCTAAAAACAAAAACAGTACACAAATTAGAGAAGGGAGAAGAAGATACATAGAGTTTTATAGTGATTCAACCATTATATTTTGTAATGGTCTACATCCACCGTACGAAGGACAACTGATCGATCTTATTAACACTAGACGAATACTCGGATTTAAAATACAAAATGGAGATTCACTCCAAACACACAACCTCACTTCTCAGACTTGCCCAACTCACAATTTCCCCTGTTCTTTCACTCTTCGAAGAAAAGAAATACAAAAGCTTATGGTGATTTTCTGTTTTCGTACAGATGACCCTCTAAAATAGGCAAAAATTATAAATGTCCTACATTTTCAATTTAAGGATATATGTCATTTTGCTTGTGTCAGCATCCTAGTATTATCATTTTACTCTCTACTCTAACTTCGCTCTCCCTCGCTACTCTCGCTCTTGCTCTCTCTCCAATCTCGCTCTCGCTTTTTGCTCTCTCTCTAATTTCTCCCTACAATCTCTTACGCTCTCTCTAATTTCTCTTTCCAATCTCTTGTTTTCTCTCCAATCTCGCTATCTCTCCAACATCTCGCTCTTAAATGTAGGTTTTTATATAGAGAATAAAATGGTTATTTTGCTAAGATGATGACATAAGCAAAAAGACATATATATCCTTGAATTGAGAAGGTAGGACATTTTTCATTTTGACCTCTCCAAATAGGTTATCGACGCAATTGTTTCCAAGGTTATATAATTCCTTTTCGGTTACAACAGAATATGAGAGGTGAGCCCAACCAGAAAGTACAAAGAGAATAAAAAGATAATGGGGACTGAAAATACAACTCTGCTGAAGACTTCAAATATTGCTTCTAAGTTGTAGTAAGGGTGTGTTTGGTTTATTTCAAGTGTTTAATTTTGAAAATAAATCATTTTGAAAAAAATTATAGGGCCGTTTGGTAACGTTCTCGTTTCTTGTTTCTGGTTTCTAATTTTATTAAGAAATCTAAGCATTTAATAACTATGTATGTTTCTTGTTTCTCATTTTTTAGAAACACTCCCAAATTTTGTATAGAACTTTTGGGAACAACTAAAACTAGTTTCTCCTTTTTTGTTCTTGTTTCCAATTTTTTCCAAAACATAAATAAGAATATAGGTTTATTATTATTGAATGTGTAGGTGTTAGAGTCATGAAATTCTATTTTTCTTTATTAAAAATGAAGAAACGGAAACTGTAGGATCGTATGGCAACACTAGAGGGGGGTGAATAGAGTTGCTTAATAAAATTTAAAACTTTTTGCTGAATTAAAATGAATTGATTTAATTTAAACTAAATAAATTTAATAAGCACTATAAAGCATAAAGTATGCTAGAACTATTTGACAATTTTTCTAGGCAAGCAATCTACTCATAAAAATGAAATAGCGGAAATTAAAAGAGTAGAGAGAAAGAGATAACACCAGGAAATTTTATAGTGGTTCGGAAATCCCTACTCCACTCCCCAAGACTCCTTCTTGGGTATTTTACTGCAACGACTCTCTTACGGGTGAGAACCAAACCGACTCTTTTTCCAGGTTCAAGAGTAAACCTTTACCGATTCTTTTACAGGTTCAGGACCCAACCTATACCGATCTTTTTAAACGGGTTCAAGATCAAACCACTGTGATCCTTTTAACCGGGTTCAGGATCAAACCACTACAAATCCTTTTTCGGGTTCAGGATCAAACCACTCACTCAATTCCCAAGGTGCACCCACACCTTATTACAAGTTCCCAACAATGAGTAGAAGAAGAAAAGAAGCTCACAAAATAAAATACCTCTTGAAGGCTAATTACACAATGTTGTGCACTCACAATAATAAAACCTCACAATAACACTAGGCCAATTTAGGAGCAAGGGAGGATTTTTAAACAAGAATTGAAGAGTAGGGAGACTTGAGAGCTTAAGACTTTGATGTCTTTTTTTGGTGTGTTTATAAAGAGTAAAATCAAGTCGAATTTATAGGAGAGGGAGATAAATATTGGCCGTTAGATCAAATTAAAAATGAAGGGTGGAAATTGAATTTAAATAGAAAAGGAAAGGATTTCAACATTAAGGTTGAATTTTGAAAGATTGGAATTTTTGAGATTTGAGAATAAATCAAGGATTTTAAAAATATGGATTTTGGAAAGAATTCAAATTTGAATGATATGTAATTGATAAATTTTGGATAAATTTGGATTAAGGAAAATGAAAAAATGAAGCTACAAAAATTCAAAAAATGGTTGAAATGCTCCCCAAGATGAGTAAAATTTTTCAGAATTTTTTCCCAATTTTTTCGAGCCTTAAAAAGACCAAAAATTGCTAAACTAGCCGTTGGCTGCCACGTGTCGCTCTCTGATTGGCTGCAATAAAAGAAAATCAAAATTAATAATAAATTAATATTATATTCAAAAGTTGACCGTTTGACTTTTTTTATTATTAAAGAAATTCGACTGCCACGTGTCACAATATCATTGGGACACGTCATCGCCACGTCAACAAAATTTGACCGTTTGAGATGCCACGTCATCTGTCACGTCATAAAAGTTGACCGTTGACCGTCCTTGTCAGCGCCACGTCGGATGCCACGTCATCGTAGTGCCACGTGTCACTGCCACGTTGGATTTTCCTCTCCAATCTTCTTTTGCTTATAACTTTCTCGTTTGAACTCCGATTTGAGCGATTCAAGTTGCGTTGGAATCGTCTTTCTGAGCTCTACATTATGAACACTTTAAAACACTAAAATAATTAGTAAATTAAAGTTTGTTATCATCAAAACATATATTATGATTGAAGCTCGTAAAGCTAACAGAAACAAGAAACAAGAACGTTACCAAACGGGTCCATAGTGTTTGGAAAGACCTAAAAATGACTTGCTAGAAAATGAGATTGATAAATAAACCATTTTGAGAGAAACACTTGAAACCAACTTTTTAAAAAAGACTTCTTAAGTAAACAATAACTTGTGTATAAAAACATTTGTAATGAAATGCAACCAAACATATGAGTGTTTAAATTCTAAACAATTTTTATACAAAATGTTTTTTTAAAAATGCATTCTTAAAAAACATTTAAATTCAAATGTATTCCCCTAAAGAACTTGTCCTTCCTGAACCAACCAATAGGGCAAAGTGGATGTAAAAACACGAAAAAAGATTATCGAAACAAAGCTACATTTTCAATTTTAATATCTTACCAACATAACACACAATTTTGATGATCTCATTGAATAATTTTTACTTTCTCTCGGACTTCACTTATGACCTCATTTTGTGACTTAACTTGAGGAAAGAAACAGAAGTTTCAGTTGGATCTTGTCTCCCATTGGACAATGGTAGCTTTTTCTTCCAACAAGTATTGTCTCTGTAAACAGCCACCACACAAAGGCAATCATTCAAGCACTCATTTTTGCACTCTTCAGCGCCAAAAGGTCTGTACAATTCGTAATCCAGCATCGGCCAATCTGTGTTTCCAAGCTCACTCATACTGTAATTCCAACCACCCTCGCCGGTGGCCGACAACTTCTCTCCGCCGCAGCTCTGACTGAAGTTTGGCCTGCAGCTGCCGTACTCGTCTTTCGGGTCGATCAACGAGTATCCCGGTGGGCACTGGCAGCTCGGCCGGCGATCTGGTTTTAACTTGCAAATGCTATTGAACCCACACGCGCCGGTGCCCAATACACCACGCGCCGCCGTGCAGATGTTCTCGGGTATTGCTGCTACGTCTTTCCAGCTTTCGTTGATGGTGGCTTCTTGGCTCTTCCGGTGACAACTTACGGTCAAAACTCCGTCAAAATTAAGAGTCGCTCTGAAACAATAGATTATTAAATTATAAGTTTTGTTATTGATCTTGTCTCCGTCGATTATTGTTAAGCTGATTTTGGCATTAAATAGGTTGTTTAAACGCCAATAATAGCATAACTCAACTCGCATAAAGATGTATTGATAACCATAAGGTTTGTGGTTTGAATCCCTTACTCTCCATATTGTCAAAAAAAAAAAAAAAAAGCTATTTAAGCATTTGGTTGCTTAATACTAAGTTACAAGCTGAAAATAAACAAACCTAATTTCCAAAAACCAAAGAATTATCGAACGAACCCTAAGGCCCTGTATGATAACCATTTCGTTTTTTAAAAATTATATACTTGTTTTCTCCTAAATTCCCTACCATGACTTTCATCATTGTTAAGAATCCATTTGAATTCCTAGCCAAATTCTAAAAACATAAACAAGTTTTTGAAAACTATTTTTTTTTTTTTTTTTTTTCAAAATTGGACTTGGTTTTTGAAAACAAGAAAGAAGATTGATACTAAAATAAAGAAAACCTATAAGTAAAAGTAGGTGTGTATAAGCTTAATTTTCAAAAACCAAAAACAAGTTATCAAACAGGATTTAAATAAACACAATGTTAGAAGCACGAAACTTATTATTTACCTGAAATAATAAGCCGATGGTGGAAACCCAGGTGGTGGATTTGTGATACGAACTCTTCTGCCACTTCTCTTCATGACAGACAAAGAACCATCTTCGGAGAAGATAACGTTGTATCCAGACTGCAACATCAACATGTCGGCCTCATTTCGAGTGCCGCTAATGTAATATGCATCGTACGGAAATCTTGTGCGAAGATTTACAGTGTTTAGAACGGCGTTTCCATCTTCAAGCATTCGAAACTGATATCTGCCATGAGAGAAGCTATATCTTTCGACATGCGAGATGAAACGACGTCGTTTATTAACATCACCTGTTTGTTAAAGGATATGAATAAATGATTAAATTATGTTTCTAAATCGATGTTAAACTTTTAATTTGGGATCGATGATGGTGCTCGAATAATGATCAAATAATTCAGGTTGAGTTATAAATTTAGTCTATAAACTTTGAAGGGAATTACAAATTTAGTTTATGAAGTTTTAATTTGTTTTTAGAATTTTGTGGATGGACACAAAATTGAAGTTTTAGATTTTTATTAGACATAAAATTCAAATTTATATTTAATAGAGATCAATTAATTTTAAAAATTTTGAATTTGTCAGAGATCTAATATACACAAAATTAAAAGTTTAGGGAATATCTGTGTAGATGACCCATTTGAAAGGTCAAAATGAAAAATGTTCTACATTTTCAATTTAAGGTTATATGCCATTTTGTTTATGTCATCATCCTAGCAAAATTACCATTTTACTCTCTATATGAAAACACACATTTTTTCTCATCCCGATCGTTTCTCTCTCTTGTTTCTCGTTCAATTTATTTCCTCTCTCTTTTTCTCTCTCTTTATTTTCTTTCTCTAGAGAGCACACAACGAGAGTGAGAGTTGGAGTAACGAGAGAGAGCGAGAAGCTAGAGCAAGAGGTTGGAGAGAGAGAGAGTGAGAATCAGGAGCAAGAGCGAGAGTAGAGAGAAAGCGAAAAACTAGAGCGAGAGGTTGGAGAGGGAGAGTGAGAGATTGAAGTGAGAAATTGGAAAGAGAGCGAGAGTGAGAGTAGCAAGGGAGAGCGAGAGCGAGAGTAGCAAGAAAGAGTGAGGGTATAGTAGAGAGTAAAATGATAATTTTACTAGGATGCTGACACAAGCAAAATGACATATATTCTGGTTGTCCCTTACAAGTGGTATCAGAGCCATGCCTCGGGCGTAGCCATGCCAGGTATAATCCTCGGGTGTCGAACAAAGAAGTTGTGAGCTTAAGTACTCATGGGAGAAATCTGTGGTTGGGCTTTGTTGGACAAGCAGTATACTCCAGAGAAGCTGAGTCGTCTTGGATTAGAGCAAACTCTCGGTAAAACGGTGAAGTCTAGAGAGTTGGACAGATAGATGACTATTTGAGGGGAGGCTCGGTGGTACTTTGTTCGAGGGGAGGATTGTTAGGAGTTCTACCAAAGTCTCACATTGGCTAGATAAGGGAATGATCATTAGTATATAAGGGAAGAAAAGTATCTCTATTGGTATGAAGCCTTTTGGGTAATCCAGAAACAAAGCCACGAGAGCTTATGTCCAAAGTGGACAATATCATACCATTGTGAAGATATATGGGTATTCGGTTGTCCCTTACACTATTTTGTCCCCGCACCTTTAAAATGTCCAATTTAGTCTTTAAACTTTCAAGTTTGATCTATTTTGATTCCTGAACTTTTAAAATATCTATTTTAGTCCCACATTTAAGGTAGAAAAAATATAGTAAGGATCAAAATGGTTTTGTTTTTATTATTATTATTTTTTTAGTTTAGGGACGACTAAAATGAACATTTTAAAAGTTTAGGAAGTAAAATAAAAAGTTTAAGGAGCAAAATGGATATTTTAAAAGTTTAGAGACCAAAATAGAACAAATTTAAAATTTAGGAAACTAAATTGAGATTTAAATATAAATTTATAATTTAACCTCAAGTATGCATCATAACCAATAGCTTAAATGAGAAACCTGAGTGGGAAGCAAAGTGTCGGTGGGATTTCTGAAGCTTTCCCAAATGGGTTTTCTGTTGGCATCAAAGAGAACGACGTTGCCGGAATCCTCCATTGAAGCATAAGAAACCACAGAGCCCAACCTCAACTCCGACCGCCATTTTTCTTCACCTTCAGCATTTCGAAGGACGAGGCCATCGGAAGCAGACAGCTCAAGCTTGAACCCTCTCGTCGCCAAAACGGCGTCGTCGTCGATGTCTCCTTTGGGGAACCAAACAATGGTGTTTTCCGGGGTCTTGGCGAACCAGACGGCAAGGAGGAACACGTCGCCGCCATCGGGAAGCTTGCGAAAGCCGAAGGCAAAGTCGCAGGAAGGGGACTGCCATGGCGAAGAAGAAGAAGGGTCGCCGGCGACGAGAGAGCTGCCGGTGTTTATGCAGCCGGAGACGAAGGGGAGGAAGAGGAAGAGGACGAGATGATAATGAATGGGAATTAAAGAAGCCATGAAAATGTCAGCTACTTGCTGGGTTTGTGGGGAAAAGTTTTAAATGTAGATGTTGGGAAAAAAATGGGATTTTTTAAAAAAATAATGTAATTTAAAAAAAAAAAACACATTTAGGGTAGCTTAAAAACTAATTCCAAATCTGGGGTACCTAAATCGTGTACATTGGTCACGTTTTTGCTAAATCGTGTACTTGGTACACGATTCCAAGTGTAAATCGCGTACCGTGTACGCGATTTACATGCCACGTCTCCAAGTAGTGTCACTGTGGAGAAATTCGCACCAGAAACACAAAACTCGCGTACGAGGTATGCGAGTTCCACGTCAAACTCGTGTACCATGTACACGAGTTTGGTAAGAATAAGTAAAACATTTTTAAACTCATACTTCAATTCATTCTTTTGGTTCAGTGGCTAAAATATTAACAAAGGTTCTAGAGTGCTAGGGATCAAAATTGGCTATTTGCTTTTTCTTTTCATTTTTTTTTATTTATCATTTGTTTTATATATTATTTAAAACTTGCAAAATATATATATGATCTATATGTTTATTTTAATGTTTAGTAAGGGTTGAATACGGTTGTAAATTAGTTAATGTTTTCTCTTTAATTTTTTTTTTAATTTTACACAGACAAATATATAAAAATATATATATAACATATTATAGGATATAAAAGGAAAAAAAATATTTTTATTAAAAAAATAATTTCCAAATATGGAAATCGTGTACGTGGTACACGATTTTTAAATATAGAAATTGCCAAATATGGAAATCGTGTACGTGGTACGCGATTTCTAAATATGGAAATCGTGTACATCGTACACGATTTCTTTGCAAACTCGTGTACAACGTACACGATTTTTACCACCTCATCACCGCCACGTAGACCACCCTAAATCGCGTCCGTGGTACACGAGTTCATTTCTGGCACCAACTACCCTACTTTTGTCAATACTTTTCTCTCTTACCTCAAATTTATAATTTGTTTTTTTATTTACATTATTAAAATTAATGTTTTCAAAACTACTCTAATTTTGTCATTTGTTTTTTTAACTACATTATAGGTGAACTTTGTCCCTTTTGTCAATACTTTTCTCTCTTACCTCAAATTTATAATTTGTTTTTTTATTTACATTATTAAAATTAATGTTTTCAAAACTACTCTAATTTTGTCATTTGTTTTTTTAACTACATTATTGGTGAACTTTGTCCAAAAAAATGTGGAGATAAATTATTGTGTGAGAATGTGGATGGATATTTCTAACAAATTCATATGCTTGCAAACTCCATTAAAATCTTGACCTATGGGAGAAAGGTAGAAAACAAGATTTTTTTTTTTTTTTTTTAATCTCTTCTGATTGTCAACATTTTTTATGATAGTAGATAAAAAGATATTTGTAGGTAATTTTGAAAGAACAAAACTTGGTTGCATGGTAGAGATTTTCTTACATACTCCATTAAAATCTTGACAATTAAGAAAGAGGAAGGAAGAAAATGATAATTTTTTTTATGTCTCCTAGTTGTCAAGATTTTGATGGTGGTATGCAAGAAGATCTCTGTATGCAGCCAAGTTTAAATAGTGTTTGACTTAAAAAGCAAAAGATTTAAAAACAACATTTCCATATTTTAAATCTTTTTCTAGACAAAATTAAATAATAGCAACGAAAACATTTAATATAGCTTTGTACTAAATATCCAACAAGAGCAGCTCAATTGGTATAAAGATGAACCGATAACCACGAGGTCTGTGGTTTGAATCCCCCACCTTACATTGTCAAAAAAAAAAAAAAAAAGCTTTGTACTAAATTGTTTATTGTTTTCAAATCTGTGTTTTTGGATTACCAATCAAACCACTCTAATCTATTGGTTTTTTTTTCTAGATGTGTGTAAAAATTTTCAATTTATTCCATCATGTTTTAACATTTTCAAGTACAATACTTTTTGTATTGATAAATATTAAAATTGGTTGATGATAAAGTTATAAGATATAATTTCTAATAATAAGAAGACAAAAGAGGAATTAAACCAAAATTTCTAATTCTTCTTCCAAATTCTAGATTTCTAATCTAAATGTTTGTCAACTCATTAAGTATTATGTCATATAAGCTTATTATGAGTTGTTTTTCACATTCACCAATAGAAAGTATGCATTTAAAAAAAGTGTTAAATTTTTAAGGACTAAATTAATAGAAAAAATTTATATTTTTAAATATTAGATTGGAACTAAAACATGCCATATTCATTCACATTGATGATATTTTGTCGACGTTTTTCTTAAAATTATTTTTTTGATATTCTTACAATGCGTTGGAAATATCTATTAATTGATTATATCCACGTTGAACTTTTTTTACATGTGTGATCCTTGTTCTTTAGGTTTTATTCCATTTTAGTCCATGTATTTCAATAAAGTTTAAAATCGGTCTCTACATTAAGTTTAAAACGAGTTTTTATCGAAATGGATTAAGTAATAATAATAATTTTGATACATATTTCTAAAGTCTATAGAAGGAAGACTAATAGAGACTCTTTTCTTTTTTTAGAAAAGTTAACAAACTCACTCTATGGACTAAATTGAGCATATGAAAGTATAGAAATAGAAACTAAAATGAAATAAGACTCTGAACAATGATATTTTAACCCAAGACTATTTATATGATCAACTCTTTTTATCTTTCAATGAAACAGGTGGTGTATGTTAAACACTTATAAGTACACAGAGGCTTATGTAGACATGTTGAAAAAAAAAACATAAAAGAAAGTATAAAGAATTTCAAACTATGGAGCTAAATGGGTAAGGGGATGGAGGATCAGAAATATCTATATTCCCTGCAAGCATTAGCATTACCTTTTCCATGGTGGGTCTTTTGGATGGATCTTCTTGAATGCACCACATTGCTACCTTTACAAATCTTTCCACTCTAAGAAAGTCATCCATGGCCTCTATGTCTCCTTCAATCAAAACATCCAACCTTCCTTGCTCATAGCAGTCATAGGCCCAATCAGTTAAAACCTCTCTCTCTCCTTCTCTATCACCATCTTCCATCTCAACATTCTTTCTGCAACATATGATCTCCAGTAACAGCACCCCATAACTGTACACGTCGACCTTCGCATTCACCGGCGAAGATCTGAACCAATCTGGAGCCACATATCCTCTTGTCCCTCTGATGCCAGTTTCAGTTCTACTTTGATCCATCTTCAACAGCTTTGCCAGCCCAAAATCAGAGATTTTCGCATTGTAATCCTCGTCGAGAAGTATGTTTTGAGGCTTTATATCGCAGTGGATGATGTGGGTGTTGCATTCTTCGTGTAGATACAAGAGTCCTCTTGCAATTTCATAGGCTATTTGAGTTCTGAGTTTCCAACTTGGTCTTGAATCGCCGTTGAAGAGGAAGCTTGACAACGAGCCATTACTCATGAACTGGTAAACAAGCATGCGGTTGTTTCCCTCGTCGCAATATCCAAGCAGACGAACTAGATTTTTGTGTTGTGTTTGGCCAATCACATTCACTTCAGTTCTGAACTCCTTCTCTCTGTCTGCTTCGAACATTCTATCTAGTTTCTTGACAGCAATAGCACCAGCTTCTGTTATCCCTTTATAAACAATGCCACAAGATCCTCTTCCCAGTTCTTCCTTGAAACCATTTGTTGCTTTGTAAAGATCTACGTACGCAAATTGAACTAAATTGCAGTCCAAAAATAAATTCTTCGAGCAAGTTCGAGATAATATATCCCTTTTCCAGAAAAAGAAACCTAAACATTTGAAACCCAGCAATATGAAGATGACAAGCATAGAGCTACCAAAGAGTGCAGACATGGCAACAATTACTGTGATTTGTTTCTTTTGTGATATATCAACATCAGGGAAACTCTCAAGTGAGACATTTTTTCTTAATTTAAGGAAAGACAGAGATGAAACACTTGCATCCTGTCTTCCGTTTGAGAGTGGTAGCCTTTTCTTCCAACAATCACGCCCGCTAAACACTGCCAACGCACAAAGGCAATCTTCCAAGCAAGAACTTCTGCAAGCCTGTTCACTTAAAGTGGGAAAACGCTCATAATCATTCATTGGCCAATTAGTATTTGGAAGATCCACCATTTCATATAGATTCTGGTTGAAAGTGTTAGCACCTTCTTCTTCTTCGCAACCCTGTGTGATATATGGTTTGCAATTGCCAAATTCATCATTTGGGTCAACGAAAGAGTAACCCTGTGCACAATTACAACTTGGCCTTCCATTAGATTTCAGTGTGCAAATACTATTGAATCCGCAGGTTCCGGAGCCAAGTCTTTCAGTTGGATTTACATTAGAAAGGCAAATATTGTCGGGTATTCTAAACAAGTCTTTCCAACTTCCATTAGCAACCCCACCAGGGTTCTTGAGATAAGAACTTACAGTCAAAACTCCATCAAAATTCATGGTAGCTCTGTAATAGTAAGACTCCACAGGGTAACCAACACTAGGCTGCGTAATGTTAACTACTACTCCGTTTCTTTTCAGCACATATAGAAATCCATGTTCATCAAAAATTACTTGACCACCAGAATTCTGTGCACTAGCAGAATCGTAAGTGTTGCTAATATAATATGCATCGTACGCATAACCAGAGAGCAAATGTATGGTGTTTAAAACAGCATTTCCATCTTGAAGCAAACGAAACTGAAACCTTCCAAGTGAGAAATTACCTTGCGATTTGCGAGAAGAAAGAACGCCTCCTCTCTCCAATTTCTGCGTAGGAAGCAACGTGTCTGTTGGATAAGTGAAGCTCTCCCAAATGGATCCATTGATTGAATCCACAAGCACGAAATTGCCTGTATCATTCATCGAGCCAAATGCAACAGAGGCCGTAACCGGCGCCGATTTCCAAATCTCTTCATCCTTAGGGTTTCGAAGAACTAGTCCGTTTGAAGCAGTGAGCTCAATCCTCGATCCTCTGGGTGCCAAAACAGGATTGTTGTCCTTCGCCTTGGCGAACCAAACGACGTTGTTTTCAGGAACTCTGTAAAACCAGATTGCGAGCAAGAAAAGATCACCGTCGAGGTTCCGGAATCCAAAAGCGAAATCGTCAGAAGGAGAACGCCATGGTTGAACAGAAGGGTTGCCGGCGATGAGAGAGCTACCGGTGGGAATTCGAGTTCCATTGCTTTGAGCATACACGACGAAGAAACTCAGGAACAAAAGAAGAAAGAGATTTACGGAAGCCATGGAAAACTTTGAGCTACTTCGATTTTGAAAAAGCAAACGGAGAAGAAGAAGAAGAAGAAGAAGAAGAATTGAACACTGAGAATTCTGTGCTGTATTTCTTCTTGCTTGCTTCTGAAATTGGTTTTTAAAATTGGGTTTCGTTGAAAATTTGCCACGTAAACGGAAGTTTGACCCTTTCTTCACAAATATATATATATATATATATATTTCTTTCTTTTGAAAGAGAAATGAATTAATTAACCGAAAAAGTTAGGTATAAGTTATAACCATGAAATTAAATTTCCATATATGAGTTGTTTGTGACGGGGAGTTGGACTTATGAAATCTGAAGTTGTGTTTGTCGATTGGAGTAGTAATTAAAAATTTTGTGGAATCCACAATAAAGTGTTGGAACTAGAGGAATCTCCGATCATTGTGGAGGCGGACGCTTCGAAGGTCATCAGAGTGCTTAACCACGAAATTACGGATTTGTCGGAATCAAAATTGGTGGTGAACGAAATTGAGAATCTGGCTTCTTCATGCAATGTGATCTCTTTCGTTAAATGTTCGAGGGCTGGGAACAAAATCGCGCACCATCTTGCGCGAGCGCGCAGCGGGTTTTGCTCCGACGGGAATCCTATCGTCCATTGTCGTCGATGGGGAGCATGTGTTTCGGGTCTCTTCCACGCTGGAAGATGATGATTTTTGTAGGGATGTAAATATCCCAATTTGGCTTTCCTCTCTAATCAATGAGGGAGTGATTGTAAACATTTAATTTTCTTTAATGCAGTATTTCCTCTTTAAAAAAAAAAAGTGTTGGAGCAAGAGTTAGTAAATTTGTGGAGTCCACAATAATGTTGTAATTGGTTAATGAATTTGTAGACCTCACAGCTAGATGTTGTATGTCCTTAGATTGATAACTCCTACTTCCAAATTCCTTTGTCCCAAACACTTTATGTCCACGTTTCTATGGACATTTTCATAAAATTAAGACGTCGACATTTCTCTTCCATTAAAATGAGAAGACCCAATCGAGATAATTTCCCACCAAAAAGCTCGAGTCGTATTCCTCCTTACCTACTTCTCTATTAAAATGAGGATACATGTTATTTATGTCAGAACTATGACTATTTTGACAAATATTCTTAAACTTTGAAAATGTTGGTATTGATTTTGAATTTTCTAAATTTATTTTATTTTAGTCTCTAAATTTTTAAAATATCTATATTATTAGTCCTTTAATTTTACTAAAATAACCATGTTCTCCCCTATGATTCATTTTTTAAATTATATATATATATATATATATATATATATATATATATATATATATATATATATTTTGTTATTTGATTAATTGTATGATTTATCAAAAAAGAAAAAAAAATTGTATGAACTATGAGGGGTAATTTCTCGAATAATGTAATTTAAAAAAAAAATGACAAATCTAATGTAGTTTTCAAAATAAAAATATTAATAATGCAATTAAAATAACAAATTACAAAGGTGGGGTGAAGTTTGAAACTATTGACAAAATTAGGGTAGTTAACAATCGTGTACCTTGGACACGATTTCCGTTGGATAAAATCGTGTACGTGGTACACGATTCCAATAAGCATCGCGTACCAGGTACACGATTTACGTGGTAACAATCGTGTACCTGGTACACGATTTTACATTAAACTCGTGTACCTGGTACACGATTTTGCATTGAACTCGTGTACCAGGTACACGAGTTTACTTTTTTTTTTTTTTTTAAATTTTTTAATTAAGTATGCAATTTTGTATACCACATTTAAATATTTTCATATTTAAAATTTATTTCGAAGTAATTTTTTTTTAAATAATTAATGTAAATAGATATTTTTCTAAAATTTCACTGACAACAATCTTCTGGAATAATTTCGTCTTTTAAGAAAACTAGTACAAAAAATAAGTAAAATCCTAAGTGCCACAACGACGTGGTCTTCTCTGACGAGCTCCACGACGAGGTTGAGGCGCTTCCATGTGTGATTGGTGATGAATCACATCATCAATATCTTGTTGAGTTATGTCACCATGTCCAGAACTTGAAGCAATGTCTGTCTGATCTGCTAGTGACTGAACTTGATGAGCTAAAGTGTCATCATCAACTATAGGAGGTTCTTCATCTTCATTCTGCTGTGGAATGTCTGCAGCCTGTTGTCGACGGCGTCTACGACGAGCACGTGTCCGATCAGTGTCAGCAACAGTAAGTCTCCTAGTTTGTTGAATGATATCAGTTATGTTCGTGACGTATTGCTCACACATAGAACCTAACTGTGGTATATTTTGCTCCACAGAAAAATGTTGCACATCTCGAACAAAGTTATTCTGCAAGAAGAAAATAATTAAAATAATAAAAATATTTGTAACTGAAATTCAATAATAACAAAATCAAAGTATATACTATACCGTGCAAGCATAATAAGCACCCTCACGCGTGATATACCTCCTCGTGATTGAATCATACCAGTGTAAGTAGTCATCCGACACAACTGGCATGTCTACTATGTCGCCCAGGACACAATGATCACGGCGTGCACGCCACAGTGATATATATGATGCATGATGATGTCGCCAATCGTGATCATGCTTACCTCGCAAGTCTAACTGATGTAACTCTATGACTGTATCGCAAAATGGCGGCACCATTTGTCGCATTCCAAATTGTCTTAGCACTCGATTTGGGTAATGCCACTCTACAATATGAAAACATATGAGAGGGCTTACAGTTAACCAAATCTCTCGTCCATTACGACAATAGTCTGGTAGTAAGGCCATAATCTCAGGTGTGTATGGTGTCCATGTGATCTGAAATTTATAAAACAATAAATTTATTAATGTACATTTTTTTTTTAAATAAGAAAAAATTTGATTACTGTTTTACCTGGTTGGGCATAAGACGGTCAAATGTAATACGATACATGATCAACAAATTTGTAGTTTGCTCAGATGCAGCCAAAATCCCATTCCATCTACATTCAATACAATTAAAGCATACTTTTATGCAAATTTATGATAAATTTTAATTATACGTAAATTTAACATACCGAGCACTAAGTGGGCGTCCAGCATAATGACCAGGGGTCGGCAAGTCGTGTAGTGGTCGGACAATAGAAAACCGATCGAACGCCCAAACTTGTAGTAGTATTAGTGGACCGGCTATCTCTAATGCACTGGCACTACTAGCTCGACATAATTCTCTATACAACCATGCAAGACATGCACTACCCCAAGAATATTGTCCAACTGTCTCGAAGTTTTCTAAAAGTGGAAGAAACATGAGATGAACAAGTGTGTTGGACTTGTCAGCAAAAAGAAACCCTCCAATCAATTGCATAATAAAGGCTATCGCATGCCTCTGTATTGTGATCTCGTCGGCATTGGGGGGCAACTCTGCAAACTGTGCTGCCAACCATGGAATGCTTAATCTAGATCCATGCAATTCAGGGGGTCGAACTCCCAAAAAATCCTCACATACCTGACCCCAATTATATTGTAATGAACCAGTTACAGGTTCTCCATCTATAGGTAATCCGAACTGTACTGCAACATCTTGAAGTGTAACCGTACACTCTCCACAAGGCATATGAAATGTATGGGTTTCTGGCCTCCATCGCTCAACCAACGCAGTAATAAGATGCCAATTTAGTTGCATGAACCCAATCTGTGCAACCCCCCAAAATCCAGCTTGTTGTATGTAAGGCACGATGCGTTGATCTATATTGATATTTCTGTTAACCACTGCCTCTCTTCTTCGACATTGCAAGATAGTAGTAGATTGATCATCCCATATCGACTGTGAACGGTGCGTACGTTGTAAATATAATTGTCTTGGGTTAATTGGCCCAGGTTCCATATTTATACTGAACATTTAAAAACACATAAGTCCATTAGCAACTACAAATCAAGATTCATTACAAAGAAAACATAATCTATTATAAAGTCTATTACAAATCAAGATTCATTACAAACAAACATAATCCATTACAAACAAAGAAAACATAATCTATTATAAAGTCTATTACATAATCTATTACAAACATAATCCATTACAAACAAAGTCCACTACAAATCAAGATTCATTACATTATTACAAATTCCATTACAAATTAATATTACAAAATCCATTACAAAATCCATTGCACGAGCTCCATACCTGTTGATGAAATTTAACAAAATCAAATTCAATTCAATCAAGCAATAATAATGTTTAGAAATGAAATTTGAATCAAAATAAACCTTCTTCATCCATGGGTTGAAGATGAAGCGCCGCGAGTTGGACAAGTGCGCTTGTTATGGCCTTCTCGCTTACACAAACCACAACGCACTTTTGTACCAGCTTCTCGCCAATCCATCTCATTATGAATTCGTTTAGATTTTGGTCTTCCATGTTCCCTCAACAAATGCTTGTTTGGATGGAGTGTGTCAAATTGTACCTCTGGCCAGTAATCTCTATGTTGAATAGGATGGAATTGACTTTCATAGCATCGCTGGTATTCTGATAGTTTGTATGTTTCATCAACAAAAGGTAAGTGTGCCAAATGAATGTGGTTACAAGCTGCAATTACATGGGAGCAGGGGATCTTGTAGATCTGCCACTTGTTACAGGTGCATGAGTTATCTTTTAAACAAACAACTTGTGTTTGTTGACTTTTATATGGAGAAACCATACTTATTCCTGTTTCAATTTCAAAACTTGAAGTACTTCTATCAACAGACTTCACAGTATGTGCAGCAGCTCTTTTTTCCCACCTCCTGAGTCTATTTAAAGCATATCGTGTATACGTTTCACCACGATCAAGTGCTTCACTGATTTCTTCTCGACGTTGTTCAAAATAATGGATTGTCCGATACCAAGTGCACTTAACCAATGCCGTGATGGGCAACATTCTAGCTCCCTTGAACACACCATTAATACATTCAGCTAGGTTTGTAGTCATCCATCCATAGCGATACCCATTGTCATGTGATTGTGTCCACTTTTCAAGATTCATGTGAGTGAAAAATTCAAGACAGTCAGGATTTAATCGCTTTAACTCTTTCATACATCGATTGAACTTACGCCTTTGGTGCTGACGTCCTGCCCTATAGACCAGGTCTTTGAGCTGCTTCGATTTATACTTTTTATTAAAGTTACTTGCCACATGACGAAGACAATATCGATGGTATGCTCTAGGTTCACTCCAACCATTTTCTTCATCATTCACAGCAGCTAATATGCCTCCATGTCTATCAGAAATTAAACATATACCATCCCTTTGTGTAACATGGGCACGTAAGGCACGTAAAAACCATGACCAGCTAGAAGTGCTCTCCTCTTCCACAACTGCAAAGGCAAGGGGAAATATATGTCCATTTGAGTCAACAGATGAAGCTATCAATAATTTCCCTTTATACTTGCCATAGAGGTGTGTACCATCAATCTGAATCATTGGTCTACAGTATTTAAAACCTTCTATTGCGGGACCAAAGGACCAAAAGACTCGTCCAAGAATTAAATTGTGTGGTACCTCAGTAGGAATGAAGTCCCATTCAACCCTAGATGTTGGATTGTAGTGTAAAACAGCCATCAACCAATAAGGAAGTTCTTCATATGATTTTTCCCAATCACCAAATACTTTTATCAAAGCTTTCCGTTTAGCTTGCCATACACGTCTATAATTAACACTATAACCATAGTCTTTCTTTATAGTTTCTTGCAATAAAGATATAGAAACTCCAGGATCACTTCGAACAAGATTTTGAATTTCATTACACATAAAATCTGAGTCTAGTTGTGAATGGTCTTGGGTGAGTTCTGGATATAAACACGAATGTTCCCCTTCAAGCTTCGTAATTTCGAACATTCCATGAGTTTTTCGCCGACAGGCACGAAGTCTCCAATTGCACCCTTCATCCCATTGTTTGCACTTCACATACCAAATATCTTGATTTGATTCCACCACAGTAATCTGGTAATGGTTTTTCACACAATATTTTTTTACGGCAGGTTGTAGATCCTTTTTATTCTCAAATAATAATCCTTTGGTAATTATATCTGGGTTCATTTCTACACACTTTGCCCCTTCTTCCAATGTGGACCCTACTTCACATATTGAATTAGTAATCTCCCAATCTATATGTGTGAAAATATCTGACGGTGGCTCCTCATTTGGCTTTCTAGGGGGATGATTAATATTAACATTTTCTCCAAATAATTCATCAACTTCTGTCTCTATATCACTATCCCCACCATTTCCAGGTTCAAGAATCACTAACTTCTCACGAGCCAAAGACATATTTTACCAATTTGACTATAACTGAAAAAATTAGAAAAATATTAATTAAATTTTATTTTTTTCAACAACATGAAAAATATGTCACACTAATCCGGAAAAATAAAAAAAATAAGTAAACAAGTCTAAAGAGGTTCAACAAAGTATATCTAAGTCCAAAAGATCAAATCAGTCCAAACACGATCCATAACAGTCCAAAAACGACCCAAATCAATCCAAAAACAACCCAAATCGGGTTCAAAATATACCTAAAGTAATATATATCTAAGTCCAAAACTCAAACGGCCCAAATCAGTCCAAAAACAATCCAAAACAGTCCAAAAACAAACCAAAATCAATTAAAAAAGGACCCAAATCAGTCCAAAAACAACCCAAATCGGTTCAAAATATACTTATAAAAATATGTATCTAAGTCCAAAACGCAAACAGCCCAAATTAGTCAAAAAAACGACAAAAATCAGTCCAATAACAATCAAAATCAATCCAAAAACAACCCAAATGGTTCCAAATAATACATAAATGTTTGAAAGCACTAAAACAGTCCACAAACTAAAAATCTATCACTAAAATCATCCACAAACTAAAAATCTAAACTAAAACAATGTTTTTATATGAAAGAAAGAAAAAAAAAAATATACCAAACGGCGTTTTTCGGCGACGGCGGCGTGAACGGCGGCGTGAACGGCGGCAGCGGCGACGTGAACTGAGGCGGCGGCAGCGGCGGAGATCGACGGTCGGCGACGGCACAGGGAACGGCTGACGGCGGCGGAAGAAGGAGAAGAGAAGAGAGAAAAACCGAGGGGGGGGTCTTGCGGCGCTTTCACGAGTGGGGTGGGGTAGGGTTTCATGGACCACGAAATCGTGTACGTGGTACACGATTTCATTAAGTTAATCGTGTACCGGGTACACGATTTCATTAAGGAAATCGTGTACCTGGTACACGATTTCGCTGGCGTGCGACACATCAGCGCCAAATCATCGCCCAACCTGGTGATGTGTGCCTTGTCAGCGTGCCAACATGGAAGTCGTGTACCTGGTACGCGAGTTATCCTTGGAATCGTGACCACGGCCCACGACTTATGGAAATCGCGGCCCACGTACACGATTTATCTACCCTATTTTTGGAAATACTTTCAAAACTCCTCTAAATTTGTTTTTTTTTTTTTATTAAATTACATTATTAATAAAAAAAATCCGAACTATGACGCGTATTCCATTGTACCATCTGATTATTTTATAGTAATTGAAATTTGATGCCATTTTTCAAAATTTTCTTTCACTTTTTACTTTTTAAGTTTTATTTTTTTGGAGTTTTACTTTTCAAGTTCAAAGATTAGGTATTGTGAAATTAAATGACTTGACCTCAATGCATTAATTGGACTTCCAAAAAAAAAAAAAAAAATTGGACTTTCGGCTCAGTTGTCAAATATAAAGCTGTTTTTAAAACACTTTTTATTTTTTTTAATTTTTTTATTTTTAAGTTGTTTCTAATTCCAACTATTTACTTTCTTCTTTTTGAAGGTTCTCTCAAATTTCATGGAAAGTTTCTTTCAAAAAAAAAAAAAAAAAAAAAAAAAAAAAAAAAAAAAACTTCATGGAAAGTTACCCGCGATAGTTTTGTTTTTTGGGTTCAACAATATTTGAGAAAAGTTGTGGTATTTGAACTCAGACCTCTTTATCATAAATACATATTATATGTCAGTTTTTTTAGGGGACATATTATATGTCAGTTGCTATGTTTCTTATTGGTCATGCAATCATTAGCTTAAATTAAAAAGAAAATACATATATTTTAGTAATATTTTATTTTCTAACTTTATATATATATATATTTAGCGCGTGTATATATATATATATACATACAAATTATTTTAGAAAAACTAATTGCATCAAAAACCTTAATTCTATTTTAGAAAATCTTAAATATTTAATTTTTTATTCTTTATATTATATATTTCGGGGTGGATAATTCTATAATGGTTAATTTTATAATTAATATTACTTAATCTAAATATTTAATATCAACACATTTAAAAGTATATTTATATGAAAGTTAAATTACATGTTTAGTCCCTAAATTTTATAATTTGTGTTTAATAGGTCCTTAAGCTTTCAATTTTGTCTCTAATAAGTTTTTAAACTTTAAAAATGTCTAATAGATTTATGAGTTCTCAATTTTGTATCTAATAGGACTTAAACACATTTTAAAATTTTAAAATTAATTGTTCTATTAGACATACAATTTAATAGAAACATTCAATTTTGTAACTAATAAATATATATATTTTTTTACAAAAATGTCAAATAGATTGAGAGCTTATTGGACAACGAATTAAAGTTTATGTCTACTAAAACATTTAATTTATAAACAATTTTAATATGTCAAAGATCTATTGGATAAGTAATTAAAATGTTAGACCAAAAAAAATTGAAAATTCAGGAACCTATCAAACATTTTTTAAAGTTTAGGAATAATATGGACTCAAATCTAAAATTTCATAAATTAAATTTATAGTAATTTCATCTGATATGAACTTGTGCCACTAACATCAAGTTTTGGATCCGCCACTCAAAGTTATCTTGCCTACTTTGTGGCTCGGTGACTCTTGGACACATTGAATATATATATTTTTTTTACTCGATTAAATTGGACTCGCTAACATTTGTGTTTGATATTGTATTAGCCATTTTTTTGGGGTTAAATTATACAATTTTTTTTTTGTTTAACTTTTAGATAGGTTGCAATTGTACCAAAAGTTTCATTTGTTTCAAAAACAATCATTTTGTTGACTTTTTGTATTACAATGAAGATGGAAAATGTGATACGGTAGCGAGTGATAAATATAGAGATACACCTGAACATATGTGATAGATTTCAATTATACTTCTATATTTTGAAAAGTTTAATTTTGACTCTTAACATCTGAAATTGTTTTAAAACAACCATTTTGTTAGTTTCTTCATTAAAATGATCGATCAAGATGTAAATTTTACATGTCGATCAAATTCAAAAAAAAAAAAAAAATTGACATATTGATGAACTATAAAATAAAAATCGAAGAATCTTTGTCACATTTGAAATAACGTCATTTAATTCTTGGGAGGACGAACAAATTTGGGAGTTGGTGTGAAATATTGTTTTTCCCTAAGGGGCCGTTTGTTTCGCGGTAATCCAAGATTCCCCTGGAATGGACATCTCGATTACCCCGTTTGTTTTGTGGTGATGTAAGATGCCTAGGCATCTCGGGATGCCCAGACATCCTAGGATGCCCACACGAGAGGCCTCTAAGAAGATTTGGATGTCCTCCTGATACATGGGTTTCTAAGATTCCCACGTTAAGGGAATCGACTATTGACGTTTTGGTCCTTCGTTTTTTATATTTTCTTTCATCAATTTTCTTTATTTTTCCTTTTTTTTAGGATTTTAAAAAATTAGTTTATTCATTCACTAATAAACAATTATATGAAATTAACTATATTTATATGTTTTATTTACATATAAAATAAACTGTTAATTTGTCTTCTTCTAATTTAAAATAAGTTCAAGTAATTCAAGTTCAAGTTCAAATTGAAATTAATACTTAATTCTATTTTTTTCATACAAATCTTAAGACAATAGAAATTATTGTTTTTACAAAATAACATATAAAATTAATACAAATTGAATTGATAACAATATTAAATTATTAAAATAAAAAATGTTATACAAGTTAAATTATATTAAATTAATATATAAATGATTTGAAGACAGGAAAGGGTATTGTTGGAATAATACATCATTTTAAGACATTCACGTCCAGAAATCCTACCAAACAAACATGGTTATCTAAATATTCCTGAACATCCATATAAATTATTGCTTCAAAACAAACACGGTTATCTAAAATGCCGGACATCTATATTTTCGGACATATATAATTCCAGGCATCTGAAAATTCCGACTATCTTGATTACCAAAAAACAAACGGCCCCTAATAGTCAAAAGATTTTTGGGGAAACAAATTATTGAGTGGGTAAGCAAAACTAGAATCCTTCAAATTTTTACTGCCACATATGTCAACAAACTTCAATTTTCATTTTCATTTTAATGAGAAAGTTGACGAAAGAGTTATTTTGGAATAACTTTGAAAGTTAAAAAGTAAAAATAGAACTGGAAATTCAAAGTGTAATTGAAACCTATCTACAATTTAGAACAATCTTATAATTTAACTAGTCTTTCAAAAACAAAAAAAAAAAAAAAAAAAAGAATATAAAAGCAAAAAGTAAACATAATTTGCAAATGTCATAACTTTTGAAATAGAGTAGAGGTCTCGGTATCATTTTGATTCCTGAACTTTAAAATAATAAACTATTTAGGTTCTTGAATTTTTAAAAAATTAATAGCTTTGATATTTAATATTTTAAAAACTAACCATTTTGTTCTCAAATATAATCTCTTTAAAGTAAAGACATTTTATAATTTATACTATATATAAAAGGACTAAGAGAGGAGAATCTTTACCTACTTATTTTGTCCTTACAATTTTTTTTTTTAATTTCTATTTTGCCCTTCACCATTTGTTAATAGGACACAACTTTTGAGTTGAGGTGTCCTTTGAGAGAAATTTGTATAATGGAGGTAGTTCTTTTATCTTTGGGATGTAACTCTTTGAGTTTAGGTATCCGTTGAGAGATGTTAAGCCAATGAAGGTGGTTATTCAAATTTTACTTTACAAAATATATTTAAAAATTAAACTTTTAAGTTGAATAGGTGGAATTTATGCTAATGAGACACGATTATTCGGGTGTAGGTGATGCATTGAATCGGTGCATTCATTTACTTATGGGTGCAATTATGTATAAAAAGAAATAAACATGATTGTCAATCCATATACAATGTCTATTCTTTCCAATGAAAATGTCAAGCGATAGGAAACTTCTTTTATTAGAGAACTCAATTGTTTTACAAAAGAATAAGAATTAAAATGATTTGTTTTTCGTTGTGACACAATGAAGCCTTGAGAATTTAGAAATTTTATCTTAGAAATTGAAACAAGCGAGGGATTTCAAATGTTCCTAGGACGATTAAGTTTTTTATTTTCCCCATGACCAATAAGGTAAGCCTCAAATTTACTTTTTTTTTTTTTTTTTTTTTTTTTTTTTCTTTTTAGTATGAAAAATCTCAAGCAATTAAATGTAAATTGGAAAGCACAATTATCAGTTGAAAAAGAGTTTCACTTAATGGGGATTTGCACTTTTTCATTAAAAAAATCATAATAAAAAGTCAAAGGAAAAATAGCAAATTAAAAAAATATATTTTCTTTTTCCTTTATAAAGTTTTATTCCCAACTTTTATTTTAGTTACATTATATGTATTTTAAGTTAATTATCCATGTGTTCTTTATCAATTTTCTCTTTTTCATTACTTTTAAATTTTATGTCAAATATTTACTATTTGAACTCAATGTATATTAAATCAAATTTGAAATTTCACTTTAAAAATTAATGTTCCAAAGATTTTAAACCACATACAACAAATTTCTTATTAATTCTAAATTAATATAAATAATATAGTTGTAAACACTATATTTTTTTTTTTTACTTTTCATTAAAATAGTGAAATTCCTCGTGCATCACATGTATATTTTAACTAGTCCTAAATCGTCCCTAATCTTAAATAAAGTTTATCTTTTTTTTTCAAAGCAATTGTGTTGATGGTCGATTTTGGTTAGAGGGAACTCACCTGACCTTCACGTGCCACCAACAGTAAATTTGTTTGAGAGGGGGAAGACGTGGCCTGCAAGACAGTAAACCTGCACACCGGTGTGGTGCTAGCCACACTGACTCCGATGCTTAAGTCAGAAAACGAAAGTACGAGTGCTAGAGAGTAAGAGAAGAGAGTAGAGAGTTCGGGTCCCCTTCTTCAGTAGCGAAGAGGGGTATAAATATCTGCTCCTCTTCCTAGAGTTTTTAGGGATTCGGAGGCTTTTTAGGTCAAACCAAGCAAAACCGGGACAGACGGAGGCAGTAGGGACCGATAGGAGGCTAACGAGCTTGGCCTCGGCCCAGGCCGACCATGTGGGTCGGGCCCAATTGGCCCGACCCATTTGGTCCGGTCTTCCTCTGAGTCGATCCCTGGTCCTGCCTCCGTCCGGTTGTCCTCGTCAGCTCCTTGTACGTCATGGTGGTCCAAAATTACCTATAACAATTTGAAAGGAGGGATTCGAACATCTAACCTCTTGGTCGGGGATACATGTGAATTATTGGTCAACTATACTAGAACAATCTCAAATAAGTAACTTAGCAATAAAACATGAATATACCCAGTTATTTAAAAGTTTTAAATTCTTGTGTCTGATAGGTCTATGATATATTTTATATTTTTTAAAATTAACCGATTTATTATATATATAATTGAATTTCATGCCTAAGACTCTAAACTTTCAATTTTGTATCTAGTAAGTTTGTGAATTTAAAAAAATGTTGAATAGGTCAATAACTTATTAGACACAAAAGTGAAAATTTAAGGACCTATTTGATACTTTTTAAAGTTCGAAGATTTATTTGAAGTAAAATTGAAAGTTCGAAGACCTCACTGACCCTTCAAGAACTAAACATATGATTTAACCTATTTTTTTTCTTTTGGTTTTATCTTTGAAAACTTATGCTTTTGGCATCGTGAGGTCATTGTTTCTTTCTCTCGTGGACTTCAGCCGCTAGAGGCCCAGCCCCTTGCTTTCTTCTGCCCATCCTCACTCTGACGGCGGCGCAACTCCCCGTTGCGACGGCGGCTAGACCGACGGTTACCGGTGGCACAACGGCAGCGACACGACAACCGATTTCATTCTGTCACGGCGGCGCGGCGTACCAGATCTGTAACCCGGCGGCTTGGCGACATCATGCACGGCGGACAGCAGCGGCGGTGCGGGAAGGCTGCACCGGTCCCAATAGGCATCGACGCTAAATACACAGAGTAGCATGTGTATGTGTTGAGTTCATTTCTGTTGGGTTCCTCCGTTGTTTGTTTGTGTTTGTCTAAATTACGCAATTCAAGAGGGAGATAGAAATTGGAAAGCAGAGTAGTATGAATCTGTGTAGAAATTGATGAAAATGATGGCTGATTCATAGTATCGTAGGGTACGATGAATTGATGAAAATGAAGGGGGAAAGTCTGAATTGATTAAAAATATGAAGTTCTTTTAGTATTTCTCCCCAAGTTGATTGCCCCTGCTTAGCTCCTGTTTAATGTTTAGGTCATTTCCTCTTACAAATGAGATTTCCTCAAGGATTCATTACTTCGAACAAATAATTTTAGAAGGTGACATAGAGTTTGTATTCACCCTTGATATATAAATGCTAGGAATTGATCAAATTTCAGATTTTCATATTCAGAAGGGACAGACTGAGAAACAAAACTTAAGCCCCTTTCTAATAGACTATAGATGATAGAGAATTTCCATATGAAGTGTGAATTTCAAGAGTTCTCTCTGTTCTTTTCATTGATTTTTGCAGTGTAATTCGTCAGGTGTGGATCTACTTCAATTCTTGAAGCAATACATTTTTGCTTTCCCTTCATTTCCATCTGTTGTTAAGCAATTCAGGCACTCTCTGGAATCAATCCCAACAATGAAACAAGCATCGTACAGAGGTACATTTTGATTATACTTCGCAAAGAATCGAATCTGAATTCCTGAAATCTCCTGCCTGTGTCTATAATCTCTGATTCCATCATAGAGGTGATGTTCAAGAGATAGAAAGATAGAAACAGTTAAAATCATTTTGACAACTTTAAAATAGGGAATGAGATTTCCAAGAACTCTGAAGATATGGAAAATGGGGGTTATCAATTACAGAGATGCACTCCATCTGCAAGAGAAACTTGTCTCTGCTAGAAAAGCTAGTAAAATCCCAGACACTCTCTTGTCTCTGCAACATCCACCCACATACACACTCGGAAAAAGGCGAACCGATCATAATCTGCTAATCCCCGAGTCTGATCTAGAGAAGCTAGGAGCTGAACTTCACTACACAGAGAGAGGAGGAGACATTACATTTCATGGTCCAAACCAAGCCATTTTGTACCCAATAATTTCCCTTAGAGATGTTGGAATTGGGGCCAGAAAGTATGTGGAGAAACTGGAACTGACCATGATTGAGATGGCATGTCTGTATGGAGTGAAAGCCAGAGCTGGGGAGAAGGGGGAAACTGGAGTTTGGGTTGGAGATAGAAAGATTGGAGCCATTGGAGTTAGAATCTCAAGTGGGATTACTTCTCATGGTTTGGCTTTCAATGTGGATCCTGATTTGAGGTATTTTAAGCATATTGTGCCTTGTGGGATTGCTGATAAAGATGTGACATCTTTGAGAAGGGAGACTGAGGAAGTGCTTCCTAGTGAAGCAGTTGTGGAAGAGCAGTTGATTTCTTGTTTTGCGAAGCTATTTGGTTATTGTAGAACTCAGGTGGAGGAGAATCCTTCCGTTGAATTAGATTTGGAGGACAGGATTGAGAGTTTGAAATAACATTTGGTTATGTAACCCAAAATTTTGAAAAGTACTTTAAAAATTGGTTAACAAAGAGAGCTTTCTTTGCAGCTATGTGGATGATTGTGTTCCTTTTGTCATTTCTCATACCCCACAAATTGGAAAAATTATTAGGTGCTCCCTGTACAATACTCTGGGTATTTTTACACCATTGGATGTAAGAGAGAGAAATTGTAAAAGTACCTCGATTTTGTATCCAACGGTTACTATGGGACAAAAAATTTGAAGATATACATCCAACGGTGTAAAACTATCCAGAACATTGCACCGGGAGTTTCTAATAATTTTTCCACAAATTGGGAGGTGAATGAGAAGAGAAGGATGAGGTTTAAGAAAAGAAAATGATTTATTGTTCTTTTTTAGTGGCTGAGAAAGAATTCAAAGTTCATGAAGCTTACAAATTTTTGAAAGATAATTTTGTACATCTATGTCCTGTTAAAGTATATGTTGTTCATTTTGAGTTCTGAAATCCATCATGGATTTGAAAACGTGGGTGATTGATAACAAAACGAGAAAAATGTGAGAAAAACCACCTTTTTCTTTAAGATAAAAGGCAATTATTCTTGTTAGTCTCAAAAAAAAAAAAAAAAAAAAAAAGCTAAATTATAAAAAAAATAGGGGAATTGCAATGGGTAGCAAAAAATATTAGGATATTTGCAAATTTAGCTATGATTTTTTAGGTTTGCAAATATAGCAAAATTTTAAAAATCTGATTTCCGTTTTTTTTATTATTCCAATTTTACCCTTGTTGGTATATTAGTAGTATATCTGATATACTTTATATTTACTGATATACGAAATATAAAGTATACCAAATTTGATATACTTGAATGAATACAATGATATACCTAATATACTAATGATATATCTAATATATACTTGATTTGATAAACTAATATTTGATATACCAATGATATACTTGATATGTTACTTTCTTTACTTATATTTTTTATATTTTCTTTTCTCTTTATTGAATTATGTTGTATTATTTACATATTTTAAATGAAATGTTTGTCTTTTATAAAATAAATGTTTGTCTTCTATACCTGTTATGAAAGTTGATACACCGTTGATATACCTCATTTTTTTTACTACTCAAATAATTAATAAATATACTTGATTATGAGTAGCTAAATACATCAATGATAGACTTGTTATTAAAAAAAAATCACTGATATATACACATTGAACCAAGAGGTTAGAGGTTTAAATCCTCTACCACACATATTGTCTCAAAATAAAGCTAATATATCTAATTCTTGAAGTATATCAAAGATATCTAAACTAATGAAAGCTCATGTGTAAAGCATATTATATTCACGAAATATACATCTGATATACTATATATTTAGTATATCAGTTGATATATTCATGAAATATACATCTGATATACTATATATTATTTAGTATATCAGTTGATTGATATACCAAATATCTAGTATATTTTATATACTAGATATTTGGTATATCAGTGGACGACGAGCTGAGGTTATTTTAGTCTTTTTACGTTATTGTTTGGGCCGGGCCAAACTTTTTTTGCTATATCTGCAAACCCAATAAATGGAAGACACGCTTGCAATTTCCATTTTCTTTTTTGCTATTGATGCAAACACCCAAAAAAATACCCCAGAACTATGGGATTTGTTTAAAAAATGCCCCTGAACTTTGAAAAGTTTCAAAAATACCCCTTGAACTTTGAAAAATGTTTCAAAAATATCCTTGCCGTTTATTTTTGGATGGAAACCGTTAAAGAACTTTAGTTGGCAAAGTCGTAGAACCAGCCACTGCGAAGTTAACCCCATGATTTGTCAAAACGTCTTTGTTTAGATAAGGATTCAAGAAAGGAAGTCCAGCGTCTAAAGCTGCAAAATTAATGACCATTATAATATTAGAAACCAATTGTGAAAGAAAGTGAAAATAAAAGAAGAGGTTGAGAAAGGTTACCAAAGTAATCAATCATTAGTAGACCATTGGAACAACGACCTGTGGACTTGTTGAGGAACGTTTCGTAGTAAGGAAGATGAGAAAATATGATGTTAGGATTTTTGCGGATGTGATGTTAGGATTTTTGCGGATGAGATTTCCAGTGTTGGAAATGGAGTCATCGAGTTGGTATATAGCGTCAAACATACAAGCTTTGAGTGGATGAGCCTTGGACGAAGAGGAAAGAAAAAGAAAAAGAAGAAAAAAATGAGAAAAGAGATTTGGTTGAAGTGGCCATTGTGGAACAAGAGAAAACCTAGGTGTGTGAAGTTGCTTAGAGAATTAAGTAATGGGGAATGTTGAGACAGTTATTTATAGGTTCGCTTTTTAATTTCCAAATGCATTTTAGTTTTGGTTTTGAATTTCCTAATTCTTCAAGGATATGAAAATTCCAAATCCGCCAAAGTTTCGATTTTTGATAATGGTTAAGTCTCGTTACATTAATAGTCCATGGTTTTTGATGGATTTTAATTAGGGTTTGTTTGGGGTACTGAATAGGTTATAATAACTCCCTTTATTATAACCTATTCATTGTTTGGGGCATCAACAAAAATAAATAGTGAAGTGAGTTATTTTTACCCTCGATTATTTTATTCATTCTCTACCGTAACTATCATTCAACCCACTCAATTATTCTATCCATTTTCTAACTCCTCTCTTCTTCCATGCGACTCTTTGACTTTTCCGACGACCACCGGTCGCTGTTGGCCGGCGAAGTTTCCGGTGACTTTTCCGACAGTTGTCGACCACTTTTCCGGCGATCGCCGACGACTTTTCCGGCAACCAATTTTTTTTTCATATTTCTTCGCATTTTCATTTTGAAAAATATAAAAAAATGAAAATAAAGGAAAAAAAAGAAGAAAAGAAAGAAAACGAGGAAAACAAATTTTAGAAATGAAACAAATATGGTTTTCCAATTTTTTTTTTTTTTTTTTGAATGAAAAGGAACAGAATACGAACAAGCAAAAGAAAGAAAAAACAGAGAGGGACGACGATAGACGCCGCGACCATCGAAACCCATTATCTGACTATCGTCAACCTTCTACTACCCTCAAAACCCACTATCCGACTTCCTTCTCTTCTGTCTAAACAGACCAGCTGACTCGCCCATGGAGGAGCTTCTTCCATCCATACTCCATCGGCGCGACATCTCCGAGCATGGACAGCTACGTTTGCAACTTGGTTCGATTCTCTAGAGGTTAGTAACAACCCTTCCATCTCTCTTGAATCTCCGTAGGACTTGATATCTTCTATGATATTCTTAGTTTCATTCTCATAGGTATCGACTCCCTGAACAAGCTTCCACACTAGAAGCGAATTAGTTTCCACCCAAATTGGATGAATACCGGTAGATTTTGCGAGTTCGATCCCCTCTCGGATGGCTAAAGTTTCAACCATTTCAATCAAACCCGTAAAAGGACCTACGAATTGTGCAGCTGCCATCACCTCTCCTATGTCGTTTCAGATGATAATTCCTCGGCCAAGCACTCCATCTTTGACTGAAGCGTCAGTATTGACTTTGTAAGTATCCCTTTCTGGCACCCTCCATCTTTCCCTTTGATATGAGACATGTCTTGTGCTACCAAAATTTGTTGCTTGTGGATGTACACTACTTTGATCTGAAATATCCCTTGCTTGACTCTCCAAATTGTTCATTGCTTTGAAATCTTCTCGGTAGCTCAAGCTTTATGAATAGGATCGTCCTTTGGTATTTTGTCTAGGTTATGAATTCTGAAATTTCTATCGTTCAAATATGGTTTTCCAATATGAAATCATAAAATGACTTCTTTTGTGAAAAAATCATGACCCTAAAACAAAGAAAATCAACTCTTACCCTAAGTTATTTTTGTTTCCTTTTAAGTTAAACACATCATTTAACCCGTATACCCAATACTTTATTTTTTTTTTTACAACTGAATCCAAACAATTTTTTATTGATATTTGCAAAATATAATATTTGACATACAAAGTTGTATGAGGAAAATAAACAAAAAAAAAAAAATGTCAGAAAAAAACAGTCAACTTGAACATTTGATTCAAAATCTCATCTGTAAACATATCAGCAATCCAAACACATACTATTTTAATCCATACTAAAATAATCTGCATCCCAAACACAAATTATTTTATCCCAGACTAAAATAATCTGCACTCCAAACACAAATTATTTTATCCCAGACTATAATAATCTGCACCCCAAACTATTATTATAACCACAGACTATTATAATCTCCAGATTATTATAACCAATTCAGTGCCCCAAACAGACCTACAATTGAAAGTTTAGGGATCTATTAGACATTTTTAAAGTTCAGGGACCTATTTGAAACTTGTTAAAGTTCAGAGACTAAACTTGTAATAAAACAAAAAAAAAAAGGGTTTAAATCCTATTTTAGAATCTCAAACTCCCCAAGATTATTCTATCTGCATCCTTAATCTTTTAAAATGTTTAATTTAATCCCTAAATTTTTAAGTTTGTTCTATTTTAATCTATAAACTTCTAAAATGTCCAATTTAATCCCTAAATTTTTAAGTTTGATCTATTTTAGTCCCTAAACTTTTAAAATGTCCAATTTAATCCCTAAATTTTTAAGTTTGATCTATTTTAGTCCCTAAACTTTTAAAATGTCCAATTTAATCCCTAAATTTTTAAGTTTGTTCTATTTTGGTCTCTAAACTTTTAAAATGTCTATTTTAGTCCCTCAACTTTCAAACAATAAAGATCATCACTTTTATTTCAATTTTAACAAATTAACATAGCATTAGGTAGGTGTATTATATCATGTCAATATGAGCATTATTTCAAGTCAAATAAGTTAGAGATAAATTTGGTCAAAATGGATTTAAGGTAGAAAAGAAAGATAGCAAGGATAAAAATGTTTTTTTTTAAGACTAAAATGGACATTTTGAAAGCTCAAGAACTAAAATAGAACAAATTTGAAAGTTTAAGGATCAAAATGAACATTTTGAAAGTTTAAGAACAAAAATAGAAAAAATTTGGAAATTTAAGGACCGAATGAAATTTAGATCAAAAAAATATATTTTAACGTAAAAAATGATTTAGTCAACATAAAAATTTTAAATGGAAAGAAAAAGTAGAAAATAGAAAAAAAAAAGAAAAAAAAAACACACACACACAAAGGAAGGGAGAGATGAAAAATTTTTATGGAGATGAGAGTTAAATTAAAATTTTTTATCTTTATCATATTTTAATTTTCTATTAATAATTCAAATTAAAAAAGAGATTTCGACCATTTTACTTCGTGACACTTCCAATCCAAGTGCAAAGTAGTATAGATAAACATGAGATTTCATCTCAAAACCAATTGACAATGAGTGAGATAACTTATGTATCTTATAAATTGTGAGGTCACCGCTTATTTTTCAATATGGGATTTTCAACAAGTTGAAAAGACGATCAAAGAGGAAAAAATTGGTTTGGGAGAGGAAGGATCTAACCTTTGGAGCATTTTAACTTTATTTCTTTTACATTTCCTTTTTCATTCTCTTTTAAATTCTGATTTGAGATTGTACTTATAATTTGGACACATTTGTGTTTTGTGTTGTTTTACTTTCTTAAACATGAGCTAATTTCTTTAGGTAATGATTAAGGGAGTATGTAATTTTTTAAACCGATGAATGTTGAATTGAGTTTATCTTTTTTTTTTTTTTGACAATATGTAGGGGTGGGAAATTGAGTTTATCTCGTTATATTTCAACTTAATTTAGCATGTTTTTATGATTAACCTGGAATTTCATATGTGTTATAGTTGTTTTGGTCCATTTTTTTTTTTTTTTTGAAATAGTTTTGGTCCATTCTTTTAACCCATATTATTTCTTAGATTTTATTTTTATTTTTATTTATTTTTTAAATAGATGTAACTATATTCTTTACTCTAGATCATCCACGTATACTAATTAATAAAAAGTAGATGTGTTTACTTTTTTTTTTTTTTTAATTTATTCACTAGCCATCATGTAAGGGTGTGTTTGGTTTAACTTTTCAAGTGTTTAATTTTGAAAATAAATCATTTTGAATTTCTAGTGTTTGGCAACCACTAAAAATGACTTATTAGAAAATGAGATTGATAAAAAAATCATTTTGAGAGAAACACTTGAAACCAACTTTTAAAAAAAGACTTCCTAAGTAAACAATAACTTGTGTATAAAAACATTTGTGAGGAAATGTTACCAAACATATGAGTGTTTAAATTATAAACATTTTTTATACAAAATGTTTTTTAAAAAATGCATTCTTGAAAAACATTTAAATTAAAATGTATTCCAAACGGACCCTAAATCTTTAGCATCTTTATAATTAGGGAATTTGGCATTTTCTTAAGTTAGCTCACGAGAAGATGTAGAAGTTCCCATGCTATTTAACATTTCTTTGAATTTTTGGTGTCTTTTGAAATTAACCCATTGAAAGGAGTTCTGATTACATAAACTTCACCTATGCTTAAATGAGAGGAAGAGTTATCGATTTGAACATAGTTTAATTGGTCAAGACATTATAACTTCGACCAACAGGTCAAATGTTCGAATCTTCACTCATACATATGGTTAAACTCAAAAAATGACAAAAAAAAAAAAAAGAAAAAAAGAAAAAAAAAAAGAGAAGTGGATTGTTTGGTGCAAGTGAGAAAAGATAATTTTACGTTAAAAATACAAGTTTAGTCCACAAACTTTTAGGTTTATGTCTATTTCGCCAACTTTCAATTTTGTATGTAATAGGTCATTAAACTTTAAAAATATCTAATAGATCTCTAAACTTTCAATTGTGTCTAATAAGTCTCTAACATATTTAAAAATTTTAAAAATGAACTGATCTATTGAATTTTATTTTTAATTAATACGATCTTAACTCTCAATCATGTGTCTAGTAGATCTGTGAATTGTAAAAAAATGTTAAATATGTCGTCAATGATCTATTAGATACAAAATTAAAAGTTAAAGGACTTAATAGACAATTTTTTTTCTTCAAGTTCATGGACTAAATAGACACAATTTTGAAAGTCAGAGAACCTATCAAATAGTTTTTAAAGTTTAGGAACCAAATATAGACACAAAAAGTTATTATTATTATTATTATTTTTTTTTTAGTACACATCAATATTTGGGAGTGTGAGTTTCGAATCTTTGACCTCTTGATCAATGATACATGTCAATGACCGCTAATACTCAGCTTTACTATATTGATCGAGGGTTCAATACCACCATAACCCTATATTGATCGAGGGTTCAATAAATATGGAAAATCGCTTTACTCATCTTTATCTAGAGCACAAGATTAATGGGAAAAAAATAATCACTTTCAATAATAACTTTTTTTTTTTTTTTTTTTTCCTTGGAGAACTTTTTAGTCTTTCAAGATGAGATTTGAAATGTCTTTCCCACCATCTTCATCTCCAATTTTTTTTTTTAATTTTTATACATGTTTTTGTTCGCTTTTGTATGCATATGTTAATTTAAAAAAATAGTTAATTAATTCGTTTGTATGAAAATAAAGATTTTGATAATTAATTTAGAAAATAAGTTTTCAGTAAAATTTGATTTGAAAATGTATATATATTACATAGTTATTAATAGTTAATTATAAAAAAATTAATTCTTTTTTTTTTAAAATATTTTTTTTCTCATTTCGAGTCGGATACTCGAATCAACCCGTCTGTCCTCAAAATTGAGAAACGGAACTAGAATGATTTTTTTTAGTCCAACAACTATATATGTTTGAAAAACACAAAAAGTTAGTGTAATAAAGAATACGAAACGATTCAAATATCTCAAACATTACTAGGAGAATTTTTCTTTTGATGGTTAGATCCTTAATTAATCATCAGATAACTTGCATATGTTTTGTTGATGGTCAAATTTCGCTCAGGAATTTGTCCCTCGCTCCACGTGACAGACAACAGTGAATTTGTAGATGAGCGGGAGAAACGTGACCTGCAAGACAAGCAAACGCTGCACACCGGTGTGGTGTAGACCACACGCACTCCGATGCTTAAGTTAGCCTTGATCGGGGAACACGTAGAATGTATTTAGAGTGAAGTTTCGGCGTACCTAAATGCGTGTGTCGTCTCTCCTTTTATAAGTTCCCCTTAGAGTTTGCGTGGTTGCCGACCTTCTGGTCATACCGGGCCTTTGGCCTTGGTCGGCCTCGGCTATGGGTCGAGGTCGACCTCTTCCTCGGCCTCTCCCTTGTGCCGAGGCCGAGGGGAGTCGTCGTGGGCCAGAAGGAGCTCCGACCCTTTGCTTCGTCGGTTCACCTTCTCCTGACTACGGGCCCGACTAGTTTGGGCCTTATTATACATAAAACACTATTGGATAATTTTGCCTATAACATGTTTCATGATTATTTTTCTCATATATCATGTTGCAAAATGTAAAATTAATAATAATAAAAAAAAAAGAAAAAGAAAAATAGTATAAACATAAACATAGTAAAAAAGAAGATGAAGATTTAAAAGATAAAAAGTTGTTGGGACACACATGACAAAGCCTAGCCCATTAATTGATTGGAAAAGCAAAACCAAGGGTCATTTGAGGAAAAGGGATTAACAATCTTGGGATCTCTAATTCAAAATTGGCTACATTCACAAAAGAAAATAGGGTTGTAATTAATTTGTTAGGTTCTTAAAATAAATGCATTGTCAAATGAGTCATTTTGGATAGGTTCATGTGACTTTAACTAATGACTTTGTCGTAGGTGACTTCCATATTTATTGACTATGCTTTATCTGATCATATTATTAATGTTCAAATAGTTTAATGCGACATCATCCTAAGTACACATTATTGGCCACTTTGAGGATAGTCGTTCAACTGGAAAAAGCATTATACGTACCATTGACCAAAAGATTTAAAGTTCGAATTTTTATCTCATGTAATAAAAAAAAAAGAAAAAAAATACTCATACTTGGGTCGTTTGTTATCATTTCTAGAAGTTTAACTTTAAATAAATGGTTTTATTTTGTACTTCCATTCAAAATGTGAAACTTTAGTCAACTGAAACAAAAATACGTGCAATTAATTTTCATTCTCAGCTTAGAGAGAAAATTGAAATCTATATTAAAAAAAACAAATATGTAAAGGAATAAGATTGAATTATAAGAATTTAATTGAAAAAGAAAGAGATTGAATTATGAGTATCTATACTTTTGAAGAGATTTAATTTCCTTTCTAACATGAATTTCCTTTTTTTATATTGAGCAAGTAAGTTTATTAAAAAAAAGTTCTTCTCAGGTAGGATGCAATAACTCAAATTAAAATATTTTTATAGTTTGAATTACTCTACACTCAAAGTTCAATAGAAAATATGATTTAAAAAAAAAAGAAAAAAATCAACAGGAAAACCATTTTGTTAATTTTGACCAAATACTCAAAAAAGATTAGCAAAAATAGAGAGTAAAAATAAAAAGTAAGAAAGAAGACAATTAGGATTAGTTTGTCCTTAATTTATTTAAATAAAAAAACCTCAAATATCTATTTTTTAATTATAAATATAAAACTCATTGTCTATTAAATATCATATGTTACAACATTATTTGTCATCCATTTTAATATTTAAATAATAAAGATCTAAAATAGATTATATGCCTTACAAATTTGTGTAAAAAATGTGTCCCTTTATTCAATATAACGACAATATCATGTTCTTGTACTCTCATTCGTTTAAGTCAACTTCAATTTATATGTGCTAACATGAATATAGTTCAAAAATGTTAAGACACATAGAGATCACTGATTTAAATATTCAACAATGGTCGTTAAACTATTTAACTTTTATATAATATAAAGATAATTTCTAATTATTTCAATGTGATGCTTGTTATTTCAACTTGTTTCAATTATTCAACCTCATATTTACAAATTCCCACTTTCTTTTTTATATTGCATGCATGTTGATATATTCGAGGGAAATATTGAGTAAAGAAAATTTTACATATAGGACAAGATGATTTATTTTATTTGGGAGTGATATTCACACTAAGCTCCCTCGAATTTTTCTAAGGAAAGAAAAATTAGAGATAACTCAAATGTTAAATATTTTGTCTTTACAAATCATAGAACAATTTTTATCAATAAATAAATAAAAATTATAGAACTTGTGTCTCTTAAATACATTTTTTTAGAACATAATGCAGAGGTTATTTTTAGTACATCTTAGGAGATTTCTAAAGGGAGAATAGTATGGTATAATTATATTATCTATCATTATTTCTTTATTTTTTTTTTACATAATTAATTAACGTAATCAAAGTAATGATTGATGTCAAAGTGAGCATAGTTCGGTGGTAATTGACATGTACCATTGATCAAGATATTAGATATTCAAATCTCCCCACCCTCAAATATTTTCGGACTCGTATATACACACACATGTATATATATATTTTTGTGATAGCTTCAAAATTCTCTCATTTCTTCCATTTCTATTCTCGTGAAATTATTTGAAGAGTTAGAACAATAGTGTGATGAATGTTAGGGATGATGTTATTCCTCTCTTAATTTGTCTTAGATTAAAAATATTATATATAAAAGTTGAGATTTTAGAGGTTTTTCTCTCCCTCCGTTTAAAATTTAAAATTATACCAATAAAAAGCTAGAACATAAATTTTTTTTTTTTTCACTATAAAAATTTTAGACTTCGCTTTTAGAGAAGATGTATGGGGAGAATTTAAAAACCTTATTTTGAACTTGTATTGAACGATTATAATGGGAGTAGATGAGATTTGATGTTGCACACCAAACGATTATTAGGGCACGACCAAATTGAATAATTTTGCGTTCCATAAACAAAAGAAGAATATTACAAAGGAATTGCCTCATAAGTAACCAAAGCACCAACACAGGACGGAATAGACTCCATCCAAAAAACTAAATCAACTATCACCCACATCAACCTGGGCTAAAATAAAAGGTGTGTCACCTGGTTCCTTCCACGTTGCGAGAAGCTGACACGAAACAAAGAGGAAATCGGCATCTCTCGACGCAAATCAGCAATTAATGAAGCAACCTCCGTCAGGTCTTCTTCCTTCCCATCCTGAAGCAACTAAAAAAATTCTCCATGAGTCGGTCTCTAGCACAATCGGATAAAGGCCCATTTCCAAAGCCAACCTCAACCCATCAACCACTGCCAAACCCTCCACCATGTTCGAGTTCCTCACACTCTCATGGACCTTCGTTGCAAGCAAACATCACCCGCCCATCAGAGTCACGAGCAATCACGCCCGAACTCGCTCGAAAATGTTCCATTCTAAACGCTGCATCCACATTATTCACTTTGTACCACCCCATCTCACCACATTTCGAACTGCCCCTCCTACAGGAAATTCGACCTTCACCTGAGTCGCCTCTCAAAAAGCCACAATATAGCTTAAGGCCCAATCTGCAAGACCCGACGAAACCACCGTCCCCTTAAACTTCCTCTGATTTCGACAGTTTCAAACCGCCCACAAGAGCACCACAAATTCCTCAAATTTTGCTCAACCAATCCTCTCCTCTATATCTCTTAATATGAAACATATCCTTGTCTGCACAGTATGCAACAACATCCCCAAATCAGTGCCCCTCAGAGTGCCACGAAAAAACATACAGTGCAAAAATAAATGCATATTAGACTCCCCTCCATCACCACATAAAGCACACACATTCAATACATCAATACCTCTAATGATCAAATTATCAATTGTGGGCAGTCTATCTAAACATAGCCTCCACAGGAAAATTTTAATTTTGCTCGGGATCCCCATTTTCTAACAACCCTTCCACCACCTAAGGATCAACTCATTATTATAATGAAGTTTGAAAAATAAATCATTGTAACACTTTACAAGAGTTTTTTTTTTTAGTACATTAACATTTGAGGTGGGGGATTCGAATCTCTGATTTCTAGGTCGAAGGTACATGTCATTTAACGCTGAGCTATATGTCTGCTTGGTGTTAATTGTAAACAACTATCGATATTATTAACTATATATATATATATATATATATATATATATATATATATATATATATATATATATATAAAAGTTAGAGACATGAAATTTGAGACTATTTTCTATAATTTTATTCCATTTTCTCAATTTTTTTATTTATTTATTAATGCATCACATATCACATTTATATAAACATAGGTCATATAGACTTTTAGCTTGCAATAATATCAAAAAGAAATAATTCCCACAACCGTATATTATAATTCACATAGAATTTAATTTTGTCAGAATATAATTAAATGAAACTAAGGAATTATTTTGGTTATGGGTATAGAGAAAACAAAATAGAAATTTAATATTTTAACTTGAATAAAGTAAAATAAATGAAATATTATAAAGAAATATAAAATGAAATTTATTAATAAAATTATAGAGAGGACATGCTTGCATGTTGGATCCTTGCCCCCAACAAGAGATTGAGTTCTCAACCCCACATCATCATTTTTCAATGTATCATAATTTTTATTTTATTTATTTATTTTACAATTTTAGTTTTCTTTTCCTATTTTATTTAGCTGTGTTTGACTTCTACTTTGGTCTTTACTTACTTGTGTTTCAAATATTTAATTTTAGTCATTAAACATTTTGAAATAATTATTTTACTCTTCATCATTCATTTAATTATTTTATTAATCTTTTAGCAGAAATCTAATATGACATATTTCATGATGGTTAAATATCTATGTGGATAAGTTCATGAAGCCTCATACGATAGATCAATGGTGGTAAGTTTTAAAATAGATTCATGTTTTTGTTAAAATTATTAATGAAAATTAAATACAATGACATAAAGTTTTTTTTTTTAAACTAAAATAAAACATTTAAAGATAATCCTGAGTATAGTTTAATGGTTGCGACACATATATATAGTTTCTTTAAAGGTAGTTTAATTATCATCCATCCTCACCATTTTTTTAAAAAAAAAAAAAAAAAAATTGAAAGTTCATGGAGATGGAATAAATGGAATAAGTTAAAAAGTTAATTAGGAATCATAAAGAAATTCAAAACTATATTTCAGATTAAATTTAATGTTTAAATTTTATTTCGACTATCATGCCTATTTAATTTTAGTCCATGAAATCTCTATATAGTCTATGAATTTTGAAACAATTTCGTAGATAACCTATTTTGAGAGGTCAAAATGAAAAATGTCCTATCTTTTTAGAATAAGAATATTTGCCGTTTTGCTTATACGTCATCATCCTAGCAAACTTACCATTTTACTCTCTATATGAAAACACGCATTTAAGGCATTTAAAAGCGTGAGGTTGAAGCGAGAGCAAGAGATTAGAGAGAGAAACTGGAGAGAGTAAGAGATTAGAGAGAGAAATTAGAGAGAGAGCGAGAGTAGCGAGAGGGAGTGGAGTTAGAGTAGGGAGTAAAATGATAATTTTACTAGGATGCTGACGCTAGCAAAAAGACATATATTCTTGTTTTGAAAAAGTGAGACATTTATCATTTCCGCCAATTTTAGAGGGTTATCCGTACAAAAATCTCATGAATTTTCTAGTCTATGAACTTCACATTTGCAACCAGTTTGGTTAAAGAAATAAATGTTTATCATAGGTACATTTTTTTTTAATCAAATCCCTTGGTCTATGATACATGTCAATTATCGCTCAACTATACCAGCTTTGACTAATCAAATAGATTCTTATGTCCACAAGTATTTAAAATTAAATTAGGTTACGTGTCAAAGTTCCAAAATAGATTCAACTTTTTGTTAAATGATGGATGAAAAATTAATGAAGAAGACTAAAATAATTTCTTTTTGCAATATAAAAGTTGAGAGAAAAATAAATATGAGATGTTTAGGAACTTAAATTAAATAGAGAATTTGTAGTGGATGACAAATAAGAATTATATAATTATAAATATAGCACAATGTAAAAAAAAAAAAATACAAATATAACAAAATCTATCAGAGTATATTTACTGATAGACATTGATAGACTGTGATTAATTAGAATCTATCTGATAGACTTCGATTATCAGAGTTTATCAGCGGTAGACTCGGATTAATCAGAATCTATCAGTATACTAATAGACCCCGATTATTCAGAGTCTATCAGTGTCTATCGTTGATAGACTTGGTTAATCGAAATCTATTAGTGACTATCATTGATAGATTTTGATTAATCAAATTCTATCTGTGATAATTACTGGTAGATTTTAATTAATCGGAGTCTATCAGCGATAGACACTGATAGACTTTGAATAATCAGAGTATATCAGTGATAGACACGAGTAGAATCTGACGACAACTTTTTGGTCTTGTACAATTAATTTTGACAATTAGTTTGCAACTGTCCTATATTTGCTACTAATTTGGTCTAATTTGCCATCTATGCAACTGCCTTGCCTCAATTAAATAAGCCAATAATTTTATTATTATTATTATTATTATTTATTATTATTATTTTTTTTTTTTTTAAGTTCATCAAACCAGTAATGTTGGATTTCTATTACACTCTTCTTCCATAATATAGTATGGGCGTTTATTAAATTTTAATAAGAACATAAGGATTGATAATAAAACTATTAACAAGTATACACACCTAATTTTATTTATTTATTTATTATTATTTTGAAAGTATGCATAGATACTAAATTAAAATTTATATATAAAGCATTAGAATTAGAATCGAACTTTAACCTAGATTTAACTAAAAAAATCTAACCAAGATTATTGGTTGTTGCACTTAACATATCTCTCTTTTAATTTTAACTTGTCAATTAAAATTATAGTGTAAAACTTTTTTTTTTTTTTAAGGAAAAAATCATAGTGTAAAACCTTTGATCCAAAATTCATGATTTTCAACTCCACGTCATTAAAATAAAATACTATATTATAAATCTCATTTACCAAACTCATAAATAAATTTGTCACGATGGATTTTTATTATTCTTCCCAACAATAAAATATTTCGTAAGCTTTTAATTTTAGCATAATATGGCACGATAATGACACTTTCAAAAACACATAAAACACATGATCAATTTTTTTTTTCTTTTTTTCTTTTTTTAATAATAAGATACTTCGTTGAGTAGAACTAGTTTGTCATTGGTGCACAAGACAAAACTTTTTTTTTTTTTTTTTACATCCGTGAGTGTCTGGACCAGCTTACACACACCCCGACTAATCTCACTAGACAACCATCTAACCTTACTACATTTGGTTGCTAAAAAAGCATGTAGGATATTAAATTCTAAGTAGATGACCATCATGAATTGAACCCCATTTTCTCTGCCCAACAAAAATTTATCATAGTGTTCAAATCTCACCTCTTTCATCTCGGAGTCTGACCCCAACCCTAGTGATACGCCAAAGCGAGCTTAGCTCAGCGGTAATTGGCATGTACTCTCGATCTAGAGGTCAAAGGTTTGAATCCGGCCCCCACCCCCAAATGTTAATGTACTCAAAAAAAAAAAAAAAAAAAAACCCTAGTGATACAATTTCAACCATTACGAGATGCATCAATATTATTTAACTATGGTTAACAACACTAGGATAAAATTGAAACTATAGTTAAAAGCATATAAAGCCAAAATCATAATATAACCTATATTTAACAAAAATATAATCCATCCATCATTATTTGTTGCACTCCAAATTAAGTTAAACCTCAATCCTCTTTCTAAATTTTAATTAAAACAATTCTTTGAAACCTAGTTCAAATTAAATGTTTTTCAACAAACATGTGACTTTCTTGACCCCACATTATCAAAGAAAATGTATCACATCACAAAGCGCATTTTTCATATTCATAGAAAAAAACTTACAAAGTTAGATTTATAGTACTCTTCAATGACAACAATAACATTTATTAAATTTTTGTTAAATTACAAGTTTAGTTTCTAAATTTTGGGTCTAATATTTAGGTATTTGAACTTAAAAAAATGTTTACTGGAATTCTAATGTCCCATGACCATTTGATTTAATTTGGTTTTTGGTTTTTTTTTGTGCTTGTTTTCTCCAAAATTTTTTACAATGATTTTCATTTTTGTTAAGGAAGCATTTGAGTTCTTAACCAAATTCCAAAAAAAAAAAAAAAAAAAAAAAATTTTAGTTTTCAAAACTTAACTTTGTGTTTTTAAAACATGGATAAGAAGAAGGTAGATAATAAGACAAAAAAACTTATAGGTAAGAAGTAGTGTTTATAAGCTTAATTTTCAAAAACCAAACTAAAAACCAAGTGGTTATCAAACTAAGATGCCTAATAGGTCCAGAGCTTTAAAAGTGTCTAATACGTTCCTAAATTTTAGTTTTGTGTTTGTGTTTGATAGGTCTCTAACATATTAAAGAAAATTTAAATTTAACAATCTATTAGACATAAAATTGAATTTTATATCTAATATCCTAGGATTTTCAATTTTGTATATAATAGGTTTCTAAATTTAAAAAAAAATGTTGAATGGGTCAAAAAATTCAAAGACTTATTAGATATAAAATTAAAAGTTTGAAAACTTATTAGAAACTTTTTAAAGTTTAGAGGTTTATTAGACATAAAACTAAAATTTTAGGTACTAAACTTGTACTTTAAACTTAAATTTTATTGATCAAACATAATAAAAAAAAATAAAAATATTAAGGTCTGTTCAATAACTATTTAGTTTAATTTTATGTTTTTGGTTATTGAAAATCAAACTTATGACCACTACTTCCACCTATATAATTAAACTATTTGTTTTGTTATCAAACTTCTTTCCATGTTATCAAAAACCAAGTCAAATTTTAAAAAAAAAATTAAAAGAAAAAAAATTGGCTAAAAATTTAAATGTGTCCTTAACAAAGATGAAAAATTATGGTAAAGAAATTGAGAGAAAACAGACATAATTATAAAAAATCAAATGGTTATCAAATGGAGCCTAAAGAGTAAAAAACACCAAATTAAGAATTAAGTCCATGATTAAAGCACAACGAGTCGATATTTAACAGGGATTTAATCTTACTTCAAATAAACAAATGGGTCAAGAGAATATCAAAAGTTTCAACACATTGATTCATGAATGACATAGTTTATGAAAAAAGAAAAAGGAAACAAAAGCTAAAAGAATAGGATAAATTTACAAGTATAATTTACATTTCTTATAAAATGTATAGTATAGATTCAAATTACACAAGTCTTAAATGATTAAAAATAACAAAACTTTTCATCAACTTTCTTCAAGTAAAACAAAGTAAAATAGTTTGTTCATTGCATTAGAATGAGAAATGAATTTCATAGCAAAAATAAAAGAGTCACCTAAATTTTCCAAGATTTTCATGACATCAAAGTTGGAAATTTTTTTGATTTTCTTGAGGGAAGTTCTAAACATTCATGTCAAAAAAAAATAAAAAATAATAAAAAAAAAATCTGGTGGTCTCAATTTTAGAGAAATGTCAATAAAATATCGATGTTGATAGATATTTATAAAAAATAAATTAGTAAACTCATAAAAAAATATATTTAAATTAAAAAAGTAGGCATTTTATCCATTTTTAATGAGTAAAATGTTTATTATTGATATTACATTCATATTAATTTTTTTAATATATATATTTTGTCTATTTTCTCAGATAGTGATTTCAATTCACTTCTTACATCAGTGTCAAAGTCCAGTAACATTTGAGTTCGATGATTCGAACTTCTGATCACTTGGTCGAGGAAATCCAACTATGTCAACAAAAATTTTAATAGTATGGTCCTTGAGTGATGACAAATTTACCAAAATGACCTTGCAAATTTACCAAAACGACCTTGCAATTTGAAGCCTTCCTACACGGACATGCCTCGGAATACATTGGACTTTTGCTCCAAATTCTTCACATTCTATCAACAAATATCTCTTCGTTTTACGCTTCTTCTCTCTCTCTCTCTTTCTTTCTCTCTCTCTCTGATTCATATGGGCAGGGCAGGTCTTTAAGTGGCCTTCCCCACTGTTTCCCATATCCCAATCCTTCTTAAAATCCTCTTTTCATTCTTCAATTTCAATCTTCTTTCAAATCCCCTCTTCAGATCATTGCTTATGCCTCTGAAATCTACACTTCTTTTTCTCTCTGTTCTCTTCAATCCATCGACACCCACATGAATCTTTCTCTGTTTTTGTGACTTTCTTTTGCTTCTTCTACAGATTGACTGTAATGGGTCCTTTCCAATGATTCGTATGGGCTTCGTTTCTTATCAGGTTCTCTTCATTTCTCTGTTTCTTCTTCTTCTTCTTCTTCTTTTGAATTTGTCTGCTTCTTTGTTCTTCTTCTTGTTCTTTTGTGCTTTTGTTGGCTGTGAAATCGAATCAGTTTGTCGATTAACTGTTCTTGTTGTTCCAATCTTGCCTTCCCCCAATCCGATTCTGTTGCTTTTTGGTGGATCTTGTTTGTCTCTGCTGTTGGGGGATTTTTCAGTGTTCTTATTTTAGCTTTCACTCTCGATTCTGGTATTTGTTTGTTTGTTTTAGTTTATGCTTGCGAGAATCTTGTTCCTTCGAATTGGGTTTTTTTCTTTTGGCGATTGAGATTTGTTTATCTTTCTGGTTCTGCTTAATCTTCTTCTTTACTGCGATTTGAGGGGTGGGTTCAAGAACTGAAGAGATTTCCATGACTTTTTTATTTTACCCTTTGTAGTTCTTCTGAATGTGCTGATTGCTTGCTGTGTCTTTTTTGACTTAGTTTTGCATTTGATTAAGTTTTTGTCTCTTGGGAAATTGTTTTTGTGCTCTGTTAGCTTACCTAATGTGGGGAAGTCAAATTAAGTTTGATAAACTATGTCCAGGTTTCTTCCACTTGAGTGTTTCAAGTGAATAAACATCCTATAGGAACTTCGACTTTGCTTTAGCTTAAATCACCGTTGAACCCAAAAGTTTAAGTTTATAGGTTAGATTTGAGTTCAGTAAGGAGCGGAGGATTCGAACCTTTGAACTCTAGGGAAATAAGCACGGTTTTGAGGAATTAAGCTATACTCATATCGGCTCTAAGTTAGTAATCTTTAATATATACTCTTCAACACTTCCCTCACACGTGAACTAGTATTATCGAATCGATCATTCGAGAGGAAATAGTATTGTTGGGATTTAAACTCGGAAAATCTACATTGAACTTGAAATCTTAAGTTGATAGGTTAGAGTGTATTGAATCTTTTATACTACCGCTAACGCTCCCTCCACGTGCGGACTTAAATATTTATTTGATTCATGAAGTCTAGCAGGTGAACTATTAATATCAATAGAGCAAACCTAGGAACTCATACTTTGATACTATGTCAAATCGCCATGTTAGAGTATATTTATGTTTTATATGTATTGTTTAATGTGTTAAACATTTCATGACTTGAGACAGAAGAACTTCTGATGAAGCTTAATAAATTTGCCCTTTTTATGGGCTGCTTGACCTGTAATTTGCTTGCTGTGATGCAATTTTTTTGTTCAAGTTTCTTTCATATCATTCCTAAAGAATTCAAGGATCTGTATTCTACTGGTTAGGTTTCAATATGAAAATTAAGTTTGAGGAAGTATTATAATTTCATCAGATGCTTCTTGTGCTTGATCTTGATGTATATCCTTCCATGCCAATTACGAGATTCGAGCGTGTCAAGTTCATGAGCTTCGTATTAGAAGAGAATCAAAATTGTTTCCTATGTAATTGCTTTATTCTTGTTTTGTGCCTGGCAGTGGCCATCTGTTGCGTGATTTTTTTCGTTCTTGGAGTTCTTGAAGAGGATGGGTAGAGGTCGAGGAAAGGGGAGGAAGTTGACCGTCACGAATCATGACGATGCTGGAAGTGGCGAGGAAGAGAAGATTCCTGCGCAAAAGCGGAGGGGAAGGCCACAGAAGCCATTGAAGGACGAGATCGACGAGGAAGAAGCTGAAAAAATAGAAGATGACGATAGCGAGAACCTGAAAGGCAGTGACATCATGAGCAAGGAGATGAAAAGCCCGCCTGCAGCAGAGAATGGGAAAAGGAGGAGAAGAAACTCACAGGTGAAAGAAAAGCTCGATCCGGTCAAAGACGAAAATGGGGATGGAACGCGATCAAGCACCGATGAATCAACCAGATCAAATGGATTTCGTCACAATGGAAGCAGGCGAAAAAGCAAGCCCCGTCGAGCTGCTGAAGCGGGCGTGAACTGCAAGTGAAACAACTTTGAAAGAATATGGTTCTCTTACTGAAGGAGCAGATAAATTTTCAAAGGTAGAAAATGAGGCATAGTGATCTTCTAGATTACCATATTTTCTGTTCTCAATCTCATCTTATAACTATTTCCATCACCATTCCTTTTCTTATCTCTAAAAAAATGTTGAATTGAGGATTCACTCTCTGCTGGTTTTAATATTCTTTCTTCTCTACTTCCATTTTTGGATTTTTGACTAATTTTCTCTTCACAATATGCTCTTTAACAGACACTTATCTCTTTGTTCCATTACAACAGAATCTAACTAAGAATCAAGAGAAACAATATTCTTTACAATTGCTGCTTATAATAATGTCTTTCATTTCTTGTTTGAAACCAAACTCCAAAATCTAGTGGAAAAATTGAGTTATATTCTTTTTCCTTCTCCATTTGATTTTATCATTTGTAAGAAGAAAGTTTCAATTCTTTGCATAAAAATGGGTTAATTGAGAAGGGTTCAAGCAATGAAGCATGATGAGGCTGTTGAATAAAGTTAAGTCTTGATGCTGAAAAGATGTGGTTTGGTAGTTTACTTTTCTTTTTGAGATGTTATTATGTCTCAGAATATAAACATTTTTTTTAATGTCTTCATAATGGAAAGTAGATTGTGTAGCTCATTGTTTTCTCAAAAGTGAAAAAAATAGCTCATCTGCGCGTTTTCTAGCGAGGTGATTATTTCATTTTCATTCTTGAAATCTCGAGATTATTTTATTTCAGGTCTCTAAAGTTTTAAAATGTCTATTGTATAGTATCTTAACTTTAAAAAAAATGGTTTAAGAAATGGATTATGCAACGTAGCATATGGACATATATTAGAGTCACGTGAGCAAATGTTAGGCTAAAGAACAATAATAAGAACCATAATAATTTTTTATTTTATTTTTTGTAGGGACTAAAAAGAGTTCTTGAAATTTAGAGATCAAACCCATTATTGTTTTTGTAGTATGAGATTAAGATAGACATTTTAAAAATTTGATTAATAAAATAGAATGAATTTGAAAGTTTATAGAGTCCAATGATATTTAAATCTATTAAAAAATAAAAGAAAAATATAATATATGAAAAAGAGATTATTATTATAAGGTTTGAGGTAGAGAAAAAGTTAGGGTTCAATGGAAGAGATTGCTTAGTGAATTAGATTTTGGCATTTTTGCAGTAGCTTCTTGGTGCCTCAATCTTAAGCTTTTACATGAAAGTGTACATTGAGTATATGTTTGATATTCCTTTCTTTACTAAAAGAATAGAATAATGAAATTGTGAGATTTGCAAATGCTTTTGTGAACTATTTAGAGACAATTAAAGGTGTCGAGACACAGTAGACGAGTTCACAAACAACGACTAAAGTAGATTTGATGTAGCATGATGTGAGTTGGTGGGTCAAATTCGATACGTATATGTCCTCTCCATTAAGTCAACCTAATATACAATCTATCATACAATTGATTTGATCGCATTACAACTTAAGAACACTCATGACATTGACGTATAATTAGACATAAAACATGAGGAAAAAATTAATAAATTAAGATGCTTCATGAAATCATCGTTTTTAGGTAATTTTTTCAAGAAAAAAAATTGTAAATTTATTCGAGGGACTTCCCGCATCTCATTGTTTCTTTAATAATCTTAACTATTGATGCAAGAATCTGATCATAAGTCTATATTAACGTTAACAATAATTGTGACCAAATTTTGTATCAAAATTATAATTACCTTCTTGTCACCAAATGAATCAAAAGATTTGGAAACTAAAAAGTTACTTTAAAGATGTAACTACACAAATGGGCCAATAGTAGCTCATTTATTCCAAAAGTGTCTATTTTGTTATAATTTTACATTTTTTGTCAGCTCACAACCGGATATCAAAGGAGTTTAAGAATCCTATTTACGTATTTATCCTTATCGGTTGACAGAAAAAAAATATAATACTAAAATAAATTAATAAAGTAAGAGTTACCAAATTAAAATAAGGACATTTAGGAAAGAATAAAAATTGAATTAATGCATGAAAACTTACCATTGATAAATTTAGAAGATTTAGACAAATTTGAAATTAATGGGTTAAAGAAGCTCATCCATCATAATTTCGGTTACTTCTTTAAACCTATTGACTAGATTTTTCAATAGTCCTTACTATCAAATTTAGAATTACCTTATGTTTTTTTTTTTTTTTTTTTTTTTAATTTTTAAATTTTATGTTTATAATGATCTTGAAATTGGGCCACTCATGGCTAGTTCAATTAGATAGATATCTAATGGACTAACCCAATTATAATTATAAAGTTTTAAAAAGCCCAAACCCATGATCCTAGTCCACCAAGTCATTATTTGGAAATATATAAAATAAAAATATAAAACATACAAAGTTTTAATAAAATTTAGTTTAAAAATAAAAATATTTTCTAAAGAATCTTGAAAGGTGCAATTGAAAACATAATCTAATAGACCGTTCCAAAGCTAATCAAAATATTTTTACGGTTAATAATAGGATCTACTATAATAAATAGTGGAGTTTTAGATTTTTTTTTCTTTTGTATTGGAGAAATTTTCTCATTTTCAACTTAACAAATAATTTTATGAGACAAACACCTTTCAAGAAAAAAAAATATGGGAAAAATACATTTTTGGTTTCTGAGGTTTGGGTTAAGTGACACTTTGGTACCCGAGTTTTCAAACTCAACAAAAATACCCCGAGGTTTGAGATAAGGAGCAATTTGGTCCCTGCCGTCAATTTTTCTATTAAACCCTAACGGTAAGCTGACGTGGCACTATTATTTTAATTAAAAAAATTAATTTTTAATTTTTTAAATAAAAAATATAAAAATATTAAATATATTATTATTTTATTATTATTTTTAAAATTCTCTCTATATCTTCTCCATCTTCTTTCTTCTCCACCTTCTTTCTCCCTCCATCTTCTTCCTTCCCCCTCCCATCTTCTTCAGCTCCGGTGGCCGGCCGCCGCCGGCTGCCGGCTGCCGGCGGCGGCGGCGGAGGTCGCCGGATTTTTTTTTTTCCTTCTTTCTTCTTCTTCTCTTCTTCTCTTTTTCCCTTCTTCTCCTTTCTTCATTTCCTCCAACCAATTCCAATTCCATTTCCTCTCGTTGAGTTCCCCTCTTTTCTTTTTTCCCTTCTCTTGATTCATCTTCATTAGACCATTGAAAATCTGACGGCTCTGTTTTGGCAAATTCTGCAGGGGAATCACTCCATGGCTTCATTGGGGATAATTTTACTGGGTATCTTTTTTATGGTGTCGTGTGTTAATGGCGATTTTGGAGGTTGGATCAACGCTCATGCCACTTTCTATGGAGGAAGTGATGCTTCTGGGACAATGGGTTTGGCTTTACGAACCTTGAAAATCCAAAATTGGCTTTGATTAATGAGGTGATTAGCGTAATTGAATGTTTTTATTTATGTTGTTTTGTAGGAGGGGCTTGTGGATATGGGAATTTGTACAGCCAAGGGTATGGGACGAACACGGCGGCGCTGAGCACGACGCTGTTTGACAATGGGCTGAGCTGCGGCGCTTGCTTTGAGCTGCGGTGTGTGAATGACCCGCAGTGGTGTATTCCGGGCACCATTGTTGTCACTGCCACTAACTTTTCCAGATTTGATTTTTTTTTTTTTTTAAAGAAAAGAAGAAAAATGGGTTGGGGTGAAAGAGAGGAAGTAAGGAGAAGAAAAGAAAAAAAAATTACAGTCGCCGGCGGTCGGCCGCCGGCCGGTGGAGGCGAGCAGTGGCCGGCCGCCGGCGCCGGCGCCGGAGATGTGAAGAAGAAGGTGGAGGGGTTGAGGGAAGAAGATGAAGAAGTGGGTGGAGAGTTAAAGTTTTAAAAATCATTTAAATAATAATATTTTTATTATTTTTTATTGTTTTTTCTTTATTTTTATTTTAAAATTAAAAAAATTAATTTTTTAATTAAAAAAATTTGGCCACGTCAGCAATCTGTACGCATTTAACGGAAAATTGGACGGCATGGACCAAAATGCTCCTTATCTCAAACCTCATGGGTATTTTTGTTGAGTTTGAAAACTGAGGGACCAAAGTGTCTTAACCCAAACCTCAAGGACCAAAAGTGTATTTTTCCCAAAAAAAATATTTAGCAAGATGTTATCGTCCAACAACATATTCCTATTTTAAAGATAATTATTCATTAGATAACTAAAGTCAAATTAAAAAAGAAAAGCTTCATGATTTTGAAAATTAAAAATTGGTTTCCAAATAATGACTAAATTAAATAAATAAACAAAAACTGCCTAGGGTGTCTCCTTATTTCCTCCAACATATCTCCTTTAATTTTATCTCTCATTTACACTAATTTACGCATTAGATGGATGTCAACTATATGTATATTAGCAAATAAAAAAAGCAATGGGATGAATACTATTAAATAATAATAAATAAATAAATATTTTAAGAATAATAATAATAAAAAAACAAAAATAAAACTTCCCTTCTAATCTCGAAGACCCCGTTTGATAACCATTATTTGGTTTTTGGTTTTTGGTTTTTGGTTTTTGAAAATTATGCTTATACACACATATTTCCACCTATAAGTTTCTAGGTTTTAGTACCAATATAAACTTCTGACCTCGACCGGTACATGTCAATTAGTACTGAGCTATGCTTGTTTTGACAACAAAACTTGACATTTGCTCTCTTATTTGTTATGATTTTTTAAATAATAAATTATGTTATATATAAAGGTGAGCGACTCTTAATAATCACACTCATTCTCTCAATTCTAAGCCCAGAAAGTAATTTTGTATTTATTCATCATCAATTGACTTACAGGTGTAAAAAACAAAAGGCACCACATGTCCTATTTATATACAGATGGATGAAAACCAACTAACAGAAAGAGAGAAAAAATAAAAACGAAAATATTACAGTTAGGAGAAAAATATCAAGAGGCACGTGAGATGCACATCCTGAGGTGTCCCTAATACCTCCCCTCAAGTAAGTGTTATGGAGGCTCACAAACACGCAACTTGGGTCGAATCTTAGAAAAAGAGGTAGAAGATAAGGGCTTTGTAAAAATATCAGCAAGCTGTTCAGATGCTGGAAGATGGCGAACTACAATTTTCTGTTGAAGAACAAGATCACGAACAAAGTAGATATCGAGCTCGACGTGCTTGGTTCTTGAATGAAGAACAAGATTAGCACTAAGATGAACAACCCCCATATTATCGCACCACAAGATAGGTAATGAAGAAGAAGAAATACAAAGCTCATGCAGTAGAGATTGAATCCAAAGGATTTCTGTTGCAGCATTCGCTATACAACGAAACTCGGCCTCGGTGCTTGAACGAGAGATGATGTTTTGCTTCTTCGAGCCCCAAGTAATGAGATTCCCTCCAAAGAAAATGCAATGTCCGGATGTTGACTTACGATCATCGGGATCTGAGGCCCAGTCAACATCAGCGAACCCCTGCACAACGAAATCATTAGGACGAGACAACACGAAACAATGGTTAACAGTACCTTTTAAGTAGCGAAGTATTCGCTTGACTGCTTGCCAATGACCAACGGTTGGAGAATGCATAAATTGACAAACTTTGTTCACGGAATAAGCAATTTCTGGGCGAGTGATAGTGATATATTGCAAACTACCAACAACACTTCGATAATAATGAGGATCGGGGAATATTTCACCTCCCCTGGCTGAGAGAATGGAAGAGGAGACCATGGGGGTAGAGATAGAATTTGCACCTAAAAGTTGTGTTTTGGCAAATAACTCACGAATATATTTTGATTGAGACAAATATAAAGAACCAGCAGTATTGTAATTTACTTCAACACCAAGAAAATAATGTAAAGGACCTAAGTCTTTAAGAGCAAAAGATTGATGAAGTTTATTGATAATCTGAGTAATAGCAAAAGAGGAATTTCCCAAAACAAGCATATCATCGACATAAATTAGAAGATAAATAAGGACACCATTATTAGAATATAAGAATAAAGAATTGTCAGCCTTTGAATTAATAAAACCAACAGAAAAAAGAAATGATTTTAAGCGGTCATACTATGCACGAGGGGCTTGTTTTATGCCATATAGAGCTTTTCTTAATTTGCATACCAAAGAAGTAGATGAAGAGGAAGAAGAAAGAGAAAAACCAGGAGGTTGCATCATGTAAACATCTTCATTAAGGTAGCCATGTAAAAAAGCATTGTTTATATCCAATTGCCTAATTTTCCAATTATGAGCTAAAGCTAAAGAAAGTAAAATACGAATAGTAGTGGGTTTAACAACTGGACTAAAGGTTTCATAGTAATCAATATCAGCACTTTGATGAAACCCTTTAGCAATCAAAAGTGCTTTATATCGAGCTATAGAACCATCAGAATTACGTTTAATTTTGAATACCCACTTACATCCTATTACCTTTTTGTCCTTGGGTAGAGGGACTAAGTCCCAAGTGTGATTGATTTGAAGAGCTTTGAATTCCTCATTCATAGCCTCTAACCAGTGAGGACATTGTAATGCTATCTTTAAAGATGGTGGTTCATGATTAATATATTCAGTAAGAAAAATCTTGGGTTTATAAATGCCAGCTTTAGCTCTAGTAGTCATGGCATGAGTATTTGTATTAGAGGATGAAGGAATGGGATTAGAAATAGGAATAGGGTCAGGAGTAGAGACAGAAGAGATGGGTAAAGAACTCATAGGAGAATTTGTAGGAGATGAAGAAGATGTTGAATGAGATTGATTAGAAGAGTCAGTAGAAATATTAGAATCAATAGGTGAAGAAGAAGAAGGTGGTGAATGATGCTCAGCCTCGGGTGAAAGAATAGGAAGAATCTGAGATTGAGTTGTGGAAGAAGGAAGTTGCTGAGAAACTAGAGATTGATTTGCAAATGGGTAAACTTGTTCATAGAAAAGAACATGTCGTGAAACATATATATGACCACTGCTTTGATCAAGACACTTGTACCCCCTATGAGTATTACTATATCCTAAGAAAATACATGGTTTGGATCGTAGTTGAAGTTTGGTACTATTGTAAGGCCTTAAATATGGAAAACACAGACAACCAAAAGACCGGAGATGCTTATAATCGGGTTTCTCACCAAGTAATTTTTCTAAAGGACTTGTTCCTTGAAGGACAGTTGTAGGAAGCCTATTAATAAGATATATGGCAGTAGAAAATGCATCATCCCAATGAATAAGAGGCATTTTTGAATGGGCAAGAAGAGTAAGGCCTAGTTCAACTATATGTCTATGCTTACGTTCTACAATACCATTTTGCTCAGAGGTGTGTGGGCAAGTGAGACGATGACTAATACCATGACTTTTTAAATAAGGAGAAAAAGATCTAAACTCACCTCCCTAATATGTTTGTAAAGCCTTAATAGAGAGATTAAGAAGTTTCTCAACATAAGTTTTAAATTGAATAAAGGTAGACAAAGCTTCTGATTTATTATTAAGAAAGTAAATCCAAGTAAAACGAGATGTCCCTAATACAGTGAGATGCACGTGAAATGCATCATCCTCACGTGCCTCTTGAGGTATTAGGGACACCTCAGGATGTGCATCTCACGTCCATGCCCACGAATCAAATAGAGAATCTGGAATTTCCAAGCGAGGTAGTTGTTATCGTTCAGCTTGATGATCGAAGATTGATTTCCCGAATTTGATATAAGGGAATTTCGAAAGGAATTTTCCAGAAACGATGCAGTGTTGAAAGACGCCATGGAAGAGAGATTTTTGTTGGCTTGAACCGTAAAGCTCTGATATCATCTCAATTCTAAGCCCAGAAAATAATTTTGTATTTATTCATCATCAATTGACTTACAGGTGTAAAAAACAAAAGGCACCACATGTCCGATTTATATACAGATGGATGAAAACCAACTAACAGAAAGAGAGAAAAAATAAAAACGAAAATATTACAGTGAGGAGAAAAATATCAAGAGGCACGTGAGATGCACATCCTGAGGTGTCCCTAATACATTCTCTACGTCCACTCCTCTTTGGCTCAATTGTTTCTCCTTCGATTCCTTCAACAATGGATGATTTAGTTGAGGAATTTTGGAACCTGTAAGAGTGAGTACCTTCTTACGATAGGACCAGGACAAGCCAAAGACGTAATGCCAATCAATGCTCATTGAATATAGAGCGATGAAGGAGATGAATTCTAGTTTTTTTTTTTTTTTATTGAATACTACTACCACGTTGGTTTTAGGGTGGATTTAGGGATTTGGCCCCTCCACTTCATTGATGGTTTCCTCTTTTCTTTTGCTAATCTATTGAAATGGATGTTAAAGCTAAACACTACAAGAAAATTTGTCTCTTTCGACGACATATCTCCCAATGGTGGAAACAGCAACTCCCGACGTCCCGAAGTAGCGTCGCCATTACAATCACATGTACTCGGAATTTAGGGGAACTCCCGACGGACCGTTTTAGTACGTCGGGAGTGGGGCTAACTCCCGAAGCAGAAAAAGAGACGTCGGGATGAAAATATAAAATTTTAAATTGAAGTGAAAGAACTCCCGACGTCAATAATTAGCACGTCGGAAGATATGGTTTCAGCCGACGTCGTTTAGGTAGCGTCGGGAGTTCAGATAAATGGAGTCCAAAAAAATATTGGTACTCTCGACGCTGTTAATGAATAGCATCGGGAGGTACCTTGGTCCCGACGCCTTATATAATAGCGTCAAGAGTTATGTGTTTAAAGCCCTAAGCAATTTTCGATTTCCCTTCTCTTATTCGTGCATGCTGTCTCCGATACCTTCGTCTCCCACCTTCGATTCGTGTTGTCCGCCGGAGCCGAAGCTAGAAAAAGGAACGTGCATACTCGAAACGGTGGATCAGATCTTGTGGAGCGTGGAGCGAGACTGGAGCAAGTCTCAATTCTGTAACCTTGGCATTCAATTACAATCACAAGAGAATATTATTCTGTAACCTTGGCATTCAATTCAATTACATTAAGTTTTAAAATGTTGGGGATAGACTATTGTTAAAAGCTATAAACTATGTTTATGAAAACATTTGAAATAGGCATGTAAATAAAATTGAAAAACCTTATATTAAGACAAAAAAAAATAAATTATCATTGACTACCAAAAACTACCAAATAGTTCTATAAACAAAAAGATAAGGCAAGATATTAACTTGATACACTGTTATATCAATATATATATATATATAAACAGTTTCCCACATATATTCGAAATTTTCAAAGAAATGGGGATGGTACAATCAACAATGGAGTTACAAACGTCGTGGTAGACAGAAACCTTTTTGTTGCCTCAATTCAAATCATATCTTCTCAACCAAGCTCGAGAAATAAATGAATTAGGAACAAAACCCGCAAAAATTGAATCCAATTCAAACATATAAAGTCTAAATACTACTTTATATTGATTCTACTCCAGTTATCGAAAAGTATGTTTTTCAATCAAATATTGATTCTACTCAAGTAACCATGCCTGAACGAAACGCTTCCGAATCAATATTTGATTGAAAAACATACTTTTTAGACATGGTTACTGGAGTAGAATCAAAGTCAGTATAACCAACAAACTTCTTTTTTTTTTTTCTTTTTGAAAATTGGAGAGAATTGTTAGTATTATTTTGCATACACACTATATTTGAATTATTTATGGTGTCAGAGTAGACATAATCTACTACATTCCAGATATCATTCGCCCTACAGTTGGAGATGAAAAATAATAGTCGAAAGTAATATCTCTATCATCGTAAAGCCTAAATACTACTTTTTCAAAACTATAGTTATACATAGATAACCAATTAATTGTTTGATTATTCTCAAAGTTAAGATTACTCCTTGTGCAATCGTTGAGAGGTAAATTGTAGAATCTAATTGCAATGTCAAGAAAGTATTGATTCTTATTATCTCACCTCCCATCATACCATATAGAAACGAGAAGACTATGACATCTAGTTTTGAAAACAACAATGAAAATAAGAGAATGAACTAAATATGAAAATAAATGTAAATTAAGTAGTGTAGCATTTAGAGATCAATAACCCTTTCAATGGTGACAAGAACAACAGAGCAAAAAATCGATGGAGGACAAAAAGTCGGAAAAAACGATGAAGATGTTGATTAGATAATTAAAAACTAACAATGTAATCAGAAATTGAAAATGAAAACTCAATTTCTATGCAATCTTTCGATTTTCAAAAAAAGGTAAAATCTGAATTTGAATTTTGAAAGATAGGAGAGAAGATAGATGTTGTAATTCATGAGATAAACCATTTTGTTTTTTAATTTGTAATTAAATCAAATAGTAGCTTCCTGAAAAATAGGATGTGAATGTGAAACTTGACTTAGAGATATAATTGGAAGAATGATCCTCATAAAAATAGGTTAAAAAAAATGGTTTAGTCATTTTTCATTGACAAAATCTATTTGGCGATTTTTAAAAAATACACGGTGTATTTGGGCACTTTTAGTTTTTTTTTTTTTTTTTTTGGTTCCCAAATATTTATCTAAATGGGCTTATGGTATAGATAAAGGTGACAAAATGGGCTTTTATAAGAGGCTAGAAACCCTTTTTCTCACTTACTTTTCAACAAAATAACTGCATCATGTCTTGTGGGATATAATGACAATAGTACCTCTTTTTAGCTCCTATAGCTTTGAAGATTTGATTTGGCCTCTTTAATACTTCAAAAGCAGACAGTCATAAATAATTCACAACATCACTTTATTTGTAGAGATCAGATACTAATACAATTCATTCTAATGTGACAACTAAACTATGTGGGATTTTTAAGACATGGAAATCTTTATCAAATTTACATAATAATCACACTAACTTTTTTTTTTTTATTAGTTTAAATTACAATTTTTTGGACATAGATTTAATTTGGGTCTCTATGAGATTTTGGAAGTTTCAATTTGAGCTTAGTTAAATTTGGTTGGTTTATAAAACCTCACAAGTTAGTTGCCCACTTATTTCTTTCTATTTTTTACTCATCTCTAAACTCTAATAAAATCAACTAATGAGTGAGCCAAATAAAAAAAAACATTGACTTACTCCAATATGGTAACGATAGGGATGATTTGTAAGGTTTTTCATCACAGAATCATAAAGACTAAATTGAAACAATATTCAAACTATAGGAACTATACCTGGAAATATTTAAAACCGTAACTACAAACCAAATTTGTGATGTAACTTTATTTTTCTTTCAAATTTTAAATTTAAATCCCAAATTCCTCATTTCAAAATTGACTTGATGATAAATTCTGATTTAATCCATTGATTTTTACTCATAAAATTCTTATTTTCTTATTTATTTTTTTGAATGAAACAAAATCAAGTCAGACCAAATACGATTACTACAAATGGTTTTCAACCCATCAATCAATCCATGGGCATAGGAGATGGTTGGTGGTTTGTCATTTTGATTTTTGCATGGTAGAGAGAGAAAGATCTTGCATGAATATTTATGAGAGAGAGTGTATGGTGTCTTGTTGCATGTAAGAGAGAGAGGGTATAACTTGCTTTCCATGTGTAAGAGAGAGACCATTATCATTTGCAATGAGTGTGAGAGAGTGTGATGCATGTTAGAGAGATGAGAGAGGGAGGATATATAAGGTAGATTGATTGAGAAAAATTATTCCAGAAGGCTGATATAATGCGGCTGACAGTTTTATATCATTAAATGAGAGAAACAAAAATACTCATGATTTCCACATTGTTTGTAAGGATTTAGAGAGAAATAGTCACCATGTAACAACCACATTTAATAATTTTTCGTCAATAAAAACTTGATGAGGCACGGTTAATTGCATAAAATATCGATTTAATTTACCTAGTTTAAATTACATACAACCTATACGATTTACACACGTAAGTTCATAGTATGAAATATTTAAAATATACGATTTTTTTTTTATTTGACAAAAAACCACAATATTTTTATCACTAATTTCTAGGATATATTATAAAAACGACCCTTGAACTATGAGATTTAGTTTAAAAATATCCTTACGGAAAGCTTTGTATGGACCAACTTAAAGTTTTAGTTTCATTAATACCCTTAAAAAAATGGGTGGTGAATGCTTCTCCTTTTTTCTTCATTAGATTAAGGCGGTTTGTGATTATGATGAATGGGTGGTGAATGACGAGAGGAGTAAGATTATTATTATTTTTTTTTTTAGTGGGTACATGTCAATTACCGTTGAGCTAAGCTCACTTTGGCAAGATTATTATTATTATTATTATTATTATTATTATTATTATTATTTTAGAGTTACGTGAGGGTTATGGTTACATTTTGAGATTTTAGAGCTTTTGAAGATTGTGGGTTTGATCCAGTTTAGAAGATTAATTAATAAAAAATTTTATATATGATTTTTTTTATTAATATTTAAGAAGTGTTAGAACCATTATCTGATAATATTTTCATTTATTTTCCTTAAATGAATATAGGGAAGAAAGTTAATTGGTAACGACTAGTGAGAAAAATAAGAGTGAAAAATACTATCAACGAAATCGAGTCAAGAACAAAAATTCAAAAATGAAACAAAAGTCATCTTGAAGCTTCAACACAGGGTATTTTTAATGAATACACGATAAATAAGTAAAGTTTATCATTAATTTTCATGGATGAAGAATTTGCAAAGGGAGGAAGAAAAAAGAATAAATGTTTTCTATTAAGGGTATTTTTGAAAGGTCAAGGTTATTAATGAAACTGAAACTTTAATGTTTTCCACCTTGACCCAAAAGTTAACTGTAGGGGTACTTTTTATTATTTTTTAAAGTTCAAAGGTATTTTTGAAACGAACCTCATAGTTCAGGGGTATTTTTGTCCATAGCATCTCAACGCTACAGAGAGTGTTGAACATAGCATTCTTGACGCTAAGCATTCCGTGAACAAGACATCTTTCTTTAATCCGTAGCCTATCTTCTTAGAATTTTTAGCTTAATTTCCTTCCCGTGTTGTAATGTAATATACTAAAACAAAATAGTATTAACGACAAAGAACAAATAGAAGCATAAACTAAAAACACAAAGGTATTTGAAATATTTTAAAATTCTAAAGATTAAATAAACACTAAACTTATAAATTAATCTTAATGGTTATAATTAAAAAGACAGAACATCCATGATTTTGTCTTGGACGAAACAGATAAGTCGGCCATCTGTTTCTCTGTCTTCCTTGTTTTACTCTCTAACTTTTTCTAAAGAATTTTTCGTTTTTTCCATCAAGTTGGTGATTTTTTTAGGGGCCGATGTATAGCACATCCAGACAAAATAATAGCATATGTAGCAACTTTATAAATTAATTTGCATATATAGCAAATTTTGTTGGAAAAGACCAAAAAACCCCCTCTAGTACAATTAGTGTATGTTTGTCTTCTATCAGCGTCTATCAGGTTCGATAATTGATTTTTTTTCTGCTTTATTGCTGGTTTTTGCCTATCAGAGTCGTTTTTTTGCTTATTTAGTGTTTGTTTGGTTTTCTATCAGTGTCTATCTACTTCGATAATTAAAAATGTTGTTCTCTTGCTGGTTTTTGCAGATGTGTTTTTTTTGCTTATTTAGTGTTTATTTGTCTTCTATCAGTGTCTATCAGGTTCGATAACTGAAAATTTTGTTCTACTTCCATTGTTGGTTTTTGCTCAATTTAGCGTCTCTTTGTTTTCTATCGGTGTCTATCAACTTCAATAATTGAAAATTTTTGTTTTGCTTCATTGTTGTTTTTTGCATATCAGAGTCTTTTTTTTTTTTTTTTGCTTATTTAGTATCGATTTGTTTTCAATCAGTGTCTATCAGCTTCAATAATTGCATTTTTGATAATTGATAAACTCTAATAGTTGATAGCTATCTGTTCTCTTAGTGTCTATCAGTGTCTATCAGTGATAAAAATTGATAGAGTTTGATGATAAACTTCAATTAATCAAAGTCTATTATTACTAATAGATTCTGATAATCATAATCTATCATTTTTTATCGTGTTTAATTCAAGCCTATCAGTGATAGTCACTGATATAAAACAATTTAATTCAAGGCTATCAGTTTCTATCTCTCAGTTTAATTTAAGTCTATCAGTGATAATCACTAATAGAAAACCGTTTAATTCAATGTTATCAGTTTCTGTCACTGATAGAAATCAATATAATTCAAGACTATTAGTTTCTATCACTGATAAAAACCAATTTAGTTGAAGTTTATCAGTTTCTATCAGAAATCAATTTAATTGAAGTCTATTGACTTGTATCACTTATAGAAATTAGTTTAATTCAAATCTATCATTTTCTATCGAGGATAGAAATCGGTTAATTAAAGTATATTGGTTTCTATCTCTGATAGAAATCAGTTAATTATCAATTAATTGAAGTCTACCAATGATTGTTACTGATAGAAATCAATTTAATTGAAATCTTTCAGTAAAGTACTTTCCATTGCAATCATCTCGGTAATTAGAAACTCATCCAAAATTATTATACTACAGTCATAAATTGAACAAAAAATTTAAGTCTCTTGTGGTAATTAGAAAATAAAATCCAAAAATAACCATTACGAACAAGCAACTCTCAATCAACAATATAATTTTTTAAAGACTAGCACACAAGCTCCGTGACCACCACCATAAAATTGTTGTTCTTGTATTATTTGTATTTCATTATCTATCAATTATAGTCTGTGATAGATTTCGATCAATGATAATCAGTGATAGACTACGATTAATCAGAGTATATCAGTGATATACTTTGATATACCTATACAAACGCTCACCAAAATTTGCTATTTTTGTATTCTTGGCATTCTTGAATTAAAAAGAAGGCCAACAAGAGCTTAGCTTAATTGACATAAAGTTGTACAGATAATCACAAGGTTTGTGGTTGAAGAAGAAACAATCATAACAATACCTCAACAACAAAACAGAGAAAAAAAAGCAAGAAAATACAAAATAAAATAAATAAATTGTGCGGTAGAAGAAATGCAAGGGAAGAAAGAAAGAAAGAAAAAAAATGGTATGCCACAGAGTGAACTCCCAAACACTCACAACACAATTTAAAACAATAAAAGAAATGGAGGCTTGGTAGACGAAACTCACCGCACAATTTAAAACAATAAAAGAAATGGAGGCTTGAAAAGAAGAAGGGTAAAACGGGAATTTAAAAATGTATTCTAATTTTTTTTGCCATATTTGCAATTCTTTTTAGTTGGTGCTAAATTTGCTATTATAGGTAATTAATTTGCCATTACTCTTTTTTTTATTTGAAAAAAGAAAATTTAGAAAAGGATTATTAATTTAAAAAATCAATTTTTTTTAGTTTAACAACACTTTGTGATGAGAGGATTCTTGCTTTGACGATTATTATGAATTTGTTGCCATAATTTTAAATTTTAATTTTTTTAGTACATCAACATTTGGGGTGGAGGGATTCGAACCTCGACCTCTCGGTCAAGGGTATATATGTCAATTACCGCTAAACTAAGCTCACCTTGGCACCATAACTTTGAATTTGATTTGAAGAAGATTTATGTTTCATAGAAGCTAGATCGAGATGGTAGTTGCAAGATTGGTGCCCTCCATCTACAATTAGTATCTTTTTCTCATGCGTGTAAACTTGTTATTTTCTTTTTTTTCTCGTGTTTACGTATTGCTAATTTTCAACCATACTTTTCAAAATATATATCAAAATAAAGAAATATTTTATTAATAGATGGATATGATTTGAATTAAGTACAAAACAAAATACTCGTCAATTGTTAATAATATTTGAAGTTTTTATTATAAAAAACATAAGCATAAATAATTTTTATATGCTTAATTTCTAAACACAAAAAAAAAAAAAAAAAACATTATTAAACATGTATCTTAGATTTTTTTTTTTTTTTGAAGGGATGTATCTTATCAGAATGATTGACTCTTTAGTATAATGGTGAATCAAACTTTCAAATCTTTGACACATGATTTCAATATCTCATAATTCAACAAAACTAAATAATAATAATAAATTGGGTATTTGAATTTATCATCATATCATTGATTAACAACACAGCACTTTATTAATAAATTAAACCAAACTAAAAAAAATTAATGTAATGAGCAAAAATATGAGACTAAATTATATTTAAAAAAATACCCCTAAATTATGGGTTCTTATAAAAAAAAAAAAATACCTCTGAACTTAAAAAAAAAATGTTCAAAAACATCTTTACCGTTTAGGTTTTGGATGAAAAACGTTAAATTTTTAGTTTCATTAATACCCTTTACCTTTTAAAAAATTTCAAAAATACCTTTACTGGAAAACACTTTTTTTTTCTTCCTCTATCTGCAAATTATTCCTACATAAAAATTAGTACAAAACTTTGCTTTATAAAGGTTAAGTGCTAACATAAGATTAACTAATCAAAAGTTTTTCTTTATTAATATTTTTTTTTGATAATTTTTTTTATTAATATTTAAGAAGTGTTAAAACCACTATATGACAATATTTTCATTTATTTTTCCTAAAATGAATATAGGAAAAACTAAGGGGCATTTGCATCAATAGCAAAAAATAAAATGGTAATTGCAAGTGTGTCTTCCATTTATTGGTTTTGCAGATATAGCAAAAAAAAATTTGGCCCGCCCTAGACAATAATGTAAAAAGACTAAAATAACCTTAGCTCGTCGTCCACCGATATACCAAATATCTCGTATATTAAACCCTAAAAAATATACTAGATATTTGGTATATCAATCAACTGATATACTAAATATATAGTATATCAGATGTATATTTCGTGAATATATCAACTGATATACTAAATATATAGTATATCAGATGTATATTTCGTGAATATAAACTGATATACTAAATATATAGTATATCAGATGTATATTTCGTGAATATAATATATTTTACACATGAGCTTTCATTAGTTTAGATATCTTTGATATACTATATTAATAAAGAATTAGATATATTAGCTTTATTTTGGGACAATATGTGTGGTAGAAGATTTAAACCTCTAACCTCTTGGTTGAATGTGTATATATCAGTGATTTTTTTTTAATAACAAGCATATCATTGATGTATTTAACTATATATTTATTAATTATTTGAGTAGTAAAAAAAAGTATATCAACGATGTATCAACTTTCATAAAGACAAACATTTATTTTAGGAGAGACAAACATTTCATTTAAAATAGGTAAATAATACAACATAATTCAATAAATAGAAAAGAAAATATAATAAATATAAGTAAAGAAAGTAACATATCAAGTACATCATTGGTATACCAAATATTATGTTTATCAAATCAAGTATATATTAGATATATCATTAGTATATTAGGTATATCATTGTATTCATTCGAGTATATCAAATTTGGTATACTTTATATTTCATATATCAGTAAATATAAAGTATATCAGATATACTACTAATATACCTATTGATATACCAACAAGGGTAAAATTGGAATAATAAAAAAATCGGAAATCAGATTTTAAAAATTTTGCTATATTTGCAAACCTGAAAAATGATAGCTAAATTTGCAAATATCCTAATATTTTTTGCTACCCATTGCAATTCTCCAAAAACTAATGGATAGTAGTTGGTGAGGAAATAACATTGAAAATGGCTATTAACAAAACCAAGTCAAGGACACGAAGAATTAAAAAATGAAGCAAAAGTCATCTTCAAGCTTCAACACGAGAATCTAGTCAATCTTTTTTCTTCCTCTCTCTACGAGTCTATGAATATATGACAAACAAGTAAAACTTCTCACTAATTTTCACGGAGGAAGAATTTGCAGATGGAGAAAGAAAAAAGAAGAGAAATATTTTTCAATAAGGGTATTTTTGAGTTTTTTTTTTGAAAGGTTAAGGATGTTAATAAAATTGAAACTTTAACATTTTTCATCCATAAAACTTAACGGTAAAGGTATTTTAAAACATTTTTTTAATGTTTTGGAGGCATTTTTTAAAGTTCCAAGGGATTTTTGAAACAAACCCTATGATTCACAGGTATTCTTTGTAATGTAGCCAAAAGATAAAAGACCACCCACTGATTTTAGTCACCTTTTTGAACAACCTCACAAGATCAACAAAAGAAAACATCCAATAGACACAATATAAGAATATCCATTTAGGGCAAAAAAAGGTTTCCATTTAAATTAGACATCCTTAGTGGGTGTGTCTGGTTTGTGTCCTTGTCCAAAAGCAACCATTAGTGTGCAAGAACGGTTGAAAAGAAAGAACAAGGAGGAAACCAGGCAGCCAAAAGTGGAATCTTTCAATCCAGTTTTTAGATTATTTTGAAGAAATTTCAACCTTTTTTTTTTTTTTTTTCCTTCTTTTGCGTATTTTCAGTCTTTTTCTTCTGACATGACACATTTTGAAATTTCAATGGTTTATTAAATGTGTATTTATTTATTTATTATTTTATTACTTTTTGGTAGTTTATTTCTTGTTCTAATAATTATAAATTAAAGCTGCTTGTTGTGGTGGGTTTTATGTGTAAAAGGTAAAGTCATGGGTTTGGAAGGTTATCTTGTGGCAAAGCTTGTTGTTGTTCTTCTTGTTGTTGGTGCAAATGGAAACCCTAATTTGAATAGAAGTAGTTTTCCAAAAGGGTTTGTTTTTGGGACAGCTTCATCTGCTTACCAAGTGAGTTATTTAAACTTTAATTTGTTTCTTTGTTTATTTTGTTTTTATTCTTTGATTTTGTTGAATTGTTGTGCTTTGTAGTATGAAGGTGCTGCAAATGAAGATGGCAGAGGACCTAGTATTTGGGATACCTTCACTCACAAATATCCAGGTTTCACCTATCTCTCGATCTTCATTTCTGTCTCGAGTTTCATTCTCCCTTCTTCTATTCTCTTTCCCTTTTGAAAATTATTGAGTATGGTTGTCACAATGTAGTTGCTTCAAAATCTCTAATCTCTATTCTATTTTTGACTCTCCGCTGTTTTTTTTATCTCACTCTCTAGTTGATCTATGTTCTTTCTCTTTATATTGTTCTATTGCTTTTTGTGCTCTTCAGTTTCTTTATTTCCTATCTTGTTGCTCAAAGTGTCGATGGATATATTGAGTTCTGAAAAAATGAAAATACTTAACGGGTACCATTTTGCGAGAAGAGAAAATCAAACCAAGAGGATTGGTTCAATTTTTGGTTGGGTATTTCATTTAGTTAATGGGTATTGGTCAAGTTTTTGTTCATTACCTAAATTAGCCTTTGGGTTGATGAGTCAGTTTGGCCTAAACTATTGACAAATTGAATCAAACCGACTCGGTTTAATTCGATTTGGTTCGATCTTTTACTCTATAAATTTTGTAGAAATATTAATGGAAATATCCATAAAATTATTTTTTAAAAGATCCGTTAAAACTGGAATACAATAAAAAAAAACGTATTCACATTTTTTTTAAAAAAATATAGTCAAATTTTTAATATTATGATTATATTATCAATGTTTGGTTGGACTTTTTTATATATATATTTTGTGGATAGTTTTTTTGGTATGATAGAAATATTGGTTCAACAACCGTTTCATCAATGTTGAACACATGAATATATAATAATATTGATAGAAATATCGGGATGCCAATATCTTATTTTCAGCCATGTATAGTGCTCTTGTACTAGTTGCTTTACTCCATGCTCTCTAAAACAACTTTGTTATTCATCACCATCAATATGGATAGTTTAACCCTTTCTTTCTCAACAAAAATGTAATAAATGATTGTTGATTGAGTTGGATTTTTAAAATTTTATTGTTATTTGTTTTTTTTTTTTTTTTTTTTGTATTTTAAAATATGTGTTTTTGAAATTTGAATTAATTTGTGAAAACTAATAGAGAAGTTTCATAAAGAGGTGTTGTGCCAAATCTAGTATGATTTGAGTAAAAATAATTGAAAAAATAACAAGTAAAAATGTTTTTAAAATTAATATATATATATATAGTCATATAGCTGTGACAATGATAATAAATTCATTAATATCTGGGCCCGTTATTATTATTATTATTTATATCATATGTGGGTCCACTATTGATTTTTTTTTTTTTTTTTTTTTTTGAAATATGTCCACTATTGATTGTTATCCATTAACTAAAAAAAAATAATAATTATTACCCTGTAAGATAAAAGCACACTTATTACCATTAATTCAAGTCAACTTTTTTTTTTTTTTTGACAACCATTACTCAAGTCAATTAAGATTAATAATTTTAAAAGAATTGTTATATTTATAGTAATTTTTTTTTGGTTAAATTATAAGAAATACCTTTGGGGTTTGTTTAAAAAATGCCCCTGAATTTTAAAAAGTTTCAAAAATACCTCTGAACTTTGAAAAATGTTTCCAAAATGCCATTGCCGTTAATTTTGGATGGAAACCGTTAAAGTTTTAGTTTCAAAAATACCCTTGAACTTTAAAAAAAAAATTCAAAAATACCCTTATTGAAAAATGTTTCTTTTTTTCTTCTTCTCCCACCGTAAATTAATTTTTTTAAAAAAGAAAAAATTAATTTACGGTGGGAGAAAAAAGATTAATTTACGGTGGGAGAAGAAAAGATTTTCGTATCGAAACTTCAAGATGACTTTTGTTTTGTTCTTGAAATTCTGCATGTGTGAACTTTTCAATATTATTTTCTCCCCAACTATTACCCATTAACAAAAATAAATAAAACTATTGTTGTATAGAGTTCTAACAATTTTTAAATAACAATAATAAAAAAAATCATATATAAAACTTTTGATTAATTAATCTTATAAATTAGACCAAATCCATAGTCTTATAAAACTTATTCTTATCACTAACATACACAAACAAAGAGAGAAAAAAGGAAATAATTTTTTTTAGGAAACAAAAAGGAAATAATATATATATATATATATATATATATATATATATATATATATATATATATATTTTATTTTCTCACACTTATCTTCTTTATGCTTTTTAAAATAGAAAACTCAATTTCAAAGTCTGTTTTTATCTGGTATTGTGTTGTACACAACCTTTATAAGCAAAGTTTTGCATTAATTTTCATGGAGAAAGAATTTACGGTGATAAGAGGAAAAAAGAAGAAAATTTTTTCAATAAGGGTATTTTTGAAATTTTTTGAAAGTTCAAGGGTATTTTTGAAACTAAAACTTTAACGGTTTCCATCCAAAATTAATGGCAAGGGCATTTTTGAAACGTTTTTCAAAGTTCAGGGGTAATTTTGAAACTTTTTAAAGTTCAAGGGTATTTTTGAAACAAACCCCAAAGTTCAGGAGTATTTCTTATAATTTAGCCTTTTTTTTTTTTTATAAAATTCTATATTCATAATTACTTTCTTTATTAAAAATACACAGATGTAATGTAAATATAATTTTAAATCCCTATTCACTTAAAAAAATTATATATTCAATTTAAATTTAAAATAAAAACTAGAGACAAAATACTATTCTTTTTAGACAAGTACAGAGAAACTATATTAAAAGAAACTTTTTACTTTCCTTTGAATTATTATTGAGGATATGTAATAATATCATTAGAGTTTCAACACAAAACTTCCTATTTTAATGTTGTACTAAACCATTACTAAATTTAAAAATTGGAACTATATTTAATTTTTAAACTATATTCTTAACCAGTATAAAGGTTAAAAGTATTCATAAACTACGTTTTAATACATTTCATATAATTATTCTCAGGGTCACGACATGAGATCAGACAAAGTCTAAAAAATATTATTTTATAATATTCTATTATTTACAAGATTGAGACAAATTAAAATTTAAAACGTTATTTCATATAGAAAGAGTCTAAAGTTTATTTCCAAAAAAAAAAAAAGTTATTTTTTTTTTTTTTAAAAAAGAGAAAAAAAAAAGTCTAAAGTTGAACGTGAACCAACGTAAATGGTCGAAATGACCGAATCCACTGTTTTTGGAAAAACACATGGGACGATTAAATGCTTTTTAAAAATCTGATTTGATTATGATTGATTTTTTATTTATTTTATTATTATTATTTTTAAATTAAACCGTTAGAAAAATTAAACCTTTGATCTCTAAGTGACGAGTATATATCGGTTACTATTAAGCTAGGTTCATTTTGACTTTATTTTTTTTTATTTTTGATTATTTGAATTGAACGTTTCTTAAAGTTTCATGTTTAATCTACTTCAATATCTAAATTTTGAATATTTTTTTTAGTTCTTAATTAAATAAATTCAAGAGAATTTGAACTCCTATCATTGATTTTTTAAAAACCATTTAACAAAAATTTAACAGACTTTTTTTTTTTTGTTAGCTTACTTGATTAATAGATATCTGTACTACGAAATATTTAAAACAAAATTCAGTGATTAAACAGACCTTTAAGGGACTGTTTGGGGCGCTAAATTGGTTATAATATCTGGTGGTTATAATAATCTGGGGTTATAATAATCTGTGTTTGGGGTGCAGATTATTATAGTCTGGGATAAAATAATCTGTGTTTGGGGTGCAGATTATTTTAATCTGGGATAAAATAATCTGTGTTTGGAGTGTTGATCTGTTTTAACATGAGGTTCTGAATCAAAGGTTCAAACTGGCTGTTTTCTTTTTCTAGTTTTTTTTATGATATACAACACTTAATTTGATTTAGGGTTATGCTTTTTTTTTTTTTTTTGTTACAAAGCAAAAAGTTTAGGTTTTGGTATAGAAAAATCATATTAGTTAACTTTTAGTATTGCCAAAATAAAAATTGTAAATGTTTAGTTCAAAAAGCATATTAGTTTTTTCTTTTTTTATCAATAAAATCATTTGAAATAAACTTGAGTGTGGTAAATATAATTTCGTTTGAATGTTTTTTTTAAGTTGATTAACCTTCGATGTTGTCAACGACTTTTCCGGCAACCTTTGATGTTTTTTTTTTATTTTTTATATTTTTCAAAATGAAATTGAGAAGAAATATGGAAAAAAAAATTGGTGGCCGGAAAAGTCATCGGCGATCGCCGGAAAAGTCGTCGGCGGTCGTCGGAAAATTCGTCGGAAACTTCGCCGGCTGACGGCGACCGGCGGTCGTCGGAAAAGTCAAGGAGTCGCATGGAAGAAGTGAGGAGATAGTTACTGTAGTGGGTTGAATAATGGTTACTGTAGAAAATAGATAAAATAATCGGGGGTTAAAATAACCCACCTCACCAATTATTTTTGTTGGTGCCCCAAACATTGAATAGGTTATAATAAGGGGGTTATTATAACCTATTCAGTGCCCCAAACACCCCTAAGTGTTTTTATTTTATTTTATTTTATTATTTATATATATATTTGAAATGGTAGATCTAGAGTTTTTAATAGATCTGAATTTAATCATTGTTTAATCAAAATAATTGGTGTTAAGAACAAAAATAGTTATTTTATGTGTGAAATAAAAATTTTAAAATTTTATAAACTAATATAGTGTATAAAATCAAAGATAAAAAAAGAATTTAGAGTTTGGTTTAAGATTTTATAGATGCCCGAAAAGAAATGATGTTTGGGAATACTATGCCTGATAATTAAATTGCTGAGAATCAAAGATATGTGTTTGATTGTGCATGAGAATGTGATTTTATAAGAACGAATATTATGTCTCTATTTAATTAAGTGAATAAGACATCAATTATCAATTACCATTTCAACTTTCAAAAGTCAATGTTTTGATTCTCTATCATGAACTAAAATATATAAAATTTAAATTATATTGATTTTGGTTTTTCCATTATCATTTTATTTTTTAAAACCAAGTTTGAATAATTCCTGATAAAAAAAAAAAATCTTTCAATACTTGGGAAATGAAATTTAAATTATTGAAAAAAAATATATGTTACAAGAGTTTTAAAAAATTGTTAACTAAAACAAGCATGATTTAAGTACAAATCGAAAAAATAATTATTGTAATCAAAAGGACCCTTTACTTTTATTTTTTTAATTAATAATTTAAATTATTTAAAATTTAATTGCTTTTGTAATCTACATAACACATAAAATATTGGTATTCAAACAAAAATATAAAAATAGAATCTTTAGTAAACAAACTTATTTTAAAGAAAATAAAATTATAAATAAAATCATTATCAAACAAAAAGTTTATTTCGATTTCTAATAATAAACAATATATTTATATTTATTGGGATAATGGCAGGCAAGATTAAAGATGGGAGCAGTGGAGATGTAGCCAATGATGCTTATCATCTTTATAAGGTAAAGTGCACGTGACCACATAATCAATCAAATAAAATCAATTTTCCTCTGTCAAAGTGAACATATATATAGTTCAACAGTAAATGACATGTGTGTCCATGACCAAAAAGTTAGAGGTTCGAATCTCCCACCTCAAATATTGTTAAACTAAAAAAAAAATATAGTTTTCCTAAAAAAAAAAAATCAAATAAGGGGTTCTGGATCTCTTAATTTCCCCAACACAGAGTGGTTTTATCCCGGGGCAGAACATATGTGATAATGTTGTTATTGGTTTTGAATGCCTCCACCATATTAAAAAGATGAAAAAAGGGAGGAAGGGTTGGGCTGCCTTGAAACTAGATATGAGCAAGGCATACGATAGGGTGGAGTGGTTTTTCATCGAGAGGTTTATGCTTGCTCTAGGGCTGGAAGGGAGAGTGGTTGATTTGGTTATGCATTGTGTGTAGTCTGTCTCATATTCGTTTATGTTGAATGGTAGGAGATTGGGGAATGTAAGACCATCCAGGGGCCTTAGACAAGGTGATCCCCTCTCACCATACCTGTTTTTGCTTTGTGCATAAGGTCTCTCGAGAATTCTGTCCTGGTTGGAGAGGGAGAGAAAGATTACTGGGCTTCAGATAGCACGAGAAAGCCCTCCTGTCTCACATTTGTTCTTTGCAGATGATTGTTTTCTGTTTTTTAGGGCAAAAGCGGAGGAGGCAAGTATGATTACAAATTGTTTGCGAGCGTTTTCCAACTTAACAGGGCAGGAGATAAACTTTAATAAATCAGGAATTTGTTTGAGCCCCAACGTGGATGAGGAGGTTGGGCGGTCCATTGCTTCTAGTCTGGGGTGAAGCTAGTTGGGTTCCATGACAGATATTTGGGGCTCCCAGCTGTATTCCCAGGAGGTAAAGTTGCCTCTTTGAAGTTTATAAAAGATTGAATATGGTCGTATATACATAGTTGGAAGCATACTTGGTTTTCAGCAGGAGGTAAGGAGGTTCTCATCAAAGCGGTATTGCAAGCAGTACCAAGTTATGCTATGTCATGCTTCCAATTGCCTAAGAGTCTAATCCGAGAGTACAATCGGATAATGGCGAGATTTTGGTGGGGGGATGAGGAGGGTGGTCGGAAGGTCCATTGGGCTACATGAAGGAAGGTGTGTGTGTCAAAATGTGAAGGGGGCTTGGGCTTTAGGAACCTTGAACTATTCAACAAGGCGCTTTTGGCGAAACAAGGGTGGAGGTTGTTAGAGAATCCCAATTCATTGAGGGGTAAGGTGCTTAAAGGTAGGTATTTCCGTGGGGGCTCTTTCTTGGAAGCAAAATGCAAAGGGAATGACTCCTTTGTTTGTCATAGCTTGATTTGGGGGCGGTCCTTGTTGGGGGAGGGAGTTCGATGGCGGGTGGGAGATAGTAGTTTGATTAACATTCTGAGGGATAAATGGATCCCAAGAGACCTGACCTTAAGGGTCATTCGAAGGGAGGGGATTGATTCTGAGGTTAAGGTTGAGATGCTGTTGAACTCGGATGGGTCTTGGAATGCTGGTTTGATCCAATCTTGCTTTGGTGAGGATGATGTGAGGGACATTTTGGGTATTCCAAGGCCTAGAGGGTTGACTGAGGATAAACTGGTTTGGCACTATGAACGAAATGGATTGTATATGGTGCGAAGTGGCTATAGATTGGATTGCCGGTTGAGAGGAGGGGCGTCGGGTTCAGATCAAAGGGCAGTGAAGTCGTGGTGGAAATCCATGTGGAAATGTCAGATTCCAAATAAGATTAAAATCTTTTGCTGGAAATTGTTTCATGATTACCTTCCTACTGTTGTTAATCTTCGAAAAAGAGGTATGGAAGTTCACACGGTGTGCCCTCGTTGCAAGTCCAAGGAAGAATCCACCTTCCATGCTATTTGGGAGTGCAAATGGGTGAAGTCGCAGTGGCAAATATCCCCCTTTTATTCCACTCCTGGCCCCCAATCCATAAGTTCTGCAACAGATTTGTTGTGGTGGGCATGGGAGAACATGTCGAATGTTCGGTTTGAGGAATTTGTAGGCTTATGCTGGTGGGTGTGGAATAGGAGGAATAAGGTGTTGTTCGGAGGAAAGGATGTGGATGGGTGTGAGGAGGGTGGTTGGAGATGGATTTCAGAATATCTTGCTCAGTTTAGGGCCTTTCAGGGTAGAACGGTGATGAGGGGTGGGGAGAGAGGGGAAGAATTGGGCTGGATTCCTCCACTCCCAGCTAATTACAAACTTAACTCAGATGGGGCTGCAAACAGAAAATCTCAAACGAATGGCATTGGAGCGATAATCAGAAACAACAGAGGCGAGGTGATGCTTACCTTGGTGAGACCGATATCCTTTGTGCAAGATGTTGACTCCCTTGAAGCTATGGCGGTGAGAGACGAATTGGTATTGGCGAGAGAGGCTGGGCTGTCAAGACTGGAAGTGGAGACAGACTCAGCCCGTGTAGCGGCGCTCTTTCGTTCGGATCTAGAAGATTTGTCAGAGGTTGGTGCGCTGGTGAAGGAGATCAGACAGATCTCTGCGACCATGGAGTTCTGCTCTGTTTCGTGGTGTCGGCGTTCGGCAAATAAAGTAGCTCATGCAGCGACAAAGCTTGCGGTTAGAGACGGCGTGAACGGAGTTTGGCTGGAGGACGTTTCGACAGGGCTTAAAGATGTGTATATGTTAGAGGTTTTGGACAACCCTTCGTGTTCATCGAGGGGCTCTGTCCGTGAGGCTTAGCGTGTCTTCTTGTATGTTGCCTCTTTTGTCAAAAAAAAAAATCAAATAAAATCAGTTAATTAAGGTTCATAACCTTTTGGTTTTTGAAAATTAAGTTTAAAAACACTACTTCCACTCAAAAACTTGTTTTTGTTTTTGGAATTTGGTTATGAATTCAAATGGGTCGTTGACAAGTATGCAAACAAAATTGAGAGAAAACAAGACTTCATTTTCAAAAACTAAAAACCAAAAATCAAATGGTTATTAAATGGACCTTAATTTTTTATTATCAATGAATCTTAATTTAAAGCGAATTTGATTTATATTATAATTTTAGCCTGAGTTGCTATTTTATAAAATAATTAATTTCCCTGATCAAGTAATATATAATTAATCCAAAATTTTGACCTTTCTGTTAACTTATTTGTGATGTGACAGGAGGATGTTGGGATTATGAAGGAGATGAATTTAGATGCTTATAGATTTTCAATTTCTTGGTCCAGAATCCTGCCAAGTAAGTTTCTTTTTTTAATAGAACTAAACAAAAAAAGTTTCTTTTTTTTAATATTTTAATTAAGGGCGTTTTGAAGGAAAATAAATTATGAATTTGGGTTTTTTTAAAATAAATATTATGTTACACATAGTGAAAAATTAAAGTTTGTATTGTGACATAGAGTTTTATTTTTATTTTTTTTAGAGATAACTACATGGATAGTCTAAAATGAACCCCTATTCTCAAATTTGTCCAACTACACTATTTTTTTCAAGAATAGACATTGAGCCTCCATTTTTTACATGAAAGTTATGGTCATTTTACCAAAGAGTCCTTTGCTTCATCTCTCTTCAATAATTGCTGAATATTTTCTCTCTCCTCCATCAACAATGGTCATTTTCTCTCTCTCCCATCAATAAGGGCCATTTTCTCTCTCTCCCATCAATAATGGTCAAACATCTCTCTCATCAATAATGGTTGAATATTTCTCTCTCCCTTTAATATTTTCCTTTTTTTCATTTTTGTGAAATTGGGTAATCTTTTTATGCCTTCGTGTTATGTATGCATAATATATCCCGGTGTATATGAACATATATATTAGGTTATGGCTGGAGTAAACAAAATTGCAAACATTTGATATCGGATAAATACGGATGTATAGTTTTATTATACTGATTATATATTGAATGTTTATATATATATATATATATATATACATAATTGATGAGATTGTTTCCATAAATATATGCATTAGTGTTCTGTATGCATATTATATCCCAGTGTATATGAATTATATATATTAGGTTATGGCTAGAGTAAAAAAAATTGCAAACATTTGATATTTGATAAATACGGATGTACAGTCTTATTATACTGATTATATATGGTATGTTGATATATATATATATATATATATATATATGATTGATGAGATTGTTTCCATGAATATATGCCTTAGGGTTCTATATGCATATTATATCCCAGGGTATATGAATTATATATATTAGGTTATGACTAGAGTAAAAAAAATTGCAAACATTTGATATATGATAAATACGGATGTATAGTTTTATTATACTGATTATATATTGTATGGGGATATATATATATATATATATGATTGCGGAGATTGTTTCCATGAATATATGTCTGAGTGTTCTGTATGCATATTATATCCAAGGGTATATGAATTATATATATTAGGTTATAGCTAGAGTAAAAAAAAGTTGCAAATATTTGATATCTGATAAATACGGATGTGTAGTTTTATTATACTGATTATATATTATATGTATATATATATGATTGTTGAGATTGTTTCCATGAATATATGTCTTAGTGTTCTGTATGCATATTATATCCCGATGTTTATGAATTATATATATTAGGTTATGACTAGAGAAAAAAAATTGCAAACAATGATAATTAGAAATTTATATATTAGAAGTTCAAATCCCCCACTCTTAAAATTTGTTGTACTAAAAAAAGACAAACAAAAATTTAAAAGTTGGAAGTTAAATATGTAATTTAATGAAAGTTAAAATATAAAAAGAAGGGAATGCATAAGAAGTTCGAAAAATGAATCCCAAAAGTTCGAAAAATGGAAGACAAAAAGGCAAAAACGAATTTATTAAAAATTCCATAAATGCCTAAAAAACAGAAAAATTTGGTGGGATATTATTGAATGAAGAGAGATAATATGAAACAAATTTATTGAGGAGAGATGAAGCCAAGAAGAGTATAACAATGAATGAAGAGAGAAAATATGGAGCAAATTTATTGAGGAGAGATGAAGCCAAGAAGGGTATAACAATGAATGAAGAGAGAAAATATGGATCAAATTTATTGAGGAGAGATGAAGCCAAGAAGGGTATAACAATGAATGAAGAGAGATAATATGAAGCAAATTTATTGATGAGAGAGGAAGTTAAAAAGGGCAAATTTGTCACAAAAAAAATGAAAATTCTAAATCAGAAAAATTTTCCTATCTTAGACATTTTTGTAAAATGGGGTTTGAAGAGGGTCATCAGACATAATTTCTGTTTTTTTTATTACCAACATATGGGCTGGGGGATTGAACCTTTGACCTCTTAGTTGGAATACAAACTTTATGTCAATTGAGCTATGCTGTTGTTGGTGTGACACAGGTTTTTTATGACACCAGTTTTTTTTTTGATAAATTGATGACACCAGTTTGATAATGTTTATGTCCGATTTTATTGCAAATTTCAAAACTTCGATGTAGGAGAAGATGTTAAAGTATTAATAAAATATTAAATTTACCATAACTCATCAACTTAAATGGTTGGATTTATGGGTGATTTAATAATGCTTTTATTTTTTGTTTATTATTTTTAAGAGAAGAAGTTGAGATTATATTAAATGGTTAAACTTAGTTTAACCTAATAGCTTAATATATCTTGTTTGTATAGTAGTGGACTAAGTTGTCTCATGATTTAAAATTTTATTTTTCTCAATTTTGTTTGTTTGAAGTTTGTCTCTATACTTTCATATTAATTATTTTTATATTAGATCTTCTCAATCAAAATACGTATGTATATGCAAGAGAATATTTTAAAATGATTAAACTTATTTTTGCCCGATATGTAATTCATTCCTTCAAATTTAGTGGTATCTAATATTCATAAAGAAAGGTTAGTTATATTAATTGAGTATGCATATCGATTCTGTGATTTCAATTTTCTATCAATTAATTTCAATCTATGACTCAATCTTACTTTCATATTCCCTTTATTTTAACAGAAGGAAAACTTAGCGGAGGTGTAAACCAGAAAGGAATTCAATATTACAACAACCTTATCAATGAGCTACTAGCCAAAGGTAATTAAATTTTTTAAGAACAAAAATTTAATTTGAGTGATAATTGTTTTTAAAAAGTGGTTTCTCTAACTAGTCTTTGATTTCATTTGGTCAAGAAAATATAAATGTTTCTCTAATTTTGTTTTTTCTTAACAACAAATGTTTCTCTAGTTAATTTGATTTGTTGTATGTATCAAATGTAGGAATAAAGCCTTTTATTACACTCTTCCATTGGGATCTTCCCCAAGCCTTAGAAGATGAATATGGTGGTTTCTTGAACCCTCATATTGTGTAAGTTACCATTTATATTTTATTTTTCTTAGCCTTTCCCTATATGAAAAGACTTGAATATAATGGAAACAACTTCTATAGCTTTTTTTAGAGTATGATCCATAAAACAATAATATGTTTGGATGGCCATTTTCCAAAAAGTAATTTTGTTTTGTATTTTTAGTGATTGTCAGACATGATAATTTTTTTCAAAATTAAACACTTTAAAGTTAAACGAAACGTACCCTCTAAGAATTATGTAATTAATACACTGCTTATCTGTACAAGCACTTTTTCAAAACAAATAACTAACCAAAACATTAATTATCTTACTTCATTCCAACTTTCAACCTGCAAGAAATTAGAATTTTAAGTTTAAATTTTGGTTTTTTTGAATGCAAAGGAATGATTTCAAAGACTACGCAGAACTTTGCTTCAAAGAATTTGGAGATAGAGTAAAAGATTGGATCACATTGAACGAGCCATGGAGTTATAGCATGGGTGGCTATGCACAAGGCATATTTGCCCCAAATAGATGTTCTTCATGGCAAAACCTCAATTGTAGTGGTGGGGATGCCGCCACTGAGCCCTACCTTGCTTCTCACTATCAAATTCTTGCTCATGCTGCTGCAGTCAAACTTTACAGACACAAATATCAGGTCCTATCCCTTAGCTTTTCTTTTAATTATTTTGAAAGATTACACTTTCACTCTTACTCATATGAGTGCCAACTAAAGCCAAAATGAGTATAGTTAAGCGGTAATTGGTATATATCCTCGACTAAGAGATCAGAGGTTTCAAATCCCCCCACCCCAAATGTTGATGTACTAAAAAAAAAGTGTCAACTAAAAGGTAGAGTTAAAAGTTTTCTAGATGTGTCATTAGTGATAATTTAACACAAAAATCATTCAACATGATGAGTTATTCGTTCATATGTTGATGTGATTTGACAAAATATGAATATGTTCAGGTTGACTATATTGTTTTGGTTGAAAAGTAGAAATGATAGAGTTAGGGGTATGTTTGGTTTAACTTTTCAAGTGTTTAATTTTGAAAACAAAAAAATTCTAGTGTTTGGTAACTACTAATAAAAATGAATTATTAAAAACTGAGATTAAAAAATAAATCATTTTGGAGGGAAACACTTGAAACCAAATTCTTTAAAAAGAGTTTTTAAGTATATAATAACTTATGGATAGAAATACTTACGAGGAAATGTAACCAAACATATATGAGTGTTTAAATTCTAAACAATTTTTATACAAAATGTTTTTTAAAAAATGCATTCTTGAAAAACATTTAAATTAAAATGTATTCCAAACGGACTCTAAGTGTTTTGATAGTCGAATTCATTCCTTTATTGCAATGTTAATTTGGTTGGAAGAATTATTATTTTTTATCTTATTATTTGTATTTGAAATTATATGTGGATGTGAAATTGAAATGAGCTTAGATTTTATTTGCAGAAATCTCAAAAGGGTTTGATTGGAATAACCCTAGTGTCACATTGGTTTGTTCCAGTTTCAAATGCAAGAAAACAGAAAAATGCTGCATATAGAGCTCTTGATTTCATGTTTGGCTGGTAACCATTTCTTTTTCCTTCCTTTTCTTTTACTTTCATTCAAATGTTATTCTATTCCCTATTTTCTTTCATAACTATTTAGCTTTAATTTTGAAAATTAAACCGGTAAATACTTCCTCCATCTATAAGTTTCTTTGTATCGTTATCTACCTTCCTCAAATATTTAAAAAAAAAAAACAAGTCAAATTTTGAAAACTAAAAAACGTAGTTTTCAAAAACTTGTTTTCTTTTTGGAATTTAACCAGGAAGTCAAATATGTCCTTAACATATGAAAACCATTATGAAAATCGAGAGAAAACAAACATAATTTTCAAAAACAAAAAACCAAAGGGTTATCAAATGAGACCTAAACTTTTCTATTTATTTCAAATCGGTTTATAAAATTTTAAACATATTCTATTTTAATATCTTGCTTAAAAAAACATTTTAATAGAAACTCAATATTCTAGGCTTTCTTTTAATAAAAAAAAAAAAAAAAGAAAACGCAATCTAGGCTTAAATCTTTTGTTCATTTTTTGAGTTGAACAATAAATAGGGGTTGGAAGATCCAAACTTCTACCATCTTGATCAAAGTACATATTAATTATTTGCTTACTATGACCTATCTTTTTGTTCAAGTATTTTATTTTATGAAGGCTTTGATAAATAAGTATATAGGAGGACAAGTAGAAAAGAAGGAAAAAAAAAACTAAGGTCCCGTTTGGTTCATGATTTAAAAATTGTTTTCGAAAATAAAGAATTCAGTAGAAAACGAAAACAAATTTCTTATTTTCATTATATCTAAAAACATGTTTGGTTCCAATTTAAATTTGAATTCAAAATTTGAAAACTGTGTTTGGTTATGAATTTGAAAATGCAGGAAAATAATAATATGTGCTTGGTAAAATTATTTTTTTATAGAAAATTTTAATTTAATATGATTGTTTTTCTACCTGACTTTTCTTCATTATTAGAGAGATTATAAATCAATGATGCTCGAATTGATTCTTCAAAAAAAAAAAAAAAAAAAAATTGTTGGAATTGAAATTATAAGGAAAAAAAAATATATCATATAGTTGTATAATATGAAACCTTTGATTTGTAAGGTGGAGTATATCAAAATAGGTAGAATTATGTAAAAAGTAAAAATAACAACCAAAACATCAGTATCAATCAAATACACTATTGACACAACAATAATTTTGAATTTTTTTCTCTTTAGAGTCTAAGAGAATTTGGATATCAAAAATAAAAAATGTTGTTTGTAGATGATGCAACATTGTTTGATGGAAAGAAAGATGTATCTGTTGTATCTCGTGTTTCCATTATTTTGAAAACAAAATTGGAAAACAATGAAAACAACATTTTCGTTTTTGAAAACAGATAATTTTTTTGAGTTGTTTTCGAAAATTGTTTTTGAAAATAGGTATACCAAACACGTTTTCATGGTTTTTCTTGTATTTTTTATTTTCGAAAACATAAAAACGAAAACGGATCATGAACCAAACGAGACCTAAGTATTCCATTTTGGATGTTGTTTTAATTTTATTGGTCATAATTGTGCAATTTATGATATTTAAAAAAAATGGCGTGATCACTATTTGCCACAACCTTTTATTTTTTTATTTTTTATGCACTATTTGCCATAATTTGATTTGGCACTTGGGATGCCATCATATGTCACCCATATGTGGAATATAATCATTTTCGTTTGAATATGTAACTTTTACTTTTAGTTGGACTTTTCTTTTTTTCTTTTTTTTTCTTTTTTTTTTTTTTATAGAAAACTTTTAGTTGGACTTGGTTGGCCCTCACTATTGGCTCTTGATGTTACCTTTGCTTCTCATAAAAAGAAGGGAAAATAACTAATAATAATGTATAAAATGAAGGGAAAATTGTTGTAACACCCGAGTTAGGAGGGGTACATGAATGAACCGAGGCCACATCCGAATGAGAGGGATCTTGAGGACATGAAAGCATGGTCCAAATAAGCTTAAAAGAATTAATAGCAAATATAGCACCATGTAAAAAAAATTGCAACTATAGCAAAATCTATCGAAGTCTATCTGATAGATTTCGATTATCAGAGTTTATCAGCGATAGACTCTGATTAATCAGATCTATCAGTCTACTGATAGACTCCGATTATTCAGAGTCTATCAGTGTCTATAGCTCATAAACTTTGGTTAATCAAAATCTATCAGTAGGCTCTGATTAATCAAAGTCTATCAGTGATAGTCACTGATATACTTTGAATAATCAGAGTCTATTAGTGATAGACACGGATAGAATCTGACAACAACTTTTTGGTCTTGTAGAATTAATTTTGCTATATTTGCAATTAGTTTGCAAGGGTGCTATATTTGCTATTAATTTGGTCTAATATGCCATCTATGCAACTGCCCCTAAAAAGAAATTAGGAGGAAAATATTCTTTTCCATCTCCATACTTTACATTTTTAATTAGGGTGAAATTACAAGTTTGTGTCTACTTATCTCCGAATTTTAAAAAGTGTCAGGTCTCTAAATTTGTAATTTTGTATCTGTCTTTAAACTTTTAAAAATATTTAATAGGTGCTTAAAATTTTCAATTCTTTGTCTAATAAGTCCTTAAATTTTTAATTTTGTGTTTGAAAAGTCATTAATCAATTCTACATTTTTTAAAAACAGGGTTGTTTATAACCATTTTTGTTTTTTGTTTTCTGTTTTTTTAAAAAGTTTTTGAAAATTATAATCAAATTTAAAAAAAAAAAAGTAGTTTTTAAAAATAGATTTCTGTTTTTCAAAAATTAATTTTTCTTTTATTGCTTTTTTTTTCCTCTTTTACCCCTCTCTCTAGCAAATTTCTTTTTCTATTTTTTCTCTAAAACATTTTTCTCTCTATCTTTTTCTCTCTCTAAAAAAATTCTTTTTCTCTCTCAAAACTTTTTTTTCCTCTATAACTTATCTATTTTCTAAAAATTTATCCATAACTTTTCTCTCCCTAATAAACATATTCTAACTTTTCTTTTAAAAAAGAAAACTCCCAAAATTTTCTCTCACTATAACTTTTCTTTATTTTTCTAATTTATCATTATTTCTTTAGCATATTTTTTACTTTTAACCTTACTATCTCTCTAAAATTTCTCTTTTTATTTAATTTTTCTATCTAAAATTTATCTCTTCTACTATAACTTTTTTTCTTTTTTCTCTAACCAATATCTTTTATGGAGTCTAACTAATATTCTCTAGAAACATTTTTTTAACGTCTCTAAATTTTCTATGTTTAACTTTTTTCTCGAAAAACATTTATATTTGTGTCTCTAAACTTTTGTTTCAATGCCTCTATACATTTTTCTCTCTCTAAAATATCTTTTTATCTCTCTAATTTTTTAAAAACTGAAAACCAAAAACAGTTATCAAACAAGTTTGGTTTTCTGCTTTTTATAAAAATAGAAAAAAAAGATTGTTCCTATTTTATTTTATATTTTTTTAATAACAGAAAACCAAAAACAAAAAACATATAAGATTTTTTTTACTTTTATTTAATATATATTTTTTAATAACAGAAAACCAAAAACAAAAAACTGAAATGGTTATCAAACGGGACTTAGTTTTCAAATTTTGATTTGGATTTTAAAAAACATGTTTAAAAAGTACAAAACGAGCCAAAGAACTCACAGAGAAAGTTGTATTTTTAAGCTCAACAAAAATCTAAATCATGGTTGTCAAACGATGCCTTGATGTTTTGTTTTCAAATAAACAAGACTGTTCCTAATATAATTTTTTTTAATCTTTTATTTCACTTTATACAATAACTTTTATAATAATGCTTTTGGTTTTTTGGCTTTCTCCTTCTAAAATTCAAATCTTTTCTCATTCACTCCTTGAAAACTCAAAAAAAAAAAAAAAAAAAATAGTTTTACGAACTTCAAAAATCCAATCAGCATAAGAAATACAAAAGGTTTAAGTTCACCCAACCCAATTGAACCTACTAATTAAAGAGAGAAGAAATGACTGTCTTAATTCAAGAGATCGGATAACTTTTTAAAGTTAGACTTGTTAGACACAAATTTAAAATTTTTGAATTTTTCTTAAACACCAGAGATCAGATTAACACTCTCAAAACAAAAGAGACTAAAATAATCTCAATAACTCTATTTAATTTTCCCACAACATAGACAGAACATCATATACATTATTAACCTTGTTAATTACCAAAATTTAGGTTCATGGATCCATTGACCTTTGGAGATTATCCAAAGAGCATGAAGTCCCTTGTGGGAAAAAGACTACCAAAGTTCACACAAGAGCAATCTGAGTTGGTGAAAGGGTCGTTTGATTTTCTTGGATTAAACTACTACACTGCTAATTATGCTGAATACATGCCGCCTCCCAATGCTAACCGAGCCACCTACTTCTCCGACGCTCGTGCCAACCTCTCGACCGAGCGCAATGGCATTCCCATTGGTCCGATAGCGGCTTCACCATGGCTGGCAGTTTACCCTAGAGGCATTCGAGACGTGCTTTTGTATACGAAAGCAAAGTACAATAATCCCCTCATCTATATAACAGAGAATGGTATGTTAATTACAAGCTCTCCATATTTCTACCAAGATTTTAAAGTATTTCTTCTACTGGTGATTGGTTTTATCCCATTTCTAATTGATATGAAAAATTATGTGTGCATCAAAACAATCCTCATATCGCATAAAGGATCATAGAAATCTCTTTATCAACTAGTCGTATATCTTTTTTTCCACTCATGAGCGAATTGACAACTTCCTCTTATCCGAGTTGAATACTCTTTTCCGAGCATAAAGATGTCCCAATAGAACTTTATCCATGGATCAGATTGTGAGATAATCGACTTTGAACACATTTTTTCGATTCTTTCAACAGTACATCCATAAAACATTCTTATATATACTTGGTTTCTATTGCAGGAGTTGATGAGTTTAACAATGCCTCCCTCTCTCTAAAGGAAGCACTTGTGGACAACTTCAGAATTGATTACTATAGAGCTCATCTCTATTTCCTACAAAAAGCAATAATTGAGTGAGCCTTTCAACACATCTCTCTCTTCTTTTTCCACTTCTTTACTCCCTCTAACAAATATCTATATGTTGCAATTTTTTTTAAGGGATGGCGCTAGAGTAAAAGGCTATTTTGCATGGTCGTTGTTGGATAACTTTGAATGGTCGAGCGGTTATACCGTTAGATTTGGCATCAACTTTGTTGACTATAACGATGGATCGAAAAGATACCATAAAAGCTCAGCTCACTGGTTCAAGCGTTTCCTTAAACACTAGACCATTTGGTGAATGGACACTCTTTCAGTTAAGAAGATGAATGACATTGATGGCTGAGAGAGTTTCCAATTCACATGTGATGTTCAAACTCTTCGATGGAAGAATACAGGTAGAATCTCATCCTTTTCAATTGTATTCATCCAATAATAATGTTTGAACATATGCACTATTTATATCAAGGATGAAAATATTGACGTTGGTTAAATGGAGCTCTCAAAGCACATGTATTGAAAGATATGTCGGGAATTAAATATATATTTTCACTCTTGTTCAATAAAAAAATTTGTTTTAAATTTTTTATATATGGACAATTTTATTTTTTTCGAGGTTAATAAAAATTGGTTAAAGTTTTAGAAAGTAACTGTGGAGCTGTAACGACACGACTTCTTAATAAACCTTAGAGGGACCCCGTTACATGCTTTGGAGACCCTTTTAAGTAAAAATATTTTAAAACAAAAACACCTTATATTTAAGAAAAAAAAAACTTTAAAACAAAACTTTTATTTGGGATCCCTAATTTTAAAGGTTTTAAATATGCTTAAATAATTTCTAAAATATAAATGTACATGGTCCCTGAAAAATATCTCAAAAACAATTTTACAATTGAATAAAGTAAAACAGAGTTCCTAAAGCGGAAGAAAATAAAATATGAAACTCAAGTCCTCTCATGGCTGTCTATCGGGTTCTCATCAATCGCCTTTCATCTGTCCTTTCCTTTACCTGAAAAAAATATTTTTGAAAAGAATGAGTATTGTAAATACTCAGTAAGTGACCCTACTGTTGAGGTTGGGTCACACTTTAAAAACATTTTAAAAATCAACAACAAATATAATTTTGGTGGCTCTAAACTTTATTTTTAAACTACTAAGAATATACATCCATTTCATGCATATCCCAGACACATCAATTACATGTGTCTTCTATGGAGGCCGTCAATTTCACGAAACCTCGAGATCGTCAATTTCACGAAACTTCGAGATCGTCAATTTCACGAATCTCGACTTAAGTACATCAATTTCATGTCTCTAAGTCTTATCTCTGAATGTACATCAATTTCATGTACACTTATAAAACTCATAAATAATTTAAAACTCATACTTATAATGAAGTTCTAAGAGATCACCAACTCGATTATTTTAAACAGCAACTAATGCAATCAACAATAATAATTTCCATTCTTTCAATAACTTTTCATAAACTCATGCATAATTGAAATCATAAATTGTCGTGCTCAACTTTCATGCTTTTAACAATCATAATAAATTTCAAGAACAACTCATAAACACGAATATTTTAGAAAATCAAATATTCGCACACAATTAAAAAAAGGTTCAACAGTAAGTTCTTACCTAAGCTTTATACGCAAGAAACCAAAGAGTTTCAAGTCCTTTTCACAACCTAATATAAATTTTCAAATTCAATTAATCGGAACCACAACCCCAGAATAAACTTCCAAAAGCTAAATCACTTCAATGATGATCGAAAGAAACTTACCCAAAACTTATTGTTTCCGAAATCAATCTTAAACCAACAAAATCCCTCACAACCAAAGATGCTCGAGGAGTTGCTAGACCACCCTCTAAATCCTCATTGCTGAAACTTTAATTGGCGAGAAGGGGCTGAAAATTTGAATCCTGAAACTGTTGGGAGTGCGACCAAAGTCCCACATCGGCTAGATAAGGGGATGACCATGGGTTTATAAGGGAGGACAGCTATCTCCACAAGTATGAGGCCTTTTGGAGTGAACCAAAAGCAAAGCCATGAGGGTTATGCCCAAAGTGGACAATATCATACGATTGTGGAGATATGTGTAGTGTCCCGTAATTCCTTATCAGAAACGTGGAAAGTCAGTCCACCATCGCTGGAAATAACCCAACTTACCAGAAAAAGAAAAGAAACCCACGCTCAATCTGGCCGTAAAATGCCGCTGCCCACTTTCGCTGGAGGAGAAGGCTCGCTCGCCGGACTGTTCATCACTGAACGTAGCCGCACCGTCGAGAGTTCGCCTGAGGGAGACACGTGCCGCTGCGAACCTGCTGCAATCGTCGCGCAAACGAGCTACGCCGCTATCGCTGGGACCGAGACGTCACCGCCGCTGCTGTCGTCGAAGAGGGTTGCGCCGCTACCGAACGTGATAAAGGAGAAGAAGGGAGGCTGCCACTGGCCGAAACCTGCTTGTCGAAGAAGAAGGCACTAAAGACCCTCCCACCGTGTGACTGTGCTCGTGGAGAAGAGAAGAGAGTTGGGGAAAAATTAAAATACCTTGGGCTGCGCACTAGCTGAATTTAAGAGGGAAAAGTTAGGGCTTGGTTGGCTTGACTTAACATTCTTAAAAATTCCAAGAGTGCCATTCCAGCCCTACTTTTTTTTTTAAAAAAAAATCACCATTTTTTTTCAAATTTGAAATTTTTCCCAAAATACGGGCATTACAAGAGCCTTTTGGTTTAAGATTTTATAGATGCATGAGAATAAAAAGGATGTTTGGAAATAATATGTTTGAGAATAAGATTGTTGGGAATAAAAGATAACTATGTTTGGTTGAATTTCATGAGAACCAATTGTTGATGGCAAAATCTTGTTGGGAGGAACTCATCTGACCTTCACGTGCCACCAACGGTAAATTTGTTGGGATTGGTGCCCTAAAACTCGTAGTTAATGAATGTTAAACGAATTATATACTTATTTGATAAAGGTGTTATCGAGATTGATTCAGTAAAAGTCATTACTGAATAAATTAAATTGCACATATATAACCCAAATCCAATAAACTAAGATCCATGGCTATAGGATGAACACTTGAGCTTTATGTAGAGACATAAAAGTGGATCAAGCTTTAGTAATAGCCAAAACGGTCTATAGTATAGGAATAGGGTTGGGTACCTTATTTTGGAGACACTATGAGACGCGGCCCACTTTATAGATGGTATAGACGATGTGATCCTAAATCGTCCATGTAGAGACATGCGAGTGGGGGTGTCCTATGCAATGAGTTTGCATAAGACCAGGACCGAGAAATAAGTCGCTCTCGCTTTATAACACCGTTTACTGACGAGACTGACTATTTCATGTGATGACCTAGGTAACTCGATCTTAATCCTGAGCTAACTATGAACTCCTGTTTATTCGGGCTTATCCTTAGATCTGCATAGGTGAGAGTGGCTCAGTATCGCCGACTCAATAAGCCTCCCATTTCAGGGATAGGAACGGGTAGATAGCTGGGGACATAGTTGTGCAAGAAGGAATTCACTCCTACCCGAATAAGGGATAGTAGAGAGGTTGTTCCCTTAAGTGCTGACTCCGGGGCTTGAACAAAGGGATCCCGGCCTCTCATTGGCCCGAGAGGGACTCGGTTTATTGGTTGGACCATAAACCAATTGTTCATTAGAGGATCAGTGGGACTTAAGGAACTAGAAGTACTATAGGGGTAAAACGGCTTATTGACCTAGCTATAGCTACAAACAACCTGTGAAGGATCGACTTACTAATCATGGTTAAATCAAGTGGACGGAAATATATCTATAGTGAGGGGAGTGCAACTATCGGGCTATAGTGGAGTGTCCCGATAGTTAACGAATGTTGGCTAGCTTGGACAATGAGATTAGTCGGTTAGCCTCGAATCGTTGGAGCCCATGATCTATAGGTCCATTAGGTCCCCCTACTAGCTCATATCGGAATTAAGCCTAGAACAAAAGATAGGAAGCTTTGAATCGTTCAAAATCGGGAAAAAGGGTATTATCGTAAATTGTGTTTGACACAATAATTTAATTATGAATTAAATTAGAAAAATGAGAGATGAAGTATCTAAAAGTGTTTTGAATACTATATATATGTATTAGGAATCATATATATGGAATTGCACAATATAACAAAGATTAATTAGATTAATCATATCAAAATTAATTTGAAAAATTTCAAATTAATTACCAAGCAATCAATTTCAATTTAGAATTGAAATTGGGGGTAATTTGCAAGCTTGAAATTTGATTTCAATTTGAATTTAGTGGATTTAGTTGGAAATCCACTTGATGCATGATCATTCAAAGTGGAAAGACAACTCACTCATGCATTGTTGCATGTCTTGTGTAATGTACACCTAGAATCCACTTGAGCTTGCAAATACACCATGTGTCTTGTGTCTTGAGGCTTGGCTTTGCATGGAGAATGTCTTTAAAAGGAGTTTGAATCATATTCAAACACAAGAGAGCCATTTCCTTAATGTTATGCTGCTGGAATTTGGACTCAAAGTTCTCTCATCTCTCATTCTTCTCCATTGTTTGATGCTTCAAGCATTCCCTTCCCATTCCCTATCTTATATAGACTCCCACAAGTCGTTCTTGGCCCGGAGTATAGTGGGGAAGACTTTAGAGGTTGTCCAAGGAGCATAGGAGAGACAAACACCACAAAGAGTTCAACATAAGTGAGCTACAAAGGTTGGTGTTTTCTAAACTCTATATTCTGTCTTTTCTAGAACATGCATGCTTTAGGAGTAAAATTGAATGTCTTAAGTGCTTTCGATCTTCAATTGCTTCCGCATGTGTAATATGTACACCTTCAAAATTTGTTTGTGAGGGGGGAAGACGTGACCTGCAAGACAGAAAACCTGCACACCGGTGTGGTGCTTGCCACACCGCCTCCGATGCTTAAGTCAGAAAACGGAAGTAGGAGAGCAAGAGAGGAGAGTAGAGAATAGAGTTCGGGATCCTCTCTTTAGTGATGAAGAAGAGTTTAAATACCTGCTCATGTTCCTAGGGTTTTTAGGAATTTGGAGGTGATTCGGGCTGAACCAAGTGGAATCGAGGCAACCGGGGACACTAGGGACCGAACGGAGGCGGAAGAGCTCAGCCTCGGCCATGGGCCTTGGCCTCGGCCCAAGGCCGAGGTCGAGTAGGGGGTCGGGCCAAAAGCCCCGATCCTTTCGGGCCCAACCCTTTGGCCTGTTCTTCCTCTAGGTTCCGTTTCCTGGTTGTCTCCTTGGGCTGGTATCGCGCTGTCATTGTCAGCTCCTTGCATATCGGAGTGGTCTAAAATTACCTATAACATTAACTCTCACTCTTGAATTCGGATTCAGGTGTGACTTATTACTATAGGTCGAACTCCTTAAGCCCAATTTAAGAGTAGTGATATGTGCCCTGTCCTGACTTAATGTGCGGATTTATTATTACCCTTCAAGATATGATAGACATAGACACAACAAGAGCTCCTTGAATAGAGATTGGGTAAGAGAGAAATGAGAAAAGTTGGGATTGAAGAAATAACCCGGCCTCGACCTCGGCCTTAGGATGAGGCTGAGGCTAACGTTTGGAGCGAGTCTAAAATTTTGTGCCGTTTGTCTCTCGTTTTGGACATTGTTCAGCCTATTCCTCTGTTTTGAAGCCCCACGTAGGTGCTTTTTCTCACTTAGCCATTTATGTGGCGCAAGTGGTAAGATCTTAGGGTTGGCCTCAACCACCTTTCATACTATTGAAAATTTTGAGTTCCTGCATCAAAATGTTAATTTCTGCAAAAGAAAAATGAGGGAAGAGGCTAGGGTCGGCCTCGACCTCAAGCCCATGTTAGCCCAAAATTTAGCTCCCTACATTCATACATTAGTCCTTGTAGAAAAATAATGAGAGAATAAGCTAGAACATGTAATCATTAGTTAGACATGCTAAGCTAATGTGCTTTTTGTTTAATAGGGAGTGCATATCCCCTGTTACTTACTTTTTTTTAATAGGGAGTACATATCCCCTATGTAGCCCTCTAACTCAAGCAAAATTTTACTGAAATATAAAATAGAATTGAGTAAAAAGAAAAATACCTTTAGGGCGTGTTTGGGGGCCCAACTTCGGAAGCCCGTATTTGAGAAACCCACCGATTTTAAAAAAATCGTGTTTGGGCCGCTGGTTTGGGAAAACGGGTGATTAGGTTTCCCAAACCCCCGTTTTCCTTTCATTTCTACGCCGCTCTCTTCCTCTCCGCTTTCGGTAACACAATCGTCTTCTCTCTCCGGTTTCCTTCGTTCTTCCGGTTTTCTCTCTCGCCCGATGGTATCTAACATCATTTCTTCCTTCCTTCTTCATATGTTCTTGCCGTCTCTCCTTCTCCTCTCTTCTGGGTTAGCAGATCTGAAGGTTAGGTGAGGTTGTTCGTCTTTTTTTTTTCTTTGTTTTATTTTTCCGCCATGTGACGGTGTTCTTCAGATTTTTTTTCCGATCTGACCTCTGATCTGTGTTCTTTCTTCACTTTTTGTTCGGATCTGAACATCATTCGCCCGTCCGATGATGTGTTCGGGTCTTGGATGAACTGCATGTGATCTCCGTCGTCGTGAATCTCGGTTGAAGTTTGTTTCCTCCCTGCCCCTTCTTTCTGATCTACGACCGGGTAAGTTTTTTTTTTCCACCGTGTGACGGTGTTCTTCATATTTTTTTTTGACGATATGACCTCGGATTTGTGTTCTTTCTTCACGTTTTGTTCGGATATGAACATCATACTCCACTGTTTGTGTTCTTCTTTTTTTCGGCTGAAATTTGTGTTTGTTTCTTTCTTCAAGTTTTGTTCGGATTTGTGTTCTTTTTTTTTTCGTCGTCGTGAATCACGTTTTTTTCGTCATTCGGTCATTTCAGTTCTACTTGTCCGCTATTTGTGTTATTCGGTTTAATGTTGTTGATGTATTGCTTTTTCCGTTTTCACAGAAACCCATCCCATGCCGCTTCAACTTGTTGTGGGTGTCGACTATATGAATCGGTATCCGCTTGGTAGATTGGGCATGGTGAGGGGTGGGCCGAAGGTCCGGTAACCGGCCAATGATGTTTTGGAAGCAAGCAACCGTTTGCAAAAACCTTTTTTTTTCTTTACTGATCTGCCTTGTTGTTGTAGTTTGTTCCCCTTCTGATTTACCGTTTCTTACTTCCTTCTGTTTGTTTGTTCGTTCTGTCTGTTGTGTTCATGATGTTAAAATTTGTTTGACTCCATGTTTAATTTGTTTTCTGTTCATGCTGTTGGGTAGTTTTGATTTCTCAAAGAACATGACCCCACCCACATTCGAATTATGTCTTCATGCTATTTTGTAAACTGTGTTGCATACCTATTTTTTCCTTCTCCTTTATTTTGCTGATCTGATTCCGTTTTATTTTTCCTGTTATGCGCACATAATTTGAGTTAAGTTTGTTTGTTGGCACATTATTTGGTTTTGTCCGTTTATTTTTTGCCATATTTGTTCAACTCCCATATAGTCTTTTTTGTTCCTTCATGTCAATTTCATGTTCTTTTCCAAATTTTGAAACGTTTTCTGTATTGAACAAAACCATGGTTGAAATAAAATTTCCAACTGAGGCCGGTTACATTTTTTTGATGCGCATCCTCTTCGCTGACCCCAAGATGACGAATATGATGCTATCTGTGCCACCGACCCTGAGGCTTCGTTTCCTCCGCGGATTGCTCAATGAACGCCGGTGACTTCTGAACAGACTTTCCTCCGACGGAACTTTTGATTTCTAATGACGAACTACGTACCTATGACATATTTTAATAATTTTTTGTGAACTGTAATATAGTCAACCTGTTCTGAAATTTTTGTACAGGGTTGATCATCTAGTTTCTGATATATATGAAAGCAATCGACTTACTATCCCAATTTACTATCCCAATTTCCCACTTAATAGAATGATCATGTTCATTACTCAATCTTATAACAATTGTATAACATTGAAAATTAGAAACAGAAAAAAAAAAGAAAAAAGAAAAAAATACCAATGAAAAAAAAAAACAGAGTCTGAAATTAGGTTCAGACTGAAATGTAGGAAATGCAAAATGTGTGCAACGAAATTTAATAAAGGATAATTTTTTTTTTCAATTTTATATGTTCGATCAGGATTGTGTATTAAATTCCCATATTCACAATTAATGGAAAGAACATTTTAAATTGATAATTTTATAACAATTGTTTAATATGAAGGAAAAATAAGAAACAATAGAAAAATGCTTGCTCTTAAAAACAAGGTCTGAACCTCCAAAACACAGAGTTAACAAATATAGAAAATGCAACAACTGTGAAAAAAAAATGGAAGCAGGGAAATTGATTATAATTTTCTTCTTTAATAATCAATTTCGTGATGAAACTTGGGTCTTATAGTCCCATATTTACAATTAATGGAAAGAAAGTTATAAATTTTTAATTGTATAAGAATTGTGTAACATGAATTAAAAAAAATTAAATCAATAAAAAAAAGGAACAAAAAAAAAAAAAAAACAGAAACTCAAACTTCTGAAATCAGCACCCCAAACACAGACTTCCCAACTCAGACTTCTGAAATCAGCACCCCAAACACAGACTTCCCAAACTCAGACTTCAGAAATCAGCACCCCAAACACAGACTTCCCAACTCAGACTTCTGAAATCAGCACCCCAAACACAGACTTCCAAAACCCACAGATTTCCAAAACCACCCTATTTCCTAAACCCCCACTTCCAAAACCCAAACCCTTGCCCCAAACACACCCTTAAAGTTTAGGGTCGGCCAGGTGAGCTTGGTAGTCTGGGCCCGCATATGCCGAAATTCGGATGATGGGAGGTAGACACGGTAGTCCAGGCTCGCGTAATGTGATGGGCCCAGATGAGGTGAGGTAGACTAGGTGGTCTAGGCTCACATAATCTCGAATCTGGATGAGACGAGGTAGACTCGGTAGTCTGGGCTCACGTAACATGAAGATGCTCAAGCCAGATGAGGTGAGGTAGACCCGTGGTCCAGGCTCACATAGTCTCATGTCTGGATGAGGTGAGGTAGACTCGATAGTCTAGGCTCGCGTAATGTGATGAGCTCAAGCTAGATGAGATGAGGTAAACTCGGTGGTCTAGGCTCGCATGATCTCGAATCTAGATGAGGCGAGGTAGACCCGGGGGCCCATGCTCGCATATAGGTGTGAGCTCTAAGCTCAAAAGCTAAGGATCGCAAGTAGGCGTGGGCACTAAGCAGAGAAGCTTAGGCTCGCATGATAAACGTGGGCACTAAGCTGGAAGGCTTAGGCTCGCATGTATGCGTGGGCACTAAGCTGGAAGGCTTAGGCTCGCATGATAGACGTGGGCACTGAGCTAAAAAGCTTAGGCTCACATGTACACGTGGGCACTAAGCTGAAAAGCCTAGGCTTGCATGTTGAGCGTGGGCACTAAGTTGAAAAGCCTAGGCTCGCATGATAGGCGTGGGCATTGAGCTGAAAAAGCTAAGGCTCGCATGTAGGCGTGGGCACTAAGCTGAAAAGCTTAGGCTCGCATGTAGACGTGGGCACTAAAATGATGCAGGGAACCTTAGTTCAAGAACGAATATTATACAATGAAGACCAACTCATGACAGTCAAAACAACACAAACACTTGTCTGAACAATACCCTGAAATCTAGCACAAACGATCAACTCTCTCAATTAATTCCCGTCCATGTAGAGTCGTCTGTGACAACATCAACCAACCTACCATCACATCCCATGATCACCAGGAAAAAATCCAAACAACAAACGACTGTTGCCGCCGCCAATGAAAAACAGGACCAATTATCCACTTACCTAGTCACCAATACAACAAACGAACCTAAACCCAGTCATCAAACCTATTGACACAAACATTGTAGGGTCCAAATGGATATTTAAGACCAAATACAAAGAGGATGGTTCCATTGATAGACACAAAGCAAGGTTAGTTGCCCAAGGCTACTCTCAAGTAGAAGGGATCGACTATGACGAAACCTTTAGCCCAGTCATCAAACCAACAACAATTCACTTAGTCCTTGCTTTAGCAATCTCATACAATTGGGCCCTTAAACAACTGGATGTAAAAAATGCTTTTCTTCATGGACAACCCAAGGAAGATGTCTACATGTCACAACCTCTAGGTTTTACTCACGTCACATATCCAAACCATGTATGCAAATTGAAAAAGTCCCTCTATGGCATCAAACAAGCTCCAAGAGCTAGGTTCGACAAACTCTCTCTATACCTCTTACACATAGGATTTGTTTGTAGTAAGGTCGATCCCTCTCTTTTTATATATAAAAAAAAATCAACTCTTGGTTCTAATGCTTGTTTACGTGGATGACATTATACTCACTGGCAACAATAATAGCTTCATTGAAAGACTAGTTGCACAACTAAGTACAGAATTTGCCTTGAAGGATCTAGGTTCACTACATTACTTTTTGGGTATTGAAGTACAAAATGTCCCACATGGATACCACATTGCCCAAACCAAATACACACCAAAGACATCCTAAAGAAGGCAAAAATGCTTGAAGCTTCATCCAATGCCACTCCCATGGCAACAAGTCAGCAAAAGACTCCTAACAATGAGGAAGCAGTGGATCCAACGACCTATAGAAGTCTTGTTGGGTCACTTCAATACCTCACAATGACAAGATCAGACATTGCCTACTCAGTCAACAAGGTCTGTCAACATATGCAAGACCTCAGAATGCAACACTTAAGGAAAGTCAAACACATTCTTCGTTACCTTAAACATACAATGCACCATGGAATTACTTTCCTTGCTCATTAAATTTGTCTGCCTTCTGTGATGCAGATTGGGGCGGTTGTGAACTCACACGCAGAAGCACTTCTAGATATTGTGTGTTCCTTGGATCCAATATCATCTCCTGGTCCTCAAAAAAGCAACCAACTGTTTCTCGTTCGAGTACTGAAGCTGAATATAGAGCCATGACCAACACAACGGCGGAGCTAACTTGGATAACGTTTCTCCTACAGGACATTGGCATTCCTCTACACAAGCCTCCAGAACTGTTCTGTGACAATTTAAGTGCACTTCATATGTCCATCAATCCTGTGTTCCATGCTCGAACCAAACACATTGAACTAGACTACCATTTTGTTCGAGAAAAGGTAGCCCTTGGTTCGCTAGTCACACGTTATGTTCCTTCACCAAAACAATTGGCATACATTCTTACCAAGCCACTTCCCAAAGCCTTACACCGTGAACTAACAAGCAAACTTGGCCTTCGGGTTGGCCCTACATCTAGTTTTAGAACAAATGTAAACAAAGATGGAGAACCATCACAATCCATGGGAGAAAATCAAGCAAAAACCAAATTGATGACAACAACTACAATCAGACCAAAGATTCAGGAAAATCAAAATCAAACAGCTCACATATGACAGCACCTTACAATTGTCAATTTGGCCTTTTATTTTTGGAAAATTCTTGTAATTATCTCCCTTTTTTTTATCGTGAAATCAGTTGATTTAATACACCTCAATCAACTGATTTTACTTTCCTTTTGTAGCAGTAATTGTTTTTTGACTCACTGACATTGTTCACTATATATTTAGCTTATGACAGTGAGTGTGAAAATAATCAAGATTAGCTTTATTTGATTGAAGTAATATACAGAGACAACTATCAGCACCTCTCTCAATTTTCATCAAAACCTTCAGTAACTAATAAGAATAAGTACGGTGATAATGGATCACCTTGACGGAGACCCCTACTTGAGTAAAAAAACATCCATTGGGTTCCATGTTGATTAAAATGGAAAATCTTGCAGTATAAATACATTTCATGATTAGATTAACCCATCTAATATCAAAGCCTAACCTAATCATTATTTCCTTAAGATATATCCATTCAACACATCATATGCTTTACTGATATCAATTTTTAAGGCAGCCATGTTTTTTGTAACAGATTTATTATTCCTAATAACATGTAGGCATTCTACATTTCTGACCAATCAATATGTTGTCCTATATTAATCTTCTTTGGATAAAGGATGACTGGGAAGCAAAAATAATATTATTTAAGACACTCGCCTATTTGCTATTGTTTTAGTAACAATTTTGTAATTCACGTTACAGAGGCTTATAGGTCTAAAGTTACTAACCTCTTTAGGATTAGCCACTTAAGTATTAAAACTATATTCTTTAGTAAAACTGTGTGGCGAAGCGCATTGGAACTCCCACAAAGACAAGAGTTTAGAGTTTCAAAGCTCTCAAGCAGAACTAGAGAATTCAGAGAGACTCCACCAAGTCGGAAGACCGAAGACTCTCTGCAATCCATAAGTCCAAGTGTTGAACACTTCTTGAAGACCAAACACTCCTCAAGACTTCAACACTTCTTGAAGACCCAATGTTGCCTTGTAAGGTGGGGTTAAAATATTCAATGAAATTCCACACAATGCACGTGCAAGTATACATGGCCAGCAGCAAGTGATAAGTATATTAATATCGTCTCCACAGGGATTAGAACAAGAAAATTCCTATGCTCAAACTCAATTTCTAGCAAATTCAAGATGGTAACCAATAAAATCTTAGTAATGTCTAAACTAAGGTGCTTTGATAAAATAAATTGCAGAAACAAACATAAACAAGTAAATGCAAAATGCTCAATGAAACGAAACTTGCAACAAGGTTAATAAAGTAGGCTCGGATTAGGAACTATTTGTATCTCTCTAAACATTGAATGCTGGAGCAAGAACTTTGCTCTCTCAATCCACACAGCAGGTTCTCACAGAATCTTCCCAGATCTCCGAAAATAGCAGATTAACTCCCATTAACCCACTTCATTTTAAACATGTTGTATTATGTGCATTAGGTGAAGTGTTATCCCTAACTCCTTCACTTAGCTAGCTACTAACCCTAACAAGGAGCTAATGTGATTTTGAGTATTCAGCCACCCTTGTTTTTCCCAAAACTAAAGATGACAATGCAAAGAAATGGTTGGCCGGACGAAATCTTTGCTTCAGCATTAAACACCCTCAAAACCAGATTAAGAAAGCTAAGGAGCTCAACTCCAATGTTTAGATTAATACAAAAGTATCCTAATCCTCACCTTAAGGTGATTAGTTCATGTTACAAGCTGAGAACAAAATGAAACAACCAGAAAAAGCCATGAAGAAAACTAAAACACAGCTACACAAAGTTCAAGAGAAGAGGAAAGAAAAATAAAGGAAGAAGTAGCCGGAAATGGAAAAGTTGCTGAAGATGCTCCTTCCAAATGTCAGCTTCTCCTTCTTCTATGGAATCTCTTTCTCCTCCCTTCTCGATTTCTCCACACTGCTGTCTTGATGTCTGTGTATGTGTCCTCCCTTTTGGTTTCTTCTTCTCCTTTTTATATCTCCTCACAAAATGTGGTTGCCCTAAAAAAATATACTCCTCTTTTTTTTGAATTCAGGGCTACATCAGCTTCTTTTCAGCAAGATGGCAGACTCCCATTGGATGAAAGAGCTGATTGTATTAAAAAGTGCCAGCTCATTTAATGAACTGAATTTTCCATCGTGTGAATCACGTGCGAACTTTGCTCCAGAATTGATCCAGCAATTCCATCTCCAGCTCCTCAATCACTTCAACTCTACACATGCTGCCTTTAGTCTGCTACCACAATGGCTTTATGGATCTGCACTATAAGTACACCAAATTTAATGCATTTCACCTTCAAAACAGTAGCAACATATTAACTATTTCCTCAAAGATGATTCAGACCAAAGCATGAGATTTATAGAGGAACAACACCAAAATATGCTAGCCAATTACCCCCATATTAAAGAATCCAAGCTAAAAGATAAGATAAATAACTCTTTTACTAAGAGTTATCAAACCCCCAAACTTGAATCATTGCTCGTCCTCGAGTAATGCTAGCCTAGATCAAATCATCACCCTTTGCCAATAACCCAATCATACATATATCATCATCTCAATCAAGAAATTTGCGCTGCCACTTTTGACTCCCAAAGCTCACTAAAAGATCAACACAATCTTCCTTCAAACAAAAGGCTCTTGGAAGACTTAAATGCTGTCCTGTACTTTTTACCCCTAGCTTAGCTTATACACTGCACCAAGCTCACCACTCTTTTGCACATGCCAAGATGTTTATCCACAGATTCAAGCTCCTAAACTAACTCAACTAGTATCCAAATCCTCAAGCCAACCATGCAATCCGATAATCAACCTCTACCATCCATAACCCTTTTACCTAATTCTAGCTTTTTTTTTTTTTTTTTATTAGAATATATACCTTAAGAGAGTCCCCAAGGTCACAACCCTTAATCTAGGAATGACAACATTTTATGATGAAGTGCACCCTAGCCTCTAGGTTCATCACCTTATAAGGATCAACACTCATTTTCCCATAAAGATATCCTATTAGTTGTTTCCCCCTTGCTCCTCAGAATGGCAACATTTTATGATGAAGCTCACCTAAGTCCTGGGAGGGATGCAACTAGCAGGGCTACACTCATCCTTTCTCTTAGATATTTTATTTTTTTTTTTTTTTATAAGAGGAATCTTATTTTTCCTAAGCCACTTTTTGACGCAAGGGCAAACTATGGGTATCATAAATGCCTCTGGTTACTCGGCTACTTAAGAAAAAGATAGATTCTCTTATTTGGAAAGGATTGAGTGCATCTTCTAAGGAAAAGAGGAGTGTTCTCACAAGGGCTTATTCTACTGTTTTTTTTTTTTTTTTTTTTTTTTTCAAAGGGAATCACCACACCCCCAAACTTAAATTACTCATTGTCCCCAATGAGAAAATTAGCTAGGAGAGACCCCCAAACTTATTTCTAAGCTTGAATTTAAGGCTTGAGAGTTGACAAAGCTAGATCTTGATTAACGAAGGCAGCTCTCCTAAAACACTAGCTGAGATAAGTAAGGCTCTAAAATCATGGACTACACAAGGACTTATTGTGCAAAAGAGTGATGATATTGCTACAAAGATACTCTAAGCTATGGGCAATTCAGAACACTCATCCAGCACAAATTTTCAGCCACAACAAACAACAATATCATTTGAATGATCTACAGCAAACAAAGGGATTCAAAGCAGCAACACAAACTAACAAGATTGAGACAATGCTTACTACTTTGCCCTAGCAAAGGACATCATTGATCCAGCAAAGCTAAACAGATTTTCATTCAACGCATTCATCGATTCTTTATACAGCAGATTCATTCTCCTCTCTTTTTTTTTTCTATAAATCAGAACTCATGCACAAGCACAACACAATAATGCAGCCCAACATATGATATTTCATTAAATTCATATTCTTTTTCACATTCATCTTAAATTAGACAGCCACAAAACAAGATAAAAAGGAAACAAACTAAAGGAGCAGACAATAAACACAAAATAACATAAAACATAAAATAGCAAGGGATTCAACAACATCCCTGATCAAACATTGAGATCTGCATCGACCTCTTCTTCATTCTCTTCTTGATTCTCTTCTGGAAGGTGGGGGATCCAAGGCACGAGCACTTCATTTGGAAATGGAGGGAATGGAGGATACGGCCGAGTGAAGTTGGCTTGCATTGCCTTCTTCAAAATTGAATCTCTCCGCTGGGCATACAACCAGTAAGCTTGCTGCTGCCCTTCCATGTGCTCAAGCCTCTGCTTGCATGCTGAACAACGGATGGCTCCTTGGCTACAACACGCTTTTTCTTACCCTTCTTCTTTGCTTGAGCTTCAACCTCAGACCGCTCAATGCCGAGGCTTTCCTCTGGAACACTACTCTCTCTTTGGTGAGCCTCTGATTTTTTTCCTCTTGTCCTTGGCGACATTATGGCGATTTAGCACTCTAAGAAAAGAGGTATTAGCTATGAAATATGCTGAAGCTTAAGGGTTTATGGGGAGCTTTAAAAGGAAGAAGATGAAGGTACTATCGATTTTTTTTTCTTAAAAACCGAATACGATTTTTGGGGGGAAATCTTGCATTAAAATGAAATCTTTTTTCTCTTTAATTGCCGATTTGACCACTCCTTTTGGAAACCCTAATCTTTACTCATCTTATCAAATTTGTCTTCCCCATGCCTTTCATGTCAGCCTTGAGCCACGTGCTTTACCTCACCATAACTTCCTCTTTCCTTTTTCAACTTTCTTCCAAAAATCAGTCAATTCAATCCTATCAACTTCTTTTCCAAAATGATGATGAATATTAAAACCCTTGCCTTCTTAAAAAAAAAATATGCAACCAAGAAAGACAAGAAATTAAAAGAAATCAAATAAAAAAAAAATTAACTAAACCAGCAATAAATAAACTCAAAGAAAAACAACCAACTTCGGGAGCTCAATTGAAAACCCACTGTTAAAGCCACAATGCTCCCTCAAAATTTTTACTACATCAATCCTCAGCTAATTGGAGAGAAGCTAACTTTCTTTGAACTTCTTCTCCCCAATAATGCTTAATTCTCTGACCATTAACTTTGAATTCCCTACCATCTTTTTCATCCTTCAACATGATTGCTCCGTAGGGAAATACTTCCAAAACTGTGAAAGGACCAGACCAACGAGACTTAAGTTTTCCTGGAAAAAGTTTAAGTCTGGAGTTAAACAAAAGCACCTTCTGTCCCTTTTCAAATTGCTTTGGCAAAATTTTCCTATCATGCCATATCTTGGTTTTTTCTTTATACATCTTGGCATTTTCATAGGAAGTCTGCCTGAACTCCTCTAATTCCACCAATTGCAACTTCCTCAATGATCCAGCTGCCACATGATCAAAATTTAATTTCTTAAGAGCCCAAAAAGCTTTGTGTTCTAATTCTAAAGGTAAGTGACAAGCTTTACCGAAGACTAGCCTATAAGGAGACATTCCTAAGGGAGTTTTAAAAGCTGTCCTATAAGCCCAAAGAGCATCCTCAAGCTTAAGAGACCAATCTTTTCTATTGGGACTAACTACCCTTTCCAAAATTTCTTTTATCTCCTTATTGGAAATCTCGGCTTGGCCATTGGCTTGGGGGTGGTAGGGAGTGGAAATTTTGTGCTTAATGTTATATTTGGCCAACATGCTACTCATTAACCGGTTAACAAAGTGAGATCCCTCATCACTTATCAATGCACGAGGGGTGCCAAATCTTGTGAAAATGTACTTGTGGAGGAATCTCAAAACTGTCTTAGCATCATTTAAGGGGCAAGCAATGGCTTCAACCCACTTAGACACGTAATCAACCGCTAAGAGAATGTATATGTTACCAAAGGAAGGTGGGAAGGGTCCCATAAAGTCGATCCCCCATACATCGAAGAGCTCTATCTCTAAAATATAGGTAAGGGGCATCTCTTCCTTCAAGCCAATAATTCCCTTCCTCTGACAACTATCACAAGTTTTGCTAAACCAATGAGAGTCCTTAAAAACCGAGGGCCAATAGTATCCAGATTGAAAAACTTTAGCTGCTGTCCTTTGACCACCAAAATGCCCTCCATAAGGTGATGTGTGACAGTGCTCCAAAATTTCAGGAACTTCCTCTTGAGATACACATCTTCTCACTAACCCATCTGCACATTGTCTATACACATAAGGCTCATCCCAAAAGTAAAACCGCACTTCATGCAAAAATTTCTTCAATTGTTGTTTTGATAAATCAGAGGGCAAAATTCCACAAGCAAGATAATTAGCAATATCAGCATACCAAGGTGCTTCCATATCCTTAATGTGAGCTACTGTTAAAAGCTGCTCATCTGGGAAGGAGTCTCTGATCTCATTTTGAGGAAGCATAACATTTGCTCTCTCAATTCTTGACAAATGGTCTGCTACTAAGTTCTCAGTTCCCTTTTTGTCTTTAATTTCTAAATCGAACTCTTGTAGTAGCAATACCCACCTTATCAACCTTGGTTTAGCATCCTTTTTAGCTAGCAAGTACTTAATGGCAGCATGATCTGTGAATACAGTAACCTTAGATCCCACTAAATATGGCCGAAATTTTTCAAATGAAAATACTATAGCCAACAGTTCTTTTTCAGTGGTGGTATAATTCAACTGTGCTCCATTAAGGGTTTTGCTAGCATAGTAAATAGGATGAATAATCTTGCCATACCTTTGCCCAAGCATTGCACCCACTGCATAGTCACTTGCATCGCACATCAATTCAAAGGGTAGTTGCCAATTTGGACTAGAGACGATAGGTGCAGTGACTAATGCAGACTTCAAGGTGTTGAATGCCTTCAAACACTCCTCTCCAAATTCAAATGGTCGATTGGCCTCTAACAACAAACAAAGGGGCTTGGAAATCTTAGAAAAGTCCTTAATGAATCTCCTATAAAAGTCGGCATGTCCTAAGAAACTTCTAATACCCTTTACTGAAGTTGGAGGATCCAATTTCTCGATGATCTCTATTTTAGCTTTATCCACTTCTATTCCCTTCCTAGAAACCTTGTGTCCTAAAACAATGCCCTCTTTGACCATGAAATGACATTTTTCCCAATTTAGGACCAAATTGGTTTCTATACATCTTTTCAACACCTTTCCCAGATTCTCCAAGCAATTCTGAAAGGATTCTCCGAACACTGAAAAGTCGTCCATAAAGACTTCCATCATGGTTTCTATCATATCTGAAAATATAGCCAACATGCACCTCTGAAACGTTGCTGGAGCATTGCAGAGCCCAAAAGGCATTCTCCTAAAAGCATATGTACCATAGGGGCATGTAAAAGTGGTTTTTTCTTGGTCTTGTGGGGCTATAGTTATTTGGTTATACCCTGAATAACCATCTAAAAAGCAATAGTAATCGTGCCCCGCCAATCGATCCAACATTTGATCAATAAACGGTAGAGGGAAATGGTCTTTACGTGTGGCTTTATTAAGCCTTCGGTAATCCATGCACGCCCTCCAACCAGTTACTGTTCTAGTGGGAATCAGTTCATTAGCTTCATTAACCACTACTGTCATGCCTCCCTTCTTGGGTACACATTGGACCGGACTTACCCAATTGCTATCCGAGATAGGGTAGATGATTCCCGCATCTAACCACTTGATTATTTCCTTCTTCACTACTTCCTTCATAGCTGGGTTAAGTCTCCTCTGCTGCTCCACTGTCTTAAAATTTCCATCTTCCAAATTAATTTTATGCATACAGAACGAAGGACTTATCCCTTGAATATCAGCTAAAGTCCAGCCTATTGCTTTCTTATATTGCTTCAGCAAATTAAGCAACAATCCTTCATTTTCAAGCGTTAGACTTGCTGATATGATTATGGGAAGAGTTTCCTTCTCTCCTAAATATGCATATTTCAGATGCATGGGCAATGGTTTTAACTCAAGTTTGGGAGGTTCTTTTATAGATGGCTGCATAGGTGGGATCTTCCTATCAGCTAAATCCAGCAACTCAAAAACTTTGTTCACCTTTTGCATTTCCCAAACACTTTCTGACTCTTGTTTCAACCCAGTAATCTCTAACTCTTCTACTGTAACTTTACCAAATGCCTGGGTATGTTGCTCTCTCAAATCCAAAGCAAATTTTTCCTCAACTAATTCATCCAAGATTTGAATAACAGAACACTCTTCCATATCAGGAGGGTATTTCAGTGCATCAAAAACACTAAATTTCACTTCTTGGTCATTTACCCTCATGGTTAGCTCTCCCTTTTGGACATCTATTAAAGTTCTCCCGGTGGCTAAAAATGGTCTTCCAAGAATTATAGGGACCTCCTTGTCCGCTTCATAATCCAAAATAATAAAATCGGCCGGGAATATGAACTTATCCACTTGAACCAAGATGTCTTCAATCTTTCCTTCTGGGTAAGTTATGGACCTATCAGCAAGTTGCAATGTAACCGTTGTGGGTCTAGCTTCACCTATGCCCAATTTCTTGAATATAGATAATGGCATAAGGTTTATGCTAGCACCGAGGTCACATAGAGCTCGCCCTAGCTCTTTACCACCTATAGAAACAGGAATAGTAAAAGAACCAGGATCTTTAACCTTAGGTGGGAAGTTATTTTTCAAGATAGCACTACACTCCTCAGTTAAAGAGACAGTCTCATACTCCCCAAACCTTTTCTTCTTGGTTAGGATGTCCTTAAGAAACTTCACATAATTAGGCATTTGTTCCAAAGCCTCTACCAAGGGTATATTTATGTGAAGTTGCTTCAATACTTCCAAAAATTTCTTGAATTGCACTTCTTGATTTTTCTGTTTCAATCTTTGGGGAAAAGGTGGTGGAGGTGGTTTAAACTCAGGGATGGAGATTGGGACTAGCTTAGGTGGCTCTATGGGTGTTGTCCTTGGGATCTCTTCAACCTCTTCAACTCCTGAATCTTTTTCAGCAATATTCTCACCTTCTGTTTGTACAGCAGTCTCTTTACTTTTCTGCTTTTGCTTGATCAAAACTTTGGGTTCAGCAAGAGGTTTACCACTCCTCAATTCAATAGCCTGAACTTGCTCCTTACCTTCTCTCTTTGGGACCTCAGTATCAGCAGGTAATTTTCCTTGGGGTCTAGCCTTCATCTCACTTGCCAATTGTCCCACTTGTATCTCCAAGTTTCTCATGGCAGCATCATTTCTCGCCATATATTCCTTAAACAGATTTTCGAGAGAACTTGTTCCTTGGTTGGACTGATTGACAGAATTCTTTTGTTGGGGCATAGTCTGCTGATTTTGCTTCCCAAATCCAGGTGGACCATTCATCTTTTGCTGTCCTTGGAGGCCTTGCGAATTAATTCCTTGGCCACTCCAAGAAAAGTTAGGATGGTTCCTCCACCCTGGATTATAGGTGTTAGCATAAGGGTTATTTTGCTGATTGTTTTGATTCCCAATATAGCACACTGAAGCTGGGTTGCTGGGGCAAAATTCAAAGGTGTGCTCTTCTCCACAATACACACAAGAGTCTGGAGTATTTTGACTTATATTGATTGCTGCTACATTTTTGTTTGCACTAGGAGTTACATTCGAATTTTCAAATCCTAAAGCCAGTTTCTTCATCATATTCTCCATGGTGTCAAACCTTGCATTGAAAGCAGTAACAGTATCTACCTCCATCATTCCTTTACCTTTCTTTCCAGCCACACTTCTCACATTAGACCATTGGCTGCTGTTGGTTGAAATCCTTTCCAATATTTCATATGCCTCATTAAAAGTTTTAGACAGTAGAGCACCATTTGCTGAAGCATCAACCATGTTCTGTGTAGTCAGATTCAATCCATTGTAGAAAGTCTCCATTTGGATACAATGGGGAAGTCCATGGTGAGGGCATTTTCTTAACAACTCTTTAAATCTATCCCATGCCTCACTAAAAGATTCATCCTCAAACTGCCTAAAGGAAACTATTTCAGCTCTAAGTTTAGCATTCCTAGTGGGAGGAAAATACTTGATAAGGAATTTCTCAGCCAACTCATTCCAAGAAGTGATGGATCCTGGAGCAAGACTATTCAACCAAGCTTTTGCTCCGTCCCTCAAGGAATAAGGAAAAAGAGTTAATCTAAGTGCATCCTTAGAAACTCCATGCATCCTAAATGAGTCGCTCACTCCCAAAAAGGATTTTAGATGAAGGTGGGGATCCTCTGAAGGTAATCCATGAAATTGCCCCACCGTTTGTAACATTTGGAACATCACAGGCTTCATTTCGAAATTAGGTGCCTCTATTTCTGGCCTAAGTATCCCGGGGTTTAATTCGTCAAACATAGGGAGTGCATAGGCTCTAATGGCTCTTCCCCTATCATTGGCTAGGAGGACAGGGTTTTCAGCCGGATTATCTATTCTAGCTTGTCGGTCCATTTCAGGGTTAGGTTGTTGTGGGTTCTCTTGCTCTTGAGGATTTCTCGGGTGGGCAGGAGGTAAAAGAGGAGGTAGGTCCATGCAGTTTTTCCTATTCCTTTGTTCTCTCCTTCTCTTATGAAATGTCCTTTCAATCTCAGGGTCAAGCTCAAATTCTAGATCAGGAAATTCGTTCATACACCACTACCAAACCAACCCCTGAAAAAGTAACAAACAACCAAGTTAGAATGCAATTTCAGCTCCAATTTACCAAAAATAAGTTCAAACACAGTGAAATTCAAACTAATCCCCGGCAACGGCGCCAAAAACTTGTTGCCTTGTAAGGTGGGGTTAAAATATTCAATGAAATTCCACACAATGCACGTGCAAGTATACACGGCCAGCAGCAAGTGATAAGTATATTAATATCGTCTCCACAGGGATTAGAACAAGAAAATTCCTATGCTCAAACTCAATTTCTAGCAAATTCAAGATGGTAACCAATAAAATCTTAGTAATGTCTAAACTAAGGTGCTTTGATAAAATAAATTGCAGAAACAAACATAAACAAGTAAATGCAAAATGCTCAATGAAACGAAACTTGCAACAAGGTTAATAAAGTAGGCTCGGATTAGGAACTATTTGTATCTCTCTAAACATTGAATGCTGGAGCAAGAACTTTGCTCTCTCAATCCACACAGCAGGTTCTCACAGAATCTTCCCAGATCTCCGAAAATAGCAGATTAACTCCCATTAACCCCCAGATCTCCGAAAATAGCAGATTAACTCCCATTAACCCACTTCATTTTAAACATGCTGTATTATGTGCATTAGGTGAAGTGTTATCCCTAACTCCTTCACTTAGCTAGCTACTAACCCTAACAAGGAGCTAATGTGATTTTGAGTATTCAGCCACCCTTGTTTTTCCCAAAACTAAAGATGACAATGCAAAGAAATGGTTGGCCGGACGAAATCTTTGCTTCAACATTAAACACCCTCAAAACCAGATTAAGAAAGCTAAGGAGCTCAACTCCAATGTTTAGATTAATACAAAAGTATCCTAATCCTCACCTTAAGGTGATTAGTTCATGTTACAAGCTGAGAACAAAATGAAACAACCAGAAAAAGCCATGAAGAAAACTAAAACACAGCTACACAAAGTTCAAGAGAAGAGGAAAGAAAAATAAAGGAAGAAGTAGCCGGAAATGGAAAAGTTGCTGAAGATGCTCCTTCCAAATGTCAGCTTCTCCTTCTTCTATGGAATCTCTTTCTCCTCCCTTCTCGATTTCTCCACACTGCTGTCTTGATGTCTGTGTATGTGTCCTCCCTTTTGGTTTCTTCTTCTCCTTTTTATATCTCCTCACAAAATGTGGTTGCCCTAAAAAAATATACTCCTCTTTTTTTTTGAATTCAGGGCTACATCAGCTTCTTTTCAGCAAGATGGCAGACTCCCATTGGATGAAAGAGCTGATTGTATTAAAAAGTGCCAGCTCATTTAATGAACTGAATTTTCCATCGTGTGAATCACGTGCGAACTTTGCTCCAGAATTGATCCAGCAATTCCATCTCCAGCTCCTCAATCACTTCAACTCTACACATGCTGCCTTTAGTCTGCTACCACAATGGCTTTATGGATCTGCACTATAAGTACACCAAATTTAATGCATTTCACCTTCAAAACAGTAGCAACATATTAACTATTTCCTCAAAGATGATTCAGACCAAAGCATGAGATTTATAGAGGAACAACACCAAAATATGCTAGCCAATTACCCCCATATTAAAGAATCCAAGCTAAAAGATAAGATAAATAACTCTTTTACTAAGAGTTATCACCCAACACTCTTCAAGACTTCAACACTCCTTGAAGATCAAAGACTCTTCAGGACATCAACACTTCTGGAAGATTGAAGACTCCTTCAAGACTGGAAGACTTCAAGCTCCAAGAATCCATTGAAGCTTTAGACTCGAGATCAAGCGTTCCAGCCCTCGAGTGAAACACACCCACACACATAAGAGAGAGAATCAGAGGATTAAAGTTAGAGATTGTACACCCACACGCATACAACATTAATACAAATCAAAGTTTATTCCACGTGTCTCCATCTCCGAAGTTACGTGTGAACAGGGACACATGTAAATTTGTAATTGGTCCCAAATTTATTTTATCATTAATTCAAATTAATGACGTGGCAATTCGTGATTGGCCGAAATTTCTCACTCAACAACACCGTTAGTGAACCACGTAAATTCTGCATTGTTTCTTCTCCCTTAAATTCTTGTTTTGTTGATTTACGATTATGTTATAATATATATATATAATGCTCAGAACCTGATATTTGGTTTTGTAAACGTTGAAGGCAACTGCATGAGCAAGAATCTCATTATGGCAGAATCTCCACTCAAACAAATATATGGTGGTGTTTGTTCCTCAGAAGAGCATCGACCAGGAGCCATAACTCCCAAAACATAGCCTGCTTCACTGAATGCATGTGGCTCGTTTAAAGTGATCCAATGCTTTACTCGGTCTCCAAATTCCTTGAAGCAAAGCTCGACATAGTCTTCAAAATCATTCCTACAATTATGTCCAAAATTATGTGTATTTATTCATGTTCATAGACTTGTTCAAAAGAGTTGACCATTCTTAATTTGTAATATAAGAGCTATGCTTTAGTATAAAATAGTTTCATGTTTTTCAAACAAAATTTTGGTTTTTCTGGTTTTACGTGTTTTAGAAACCCACAATCTCTTTGTAATAAAGTTAGAAAATTATTTAGGCCCCATTTGATAACCATTTGGTTTTTTTTAAACTCTTTTGGTTCACCCCAAAATGTCTCGTACCAATTGAGATATTTGTCCTCCCTTATAAGCCCATGATCCTCTCTTTATCTAGCCAATGTGGGACTTTGGTTGCACTCCCAACATTTGTGACTTAATAAAATGTCTCATCCAATGACTCAAAATTCTAATCATCAATCTTAACTTCACCCACTTACACTACAACAATTTGAGGCTACGATGTCGGATTGTATTTTTACAACAATGACGTATTGACTCTAAGAGGACGGATTGTGAAAAAAAACACCACTTTCTTCGAGAAAAAAATGTTAACTTTCAAAAATTTGGGGTACAATGACGGTTAGACCCTTCCACGACGGTTCTTACCCATCATCTAACGTTTGTAAAAAAATGGAAACCCATGATGACAATTTTAAACTATTACTATATGTAATTTAAAAAGGGCGCGAAAAGATTGCTCATCAATGTCGGTTATTGCCCTTCATTAAAGATGTGTATAAAAAGGTGCCGCATTTTTTGGAGAAAGATGGAAATTTTCGTACAAGTTTCTCAACGATGTCGGTTTAAAACCGTCATCAAAGGTAGACCTTCGATGTCGGTTTTCGCCAGTCATCTAACGTGTCATCCATGGTGGGCTTCTACGTCGGTTTTGGTCCTATTTCATTAAAGTATTGGCCCAATCTATAGATGACGGATTTAAACTGTAACGACCCGACTAAAAGGAAGTTAAAACGTATTAAAAACGTACTAAGGGTCGCTACTACATGCATGAAAACATAAAACTTTTGAATTTTTTTAAAGCGGAAGAGACTATAAATAAAAATCTTTTATTTAATAAATTGGGCCCAAAAGCATAAGTCATTTTACAGTATCATAATAGTCAAAACATGATAGACAACCATCATAAAGTTGAACATTAAACATTTCGAAACGTGAGACTAGGAAACTCGATCCTAGACTTCTAAGGACATGATTTGCAGCTGCATCCCATAACCTAGCCAAGTCACTGCCATCGCCACTCGCCTGATGTCACCAAGTACCACCTGAAAAGGAAAGTCATGTATGTAGCATGGGTGAGTATATAAGAATATACTCAGTAAGCAGCTCACTTAAGGGTTGAAATGATAACATGAGATCTAATAACATGAAATCTAATAGCATGAAACTTGAGTTTGGATTTTAACATCATAGGGAACTGGAACAGCCATTCGGGTTTCTAACCCTAGGGCCATAACGGGGTTCATGAAATATTCTGTCTAGGGTGATTACCTATCCCCAACCTGTGCCAACTAGAGTGTTGTGTGGGTCAGTCGGGTAAGGCAAGTATACTAGAGACTAGCTGGCAACCTCTAGTAGGACTACACCTATCCCAACACAACACCCCTGAATCATGAAAATATGGTGGAGCAAACTGGTGCATGAAAACATACCTGAGCATAAGCTTAACATCGAAAACTCGATGGAGCGGCTGGTGCACGAAAACGTGCCTGAACATGGGCTCAACACCGTTCTGAACTGAGAGAGCGCACGATAACGTGCCTGTAACTGGGCTCTAACAGTCAACTGATAGAACGCACGATAACGTGCCTGAAAACTGGGTTCTATCAACCCTGAGATGGGGAAGGAAAACACTTTAGTTAACATAAGACTTAAGGATCTTTTAAGTCCATCTGAGGCCCTAATCGAGACTAAGGTCCCTACACTAGGTTCAGTCCTTATCAGTCACACTTGAAACTGAATTTCTGAATTTCTGGGTCTTAGCGACATAGGAACCTAACTGGAATAGACATTCAGGCTTCTAACCCTAGGGCCACAACTAATCACATAAATATGCTCTGTTTAGGGTGATGACCTGTCCCCAACCTGTGCCAACTAGAGTGTTGTGTGGGTCAGTCGGGTAAGGCAAGTAAACTAGAGATTAGCTGGCCACCTCTAGCAGAACTATACCTATCCCATCACAACACCCCTAAAATATAAACATAGAATACGGTGGAGTAACTGACGCATGTAAGCATGCTTGGTGCCAACTGGCGCACAAATAATGTGCCTGATCATAACTCAACACTGTCCTGAACTGAGAGAGCGCACGCCAGCGTGCCTGAAATTAAGTTCTAACAGTCAACTGATAGAACACACGCAAACGTGCCTGACAACTAGGTTCTATTAGTCCTGAGATGGGGGAGGAACACACCCTAGCTACGGAAGACTTAAGGAATTTAGTAAGTCTACCTAAGGCCCTAAAACGTAGTTGAGATCCCTATTCTAAGCCTTCTCTCGAAGACAATTATGGTCCCTAAACCACCATGATGCTACTGAAAATTTGGCAGCATAACAACATACATATAGGGAACCCAAAAATTTTCACTTCACCTGGAAACAAAATAATGCACTTTTATAGTCACAACGATCGAGCCAAATCTCGCATCCAAACTCCAACAGACATTCAACCCATCCTCCAATATCATAAATAAAATCTAGAGAAAAACCATAGCCATCCAAGCCAAACATGCTTTAAAATAAACCAAAAGATGCTAGGTTAACTTTAAGATCATCATACTATCAACATGCCTTATAATGAAGCTCATCATGCTTATATAAATCCACAAGCAAAACTCAAGGCTTAAATCTTATCCATGCTAACATATTAAATTTTCAAAGAAAATTAATCTAAAGCATAGAACTCAATCCAACGACTACACATATATTAATTTCCAAGCATTTCAGTTCATGGCCAACCAAATAAAACATGAAATTCATGGCCTCAACACAAGCAGAAAACACTTAGCCCAACTCCAATTATTCCATAATCCACGCTACTCATTTATTGCCCAACTAAGGCAACCACAACATGCTCATCATGCTTCAAAAGTTAACCCAACACACTTTACTTAAGCTTAAAGACCAACTTGGTCTAAAAATGGAACCTTAATCCAACTATCCACTTTAAATTCCCAATTAACAAACAATGGGCAATTAGTCTAAGGCATAGAATTTGAATCCAAATAGCTACTTACCTTAGCCAAATAAACACTTGATTAACCTTCAACAAATTGCTTAACTCCAAGGTTTTAATCAAGCTACAATAAAGGGAAATTTTTTCTTAAAATCTATAGACTCTTAAAACAATAATCTACTAGGAGCCAATTAAATTTTTGGGGTGATTTAACACTCGAAACTCACCAAAACAGAAACTTTAAACTTGCTGTCCGGGTTCCAATTTCGCTCCAAATCGACGGTTAAACCTCCAAATGCTATGGGTACCTTGAAAACATTAGCCAAACCTAATGGGTATTCATCCAAACTACATTAATCAACCAAAAATTGATTTTCCTCACTTACCCATTGCTGAAACTAGCCAAAAATGCTAAAAAACGCCCCAAACAGCTGCTGCTCGCGCGTCTACATTGAACTGGCCGGAAAATACTGCTGAACAGACATAAAAATGAGTGGGTATTTAATTAAACATAACAACCAACTAATACAAGCCTCAATCCAACTTACCTATGCTGAAAACTCACCTAAAAACATCGAGAAACACAGAAAAACGCCCCTGAATGCTGTTGTCCGCGTCTAATGGAACAATCGCCGGAAAGACGTTGCTGCTCGACCAAAAATACGCTGGAATCTACACGAGAGAGGATCAGAGTGAGGGAGAGAATGCAAAGGAAGAGAGAAACCGACTTTGAGGATGAAGAATCCGAGAGAACAAACCCAAATCACACCGAACAGACCCACGGTCTGTGTTGGGAATGACTAATTCAAGTCAAAGAAGGAAAAAACTACTTGCTAAATTTAGTGCTTGTTATACTTAGAGGGCACTAAATTTGGGTTTGCTAATTATAGAACCACCAAAAATAATGTCTTACTTCTATATAAATAGGGAGACTTTTGGTTCTGTTTAGAGGAGAGATCCTTCCTCTTCCCCTTATTGATTTGGGTAACTGTAGTGTCTGTTCCAGCTCCTAACCACGAGTGCACGTGTGTTTTTGGAGTCGTTGTGTTAACCTTCGGGAGCGAACGGTTAAATCTCGGTTGCACCACGGTCGAGCCGGAATTTCGCTTTCAGGGCAGTGGTTTTCCACGTCACAGCTTTATCAGTTTATTTTCAATTCACACATATACGCATATATATATATATATATATATATATATATATATATATATATATATATATATATATTTATATATTATCTCTTACAATCTGAAAGCGAAATCAGTGTGAATTGATTTTTTTGAAATGGGCAAGCAATATATATTCTTTTCTTAAATTTGATTTATGTAGTGTTTTAATTTATTCACCCATTAACGGTTGTGCAAGTTTTTGGGTGAATTATAGAAATTTTGTTGAAGGGAAGAAGATTATACCTTAATTGATGTGTCACTGCTGTTCAATGTGTCTTTGTTAGCATGGATGGAATCATTCCATTGTGGTTGAGATTTTTCTTTGCTTTTCTAATCTCTCTATTTTCTCTATTTTAGAATTGTTGGAGCTCTTGAAATTAGCGACTGCAAAAGGTCCAATAAGTCGAGAGATGAAGAAAGGTTTCTCCCTGCAATAATTCGAGAGAGGGACAAAGGCACATGACAAGGATAACTTGATTAGAAGAAAATGAGGTATTGTGATATCTCATATTAGCAATTTAAGTGCAAGCATTATATTCCAATGTTTATTGAGTATTTTATTTGGCCATGAATTTTTTATTAAGCTAAATATTGTTGTAGTTATTAATTTAGCTTGGCCTGTAATTTCTCAATTATATATGCTGCACATTAAAAATGGTTTTGGATGGTTTAAGATCTTCATAGCTGCCTGTATGAAATGCGTTGTTGAAACCCAATGGTGGCTTAAGGTTTTATTGGTTGTATTTGTATATATTGAAAATATATATAAAATTATTCTTTTTGAATATTTTATTGAGCATGTCTGTAATCTTGAAAGGAAAATAAACTTCCCACATGTCTAACAATTTTGATTATCACATTGTATAAAATTGTTGCAACATTTTTTCTTGATTTATACATGTGATAATGTTTTAAGAGATTAAAGTATATATGTTATACTAAATATCTCAAAATGTGGGGGGAATATTTTTAAAAGTCAATATTGCAACGTAAAGAAACATATGTTTCTATTGATGGACGTTGATTGAGTTTTTGCATGTCATGTATATGCAAGAACAATTTGATTGACTAATTAGACGAATTAAATTGGTGGAAACTATATAGAAATCTTATGAGAGATGGATTGTTGAAATCTTTTAAAGAGATGTGTATTGCTTGCTCTACCATTCGTAGCTTTGAACTAGCATGTCAAAAAGCAAAATGGTTGAAAAACATATTAGGTGACATTCCATTGTGGGGGTCATTAGGCTGCTATTAGAGTTGCCAAAAATTATGTGTATAATGGCAAGAGAAATATATGAGGGGATGTGAAATTAAACCCTTGGATTGAGAACTATGGTGGAAACCATTATTAAGTGGTCAAACGAAGCTATATGTTGAAGCATTAAATCCATAGCCCTGTATTTGGGTGGTCCTAAAAAAGGACTTGATGGATGATTTTGATGAAATCTGAGTCTAATATGTCTCAGTACTCCATAGCCCTCATTTTGGGTGGTCCATTTATGAACTTGATGGATGGTGTGATGTATTTTGTGAATCCATAGCCCTTTATTTGGGTGGTCTGTGTGGACTTGATGGATATTGTGTAAAGTCTTCATAGCTCAGTTTTGGGTGATTTATATCTATGATAGACTTGATGAAGCACTAAATGAGTGTGAAGGTGGACGACGTTCCATGAAAAAATTAAGAGATTTTTCTTTCTAGAGCACTCATAAGAACTCAAGGTTTGTGAGTATAATGGTCTATAATAGTGCTTTGAAGAAATTTTATCGCGGAATAGCATACATTAAGGAATTAGTACGTGTCATGGGGGTCTCAACCTAAGCTTTTGGAAGTTCAAGAATTATTTCACTTTCACTAGCTAAGTTGTTGCCTCATTTCACTACGCATTAATTCAAATCGAAAGATATTAATGCTTAAGTACCAAAATTCCTTCCTTTACCCAAAAAATGTATTAGTCATTCGTGGGGGATTGTTGGGAATGACTAATTCAAGTCAAAGAAGGAAAAAACTACTTGCTAAATTTAGTGCTTGTTATATTTAGAGGGCACTAAATTTGGGTTTGCTAATTATAGAACCACCAAAAATAAAGTCTTACTTCTATATAAATAGGGAGACTTTTGGTTCTGTTTAGAGGAGAGATCCTTCCTCTTCCCCTTATTGATTTGGGTAACTGTAGTGTCTGTTCAAGCTCCTAACCACGAGTGCACGTGTGTTTTTGGAGTCGCTGTGTTAACCTTCGGGAGCGAACGGTTAAATCTCGGTTGCACCACGGTCGAGCCGAAATTTCGCTTTCAGGGCAGTGGTTTTCCACGTCACAGCTTTATCGGTTTATTTTCAATTCACACATATACGCATATATATATATTTAATTAAATTTGTTTAAGAAAATCTTTCATAAATTTGTTTAAGAAAAAAAAAAGAAAAAGAAAAATAATTTATTTAAAAAAAAAAGAAAAAGAAAAAAAAAACCTAAATGGCAGCAAGCTGCCTTTTGTCCCGGTCAACTTCCTGGCCAGGAGCGTGACCGGGACAAAAAACAGTAATTAAGATTTCCTTTTATTTTCTTTTTTTTCTTCTCCTTCTACTTTTTTTTCTTTCGTTTTCTGGGTTTACTGGTTGGACTTTTTTTTTTTTTTTTTTTTTTTTTTTTTTTTTAGAAATCAAACTTTTATATATATTTTAGAGTTGTTTTTTATTTTTTTTGATGGATGGAGAAGCTTCAATCGATTAGAAATACCCATTTTTTCAAAATCTTTTGGGAAGAAAAACCCATTTTTTTTCTAAATTGTTTTGAAATAAAAAAAATTCCCAACCAAAATGTATCTTGTTTGAATTCTCTAACAAGGAAGAACGAATATGTTTGTTGGTTTTTTTCCGGTTCGATTGGCTACGAAAACCCCTCTCCCTCTATGAAAAACTAAATAGAAAAACCCACAAAAATGAAGAGGTGTGGAGTCGGAGCTGCTGGACACGTCGGAGTCGTTGGAGTCGTCGAAGTCGAACGAGAGATAAAGAACTGTTGGAGCCGTTGGAGTCGTCGGAGCTGAGGGAGGAGAAGACGAAGTGAAGACGAAGGGGGTTTGTGTTTTTTGTTTCAATTTTGACCTTTTACCTTCAGGGTTATTGCTGTAAATTCACATTATTGGATTTTATCAACTAGGTTAAAAAAACATGTTTTTAAGAATGAGGTTATTTTTGAAATCCAAAAACTTAAAAGGGTTAAAGCTGACAATTTCCCTTATTATTATTGATTTGGTAATCTTAATTATTTTTAATAGGTTTCAGTTATCATAGTTGATGGTTTTTAAGACAACAAATTATAAGGAATAACCAATAGCCAATTAAACTAAAGAAGAGAAATGATTTAGTTGATTGACAATACTTATTATTATTATTATTATTTTAATTATCATCTCTCACTTTAATAATTTCATCAAATAAAGATAGGTTTAATTCAATTTCTAATTGATCTTGAAAATAATGAAACAATATTAATGATTTCTTTAAGAAAAAATCAAAGTGAGACCAAACAAGAAAAAGATATGAGAAGTTTAATTTACTTTATTCCATCAAAAGGAAACATTACGATTTTTTTATTTTTTTTTTTTTAGAAAATACGATAATAAAAGATAAAGTGCTTTTGTTATTGCAAATTTATTTAGTATAAAGTCTGCTACAAGGTTGCAATAACAAAACATAACATAATAATAGACGAAAAAGTTTATCATTTTTATGTCAGGAGGAAATTGTGGAACCATTTTGCTGAGTCTTTCGACAGTCTAATCAAACGATGCTTGAAATCAACATAGGTGAGACCAAAGCGCATGGTGTATCCATCCGCCCATTCAAAGTTGTCCAACAATGACCATGCAAAATATCCTTTTACCCTTACACCAGCTCTACAAATAATTTCCAAAATATCGTTAAGAAAAAATGTTAGTATCAAACATAACATAACTACAATCAAATATGGTTGAAATAAAATAGAAAACATTTTTCAAAATGTCATTAAGAAAAATGTGAGGGAAGAAGACAACTTTCACTTTTAACACCGTTGTTTTAATAGTTTAATATTCTTTTGCTTAGTTACTTACTTCATTGCTTCATGAAGATAATAGAGATGGTCGTGAAAGTATTTGACTCTCCCTTTGTCTCTTATTAAATGTGTAATATTGGGACTATCATATTCGAGGTATCCTGCCATTGTAAAGTTTAAGTTGTCAATAAAGTAATTAATTAAAGAGAATAATATTTTTTTTTTCCTGATACAAACAAAATTACAAAATTATTCTAAATACCATTTTCTGTGATGAAAATGATTGGATTCTTATAAAGGTCCTTTATATATATCAACAAATCTCTTAATCCTTTTGGATAAACTGCTAGCCAAGATGATGGGTTCACCTACAAGATTATTAACACATAAACAGCAAATTGTTAGATTAAAAAAGAAAACATAACAAAAGAACAAGAGAAATGCACTGTATTGTCAAAATTCATCATTGAAGGAAGTTCGAACATTGATTACCTTTGGACCAATCGAGACTCCATTACGATCCGCTACAATACAAAGAAAAAGACCACACTAAAGATGTTACATTAAACTTTTGAAGTTAAAATCAAAAGTCTTTGAAGTTTAAAAATATTTAGGGTTTGGTTCAAGAGTAAGTAATTAAGTGCTTACTTGAAAGATTTGCATGAATATCATTCACATAGCTTGGTTCTGGGTGGACGTTACCAGGAATGTCTTGTGCATAATTAGCTGTGTAATAGTTTATCCCAACAAAATCAAACGAGTTTATGATCAAAGTTTTCTCTTCATTTGTGAATTCGGGCAATCTGTTCTTCACAATACTTCTCATGCTGAGTGGATAATCTCCATAAACGAGTGGGTTTAAGAACCTGCTACAATAATTTATTTATTTTGGTTTCATATATTTTAAAGAAAAATGTTAAGAGTAATAATTTTGACATATTGTACTTGTTAATTTACTTACCAACCAAGTGAAAAATCCAAAGCTCGGCTTCTAGCTTGCCTATCTGCCTCACTCTCTGAATATGGTACATACCAATCTGAAGCCAATGTGATACCAATCACTCCCTTTTGGTCTGCCTAAAATCCCATTTAAAAAATTATTGCGAAGAATACAACCATATTTAGAACTGGTAAATTATGAATAAACGTATATGATGGTAGATGTAGTGTGTGTGTGTGTTTTTTTTTTTTTTAATTTGATGGACTCGGATTATCATAATTCAATAACTAGAGTGAACATTGGTCGGTTGGTGTCGATTTTAAACTCAAAACCATCCAAACGATACATATTTTTTGAATTAACAAAGATTTTACCAGCTTTCTAAACGTAACTCTGCGTTTTAAAATTTAAAATTCAACAGAATAAAAAATGCATATCAAACATGCATGCTCTAACTGTTGCTACTCCTTATATTGAATGATCGAAATTAATCAATCTAAAATCATACAGATATAGGATATGCGACTTGAGAAGAGGTTCCAACATGTTAGAGGTTCAAAGCTTCACCGTCGTCACTCGTTAAACGTATTAAAAGAAATATATAGAGAAAAGAGAACCTGATAGTTGGTCTTGTAAGTTTTGACAGCAGCAGCATGAGCAAGAATTAGGTTGTGACCAACAATGTATGGTTCAGTGCCAGAATTTCCACCAAGATAATGAGATGGGTCCCATTCTAAACCTCTTCCAGGTGCATATTCTCCAAATACATAACTTTTGGTGGTGAAAATGTATTGTTCATTTATTGTAATCCAATGCTTCACTCTATCCCCAAACCTCTGGAAGCAAAGCTCAGCAAAGTCCCCAAAATCATTTCTACAAAAAAAATTTCCACAACTATGTCATCTCCTTCAAAACATTTGATTTTTTTTTTCTTTATGGGAAACCATGGTAAAGTATTGGTAGAAAGACTAAAGACTAAAGACTATCTCGGAAGAAACTATAAACCTGAATCAGTTTGCTTTTTTTCGAGGGAGACAAATCTCATATGCAATAGTGATTGCAAACGAAGCATAATTAGTAAAATTTTTGTAAGATTGAATGTATGAATCTCCTACAATTACAATACTATAACCTAAAAAAGAAAAGAAAAATTATTTGCTCAATAATAAATTTATAACAAAAACTACACTTTGACTCTTGAGTTGGCTTTCATTTAAAAGCTCTCTAAAGATAAAATTTTTTGTTACTTCCATGTTGGAAAAAGAAACTATTTTGTTTCAAAAAAGAAAAAGAAAATATTTATTTTATTAATCATTTCTTTGTCCTTGAAATGTTTGTTTTGCATTTTATTATTATTATTTAAAAAAATTCAATATCAAGGTGGAGAATTCGAACCTCTAATCTATTAATCAAGAGTATATATAGCTTAACCAATTAAGTTATAACCAGTATCGTATTTTGTTATTACATGGAAAATAGGACCACATTGAACTTACACAATTTGATGTCCCAAGAAGCCTCCATATTCATCTTCTAAAGCTTGGGGAGTATCCCAATGAAAAATTGTGGCATAGGGTTGGATGCCTACAAAATCAGGAGTTTGAGTACTAATCAAATTACACTTACATGATTTTGGTGACCACCATTTGCAAATATTATAATAATAATACCCACAATTTAGTTTCAAAAAATAATAAATAATAATAATAATAATACCCACCATTTGCAAGTAATTCATTGATGAGGTTGTTGTAGTATTCAATTCCTTTCTCGTTCTCACCTCCACTACGTTTTCCCTCTGCAATAAAAATAAATAAAAGTATAGTTTTTTAGTGGTGGATATTTGAATATTTGACCTCTTTGGTCGAGAGTACATGTCAATCACCGATGAGCTATACTCACTTTGACAGAATGTGAGTAATTAATGATCCAAGAACTTAGAGTTCTATTCTAGATTGTTTTTAGAAAAAAAAAATATTTTCAATTTGAAAAAGGTTTTTGGTTTTTTGTTTTTTCTTAAATTGATTATAACATGGGCCGGTTGCAAAAATAGCAAAATGACCCAAACTAATCGCAAAAGTAGCAACCTGCAGAAATATTTGCAAAAATGACAAAATCTCACAATCTGAAAAGTAAAATTACTAAAATGCCCATCACTAATAGAAAATTTTTCTATCAAGGATAGAGTCTATCAGTGGTAGAAAAATTTTCTATCAGTGATAGAAACTTTCTATCACTGATAGAAAAACTTTCTATTCTATGAGTGATAGAAACTTTCTATCACTGATAGAAAGTTTTTCTACCACTGATAGAATCTATCAGTGATATTCTATCAGTGGTAGAAAAACTTTCTATCATATAAGATTTCTATCAATATATATATATATAATTGACAAGGAAGAAGAAGATGCACGCGTCAATCAGTTTTTCTATCACTGATAGAAAGTTTTTCTATCAGCGATAGAAACTTTCTATCACTGATAGAAAATGTTTCTACCACTGATAGAATCTATCAGTGATAGAAATTTTATTCTATCCGTGATAGAAACCTTCTATCACTAATATAAATTTTCTTTACCATTGATAGAATCTATCAGTGATAGGAATACCTTCTATCAGTGATAGAAGGTTTCTATCAATAAAAAAAAAACAAAAAAAAAAAAACTGAAGAGGAAGAAGACGCGTGCCAATTGAGGGGCAATTCAGGAATATAAAAAATTAATTCAAAAATTTTGCCATATTTACAAATATTTTAAAAAAATTGTTATATTTGCTATATTTACCCTCGTATTACCATCTATTACAATTATCCTTATAACATAAGCACTCAAGTGATTATAAAGTTTAATATTATTATTGTACATATTAAAACGATAAACTCATAACTTTGGAAGACGAAATAACTCCATTCCACGAGACACATAAACAAAACAATTTAAAAAAAATATATATTAAAAATAAACAATTCGATGCTTTGAATTTCTTACTTGGCAAAATTCTAGGCCAAGAGATTGAGAATCGGTAAGCATCGAAACCTATTTTCTTCATAATGGCAACATCTTCCTGCATTACGAAGAATTATTATTCAATTTTTTTAAAAAAAAAATTATTGTTGTATTAAAAAAAAAAAAAAAAAAAGACTTTAGTAATAAATAATTAAATCCAAACATGTCTATTCCCTTACCTTGTAGCGATGGTATTCGTCAACGGCTACATCTCCATTGCTACCATTAGCAATTTTCTCTACAATTTTGAGAAACAATCGTAAGGTTTAATTTTTTTTTTTTTTTTTTTTGACAACGTACAAGTGGAAGATTGAACATCTGACCCCTTAGTCGGGGTTCAAATCTTATGTCAGTTGAGCTATACTCTTGTTGGTATCGTTGTTTGAACATAGGTTCCAAGAAGTAAATATTAAAATTAAAAAATTGACATTTTTTAAGATAGTCAGTTAATAGATCCATATACTATTATATTAAAATTCTACTTGATAGTATATAAAAAATAGTAGTATGGGGATTTTCCTACAGATTTTTGGTTTCTATAAAAAAATAATAAATGAAGGATAATAGAGGGATTGTGGTAAATATGACGACAAAAATAGAATTTCAACAATTGAATTTTTTTTTTTGTTAGTTCAACATTTGGAGGTGTCCATCTATACTCAATATGACAATTTCAACCATGGATTATTATGATATTCTTCATCGATATTGTCAAATTTATAGTTAGTCTTCAAATATAAATAGTAGATGTTTTTATATTTTTACATTTTAATATATCTTTAACTTTAGGGAGGAAACCAAACATATAAAATAAAAAGAAAAAATCATGATAATCACATTGTGACATGTGTTTGAAAAATACTAAAATAGTGACTTATAGAAAACATGTTAAAAAGAAAGAGACCTGGATGTTGGTGGGTGAAGTTATCCCAAGTACTTGGTCCTTTACCATCTTTAAAAGCTGCACCTTCATACTGAATTAATAGCAAATAAAATTAAAATAGAACCACAAATAAAACTACACAAAATAAAGTTTTAATATATATATATATATATATATATAATGCAATATTCTTCTATTTTTGACAGTGACAAAGGTATACAATAAGTTAAGAATAATGTTATAGGCAATTTTGGACCACCCCGATACACAAGGAGCTGACGAGGACAACCGGGGAGAAATCGGGCTGAAAGATGGACCAAGGAGGCAAAACCGGCAAATGGGACGGGCCAAGACCGAAGGGGTCGGGTTTTCGGCCCGACCCCCTGCTCGGCCTCGGCCCATGGCCGAGGCCGACCCTCGGCCCGCTCGTGCGAGCCGAGCCCGTTTGGTCCCGTACTGGGTCATTCGGAGTGCTTCATTTCAGGCTGGGTATTTGAAAGAGTCGGGGTCCAGGGGCGAAGCGCCCGGTGGGGGTTCGGGGGCAACGCCCCCTAAGCAAAATTACGAAATATGATGCTCGACCTCTTCCCGAGGCCGAGGCCGACCAGGCAAGCAGAAAGGGAGATAGCTGTGCTCGGCCTCTTCCCGAGGCCGAGGCCGACCAGCACCACTTTTGTAATCTCTCACCCTTTTTCATTTTCATTTCATCTAACCCCTATTCAGGGAGTGTCTACTTCTATCCTACTTTGCAGGATGACAACAAAGCTACACGTAAGCCAGCCCAGGGCAAGGGTCATTACTCTTAAATCGGGCTTAAGGAGCTCAACTTATAGCAATAAGTCACCCCGAATCCCAATTCAAGAGTGGGGGCTTAATGTTATAGGCAATTTTGGACCACCCCGATACACAAGGAGCTGACGAGGACAACCGGGGAGAAATCCGGCTGAAAGATGGACCAAGGAGGCAAAACCGGCAAATGGGACGGGCCAAGACCGAAGGGGTCGGGTTTTCGGCCCGACCCCCTGCTCGGCCTCGGCCCATGGCCGAGGCCGAGCATATGGTCGGCCTCGGCCATGGGCCGAGGCCGACCCTCGGCCCGCGCGGGGGGGCCGAGCCCGTTTGGTCCCGTCTGGTCCCCACCGCCTTTGGATGTCCCGGTTTCGCCTGGGTTGACCTAAAACGCCTCCGAAACCCTAAAAAAGCTAGGAGGAAGAACATGTATTTATATCCCTCTTCGCCACTGAAGAGGGGATCCCGAATTCTATCCCTAAAACTCTACTCTCGAACTCTCTACTCTCTCCTCTTGCTCTTACTTTTCCACGCCCTACCGTTCTGTTTGCTGACTTAAGCATCGGAGCCGGTGTGGCGAGCACCACACCGGTGTGCAGGTTTACTGTCTTGCAGGCCACGTCTTCCCCCCTCAACTACAAATTTACCGTTAGTGGCACGTGAAGGTCAGGTGAGATCCTCTGGCCAAAATCGACCATCAACAAATAACAAAATAATTAAAATTATATATCAAAAGCCCTTAATTGAGGTTATTATTATTTGATATCGGTAATCAAAATTAGATTGGCTTATTTACCTTTTTACAAATAGCACACATTTTTCAAGTAGAAACAATAAAATCATGCTTCTATTTTTGTATTTTACAAAACAATGATAAATACAAAAAAAAAAAAAAAAAAAAAAAAAATCAAACATCTTTCAAAAGATATATTTTGAAAAGAAAGACAACTCTCATTCACCTGATAAGCAGACGATGCCGAGCCAAAAATGAAACCTTTAGGAAAGCTACTTCGTCTCACTACGTCAATAGGATGACGTTGGGAGGGTTCATCGGCTTTTACAACTACAAGAAAAAGAACAAGAAACAAAGAGCTAAGGAAGCAATGGCCATTTTTGAAAGCCATCCCTAGTTTTGGTTTGGGGATGAGAGTCTTGCTCCCTAATAGCCCTATTTATAGAGGGAGATGATGGGAAGCCATGGATGAAAAGCTTGCAAACTTCATTTATGATAATATATATATATTTTTTCATATTTTAAATATTTGTAAGAAATAATTAGTTGACCTCGATCTTGATTTTTTATTAACTTTTGTTGATAGCTTTTGGATTTTTTATTTTTTTGAGGAGGATAGCTTTTGGATTTGGTTTTATATCAATTCATATATTATATCATTGTCACATGACTGACCTATAGACCTCAAATCTAAAACGTGTAAAATGAGGGGAAATAGTTTTATTATTAATCATAAAAACTCGATCTCTTACAAAATAGAATCATATCCCACGTTATTCAAAAAAAAAAAAAAAAGAATCATATCCCTCTCTTTAAATACATAAATCACATGTTATCTTTTTTTTTTTGGAACAAAAAATCACATGTTATCTAACAGAATATAATAACAAACCAAAAATGAGATTTAACAGGTTGAAACTAATTTTAATGAGCTAATAACTCCCCCTCAAGTTGGCAGATGTACATTGGTAAAAGTTGTTTAATCTAAAGGGAGCTTTGTATTCAGCTTCAGCAAAGGATCTAAACACCTTAGGTTGCTTCTTGAACTTCCATGAGATCAGGAAAAATCGGATACATAACGTCTAGTATCCAAGCATGCACCTCAGCATCTACATAGGCTTTCAGTTGGAAAACCCAAACAGGCTTTAGTTTTATTATATAAAAGTTTTTTTTTTGAGTTCAACAACATTTGGAGTTGGGAGATTTTAACCTCTGACTTTTCGATTGAGAGTACATGTCATGAACTATGAGCTATGCTCGCTTCATTGTGATTCTCTTTGTTCTTAAATTTTTTATGATATATTTAATGTAAACAATCTTATGTGATCCAACATAGATCTGTGTTTTGAGTTATTAAAATAGAAAATCACGAAAAACAAAAAAGGAGAAAAATGAAAATTCGTTATCTGTCTATTCTCCATTGTAATGCCACATATATATACATGCTTATATGTCAGAATTAAATACCTTTTAGTTTAAGCGTCCGTTTGGAATACATTTTAATTTAAATGTTTTTTAAGAATGCATTTTTTAAAAAAACATTTTGTATAAAAATTGTTTAAAATTTAAACACTCATATATTTGGTTGCATTTTCTTACAAATATTTTTATACATAAGTTATTGTTTACTTAAGAAGTTTTTTTAAAAAAAAGTTGGTTTCAAGTGTTTCTCTCAAAATGGTTTATTTATCAATCTCATTCTCCAATAAGTCATTTTTAGTGATTGCCAAACACTAGAAATTTTTTGAAAATGATTTATTTTCAAAGTTAAACACTTGAAAAGTTAAACCAAACACACCCTAAGTCTTTTTAAGGAAGGCATTTTTTTTAAAAAAAATATTTTGTACAAAATTTTTTTAGAATTTAAACACTCATATGTATGGTTACATTTCTTCATAAGTGTTTTTATGTACAAGTTAATATATACTAAAATACTATTTTTAAAAAATTGGCTTTCAACTTTTTGTCTCAAAATGGTTTATTTGGCTTGAAGGAGAAGAGTTGAGTTAAAGTGTGGATCTGGGTCGGTTATCTCAAATATCAGGCGTTGTAGTCTGAAGCCCAAAACATACTCCATCCCCAAAGGCATACAATGCAGAAGAACCTCCTTGGAAAAGAGCTTTAATAAAAGACTCCATTCTCTACATTTGTCCTGATTTTGTCATCCTCACACAAACTAAATTGTCCAACATTAATGTTTTTAGGCATCCTTCTGAAACTTCCTCCAACAGGCCTGCAAAATCCATTATGGCAATATTAATTGGGCCCCCATTGATTCTGTTTCTGCAAGCAACTTGATCACCCCTTCCAGTGAAGCGGAAGTCTTCGATTGCATCAAATCTATTGGCCAAAATAAGGCTCCGGGTCCAGATGGCTTCACTGTTGAATTCTTCAAGAAATTTTGGAACATCTTCAAGCTTTCTATTATGTCAGTCTTCCACGATTTTTTCAATAAATATTGCGCTCATTCCCAAAAAGAACAATGGCTGGTAAAATCTCATATTTTCGTCCAATTAGCCTTACCACAACTCTTTATAAAATTCTTGCTAAGGTTTCGGCGGAACGTTTAAAGTTCACTTTGGAAGACACTATAAGCTTGAATCAATCTGCTTTTGTTCATAAAAGACAAATCTCCGACGCAATCTTGTTAGCCAATGAAGCCGTTGACTTCTGGAGAGTTTCTAAAAAGAAAGGTGTTCTTATAAAGCTCGATGTGGAGAAGGCGTTCGACAAAATAAGCCGGTACTTCACTGATTGTGTTTTACTCAATAAAGGATCAGATATCCTACAACTTGGAGTGTAATGACTCGACTTCTTGATAAGTCTTAAAGGGACCGTTACGACAATGCATGCTTTGGAGGTCTTTTTAAATAAAAATAATTTGAAACAGAAACACTAATTTAAACAAAAACTTTAAAACAAAACTTTTATTCGAGATCCCTGATTTCAAAGGTTTTAAATAAGCTTAATTAAATTCTAAAACATAAATGTACAAGACCTTTAGAAATTTTCTTAAAAACAAACTTACAATTCAAATAAAGTAAACAATGTTCTTAACGCGAAAGAAAATAAAATATGAACTCAAGTCCTCACATGGCTGTCTAACGGATTCTCATTAATCGTCCTCATCTGCCCTTGCCTTTACCTGAAAAAAAATATTTTTGAAAAGAATGAATATTTTAAATACTCAGTAAGTGACCGTACTATTGAGGTTGGGTCACATTTTAAAAACATTTTAAAAATAACAACAAATATAATTTTGGTTTAGACCTCAAGGTCGTCAATTTCACAAACCTCGACTTAGGTACATCAATTTCATGCCTCTAAGTCCTGTGTAGGCAACTCCAAATGTACATCAATTTCATGTGCACTAATTTAAACTCATTCCTTTAATGGGATTTAAAGTCATAAATAATTTAACTCCAAACTTAAGAAATTTGAATTTTTCCTTGAAATACGGACGTTACATGGAGAGCTTTGATTATGGTCTGCATATCTTCAATCTCTTACTCTATTATTCTGAACGGTAAGCCTCGAGGTAACATACAAGCTAAGAGAGGTATCAGACAAGGTGATCCTTTATCTCCCTTTCTTTTTGTTCTTGCCATGGATTACCTTAGTAGATTAATTGAGGCGGCAGAAAAGAAAGGTCTCTTATCCAGAGTTGTCATGGGAGATATCTCAATCACTCACCTTTTATTTCCTGATGACGTATTACTTTTTGTTCAAGATGATGACAAGGCCATTGAAAACATGTTTCTCATCATTAAGTCTTTTGAAAAAGCTTCTGGTTTGCGAATAAATCTCCACAAATCCACTGTCTCTAGTATCAACCTGTCGGACCAACAAACTTTTGAGATTGTGCGCTGTTGGGGCTATGGTTCTCATTATTTTCCAATTGACTATCTTGGTGTTCCTTTGGGTGGCAGTCCCAAAAACATTCAGTTTTGGGAACCCATGATTGAGAAAATCCAACATAGAATTCATAATTGGCGTTTTGTGTCTCTTTCTAGAGGAGGTTGTCTCACTCTCATTCGATCCGTTCTCAACAGCATGCCTAAATACGTCCTTTCTGTGTTTAAAGCTCCAATTTCTATTTGCAACAGAATTGAAAAAATCTACCGAAAATTCCTTTGGGCTGGAGCTTCTTCTTCAGGAATTTCCAACCTTGTGCGGTGGGAAATTGTCTCTACTCCAAAAGCTGATGGTGGTCTTGGCATTCGAAAAATCAAGGACACCAACGAAGCCCTTCTCCTTAAGTGGATTTGGCGTTTCTTTAGCAAGGAAAGCTCACTTTGGAGGACATTCATCAGTTGTAAGTATACCAATTTCCAATATTTAAGCTTTCCCTCCAGCAGCAAACTCTCTAGTTCCAAATCTCCTTGGTTTGCAATTTCAAAACTTCAACATATCTTCTTTGCAAATTTCAAATGGGATGTGCGTAACAGTAAATCTATCCTTTTTTGGCATGATAATTGGTCTGCTTTTGGCCCTCTTAAATCGGCTTGTAACCTCCTATATCAACTGTCTTCCAACAAAAATCTCTCAGTTGCGGAAGCTTGGTCTTCTACGGATAGGGTTTGGAACATTCATCCTCGCAAGCCTTTACTAGACAGAGACATTCGAAGGTGGGAAGAGTTTGCTAATTTCCTGCCCATCCCAGATCCTCTCAGGGGCTCGGACATTCATCGTTGGACTGCCTCTAATGATGGTCTCTTCTCCACAAAGTTTGCTCGCTCCATTCTTTCTACCTTTCCTTCCAGGCCTTTTTACAGCCCCGGTGAGAAAATTCTTAACAACCTTTGGAAAGCTGATATCCCCAAAAGGATTAAGCTCTTCAAAGCATTAATACGTCTGACAGGCTTCAGGTGATTTTTCAGAATACTCTTCTCAGCCCAAGCGTCTGCCTCCTCTGCAAGGAAAGTTCTGAAAATACTCAGCCCAAGCGTCTGCCTCCTCTGCAAGGAAAGTTCTGAAAATATTGATCATCTTTTCGTTCACTGTAGCTGCGTGTCGTCTCTTAGGAACAAAATGGTTGATGATCAAATTTCGCTAGGTAAATTTTCGCTCCACGTAATAATCGACAATGAATTTGTTTGAGAGCGGGGGAAGACATGGCCTGCAAGATGGAAAACCTGCACAACGGTGTGGTGCTAGCCACACCCACTCCGATGCTTAAGTCAGAAAACGGAGGTAGGAGGCCAAGAGAGTAAGAGAAGAGAGTAGAGAGTTCGGGTCCCCTTCTTTAGTGGCGAAGAAGGGTATAAATACATGTCCATCGTCCTACGGCTTTAAGGGATTCAGAGGCGTTTCGGGACAAACCAGGCGGAACTGGGGCGGCTAAAGGCAGTAGGACCAAGCGGAGTCAGACGGGCTTGACCCGCACGAGCGGGCCGAGGGTTGGCCGAGGCCGACCATGAGCTCGGCCTCGACCATGGGCCGAGGTCGAGCAGCGGGTCGGGCCAAAATCCCGACCCCTTCGGTCTTGACCCGTCCCGCTTGCCGGTTTCGCCTCTTAGGTCCATGTCCCAGCTCAATTTCTCACCGGTTGTCCTCGTCAGCTCCCTGTACATCGGGGTGCTCCAAAATTTCCTCCCGCTAGCGTTGAATCCTTTTGAGAAGATTTGTTTGCTTTCAAAGCTCTTTCGCAAAGGCAAATTCTGCGTAGAAATGTTTTCATAGCCTCCCTTTGGTCTGTTTGGAACGAACGCAACCGCAACATTTTTCAAGAGAGAGCTCGCAGCCATAATCAACTATGGGAAGATGTGATTTCTCTTGCTGCTTCTTGGGATACAAACTCAAAAGTTTTTTCTAATTATAATGCTTCTCTTATAGCCTTAAATTGGGAATCCTGGTAGTTTTTACCTATGTTCCTTACCTACGTCTTCAATAAAGTTTTCGTTTTCTAAAAAAAAAAAATGGTTTATTTCTCAATCTATTTTTTAATAAGTCATTTTTAGTGGTTGACAAACACTAGAAAGTTTTTCAAAATTAAAAATTTTGGTTTTTTTTCAGAGTTAAATCAAAGTAACCAAAAAGATCTCTAATAAAAGATCACAAACTTTTATTTCAAAAAAAAAAAAAACAAATCACAAACTGAATGGTTTAAACTCAAGATGGACAATGAATATCTAGTTTGATGAGCCTCCATAAAGTAGAAGAAAAGCACAAACATCCAAAAACACGAAGATAACAATAATCTTCAGAAATTTCGTTCAATTGGCCAAAAAGAGTTTTCCATTTTAAAATACAGAATGGAGTTTGATTGGTCAAATGTACGACAATAAGAATACAATCTCCCCAAAATTGAATAGGAACGTGAGACTGAAAAAAAAAAAAACTCGAGCAACATTAAGTACATGTTGATGTTTGCGTTCAATGACCAGATTTTGTTGTAGACAGCCAACACAAGAATATTGATGAATAACTCTACGATACCAATTTAGAGGCACTATCAGAACAAAATTGATTTATGCATTTTTCGTACTATGTTTTAATCAATTTAAAAAATTGAGGAACCACACATTTAAGACACATATGCTTCAACATGAAAACTCAAGTGTAATGTGTGGAATCATCAACAAAAGTCAAGAAATATGAATGTCTAGCATATGTAAGAGTTGAAAATGCTCCAAATGTCAGCATAAATAAGATCAAAGGCATGGGGAGATAAATGATTACTAGAGATAAAAAGTTCAGCTAACATTTTTGTTTAGCTAACAGAAAAATTCCACAATGTACACTATGATCATGTTTATTAGATGGTAAATACAAAATATCTCGGTAAAGAATTATAATATATATTTATATTTTTTAAGAAATCAGTAAAAAAAAAAAAAAGATTGATCTAGACCAACAAGGACTAGCATAACTCAATTGACATAAAGCTTGTATATATCTTGATCAAGTACATGTCAAAAAAAAAAAAAAAAAAAAATTGATCGAAGACCCAAAAAGAATCAGACAATATTGCACTAGGCTAGAAATTAAGGAATTAATTTGTTTGTGTTGAAATCAGACAATATCGCAAAATTTTGTCATGTCATTTAACAAAAGAGACATGTCACAAAGTCGTCTCTTAAAATAAGTTTCAATATTTTTGTATTTTAAAAAAAAAAAAATTAACATAATAATACAAAAAAAAAAAAGTCCCAGGTCGATTAGGTTGGAATTCTCTCAAATTACTTTTAAGGACTATTCTCGAATAAAAAAAAATCACCCTAACATTTAACGAGGTGAGCCAATTTTAACATTTAAACATTAAATTTTATAAAAAAAAAAAAAAAAAAAAAATTAATAAATGGTGAAGTTAAAACCTTTTGAAAGCTACTTTCAAAATTTTTCACCATCAAAACACTCAAATCAAGCCATAAATTTTCGAGGCGGTGGTGGTTCTGGAGGGAGTTAAATTGTCGGATCAACAAAATTTCAATTCGGTGACAGTCTTCTCGGATTCTCTATCTCTGATATCTTTTCTTCTTAATCATAAGCAGTGTCAGTTAGATTGTCTCAACACAGTCACAGATATCCAACAATTCAGGAACAATTTCCAGAAGATGAACTTTTGTCAGGTTAACCGTGAGTATAATAGATTGGCTCACGAATTAGCTAGATTAGACCTGCATGTTCCTAATTGCGTTTGGATTGAGAATTTTCCAGATTAATTGGGTGATTCGTTTAGCTAATAGTGAATTACACTATTTTGTAAACCCGCAAGGGCATTCTTAATTTTTAATGAAAGTTTCTGGTTTAAAAAAAAAAAAAATCAAGCCATAAATTTGTGGAAGGCAAACTATGAAAACACTTGAAACCTACTCACAGGAAAAAAAAAAAATAAAAAATCAATCAATCAATCTCAACAATATAAATGGTCAAAACCCAACTAAAAAATATGCTTCTAAAAATTAGTACTCATAAAAATAATCTCACCCAACCACAAGAATGCTCGGTGGTTTTTTTTTTTTTTTTTTTTTTTTTTTGAGAAAAAATGCTCGGTGGTTAATAATAAAAAAATTCTTTAATAACATAACTACATTAATTTCCCTATTTTCTTTTAAATTTTCAAGATTCAATTTTATTGAATTTAAGTCTTAAGATTAAAATTGGCTAAATAAATTTCTCGTTTAAACTCTTCAAAACGATTTGAAAATTTTACAAATAAAATTTATAATTTTTTTTTTAGTTCAACAGGTAGATGAGGTCGAAATATATGCTTCAACTAGATGGACTAAAATTTAGAATTCTTCCTAATTGTTTAGGAAGATAAAATGATCTTTCCATTTATAAAAAGAAAAATATTAAATGAAATGACAAGAATACTATTTTGAGATGGCTTTCAACTTAAGAATAATTCTATTCTCACAGCTACATTTGTTTATGTCTTCCGAAGTTTATGGGATATTAAATACATTTCCAAATAGTTTTGTTTTGTTTTTTTTTTTAATATTGAAAGAATCCAAGATAAGAGATAAGATTATTGTCTTCAATAAAAAATAAAATATAGTGCACATGTCCCGTTTCACTTTATTTATTACTAGTTTGTAACTACGTGCATATTTGTAACTGCTTGTCATGCACGTTTATATATCTAATTACATATCTTTCTTATCATTAATAAAATATTTTTCAAAATATAGATTAAAAATCATAGATCAGCTAAAAAAGATGGTGAAATTTTGAGTTTAGATGATAGAATTTTTTTTATTTTTTTTATTTTTATATTTTTTATGGTTGGTCAAAACCCTTCTTTTGACCAAAAAGAACTCATTCTCTCTCCTCTATACCACACACTCTCTCTCTCCCTCTCCCATGTTACCACCGAAAATAATATAATTTTTGTTTTCTTTTTACCTCTTCTTAATTAGTATTATTTTAATTACTTTTTTAATCAGTATTATTTATTTTAAAATATTTTGTTAGTTTCAAATAAAAAAAATGTAATATGTAAAGATTATTTAAATAGTCAGAATTTCTTCTCCTTAGTAGATGGTTAGAAATATTCGAGGTGGGAGGTTGAGTCCCGACAAAGATCGAAAATAGAAACAAATGGACGATAATAAATAATCATCCTAAATATTTTGTTTTTTCATTTTTCCTATTTCTGTTTTTTTTTTTTCTCTTGAATCTCCTTATTCAATGAGATGAATCTCATAAACCTATGTGTCAATGGTTTTTAGTATAGTAATGATTATGTTGTAAAGCTATAATGTATATATACTCCCTTATGATAATAGACACAATACAAAAAATTGCTTATTCTCGAGGTTTTAAATTTTATTATGACATCTCTATATTTTCTTGGTTTTCTAATTAGGTGCATGGAGTCATGGAGTTATGAGAGGAGAAAAGCATAAGAAACCAAAGGAAGAAGACCAAAGTGATTATAGGATGAAGAAGAATATGATGTGTTTTTAATTTCTTTAAATTTTCTTCTATTTAGAATTTTTTAAGAAATTGTTTAGGATTCTCGGTGCAATGAAAGGTAAACAAAATAAATTGAGGAGCAAATCAAAGGGAATTAGAAAGAAGCAAGAAAAAAAAAACATGAGAAAACCATCTATCTATTCAAATTTTAATGAAAAGTAATGATTTTGTTATTGAGTTCAACAAATATGAAGAAGAATAACGAATTGAATAAAAAAAAAATTATATATATTATATTATGATATATTTTGATTCACTTTCAATTTTAATAAATTCAATTATAAAAATTTATAATTAAATAATAAGAGTTATTAGAAAAAAAAACACATAATACATAATTTATCATTTAAATCTAAATTTCAACTAAAATTTTTGTATAACATAAAATTAAATTCTAATTTATCTACATAGACAATAATAAGATGTTGAAACTATCTTTTTTTTAGTACATCAACATTCGGGGGTTCATGGTTGAGGGTACATGCCAATTACCGCTGAGCTAAGCTTGCTTTGGCAAAACTATCTACATTTTGTTCATTAAATTAAATATAATTTTTCTTTTTTTTTTTTACTATTTTCTCAATGTTACCATTTATTTATATTTTAAAATAAACTACAAATTTCACGTGCATGAATGTGTCTACTTACTAGTTCTAATAAAAAAAGAAAACAATGTTGATAAAAACGAAACACAATAATATAGTAATTATAAAAATAAAATAAAATACAATGGTAACATAACAAATCAAACTCAATCTATACTCATTGTAACAACCCAAATTAAGAAAAAAAAAAAAAAGGGGGAAAAGGGGGGACTTTCCCCCCCAAATTTTTGGTAAAGACTAGAAAAAAAAACGAAAGGTCAAATTTCGCTCTCCCCGATTTTCATCCCTCTCTCACACTCCCACTCTCAACTCTCTCTCGACTGCATCACGACGAGTCGCACTCCCCTCCTCCATTCACGTCGTCGCCGCCGATGAGTTTTTCCCTATCTCTTTCCCTTTCTCGTCTCTTACTCTCGCGACTCTCTCTCTCTCTGTAGATCTGGTCATCGTTGCACCGTCGCCACTCAGATCCATTGCCCAGTCGCTTCGCTCTGCCGTCGTCACTAGGTTCGCAGCGTCGCTCCTCCATTATCTCTCCCTCTCTTTCTTCGTCACTTACTTCACGCCAACGCTGTCGCTCTCTCGCAAGTTCTTCGAGTTCTGGCGGCGTGGGTTCTTCTTTGAGTTTTTGGTGGCAGACACGATAGACAGCAACTTTCTCCTTAAATTATGTCGATCTAGCAGCGTGAAGCTTTAGTTTTCGACAATTGGGCAGTGGGACTTCGAGTTCGGTGAGTTTTAGACAATTACAACAAGGTAAGCAAGAGTTCATGAATTTTTTTTGGGTGGATTATAATGTTCATTTGAATACCCATTAAAGTTTGATTCCTAATCTAAGGTACCCATAGAGTTTGGAGGCTGAATCTTTAAATTGGTGCAATATTAGAACTTGGGTAGCAAGTCGACTTCGTTTGGGTTAGTTTCAACCTATTTAAATCAAGTTGGTTTTTAGCAAATTATGGAAATTTGATTCTCCTAATTGTTGGAACTTTATGTGTGATTTTAGATCGAATTATTTGTGGTTGCGAGCAGTAGCTAATTAGATTTGCATAAGTCAAGAATCAGTTACGCGCCAATGTAAGTAACCTTACTACTTGAAAAGCCTTGGCTAGGCTAGGCTATTTATTATGAATTGTTACAAGCTTTGAATAACATAGAACAGGAGACATCGATTATGTATGGTTGGAATATGAAATGTTGGATATTGTGTGTTATGGCGATACTAAATCTTCTGGTTATGCGTGTGTTCGTCTATATTGAATTAATGATCTGAATGTTTTGTGTCGGTAAGTATAGAATATTTTTCTTGGGTAAACCTTAAATGCTTTGAATGCTCTATGTTGGGTAAGATAGGATGTTCTATATGGTTGGGTTGTGGATGCGAGACCTGACTTGCTTTGTTTTGTGGAAGTTCGGAGTCTATTCTATTGATCAGAAGTGTTGTGGAAGTTTGTAGTTGGGCAATTTTGAATATAGAAGCGTATTCTCTTGTTTACAAGTGATAAGAAATTTGGGGACAACTATACGTATGTCGTTATGCTGCCGAATTTTCGGTAGCATTACAGGGAATAACGAGGCTAAGTTTCGTGATATCACTTGGATTACGATGTGCTAATATTGGATGCTGGTTGTTTAAAATATGCATATGTCTTTTCTACCTAGTGTTTTGGATGTTGGTTATGATATCTATGCTTGAGTGAGATGAAAGACGATGCAGTTAGAACATGTTAGATTGGCCCTTCAGAAACCTTTATGGGAAAGAAACTTGATGGTTAAGTTGCAAGTTAAACTTACTAATAGGGGCCCTAATACGAAATGAGGATAGGTTACTTATCCTAGTAGGGACCATGGAAATTAAACACCTAGGATTGAGATGTTTATAGACTGAGATGAGGAGCTAAATGGGCGGGACTCATCTTCGCAGACTAGGTGCCATCTATTATCTGTGGAAGTAAAGTCTCGACTAAAAACCCATGGACCCCCCACCAGTGAGTTGGTAGTTAGTGTGCTATGCACACATAGGCGTGGCTTGATGGGTGAGACTTGGCTCCACTGACTGGGTGACTTCTACCATCAGTAGGAGTAGAGATCTCTCATGATTCTCACTTATGCACCTCCAGTGAGTTGGTAAGCATGCGACAGGTTGGTTAATTGTCCACGTAACCCATACGACATAATAAATGAAATGAAAAGAAATGAGATTACTGTTAGGCCTTTAGCAACAACTAACCACAAGCTATCCATGTAATGCATGTAAATCCCCTCGCAATAGTAGCGGTACTTACTGAGTATTTTTAATACTCATTCTTTTCAAATTGTTTTCTTTCAGGTATGAGCAAAGACATACAGAGCGCATGGCGGATTGCTGCTGATGAGCCATGGAAAACATGTGAGCATGACTTCTGCATAGTCTAGCCTCTCATTTTTCTTTTAGTTAGTTCTGTAACACCCGAGTTAGGAGGGGTACATGAATGAACCGAGGCCATATCCAAATGAGAGGGATCCTGAGGACATGAAAGTATAGTCAAGATAAGCTTAAAATAATTGATAGATACTACTTATACCAACAAGGTGCACTTTCCTTTTCAGTGCCTCAATCATAGGAACTTTGAAGTTAAGCGTGCTTGGCTTGGAGAAGTTCTATGTTGGGGGACCTCCTAGGAATTTTCCTAGGAAGCATGTGAGTGAGTACAAAGCATGCTAAAAGGACCTCGTGTTGGTTTGTGATGACAATCTTCACTCTTGGAAGCAGTTTAAGACGAGTATGATAACGTGGCCAGGTCGCAGGGGAATGTCGAGGTCGTCAGGTGCTAAATCCAGATTCTGAATCTTGGGCTTAGGGCGTTACAGATGGTATCAGAGCGGAACCTCTCCCAGTAGGATGTGGTTCGGGGACGAACCAAGGCGAAAGTTGGTGGGCATGTAACACCCGAGTTAGGAGGGGTACATGAATGAACCGAGGCCATATCCGAATGAGAGGGATCCTGAGGACATGAAAGTATAGTTAAGATAAGCTTAAAAGAATTGATAGATACTACCTATACCAACAAGGTGCACCTTCCTTTTCAGTGGCTCAATCATAGGAACTTTGAAGTTAAGAGTGCTTAGCTTGGAGAAGTTCTATGTTGGGTGACCTCCTGGGAATTTTCCTAGGAAGCATGTGAGTGAGGACAAAGCATGCTAAAAGGACTCCGTGTTGGTTTGTGGGGATAGTCTTCAGTCTTAGCAGTAGTTTCATACAAGTATGGTGGTGTGGCCAGGTCGTAGGGCAATGTCAGGGTCGGTCATTAGGTGCAGAATCCAGATTTCAAATCCTGGGCCTGGGGCGTTACAAAATGTCTTCGTGTATTCTTTAGGAAACATTTGTTTTAATGAAGTTTTTACAAGTTTTCTTATTTTATTTGGGATCCCAGGCTGAAAGGCTTCTTTTCTCTAAAATGTCGAATATTTTGTATTAATATTTTGTTTTATTTGGGACCGTTACATATTCCATATATTTAATTATTATGGTTGATAATTAATTCGTTAAAATTTATTTGTTTAAAATAGGAGTAATGAATAATAATTGACTTAAATTAAATTTATCAAATATAATATAATAAATTTTGAATTTTTGTTTTATTTATGTGTAATTTATCATCCCATTAACTAAATAATAATTAATTTATTATTGATAATTAATGGTTGATGACCTAATTTTTCTGTGTGTGTCGATATATATAAAAATTGTACAAATGCTATAATGGAAAAAGAAAACATGCTTCTAATAGTTTAAAAAACTAGTATTATAAGATATATTTCTATGCAAAATTTCTTAAAATATATTTACTTTTTTCTTTCTTTTCTCCTTCCATTTATACTTCAACATCTTTTATTATTTTCAAATCTACTAATTATTCACTTTATTGAAAATGAGTTAAAATGGTTTGAATAAATTATAGTTTTTTTCCTATGATTTAATTGAAGATTAAATACATTTTCTAATAGTTTTTTTATTATATATTGAAAGAACCCAAGATAAGAGATAAGATTTCCTTCATTAAAAAAATAAAATATAGTGCACGTATCCCCCTCCACTTTTTTTTTATCACTAGTTTGTAACCACATACCATGCACGTTTATATATCTAATTACGTATCTTTCTTATCATTAATAAAACAATTTCTAAAATATAGATTAAATATTAATATAATATAATACAATATATACATTTATTAATTACTAAAATGAATTTATGTACATTTTCCTTTCGTATAATCTATACCTTTTATTTTTTTAATAAAAAATTTATAGTTATATTTTAGAGATAAAAACAAAATTTCAAAACTTTACAATAAAATAGAAGTTTTTTATAGGGGAATTGCAATGGGTAGCAAAAAATATTAGGATATTTGCAAATTTAACTATGATTTATTAGGTTTGCAAATATAGCAAAATTTTAAGAATCTGATTTCCGTTTTTTTTTATTATTCCAATTTTACCCTTGTTGGTATATCAATAAATATATTAGTAGTATATCTGATATATTTTATATTTACTGATATACGAAATATAAAGTATACCAAATTTGATATACTCGAATGAATACAATGATATATCTAATATACTAATGATATATCTAATATATACTTGATTTGATAAACATAATATTTGATATACCAGTGATATACTTAATATGTTATTTTATTTACTTATATTTGTTATATTTCCTTTTCTCTTTATTGAATTATGTTGTATTATTTACATATTTTAAATGAAATGTTTGTCTTTTATAAAATAAATATTTGTCTTCTTTACCTGTTATGAAAGTTGATACACCGTTGATATACCTCATTTTTTTTACTAGTCAAATAATTAATAAATATACCCGATTATGAGTAGCTAAATACATCAATGATAGGACTTGTTATTAAAAAAAATCATTGATATATACACATTCAATCGAGATGTTAGATGTTTAAATCCTCTACCACACATATTGTCCCAAAATAAAGCTAATGTATCTAATTCTTTATTGATGAAGTATATCAAAGATATCTAAACTAATGAAAGCTCATATGTAAAGTATATTATATTCACGAAATATACATATGATATACTATATATTTAGTATATCAATTGATTGATATACCAAATATCTAATACATTATATTCACGAAATATACATCTGATATACTATATATTTACTATATATTTAGTATATCAGTTGATTGATATACCAAATATCTAGTATATTTTTAGGGTTTAATATACTAGATATTTGGTATATCAGTGGACGACGAGCTGAGGTTATTTTAGTCTTTTTACGTTATTTTCTGGGCTGGGCCAAACGTGTTTTGCTATATCTGCAAACCCAATAAATCAAAGACACGCTTGCAATTATTCATTTTTTTTTTGCTATTGATGCAAATGCCCCTTTTTTATATGAGAAAATTGTTAATTCTATGGTATACCATTTGGATTTTGATAAAAACAAAACTACGTAGTGTAATCTTCAATGGTATATCATTTGGATTTCAAAAACCAAAAAACAAAAATGAAATGGTTATTAAACGGGGCCTATAGGGTTTAGGTTTTTTTTTTTTTTTTTTTTTTTTTTTTTTTTTATGGATAATTGTAATGGGTGGCAACATGAAGGTAAATAATAGCAAATATAGCAATTTTTAAAAATATTTGCAAATATGGCAAAATTTTTTAATTAATTTTTTATATTCCTGAATTGCCCCTCAATTGGCGCGTGCATCTTCTTCCTTGTCAGGTTTTTTTTTTTTTTAATTGATAGAAACCTTCTATCACTGATAGATTTTATCAAAAAAAATTTCTATTTGATAGAAAGTTTCTATCACTAATAGAATAAAGTTTATATCACTGATATTTCTATCACTGATAGATTCTATCAGTGGTAGAAACATTTTCTATCAGTGATAGAAAGTTTCTATCACTGATAGAAAAGCTTTCTATTCTATCACTGATAGATTCTATCAATGGTAGAAAAATTTTCTATCAGTGATAGAATAGAAAGCTTTTCTATCAGTGATAGAAACTTTCTATCACTGATAGAAAGTTTTTCTACCACCGATAGAATCTATCAGTGATAGAAAAATTTTCTATCAGTGATGGGCATTTTAGTAATTTTACTTTTCAGATGGTGAGATTTTGCCATTTTTGCAAATATTTTTGCGGGTTGCTACTTTTGCAATTAGTTTGGGTCATTTTGATATTTTTGCAACCGGCCATTTTTTTATTTTTAAAGAATTTCTAATGAACGCACCACAACAAAAAAAGAAAAAAAAAAGTCGATGTTTTATTTTGGACTAAAAATATTTTTGTCTAATATTTTTTTCAATCAATAATTATGATAATACATTCTAATTATTGCTATTAAAAATAAGAAAAAATATTATAATAAAAATGCAAAATTTTTCATACAATTTAAATTGAGAAGACATTGAGTTACCAAATTAAAGTTAAACTATGTGCAAACATTTTAAATAAAAAAAACATAATAATTCTAATAAAAAAGAAAACAACCTTGATAAAAATAAAACACAATAATATAGTAATTATAAAAATAAAATAAAATACAAAGGTAACATTAAAAAGCAAACTCAATCTATACACACGTTCTTGAAATAGATTTATGTCACTTGATAGTCACTCTATAAACACCATCATTTTTTTTTAGTACAACAACATTTCGAGTATGGAATTGAAATCTCTGACCTCGTGGTCAAGCTCTACTCATGCTCAAGTTGGTCGCCATCATTTAACTTCATCAAAAAGAATATATTAAAAAAACCATAAAATAGAATTGTAATATTCTGAACTTATGAATTAGGATATATATTTGATACATTTTTTTCATTGTAAATTTATACTAAAAAACATATCATTAAAAAAAAAAAACAAAAACCATATATAAATGTTTGATAACCATTTCAGTTTTTGGTTTTTGGTTTTTCTATTTTTGGTTTTTGGTTTTTGGTTTTCTGTTTTTTAAAAACAAAAACCATATATGTTTGATAACTGTTTTTGGTTTTCAGTTTTTTAAAAATTAGAAAGATGAAAAGATGTTTTAGAGAGGGAAAAATGTGTAGAGACGTTGAAACAAAAATTTAGAGACACAAATATAAATGTTTTCAAGGTAAGTTTTTTTTTTTTTTTTTTTGAAAGACGAGAAAAGTTAAACATAGAAAATTTAGAGAGATGAAAGAAAATATTTAGAGAAAGAATATTAGTTATTAGACTCGAGAAAAGATATTAGTTAGAGGAAAAATAGAAAACAAGTAAGAGTAAAAGCGATAAATTTTATATTAAAAAAATTAAATTAAAAAAAAAAAATGTAGAGAGATAATAAGGTTAAGAGTAAAAGATATGCTAAAGAAATAACGAAAAATGAGAAAAATAAAGAAAAGTTGTAGCCATAGAAAATTTTGGTGACTTTTTTTTTTCAAAAGAAAAATTAGATGTTAATTAAGGAGAAAAAAATTATTGATAAGTTTTTAGAAATAGACAAGATATAGAAAAAAAAAGTTTTGAGAGAGAAAAATAAATTTTATAGAGTAAAAAACATTGTAGAGAAAAAAAAATAGAGAAAGGAATTTGTTGGAAAAAGATAGATAAAAGAGAAGAAAAATAAGCATTATAAGAAAAATGAGTTTTTGAAAAACAGAAATCTGTTTTTAAAAACTATTTTTTTTGTTTTTGAAATTTACTTATAATTTCAAAAACGTTTTTAAAAAACAGAAAACAGAAAACAGAAATGGTTATCAAACACCCCTGTTTTTAAAAAATGAAAAACAAAAACAGAAAACAGAAAACGAAATGGTTATCAAACGACCCCTTAAGTTTTCTCCTTCCATTTATACTTCAACATCTTGAATTATTTTAAATCTACTAATTATTCACTTTATTGAAAAGGAATTAAAATGGTTTGAATAAATTATAGTTTTTTTCCTATGATTTAATTGAAGATTAAATACATTTCCAAATAGTTTTTTATTATTGAAAGAACCCAAGATAAGAGATAAGATTTCCTTCATTAAAAAAATAAAATATTGTGCACATTTCCCACTTCACTTTTTTATCACTAGTTTGTAACCACATAATGTAACGTCCGTAATTTAAGGTAAAATTTCAAATTTTCCTTAGTTTGAGTTAATTTGGAGTTGAGAGGGAAATTTTCAAAAATTAAAAGGAGAGAAATTGGTGGAATTTTAATAATTTCAAAGCTAGAGTGGCATTTTCATAATTATTGGGATGTTATAGCCAAGCCCAAGCCCAAGAGTTATTCTTTTAAAAAGGTGCACGGAGCCCAAGGTTTAAGCATCGGCCAAGCCAAATAACTTCTTATCTTTTCCTTCTTCTTCACGCGTTCGACTGGAGGCTTGGGGGTCTTCTTCTGTAACAACCCGACTTCTTACATAAATAAAAATATTTTGAAACATAAAAAATAATTTAAGCAAAAACTTTAAAACAACTTTTATTCGGGATCCCTAAACTTTAAAAGTTTTAAATAATTTCTAAAATATAAATGTACATGACCTCTAGAAGACTTCTCAAACAAATTTATAAATCAATAAAGTAAAACAAAGTTCTTAAAGCGGAAGAAAAATATGAAATTCAGGTCCTCTCATGGTTGTCGGATTCTCATCAATCGCCTTTCATTTGCCCTTGTCTTTACCTGAAAAAAAATTATTTTTTTAAAAGAATGAGTATTTGAAAAATCAGTAAGTGACCCTACTATTGAGGTTGGGTCACGCTTTAAAAACATTTTATAAATCAACAACAAATATATTTTTGGTGGCTCTAAACTTTATTTTAACTTACTAATGAAAGATAATATACATCAATTTCATACATATCCTATACACATCAATTTCATACATATCCTATACACATCAATTTCATGTGTCTCCTACGGAGGCCGTCAATTTCACGAAACCTCGAGGTCGTCAATTTCACGAACCTCGACTTAGGTACATCAATTTCATGTCTCTAAGTCTTATGTAGGCATTTCTAAATGTACATCAGTTTCATGTACACTTATAAAACTCATAAATAATTTAAACTCATTCTTTTAATGGAATCTTAAGAGACCACTAACTCAATTACTTCAGATATCAACAAATTCAAAACAATAATAATAAAATTCATGCTTTCAACAATTTTCATAGAAGGAAACATAATCCAACAACTCACAAAACACATAAATTTTGGAAATCAAACACGCGCACCCAATTAAAAAGTTCAACAGGAAAGCCACTTACCTTGGCTTTTAACTCCTTAATTTAATTCGAGAATTTAGTTCTAACAAAGCCGATCTCGCCTTTAATGGAACTAAGTGATTCATAAAAACAACTTTCAGAGCTATTTGAACACTCCGAAAGTAAAAGTCACCAAAAACGAACTTGGAAACTTGCTCTATAAGTGTTCGAATGAGTCCAAACCTATAACAATTATTCTCTAAAGGATTAGACACTAACCTAAACTAATTTAAATGAATTCGAAAGCATTTAAACAAAACTTTACCATCTAAATCTTACCCAGAAGGGCTCACTACTTGCTGGAAATCCAATTAGAAGGAATCAGAATCTTCAAAGGCCCCGAACGAATGCTGAACGTGTTCGAATGTGCCTGAAAACGTGAATATAAGCTCTAACGACTATGGGTAAATCAACGTCGCGTGAACTGAGCTGCGACGTGCGAATCAGACCGATGTTCGTTGGAAAATAGCCACTACCCCAACCACGCAGCCCCCAACCGCCGCTGCACACCGGAAAATCGCTGGAGAACCGCCATAGATCGAGAACCACTTGCACCTCATGACCTTCTGCGCAAAAAGGGACAGCAACGTCGCTGAAACCCGTTCGTTGCAGCTGAAGAAGACCGCCGCCGCCTGCTCCGTCGACATACTGTTGTTGCCGCCCTCGTGGAGGAGATTTCGCCGTCGGAGGAAAAGGAAGAAGAGAAATAGCTGCTGCCGCGCCTCCCCACGCAATGACGCCGCTGAACCGAGACCAGCCGCCACTTGTCGGAGAAGAAGACGCCGTTGGACTGGTTCAGAGAGAACGCCGCCGAAGCAAGAAGGAGAAGAAATTGAGAAGGGGGAGGGGCTGCTCGTGGATGAAGAAGAAGAAAGAAAGATGGAGGTTTGTGTGGCTTGGCTTGATGGCTTGGCTAATACTCCTAGGGCTGCGTGCTGGCTGATTTAAAAGAAGAAGTTTGGGCTTGTACATCCTAAAGAAGTCAGCTTTCCAATATGACAACGACATGTCTTGTTTAAAATTATGCATATGTTGTCTCTTCAAGAGACGACCTACATTAAGTAAGTTTTTTTTTTTAAAAAAAATCTGATTAGCACGACTTTTTAGATTGCCACGTCAGCAAGTCGACGACCTGCAAATGTGAATTTTCAACTACAATATTTAAATAATTAGTTTTATACCAACTTTATTTTACTAATAAGTTTAAAAATATATAATATTAATAAGAAATGTCCCTTTTTTTTTTTACCTAAAGTTAATTTATTTGTCAATCCACACTTATTTGTCATGCCTAGTTTACTTCAAAATCATGCCTATTTAGTAATAACTTTTTTTTTTTTCATTATTGAATTAATAAAATTTGAAAGGATGAGATAGGATTGGGACATGATCACATGTGAATTAGAAACCTCTCAAGGCCATCTTTTAACTAAAAGAGTGTGCATTCACCAATTCTAGTGTTTTGAGGAAACTCTAATCGAGCATCTTTTCAATCTATTTTTATAGTCAACAAAGTTGATGTCAAATCTAACGGTATAACGCTCGACCATTCAAAATTATCCAACAATGACCCTGCAAAATAACCTTTTACTCTTGCCCCATCCCTTTAAAAAATTGTAACATATGTTGATGGTCGATTTTGGCCAGAGGATCTCACCTGACCTTCACGTGCCACCAACGGTAAATTTGTAGTTGAGGGGGGGAGACGTGGCCTGCAAGACAGTAAACCTGCACACCAGTGTGGTGCTCGCCACACCGGCTCCGATGCTTAAGTCAGCAAGCAGAACGGTAGGGCGTGGAAAAGTAAGAGCAAGAGGAGAAAACAGAGAATAGAGAGTAGAGTTTAGGGATAGAATTCGGGATCAAATTCGGGATCCCCTCTTCAGTGGCGAAGAGGAATATATATACCTGTTCATCCTCCTAGCCTTTTTAGGGTTTCGGAGGCGTTTTAGGTCAAACCAGGCGAAACCGGGGCATCCAGAGGCGGTGGGGACCAGACGAGACCGAACGGGCTCGGCCCGCTCGAACGGGCTCGGCCCGTGCGAGCGGGCCGAGGGTCGGCCTCGGCCCATGGCCGAGGCCGACCATGTGCTCGGCCTCGGCCATGGGCCGAGGACGAGCAGGGGGTCGGGCCTAAAACCCGACCCCTTCGGTCTTGGCCCGTCTCACTTGCCGGTTTTGCCCCCTTGGTCCATCTTTCAGCCCGATTTCTCCTCGGTTGTCCTCGTCAGCTCCTTGTATATCGGGGTGGTCCAAAATTGCCTATAACAACATATATATTTGTTAGAGAGAGTGAAGAAGTGGAAAACGAAGAGAGAGAGTTGTTGAAAGGCTCACTATCAATTGCTTTTTGTAGGAAGAAATAGAGATGAGCTCTATGGTAATCAATTCTGAATTTGTCCGCAAGTTGTCCGCAAGAGTGATATTGTTAAACTCATCAACTCCTACAATAGAAACCAAGTATATGTAAGAATAGTTACCGACGTATTGCTGAAAGAATCGAAAAAACACTTTCAAAGTCGATTATCCCACAACCTGATCCATGGATAAAGTTCTGTTGGATCGATTATCCCACAATCTGATCCATGGATAAAATTCTGTTGGGATATCTATGTGTGCTAAAAAATGAGTATTCGACTTGAATAAGTGCAAGTTGTCGATTCGCTTGTGAGTAGAAAAATGGATGACTAGTTGATAAAGAGATTCTACGATTGTTTATTCGAGATGAAGATTGTTTTGATGCACACATAATTCTTCATATCAATTAGAAGTGGGATAAAAGCAAGGACAAGACTTCCATTAGTAGAAGAAATTTTGAAAGGAACTCTCCTGTAAAACTGTAAAATCTTACGTCAAAATAAACAATATCATATTAACGTAGAAATATAGACAGCTCTCGAAATTAACGTACTGTTCTCTGTGATACACAGATGAGTGGTGTTGATGGTCAAATTTGGTCAGAGGAACTCACATGACCTTCACGTGCCACCAACGGTAAATTTGTAGATGAGGGGAAAGATGTGGCCAGCAAAACGGTAAATCTGCACACCGGTGTGGTGCTCGCCACACCGACTCCGATGCTTAAGTCCGCAAGCAGAACGATGGGAAGCAATAAAGTAAGAGCAAGAGGAGAGTCAGAGAATATAGTTCGGGGATTAGAGTTCGGATCCCCTCTTCAATGGCGAAGAGAGGCATAAATACCTGCTCATGCTCCTAGGGTTTTTAGGTATTTGGAGGTGTTTTGGGACAAACCAAGTGGAACCGGGGCTGCCAGAGACGGTAGGGACCACACGGAGCCAAACGGGATCGACCCGCGAAAGCGGGCCGAGGCCGAGCAGGGAGTCGGGCCTTTGGCCCGACCCCTTCGGTCTTGGCCTGACCCACTGGCCCGTTTCGCCCTCGGGTCCACCCTCCAGTCTGATTAAGCCTCCACTCTTGAATTGGGATTCAGGTGCGACTTAGTGCTATCGGTTGAGCTCCTTAAGCCCGATTTAAGAGTAATGATCCTTGCTCTGTGCTGACTTTCATGCGGATTCATTGTTATCCTGCATGATGGGATAGAAATAGACAAAACAAAAACTCCCTGAATAGACGTTAGGTGAGATAGAAATGAGAAAAGTGAGGCATTACAAAAATGGCTATGGTCGGCCTCGACCTCGGGAAGAGGCCGAGCACAGCAGTTTCCCATTTTAGATTGTCCGGTCAGCCTCGGCCTCAGGAAGAGGTCGAGCACAATAGTTTCCCATTTAGCTTGTCTGGTCGGCCTCGGCCTCGGGAAGAGGCCGAGCACAACAGTTCCAGATTCACGGCTTAGGACTTATCCACAAATAAAAGGGAAAAGCAGAGGGTTTCACGAAAGAAAAATGAAAAATTAATCTCTGCAAAAGAAAAATGAGGGAAGAGGCTAGGGTCGACCTCGGCCTCGGACCCCTGTTAGTTCAAAATCCAGCTCCCTGCATTCATATGTTAGTCCTTATAGGAAAATAATGAGAGAATAGGCTAGGACATGTAATTTTTAGTAGAACATGCTAAGTCGGTGTGCTTTTTGTTTAATAGGGAGTGCATATCCCCTGTGTAGCCCCCAATCTCAAATAAAATTTCACTAAAACATAAAGTATAGTTGAGTAAAATAGGAGAATACCTTTAAAGTTTACGCTCAACCTCAACAAGAGGTGCTCAGTTTCTGCCTCAGCTAGGTGAGATTGACTCAGATGAAGTGCATTGGCTCGAGCCAAATGGGGGAGGTAGACTTGGCAGTCTAGGCCTTTTGAATTGATTACGTGATCGTGGGGACATGTCGACCTTTTGAAAGGTCGGCCTCGGCTTTGGCCTAGGGTCGGCCTCAACCTTGGCCCAAGGATGACCTTAACTTAGGGTTGGCCTTAGGTTGATAGCTTCTTCCTCTTATCCCCCAGTCTTGTTCTAGTATACGCTGTCTTAGTTTTGGATGTTGATGGAATGACTTTCAACCCTTCGACTAGCTTCTTTTCCTGGTGCCTTCGATCTTGTTAAGACTTGTATTTGCTTTTGATTTTTCCTCCAAAGATGGTTCTGATCTCTTGTGGGGTTTCCTCTTAATCTGTCTGGATGAACATCTCTGGTCGGCCTCTGCCTTATAACACTTTGGTTGTCGCAAAACACACTTACAACCTCTTGATTGAAACCTAGCTCACCGATTAATCCTTGAAGCCATATGGCCTCTTTTACAGCTTCTGTTGCAGCAATGAACTCTGCTTCAGTAGTAGATAGGGCTACTACTGATTGCAAATTTTATTTCCAACTAATCACATTACCTCCAAATAGGAAAGTGTACCCTGTGAGTGATCTCCTCTTGTCTAAATCACCCGCATAGTCAGAATCAATGTAGCCAATTAGTTTCACCCTCTTTCCATTAGGATTTTTATACAGAAGACCCCTTTGAGAAGTCCCATGTAACGACGCTAATTTAAGCCAAGCTCTTATTTCTCAAACTACAAGTTTAATTGAGTTTCGGTTAACTGGTTGAATAAAAAGTTCAATTAAATGAGTTAATTGTCTTTGAAAAAGGATTTAATAGGCTTGGTGACAATTTTTGCAATTTAAGTAAGTTGGAATGGCAATTTTGAAATAAAGAGGAGTTTGTAGTCAAGGCCAAGCCCTAAATTCCATCTTTTCTTCTCCTTCATGTTGGTAGCCACCAAACCCACGATTTTTAGCCTCCATCTCCTCCATCCTTAACGTTTTCAGCCGCTGAAGCCTCTAGGACCATTCACCTTCTTTTCGTTTCAGCCGACGACGTCTTCCTTCCCTCCGACAAACTGCATTCACAGTGGCGGCAGCAGTAGAGGTTCGGCGGTGAGGTGGGTTTAGAGGCGTTTTTGCAGCGACAGTTTGTTTTTGGTAAGGTTGGATTTGTTTCTCTCGGTTCTATTGTTCCTCAAGCTCGATATTTCTTCCTTTTCATTCTCTCCCTTACTCTTGACCTCTCTCGTGTCGATTCCAGTGCATTTTTGGTCGGGTGGCAGCATTTTTCCGGCGATTGTTCTGTTAGGCGCGGACAGCAGCATTCAGGGGCGTTTTTCTGCATTTCCCGATGTTTTTAGGTGAGTTTTCAGTGTGGGTAAGTTGGATTGAGGCTTGTATTAGTTGGTTGTTATGTTTAATTGAATACCCATTCATTTTTATGTCCGTTCAACAGTGTTTTCCGGCCAGTTCAATGTAGACGTGCGAGCAGCAGCTGTTTGGGGCGTTTTTTAGCGTTTTCGGCGAGTTTCAGCAATGGGTAAGTGAGGAAAATCAATTTTTGGTTGATTAATGTAGTTTGGATGAATGCCCATTGGGTTTGGCTAATGTTTTCAAGGTACCCATAGCGTTTGGAGGTTTAACCGCCGATTTGGAGTGAAAGTGGAACCCGAACAGCAAGTTTAAAGTTCTGTTTTGCTTGATTAAAACCTTGGAGTTAAGGAATTTGTCGAAGGTTATCAAGTGTTTATTTAGCTAAGGTAAGTAGCTAGTTGGATTCAAATTCTATGTCTTAGACTAATTGCCCATTGTTTGTTAATTGGGAATTTAGAGTGGATAGTTGGATTGAAGTTCCATTTTTAGACCAAGTTGGTCTTTAAGCTTAAGTAAAGTGTGTTGGGTTAACTTTTGAAGCATGATGAGCATGTTGAGATTGCCTTTATTTGGGTGTTAAATGAGTAGCGTGGATTATGGAATAATTGGAGTTTGGGCTAAGTGTTCTTTGTTTGTGTTGAGGCCGTGAATTTCATGTTTTATTTGGTTAGCCATGAACTGAAATGCTTGGGATTAATATATATGTAGCCGTTGGATTGAGTTCTATGCTTTAGATTAATTTTCTTTGAAAATTTAATATGTTAGCATGGATAAGATTTAAGCCTTGAGTTTTGATTGTGGAATCATGATAAGCTTCATTATAAGACATGTTGATAGCACGGGGATCTTAAAGTTAACCTAGCATCTTTTGGTTTATTTTAAAGCATGTTTGGCTTGGATGGCTATGTTTTTCTCTGGATTTTATTTGTGATACTGGAGGATGGGTTGAATGTCTGTTGGAGTTTGGATTGAAGTTTGGATGCGACACCAGACCCGTTGTGACTATAGAAGTGCATTATATTGTTTCCAGGTGTATAAAAATTTTGGGTTCCCTATATGTATGCCGTTATGCTGTCGAATTTTTGGTAGCCTCATAATGGTTTAGGAATCATATCTACCTTTGAGGAAAAACTTAGAATAGGGACCTTAACCACGATTTAGGGCCTCAGGAAGACTTATTAGATTCCTTAAGTCTTACGTAGCTAGAGTGTGTTCCTTCCCCATCTCAGGACTGATAGAACCCAGGCACGTTTACGTGTGTTCTATTAGTTAACTGTTAGAGCTCAGTTTCAGGCACGCTCGCGTGCGCTCTCTCAGTTCAGGACGGTGTTGAGCTTATGATCAGGCACGTTGTTCGTGCGCCTTTTGGCACCAGGCATGTTTACATGCGTCAGTTGCTCCACCGTATTTTTATCTTTACATTCAGGGGTGTTGTGTTGGGATAGGTGTAGTTCTGCTAGAGGTGGCCAACTAGTCTCTAGTTTACTTACCTTAACCGACTGACCCACACAACACTCTAGTTGGCACAGGTTGGGGATAGGTTAACACCCTAGGCAGAGCATGTTTATGCGATCAGATATGGCCCTAGGGTTAGAAACCCAAATGAATGATTCCAATTAGGTCCCTATGATGCTAAGACCCAGAATCAAGTTGCATGCTAATAGATTTCATGTTATCAGATCTCATGCTTTCAGTTTCAGCCCTTAAGTGGGCTACTTACTGAGTATATTCTTATATACTCACCCATGCTACATGACTTTCCTTTTCAGGTGGTACTTGATGACATCAGGCGAGTGGCGAGAGTAGTGGCTTGGCTAGGCTATGGGATGCAGCTGCAAATCACGTCTCTAGAAGTCTAGGATCGAGTTTCCTAGTTTCATGCTTTCAGATGTTTTTAGTTTTCAACTTTACAAAAATTGCCTATCATGTTTTGGCTATTATGTTATTGTAAACTGATTTATGGTTTAGGCCCAGTTTATTACAGAAAAGATTTTATCTATGGTCTCTTCCGCCTTTAAAGTTTTAAAAGCTTTACGTTTTTTTGTGCATGTAGTAGCGACCCCTTTGTACGTTTTTATTCCCATTTTAGTCGGGTCGTTACATCCCAACTAGATACCTCAGTACCCATTTCACAGCTTTCCAATGAGTTTTTCTAGGATTTCCCATATAACGGCTTACGAGACTTGAACAATAAGCCAAGTCTGGTCTTGTACAGACCATTAGATACATAAAGCTCCCCGTAGCATTAGAGTAAGGTACCTTCTCCATTAATTTTTTGTCTTCCTCATCTTTAGGAGAGTCCTTTGCTGATAGTTTGAAATGTGGTGCTAAGGGCATGCTAACCGACTTAGCATTGGAAATATTAAACCTTTTCAACATTTTCTTTGTGTATTCCCTTTGGCAAACAAATAGTTCACCAACTTCTCTCTTTCTTGTAATCTCCATTCCCAAAATGGTTTTAGCAGGACCAAGGTCCTTCATATCAAATTCTTTTCTTAGCAACTGTTTTATTTTCCTCAATTCTAAAAGATCTTTTCCAGCAAGTAACATGTCATCCACATATAGTAGGAGATAAATTTTGTCATCGTTAGCTTCTTTATAGTAAACACAGGGATCATATAGACTTCTTTTGAAATTAATCTTTGTCACATAGTCATCAAAACGCTTGTACCAACATCTAGGTGATTGTTTTAGCCCATATAACGATCTTTTTAATAGGCAAACTATCTCATTATCTTTCCCCTTCTCGTATCCAGGAGGTTGTGCCATGTATATAGTTTCCTCCAAATTTCCATGGAGAAAAGCGGTTGTCACTTCAATTTGCTCAAGTTCTAGGTCTAAACAAGCAACAATAGCAAGTAGGATTCTGATGGATGTGTGTTTGACAACTGGAGAAAATATTTCATTGTAGTCTATTCCTTCCCTTTGAGTAAAGCCCTTAGCTACCAACCTAGCCTTGAACTTTATAGAATTTTGATCAGTTCCTCCAAGTTTCCTTTTGTAGACCCATTTACAAGGTACTACCTTCTTACTTTGTGGTAATGGAACCAGCTCCCAAGTTTGATTTTTATGAAGAGAATTCATCTCCTCATCCATAGCTTTAACCCATTTAGAAGACTCTTTAGAGTTCATGGCTTCTTCAAAAGTTCTTGGCCCATCTTCTTTTATTTCATCTACTGAATTGAGGGCATAAGCTGCAAAATCAGCTTGAACAAACCTCGAGGGAGGTCTCATTGTTCTTCTTTGTCTATCTCTAGTGAGAGAATAGTTAGTCTAAGTCTTCCTCTTGATTTTCAACAGATTCTTCTTCAATTTCAGCTGCTGTTTCTTGACTTTCCAGTTGTGGAGAGTCACTTTCAGTGGGTTGTGCATTAATTTCAGAAGCAGTCTTCTTTAGAAGCTCCACCTTTATGCTAGAGCTTTCCTTTCCTTCAGTAGTTTTAGTTTCAAAATTCTGTCTCTTTTGAATTCATATAGAATTTTGATTCTCTGAAAACATCTCTAGAGACAATAGCTCGGTTTGTATTGAAGTCCCAAAGCTTATATCCCTTTGTTCCTTTAGGATATCCTAGGAACATGTATTTAATGGTGTAGACACCGTATTTTGTCCGGCTTGATTTTTCTGTTTATATTATGCTCTTACCTTATTATTATTATTATTATTATTATTATTATTATTATTATGTATATATATATATAAATATCATGATTAATATTATTTTGATATTTGTCATTTGTTAAAGGAAATATAAAAATATGAAAAAACCCATAAAAATCTCCCAACCACTTTTTTTTTTTTTTTTTTTTTTTTTTACCGTTCTTTTTTTTTTTTCTCCCTTAATTTTCTCTCCACTAACACACCTTTACCCCTACAAATCTCAACCCTCTATCCCTCATCCATGTTATTCTCTCTACTATTTTGAGGCATGTTGATGTTATAAAAGCAAATCTCCATTGCTTTTAAAAGGGGGAGGCAACACAGTAAGAGCCTAAAAAAGGGAGGGAGAAGAATGAGTTGATGAAAAGAGAGGGGCTAAACCAGAAAGAAAGTAGCAAGTTTGGAGATGGAAGATTGTAAAGGTTGGAATAGGAGGGAACTTGGGTCAAAATGGCATCTTCAATTTTGAACCCCTACTTTCTCTCTCCAACCCTCTCTCTCTCCTCTCTTCTCATATCCTCCATGAAAATTGTCTTATTCCTCCACCCAAACCCATTTTCTTCTTCCTCCAAAACACTCACACACTTCAAATTCCCGCGAGCGGTAGCAATGGCAAGGTTACCACCTACACGAGACCCACGAAATCTAGCGACTAGCTCGATTGCCGACGAACACCCGCGCACGCCAACGAGTTTAGAAACCCACGACTTGTGTTCGTCGTCTAATCATCGTGAACAGTAGCTGAATCTGACCCTGTAGCTCGACGCCGCACACCTCCAGCCGCCACACTAGTTCGCAGCTCCGACGCTGAACATTGACGACCCCTTCGAACAACCCCAACGCCAGTTGAATCCATTTCGATCTCCAACGATCCTCGAGTGTTAAGCTCGGACACATTGACTGTTGACCCACGATTAGAGGTGAGTAAAGGTAAGAGAAAAATTTAATTTAAAGAAGAGGTAAGGAAAAAGAAAAGAAAAGCTTGGTGGAGAAGAGAAATCGTGAAGGGGTTTGAGGAAGAAGATGAGGAAGAAGAAAGAGAGAGTTAGTGGACCCCACCCCTATTCATTTATTCTTTTATTAGTATTTTTATTTTCTTCTCATTTATCAATCCTTTTCTTCATATCTTTCATTTGAAGTCTTATGTTTTTTTTTTTCTCTCACCTTGATTTCAACTTAAAAATTATGAGTTTGTTTTAACTTCCAAATTAACTTCAATTGAAATTTTCCCAAATCAATTTCAAAGTAGCTTTAACTGAGATTTTTCTAAATCAATTTTAATTAGGTTTTATTTGAAATTTCTAATTTGTATTGGTTTTAATATGGAATTTCAAATTGATGACAATTTGGTTTTAATTGAAATTTCAAAGTCAAAATGCATATAAATTGGAATTTTCAAATCAATGTCTATTTAATTTTAAATTTGAAATAAATCTCAATTTTAGTTAAACTAGAAATCAATCTTAATTTTAATTAAATTGGGAATGTCTATGGACTTTAATTGGAATTCAATTTCAATTTTGGTTTACATTAAAATCTCAAAATCAATTTCAATTAAGCTTTAATATGAAATTTCTAATTTGAATTTCACATTGGTTTTAATTGACTTTGAATCAATGTCTTTAATTCACATTAGAGATCTCAATTAAGTTTCAATTCAATTTTTATTTGAAGCTTTGATTTCAATCTCATTTTGATTCTAAATTTGAATTTCCAATTTAATTTCTTTTAGGATTGTAAAAAAATTCAATTTGGTTTAATTTCGATTTCAATTCAATTTCACTTTGGTTTTAAATTGATTTCATTTCAATTGAGTTTAATGGGGAGTTTTAGAACTCAATTTCAATTTAGTTTTGATTTGAAATTTTCAAATAAAGTTTTGATTTTAATTTGAATAAATTGGTTAAGTTTGGGAATTCTTGGATGAATGTCAATTCGGTCCTTATTTGATATTCACACATGAATTTCAATTTGATTTTAATTTAGATTTTTAAAATTGATTTCAATTTGATGTAAATTGGGTTTCTTAAATAAATTTCAAATTACCTTGATGGTGTCATTTCACGAATAAATTTCATTTCAAATTGAATTTACATTGAAATCACAAAATCAATTTCGGTTTGGTTTTAATTTAGAATTTTTCAATAAATTTCAATATGTTCTCATTGGAATTTCAAAATCAATGTCTATTTGGTTTTATATTGAAAATCAATTTTAGTTTTAAACTAAATTGGAAATCAATTTCAAATGTTAAATCAAATTTCGAAAACATTATTTAATATTTTGAAAGGCTAAAATAGATCGATTACGGAAACTTTAAGGCTAATTTTGTCTAAGAACGGGTACTTAAGCTGACCGAAAGGGAACACCCTGCCTGGAAATTAGCCTAAAGTGTAACTATCGATTATTTTGGCAATCAAAATTTAAATTTGATTAACTTAGATCTTTTCAAATCAATTTCAATTTGATTCTAAATTGAATTTTCCAAATGAATTTCAAAATGGTTTTACTTTAGAAATTTCAAATGAATTTTTAATTGAATTTTATTTAAAAATGAAAACATATTTTTTTTCGTTTTGGTGCCATACCACTCGTGACTATTAGTTCATATTTTATTGTTGAAATGTGAAATAATAGGTGTGAGACAAAATAGCTCATGTATAACCTATGACGGAGTTGAGAATTTCTCAAATTCTTGAGGTGACAAATTTTCTTTAATTAAAAGAAAATTTCAACATGACAAACAATTATTGGGTATAACCCCATTCACTACATCAGACCCTTACTTTATCGCTCAAAGCTAAGGTAAGATCAAGTGAGACATTTGTTATTGATTTCTTTTATCTCTTCAAAATTAAGGACCATGCATGTTATAAAAGGATAATTTTAAAATAAAATGTGGTAACCGTTTTTAAACGGGTGTTGTAGGGGTGCTAACACCTTCCCTACACTCAATCGACTCCCGAGCCTAATTTTTGGTTTTCAAAGACCGGTTTTTTTTTTCTTTAAAATGGGTGACCAATCACACCCCAAGATGATTGGTGGCGACTCCAAACCTCTCCTCTCGAAAGAGACCCTTAGTAAAGGACGTCGGCCGCTCCGTGTCGCGATGACGTTGCGACAGCTTGGCGACTCCACTGGGGACTTTAGAGAGTCAAGCCACTTCAATTTTATTTTCTATTATCCTTTTATTAATTTATTTGGTTCATTATGTTATTTTATTTATGTAATTTTATTTTTTTTAGGTCATCATGCATTTCACACAATCACAGCTCTATACCCGGGCTATACCCTTAGGATTAGAATCGAGGATGTAGTAGTGTCGACCTTCGAAGGGACATCATTGCCCTCGTGTAGGCGCACGAAAAATCCTCACTCAGGTTAGTTCATATGTTATTTTATAACATTTGGATTAATTTGGGGGCCTTTTATCCATTAGAGTTAGAATCTTTATACCCTCACTTCATTCTCATAGTTCTGGGTCATTTATTTTGTATTATCATTATTTTTGTGGGTTAATCATGGTCATTAGGTTTCAACTCTTTCTTTGTTGATGTCATCTTACCTTCATTTTTTAAGGCTTCTATTAAAAAAATGAAGTCATTTTTATCCTTGTTGTTTTGAAGAAAAACTTCTTTAGAAAATAAGAAGCCTTCCTTTTTTTTCTTAGAAGGACTTTCTTTAAAAATAAAAGTCTTTTCTATTTTCGTTATTTTTTTAAAAAGAAAATCAAGTATTCTTATCTCTTTCGTTTCTTTAAGGGTTTTGTCTCTCTTTCTTTTGGATTTTTTTTTTAAAAGGGAGAAAATCTCTTTGAAATGAAGGTTTTTTTTTTCTCCTATTTAATTATTTTCCATCTCGTTCAGTCCTTGGCCATTTTTTTTTTCTCAGTCCCCTTAAGTTATGCATCACATTCGAAATTAGTAATGCCGACCTTCGAAGGGACATCATTGTCCTCGTGTAGGCGCATGAAAATTTTTGCTCAAGTTAATTTAATCGTTATTTTATAACATTGAATTAGTTTGAGACATTTTTTCTTAGGGTTGGAATTTTAATCTCACATTATCCTAACCCCTCATGTAACTCATTTGTTATTTTATAACATTTGAATGAATTTGAGACATTTTTCCTTCTAGGATTAGAATTTTATCCTCAGATCATTCTCCATCACTCAAGTTAATTCCATTGTTTTTTTATAATATTGAGATTAACTTGATATCCTTTTTGTCTAGGATTAGAATTTTAATTTCACATTATCCTCACCACTCAAGTTAATTAAGTTGTTATCTTATAACATTGAAATTGATTTGAGATCCTTTGTTTTAAGTCAAGTTAATTCAATTGTTATCTTATAACATTGAAATTAATTTGGGGATCTTTTGTTTTCTAGGATTAGAGCTTTATCCTCACATCATTTCCCCAATCAAGTTAATTCAATTGTTATTTTATAACATTGAATTGATTTTGAGGTCCCTTATCAGGGTTTGAATCATCCTCATCGCTTTTACAATTCTTTGGTCAAATATCTTTTGTTATTTGAAAAAAAATATATTTTATTATTTTCATTTTATCATTTCTTGTGAAACAAAAAAAAAATATTATTAATATATTTTCTTTTTGGAGACAATAGGATCTTTTGTAAAAAAGAAAAGAGGACAAAAAGAATTTCTTTTATTAGCTTTTTATTGTTTCCTTTCTTTTTTTAAATAAAAAAAAAGAAAAAAGAAAAAGGATTCCCTTTAACTTGAGTGAATATCTCATTTTAAAATTTTTATTTTTCCTTTTTTTTAAGAAATAAATTGTGGAGATAAATTTTCACCTTGAAATAAATTCTCCATATGCCTTTCAGAAAAAGGAAAAATTCTTAGATTTTTTTTTCTTTTCTCTTTCCTCCTTACAGATTTAAGTTGCACATCTAGCAAATATTTGAGTCTTAGGAGTCATGCATATAATTTAGGTTCATTTCATTCATGACCTTTGGGATCATATTTTTCATGATGAAGTAGTGTCGACCTTCGAGGGGATAAAATTGCCCCCGTGCAGGCACATGAAAAATCTTCACTAGAGTTAATTCTTTGTTATTTTATAACATTGAAATTAATTTTTGAACCCTTAGAAGTTCAAATTTCTCACTTTATTAGGGTTAGAATTATCTTCATTTCACCTTTCATCATAATATTTTTCTTCATAGACCATCATCTAGGGTTAGTATGGTAGAGTAGTGTCGATTTTTTGATACCCTCGTTCCTCATATTCACTCATTCATCATAAGGATCCTGAGTTCATCTTTAGAACAAGAGTGTCATGCATGTGGATCCATGTTCACATTTGCGTAAGGTTGTGACACATTGACTCTCATGCAAACACAAAGAATATGTCACTCATGTTTATGGTTAGGAGACATTTTTTCTCTTTATAAGATGCATTTAGAACATAGTAGGCATATTTCATGCATTTCAATCCATGTTTACAATTTACACATTTTTCCCATAAATCATTATCTCATATTTCATGTTAAGGTCATTTAAAAAAAAAAAAACTTCTTGCATTTTTTACTCAATAATGGCATAGTATCTTCTCATGCATCAATTTTCATTCTTCGATCACATCATTCAGTTGCATTTCATGGAAAAAACTTGCATAGTTCTTTTATTTTTTCTTTTTTCTAAAAGCGAATGGCTCAACAACCACATGCTCGTCGTTCTTACAAACTACAAGGCAAAGACATGGAAGGACAGGATGTTGAGCAGTCTCATGAACAAGCCATGAAAATTCTCTCTTTTGGAGAATGGTGAAACAGTGACAGATGTCTCTCAATCTGACATCCCAGTCAATAATCCTGGTGACTCACCTCATTCACACAAGTCAAAAATACCTCTTTGTCAGTCAACTAGAGATTTCACTCAAACACATTCATCACCCCCCCCCCCCTTCAGCAAGCTATCAGTTTTTCAAGAGGGTCAATCTAGGATAAGTCGTCAAACTGAATCTGCGTTCCAGAAACCTATCCCACTGAAAGCAACTTCCAATGTTCCTAAACTTCATGATCCTGTAATTTGAAGAGCCTTGACTGGAAAAGGTAAAAAAGATATTATCAAGAAAAGGTTGAAATGCTTGAGAAAAGATTAAATGTGATTGAAGGAGCTGACATCTTTGGTAATGTTGGTCCTACCCAATTATGTCTGGTGTCGAACTTGGTTATTCCACCCAAATTCAAAGTACCTAAGTTTGGAAAATATGATGCGACGTCTTGTCTCAAAAGCCACCTCGTTCTGTATTGCAGAAAGATGTCAGCACATTCTCAAAATGACAAGCTCCTCATACACTATTTTATTTCAAGATGGTTTAACTGGTCTAGCATCTCGTTTGAAAAAATCGTAGCATCATGTGCAAGATCGAATGAAGGCAGTTCAGGCATTAATCACTAGAGTTTGGGGCTTCTATTCATCATGAGAAGAAATATTTGGTGTATCTAATTATTCATCATTAGTAATAAAGTCTCTACTTCTCTTTGAAATGTCTTTAAGATTATGAAAATTCAAAGATAGACAAGGGCCCATGACTCAAGAACACATGCATGAAATATGATTATCATAAGTTAGCTAAGTAGTCGGGAAGAACGTGGGCATGTGAAAATTGAGCTATTTTCTTTTGGTCAAGGTTTCATCCTACATGCATTTATGCATCATTCATTTCATATGTTTTTTTTCAAAGAAAGAAAGTGATTTTTTTTTTTATTGCAAACAAAAGTAAAACCACATGTTTCTTCTAGAAAATTTTAGAATCAAAGCTTACTTTGATCATTCTTGTCAGTTAAGAGTTTAGCAAGAACTTGGACAACCATAGTGAGTTTCCATTTGGAGGAAATGGAAAAAAAAAAGGAAAAGAAAAAAGAAGAAAGAAGAGAAAAGGAAAAAAGGAAAAAGAAAATGAATGCTCTCACTACTTTCACCGAGAAAAAGAGAAAAGTGGTCAAGTCTCAATCATTTTTGTTTCCTTCTAAATATCTTTCACTCCATTGTTGCAAAATCATAGTCTCCATTAAAGGCAATTTTATTTTGGCTTGCATATTTCTCATGTGTTAAAGAATTCATATTCCAATACCTCATCGAATATGGTTTCAATTTTCACACTAGAGCCAATACCCCTCTTGAAGTGAGGATCCAAGATCACTCACTGAAAAACCTTGAGCCTAACCCACCACACATGTGATTTTGTGGTAAGCCAGCATGAATTACTGATTCACCATCAAACCGTTTGTTAAACTCATCACGTATAACTGCGGTGAATCTCCATATTTGTCTACCCACTTGAAAGCCTTTTGCTAAGCCTGTCACATCTAACCATGTGGCAAACATTTCAAAATATCCACCCAATATTACCAAGAGACCTTCAATAGTAATGAAATAGGAATTAAACTCTTATGATTTACTGCTTCATAATTAAGACTTGTAGTTGTTTGAATATTCCTATATTTCAACTATTTTTCAATTACACGCTTCCTACCATTTTTATCTTCTGTCTTCTCTCCTTTTATTAAAAGGTGACTCCAAGACTAAGGATGATAATCTTGAGAACTTGGACTTAGTAACTTGAGAAATTGTCTCGAGGTCTCACAATCTTTCAATAAGTTTTGCCTGAGAAATAACCTTATCATGGTACCAAGGAGCATTGACAAAGAAGCAACATGGAGTGATTATTGAAGTTGCAAATGATGACTTACACATGATTGATCTTCTATATGTGATTGCATCATCTGCTAGTCATGGAAGCATATATTTGGCCTAAAAAAGAAAGAAAAATAAAAAAAGAAGAAATGAAAAAGAAAAGAAAAAGAGAAAAATGAAAAATGAAAAGAAAAAAAGAAATGTACAAGGCCAGGATAATTCTTAAATTGTATGATTGGGACAATCAATATAGATCAAGAGGTCATACCTACAAACGATTTGAAGATTTTCTTTGTCAATCATCAACTGAGCAAGAATCTTCATTGCTACACTAGAGCAAAGTCATCATCACTAGACTGGGGCAAAGCCAACATTATTGAATTTGAGCAAGAGCCTTCATTGCTACATTGGGACAAAGACATCGTCACTAATCTGTGGCAAAACAATAATCAACTAAGCAAGAACCTTCATTGTTGCGCTGGGGCAAAGCTTTCATCATTACGTTGGGGCAAAGTCGTCATTATTAAATTGGAGCAAGAATCTCCATTGCTACACTGGGGCAAGGTCATTCAACCACTTATGCAAGTTGTTTTAGACTGGGGCAAATGCCAAGTTAAGAGAATCACACTTCTCTTACGAAGAATCTTTCAATCTCGAGCGGTTCTCATCAAGGAAAGGGCGAATACAATAATGAGGGGATTTCATCAAAGATCTTGAGCTGACTCAAAGAAAGAAAGAGATATATGAGATGATCTATTGAGAAGCTACTCCTTGTTTTCACAGTAGTTGTCCAAAGAAATGGGGTCACCTTAGCACATATTTTCATTTGAACCATATTCTAGTATGTGAGTGTTCAAAATTATGTTCAATCTCTTATTGTTCAAGAGATTTTTTTTTATAAAGGCATTTGTGATCCATGTTTTCCTTCTTCATTCTTTTTTCTTCAAAAAAGAAACTTGGTTTCTTTGTTCGAAAATCATCCTCATTTGTCTCGAGACCAAATTCATCTTCTTGTATCCAATCTTTTGTCCACTACAAGGCTAAGGTTATGAAGCAGTTGAATCAAGTAAGAGGTTTAATGCTATGAATTACCATTAATAGTTCTCTAAACTAGCACATGAGACACTTCTAAAAAAACCCACCATACCTGATATGATTGAGCAATCTATGATTGACATATATGTTTCCTTTCAGATTGAGCAATTCCTGACTAACATACATGATCCCTTTCAGGTGAAGGCATTCAAAAAAAAAAAAAAAAAAAAAAAAAAAACAAACAAACAAGATAAAAAGAAAGAAATGAAAGAAAAAGAAAAATGTTTCCTCCAATGATGACTACGAGGATCTCCTTTGATTCCTTTCTAAACATTGATTGATAAGAATGATAGAAAGTAAGCAATGATGATCATTTCGTTAAATATGGAAAACACATATGGTTATCTTTCACAAATCAAGCTCAAAAAATTGTTTACCAATTCAACATCGTTTGCATCGCTATTTCTCTCAAAAAATTTGTTTTCATACCACGGAGTTGGTGAAAATGGATCACATGAAATCATGCATACATCTACCTTTGACATGCATATATACATCCCCTATATCATGCCTTTAGAGTCGAATTTATTTACTTAGTCAATTCATCATCAGGGCATCGGTCGTCATACATGGTTAGTTGCATTATCCTTGCTTAGAGTGGTCAATGAGTGTGTTCCAGCCATGACACTGGGGCAAAAACACACATTTATTTCATGTAGGATATTCACATAAAAATGGTGCATTATATCTTACATAAATGTTATATCTTGCCTTTGCATATCTTCACAACCTCTTTTGAGTGTGTTATCTCTCATTTTAAGACGGTTGTTCATATGTAAAACTCTCATTTTGGACATGCTCCATTCATGAAAATTTTCAATATGCTCAAATGAATCTTTTTTTTTTTTTATAATTGAATATTTTCATTTTTGGCAACTAAGTTTTGAAATAAAAACCGTTGTCTTATTTTAAAACAAATTTCTGAAATACGAAGTCCCTGTTTTAAAATCTTTTCCTTTTCGACAACTAAGTTTTGAAATAAAAACCGTTGTCTCATTTTAAAACAAATTTCTGAAATACGGAGTCCCTGTTTTAAAATCTTTTCCTTTTCGGCAACTAAGTTTTGAAATAAAAACCGTTGTCTCGTTTTAAAACAAATTTCTGAAATACGAAATCCCTGTTTTAAAATCTTTTCATTTTCGACAACTAAGTTTTGAAATAAAAACTGTTGTCTCATTTTAAAACAAATTTCTGAAATACGGAATCCCTGTTTTATAATATCTTCATTTTTGGCAACTAAGTTTTGAAATAAAAACCGTTGTCTCGTTTTAAAACAAATTTCTGAAATACGAAATCCCTGTTTTAAAATCTTTTCATTTTCGACAACTAAGTTTTGTAATAAAAACCGTTGTCTTATTTTAAAACAAATTTCTGAAATACGAAGTCCCTGTTTTAAAATCTTTTCCTTTTCGGCAACTAAGTTTTGAAATAAAAACCGTTGTCTCGTTTTAAAACAAATTTCTGAAATACGAAATCCCTGTTTTAAAATCTTTTCATTTTCGACAACTAAGTTTTGAAATAAAAACCGTTGTCTCATTTTAAAACAAATTTCTGAAATACGGAATCCCTGTTTTATAATATCTTCATTTTTGGCAACTAAGTTTTGAAATAAAAAACCGTTGTCTCGTTTTAAAACAAATTTCTGAAATACGAAATCCCTGTTTTAAAATCTTTTCATTTTCGACAACTAAGTTTTGTAATAAAAACCGTTGTCTCATTTTAAAACAAATTTCTGAAATACGAAGTCCCTGTTTTAAAATCTTTCATTTTTGGCTACTAAGTTTTGAAATAAAAACCGTTGTCTCATTTTAAAAAAATTTCTGAAATATGAAGTCCCTGTTTTAAATTCTTCCATTTTCGGCAACTAAGTTTTGAAATAAAAACCGTTGTCATTTTCTGAAATATGAAATCCATTCCTTTTTTTTTCCAGTTAAATCAAACCCGACTATTCAGTCGAGGTCGAAGTTTGTGTCAATCTAGGTCCGTTTTCAATTTTTCTGTTGGTTAAATCGAACCCTATTCTTATTTAGTGGTCGAAGCCTGGTCAGAGTCAGGTCCATTTCATTTCCATCTTTTGGTTAATTCGAACCCTATTCCTGTTTAGAGGTCGAAGCCTGGTCAGAGTCAGGTCCATTTCCTATTTCTCTTTGTTGGTTAAATCGAACCCTATTTTTGTTTAGTGGTCAAAGCCTGGTCAGAGTCAGGTCCATTTCATTTTCATCTTTGTTGGTTAAATCGAACCCTATTCTTATTTAGTGGTCGAAGCCTGGTCAGAGTGAGGTCCATTTCATTTCCATCTTTTGGTTAAATCAAACCCTATTCTTGTTTAGAGGTCGAAGCCTGGTCAGAGTCAGGTCCATTTCCTATTTCTCTTTGTTGGTTAAAACGAACCCTATTCTTGTTTAGTGATCGAAGCCTGGTCAGAGTCAGGTCCATTTCATTTCCATCTTTGTTGGTTAAATCGAACCCTATTCTTGTTTAGTGGTCGAAGCCTGGTCAGAGTCAGGTCCATTTCATTTCCATCTTTGTTGGTTAAATCGAACCCTATTCTTGTTTAGTGGTCGAAGCCTGGTCAGAGTCAGGTCCATTTCATTTTCATTTCTGTCAGTTAAATCGAACCCTACTAGGTAGTAGAGGTCGAAGCTTGGCTATAGTTAGGTCCATTCCATTTTTTTTCCCAGTTAAATTGAACCCCACTATTCAGTCGAGGTCGAAGCCTGTGTCAATCCAGGTCCATTTTCAATTTTTCTCTCAGTTAAATGGAACTTGACTATTCAGTCGAGGTCGAAGCCTGTGTCAATCCAGGTCCATTTTCGATTTTTCTCTCAGTTAAATCGAACCCGACTATTTAGTTGAGGTCGAAGCCTGTGTCAATCCAGGTTTGTTTTTAGTTTTTCTCTCGGTTAAATCGAACCCGACTATTCAATCGAGGTCGAAGCCTGTGTCAATCTAGGTCCGTTTTCAATTTTTCTCTTGGTTAAATCGAACCCTGCTAGTTAGTAGAGGTCGAAGCCTAGTCAGAGTTAGGTTCATTTCCTCTTCTTTTTGTTAAATCGAACCCTGCTAGCTAGTAGAGGTCGAAGCCTGGTCAGAGTCAGGTCCATTCCCCTTTTCTTTTGGTTAAATCGAACCCTATTAATGTTTAGAGGTCGAAGCCTGGTCAGAGTCAGGTCCATTTCCTATTTCACTTTGTGGGTTAAATCGAACCTCGTTCTTGTTTAAAGGTCGAAGCCTGGTCAGAGTCAGGTTCATTCCCCTTTTCTTTTGGTTAAATCGAACCCTATTCTTGTTTAGAGGTCGAAGCCTGGTCAGAGTCAGGTCCATTTCCTATTTCACTTGGTTGGTTAAATCGAACCCTATTCTTGTTTAGAGGTCGAAGCCTGGTCAGAGTCAGGTCCATTTCCTATTTTCACTTGGTTGGTTAAATCGAACCCTATTCTTGTGTAGAGGTCGAAGCCTGGTCAGAGTCAGGTCCATTTCCTATTTCACTTGGTTGGTTAAATCGAACCCTATCTTTGATGATTAATAGAGACGAAAGTCTTGTCAAAGTAAGGTTCATTTTTTTTTCCAACTTTAGGCCATGCTTGGTTTAAGCATAAAGCCATTTCTTTTATTTTTAACTAAAAATCTTCACCTTCCCAATACTTTTGTCTTTTTCCTTTGTCTACCCTTTCAATCCTTCAAGGATACACAAAGGGGGGCAAACTGTAGACACCGTATTTTGTCCGGCTTGATTTTTCTGTTTATATTATGCTCTTACCTTATTATTATTATTATTATTATTATTATTATTATTATGTATATATATATATAAATATCATGATTAATATTATTTTGATATTTGTCATTTGTTAAAGGAAATATAAAAATATGAAAAAACCCATAAAAATCTCCCAACCACTTTTTTTTTTTTTTTTTTTTTTTACCGTTCTTTTTTTTTTTTTTCTCCCTTAATTTTCTCTCCACTAACACACCTTTACCCCTACAAATCTCAACCCTCTATCCCTCATCCATGTTATTCTCTCTACTATTTTGAGGCATGTTGATGTTATAAAAGCAAATCTCCATTGCTTTTAAAAGGGGGAGGCAACACAGTAAGAGCCTAAAAAAGGGAGGGAGAAGAATGAGTTGATGAAAAGAGAGGGGCTAAACCAGAAAGAAAGTAGCAAGTTTGGAGATGGAAGATTGTAAAGGTTGGAATAGGAGGGAACTTGGGTCAAAATGGCATCTTCAATTTTGAACCCCCACTTTCTCTCTCCAACCCTCTCTCTCTCCTCTCTTCTCATATCCTCCATGAAAATTGTCTTATTCCTCCACCCAAACCCATTTTCTTCTTCCTCCAAAACACTCACACACTTCAAATTCCCGCGAGCGGTAGCAATGGCAAGGTTACCACCTACACGAGACCCACGAAATCTAGCGACTAGCTCGATTGCCGACGAACACCCGCGCACGCCAACGAGTTTAGAAACCCACGACTTGTGTTCGTCGTCTAATCATCGTGAACAGTAGCTGAATCTGACCCTGTAGCTCGACGCCGCACACCTCCAGCCGCCACACTAGTTCGCAGCTCCGACGCTGAACATTGACGACCCCTTCGAACAACCCCAACGCCAGTTGAATCCATTTCGATCTCCAACGATCCTCGAGTGTTAAGCTCGGACACATTGACTGTTGACCCACGATTAGAGGTGATTAAAGGTAAGAGAAAAATTTAATTTAAAGAAGAGGTAAGGAAAAAGAAAAGAAAAGCTTGGTGGAGAAGAGAAATCGTGAAGGGGTTTGAGGAAGAAGATGAGGAAGAAGAAAGAGAGAGTTAGTGGACCCCACCCCTATTCATTTATTCTTTTATTAGTATTTTTATTTTCTTCTCATTTATCAATCCTTTTCTTCATATCTTTCATTTGAAGTCTTATGTTTTTTTTTTTCTCTCACCTTGATTTCAACTTAAAAATTATGAGTTTGTTTTAACTTCCAAATTAACTTCAATTGAAATTTTCCCAAATCAATTTCAAAGTAGCTTTAACTGAGATTTTTCTAAATCAATTTTAATTAGGTTTTATTTGAAATTTCTAATTTGTATTGGTTTTAATATGGAATTTCAAATTGATGACAATTTGGTTTTAATTGAAATTTCAAAGTCAAAATGCATATAAATTGGAATTTTCAAATCAATGTCTATTTAATTTTAAATTTGAAATAAATCTCAATTTTAGTTAAACTAGAAATCAATCTTAATTTTAATTAAATTGGGAATGTCTATGGACTTTAATTGGAATTCAATTTCAATTTTGGTTTACATTAAAATCTCAAAATCAATTTCAATTAAGCTTTAATATGAAATTTCTAATTTGAATTTCACATTGGTTTTAATTGACTTTGAATCAATGTCTTTAATTCACATTAGAGATCTCAATTAAGTTTCAATTCAATTTTTATTTGAAGCTTTGATTTCAATCTCATTTTGATTCTAAATTTGAATTTCCAATTTAATTTCTTTTAGGATTGTAAAAAAATTCAATTTGGTTTAATTTCGATTTCAATTCAATTTCACTTTGGTTTTAAATTGATTTCATTTCAATTGAGTTTAATGGGGAGTTTTAGAACTCAATTTCAATTTAGTTTTGATTTGAAATTTTCAAATAAAGTTTTGATTTTAATTTGAATAAATTGGTTAAGTTTGGGAATTCTTGGATGAATGTCAATTCGGTCCTTATTTGATATTCACACATGAATTTCAATTTGATTTTAATTTAGATTTTTAAAATTGATTTCAATTTGATGTAAATTGGGTTTCTTAAATAAATTTCAAATTACCTTGATGGTGTCATTTCACGAATAAATTTCATTTCAAATTGAATTTACATTGAAATCACAAAATCAATTTCGGTTTGGTTTTAATTTAGAATTTTTCAATAAATTTCAATATGTTCTCATTGGAATTTCAAAATCAATGTCTATTTGGTTTTATATTGAAAATCAATTTTAGTTTTAAACTAAATTGGAAATCAATTTCAAATGTTAAATCAAATTTCGAAAACATTATTTAATATTTTGAAAGGCTAAAATAGATCGATTACGGAAACTTTAAGGCTAATTTTGTCTAAGAACGGGTACTTAAGCTGACCGAAAGGGAACACCCTGCCTGGAAATTAGCCTAAAGTGTAACTATCGATTATTTTGGCAATCAAAATTTAAATTTGATTAACTTAGATCTTTTCAAATCAATTTCAATTTGATTCTAAATTGAATTTTCCAAATGAATTTCAAAATGGTTTTACTTTAGAAATTTCAAATGAATTTTTAATTGAATTTTATTTAAAAATGAAAACATATTTTTTTTCGTTTTGGTGCCATACCACTCGTGACTATTAGTTCATATTTTATTGTTGAAATGTGAAATAATAGGTGTGAGACAAAATAGCTCATGTATAACCTATGACGGAGTTGAGAATTTCTCAAATTCTTGAGGTGACAAATTTTCTTTAATTAAAAGAAAATTTCAACATGACAAACAATTATTGGGTATAACCCCATTCACTACATCAGACCCTTACTTTATCGCTCAAAGCTAAGGTAAGATCAAGTGAGACATTTGTTATTGATTTCTTTTATCTCTTCAAAATTAAGGACCATGCATGTTATAAAAGGATAATTTTAAAATAAAATGTGGTAACCGTTTTTAAACGGGTGTTGTAGGGGTGCTAACACCTTCCCTACACTCAATCGACTCCCGAGCCTAATTTTTGGTTTTCAAAGACCGGTTTTTTTTTTCTTTAAAATGGGTGACCAATCACACCCCAAGATGATTGGTGGCGACTCCAAACCTCTCCTCTCGAAAGAGACCCTTAGTAAAGGACGTCGGCCGCTCCGTGTCGCGATGACGTTGCGACAAATGGCTCTTGGCAGCACCTTTCCTTGTCTCACATGCACAAAACTAGTGCACCCAAAAGTTTTCAGATTAGAAAGATTTGGAGGATTATCTGACCACTTTTCCTCTGGTGTTTTGAGATCTATTGAGGTGCAAGGGCACCTATTAATAGTATAAGTGGCTGTTGCCACAACTTCAACCCAAAAATTTTCAACAAGTTTTGCCTCTGACATCATACATCAAACTCTTTCCATAATAGTTCTATTCATGCGTTCAGCCACCCCATTTTGTTGAGGTGCATATGTAACAGTCTTATGTCTAGTTATACCATTGTCCTTACAGAAAGTATTAAACTGATTTCCCAAAAATTCTAGGTCATTATCAGTTCTCAAGTATTTTATCTTTCTGTCAGTTTGATTCTCAATTCTAATCTTCCATTTTGTAAACTTATCAAAAGTTTGATCTTTAGGTTTAAGAATAAAAGTCCAAACTTTTCTAGAAAAGTCATCAATTAGAAATAGAAAATACCTTGATCCTCCCCAAGATGGAGTCTTATTTGGCCCCCATAGATCAACATGAATGTAGTTCAAAATTGCTGTTGTAGTGTGTTCTCCTTTGGAAAATTTCATCCTCTTTGCCTTTCCATAAACACAATGTTCACAGAATTTAGCCTTTTAGTTCCATGTGTTTTAATCAGCCTCTGTTTCATTAATTCTTGTAAACCTTTCTCACTAATATGAGATAGTCTTCGATGTCAAAGTTCAATATCTCCTGACTTTTCAGCTTGTGCAACTTCAGCATGATTAGGAAATGTAACATTCTTTAGGACAAAAAGTCCATTATGTTTTTCCCCAGAGAACACAAGTCTATTAGACTTCCAGATTTCAAAAATATCATTCTTCCCATGATATGTGCATCCTTGATCATCTACATTCCCAAAGAAATTAAATTTCTTCTCAACTTAGGAACATGTCTTACTTCTTTTAGTAAAACTTCTTTGTTGTTTTGAAGTTTCAACACTACTAAGCCTATTCCCACAATTTCACAACCATGGTTATCTCCCATGAAAACTGAACCTCCTTCCCAAGATTTGTAATTCACAAACCATTGCTTTGAAGAAGTCATGTGATAAGTACACCCTGAGTCCAAGACCTATAATTTGTGAGGTCAGTAGTTAAAACTAATTGTCAATTACAAAGAATAAGGAAAGAATCATCATGTGAGAAAAAATGTCCTTAGGTCTTTGGCCATTGATTGTAGCCAAAAACCATATAGAAGGAGCTGACTTTGGCCCAATAATTGAGTATAGATGGGCTCTAGTTACTTGATTTAGGGACTAAATTCTTCTACATAATTACTGACTAGAGTTGTTGTTGAGTGATTAAGGTTTGTTGTTGTTGTGGAGAAGAGTCTAAAGATTGTTGTGGTTGAATTCTTTCATGTAGGATTGATTTTGTTTGCATTTCAAGCTCAAGTATCACTTTTGATCCTCATGCTGCTTTAGATGATCCCCATTTTGAATAACCATGTTATATTAGATGTAGCTCTTTAAGATAAGCCAACACAAATGAATTTATTCATGGTTTTGAAGTTGAATAGCGGTGCAAGTGACAAGGAGCTTAATGATGTTACATGTATATAAAGACATGTGAAAAGATTTGGATAAAAGTCAATATGCCGAGACTAGAAAAATTTAGAAATTATGAAACATACTATAATTTAAAGTCCATTATGGAAAAGAGGTTGTACAATTAGGCATATATTTAGGGACAAAAACCATTCTTTAACTTAGTTGGGGCTTATGGTTTTTCAAAAAAACCATTCTTTAACGTGTTTGGGACTATGGGTTGACTTACCTTTAGTATCATATATATATATATATATATATATATATATATATATATATATATATATATATACTAGTTAAAAGACTCCTGCAATGCACGTGGTTAAAAATCTTTAAAACACAAATTTTCATAGAGAAATTTAAATGTTGAATGAATATATTTTTCATTTAGTTTAAATAGTAAATATTTCATTTATAATATTTTCCAGTCAAAAAAGGAAAATATTGAACTCATTTTTCTCCACAGACTATGAAATTCTAATTTTAACTCTTATGTGAATTTTTAATAAAACTTAATAGTATTTTTTTTTAATAAAATTTCTTCTTTTTTTTTTTTTTGAATGAGTTTGTAATATACTTTTAAAAAAAATCCATCAAAACGTTTTCTTTAAGGTTCATTTGATTTTTTTTTAAAAAAAACTTCGTCTATGAAATATTATTAAAAGTAAAAAATTTGAAGAATGTAATTTGTTTTTTCAAAGATTTTGTAGAATCTCTATTTTGAATAATTATTTAAAATAATTTGTTATATTTAAGAAACATTTTTTATTCTTTATCTATCTTTTTTATACTTCCATCTATTTTATCATTTCTTTCTATATTCTCTACTAACTCACCAATGTAAAACAAATATTGTGTTCATGACCCACCTCCATTAATACTCATAGAGGCTTCAAGGATATTGTCTTAAATTGTTAAATTTTTATTCTGTTTCCAAAACCATACATAATCAAGCGATTAATATATAAAAAAAATGTGGAATTAATAAAATCTACGAAAATTGTGACATATACTCATTTTAATATTTCACAATTGTGAACAATAAATTTTGGTTAAATTGATGACAATCCAAACCATCTTCATTTTTTTCATTTTAAAAGTTGATTTAAAAAGTCAAGAATAATGATTCAATTTCAGTCCTAAATCCCAACTAACAAGTGAATAAATTTGTTAAGGTTATTCTACTTCTTTGTATAATTATTTACGTTAATAATAATTAATCATAAAATACATCAGACCACAATATGAAATAATATAGAATCCATCAAACCACAATTACAACCAGTACAATCAATAATAAAAAATAAAATCTCGATATGAAATTTCATATGCAATTGAAGATTTTTTTTTACAACATAAAGAAAGAATATTTCATCAAAATTCCACGATGAAGTAAATTTTATACAGAAATAAAGTGTAGTGTGTTTTGGGTAACAAACACAATAGTAAAAGACAAAAAATAATTGCAATATACAATTTTATGGTAAAGTATACTTACAATTTTTACCCATTGAAAGAAGTGTAATTCTATCGCGGATGACGGATGAAAAGTGTAGTGCAATTTCTAAACATTTTAACTTTCAATTTTAAACCACAATTTTTTTTAGAGAGAAATTTACTACAATTTCATACCCAATCTTTAAATAAAATCAAATAACCAACCACATGAAAATAAGGAGACGATGAATATGATAATTGACTATCCTTTCTCATCCATTTTGAAATAGGTGATTGAAGTCGGAACCAATTGTCTGAGTGAAAAGAAAACAGAAATAAAGGATACTATAACTACTAAATAAAGGAAAATCATGAAATAACAACTCTGAAATCTAAAGATACAAATCATATAACTACGAAATCCATGAATCTCAACAACATGCTTTGCACAAAATCAATTATCTATGAACAACAATAAAGGAAGAATTAATTGTAAAAGAAGTATATTACATAGTTCAGTGTCTTTTATACATGGATCGTATCCATACGGGAATGAATGCATCTATTTGATGTATAATTACCTTCACCAATAGTCGTGTCTCGTTTGTTATAGGCAATTTTGGACCACCCCGATGTACAAGGAGCTGACGAGGACAACCGAAGAGAAATCGGGCTGGGAGATGGACCAAGGAGGCGAAACCGGCAAGCGGGACGGGCCAAGGCCGAAGGGGTCGGGTTATATAACATATTACGATTGTATTTGACAGTGTCTGAAGATTTTATGTCTGAAACTGTGTCTATTTAGTGTGATTCCAACCTTGATCAACTCAAGGAATGTGTGGCAAGCCACCTGAAACTCTCAAATGGAAGTAGTATATTTCTTAGTTGTCACTCTTCAAAAATTGGTCAAACAATCCAATCAACATAATTCTTTAGAGAAGATAGAGATGTTTTTTTTTCTTTTTTTTTTATGATTAATGGGTTTCTAGACGGGACATATAGGGACTGTTGTTTTATTGTGGACATATAGAATGCAAATATCAATATACAAAACGATGATTTAGGAGCAAGTTCAACCCTAGGGGAGAAAGATTTTGGGTTCATTAACTCAAGATAGAAGCGACACATTGACAAAGAAGTTTTTCGTTGTGGATGTTGAGCCTATAGATATACCAATATACACAGAGACAGTGTTGGATCAAATCCACTAAGGAATGCTACTCGGGGAAGGATGATGTTTGTTTTCTTCAGAAGGAATTGATGAATTGATGGAGAAGTTCATCAATTTCAAGATGGTGAGGACCAAGTAATGTTGAGTTACTATATTAATTATATGTATATACTCTAATGTACATATAGAGATGTCAAAGATATATACCCTTATCCACATGCGACCGATTGATAAGATCGTTGAGTATGATGTTTGTTTATATATACACATATATAGATATATATTGTTGTACTTATTGTGTGTTTGTATACAATTACTTTTGTACTTCCATGTATGTGTTATTATATACACATAAGTATTGAGTGATTTTGTAAGTATTAAAAAATGTGTATTGATGTTCAACATAAGTTATTTCAATATTAAGAATTTAGAGTTTTTATTTAAATGATGTTAATTATGGTTTTAAATTTAATTTAAGGTTGTTAAATCTTATTGATATCAAATTTGGTTTCTCCCTCCCTCCAAATGCTACTTCTTTTTTTTGTTTTGATTTAGTTGGTTAGTTTGTTATTAAAATTAGATTTTCTTTCTAAAACATCTCAATGGTACATTAGGGTCATTTTCGCCCATTTTAATTATTAATATTATAATAAAACTTACATTATTTAATTTCTAAAGATAGTCATTTTTCTTGTTGTCCTAGATTTTTTTTTTCCTCCCTTTTATCTTGATGTTGGTTTCCTTTGATTCTAGACTCTTCATGTTAAAATATCATTTTTGTCTCTTCCTACTTTGAGTTTTGTTCCATTGTATCCTCTATACTTTCAAATGTCTAAATTTAGTTTTTGTACTTCATTAAATCTTAAAATTCGGTTAATTTTTATTGAAATTGGTTAAAAAATAATAACAATTTTCATACAAGAAAAAACACAATATGAACATATCTTCAAGATTTATTGAAAGTACATATATATAAGAAAAGACACAATATGAACATATATTCAAGATTTATTGAAAGTACATATACATACATACATATACATACATACATATATATATATATATATATATATAAATTAGACCAATAGAGAATAACTTAACCAATTTTAAACTTTAGGGAAAAAACATTTTTAACCCTAAACTTTGAGTGTTGTATCAATTTTAACCCTGAACTTTCAATTTCATCCAATTGAACCTCAAACTTATCAAATCGTATCAATTTTAGCCTCAAACTTGCGTTAGTTGTACAATGTATATCTTTGGTTAACTTTCCGTTTGAACCATTGTACGTAATTAATTATTTATTCCTTTCTTATAAATAAAATATTGGAGAAACTTTATTTTAGATGATTTTTTCTTGTTGTTGAGAACTTTAATTGTGAAGGTTTTTTCGCTCCTATTTAAGATTACGAAAGCAAAGAAACTTTTGAGGTTTTTTATCTCCAAATATTTGCTGGTTTTTTATTGTTGCTAAGAACTTTGTGGGAATTTTTTTTTCTTCTTTTACGGTTTTTTTTTTCTTGTCAATTAGAAGAACGTACAAATGTAGGAAACGAAAAATAAAGAAATTTCGAGTTTTTTATTTCTCATATTTGCTAGATTTTTCTTGTTGCCAATAACTTTGTGATTCTTTTTTTGGATAATAATGAGAAAAAATAGTCTGAGATATTTGATTTATTCTGGTTTTTCCAAAAAAAATGTTACAAAACACTAACTCGTGTGCAATGTGAATTTAAAAAAAAAAAAGAAGAGGAAATTGTCAATTACATGTTTTGATAGCAATTCAAATGAAAATTTGACTAAAGGTCTACATCGCAACATTTATGTAAGTTTGAGGTTCAAATTGATACAATTTTTTAAGTTTAGGGTTCAATTTTATCAAATTGAAAGTTTATGATTAAAATTGATACAACCTGCTAAGTTCAGGGGTCAAAATTGATTTTTTTCCTTAACTTTATTGAAAGTATAGGAACTAAAATAGAACGAAATCTAAAGTATAGGGATTAAAATGATATTTTAACTATCTTCTTTTGATTTATCTACCTGAGATTTACACTACCTTGTTGGGTTTTTTTTTTTCCTCGATTCCCTTTATAAATGATTTTACTTGGGATGTCCATATGTTTTTTTAGCTTGGGATGTCCCTTTTAATTAAATTTCAGAGGAGAAGCGATGGTGGCAATAGCTAAAAGCGTGGACCTTTCTATGGAGGCCCATTTGGCTGAACTATGGGCCATTTTGGAATGACTCAAATGGGCTATTTCAATGGACTGTACAAAACTTGCAGTTGAATCAGATAGTCAGTTGACCATCAAATTTATAATAAATAAGGAAGGAAATGCAGGTTGGTGGGATGTGGAGAAATTAGTAAAATCTATCCGGAGCTTAGTTCCTGCTTTTAGTGAAATCTCTTTTAATTACATTCCAAGAATATGTAGGGTCCGTTAGAATACATTTTAATTTAAATGTTTTTCAAGAATGCATTTTTTAAATAACATTTTGTATAAAAATTGTTTATAATTTAAACACTGATATGTTTAGTTGTATTTCCTCATAAATGTTTTTATACACAAGTTATTGTTTACTTAAGAAGTCTTTTTTAAAAAGTTGGTTTCAAGTGTTTATTTCAAAATGGTTTATTTATCAATCTCATTTTCTAATAAGTCATTTTTAGTGGTGGCCAAACACTAGAAATTTTTTCAAAATTATTTATTTTCAAAATTAAACACTTAAAAAGTTAAACCAAACACACATGTAATAGGGTAGCTCATGAGATAGCAAATTTTGGTAAATCTAGGGTTTACCAAGAGACTTGGGTTAAAAATTACCCAAATTGGCTCAGTATGTGGGTCGAGTTTGACGTTCAAATTTTGCCCATGTGTCAAAATTAGATTGAGATTTTATTTCAAAAAAAAAAAAAAAAAAAACTACGGTAAAATTGAAGAAAAAAGATTAAAAATATCGCTTTGATCCTTGTATGACAAGAATAATTATTTCATCAGACCTTGTATTTTTATATATTTTTAAATTGGTCCATGTATTTTCAATAAATCTTTAAAGATTCTTTTTAATAAAATAAATCTAAAAAATAGTCGAACGGTATTAGCTTGAGTTTTAATAATAATTAATAATATAATAAGAAGAATAACAACCTCATGCCAAAAATAAAGAGTAAATATGTTTGGGTCATGGGTAGTGTGTTAGCAACCGATTTGATTCTGGTAGTCTTTTGGGTGAAGCCTTTGTTCCAGGAAGATTGGTGGAGGGTGCTTATAAATCTTACCAGGGCGAGTAGGGCAATTCTAGGAAAGACTTTACCACACACTCACGCGAGAATTTTCTGGTTAACCTTGACTTGCTTTATTTCTGTTATCATGCAGTATGCCTCTCCTAGGCAAAGCGTAGCATTTGGTGTACAGAGTTTTGTCATGATAAGTTTCCATCTTCTGAACCTGCTTTCAGGGTCCGTTATACTGCTTGTGTTGTTCGGGGTTTGTAAACTTGGGTTGGATGGGAAAAGATAGTCCTAGATTGTCTCCGTCTATCCCTTTCTAGATTGTTTGATGGATTATATGTGCAAGATACCTCATTCTTGTGGCAATTTTGCAGGCTGATATCTAGGGGTTTGCAACCTCCTTCATGTTGATTATTGAGTGGGCCTAAAGCAGCGTTGGTGATTAGCTCGGTCCACAGCCGAGGGTGGGCCTTCAACCAGCGTCGGGACAGACTGATCATAGCATGGCGATGTCTTTGTCGTTTCTTGCGAAAGTTCTGGAGAGGTCTGTGTTCGTGGTTTATGGCATCTCGATGATGAATATGAGCCAGTTTGTAGCAAACCAGGGGCTAGGTTGGGTATTTGATTGTGGGTTGACAACGAGCTGCGGTAGGGAAGTTCTACGGGCTGTTTTTTGCTTAGTTTTGGACCTTATTCTTTGGGTGACGTATGCCTATTCTTGTGTAAAAAAAAAAAAAAAAAAGAAAGTAAATATGTTTCAAAATTTTAGCGAAAAAGTCTATTAAACTTTCTTTTTTCTATGAATATATGCACTAAAATGTTGATGTACATAAATCAAAACGATTATTTTATTAAAAAAAAAAATGATCCTAAAGTACATTTTGTAATTTCCTAGCTTATTTACATATACATCTACCAAAGACCAACTTGACATTTTTTAAATACAATTTCTTTATTCCATATTGAACAGCCCTCTATTTTTAAATCACTTTCGTAATTTAATGTTATTTTCAATGCCTCTACTTTGTGTATCACTATGGTCTTTATTGTCTTTTAACAAAATAACGTGAAACACGACATTGCAGAAGTAACACAAGATTTCTTTTACCAAAAATTATAATATATTCACACACACATCAACACGAAATTATAAATAAATAAAAAAAAAAAAAATCTTTGGGAATTTTGAGTAATTCAACTTCTTGTCCTTTCCACTTTTGTTATTCTTATATCTCACATCTGACAGCTTTTGAGGGAATAATTTTGGATCATGATCAACAAAGTTGACTTGGTATTTTAAAACAATGAGTTGCATAAAATATAATTTAGTTTTGGTTTGGATATGGTTAAATTACAGGTTTAGTTCTTAACTGTCAAGTTTGTGTCTGGTTTGGTCCCTAGACTTTACAAAATGTTTAATAGTAGGCTCCTCAACTTTTAAATTTGTGTTTATTTGATTCTGAACTTGTGTCTGATAAATATTTAGACTTTCATTTTTTGTGTCCAATAAGTCTTTGAATTTTCAATTTTATGTATAATAGGTCATTGGCTTATTCGACAATTTTTTTAAATTCACGGAACTACTAGAGATCACAAGATTGAATGTTTAAAGTCTTATTAGACATAAAATTAAATTTTATATCTAATAGATCTGTTAATTTTAAAAAATAATTAATATGTTAGAGAGCTATTAGACACAAAAATTGAAAGTTTAGAGACATATTAGACATTTTTTAAAATTTAGAGATTAGAGATCTATCATACGTAAAAATGAAAGTCCAAGAAACTACTAAAACAAAAAAAAAAAAAAAAGTTTTCTTCGAATGCTTTTTTTTTTCTTCTTTTACCTATCTCTCTTCGACAAATTCTTTTTTATATTTTTTCACTCTAAACATTTTATTAAATTAAATAATATTTTTCTTTTTTTAAAACTATTTTATCAATGTTTTCATTAATTTATACTTTAAAATAAATTGCAAATTTTACGTGTTTAGCCTATGTTTATTATTAGTAGGAAAAATAAGCATCAGAAGAAAATGATTTTTTTAAAAAACATAAATTTGTTTTTAAAAACTAAGGTCCCATCTGATAACCTTTTGGTTTTTTGTTTTTGAAAATTAAGCTTATACACACATACTTCCACCTAGAAGTTTCTTGGTTTTAATATCACTTTTCAAAAACCAAGTCCAATTTTGAAAAAAAAAAAGTTTTCAAAAACTTGTTTTTGTTTTTAAAATTTGGCTAGGAATTCAAATGCAATTTTAACTAAGATGAAAACCATGGTATGAAATTTAGAAGAAAACAAGCACAATTTTCAAAAACAAAAAACAAAAAACCAAATGGTTATGAAACGGGGCCTACGTTTTTTTTTTTTTTAAAATTAGCTTATAATTTGAAAAACACTTTTAAAAAATACAAAATAAAAAACAGAATTTGTTATCAAATAACCCGTCTGTTGTTTAGAAATGGAAAACAAAAAAAGAAAGCGGAAAACAAAGGATTACATTCATCCTTTGGTTTTTTGTTTTTAAAAATTATGCTTATAAACACTCTTTTCATCCATAAGATTTTTTATTTTGTTATCTCCTTTTTTTTTCGAGTGTTTTCAAAAACCCAAGTTAAAGTTTTCAATTTTTTTTTTTTGAATTTAGTTAAAAATTCAAATGTGTCTCTAACAATAAGAAATTGAAGTAACCAAACATAATTTTGACCCAAAAACCAAATCAACAATCCCTTGAGTTTTAACCTTCCAATCTATCAAAAAATTTATTTGACTTGAAATTGAAGATAAATTGGATATGTAAAAATTTTACTCCTTTAGCATCATTTATATACCATAGGGAGAGGGATTATTATCTAAAAAAAAAGGGCATCAGAGATTTGTTTTAGTCGACAGGTGGATATTCATATATCTATTGATCTAAAAAATATTATCATCTACTTTTTGTTGGATGATAATGGATTTTTTTCAATTTTTTAAAAATACATTTTCGAAAACTATTTTCATAATATACATATTCTTTTCAAAATAATTTTATATGAAAAGATATTGCACTTGTTTGAAAACTATATGTTCATATATAATAATTGTTTTTGGAATAATTAAAACTATGTTCATAATATATATATTGTTTTTTTATTATTCTTTAGAGTTCATATTTTATATGGAATATCATTGGACTCATTTGAAAATTATTTTCATAATAAGTATTCTTTTTAATAATTTTTTTTGGAAAAAACAAAAGAATAAATTTGTTTTCATAACTGTTCTGTTTTGTTGGTGTGTTTTTGTTTGTTTTTTTTTTTTTTTTTTCATGTCTTATATGTGTAAATTATACATTTAGAACAAATATAAAGTTTTTTTTTCATTTTTATTGCTCTATTTCAGTTATAAGATTTGAAAAGTATGGTTGAAGGTATGTCAATATGAGTTCAACTAGGAATAAAACTTGTATTCAAATCTCACATCACATGTAAAAAAATATAATAAAAAATAATAAAAACTTTGAAGACAAATAATAAAAAAGTGAAGTGGGAAACGTGCACTATATTTTATTTTTAAAAACCAAGGCAATCTTATCTCTTATCTTGGATTCTTTCAATAATAAGAAACTATTTCGAAATGTATTTAATATCCCATAAACTTCAAAAGTCATAACAAAAAAGTGTAGCTGTCACAAATAGAATTATTCTCAATTTGAATGGCATCTCAAATAGAGTACTCTTTATCATTTCATTTATATATACTTTTCTTTCTACAAAAGGAAAGATCATTTTATCCTCACAAACAATTACGAAGAATTCTAAATTCTAGCTAATCTAAACTTGTTCAGGTATATATCCTCAATCTCATCTCACATGTTGAACTAAAAAAAAAATTATAAATTTTGTTTGTGAAAATTTCAAATTGTTTTGGAGAGTATAGAAGAAATGTATTTAGCCAATGTTAATCTTAAGCTTCAAATTCAATAAATTTGAATATTTAAAATTTAAAAGAAAATAGGGAAATTAATGTCCTTAATTAGTTATATTTTTGTGTTTATGTTATTAAAGATTTTTAAACTTGTGATATTGTTCGATTTTAACATAAACAAAATTCCTTTCTAGCCTAGTGGCTACATCCAAATGCTTGTGCATGGGGATCATGATATCCCTTGGGCAATTTATTTTTGAAGTAGATGGACCAATGGTGCGTTAGCTCACATGTAGTTAGGGATGAGGTGGGAAATCCATGGTTTGATCGGGTATGGGAATCAAATCGAAGATTCTTTGTGGGTTCTCGATCAATCATTTTTCTTTTGTATTGATTTCTTAAAAAATATATAATATGTAATATAGTTCTTTACAGGGATATTTTGTATTTACCTTCTAATAAACATGATCATAGTGAACATTGCGGAATTTTTATGTTAGCTAAACAAAAACCCTATCTTATCTTTTATCTCTAGCAATCATTTATTTCCCCATGTCTTCGATCTTATCTATGCTGACATTTGGGGCCTATTCAACTTACTTAGGCTAGACATTCATTTCATATAATTCTTGACTTTTGTTGATGATTCCACACATTACTCTTGGATTTTCATGTTAAAGTATAAGTGTCTTAAATGTGTGGTTCCTCGATTGTTTAAATTGATTGAAACATAGTGTTATAGGTAATTTTGGACCACCCCGGTGCACAAGGAGCTGACGAAGACAACCGAGCAGAAATCAGACCGGACGATGGACCCAAGAGGCGAAACCGGCGAGCGGGACGGGCCAAGACCGAATGGGTCAGGATTTTGGCCCGACCCCCTGCTCGGCCTCGGCCACCCTCGGCCCGCCGCGCGGGCCGAGCCCGTCGGGCCCCGCTTGGTCCCTGTAGACTCTAGCCGCCCCGGATCTGCCTGGTTTGTCCCGAAACGTCTCTGAACTCCTAAAAAACCTAGGATGAGCAGGTATTTATACCCCTCTTCGCCACTGAAGAGGGGGACCCGAACTGAATTATCGACTCTCTTCTCTTACTTTCTTGCTCTCCTCCCGTTTTCTGACTTAAGCATCGGAGGCGATGTGGCCTACACCACGCCAGTGTGCAGCGGTTTTTGCTGGTCTTGCAGGTCACATCTTCCCCAGTTTCTACAAATTCACCGTTGATGTCACGTGAAGGTCAGGTGAGTCCCTTGCCAAGTTTTGGCATCAACACATAGTATGGAAAATGCATAAAGCAATTTAGTTCTGATAGTACCTTTGAATTGGTCTCGTGGAGTTATTCATCAATATTCTTGTGTTATTTGTCCACAACCAATTTGGTCATTGAATGCAAACCATATACTTAATGTTGCATGAGTTTTTTATTTTCAGTCTTGACGTTCCTATTCAATTTTGAGGAAATTGTATTATTGTTGTCGTACCTTTGATAAATCGAACTCCATTTCCTATTTTAAAATGGAAAATTCATTTTGACTAGTCAAACGAAATTTTGGAAGATTATTGTTACGTCAGTAATTCAAGGTAAAAGCATAATTTCTTTAGTTTGAGTTGATTTGAATTCAATTGTGCTAATTAGGAGTTAAAGAATGAATTTAAAAGATAAATTTGGATGGATTTTCAATATTTAGGGCTTGAATAGAATTTTTGCAATTAAGTGGAAAATGAAGAAAAGAAGATATAAGCTCTAGCTTGCACGCAGCCCAAAGAATCAGCCAACTCCATCTTCTCCTCCTTCTCCATTCACGATTTTCAGTCACTTTTCTCCCTATCTTCTTGAGTTTTTTCAGCACCTTCTCCAGCCGGTTTGTCCCTCTCTCTTGCGTCGTTCACTGCAGCAAAGGCCGGCGAAACATCTCCTTCATGGCGCGACGGTGCAGGCGTTGATTTAATTTGGTCGTCCCAGCTCCAGCGGCGTTTTTCCAGCGATTTTAAGAGTAGGTAAGTGAGTTAAATTGAGTTTTGGTTGGTTCATTGGTGTTACAGGAATACCCACTCGTTTTTAACTCTATTAAGCAAGCTTTTCGCATCAATTTCAGCGATTCGAGCGGAAGATCTTCAAGTTTCAGTATCTTTGAGCGAGTTCGTCATTGGGTAACTGAATTAAGTCAAGTTTTGAATGGTTTATTTGTGTTAGAGGAATACCTGATAGCGAGCATAGCTAGCTAGTTTTTTTATAGCACTTAAATGTTTACTTTGTAGGAAATTGTTGATTTGAGCCAAAGCGTGAAATTGGAGTTAATCGGATGTTTGGGACGTGAAAAGATGCAAAGGAGCCGAAGAGAATCAATGAAGAAAAAGTCAAATTAGAGTCAACCGTAGACCAGAGTCGAGACGCTGCTACTTGAGCGTCTCGACGCTGCCTTTCCTTTTCTGATTAGGCGCGAACAAGTCATAGCGACAAGACGTTGTGACCTTAGCGTCTCAACGTTGTGTATTTTTTCATTACAGAATCTGCGATAAGGCGATAGCGTCGAGACGCTGTCTTCTCAGCGTCTTGACACTACGACAAAAATTCAGATTATAAATAATTTGCGATTAGGGCTGAAGGGGGACCTCTTTTGGACACTTTGGAGCCGTAAAACAGAGGAAAAACAGAGCATTTGGAGCTGAAGCACGTGGAGCAAAGTGGAAATCAACCCATTGTTCGTGGGGATCGTGACGGGGACGTTCGGTCTCGGCCTACATAGAGTTTACTTCTTCTTTCCCTCACTTTAGTTAGTGTTTATGGCTGTTTTAGATCGTAGCTATATTGTAACGCGGTGTATGATTTGCTAGGTTTTTACTCTTAGGGATTGATGTAGCCGTTGGGCACGATTTGGATTGATTTTACGGTTTTATGCTATCAAATTTCATTTATGCATATTTGTGTCCATTATGCTTTCAATTTACCGGCCATAAATTGATTGATGTTTGTGCTTGAATCTAACTCGGGAGAGAGGATTTAGCTTAGAAATCATTATGCATAACTAGGATTTAGCTAGAAATCGGGAGATTGGTTAATTCTAGAAATCGTTAAAAAGGTTATCCTTATTGCCTTGTATGCTTATTAAATTTAGATAGGGATATCGGGTTCAATTACATATGGGAGAATCATGTATGCTCGGGAGAGGTATGTGTGATTTTAGTTTACCAAGATTTATGAATCATAGCATGTGTTAATCCGTTTATTAATCCATAATCCCAATTGGTGAAATCACATCCCTAAGACCATTGTTTTCCATTTGATTGTCATATTTTTGCATTATTTTGTGTTTGATTTAATTTCATTCCCACTCAATTCGGTTCCCTAAATAAAATTAGGCAAGAGTATTTCCGGTAATTAAAATTGACTAGAAACCAATCCAGAGGACGACATTCGAATATCACATTCACTATATTATTACTTGACCCATACACTTGCGGTTAGCAATTTGCACACCAATACCCATTGATTTTTGTTGGTGAATCCAAGGTACCCATAGCATTTGGAGGATTAATCGTCGTTTTGGAGCAAAATCGGAACCCGAACAGCAAGCCTAAGGTTCTGTTTTGCTTGCTTAAAGCTTTTTTTTTTCTTTTTTTTTTTTTTTTTTGAAAACTGCTTGCTTAGAGCTTTGGAGTTAAGGAAATTAGTTAGTATTTATCAAGAATTGGTTTAAGCAAGGTAAATGGCTTTATTGTTGAAGTTTCTAGTTGAGAGTGCATGTTTGACTTTCCCAAAAATTCATGGGCTTTTTGAGTTGTTTGAATATATATATAATTATGAAAAATTGTTGAAAACATGAAATTTATTATTAATGTTTGTAAATGTTGAGTTTTGAAATCCTTTAGTTGGTGGTCTCTAAAAAATTCCGTAATATGTATAAGCTCAAATGACTTTGGAATTTTCTTAAATATTGAAAGGGTACATGAAATTGATGTACCTGAGTCGAGGTTCGTGAAATTGACATCCCTCCATAGGTGACATATGAAATTGATGTGTCCAGGTTATGCATGAAATTGATGCATATCCCAGTAAATAATAAGTTTAAGAATAATTTAGAGCCACCAAAATATGATTGTTATTGATTTTAGAAACGTGTTTCAGCGTGACCCAACCTCAACAGCAGGGTCACTTACTGAGTATTTTAAATACTCATTCTTTAAAAAAAATGTTTTTTTTTTCAGGTAAAGGCAAGGGCGTGTGACGGTAATGGATGACGGATCTGTTAGGTGGCCATGGGGGAACTAGGACTCATGGATTTTCTTGATGTTCTTTCTCTTTTTAAGAGCTGTGCTTTAAACTTTTATTTCCTTCATTAAGTTGTTAACGACTTTTTCCTTTGAGGCCATGCAAAACCATAATTTAAGTTTATTTGAGAATCTTTTGTTCTTTAAATTTGGGATCCCGAAATAAAGTGTTTATTTTTTATGTTGAGGTTTTTCTAAACATGCGAGTTTATGCTTATGAAATATTTTATTTTAAAGGCCTCCATAACATGCATGTAGTAATGGTCCCGAAAAGCCTCTTGTAAGGAGTTGGGTCGTTACAATTATTGTTATCTTCGTGTTTTTGAATGTTTGTGCTTTTCTTCTACTTTGGAGACTCATCAAACTAGATATTCATTGTCCATCTTGAGATTAGAAATAGTTTTTTTTTTTTTTTTTTTTTTTTTTTTTTTTTTTTTTTTTTTTTTGAAGAGAAATAAAAACCATTCAGTTTATTAAAACAATTCAGTTTGTGAATTTTTTTTATTAGAGATAATCTATTTTGTTCCTTTTAAGGTATGTTTGATTTAAATTTTGAAGTTTTTAATTTTGAAACAAAACCATTTTGAAATATAATAACTTAGGTATAAAAACACTAATGATGATATGTAACAAAAAATATGAGTGTTTAAAATTGGGGTGGTTGCATCATTAGCAAAAGGGAAATGCTCAATTGCAAGCGTGCCTCCACTTTTTGAGGATTGCAATTATGGCAAAAAAAAGTTCAACCCAGACCAAAACGCAAATAGAAAAAGTAAAAAAATACCATTTCCAGCATTTTCGCGTGTTTTGCTATTATAAGGTATATCAAATATATTGTTATATACTACTGATATACCTAAAATAAAATATATCAGATATATTGTCGATATACTATTGATATATCTGAAATGAAATATATTTGATATACTTTACTCTGGTATATTAGTAGAATGATATTACTAATATGAAATATGTTAACAATATATCATTATTTTATGTTCAGTATATCAAATATACCTATATTGAAGTAGATATACTACTAATATACTTTGAATGATATTCCTAATATGAACTATATATCAACACTATACCAAACACTTCATATTCAATATAAAAAAATATACTTAAAATAAAGTATATCACTGATAATTAAAAATATATATCAATTATTAAAAAAAAAAAAAAACAAGTATATCATTCAAGTATTTAGCCACTCATAATCAACCATATCAATGTTATTAATTATTTGAGAAATATTGTAACGACTCGACTTCTTAATAAGCCTTCAAGGGACCGTTACGATAATGCATGCTTTGGAGGCCTTTTTAAATAAAAACATTTTAAAACAAAAATACTAATTTAAGTGAAAACTTCAAAACAAAACTTTTAATCGGGATCCCTAATTTTAAAAGTTTAAAATATTCTTAAATAGCTGCTGAAATATAAATATACAAGGCCTCTAGAAAATTTCTCAAACAAATTTTACAATTCAAATAGAGTAAAACAGAATTCTTAAAGCGGAAGAAAATAAAATATGAAACTCAAGTCCTCGCATGGCCGTCTATCGGATTCTCATCAATCGCCTTCCATCTACCCTTGCCTTTACCTGAAAAAAATTATTTTTGAAAAGAATGAGTATTTTAAATACTTAATAAGTGACCCTACTATTGAGGTTGGGTCACGCTTTAAAAAACATTTTTAAAATCAACAATAAATACAATTTTGGCGGCTTTAACTTTATTTTAAACTTAGGATATACATCAATTTCATGCATATCCTAGACACATCAATTTCATGTACTGTCTTTCTACTGAGAGAGAATATACATCAATTTCATGCATATTCTAGACACATCAATTTCATATATCTCCTACGGAGGCCGTCAATTTCACGAAACCTCAAGGTCGTCAATTTCACAACCTCGACTTAGGTACATCAATTTCATGTCTCTAAGTTCTATGTAGGCATCTCTGAATGTACATCAATGTCATGTACATTTATAAAACTCATAAATAATTCCTTTAACAGAAATTTAAAGTCATTCCTTTAATGGAATTTCAAGAGACCACCAACTCAATTATTTCAAGCATCAACAAATACAAAGCAAGAATAATAAAATTTCATGTTTTCAACGATTTTCATAAACGCATACTCCATTAAAAATAATAAATTTTTCATGCACAATCCTCATGCTTTTAAACAATAATAATAAATTTCAAGAACAACTCATAAGCACAAGAATTTTAGAAGATCAACCCGCGCTCCCAATTAAAGAGTTCAATAGTAAGTTCACTTACCTCAGTTTAAATATTTTGAACAGAACTAAATTAATTCTATTAACTCCAAGGTCCTTAGCCACACAAAACGAAATGTCGCTTGTTGAACAGAACTCCAAAACAACCCCCTAAAGCTGCTGGTCGGGTAACAAAGTCAGTCCAATTCCGTTAGTTCGACTCCAACGACTTGGGAAAAACCTTGAATCAAAGGCTAAACTTTAATGGGTATTCTTGATTTAGATGAAAATAAGCCAAAAACCACTCTAAAACTCACTTACCCTCACAAAGCTTGCTGAAAATCAAAGACTCAAGCTGAACAACGCCCAAAACTCACAAAACGGCCGCTGGACAACCCGAATCGCCGGAAAGCATGAAGCACCGCCGCACCTGCCGCCCGAATTCGCTGGAAAATAAACCCCACCTGCTGCAACAACACCCAAACCGTGAGCTGTTGAACTGAGGAGGCCAGAGAACGCGTGTGACGACGTCGGAGAGCTGTTGACGACACCCACCGCGAAAACGAAGCTGCCCCGCCGCCAGAACCGAGAGTAGTCACCGGAGGGTCGTGCGCCGCTGCTTGCCGAAGACCTACGAAACTCGCTGCCTGACTCGCTGTCGCCGAAGGAGAAGCGTCTCCGGAGAAGGGGGTTTGAGAGGTTGCTGGTCGGGTTGGGTAAGGAAGAAGAAAAAGGGAGATGGTGGCTTGTTTCACGTGGGGAAAAAGAAGGAGAAAGATGGGGCTTTAGTTCTAGGGTTGCGTGCATCCTTTAAATAAAACTTAGGCTTGGCTTAAACTCAAAAATATTTACGAAATTGTCACATTTCATCCTTTTCCTTTCATGAAACAAAAACATCTAGGTAAATCTTTTTTTTTTCCAATGATGTTCAAATCTTTAACTTTTGAAAATTCCCTTCTAAATTCCAAATTAATTCCAGCTTAGGAATTTTGAAATTAATCTCAATTTACGGGTGTTACAAATATAACAAATGAAGTATATCAATCGTATATCAACATTCATAATAGGTATATAAGATAAACATGTTATGTTATAAAAGACAAATATTTCATTTAAAATATGTAAATTACACAACACAATAATTCAATAAAGAGAAAATGAAACCTAACAAATATAAGTAAAGAAAAGTAACATATCAAGTACATTAACATTCATATCTTAGGTATATCATCTTTGTGTCTACTCATAATCAAGTATATCAAAGATTACACTTATCAAATCAAGTATATATGAGGTATATTATTGTAATCATTTGAGTATATCAAATTTGGTATATCAGTTAACTGAATATAGAGTATATCAGATATACTATTAACATACCAATTGATATACCAATAAGGGTAAAACTGAAATAATAAAAAAATGAAAATCATATTTTAAAATTTTGCTATATTTGCTAATCTCAAAAAACATAGATAAATTTGCAAATATCCTAATATTTTTTTTGTTACTCATTGCAATTTCCCTTTAAAATTATAAACAATTTGTATACCATTTGTTTTTTTTAAAAAAAAAATGCATAAAGGTATTCAAAACAAGCCCTCAATTTGTATTCACTTTGTGATTCTTCATTATAGATCTTTTTGGTTATTTTTATTAGAGGACTTATGTGATATTAATTATTGTTGTAATCTCTGTTTTATTATTTTCCTCATTATTATTATTCTGCCTTTAATAAGGTTGTTGGGCTATAAATAGCCGTGTACTGTAGCCTTCTGCATAATGATATAGCCTTTCCAACAAATTCTGTTATTGGAAAGTTACATGGTATCAGAGCAGGCTCCTTGATTCTCTCCTTGCTCGTTTTGCTTTTCCGTCTTCGGCTGCGCCTTCCTTGATTCCTTCTTCTATTTCAATGGCGTCTGAGTTGCAAAAAGACCTAAATTCACCCATTTTTCTTCTTTCCAATATATGTAATCTCGTGTCTATCCGGCTTGATTCATCCAACTTCATCCTCTGGAAGTTTCAATTAACTTCAATATTGAAGGCACACAAGCTTTTTGGTTTCGTCGATGGTTCTCTCCCGGCTCCCTCTTCGATGATTCAACCTGCTCCTGTTCGTTCCGATTCAGGTGATGGTGATTCCTCTTCTGCTGCTGCGCCTCCGCTTGCGCCCGTCCCTAATCCCAAGTTCGATGACTGGATTGCGAAGGATCATGCCCTAATGACGCTGATCAATGCTACTTTGTCGCCTGTTGCCCTTGCGTATGTGGTTGGTTGTGCGACTTCTAAAGAGGTATGGGATGCTCTGGAAAAACATTATTCCTCCACATCAAGAACCAATGTCGTGAATCTTAAGACAGACCTGCAATCTATTTCAAAGAAATCTAGTGAGTCGATTGATGAGTATATCAAGCGTATTAAAGAGATTAAGGATAGGTTAGCCAATGTTTCTTCTGTTGTTAATGATGAGGATTTGTTTATCTATGCCCTAAATGGTCTCCCTTCTGAGTACAATACTTTTAAGACATCCTTGCGTACTCGTTCTCATCCTCCTTCATTTACTGAGTTACATGTTTTACTCAAGTCTGAGGAGTCTGCCATTGAGAAGCAGACTCGTGTGGATGAATCCATTATTTCTCCTACTGCTATGTTTGCTAATGCCCAGAACAGTGTCTCTCGAGGACAAAATTCTGTTTCTTCTTTTCGTGGTCGTGCACAGGTTCGAGGCCGTAATCAGGGTCGTGGCCGTTCTCCTTTTTCTCCTCAAGGTCGTGGTCGTGGATCTCTATATCAACCAAATTCCTTCTCCTCCTCTCCTGCTCCTGGTCAGGCTCCAATTCAGGGGAGAGTAGTTTGTCAAATTTGTCTTCGACCGGGTCATTCGGCTTTGGATTGTTACAACCGAATGAACTACAGTTACCAAGGCAGCCACCCCCCAGCGCAACTTGCTGCTCTTGTCGCAAATCAAAATTCAGGTTACTCCTCATCTGCTAATCCGGTCACTTCTACTTGGCTCACTGATTCTGGCTGCAACACACATGTAACTGCTGATTTGAACAATATCTCTACTGCCTCTGAATACAATGGAGATGAGCAAGTATCTGTTGGTAGTGGCCAATCCCTTCCCATTACTCATCAAGGTTGTGGTACTCTCCATACCCCTCAATCCTCTTTATCTCTTACAAATCTTATTCGTGTTCCTTCTATAGCAACTAATCTGTTATCTGTTCATCGTCTTTGCTTGGATAACAACTGCATAATCACTTTTGATTCTGATTATTTCTGTATTCAGGACAAATGTTCGGGGCAAATTTTATTCCAAGGTCCTAGTGTGAATGGCTTATACCCCATTTCATCCACTCCTCCTCATACATCTGCTGTTCGATGTTCTTCATTTGCTGCTGCTCATGTTGCTACAAAATTTTCCTCTAAAGTCTGGCATGATAGACTAGGACACCCTAGTTCTTCTGTTCTAAATAATGTTCTTCGTTTGTTCAATGTTCCTTTATGTAATGATGCTTCTCTTTGTCAACACTGTTTACATGGCAAAATGAAGCGTCTGCCCTTTTCTTTATCCTCTGCTACTGCCTTATATCCTTTAGAATTAATACACACTGATGTATGGGGTCCTGCCCCTGAAATCTCCATCCATGGTCATAGATATTATGTTTCTTTCATTGATGATATGTCTAAATACACTTGGATATTCCCTCTACGTCACAAATCTGATGTCTACTCTGCTTTTGTAAAATTTAAATCTCTTGTCGAAAACATTTTCTCCACCAAGATTAAAATTCTTCGAAGTGATGGTGGCGGTGAATTTGTCAACAATCATTTTACCTCTTTTCTCTCATCTCATGGCATCTTTCATCAAAAATCGTGTCCGTACACTCCCCAACAAAATGGAGTGGCGGAACGAAAGCATAGGCATATCATCGAAGTAGCTCTTACCTTGATTTCTAAATCTGCTTTGCCCCTTCGTTTTTGGACATTTGCCTTTAATACTGCTGTTTTTCTAATTAATCGTTTACCTAGTCCTCTTCTTACTCATAAATCTCCTTTTGAAATCCTATTTCATCGTCCACCTGATTACTCTCATTTAAAAATTTTTGGTTGTGCATGTTTTCCTCTTCTTCGGCCTTTAAACTCTCATAAACTTCAACCTCGAACCTCCCAACATGTTTTTCTAGGCTATCCTCTAGATTTTAAGGGTTATCTTTGTTTCAACATGAGCACTGGCAAATTTTTAACATCGAGGCATGTCATTTTTGATGAATCTCTTTTTCCCTTCTCTGTTCCATGCCCTACAATTTCTACCCCTACTACTCCAGCCTCTAATTCTTCCATTCCGTTACTTCTCACCTTATTTCAAGTACCACAGTTACCTGATGAAAATGTCATTTTGGCCACTAATAACTCTGCTTCCTCAGTCTCTCTTGATTCTACAGGTACGTCGGCTGCTCGTAATTTGGTTATAGATCCACCACATCCCATGGAGTCTGGTGGCATTGATAATGCCTCTCCTTCAACAGTTGATGTCCCAGCGGCTAGTGTCTCACAACCACATGATGAAACCTTGGTTCAGCCTTCATATCCTATTTCGGTTACTTCTGCAGGTCCTCTGCACCCTTCTAACGTTCATCCAATGCAGACAAGGAGTAAGTCTGGTATTTTCAAAAAGAAGCTGTTTGTGGCATCAGTTAATCATAATGAGTCCGAACCATCTTCCTTTTCTAAGGCATCTCGAACAACTGTCTGGCAGAAGGCTATGATTGATGAATTCAGTGCTCTCACTAAGCAAGGCACGTGGGAGTTACAACCTTTACCACCTGGTAAGACTGCTATTGGCTGTCGTTGGATTTACAAGATCAAGAGGCATCCGGACGGTTCCATTGCAAGGCATAAGGCTCACCTTGTTGCCAAGGGATACCATCAGGAAGAGGGTATAGATTATGCTGAAACTTTCAGTCCGGTTGTCAAAAAAACCACAGTTCGCATCGTTTTTTCTTTGGCTGCTCAACATGGCTGGAATCTTCGTCAGTTAGACGTTAAAAATGCTTTCCTACACGGCAAACTTCATGAGGAAGTGTATATGCAGCAGCCTCAAGGTTTTGTAAATCCTTCTTTTCCCACCTATGCTTGCAAGTTACTAAAATCTATTTATGGTCTAAAGCAAGCACCAAGGGCTTGGTTTGAATGTTTTACTTCGCATCTGTTAACTCTGGGATTTATTGCTTCATTGGCTGACTCCTCATTATTTGTTCGAGTTGCTGATGGATCTATCACTTACTTGCTCTTATATGTTGATGACATAATTTTGACTGGTAGTCATCCTTCCTATATTGATCATTTGGTTACTCAGCTTCGTGATCGTTTTGATATGTCTGATTTGGGTCGTTTGAAGTTCTTTCTTGGTCTTGAAATAGATTATGTTCATGGTGGTATTTCTGTCTCGCAAGCTAAATACACCAGGGACTTGCTGCATCGGTTTGGGATGATTGGTGCTAAACCTTGTTCAACTCCCATCTCCTTGAAAGACCCCCCGGATGATGGAACTCTATGTTCAACTGAGGATGCTTCTAACTTTCGGTCTCTTATTGGAGCTCTACACTATTTGACCTTCACTCGACCAGACATATCCTTTTCGGTAAGCAAGCTTTCTCAATTTTTGCATTGCCCAAGTTTGGTTCATCTTGTAGCCGCCAAACGTATTCTTCGTTATCTTCATGGTACTGCCTCTGCTGGTATTTTGTTCAAACGGAGTTCATCAGATATTTACAAACTTAATGCCTTCTCTGACTCGGATTGGGCTGGTGACTCGACTGATAGAAGGTCTACAACAGGTTTTGTCCTTTTTCTTGGCGCTAATCCTATCTCCTGGTCGGCTAAGAAGCAAAGTACGATGTCCCGAAGCTCAACGGAGGCTGAGTACAGAGCCTTGGCTGCTACAGCAGCTGAATTATGTTGGGTAAGGCAACTTCTTCGAGATCTTCGTGTGTATGTATCTCAACCTCCATCGTTGCGGTGTGATAACTCCTCTGCTCTTCAACTTGCTAAGAATCCTATATTTCATGGCCGAACCAAACACGTGGAGATAGATTTTCACTTTGTACGAGAACGAGTTGCTAAAAAGGATATTCTGCTGCATTTTGTGCCTACACAGCATCAGCTTGCTGACCTTTTTACCAAGCCATTAACTCGTGATCGTCTTCAATTTTTACGGTCCAAACTCATGTCCTAGCTCGGTATTCGTTTGAGGGGCGATATTAGAGGACTTATGTGATATTAATTATTGTTGTAATCTCTGTTTTATTATTTTCCTCATTATTATTATTCTGCCTTTAATAAGGTTGTTGGGCTATAAATAGCCGTGTACTGTAGCCTTCTGCATAATGATATAGCCTTTCCAACAAATTCTGTTATTGGAAAGTTACAATTTTTAGGGTATGTTTGGTTTCAATTTTCAAGTGTTTAATTTTGAAAAAAAAAATCATTTTGAAAAAAAATCTAGCTTTCAACAACAACTAAAAATAATTTAGTAAAAAACATTTTGAGGGAAATTTTTTTTAAAAAGAGTTTTTAGTATATAATAACTTGGATATAAAAACACTTAGGAAGAACATAAGATAACAAATTTTCATTTTTCATCTTAAACAAAAAAACAAACAAAATTTCGTTTTTCTCCTTCCCCTGATTTTCTATTTTAATAACTCAAAACACACATCTATTTTGGATCACATAAGATTGTCTACATTAAATATATCTTAAGAATTTAAGAACACAAGGAATCAAAATGAATTTTTATATGATAAGACTAACATTTACATATGGCTTGTATACGTGAGAGTGAAGGTTTATATACATATGAAAACTAATCGGATTTTTTTTTTCTTTTGACATAATGATCTTAGGTACTATAGGTTAGCCATGTGAAAATGATATAATATATGAATTGATTAAAACCAAATCCAAAAGATATCAACGAAAGTTATTAGAAAATCAAGATCGAGGTCAACTAATTATTTGTTACATATATTAAAATTTTAAAAATTATTATCATAGATGCAGCTTGCAAGCTTTTCATCCATGGCTTCCCATCATCTTTCCCTATAAATAGGACTGCTAGGGAGCAACACTCTCATCCCCAAACCTAAAACTAAGGATGGTTTTCAAAAATGGCCATGGCTTCCTTAGTTCTGTGTTACTTGTTCTCTTTCTTGTAGTTGCAAAAGCTGATGAACCAGCCTCCCGACGTCCTATTGATGTAGTGAGGCGAAGCAGCTTTCCTAAAGGTTTCGTTTTTGGTTCGTCATCGGCTGCTTATCAGGTGAATGAGAGTTGTCTTTCATTTTAAAATATATCTCTTGAAAAAAAAGTTTGTGAAGGATGTTTTTGTTTTGAAATATTTAGAAATATATGTTTGTAGATATTGTAGGTGATTTTTTTTTTTTTTTTTTTTTTTTTTTTTGTATTTATAGTTTGGTAAATACAAAAAATAGAAGCATGTTTTATTGTTTATACTTGGCAAATGTGTAGTATTCATTTAGAAATATAATATCCTATTTGTAAAAAGGTAAATAAGCCAATCTACTTTTGATGAACGATATCAAATAATAATAACCTCAATTAAGGGCTTTTGATATATAATTTTAATTATTTTTTTATTATTAACTTATTGTAAACCTTTGTCATTGTCAAAATAGAAGAGTATTGAATTTAAAAAACATATATATATATATATATATATATATATATATATATATATATATTCTCTCCTATTATTTATGACTAGGAATTTGATTGTCACTTTAGATCAACAAAAACACAATATGAAATAAAAGTTATGAATTAAAAATGTGTTTTCAAAAAAAAAAAAAAAAAAAAGACTTTATTTTGTGGGAAATTTGTGGTTCTATTTTTAATTTCATTTGCTATTAATTCAGTATGAAGGTGCTGCTTTTGAAGATGGTAAAGGACCAAGTATTTGGGATAACTTCACCCATCAACATCCAGGTCTCTTTCTTTTTAACATGTTTTCCATAATTCTCTCTATTTTTCAAACACATGTTACAATATGATTATCATGATACATATATATATATATATATATATATATATATTTATTTTATATGTTTGATTTCCTCCCTAAATTTAAGATACATTAAAATATAAAAATATAAAGACATGTACTATTTATATTGAAAGACTAACTATAAATTTGACAATATTGATGAAGAAGATCATATTTTGTTAAAGTGAATATAGCTATGTAGCATCAATCGAGAGGTCAGGATCATTGAAACCTCCCACCTCCAAATGTTGAACTCAAAAAAAAAAAATCAATGGTTGAAATTCTATTTTTATCTGTCATATTTACAACAAGTCCTCTGTTATCCTTCATTTATTATTTTTTTATAGAAACCAAAAATCTATAGGAAACTCTCCGTACTACTATTTTTAAATAACTATTTTTTATATACTATCCAGTAGTATTTAATATATAGTATGGATCTAGTAACTGACTAAGTACCAGGGGAAGCATTAAATTATTATTTTTTTTCAAAATCATATATAATTAAAAAAAATGTAATAAATGAAGATTATGATTCACTTCGAACAGCATGTAAGTAAAACAATAAATTAATATCATCCAGTCCAAGTGATTATCTTAAAAAAAAAAAAGTCAACGGGGACTTACTATTTTTTTTTTAAAAAAAAAGTTAATGTTCAAACAACCAATTGAGGTTTTTTCTTAAAAAAAAAGCTACGGAAACTACAAACAATTTATATTATAGATCAATCATACTTGATAAAAATAATCGTTGTACAAGTTATTTCTAGATTTCACCATGTCATGTCCATTATTTTAAAAAAAAAAAAGTTTAAATATTCAATGAAATGCTTATAAAAAAAAAATTAAACCAAACACGATTGTTTCTCAAAATTGCAGAGAAAATTTATGATCGTAGCAATGGAGATGTAGCCCTTGATCAATACCATCGTTACAAGGTAAGGGAATATAGACATGTTTAGCATCGACATAAGTCGTTTACTAATGGCCGAAAGGTCTGTGGTTCGAATCTCCCACCCCACATGTTATCGAATATATGTATAATAATTTTTTTTTGATTAATAATTCTTCGTAATGCAGGAAGATGTTGCCATTATGAAGAAAATGGGTTTTGATGCTTACCGATTCTCAATCTCTTGGTCAAGAGTTTTGCCAAGTAAGAAATTCAAAGCATTGAAAATTGTTTAGAAAATTACTTTATTTTTTATCTTTTAAATAGAAAATAGTAAAAATACTGAGAATAAATATTATAATTGTAAATTATTGGACGACACATTTGAAATTATAATCCAAAAAGTATTTTTAGTATTTTTCATCCTCATCGAATCCAATCAATTAAACTTTTAAATATAACTTGAGTTTTTTTAGTATGTAATTCATATTTTTATTTTTGTGTTTTAAGATTCACTAAATCAAATGGATCTTATTAATATTCATTTGATCAAACTTTTTTTTAAAAATTGTTTTGTTTATGTTAATATGCACACAATAATAATATTATTAAACTTCATAATCACTTGAATGTAGTTGTTAAAAACAATTTAAGAAAAAAAAAACGAAAACCCTTTTTCATTTGACATTTTTTTAAAACTATAATTTCATTTATTATTATTGCAGAGGGAACACTTAGGGGAGGTGTGAACAAGAAAGGAATTGAATACTACAACAACCTCATCAATGAATTGCTTGCAAATGGTGGGTATTATTATTATTGTTTTTTTTTTTTTTTTAATTTTTTGAAACTAAATAGTGGGTATTATTATAATATTTGCAAATGGTGGTCAACAAAACCATGCAAGTGTAATTTGATCAAACTCCTGATTTTGTAGGAATCCAACCCTATGTCACACTTTTTCATTGGGATACTCCCCAAGCTTTGGAAGAAAAATATGGAGGCTTTTTGGGACATCAAATTGTGTAAGTTCTATAGTCCTATAACAAAATACAATACTGACCAATCTGAGTATAGCTTAATTGGTTAAGTTATATATACTCTTGATCAATAGATCATAGGTTTGAATTCTCCACCCTAACATATTGTTGAATTTAAAAAATAATAATAATAAAATATAAAACAAATGTTACAAGGATAAAGACATAGTTGATAAAATAAATATTTCCTAACAGGGAAGAAACACACATTTTGATTTTTAGAGAGCTTTGAGTGAAAGCTAACTTAAGAGTCAAAAGTGTAGTTTTCGAGCAAACATTGTTTCTTTTCTTTTTATGTTATAGTATTATTATGGTAGGAGATTCATACATTAAATCTTTAAGAAAGTTTTCTTCTCAAAAAAAAAAAATCTGTAAGAAAGTTTACTAATTCCAATCTAAAGATAAATCTTTATTGTGGGTTTAATTGAGAGGCTGGTTAAGAAACTTTGTGCTAACTTAATTTTCAAAATTTTCTTTTAGGTTTTTTATCAAATTATTTGTAAAAGTTAGAGTTTGCATTTTAAATTACAAATGTTTTTGAATCCCAATGGTCCAAAGAGGTATTCATTTATTATTGTATAGTTTTATTATCAAACTAGTAGATTTTGCTTGTTTAATAGATTATTTTCCTTAGTAGATAGACATCCTCTTATTTTTATTAATTTCTTTAAGAATTGTGATCAAGTTATTTGCAAAAGATAAAGTTTGCACTTAAGTTACTATGTGCTAGCAAAAGATTTTTAACTCAATACAAATTTATTCTTACAAACAAGTAAAAGAAAAAAAACATCTAAACATAGTTTCAGTGGGGATTTCTTTTTCCCTTTCTAGAAACCTAAACTACATTAAAATATTCCAAAAGGAGTCATATTCTGATCCAAGCGTTATTTGGAACATCCTTATGGACTCTTTGGAACGAGAGAAACAGACCCATCTTTCAGGGGATTTCTCGCAACAATGCTCAAATTAGGGAGGATATCTTTGCTCTTGCCGGGTTTTGGACTTCTTCTTCAAACCTTTTTTGTAATTTTGAAGCCTCTTCGATCTTCCTTAATTGGGAAGCTTTCATCTAGCTCCCCCGTATGTTTCTCACATACGTGTTAGAATAAAGTATTCCTTTTCTAAAAAAACAGCCAAACATTTGGAAGAAAATTTGATACAATATTTGGAATAATTGAATTACAGGAAAGACTATCAAGATTTTGCTGAAGTTTGCTTCAAAGCATTCGGAGACAGAGTGAAGCACTGGATCACCTTGAACGAGCCATGGAGTTTTTGCATGGGAGGGTATGCCCAAGGAGCCAATGCTCCTGGTCGATGTTCTTCTTGGCAACCATTTAATTGTCTTGGTGGTGATTCTGGCACTGAACCATACATTGTTGGTCATCATCAAATTCTTGCTCATGCTGCTGCTGTCAAAGTTTACAAAACCAAATATCAGGTTCTCTTAAATACTTGCACCACCTCAATACTTGTTGACTTTTTTTTTTTTCTTGATGTATATTTAAGCATCTTATATATTTTTTTCAACCCTATTGGATTTGTAGGCTCGTCAAAAGGGTGTGATTGGTATCACATTAGTGTCACTTTGGTATACTCCATATTCAAATAGTGAGGCGGATAAAAAGGCTGCAACTCGAGCCCTTGATTTTGCTCTTGGCTGGTAAGAAAAATTTGTCAAAGAAAAAAAAAAATTCTAAAGCTTTGAGTCACTACTCTCATTTATGAGAAATTTTTAGGTGCTCCCGGTGCAATGAGGCATGTAGTTTTGCGTCGTTTGATGTAAGAGAGAGAAATAACAAAAGTACCTCAATTTTGTATCCAACCGGGGTAGACAAATTTGAAGATTTACATCTGACGGTTTTAAAAAAATGATGGAGCATCATCATTGCACCGGGAACAACTAATAATTTTTCCTCATTTATTAACCATTTGGTTTTTGGTTTTTGAAAATTAGACTTGTTTTCTTTGAATTTTCTTACCATGATTTTCGTCTTTGTTAAGCTCACATTTGAATTATTAGCCAAATTTCAAAAACAAAAACAAGGTCTTGAAAACTATTTTTTTTAGTTTCTAAATTTTGATTTGGTTTTTGAAAACATGGGAAGATGGTAGATGACAAAACAAATAAACTCATCAGTAGTAGTAACATTTATAGGCTTAGGGTGTGTTTGGTTTAATTTTTCAAATGTTTAATTTTGAAAAAGAAATTCATTTTGAAAAAATCTAAAGTGTTTGGCCACCACTAAAAATGACTTATTAAAAAATGAAATTGACAAATAAATCATTTTGAGAGAAACACTTGAAACCAACTTTTTTTTTTTTTAAATAGTTTTTAAGTATACAACTAGTGTATAAAATGAGATTGAGGAAATGTAACCAAACATAGGAGTGTTTAAATTCTAAACAATTTTTATACAAAATGTATTTTAAAGAATGCATTCTTGAAAAATATTTAAATTAAAATATATTCCAAACGGCTTCTTAATTTTGGATGAATTTAATATATTTGTCAATATCACACAATAAACTAAACAAAATACATGACAGGTTCTTGCATCCCCTAACCTATGGAGATTATCCACCAATCATGAGGAAACTGGTAAAGGAGAGATTACCCAAATTTAGTGCAGCAGAAAGTGCTTTGATCAAAGGGTCTTTTGATTTCCTTGGATTGAACTACTACACTGCCAACTATGCAAAAGACAATCCTAATGCACCTGGTCCACAACCAAGTTACTTGACAGATTATCGTGCTGATCTTACAAGTACGTATTCGAATTAATCCAATTACTTTTTGATCCATCAAACTTGAAGTGATCTATAGTTAAGTGATTTTCTCAAAGTTTTCTTTTTTATCATCTCTTGATCAATTTGTTCTTGAGTCTCAAGTATTTTGATTAAACGTTTTGTAATGTTCGTGGGTTGCAGCTGATCGTAACGGAGTCTCAATTGGTCCCAAGGTAATTAATTTATGTGCAAATTTATCTTCGATGATTGATTGGTACATGCTGCTGCATTTGAAGTGTCCATCTGATGATTTGTTTTGATTATGTTATATAAACAGTTTAATGCGACATCTTGGCTTGCTGTTTATCCTCAAGGATTCAAAGATCTATTGATCTACACAAAGACCAAATACAAAAATCCAATTATCTATATCACAGAGAATGGTACAAAAAAAATCATGGTTTAGTAAAAGTAAATATATTTGAAAAAAAAAATGCACACAATACACTTTTTTTAATTAATTAAAATCATATGTTGTAGGATACCTCGACCTTGAAGGTCCTCCATTCAAGGAAATGATCAATGACAAGCGTAGAGTCAAATATCATCACGATCATCTGATCGCTCTTAAAGAAGCAATGAAGTAAGTATCAAAACAACAGAATACGGGTCCGTTTGAAATACATTCTAATTTAATGTTTTTCAAGAATGCATTTTTTCAAAAACATTTAGTATAAAAATTGTTTGGAATTTAAACACTCATATATTTGTTATATTTCCTCATAAGTGTTTTTATAAACAAATTATTGTAGGTTAAATTATCAAAAATACCCCTCGACTTTAGGATTTGTTTCAATTATACCCCTGGACTTTCAAAAGTTTCAATTATGTCCTTGAAGTTTCAAATTTGTTTCAAAACTACCATTGGAGACATTTTCCGTTAAATTTATCGACAGAAATTGATGCGTTTGCATGTGTTTTTATCGTTTTTTCCACGTATGTGTTCAAATCTATTCACATAAGCAACAATATATATGCAAACACGTCATTTTACATCCATGAATTTAACAAAAAAAGCCTTCAAGGGTAGTTTTGAAACAATTTTGAAACTTCAAGAGCATAATTGAAACTTTTGAAAGTCTAGGGGCATATAATTGAAACAAACCCTAAAGTTTAGGGGTATTTTTGATAATTTAACCATTATTGTATACTTAAAAACTCTTTTTAAGAAAGTTGGTTTCAAGTGTTTCCCTCAAAATGATTTATTTCTCAATCTCATTTTCTAATAATTCATTTTTAGCGGTTGCCGAACACTAGAACTTTTTCCAAAATGATTTATTTTCAAAATTAAGCACTTAAAGTTAAACCAAACACACCCTACATCTATATTAAAAAAAAATCTCGTGAGCTTTAGAAATTTCTCTTATATTACTTTTTTTTTTTTAAACTATTGTTGAAGGGCTGGTGTAAGGGTAAAGGGATACTTTGCGTGGTCATTGTTGGACAACTTTGAATGGGCGAGTGGATATGTGGTTCGCTTTGGCCTTAACTACATCGATTACAAAAACAACTTGAAGAGAATTCCTAAGCTCTCGGCCAAATGGTTCGAAAATTTCCTCAGAACTTGAAGATGAATTAATTCCATGTTGTTTTTCTGTATTTTTCATGTGTGTTTTTATTAATGATTGCGGCGACTACTAGTTGATGAAGAAGCTGAAAAAGAAGTCCTTAAATCTATTTTAATTTCCTTTGTATCTTGGTGAGTTCTGTTCTGTGATCAATGAAATAATAAACTGTTTTCTCATCCTTTTTCTCTTGTTTTAGTTGGTGCTCTGTGTTGAGGATCCCACATCGAAAAGAATGGTGGAGATCTCACAATATATAACCTACAAGGATCACTCCACTCATTTTCAATTGGTTTTGAGATGGAAACCCATATAATATAATACTCTGCTTAATTAATTTCCCATATATATAAAAGGGAAAAATACACTTTGGTCCCTGAGTTTTAAAATTGAACAGAATTACGCCTAAGAATTGAGATAAGGAGAAATTTAGTCCCTGTCATCCATTTTGCCGTTAAATACAAACAAAATGCTGATATGACCATATTTTTTAATTAAGAAATTCTTTTTTTTTTAATTTTAAAATAAAAACAATAAAATATTATTTTTTATTATTCTATTATTATTTTAATTATTTTTCAATCTCTCTCTTCTACCCCTTTTCTTCATCCTCTCCCCTCAACTTCTTCCTTCTTCTTCTTCAAATCTCTGGCGGCCGACCACCGGCGTCTCTTTTTTTTCTTCTCTTTTCTTCTCCTTTCTTCTTCTCTCTTACCCCATATTTCTTTTTTTTTTTTTTTTAAATATATATAGAAGAGGGAGGGGAGGAGGAACTCCATCCTCTATTTTTTTTTTAAAAAAAAAAAGAAGAAAAGAAGAAAAGTGGGAGAAGAGAGAAAAGAGGAGGAAAGGAAAAAAAATTCTGCGACCGGCCGCCGCCGGCAAGTGTGTTGGTGGGTGGGTTGAAGAAGAAGAGGGAGGTTGAAGAAGAAGAAAGAAGAGAAGAATAAGGGAAGGAGAGAGAAAGAAATAAAAAAGAAAAAATAATAATATTTTATTGTTTTTATTTATTTTATTTTAAGATTAAAAAAATAATTTTTTTTAATTAAAAAAATATGGTCACACCAGCAGTCCGTTAGTTTTAACGGCAAACTAGATGTCAATGACCAAATTGCTTCTTATCTCAGACCTCAGGGTAATTTTGTTGAGTTTTAAAACTCAGGGACCAAAGTGTAACTTAACCCAAATCTCAGGGACCAAAAGTGTATTTTTCCCTATATAAAATTATTGGCTGATATCAACAAATATAATGGTTACACATATATAAATATCCCCCCACTACTACAAATTTGACCTTTGTTGACGCGTGAATTTTTAGTTTTATTGACGTTTGTGACAAAAAATCGTCAACAAAAGTATCTTTTGTATTTTAAAATAAATTATTAATGAATAAATGGGTATATTGACGGAGTATCAATAAAAGATAGGGTTTCCGTTGACGGGCAAAACTGCCAGTAAAGGTAATTGGATCTCTCCCTGCAAAAAGCTGATAAATTTTCTTCATAGGAAGAAGTTTTTCTATGAACTCAAAAATATTGAAATATAAAAATATATACATATATATAGAGAGAAAAACAATATGACTCCCAAGTATTCGAGGTACTCCCGACCTCCGCTTTCTTCATCCTCCCTTTATTTATCACAAATTCCCACTAGCAACTCCTTATCTAATTATTGATATATCTTTAATAGCTAATATAATGTTTTCACATCTATTCTAATAGTATTCCTATTGTAGCCACCTATTTTTGTCCGGATTATTAAATTGATTGCTAATTTAATTGTTGCGATGCATAAGTAATTTGTGTTTGCAAATTTGGTTTAATTAGGATTATTATTATTATTATTTTTAATTTTCTCAGGGTTACATGTTTGTTTTAAGGATAATTGTAATGGGTGGCAAAATTAGGGTAAATAATGGCAAATTTAGCAATTTTTTTAAAATAATTGCAAATATGGAAAATTTTTTAAATGAATTTTTTATATTTCCAAATTACCCCTAGCGTGCATCTTATCCATTTTTTTTATTTTTTTATTTTTTACATATTGGTAGAGTCTATCATTGATAGAAAAAATTTCTATCACTGATAGATTCTATCAATGGTAGAAAAACTTTCTATCAGTGATAGAAAAGAAATCTTTCTATCACTGATAGATTCTATCCGTGATAAAAAAAAACTTTCTATCAGTGATAGAAATATTCTATCACTATTGAAACTTTTCTACCAGAAAACTAAACAACACGATTGAAAACCTTGTTTAAGTAAATTTCTTTATTTGGTTTATAATGCTCATCTTTCTATCACTAATAGAATTTCTTTCTATTACTGATAGAATCTATCAGTCATAGAAAACGTTCTATCAGTGATAGAAAGTTTCTATAAGTGTTGGTGTTATGATATCATATTGATTTGTTAGTTATTTGGTTATTGTTGTCATTCTATATGTTTTTGTAGTTGTTGTGTTCTATCATGACTTTTCTATCACTGATAGAAGCTAGTTGTGTCGTTATTGTATGTTGGATTTTTCTATCAGTGATAGAAAACTTTCTATCACTTATAGAATGCACTTTCTATCACTGATAGAACATTCTATCAGTGATAGAAACTTTTCTATCATTGATAGAAGATTTCTATCACTAATAGAAGTGATAGAAAATCTTTCTATCATTGATAGAAATCTTCTATCAGTGGTAGAATTTCTATCAGTGATAGAAACCTTCTATAGTGTTTTCTATCAATGATAGAAACCTTCTATAGTGATAGAAAATCTTTCTATCATTGATAGAAATCTTCTATCAGTGGTAGAAAATTTTTCTATCATTGATAGAAAAATACCTATCATTGATAGAAATCTTTTCTATCACTGATAGAATCTATCGGTGATAGAAAATTTCTATCACTGATAGAAAATCTTTCTATCAGTGATAGAAAGTTTTCTATCACTGATAGAAAATCTGGAGGGGCATTTTAGTAAATGCAACATGCAGACCATCAGATTTTGCCATTTTTGCAATTTTTTTTGTGGGTTGCTAGATTTGCAATTATTTTGGCCCATATTGCTATCCTTGCAACTGGCCCTTGTTTTAATCCCATTTTGTCTTCTTCTCATGGTTAAATGTTGGTTTGTCTTCTTAAAATGAATACATTTTTTAAATTTTGGTGTAAGCCAATGTTGGCATAGATTTCAAATTAAAAAAATAGCCAGTAGATTTATTGTCCAAAAGCAGAAAGGGAATGGACCTTTTTATACCCCTTTTCAGCCAAAAAAAACCTAGAAGGGAGCCAAAAAAAAAAAAAAACACTAGAGGATCTTGTAGCCACATTCAACCAAAAAACTCTAGAGAGAGATGAATCAGCCATAAAAAAAACCCTAGAGAGGAGTAGTTCATTCAGCCACAAGAAAAAAAGAAAACCCTAGAGGAAAAAAAATGAGAGCATCAACCACTACATACAACCAGCCACAACAACCACCAAAAGCGAGATTCCTCACAAAAAAAAAAACAGCACACAAGCCAAACATACACAATGAAAACCAAGTAGCTTAGTTGGAGGTTGCACTTTGGTAGGGCTTTGTCCCAAGGATCCGCACCTCAAACAACAAGCCGGTTTAGTGTTAATCTCGTGCTAAAACCTCCATCAATCCTCTCTTTTTTCTTTTCTCGAGCATCCTGAAAAACTATAGTTGAGTAAGGGTTTTAGAAGCTCGTTCATTATTGTTTCTTACTTCATTTGCTACGTATTTTTATATTATGATGTGAGCTCTTACTTCCTTCTTGTTTTTCTTTCTTCTCATTGTTGTTTATATTGTTCCCCTCTCTTTATCTTTCTTTTTTTTCTTTCTTTCTTGTTGCTTTATTTAAAAAAAAAAAAAAAAAAGTGTAACAAAAAAAAAAAAAAGGAAAGTGAAGTAAAGAAAAACAGAGAAGACATATCTTAAGTTGGATGATAGAGTTTTGTTGTTGTCTTCATAGTAAAAATGTTTGTGAGAAGAAAAGAGGTTAAGAAAAATGAGAAAAAAAAAAAAAAAAAAAAAAAAGACAGTGGTTGTGTGAGAGAGAAGCTGAGTTGAAAAGAAAATAGAATTTTGTTTTCAATACATTCTGTTTCATTATTGTTATATTATATTATATGCATATTGTGTGTGTCTGAGAATTGTTTTCATTTTTTTATTTTTTTTGGTGTCTTTTCACGGGTCTTCGAATGGGCGGCAAAGTTGCCGCCCATCCCTTTTTTTTAATTTAGTTTATCATTTTTTTCTATTTTCATTTTTCCATTTTTATTTTGTTATTAATCAGTTAATTGTATTATTAAATATTTTTTTTATTTATTTCTTGTTAGTTACTTATTTGCATTTTTTTTTATTTTACTTTTCCGTTCACTTATTCACAATTTTTTTTTATCTTATTGTATTTATTTACCTGCTTTAACTCTATTTTTTTTTTCTTTTGATAATTAATTTTTTTCTAATATATTTTGAATGAATTTGGAGAGTGAGATGTTTTTGCTTATTGACCATATTTTTTTAATATACATATATATGTTAATTTTGTGTCGTAAAGATGCATCATGGTTTTAATGTTAAGCATATACTTTATTTTATCTAAAAAAATTATCCGACGACGGATTCTAGAAATATTTGGGAGTCCGATTTTCTGGTTTTCCTGAGGTGAGGAGTCGATTCTTTGGGAGTCCGAGATCGATTCCAATATATTTTTATTAAACTTTAAACAGGTTTAATATATTGTATTTGCATATTTATTTATGGCCTTAATTATTATGTTAATTTACTTGTATCATAATTGAAGGTGTACATATTACACATGCGGAAGCAATTGAAGATCGAAAGCACTTAAGACATTCAATTTTACTCCTAAAGTATGCATGTTCTAGAAAAGACAGAATAGAGAGTTTAGAAAACACCAACCTTTGTAGATCACTTATGTTGAACTCCTTGTGGTGTTTGCCTCTCCTATGCTCCTTGGACAACCTCTAGAGTCTTCCCTACTATACTCCGGGCCAAGAACGACTTGTGGGAGTCTATATAAGATAGGGAATGGGAAGGGAATGCTTGAAGCATCAAGCAATGGAGAAGAATGAGAGATGAGAGAACTTTGAGTCCAAATTTCAGCAGCATAACATTAAGGAAATGGCTCTCATAACTTTGAATCTGATTCAAGCTCCTTTTAAAGACATTCTCCATGCAAAGCCAAGCCTCAAGACACAAGACACATGGTGTATTTGCAAGTTCAAGTGGATTCTAGGTGTACATCTCACAAGACATGCAACAATGCATGAGTGAGTTGTCTTTCCACTTTGAATGTTCATGCATAAATGGATTTCCAACTAAATCCACCAAATACAAATTGAAATCTAATTTCAAGCTTGCAATTTAATGTTCATTTCAATTCCAAATTGAATTTAACATTAGGTAATTGATTTTGAGGCATTACAAAATGATTTCTTATGATTAATCCAATTAATCATTCTAATCTTGTGCAATAAATCATATATGATTCCTAATACATATATATGGTATTCAAAACACTTTTAAATACTCCATCTCTCATTTTCTAATTTAATTCATAATTAAATTATTGTGTCAAACACAATTTACGATAATATCATTTTTCCCGATTTTTGAACGATTCAAAGCTTCCTATCTTTTGTTCTAGGCTTAATTCCGATATGAGCTAGTAGGGGGACCTAAGGGACCTATAGATCATGGGCTCCAACGATTTGAGGCTAACCGACTAATCTCATTATCCAAGCTAGCCAACATTCGTTAACTACCGGGACACTCCACTATAGCCCGATAGTTGCACTCCCCTCACTATAGATATATTTCCGTCCACTTTGATTTAACCATGATTAGTAAGTCAATCCTTCACAGGTTGTTCGTAGCTATAGCTAGGTCAAAAAACCGTTTTACCCCTATAGTACTTCTAGTTCCTTAAGTCCCACTGATCCTCTAATGAACAATTGGTTTATGGTCCAACCAATAAACCGAGTCCCTCTCAGGCCAATGAGAGGGTGGGATCCCTTTGTTCAAGCCCCAGAGTCAACACTTAAGGGAACAACCTCTCTACTATCCCTATTTTGGGTAGGAGTGAATTCCTTCTCGCACGACTATGTCCCCAGCTATCTACCCGTTCCTATCCCTGAAATGGGAGGCTTATTGAGTCGACGATACTGAGCCACTCTCACCCATGCAGATCTAAGGATAAGCCCGAATAAACAGGAGTCCATAGTTAGCTCAGGATTAAGATCGAGTTACCTAGGTCATCACATGAAATAGTCAGTCTCGTCAGTAAACGGTGTTATAAAGCGAGAGTGACTTATTTCTTGGTCCTGGTCTTATGCAAACTCATTGCATAGGACGCCCCCACTCGCATGTCTCTACATGGACGATTTAAGATCACATCGTCTATACCATCTGTAAAGTGGGTCGCGTCTCATAGTGTCCCCAGAATAAGGTACCCAACCCTATTCCTATACTATAGACCGTTTTTGCTATTACTCAAGTTTGATCCACTTTTATGTCTCTACATAAAGCTCAAGAGTTCATCCTATAGCCATGGATCTTAGTTTATTGGATTTGGGTAATTATATGTGCAATTTACTTTATTCAGTAATAACTTTGCTGAATTAGTCTCGATAACGCCTTTATCGAATAAGTATAAAATTCGTTTATCATTCACTATCTACGAGTTTTAGGACACCTATCCCAACAATAATATCGCAATTTTGTGCTTATATAAATGTTGCATTATATATATTTTTGTTAAAAGTTTTCAAATTCCCTTTTCTCAAACTTTCCTTTTTATTATTTTAAATCTATTTTAAATTTATTTTCAAACTTATTTTCTAATTTCCTAATATTTTTTTTATCTTTTTGAGCTTATAAAGTTTTATCTCTAAAAAGTGTTATTTTCAAAAGGTTTTTTTATAATTTTTTTAAATTGATTTTTAAGACCGTTTTCCCTAAAAAAAATCCTATGATGGAATCTAGAAATATTTGGGAGTCTGATTTTCTAGAATTCTTAAGGTGAGGGATTTTAATCTTTGGGAGTCCGAGATTTTGATCTCAAGAAAAAATGAATTCAATTAAGAAAAAGTGTTTTAAAAAAAAATCTTTCAATTGAGAAATGCTACCCTACGACGGAATTGAGAAATGATAAAAGTCTCTCACATTCTTGAGGTGAAGAATTTCGATTCTAATATAGCAAAATCAATGGATAATTTTCCACTTATTTTATGGGATCATTACTTCAAATATTGAAGTAATGAGGGGTAAAATAAGACATTGTTTTAAAAGTATCATTTTTCCTAAATAATATCTTTCTTCCAAATTATTTTCAATTCAAGATAAAATTTTGACCATTGTTTTTTAACGGGTGTTGTGGGGTGCTAACACCTTCCTCATACACAAACAACTCCCAAACTCAAAATCTGGTTTTCGCAGACCTTTTTTTTATTATTTTTCTTAAAATGCTAGTTTTATCGTATTTTGGTGTCCAATCACACCATAAAAAAGATTGGTGGCGACTCCTTTATTTTTACCCCTTTTTCGAGGACGTCGGCCGCTCCGCGTCGCAGGCACGTGGCGACACCTATCATTTTTTTTTTTGGAAATAGATTTATTCTTCCTTTTGTTGTGAAGATGAGGGAGTGAAGAGATATTTATACATCTAAGGAAATTAAGCTTAGCCATGTTTTTGGATGTTTGTACTTTTCTTCTACTTTCCATGAAATTCAAAAGACTTGAATATATGAAAAATTTTGCCCTTTCATTTTTTTTTTTACCGATTTAAAGATATCATGTCTATAATTTTAATTAATAGCAGAATTTTAATTGAGTTGAAATTTTAAAAATTTTAAAAATTTTCAATTCTTTACTGCTATAGAATAGAAGTTTTTGTAATTTCAAAAAAAAAAAAAAAGTTTTTGTTTTTCAATTCTGACAAATTGAGCTCTCTTTCTCTACTTTGAGCTCTCTTTTCTTTGCTTTTAGAGTTTCTTTTAATCTTTGTTATAGGCAATTTTGGACCACCCCGATATACAAGGAGCTGATGAGGACAACCGAGGAGGAATCGGGCTGAAAGATGGACCAAGGAGGCAAAACCGGCAAGTGAGACGGGCCAAGACAGAAGGGGTCGGGTTTTAGGCCCGACCCCCTGCTCGGCCTCGGCCCTGGCCGAGGCCGACCCTCGGCCCGCTCGCGCGGGCCGAGCCCGTTCGGTCTCGTCTGGTCCCCACCGCCTCTGGATGCCCTGGTTTCGCCTGGTTTGACCTAAAACGCCTCCGAAACCCTAAAAACGCTAGGAGGATGAACAGGTATTTATATCCCTCTTCGCCACTGAAGAGGGGATCCCGAATTCTATCCATAAACTCTACTCTCTATTCTCTTCTTTCTCCTCTTGCTCTTACTTTTCCATTCCCTACCGTTCTGTTTGTTGACTTAAGCATCGGAGCCGGTGTGGCGAGCACCACACCGGTGTGCAGGTTTACCGTCTTGCAGGCCACGTCTTCCCCCTCTTCTACAAATTTACCGTTGGTGGCACGTGAAGGTCAGGTGAGATCCTCTAGCCAAAATCGACCATCAACAATCTTGAAAACAACTCAAGACATTTTTGACATTTTTCGCGAATTTTCCAAATTCTGAATGAAGGACTTGAGAAGAAGTATAACACTTGTTTGTTAGATAATTATCGAGTAATATATATATTAGTTCAAGTGATATATGTTGACGGTCAAATTTCGTTTAAGAATTTGCCCTTCGTTCTACGTGACAGTCAACCGTGAATTTGTAAACGAGCGGGAAGACATGACCTGCGAGACGAGCAAACGCTGCACATCGGTGTGGTGTAAACCACACACACTCCGATGCTTAAGTTAGCTTTTGCCGAAAAACCCGTAGAGTATGTTTAGGGATTGATTTTGCATACCTGTGAGTGTGGGCGGCCCCCTGTTTTATAGATATCTCTAGGGTTGCACCCCCGTCCGTCACCGGGAAAAGCATTTGGGCCTTTGGCCCTGGGCCGAGGCCGACCGTGACCCTCGGCCTCTCCCTTAGGCCGAGGCCGAGGGTCATCACATGATGCTCCGACCCTTTGTCTTGTTGGCTCGTCCTCTTCCGCCTTTGGGCTCAATGGGTTTGGGCTTCCCTGCATTGAACACTACGGGCTAATTTTGCCCATAAAAATATACATTATTATTATTATTTTATTTGATAATGTTTATAAAATTGTAATCATTTAGTTAATATTAAAAAATATTTACTAATTAAAATAAAATTACATCAACTTAGAAGTATCAATATAATTTTTATTAGATTATGCATAAAACATAATTAAATTGTATTTTTATGATATTTAGTACTAATTCTATTTGAATAATTTATTTAATACTAAAAAATAATTACTAATTGAAACACAATTACATGAACTAAAAATAATTAAATACTTTTGTATTAGAAAAATATTGGTTAATTTTATTTTTATATGTTATCTTGTACCAAACTTGGAACTTTAAGTCAACAATCGAATGCTAAATTACCATCTGATAAAAAAAAGTTTAAGCAGTGATGCAATCAAGTTTGTCTCTTACTCGACCTCAGTTATTGCAAAAACAAGCAGGTGCATTAGGAATGGCTCCTCGTCGACAATGTCCCAAATCTGAGTCTTAACCTCTTTGCCGTCGATATCGATCACCTGAGTCTGAAATTCGACACCGATGTTGGCCTTGGAGTGGAGATTGTACTCGTTTCTGGCATAACGAGACAACAAATTATTGGTTTTGTCAACAGCGGAGTCTCCGGTAATGACGATCTTGAAGAGATACTCCTCGCCACCTTCATCATCCGACGGACGACATTGCTCAGGGTCGGATTGTGACTTATTCTCCTTCTTGTACTTGTAGTACTGGGTCTCCATTCTTCCGGTTTGGGATTTCTTCAAATATTTGGAAGAGCGAGAAGAAGGAGAACAGAGTGGAGAAGGAAGATAAGGGAAGAGAGAGAAAGGGAAAGAGAAAAAAAAAAGAAAATCAGATGTAATAAAAAAATAATAATATAAAATTATTAAATTGGTCACCTCAATTAAAATGTGTCACCTCAACATGCCACATCATTTTTCCGTTAGTCAACTAACGGTCAAATTAACCGAGGGACCATTTAGAACCATTTTTCAAACCCCGGGAACTAAAGTGTCACTTCTTAAACTTCAGGGACCAAATATGCATCGACCTCAAACTTCAGGGACCAAAAGGGTATTTTGCCCAAAATTATTAATGGTGTGTAAAACAGAGGGAAAAGTTATAAAATGATCTATAATCTATATCTATATAATATATAATATATATTAAGAAGCCACAATCTTTGAAAAACTTGTTTTTACTGTATTATCCTTTATCAAAATTTATAATTATATATCATACCACTAACAATTAATTACTAATAATTTTGAATAATACATATTGTGCCACTAACGTTAATTATCAATAGTAAATTAATAATTCATTATTAATTAACACAAAAAATTGAAAATTATTATAAAATCACAAAAAACTTCATGTGAATACCAAAGTTACCTAAAAATTGGCAAAGCGAGCTTAGCTCAGCGGTAATTGGCATGTGTCCTCGACCATGAGATCAAAGTGTAACACCCCAGGTTTTAATAAAATCTAACCTAGTGACATTACTAAACTCCTATTCAAACTAACCGAGAGCTCCAAAAATTTCGGCAACATAACGACATATACATAGGACGAACCAAAATTTTTAATCACCTGTTAAACTCAAAACAACACTTCTATATTATTCCATTTACCCCACAACTCCACAAAAACAACTTCATATTAGAATACGAGTCAGATCTCGCATCTTCAACCAACAAAACCTAAATTCTTCTAGTGCAAGCATATTCTTAACTTTCTAGAAACAGTTCGACTTTATTAATTATTAGCATATTTACAACCTAGCGGAAACATTAACTACTACAAATTAATCAACTAAAGATTTCTTTGACTCGGCAGCAAATACTATAAATTAACCTAACCAACAAAATGAAAGAAACAAAATAATAATCTAAACCAGATGGTCATCCCTCGTGAATTTCCTCATCCACATCACCGGGCACATAAAGTTCATCACCTGCATAATCTGAAAATGTTGGGGGGGGGGGGGGGGAAGAAATGGGAGGGGTATTCATTACAACTACCGTACTGGTAAATAGCTCACACCCGGTGAGACACCAAACAACAAACAACCACAACAGCATGCTATCCACACACATCATGCTTGTAAAGCGATAAACAACCCAACATGCTCTTAAACACGAAAATAACAACGCCAACACATGCTTCATGCAAAAATGAGACGACAGCATGAATCCACGCATCATGCTATGCACCCCCACATGGTTTCCGCGCCATGCCCGCACACTCACACGTGATTTTCGCGTCACGCTCCGCACTCACAACTGACACGTGATTTCCGCGTCACGTTCCGCAAATCCACCCAACACATCTATTATTACGCGTCATGCGCAGCACCACTCACACGTGATTTCCGCGTCACGCTCTGCACTCACACCCACACGTGATTTCTGCGTCACGATCCGCACACACACCCAGCACATGATTTACGCGTCATGCTCCGCCTCTCCCCAATGAACACACACTATGCAGACACGACTCATGCAACATAACCAACAACAATAGTATCTCATGCTCATGAATTAAACAAACAAACATACTTATGAATTGTCAAAGCAAGAAAAGGCTTTAAGCGAGCTACAAACATAATAAACACATCATATAGTAGCAAAGCAAGAAAAGCAATAGCATGCTCAAACAAACAAACAAGCCCAACCAGATAGAAATTACTTACACAAGCTTAAAAGCGCTCCTAAACCAAATTAACGCTTGTTGAAAAAATATTGGAATAGGCTCTAAGCACACCTTCAAGCACAATAAAGGCTTCCTAGAGGTTAGGAAACAACCTAACCATATTCTTAACACTTAACATCTTATCTTATCTTATCTTATCTTACTATCTTAAAAAGTGGCTTAGAAAAAGAATCATTTTTGGACAATTTTGTCCAAACTCTTATAAGATAATTCCATATATGTCCCTCTCAATCTCTTCCTCTCCCTATCACCTCTCATTAAGTTTCTTTCCCTTCTCATTCATTCCCCCTTCTCCCACGTGAAATGGATGAAATATGAAAAGCCACTAAGAAATATGAAAAGTTTTGCTTCTTAATTATATGAATTAATTCTAAAATTAAAGTTCTTACATTTAATTAGGTTTTTTTTTAAAAAAAAAAATTTAATTAGGTTTAATTTAATGGTGTAATATGAAAAGCATTGGAATTTCAAAAGTTTTGCAACTTCTCTAATTCATACAACTATAAAATGGTTTTCTTTGACTCACTTCCTACAACAAATTGAGTCTTATGATCTCTTTTACATATTTACATATTGTACTATGTACAATATGCATACTCTTTTTAGAATAAAAGAATTGCATAAATAGAACCTACGAAGAAGAGCTATTGAAGCAAAGAAGTTCGCCTAATAAGGAAGTTCACACCTTCACATGTCAAAGTTGTCATCATCTTGCACCTTGAGCCTTGGTGTGCAATTTTATTATCATCCCTCTTCGTATGTGAAAAAATGGGAATTATTATGTATTGTGATAGTTTCCTGATTTCATGCACTTTAGTTTGGATTTCGATAAAATCTTTATTATCTTATCATAGTAGAGAAACAAAAGAGAAACTATCAAATTCAACCAAAATCAGATGTTGATTATTTGAATAGATCATCGTCAAACCTTCACGAATGACACGCATCTCTGATACTTTAGTTGTCTTTACTTTTGTCTTCCTCAATTCATTATTTTTAAGGTTTATAAATTGTGTGATAGAACTATAACATTTCAATATTTTTTGAGGGTGTTGAGTGATGTTGTTTAGATTGTGGATAATAGTTAGAAGTTTTTATTTTTTTTATTTTTATGTTTTTCCCTTTCTTTTCAATTTATATATATGTCATTTACATTAATAATCAATTAACTCAAGTTATTTCTTAAAAAATAAAAAATAAAAAATAATAATAGTTAATGACTTAAATTAATTGATCAACCATTCTACAATTGTTACATCATTTCCTCAAGTCATTGAAATGATTTTATTCTTTATTATTTTTTGTAATTGGTTTTATTCCTTAATTTAAAGCTAGAGAATACGTATTCTTTAATATTTTTCATTTTCCATTTTAATATACATTCAGATTAATAATCAATTAACATAGATGATACTCCTTTCTCTTATTTCTCTATTTTTGTCAAGGCCACTAAAACAATTTTTTCTTTAATTTAAAGCCACACAAATGTCTTTTTTTAAAAAAAGAAATTCAACCATTATTACACTATTTTCACTCTGCCACTAAAACGTTTTTTTTTCTTTAATTTTAAGATATATCTTATTTACATTAATTAATAATCAATAATTTTAAAATAATTTCTACACTCTCTACTCGCTTACAGGGGCCTAATCTTTTTCTTTTTTTTTTTTTTAACGTGAATTCTTGAAAGTTGTGTTTTTGGAGATGATAAGAAATGCAATTCAACCATAAACATCATGGTCATTGGAACGAGCTTTATGCCAGTTGAGCTATGCTCATGTCGGCACCTTTCCAAAATAATTAGAGTTTCAAAGAAAGTGTTACTAATAAAAAATTTGTTAAAATAAATACCAAAATATAAAAGGATAGAGAACTTAGGTATTAAAACACACGGGCATGAATGAAGACATATTCATTTATTATAATAACATTTTATTTGACCATTCAATTTTATTATCTTTAATATAGTTGTTTATTGATTGGTTAAATTACAAATTTTGTTCTTTATGGTTTGGAAAAATTTAGAAGTTGGTCTCTATAGTTTTTAAAAGTTAGAATTTCATTCACATGATTTGATAAAAACTCAAAAATACTTCCTGTTGTACATAGTACCATGACAATTAGCAATCCATGTGTTAATAAGGTGGTTTTGAGTAGTAGGAAACTCAATCTATTAATGTCTCCTAATAGTAGTAGGAATTGTTTATAAAGTTTTAGGGAAAAATACACTTTTGGTCCCTAAGGTTTGGGTTAAGTGACACTTTGGTCCCCGAGTTTTCAAACTCAACAAAAATACCCCTGAGGTTTGAGATGAGGAGCAATTTGGTCCCTGCCGTCAATTTTTCTGTTAAACCCTAACAGTTTGCTGACGTGGCATCATTATTTTAATTAAAAAAATGAATTTTTCATTTTTTTAAATAAAAATATATAAAAATATTAAAAACATTATTATTTTATTATTATTTTTTAAATTCTCTCCCTTTCTTCTCCATCTTATTTCTTCTTATCTTCTTTCTCCCTCCATCTTCTTTCTCCCTCCATCTTCTTCCTTCCCCCTCCCATCTTCTTCAGCTCCGGTGGCCGGCCGCCGCTGGCTGCCGACGAATGGCGGTGGCAGTGACAGCGGTCGCCGATTTTTTTTTTTTTTTGGACTTCTTTCTTCTTCTTATCTTCTTTCTTTCTTCTTCTTTCTCTTCCTTTCTTCTGTTTTTTTTTTTTAAAGAGAGTTTCGGGGAGGAGGAGCTCCCTTTTTTAAAAAAAAAACAGAAGAAAGGAAGAGAAAGAAGAATAAGGGAAGAAGAGAAGAAGAAGAAAGAAGGCCAAAAAAAAAAAAAATTCGGCGACCGCCACCGCCGTTCGTCGGCAACCGGCGGCGGACCGAAGCTGAAGAAGATGGGAGGGTGAAGGAAGAAAATGAGAAGAAAGAAGATGGAGAAGAAAGGGAGGGAATTTAAAAAATAATAATAAAATAATAATATATTTAATATATTTATATATTTTATTTAAAAAAATTAAAAATTAATTTTTTTAATTAAAATAATAGTGCCACGTCAGCTTACCGTTAGGGTTTAACAAAAAAATGGACGACAGTGACCAAATTGCTCCTTATCTCAAACCTCAGGGGTATTTTTGTTGAGTTTGAAAACTTGGGGACCAAAGTGTCACTTAACCCAAACCTCAGGGACCAAAAGTGTATTTTTCCCAAAGTTTTATCAAATGATGAGATGAAATTCTAACTTTAAAAACCATACAAATTGAATTCTAACTTTCTCCAAACCATAAAAATCAAATTTGTAATTTAACCTTATTAATTTAAGATTATTATTGATTTCAGCCGTTAACAGGTAAATTTAAATTCACACGTGCAACGCACGTTGATATTTTCTAGTAGATGTAAAGGGACCTTAATTCTACTGAAAGATGCTGGAGCTTACCAAAAAAGGGTGGGAACCTTACTGGAATTTACCAAACAGCACTGAAATCCTTTAAATAAGTACTGTCCCGAGCCCAAATTGAGATTAAAACTGAAACTAAAAAATACCCAATGATTAGAGGTTATCCTAAAGCTAATTTAGATGAATTCTAAAGTTCTAAGGTTGCTAGAACTTACCGTTCAACACCTAACAAAGATGCTTACGTGCTGTACAATGTTCGAAAGTGCCTAAAACCTGTAATTTAGGGCACGTTAAGGAGTGGGTAACTCAGAATAATAGTTTTTGGATCAGGGGTAACTTAAATTCAAGCCAATAATGAATGGGTCAAGTTAAAACTTACTGAAATTGCCCAAATGACGCTAAAGGAAGGCTGAAGTCTCACCGAGCACGAGTAGCTAATGCTTCTGTCGCGTGGTTATCTTTTGCATAAAGTTAGAAGCCTTGAATCAGTGGTTTTCGGGTCAAAAAATGAGAGAGATTGAGAGGAAAAGGGAGAGATCGACTTAAACTGACTAAGAACGAGGGAACAAAAAACTTACGAACAAACCTTGAGGCGTGGGTATTGATTTCTGACGAATAATGGTCGGAGAAAGGCGGTGGCGGCGCGAGATGAGACCAGCGGTGCGAGGAGGAAAATGGGGGAGAGAAGAAGATTGAGACCCACGGCTTCCTTGTTGCTGGAGAAAGAAAAATCGAGGGAGAGGAAGACGAGGGCGACAGTGGCGGCGGTGCGAGGAGATCGGCGGCGACTAGGCGAAAGAGAGACGGCAGCTGGCGAGAGAGGGACGACGGTTGGGCGAGAGGGGCAGCGGCGGCGTGGACGAAAGAAAGAGAGAGATGTTGCCGGAGAAGGGAGAAAACGCAAAGAGAGAGGGGGCGGCAGCTTCACGCGAGGGAGAGAGAGGGAGAGAGAGTGTTGATTCCTTTCTTTTTTTTCTTTCTTTTTTTAACCATTACCTTAAGGAAACTTCCAAAGCTGATGTGGAATTTTCCTACCACAAGCGCACGGGTCAAGTAATAATAAAGTGTTCGTATAAACGAGTGTCGTCCTCTGGATTGGTTTTCTAGCAAATTAAGTATCGCGAATACTTTTGTTCAATTTTATTTAGGGAGCAAAACTCAATTATAAAGATAAATCTAAAGACAAAAAGCATAAAATAAAAGTGGAGACTCAAATGGAAAGACTCTTTGGGAATTGATTTCATTGATTAAGATTGAGGATTAATTAATGAGATGAATTTAGCATGCAATTATTCTACCAAGTCTAGGAACCTTTTATCACAACTATCTCTCCCGAGCATAATTGATTCTCATGCATGCAACCAACTTGATATCCCTATCTAAGTTCATTAACATGCAAGGCTTTGAGTTTAGTTCTTCAAGCAACTTCTAAAGTTATTCTAAATCCCGTCACAAACTTAGAATTTCTACTTTAGTCATGCAATTAAATAAAGTAAGTCTTAGGCCAAATCCCCTCTCCCAAGCAAGATTCAACACTCAAATCATTCAACTAGTGATCAAGTAATTGAAAGCATTTAACCATAATTGCATAGGTAAAATAAATGCATATTCATACCACAAATCAATCCAACAAACTAAAACAACTACATCAATCCCTAAGACAAACAACTAGCCACTCATAGTCTTTAAACTACAAACACTAATTGAAAGAAAAGCCATAAAAACTACAAAAGGTAAGGGAAAGAGAAAGAAAAACTCGAATCCGTCGAAACCGACACGTCCCCGTCACGATCTCCACGTCTTCTCGCTTGATTCCCACTCATTGGCCTTGCTTTAGCTCCCACTAAAGGTCTCTAGTCGAAATTAGAGCTAAAATCTAACCAATTTGACTCCCCAAATCCGTAGCTGAAAAGAGGAATTTATAGAAAATCTGCGGATAGCGTCGTGACGCTATGATTTTTTTTTTTTTTTAATTTCTTTTTTAGGATTGAACTCCATTTGACTCCAATTGCTGAATTAAGCTTCAAACACATACTTCCTACAAATAAAACATAAAAGTGCATAAATTTGGGCAAATAATTGTAAAAGACTAACTTAATTAATTAGAGAAAAACAGCTAGCTATGCTCGCTATCAAATACCCCCAAACTTAAGCTTTTGCTAGTCCTCGAGCAAACTAAAAATCAAGCATACAGTGGAAGAATGGATGCAACAAACATGACTCAATCCTCAAGGCTCAAAAGTCAATAGTCAAGCAAGCAAGAGACATGCACATAAGGACCAATGAGGGAGACAAATCAAAAGTTTTCCAAAATTAACTTGCACAAGCGAGATTTAACTCAACGAGATCAGACTCTACTAGCCCGGGATTGGATTATTAAACTCTCAACTCATCTTCCCTCTACACTGGCACTAAGGATTCACTAACGAGTCAATGGAACAAATTAGTTTGTTTTCATCCATACTTAGGTGCTTTAATATTGAAAATTAAATCAAGCATTTATATGTGGCACTAGCTTTCACACACCTATTGTAGGACCCTTAACCTGAGTTTTCTCTGGTTGGCCTAACTGATCACAACAGAGGTAGCTCTTTTTGCCTAAATCTTTATTACTCATTGCATTGCGCGCATAAGTCATGACTTTTTTTAAAAAAAAAATTGTAACAACAAGAATGATTTTTCTTTATGAGCATGATAAGCATATATTCTTTTCTTTCCTCCTAAGCAAGACCAAACATGCTAATTTGCAAAAAAAATAACTCTTTAGCTATTCCCTACACCTATCGAGGTGACAACAAACATATGAACCTAATAATTCGCTCCTAAGCATTTAAATCCAAATCTAGCCAAGACAAATACTCTGCTCATGCAATACGTCTTCTAGAAAAAGTTTAAAAAATCTCCCTTTTTGGGCACTCATGCTTACAACTCATCGAAAGCTTGAAAATTGACAAGAAAGCCTATCCTAGGACATCATAGCCATGCAAAAATAGCATCCATAAAACAACCATATGCTCAATTCAAAGAAAGCTCAAAACTATATCCCGAACTCAGATGCTCAAGGGCTCCACAAACATGATAATCCACTCTCAAACTTAAAGCATGCATTGTCCTCAATGTATAAAGAAAATAAAGCATAATCAATCATGAGAACAATAAAAGAGTAGGAGGAGTGAACGATACTGCCCTGGAATGATGACCTTTTCATGAATGCTTGGCATAGACAAGAGCACGGGAACTCCTACAAAACAAAAACAACAAGACATAAAAACAATAATGAAGTAACTTGGGTTGCCTCCCATAAGCGCTTGTTTATCGTCTTTAGCTCGACGTGCTTGTGCAGTCTGTCAATGCACATAAAAATTCTCGTATTTCTTTGGGCCCTTCTTCATTGAATCAATATAACCAACAATCGCTAGCAAACTGACTAGCTTCTCATGGGCCCCTGAAACAGAATTATTTTTGGTATTTTTGAATAAAAGAAGCATAAAAGGAGAAAGATCAAAATAAAGATACTCTGACTCTAAAACTGACTCGTGAGAATAGAAAAAAGAACAATCAAAATCTACAAAGGATTGAGAAGATAAATCAGACGAAGGTTTTTCAACCTCAAACTCTACCTCCTGAACTTCCTCTGTCACTGCAAGCTCATTTTCTTTTTCTTCCTCACAAACATGTTCTTGAAAGGTGCTACAACTCCCCAATTCTTCTCCACTATCTATGCAACTCACCTCCAAATGCTCATCCTTTGCAAGATTGAAAGAACTAAGCTCCTGAATGGGTGCCAACGAATCATCGGCCACATGACTCACTAGACATCCTATGGAAGTGGATCCCACCTCACTAACTTCCTTTGGGGTTTGAAGTCCTCTTATGATTTCATCAAATTTTAGACTCCTCGCTCTAGACTCCTCAATATAATTTTGAACTATACTTTCCAAGGAAGACTTTTCTTTTAAAGGGGTAAAACTTGAAGATGAAAAATTGGAATATGGTGTTGAATAAAAAGCCATTCAATTAAAGCAACAATGATAATTAGGCTTCCAATCAAATAATAACCCAACAAGAACAAATGACAAAGACTCAAACAAAAAAGAAAAGAAAAGAAAAAAACAAAGAAAACTAAATAGAAAAGGAAAACAAAAACAAATAAGGAAATAAAACAAATAAGGAAAAAAATCAAACAAATAAGGAATGAAAAATAAAAAATGACAAAAACAAATTAGAAAACTATCAAATAAGGAAAAATTAATCTACAAAGGATAAAACTAAAAAGGAAATTCTATCTATGGAAAATTCAAACAAATATGGAAATATCCAAATATGGAAAATAAAAACAATAAAGGAAAAAAAAATGCAATCTATCTAAAAACAAAAATAACAAAAATAACAAAAAAATAAAATACAATCGAATTAAGGAAAACAAAAACAAATAAGGAAAAAAAATGCAATCAACCTAGAAAATTAAAAATACACCCTAAATTAAGACCGAACAATTTTTCCACAATATTAATTTAACTAAATATACCAATCCCCGGCAACGACACCAAAAACTTGATGTGGAATTTTCCTACCGCAAGCGCACGGGTCAAGTAATAATAAAGTGTTCGTATAAACGAGTCTCGTCCTCTAGATTGGTTTTCTAGCAAATTAAGTATCGCGAATACTTTTGTTCAATTTTATTTAGAGAGCAAAACTCAATGATAAAGATAAATTTAAAGACAAAAAGCATAAAATAAAAGTGGAGACTCAAATGGAAAGACTCTAAGGGAATTGATTTCATTGATTAAGATTGAGGATTAATTAATGGGATGAATTTAGCATGCAATTATTCTACCAAGTCTAGAAACCTTTTATCACAACTATCTCTCCCGAGCATAATTAATTCTCATGCATGCAACCAACTTGATATCCCTATCTAAGTTCATTAACATGCAAGGCTTTGAGTTTAGTTCTTCAAGCAACTTCCAAAGTTATTCCAAATCCCGTCACAAACTTAGAATTTCTACTTTAGTCATGCAATTAAATAAAGTAAGTCTTAGGCCAAATCCCCTCTCCCAAGCAAGATTCAACACTCAAATCACTCAACTAGTGATCAAGTAATTGAAAGCATTTAACCATAATTGCATAGGTAAAATAAATGCATATTCATACCACAAATCAATCCAACAAACTAAAACAACTACATCAATCCCTAAGACAAACAACTAGCAATTCATAGTCTTTAAACTACAAACACTAATTGAAAGAAAAACCATAAAAACTACAAAAGGTAAGGGAAAGAGAAAGGAAAACTCGAATTTGTCGAAACCGGCACGTCCCCGTCACGATCTCCACGTCTTCTCGCTTGATTCCCGCTCCTTGGCCTTGCTTTAGCTCCCACCAAAGGTCTTTAGTCGAAATTAGGGCTAAAATCTAACCAATTGGACTCCCCTTGGCCGTAGCATGAAAAGAAGATTATATAAAAAATCTGCTGATAGCGTCGAGACGCTACAGACAGCGTCGCGACGCTGTCGCGATCTGCAATTTTTGAAAATTTGTCGATAGCGTCGCGACGCTATTTTTTTTTTTTTTTTTTTTTTTTTTTTTTTTTTTTTAGATTGAAGACTCCATTTGACTCCAATTGCTGAATTAAGCTTCAAACACATACTTCCTACAAATAAAACATAAAAATGCATAAATTTGGGCAAATAATTGTAAAAGACTAGCTTAATTAATCAGAGAAAAATAGCTAGCTATGCTCGCTATCAAGAGCCCACCATGCAGAAAAAAAACGTACGATACATTCCCCACTAATCTTGCAAAAAAAAACTTAACTAACAATAACCACTCAGCATCAACACACGAGAAGGAGGGGAAAATAAAACATCCCATTTGGATTTAAAATATCAATTGAAGTTTAAACTAAGAAAAAAAAATATAAATTGGTAACCTCAGGGACCGAAAGTGTATTTCTGTCTATTGTGTTGAATTAACATGTATGAAGTATGCAAATTCTCAAATGGATTAAATCAATCTAAAGTTAAATAATGCTTAACACGTGCATAACGTGTGTGGTAAGTCACTTGTTATTATTTTTTTTTTTTTGACAATATGTGGGGTGGGGAGATTCGAACCACAGATCTTGTGGTCATTAGTACAACTTTGTGTCAGTTGAGCAATGCTCTTGTTAATTGAAAGGTTGCGAATCATGAGAAAGAAATGATAAGATAATGAAGTAATTAATAAAATAGAAGAATATTCTTTTAGTTTAAATGTTTTACAACATTCATGCATTTGGTTACATTTTCTCTCAAGTGTTATTATACACAAGTTACTATATACTTAAAAACTCTTTTTAAAAAAATTTGTTTTCAAGTGTTTCTCTAAAAATGATTTATTTCTCAATTTCAGTTTTTAGGCCAACATGAGCATAACTCAATTGACACAAATCTTGTATTGATGATCAAGAGGTTTGTGGTTTGAGTCCCCCAACCCCCCACATGTTGTTAAAAAAAAAAAAAAAAAAAAAGGGAAAAATACACTTTTGGTCCCTGAGGTTTGGGTTAAGCGACACTTAGGTCCCTGAGTTTTCAAACTCAACAAAAATACCCCTGAGTTTTGAGATAAGTAGCACTTTGGTCCCTGCTGTCCATTTTGCCGTTAAACCCTAACGGTAAGCTGACGTGGCATTATTATTTTAATTAAAAAAATGAATTTTTGATTTTTTAAATAAAAATATATAAATATATTAAAAATATTATTATTTTATTATTATTTTTTAAATTTTCTCTTTTTCTTCTTCATCTTCTTCCTTATCATCTTCTTCCTTCCCTCTCCCAATTCTTCCTTCCCCCTCCCATCTTCAGTTCCGGTGGCCGGCTGTCGGCGAGCGGCGGCGGTTGGCGGAATTTTTATTTTTTTTTTCTTCTTCTCTTTTTCTCTTCTTCCCTTCTTCTTCTTTCTCTTACTTTTTCTGTTTTTTTTTTAAAAGGGAATTTTGGGTGAGGGAGGAGGGTCCTCCCTCCCTTTCCGGCGCCGGCGACGGGAGGAGGGAGGGCCCTCCTCCCGTTTCCGGCGCAAAACGGGAGGAGGGAGGACCCTCCTCCCTCACCCAAAATTCCTTTTTTTAAAAAAAAAACAGAAAAAGTAAGAGAAAGAAGAAGAAGGAAAGAAGAGAAAAAGAGAAGAAGAAAAAAAAAAAAAATTCGGCGACCGCCGCCGCTCGCTGACAGCCGGCGGCGGCCGGCCACCGGAACTGAAGATGGGAGGGGGAAGGAAGAATTGGGAGAGGGAAGGAAGAAGATGAGAAGGAAGAAGATGAAGAAGAAAAAGAGAAAATTTAAAAAATAATAATAAAATAATAATATTTTTAATATATTTATATATTTTTATTTAAAAAATCAAAAATTCATTTTTTTAATTAAAATAATAATGCCACGTCAGCTTACCGTTAGGGTTTAATGGCAAAATGGACGGTAGGGACCAAAGTGCTACTTATCTCAAAACTAAGGGGTATTTTTGTTGAGTTTGAAAACTCGGGGACCTAAGTGTCGCTTAACCCAAACCTCAGGGACCAAAAGTGTATTTTTCCAAAAAAAAAAAAGTCATTTTTAGCGATTGTCAAACACTAGATTTTTTTGCAAAATGATTTTTTTTTTCAAAATTAAAAAAAGTTAAACCAAACATACCCTAAATGTTTTTCAAGAATGCATTTTTTAAAAGACATTTTATATAAAAATTGTTTAAAACTTAAACACTCAGGCCTGTTTGATAATCAATTGGTTTTTGGTTTTTATTTTTTGAAAACCATGCTTGTTTTCTCTCATTTTTCATACTATGGTTTTCATCTTTGTTAAGTACACATTTGAATTCTAAGCCAAATTCTAAAAACAAAAACTATTTTTTTGAAAACTATTATTTTTAGTTTTAAAAAGTTGACTTGGTTTTTGAAAACATGAGAAAATGATATAAATGACAGAACAAATAAACTTATGGGTGATATGATTATAATATTGTTTTTAGGCTTAATTTTCAAAAACTAAAAACAAAAAACCAAATAATTATCAAACGGAACCTCATATGTTTGGTTAGGTTTCCTTATAAGTGTTTTTATACACCAGTTATTATATATTTAAAAATTCTTTTTGAAAAATTTGCTTTCAAGTGTTTTTCTCAAAATGGTTTATTTCTCAATCTCATTTTTTAATAAGTCATTTTTAGTGGTTGCTAAACACTATAATTTTTTTCAATACGATTTTTTTTTTTCAAAATTAAACACTCGAAAAGCTAAACAAAACGTACCCTAATTTGTTACAATTTAAAGTTCAAAAACTAAACTTTTATTTTCATGAGAGTTAAAGGATGAAGAGAATCTTTATAAAAGAAAAAGAAAAATACGTGACAGTTTTTTAAGATAACAGCCACAACGTGGCGACCTCTCCCAATAATTTCTCTACATTATATTATTTTAACACTACAAAGTGTTTATTTTTATTTTTATTTTTATTTTGTGCACCACTACAAGGTGTTGTAGGGCCTCAACATGCATAGGAGTTTTTCTATTTCTTTATGAAGAACGTGGTTATTTAAAATAACTTATTTTCAATCGTTATCAAGATATATAATACTTCCAAATTCCAATGTCCTTTTTTGAAATGGCGTGAAACACGACCTTGCTATATAAAATAAACAATCATTTAAATGAAAGATATCTAAACCATTATTTATTCTTTTGCTGGCGATTGTTGAATTCTTCACATTCACATTTCTTCTATTAAAAAATTTAAACAAAGACAATAGCTGTCTATTATTATTTTCACACTTAAATATATGTTTTAACCCGTGGTATTTAAAAAGTTTCATTTTAATTTTTTTATTATTTACATTTTTCAATACAGACCTTTATTGTTGGTGAATGTCAAAATCAGTTGATGATAAATTTATATATATGATATTATACTTCATGACTTAGTGGAAATTTAGAGAAGAAAAAGTTCATCTAAAAGATGAAAACTCAAAATTTCTCCCAATTTCTTAAAATTTCGGGAGAGGTATTGTAAACTTTTTATCTCTTACTCGACCTTTTTTCTCTCCTAAATTTATGTCAATCACTAAATACTATGTCAGGTAAGTTTATAATCAGTTAATTTTAACATTAGAGACTGAATTGAATAATTTATTTTTTAACAAGAATCTAAATTCTTTTGAATGATTATTTTATATAAATATTGAATTAGTTTTTTTTTTATTATTTTTTAATATTTACCGAAGTATTAATAAAATGTGTATGGAAGTTCTTTGATTTAAATTTATTATTATAATTTATCTCCCAACCAAAAAGTTGTCCATATTCAATTAATTAGTTTTAACTTAGCGGACTAGCTATGTTTTTTCTTTCAATTTATTATTTTTGTTGGGAGTACGACCAAAGTCCCACATTAACTAGATAATGGGGATGATCATGGGTATATAAGGGAGGACAAAGTGGACAATATCATACCATTGTGGAGATTTGTGTCTGTCCGGTAGTCCCTTACAAGTGGTATCAGAGTCATGTCCCAGAAGTAGTCATGTTAGGTGGAGAGCCTTGAAGTAGTCATGGGGAGATTCGTGGTTGAGCTCTGGGCAGGCGGGTATACTCCGAAGAAAGGAGTTGTCATGGATAAGAGCAAGAACTCTCAGTAAAGCAGTGAAGCCTAGAGAGTTGGACGGATAGATGACTATTTGAGGGAAGGCTCGGTGGTACTTTGTTCGAGGAGAGGATTGTTGGGAGTGCGGTACTATTTGAGGGAAGGCTCGGTGGTACTTTGTTCGAGGAGAGGATTGTTGGGAGTGCGGTCAAAGTCTCACATTGGCTAGATAAGGGGATGATCATGAGTATATAAGGGAGGACAAGTATCTCCATTGGTATGAGGCCTTTTGGGGTGATCCAAAAGCAAAGCCATGAGGGCTTATGTCCAAAGTGGACAATATCCTACCATTGTGTAAATTTGTGTGTGTTTGGTAGTCCTTACAATTTTTTAAAATTTTTTTATGCAGCCACTCGAAGGCCAAATAAAAAAAGAAATAAATAATGTCGTGTAAAGATCAAGGGGATCCTGCCAAATAAGACTGCGAAAAATTGAAAGAAATATCGGCCACAATGACAAAGTGATTTTGATTTACAAGTCGATAATCAAGTGGCTTGAAATCGCTAAAGATTTTTTCTTTGAGCTTCTCTCTTTCAAAATGAAGGTGTGATATTTTAACGAGAAATAGTTAATTAGAACAAAATTGAATTTGTTTTTGAGTACAACAAAGGTGAAGTATGAAGATTTGAACCTCTAACTTCGAGGAAATGAGTATATGTCAATTATACTGAACTACACTCATGGAAAAGTTAAACCAAACACACGCTTATTTTTATTTATTTATTTTTTTTTGCGGGGAACACACACTTATTTTAGTTTCGTACGTGCGTTTTGGAATGATATTGAAATAGCGAAAATCACTTTTGTCATGCTTAAATTAAACTCACATTTTTTTAGTACATCAACATTTGGGGTAGAGAGATTCGAACCTCTGACATCTTGATCGAGGATACATGTCAATTACCGCTGAACTATGATCTTGATCAAGGATACATGTCAGTTACCGCTGAACTATGCTCGCTTTGGCTTTTAAGTTTGAGAAGGGTATATTTTTTAATTTCATTCTAATTTTTCTACTGTCTAAAATCTTTCTCCTCTTTTAAATTTGTTAAAATTTCTCTCTAACTTTATTTTTCTCTAAAATATCTCTCCGTCTCCAAGATTGTTGCAACTCACTAACATTTTTAATGGGATAAGTACACATATAGCCCAAATTGGAGGGCCTATTATCAAATCTGAACAACTTCACTATAATTTACAAAAACGGACTTTGGGCCTCCATTTTTTACATGAAAGTCATGGTCATTTTACCAAAGAGTCCTTTGCTTCATCTCTCCTCAATAATGGCTAAATATTTTCTCCCTCCCATCAATAATGGTCATTTTCTCTCTCTCATTAATAATGGCTGAATATTTTCCCTCTCTTCCATCAATATTTTCCTTTTTTTCGTTTTTGTGAAATTGGGTAATCTTTTTTTTCCTGATTTTTTTATTCCATTTTGCATCCATTATTTTTTTGTTTTTTGTTTTTTTTTTTTGTTTTTAGGCTTTAGGGAAATTGTGTAATTTTTTTTCTTCCTTTTTTGCCGTTTTGCATTCCATCCTATTATCTTTTTTTTTTCCTGATATGATTGATCATATTGTTTCCATGAATATCATTTGATATCTGATAAACACGGATGTATAGTTTTATTATACTGATTATATATTGTATGTTGATATATATATATATATATGATTGATGAGATTGTTTCCATGAATATATGCCTTAGGGTTCTGTATGCATATTATATCCAGGTGTATATGAATTATATATATTAGGTTATGACTAGAGTAAAAAAAAAATTGCAAACATTTGATATCTGATAAATACAGATGTATAGTTTTATTATACTGATTATATATTGTATGGTGATTTATATATATATATATATATATATATATATATATATATGATTGCTGAGATTGTTTCCATGAATATATGCCTTAGTGTTCTGTATGCATATTATATCCCGGTGTATATGAATTATATATATTAGGTTATGGCTAGAGTAAAACAAATTGCAAATATTTGATAACTGATAAATACGGATGTATAGTTTTATTATACTGATTATATATTGTATGTTGATATATATATATATATATATATGATTGATGAGATAGTTTCCATGAATATATGTCTTAGTGTTCTGTATGCATATTATATCCCCGTGTATATGAATTATATATATTAGGTTATGACTAGAGTAAAAAAAATTGCAAACATTTGATAACTGATAAATACGGATGTATAGTTTTATTATACTAATTATATATTGTATGTTGACATATATATATATGATTACTGAGATTGTTCCCATGAATATATGCCTTAGTGTTCTATATGCATATTATATCCTGATGTATATGAATTATATATAATAGGTTATGGCTAGAGTAAAAAAAATTGGAAACATTTGATATCTGATAAATACAGATGTATAGTTTTATTATACTTATTATACTTATTATATATTGTATGTTGATATATATATATATATATATATGATTGCTAAGATTGTTTCCATGAATATATGCATTAGTGTTCTGTATGCATATTATATCCCGGTGTATATGAATTATATACATTAGGTTATGGCTAGAGTAAAAAAAAATTGCAAAAAATGATAATAGAGGGAGAAGTCAAAGAATATTGGGTCGTTGATGAAATACAATTCATTGATAAATTATTTTAATAAATACCATGGAATGAATAATATGAAACGAATTATCAAGAAAAACATGTATTTACAGCAGAATTAAACATAGCTACAGAAACTCAGATCCTACGAAACAATAAACAATACCCAAAATCAACGCCAAAACACCAAATGTTCACGAACACATAGGAGAAACAACATCAATATATCAATAAAGTAAAACCCACATAACAGAAGACATAGAAAAGGAAGTAAACAAGGAAAATACCGCACGATTCATCCCGACCCCGACGAATGAGATTTTAGAGAAATCAAGCGGGAAAGGAAGAAGGCAATTTACCCAAAATTTAGACAGAGAAAAAGCAAGACGAAGAGTTCTTCAATGAGCGTCGGAAGGCCGACGACGGAGCTACAGGGTCGGCAATGGATTCAGATCTAGGGTTTTACTGGAGAGAGAAAGAGAGAAAAACATAGAGAGAAGAAAGATCGTTGATTGGTTTTTAGGAGAATTCCCAATTGGAATAGGACTTTAAATCGTCGGAATCCCAAAAGTTCAAAAAATGGAAGACAAAAAGGTAAATAATGTATCACACAATTTTCAGAACAACAAAAAATTAAAAAATTAAAACGTATTTATATATATATATATATATATATATATATAATTGAAAGAAGAGAGATAAAACGTATTTATTAAAAATCCATAAATGCCTCAAAAGCAGGAAATTTTTTTGTAGGATATTATTGAATGAAGAGAGATAGTATGGAGAAACTTAATGAGGAGAGATGTAGCCAAGAAGGATAAATTTGTCACAAAAAAAATGGAAAATCTAATTCAGAAAAATTTTCCTATCTTGGACATTTTCGAAAAATGGGGTTGGAAGATGGTCATTTGACAAAATTTCTGATTTTTAATCTCTAAATTCTTTTTTTTTTGCTTTGCTTTCTAATTTTCTTTGTTACTCTCCCTAACATTTTTTTTTTATCACTCTTTCTAACTTTTGTGTCTTTAAAATTTGTGTATCTTTTTCTAACTTTTTCTCTCGCGAAAATTTTTTCCTTCTCTAACATTTTTTTCTTCCTAAAGTTTTTTTTTTTTTTTTTTTTTTTTTTTTTTTTTTTTTTTTGTCTCTCTCTCCCATTAAATATTTTTACAAAAGTAACTAAGAATAAACCATTTGGACTAAAAATGGGTTTTGTAAAATATCACTCTCAGTCATTCTCTAAATATTTTATTTTGATCTCCATAAACTTCTATGCGAATATATTTTAACTATATGTTGCTTAACCTTTTGTATGGTAAACTAGTTACCAAATTTAAATGTATATAACTTAAAACACAAGTCCATGTTGGATCACACAAGATCATTTTTTTTTCGAGTTCAACAACATTTGGGATAGGGAGATTTGAACCTCTGACCTCTTGGTCGAAGGTACATGTCAATTACCGCTGAACTATACTCACTTCGGCTCACACAAGATCATTTATGCTAAATATATTGTAAAAATATTAATAACACGAATCAACATGAATTTTTATATGATAAGACAAAAACATCCCTATGACTTATTGTTTGAGAGTGATCTATATATATCTATATCTATACTATATTAAGAGGCTAGAATTTCTGAAAAACATTTTAGACCAGAATACCCTTTTAAATTTCAGATAATTACATAATTAGTTTTCAAATTCCAAATGAAATTTCGTAATTGAATAAAAATCAAAATAGTATGTGATTTTATCTATATCTATACTATATTAAAAGATTTTCAAGTTTTGTTTTGTTTTTTTCTTTTTTAAATCAAGTTCCTTGAAATTTGATTTTCTCAATTAGATTTTTTTTTCATGTTTTGTAGGAAAGATTTTTATTTTGTCAATTTTATTATATTTTTAAAATCAAGTTTCATTTAAATTTTATTTCTTCAATTTAAATTTATTTTTAAAATCAAGTTTCATTAAAATTTGATTTCTTCAATTAAAATCTTTTGTTTCACATTTTGGGTCTATTGGGAAGGACTTTGATTTTTTCAATTTTCCTTTTAGAAAATTCATTTTTAAATTTAAAATTTTCAATTCAAAATTAAACATGATAATTACTTTCCAAATGAAGGGAGATTCAAAATCTTAATTGGATAAACATTGAATTGAATTCAAAATCTTGATGTCATGATTTTTTTTTTTTTTTGTGTATTATATTTTTTTCAAACAATTTCTTAGTTTTTTTTTTAATGCAGACGCCAGATATGTTAATTAGAGAACTCAAATCTCTTGACAAAGGTTGGAGGAGTGTAAGTGAAAATTCTCAATCCAACAATTCAAAATTAGAGAGGAGGATCCCGTAAAAATTATGAAATTGATTGTTATGGACAATGAAAATTGATTGTTATGAATCATGAAATTGATTGTTAGTGAAAATTCTCAATCCAACAATTCAAAATCAAATATATTACACGTTTTGTTATTTTCTCCATGTTTAACATATATGATTGCATTTTTTAAAAAACAAATATCTTATATGCATAGTGCATGTGTTCAAGTCACTTTGTTCAATGAGCTCATTGATAAATAATTTAGTGAAAAACTTCAAAAGGATAAATCATATATGATCCATAACGGTAATATAGAACCAGTAGATATTAGGTATCAAAATGTTCATGCAAGGATTGAGATCTCATTATCTTAGAGATGACTGAGATAGAAGAACTAGAAGGAGAAGTATACAACACACAGAATTAGAATATGGTTGATTTTCAAATCCCGACGAATGATAAACAAGAAAAACTCAGATAGGTTAGTAAAGACACGTTACTTATCTTAACATTATCCTACTATTTACTAATATTGATTTCATTTTACAGATGTTGTGAGTGGAGTAATCCAAGGTAAACCGATATCTATAAGAATCATTAAAAAAGAAAGAGATTATATTGATGGACAATAAGTACGTATTAAAATATGAATCATTAGCTATATATTGCTTAAACTTCTATAAGAATGTATAGAACTAATCTTAATTGGTTTTAAATTCATTTTAGTTCATAATATTTTCCTCAGATTATTACACGTTGTAACGCACGTGGTAAAAACCTAGTATTATATATAGTTCAACAATTATGGGACTGGAGAATCGAACAATCGACTTTTGTGATAGCAATTTGGTACTTTTATCCAATGAGTTATGTTTGGATTGACGAGTAAAGTTGTTAGAAAATATGATACTTTATTAAAAGTGATGTATTGGAATAAGATGTGTATGAAAATAAGATGTCTAAGAATCAAAGATGACTATGTTTGGTATTTGCTAGAAATATTATCATTTTTTTTAGGGAAAAAATCAATTTTGACCCCTGAACTTAGCAAGTTGTATCAATTTTAACCCTAAACTTTCAATTTGATCAAATTGAACCCTAAGCTTAACAAATCGTATCAATTTGAACCTCAAACTTGCATAAATGTTGCAATGTAGACCTTTAGTCAAATTTTCATTTGAATTGCTATCAAAACATGTAATTGACAATTTCCTTTTCTTTTTTTTTTTTTAATTCACATTGCAGTTAGTGTTTTGTAACATTTTTTTGGAAAAACTAGAATAAATCAAATATCTCAGACTATTTTTTCTCATTATTATCCAAAAAAGAATCACAAAGTTATTGGCAACAAGGAAAATCCAGCAAATATGATAAATAAAAAACTCTAAATTTCTTTATTTTTGTTTCCTACATTTGTACATTCTTCTAATTGACAAGGAAAACAAACCGTAAAAAAGAAAAAAAAAATCCCACAAAGTTCTTAGCAACAATAAAAAACCAGCAAATATTTGAAGATAAAAAATCTCCAAAGTTTCTTTGCTTTCGTAATCTTAAATAGCAGCGAAAAAGCCTTCACAATTAAATAACCTTTAAATAATGTGTCAAATCTGGAATGAAGGGAATATGTACCACCGTAGTATTATAAATTTTCCTCCAGACAAGATGGTAATTGAGCACATTCTAATTCTCATTCCCACTCACATTAAATAAACCAAATTGGCCATAAGGAACTACCTGACCAACCATGTGAACATGTTTAAATAATGATTTTTTTTGGCAATAAAATTTATATAATGATTAGATAAAAAAAATGCAAAAGATATCAACTTATTAAAAAATAAACACCAACCAATCACTTCTTAGAAATATAAAAATAAAAGTAGCATAATAAAGACAAGCCTTTTTTTTTTTCTATGGTTTCCCACAGTCTCCCTGTATAAATAGGGCTGTTAGGGGAGAGCAACTCTCTCATCCTCAAACCAAAAACTAAGGATGGCTTTCAAACATGGGCATGCCTTCCTTAGCTCTGTGTTTATTCTTCTTTATCTGGTAGTTGTAAAAGCCGATGAACCCTCTCGACGCCCCATCGATGTAGTGAACCGAAGCAGCTTTCCCAAAGATTTCGTTTTTGGCTCAGCATCTGCCGCTTATCAGGTGAGAGAGTTGCATCTCATTTTAAAGAAACTCTAAAATACGACTTTTACCAAATGTTTGTTAATGATTTTATTTCTCATTTCATATTTTTTTTTTTTGTTTTGATCAACTTTTGAAAAATGCATGTTTGATAATTATTCCTAAGTTCTTATTCTTCCTCCTAAGAAACTCACTCATAATATTCTATTTGTAAAAAGGTTACCTTTGAATACCAATATTAAATAATAACCTCTCAAAATCTATAGGTATATATTATTATTATTATTATTTTATTGTATATATGTTTTTCAAAATCTTTATGATTAGACAAGATCTTCCAAATGGACAAAAACACGAAAGAAAATAAAAATTAAGAATTCAAAATGATCGTTTTAACAATAAAAAAAATTATTTAAAACCTTTTTTAGTGATTTTATTTGTGACTTCACACTTTTTTTTTTCCTTTTAATTTCAGTATGAAGGTGCTGCTTTTGAAGATGGTAAAGGGCCAAATATTTGGGATAACTTTACCCACGAACACCCAGGTCTCTTTTTTTCTTTTTTAATCATTTACGTTATGATTATGGTGATTTTTTATACTTGATATGTTAGCTTTCCTCCCTAAAATTGAGGAAGAAATGTTAAAATCTAAAAGTATCAAAACATATATTATTTATATATTATTTATATGAAAGTAAATATAGTTCAACGGTAATTGGTATATACCCACGTCAACAAGAGCATAGTTCAATTGACATACAGTTCGTATCCTCGATCAAGAGGTTAGAACTCGAAATCTGCCACCTCACATGTTGTAAAAAAAAATTACATGTATACCAATTGATGAAGAATATCATAATATTGATTATTATTATTATTATTATTAGAAAGATCATAATATTGATTATTGATGTCGGTCAAGTCTATTTTTCATTTACAATCATTGTTCAATCATCTCACCTTTGTTATTTTCTTTACCTTAAATCTACTTACAATATAAGGAAATTATCCATATCACTCTTCTTATATATTATTATATGTTATGCAACAAGATTAATTTTAATATTGTGGATCTAATTGCATTCTAGAATTATTTATAAAGAAAATTTTCTGAAAATGGGAGCAATAAAATTTTCCCCATAATAAATCAATCAAACCCTTTTAGAAAGAAAAAAACTCTCATGTTATTGTTTCTCAAAATTTCAGAAAAGATTTATGATCGTAGCAATGGAGATGTAGCCCTTGATCAGTACCACCGCTATAAGGTATGTAGGGAACAAATATTTTTGGGTCTATTATTCTTTATTGAAGTGATTTTTCTTACCATATATTTTTAAAACTTGATAAATAATTCTTCATAATGCAGGAAGATGTTGCCATGATGAAGAAAATGGGTTTTGATGCTTACCGATTCTCGATCTCTTGGTCTAGAGTTTTGCCTAGTAAGAATTAAAAGAGTTGATTAGTCGTTGTTTTAGTCTTGTTTGATAATGATTTCAGTTTTAGTTTTTTATTTTGAAATTTATGTTTATTTCTTCAACCATGGTTTTCATCTTTTTTTTTTTTTTAATATTTCAATTCCTAGTCAAATTCCAAAAATAAAAATAATTTTGAAAATTTGGCTTCAATTTTGAAATCACTTTCACAAAGTAAATAACAAAACAAAAGAATTCATAGGTGAAAGTAGTGCTTATAAGCTTAATTTTATAAAAAAAAAAAAAAAAAAAAAAAAAAAAAAAAAAAAAAAAAATCCAAATGGTACTCATATTTTTGCATAATTAATGTTGGAAATGGTATCTTTCTATTTGATTACTGAGTTTAAATTTTATAAAACTGTCATTAAAACTTGTTCTGTGTCAAACCCATCCCCTAAATACAAAAAATTAAAAATTGAAAAGTATCTTTAAAGAAATTCGAATAAAACTTATTTTATGGATCATTAATCTACTAATTTATGTCACACTTTTTAAAATATACTTTGATTTGTTATTATTGCAGAGGGAAAACTTAGTGGGGGTGTGAACAAGAAAGGAATTGAATACTACAACAACCTCATCAATGAACTACTTGCAAATGGTGGGTATTATTATAATATTTATTTTATTTTATTTTTTATTTTTTGAAACAGATTTGTTTCATTTTATTGATTATATCAATCTTATTTTATTGATTAGTACTTATACTCCTGATTTTGTAGGCATGCAACCCTATATTACACTTTTTCATTGGGATACTCCCCAAGCTTTAGAAGATGAATATGGAGGTTTCTTGGGACATCAAATTGTGTAAGTAGGAAATTAACACATTTCCATGCAATACTTAAAATAAAAGACCGCGACATTTTAGAATGTAATATTATAAGAGATTCAAACCTTCGATCTTAAACTATATGTTACAGGAATGATTTTCGAGACTATGCTGAACTTTGCTTCAAAGAATTTGGAGACAGAGTGAAGTATTGGATCACCTTCAACGAGCCATGGAGTTTTTGCATGGGAGGCTATGCCCAAGGAGCCAATGCTCCTGGTCGATGTTCTTCTTGGCAACCATTTAATTGTCTTGGTGGTGATTCTGGCACTGAACCATACATTGTTGGTCATCATCAAATTCTGGCTCATGCTGCTGCTATCAAAGTTTACAAAACTAAATATCAGGTTTTCTACTCAACACATATATTATCAAACTTTAATGCTTGTTAAATCACTATATAAAAATAGGTATAAGTAAATTTAATTTGTGGAAATGTAACCAATAAAGTGTTTAAATTGTAAAGAATTTTTTTATAAAATGTTAAAAAATGCATTCTTAAATAACACTTAAACTAGAAGGTATTCCAAATGGAGATTTAATCATTTTCTATTTTTTCAACTTTATGGGTTTTGTAGGCAAAGCAGAAGGGTTCGATTGGTATCACATTAGTGACAATTTGGTATACTCCATATTCAAATAGTGAGGCAGACAAAAAGGCTGCAATACGAGCTCTTGATTTTGCTCTTGGCTGGTAACCAAAAAAACTGCTGTTAAAAATAACAAAAACTAATTTATAAATCTTTAATATATTTGTTAATCTCTTTTTTAGCATAATCTCAACTACATTAAATCTACATGGTAGGTTCTTGCATCCAATAACCTATGGAGATTATCCACCAATCATGAAAGAACTTGTAAAAGAAAGATTGCCCAAATTTACAGAGGCAGAAAGTGCTTTGGTTAAAGGTTCTCTTGATTTCCTTGGATTAAACTACTACACTGCTAACTATGCAAAAGACAATCCAAATGCACCTGGTCCACAACCAAGTTACTTGACAGATTATCGTGCCGATCTTACAAGTATGTATTCAAGTGCCTGTTTGGAATGACTTTTTCTATGTGTTTATAAAAGTGTTTTTAAATACAAAAAAGGGTTTTGACCCTAAATTAGTCGAATTACTTTTTAAGTGATTTTTTCATTAGTTTCTTTTTTTGGTTCTTGAGTCAATCTTGTGGGTCTTTATCGTCTAAAGACTAGCACTTGGGAATTTTTCGATATTCACGTAATGTTTTTGGGTTGCAGCTGATCGTAATGGAGTCTCAATTGGTCCAAAGGTAAGTTATGTGCAAATTTCTTCTATGATTGATTTGTGTATATGTTGCTATATTATGTATTATTATCACATTTTCAAGTGTCTATCTAACAATGTGCCTTGATTATGTTATGTATAGTTTAACGCGACATCTTGGCTTGCTGTTTATCCAAAAGGATTTAGAGATCTGTTGATCTACACAAAGACCCATTACAAAAATCCAATTATCTACATCACAGAGAATGGTACAAAAAAGAAAACCTTTAAATATATTTGTAAAAATGCACACAATTATCTTTCTTTTTTATTAATTAAAATATATGTGATAGGATACCTCGACATTGAGGGTCCCCCGTTTAAGGAAATGATCATGGACAAGGGTAGAGTCAAATACTATCACGACCATCTCTCCAGCCTTCACGAAGCAATAAAGTAAGTATCAAAACACAGGATATACTATACATCGCTCTTTTATACGCAACACCATTAGAAGGATTTTTGGAAATTTCCCTTATAATAATGTTTTTGGAAATTAAACTATTGTAGGGCTGGTGTGAGGGTAAAAGGATATTTTGCATGGTCATTTTTGGACAACTTTGAATGGGCAAGTGGATATGTGATTCGCTTTGGACTTGTCTACATCGATTACAAAAACAATTTGAAGAGAATTCCAAAGCTCTCAGCCAAATGGTTCGAAAATTTCCTCAAACATTGAAGATGATCCATCTCATCCAATTATGTCGTCGGTCTCAATATTGTCTGTATTTTTTCTTGTGTTCTCTCGATAATTCTGGGTCAGCTAGTGATGGCAGCTAAAGAAGTGTTCCAAAAAAGAGGTTGTTTTCGTATGTATCTTGGCGATTTCTATCTTCTTATTAATAAAATAAAGGGATATTGTCATGATAGTCTATTTTCAAGATATATTTTTCATATTTAGACTGAGATTTGGCTATTGATTCCAAATCTATCAATACTATCTATGCTATATCTATATCTATACTATATTAAACAAGAAGATTTATGAAAAACATTTTTAAGACTAAAATACTCCTCTAAATTTTAGTTAATTACGTTAGTCAAAATCTAATTATTTTCAAATCTCATATATCAATAAAAATTCATAATTAAATAAAATTCAAAACAATATGTGATTTGATTTAAAATCATATCAAATTAGAATTTGAATCTAAATTTCTTCTATAAATTGTCCATCTATCCCATCTAAAACTACCCTCTCTACCAATAGTTCGTCTCAGGTACCTTTCTTGAAATTATTCCTATGCGATTCTCAAATATTTCTTTAGAAAATATTTACATATATTTATTGTCATGTTGTTTTTGTTTAATTTTGCCTCAATTTAATAAGAATGTCATCCTCAAATACAATATTATATATTATAGTTAACAATATTCATATTCTTTTGGGAATTTTTTTACACTATTTAATTTCCCTTTTTCTTCCATTTTTTTTTTTAGTTTTCAGATCTAAAATTAGTTATCTTCTCCAATTATTCATCTGTGTTTCAGGTATCTCTTTCTTTTCTTTTTCTTTTTTTATTTTCTTAATTTAATTTCGTTGTCTCCAAAATTATAATTTGTGAGGTTCATATGAAGGGTCTAAATTAATTCATTTACCACTAATTTAGTTTGAACATAGTGGACATAATTTGAATTTGAATTTTTTCCATTTAATTAGACAGTGATTCTCAAATATTTTATTATTATATTTTTTAATAGTTGTTGAACATAGCACACAACAGCTTGGACTTAAAGCCATGTTGGAGAAAATTGATTGCAATCTGTCTGTTGTGTTGATCCTTCGATGCATGATAGACCAGATAAAGAATTTAACTTTTCTGGGAATAACCGCACTCCAAAGATTGGCCAGGGCTTTGGGATTCAAGGAAGCTGATGGAGGCTGATCTTCGGACCAAAAGAGTAATCGAGCAGATGCAACAGAAAAAACTCCCTTAGAGTTATGATTCCACCTTAACAGATCTGAGCCACGAGCATTTGAAGGCCTGGGAAGACTATCCGAAAAAGCAGACCATGTTGAGGTTTCTGTGGCCAACAAGGCTCTTCTCGGAAAGAAATTCCAAGAAAGGTTGGAACTATCCCATGCTTCTGCCACCTTTAAGGAGATGGCATTAGAAAGGGCATAAAAGCGGGGGATTGAGTGGTGCAAAGGTCCCGAATTTGACCATTTATCGTGCCAGAAGCGAATTTTGTTGCCATCCCTAAGCTCCCAAGAAGAATTGTCTATAAATTTGTTCCTTTGTTTTGCAATGGAGAGCCACGGGGACCTCGAGCTAGAGAACTTTGCTTGTGAAGGGATAGCCACCCAGTTCTGGGGCGAGAATTTCGCCATGAGAAGACGCTTCCACAGGGCATTGTCTTCCTGGAAAAATCTCCAAAGCCATTTGAATTGAAGAGCGTTGTTGGATACCTTAGTCTTGAAGATACCAAGCCCACTAGAGTCAAGAGGGGCAGCTACCGTGTTCCAATTGACCAAATTGAGGCTCTCTTTCGCTCGATTGTCCGACCAAAGGAAATCTCTAATTATCTTATCGATCTTTTTGCAAATGGATTGGGGAGCTTTGAAGACAGAAAGCATGTAGTTCGGGATGAAGCTAAGGGCAGATTTGATGAGGGTTAACCTGCCACCTTTAAAGATGCAAGAGAATCGCCAACTGTCCAGCTTGCGATCTAACTTCTCCACGACCGGATTCCAGAACGAAGCTTTAGAGGGTTTATCCCCAAGAGGGGCACCCAAATAAGAGATAGGGAGCGGCAGATAAGGGCATCCCCATTTGGCAGCTACCTGGGAAGCCTTAGAGCCTTCCACATTGACACTAGAGAGAGAAGATTTGTTAAAGTTGATGTTGAGGCCAGACGACTGCTTGAAAGATTTAAGAATATAAAAGAGATTATCGAGCATGGAATCATCATCCCTGATGAACAGAAGAATGTCATCTGCAAACAAAAGGTGCGAGATGGAGCACGAAGAGAAATTACAGCCCTCCACTAACCCTTTCCGTTCTGCTGCTTGAAGCATACGGCTTAGGCAGTCCATGGTGAGGACAAAAATAAAGGGAGATATAGGGTCCCCCTGAAGAATACCACGCTGAGCTTGGATTTTACCTCTCGGCCTTCCATTTAGCAAAACGAAGTAGGAGACTGAAGATATACATGCCTTGATCCACTTTCGCCACGTGATCGGGAAGCCTTTGAAAGAGAGAATACTATCAATAAAATCCCAGTTGATCTTATCAAACGCTTTTTCGATGTCAAGCTTTATAATATAACCCTTAGTCTTTGAGCAAGTCCAAAAATCAACAACCTCATTTGCCACGAGGATAGCATCTGTGATTTGATGGCTGCTGACAAAGGCAAACAGATTCTCCGCGATGGTTGATGGGAGAGTGCTTTTAATCCTTTCAGCTAGAGTCTTAGCAAGGATGCGGTATAGGACCGTGGTTAAGCTAATTGGCCTATAATCTGATAGCCTGAGGGAGTGGGCTCGTTTAGGGATCAAGGCGACGTAGGTCTCATTGACGTTTCTGTTAATAATGCCCCTATCGAAGAAGTCATTGAATATGTCCATAATAGAAGGCTTGAGAGAGGTCCACGAACTTTTGAAGAATTCGACTGTGAGGCCGTCTAGACCCGATGATTTATTGCATCCCAAGGATTTAAGATTTTGATAAATTTCGCTCTCCGAAAAAAGGCTTAATTAGATCAGAAGCCTGAGTTGAAGAAATAGGATGCCATTCGAGATTTGAAACCATCCAACCACCTGAATTGTTATCTCGATATAAGTGAGAAAAATAATCAATAACCTCTTTTTCTAGTTGATAGTCCTTTCCGAGACTTATGCCTTCCGAGGAAACCAACTCCGAGATAAAATTTCTTCTCTTACGAGCTGAACAAATTTTATGGAAGAAATTGGTGTTTTCATCTCCTTGATTAATCCAGAGGTTTTTGTAGCATTGCCTTAAGAATCTCAGCTCTTGACTAACTACTTGATTTAAATCTGCACGAAGAGCCAGACGTTTCTGAAACATACTCTCGTCTAGGGGGCCTTGATGCTCCAGAGCATCAATATGCGCTATCTCAGTTGCAAGGGAGCTCTTTCTAGTCTTTATAGCATCCACATACAGAATTTTCCATGATTTTATTTTTGCTGAAAGTTGCTTGAGTCTTCTAATAAAGGAGTAGCCAGGGAAACCATCTTGATAGGTGGAGTTCCACCAAGAGTCAATTTGACTAAGAAAGGGTCTTTCCTTAATAAGGTAATTGTCAAATCTAAAAGGAGAAGGGCCCCATGACAAGGCCAGATTCTCAAGAAGGATAGGGAAGTGATTTGACGTGGTGCGATCCAACCTTCTAGAGTGGTGATCTGAGAACTTTTCAGCTCAATCCTTCGAATAAAGAAATCTATCCAATCTGGATGAAACCACTTGCTGCCTTAAATTGGTCCAGGTGTAACTAACATTAATGAGGGGCGGGCCAATCAGCTCAAGACTCTAGATAAAATTATTGAACCTCTGCATACTTTTCCGAGCTGGATTCAAAGAAGAAGATTTTGAAGCCCAACGGAAGACATTAAAGTCGCCACCCAACAACCAACTATCATGGCATAGACCCCCAATGTCATAAAGCTTTGTCCAAAAAGACTGCCTGTGACGTCTATTAGTCGGACCATAAATGCCCGACAGCCACTAGGAGAAGCCATCTGCAAGGCAGAAATTTATGGAGAGGGAATAACACCCTTTGACAACCTCCTTTGCAGTCACATTAAGGGCATCCTAGAGAATAATGACACCACCAGACCAACCAGAGGACTCCAAGCAGGCCTAATTAATGCTCACTGAGCTCCATATAGACTTAATAAGTTTTTTGGAGACGAATGAAATCTTTGTTTCTGCTAAAATGACAATGTCAGGACAGAGGTAGAGAATTTGATCTTTTATTAAAGCTCTTTTTTAGGGTGAGCCTATCCCTCTAATGTTCCAAGAAAGAACTTTCATGGATTGTCAATTTGCCCCTAGCTTCTTGGCCATTTACACCATTTTCAGAAATACATTTTGTGGGGACAAGGCAAAATTTATTCTCTATTAGCCATTTGTTCAGCTGCCTTTTGAAGGTCTGATCTTCAGATCTTTCTTTGGTTCGGGCTTGGGTCTCATTTTCTTGTTTTCCATTGTTCTGTGAGTCCCCGCTAGAGGCACTTCCTGAGTCTTGAGCATTGGGTTGGAGAAGCATCTTCAGACTGTCTTGAGCTATCTTTGATGGAGTTTCTTCATGCAACTCTATCGTTGGGGATGGTGTCTGTTCTGGGCTTGAAATAGGGACGTCTGATATTGGGGAAAGGTAGCCCAGGTCAACTGTTAGCATGAATTCATCGTTAATTGGGGCCCCATATTGATCTCCTTTCTGGACTGTCATTAGAGTAACCTTGGGCCTATAGACTTTGGGTTCGTTGATCTGAATTCCTTTCATCCGATTGGGCTTTAAGTAGGGCTTGGCTCGATCCACCTTTGGCGTACGCTTATCCGACACATGTGAGTCCTATTGCACAATATCAGAAGGATAGAAGAAAATTTGATTTTTTTGGAGAGAAGAAAGAAACCCTTTTCCTTGATGTGGCATCTAGCTGACTATCTTCCTCAGAACTCGTGCAGATTTTCTTCCCTTTATCTCTCATAGACGTGGCAGTTGGAGAAGGTCGCTTGAAGGAACGATCAGCGGCTGGAGCGTTGGGCGTCTTTTCGACAATTATGGAATCTGATCCAACATTTACGTCCTGCACTGTGCATGCCTCATTTCCCCTAAACACAAATGATTCTGATTTGGCGTCGAATTCGTCATATTCCAAAGCCGCCTCACGAGTAAACGTTCCATGAACTTTAGGGTTTCGACAAACTAGCCATTTTCCTTTTTCTGGCGTAACTATTCTGATCGAAAATTGGCCCCCTTTGTCATCTGCGATCCGAACTGTTGTTGGGATGAAACCGCAGAAATTATCTTTTACCTTGATGACTGCCTCGTACAGATCAAGCTTTCGAGTGGAGTTCTTTGATACATCAACAAATCCACCGCAGACATCTCCCACCTGAGTAAAAGTTTTCATATTCCATAAATGCAAAGGGATTCCTCTAAACTTAACCCATCCACCGTAGCTCGGAACAAGCTTTGGAACTGCGTGAATCTCCGGATCCCATCTTTCAAACTTCACATAAAAGTTGCCCACTGTTACCCATCCCTTGGTTTTGCAGAGGAGGTGAGCCTGATCAGGGTTTCAGAAGTATAAAATGGCCTTAATCGGCATGAAAGGGACTGTATGAAGAGACATTTTCATTGACCTCCTTTATCTTTTTGAATATTCTGGTCTAGTCATCATGAAAGCATCGTCTACTCATAATCACAATATAATCCCACTCGAAGTCAAAATCAACCTCACCTGGATTATCAGGTTTGCTTTTGGATGAAGACAGGTCCTTTTGACCGCTTGAGGACACAATGTCATCTTTCGATGGACTCTTTACAATCTCTACATAAGATTTTTTTGAAGAGTTTGAGCTTGGAGAGTCAGGTGTACTATGCCTGTTGGAATATTCCCTTGCATGTCCTGATTGAGTAGCCTTTTGTTCCTTAAAAGTAAGCATCGACAAGAAAGAGATCCAACCACTCTTGTCGTACCCGTCAGGGACCATGACACAACTTTTGTTGCCTCGACCATCTATACGGAAAATTTCTGCTATACTTCCCCTTTGATTTGTTGTTTTTTCAACCCAAATGCAGTAGTCTCTGAACCTCTTTTGCTGAAAATAGTGATTAGTACGAGGAGTTGCTAAAAGTGTTTTGAAAGTTACCTTTAGCCATTCTACTGACTCTTGATGTAGGACCATCGAAAAGGACTTGTAGGACCCCTTTTCCTTTAGAATAAAGCTAGAGCCTGTCCGACTTTCGAAGGACAAAACAAATTTCTTTTTTTTGATGACACATGATCTCGGTAGGTGACGGAAGGAAGCCATGGAAAGAAGGAAGAGAACAAAACTTATGTGTTGTGAATTAATTTTGAAGATTTCTTTTGGTTTTGGATTCTTCATGATTTTTTAATTACAATTTTAAAAAATTATTTAGTAATTAGAAAAATATTTTTTTTTTAAAAAAAAGATGGATTTCAATTAAAATTTTATTGAAACTATCAAATTATCACTACACCATGATTTTAAAATATTTACAGATATTTGCTATCATATTGTTGTTATTTTTACATTTTTATTTTTTTTCTCGAATATTGTATTATGATTAACCCAGTTTTCGAATATAATATTTTTTTTAATAGCCATTTATTTAAATTTATCAATATAAGAACAAAACTTCATGTATTGGAAATTAATTAAGATTTTCTTATGCACTGGAAAGAATTCTTTTCATTTTAAATTCTTCAAGTTTATGTTTTTAAACTACATTTTTAAAAAATAATTTAGTAATTAGAAAATTGATTTTCTTTTTTTTTTTAAAGATTAATATGAATTAAAATTCGATTGGAATTATCACCTAGATTTTTTATCAGTTGGGAAGAATTATTTTGGTTTTAGATTCTTCACCGTTGTTAGTTACCTTTTTAAAAAGTAATTTAGTAATTAGAAAATGGTCTTTCTGTTTTTTTTAATGATCAATTTCAATTAAAATTTTATTTAAATTATCACTAAACCATGATTCTCAAATAACTTTTTTATATGGTTATTTTTAAATTACATTTTTAAAAAACAGTTTTGTAAGTTTAAAATCGATTTTCTTTTTTTAAAAAACTCTCAACTTTCATTAAAACTCTCTCGAAAATATCCTACGTGATTTTCAAATAATTTTTTAAGAAATATTTTAATATTTGTTATTCTAATGTTTTTGTTTTTAATTTAATTTATTTTTTCTTGCTTACCACAGTTTTAATTTGAATATAGTGAGCATAATTTGAATTTGAATTTGAATTTCTCAATTTTTTGGATATCATATTATAATTAACAAGCTACCAATTTTTTGGATAAAATATTTTTGAATAGCTATGATTTAAATCTATTAATATAAAAAAAAAAAAATTCATGTGTTGTGTATTAATCCAGATTTTTTTTTCTAATGGGAATATTTGTTTTTGGTTTTGGATTCTTTGTGGTTGTTTTTTAATTATAGTTTTTTTAAAAAATAATTTAGTAATTAGAAAATTGATTTTTTTAAAGATCAATTTAAATTAAAATTATATCGAAATTATCACTACACGATGCTTTTCAAATATTTACATATATTTACTGTTGATGGTCAAATTTGGTCAGAGGGAACTCACCTGACCTTCACTTGCCACCAATGGTAAATTTGTAAAAGGGGGAAGACGTAGCCTGCAAAATTGTAAACCTGCACACTGATGTGAAATTTTCCTTACCGCAAACGCACGGGTCAAGTAATAATAAAGTGTTCGTAAAAACAAGTGTCGTCCTCTGGATTGGATTTTTAAGCAAAGCAAGTATTGTGAATTATCTTGTTCAATTTTATTTAGGGATCAAAAAGTAGTGAGTGGATGATATGAAAACCAAATCAAAGCAAGTAAAAAGTGTGGAAATTTAATTGGGAAAAAAATACTTAGGGAATTGATTTCGCCGATTTAGTCTAGGATTGATTTTAAGGAGTAAGTTATTATGTACAATGAAATTATGAGCATAAGACCCTTTAATCACAACTACCTCTCCCGAGTATAGTTGATTCTCATGCAAATTAATCAACTTGATATCCCTATCTAAGTTTGTTAACATGCAAGGCAATGAGATCTTTTGACCAATTCTAAAGTTAATCTAAAACCGTGACGAATTAGAAAGCAAACTTTAGTCATGCAATCTTGAGTAAGTCTAAATTAAATCCCTTCTCCCGAGCTAGATTTAAAACTTAAATCATTCAACTAATGGCCAATTAATTGAAAGCATTAAATCAAGATTACAAACATAATAAACATTGCACAACTTAAACCATAAACCAATCCATAAACACAATCAACTACATCAATCCATAAGTTTACAAGTTTAGCTACTCATGAATGTAATTACAAGCTCAACTGTAACGCCCGTAATTTGAGATCAATTTCAAATTTCCTAAGTTGGAGTTAATTTGGAGTTAAGAGGGAATTCAAAATTTTGAAATTTGGGTGTAGTTTTTAAAATAAGGCTGGAATGGCAGAATTGTAATTTTGTTGTCTTTGGAGCCAACCAAAAACCCTAAGCCTTTTCTTTAAATCAGTCGCGTAGCCCTAGGTGAATAATTTTCAGCCTCCCTTCTCCTTCTCCACGACACCAGCCGACCAGCAGCCCCTGCGAATTTCTTCTTCTTCTTCTTGCTCCGGCGGCGCAACCTCTCCGATGCCAGCAGTTCAGCACGTCTCCGACAGCGAGCCTCTAGTGGGTGGAGCTCCGACCGTCTCTTCCGGCGGCTCTGACGTTCACAAGGGTGTGTTGCGGCGGCTCGTCTCGATCCACGGCGGCGTGTAGCAACCCACGACAACAGTTCTTTTCTTCTGTTCTTGGTACCCGACGGAAACAGTCCTAAGAACCTCGACGGCGGCAACTCTCTCCGACCAGCTCGCTCTCTCTCCGTCTCTCTAGCGCGCGTTCAATAGCAGCAAGGTTCGGCGAGCACATCGACGGCAGTTTCGGTTCAGCAAGAGTGGCGTTAGGACTTCATCTTTTCCGGTCGATTGCGGTGTTTTCCGGCGAGCCAAAGTTGAGGTCCTGTTTTCTTTGGTTGTTTTGAGTACAGTAGACCGTGAGTGTTAATTTGTGAGCTTCGTTCGCGATTGACGACGTTATTGCAGATTGCAGCAGCGTGGGTTTGATCTGGTTATTGGGTAAGTTGATTTAAGAGTTCTTTTTGGCTGGTTGAGCTTTTAATTGAATGCCCACTAATATTTGAAACTCGTTCAACTAGTTTTTGGCGTTTCCGACGAGTTTGAGTAGTGGGTCTATGAGTTTTTAGCGTTTGCAAGCGATTTCGTCTTTGGTGATAACCAAGTCGAGGTAAGTGAACTTACTGTTGAACTTTTTAATTGGGAGCGCGTGTTTGATCTTCTAAAATTCTCGTGCTTATGAGTTATCCTTGAATTTTATTATTATTTATTAAAAGTATGAAAGTTGAGCATATTTCAATTATGCATGAGTTTATGAAAAGTTATTGAAAGCATGAAATTTTATTAGTAATGCTTTTAATCGTTAATATTAAAATAATCGAGTTGGTGGTTTTTTAAAATTCCATTAAAGGAATTAGTTTAAATTATTTAAGTGTACATGAAATTGATGTACATTCAGAGATAGGACTTAGAGACATGAAATTGATGTACCTAAGTCGAGGTTCGTGAAATTGACGACCTCGAGGTTTCGTGAAAATGGCGGCCTCTATAGAAGACACATGAAATTGTTGTGTCTAGGATATACATGAAATTGATGTATACCCTTGGTAAATTTAAAAATAGAGTTTAGAGCCACCAATAGATATTTTTGTTGATTTTTAAAATGCTTTTAAAGCGTGACCCAACCTCAATAGTAGGGTCACTTACTGAGTATTAAAATACTCATTCTTTTCAAAAATTATTTTTTTCAGGTAAAGGTAAGGGCAGATGAAAGGCGATCGATGAGAATCCGATAGGCAGCCATGAAAGGACTCGAGTTTCATATTTAGTTTTCTTCCGCTTAAGAACTCTGTTTTATTTTATTGAATTGTAAATTTGTTTTGAGATATCTTCTAGAGGCCTGGTACATTTTGTATTTTAGAAATTATTTAAAACTTTTAAAATTTAGGGATCCCGAATAGAAGTTTTGATTTAAGGTCTTTGCTTAAAATATGGTTTATGTTTCAAAATATTTTTATTTAAAAGGCCTCCAAAGCATGCATTGTCGTAACGGTCCCTTTAAGACTTATTAAGAAGTCGGGTCGTTACATCAACTAAACATGTAAAAGCCATAAAGTCTAGCTAAAGAAAGGAAAAGGGAAGGAAAAACTCAATGTAGGCCGAGACCGACGTCCCCGTCACGATCCCCACGAACAATGGGTTGATTTCTGATTTTCTCCCTTTGCTTCGGCCTTCAAATCCTCTGTTTTAGCTCTGTTTACGGCTCCAAGAAGTCCCAAAATTCATTTCCCCAAAAACCTAGCCGAAAAAAACTATAAATACTGATTTTTCGTTGTAGCGTCTCGACGCTGTCCCTAAACACGCGTATTCTGGAAAGGAAATTACGCAGCGTCGAGACGCTGCGACGATTTCGCGCCTATTCTGATATGGAATGCCAGCGTCGAGACGCTGCAACGATTTCGCGCCTATTCTGATATGGAATGCCAGCGTCGAGATGCTCAAGGGCTGGCGTCTCGACGCTAGCCTGCATTTGACCCAATTTTGACTTTTTTCTCTTTGAAGCTTTTTCAATCCTTTGAATCTTTTCGCGTCCCGAGCACCCGATTAACTCCATAATTGCTATAGCTCCAATCAACCATTTCCTACAAAATAAAAAATTAAGTGCAATAAAATGGCTAATAATCATCAAAGACTAGCTAAATTAAATAAGTAAAGATAGCTAGCTATGCTCGCTATCACACACGGTGTGGTGCTAGCCACACCGCCTCCGATGCTTAAGTCAGAAAACAGAAGTAGGAGGGCTAGAGAGCAAGAGAGGGAGAGTAGAGAGTTCGGGTCCCCTTCTTGAGTGGCGAAGAGGGGTATAAATACATGCTCATGTTCCAAGGGTTTTTAGGAATTCGGAGGCGTTTCGGGACAAACCAGGCTGATTCGGGGCGGTTAGAGGCTACAGGGACCGAACGGAGTCGGAGGGACTCGGCCTCAGCCTCTGCCTCAAGGCCGAGGCCGAGCATGAGGTCGGGCCAAAAGCCCGACCCCTTCGCCCCTGGGGTCCATCCTCCAGTTTGATTTCTGCCCGATTGTCCTCGTTAGCTCCTTGTGCATCAGGGTGGTCCAAAATCACCTATAACATTTACTATTCTATTGTTGTTATTTTTAATTTAATTATTTTGTAATAATATATTATGATGAACAATCTACCCGTTTCTAAATATAATATTTTTTTAATAGGTGTTTGTTTTAATTTATTAATAGAAAAAGCAAAACTTCATGTGTTGGGAATCAATTAAGATTTTTTGTGCAATTGGGAATAATTCTTTTGGTTTTGAATTATTCACGGTTTTTTTTAATTACATTTAAAAAATAATAATTTAGTAATTTTAATGGAAATTTTCTTTTTTTTCTTTTTTAAAAAATATCAATTTCCATTTAAATTTTATTAAAATTATCACTACACAATAATTCTCAAATGACTTTATATAGGATTGTTTTGAAAATTTAGGTTGTTTTGATTTTAATTTGAGATTTTTTTAATTATCCTATTGAGAAAATGTTGAAAATTTTGAATTTTCAATAGTCTCCTAATATGTATGTGTAGATATTGAATCCCACGATTCACGAAACTTTATTAAAAATAGATGGATTTTTTTTTTTGAGAAAATTTAGTAAACTTTATTAAAAATAGATGGATGAAGTAACTGTTGATATTGTTTTCAGGAATATATTGGGAAGATTATTAATTCTACTGTAATTATATTAATTAATTTTGATTTTAATTTTGTTATATTTTAATTACTTCATGATTTTAGGATTATTTTTTGTTGTTGATTTTTAATTTAGTTTTGATTTTGTTGGTTATAAAGATAGTTTTTTTTTTTATATTTCACGTCAATTTTTTGTTAGATGGTTATTTTTAGGAAATTGTTTTAGTTTATTTTAAATCATAGATTTGATTTATCTAGGTTATAATAAAGGAATTCAAATTTATTTTGAAGATACGGAGTATTTCTAGCAAATTAGTTATTTTATTGATTGAGGGTTATTTTGGTAAATCAATAATTTGGATTTATTAATAGATAAATCTGATTTGGTCATTTATCTAAAAAATTAGTCGTATTGCCATTTTTCAAAACGGGCATTTAATAAGGGTCATTCTTGCCGTTAACCCAACAAATATTTCCTTATAATTATGACATATTTTATGTAGAATCGTGGCTTTTTATCCCTGGGCAAAAATCCAATTTTGTATATTATTATTATAGATTATTTTATATTTCTAAATTAAATTTATGAATTAAATAAATTTATGAATGAAATAAATTTAATTTAATAATATATTATAATATAAATTTCCATTTTATTAATCAATGAAATTAAGGAATAAAATACACTTTCAATTTTTTCCTAAAATTTCGTCTAGACAATATGTCATTAGAAAGATTTTAGGAAGAATCTCTTTTTCCATTTTTGTTTGTGTTCTAAATGAGGATTTTATTATTATTCATTAATTATTTCAAATTTTCTTTTTTCATTTTCGTTTGTGTTCCTAGCTTCTCTGCAGAACAGAATTTTGGTTGAGACTATAATGACTTGTCTAGTAACCGTAGGTAATTTTGATTACCCATAAATTTTTTCATGCATAGGACTCAATCTTCTCCAATGCAGTTGAACGTTTAAATAATAGGGATGTTACTTGTGTATATATTATATTAAATCGATCCATATCTAACAAATCATAATGAAGTATAATCATGTCCAAATTCTGTACCTATTACTTCAATCTTCTCCAATGCCGTTGAACGTTTAAATAGTTGTATCTTTTTTTTTTTTTTTGATATAAACGAATTTCATATACCTGTTTGTAAGTGGTATATATAAACGACTTATGAAAAACGAATGTCATACCTGTTTGTAAGTGGTATATATTAGTACAGAATTATCATGTATGTGTTAGAATTATGTAACGACCCGACTAAAAAGGGAATAAAAACGTACAAAGGGGTTGCTACTACATGCACGAAAACGTAAAACTTTTAAAACTTTAAAGGCGGAAGAGGCCATAGATGAAATCTTTTCTGTAATAAACTGGGCCCAAACCATAAATCAGTTTACAATAACATAATAGCCAAAACATGATAGACAATTTTTGTAAAGTTGAAAACTAAAAACATCTGAAAGCATGAAACTAGGAAACTCGATCCTAGACTTCTAGAGACGTGATTTGCAGCTGCATCCCATAGCCTAGCCAAGCCACTACTCTCGCCACTCGTCTGATGTCATCAAGTACCACCTGAAAAGGAAAGTCATGTAACATGGGTGAGTATATAAGAATATACTCAGTAAGTAGTCCACTTAAGGGCTGAAACTGAAATCATGAGATCTGATAACATGAAATCTATTAGCATGCAACTTGATTCTGGGTCTTAGCATCATAGGGACCTAATTGGAATCATTCATTTGGGTTTCTAACCCTAGGGCCATATCTGATCGCATAAACATGCTCTGCCTAGGGTGTTAACCTATCCCCAACCTGTGCCAACTAGAGTGTTGTGTGGGTCAGTCGATTAAGGTAAGTAAACTAGAGACTAGCTGGCCACCTCTAGCAGAACTACACCTATCCCAACACAACACCCCTGAATGTAAAGATAAAAATACGGTGGAGCAACTGACGCATGTAAACATGCCTAGTGCCAAAAGGCGCACGAACAACGTGCCTGATCATAAGCTCAACACCGTCCTGAACTGAGAGAGCGCACGCGAGCGTGCCTGAAACTGAGCTCTAACAGTTAACTAATAGAACACACGTAAACGTGCCTGGGTTCTATCAGTCCTGAGATGGGGAAGGAACACTCTCTAGCTACGTAAGACTTAAGGAATCTAATAAGTCTTCCTGAGGCCCTAAATCGTGGTTGAGGTCCCTATTCTAAAGTCTTTCCTCAAAGGTAAATATGATTCCTAAACCATTATGAGGCTACCGAAAATTCGGCAGCATAACAACATACATATAGGGAACCCAAAATTTTTATACACCTGGAAACAATATAATGCACTTCTATAGTCACAACGGGTCAGATGTCGCATCCAAACTTCAATCCAAACTCCAACAGACATTTAACCCATCCTCCAATATCACAAATAAAATCCAGAGAAACACATAGCCATCCAAGCCAAACATGCTTTAAAATAAACCAAGAGATGCTAGGTTAACTTTAAGATGCTCGTGCTATCAACATGTCTTATAATGAAGCTTATCATGATTCCACAATCAAAACTCAAGGCTTAAATCTTATCCATGCTAACATATTAAATTTTCAAAGAAAATTAATCCAAGGCATAGAACTCAATCCAACGGTTACATATATATTAATCCCAAGCATTTCAGTTCATGGCTAACCAAATAAAACATGAAATTCACGGCCTCAACACAAACAAAGAACACTTAGCCCAAACTCCAATTATTCCATAATCCACGCTACTCATTTAATGCCCAAATAACGGCAATCTCAACATCCTCATCATGCTTCAAAAGTTAACCCAACACACTTTACTTAAGCTTGAAGACCAACTTGGTTTAAAAATGGAACTTCAATCCAACTATCCACTTTAAATTCCCAATTAACAAACAATGGGCAATTAGTCTAAGACATAGAATTTGAATCCAACTAGCTACTTACCTTAGCTAAATAAACACTTGATAACCTTCGACAAATTCCTTAACTCCAAGGTTTTAATCAAGCAAAACAAAACTTTAAACTTGCTGTTCGGGTTCCACTTTCGCTCCAAATCGGCGGTTAAACCTCCAAACGCTATGGGTACCTTGAAAACATTAGCCAAACCCAATGGGTATTCATCCAAACTACATTAATCAACCAAAAATTGATTTTCCTCACTTACCCATTGCTGAAACTCACCAAAAACGCTAAAAAACGCCCCAAACAGCTGTTGCTCGCGCGTCTACATTGAACTGGCCGGAAAACATTGTTGAACGGACATAAAAATGAGTGGGTATTCAATTAAACATAACAACCAACTACAAGCCTCAATCCAACTTACCCACACTGAAAACTCACCTAAAAACATCGGGAAATGCAGAAAAATGCCTCTGAATGCTGCTGTACGCGTCTAACAGAACAATCGCCGGAAAAATTCTGCTACCAACCCAAAAATGCGCTGGAATCGACACAAGAGAGGTCGAGAGTAAGGGAGAGAATGCAAAGGAAGAAAGATCGAGCTTGAGGAACAATAGAACCGAGAGAAACAAACCCAACCTTACCAAAAACAAACTGTCGCTGCAAAAACGCCTCTAAACCCACCTCACCACCGAACCTCTACTGCTGCCGCCGCTGTGAATGCAGTTTGCCGGAGGGAAGGAAGACGTCGCCGGCTGAAACGAAAAGAAGGTGAATAGTCCTAGAGGCTTCAGCGGCTGAAAACGTTAAGGATGGAGGAGATGGAGGCTGAAAATCGTGGGTTTGGTGGCTACAAACATGAAGGAGAAGAAAAGATGGAATTTAGGGCTTGGCCTTGACTACAAACTCCTCTTTATTTCAAAATTTCCATTCCAACTTACTTAAATTGCAAAAATTGCCACCAAGCCTATTAAATCCTTTTTCAAAGACAATTAACTCATTTAATTGAACTTTTTATTCAACCAGTTAACTGAAACTCAATTAAACTTGTAGTTTGAGAAATAAGAGCTTGGCTTAAATTAGCATCGTTACAAATTATGAATACACGAATTTCATACGTGCTTGTAAGTGGGATATATTGGTACAAAATAATCATGTATGTGTTAGAATTACGAATAAACAAATTTCATACCTGCTTGTAAGTGATATATATCTGTACAGAATTATCATGTATGTGTTTAATACCTTTCATATACCTGAATACATTCTAACATCATATAACTGAATACATGTTCATAACTATAAAGTTCATCTCATGATAAATAAAAATACCTCATATGAAATAACTATGCCAGTTAGCTAAATAAAAAATACCCCATATTGAATAACTATGTCAGTGAGAACTTATCTAAGAAACTAAAATTTGAGGCAGACAAAACTAATTACGAAGAAGTTTCGGGAAATAGTGGTCTTCAATCTAGGTATTTAAAAACCCATACTAGGTACTTAACGGGTATTTACCTAAGAAACATAGATTAAAAAGGCAAAAGAGGCAGAAGCAAAGATTTTAAAAAGAGAATTAGTTGCAACAGAAAAAAAAAAAAAAAAAAAAAAAAGCAAAAGATGAACGAAAAAAAGAGGGTATTTTTCCAGAAACAAAATAAAAACAAACGGAAAAAAGATAGAAACCAAACGCCATCTGATGCAGTAAACCAGACGCATAAGCAAAAAAAATGGTATTTTTTCCAATAAATCAGACGCAAAAAACCTAGGCCCAGATGCAAAATAAAAATAAACAGAAATTATAGCACATGGGTCAAATTAATCACCAAATTTCACAAATGACCTTAATGATCAAAATTATTATTGGTAGGTTTTTATACATTAATTGAGTTAATTTTGTTACCAAAATGCCCTTCCATTTAATGAATGAAATAAAATTAATTTAATAATATAATAGAATATATAATTTATTGAATAAAATATATTTTTCGTTCTTTTCCTTGAATCACGTCCCAGATTTCCCTAAAAAATTAGGGAACATATTAAGTTGAATGGTAGACAATTTTATACATAGTAAAAAATCAATTTTGCAATTTATTATTGTAGATTTTTTATTTATAGGTTTCCTTAACCATTTTGAGCTTTTTGGCACAACAGGGTTTTTTTTCAAAATTCTTTTTCCTTTTCAATTTGTCATGGTTAATTTTCACAGTTTGTTTTTTTTTTTTTTTTTTTTTTTTCGTTCTTCACCTTCAATTGTGCGGTGGTCAAATTATGTCTCTTTCATTTAGCAATTTGCGTAATAGATTGTAACAGTTTGTTTTTCTCGTTGTCTGGATGGATATGATTCTATTTTGTGTTATTTTCCAGTTTGTTATTTTTATACTGCAATATTTTTCAATTTTAACCCCACATTTCTGATTAAATTATAAAGTTTTATATCATAACGTATTCCATTTTTTTTTCAAAATCGGCTTCCATTTCTCATTAATTCCATTAACCTAATTTTATTAGCATTATTATATTTTTCATTTGATAATATATAAGTTGTTTCAACCAATATTTGTATCTTTTTTTTTCTTTTGGATATAAACGAATGTCATATACCTGTTTGTAAGTGGTATATATAAATGACTTATGAAAAAACTAATTTCATACATGTTTGTAAGTGGTATATATTGGTACATAATTATCATGTATGTATTAGAATTATGAATAAACGAATTTCATACGTGCTTGTAAGTGGTATATATCGGTATAGAATTATCATGTGTGTGTTAGAATTATGGATAAACGAATTTCATACCCCATATGAAATAACTATACCCGATATGGATTTCTAAATACCGGGTATGGACTTTTAAATACCCGGTATGTATTTTGAAGCTTCTCCGTAATTAGTTTTGTCTGCCTCGAGTAGAACAACATTTTCTTCCTTACAACTGTTTTTTGTTTTTCCCTAAGGAAAAAATGTCTAAGAAAATTATTCAAATTGTGAGGAGATAAGAAATACAAGAAAGAAAAGAAAAAGTTATGTAGTGAGTTCTTGAAGGATTCTCATTTTTCTTTGGTTGGTTTTGAGATTTGTTTAAGATTTGTTTTGGATCATTAGATTAAAATTTTTCTATTGCTAATTTTAGTTTTAAACAAATAATAAATATAGTTGTGTTTCATCTTGTGTTCACCATTTTGCATTTTGTGCTTCAAGAAGACTACATTTTTGCATTTTTCTCTTCAAAAAAATTCCAAAGAGGTTTTATTTAAAAAAAAATTGGGAGTTGGATTGAGATTTCTTTTTAAGATTTATTTTAGAATGTTGGTTTTGATTTTTCTATTCTAGATTTTAGTTTTAAGCTAATATTAACTATAGTTTTTTTCATTCTAAAAATACTCCAAAGAAAAAAAAAATGCTCTATTTGATTCTATTTTATTCTAATGTTAATATGAAAGTGGCCTCTTTATGAAATATCATGTTAAATTAATAAGAGATGTGTTAACTTGATAGAATTGGAGTGAATTGAATTTCTTTTGGAAGATTTGTTTGGGGGTTTGATTCTTTTGTTTGTTTGTTTGTTTTGGAGTGCTGACTTTTGATATTTCAATTTTAATTAACTTTTAGTTTGAAGCAGTAGTTTTTGTTTTTTTGTACTCCCAAAAGAACTATGTTTGATTCTAATGTTAATACGAAAGATGACCTTGTAACTATATGAAATATCTATAAAATTTATGAGAGACATCTTGATAGAATTTGAGTGCTATTTTTTTTTTTTTTTTTGGAGATTTGTTTTGAGGTTATATTTAGATTTTTCTATTATTGTATCAAATGATATTCAACCATTCAATAATTATAAAAAAATAATAAAAAAAGAAAGGAGCAACAAGAAAAATGGCTAAAAATAAATAGGTGGCTTGAAAAATGGCCACAAAAGTTTATAAATTAAATAGATGGCTAAAAGTTTTACTGATTAATAAAATCCTATTTGTAAAATACACAAATGTCCCCCAACAAACTGCCTAACGTTAAAAATTAAAATCAGATTTTATGAGAGATAAAATACACCCCTAAAAATAAGTTGGAGAAATTTTAGGAAGCTTGAAATTCAAAAATTAAAGAAACAAAAACTAGTTTCAAAATCTAGAAAAAGTTGTATCATATTGTTACTACTGGAAAAAAAATTGTTTCCTGGAAAAAGGAGTCGATACCTTTATTGGGGAAGGAATACAACGCTCAACCTCCCCCAGTGGAGAGAAACACCTTCGGACTACGTTAATTGGAAAACACAGTCCTCTCAATTAGAGGATATACTACCTGCAAATAAGAAAACCTTAGAAAACAACTTAGTAAATGTTGTACAAAATTGGCCATGAAACAACTAACAAAAAAAAGACCTTAAATGTTGCCATTATGACCTGTCAAATCACCGCCCACCCTCCCACCAGAACGCCACCATGCATTGCGTCACCCCCCGTTGGTCCATCTTCGTCTCCCTCCCCTCGAAAACATTGAAAGACTTAATCCTCCATTTCCCACCATTTTCCACCCCCAACACAGAGTGTATACCAATCCCAACCTCTCGCATCGCGCCGACGACCCACATTCGCCGTGCCGATGACCTTCTCCGCCGCACCGTCGAGACTCTTGCTCGCCCCACATCCTCCATTGATTCTCCTTCTGCGCGAGGACTGTACAATTTCTCAGAAATTCAAACCAAGGTAACGACTTCATTCCCATTCCCTTATATTAGCAACAAACCGATACATTCCCCCGAGATTTTAGGGATTTCGTTTCTTCCATGCAATCCGAGAATATTACGCTTAATTGTAAGCAAAGACCAAAAAAGACTAAGCCCGTGGAGGTAAGACTCTGTATTTCTTTGGGTTGTGTAAAACATGTTGTAATTACTCGTGTAATCGTGTTAAAAAACTGGAAGAAGTTGACGCAAGCACCGATACGGGGAAGACCATTCTATTGAAGACGATTACTCCTTAAGCAATAGCAGAGACGGAGGAGATAGCAAGAAAAAGAAAACGGTAGACAAAAAGGTAAAACAGATCACCCACATCATCCCCTTGTGAATTACAAATTACAGAATTAAACTCCCTAATTAACATCCAGGATGCGAAAAGACCCAAAAGGGAGGACAGACGGACAAAAAGGGATGAAAGTGAGGAGGTCGAACCCACCAGAGCGGTATGTACTGATAAATACTATTCCATCATTGTTGCAAACACCTCTGGAAAGTATGTTGTGGTGTGGTCATATGAAAGTGCGTGAGAGGAGTTATATACCCCCTGCACCTTGCAATCTATGTATTGGCAAGCCTGTGTACATTATCTGACTGTGAACATGTATGTATTAGTATATACATCCATGATCTCATACATTTATGTATTGATATGTACAACTACTATCTCGTACATCTATATACATATATGCTCGTATGTACGTGTGTTTATACAGTTATATACCCCCCATTGTCTGCCTATGAACATGTATGCATTAGTATATACATCTATGATATCGTACGTCTGTTGTCTATGTAGATTGAACTGTTACATACAACTATGGAATTGCTTGATGTATTTTATTTAGGGTAATCCATATGTTGACTGCTTCATGCTGCTGAAAAACATAATTTTTTTACCGTTAGGAAGCCTAAGCCTGAAAAATAGGTAAATCAGGATCAAAACAAACCGCCAACCGATCCCATATAAGTAGGGATCCATCCATCATGCAAAAAGGGGACGTTTGCAACAAAAAAGACTATTAACGGCGTATGTATATAGTCATATATACTAGGGGTAAAAACGTAAAAAAAAGAAACGGTTCCTAAAATCCCGATCGCCACACCTGCAAAATCAAAACTTCCATAGCCAAAAATCAAGGATGCCTTTTATTTGTAGTTATTCAGCACAATTCCCCAAAAAGAAAATACATAGAAACCATTTTTGGAATTTATTTTTTGTTTTTGTTTTTAATTTTAAATTTTGTTTCCTTTCAACAATGATATGTTTTTACTTCGACTAATTTTCTGAAATATACATTTATATTATTCTTTTTTATGTTTACATCTAAAATGTGTGTATAAAAACTTAGATGGCTCAAAGTCATAATGAGTGTGATGAAGTGGCTCAATGACCTACTCCAATTGAGACATATTTCATCCATTTATTACATGAGGAAGCCAAAAAAGGATTGTAAACCTCAACTTTACATAAGAAAGCTTGGGCGACCATAGACAATGTTATCTTTACAAAGTTTGGTAAGAGGTATACTGTGCCAAAATTAAGAACGAAATATAATAGGTTGAGGAAGTTACATTGTGAGTTTGCTACGTTACTGCAACAAATTGGGGTAGGATGTAACGACTTGAATTCTTACCAGAGTCTTTTCGATTGGGACCGTTACGACAAAGCATGCTTTGGAGACCTTTTTAAGTAAAAACCTCAAAACAAAACTTTATTCGGGATCCCTAATTTTAAAGGTTTTAAATACTCTTAAATAAAATTTCCAAACTATAAACATACATGGTCTCTAAGAATTTTTTCAAACAAGTTTACAAATCAAATAAAGTAAAGTAGAGTTCTTAAAGCGGAAGAAAAATAAAATATGAAGTTCATGGTTCTCTCATGGTTGCCTAACGGATTCTCATCAGTCGCCATGCACCTACCCTTGCCTTTACCTAAAAAAAATATTTTTGAAAAGAATGAATACTCAGTAAGTGACCCTACAGTTGAGGTTGGGTCACACTTAAACACGTTTTAAAAATCAACAACAAATATATTTTTGGTGGCTCTAAACTTTATCTTAAACTTATTTATTATATTATATGGGCTTCCATCTCAAAACCAATTGGCAATGAGTGAAGTGACCCTTGTAACTTATATATTGTAAGGTCACCACCAATCTTTCCGATGTGGGATCTCCTCAATATGCCCCCTCAAGATGGTGCCTCTTTGGGTTCACCATTCTTGGATCGGATCACAATTTCTTTTTATTGGACCGAATACCCGCTTGGGTTTAATGGGCTCTGATACCATATTATATTATATGGGCTTCCATCTCAAAACCAATTGGCAATGAGTGAAGTGACCCTTGTAACTTATATATTGTAAGGTCACCACCAATCTTTCCGATGTGGGATCCTCAACATTATTAACTATGGGATATACATCAATTTCATGCATAACCCAGACACATCAATTTCATGTGTCACCTATGGAGGTTGTCAATTTCACGAACCTCGACTTAGGTACATCAATTTCATGTCTCTAAGTCCTGTGTAAGCATCTCTTTTTAAGTACATCAATTTCATGTACACTTTCAAAATTTAAGAAAACTTATAATTCATTTAAAACTCAAACATATTACGGAATTTTTTAGAGACCACCAACTCACGGATTTCAAACTCAACATTTGCAAACATAAATAATGAATTTCATGCTTTCGATTTTATTTTCGTAAACATAAACATAATCAAACAACTCACAGAGACACAAGAATTTTGGAAAATCAAATACGCGCTTCCAACTAAAAGGTTCAACAATGAAGCCACTTACCTTGGCTTAAATATTCTCCATCTAGAATCCCAACTAACTCTAGCAACTCCGCCCTCGACCTTCACTAGACGATTGCCAAGAAATAAACTTCAAGCTTGCTGGTCCAACTTCAATTTGCTCTAAGATTTCACGAGTTCAGCTCCAATCGCCTCGATAAGTCTGCTGAAATTCAAAGACCCAAGCTGAAAAACGCCCAAAACTCACCGGAGCATCACTTGAACGCGTTTGGGCCTGCTGTTGGCCGCGAGAGGGACCATCGTGGACGCCGTCGAACTGCTCGGAAGGCACAACCACTGTCTTGCCGACGTCGGAGAAGACTAAGAGAATGAGGGAGAAAAGCAATCGGGAACCACCGATGTGAAGTCGCTGCACCGCCAGAAGAAATCCACGAAACGTCGACCCTTGTTGTTGTGAGCGACGTGAGAGAGAGAGAAAGAGAGAGAGAGAGATTGAGTTGGCCGAAAAAGTGTTGACGTCGCTGGAGATGGGTGTTGGAGCTGCTTCACCGTCGAGTGTAAAGGAAGAAGAACAAGGTTGCTGTCGTGGGTGAGATCTTGGAGAAGAAGGGAAAGATGAGGAAGATAATGACCTAGGGCTGCGTGCAACCTTTTAAAAAGGCTTGGGCTTGGCTCCAAAGACCATATAATTACAAAAATGCCATTCCAGCTTTGAATATTTAAAATCTCACCAATTTCCCTTCTTTTATTTTTTTTTTTTTTTGAAAATTTCCCTCTTAACTCCAAATTAATTCCAAACTAAAGAAATTTGAAATTACCTAAAATTACCGACGTTACATAGGATATGGGATCCTATTACAAACATATATAGCCACTGCAGAAGAGGATACGTGGGAAAAACACTTAAAGGTACAAACTTAGCTATTATTATATTGTTGATTTTAATCCCCTAACTAATTATTATTTGTAATGGTTGTCATTTTTAGAGGAATCCTTATGCCAAACGATTTCGAAAAAAGGGATGTGACCATTACGATATATTAGGGGAGATTTTCAACAACACCACAACTACGGGACAAATGCATTATTCATCAACTGAGGCACCACCTAGCTTTGATGAAAAGAGAGACTTAGAGAGGGAATTTGTTTCTTCTGGGGCCCATGTTGAGTTAGGTATTGATGATGAAGAAACTAAAATCCATGGAGATTGGGGTGAGACACCTACTCAATAATCTAAATGTCGTCCAGTTGGCTCTTCATTGGATAGTCGTGCTCATAAGACTGCACTGACTTCTCGACAAGCCACTTTGGATGCTGCTTTAAAAGTATGGACTAAGTAAATGTCTGAGAAGTTTGAAGCTAGGGCCTCTCGAAAACGTGAATTGGAAGCCACTGCATCTTGTGCTGAAAAGTATAGCATTGAGGAGTGTATGACCAAGTTAGGCTCAATTTCTGGACCACCTAGCACAACTAATTATGTGAAAGAATGTGAAAAGTTTGTTTTATATGAGTGGAGAGCAATGTTCATGATCAAGTCCAATGACCTATTGATGTGAAAATTGAAAGTTCAAAGATCTATTAGACACAAACGTAAAAGTTTCAAGATTAAACTTGTAATATACCCTAACTAATAAATAATATTACCATTTTTGTTTTAATTTTTTCTTTAAATATTTTTTTTATATCAAAATTTTCTTAAAATTAATCTCATTATATGAAAATTTATAGAGGAGAATTGCGATGAGCTAAATTAATAGTTCAGTTTCATTTATGAAAATTTTGAAATTGTTTACTTGTAAATTATTTTTACGAAATTTTAAATGAAGCCCCCCTCAAAAAAAATTTCTAGATCCGCCATTGGATAACCACAGGGACTGTGGTACAAATCTTCCTCCCCACATGTTGCTAAAAAAAAAAAACTTTCTCCCTTTTTTTATATATTATTTTCTTCTTTTTGAACATTTCCAACTACCAGGAAAGTTCAAGAAATGATTTAAAATCCTGTAATTTGAAATTTGAGGAAGAATTTTAAATTCTTTGTCATTTGAGAAATAATTTTAAATTATTTGTCTTGTTTGGAACGAGAAAGATTTAAAATGAATGTATTTAAAATTTTGTGTTTGGATAGTAATTAGAAAAGAAAAGAAAGTAAACGAAGTTGCTCATATAGGTTTTTAATTTGAGTTATTAATAGAAAATTTAAATATGATAAGGATAAATAAGTAATTTACCGCTCATTCCCATGAAATTTTTTTTTACGTCAAAACACGTTTTGAAATCTCATTATCTTTTCTGAGATAACATACAACAAAATTTATTTCAAACTATTATGATTTGAAATCTTTCAAAATCAGGAGGTTCCAAACTGAGCGTTAACGTCTCTCCCCAACAATTTTAACACATTTTTCACTTTTATCTCATTTTTCATTTTTTTTAAAGTTGTGTTCGATATATTTTTTTCAAATTGTTATCCACTTTAACTTAACATTTCATCTACCTTTTCAATTTTAATGATAAAATCAAATAGAAACATTTTCAGACAGCCGTGGACCTAAGAAGGGCCCGCCCCTCCTCAACTTAAAAATGTATATTACTAATAAGGGATAACTACGTAGATAGACCAAATTGGAATCGAAATTTCATGAATGTCCAATTTTGAAAAAAAAAAAATCAGCTTTGTCCTGAGCCAAGCTAAAATAGAGATTAACTTACATCAATACTCATTATATTATATTTAAATACAAAAAATAAACATGGTTGAATAAAATAATCAATGTATATGCCTTAAATATATCTCCTCATAATAATTACTCATTCTCTCTCCCAAATAATTCCTCGATTCTCTCAAGATTTTCAAAACAAATCATCTTTCAAACCAACAAATAAATCTCCCAAATCTCTCTCTCCCTTATAACCACAAAGTTTTTCATGCTCCTGATGTGGAATTTTCCTACCGCAAGCGCACGGGTCAAGTAATAATAGAGTGATTTTGCAATCGAGTGTCGTCCTCTGGATTGGATTTGTAAGTTAGATTAACTACCATGAATTTTCTTGTTCAATTTTATTTAAGGACCAAAAAGTAGTGAATTTTAGAAACTAAGGTAATGCAAATTAAAGATGTGAAATTCAATTGAGAGAATATTTAGGGAATTGATTTCGTCAATTTAATCTAGGATTGATTTTAGGGAATGAATTATAACGCACAATGGTTTTATGAGTCTAAGAACCTTTAATCACAACTACCTCTCCCGAGTATAATTGATTCTCATGCAAATTAACTAACTTGATATCCCTATCTAAGTTCTTTAATATGCAAGGCATTTAGTTCTTTTTGACCCATTCTAAAGTTACTCTAAATTCCGTCACGATTGTAGAAATTCTACTTTAGTCATGCAATCTTAATTAAGTCTACGCTAAATCTCCTCTCCCGAGCAAGACTCAACACTTGGATCATTCAACTAATGACCAATTAATTGAAAGCATTAAATTAAGAATACAAACATACAACAATTGCACAATTCAACCCATAAATCAATCCATAAACTAAAAAGGCTACATCAATCCCTAAGTAACAAACTTAGCTACTCATACATGGCGTTACAAGATAAACTAAGCATGAAAAGCCATTAAAACTAACTAAAGTAAGAGGGAAAGAAGATTAAACACTAGGTGGTCGAGACCGCACGTCCCCGTCACGATCTCCACGAACAAAGTCTTCAATCCTGCTCTCCACCACTTGCTTCAGCTTCCAAAGAGGGGTTTTTTTCTCTGTTTTTTGGCTCAAAATCTCCCAAAAGAAGTCCCCCAAAAAGCCATAATCGCAAAATATAAATAGGGAAAAATTTGGTCGTAGAGTCGCGATACAGCGATTCTGGAAAATTCGCCGAGAGCATCGCGACGCTGGTTCTAGCGTCGATTTTTTTTTTTTTAAAGAATGAAAACTCCAAATATAGAATGTCAGCGTCGAAACGCCCAAAGAGCACCGTCTCGACACTGGTCTACGGATGGGCATATCTTCAATCTTCCAACTTTGATTCTTTTTTTCATTCTTCGGCTTCTTTTCACATCCCGAAGATCCAAATGGCTCAAAACTATATTTCCTACAAATACAATACATAAATGCATAATTTTGGCCAATAAATTACAAAAGACTAGCTAAATTAATTAGGAAAAACTAGCTAGCAATGCTCGTTATCAACTCCATTCATGCTCATGTCGGTCACGTGCTTGCTTCATAGAAAAATCTTCAATAGGATTCATGCTCACGCCGCCCATTCACATTAACGTGGGTGAAGCTCACGACGTTGACGCCCAATTAATCAATATAGTTATTAGTCTCATTCCAACAACCACCATACACCATCTCTATGTGAATGAAATTATTATTACCTATAAAAAATATATGTCGAATATTTAATAAAGTTTATATATTATACATCTAAGTATATATTCATAGATAAAATATATTGCATGACCTATATTTATAATTATAAAAATTCACTTATAGACTTTATAAATCATATTGTATATATACTATATAAAGAGGTTTATATAATATAATTCTAAGTTTATATTTATGATATAATATACAACCTTGTATATATTCGTTTTACTTATAAACTAAATACGCAATGATGACTATATATTATATAATGGGTTTGACATATTGATTATATATTATAATTCATGGTATATATTTATTATTTTAAGAAATAATATTATATTCCACAATCAATTGAGTGATTATTTTCTCAAAAAAAAAAAAAATCAATTGAGTGATTAGATGTAAATAAGGGTTAATGTGAATAAATAGATAAAATTATAAACATCTTATATCATTAGATATTAATAAAAAAAAAATTGAAAAAAAGAATGCAAACTATATACTTGGTTTACTATTCATATTGTTTCATAAAATTAAAAAAAAAAAAAAAAGAATAGACAAAGATAGGTCATGTTATTCATATTGTTTGACAGCAACATACTGGAGGGGTTGACAGCAAAGAAGAGGAAATTTTTGTGTTTTACGACAATTAGTTTGACGGCTATGTGCAACCTAAGATGCTGGAAAATTTGATAAATGTGTTTAGGGTTGAAGATATAGCATTAATTATTTATTCAATTGCCTTAATGACAAATTTCATTAAGGAAAAAAATCAATCAAATTGTGATATACAAAATTTTAAAGGTAAAACAAGGAAGCTATAGCTGAAAAATCTTGAGCCAAGACAAAGCAAAATTTTTTTTTCATAACTAGACATTTCTGAAATTAATATTGGTTTTGAAAAAACCTACTTCCCATAATTTCTGTACTAATATTAACCGAGATGCCCTTTAATTCACAATTAATTGTTCACAGTCCAGTGGCATTAGCCCCCTGGTAGTCCACTTCGCTCGAGTTCGATCTTGCGACCCTTCTTTGCATGAAAATTTACCATGAGGTAAAATTGCAATACTTTTTTTAAAAAAAAGTTAAGGAGAAAATTGCAAAACTAATCCAAGTTCAGTGTACAATTAGATGATATTGAATGTTTAGGGTAAAAATTAGAACACCTTATTAGTTTTAGGATTAAAATTGATATTTTTCATTAGTTCTATGTATCCCCTGAAATAAAGTTTTGGATCCGCCACTATTTTCAGATAACGATAGAAGGATAAAATTTTCCTTCTAAGATTTTTTCCTTCAAAATTTTAGTACCTATGGAAGTCTATGCTTCAACAAAGAAAATATTTGGGTAAATGTGTTTAATTTCATCATTAAATTTTAGTACCTGTTAATTTAAATGTTTTTCAAGAATGCATTTTTTTTAAAAAAAAAATTGTATAAAAATTGTTTAGAATTTAAACACTCTGTGTTTGGATACATTTCCTTATACGTGTTATTATACACAAGTTATTATATACTTCAAAACTCTTTTTGAAAAAATTGCAAGTGTTTCTCTCCAAAAGTTTATTTCTCAATCTCATTATTTAATTAGTCATTTTTAGTGGTTGACAAACACTAGATTTTTTTTTTCAAAATGGATTTTTTTTTTCAAAATTAAACACTTGAAAAGTTAAACCAAACATACCCTAAATTGTTACAATTTAAAGTTGAGAGACTAAACAGTTAATTAATTTCATGGGAGTTAAGAGACCAAAAATATTTTTTAACCAAGAAAAGGAAGGGAAATCTTTAGAAATAGCTAGATATACCGTGTAGATTTGAAAAATGGTCAAACAATTTTTCAATGAAAAATGGCCAAAATGTGTTTTTAACTTATTTCTACACATTATATTCTTCTAATTATATCTTGAGTCAATTTTCACGTCTCATTCTATATTTGAGGAACTCCATTTGATTTAATTTAAAAAGAAAAAAAATTGTTTATTAATGAACCAATGGGTAGTTATAGCATTCTCTCCCTTGTCATGATAATTACACAAAATATATTTTTCATATTGGTCTTTTCCAACCATTTTGAAGTTCGATCCATTTTTCAGTCTTCACCCTTCCTTCCAACACGCTAAAGGCTATCAATCATATGTATGATTACGCATATGCATTTTTTTTATTCATATTCATTCTTTTGTTCACGAATTTAATTCTTACTCTTTAATTTTTTTTCGAAATTAGATGTCTACTATTCTCTCATGAATCAAGGTTTGTGTTAGATTTACACGGTATATCTTCTCTCCTATCTATCAAAATTCAAATCAAGATTTTGAAATCTGAAAAATTGAACGAAATTTAATATTTTCATTTTCAATTTTCGATTAGATTTTTTAGTTCTTAAATATCTAAATATCATCTTCATTGTTTTTTCAATCATTATCAACATTGATTGTTTTGTTGGTCTTCACTTCTTTCCAAGATCGGAAGGGCTATTAATCATAGGTATCTTGTCTCGATTTAATTTTCATTTATTTTGAATTCGATTCATTCTCATTTTCTTTTTCTTTTTCTTTTTTTCAAAACTAGATGTCTAGTATATTCTCCGTTCTAACATCTTGATGGTATAAGTAGTAAGCTTAGGGTTGAGAATAATGAAATAATTAATCGACTATCTATGTATAGCAATAGATTTGGAAAACCACAGTATTCCAACTTTGGGAGGATAGACATGTTATCATGGTTATTATTTTTCGTTTTCATGTATTATAGTAAATTATGATCACTTTAACCGTGTAAATGATTCCAATACAATTTGTATGCAAGATAATACTACTTTCCAACCTCTAGAAAGAAAAAAAAAAACATTCTAAGTTTATTGTATTGATTGTTTGTAAACTGATTCTTTATTAAACTTTGCTGTTAAGATTGTATTGATTGTTTTCGTAGTATCTTTGCAAATTTATAATTTTTTTTTATTAAATTTTGTTATTAAGATATATTGTATTTTCTAGATTCTATCCCTAATTTATGTTTTTGAATTTAAGTTTTCATTGTATCTAGATTTGAGTATTTCAGTAGTTCATTCTTATAAAATCATAAAAATTTGTATTGACTATTTCCGTAATATCTTTCTAAATTTAAAATTTATTGATAAAATTTGTCGTTAAGATAAACGCTAGATCTTCTCCCTGATTTATACCTTATTTGAATTTAAATTTTCATCAAACTATAAATCGCAGAGTCTCTCCTTCATTGTATTTGATTTAATTGTTCATTCGATTTATATTTCGATTAGAGGTATTTTCGTCTTATTCATGATTAAAAAATCCTACAAAAAAAATTGCAATTTTCCATTTTTCAAATGAAAAATTTAGATGACCATTTTCAAAATGGCTAATTAAAAATATTCATTTATCTAGTGAGATTTTTAGGGTGAGCTCACAAAGTGGCGACCTCCTCTAATAATTTCCCCATTTTAACACTACAGGGTGTTGTAGGGCCTCAACATGGATATGGTTTTTTTGTCATTTCATGATAAAAAGAAACGTGGTTATTTTCAATCGTTATAAAGATATATAATACTTCCAAATTTCAATGTCTTTTAGTAAAATGGCGTGAAACACGACCTTGCTATATAAAATCAATCATTTAAACCGGGGATATCTCAACCATTATTTATTTATTTTGATGGCGACTGTTAGAATTCTTTTAGTAAAGTTTTAATTATTTTCACAGTTAAATATATGTTTTAGCCCGTGGTATTTAAAAGGTTTCAATTTAGTTTTTATCGTTGGTGAATATTAATATCAGTTGATGATAAATTTATATATATATATATATATATATATATATATATATGATGTTATAGGTAATTTTGTACCACTCCGATATACAAGGAGCTGACGAGGACAACCAAACACGAGCCCAAAAATAGGATCGAAAATGGACTCCAGAGGCGAAACAGGCCAAAAGGTCGGAGGGACCGGGCCTTGGCCCGACCCCTACTCGGCCTCAGCCCAAGGCTGAGGCTGAGGCTGAGGCCAAGGTCTTCTGTCTCCGTTTGGTCCAAGGTGCCCCGATTCTGTGTGATTCAACCTTGGATCGCCTCTGAACGCTTGAATACCCTAGAGCATGAGCAAGTATTTAAACTCTTCTTCATCATTGAAGAAAGGATCCTAAACTCTATTCTCTACACTCTCCTCTTGCTCTCTAGCTCTCCTCCTTCCGCTTTTTGACTTAAGCATTGGAGGCGGTGTGGCAAGCACCACACCGATGTGCAGGTTTTTCTATCTTGCAGGTCACGTCTTCCCCCCTTTCAAACAAATTTACAGGTTGGTAGCACGTGAAGGTCAGGTGAGTTTACTTGAACTTTGAGGAAGACAGAAATTGAGAGGAAATTCTACTCTCAGTATTTTCTATATTTCAGTATATTGACAATCATGGCAGAGGCCATATTTATACACCAGCATCCCTTTAGGGCAAATAACAAATAATGAAAATAAAGAATGTAAGAAGGACAGATGTCCTAATGATACAGGAGAATTCAGCTATGACAGAGAATATTGAATAACAGAATTTGTTGAGCAGAAGCTTCTGGAATGAGATCATTTTGGCTGATTAATTAAGCCTTCTTCACTAATCTTGCTTGGTGGATTATGTTCCTTAATAAGTTTCTCCCGACCAAATTTGACCATCAACATGTGATATAATATTTCATGAATTAGTGGAAATTTAGAAAAGCAAAAGTTCATCCAAGAGATGAAAACTCAAAATTTAATTTCTCCCAATTTCCTAGAACTTCGAAAGAGATGTATTATAAACTTTTATCACTTACTCGACCTTTTTCCTCTTATAAAATTTTAATTAGTTTTTAAATATTTTTCCAAGTATTGTCAAAATATATAGAAATTCTTTCATGTAAATTTATTATTATAATTTTTCTAAAACAGTAAGTTTATGAGTGTAAATAGTTTATAAGTTGGGTTGATTTTGCTGAAAGCCAACATATCAGTTTAAGAAATCTTTAAAACTAACATTGAACCCATTTTCTTAAAAAAAAAAAAAAAAAAAAAAAAAAAATCCCGACCGACTAAATTTATAATTAAGAAAATCAAACTCAATAATGAGGCATGGTTTCTAACTTTCTACCGATCAAAAAGTTGTCCATATTTAATTAATTTTAGAAGACTAACCATTTTTTTATTAATTTATTTCAATTTATTGTTTTACTTTTATTTTTTATGCAGCCACTCGAAGGCAAAATAAAAATAGAAAGTCACCTCAAAAAAAAAAAAAAAAAAGAAAGAAACGATGTCCTATAAACTAAATTAATAAAAAAAACTTGGCTACGTCTGGGTTCTACTCAGCAATGGGTTGATTTGGTTGAGGGCTGGACGGTGTATAAAGGAGTCCAACTCGCTCGACAGTTGGGGTTTGCAGAGTTTGTGGTGGAGACTGATTCTCTGAGGTTGGTCAAAATTCTGCATGGTGAGTTGCAGGATGTGTCGGAAGTGGGGCTGCTGATGGATGACATCCGAGGAATCATCCGTCCTTGGGACAACGATAAGGTTTTGTTTACACCACGACAGGGAAACAAGGCGGCGCATGTCCTGGCTAGCTTGGCCTTTTCATATGTCGATCGTGTTTGGCTGGAAGAGTGGCCGAGCGAAATCTCTGATGTCCTGAGGAGTGATGTTGTTTCACCTCTGTGAGGCATTTCCCCTGTGCGATGAAGGTGTACCATCTAAGCTTTTTCAGGTTCTCCCAGCCATTGTGCCTAATCAGGGAAGGTTTTCTGTTTCTCTTTTATTTTGTTGTCTCTGTACTTTGTCATGTGGATGTATGTTAGATGATGCTAGGGCCATTGTATGGAATGGGTGGGGGTGGTAACATGTGCATGCTAGTAGAGGTTAGGTCTCAAGTTTTGATGTGTCTGAGCGTCAGATTATTTATTCTCGCATGTTACGTTTCAGTGGTTTAGTGAGAATTTGAGAATGAAGACGCAAATGGAAGAATATTTGCTGAATATTTCTTTCTGTTTTAATTCATTAAAAAATGGAGCATATAAATACAAAGGTAAAGGATTTGTTTAAGGAAACAAATCAGTATAAAAGGAAATAATTTACAGCATATAATTTGTGGAGAAATTGAAGGTGAATGACAGCTGCTAGTATCAATCAGACAGTAAGCAAATATTCAAATGCCCATGACTGATGCTAATTGATGAGCAGGAATTGAAGAGAAGAGGAACGACGTCGTGGAGATCTGATTTAATGTTGGTGAGTGTCCTTCATGTTGTTCATATTCTTGACATCCCCCCGCAAACGAGAGGGTGACAACACACCGAGTTTGGAGCGAAACACTTCAAATGTATTTGTTGAGAGAGACTTGGTAAGAAAATCAGCCAGCTGGTCATGTGAAGGTACATAGCGGACAACAAGAGATTTATTGAGAACTTTATCACGGATGAAATGAATATCGAGTTCAATATGTTTTGTACGTGAATGAAATACCGGATTCGAGGCCAAAGATATTGCACTTGTATTATCACTCCAGAGGATGGAAGATGAATGATAAGGCAAGCCAATTTCATGGAGAAGATGTTGTAACCAACTAAGTTCAGCTGTTGCTTGAGCCATGGCACGATATTCACTTTCAGCACTTGATCGAGCTACCACACTTTGCTTTTTCGAGGACCAAGAGATAAGGGAGGTGCCATAGAAGATGCAATAAGCACCAATAGATCGACGATCATCGGGGCAACAAGCCCAATCAGCATCTGAATAACCAGTGAGTGAGAGCTTAGAACTTGGGGATAAATGGAGACCGTACTCAGTTGTTCCTCGAAGATAACGAAGGACTCGTTTCATGGCTTGCCAATGATCGGTAGTTGGAGCTTGAAGAAATTGACTAAGCTTATTAACAATAAAGGCAATGTCAGGCCGTGTATGTGAGAGGTATTGAAGAGCACCAATAATACGTCGATAATCAGTGGCATTATCAATGGGAGAACCTTGAGTTGTTGTCAAATGACGACCAACCACAGCAGGGGTTGGGCAAGGTTTGATGTTGGAGTAACCAGCCTTGCACAACAAATCATTGATGTAACGTTGTTGGGAGAGAACTATACCACTGGGAGTTCGATTGACTTCAATACCGAGAAAATAATGAGCTTCACCAAGGTCCTTCAAGGCAAAACGAGAACTGAGTTGTTTAATAAAGTTGCTGATTAGAGATGGGCTGCTACCTGTAATTAAGATATCGTCAACATAAACAAGAAGAAAAATTTGGTGCCCATTTTCCGAGTAATAAAAAAGTGAGCTGTCAGCTTTGGAGTTCTTGAATTTCCAGTCCAGTAAGCAATGTTTTAAACGATCATACCATGCTCGTGGAGCTTGTTTGAGGCCATATAAGGCTTTATGAAGCTTACATACATGATGAGGTCGATTTGGATCAATGTAGCCTTCCGGTTGTGCCATGTACACATCTTCATCAAGAAAACCATTCAAAAAGGCATTATTGATGTCAAGTTGGCGAACAATCCATCCTTTGGAGATAGCCAAGGTGAGAATGATCTTGATTGTGGGAGGTTTGATAACTGGACTGAATGTCTCGCCAAAATCGATAGCCGGTGTTTGATGAAATCCCTTGGCGACTAAACGGGCTTTGTGACGTTCAATGTTGCCATCTGGTTTGAACTTAAGGCGAAAGACCCACTTATTTCCAATAATATTGTAGTTGGGAGAAAATGGAACAAGAGACCATGTGGCATTACGGAGAAGAGCTTGATATTCAACATCCATTGCTTGTTTCCATTCTTGGGAAAGTAATGCTTCTTTGACAGTAGATGGTTCATTAAATTTGGGGTCGACAATGGCTTCAAGTTGGAATAATTTTGGCTTAAAAATACCAGACTTTGAACGGGTTTGCATATGATGGGTGGATGTGGTGAGTGGGGGTGGTTGAGGTTCAAGTTGATGTGAGGTGTCGGCAATTGGATTATATAAGGTGGGGGGAGCTTCATTGTGTGTTGACACTAGGCTATTTGTGGTGACAGATAAGGGGGAATCATCTTGTGGTAATGCTGGGGTGCTGTCAAGACTTGTATTATCACTTGGAAGAAAATGTGGAGTAAGTGCTGGAGTGGTAGAAGTAGGATGAATGTGATTTGTTGGCAGAGGAGCAAAACAATGAGAAATTGGAAGATTGGACGAGGGATTGGGTTGTAATATTTTGGTGGAATAAGGGAATTCAAACTCATTGAAAATGACATTTCGAGATATGTATCTTCGACCATTGGAACTAAGACAGAGATAACCTTTGTAAGATTCATCATAACCAAGAAAAGTACATTTAGTAGAGTGAAAATTAAACTTGTGAGTTTGATAAGGGCGAAGACAAGGAAAGCACGAACAACCAAATATTTTGAGAAATTGATAATCCGGTTTTCGACCAAATGCCTTTTCGAAGGGTGATAAGCCAAGCAAGACCGGTGTTGGAAGACGGTTAATCAAATAGGTTGCAGACGAGAAAGCTTCCCACCAAAATTTGAGAGGTAAAGAGGCTTGAGCAAGGAGGGTAAGTCCCATTTCCACTATATGTCTATGTTTTCGTTCGACTCTACCATTTTGTTCACTAGTATGAGGGCAAGAGTGACGAAGATCTATGCCAAAATTTTTGAGATGAGGAATTAAGGGTTTATATTCTCCTCCCCAATCAGTTTGAAGAGTTTTGATGGTTCTATCAAATTTATTTTCAACCAACTTTTTGAATTGAAGAAAGGTGGTAGTGGTTTCAGCTTTACTCTTCAAGGGAAAAATATATGTAAGACGAGTGTAATCATCAAGAAAACTGATATAATACTTATAACCAGCACTCGAGATGGTGGGAGATGGTCCCCAAAGATCACTATAAATAAGTTCAAGTGGGGAAGTAGTGTGATTAGGAGCATTTTTGAAAGGCAGAGAATGAGACTTTCCATACAAGCAAGCATCACAAAATGATTGATTCTCATTTATTTGAAACTTGAGATTACAAGACTTAGCAATATCATTTAGAACTTTAAAGGAAGGATGTCCTAAGCGTTTGTGCCACACAGCTTGGACCGACTCTAGAGACTTAGACTTAGGCACAATATTATTTGAAGTAGAAAGACTTGCAGACATGGACCATAAAGAAGACTGATTTGGTTGTTTGTTGGCTGATAGTTTGAGTTGATTAGAGCCAAGGTGAAGTTGATAAAGACCATCTTTAAGCACCCCTTGCAGAACCACCTTCCCGGTTTGTTTGTCCTTCACAAAACAATTATGTGAGTGAAATTCAACAAATAGATTATTGTCAGCAGTGAGTCTAGAAATGCTAATGAGGTTCTTTTTAATGGTTGGAACATGAAGAATGTGTTTCAAGGCAATGGTTTTGTTAGGAAGATGTGGATTTGAAAAGGTGGTTTCTCCTGTGTGTGCTATTTTTAAGCCAAAACCATTTCCAACAAGAAGAGATTGTTTACCTCCATATTCAGATTGAATAGCCAGATTGCCAAGTTCAGCTGTTGTATGGTTTGTAGCTCCACTGTCAGCATACCAATTTGGATCACCCACCATTTCAGGAGTGACAACGTTTGCTGCAAATTTCTCATTGCCTCCTTGGTTTCCCAGGTTTGTTACAAACTGCTCATCAAATCTATGGTAGCATATGGCTGCTGAGTGTCCTATTTTGCCACACACTTGGCAAACAGGTCTGGAGTTATTGTTTCTCCATTGATTTGAGCGTCCCCCACGTCCTCTGTTCCTTCCTTGACTTTGTCCCCTAAAGTTATTTTGAAAGGTATTACCTCTGCCTGAACCTCTTCCTTGGAGTTGATTGGAGTTTCGGGAATTGTTGTAATTTGTCCTGCTCACAACAATATTTGCAGCAGCATTTGTGAGATTTGGTTCGTCTTGATGTATGACATTGAGTCGTAGCAGTGTATTCTCAAAGATTGTCAGTGTGGCATGGAGCTCTTGCCATGATTTAACACCTTGAGAGTTGATTTGGCACATTATTGGTAGGTATTCACTGTCTAACCCTGCAAGAACACTGGATGTTAAATAAGACAATGAGATTGGTTCACCTGCCAAGGCCAGATTTTCAGAGAATTCTTTCATTGTAGCCAAGTAATCTCCCATTTTGGTGTTTCCTTTCCTAGTGGTTTGAAGTCCAGTTCTGAGTTGATTAACTCTTGATCGATTTGCTGCTCCATAGAGTTCTTCAAGGGCCTTCCATACTTCCCTGGATGATTGAAGGTTGAGGACTTCCGAAGCAACACTAGGGGTCATTGTGCTGTAGAGCCAACCAAGAAGGGTTTGATCTGTTGTCGACCATTTTTCAAATTCTGGGTTGTTCACAAATGCAGAGATTTCTGGGTTGTCCACAGATGCAGAGGTTTCTGTGCTTGGGATCTTTGCTGGAGGAGGATTGATAGTACCCAAGACATGTCCATCAAGTTTTTGGCCGCGAAGTATAGCTAGGAGAATTGATTTCCATAGCATGTAGTTCTTTTCATCTAATTTGACAGCAAGGATGGAATTAAAAGGATTGCCCAAGGGTTGAGCTTGATGGGTTCCATTTTGAGGATTGGCTGCTGCATTACTTGTGCCTTCAATTGTTGATGAGCCCAACAAAGCCATTTGAGGAGTAATCCAAATGTTGCTCTGATACCAAGTGAGAATTTGAGAATGAAGACGCAAATGGAAGAATATTTGCTGAATATTTCTTTCTGTTTTAATTCATTAAAAAATGGAGCATATAAATACAAAGGTAAAGGATTTGTTTAAGGAAACAAATCAGTATAAAAGGAAATAATTTACAGCATATAATTTGTGGAGAAATTGAAGGTGAATGACAGCTGCTAGTATCAATCAGACAGTAAGCAAATATTCAAATGCCCATGACTGATGCTAATTGATGAGCAGGAATTGAAGAGAAGAGGAACGACGTCGTGGAGATCTGATTTAATGTTGGTGAGTGTCCTTCATGTTGTTCATATTCTTGACAGGTTTCTCTTTGTTGATTCTGGTTTGTTGAGGTCATGTGTCAGTACACTGGTTTTGTCCTTTGAGCTTGCCTTGGTTTTTTTGACTCCTTGATGTTGAGGTTGGAGGTTGGAACTCTATGATAATCTCTGAACGTTCTGTTATGCTCTTTGTGTGGGATTGAGGTGATGGCTGGTAACATGAGCTGAGTATGGTCTTAAGCGTTGTCTTGTTTGTTCTTGCATACTTGTGCACTTTGGCCTTTCTTCTAGCTAGCTTCGAAAACCTAGGTTTGCTTTATGAGCTCCTTAAGCCTGTTGTCACCTCGATAGGATATAGGGTTGAGCTAGGAGCCTAATCGTGTTGCATATTAGAGTTGTTTTCACGAGGCACAAGAAAGGGGTCCAAAGAGCTGCCTGTAGTGTGTTCAGTCAGGCCAGCCAAAGAGTTAAACTCAGGTTAGGGGTCCCTACTCTGCAGTGCGAAAGCTAGTTCCCCGCCTCATGAGTGTGAATAAAAGTGAGGTTGAGTTGGTTTGCTGGAAAAGAAAGTTTGGAGAAGAATGAGTGAGTTGGGCCAAAATGGTCCCAAAAAAAAAAAAAAAAAGGAAAAGGATAAGAAAGGAGAGGCTGAGTAGAAAAGAAAATTGTTTGTTCAAGTTGTAGGTAGTGTGTTAGCAGCCTAGTTTGTTTTCCTTTTAGCTCTTAGCGAGGCCTTTGTTCCAGTGTAGGGGGAAGATGGGTGGAGGGGGTCTATAAATCTTGCCAGGACAAGTAGGGTGGCTCTAGGGAGGGCTTTACCACACACACACGCGAGAATCTTTCGGGATATCCTTGGCTTGTTTCGCTTATGTTATCTTGCATGTTTGCTTCTCCTGGGCGGATGGTTAGCTTTCGTTGTTCAGGGCTTATCCATGGTAAGTTTCCAACCTCTGATCTTTTCTCATGGATTTTTATTGCTTAGGCTTGCTCGGGGGCTTGCATGTCTTAGGTGGGGTGTGGAAAGATGGGCTTCAGTTGTCTCTGTATATCTTTTCCTGAAATGTCTATTGGATTCGAGCTATGATTTATATGTGTGAATTGCTTCATGTTGGGGGTAATGTTTTTGTAGGCTTGCAGCTATGAGTTCGGGGTTGGTCCATGGGTGGTAGTAGCCATTCTGAAGCGACCTTGGAGCGTACAGATTGCTTCCTGCTTTATAATTGGATTAGATGTACAGGAGATCATACGAGTTGCTGGTTATTGTAGATTCAATGTTTGTGCTCCAGAGCTGAATGCAGCATGGAAATGTCTGTGCCATATCTTGCCAAAGTAGATGAGGAGCCTGTGCTTATGAGCGTGTGGCCGTCTTGATATTGTACATAAGCCAGTTCCGTGACGAATCTAGTGGCTAGTGTGTGGAAGATGCTTGATCGTGGCGATAGGTAGCTTCATTAGGAGAAGTCATTGGTGTGTTTGCTTAGTTTGGTTCTTTCCTTTGGGTGGTTTATGCTTTTTCTTTGTGTCAAAAAAAAAGTTAAAACCAATTAATTAAATACGAGACGCTTGAAATGGTTATCTTTAATTTTTTTTAGTACAACAAATGTGAGATATAGAGATTTGAATCTCTAACTTCGAGGAAAGGAATATATGCATTATTATTCGAAACTATGCTTATGTTGGCATAATACAATTGAATTGGTCCTATGGTCAAATTTCTATTTGTTTGTTTGAGTTGTTATTTTGAAAAACGAAAGAAATTTGATTTTTTTTTTTTTTGACAACATGTGAGAGTGGAGGGAATCGAACCACATACTTAAGTCAATAGTACAAGCTTTATGTCAATTGAGTTATGCTCATGTTAGCAATGAAAGAAATTTGATGGTGTAACTTTAAATAGATATATATATGATTTTAATTTTAGAGTTAGATAATACTTGAGGGATACAAGTCTAAAAATTGGTCCAAGCCTCCTTGAATTTTTCCAATTATTTATTTCAGTTTCTTTATATATGTTTAGGAGTCATTCTGAAATGACGAAAATCACTTTTATCCTGCTTAAATCAAAGCTCTTCCATTAAAAAAAAAAAAAAAAAGAAAAAAGATGATATTGGATAGTGGGGGTAATTTCTCGAATAATGTACTTTAAAAAAAATGACAAATCTAATGTAGTTTTCAAAATAAAAATATTAATAATGTACTTAAAATAACAAATTACAAACTTAGGGTGAAGTTTGAAAGTATTGACAAAATTAGGGTCGTGGAAATCGTGTACCAGGTACCCGATTTACAGTGGGATAAAATCGTGTACGTGGTACACGATTCCAATAAGCATCGCGTACTTGGTACGCGATTTACGTGGTAATAATCGTGTACCAAGTACACGATTCCACATGAAACTCGTGTACCAGGTACACGAGTTTAATTTTTTTTTTAATACACGAGTTACCACATATATAAATATTTAAAATTTATTTCGAAGTATAATATTTCTTTTTTTTAATAATTAACGTAGATAGATATTTTTCTAAAATTTCACAGACAACAATTTTCTAGAATAATTTCGTCTTTTACAAAAGCTAGTAAGAAAAATAAGGAAAATCCTAAGTGCCACAGCGACGTGGTCTTCTCTGACGAGCTCCACGACGAGGTTGAGTCGCTTCCATGTGTGATTGATGATGAATCACATCATCAATATCTTGTTGAGTTATGTCACCATGACCAGAACTTGAAGCAATGTCTGTCTGATCTGCTAGTGACTGAACTTGATGAGCTACTTGATGAGCTAAAGTGTCATCATCAACTATAGGAGGTTCTTCATCTTCATTCTGCTGTGGAATGTCTGCAGCTTGTTGTCGACGGCGCCTACGACGAGCACGTGTCCGATCAGTGTCAGCAACGGTAAGCCTCCTAGTTTGTTGAATGATATCAGTTATGCTCGTGACATACTGCTCACACATATAACCTAACTGTGGTATATTTTGTTCCACAGAAAAATGTTGCACATCTCGAACAAAGTTATTCTGCAAGAAGAAAATAATAAAAATAATAAAAATATTTGTAACTGAAATTCAGTAATAACAAAATGAAAGTATATACTATATCGTGCAAGCATAATAAGCACCCTCACACGTGATATATCTTCTCGTGATTGAATCATACCAGTGTAAGTAGTCATCAGACACAACTGGCATCTCTACTATGTCGCCCAAGACACAATGATCACGACGTGCACGCCACAGTGATATATATGATGCATGATGATGTCGCCAATCGTGATCGTGCTTACCTCGCAAGTCTAACTGATGTAACTCCAAAAATGACCCAAATCAATCCAAAAACAACCCAAATCGGTTCAAAATATACCTAAAACAATATAAATCTAAGTCCTAAACTCAAACAGCCCAAATCAGTCCAAAAACGATCCAAAACAATCCAAAAAAGACCCAAATCAATCCAAAATCGACCCAAATCAATCCAAAAATAACACAAATCGATTCAAAATATACCTATAAAAATATATATCTAAGTCCAAAACTCAAACAGCTCAAATTAGTCAAAAAACGATCCAAATCAGTCCAATAACGACCCAAATCAATCAAAAAACAACCCAAACCGGTTCCACATAATCCATAAATGCTTGAAAACACTAAAACAGTCCAAACACTAAAAATCTATCACTAAAATCATTCATAAACAAAAAAATCTATCACTAAACCAATATTTTTATATGAAAAAAAGAAAAAAAAAATTACCTAATCGCCTAAACGGAGAGGTTGGCGGCGGCGGAACCCAGGCGGCGGCGGAGAAATTTGTTTTTAAAATAACTATTATTTATTTTTATTTTTATTTTTATTTTTTGAAACGACTATTATTTTAAACTTAAAACAATATTCTATACTACAATTCATTTCTCATATATATATATATATTTTAAACACAATCCATTTCTCATAGAAGTTTGGGAAGAGTATATTTTTTCATTCTAATTTTCCCCCTCTCTATCTAAATTTATTTATTTATAATTTTTCCACTCTCTAAAGTTTTTCCCTCTTTTTAAATTTGTTATAATTTCTCTCTGACCCACTAACGTTTTTAATCTCTAAAATTGTTTTTCCTCTCTCTAACTTTCCTTTTTGCTTTTAACATTATTTTTCTATTTTTATCACTCTCTTTCTAACTTTTTCTCTTTCAAATTTGAATGTATCTTTTTTCAACTTTTTATCTCCCCAAAATTTCCCCCTCTCTGCCTTTTTTCTTCCTAAAATTTTGGTCTCCCTCCTTAATTTTTTTTTTTTTAAATTTCTCACGAACTTTATTTCTATATTCTTCAAATTTTCATCCTCTCGGTCAATTTTTTTCTCTAACTTTTGAGTTTTTATCCAAATTTTTTCTCACCCTACAAATTTTGTCCCTCTGACTTAAAATTTTATCTCTCTACTTTTTCTCTCTTATAACTATTGACATTCCCTTTCTTTACTTTTTTTTTTTTTTTTAGAAGAGACATTCCCTTTCTTTACTTAAGTGTAATGCTCTTTTCAATAATTAGAATAAACTACTTAGGCTAACATTGGTTTTTGTAAAATCACTCCCACTCATTCCCTATTTTATTTTTATCTCCATAAACTTCTATACGAATATATTTTAACTGTATATGTATAATGGTAAGGGTGGAGAATTGAATCATCGACCTCTTTGATGGTAATTGATAATTTATCGAATGAGCTAGGTTTAGATTCACAAGTGAAGTTATGTATATATATATAGATATTTAAAATAATCTCTTTTCATGATCAGTCCCTTCTTTTTAATCATAATGATATGAGGGGGCCATTTAGTTTTAGGTTTGGTAAGATGCTTATAGATAAGAAATGTCTTGGAATAAGAGTATTTGAAAATAAGACGTCTAAGAATCAAAGATGGCTCTATTTGCTCTACATTTGTGAATCGTTAACCAATGAGCTAATTGATATTAATTATAAAGGATTATTTAAAATAAAGAATTATAATAAATACGTAGGTGATATAAATTAGCTAATTCTAAATGATGGTAAAAGATGAGCATACCTCAATGGTAATTGATATGTATCCTCGATCATGAATCAAATGATCAAATCCCTCCACCCCAAACGGTGCTGACTAACTCCAAAAAAAAAAAAAAAAATCTAAATGATCAATCATATTAATTAAAAAGTTAATGATAATTATTAAAAACACTAAATAATTCAACTATTTTATTCAATTGAATAAATTTAGCTTATTCTATTATTACTTTATTAATCAATATTTTGCCAACCTAAACATTTCTTAATTGGGTAAGGCATATATCTTTGATCAAGAGGGAAGATGTTCGAATATGCCTCAATCTCATATGTTGTGTACCTAACAAAAGAAAAATAAAAATTAATTAATAGTTATAATAAATAATTTATATTAATCTTAAGCCAAATAAGAGCCTAGCTCAACTGACATAAAATTTATATCCTCAACCAGGAGGTCATAGGTTCAAATTCCCCTCCAACATATTGTAAAAAAAGAATTATATTAATTTTAATGTTCTTTTACCAATGACAAATTTAATTTAAATGTATTTATGGATAAATTAATTAAATAATATAAAAAATGGGATAAAAGATAAAATGAGTTTTTTTTTTTTTTTTTTAAAAAAAAAAGAGAGCTATCATTGGAAATGTGGAGAAAACCACCCATTTGTGAGGGTGTGCAAAACCCTTATTTTGATGTATAAATGATATGCTTCAAAATTAGTTATTTCCCTTCTCAAGATCTTGAAAAAATTTATACCTAACAAGATAATAATTCATCACATTCTCATTCAATTCCCACTCACAATAAATAAACCAAATGGGGCCATAAGGAACTACCTGCCCAACCATGTGAAAATGTTTATAAATGATTAGATAAAACAAAATCCAAAAGATATATCAACATATTAAAAAAATAAATTTTCTCAAAAAAAAAAAAAAACATATTAAAAAAATAAAGATCAACCAATTACTTCTAAAAATATAAAAATAAAAGTATCATAACAATGAGAAGCTTTTTTTTTTTTTTTTTTTAATGGTTTTCCAGTCTTCCTGTATAAATAGGGCTGTTAGAGGAGAGCAACTCTCTCATCATCCAAACCAAAAACTAAGGATGGCTTTCAGACATGGACATACCTTCCTTAGCTCTGTGTTTCTTCTTCTTCTTTTTCTTGTAGTTGCACAAGCCGATGAACCCTCTCGACGTCCCATTGATGTAGTGAAACGAAGCAGCTTTCCCAAAGGTTTCGTTTTTGGGTCTGCATCTGCTGCTTATCAGGTGAGATCAAGAGTTGCATTCCATTTTAAAGAAACTCTAAAACATGTCTTTTACCAAATGTTTGTTATTAATGATTTTATTTCTAAATTTCATATTCTTTTTGTTTTGAACTTCTGAAAAATGCATGTTTGATAATTGTTCCTAAGGTCTTATTCTTCCTTCTAAGAAACTCACTCATGATATACCTTTGAATATTAAATAATAACCTCAATTAAGGGCTTTGGATTCCATAGGTATATTTTATTATTATTTTTTATTCTTGACTAATTGTATATGTTTTTCAAAATCTTTATGATTAGGAATTTGAATATTCTTACACTCTCCAAGTATAAAGACGATAGAAAATAAAAATTAATAATTCAAAATGGTTGTTTTAACAATGAAAGAATTATTTAAAACCCTTTTTTTAGAGATTTTATTTGTGACTTCACTCTTTTTCTTTTTCTTTTCTAAATTTCAGTTTGAAGGTGCTGCTTTTGAAGATGGTAAAGGGCCAAATATTTGGGATAACTATACCCACGAACATCCAGGTCTCTTTTTTCTTTTTAAATCATTTACGTTATGATTATGATGATTTTAATTTTTTTTTTATACAAAGAAATTGATATAACCCAATCGAAAAGAGTGATCCAAACACTAAGCAACAGCCAGATAATTTATCTGATATTCAGGTAGCTTCCAATTCCTGGCGCATCCTAACCAAACTAGCTAGTATTTTGCTCTGGCTTGGCTCGTTTTCACCTCAAATCGGTCTCGAACTCATAATTTAGACTTGCAAGATTACAGTCAAATTACTTTATATGTTAGGCCCCGTTTGATAACCATTTTATTTTTGGGTTTTGGTTTTTGGTTTTTGAACACTAAGCTTATAAACACTAATTCAACCTACAAGTTTCTTTTTTTATTACATTCTTTCCATGTTTTCAAAAACCAAGCAAAATTTTCAAAACTAAAAAAAGTAGTTTTCAAAAACTTGTTTTTGTTTTTGGAATTTGGCTAGGAATTCAAATGTGCCATTGATAAAGATGAAAACAATGGTAGGGAAATTGGGAGAAAACAAGCATAATTTTCAAAAACCAAAAACAAAAAACCAAATAGTTATCAAACGGTGCCTTAGATTTCCAAACATGTATTATTTATGTGAAAGTTAGTATAGCTCAACGATAATTGATATGGAACCATGCCAATCATGGTAACCCATTATTGATGTCAGTCAAGTCTATTTTTATTTACTATTATTGATGTCAGTCAAGTCTATTTTTATTTACTATTATTGTTCAATTATCTCACCTTTGTTATTTTCTTTACTCTAAACGAAACTACTATTATAAATTATATGTTATGCAACGAGATTAATTTTAATATTGTGGATCTAATTGTATTCTAGAATATTTATGAAGAAAAGTTTATAGTGTGAATGCACTATAAATTTTTCCCATAAATCAATATCAAACACTTTTAGAAAGAAAAAACTTATGTTAATTGTTTCTCAAAATTGTAGAGAAAATTTATGATCATAGCAATGGAGATGTAGCCCTTGATCAGTACCATCGCTATAAGGTAAGAAAGGAATAAATATGTTTGGGTTTTATTATTCTTTATTGAAATAATTTTTCTTACTATATATTTTTAAAAAATTGATAAATAATTCTTTGTAATGCAGGAAGATGTTGCCATTATGAAGAAAATGGGTTTTGATGCTTACAGATTCTCAATCTCTTGGTCTAGAGTTTTGCCAAGTAAGAAAGTAAAAGAGTTGATCAGTTGTTTAAGTCCCGTTTGATAATGATTTCAATTTTAGTTTTCTATTTTGCTATTTATGTTTAGTTCTTCAACTCTAGTTTTCACCTTTTCTTAAAAAAATAAATTTTAAAAAGAAAAAACAAGTTTTTAAAAGCTATTGTTTGTAGTTTTCAAAATCTTGCTTCAATTTTGAAAGCACTTGCAGAAAGTAAATAATACAACGGCGGAATTCGTAAGTGAAAGTAGTATTTATAACCTTAATTTTTAAAAACTAAAAACAAAAAATCAAATGGTTATTAATCAGGACCTTACAATTTTTTCTTACATTTCATTTTTTAAAATAAAAAATAGTAAAAAGACTGAGAATAAATAATATATTTATAAATTATAAGACGTCTGAATTTACCATTGTAAATACTTTTAGTATTTTGAATTAAAGTTCTTTAAGCTTTTAAATACAATGAAAAATGTATTTAGATAACTTAATGCCTTTTTTTTATAGCATAAATGAAGTTTCTTTTTCCTTCCAAAATTTAGAGTTTATAAGTAATGATTTTAACATGCAAAAAATATTAAAAATTTTTCTCATCACTTGAACCAAGTTGTTTAATTTTTTTTTTTAATAGAAAACGAAGTTGTTTAAATTAAAACAATATAAAAATAATAATAATAATAAACTGTTCCATATCGTTTTCCAAATAATTTTTTTTTTTTATTGAGTACATGAACATTTAAGGGTGGAGGATTCGAACCTCTAACCTTTTGGTCAGAGATATATGTCAATTACTGCTGAGCTATGCTTGTTTTGGCTTGATTTTCAAATAATTAATCCATAATTTTCTCTCACATTCTTGCATAATTTTGATGTTGGAAATGGCATCTTTCTGTTTGATTACTGAGTTTTATAAAACTGTCATTAAAACTTGTTCTGTGTCAAACCCATCCCCTAAATACAAAAAATAAAAAATTGAAAAGTATCTTTAAAGAAATTAGAATAAAACTTAGTTTATGGATCATTAATCTACTAATTTATGTCACACTTTTTAAAATATACTTTAATTTGTTATTATTGCAGAAGGAAAACTTAGTGGAGGTGTGAACAAGAAAGGAATTGAATACTACAACAACCTTATCAATGAACTACTTGCAAATGGTGGGTATTATTATAATAATTTTTAAATTTTATTTTTTATTTTGTGAAACAGATTTGTTTAATTTTATTGATTATATCAATCTAATTTTATTGATTAGTACTTATACTTCTGATTTTGTAGGCATACAACCCTATATTACACTTTTTCATTGGGATACTCCCCAAGCTTTAGAAGATGAATATGGAGGTTTCTTGGGACATCAAATTGTGTGAGTAGGAAATTATCATATTTCCCATTGATCAATAATTAAAATAAAAAACTGCAAAATTTTAGAATATAATATTATAATTGCGATGGGATTTAAACCTTCAATCTAAAAAAAAGTGTTTACTTATAAATGATTAAGTTTTGCTTAAATTAACATTAACTAAATCCTTATGGCTGGTTTAATTAAGAGGTTTATTAAGAAAATGTAAAGCCCCAGGCCCAGGATTCGGAATCCGGATTCGACACTTAAGGCCCCGGCATTCCCCTGGGAATTTTCCTAGGGAGCATGTGAGTGAGGACAAAGCATGCTAAAAGGACCCCGTGTTGGTTTGTGGGGATAGTCTTCACTCTTGGAAGCAGTTTAAGACGAGTATGGTGGCGTGGCCAGGTCGTAGGGGAATGTTGGGGCCTTAAGTGCCGAAGCCGAATTCCGAATCCTGGGCCTGGGGGGTTACAGATGGTATCAGAGCGAAACCTCTCCCAGTAGGATGTGGTTCAGGGACGAACCAAGGCGGAAGCTGGTGGGCATGTGACACCCGAAGTTAGGAGGGGTACATGAATGAACCGAGATCACATCCGAATGAGAGAGATCTTGAGGACATGAAAGTATGGCCTAGAGAAGCTTAAAAGAATTGATAGATACTACCTATACCAACAAGGTGCACCTTCCTTTTCGGTGGCTCAATCATAGGAACTTTGAAGTTAAGCGTGCTTGGCTTGGAGAAGTTCTATGTTGGGTGACCTCCTGGGAATTTTCCTAGGGAGCATGTTGTTGAGGATCCCACATCGGAAAGATTGGTGGAGACCTCACAACATAGATTGGTGGAGACCTCACAATATATAAGCTTCAAGGGTCACTCCTCCCATCGCCAATTGGTTTTTTAGCCAATTGGTTTTGAGATGGAAGCCCATATAATGTAATATGGTATCAGAGCCCATTAAACCCAAACGGGTATTCGGTCCAATAAAAAGAAATTGGGATCCGATCCAAGAATGGTGAACCCAAAGAGGCACCATCTTGAGGGGGCATGTTGAGGATCCCACATCGGAAAGATTGGTGGAGACCTCACAACATATAAGCTACAAGGGTCACTCCACTCATAGCCAATTGGTTTTGAGATGGAAGCCCATATAATCTAATACATGTGAGTGAGGACAAAGCATGCTAAAAGGACCCCGTGTTGTTGGTTTGTGAGGATAGTCTTCACTCTTGGAAGCAGTTTAAGACGAGTATGGTGTTAAATAAAGCAACACTAACTATATATCTAGAATATTCTTGAACCATCTACATGGATGAATATAATTAGGTCCTCTCTAGATTTATCTTGAATATTGTAAATAGATATGTAAAAGAAACTTTAGAATTATCTTATCCTTTAGTTAGGCTCCAAGGAATTCTAGAGAATTCTTTTGGATAAGGATAAGTAGAGAAATATCTAAGATATTTCTAGATCTAAGAAGAGCCTAGAAAAACCCATTTGCTTGGGCTCCAAGGATCTTAGTCCTATAAATAGGAGTGTTGGAGAGAGCATCACAAGTGAGTGTGAGAAAGTGAGAGAGTCTTTCATAAGAGTGTCCATCTTTGTACTTTCCTAATAAAAGTTTCTTTCTTCCAAGTGTTTGTATCTCCCCTTTTGTGCTAAATTCTTCAACAAGTGGTATCAGAGCCAAGCAAGCATAGCTTGTTGTGGTGGAGCTTTTGAAAATCGCGTACAATCTAGGACTGTGAAGCTTGTTGTCTGGGACACAGCTTACTCGTGGAGTGCATTCATCACTACGAGATGATGGGAGATCTTCAAGTTGTTGGAGGAATCAAGAAGCTCAACACTCAGAACTACAAAACATGGTCCACGTGCATGGAGTCGTATCTCCAAGGCCAAGACTTATGGGAAGTCGTGGGAGGCACTGAAGTCACGCCACCTGAAGATGCTACAGGCTTGAAGAAATGGAAGATCAAGGCAGGTAAGGCCATGTTTGTTATCAAAACTACAATTGATGAAGAAATGTTGGAATACATTAGGGGAGCAGAGACGCCTAAAGCGGCATGGGACACGTTTGCCTCACTTTTCTCAAAGAGGAATGATGCAAGACTGCAGTTTCTAGAGAATGAGCTTCTGTCAGTTGCTCAAAGGGAGATGACTATCAATCAGTACTTCAACAAGGTAAAAAATCTTTGTCGTGAAATCTCTGAATTAGATCCTACTGCTACTATTTCAGAATCAAGAATGAAGAGGATTATCATTCATGGTCTTAAACCTGAATATAGAAGTTTTATTGCTGTCGTTCAAGGTTGGTCAGTCCAACCTTCTCTCATTGACCTTGAAAATTTGCTTGCCGGTCAAGAAGCATTGGGTAAGCAAATGTCGGGGGTCACATTAAAGAGCAATAATGAAGAAGCGCTCTTTAGTGGCCAAAGAAAATGTCATCCAAAATATCGAAAGAAAGTAGGATCAAAAGGAGATGAAGGAACCCAAAAACGCTCTCATGAAGGGGGAGCTAACAAAAATAATAAACATGAGTATAGGAAAAAAGGTGAATGTTATAATTGTGGCAAGATAGGTCACTATGCCAGAGATTGTCGTCTGAAGAAAAAATCAGCAGAAAGCAATGCAGTCACCACCCAGGTTGAGAGCATTAGTGAAGAAGAGTGGGATGCAGAAGCATTTTTGGCACATTAGGAGAACCTGACTCAAAGTCGACATCTAATGCAATGAAGAAGGAAGACTTAGCTCTCCACGCAGAAGAGGTAAGTTATGAAAATGATTGGATTGTCGATTCAGGTTGCTCTAACCATATGACATGTGATAAAAAGAAGTTACAAAACACATCTGAGTACAAAGGAAGTCGAGTTGTCGTGACTGCAAACAACTCGAAATTGCCAATAGCTCATGTTGGCAAAACTATGATAATGCCTCGCTCCAATTCCAAGCAAGTAGAGCTGGAGAATGTATTTTATGTACCTGGAATGAAGAAGAATCTGGTATCAGTATCACAACTAACATCATCAGGCAACTTCGTCGTGTTTGGACCTAATGATGTCAAGGTGTACCAAGATCTCAAAGTCAGTGGTACGCCACTAATGGAAGGACGAAGAATGGACTCCATCTATGTCATGTCAGCAGAGGCTGCCTATGTGAATAAGACACGAAATAATGAAACAGCAGATTTGTGGCATGCAAGACTTGATCATGTCAGTTACAACAAATTGAAGATAATGATAAGCAAGTCTATGCTCAAGGGGTTGCCTCAACTTGATATTAGAGAAGACATGGTGTGTGCTGGTTGCCAGTATGGGAAGGCACATCAACTACCATTTGAGGAGTCCAAATTCAAAGCAAAGCAACCATTGGAGTTGGTGCACTCTGACGTATTTGGTCCTGTCAAGCAACCTTCAATCAGTGGCATGCGCTATATGGTGACCTTTATTGATGACCTCTCCAGGTATGTTTGGGTGTTCTTTATGAAAGAAAAGTCTGAAACATTTACAAAATTTAAGGAATTCAAAGAACAAGTTGAAGATGAATTGGGGAAGAAAATTCAATGTTTTTGTAAAGATAACGGGGGAGAATATATGTCTAATGAATTCTCCCAATATTTACAAAAGTTTAAGATACGTCACCAATTGACGTGTCCAAACACTCCACAACAAAATGGAGTGGCTGAAAGAAAGAATAGACATCTTGCGGAAGTATGTCGTAGCATGCTACATGCAAATAATGTACCAGGGAGATTTTGGGTTGAGTGCATGAGAACAGCAGCCCATGTGATCAACAGACTTCCCCAACAGAGGCTTGGGTTCAAGTCGCCATATGAGAAGCTATTGAACATCAAGCCAACAGCTAAACATTTTCGAGTCTTTGGTTGCATATGCTGTGTATTTGTACCAGATCATCTGAGAAGCAAGTTTGACAAGAAAGCAATCAAGTGCATCTTTGTTGGTTATGACAACCAAAGAAAAGGGTGGAGGTGCATTGATCCTGTCACTGGACGATGCTATATACATCAAGGAATGTTATATTCGATGAAGCAACATCATGGTGGGCACCCAAATCAGAGAAGGCACCTACGGACGAGAGGTCTTTCAAGGAAGGATTAAAAGAGGAGATGAGTCAAGTGCAACAAGTTCCAATATAAGAAGAAGAAGACCCTCCAGAAGAGAACAATGGAGAGGAAGAACAGTTAAGGACACTAAGTTCATGGCAAAGTGGTGTACATGGTCAAGAGCCGCAACTACGAAGATCAACCAGACAAAGAAAACCAAATCTCAAGTACGTGAATGCAACATTGGCAATATTGGAAGAGCCAACAATATATGAAGAAACATCGAAGAACATCCAATGGAGGAAAGTTGTGGAAGAAAAAGTTGGCGCACTACGAAGAAAACGAAGATGGGACTTGGTACCCAAAGGCTAAGAGTATCCAAGCATGCAAAGTTTCAGCAACGACTCGAGATGGTTGAAAGAGGTAGAATAGTTAGTGTTGAGGGGGAGTGTTAAATAAAGCAACACTAACTATATATCTAGAATATTCTTGAACCATCTACATGGATGTATATAATTAGGTCCTCTCTAGATTTATCTTGAATATTGTAAATAGATATGTAAAAGAAACTCTAGAATTATCTTATCCTTTAGTTAGGCTCCAAGGAATTCTAGAGAATTCTTTTGGATAAGGATAAGGATAAGTAGAGAAATATCTAAGATATTTCTAGATCCAAGAAGAGCCTAGAAAAATCCATTTGCTTGGGCTCCAAGGATCTTAATCCTATAAATAGGAGTGTGTCCCCCATAAGAACACAACTTGGAGGAATAAACAAGTTGGAGAGAGCATCACAAGTGAGTGTGAGAAAGTGAGAGAGTCTTTCATAAGAGTGTCCATCTTTGTACTTTCCTAATAAAAGTTTCTTTCTTCCAAGTGTTTGTATCTCCCCTTTTGTGCTAATTTCTTCAACATATGGTGGCGTGGCCAGGTCGCAGGGGAATGTCGGGGCCTTAAGTGCCGAAGCCGAATTCCGAATCCTGGGCCTGGGGCGTTACAGAAAATCTGTCTACTAATTTAATTTTCTAATTTTTCTAATTTTTTTTTATGTAAAAGTTAGGTATTGCATTTAAATTACAAATGATTTCTGAACCACAGTGATCCAAAAGTGTGATTTCTTTTAGTAGATTTATTATCAAACTAATATGTTTTGCTTGTTTATGGGGTTTTCCTATGTAGGCTTTTACTTTTATTTTCATTATTTTCTTTAGGAGTTCTCATCAAGTTATTTGTAAAAATTAAGTTCTTGTTTGATAACCATTTGATTTTTGGTTTTTGGTTTTTGAAAATTATGCAATTTTCTTATTATGGGTTTCATCTTTGTTAAAGATATATTTGAATTTCTAGCTAAATTCCAAATTCTAAAAACAAGTTTTTGAAAACTACGGCCCCGTTTGATAACCATTTGGTTTTTGAAAATTAGGCTTGTTCCCCCCCCCCTCCCCCCATTTTCCTACCATGGTTTTCATCTTTGTCAAGGACACATTTGAATTCTTAGCCAAATTCCAAAAACAAAAACAAGTTTTTGAAAACTACTTTTTTTAGTTTTAAAAAATTGGTTTGGTTTTTGAAAACATGGAAAGAATGTATTAGAAAAACAAAGAAACTTGTAGGTAGAAGTAAGATTTATTAGCTTAATTTTGAAAAACCAAAAACCAAAAACCAAAAACCAAAAACCAAAAATCAAATGGTTATCAAACGAGGCCTACTTTTTTTAGTTTTTAAAAATTGGCTTGGTTTTTGAAAGCATGGAAAGACGGTAGATGAAAAAACAAAGAAATTGATAGGTGGGAGTGAAGTTTATAAGCTTAATTTTAAAAAACCAAATGATTATCAAACGGAACCTGAAACAAGTGAAGAAAAATCTAAATAAAAATTGATTACAGGAATGATTATCAAGACTATGTTGAAGTTTGCTTCAAAGAATTTGGAGACAGAGTAAAGTATTGGATCACCTTCAACGAGCCATGGAGTTTTTGCATGGGAGGCTATGCCCAAGGAGCCAATGCTCCTGGTCGATGTTCTTCTTGGCAACCATTTAACTGTCTTGGTGGTGACTCTGGCACTGAACCTTACATTGTCGCTCATCATCAAATTCTTGCTCATGCTGCTGCTGTCAAACTTTACAAAACCAAATATCAGGTTTAATTTTCTACCCAACATATATTAGCAAACTTTAGGGCATGTTCGGGAGTGATTTTGAAATGGTTATCCAACATACTTTTAATAATTAATTATTAAAATTCAATTTTGATGATATGAAAATCACATTTAAAAATGTAAAATCAAATATCAAATTTGGTTTTGAATGATTAATGACATATTGCGGAGTGATTTCAAACACATAGAGTTGTTAAATCACAAGATATAGAAAAAAGGTGTTGAATTGAAATAAATTTAATAATCATCTGATGCTCCCTTCACATGTGAGCACACAAATTAATTTGACTTGGATTTTGATAAGGTAAGAAATGACAAGGGACTAAAATTGAATGGCTAGGGTATTATTTTCTATCTCTATTAAACTCAAAAACTTGAGTTGTTAATTAAATGTAGATTTAAGTATGTTTGTTGGTTTAACTTTTCGGTCTTTAATTTAAAAAAGAAAATCATTTTGAAAAAACTTTTTTAGTGTTTGATTAAAAATGACTTATTAAAAAATGAGATTGAGAAATAAACCATTTTTTAAGAGAAACATTTTTTTTTAATAAAAAATAGTTTTTTTTTTTAGTATATAATAACTTATGTATAAAAACACTGGTGAGGTGAAAGTGTTTAAATTCTAAACAAATTTTTACAATTTTTTTTTTAAAAAAAATGCATTCTTGAAAAAACACTTAAACTAAAAAGTATTCTAAACCGAACTTTAATCCTTTTCTATTTTTTCAACTTTATGGGTTTTTGTAGGCAAAGCAGAAGGGTTCAATTGGTATCACATTAGTGACAATTTGGTATACTCCATATTCAAATAGTGAGGCAGACAAAAAAGCTGCAACTCGAGCTCTTGATTTTACTCTTGGCTGGTAACCAAAATTACTGTTGAAGTTAACAAAAAAAAATTAACCCTTTAATATATTTATTAATTTTTTTTTTAACATAATCAACTACATTTAAATTTACTTGGTAGGTTCTTGCATCCAATAACCTATGGAGATTATCCACCAATCATGAGAGAACTTGTAAAAGAAAGATTGCCCAAATTTACAGAGGAAGAAAGTGCTTTGGTTAAAGGCTCTCTTGATTTCCTTGGATTAAACTACTACACTGCTAACTATGCAAAAGACAATCCAAATGCACCTGGTCCACAACCAAGCTACTTGACAGATTATCGTGCTGATCTTACAAGTACGTATTCAAGAGTCTGTTTGGAATGACTTTCTAAGTGTTTATAAAAGTGTTTTGACTCTAAATTAGTTGAATTACTTTTTTAAGTGATTTTTTCATTAGTTTCTTTTTTTGGTTCTTGAGTCAATCTTGTGGGTCTTTATCGTCTAGAGGCTAGCACTTGGGAATTTTTCGATATTCACATAATGTTTTTGGGTTGCAGCTGATCGTAATGGAGTCTCAATTGGTCCGAAGGTAAGTTATGTGCAAATTTCTTCTATGATTGATTTGTGTATATGTTGCTATATTATGTATCATTATCACATTTTTAAGTGTGTATATCTAACAAATGTGCCTTGATTATGTTATGCATAGTTTAACGCAACATCTTGGCTAGCTGTTTATCCACAAGGATTTAGAGATTTGTTGATCTACACAAAGACTCATTACAAAGATCCAAAGATCTATATCACAGAGAATGGTACAAAAAAGAAAACCCATAAATATATTTGTAAAAATGCACACAATTATTATTTTTTTTATTATTAATTAAAATCATATGTGATAGGATGCCTTGAAATGGATGGTCCTCCATTTAAAGAAATGATCATGGACAAGGATAGAGTCAAATACTATCACGACCATCTCTCCAGTCTTCAAGAAGCAATAAAGTAAGTATTGAAACAGGGATACACATCGTTCTTTTATACGCAACACCAATAGAAGGATTTTTGGAAATTTCTCTTATAATATGTTTTTGGAAACTATTGTAGGGCTGGTGTGAGGGTGAAAGGATATTTTGCATGGTCATTATTGGACAACTTTGAATGGGCAAGTGGATATGTGATTCGCTTTGGACTTGTCTACATCGATTACAAAAACAATTTGAAGAGAATTCCAAAGCTCTCAGCCAAATGGTTCGAAAATTTCCTCAAACATTGAAGATGATCCATCTCATCCAATTATGTCGTCGGTCTCATTATTGTCTGTATTTTCTTGTGTTCTATCAATAGTTATGGGACTGCTAGTGAAGCACCTAAAAAAGTGTCCCAAAAAATTAGAGGTTATTTTCGTATGTATCTTGGCGTTTTCTATCTTCTAATTAATAAAATAAAGGGCTATTTTTATGGATAGTCCATTTTCAAGAGATATTTTTCATATTCTTCAGGCATGTTTGGGAGTGATTTTAGAATGATCAAAATATTGTGAGAGTAAGTAATCTTGGAAGCATCCAAAATCACTTTAAGGGGCCGTTTGTTTTTTGGGAATCTAGATAACCGGAATATTCAGATGCATGGAATTATAGATACCTAGAAATATAGATGTCCGGCATTTTAGATAACCGTGTTTGGTTTGAAGGAATAATTTATAAGAATATATGGGAATATTCAGATAACTATGTTTGTTTTGCAGGATTTTTGTACGGGAAAGTTCTTAGATTATGTATAATACCAATAATGTCCTTACTAATTTTTAGCTAATTTAGCTATTAGTTTAATATAGTTTAGTATTATTATTAAGAGAATAAATTAAAAAATAAATTAAAATATTATTCAATATAACTATCATTTATTTTACATCTTAATGTAAAATTTAAAAAATAAATGGTTATTTCTTAGTGTACAAATAAATTAATTTATTTTTAAATAAAAATACAAATTGTAAAATGGAGGGGTAAAAGTGTCATCCGAAGATGCCCTCAACATGGGAATCTTTGAAACCCATTTCTCACGAGGGCATCAAAAGCTCCTCGGATGCCTCCCGTATGGACATCCTAGGATGCCCGGGCATCCCGAATTTCCACAAAACTAACGAGGTAATCCAAATGCCCATTCCATGGACATCTTGGATTACCGTCAAACAAACGACCCCTAAGGGGTCGTTTGTTTTTTGGGAATCTAGATAACCGGAATATTAAGATGCCTGGAATTATAGATACCCGAAAATATAGATGTCGGGTATTTTAGATAACTGTGTTTGTTTTGAAGGAATAATTTATAAGAATATATGGGAATATTCAGATAACTATGTTTGTTTTGCAGGATTTTTGTACGGGAAAGTTCTTAGGTTATGTATAATACCAATAATGCCCTTACTAATTTTTAGCTAATTTACCTATTAGCGTTTTGGTCTTTGCTAATCTAATGTTTTATTTTTATATCAATTTAATTTACACTAATTTAATTGGTTATTTTTTTAGAACAAATTCATTTATATTAGTTTAATTTTTACAAATAATTTCAACTTTAATTTTTTTTTTAAAAAAAAACATGACAATTAATATAATTCACGGTTTATTTTAGTGGACTGAATTGATCACATTATCAAATTAGATTTTTTTTAGAGAACTATATATATTTTTTGTAATGGATTTTATGTGTGTTTTTTGAAATGTACAATAAACATTATTATTAAGAGAATAAATAAAAAATAAATTAAAATATTATTCAATACAACTATCATTTATTTTATATATAAATGTAAAATTGAAAAAATAAATGGTTATTTCTTAGTGTAAGAATAAAATAATTTATTTGTATATAAAAATACAAATGGTAAAATGGAGGGGTAAAAATGTCATTCGAAGATGACCTCAACTTGGGAATCTTTGAAACTCATCTCTCACGAGGGCATCAAAAGCTCCTTGGATGCCTCCCGTATGGGCGATGCCCAGGCATCCCGAAATTCTTAGGTATCCAACATTACCACAAAACAAACAAGGTAATCTAGATGCCCATTCCATGGGAATCTTGGATTACCGTCAAACAAACGGCCCCTAAGTGGTTCTTGATCAATCATTTTAGTCTTCAAAATTTGGTTTGGTAAGCATTTTGGTCCATGTCGTCAGTTTTCTATTATTGTAGTTCATGGAAAGATGACGGGATATTTTTCTTAGGCTGATGTGACATCTTTTATTAAAAAAAATATTTTATTAAATTTTTAAACTAAAATAAAAACAAATATTTTAAAAATATTTTTCTTATTCTCTCCCCCTTTATCTTCATCTCCACCATAAATCTTCATCGTCGTTTGTCGGTGTTCGCGCTATCTATTGATTTTTTTCCGTTTTCTCTTCTTCTTCCACCTCTTTCTTCTCTTCCATTTTTTCATCTTCTTCCTTCTCTTTCTTCGTCTTTCTTTTTTTCCCAATCGACCAATCCATCATTAGAAAACCTGAAACCAAGATAGAAACCCTCGTTTTAGATATGGTATTGAAATGGAACCCCATGTTATCTAACATGGTATCAGAGCCCATTAAATCCAAATAGGTATTCGGTCTAATAAAAAAAAAGGAAAATTGTGCTAAATGACTACAAAAAAAAAAAAAAAAAAAGCATTCTTGATTTTTGGCTATGGAAGTTCGGATTTTGTAGGCATGACTACTGAAATTTTAGGAACCGTTTCCTGGCTTTTTTGGACGTTTTTACCCCTAGTATATACGGTTATATACAAACGCCGTTAGAAGTCTTTTTTGTTGCAAACGTCCCCTTTTTGCGTGGTGGATGGATCCCTACTTACATGGGATCGGTTGGCGGTTTGTTTTGATCCTAATTTACCTATTTTTCAGGCTTAGGCTTTCTAACGGTAAAAAATTATCTTTTTCAACGGCATGAAGCAGTCAACAGATGGATTATCCAAAAAAAAAAATACATCATAAACAATTCCATAGTTGTATGTAACAGTTCAATCTACACAGACAACATGCGTACGATATCATAGATGTATATACTAATACATACACGTTCACAAGCAGACAATGAATTGTATATAACTGTTCAAACACACGTACGTACGAGCATGTATGTATATAGATGTACAAGATAGTAGTTGTACATATCAGTATATAAATGTGTGAGATCATGGATGTATATACTAATACATACACGTTCACAGGCAGACAATGTACACAGGCTTGCCAATACATAGATTGCAAGGTGCAGGGGGGTATATAACTCCTCTCACACTCTTTCATATGACCGCACCACAACATACTTTCCAGAGGAGTTTGCAACAATGATGGAATAGTATTTATCAGTACATACCGCTCTGGTGGGTTCGACCTCCTCACTTTCATCATTTTTTGTCCGTCTGTCCTTCTCTTTAGGTCTTTTCGCATCCTGGATGTTAATTAGGGAGTTTAATTCTCTAATTTGTAATTCACAAGGGGGTAATTATAGCATGTTTTACACAACCTAAAGAGTAAATACAGAGTCTTACCTCTACGGACTTAGTCTTTTTTGGTCTCTACTTACAATCGAGCGTAATATTCTCAAAATGCATGGGAGAAACGAATTAAAATCCCTAAAATCTCAGTTTGTTGCTAATATAAGGGAATGGGAATGAAGTTGTTACCTTGGTTTGAATTTCTGAGAAATTGTACAGTCCTCGCGCAGAAGGAGAATCGATTGAGGATGTGGGGCGAGCAAGAGTCTCGACAGCGCGGCGGAAGAAGGTCGTCGGCACGGCGGATGTGGGTCGTCGGCGCGATGCGAGAGGTAGGGATTGGTATACACTTTGTGTTGGGGGTGGAAAATGGTGGGAAATGGAGGTTTAAGTCTTTCAAGGGGTGGCAAATGGTTGGAATGGAGGGTTGTGGAAGATGAAGATGGACGGACGGGCTGGTGCATGAAGGCGGTTCTAGTGGGAGGGTGGGCGGTGTCATGAAAATTCATAATTGCAGCAGGTAAGGTATCATAATTACTGTGTTCTTATTTGTTTTTTAATTTTTCAGGTATTCTTAGTTGCAAGGTAGTAAATCTTCCTATTGGCAGGGTTGTTGTTTCCGATTAATGGAGTTTGAAGGTGTTTCTCTCTACTGAGGGAGGTTGAACTTTGTACTCCTTCCCCAATAAAGGTATTTACTCCTTTTTCTGGGGAACAACTCTTTCTTGTAGTAACAATATGATACATCTGATTTTCAAAATAGTTTTGTGTTCTTGGATTTTTTAATTTCAAACCTCTTAAAATGTCTCCAACTTATTTTTAGGGGTATATTTTATCTCTCTTAAACTCTGATTTTGATTTTAAATGTTAAGAACACGTTAGGAAGTTTGTTGGGGGGCATTTTTGTCTTGTACAAATAGGGATTTATTAATTAGTAAATCGTTTAGCCATCCATTTAATTTATAAACGTTCATAGCCATTTTTCAAGCCACCTATTTATTTATAGCAATTTTTCTTGTTGCCCAAAAAAAATTGAGACCCGATCCAAGAAGAGTGAATCCAAAGAGGCTAATTGGTTTGCTAGAGAACCCTACAACAATCTCAATCTTTGCCTTGTTGCTTAACTCTTATGCAACAAATCAATCACGGGGAGATTTTACCGAAATCTTTTAGATAAATTTAAGGGAAAAATATACTTTTAGTCCATGAGGTTTGAGTTAGGTTTCATTTTGGTCCCTGAGTTTTCCAAACTCAACAATTTAGTCCCTGAGATTTGAGATAAGGAGCAATTTGGTCCCTGTCATCCATTTTACCGTTAAATCTAACCGACTGCTGACGTGGCACTATTATTTTAATTAAAAAATTAATTTTTTAATTTTTTAAAATAAAAATATATTAAAATAATAAAAATATTATTAGTATTAATTTATTTTATTTCTTTTTATTTCTCTCTTCCACCTTTTTCTTCTTCCTTTCCCTCCTTCTACTATTTCTTCTTCTTCAACAATCTTCCATCCATAGTCGGCGGCCGGCGACCACCGCTCGTCGACGACGGTGATTTTTTTTCTTCTCCTTCTTTTCTTCTTCTCCCTTCTTCCTTATTTTCTTTCTGTTATTTATTTTTTTTTAAAAAAAAATTGAAGTTCAAATCTGGGCTTGTCGCTTCGGATTTGAAACTCAGACCGGAACGAAGAAAACTCCTTCGTCCGAAGGTGCGAGTAGTGGGTTTTTCGTTGCTGATTTCGTCTGGAATGAGCCCAGTCCTTCGTTGTTGATTTCTTCACGAGAGCAGTCCGAAACGACTCTTAGCCGTTTCACACTCGTAGCTGTCTTCGCTCGTAGTCAGATCTGGAACACCACTCGCACTTGTCTTCGATCGTAGCCGTTTCACACTCGCAGTCGCACAGATCTGAAACTCCATTTCCTTTTCGTTCCGACAGTTTCGACAGTGTAGATTTGGGAGAAGAAGACGACTCGCCGGAGAAAGAAGAAGAAGACGACAGGCACACAGATGTGAGAGAGAGGGACGTGTGGATCGTGGGTAGCCATGGTCGGAGCTGCTCGTTGGAGAAAGAAGAAGAAGACGACAGCTGCACAGATGTGAAAGAGAGGGGTGCGTGGGTCGTGGGTATCCGTGGCCGGAGCCGCTCGCTGGAGAAAGAAGAAAACTGGAATAAGAACCACCACGGTCTGGGCTCGCCGGAAGAGATGCAACAAGCAAAATCCGGAGGGGACGCAACAACCATGGTCGGAGCTACACGCCAGAGGGGAAGAAGACCGGAATGTCGATGAAGAGAAGAAAAATGGAAACTGGCCGGAGAAGGGGTTGGCGGCTGAAAAATCATGAAAATGGGAAAGGGGGAGACAATGGAGAAAGGACAAAGAAAAGAAAATGAAGAAAAATAATTAAAAAAGAAAAAGAAAATTAATAGAAAAGTATTTAAAATATTATTTTATTTAAAAATTTTAAAAATATATTTTTTAATAAAAAAACAAAATCCACGTCAGATTTCCGTTAGGAATTAACAGAAAAATGGACGGAGTGACCAAATTGCTCCTTATCTCAAACCTTATGGACTAAATTGTTGAATTTGAAAACTCAGGGACCAAAATGAAACCTAACTCAAACCTCAAGGACCAAAGGTGTATTTTTCCCTAAATTTAAAATCAATACACCAAGCAAGAATGTTTTTCTTTTCACTTTCCCAAAGCAATCTGATAGAAATCGAATCTTGCTATCTGGTCCATGATCCTTCGATAAAAATCTTTTAATCCTCAACCAACCAAATCTCCTATAGATGTTAAGCTTATGTGGACACAAAATTAAACCCCTAGCTAGAAGTTTGTTGCACACGAAATTGAAGAAACGAAAACGAGAAATGGGCCAAGGCTCATTTACTTATTAGGTTTTTTCATGCAGCTACACATATATGTGTGTGTGTGCTGCGGAGAATAAAAATTGAGAGTGACCTTTTTGTGGCTAGAATTTGTGTGACGGGAGAAGACCTTGCGTTTGGAGTTTTTTTTTTTTTTTTTTCTTCTTCTTCTTTTCTTCCTTCCTTCCTTTTAGGTGCGAGAGTGAGCAATTTTGAGAGAATAAGTGTTATTCTCTCGTGTTCTTTTGAGCGTGTTTATTTCATTGTTTATCCTAAGCTACCAAGTTGTGGTTTTTGGAAGGTCAATAACTATTGTTAGGCTATTGAGAATTAATTTGTGACGCTATTTTGAAGGCTTCTTGTTGTCTCTTGTTGATGGTCAAATTTGGTCGGGAGGAACTCGCCGGACTTTCACGTGCCACCAACGGTAAATTTGTTTGAGAGGGGAGAAGATGTGACTTGCAAGACAGAAAAGCCTGCACACCGGTGTGGTGCTTGCCACACCGCCTCCGATGCTTAAGTCAGAAAGTGAAAGGAGGAGATCAAGAGAGCAAGAGGAGAGGGTAGAGAATATAGTTTGGGATCCTTTCTTCAGTGATGAAGAAGAGTTTAAATATCGGTTCATGCTCTAGGGTTTTCAAGCATTGGGAGGCGATCTAGGACTAAATCACGCGGAATTGAGGTTCCTAGGACTAAACGGAGACGGAAGACCTCGACCCGCATAAGCGAGACGAGGGGCCTTGCATGGGTCGGGCCAAGGCCCGGTCCCTCCGGCCGTGGCCCGACCTTTTGGCCCGTTTTGCCTTCGGAGTCCATTTTTTGGTCCTGTTTCTAGGCTCGTGTCGGGTTTTCCTCGTCAGCTCCTTGTATATCGGAGTGGTCCAAAATTACCTACAACATCTCTCAAATTTGTGGTAGAACCTATCAAACGTAGTTCCGAGGTTAGGGAGAACCAACATAATTTTCAATGTCGTTCACTTTTCCCTATCTCTTTTATTATTTTTGTGACTATTATCATTAGCTTGTTTTGATTAACATGTGGAATGAGAGATATATTGATTTCTGTCATAATATTATATTATTGTTTGTGTTTTCTGCATTTTTCTCCTAACAATAAAAGCCTTCAATTATGGAATTTAAAATGATTATGTTTTGGGCCATATTTTTTATCTTCCTATTGCCTATAGAAACAAATTTATGACCTCTAAAATTGGGAATCCCATTCGAGAATTCATTGATAGACACGTATAGAATACAACTTTTTGGTCTTGTACAATTAATTTTGCTACATATGCAATTAGTTTGCAACTGTGCCATATTTGCTATTAATTTGGTCCAATTTGCCATCTATGCAACTGCCCCATCTCTCTTTTTTTTTTTTTTTTTTTTTTGTCAATGATTCGAGGAGAGAAGGGAGGAGGTGGTAGGTGGGTGTGGAGGGGGGAGTCTAACCAAGGATTAAAATATTCGTAGATATGTTGACTATAAATTGGAGAGTTTGTTCTTTTTTAGTCCAACAATAATGTAAGGTTGGTGGTTTTGAACTCATGACATCTTGGTCATAAGCACACACTTAATGCGAGTTATGCTCTTGTTGGCCCGTAATTGGAGAGTTTGACATCGATATTGAGGATTAGTCAATGCCTCTAATACATTTTATAAATACTTATAAAACATAAAAAAAAAATTAATCTATTAACTATAATATAAATATAAATACCGATAACAAAGATCTATGACTTAGTGTGGGAGTAAGAACAACTTAATTAATTATTAATTTCAATAATTTTTATATATTTTTTAATTTATAGAAATTTCTGTCGTAATCGATATTTTATCGATATATATCTATCAATATATTTGTAAAATTGAAATCTAGATGAAGAAAGATGAAATTTAGAAGAATAAAAAAAGTGCATGAAAATCAACTAATAATTATCCATGATATAACAAGATGTATCATAAGAGAAATTATTCGAGGAGGTCACCACAATGAGGTTGGCAATTTTGCACCACTGGATATATGAGAGAAAAATTGTAAAGTATCTTGATTTTGTATCTAACGATTGTTAGAGTATAGACAAATTGTAAGATCTATATTCGACGGTTTTAAAGAGGCTGCCAATTTGTCATATCATTATGATATACTCATGTTCAACGGTCAACATGCCGTTGCTTCCATGATTTCTTTCAATTATTTGTATATCCGCGATATATCACCAATATAAAAGATATATCGTTGATTTCTTGTAACAACAAACTTAGGGTATGTTTGGTTGAACTTTTCAAGTGTTTAATTTTGAAAAAAAATTCTAGTGTTTGACAATCACTAAAAATGACTTATTAAAAAATGAGATTGAGAAATAAACCATTTTGAGAGAAACACTTGAAAGAATTTTTTTTTAAAAGAGTTTTTAAGTATATAATAACTTGGGTATAGAAATAGAAGAAGAAGGAGGAGGAGGAAGGAAGGAAGGAAGGAAAAAAAAATTAAAAAAAAAAACTTGGGTATAGAAACACTTTTGAGGTAATGTAACCAAACATGTGAGTGTTTAAATTCTAAATAAAAACACTTAAACTAAAAGGTGCTCCAAACGGATCATTACCCTATTCACCAGTATGAATCTCATGAGATTTTTTATATATAGGTCGGTCTATCCAATATTTTCATCTTTGGCTGAAATAAAAGGTTTCTTTTATGATTGTAGAATAATAATTTATGTTGTGTTTGTTTGTGTGGGAAAGAGTTCTAGTTTGATTTAGATATGTAATAATAATTTGTTCTGTAATTTTAAACTAAGAGTGTTTTGGAATATCGATCTTTTAGTTTAAATGGTTTTCACGAATGCATTTTTTTAAAACATTTTGTATAAAAGTTGTTTAGAATTTATTCTTTTTTGAACAAAAGTTGTTTAGAATTTAAGCACTAATATTATTAGAACTCAGAGAAGGTAAATAAACCTTGCATAAAATTTCCATTGATCACTGAAGGTATAAATAACCAGTGTTTACAAGATTAGTTTGTTAGTTCTTAACAAACTCTCGGTTAACTAATACAACCAGAATAAAACTAATACAAACTTATATTCCAATACCCCTCCTTCAAGATGGACTTGTAACATTTAAGACACCCATCTTGACCAATAAAGGATTTAAAACAGAAGCAGGAAGAGCTTTGGTAAAAATGTCAGCAAGCTGTAGATGAGTCCGTATTGGAAGGAGCTTCACATCGCCTTTGACAATCTTTTTTCGAATGAAATGACAATCCAACTCGATATGTTTTGTGCGTTCATGGAATATGGGATTTGAGGCAATGTGTATGGCAGCGTCGTTGTCACAAAAAATAAGAGCGGGAGAAACAGACTTGATGTTAATATCAGCTAACAGTTGTTGTAACCAAATGATCTCACTGGTAGTGGCAGCGAGTGCCCTGTATTCGGCCTCGGCAGAAGACCTGGAGACCGTGGTCTGTTTCTTAGCTTTCCAGGAGATAAGAGAACTTCCTAAGAAAACGCAGAAACCAGTGGTGGATTTGCGTGAATCTGGACACGAAGCCCAGTCAGCGTCCGAGAATGCACGAATCTGGAAAGAGTCAGAGCCCTGCAAAAAAATGCCTTGTCCAGGGCTGTTTTTCAAGTAACGTAACAAGCCATGAACTGCATTGAGATGGGGCTGCCTTGGTTGAGCCACAAATTGACTTAACCGATGCACAGCGAAAGAAACATCAGGACGTGAGACAGTGAGGTAGAGCAAACGCCCAATCAGGCGACGATATTCTGAAGGATTCTGAAGAAGTGTTCCTTCATCAGTTTTGAGCTTCAAATGAGGATCCATAGGAAAAGGAGCAGGCTTGGCAGCAAGGAAACCTGTATCTTCAAGAAGCTGCAGAGTGTAATTCCTTTGAGACAAAAAAATTCCCTTGGAAGATCGTGCAAGTTCAAGACCAAGGAAATATCGTAGCTGTCCAAGATCTTTCAGTTTAAAAGAATTGTGGAGTTTGTTCTTCAATTCATCAATCATATGAGAAGAGGCCCCTGTGATTATTATATCATCTACATAGACTAAGAGGGCAATGAAAGAGGAACCATTACCTCGAACAAACAATGAGTAATCTGACTTTGTTTGGGAAAAACCAAAAGATAATAAGACATGAGTAAACTTGTCAAACCATTGTCTCGAGGCTTGCTTCAAGCCGTAGATTGATTTATGTAACTTGCAAACTAATTTTTGATTTGGAGAATGGGATACATGATGCTTGTATCCTAAAGGGAGATCCATATAAACCTCCTCGAATAGATCGCCATTGAGAAAGGCGTTATTCACATCAAGCTGTACCAAAGGCCAATTATGGGAAGCAGCAATGGTTAGAAGTACTTTGACGGTCACAAGCTTGGCTACAGGGGAATAGGTTTCAACGTAATCCAACCCTTCCTGTTGTGTGTAACCTTTGGCGACTAAGCGAGCTTTGTAACGCTCTATGCTGCCATCCGCTTTATGTTTCACTTTATATACCCATTTACATCCGATGGAGTGATGACCTAAAGGAAGGGGAACAACGGACCAAGTCTTGTTGGACTCCATGGCAACTAGCTCATCATTCATGGCATTGCGCCAATGTGAAAATGGGACGGCTTGGTGATAGAATTGGGGTTCATAGGTAGCGGACACATTCAAAACAAAAGTTCTGAATTTTTGTGATAACCGATCATAGGATAGAGTTTTGCTTAGCGGAAACTTGGTGATGGTGGAGGCATCATGAGCACCGCGTAGAAGGGCACAATGATAGTCTCGAAGATAGGACGGTGCTTTAGATACCCGAGAAGAGCGCCTCAATGTCGGCTGTAATGTATTAGCATCATTGACAATAGGTGAATCAGCCATAGGGGGACTAGGGGGACTTATGGCAGTAGGCAAATCATCAACAGGTGAATCAGTATTGTTGCTGGCAGGTATTGGCAAGGACTCAGCAGATGCGTGAGAACCAACAGATGGCACAGCAGATGGATTATCCTCATTGAACTGATCATGTAGATTATCCACAGCAGGAGTATCAGTGAAAGACTGACTTGCGGAGGCAGGTGGCACATCAATAGACTGAGGTTCAAAATCAGAAGTCGCACTAGGAACAACAGCACTTGGGACACCAGCAAAGCCAAAAGATTTGGGAAGGACTAAATCCGGGAAAGGATCGGTCACCTCATTTTGATGTGTAATGTGGTGGAATGGAAAGACGGTCTCATGAAACACAACATCGCGAGACACAAATACCTTCTTGTTTTGAATATCATACAAGCGGAAGGCCTTCATACCGGGTGGATAACCAAGGAAGACACAAGCAACAGCTCGAGGATGAAATTTCAAACGTCCATCTGCCAAGGTAGAAGCGAAACAAAGACATCCAAAAACTCGAAGAGAGTCATAAGAAGCATCTTTCCCATTTAGAGAATAAAAGGGTGTCTTCCAACCTAGAACCGGAGAAGGAGTTCTATTTATTAGAAAACAAGCAGTCAATATACAGTCACCCCAAAAATGTATAGGCAAACGGGACTGAAAGAACAAAGCCCGTGCTACATTGAGTAGGTGTTGATGCTTTCGCTCCACTACCGAATTTTGTTCAGGACGAGAAACACAAGAAAATTGGTGGATGATCCCTTTAGATTGAAATAGCTCTGTAAATGTTAATTCAGAAGCATTGTCGGACCTAAATTGTTTGACAGAAACACCATACTGATTCTCTACAAGTTTGAGAAACTGCGGAACTATGACTTTTGCATCAGACTTAGCCTTCATTAAGAAAACCCAGGTGTAGCGTGAGTGATCATCTACCAAAGTGAGGAAGTACTTGTGTCCCGAGTGAGTTAAAGAACTATATGGACCCCAAGTGTCACAATGGATTAGATCAAAGGACTTATCTGCTAAATGATTGTTTGACTTGAAAGATAAACGATGTTGTTTAGCCAATGGACATACTAAACAAGGAACTTTACAACCAGCTGTTAAAGACTTACAACCAACAATATTGTCTAAAGCAGCCAAGTGCCTAGGGGAGGGATGACCAAGTCTAGCATGCCAATCATGAAAATTCTTGCAACTGAGGGATTTACAATCAAATGAAATATCAGACAAACCACAGACATTAGCAGAAACTTGCTGATCAGAATGTAACAGATATAAGCCGTGCCAAAGTTTACCCTTGCCAATCATCCTCGAAGAGAACTTGTCCTGGATAACACAAGAGTCAGCAGTAAACTCAACAACACAGGACATTTCGGCAGTAAGCATGCTGATCGAAATAAGATTGAATCGAAATGATGGAATGAACATCACTTTCTTTAAGATAAACCCAGGGGATATGCAAACTGTGCCAACAAAATCAACAGACAACCGGGCATGATTCGGCAAAGAGACAGAGACGCCAGAGACAGATTCTAATGATAAAAACAACTCTCTTTGAAAGCAAATATGCGTCGATGCTCCAGAGTCAATAATCCACATATCAGAATTGAAAGCAGGATTGGAAACAGAGAGACAAGTACCTGCAACGTGACTGGTTGGAGAATCTGTTTTAGCCTTAGCTAAATGAGCCTGCAGCAGCGAAAGAAGGCTTTGGCACTGCTCAGCATTGAGAGCCGATAAAGAATCTGTTGAATCAGTGGATGACTCTGTCTTTGGTTTGCGATATCCAGGGGGATACCCATGAAGTTTGTAGCAGCGTTCAACCACGTGTCCAAGAATGCCGCAGTGAGTGCAAATGGGCCTCTCTTTTTTCTTGGAGGAATTAGAGGATGAATTAGAAGATCGAGTTGAAGATGCCGTGGAACTAGAGGAACCTTTTGCAAGAAGAGCAACAGGAGTAGAGGAATCACCAGAAGAAGAAGCACATTGTTCGATCTCTTGAACAACAAGAGAAAAGGCACGTTGAACAGAGGGCTCGGGCTCCATGAGCAATAGTTGAGTTCGTACTTGCCGGAAAGACTCGTTCAAACCCATGAGGAAGGCCATGACATGCTCAGTCTGGAAGTACTCGGATAGCTGTTTGACACCACCGCAAGTACATCGCCCACAAGAGCAGGAAGGACGGTAAGACGAGAGCTCATTCCAGAGGGTTTTGAGTTTGGCAAAGTAAGTTGTGACCGAATCTTGCCCTTGAACCAGATTGGAGAGTTCTTTGCGCAACTGAAAGATGCGAGGCCGATTCTTTCGTTGATAGCGCTGTTGCAAATCGAGCCAAATTTCCCTAGCCGAATCCGTGAAGTTGATGCTCGCCGAAATTTCTTTGGTCAAAGAATTTAAAATCCAGGCGGTGACAACACTGTTACAGATTACCCACGAATTCTTGAGGTTTCCAGTCGGACAGAGAAGAGATCCATCAATGAAGCCTACTTTGTTCTTGACGGTGAGACCAAGAAACATTGCTTGACTCCAGGTAGTGTAGTTGGACTCAGTGAGCGGATCAGAAACCAAAACAAGATTCGTACTATCAGAATGATGCAAATAATACGGGTTGAGGACATAGTGATCGACCATAGACTGACCAGCCGTAGAAGCCGCCGAAGAATTGGACGGAATTACGGGCGTATGAATCGCAGGAGAAGGAGTCGCAGCAGAAGGAACATTTGGGTTTTCCAAATTTACGTCTTCGCCACGAGCCTCCATTGCATTGAGAGATGCAAGACGAAGCCTTCAGAGAGGGAAAAAAAACTCAACTGATACCATATTAGAACTCAGAGAAGGTAAATAAACCTTGCATAAAATTTCCATTGATCACTGAAGGTATAAATAACCAGTGTTTACAAGATTAGTTTGTTAGTTCTTAACAAACTCTCGGTTAACTAATACAACCAGAATAAAACTAATACAAACTTATATTCCAATAAATATGTTTGGTTACATTTTTTTATAAGTATTTTTATACACAAATTATTATACACTTAAATTTTTTTTTTTAAAAAAAAAATTGCTTTCAAGTGTTTCTCAAAATGGTTTATTTCTCAATCTCATCTTTTAGGCCCCGTTTGATAATCATTTCGTTTTTTGTTTTTGGTTTTTGAAAATTATGCTTGTTAATGATCCATTTGAATTCCTAGCCAAATTCTAAAAACAAAAACATGTTTTTGAAAACTATATTTTTTTTTCAAAATTAGACTTGGTTTTTGAAAACAAGGAAGAAGATTGATACTAAAACAAAGAAACTTATAAATGAAATTAGGTGTGTATAAGCTTAGTTTTCAAAAACCAAAAATCAAAAACGAAATGGCTATCAAATGGAGCCTTAATAAGTCATTTTTAGTGGTTGCCAAAACACTAGATTTTTTTCCAAAATTAAAACACTTGAAAAGTTAAACCAAACATACCCTAAATTTTGTCAAAATTTTGTTTGGGGAATTAGTTTGTTGTTTTGATTGTAATGGTTTGCTCTATGTAGTTTAGGAGATTTTTTTCTAAACTTTACGCGTGGAGGAAGTTCTAGTTCATTACGTTTTAGGTTGCAATAAAGGTTTTATTTATAATTGTACCCTAGTAATTTATGTTGTTATGTTTTTCTCTAAAGTTTTTTTTTTTTTTTTTTTTTTGGGTGGGGATGAATTCTAGTTCTTTTTTTTTTTTTTTTTTTGGAAAAAGATACTTCGTACATGAGTATGTAAGAAACGAGATGAATTCTAGTTCAATTTTTAGAGTTGTAATAATGGTTTTGTTTTGTGATTTCAAACTATTTTTTTTTTTTTTTTGAAACTGATTTCAAACTATATTTTATTTAGTGGGCTGGGGTATAGTTTTTATTAGGTTGTAATAATGATTTGATTTATTAATTTTAGGGTATGTGATTAATGAGATTTTCCCTATAAGTTTGATTTTCTTACTTAGGTGGAAATCTAGTTCATTACTTTTTAGGTTGTAATAAAAGTTCAATTTATGATTTTACACTAGTAATTACTTTATTAGGTTGTAATAAAAGTTTGGGAAAAATACACATTTGGTCCCTGAGGTTTGGGTTAGGTTTCATTTTGGTCCCTGAGTTTTCAAACTCGACAATTTAGTCCTTGAGGTTTGGATTTCGTTTATTTTTTGTCCCTCAATCCATTTTTTCGTTAAATCCTAACAGTTTGTTGACGTGACAATATTTTTTAATTAATTTTTTTTTTTAATTTTTTGAAATAAAATAATAATAAATTAATTTTAAAATATTTTTTTAATTTCATTTTTTAAAAATATCTTCTTCTTCATCTTCTTCTTCTTCAACTTCAAGTCCAACCACCGTCTGTCCGTCGTCGTCGTCACTACCGGCGAAAATTTTCTTTTTTTTAAAAAAAAAGTTCTTCTTCATTTCTTTTCTTCTCTTGTCTTTCTTTTCTTTTTTTTTTACTTATCCTTCCTTTCTTCTTTTCATTTTTTTTTAAAATCTGAAAACCCACCTTCGTCTTGGAGCACCAGCCCCCCGCGTCTCTCTCCCTTCATTTTCTTCTCGCTGGCGACGCCTTCTGCCAGCAGCAGCTCCCCCTCCAACAACTTCTCCTCCTCGGATCTGAAGTCTTTTGGTCGTGGGTATCGCGGATCTGAAGTTCAAAATGCAGTCGTCTGGTCGTTGGGTATCGCAGATCTCAAATGTTCAAGAAAGGCCACTAACTGGTCAGCGACATCTCCCAGCAGCAGCTCCCCCTCCAGCCACTCCTCCTCTACGGATCTGAAGTCGTCGTCGTTTCGTTTGCCGCCGTTCAAACCTTCACCGCGCAGTTCAAAAAATGCAGTCGTCGTCGTTCAAACCTTCACCTCGCGTTCAAATCTTCGCCACCGTCCAGATCTCAAAGTTTCGAACAGTTTCGTGTTTTTACAAAAAAAGCATAAAAGTTGGAGAAGGAAGTTTCAACCTCTATTCCGACAAGTTCCCCTTTTTTAGAAAAGAGAAGTTGGAGAAGAGAGAAGAAGAAGAGAAAAAACAAAGGAAAAAAAATACAGTCGTCGACGGCGATCGACCACCGACAAGAGGTTGGTTGGTGGTGAGGTGGTGGAGAAGAAGAAGAAAAAAGAGGGAGAAAGAATTAAAAAGAATTAAATTATATATAATAATAATAATAATAATAATAATATTTTTATTTTTTTAAAATATATTTATATTTTAAATAATTCAAAAATATTAAAAAAAAAAATAGTGTCACGTTAGCAAACCGTTAATTATTAACGGAAAAATTGATTGAGGGACTAAAATGAAACTAAAACCAAACCCCAGAAACTAAATGTTGAGTTTGAAAACTCAGGAACCAAAATGAAACCTAACCCAAACTTCAGGGACTAAAAATGTATTTTTTCCTAAAAGTTTCATTTATGATTTTACACTAGTAATAGGGATGAGTTCGAGTTCGGCTATAAGATTATAATAATGGTCTGGTTTATAATTTTAGAATAACTAGTAATTAACACGTGGTATGCATGTAAAATTTGTAGTTTATTTTAAAATATAAATAAATGTAAACATTGATAAAATAGTAAAAAAACAAAACAAACCATATTATTTAATTTAATAAATACAAACAGTTAGTTTCAACATCTTATTATTGTTTATATAGAAAAACTAGAAACTAAATTTATGTTATTATACAAAAATTTTTAGTTGAAATTTAGATTAACACATAATATTATGTGAATGATAACTTAAGTATTATGGTTATTTTAACCAACTCATATATTATTTAATCATAACTCCTTATAATTCAGTTTATTAAAATTAAAAGTGAATCAAAGTAAATCATAATATATACTTAAATTAAAAAGGACAAAAAGAGAAATCTTTAAATTAAGAAGGGGTAATAGCAGAGATGAAAAAAAAAAAAAATCTCCCCTTAAACCATATTATAAAATAAATATATTTAGACAAATATAAATAGATTTGGTAGAGATTTTAAAATCTTTATTCAAATATTATTTCAAATATTTTATAGATTTTATTAATTAGAAGATTGAAAATATGTATAGAGATTTTAGAAAATTATTCAAATATTATATATATATATATATATATATATATATATATATATATATATATATATATATAATATGACAGAAAGAGAAATATTTCCATTAAGAAGGAGCAAAAGAGGAAATAAAAAATTTCTCCTCTTAAGCCACATTTAGATAGTTTGGTAAGAAATCAAAATATAATTTAATTTTATAAAAGAGAAGATGATCATCCCAACATCTTATCTATGTATCTAAATATTTTAGAAATTAATTTCAAATATATTAAAATATATTCATATATTAATTTGTTGAAAATAAACCATGGATTGAGAAATTTCTCAATATCCCATTTGCTTGCAATTTTGTGAGATTCAATTTTTATTTTAATTATAATTTAAAATGAAATGGTAATTTTATTATTCTACAAATTTGAAATTGAATTTGACACTTTTTTTTTTCTTTTGTCTTCCTCGTACTAATATTATAGTTAGCATTCAATCTTTAATGAATAATCAATATAATTCCAAGATAAAAATAGACCAATTTTTTATTGTCCCGATTACAATACATTTAAAAAAAAAAATTACAATACATTCAATAGATGTACTTAAAAGAATTAAGTAAAAATAGGTATATATTTAAAATTTTGAGGGCAAAATGAGGAGATAAAGTTTCTCCATATAGCCACTCTTATATATAGTATAGTCACTACAAGAAATCTAACTATTTTCGAAGGTCAGAACCTTCGAAAAAGTATCAAGCAAACCTTCGATAAATCTTTTTTCGAAGGTTATCCTAACTTTCAAAAAGTGTCGAAATAGATCCCATCGAAAAAGCTTTTTTCGAAGGTACATTAACCTTCAAATTTTATTATTATTTTTCAAAGGTCACATTCCTTCGATAATTTTCAAATTACTTATCACTAATTCTTTATTGTCAAACTACCTTTTTCGAAGGTTTTCATTATTTTTGAAGGTTTTATAAGGTTATTTTCAACGATTTTAAAGCCTTTGAAAATAGTTTTTTATCAACATTTGTAAATCCTTCGAAAAAGCTCCGCAAAAATCTTTAGCATTTGAATACAATAGTATAAACCAATTATTAGTTTATTATTGGTATCCGATAGTACCCTAAATTGTCAATAACATATATATAGAATAGAAAAAATAAGCAAAGAGACGGTAGCTACTACTAAAGTGATTTAAGATGAATGTAAACCTAGATACTTTCAAAGTAGCTAATAATTCTAACAATCTCATAAATTGTTTTTATAGCAACTTACGGAGAAAATAACTACAAATTTCTATAACATCCAACTACTACGCATTCAATCAATTAATAGCAAATTGTTTACGCATCTCTGCCATCATTGTTTGAAATTTATCCTCAAAACGATAAAGGATAATATAATTTTCAAAGATTTTTAATGTTCTTTGAAAAATATTATATCTTTTTAAAAGGTTTTTAATAACCTCTGATAAATGGTAGATATTTATCGAAGGTTTTTAAAAATCCTTCGATAAAAGATGATATAATTTTCAAAGGTTTGTAATGTCCTTTGATAGATATTATATCTTCTTCGAAGGTTTTTAATAACCTTCGATAAAAGTTGATATTTTTCAAAGGTTATTTAAATACCTTTGATAAATGCATATGTTTTTCAAAGGTTTTTTATAACCTTCGATAAAACATGGTCGAAATAGGCCAACTTTTTTGTAGTGAGTATAGATAGATAATTTGTGTGGTTATGAACTTTTGTGACACCCGAGGAGGGGTACGTGAATGAACCAAGACCGACATTTGAATGAGAGGAATCCAGATGATTTAAAAACATGGTCAAGATAAGTTTAAAAATATTGATAGGTAACTACATATACCAATAAGGTGCACCTTTCGTTTTGGTGGCTTAATTATACAAAGCATGTGAGTGAAGACAAAGCATGTTAAGAGGACCTCGTGTTGGTTTATGGCGACAATTTTCACTCTTAGAAGCAATTTAAGACAAGTATGGTGACGTGGTCATGCATTACAACTTCTCTATAAAGTTTTCTTTGGGATCAAAGGGCCAGATTGAGTTTTTTTTTTCATAGTTGTAATAATTTGGTTTATGATTTTATTATATACATTATTCAGTCAAGAGGTAGAAAGTTTGAATCTCTTAACCTTTATGTGGTCGAACTTTTTTAAAAAATAAAAATTAAGTGATTCTAAACTATATTTTGTGTAATTTATACATTGAGTAGTTTGTGTTTTTAGATTGCAATAATAGTTTGTTTTATGAGTTTAGAGTAATAATCGATGTTATTATGAGATTTTCTTTAAATTTTGCTTCTTTAGGGGGAGAGAATCCTAGTTTTAGTACTTTTTAGGTTGTAATAAGGACTTGATTTATGAATGTAATACATTATAATAAATTATGTTTGTGTTTCTCTCAAAAGTTTGCTTCTTTTTTTTTTTTTTTTTTTTTTTTTTTTTTTTTTTTTTGACATGTGAAGGAAGGGATTAGAACCACAGACCTCTTAGTAATTAGTACAAGTTTTATGCTAGTTGAGTTATGCTCATGTTAGTACTTTGGTTTTTACTTTCTAAGGTTGCAACAATGAGTTTTTATGTCATATATCATAATTTATGATTTTCTTTTAATAGTTGTTACTTGTTGTTCGTGATTTTAGACTATAGTAATTTGTTATTCTTATTTATCTAAGATTTATTTGGTGGGTGGGTGAGTGGGGAGGTTATAATTAAGTTTTGTTATATTTGAGATAGTAATTTGTAACTTTGGTTTTGGTTTAGTTGATAGTTTTTATAGATTCCAAATGGTAGTTTGTTTCATGCCAGCTTTCTTCAATACATTTAATGTTTGGGAGGGATGATTGAATTATTGATTTTGGAAAAAGAGATTTTATAAAATTGATTTTCTAAAATTGATTTTTATACAATCATATTTATGTTTGGTTCCAAACTTTCAAAAGTGATTTTCATATATTTAAAAGTAATTTTGAAATATTATGTTTGGTTTCAATTGTGATTTTAGAATTACTAGATTACTAAAAGGACATTTTACATTCAATAAATTATTTAACTAAAAAATATAGAATAAACATGTTGAAGTTTAGGGTTATGTAAACTCATTGCATATATAAATATATCTCTACACATGTTTCTCTAAACGAACCATTCAAATCGAACTATCACTAAAAGATAAGACACTAGCCTTATCTATATATATATATATATATATATATACTCTTTAATTAAGTTACTTCCTAAAGATGGTGATTGTTTTATTAGATCAATATCAACTATATATATATACATATATTTCTAATAAATCACAGAATATTTTTTGAATGGGTGGTGTTATGACTTATGTCAAGGCAACTTTTGCTAAGGCAAATACTCCCATATTACCATTTGTTGACCATAAAAAAGTTTGGGCGAAGCTGCATAATATATATATATATTTTCTTTTTTAACAGAATAACAACGTGACTTACATTAATTGTTTGTATAGACACATATATAATCTTTTCATTTTACAAACTAGAGAGGGTCGAAACTAAAAGAAAACTAATGAAATCTTAATTATTCTACATATACTTTTTGAATTATGACAAACTAAGGTCGTTCTATTTTTCACTTCATTTAAAAGGTAACATGTATGTCAGGACTCCTTACAAATTTAAGAAAAATCATATATATATTTATAATGAAATATCTACATTTTTTGAAATCAAGAAATACACAAATGACTCCTCGTGGTAATAGAATATAATAAAATTGAAGATAAACTATGAAAAGAGTGTTTTAATTTTTAAAAACAGACAATACTAACAAATTTTACTAAAAAATAATAAATAAATAATGAATGATGAAAAAGTAAAAGGCAAATAACCAACCCCTCTCTTTGGTGTTTTGAGCAGTGTACTAAAATCTTACTACCTTAAAAAGTGGCTAAGAACAATCATTTTTAGACTATTTTACCCTTTTATCAAATCTTAAATTTACAAAGCATGCCACTAATAACTATTAAATTTATATTTATATATTTAAATTAAATCATAAAATAACATTTAAAATTTAAAAAAAAATCAAAAAAAAAAATTTAAAAAAAAGAATTACTAAAAGAACAACTTATATACACACACTTTCCTAAAGAAAAAAAAAATCTACACACCCACGTAGGTACTAATAGTTTCTATTATTTTTAATTAATTATATATTTTCAGAATTGTTTTATCACTTATTATTATTTAATTTAATTACAAATGCACAATTAAATTAACATTAATTATTTAACACCTTTTCACATTCTTACATTTATATATAACCTATCCATGTAGGTTTTCTTTAATTTAATAAATACCAAAGGTAAATATTTGAGAGGTTAGAATATGAAAAGTTCTATATATTTATTTCTATAATTTAATTACTAAAATTTATGATTTTATAAGTATATTTAATGGTGAAATTTCAAAGGTTTTGTAACTTTTATCTCCTACAACTATAAGTAGAGCTCTCTTCAACATTTGTCTACAAGCAATTGAATTTTCTCATCTCATGTGTAGGTTTGTCTTGCTTTGCCTTATAATTTTTGTTTTGTTTGGATTATTTATTTATTTATTTTTAAATAATTGTTTGGATTACTTTATCTAACATTCATCTTGGTTTTTTTTTTTTTTTTACTACAATAATGTTGATCCTTTGTAAATTTGTAATTGAAGAAAAAACTTGAAGATATGCGAAAACAAAAGCTTGAAGATGATATTCTACCAATTGAAGTGAAGCGTAATTATGTTTTAAGTGTATTCTTTCTTACAAATGTATTTAGCTTCTTTTATTATAAATAACAACAATTATGAGAAATTATATATACCATGATTTTTTTTTATTTGTAGTAAATGAATATATTCATTGATTTTCTCTTTAAATTCTCAATAATAAATAATGATATATTTTTTTTTATTATTATTATTATTTGAAAACATGTGGGGTTGGAGGGATTTAAACCACAAACCTCTTGGTTATTAGTTCAAATTTGATGTTAGTTGAACACTCACGTTGGCAAAAATAATTTTATTATTATTATTATTATTATTATTATTATTATTATGATGATGGTGGTACATATGTTTTATTTTGTAAGTATTAGATAAAAACAAATTAGTACTTTTAGAAATATTTATTTCTTGAAAATAAATGAGATTTCTATTTGGTATAATACAATTTTTTTAATATATAATATATCTCATTAAATACATGATACTATCTTTTATTAAAAATAAATATTTTTAATGATATAATTATTAATCATCCAAAATTTTATATTAAATTGAACTATTTTTTGTTAAGTTGAATTACGTAATAATTATAACTACTTTTTTTTTTGAACAAGTAGTAATTATAACTACTAATCATTCATCATTTTAAAATTATAGTATGAATATGAATTTTTTAATATAATATTAACCTTCATATTTAAGATAATATATACATTGTCCTTATTTCAAAAATGTAAAATACTAATGAAATTAAATATCTTCCTACCTCTCCAAAACTTTCATTTGCATTTCATTTCTCTCACTCCCTTTCCACTTTTTTGAAATACTTTCTGAAATTCTTCAAATTCCACTTTTTTCTCGCTCTCATTCTTCTCATTATTTTCTCTCAGACCCTGAGAAAGTATAATCTAATAATTATTTTCTTTTTTTAATGTGAATCTAAAAATTTATGAGTTTATCTTTAAATTTTCTTTTTCTTTGAAATAAGTTTATCTTTAAATTTTATGAATCTGTCTTTTATTATAATTAATAATGAAATTTCAAGAATTTTGAAATTCTCTGTCTTCTACGACCATATAAATAGCTTTCTCGACTCGGGATGTGGAAAGATAGAATATTACAATTTTTGTCAATATATTCTTAAAAATGAATGGTAAAATAATTTATGAATTTATCTTTAATTATATAATGAAAATTTAAAAGTTTAAGAATTTTAATAATTTTGAACTTCATAGGTTATTAGTTCAAATTTTATGTTTTTTTTTTCCTTTTCTCCGTCAGTTTTATTCTCCCTTAAGCATAAAAAAGTCTAGCAAACTATTTTTTTTATAAATTGCGAAATAGTGTTGTTTGAAAAATCATATATTACTTTATAAATCATTTAGTCTATTGAAGTATAAATGATACGAAAGTTAGATACATGCTCAACGTTTTTAAAAAAAATAGTATTAATATATGGTAAAATGAAATGATAGTATCATAAAATATGATAAAATAATTGGAAATATCACGTGCAAAGCACGTGTTAAAAGACTAGTATCCATAAGTGGCCACTAAAGTTGGGAGGTGATTCCCGGTCAATCACCTCCCACCTAATTCTTTAAAAATCAATTTATATTGATTCTAGATTTTTTAAAAATTAATTTATCTATTTACCAAACATGTTTATTCTAGAGTAAATTGATTTTGGCAATGGTAAAATTGATTTTGACCATGCCAAAATCACTCCCAAACATAGCCTTAGGCTACGTTTGGGAGTGATGATTGAATTATTGATTTAGGAAAAAGAGATTTTATGAAATTGATTTTATAAAATTGATTTTCATACAATCATATTTATGTTTGGTTTCAAACTTTAAAAAGTGATTTTCATGTATTTAAAAGTGATTTTGAAATATTATGTTTGGTTTCAAATGTGATTTTAGAATTTCCAAATTATTAAAAGGGCATTTTACATTCAATAAATTATTTAGCTTAATAATCTAGAATAAATATGTTGAAGTTTAGTCTCATGTAAACCCACTGCATATATAATATATCTCTACACATATTTTTCTAAACGAACCATTCAAATCAAACTATTGTAAAATATAAGGCACTCAACCTTTTATATATATATAATATATAACCTTTAATTAAGTTCTTAAAGATAATGTTCGTTTTATTAGGTCAATATCAACTATATACATATATTAGATGACTAATTTTTCTAATAAATCATGAAATATTTTTTGAAAGGGTGGTGTTATGACTCATGTCAAGGCAACTTTTGCTAAGGTAGAGGCTCCTATATTACAATTTCTTGACCATAAAATAGTTTCGGCGAAGCCGCATATTTTTTTTTACAAAATGGCAACGTTTGCTTATGTTAATTGTTTATATAGACACATATATAATCTTTTCATTTTACAAACTATATAGGGTTGAAACTAGAAGAAAACTAATGAACTCTTAATTGTTCTACATATACTTTTTGAATTATGATAAACTAAGATCGTTCTATATATTTTTCATGAATTATGATAAACTATGATCGTTCTATATATTTTTCACTTCATTTAAAAGGTAAAATGTATGTCATGACTCCTTACAAATTTATGGGGAAATCATATATATTTATAATGAAATATCTACATTTTTGGAAACCAAGAAATGCAGAATTGGCCCCTCATGGTAAGAAAATATAATAAAATTGGAGAGAAATTATGAAAGAGTCTTTAGAAACTACCGATACTAACCAATTTTACTGAAAAATAATAAATGATGGAAAAGAAAAGGCAAAGAAACCAAGTTCTCACAATAGAATCCACCAACAGCCAAACTTGAGACTTCTCAAAATTAAAATTAAAAAAAAAAAAAAAAAGCCAAAGTTGGGAGGTGATTCCCGGTCAATCACCATATAAATAATCACCTCCCAACAAATTCTTCAAAAATCAATTTAAATTGATTTCAATTTTTTAAAAATCAATTTATCTATTTGCCAAACATGTTTATTTTAGAGGAAATTGATTTTTTACATTGGTAAAATTGATTTTGACCATGTCAAAATCACTCCCAAACATAGCCTTATAACATGTTTGGAAGTGATTTTAAAATGGTCAAAATCACTTCGAAATATGTCTCTTTAATAATTCAAAACTAATTTTGATTAGATGAAATCACATTTAAAAGTGTAAAATCAAACATGAAATTGATTTTAAATGATAAAATGTATGTTTCGAAGTGATTTCAAACATGACAAAAGTGATTTTAACAATTTCAAAATCACTTCCAAGCATGCCGTTAATACTTAACTCAATGATTGGCATAGCCTATAACGGATAATGACATCATGAGAGACTTGAACTTTCCTTTCGATTAATCGGAGTCTATCAGCGATAGACACTGATAGACTCTGAATAATCAGAGTCTATCAATAGATTGATAGATTCTGATTAATCATAGTCTATCACTAATAAACTTGAATAATTGAAGTCTATTAGATAGATTTTAGGGAAAAATACACTTTTAGTCCCTGAGGTTTGGGTTAGGTTTCATTTTAGTCCCTGAGTTTTCAAACTCAACAATTTAGTCCCCGAGGTTTGATTTTAGTTTCATTTTGGTCCCTCCATCCAATTTTCCGTTAAAAGTTAACGGATTGCTGACGTGGCACTAATTTTTTATTAAAAATTTTTTTTAACTCTTTTAAAAAAATGTTTAAACATTTTAAAATATAAATATATTAAAATAATAAAAATATTATTAATTTAAATATATTTTTATTTCTTTCTCTCCTCTCTCTTCTTCTCTTCTTCTTCATCTTCTTCTTCTTGTCCCGCCACCATTCGCCGGTGACCACCTCCCGCCTGTAACAGCCAATAAAAAAAAAAAAAAAGGGAAAAGAGGGGCTCGGTCAGAGTAAGAAAGAGAGAAAGTGGGGGGAAACTTTCCCCCCAAATACGGTCAGTGGACCGTTTAAAAAAAAAAAAAAATTTAAAAATCTTAACTCTCTCTCCCTCTCACGATCACTCTCTCTCTACTCCATCTCTCTCTCTCTCGGCAATCCCTCTCTCGGCAATCCCTCTCTCTCCCTCTCACGATCACTCTCTCACGATCGCTCCCTCTCAGCCGCCACAAGTCGACGCCGCCGCCGCCTCCACCGCAGCTCGTGCCGTCGCGCCTCCGTGCCGCCGTCGCCGGTACTCTCTCTCTCTCTCTTGCGTTTCTCTCTCTCTCTCTCTCTAACCCGTCTCGCTCGGCTCTCTCTCTTCCTCGCAGTCTCTCTCTCTCCATCTGCACGTCAAGCCGACACCCACGCCACCGCACTCCACCGCCGCGAGCCGCCGCCGCCTCTAGCGTCTTCGGGCTCGTTCGTTTTTCAGATCTGTTCGCCGCCGCCATTCAAAGTTTCAGCTTTGTTCTAAAGAACTATTTGAGGTAAGGGAGTTGTAAGTCATAGCTTATTGGATTTTTATGCCTTAGTGAAATACCCATTAACGTTGGATCTTAATCTAAGGTGCCGTAGCGTTTGGAGGCCGAGTTGTCAGATCAGAGCGAAACTTGGAAGTTGGACAGCAAGTAGTGTTTCTGTTTTAGGTGAGTTTCCGACTTTGGGTAAGTGAACTAAGTTAAGTTTTGAATGATTTAATTGTGTTAAGGGAGTACCTATTGATTTTGGCTATTGAATTTAATATGCCCATTGCGTTTGTTGAATTAAATTGTTGGATTTAGGTGGATGTGAGAGCTTGGACAGCAAGCGGTGCTTCTGTTTTGGTTTGCTAAAGAGCCTTGGAGTTAAGAAATTTGTTGAAGGTTGATCCAATACCTTCTTCACTAAAGTAAGTAGCCAATTGGATTAAAGTTCTAAGTGTTGTCATGGATTTAACCAAACATGGTTGGTTCTTTTTTTTCTTGGAAGCATGAAAATGGTTAAGCATGTTTTGGTTAGTTGTAGTTTATAAAGTTCGCTTGCATGTAAGTAGCTCCTTTGGAATAAATTATGTGTTCGAAAACTCATTTAAGCTGGGTTTGACTTATAATAGCATGAGTTGGTTTTAATACCTGAGTTGCTTTAGCCTGAAATGTTTATGCATTGAGATGACTGATTGCTCCTAGCATGTATATTAAATATTTGGATTGAGGTTAAAGTGTTATGTATACGGTTGCCTTCGGGAATATGGATGTTGTGTGCTTATGCTATGTAATGGGTGGAAAGTGTTGGACTGTTGTACATTGTGTGTTGTCTGGTATTGTTAGTGAACGACGAGGAGTTGTGTTTTATCTCTGTTGGGAGTGTTGTTGCCGCCTTCGTTCTTGTTCTTGAGGTTGTTGGAGTTGTGAATGGTTTGTGCATGCGAGGTCTGGCTCGTTATGGTTATAGGAGTGTTTATTCTTATGTTCAGGTGCAAGGAAAAATTTTGGGTTCCCTCTGCGTACGTCGTTATGCTGCCGAATTTTCGGTAGCCTCATGACGGCTTAGGAATCATATATACTTTGAGGGAAAGGATTAGGAAAGAGAAGGGGATAGGTTAGTGCCTTAGACAAGGGTCGTGTCAATTAAACACCTAGGACTGAGATGTAATAGACTGAAATGAGGGGCTTAATGGGCGGGACTCGGCTTCGCAGTCTAGGTGCCATTTACTAACTGTGGAAGTAAATTCCTGACTTAAACCCATGAACGCTCCACCAGTGAAATGGTAGCTTAGAGCGCTACGCGCCTATTAGTGCCTTGAGGGATGAGACTTAGCTCCACTGACTGGGTGCCATCTACCATCAGTAGGAGTAGAGACCTCCCAAAACTCCCACTTGTGCACCATCAGTGAGTTGGCAAACTTATATTTATATAAAGGTGTACTAATTGAACACGAGACCCGAACTACAAATGAATGAAATGAAATGAAATGAGATGTAATGAAATGAGATGACCTAACCCTAAGGCCTTTAACTCGAATAAAATGTTAAAGCCTTGTTTGCTACTTACTGAGTATTTTCTTAAATACTCATTCTTTTCCCTTACATACAACTGCAGGTAGAGGTAAAGGTGTACAGCACGCGTGACGGAGAGCTGCTGAGCCATGGATCTCCTTTAGGATAGTCTTCCGCATTTTTACGTTTTGAAATTCTCCTTGAACTTGTATTGAATGATTTATGTTTTATTCCGCTTTAAGTTTGTTTGATTTACTAAGGTTTTGTTTGTTCTGTTTTAAACTGGGATCCCAGATTGAAATGTTTCGCAAATTTTTAAGTACGGGTTCTTTATATGAAAATTTTCCGCTGTTCTTAGAAGTAGAATGAAATGCATGTAGTAACGGCCTTAGGATCTAGGCATGAAAAGTAGGGTCGTTACAGTTGGTATCAGAGCTCTAGGTTATAGGTTCTGTAGACTGGTTTACATCGTAAACCTTAGGTATGTCCATGGCTTATCAGCAAGCATCCGGTCACGCCAGGTACACGTTTGATTACTTTGTAGTTTGTAAATGTTATATGTTATACATGTTCGTAAAAGATCCATGTTGTGGGAAAGATATGCATAAGGTTTAGTACCTATGATTTGTTTAAAGGATTCAAGCCTGATAGTAAGATGATAAAATTTTTGTGAAATAGATCATGCCTCCCCGAGCACAAGGACGTGGAAGAGGTCGAGGAAGAGGACGTGGCAGGGGTCGTACAGCCCCTGAGCAAGTCGTGCCACCAGTAGAGCAGGAAGGAAACCTACCAGAAAACCCACAAGTGGAACAGCCGGGGCCTGCGGTAGGACCTGTCCCGGTGGATATTCAGGCAATAGTTCAGACCGCAGTGCAGGCTGCAGTTGCAGGCGTACTTGCAGGGCGACAGGCCCAAGCGCCTCAGAACAACGAAGCCGCCTTATCACGGGAGGCTAGGTGCTTAAGAGATTTCAGGAAGTGGGACCCATGTCCGTTCGATGGAGCCTCAAGGGACCCCACGGTAGCAGAGTTGTGGCTGTCCTCCATCGAGACTGTTTTTCGCCACATGAACTGCCCGGAGGACCAGAAAGTGTACTGCGCCGTGTTCTTGTTACGAGATAACGCCCTGATTTGGTGGCAATCGATCGAAAGGACCTTAGACGTCAGCAACGGACCTGTCACATGGACTCAGTTCAGGGGGGAGTTTTTCAGGAAGTATTACCCTGCCGCCTCCCGATTCAAGAAGCAATCAGAGTTCGTGGCTCTTACGCAGGGAAACCGAACGGTAGAGGAGTACGAGACTGAATTTGCCAGACTGTCACGGTTTGCCCCTGCCCTGGTAGCTGTAGAGGCTGATAAGGTGGAACGTTTCATCACAGGCTTAAAGGAAGAGATTCAGGGCAATGTGGCAGCCCATGAACCCCAAGACTATGCCACGACAGTTAGGGTGGCACAGCTGGTAGATCGACGACCGTCAGCTGTCCCTTCAGAACCTTCCTCAGGTCATAAGCGGAGGTACGATCAGATGAGTTCGAACACACAGAGGGGTCACCGTTACCCTAGGCGAGGTCCGCCCCAGGACCGTCGACAGAGAGCACAGAATCAGCCAGGGCCTAATCAGGATAGGCCATTATGTCAGACCTGTAGGAAGTACCACTGGGGTCGTTGTTTGGCAGGGACCCGTGTTTGTTTCAAGTGTGGTCGGGAGGGGCATATTGCTCCGAATTGTAATCAGAAGAGAACTAATTATGCCGACCAGCTGTCCAGTTCGAATCAGGCATCTGGGATGAGACCAGCACAACATCATGGCAAGATATTTGCCACCACCCGACAAGAGGCCGAGGACCTTAACGCAGTAGTGACAGGTACCATCCCTATCCTCGGCCACTATGCTTTTGTGTTGTTTGATTCGGGTTCTACGCATTCTTTTATTTTTGCATCATTTGTAAGTCAAGCCAACCTAGAACTAGAGCCGCTAGGCTATGTTTTGTCAGTCTCAACCCCTGCGGGGGTAACACTACTAGCTAGTGAAGCGGTGAAAGCCTGCCAAATGTTAGTGTCTGATCGATCGATGGATGTGACGTTGATCGCCCTGGATATGAGTGATTTTGACGTTATTTTGGGAATGGAATGGTTGGCTTCTAATTATGCCAACATAGACTGTCATCGTAAGGAGGTGATCTTTAACCCTCCGTCAGAGGCAAGCTTCAAGTTTAAAGGATCGATGATCAAAGGTGCTCCCAAAGTGGTCTCTGCAATAAAGGCGAGAAAATTGATTAGCCAAGGAGCCTGGGGCTTATTGGCTAGCGTGGTTGACACAAGGAAAACCGAGGCATCAATGACCTCAATTCCGGTAGTAAGGGAGTTCACAGATGTGTTCCCTGAATATCTGACAGGACTACCACCAGCACGAGAGGTTGACTTCTGCATTGAGCTTGAGCCAGGTACTAATCCGATTTCTAAAGCCCCATACAGGATGGCTCCAGCGGAATTGAAAGAGCTTAAGGTCCAGATTCAGGAGCTGTTGGACAAAGGTTATATACGCCCCAGCGTTTCGCCGTGGGGTGCTCCAGTTTTATTCGTGAAAAAGAAGGATGGGACAATGCGTTTGTGCATCGACTACCGGGAGCTGAACAAGGTAACAATAAAGAACAGATATCCTCTGCCCAGGATTGATGATCTTTTTGATCAGCTTCAAGGTGCAGCAGTATTCTCTAAAATAGATCTACGGTCAGGTTATCATCAGTTGAGGATTAGAGAGGACGATGTACCCAAGACAGCTTTCCGAACCAGGTATGGGCATTACGAATTCACTGTGATGTCCTTTGGGCTTACTAATGCTCCCGCAGTTTTCATGGAATTGATGAACAGGGTATTCAAGGAATTCCTAGATTCATTCGTGATTGTTTTTATCGACGACATTCTTATCTACTCCAAGACAGAAGAGGAACATGAGGATCATATCAGGAGAGCTTTAATTACCTTAAGAACGAACAAGTTGTATGCCAAATTCTCTAAATGTGAGTTTTGGTTACAACGAGTTTCCTTCTTAGGGCACGTGGTGTCGAAGGAAGGTGTCACAGTAGATCCATCCAAAATAGAGGCAGTGACCAATTGGTCTCGACCTACTTCAGTCAGCGAGATTCGGAGTTTCTTGGGGTTAGCAGGCTATTATCGTCGTTTTGTGCAGGGTTTTTCCAGTATAGCCGCACCTCTAACTCAGTTGACTCGAAAGGGTATTCCCTTCGCGTGGAATGAAGCTTGTGAGGCAAGCTTCCAAGAGCTTAAGCAGAGACTAGTGTCAGCACCAGTACTTACAGTACCTGATGGTTCAGGAGAATTTGTTATTTACAGTGATGCTTCAAAGAAGGGACTGGGTTGTGTGTTAATGCAGCATGGTAAGGTCATTGCTTATGCGTCTCGTCAGCTGAAAGATTATGAGAAGAACTACTCAACTCATGACTTAGAATTGGCAGCAGTGGTTTTTGCCTTGAAGATTTGGAGACATTATTTATACGGAGAGAAAATCCAAATCTTCACGGACCACAAAAGTCTGAAATATCTCTTCACCCAGAAAGAGTTGAATATGAGGCAGCGGAGATGGTTAGAGTTGGTAAAAGATTATGATTGTGACATCCAGTACCACCCGAGCAAGGCAAATGTGGTTGCAGGTGCCCTCAGTAGGAAGACCGCTCATGCGTCTGCTATGATTACTACTCAGGCTCATATATTGGATGACTTGGAACGTGCAGAGATTATGATTGCAGTGGGCGAAGTTACAGCACGCCTAGCTCAGTTGACAGTTAAGTCGAGCTTGAGACAGAGGATCATAGATGAACAACCAAATGACCCTGATCTTGTTGTTAAACGCAGTCAAGTAGAGGCGGGGCAGGTGAGCGAGTTCTCCTTATCTTCAGACCTCGGCTTGTGTTACCAGGGTCGCTTATGCGTACATGAGAATGCCGAACTCAAACAAGAATTATTAGCTGAGGCACATAGTTCACCTTTTTCAATCCATCCAGGAAGTACGAAGATGTACCATGATTTGAAACAGTATTACTGGTGGCAGGGCATGAAAAGAGAGATAGCGGATTTTGTCAGTAAATGCCTTGTTTGCCAACAGGTGAAAGCCCCGAGACAGAAACCAGCAGGCTTGTTGCAGCCGCTGAGTGTCCCAGAATGGAAGTGGGAGCATATATCTATGGACTTCATCACAGGATTGCCTAGAACGGCCAAGGGTTACACCGTGATTTGGGTCATTATCGACAGACTCACTAAGTCAGCACATTTTCTCCCTGGGAAGCCCACTTACACTGTTGAAAAGTGGGCACAGTTATATATGACAGAGATAGTCAAGCTTCATGGTGTGCCGGTATCAATCGTGTCAGATAGAGACCCTCAGTTCACGTCTAACTTCTGGAGGAGTCTGCAAAGAGCCTTGGGTACTCAGTTACGTTTCAGTACAGCTTTCCACCCTCAGACAGATGGTCAAACTGAGCGATTGAACCAAACTCTAGAGGATATGTTGCGAGCATGTGTCTTGGATTTCTCAGGTAGTTGGGATGCGCACCTGCACTTAATGGAATTTGCTTATAACAATAGTTATCAAGCAACCATCGGTATGTCACCGTTTGAGGCCCTCTATGGGAAGAGATGCAGGTCCCCTGTTTATTGGGATGAGGTCGGAGAACGTCAGTTGTTGGGACCTGAATTGATTCAAGCCTCCAGTGAGGCTATTCGCACAATCAGATCGAGGATGTTAACGGCTCAGAGCCGACAGAAGAGTTATGCTGATACAAGGAGAAGGGATTTAGAGTTCGACGAAGGTGATCATGTTTTCTTGAAGGTAGCTCCAATGAAAGGAGTATTGAGGTTTGGAAGAAAAGGCAAGCTCAGTCCACGTTTCATCGGCCCGTTTGAGATCTTGGAACGGATTGGTCCGGTAGCCTACCGTTTAGCTTTGTCGCCTTCTCTTTCGGCGGTACACAATGTTTTTCATGTCTCCATGCTGCGAAAGTATTTGACAAATCCAACCCACAGAGTGGACTTTGAACCCTTACAACTCAGCGAGAACTTGACTTATGAGGAGGAACCTGTGCTAATTCTTGACAGAGAGGTGAAGGTCCTTCGCAATCGCGAGATAGCCCTCGTGAAGGTCCTTTGGCGAAACCATTTGTCCGAAGAGGCAACGTGGGAGAGAGAAGACGAAATGATGGACAAATATCCGGAGTTGTTCCAGTACTAGCAACTTTCGAGGACGAAAGTTCTTTTAAGGTTAGTATGATGTAACAGCCAATAAAAAAAAAAAAAAAAAAAGGGAAAAGAGGGGCTCGGTCAGAGTAAGAAAGAGAGAAAGTGGGGGGAAACTTTCCCCCCAAATACGGTCAGTGGACCGTTTAAAAAAAAAAAAAAATTTAAAAATCTTAACTCTCTCTCTCTCTCACGATCACTCTCTCTCTACTCCATCTCTCTCTCTCTCGGCAATCCCTCTCTCTCCCTCTCACGATCACTCTCTCACGATCGCTCCCTCTCAGCCGCCACAAGTCGACGTCGCCGCCGCCTCCACCGCAGCTCGCGCCGTCGCGCCTCCGTGCCGCCGTCGCCGGTACTCTCTCTCTCTCTCTCTTGCGTTTCTCTCTCTCTCTCTCTCTAACCCGTCTCGCTCGGCTCTCTCTCTCCCTCGCAGTCTCTCTCTCTCCATCTGCACGTCAAGCCGACACCCACGCCGCCGCACTCCACCGCCGCGAGCCGCCGCCGCCACTAGCGTCTTCGGGCTCGTTCGTTTTTCAGATCTGTTCGCCGCCGCCATTCAAAGTTTCAGCTTTGTTCTAAAGAACTATTTGAGGTAAGGGAGTTGTAAGTCATAGCTTATTGGATTTTTATGCCTTAGTGAAATACCCATTAACGTTGGATCTTAATCTAAGGGCCGTAGCGTTTGGAGGCCGAGTTGTCGGATCGGAGCGAAACTTGGAAGTTGGACAGCAAGTAGTGTTTCTGTTTTAGGTGAGTTTCCGACTTTGGGTAAGTGAACTAAGTTAAGTTTTGAATGATTTAATTGTGTTAAGGGAGTACCTATTGATTTTGGCTATTGAATTTAATATGCCCATTGCGTTTGTTGAATTAAATTGTTGGATTTAGGTGGATGTGAGAGCTTGGACAGCAAGCGGTGCTTCTGTTTTGGTTTGCTAAAGAGCCTTGGAGTTAAGAAATTTGTTGAAGGTTGATCCAATACCTTCTTCACTAAAGTAAGTAGCCAATTGGATTAAAGTTCTAAGTGTTGTCATGGATTTAACCAAACATGGTTGGTTCTTTTTTTTCTTGGAAGCATGAAAATGGTTAAGCATGTTTTGGTTAGTTGTAGTTTATAAAGTTCGCTTGCATGTAAGTAGCTCCTTTGGAATAAATTATGTGTTCGAAAACTCATTTAAGCTGGGTTTGACTTATAATAGCATGAGTTGGTTTTAATACCTGAGTTGCTTTAGCCTGAAATGTTTATGCATTGAGATGACTGATTGCTCCTAGCATGTATATTAAATATTTGGATTGAGGTTAAAGTGTTATGTATACGGTTGCCTTCGGGAATATGGATGTTGTGTGCTTATGCTATGTAATGGGTGGAAAGTGTTGGACTGTTGTACATTGTGTGTTGTCTGGTATTGTTAGTGAACGACGAGGAGTTGTGTTTTATCTCTGTTGGGAGTGTTGTTGCCGCCTTCGTTCTTGTTCTTGAGGTTGTTGGAGTTGTGAATGGTTTGTGCATGCGAGGTCTGGCTCGTTATGGTTATAGGAGTGTTTATTCTTATGTTCAGGTGCAAGGAAAAATTTTGGGTTCCCTCTGCGTACGTCGTTATGCTGCCGAATTTTCGGTAGCCTCATGACGGCTTAGGAATCATATATACTTTGAGGGAAAGGATTAGGAAAGAGAAGGGGATAGGTTAGTGCCTTAGACAAGGGTCGTGTCAATTAAACACCTAGGACTGAGATGTAATAGACTGAAATGAGGGGCTTAATGGGCGGGACTCGGCTTCGCAGTCTAGGTGCCATTTACTAACTGTGGAAGTAAATTCCTGACTTAAACCCATGAACGCTCCACCAGTGAAATGGTAGCTTAGAGCGCTACGCGCCTATTAGTGCCTTGAGGGATGAGACTTAGCTCCACTGACTGGGTGCCATCTACCATCAGTAGGAGTAGAGACCTCCCAAAACTCCCACTTGTGCACCATCAGTGAGTTGGCAAACTTATATTTATATAAAGGTGTACTAATTGAACACGAGACCCGAACTACAAATGAATGAAATGAAATGAAATGAGATGTAATGAAATGAGATGACCTAACCCTAAGGCCTTTAACTCGAATAAAATGTTAAAGCCTTGTTTGCTACTTACTGAGTATTTTCTTAAATACTCATTCTTTTCCCTTACATACAACTGCAGGTAGAGGTAAAGGTGTACAGCACGCGTGACGGAGAGCTGCTGAGCCATGGATCTCCTTTAGGATAGTCTTCCGCATTTTTACGTTTTGAAATTCTCCTTGAACTTGTATTGAATGATTTATGTTTTATTCCGCTTTAAGTTTGTTTGATTTACTAAGGTTTTGTTTGTTCTGTTTTAAACTGGGATCCCAGATTGAAATGTTTCGCAAATTTTTAAGTACGGGTTCTTTATATGGAAATTTTCCGCTGTTCTTAGAAGTAGAATGAAATGCATGTAGTAACGGCCTTAGGATCTAGGCATGAAAAGTAGGGTCGTTACAGTTGGTATCAGAGCTCTAGGTTATAGGTTCTGTAGACTGGTTTACATCGTAAACCTTAGGTATGTCCATGGCTTATCAGCAAGCATCCGGTCACGCCAGGTACACGTTTGATTACTTTGTAGTTTGTAAATGTTATATGTTATACATGTTCGTAAAAGATCCATGTTGTGGGAAAGATATGCATAAGGTTTAGTACCTATGATTTGTTTAAAGGATTCAAGCCTGATAGTAAGATGATAAAATTTTTGTGAAATAGATCATGCCTCCTCGAGCACAAGGACGTGGAAGAGGTCGAGGAAGAGGACGTGGCAGGGGTCGTACAGCCCCTGAGCAAGTCGTGCCACCAGTAGAGCAGGAAGGAAACCTACCAGAAAACCCACAAGTGGAACAGCCGGGGCCTGCGGTAGGACCTGTCCCGGTGGATATTCAGGCAATAGTTCAGACCGCAGTGCAGGCTGTAGTTGCAGGCGTACTTGCAGGGCGACAGGCCCAAGCGCCTCAGAACAACGAAGCCGCCTTATCACGGGAGGCTAGGTGCTTAAGAGATTTCAGGAAGTGGGACCCATGTCCGTTCGATGGAGCCTCAAGGGACCCCACGGTAGCAGAGTTGTGGCTGTCCTCCATCGAGACTGTTTTTCGCCACATGAACTGCCCGGAGGACCAGAAAGTGTACTGCGCCGTGTTCTTGTTACGAGATAACGCCCTGATTTTGTGGCAATCGATCGAAAGGACCTTAGACGTCAGCAACGGACCTGTCACATGGACTCAGTTCAGGGGGGAGTTTTTCAGGAAGTATTACCCTGCCGCCTCCCGATTCAAGAAGCAATCAGAGTTCGTGGCTCTTACGCAGGGAAACCGAACGGTAGAGGAGTACGAGACTGAATTTGCCAGACTGTCCCGGTTTGCCCCTGCCCTGGTAGCTGTAGAGGCTGATAAGGTGGAACGTTTCATCACAGGCTTAAAGGAAGAGATTCAGGGCAATGTGGCAGCCCATGAACCCCAAGACTATGCCACGACAGTTAGGGTGGCACAGCTGGTTGATCGACGACCGTCAGCTGTCCCTTCAGAACCTTCCTCAGGTCATAAGCGGAGGTACGATCAGATGAGTTCGAACACACAGAGGGGTCACCGTTACCCTAGGCGAGGTCCGCCCCAGGACCGTCGACAGAGAGCACAGAATCAGCCAGGGCCTAATCAGGATAGGCCATTATGTCAGACCTGTAGGAAGTACCACTGGGGTCGTTGTTTGGCAGGGACCCGTGTTTGTTTCAAGTGTGGTCGGGAGGGGCATATTGCTCCGAATTGTAATCAGAAGAGAACTAATTATGCCGACCAGCCGTCCAGTTCGAATCAGGCATCTGGGATGAGACCAGCACAACATCAGGGCAAGATATTTGCCACCACCCGACAAGAGGCCGAGGACCTTAATGCAGTAGTGACAGGTACCATCCCTATCCTCGGCCACTATGCTTTTGTGTTGTTTGATTCGGGTTCTACGCATTCTTTTATTTTTGCATCATTTGTAAGTCAAGCCAACCTAGAACTAGAGCCGCTAGGCTATGTTTTGTCAGTCTCAACCCCTGCGGGGGTAACACTACTAGCTAGTGAAGCGGTGAAAGCCTGCCAAATGTTAGTGTCTGATCGATCGATGGATGTGACGTTGATCGCCTTGGATATGAGTGATTTTGACGTTATTTTGGGAATGGAATGGTTGGCTTCTAATTATGCCAACATAGACTGTCATCGTAAGGAGGTGATCTTTAACCCTCCGTCAGAGGCAAGCTTCAAGTTTAAAGGATCGATGATCAAAGGTGCTCCCAAAGTGGTCTCTGCAATAAAGGCGAGAAAATTGATTAGCCAAGGAGCCTGGGGCTTATTGGCTAGCGTGGTTGACACAAGGAAAACCGAGGCATCAATGACCTCAATTCCGGTAGTGAGGGAGTTCACAGATGTGTTCCCTGAAGATCTGACAGGACTACCACCAGCACGAGAGGTTGACTTCTGCATTGAGCTTGAGCCAGGTACTAATCCGATTTCTAAAGCCCCATACAGGATGGCTCCAGCGGAATTGAAAGAGCTTAAGGTCCAGATTCAGGAGCTGTTGGACAAAGGTTATATACGCCCCAGCGTTTCGCCGTGGGGTGCTCCAGTTTTATTCGTGAAAAAGAAGGATGGGACAATGCGTTTGTGCATCGACTACCGGGAGCTGAACAAGGTAACAATAAAGAACAGATATCCTCTGCCCAGGATTGATGATCTTTTTGATCAGCTTCAAGGTGCAGCAGTATTCTCTAAAATAGATCTACGGTCAGGTTATCATCAGTTGAGGATTAGAGAGGACGATGTACCCAAGACAGCTTTCCGAACCAGGTATGGGCATTACGAATTCACTGTGATGTCCTTTGGGCTTACTAATGCTCCCGCAGTTTTCATGGAATTGGGGAGTTTCGGATCTGAAACAAAACCCAGATCTGGGTATTGCGATTTATCAACCGTCGCCGCCTGAGGATAACCTCCAAATTGCCGCCGTCACTTTCCGTATCAGCGTCCGTGTCCTCCTCCATGCCTCTGCAATCCCTAAAAACCCATGTTTGAAGCTTTAATCGTCAAGCTCTTTCTCTCTCCCGCGCTTTCTCTCGGCCAAAAACCCACAAATGAAGCTCGAATCGAAAGGAAAAAACCCATGGGTTTTGTGGGTTTCAAGCTCTTTCTCTCTTGCGCGCATCCAGCCGGCATGGGAAAAAATAAAAGGAAAAGAATTTGAAAGGAAAAGGGAAAGAAAATGAAAGAAAAAAGGGAAAGGAAAAGAAAATGAAAGGAAAAAAGGGAAAAGTTGAAAGAGGAAAAAAAGCCATGGGTTTCGTGGGTTTCAAGTTCTTTCTCTCTTGCGTGCATCCAGCCGGCAGGGAAAGAAAATGAAAGTAAAAGGGAAAGTAAATGAAAGGAAAAAAAGAAAGAAAATGGAAAAGAAAAAAAAGGGGAAAAAAAAAGTTATCGGCGGCGGCCGTCAGCCGTCGGCCGCCGACGAGCGGCGGTAGCCGGTGGTCAGTGCTGCCGCTAGCAGTTACAGGGATGGTGGTGGTGGGTGGGGTGGTAGGTGGGTGGTGAAGTAGAAGGAGTGGGAGAGAGAAAGGAATAAAATATTAAAAAATAATACTTTTTTTATTAATTTAATATTATTTTTATTTTAAAAATTAAAATTTGTTTTTTAAATAAAAAAGTATGTGCCACGTCAGCAATCCGTTAACTATTAACGGAAAATTGGATGGAGGGACCAAAATGAAACTAAAATCAAACCTCAGGGACTAAATTGTTGAGTTTGAAAACTCAGGGACTAAAATGAAACCTAACCCAAACCTCAGGGACCAAAAGTGTATTTTTCCCTAGATTTTAATTAACCAGAGTCTATCAGTGATATACTCTGATAGATTTTGCTATATTTGCAATTTTTTTTACACTGTGTTATGTTTACAATTATATAATTCTGATTTGTCACCCACTGCAAATTCTCATGAAATTAAAACAAAAACAAATAACTCCAAATAGCATGACAATATAATATTTGCGTCAAAAAATGTAATTTGCGGATGAATGTGAGAGATTGTTAACATAAATATGGGCAACGTCAAAGTGAATCTAGTTGAGCGGTGATTAGCATGTACCCTTGACCAAGAGTTCGAAGGTTCAAATCCACCCAGTCCTAAATGTTGTTCAACTCAAAAAAAATATATGCATGGACAACAAAATTAGCAAAGAAATTTGAACTCATCACTTGGGTGTTTTTGTCCGAAGCCTAGGAATGAAACAGTCTATCTAGGAAATATGGCCTTCTCTTTTGTCACATGGGATATTAAATTTTATGTAGGTGGTCATCATGGATTGAACCCATTCTCATTTCTTCCTTAAATGGAGACACATGGTCCTTCTTTTGTTGCTATTTATCAATAGTGGTTTTTTTTAGTTAAAGTTGATAGCAAACTTTTATCACTATAGATATATAACAATAGTTCGATGATAACGTTGTCTGATTTTTTTTTCATACTAGAAAACGTAAGGCGACTTCTTTTTTCTTTTTTTTTTTTTTTCTTTATAATCAACAACTAAACTATTTCATTGGCTTATAGATGTTATTCATATGGTCTTGTGTAACACTCCAGACCTAGTAGAGTTAACACAAATCTTCTTAAGTCTCTTTCTAAGCATGTTTGCAAAAAGTCTCAAGATTCCTTTCGTTTGATTCAATGAAGGTTCATTAATGTATCACTCATGTACTCGAAAGTCATAGAATGTATATGTGTTAGCCAATAGTGTGTAAGCTTCCCCTCTATATAAAGGAGGCTAGTTGAGGAAGGGAAGTCTCACCACAAAAAAAAAAACAACCTAACAAGATCCAATGACAATGGCTATCAGAGATGGCTATATCATTCTCTTCTTTCTTAACATTGTATTTCTTCTTCTTCTTCTAGTAGCAGCAGCAAATGACAACAATGTAGTTCACACGATCAAACGAAGCGATTTCTCCAAAAATTTTGGTTTCGGTGCATCGTCTTCGGCTTACCAGGTTAAGAAATTTTTGTAGCTTCCATTTTTGAAGTAAAAAGTTCAAATTAAAATGAATGTGGCTTTCACTCTTTTGTTGATTGATCTTGTGTTTTGTTCAGTTTGAAGGTGGTGTTTCATCAAAAGGAAAAAGCATTTGGGATACTTACACTCATGGACACCCAGGTCTCTCCTATGCTCCTTCCAATTGTGATCTTAACATTTTTTTTTTTCACTTTTTTAGTATGAAAATTGTGATTGAATTGTTTTTTATTGTTGTATATATTATCTACTTTGTGCTTTTTATGAATTTGAAAATACTAGATAGTGAAAGATTATTATAATAAATAAAAAACCATGGTTAAAATAAGTTTAGATGCCTAAAGTTCATCCATTTTTAATTTGGTTAGTTTTGTCTTAGCCTTCCAAGTTCTAATAAAATTTTTGTTAGGAATTTGATGTATTATATAACATTATTTATTTCATTGTTTATTAACCTCCGCAATTAATCGCTTAGTTAATGACATAGAGATAACGGTACATATTATATTACACACGGTCAAATAGAAATTGAAATATGTATGTCTCGTTTGATAACCATTTGATTTTTGGTGCTAACAAGAACATAGTTCGACTGACATAAAGTTTGATTGATAACCACGAGATCTGTGGTTTGAATCCTCTCACCCTCACATATTATCAAAAAAAAAAAAAAAAAAAAAAAAACATTTGGTTTTTGGTTTTTGAAAATTATACTTGTTTTCTTTCAATTTCCTTACCATGGTTTTCATTTTTGTTGAGTAGACATTTATGTTCTTAGCCAAATTCAAAAAACAAAAACACATTTTTGAAAATATTACTAAATATTACTTTTTTTGTTTTGAATTTTTTACTTGGTGTTTGAAAACATGAGAAGGTCGTATATAATAAAACAAAGAAAGTTGGGGGTGAAAGTAGTGTTTATAAGCTTAATTTTAAAAACAAAAAACAAAAAACGAAATGGTTATCAAACGGAGTCGTAAGGTCAAAATTTCGTTAAATAGTATGAGAATAAAGGACAAATGATGATTATTTTAAAATGTTAGAAAAGCATGAGCATCCATAAATTAAATATCATATGATATAACAAGAAAATGAATAATGTCACTTTTTCATTTGAGCATTTTAATAGCAATGACTATGTATAAATTTATTACAAAAAATTAGGGACTAAATAAAACTTTTAAGGACCAAATTAAAGCTCAGAGTAACCTTAAGCACAAAAACTATATTTTAATTATTTATAACTTTCCCCTTAGATATGAATGTTAAATTTAATTTAGAAAATCCAATAACACCAAAGTTATAATTGTTACTAAATAAGTTCATTTTTAATGTCATATTTCAACTAAAAAAACATGATTTCGTTATAAATATTATTTTTTTTTCTAATGGACGATCTCAATATTATATACTTTTTAATGATTTTTTTTTTGTTTGTCGCAACGTCATCGCGACGCGGAGCGGCCGACGTCCTTCCCTAAGGGTCTCTTTCGAGGTTAAAGGTTTGGAGTCGCCACCAATCATCTTGGGGTGTGATTGGTCACCCCTCTTTAAAGAAAAACCGGTCTTTGAAAACCAAAAATTAGGCTCGGGAGTCGATTGAGTGTAGGGAAGGTGTTAGCACCCCTACAACACCCGTTTAAAAACGGTTACCACATTTTATTTTTAAAATCCTTTTATAACATGGAACGGTCCTTTACTTTGAAGAAAAAAAAATCAAATAACAAATGTCCCACTTGATCTTACCTTAGCTTTTAAAATTAAAGTAAGGTTTTGATGTAGTGAGTGAGCTTATACCCAATAATTGTTTGTCATGTTGAAATCTTCTTTTAATTAAAAGAAAATTTGTCACCTCAAGAATTTGAGAAATTATCTCAACTCTGTCATAGGTTGCACATGAGCTATTTTGTCTCATATCTATTATTTCACATTTCAAAGATAAAATGTGAACTAATAATCATGAGTGGTATGACACCATTCAATGAAAAAAAAAATATTTTTCATTTTTAAATAAAATTCATTTGGAATTACTAAAGTAAAACTATTTTTGAAATTCTTTTGAAAAAAAAAACCAATTTAGAATCAAATTGAAATTCTGATTGTCAAAATAATTGACTAGTTAAACATTAAGCTAATTTCCAGGCAGGGTGTTCCCTTTCGGTCAGCTTAAGTACCCATTCTTAGACAAAATTAGCTTTAAAGTTTCCATAATCAATCTATTTTAACTTTCCAAAATATTAAATAACTAAAATAATAATATTAAAAACAAAATAAAAAGAAGAGAAAATGGGCTAAACCCCGTTGAAAAACACACATTTGAATTTTGGGTTTTTGAAATTTGATTTAACCATTTAACAATTGAAATAGATTTTCAAATTAATTAAAAATTCATCGCCATTGATTGATTTCCAATTTAATTTTTAATATAAAACCAAATAGACATTGATTTTGAAATTCCAATTAGAACCTATTGAAAATTTCAAATTAAAACAAATTTAAGGCTGATTTGGAGATTTCAATGTAAAATCCAATTTGAAACCAAATTTATTTGGGAAATGACATGGTAAAGGTAATTTGAAATGAATTTAGGAAATCAAATTTAAAATCAAATTGAAATTGAATCAATTTAAAAAACAAAATGAAATTGAATTGGAAATCCAAATTTAAAATCAAAATGGAATTGAAACCAAAATTTCAAATTAAAACTAAATTGGAATTTGCTTGAGATTTTCAACTTAAAGCCTGACTTAAAATTGATTGGAAAATTCATGTAAGAAATTTTAAGTTAGAATCAAATTGGAAGATAAAGAGAGGGAAAAAACTTGAAAACAACTTAAAGAGAATGATTTAAAAAAAAATGATAAAGGATAGGGATGAGCCCACCAAACTTTCTTCATCCTCACATTCTTTCTCTCTCCTCCCTCATAGTGATGGCGGCGTGGGCGGCAAAACTAAAGGCATCGAACGGAACTGGCGGCGGCGATGGTCTTCGAGTGGCGGCGATGGAGTTGAGGTGTGGGTTTTTGGAGGAAGAAGAAAATGAGTTTGGGTGGAGGTCACAATGGTGTTTGGAGAGAGAAAGAGGATTTTATGGGTAAAAGGAAAAAATGGCTTCTAATCTTCGTTGAAATGGAGTTTTGAACAAAAAACTCTTCTCCCCATTATAATTCTCTCTTTGCTTCTCTTTTTTCTAATTGCATTCTCATTCCCCTTTGTTCTTTCTTGTGTTATCCTTTTATAAGGAAGCTTGGATGGTGGTTGGAGAGAAAAATGGTGGGGAGTTGAGGAAGAGATGGAGAGGGAAGTGGAGAAGTGTGTTGAGAAAGAGGGGGAGAGGGAAGTGGAGAAGGAATAGGAATAGGAAGACTTTGAAAATGAGAAAAAAAAATGCAACAAAGAATAATTAAATTCAAAATTAATTGAAATAAGAAAATGAAAATAAAATAAATAATAAAAACCAAAAAGAAAAATAACATAAAATGAAATAAAATTCAACATCAAACTTTAATACTAAAAAGTAAGCCGGACCAAATACGGTGTCTACATTGTTTAATAGACTTTTTCTTTTTCTTTTTCTTTTTTGGGAACGTTTTATAATTCTAACATTGCTTAGAAAATAACATGAAGAACGAAGAAAAATAACCGAGTTACGTCAAATTATTTGGTTTTTTATTTTTATTTAGAAAATAATTAAAAAGTTTCTTTTTAATAATTTTTTTAATTAATTAAGTACTCATTCAATGATCATCATCATTATTAGATTATTATTAGATTATTTAGGTGTGTAGAGAGGAAAAAAAAGTAACATAATATTTATGAATTGCAGAGAGAATTCTTGATGGTAGCAATGGAGATGTAGCCCTTGATACGTACCATCGATACAAGGTACGTATAGAAGGCAACAATAATAGAGGAGAATTGATTATTAGATTGGGTTTGAATAGTTTAGACCCCGTTTGATAAACATTTTATTTTTGGTTTTTGGTTTTTGGTTTTTGAAATTTGTGTTTGTTTTCTCTCAATCTTCTTACAATGTTTTTCATTTTTGTTAAGGAAACATTTGAGTTCCTAGTCAAATTCTAAAAACAAAAATAAGTTTTTGAAAACAATTTTTTTTTTTTTCAAAATTTGGCTTGGTTTTTTAAAACATGGAAAATGACGTAGATAAAAGAACAAATAAGCTTACGGGTAAAAATAGTGTTTATAGGCTTAATTTTCAAAAACCAAAAACAAAAAATGAAATGGTTATCAAACGAGCCTTAGAGTCGAGATGAATACATTACATTTAATTTATAGTTTTTAGGCTTTTAGATATATGTTTTCTAATGGTGTTATATGTAATATTTTTAAATTTTTAGTTTTTCTAACTTTTAGATATATTTTTTTTATAATATTGGTTTGTTTGTAAAATATATTAGGTACATTCATTATTGAATTGCTTAATTGAAGCACATCGTCTATATACTTTTAAACCAAAATTAAAAATTAAAAAAAAAAAATCTAGGACAAACACGATCACAAGTATTATGTGCAACGTAATAAGGGATTAATTATTAAAAAAACAAAAAAGGAAAAAAAAATCATTTTTAACCCTGAACTTTGGTGATTGTATCAATTTTAATCCTGAATTTTCAATTTCATCAAATTGAACCTAAATTTAGTAAGTTATATCAATTTTAACCATAAACTTTAAATTTCATCAAATTGAACCCTAAACTTGTCGGATCGTATCGATTTTAACCTCAGACTTGCATAAGTGTTACAATGTATACCTTTGGTTAATTTTCTATATGAACCATTGCACACAATTGACTATTTCTTCATTTTTTCTTAATTCACATTGCACCTGAATTGATTTCTTATAAATAAAATATTGGAGAAACTTTGTTTTAGATGACCTTTTCTAGTTTTTGAGAACTTTGTGAGTTTTTTTATTTTTTATTTTTTTGTTGTTATCTAAGATTACAAAAGCAAAACAACTTTGCAGATTTTTATATATTCAAAAATATTTGTTGGCTTTTTCTTATTGCTAAGAACTTTGTGAGTTTTTTTCTTCTTTTACTGTTTTTTTTTCTTACTAATTAGAAGAATATACAAATGTAGAAAACAAAAACAAAAAAAAATCGAGTTTTTGATTTCTCATATTTGCTAGATTTTTCTTGTTACCAATAACTTTGTCATTTTTTTTGGATAACAATGAAAAAAATAGTCTGAGATATTTGATTGCTTCTAATCCTTAGTTTCTCCAACAAATTTTTTACAAAACACCAACTAAGGTGCAATGTGAATTAAAAAAAAGAAAATAAAAGAAAATAAAAAAAGAAGAAGAGAAAATTGTCAATTATATGCTTTAATGGTAAATTCAAATGAAAAGTTGACCAAAGGTCTAGATTGCAACACTTATGTAAGTTTGAGGTTCAAATTGATACGATTTATTAAATTTGGGGTTCAATTTGATGAAATTGAAAGTTTATGGTTAAAATTGATACAATCGGCTAAGTTTAAAGGCCAAAATTGATTTTTTTCCAAAAAAAAAAAAAATCCTAAAATGTTGTTTAGCACTTATTATTTATTATTCTAGTTTTTTTTCTATAAATTAATAATTATGCAAGATTGACTAATATATTTCCCTTATGAAAGAAACAGGTTTCAATGTTTATAGATTCTCAATTGCTTGGAGCAGAATATTGTCAAGTAAGAGATTAAAATTTCTCTTTCATAAACTCGAACAAGGGACATGTTTAGAAATTAAAAATATTATTTACAAAAAAAAAAATACTAATAATAATTCAAGTTGATTTGTCAATGGGAGCCTGACTCAACCGACATAAACTTGTATTTTGATCAAGATGTCAGAGGTTCAATCTCCTTATATTGTCAAAAAAAAAAAAAAAAAAAAAAAAAAAAAAAACTCAAGTTGATTTTAGTATTTTTAAACATCTTTGTAAATTATAAAATGTCACAAAATAACTTTTGAAAATTATAACAACCTTGTTCATGTTGGTATTTTTCTGAAATTCTCACTATAAACATTTGTACCTATAAATTTTCAAAAGGGCCAACTTATAAAATTTTATCCAAAAGTAATCCTTTTAGCTCCTTTGCTTCTTCTATGAAAAATTTTAATTATTCTTTAATTAAATAATCTTGACCTTTTGGCTTTTAGATCCATTTTTTTAAAAATCACTGCTATGTGTCTCCTTTCTTCAAAAGGAATTAAATCATAATATATATGTATTTTTTTTTCCTAAAATAGGAAATGACATTTGAAAAGATATTGAGTACAGATTTTTTTTTTTTACAATATGTGGGGAGGAGATTTAAACCGCAGACCTTGTGATTATCAATACAAGATTGCCAGTTGAGCTAATTCTTGTTGGCATATTAACTTCATATTCATCGTTTGACTTTTTAAACCCTAAGCTAATTTTTTTTAGCACTATTACTTGTTATAGTTATAATTTTAATTTTAAAATAATCTTTGATCTTTAGAAAAGTTAGATTTATAAGTTTTTATTTTCGGATTCACCGCTTTTTTTATAACATGTGGGTGTGAAGAATTCAAACAAAAGACCTTTTGGTGATCATTAGTACAAGCTTTATGCCAATTAAACTAGACTCAGGTTGGAGTCACCGTCATGTTTTATACTTTTTATATAATGATCCTAATCTAAAAATTCTTTTTTTTAATATATCTTTAACACACTCTTGGTTTCTTAATTTATGCAGAAGGAACTCTCAAGGGAGGTGTGAACCAGGATGGCATTAATTACTACAACAACCTCATCAATGCACTCCTTGCAAAAGGTTGGTATTATTGTAGTTTTTGCTTTTTAATTTAATTCATTAATTGATTAATTGGTCAAAGAAAAACTATGTGACAAAATATTTTTCTCAAAAAAAAAAAAAAAAAAAAACTATGTGACAAATATGTATTCTAACTTTTATATACACACACAAAATCTTTCAATTCTAAAAATTTTAGTGGTTAATTATAGAAAAACAACAAAATCTTAAATATTTTATATGTACTTTTAAAATTTATATGACAAATTGAATGGGGCATTGCTCTTGTTCTTCTTTCTCGACTTTGCTTCTAACTCTTTTGATTTATTCGTAGGCATCCAACCGTATGTTACACTTTTTCATTGGGACGTTCCACAAGCTTTAGAAGATGAATATCGAGGCTTCTTGAGTCGTCGAATTGTGTAAGTAAACCTAATTTAATTATGAGATTCTCATCTTAAAACGAAATCATAAGGTTGTAATAATGGAAAAGGAAATTATCCCACCTAGGATAAAAACTAAGTGACTATTTTTATATATTATGCCTTATAAGAGTTAACTTGTTCTGCATAACAGTTTTTTAACACACACAATTTTGAAAATTTTGCTGGGTAAGTTGAAAATGTTGAGGTTATCTTTTGACTGTTCACAAGCTTTGGTTTTTCCATAAGAATAACTTACAATTACTTTAAAAGGCCACGTCCTAATACCCAACTGAAATAAAGTGAAGAAAACAATTTTTAGAAACGATTAACTTGTAATGCAACGTATTAAAATAAATTGTCAACCTCGACTTAGCTTAAATGACATAAAATTTATTATATCTAAGAGGTTTGTAATTTGGCTAAGAATTCAAATGTGTGTCTAATAAAGATAAAAACCATGGTAAAGAAATTGAGAGAAAACAAACATAATTAATTCAAATGTGTGTCTAATAAAGATGAACACCATGGTAAAGAAATGTGGAGAAAACAAGCATAATTTTTGTTGATGGTCAAATCTGGACAGGGAGAACTCACCTGACCTTCACATGTCACGGTAAATTTGTTTGTGATGGGAGAAGACGTGCCTTGCAAGACAGTAAAACCTGCACACCGGTGTGGTGCTTGCCATACCGCCTCTGATGCTTAAGTCAGAAAGCTGAAGGAAGAGAGCAAGAGAGCAAGAGAAGAAGTAGGGTTCAGAGAATGAGTTTTTAGATCCCATCTTCAGTGATTGAAGAGGGGTTTAAATACCTGTTCATGCTCCTAGGGTTTTTAGGAATTCGGAGGTGATTCGGGCTGAACCGAGTGGAACCGAGGCAACCGAGGACACAAGGGACCGAACGAAGGCGGAAGAGTGCGCGGGCCGACCATGGTCTATTCTTCCTCTGGGTTTCGTTTCCTGGCTGTCTCCTTAGGCTGGTATCGCGTTGTCCTCGTCAGCTCCCTGCATATCGGAGTGGTCCAAAATTACCTATAACAATTTTTAAAAACTAAATGGTTAACAAACGGGACAAAAATTATTTGTTTTCAGGACAAGAGACAATCCAAAATCTTAGCAAAATTTTGAGAATAGTGTTGTAAACATCTTCTTACTATTAGAATTTTGCATAGAATTTTAAGAACTCTTGAAAAAGGAGTATAAATATACATATATAGACTACCTCAAAATTGTTGAGAAAAATAAAATAACGGGTAAGAATGAACTGCAGGAATGATTTTGGTGAGTACGTGGGGGTTTGCTTCGAAAAATTTGGAGACAGAGTTAAGCATTGGATCACTTTGAACGAACCAAATATGTTTGCGATGAATGGTTACGCGACAGGGACATTCGCACCAGGAAGATGTTCAGAATGGGTACTTAACAATTGCTTGGGTGGAGATTCTTCAACTGAACCATATTACATATACTGTGGCTCACCATTTACTTCTTGCTCATGCTCATGCTGTCAATGTTTATCGAACAAAATATCAGGTTAGGTTCCATATCTCTCTCAACCTTCAACATATATTGCCACCTCATTTTTGCCCAGATTCACAAAGAAAGAAACCATTTTGATCAATGGTAGCTTTGATTTTCTTGGACTCAACTACTACACAGCTAGTTATGCCATAGATGATTCCAACCAACATGTTCTGTATCCATCATACCTCACTGATTCTGGGGTAAATGATTCAAGTATGTACTTAAAATTAACCAAATCCAATTCCTGGGAATGTAGTATGTTTAGTATAGGTTTTTCTCTGCTAGTTTTTTTTTCTTAGATGATAAAAAGTGTTTTTAACTGTTTTAAAAAATATTATAGGTGAAGAGTTAAGTTTTGAATGATGCTTGATTAGAACCTAAGAAGCACGGACACTTTAGTTTGACTAGCGTGTCTGTGTCACACTTGGACACTTGTTGGATACGTATTGGACACGTATTGGACACTTGTTAGGAGTTAGAACTTAAAAAAAAATAATATAGTTAGGGTCTGTTTGATAACCATTTGGTTTTTGAAAATTATGCTTGTTTTCATCTAGTTTTCTTACAATTGTTTTCATCTTTATTAAGGATACACTTGAGTTGCTAACCAAATTCTAAAAAACAAAAACAAGTTTGTGAAAACTACGGTCCCGTTTGATAACCATTTTGTTTTTGGTTTTTGGTTTTTTAAAATTAAGCTAATAAACACAACTTCCACCCACAACTTTCTTTGTTTTGTTATCACAACCTTCCTATGTTTTCAAAAACCAAGTCAAAATTTGAAAAAAAAAAAAGTAGTTTTCAAAAACTTGTTTTTGTTTTTGGAATTTGGCTAAGATCTCAAATGTCTACTTAACAAAAATGAAAACCATGGTAAGGAAATTGAGAGAAGACAAACATAATTTTAAAAAACCAAAAACCAAAAACCAAATGGTTATCAAACGGGACCTACTTTTTTCTAGTTTTCTAAACACTTGACTTGGTTTTTGAAAACATGAGAAGGAGGTAGATAACAAAACAAAGAAACTTGTGTCAGAAGTAGTGTCTTTAAGCTTAATTAATTTTCAAAAATCAATTGGTTATCATTTTTACAAACTGTTAAGATTATTGTGCAAAGTATAAAATAGTTGAAAAATATCTAATTAAACTTTGTATCATGTGCTTGGGATTTGCCGCTGATTGTCGTGAAGTTTCAATTGGCCCAAAGGTAACTTATATAAACTTGGGGCAACCAGCTAAATGGTCATTTTAAAATAGTTGATTTGAAAAAGAGCCATTCGTGTTTTCATTTTGAGATATGGCCAAAAACTAAATCTAGTAAATTTTTTTTGGCAACAAAGTGGACGTAAATACCCCCACCCAAATCTTAATTCAGAAATAAATTAAATTAAAATACACTAGGAGAAAATTTAGGATTGTTACCTATTAATTCAACAACCAAATCAATAACAAACCTACAAATTAAATAAATAAATCTGGAAAATTAAAATTGAAACAACAGATTCAAATTCAAACGAAAAAAAATCCTGGATGGCCAAAAACATAAAAGCAGTAACCAAAAACGCTACTTTGGGGATGAAATAAAACATGAAAGCAATAACAAATATGTGGAAACATACTTATGATATGAATAATCTTTACAGTTAGTAACAAAATGTATAAGAATGACCCTAACCGAAATCTAAATCCATATTATTTAAATTAAATATACTATAAAAAAAGGAGAGAAAGGATTTACATGTTAATTTAATGTGAAATTCAATAAAATAATTTCAAAATAAAAAGGATAAGTTCTAATATTAATTTATCTTAACAGTATAATTTGAAAACAAAAATTTTAATTAAGAAAATTGTTACTAAATTCAAATCACGATTTATGGAGAAAAAATAGGAGAACATAACAAAATACAATATATCAATAAAAAAAATCATACATGTTACCGCTAGAATTCATCATGCAAATTAAATATACTATTAAAAAAAAGAGAGAGAATCTAGGATTTACAGGTTAATTTAATGTTAAATTCAATAAAATAATTTCAAAATAAAAAAGATAAGTCTAATATTAATTTATCTTAACCGTATAATTTGAAAACAAAAATTTTAATTAAGAAATTTGTTACTAAATTCGATTTATGGAGAAAAAATGGGAGAACATAACAAAATACAATATATCGATAAAAAAAATCAGAATTCATCATGCAAATTGAAGAAATTGAAGAAAAATCATTGTAGTTGTGATCTTTGTTTAATCACAATTACAGTGTGTATGAAAACGGGTAAGGGTTTCTTCTAAAAATTATTTACTTTTTGTAGGAGACGGAAGATTCAAAGGTGATTGAGACTGATGTAGAAGAAAGTTCAAATGAGCTTTCAACAAATGAAAAGAATAACTCAGGTGAACGAAAACATGAAAGCAATAATCAATCTGAACGCTTACTTTTGGAGTAACAGAAAACATGAAAGCAGTAACAAAAATGCTGAAATATACCTATGATCAATAGCTTTACAGAAGGAACGATGAATACCAATAATCAATCAAGAATGGTTGGAAAAGACGATGAAGCAATCTGGTTTGTTGATTACAAAATAAAAGTCTACTGGAAAAGACGATGAAGCAATCTGGATTTGAATTTCAAATGATAAGAGATAATATATATGTTGTAACTAACCATTGATTCATGGGATAATTGGTTTTTTTTTTTTTTAAAAAAATATTAAATGGCTTCCTCAAATATAGGGTGGGGCGTGAAAATTAACTTAGGGGTATAATTGGAAGAATAAAACAAGTGAAAATAGGTTAAAAATACGATTTGGCCATTTTTCATTAAAAAATACGGTTTGGCCATTTTTCGAAATTACCCTGTAATTTCTGGTCATTTCTGAGGATTTCCCTATAAAGTTTCTTCAAATAACATGAATTTCTCAATTATATATGTTGGGCCAGATCCATCAAGGAGGCCCAAAGCCATTTTGCTATATAATTGAAGAAATGGGCTGACAGGTAATTCAGTTGGGAAAATGGCCTTTATCCGGTTGTTGCAGGGAGGTGAAGGGTATTCTGTCACCTGCTGTAATAGGTATCCGGTAGAAGAGAGAGAATGTTGTTACTCTCTCCATGTGCGCCGTTGGTGAGTGGAGGATCAGCAAAATATATTAGGGCAATTTTGAAGAGAATTGAGACGGAGACAGTGAGTGAGAAAATTCCATCGACTGAGAGGCTGAGAGTGGAAGCTTGACTGAGGTGCTGAAGAATTCGATCAGCTGAAGAAGAAGGTGGATGATCCTTCTTGCTGTGAATTGTGCATCTGAGGAATGTGAAGCTGCTCTAGTGAGTTCAATGGAATAGTGTCACTGTGTCTGTGTATTTGTTGCTGACTGCTTCTTCTCCTTTATTCCACAAGCTGTATTATTTGAACTATTGTACCTTGCTGTTGATTCATGGTTGAATAAGAAAGGACAGAGCACCATAGTGGATGTAGATCACATTGATCGAACCACTTTAAAACCTTGTGTCTATTTTCTCTTCTCTGTTCTCTATTTTCAGTTTGATGCATTATTTCTGTGTTGCTTGGGTGTGTTGCTGTGGTTCAGCATTTCTGTGATAACCTGTTATGTGTGTTCTTTGTGAATTGAGTGGCCAATATCTGTAGTTTATCTCAACAATTGGTATCAGAGCGTTGTTGGGACAGATAACTCTTCACGGTTTTAAAAGGGAACACAGGAGATTAGCAGTGGTTTGAATTGCTTGAAGATGACCACACGATTCCAGATTGAGAAGTTTGATGGGCAGGGCGACTTTAGCATGTGGAGAAAGAAAATGAGGGCCCTCCTAGTACAACAAAAAGTTGCAAGAGCCATCGAAGAGGATCCGGAATACCCACCAGAAATGACAAATGCACAGAAGGTAGAGATGCTCGAGATTGCTTATAGTACAATCATATTGTACTTATCTGATAATTTCTTGAGGCAGATTGATGAAGAGGATACGACACTGAAGGTTTGGGTCAAGTTAGAGAAACTGTACTTAGTTAAATCTTTGTCAAATAAGATTTATCTTAAGGAAAGGTGTTTCGGTTTCAAAATGGATTCCAGCAAGAAACTTGATGCAAACTTGGATGATTTTAGGAAGATTACACTTGAATTGGCAAACATAGGGGAAAAATGTCTGAAGAGAACAAGGCTGTAATCTTGCTAAATTCCTTACTCGAGTCGTATAAGGAAGTTAAGTCTGCAATCAAGTATGGTAGAGATAGCTTGGATATGGATATAGTACTCAATGCTCTTAGGTCAAAAGAGTTTGAGATGAAGGTGGAAAAGAAGGAAAGTGAGGCACTTCTTGCAAGGGTTAGATCTGAGAGAAAGAGTCAGAACAAGCACAGAGGGAAATCCCGATCAAAGTCTAGAGCAAAAGGGAAGAAATGTTATCACTGCCAGAAGGAAGGACATTTCAAAAGATTTTGTCCACAATTGTCAAAGAACAAGCAGCCTACAACATAAAAGAATGAAGCTGAGAGTTCAGCTAATGTACTTGATGGATATGAATCAGCGGAAGTGTTGGTGGTTTCAGGAGCTGAATGGTCTGGAGAATGGGTGATGGACTCTGGATGTACATTTCATATGACACCAATAAAGGAACACTTTACTGAGCTCAAAGAAGTACATGGTGGTAAGGTATACCTTGGAAATAACCAAGTTTGTGAGGTTAAAGGTATTGGCACCGTAAGGCTGAAACTACATGACAATTTAGTGAAGATCTTGACTGAAGTGAGGTATGTTCTTGATTTGAAACGGAACTTGATATCACTGGGGGCTCTAGACAAGATGGGATACACAAGTAAAATTGCAAATGGAGAAATGAAGATATATAAAGGATCACTACTAAAGCTGAAAGGGAAGTTAACCAACGGTTTGTATGTTCTCAGTGGGCAAACTCTATCTGGAAATATGTTACTAGCAGCAGCAGATTTTGATAATGAAGTCAGAGTAACAAAATTGTGGCACAATCGGCTAGGGCATGTGAGTGAGAAAGGCTTAAGGGAACTAAACAAGCAAGGTGTTGTTCAGCTGAAACAAGTGAGTGATCTATCCATTTGTGAGGATTGCATATATGGCAAATCAACTAGAGTAAAGTTTGCCAAAGGATTGCATTGCACGAAGGATAAGCTTGAATATATTCATTCAGACTTATGGGGACCAACAAGGATTGAAACTCACGGCGGTGCAAAATACTTTCTGTCTATTGTAGATGATTATAGCAGAAAAGTATGGCTTTATTTCTTAAAGAACAAAGGTGAGGCAGTGGTGAAGTTCAAGGAATGGTTAGTTTTAGTTCAGAATCAGACTGGGAAGAAAGTAAAAACCATTAGAACAGACCGAGGGTTGGAATTTGTAAACAACCAGTTCAATGATCTTTGTAAAAGGAATGGAATAGCCAGGCACCTCACAGTGGGATATACACCTCAACAGAATGGCCTTGCTGAGCGAATGAATCGGACCATAATGGAAAGAGTGAGATGCCTCTTGTCCCAATCGAATTTACCAAAGTCTTTTTGGGGAGAAGCCACTGCTACAACTTGCTATTTGATTAATAGGACACCTTCCTCAGCTATAGAGTTTAAAACTCCAGAAGAACGATGGAGTGGAAGAAAACCAGACCTCACACACTTGAGAGTTTTTTGCTGCACGGCTTATGCACATGTGAGCCAAGGAAAACTTGAACCAAGGGCTCTTAAGTGTGTGTTTATAGGATATCCGGAAGGTGTGAAAGGGTACAAACTTTGGTGTTTGGAACAAAACAAGTCAAAGTGCATTGTGAGCAGGGATGTGAAATTCGATGAATGGTCTATGCCTTATGCAAAACGAGTGGTATCAAGTGATACTGATATTGCAACAATTGAATCTGTTGAGGTAGAGTTGAATGAAGAAAAGGATCAGGGTACAGAAGTTCAAACTGAAACTTCAAGTTCTTCAAATTCTGAAGATAATCAGCCTGAAAATGCTGAGTCAGAACAAGAGGTTGTGAGCCAACAAGCAACAGAGGCTGATGAAGGGAATAAAAGTCCCCACGCAGCGGAAGCGCATCGATTGGACCTTACGCCGTATATTAATTAACATTAAAAAAACCGTTACGATAACTCAAACAAAACTTTAAACTAACTTTAAAGTCGCTGTAAAAACGGTTTAAACATGCTAGAATAAATCTAAATTTATTTTAAAAACTTTTCTAACAAAAAGAGGAAGAACCGTTACAAACCTCCGTTGTAGACTTGACCGTTCTTCGCCAACGACGCTCCAACGAACGAAAACGCAGCAGCCTTCTCGCCTCTTGATCGCAGGATTTTCTTCTTTGAATGATACAATAACCACAGAGGTTACACCGGTATGTCTCTAAGTCTAGGAGGCCAAAGACTTGTGGGAGTATTTTTCTAAGAGGGAGGCTAGAGAGAATTCTAGGTCTTGTCTTTCAAGAGTGTCAAGTGTCAAGAGTGTCATGACCAATTAGGTCTAATGTTCTATTTATAGAAGAGAGGCCATGAATAAAATATTCAATTAAATCAATCTTTTCCATAATTGATTTAATCTTATTCCTTAATTAATCAATCATGATCAATCAATTCCCCAATTGATTAATTTTTTCCACAAATGACTAATTACTTCCATAAGTGATTAGATCATTCCCATAAATGATTAATCACTTCCTTAAGTGATTAATTATTTACATAATTGATTAATTCCCGGTTAATGAATTCTTTAATTAATTAACCACCAATTAAATATCACATATTTAATTTCCGGCCTAGAATTAATTAATTTGCCCAAACACATTTTAGGCCTTAAATTAATTAATTCATTATTTTGAACTCTTTCAAACTTCCATAAATTTATATTTGAACTTTTCAAATATTAATTTCTCTCATAATAATATATCAATATATATTATATTCGTTTCCCTTAATAAATTGAACATTTTCAATTTACTATTATAACTTAGTTGCCTCAAATTACTTTATGAGCTACCAGTGGGACCTAATGGACCTGCAGATCAGAAGCTCCAACGATGTGAGATTAATTGGTCAAACTCATTAACCACATTAATCAATATTCGTTAACTGTGTGTACATTCCACTATAGACTCACAGTTGCACTCTTCTCACTGCAGACATATTTTCTGTGTCCACGGATCTAGACCAATATCGACTAGTTAGTCTTTCACGAGTGTCCGTAACACCAGCTGGGTCAAATTACCGTTTTACCCCTGGGTCACCTCTATTTCCTTAAGTACCAATTCTCCTCTAATGAACAACCTGTTTGTGGTCCAACCATCAAACAGAAAACCCTCTCGTGCCATTGAGAGGGTAGGGCCCTTTGTTCAAGACTCGGAGTAACCACTTAAGGGAACACTCATCTGCTTCCCTAAAGTCGGGAAGGAGTGAATTCCATCTTGTACGATTATGTTCCCAGCTCCCCATTCGGTCTTGTCCCCAAAGTGGTAGGCTTATTGAGTCGGCGTATTGGCCACTCTCACCCATACAAATCAAAGGACAATCTCTCATGAGCAGGAGTCCATAATCAACTCAGGATTAAGACTAAGTTGTCTAGGTCGTCCTAGTGAAATGGAAAACCAACTAGTTAACGGTGTTATAACCATTGGTTACTATTTCGCGGTCCGGTCTTATGCAAACTCATTGCATAGGATACCCCCACTCGCATGTCTCCTACACGAACGCGTTGGATCGCAGTGTTTGTATCAAATACAAAGTGGGCCGTATCCATAGTGTCACCAGGATAAGGCACCCAGTCTTATCCCTATACTATAGACCCTTTAGGCTGTTTCTTGAACAATGATCCCATATGTCGCTACATATAGTTCAAGACTCATATTACAGCCTTGGATGTCTAGTTTATTGGATTAGGGTTATTATTAGGCAAAGACATATATAAAATAACTAATAACAATTAATGGAAAAAATATATCAATATTATTTCATTAATATCCGGTCAACGGTTACATTCACTATCTACGAGTTTTAGGGCATAAAACCCAACAGCTGATTCTTCAGGTTTGAACAGTTACAGACTATCCAGAGACAGAGAGAGAAGGGTAATAAGACCTCCAATGCGTTATGGTGAAGCCGATCTAGTGGCATATGCTCTGGCTGCAACAGATGAATATGCTGAGATGGAACCAACATCCTATCTTGAAGCAATAAACTGTAAATAGAGTATAAACTGGAAGCTAGCCATGGATGAGGAGATGCAGTCCTTGAGAAAAAATAATACCTGGGAGCTTGTTGACAAACCAAGAGATAAAAGACTTGTAACTTGTAAGTGGTTGTACAAGTTAAAGTCGGGGATCAATGACAGCAGTAGTTTAAGGTTCAAAGCTAGACTTGTTGCAAGGGGATATACACAAAAGGAAGGAGAAAATTATAATGAAATTTTCTCGCCAGTGGTAAGACATACATCCATAAGAGTGATTTTAGCCTTGACTACTTATTTTAATCTTCATCTTGAGCAGATGGACGTTAAAACAGCATTCCTTCATGGTGAACTTGAGGAGGAAATATTCATGAAGCAACCTCAAGGATATGAAGCAATTGGCAAAGAAGACAAGGTATGTCTGTTGAAAAAATCTCTTTATGGCCTTAAGCAAACTCCTAGGCAGTGGTACAAGAGATTTGATAGTTTTGTCTTATCAAAGGGTTTTGAGAGGAGCTCCTTTGATCATTGTGTCTATCATAAGCCAGTTAGCTCAGCCTATAAGATATACTTACTGCTATATGTTGATGACATGCTCATTTCATGTGTTGATAAAACAGAAATTGATAGATTAAAAGCTGAACTAAGCTCTGAATTTGAAATGAAAGACTTAGGTCCAGCTAAGAAAATCTTAGGCATTGAAATAACTAGAAATATGAAGGATAGAAGCTTGTTCCTGTCACAAAGCTCATATATTTCTAAGTTATTTTCAAGGTATGGAATGGATGAATGTAAATTAGTTACAACTCCATTAGCTGCACATTTCCGTTTATCAGCTGAGGAGAGTCCTAAATCAGAGAAAGAAAAGAAGGAGATGGAGAACATACCATACACTAGTGCTGTGGGGAGCCTAATGTATGCAATGGTATGTACACGGCCTGATTTAGCTCACGGTATGAGTGTGGTAAGCCGGTTCATGACAAACCCAAGTAAGGTGCATTGGTCTGCTGTCAGATGGATGTTTAGATACTTGAAGGGAACCCGGAGCCATGGTCTTCTCTACAAAGGAACTGAATCAATTAGCAATCCACTAGAAGGTTATGTAGATGCCAACTACGCTGCAGATTTGGATAAGAGGAAAAGCTCAACTGGGTATGTTTTCACTTTGTATGGTAATATTGTTAGTTGGAAAACATCATTACAACACATTGTAGCTTTATCATCTACAGAGTCTGAGTACATAGCTTTAGCTGATAGTGTGAAAGAAGCTTTGTGGCTCAAAGGTCTAGTGGGAGAATTGATTAATTTGGAGAGTCCGGTTGTGTTATGGTGTGACTCCCAAAGTGCGATACATCTTTCTAAAAATCAAATGTATCATGAACGAACTAAACATATAGATGTTCGTTTACATTTTGTTAGAGAAGTCTTTGCTACAAAATCAGTTTTGCTAAAGAAAATAGCTACTGAGGATAACATAGCAGATGCATTTACTAAGAGTGTTCTTGTTAAAAAGTTTGACAAATTCATGAGCTTGCTTCGTTTAGAAGCAAGCTAAATTTTTTATGATTGCCCCTGAGGAGAATGGTGCTCTGTATGTTTTTTTTTTCTATTGCTTCTTTGAATGTTACAGTTGCAGGAGTTTCAATTATTCAACAAGGTGGGGGATTGTTGGGCCAGATCCATCAAGGAGGCCCAAAGCCATTTTGCTGTATAATTGAAGAAATGGGCTGACAGGTAATTCAGTTGGGAAAATGACCTTTATCCGGTTGTTGCAGGGAGGTGGAGGGTATTCTGTCACCTGTTGTAATAGGTATCCGGTAGAAGAGAGAGAATGTTGTTACTCTCTCCATGTGCGTCGTTGGTGAGTGGAGGATCAGCAAAATATATTAGGGCAATTTTGAAGAGAATTGAGATGGAGACAGTGAGTGAGAAAATTCCATCTACTGAGAGGCTGAGAGTGGAAGCTTGACTGAGGTGCTGAAGAATTCGATCAGCTGAAGAAGAAGGTGGATGATCCTTCTTGTTGTGAATTGTGCATCTGAGGAATGTGAAGCTGCTCTAGTGAGTTCAATGGAATAGTGTCACTGTGTTTGTGTATTTGTTGCTGACTGCTTCTTCTCCTCTATTCCACAAGCTGTATTATTTGAACTATTGTACCTTGCTGTTGATTCATGGTTGAATAAGAAAGGACAGAGCACCATAGTGGATGTAGATCACATTGATCGAACCACTTTAAAACCTTGTGTCTATTTTCTCTTCTATGTTCTCTGTTTTCAGTTTGATGCATTATTTCTGTGTTGCTTGGGTGTGTTGCTGTGGTTCAGCATTTCTGTGATAACCTGTTATGTGTGTTCTTTGTGAATTGAGTGGCCAATATCTGTAGTTTATCTCAACAATATAATATTCATTAAATTTAAGATAGTCATTTTCTCTATTGAATCTAACAATTTTGGTATTTATATGTTAATAATGTTGCAGGTGAATGCATCATCTTGGCTTTCAGTTTATCCACATGGATTGAAACATGTGTTAATAGACATGAAAAACAATTATAAGAATCCACTTATCTGCATCACAGAAAATGGTATTAAAAAATATATATATATATATTTTTTTATATATCAAGAAAAAGAGTAATCACCAGAATTAATTACCCTTATTATTTACAAGTCTGAATTGTACACTGTGCAGGATATTTTGACTATAATGATCCTAATGTTCAAAAACTACTTTGCGATCGGGAAAGAGTTCATTACTATATAGAACATCTCTATTATCTTCACCAACCAATCAAGTAAGTAACTCCTTGTTTCATAATCATTTGGTTTTTGGATTTTGAAAATTAAACCTATCAACGCTATCATCATCCATAAGTTTATTTGTTTTGTCACCTACCTTCTTCCCATATTTTCAAAAGCTAAGTCAAGTTTTTGTTGGGAGTGCGACTAAAGTCTCACATTGGTTAGACAAGGGGATAATCATAGATATATAAGGAAGGATAAGTATCTCCATTGGTACGAGACCTTTTGGGGTGGACTAAAAAACAAAACCACGAGGGCTTATGCCCAAAGTTGACAATATCATACCATTGTAGAGATGTGTGTGGGTGTTTGATGTCCCCTTTCAAGTGGTATCAGAGTCATGCCCCAAACGTAGCCATGTCATGGCTTTGCTTTTATGGTTCACCCAAAAAAAAAATAGTTTTCAAAAACTTGTTTTTCTTTTTGGAATTTGGCTAAGAATTCAAATGTGTGCATAACAAAGATGAAACCATGGTAAGAAAATGAGGAGAAAACAAGCATAATTTTCAAAAACAAAAAATCAAATGGTTATCAAACGGCCCTTAGGAAATTTTTGACTTAAAATAGTTGTTTGGTAACATATATGTTTTTTTTTTTTTTTTTTGGTTGCATATGTTCTTAATATGATTCTTTTGGAAACCTTATTATAGGGTTGGTGTAAGGGTAGAGGGATTCTTTGCATGGTCACTTTTGGACACATTTGAATGGCAAGATGGATATACCAAGCGCTTTGGCCTTATCTACATTGATTTCAAGAACAACTTGAATAGAATTCCAAAGAAAACACTAAAATGGTTTTCTAGGTTCCTCAAGACTTGAAGATGTTCCCCCAACTATAGTTATTGTTGCTTTGTTGTGTTGTTATGTTATATGGTATTTGCACCTTCTTAAAGACTACTAGTAGAAAGTAGTGAATAAATTGCAATATAACAAAGCCTTGTCTTATCTTAATTTATTATCTCATGTACTGTTATGGGTTGGTTGTCAAATAAATAATAAACTTGTCTTTCTCTCTTCATACTTATTTTCTCTCTATATTAGGAATTTGACAACTTGTTCATATTTTTTAATTTGTTACATTAGTTAATATTATGTTTGAATTCTACCACACATATTAATGAGAATTAGCAACTGACTCGCAAAAAAAAAAAAAAAAAAAAAAAGAGAGAGAGAATTAGCAACTGAATTATATAAGTATGTTTATTTCACTTAAAATGTGCGACAACCCACCAAAAATACACTTTTAGTCCCTCTAGCTAGTTTGGGGTTTTAGTGTCTATTTGGTCTCTCAAATTTTAAAAGGTAGAATCTTTATCTCTGAAGTATGAAACATGCTTCTAAACGGTCTCTGAGCTCAAACTAACCATTAGTTGACTAACATAAAATTGATAACTTTTGGATAACCATTTTGTTTTTTGATTTTTGTTTTCGATTTTTGAAAATTAAGCCTACAAACACTATTTCTACCCATAAGTTTCTTTGTTTTGTAACTATCTTCTTGTCATATTTTCAAAAACCAACTCAAGTTTTGAAAACTAAAAAAGGTAGTTTTAAAATTTTGTTTTTGTTTTTGGAATTTCTCTAAGAATTCCAATGTGTCCTTAACAAAGATGAAAATCATTGTAAATAAATTAGGAGAAAACAAACATAATTTGCAAAAGTTAAAAACAAAAAATCAAATGGTTATTAGACGGGTTCTAAAAACTACTTTTTTTTAAAAAAAAAATGCTTATAATTTCAAAATTGATTTTAAAAACATAAAGCGGAAAACAAAAATGATTATCAAACAACTATGTTTTTAAAAAATGAAAAACAGAAAAAAAAAACAAATGGCTTGTTTGATAACGTTCTCGTTTCTCGTTTCTCATTTTTGGTTTCTTGTTTCTTGCTTTTTAAGAACTAAAAATAGAAACATGTTTGATAACTATTTTTGTTTCTTGTTTCTTAAAAAAAAAAAAAAAAAAGAAACAGAAGCATATATGTGTTTGATAACTGTTTCTCGTGTCTTGTTTTTTAGTTGAAATAAAATTTTGACATACAATATAAAAATTATATATAACATACATTAAAATTATAGTCAGAGGTTGTCGATGGCGGTCGGTCGGCGGACGTCGACGGTGGTGATCGGTAGTCAGAGGTCAAAGGTGGCAGTCAGTTAGTGGAGGTCGGTGGCGGCCGGTTAGCAGAGGTCGATGGCGGCCGGTTAGCAGAGGTCGGTGGCACCTGGTAGTCGGAGGTCGATGCTGGTGCCCGATAGTCAGAGGTCGACCGTGGCGGTCGGTGAGCGAAGGTCGGCTGCAGCCAATAGTCAGAGGTCGATGGTAGTGATCGGTCACGGTTGGTATTCAGAGGTCGACGGTGGCAGCCGATTGACGGAGGTCAGCAACAACCAGTAGTCGAAGGTCGAAGGTGGCGGCCGACTAGCGGAGGTCGGCGACACCCGATAGTTGGAGGTCGACGATGGCGTCCGATAGTCAGAGGTCGACAGTAGCGGTCGCTCAACAGAGGTCGGGGACGACTGATAGTCAGAGGTCAGCGGTGGCAGCCAGTAGTTTGAGGTCAACGGTTGCGACTAGCCGGTGGCGGTCGGTCAGCGGAGGTCGACAACTACGGGTCGTCGGAGGTCGACGGTGGTGGTCGGTCGGCAAAGGTCTATAGCGGGCGGTCGTCGGAGGTCGACGATAGCGGTTGGTCGTGGCCGATAGTCTAAGGTTGTCGGTGGCGACTAGTTAGCGGAGGTCGGAAGCACTCGGTAGTCTAAGGTCAACGGTGGCACCTGGTAGTCAGAGGTCAACAGTGGCAGTCAGTTAGCGGAGGTTGGAGGAAGTTGATAGTCAGAGGTCGACGGTGGCGAACGGCCGGTGGAGGTCGGTGGCGGCTAGTAGTCAGAGGTCAACAGTGACGGTCGATCGACAGAAGCCGGTCAGCGGAGGTCGACAGAGGTCGAGCGCGACCAGTAGTCGAAGGTGGACGGTGGCAGTCGATCGACGAATGTGGATCGCGACTGGTAATCGGAGATCAACGATAGTAGTTGGTCGCGACAGATATTCAGAGGTCGACAACGGCGGCAGGTCAACGGAGGTCGGCGACGACCAATAGTTGGAGGTGGACGGTGGTGGTCGGTTGGTCAGTGAAGGTCGACAGCGGCCAATCATCAGAGGTTGACGGTAGAGGTCTGTCGCAGCCGGTATTCGGAGGTCGACAATGGCGGCTGGTCAACGGAGGTCGGCGACGATCAATAGTCGGAGGTGGACGGGTGGCGGCCGGTTGGCGGAGGTCGGCAGCGACCGGTAGTCAAAGGTTGACGATGGTATTCAGTCGGAGGAGGTCAACAACGGTTGGTCGGAGGAGGTCGACGGTAGAGGTTGTCCGCGGCCGCGGCTGGTAATCGGAGGTCGGCGATGACCGATAGTCGGAGGTTGACGATGGCGATCGATCGACGAAAGTCGACGAAGGTCGGTTGTTGACGACATCGATCGGTCGGTGGAGGTCGGCGACGACCGATAATCGGAGTTTGACAGTGGCGACTAGCCGGCAGAGGTTAGCAACGACCAATAGTCAGAGGTCAACGATGGCGGTCGATCGATGGAGGTCAACGACAACCGATAGTCAGAGATCGACAAAGGTGATAAAAAAAGGAAAAAATGAAAGAAATAACATAAATAGTTAAAAAAATGAAAGAGAAAGAAAAAACAAAAAAAATAAAAAAAAATAATAAAAGGAAAGAGAGCGAAATAACGGAAAAAATTAAAAAAAAAAAAAAAAGACGAGCAAGTGGTTAAAAAATAGAGGAAGAGAAGAGATTGGTGTAGGAATATGAGGGAGAGATGGATACATGCATGAAAAATAGAAAAAAAACAGAAACAGAATTTGAGAAACAAGTTTTTGTAGTTTCTCAAATTTGGCCTCTTTTTTAGAAACGTTTCTAGAAATTTAGAAACAAGGATGAGTTATCAAACAAAGTGTGTTTCCTAAAAAAGGAGAAACAGAAACGTTATCAAACGAGCCCAAAATTGTTATCAAACCAATCTCTCATGATTTGACAAATTATATCAACTTTTGATGATTGGACAATTTGAATATAGAAAAAACGAATTTTACATTAAAAAATTGAATTTAAAAAACAATTTAAAAAAAATTATAGCATTATAAGTCAAACTGAGTATAGCTCAACTATTTAAAGCATATAATTGATCACCAACTGATAACACACAGAGATTGTAAAATAAGACAAGGTTTGTTATTGCAATTTATTTAGCTACTTTTATTTCTACGAGTAGTCTTTTAGAAGTTTGCAATAAAACATACAACAAAAAATACGTATACTGCAGAAAAAACCAAAGAGAGGTTAGGTTTTGAGGAAATTGGTGAACCATTTTAGTGAGTCTTTTGGTATCCTGGTCAAGTTGTTCTTGTAATCGATGTAGATCAAGCCAAACCGCACCGTATATCCATCGGCCCATTCAAAATCGTCGAGCAATGACCATGCAAAATATCCTTCTACCTTTACACCATTCCTGTAACGTTTTCAATAAAGCATCATTTAAGTAAAACCGAGCATAGCTCAGCAATAATTGGAATGTACCATAGACCAAGAGGTCAGAGTTTCAAATTCCCCCACCCCCAATCGTTTGTTGAACTCGTTTGTGACACAAAAAAACTATAAATTACAAATCAACTCTTTTTAGTCAATTCATTTCTGAAAGAGAATATTTCCGTTAGTTACTTACTCGATTGCTTTGTGAACATAATAGAGGTGTTCTCTATGGTAATCCGTTCTATTGGTATCATGAATTAGCTTAGAAACATTAGGACCATTGCGGTCCAAATATCCTGCATAATGTACAATTTAATTAATAAGGTAATTTATCATGTGATAAGTTTTTTTTTTTTTTTTTTTTTAAAGATTATAAAGAAGTGAGATTTTTTTAATACCATTTTCTGTGATGCAGATAACTGGATCCTTATAATTATATTTCAGGTCCATCAAGGTATATTGTAATCCTTGTGGATAAACTGAAAACCAAGATCCACTCACCTACAACGTTGTTAATAAATAATTAACAAATTGTTAGATTGAGAAGGGAAAATATATGACATAAATTTCATGTAAATGACATAAAATTTATTAATTAGAACAAGAATAATCAAATATTATAATCGAGAAATTCATATTATATTTCAAATTTTCAAATAAAATTACCTGTGGGCCAATCATAACTCCATGACGAGCAGCAACAAAACCCAAGCACATTATACAAAGTCAAGTTAGAGATGGTTCAAATATTTCATTTGCACGAGAAAACTAATAATTCAAATATGGATAAACTTAAAGAGTTTGAAAAAAATAAGTGGTTAATTTTAAGGTCCGTTTGGAATGACTTTCTAAGGTCCGTTTGGTTAATTTTAAGGTCCGTTTGGAATGACTTTCTAAGGTCCGTTTGATAAGTTTTTTTATTTTTGGTTTTTGAAAATTGAGTTTACAAACATTACTTCCACTTATAAATTTCTTTTCGTGGTTATCTATCTACTTCTCATGTTTCCAAAGCCAACCCAAGTTTTGAAAACTAAAAAAGTAGGACCATTTTGTATTTTAGTTTTTGTTTTTGAAAATTATGCTTGTTTTCTCCTAAATTCCATACCATTGGCTTTCATCGTTGTTAAACATCTTCATTTGAACTCCTAGCCAAATTTGAAAAACAAAAACAAGTTTTTGAAAACTACTTTTTTTTTTTTCCAAAATTGGACTTGGTTTTTGAAAACAAGGAAGAAAGTTGGTACTAAAACAAAGAAACTTATAGATGTTAGTAGGTGTATATAAGCTTAATTCAAAAATCGAAAACCAAAACCAAGGCCTTGTTTGATAACCATTTTAGTTTTTTGTTTTTGGTTTTCTGTTTTTTAAAAACAAAAATCATACATGTTTGATATTTGTTTTATTCCATTTATAAAAAACAGAAAACCAAACTTGTTTGATAACTACTTTGGTTTTCAGTTTTTAAAAAAATAGAGAGATGAAAAGATGTTTTAGAGAGAGAAAAATGTGTAGAACATTGAAACAAAAATTCAGAGACACGAATATAAATGTTTTTTAGAGAAAAGTTAAAGATAGAAAATTTAGAGATATGAAAGAAAATGTTTATTGGGAGAATATTATTTAGACACCATAGAAGATATTAGTTAGAGAAAAAAAGAAAAAAAGTTAGAGTAGAGAAGAGATAAATTTTAGATAGAAAAACCAAATAAAAAGAGAAATTTTAGAGAGAGGGTAAGATTAAGAGTAAAAGATATGCTAAAGAAATAATGATAAATTAGAAAAATAGAGAAAAGTTTTAGCGAGAGAAAATTTTGGGAGATTTTTTTTTTTCAAAAGCAAAGTTAGAATTTGTTTCTTCGGGAGAGCAAAGTTATAGATAAATTTTTAGAAATAGGTAAGTAATAGAGTAAAAAAATTTTGAGAGAGAAAATTTTAGAGGGAGAAAAAGAAATGTTGTAGAAAAAAATAGAAAAATGAATTTGTTGGAGAGAGATATGTAAAAGAGAAAGAAAAAAAAAAAAAAAAGCATGAGAAGAAAAATGAGTTTTTGAAAAAACAGAAACATATTTTTAAAAACAACTTTTTTTTTGTTTTTGAAATTTGCTTATAATTTCAAAACCGTTTTTAAAAAACAAAAAACAAAAACAAAAATGGTTATCAAACCATCTGTTTTTTTTTTTAAATGAAAAACAAAAACAGAGAAAACGAAATGGTTATCAAATAATGGTCCCCAAATGATTATCAAACAAGGTCGTAGTTTTCAAAAACTTGTATTTGTTTTTGGAATTTAGCTAGGAGCCTAGGATTGCAAATGTGTCCTTAACAAAGATGAAAACCATTCTAAGGAAATGGAGAGAAAACAAGCTTAATTTTCAAAAACAAAAAAACCAAATAGTTATCAAACTGGACCTAAGTAATTAAAAAGGTGTTTTTAAGCTTAAAAAAACATTAAACACTTAAAAAAATCATTCCAAACATACACTTAAACACATACGTGAAGTATTTGCCCCGGAATCGGTAAGGTAGGATGGATATGGAACATGTTCATTGGAATTATCTATGGCATATCTTGCTGTATAGTAGTTGAGTCCAAGAAAATCATAGCTGCCTTTGATCAAAATGGTCTCATTCATTGTGAACCTTGGCAATCTATCTTTTACACGAATTATCATACTTTCTGGATAATCACCATGAACGATTGGATTGAAGTACCTATAACAATAGTAGAGAACAGTTGAATAGAGAAAGGCTTTGAAAATAATTTGAATGTAGCATTATCATTATTGATTCATAAAGTTTTGAGATATATGAATTTACACTTACCAACCAGAAAAGAAATCAGTAGCTCGACGTGCAGCTTTTATATTTGCCTCGGTATCATCATATGGGGCAAACCAATGTGCCACCACGGTGATGCCAATCACACCCTTTTGTATTGTCTGTAAATTAAATCAATGGTTTTAGAATATGTGATCGAATTAGGACGTGTTTGGAATACCTTTTAGTTTAAAAGTATGTTTGCTTTAACCTTTCAAGTGTTTAGGGTGTGTTTGGTTAATTAACTTTTCAAGTGTTTAATTTTCAAAATAAATTATAATGTTTGACAACCATTAAAAATGACTTATTAAAAAATGAGATGGAGAAATAAATCATTTTAAGATAAACACGAAAGCAAATTTTTTAAAAAGAGTTTTTAAGTATATAATAACTTGGTCATAAAAACACTTATGAAAAGATGTAACCAAACATATGAGTGTTTAAATTCTAAACAAAATTTATATAAAATGTTTATAAAAAAAATGCATTCTTGAAAAACACTTCAACTAAAAGGTATTTCAAATGGACCCTTCATTTTGAAAAACAAACATTTTGAGAAAAATTCTAGTGTTTGACAACCATTAAAAATGACTTGTTAAAAAATGAGATTGAGAAATAAACCATTTTAAGAGAAACACACTTGAATGCAAATTTTCTATTTTAAGTACATAATAACTTGGGTATAAAAACACTTATGAGGAAATGTAAACAAACATATGATTGATTAAATTCTAAACAATTTTTATACAAAATATTTTTTTAAAAAATGCATTCAGGTTCCGTTTGGAATATATTTCTTAAGAATGCATTTTTTAGAAAATTCGCTTTTAAGTGTTTTTCTCAAAATAGTTTATTTCTCCATCTCATTTTTTAATAAGTCATTTCTAGTGGTTGTCAAACACTAAATTGTTTTCAAAATGATTTTTTTTTTCAAAATTAAAAAAGTTAAACTAAACACACCCTAAATGTTTTTCAAGAATGCATTTTATTTTAAACATTTTGTATAAAAAAATGTTAAGAATTAAAAAAGTTAAACTAAACACACCCTAAATGTAACGCCCCGGGCCCAGGATTCAGAATCCAGATTCGGCACCTCACGGCCCCGACATTCCCCTGCGACCTAGCCACGTCACCATACTCGTCTTAAACCGCTTCTAAGATTGAAGATTTTCCCCACAAACCAACACAGAGTCCTTTTAGCATGTTTTTTCCTCACTCACATGTTTCCTAGGAAAATTCCCAGGAGGTCACCTAACATAGAACTTCTCTAAGCCAAGCACGCTTAACTTCAAAGTTCCTATAATTGAGCCACCGAAAAGGAAGGTGCACCTTGTTGGTATATGTAATATCTATCAATTCTTTTAAGCTTATTTTGACCATACTTTCATGTCCTCAGAATCCCTCTCATTCGGATGTCATCTCGGTTCATTCATGTACCCCTCCTAACGTCGGGCGTCACAGTTACATTTTCTCATAACTGTTTTTATACACAAGTCATTATATACTAAAAACTCTTTTTGAAAAATTTGCTTTCGAGTGTTTCTCTCAAAATGGTTTATTTCCCAATCTCATTTTTTCACAAGTTATTTTTTGAGTGGTTGCCAAACACTAGAATTTTTTAAATATGCATGTCGAGAGATCATGTAGAACCTGATATTTTGTGCGATAGATATCGACCGCATGAGCATGAGCAAGAATGAGGTGGTGACCAACAATATATGGTTCAGTAGCGGAATCTCCATACAAACAGTTATTAAGTAGCCATTTGGAACATCTGGCTGGTGCAAATTTTCCCATCACGTAACCATTTATAATGAATATATTTGGCTCATTCAAAGTGATCCAATGCTTCACTCTATCTCCAAATTCATTGAAGCAAAGGTCAACATACTCCTTAAAATCATCCCTGCACTTAAATCTTACAATTATTTTCTCTTCATAAACATTTTTTAGTCTTTTTATATTTACTTTTTTAAAAAAAGATTCTTAAAGTTCTAATCATCCAAATTTTAAGAACTTTTATTATTCTTAAAATTTTGCTAAGGTTTTAGATTTTTTTTTTAACCGCTAATCCTCACCAGGTTACCGGCCATCTCGATACTAAAAAGATTACGAGACTTTTGCCCCACTCTAATTTCCCTGTCTCCACCAGTGCAAGAGAAATTATTAGTAAGCTTAAGCAACAATACATTTTTTTAAAAAAACATATGAAAATTCAAACAAACATTGTTACCAAGTTGGTTAATTGAATTTAATATATTAATTATTGTTTTCTCTTTCTAGCATTCTTAATGGATTAATTATTTACAAATATAACATCTTAAGAAGTGAAGTTAAATGGCCAAAACACTACTCAAATGGATGATATATCTACATTCTTCAATTTTGGTCCATGAACTTCAAAAAGTGTCAAATAGGTTATCGAACTTTTAATTTTGTGTCCAATAGGTCCCTGAACTTTAAAAAGTATCTAGTAGGTCCTTAAATGCTTTTATTTTTGTGTCCAATAGGTCATTAACTTTCAATTTTGTGTCTAATAAGTCATTAACCTATTCAATATTTTTGTAAAAAAAAAAAATTGACAAGTCTACTAGATAAAAAATGGAAGAAGTTTAGAGTCTCAATAGGCATAAAATTCAATTTTATATCTAATAGATTGATTAATTTTTAAAAATCTCGAATGTGTCAGGGACCTATTAGACACAAAATTAAAAATTTAATATATTAGACATTTTTAAAGTTGAGTAACCTATTAGATACAAAATTGAAAGTTCAGGAACCTATTAGACACTTTTTCTAAAGTTCAGACACCTAATTGATACAACTCTCAAAGTTCGGAGACCAAACTTGTAATTAATAAAACCAACACGTTTTTAAGTATACAATTCTCCATGAATAAGATTTACTTACAGAATTTTAGGACTCAAGAAACCTTGATATTCATCTTCTAAAGCTTGTGGAACATCCCAATGGAAAAGTGTAACGTAAGGTTGGATGCCTACAAATCAAAAGGATTAATTCCAACCTGAGAATTGTTGATATGCCTTGAATCTGTTATGAAACGATCCATTCTAACATGAGACTTGTTGATATGCCTTTAATCTCTAAATTATTTATAGAGATTAGATATGTTATTTCCGTTTTGGACTTTTATTTTAGGCCTATTAAGTTAGGATTAGGAGAGATGTCATATATAAACCCTCTTAACCTAATCTGTCATAATCTCTATAATTTGGATATGTTTTCTCCTCACTAATAAGATTATTCTCTCCCTCTCTGTTAGATGCAGCTAACACACAACCGTTAGTGAACCAAGTAAATTCCGTGTTGTTTCTTCTCCCTTTCATTCTTGTTCGGTTGATTTTAATCTACTGTCATGACGAGAACTTTGATTGCTAATCTAATCATTTAATCAAACAATTAATGGAATTAATAAAAAATTACAATAATACCAACCTTTTGCAAGCAGGTCGTCGATGAGCTCGTTGTAATACTTAATACCATCTGGGTTTATACCTCCGTCGAGGGTTCCATCTGCATTATTATTAATAAAACAATGAACAAAGTATGTTTAAAATTTTGGAAAAGTAAAAAGAAAATTAAGAAACTAAAACTATAAGAAGTATAATAGAGCTAAAAAATAACTTCTCTTAGATAAAATAATATTATAACTATAATAAAAGGTGAGCTGTGAATCTTTGAGTTTGTAAAAATCTAGTACCATCAATTTTATAGGTTAAAACAGACCTTGAACCATAGAAAAAATGGAAGAAAAAAGAAAACAACTTGAAATATATATGTTTAAAAATACAAATAAGTTATTTATTTATGAACATAACAAATAATATTTTAACCACCGCCTCTAAATTAAAGAACTCGACTTTTTAATCACTTACAAGGTAATATTCTTGTCCAGGCAATTGAGAACCTATAAACATTAAAACCTGTTTGATTCATTAGCAAAACATCTTCCTGCATTGAGAGAGAGAATAGAGAAAAAAAAAAAAAAAAAAAAAACTATTAGTCAATATAACGTGAGGAGTAAACTCTACATGTTTGTGTTTTTAGTTTTTTAAAAAATAAAAAACAAGAAATGAAACACAGGAAACTAATAGATTACATAAGGTTCTATTTCAAAACCAATTGGCCAATGAGAAAAGTAATCTATACATCTTATAAACTGAGGTCTGATCCACTTATCTTTTCAATGTGGGATCCTCAACAGAAACGAGAAACCGAAAACGACGAGAATGTTATCAAATGAACCCAAACCTTGAAGTAACCTCTTTATATGAACCAAGACATCATTGCTTTACCTCCAGGACCAATCACACGCTCAAGGGCCAAGCAACTACAATTGACTTTTGATTCCCATACAAACAATGGTGAACTCAATTAAAGAAGGTTAAAGAGGAGAAACTGAACAAAAGCTCTACATATTATGTGATCAAATGTCACTACAGGATGAAAATAGAGCTTTTTGTTAGAATCTTTTGGGTGTTTTTATGTTTTTGGATCGACGTTATGACTTTTTTTAGGTTTATTAGTTATTTTGAGTTATTTTAGAATTATTTATTTTAGTTAAGTAGGCTCGACGGTAGATTGGTCTTTTAGGCTAAATAGCTAAACATACTATGTTTAAAGGAGGAATTAGGGTTGTGTAGGGGTACGTTGTTTTTTAATGAAGTTTCTATATTCTTGATGACTGGAGCCTCATCATCCTCTTTGCAATTCTTGAAACTAGGGTTGCAAGTTTGCACATTCAGGTAGGTCTGATCAGCTTTCTTGTGGGAGTGTTCAAACCTTGAGTAGGGAACTAGTTCTCCTTACCTCTTGGTCTTTGATCATCAAGGTAATCTCTATATAATCCTTCCCCTGGGATTGAAATAAAATAGATTTGAGGATTTTAGCGTTGGTGAATTAAGGGTTCAAATACCCAAAAGAATTCTCAATTCCAACTCGCTAGGTTTTGACATCACCTCTTCAATCCAATTTTAAACTATCAAATACATAGACTCAATATAAGAACAATTCTCCTTCTCCATAATTGTTGGCAATCCACATACCTTGTAACGGTGGTATGTATCATCTGCTATATCTCCATTACTGTGGTCAGCAATTTTATCTGCAATTCATAAACACCTTTAAGTTATTTATTTATTTTTTCAACATGAGCATAACATATACTAATGATCCAAGGTCTGTTGTTTGAATCCATCACTCTCACATATTGTCACTCTACCCTTTGCATAATCTTTATAATGATAATAATATTTGAACGAATTTTCAAATTGAAAATTTATTTTAAACAACAGAAATAACCTGACCTAAAACCTTATTCCTTTTTTGTTTTGTTTTTTTTTTAATGTTATTTTATAAGTAGTTTAAAATTATCTTTTAAACAAACAATTTCTTTAAAGCTATATTAAGAAATTGCCCATTGGAAAAACTGATTTCGTTTTTAACAAAATTATAGTTAGTTGAAATATGACAATAAAAATGAACTTATTTAGCAACAATCATTATATATGTGTGTTTCGTGACTTTTGCAAATTAACTAACATTTATATCCAATGTTTTAAGTAATGCCTCAAAAAAAAACAAAAAATATCCAATGTTTTAAGTAGTTTTAAATATACTTTTCTCTAACACGTTTAAAAATGGTCACTAAAGTTTTTAATAAATTTCAATCTCTCAATTATTGCTATTATAATGTTAAATGAAAAAGTGATTATTTCGTTTTCTTGTACAAAATTTATGAACACGCAAAAAATATGAGCATAGCTCAACTAGTATAAAGATTATATTAATGACCAAAAGATTTGTGGTTCAAATTCTCTCATCTCCATATATTGTGAAAAAAAAAAATATAGTTTTCTTTTCTTCTTTTTTTTTTTCTTTTTTTATTTATTTTTAATACTATCACTTTCTTTATTCCATTACTATTGAACAATAACCCAAATATGAGTCCGTTTGAAATAAATTTTATTTTAAGTGTTTTTCAAGAATGCATTTTCTTTTAAACATTTTGTATAAAAATTGTTTAGAATTTAAACCTCATATGTTTGGTTACATTTTCTTAAGTGTTTTTATACACAAGTTATTATATACTTTAAACCCCTTTTAAAAAAAAAAAATCTTCAAGATGTTTTTTTCAAAATGATTTATTTCTCAATCTCATTTTTTAATAAGTCATTATTAGTGGTTGTCAAACACTAGAAATTTTTTCAAAATGATTTTTTTTTTCAAAATTAAACATTTGAAACGTTAAACCAAACATATCCTTCCTCTATTTTCAATCAGTTTTAAAAGTAGAAAGAAAGACCCATGAGAGAAATTAATAACCAGGATATTGGTGAGTGAAGTTATCCCAAATGCTTTTTCCTTTTGCTGAAACACCACCTTCATACTGAAACAAAAACACAAAATAAATTATTTTTATTTTTTATTTTTTTAATTTTTGCACTTTGAAAATGAGTTTTATAAAATTTTAGGCCCGTTTGATAATCATTTCGTTTTCTGTTTTTGGTTTTGAAAATTAAGCCTATAAACACTATGTGTTTATCCACAAACTTCTTTGTTTTTTATCTACATCCTTTCCCATGTGTTTCAAAAACCAAGCCAAATTTTGAAAACAAGAAAAAATATTCTTCAAAAACTTGTTTTTGTTTTTGGAATTTGGCTAGGAACTCAAATGTCTCCTTAACAAAAATGAAAACCATTGTAAGAAGATTGATAGAAAACAAGCACAATTTTTAAAAACCAAAAACAAAAAACGAAATGGTAATCAAACGAGTCTTAATTTCTTCACCTGGTAAGCTGCAGAAGATGCACCAAAACTGAAGTTTGTGGGGAAATCACTTCGTTTGATGGTGTGACTCAAATCGTCATCCTTTGCCAATACTAGAGCAAGAAGAAATGCAGAGCTAAGGAAGAAGACAATGATATATTCAGCTTTGATACCCATTGTCATTTGGTTTTCTTAGGTGTTTTTGGTGGTGTGACTTCCCCTTCCCCGACTAACCTTCTTTATATATAGAGAGACAAAAAGCTTACACGGTTATTTGTGGCGGATTTAGACTTTTACGTTAGGAGGGGCACACAACATTAAATATGGGTATATGCAGATTTGAACTTTCGAGAAGAGTACATACTGATTACTACTAAGCAATGCTCGTGTTGGCAACTATAATCAATTATTAAAATATATATTACATCCATAAATTCGTAAGTCGAAAGATTCAACATCAATATTAGGATCTAATAAGTATATCCAGTATTTCGTATAAATATCCATAAAATGAAAAAAATTATATTATCAATTAATCACCAATATCAATATATAAATACTAATAATATGATTTATAAGTTATTTAGGGGTGAAAAGAACGTTATTATTAATTTAATTTTTTACAACTTTTTTGATTTACAAGAATATTTATCGATATCAATATTTTATAGAAATATTTCTCAATATATTTGTAGAATTGGAATCTTAATATTGATATTGATATCTTGCTATAATTTTAAACATCTTAGTACAAAATATACTTGTTTTGAAGACAAACTATAACCAATGATTTTATGCAAAAAAAAAAAAAAAAAAAAAAAAAAAAAAACTATAACCAACAATTGAATTAAAAAAAAAAAAAAACTATGATCAATAGTTAGTTTGATATTATTATTAATTTTTTAAATGCCTCAATTATTTATATAATTATGTCAAAAATGGAATGAAATTATATATATATATTAGTTCAACAACATTTGAAGGTGGGGTATTCAAACATCTGATCTCTCGATGGAGAACACATGTCAATTACTGCTGAGGTATGCTCACTTTGGTAGACAAAATATAGTGTAAAATCACAAAACAAATATAATTAATAGTCACATTTTCCTCAAAAAAACAAAAAATTAATAGCCACATGTTTTTTTTTACACACAATTAATAGCCACATTAATATATATAATTAATAGCTACTCTTGAATACAAACCAACGTATGCTTTTTTTTGCCTTTTTTACCCCACAGTTACTCTTGAATTTATTCAATTATAATTAATAGCCACATCAATATATATTTTCTACAACACTTTTTTTTTAAAACAATATTTTCTACAATACTTATTTTGAAAGACAATGCGTCTGAGTTTGGTCATAATTAAAAGTACTAAATAGAATCCCCCCTTCCTACAAAAAGCAAACTTTGTTTTTAAAAAAAATAATCTCATAATAAATATCTACTATTACTCTAAATTCATAAATCAAACTAATATTACAATTTAAAACACAAATTATACTCAATACATATTAGATAAATATAGTTTACGAATCATGAGAAAAATATTTCTTTTGGGTTCTATAACATGTGCGGACCAACCATTCTATGAAACAAAACTTTTGAAACAAATATATACCAGATAAACTATTGGTGCAAAATCATAAATTAAACCTTTATTTCGACAAGTAATAAGCTAGATTTCGTCCACCTCTCTACCCAAAGAAAAATAAATAAATAAAATCTCTCGTAATCACATAAATTTTGACCACCACTCTAAAACAAAACCATTTATTACAACCTAAAAAATAAATTATACCTCAACACACAATAAAAATTATATATATTTCAACTCTAACATTGAAATAGAACTCATCCCCACAAAACAAACTTTTTAAAGAAAACCCAACTTTAAATTAAACCTTTATTGCAAGAACTAGAGCTTCCTCCACGTGCGCAAAGTTTAGAGAAAATCTCTCCTAACTACATAAGTTATTAATCTAAAATCATCATAAGTCAAACTATTCTTACAATCTAAAAAACAAACTAATTATTCCCCAAACAAAATTTTTACAAAGTATCATTTAAAATTTTCATAAAGCTTGTGCTCTCGACCCAGAGGTGAAAGGTACAAATCTTCCACCTTGACATGTAAAAAAATGTATCATTTAAAATTACATAACAAAACATTAGTACAACTCGAAACAAAACTCGAACTCATTCTCACTAGAATAAATTTTGGAGAGAAATACAATGTAAAGTATTATTCTAGATTATAAATCAAACTTCTTATTTGAACCAACGATGAAAATATTATATTTTTTTTAAAAAAAATGAAAATATTAGATTTATTGTGTTGAGGATTTGACATTGAAAAGATAAGTGGAGACCTCACAATTTATAAGATACATGAGCTACTCCTTTTATTGTCAATTGGTTTTGAGATGGAACCTCACGTTATCTAATATGGTATCAGAGCCCATTAAATCCAAACGGGTATTCGATCCCAAAAAAATTGAGATCCGGTTCAAGAATGGTGAACCCAAAGAGGCATCATCTTGAGGGGGCATGTTGAGGATCCCACATTGAAAAGATAAGTGGAGATCACCTCACAATTTATAAGACACATGAGCTACTCATCTCATTGTCAATTGATTTTGAGATGGAACCTCATGTTATCTAATATATTGATCAATATATTGAAAATATCATGAAATTCATACTAGTAAAGAGAGAAGTTCATTTTCCAAGAACTCGACGATATATCTGTGATATATTGTGGATATACATGCTGACGATCCCATATTGAAAAAATGAATGAAGATCTTATAATTTATAAAATATACGTGAGTTACTCCTCTCAATAACATGTAACCTATGTTTATCTAATAATACAAAATTGAAGAAATGGTGAAAATAATTGTGTGCTAACCTTTGAGCGTGCTTAATTTCATATTTTTTTCATGTCATTAGTTAGACTTCCCCCACCTATTATTCCCTCTCCTCTCCTCTTCGAATCTTGGACCCCTCTCTCTAATCTCTTCGGTCTCCCTTTTCTGATAATTTTCTTTTTTCTTTTTCCTAATTTGAATAAGTTTTTACTTTTCTCTCTTAGTTGTAATTTTTTTTCATCTAACATATAAAATGGTCCCAAATCTTGCGTGAATTCTCAATTTAGTCCTCGATCTCTCTCCATACTCAATTTCTTTCTTTCTTTTGTTAGTTCTCTTTCTCACTACTCATAATATATATTTGCAAAATTGGAATCCCTCCCTCCTAAAATCTTATTTAGCCCATAGTGATAAAAGTTTGGGAAAAATACATTTTTGGTCCATGAGTTTTCAAACTCGACAATTTAGCTTATGAGGTTTGGATTTCGTTTTATTTTAATCCCACCATCCATTTTTCCATTAAATATTAATGGAATGCTGACGTGACACTAATTTTTTATTTGAAAAAATATTTTTATTTTGTTAAAATAAAATAATATATTAAATATTTTTTTAATTATTTTTCTTTTCTTTTTCTTTTTTCTTCATCTTCTTCCTCCCCATCTTCTTCTTCAACCTTAGTTCAAGCTCCGCCGCCGCCACCGCCACCTCCGTCTTCATCTTCTTCCTCCCCATTTTTTTTTTGTTTTTTTACTTCTCTTTTTCTCCTTCTTTTCTTCTTCTTTCATTCTTTCCTTTTTTTTTTCTTGCTCTTGCTCTTATTTCTTCTTTCTTTCTTATTGATTTCTTTTTTTTTTTTCTAAAAATTGAAAAGGAGCTCCCGTTTCTAAAAACCCACAACTGAATTCAACAGAAAACTTGCTGAAATTGAAAAACCCATTGCGGCTAGAACTCGTAGAACTCAGATATGTCCTATATTTCAACCCGTTGCAGTCCGTTTGAGCCCGTAGTTGCTCCCGTTTCAGATCTACCAACGCACGAGAACGCTGCCATCTTTGCCCGAGAACGCCCATGTCGCCGTCGTGAGCTGCTGAGTTCTAGGTTTACATGCCCAACTGCCTGTTATGATCTTGGTTATATTGTTATGGATTTTGGTTATTAATTTCATAATCTTCTCCTTTTTGTTATTTTATGTATTTTTTTTATATTTTGTATTATGTTATTCTTTGTGTATAAATAGGGGTCAATTGTATCCTCATTCATTCAATGAAAACAGTCTTTTCATAATCTCTGAAAAGTTTCATGGTATCAGAACTCTAAGTGACTCACGTCTTTTTTTCCCTCTTTCTTCACGTTTCCCTACTTTTGCCGAGATGGACATCTAACAATAAAGACTTTCCTTCACCAATATTTTTGCTCTCAAATATATGTAACCTAATTTCTCTGAAGCTTGATTCCACAAATTTTGTCCTCTGAAAATTTCAACTACAATCTATTTTAAAGGCTCACAAGTTGTTTGGATTTATTGATGGCTCCACTAATCGCCCTTCAAAGACGATTCCATCATCCACCACATTATCCTCTACATCGATGGAGACTGCAACTGAAGCATCTCCTGCTCCATTATCTTCTCAGATTAATCCACTGTAAAAGGCAGTTACCTTTCAGCTTGAGTGTTGTAACCACCAAGCCTCGACCAAATACTCTAACAAAGAAGAGAAGAGATCAGTCATGCTTATAAATACAATGATGGTCATTCATCACAGATTAAGAGTGAAGTTAGAGAGTGAGAGAATTCATCTTGTAATTCTTCCGTCTTTAATAAGATTTGGCTCCCTTCAATAGTGGATGTAGGACTTTGTTCCGAACCACTATAATTCTGTGTTCCTTCTCCTTTACCGTGATTCTCGTTTGCATTTCTTCCTTGCATTGAGAGTCAACTTCTTCCCTGAGAGCTTCTTGATTTCTGAGTGATTTGGTGTGGTTGAATGAAGTAAAGTTCGTGATCCATGCATGTGTAAAACTGTGAGTTAGTGGAGTAATTTGTGTGTGAGTTGAGTGTCCAACACGTGTCCATCACTAACAAGTGGTATCAGAGCCTAGGATCAACCAAGAAACTAAGTTCTTTAATCAAGAATGGCAGTGGCAAGGTATGACATGGAAAAGTTTGATGGAAAAGGAGACTTTGACCTATGGAAGGCCAAAATCAGAGCAGATCTTGGGCAGCAAAAGGCAATCCATGCTCTCTCCGATCCATCAAAGTTGCCTACCACTCTATCTGAAGAAGACAATGAGACAATGAACCAGATAGCATACGGAGCCTTGATTCTAAACCTAAGCAACAATGTTCTACGACAAGTTATAGACGAAGACACTCCCCTAAAGATTTGGCAGAAGTTGAACAGTCTTTACGAGAACAAGGATGTTCATAATAAAATGTTTCTAAGGGAAAATTTTTTCACCTTTAGAATGGATGCAACCAAGACACTTTCTGAGAATCTTGATGAATTCAAGAAACTGACTTCAGAGTTCAAGAACTTTAGGGGAGAAGATAAGGGAAGAGAATGAGGCCTTTGTGCTTCTAAATTCACTCCCAGAAGCCTACAAAGAAGTAAAAACAACATTGAAGTATGGCAGGCTATCAATAACCACAGATGCAATAATTTCTACCATTAGAACTAAAGAGTTAGAGCTGCAATCATAGAAAAGAGAGACATCCAAAGGTCTTTTTGTCAAAGGGAAACCAAAACAGAAAGATAACAAGAATCAGGTTGATGACAAAAGGAAGGCTAAAGTCAAGTGCAACTATTGCCACAAAGAAGGACACATTAAAAGAGATTGCTACTCTTTGAAGAGAAAGAACCAATACCACAGAAACAAGAAAAATAAACAGTCTGAGGCTTCGGTTGGAGAAAATGCAATCACCTACTCAGATGCCGTTGCAACCACTAGAGAATGCAACAATCAAACAGTGAATATGGAGAAGTTTGATTGGGTCATAGACTCGGGTTGTTCCTTTCACATGACACCATCAAAAGGGTGGTTTAGCACCTACAAGGAATGGGATGGTGGCATGGTATACATGGGGAACAATCATACATGTAAGGTAGTTGGTATTGGTTCAGTTTCATTGAAGCTACAAGATGGTTCCATTAAGCTACTAAGGAATGTTAGACACGTTCCAAACTTGAAGAGAAATTTAATCTCTTTGGGTATGTTAGATTCAATCGGATGCAAGTATGAAGGAAGTAGTGGAACCATTGAAGTGGAGAAAGATTCAAGGACAATCCTCACTGGCATTAAAATAAATGGGCTATACGTTGTTAAAGATGTGTAAATGGTGCAAACGACATTGTTAGCTACAGACCATGATCAAACAGAAACAGACTTATGGCACAAAAGACTCTCACATATCAGTGCTAAAGGGCTGCAAGTGTTGTCAAAAAATGGAATACTTCCACAAGGGGTTGGAGAAAATATGAGTTTTTGCGAACACTGTGTAGCTGGAAAAGCAAAAAGGCAAAGCTTTTCCAAATCCAATCTATCATCTAAAGGAATTCTGGACTACTTACACTCAGACCTATGGGGGCCAGTTCCAACAAATTTCTTAAGTGGGTCAAGGTACTTTCTAACCCTTATTGATGACTATTCTAGGAAAAGTTGGATCTTCTTTTTAAAAACTAAAGATCAAGCTTTTGAGAAATTTAAAGAATGGAAGATAATGATCGAGAAACAAACGAATAGGTCAGTCAAATGCTTACGAACTGATAATGGGTTAGAATTTTGTAATGAACCTTTTGTAAGTCTCATGGAATTATAAGGCATAGGACTGTTAGGCACACTCCACAGCAAAATGGAGTAGCCGAGAGGCTAAACAGGACCATCATGGAGAGAGTAAGGTGCCAATTGTCCAATGCCATGCTACCCGAGAGATATTGGGCAGAGGCAGCTTCCTACACTGTCTATACTTTGAATAAATGTCCTCACACTTCCATTGACCTCGTCACACCAGAAGAAAGGTGGAGTGGCAAGCCACCTAAGCTGCAACATCTTAAGGTGTTCGGTTGTGTGGGTTCTGTGCACCAAAGCCATGGAAAACTCAAGCCAAGAGCAGAGAAATGAATGTTTTTGGGTTTCACAGAAGGTGTCAAAGGGTACAGACTATGACATCCTACAGAAAGCGATGCATAAATAGCAGAGATGTTATTTTCAGGGAGCAAGAGATGTTCATGCTCCAACCAAGTCTAGAAGGCAGTACCCTATCTAAGGAAGATATAACAATTGAGGTGGAGCATAATTTGCTCCCTCAAAACTCAGAAGTTGACACTGAAAACCCAGAAAGTCCATATGAAGAAGTGGAGACTCAAGTAGAAGAAGAGACACCTGAACCAACCACTGAACAAACAGATCTACAAAATTACTCACTTGCCAGAGATAGACAAAGAAGGAATATAGTCCCTCCGTCAAGGTTCAGTGAAGCCGATTGTATATCATTGGCCCTAAGTGTTGCAGACTCCTTGAATATTGAAGAACCAATCAGTTTTGAAGCTGCAGTGAATGGTTCCAATAGCCGAGAATGGGTTGAAGCTATGAATGAGGAGATGAGATCCTTGGAAGTAAATAAAACATGGATACTCAAACCTCTACCTAAAGGATACAAGCCGATAGCTTCAAAATGGATTTATAAAGTAAAAGAAGGCATTGATGGAGTCCTTAAACCTAGATTCAAAGCTAGGTTGGTGGCCAAAGGATACACACACAGAGAAGGAATAGACTACTCAGAGGTATTTTCTCCAGTTGTAAAATTAACCTCTATAAGAATGCTTCTCTCACTGGTGGTACAGGACAACTTGGAGTTAGATCAACTTGATGTAAAGACTGCCTTCCTACATGGGTATCTAAAGGAGACAATTTATATGAAACAACCAACCGGGTACATTAAAAAGGGACAAGAGGACCTAGTGTGCTTGCTGAATAAATCACTCTATGGTCTCAAACAGTCTCCAAGATGTTGGTACCAAAGATTCGACGATTTCATTTCTAAGATTGGGTTCCTAAAGAGTTCATTTGACAGTTGTGTGTATATCAACTCAAGATCCTACAACTACAGTGTGTATCTACTTCTCTATGTAGACGACATGTTGTTGGCAGGCAAGTCCAAAGGTGATCTCAACAAAGTTAAGACAATACTTAAAAAGGAGTTTGATATGAAAGATCTTGGAGAATCCAAGAAGATACTAGGAGTTGAAATCATTCGGAAAATGAATGATTCATCCCTCTGCATTAGTCAAATGAACTACTGTGAAAAAGTACTTAAAAGATTTAAAGTTGATAATGCTAAGGCAGTATCTACACCCTTGGCACATCACTTTAAATTGTCCACAGCTAACTCTCCTAAAATGGAAGACACAGAGCACCAAGCATTTATGTCAAAAGTCCCATATTCACAAGCAGTAGGCAGTCTGATGTATCTAATGGTCTCTACCAGACCAGATTTGTCCTATGCAACAAGCCTAGTCAGTAGATTCATGTCAAACCCAGGAAAGAGACACTGGGAGGCAGTAAAGTGGATCCTAAGGTACCTTAAAGATACAAATAAAGCAGTCCTACACTACCAAAAGAATGATCCAACAGACAATGAGGTATTCGGGTATGTTGATTTCGATTTTGCAGGGGATCTTAATAAAAGGAGATCATTATCTGGGTATTTCTTCCTACTTGGTCAGAATTTACTAAGCTGGAAAGCTACCTTACAATCGGTAGTGGCCTTATCAACTACGGAGGCAGAATTTATTGCCCTATCAGAGGCAATCAAGGAAGGCATTTGGCTCAAAGGTTTGCTAGAAGACTATGGAATTAAGCAAACTACGGTAAAAATCTATTGTGACAACCAAAGTACGATCTACCTATCCAAAAATCATCAATTCCACAATAGAACGAAGCATATTGACATTAAATTCCATTTCGTTCGAGATAAAATTGATGAAGGAGAAGTAGAAGTTCTAAAAATACATACCGAAGACAACGCTGCTGACATTCTGACCAAGCCCCTGTCGCAATTGAAATTTCGTTGCTGCCTCGAACTGGTAGGGTTTCACCTACCAGAAATTGGATAAATCAGAAGATGAAAAGAAGGAAGGGAGCAACATGCAGAAGAGACTGGATGCTTACAAAGGTGGATATTGTAAAAGGCAACTACCTTTCAGCTTGAGTGTTGTAACCACCAAGCCTCGAACAAATACTCTAACAAAGAAGAGAAGAGATCATCCATGCTTATAAATACAATGCTGGTCATTCATCACAGATTAAGAGTGAAGTTAGAGAGTGAGAGAATTCACCTTGTAATTCTTCTGTCTTTAATAAGATTTGGTTCCCTTCAACAGTGGATGTAGGACTTTGTTCCAAACCACTATAATTCTGTGTTCCTTCTCCTTTATCGTGATTCTCGTTTGCATTTCTTCCTTGCGTTGAGAGTCATCTTCTTCCCTGAGAGCTTCTTGATTTCTGAGTGATTTGGTGTGGTTGAGTGAAGTAAAGTTCGTGATCCCTGCATGTGTAAAACTGTGAGTTAGTGGAGTAATTTGTGTGTGAGTTGAGTGTTCAACACGTGTCCATCACTAACATCCACCCTATGAGGAGTGGGTTGCCAAAGATCAAGCTTTAATGACACTGATCAATGTCACTCTGTCGCTGATAGTTTTAGCATATGTCGTAGGTTGCACATCATCCAAACAAGCCTGGGAGGTCCTTGAAAAGCACTACTCTTCGAGCTCAAGAACCAACATTGTCAATTTGAAGTCATATCTTCAATTAATAACCAAGAAGTCAGATGAGTCAATCGATGATTATGTTAAACGAATCAAAGAACTCAAGGATAAATTAGCTATTGTTTCTGTTATTGTGGATGAAGAAGATATTCTTATATATGCCCTAAATGGCTTACCTTTTGTTTTTAACACTTTTCGCACATCTATGAGAACTCGGTCACGGTCGATTACATTCAATGAGCTACACGTCTTTCTGAAAACAGAGGAGGCTGCTATTGAGAAACAATCAAAGCAAGATGATGCCCTAACTCAGCCTTCTGCCATGTTTGCATCTCAAACAACACCCAATCTCTCTCAACGTTCCAACTCCTCTAGAAATTTTAGTCAAGAAAGGTCATCTGGTCGTGGACGCAATCAAGGTCATGGTTGTGGATTCAATCCTTCTGGTCGTGGAAATTTTAATCAAGGCAGAGACATATTTTCTTCTCATACACAGTCTTCTGACGGACAAGGTCGAGTTTCATGTCAAATTTGTCAACGCCCTGAACACAGTGCAATTGATTGTTTTAACAGAATGAACCACCATTTTCAAGGGCGTCATCTACCTACGCAACTAGCAACCTGTTGGGTTTTATGCCCTAAAACTTGTAGATAGTGAATGTAACCGTTGACCGGATATTAATGAAATAATATTGATATATTTTCCATTAATTGTTATTAGTTATTTTATATATGTCTTTGCCTAATAATAACCCTAATCCAATAAACTAGACATCCAAGGCTGTAATATGAGTCTTGAACTATATGTAGCGACATATGGGATCATTGTTCAAGAAACAGCCTAAAGGGTCTATAGTATAGGGATAAGACTGGGTGCCTTATCCTGGTGACACTATGGATACGGCCCACTTTGTATTTGATACAAACGCTGCGATCCAACGCGTTCGTGTAGGAGACATGCGAGTGGGGGTATCCTATGCAATGAGTTTGCATAAGACCGGACCGCGAAATAGTAACCATTAGTTATAACACCGTTAACTAGTTGGTTTTCTATTTCACTAGGACGACCGAGACAACTTAGTCTTAATCCTGAGTTGATTATGGACTCCTGCTCATGAGAGACTGTCCTTTGATTTGTATGGGTGAGAGTGGCCAATACACCGACTCAATAAGCCTACCACTTTGGGGACAAGATCGAATGGGGAGCTGGGAACATAATCGTACAAGATGGAATTCACTCCTTCCCGACTTTAGGGAAGCAGATGAGTGTTCCCTTAAGTGGTTACTCCGAGTCTTGAACAAAGGGCCCTACCCTCTCAATGGCACGAGAGGGTTTTCTGTTTAATGGTTGGACCATAAACAGATTGTTCATTAGAGGAGAATTGGTACTTAAGGAAATAGAGGTGACCCAGGGGTAAAACGGTAATTTGACCCAGCTAGTGTTACGGACACTCGTGAAGGACTAACTAGTCGATATTGGTCTAAGTTCCGTGGACACAGAAAATATGTCTGCAGTGAGAAGAGTGCAACTGTGAGTCTATAGTGGAATGTACACACAGTTAACGAATATTGATTATTGTGGTTAATGAGTTTAACCAATTAATCTCACATCGTTGGAGCTTCTGATCTACAGGTCCATAAGGTCCCACTGGTAGCTCGTAAAGTAATTTGAGGCAACTAAGTAATTAAATTGAAAATGTTCAATTTACTGAGGGAAATAAAAATAATATATATTGATATATTATTATGAGAGAAATTATTATTTGAAGAAGTTCAAATATAAATTTATGGAAGATTGAAAGAATTAATTAATTTAAGTCCTAAAAGTGTTTGGGCAAAATTAATTAATTCAAGGCCGGAAATTAAATATGTGATATTTAATTGGTGGTTAATTAATTAAAGAATTCATTAACCATGAATTAATCAATTATGTAAATAATTAATCACTTAAGGAAGTGATTAATCATTTATGGGAATGATCTAATTACTTATGGAAGAAATTAGTCATTTATGGAAAAGATTAATCAATTGGGGAATTGATTGATCATGATTGATTAATTAAGGAATAAAGATTGAATCAATTTTGGAAAAGATTGATTTAATTGAATATTTTATTCATGGCCTCTCTTCTATAAATAGAACACTAGACCTAATTGGTCATGACACTTGACACTCTTGAAAGACAAGACCTAGAATTCTCTCTAGCCTCCCTCTTAGAGAAAGACTCCCACAAGTCTTTGGCCTCCTAGACTTAGAGACATACCGGTGTAACCTCTGTGGTTATTGTGTCAATCAAAGAAGAATTTCCAGCGAAGAATACCTTGAAGCGGCTGCTGCGTTTTCGTTCGTGGAGCTTCGTTGGCGAAGAACGGTCAAGTCTACAACGGAGGTTTGTAACGGTTCTTCCTCTTTTCTTTAGAAAAGTTTTAAAAATAAATTTAGATTTATTTTAGCATGTTTAAACCGATTTTTCAGCGGCTTTAAAGTTAGTTTAAAGTTTTGTTTGAGTTTTCGTAACGGTTTTTAATGTTAATTAATATACGGCGTAAGGTCCAATCGATGCGCTTCCGCTGCTTGGGGACTTTTATTCCCTTCAATCGGCATCAGAGCCATCGCTGTCCCTATTAATTAATTTTAAAAAGTTGCGATAGGCTCTAATAGGTGGGATTTATGCATATTGTATGTTCGGTTTGCATTGAACTGTTTGGGTTAATTTTATGGCCATAGATTTTATTTTTATGTGATTTTGATCATGTAAGGCCCGGTGTTTCGGGTATTTTATGTAAAATCGAGTCCTATGTAAGTCCGGGTCTAGAATAGGTTTTTATGAGATGAAAATCGAAGGAATCGCCGCTGAAATCGAAGCCAAAACCGAAGAAATCGTTGCTGTTTTGCCCAGATTCTGCCTCCAGACGCAACAGCGTCGGGACGCTCCTTCAACAGCGTCTCGACGCTGTCTCGATACCGAAGGCGCTCGGTAAGGAAAGCACACAGCGTCGGGACGCTACCTCAACAGCGTCTCGACGCTGTCTCGATTACGCAGGCGCCAGATATGGAAAACGCACAGCGTCGGGACGCTAATCTACACAGCGTCTCGACGCTGTCACGATGGAGGCGCGCACTAGGGTTTCAACAGGCGCGGTTCAAGCAAGGACGGTCCGGTTCGGACCGGTTCGGCTGGGCTGGGACCTATTTGGTCCGGTTCAGCCAATTTTTGGCATGGTTCGTGATTTTGGAGGCCGGTTCGAGGTGGTTCGGGGCGGTTCGTGCTGTCTAGGCCAATTCCGGAGCTGTACATGGATTTTTTAGGATAGAATTTAGCTAAATTAATGTAATTTAATGCTTTATTTTATCCTAGGGGCCAAAATTAACCGGTTCAATTGCTTTTTATATGCTTTATGGATGTCATATAGATTATTTAATCCCACCTTAGGTTATAAACATGCTCATGCATTTTTTATATATTATAAATTGTTATAATGTATGTTTAAATGCATGGATTGGTTTTCATATTTCTTGATATAAGTGTATATTAATTTATATGAAAAATTGGAAAGCATGAAGCATGTCATTACTTAAATTAAATATAAATAGTTATGTTTAATGTGATGAATGAAGCATGCTTGGTTGATTTTCTTGATTGGCTTATAATTGTTATAATAAAAGAAAATCAAAATTGCATGAAGCATGAAACATCCATAGTTATTAATATAATTGTTATATTATTCATGCAATTGATGAGGCTTAATTATTCAATTTGAATGAGATTGTTGAATGAATTAAACCCTAGATTCTTGATTATAGGATTAATCATTAAAATTTGAAATAGTTCTTTAATATTAATGATTAGAAACCGTCAATCTATAATCAAGATTTGCATGCAAACATAAGATCATAGGATAAATTGAATTAATTTTAAATTGTTTAAAATTAATTAGACCTAGATCGATTTCTAATAGGATTAGAATCTTTTCTTACTTAGAATTAAAAATAGTTTTAATTTACTAAGTAGGAAAAACATTGCTATGATTATAAGGGAACTCCACCGGTAATGTTCTGTCTAAGGTTGGGGGTATTTAAGTTGACGGTTTACGGAACACCTCCTACCTGGGAACTGACCTGGAATACCGGAGTTGAATTAATCATAGTTAAATGTTAGCATGCAATGTCACTAGGTTTATTAAAAGTGTTTAATGCACCTAGATCTTTAGAGTAAAGACCTTACATTACTGAGGTTATAAGGGAACTCTCTCGGTAAAGTTCTGTTTAAGGCTGGGGGTATTTAAGTTGACGGTTTACGGAACACCTCCTACCTGGGAACTAACCGGATTGAGTTGAATTAACCATAGTAATGTTGACTTGCAATGTTGGGTTTATTAAAAGAAGTTTAATTCACCCAAAAGATTGCAGTTGAATCCTTTCCATAATTGTTATAATAGGATCAGACTTAGATAGATTGACTTAGCCGAATACTATCTAAGTTAAACAACCCTATATTAACCTTAGGACATTTTCAGTGGGAGGAAAATTACAAAACGAGATTTAAATCAAGTTTTGCTCCTACGTCCCTATATTCACAACGTGAGATTCATGCTCGGCTTCGAGTCGCCCTAGGAGCGGCCTCCCTTCGGAAAGTGTTTGCATGGATCAATATCAAGGTGAATGGGAAAAATGTCTAGAGTAAGTGGGAGCGGGACACGTGTCAACGCATCCCTCGGTCTCCGCCCATAGTTCACACCGTGAGAGTCCTATGATCCGCCTGCAGGTTGGCCTGGCACATCCATCCCTTCGGAGGGCCTGGTCATAGGATTCGGAACATCGTGAACTCCTGAAAAGGATAGGAGCTCTTAGGCTAATCACCAACAGTTGTCTTTCCCTTCGGTAGCCTGTTGGTGCGTGCCTCTGAGATCTGAAAGTGGGAGGGTTACACTTACGAGGATGAGTTAAAATTGTTAACAAATCCTTGACCGAACAACGGTGGCTAATGTCTATAGGAATATGAGTTATTCTGGAATTAGAATTAGCTGAGAGGTGTCTCATTTCAAAGGAGGAGTACCTGATCACCCTTCGGTGGCTGATATTCTAAACCTCTGAAACGTCGTTGCAAAACTAAATCAATAGTTTTAGGGTTCTGTGATTGTCTGTTTTGCTAAATTGATTGGATTGTATGCAATTGTTTGCTTGTATGATGGGTTAAGGCAAAGATAACTAATACGGTCATTGTTTGTTTAAATTTCAGCAATGTCTTCCTCAATAGTCTCTCTGCTTAAAAATGAGAAATTAACCGGCGAAAATTATGCTACGTGGAAGTCGAACTTGAATACGATTCTTGTTGTCGATGATCTGCGGTTCGTCTTAACGGAGGATTGTCCTCCAACCCCTGCTCGTAATGCATCCCAGGCGCAGTTAAGGATGCTTATGACCGCTGGACAAAGGCCAATGATAAGACTCGCGTCTATATCTTAGCCAGCTTATCTGAAGTTTTGGCTAAAAGGCATGAGGGCATGGTAACAGCGAGGGAGATTATGAACTCTCTCCGGGAGATGTTTGGACAACCATCCTACCAACTCCACCATGACACTCTCAAATACGTTTATAGCTGTCGCATGAAAGAGGGCACGTCTGTTCGGGAGCATGTCCTGGATATGATGGTCCAATTCAACGTGGCAGAGGCAAACGGGGCGGTCATAGATGAGCGAAGTCAGGTTGCATTCATCTTAGAATCTCTTCCGAAGAGTTTTCTGCAGTTTAGAAGCAATGCAATGATGAATAAAATAACATTCAACCTGACTAGCCTCCTTAATGAGCTACAGCTCTATCAGTCTCTTCTTAAGAACAAGGGACAGATAGAAGGAGAGGCAAACGTTGTTCACTCCAAAAGAAAGTTCGAGAAGGGTTCATCCTCTGGAACTAAATCTGTAGCCACTTCTTCAAAGAAAACGAAGAAGAAAGGAAACAAGGGGAAAGCTCCCAGTACTGCTGCTAAAAGCAAGGGAAAAGCCAAAGCTGTGGCAGACAAGGGCAAGTGTTTTCACTGCAATGTAGATGGACATTGGAAGAGAAACTGCCCAAAGTACCTTGCTGAGAAAAAGAAGGAAAAGGAAGGTAAATTTGATTTACTGGTTTTAGAAACATGCCTGGTAGAACATGATGAGTTTACCTGGATACTTGATTCAGGAGCAACTAATCATGTTTGCTCTTCTTTTCAGGAAAATAGTTCCTTTCGGCAGTTGAACGATGGAGAAATGACACTCAGGGTCGAAACTGGAGAAGTCATTTCAGCTAAAGCAGTGGGAGCTGCGAAGTTATTTTTTAGAAATAGATTCTTTCTTTTAGAAAGTTTGTTAATCGTTCCCAAGATTAAGAGGAACTTGATTTCTATTTCATGTTTGATTGAACAATCGTATACAGTTACTTTTGATATGAATGAAGCGTTCATTTATAAAAATGGTATACTCATTTGTTCAGCAAAATTGGAAAATAACTTGTATGTTTTAAGACCAATCGAAAACAAAGCACTTTTAAATCACGAATTATTTAAAACTGCTGAAACTCAAAGTAAAAGGCAAAAGATTTCTCCATCAAGTAACAATACTCATCTTTGGCATCTTAGACTTGGTCATATAAACATCGATAGGATCGGTCGTTTGGTAAAGAATGGACTTCTAAGCAAGTTAGAAGATGATTCACTACCACCTTGTGAATCTTGTCTCGAGGGAAAAATGACCAAAAGACCCTTTACTGGAAAAGGTTACAGAGCCAAAGAACCCTTAGAGTTAATACATTCGGATCTATGTGGTCCAATGAATGTAAAAGCTCGAGGAGGGTACGAATATTTCATCTCATTTATAGATGATTATTCAAGATATGGTTACTTATACCTAATGGGACATAAGTCTGAAGCCCTTGAAAAGTTTAAGGAGTTTAAGGCTGAAGTTGAAAACCTATTAGGTAAATCTATTAAAGTACTTCGATCTGATCGAGGAGGGGAGTATATGGATCAAAGATTCCAGGACTATATGATAGAACATGGAATCCAATCTCAACTCTCAGCCCCTGGTACACCTCAGTAGAATGGTGTGTCAGAAAGGAGAAATAAAACCTTATTAGACATGGTTCGATCAATGATGAGCTATGCTCAATTGCCTAGCTCGTTTTGGGGGTATGCAGTGGAGACTGCAGTATACATCTTGAACAATGTTCCCTCGAAAAGTGTTTCTGAAACACCTTTCGAGTTATGGAAGGGGCGTAAACCTAGTTTGCATCACTTTCGCATTTGGGGTTGTCCTGCACACGTGCTTGTGACAAATCCTAAGAAACTGGAACCTCGTTCAAAACTGTGCCAATTTGTTGGTTACCCTAAAGAAACGAGAGGTGGTTATTTCTACGACCCACAAGAAAATAAGGTGATTGTATCGACAAACGCCACTTTCTTAGAGGAAGACCACATGAGAGATCATAAACCACGAAGCAAAATAATATTAGGAGAAGCTACTGAAGAATCATCAAAAGTTGTTGATGAAGTTGGACCTTCAACAAGGGTTGATGAAGGAACTAGTTCTTCAGATCCATCCCGTCCATCTCAATCGTTGGGAATGCCTCGACGCAGTAGGAGGGTTGTGTTACAACCTGGCCGCTACTTGGGTTTAACTGAAACTCAGGTTGTCATACCTAATGATGGCATTGAGGATCCATTGTCCTATCGACGGGCAATGAATGACGAAGATAAGGATGAATGGGTCAAAGCCATGAACCTGGAAATGGAGTCAATGTATTCCAATTCTGTATGGGAACTTGCAAATCTACCATATGGGGTAAAACCCATAGGGTGCAAATGGATCTATAAGAGAAAAAGAGATGCAGCTGGAAAGGTACAGACCTTCAAAGCTAGACTAGTGGCAAAGGGTTATACCCAAAAGGAGGGGGTTGACTATGAGGAAACCTTTTCTCCTGTAGCCATGTTAAAGTCCATAAGAATTCTTTTATCCATTGCCACATATTATGACTATGAAATATGGCAAATGGACGTCAAGACTGCCTTTCTGAATGGTAATCTTGAAGAGAATATCTTTATGTCTCAACCCGAAGGGTTCATAGCCCAAGGTCAGGAACAAAAGGTTTGTAAGCTAAATCGATCCATTTATGGATTGAAACAAGCATCCAGATCATGGAACATTAGATTTGATACTGCAATCAAATCTTTTGGCTTTGACCAAAACGTTGATGAGCCTTGTGTATACAAGAAAGTCAACAAAAGGAAAGTAGCTTTTCTAATACTTTATGTAGACGATATCCTACTCATTGGGAATGATGTAGGATACCTAACTGACATTAAGAAATGGCTAGCAGCCCAATTCCAAATGAAAGATCTGGGAGAGGCTCAATATGTTCTGGGAATCCAAATCATTAGGGATCGTAAGAACAAAACGCTAGCTCTGTCTCAAGCAACGTATATTGACAAGATGTTGTCTCGATATTCGATGCAAAACTCCAAGAAGGGACTCCTACCCTTCAGACATGGGGTACACCTGTCTAAGGAACAATCTCCTAAGACACCTCAAGAAGTTGAGAACATGAGACACATTCCCTACGCCTCAGCTGTGGGCAGCTTAATGTATGCTATGCTCTGCACTAGGCCTGACATATGTTATGCAGTGGGAGTAGTCAGTAGGTATCAGTCTAATCCAGGGTTGGACCACTGGGGAGCGGTTAAGAATATCCTCAAGTATCTTCGGAGAACGAGGGACTACATGCTTGTGTACGGAGCTAAGGATTTGATTCTTACTGGATACACTGATTCTGACTTTCAAGCTGATAAGGATTCTAGGAAATCCACATCAGGGTCAGTATTCACCCTCAATGGAGGAGCAGTAGTGTGGAGAAGCATCAAACAAGGATGCATAGCAGACTCAACCATGGAGGCTGAGTATGTAGCAGCTTGCGAAGCAGCTAAGGAGGCAGTATGGCTCAGAAAGTTCTTGACTGATTTGGAAGTAGTTCCGAATATGAACGTGCCCATAACACTATACTGTGACAACAGTGGGGCTGTAGCCAACTCAAAAAAAAAAAAAAAAAAAAACCTCGTAGCCACAAACGGGGTAAACACATCGAGAGGAAGTATCACCTGATACGGGAGATTGTGCAAAGAGGAGATGTGATTGTCACTAAGATCGCCTCGGAGCACAACATCGCTGATCCATTTACAAAGGCTCTCACGGCTAAAGTGTTTGAGGGTCATCTAGAAGGTCTAGGTCTACGAGATATGTATGCCATCTAATCTAGGGCAAGTGGGAGAAATGTATAATGGGTATAAGGATGCCCTAGTTCATTGTATTTCCAGCTTTAGATTATTGCATTTACATCCCACTAACTAAGTGTTTTAGTTCAAGTGGGAGTTTGTTGGGTTTTATGCCCTAAAACTCGTAGATAGTAAATGTAACCGTTGACCGGATATTAATGAAATAATATTGATATATTTTCCATTAATTGTTATTAGTTATTTTATATATGTCTTTGCCTAATAATAACCCTAATCCAATAAACTAGACATCCAAGGCTGTAATATGAGTCTTGAACTATATGTAGCGACATATGGGATCATTGTTCAAGAAACAGCCTAAAGGGTCTATAGTATAGGGATAAGACTGGGTGCCTTATCCTGGTGACACTATGGATACGGCCCACTTTGTATTTGATACAAACGCTGCGATCCAACGCGTTCGTGTAGGAGACATGCGAGTGGGGGTATCCTATGCAATGAGTTTGCATAAGACCGGACCGCGAAATAGTAACCATTAGTTATAACACCGTTAACTAGTTGGTTTTCTATTTCACTAGGACGACCGAGACAACTTAGTCTTAATCCTGAGTTGATTATGGACTCCTGCTCATGAGAGACTGTCCTTTGATTTGTATGGGTGAGAGTGGCCAATACACCGACTCAATAAGCCTACCACTTTGGGGACAAGATCGAATGGGGAGCTGGGAACATAATCGTACAAGATGGAATTCACTTCTTCCCGACTTTAGGGAAGCAGATGAGTGTTCCCTTAAGTGGTTACTCCGAGTCTTGAACAAAGGGTCCTACCCTCTCAATGGCACGAGAGGGTTTTCTGTTTAATGGTTGGACCATAAACAGATTGTTCATTAGAGGAGAATTGGTACTTAAGGAAATAGAGGTGACCCAGGGGTAAAACGGTAATTTGACCCAGCTGGTGTTACGGACACTCGTGAAGGACTAACTAGTCGATATTGGTCTAAGTTCCGTGGACACAGAAAATATGTCTGCAGTGAGAAGAGTGCAACTGTGAGTCTATAGTGGAATGTACACACAGTTAACGAATATTGATTATTGTGGTTAATGAGTTTAACCAATTAATCTCACATCGTTGGAGCTTCTGATCTGCAGGTCCATAAGGTCCCACTGGTAGCTTGTAAAGTAATTTGAGGCAACTAAGTAATTAAATTGAAAATGTTCAATTTACTGAGGGAAATAAAAATAATATATATTGATATATTATTATGAGAGAAATTATTATTTGAAGAAGTTCAAATATAAATTTATGGAAGATTGAAAGAATTAATTAATTTAAGTCCTAAAAGTGTTTGGGCAAAATTAATTCATTCAAGGCCGGAAATTAAATATGTGATATTTAATTGGTGGTTAATTAATTAAAGAATTCATTAACCATGAATTAATCAATTATGTAAATAATTAATCACTTAAGGAAGTGATTAATCATTTATGGGAATGATCTAATTACTTATGGAAGAAATTAGTCATTTATGGAAAAGATTAATCAATTGGGGAATTGATTGATCATGATTGATTAATTAAGGAATAAAGATTGAATCAATTTTGGAAAAGATTGATTTAATTGAATATTTTATTCATGGCCTCTCTTCTATAAATAGAACACTAGACCTAATTGGTCATGACACTTGACACTCTTGAAAGACAAGACCTAGAATTCTCTCTAGCCTCCCTCTTAGAGAAAGACTCCCACAAGTCTTTGGCCTCCTAGACTTAGAGACATACCGGTGTAACCTCTGTGGTTATTGTGTCAATCAAAGAAGAATTTCCAGCGAAGAATACCTTGAAGCGGCTGCTGCGTTTTCGTTCGTGGAGCTTCGTTGGCGAAGAACGGTCAAGTCTACAACGGAGGTTTGTAACGGTTCTTCCTCTTTTCTTTAGAAAAGTTTTAAAAATAAATTTAGATTTATTTTAGCATGTTTAAACCGATTTTTCAGCGGCTTTAAAGTTAGTTTAAAGTTTTGTTTGAGTTTTCGTAACGGTTTTTAATGTTAATTAATATACGGCGTAAGGTCCAATCGATGCGCTTCCGCTGCGTGGGGACTTTTATTCCCTTCACAACCATGGTGGCCTCTCAAAATGTTTCTTACTGCAACACAACATCAAGTAGTGTGGATAATGGAGTTTCTGGTTCCTCTTCTACTTGGTTAACCGATTCTGGTTGTAATGCTCTTCTTACCGCTGATCTCAATAATTTTTCTATTGCTTCAGAATATGCAGGTGATGTTCAAGTATCAGTAGGCAGTGGCCAATCCCTCCCAATTTCTCACAATGGCTCAGGTTCTCTCCATACATCTTCCTCTTCTTTCCAACTTACTAATATTCTCTATGTTCCTCATATTGCTACCAACCTTATGTTTGTCCATCAACTATGTGTAGACAACAACTGTATTATCATATTTGACTCACACAAGTTTGTTGTTCAGGACTAATGTACAGGCAAGGTTTTGTTCCAAGGACTTAGCGTAAAAGGGTTCCATCCTTTATCATCTATTCCTACACCCTCTGCTCCAACATGTCATGTTGCTCCTGTTACTACAGATAGCTCTTATTCTCTTTGGCATAATTGATTAGGACACCCTGGTCATTCTGTTGTTAATTCTAGTCTTCATTTCTTAGGTTTATCTTCATGCTCTATTTCTTCTTCTATTTGTCAGCACTGTGCTAGTGGCAAAATGACTAAATTACCTTTTTCTCGTTCATTTTATGCTTCTGTTTTACCTCTTAATCTTGTACACAGTGATGTTTGGGGCCTAACTTCTGAAACTCCTGTCAATGGATTTAATTATTATGTTTCTTTCATTGATGATCATTCTAAATTTACGTAGTTATATCCTATTGCTCGAAAATCTGATGTTTCTGCTGTTTTGCAATGTTTTAAGCCACTAGTTGAAATTTATTTTCTACTCGAATTAAAACTCTTCGAACAGATGGTGATGGTGAATACATTAATAAATCTTTTTCATCTTATCTTTCTTCTAATGGCATAATTCATCAAAATTCATGTGCTTACACACGTGAACAAAATGGTGTTGCTAAACGCAAACATCGTCATATTGTACAAGTGGCTTTATCTCTTATGTCTAAAACATCAATCTCTTCCTACAAAATTTTAGTCTTATGCATTTGCTACTGCCACTTATCTCATAATTTTTTTTATGAAAGGGAGGAAAGGGAAGAAGAGGAAAAGAGAGAGAGAGAGAAAAAAAGAGAAAGTTCATTTCAGCGATAGCGACGCCAAACGGCGGCGGGCGGCGGGCATGGTGGTTTGAAGAAGAAGAAAAGGAAAAAGAGAAAAAAGAAGAAGAGGAAAAAGATGAGGAAGAAGATGAAATGAGAGAGAAATGAAGAAAAAAAATTAAAATATTTATTTTTATTAATTTAATGTTATTTTATTTTAAAAAATTAAAAAAAAAATCCATTAAAAAAAATAGTGTCACCTTAGCATTCCGTTAGTAATTAACGGAAAATTGGATGTAGGGACCAAAATGAAAAAAAATCCAAACCTCAAGGGCTAAAATGTCGAGTTTGAAAACTTAAGTACCAAAAGGAAATCTAACCCAAACCTTAGGGACCAAAAGTGTATTTTTCCCTAAAAGTTTTCTATTGCATTTAACTCACCAACAAGATACAAATATTGTTGTAGAACAACGAAAGGATTATGTGTCTCCATAATTCAAATTGCAAAAGAGAAAAAATAGGTCTCGTTTGATGACCATTTGATTTTTGGTTTTTGGTTTTTGAAAATTAAACTTGATTAAGAATAATTTAGGCTAATTATTTCCTTCCAAAAATAAGTTAAATCAAATATTTTTTTTCCATATAAGAAAGGTGAGCATAGTCTTTTTCAAATTCAATTTCTCCACACACAAAAGGAACTTTTTCTTTGTTTCATTTCATTAAAAAAAAATAATAGAGAAAAGGGAATTTAATGTTTTTTTTTTTTTTTTTGAAAAGAAGGGAATTTAATGTTCATTGTGCTCACACGGTTGCTTAAATTATGAATTTAATGTTTGGAAATTAAATTTGTAACGTGTGAGAACATAAACAGTTTGTGTTTTTTTTTTATGTTATGTGACTAAATGAATGACATTTTGTATTCTGCAGCTATTGTAAATACACATAAATACACTATAATTAATGTAATTACAGAGTATTTATTGTTTGTCTTTTAGTTTTTACAGAGTTACTATTCGTGTAGCTATAAATAGTAGTTGGTTTCCTCCTTTCAGATTCATTCCATTTTCGAGGTTTCTCTCCTCTTATCTTCTTTTAGTTTGGTTTTGTTGAGAGTGAGTATCGAATGGTGAAAAGAAAAAGTGATTTTTAACATTAAACCAAACTATAAATCATCTCTTTGAAGTTTCAAAAAAAGTAAAAAGAAAAAAAAGAAAAAAACTCATCCCTATGAAACCAAACTTTTGAGAAAAACACAACCACATAAATTACTAGGGTAAAATCATAAACTAAACCTGTACTACAGCCTAAAAAGTACTAAACTAGATTTCCACCTCTCCCACCTACAAAAAGGTCCAACTTTAGCAACAAAAAAAAAAAAAAAAAAAAAAAAAAAAAAAAAAAAAAAAAAACTCATAATTACATGAATAAATTGTGACTAATATATATAAGATCATAAACCAAATAATTATTACAACCTAAAAAAACAAACTATTGCCCCAACAGACTAGACAAATATATAGTTCAAACTCACAAAACAAGTCATTATTTTACAACTCTAAAATCTAATCTCATCCCCATGAAACAAACTTGAAAGAAAAACATAACATAAATTACCATTCTAAACTCAAAATTATAACAATTTAAAAAACAAGCTAACTCCCTCTCGAACAAATTTTTGACAAAATAAGAAAATGAGAAGAAACAACACAGATTTTTACGTGGTTCACTAAGATGTGTTAGCTACATCCACAGATAGAGGGAGAAAGTAATTACATTAATGAGGAATAATCAAATACATATATAGAGATTAGGTCAATTTAGGATAAAAAGGTTTATATATAGTACCCCGCTTAACCCTGCATGCATGAATGTATTGGTTTTAGATCTCATTATATCGAAGATAATTGTGATGATATATATATTTTTTTTTTGTGACAAGGATGAACTTGTTACAAATTTGAAAGTATATAAGAACTAAATTGTTACTTATTAAAGTTCAGGGATTACATTGTTACAAAATTGAAAGTATAAGTACTAAATCATTAAAAATCAAAATTCAATGACTACGACCCTGTTTGATAACCATTAGGTTTTTGAAAATTAAGTCTATTAACACTAGTACCACCTATAACTTTATTTGTTTTGTAATCTACCATCTTCTCATGTTTTCAAAAACCAAGTCAAGTTTAAAAACTAAAAGAAAAATAGTTTTCAAAATTTTGTTTTTGTTTTTAAAATTTGGTTAAGAATTCAAGTGTGTGATTAACAAAGATGAGAACCATGATAAGGAAATTGGAAGAAAACGAGCATAATTTTCAAAACTAAAACTAAAAATAAAAAACCAAATGGTAATCAAACGGGATCTAAATTGTTACTTTTATAAAAGTTGAGAGACAATGATTTTTAACATTGATTTTTTCACGCTAATTTTTAATCCAATATTACCTCTCCTAATATTTTTTCCTTTTTCATGCCGTTAGTTACACTTCCCCCAACTCTCACCCCTATTTTCTCTTCTCCCATTTTGACCCGATGACAGCTCTTTTGAGAAATTATTTAAGAAGGCCACCACGACATGGTTGAAATTTTTGCACCATTGAATGTAAGAGAGAAATTGTAAAAAGACTTCAATTTTGTATGATAGACATATTTTAAGATCTACATAAGACAATTTTAAAAAGGCCACTCCAATTGAATAATTTGTCCTTTCTTATCTCTTCAATCTCTCTTCTCTTTCATAATTTTTCTTTTTTAAATTTGAATTCTTCCCTCTTTTGGCTAAGTATATAAGATGATCCCTAATTTTTTAGTCATTGTCCTCGATCTTTTTAAATTATCAATTTTACCCTTAATGTATTAAAAATTCTCAATTAGCTCCTTCATGAAAAAAAAAAAGTGATAAGATTTATTGACAAAAAGTTCATATATAATTAAACTATTGTTTTATTAACACATTTAAATATGTGGACATATCCTACTACTTTACACATAAAATTCAAGTTCTCCATTAGCAAAACTGGATCCACTGATTGACAAAATAAAGTTTTTTTTAAGGAAAAAAAACTTTAAACTGACTAGAGACGTTACTACATTCATATTATGAACTTGAATATTTTAAAAGAACTAAGAAGCTTAAAAGTAATCCAACAATATTGCTTTTCTGAAAAAATGAAGAAAAATTAGTGTAAATTTTAAAAATATATTAAAATAAACTAAAGAAATCTTAAAATGAAACCCAAAAGTGGAAACACTAGAAATGAAAACGACTTTGGGAAGAAGACAATGAGTAGAGTAACCGATACATCTTATGGATTATGAGTTCTCCACTTATCTTTTCAATGTGGGATATTCAAAATGTCCCCTCAAGATGATGCCTCTTTGGGTTCACTATTCTTGGATGAGATCTCAATTTTTTTTTTTGGACCGAGTACCCGGTTGGGATTAATGGACTCTAATACCATATTAGATTACATGAGGTTCCATCTCAAAACCAATTGGCAATGAGTGGAGTAACTCATACATCTTATAAATTGTGATCTCCACTTATCTTTTCAATGTGGGATCCTCAACACTCATTCTTGTTCATGCTCATGTTGTCAATATTTATCGAACGAAATATCAGGATCTACATCTCCCTCTAAATACGACATACATATTTAGGGTATGTTTGGTTTAACAGGTAAAGTGTTTAATTAAAAAAAAAAAAATCATTTTGACAAAAATTATAGTGTTTGACAATCAATGAAAATGACTTATTAAATTACGAGTTGAGAAATAAACCAATTTGAGAGAAACACTTAAAAGAAATTTTTTAAAAAAAAGTTTTTAAGTATATAATAACTTAGACATAAAAATACCTAAGAGGAAATATAACCAAACATATGAGTGTTTAAATTCTAAACAATTTTTATACAAAATATTAAAAAGAAAATACATTCTTGAAAAAACATTTAAATTAAAAGATATTCCAAAGGAACCTTTTAATTCCATCACATATTCTCAGACCACTGATTAATTTACAGGCAGTACAAAAAGGTTGTGATTGGCATAACCGTGGTGGCATGTTGGTTTGCCCCATATGAAGGCGTACCAAGGAAAATAAAAAAGTTGCATATCGAGCTACTGATTTCTTGTCTGGTTAGTAAGTGTAAATTCATATATCTCAAACTTTATGAATCAATAATATAATGATGCTAGTTTCAAAAAAAAAAAAAAAAAAAAAAAACGGAAAATTGCAAAAACCATCCATGAAGTATGATGTTTGTAACAATTACACCCTTAAAGTTTCAAGTGTAAAAATTAAACCTTCCAACTTTCAAAAATGTGTAAAAAGGAAAAATACCTCTTTTTGATCTCTGAGTTTTGAAGAATAAGTGCGTTTGGTCCCTGATTTTTCAAAATAGACTTTTTTAGTCCCTAAGTTTTAAGAATTAGGGTTTAATAAAAGGTCCCTAAGGCCCTGTTTGATGACCATGGTTTTTGGTTTTTGGTTTTTGAAAATTAAGCTTATAAATCCTACTTCCACCTTCAAACTTCTTTGTTTTTCTAATACCTTTCTTTCCTTCTTTTTAAAAATCAAGCAAATTTTGAAAACTAAAAAAAGTAGTTTTCAAGAACTTGTTTTTGTTTTTAGAACTTGGCTATGAATTCAAATGTGTCATTAACAAAGATGAAAATTTGGTAGGGAAATTGGAAGAAAACAAGTCTAATTTTGAAAAACCAAAAACCAAAAATCGAATGGTTATCAAACAGGGCTTAAGTTTTCAAAATTGATACCTTTTTAGTCTTTGAGTTTTGAAAAATGAGTTTAAAAGGTATCTCATGTTATTTTTTCAACTTTTTTAAATTAATATTTTTTTTTTTATTTTTTAATATTTAATGGTTTTCTAAATTAAAAAGTATTAATTTAAAATTTTGAAAAAATAATATGAGGGACCTTTTAAGCCTATTTCTCAAAACTTAGGGACCAAAGAGGTTCATTTTGAAAACTTAGAGACCTTTTAAACCTATTTCACTCCGGCATTAAAAAGGTTTATTTTGAAAACTTAGGACTAAACGCACCTATTCTTTAAAACTCAGGGACCAAAAAGGTATTTTTCTCATGTAAAAATTAGAAACTTAATGGGTTTAGTTGTCAAATGTATATATAATCAGAAAGATCAAATTAATAAGCTAATACCCATGTCATCCTCAAGGTCAATAAAAGAGAAGATAACACATTGGGGACAAGACACATGTGCATAGTGTATGTGCTGAAAATGATATATAAATGAGAAAATAGTAATTGAGAATTTGGTATTGATTTTTTTAAAAAAATATTAAATAAAATTATTTAATAAGTATTAAGAATTCCCACTCTTTTTGAAATAGTGTCGGGGGAAGAGATACAATTTTATATGAAATTATACAATATTCCCGGTTGGAATGTGGTGGGGCACAACACTCACAAACCAAATAGAGAAAGAAGAAGAGGAAGCTTTTGATTCTTCTAAAAATGACTTCTTACTTTCACTCTTGTGAAGATCTCAACACTACAAGGGTATTTATAGTAGTTTTGGTACATGAATTTAAACTCTATATTAATTACTAATTCATGAACTACTTGATTCATGAATCACCAACTCCTAGATGCATGAAACATAATGTCAATAATAATTGCAAGTTTAATAATTAACACTCCCTCCTAAACTTGCACACTTTTGAACTCCAAGCTGCAGCCGAAGTCTTTGAAAATTGTCATACTTTAAGGGCTTTGTAAAGATGTCAGCAACTTGGTCCATAGACTTGACATACTCGAGCTCCACTTCTTTCATCTCAATACATTCCCAAATAAAGTGATATCGGGTGTCAATGTGCTTGCTGCGGTCATGGAACACAAGATTCTTAACTAAGGCTTGAGCTGACTTGTTGTCAATCAGGATCTTCGTAGCATCTTTCTTTGCTTTGTATACCCATTTGACACCAATAACTTGATGATTAGAGGGAGGAGATACCAACTCCCAAGTATCATTCTTTTCAATGGCCTTCATTTCTGCATCCATGGCTTGAACCCATTTCTCCTCACACTTGGCTTCTTCAAAACCTAAAGGTTCAGAATCAACAAATAAGCAATACAAATTATCATCTAACCTTTCAGTTGTTTGATAAAGATCATCAAGGCTTCGGTATCTTGGAGTTTTCTCATTTGAAGAAGATGATAGTGACGATGATGATGAACTTGGTGAAGATGAAATTGGTGTGGTTGGTGGAGTAGCTTCAACTTGAACTTCTTGGATTGTCGCTTCTTCATCTTCAAAGTAAGGAAGGAAATCATAAGATTTTTCCTCTTTGGAGCTCCAATCCCATGATGCATGCTCATCAAACTCCACATCTCTGCTGATCACAATCTTTCCATACTCCGGGTTGAACAACTTGTATCCCTTGGAATTCTCATCATATCCAATAAGAACAAGTTCTCTGCTTCGATCATCAAGTTTGGACCTTTCTTGCTCGGGAACATGAGCATAAGCAATGGATCCAAAGACTCTGAAATGAGAAACACTCGGTTTTCGTCCACTCCATGCTTCTTGTGGTGTCACATTCTTCAAGCTCTTGGTTGGGCATCGGTTTGAAAGATAGACTGCATATGCAACCGCTTCAGCCCAGAGCTCCTTTGGCATGTTCTGTGACTTTAACATGCTTCTTGCCATGTTGAGGATTGTCCGGTTCTTCCTTTCAGCAAATCCATTTTGTTGGGGTGACTTGGGAACTGTCAAAGGACGTCGAATACCATGCAACTCACAAAAATCTTTAAACTCATTAGAAGTAAATTCACCACCCCTATCAGTTCTCAACGATTTAATTTCATATCCACTCTCTTTTTCAACATAAGCTTTAAACTTCTTAAATGCATCCAATGTCTCAGATTTTCTCTTTAAGAAATGAACCCATGTTTTTCTACTATAATCATCAATGAAAAGCACAAAATAAGAGCTTTTACCAAGGGATTCAGGCTTGATGGGTCCACAAACATCGGCACAATTGATTGGGATGATCAATCACCGGAATGCCTTTAACCATCTTCTTATCTCCCAAGTTTTTAAGTCCTCCAAAATTCAAGTGACCAAATTGCATGTGCCAAATCCATGATGGATCATCAACACAACTCTTCAAGCACTTGGCACCACCATTCTTCAAGTTCAACAAGAACATCCGATTTTTGGTCATTGGCACTTTGGCTACAAGTTTGGACTCTTGGTCTCTAAGCCAAAGCATACAATCCTCCATGTGAATCTTGTAGCCTCCTTCCAAAAGTTGACCAATACTTAGAATATTACTAGTCAACTTTGGAATGTAATAAACATCACAAAGAACTTTATGGCCTCCATCTTTTGTCTCAACCAAAACTTTACCTTTGCCCATGATCTCCACCTTCGTGTTGTCACCAAAGCTTACAAAGCCTTTCTTGCTTGTATCAAGCTCCACAAATTTGCTTTTATCACCTGTCATATGATTGCTAGCACCATTGTCAAGATACCATGTGATTGTCTCATCAATGGAATCATCCTTTGAAGCTAGAAGCAATGACTCCTCCACAATGTCTTCCTTGTACTCTATAAATTTGGCCTCCTCCTCAACCTTCTTGGATTGACATTCCCATGCATAGTGACCAAGCTTGTTACAAGAGTAACATTCAACTTGGGATTTATCATGCTTGTCACCTTTTCCTCTTCCTCGACCACGACCCCTCATAAATGGTTGCCCTCTTTTTTCAATTGGTGAAAATTGCTCATCTCGTCCTCTTCCCTGCCCATGTCCTCGTCCGCGGCCTCGTCCTCTTCCATAACCTTGACCACGACCTCTACCACCATCTCCTTTGAAATTTGTCTTTGCTTGCAAGACTTGTTCAGGTTGCTCTTGGTTGCCACGGTTCATCCTTTCTTCGTAGGCTCGCAATGATCCATTCAATTCATCAATGGTCATGGTTTCCAAGTCTTTTGACTCCTCGATTGCTACCACCACATGGTCAAACATTTCATTTAGAGAGCGAAGAATCTTCTCGATCACACGAACATCTTGCATGGTCTCTCCAAGCCGCTTCATTTGGTTCACCACCGTCAAGACTTTTGTAAAGTAGTCTTGAATTGATTCACTTTCTTTCATGCAAAGTGATTCAAACTCTGCCCTTTGAGTTTGAAGTCGAACTTTCTTCACCTTCTCGACTCCCATGACGGAGTTACGAAGCGTCTCCCACACTTGTTTGGAGGTGGTCTTTTGCAATCTTCTCGAACATATCATCATCCAAGCCTTGATGGATGATCGTGAGGGCATATTGATCTCTCTTCCGTTCCTTCTCTAATGCTTCCTTCTCATTTCGCTGAAGAGCACTTTCATCTTCCGGTACTTCATAGTCTTCCTCAACAATTTCCCAAACTCCTTGGGAACCAAGTATGGCCTTCATCCTACGTGCCCAGTTCTCATAATTGAGTTTGGTGAGTCGTGGATATTGGAAAGAAAGGGAGGCTTTGGAATTCATCCTAGCTCTGATACCACTTTGTTGGAATGTGGTGGGGCACAACACACAAACCAAATAGAGAAAGAAGAAGAGGAAGCTTTTGATTCTTCTAAAAATGACTTCTTACTTTCACTCTTGTGAAGATCTCAACACTACAACGGTATTTATAGTAGTTTTGGTACATGGATTTAAACTCTATATTAATTACTAATTCATGAACTACTTGATTCATGAATCACCAACTCCTAGATGCATGAAATATAATGTTAGATAAATTCAAGGATACATGAACCAATAATAATTGCAAGTTTAATAATTAACAATTCTTGCACAAGACAAAATTCCTTATGGGGAGCTCATGTGTCTTATTATCCAAAGACAGAATCTGGTGTAGCCTCAGAAAGAAAAGGAAAGTTCAAGAAATGATCTATGAAAGAATCTAAGAGAATTAGAAAAAAAGTTAAATCCTAATCTTAACTACCAAAGAAATTAACTTAATAAATTAAAACTAATCCTAATTAACCAAGGAATTAATCAAGATAAATATCTAATTAACGGCTACTTTTACAACATCACAATCCTACATGTAGAAGGGAGATGTGTCATCTGTCAAAACATACACAATCGTACCAAAAGAGACATGACTATTAATAATCACTAGTCTATATATATGAGGTTTTCTTATTCACTTCTGAACATAAAATTCTGCCTTCAATATTTTTCTATCAATAATTGATGAACGAGGATGATAATATCTTTTGATATCTTTCGATACTATTGAAATAATTGATAGAAAATATCTTTGACACCTTTTGAGATTTTGATGCTATCAATTACAATTATTGATTATTTTTTGAATTCAATAACATATCAATCTTGGATAATATCTAACATTTGATTGAGAGTATATGTTTCGTCTGATTTGATGTTATCCACTATTGATGTTAAAAGAATCATTGTCCTAATAAAGCGTGTATTGATAAAATATTTTTTTGATCCTTATTGCCTTAGCTTTTGTCCTCCTCTTATTTAGGAATGTACTGTAATTTTTGTGCTACACCAGAATCCTATAACCAACAAGGCGTGGCAATGGAAGAGTGGTAATGACTTCCCAATCTCTAACTACGTAAAGTTCTCCATTAAAATTGTATGAAAATTGAGGGGGAGATTCTTGAAAGGAAAGTTGTAGGGGTTTTCTCAAAAAAAAAAAAAAAAAAAAAAAACCAAATTGGTTAGATTCCTCCTGAGAAATCATCCTTCGTTTAATTTTTTTGGAAAAGTCAACACATATATTTGCAGTTTCACCCGGAGAAAGGAAATATGTATTTAAGATTTTTAAGATTTCAACTTTTTAGTTTTTATAATATATACTACCAGATACTAGGGTTGTTCGTTAGTCGATCGGAGTCAGTTTTGGACAAAAACCAACGTCGAAACCTATCAGTTTCGGTCGATCGGTGGCTGCAAGTTTTGGAATTGTAACACTCCAGTCCTTTTAGCATGCTTTGTCCTCACTCACATGCTTCATAGGAAAATTCTCAGGAGGTCACCCAACATAGAACTTCTCCAAGCCAAGCACGCTTAACTTTCAAAGTTCCTATGATTGAGCCACCGAAAAGGAAGGTGCACCTTGTTGATATAGGTAGTATCTATCAATTCTTTTAAGCTTATCTTGACCATGCTTTCATGTCCTCAGGATCCCTCTCATTTGGATGTGATCTCGGTTCATTCATGTACCCCTCCTAACCTCGGGCGTCACAGGAATGCTCTCTGAAACTGACCGACCAAATAGACAGTCGGTCGATCAAGATTTTGTCGGTTTTACAACTCGAGATGGGATTTTGATCTCAGAATTTTGGTGAGGGTTTGAAGCATGGGGGGGAGGAGAAAAGAAGGGAAGAAAAAAGAAGAAAAAGAGAAAGACAGAGAGGGAAAAAGAAGAAAGAAAGATTGATTAATGAAGAAGAAAAGGAAAAGAGAGAAGAAAGAAAGTGAAAGAGGTCTTGTCGTCTTGGTGTGTCGAGTCTGCCGACACCGGAGAATGAAAAGGAGAGAATGAGAAAGAAAGTGAAGGGGAAAGAGAGAGAGAAAAAAATCGGTAGAGGGGGAAATTAGATGAAGAAGAAAGAAAAAGAAGATAAAAAAAAAAAGAAGAAAAGAGAGAGTTCACTTGAGGAACTAGGAAGGAAAGAGAAAGAAAAGATGGAAGGAAATCTTAAGAAATGTGTCTTGTGTGGAGACAAAATTTGAAGACTTCACCCTAACCTCTTGGAGCACAAGGAAGAAGGACTTGGTGTGCAAGGAAGAAACTCACCAGACTTGGTGTGCAAGAAGGAAACTCACCACCTTGGTATACAAGGAAGAAAGAAGATGAAGCCTTGGGCATTAAGGCTCATTGCATATACATGTGTGTGTTTGTCTCTTGAACTTGAGCAAGAAAAAAAGAGTGATTTTTTCTTCCTTTGTAGTGTGGGAGAGAGAGAAAAGAGTGTTTCTCTTCTCGGGTTGGTTGAGGGGTCTTTTCTTGTTGTTTATCCCAAGTTATCGGATTGTGATACTTTGTTCACTACAACAAATTTGGCCTATAATGTCGGACAAAAAAAACGCGCCTGCTCTTTTAATGTCGGACGATGAAAACACGTTTGCTCTTTAATGTCGGACGATGAAAAAAAGGCGCGGTGAGGAAATGCGAAAATTTTAGAAGGGCTTCAATGTCGGGCTAGATGGGGTTCGTCTTTAACCTAACTCGACAGCTTTATATTCCCTCTCTCCCCGAAAAAACCATTTCTTTCCCCTCTTCTTTATTCTCTCACCGACGGCACTAGGTTTCCCCTTTTCTTACTTCAATCTGGAGCAGAGATTAGTGGTTTGTATTTGATTTCTTCACCATCAGCGGATGTAGCTGAGCTGCTCGATCTTTGGTGTTTAGCTAATAGACAGAGTCAAAGGTACAATTTCGTCTTTTGTGTGTGTGCTTTTTTTTTAGTTATTTGGTGTAGGGATAATAGTTCTCTGATGGGTTTTTTTTTTCCATTTTCATTAGCTTTTCGTTTTCTGAAGCTAGATGGGTTGTGGATTTGTTTAATAATCGACCATTCTACTTTTGGAAGCTTTCTCTAAAACACTTTTGTGATTTCTATTTTCTTTCATGAGAAACTTTCATAGCGATGGATCGACGATTTGCTTTTATTGAAGATGTTGCTAGCTTAGTTCCTCATTTAGATTTTGACTAGTCGCGATTTTCTGTCTGTGTTTGTGATTGTTGAGTTATAGGGATCTTGCACATGGTGATGATGGATTTTTTATTCGGATTATCTTTGTTGCATTTTTCATTTGCAAAGTCTCTAATATTTACTGTGTTGAGGCTGTGGTGTATGAGCGAAAGTTTACCCAACGGGAGACTTGCTTCGAGAAATTGGGATTGAGTCCTAAGCCTATTCACGATTGTTTTTCTTCTAGGTTTGGAAAAAATGTGAGTTACTTAAACCAACTCAAGTAACGTACTTTGTTGTTTGCTCAAGTCCGCTTTTGTGAAAAATATAATATTCTTATGCTTTGACCGTTAAAGGGCAACTGGATAAACTAGCTAAATCTATGAGTATTGATTTTGTTTATGATAAGAACTATCATTTCTATGTAGCTTAAACTACAATATGCAGCAGAAACCAACCATGTTCGGCCTCCTCATAAATACGTTTCTTGAGTTGTTGATGGACAACCACTTTATGAGGTTTGTTTTTCTCAATATATTCACTTTACAAATCCAAACACACTCACAAACTTGCCTAATGTCTATAATCAATCAGGGGCATGTCGTGTAGGCTTTGACTAAGCATAGGGATGAACTTCAAACATGATTTTTTCATAAATTTAATGTCGGTAAGCAAACAAAGTCATCAATTTTCTCTTCCTCTTATTTTTACCTAATGTATCTGTAACATGTTTTTTCGTGAACACAAAGCATGAGGACTTTTGTCCCTTGTTGCTCGAAGTAATCTTTTGATTATTGAAAGCATGAAATGGGTTTTTCAAAGTGAATATGGTCATTAATTTATATACAATACATAGCTTGATTCAATATTTATAACACTCAGTTGCATCCATGCAGTAACGACGTGGCAGTTGTCATGATTTTCTTATTTGGCCTCACCCCACTAAATTGCATACGTGCCAAACTCTTTTCTTGTTTAGAAAGTTGCTTTTCTAGAAGATTGATTAATAATTATAAAATGAACTAAGTAATTTCTTTTGTATCTTATATACAGGATGACACATGTATATATTCATGTGTGTGCGTGTGTTTATATTGGTAAAAAAAAAGCGAGGAATATTTGTAAGAAAAAAGAATGAGTATATCTTTTGATTGAAATGCCATGTTTTTCATAACCACTTGGCACTTAGCTTGTTTTGGAATCTTGAGTAGATCACTGATACTAAATTTTCTAATTATTGTCTAGTTCTCTAGACCTCTAGTTGATGTAATTTCTGCACCATTACCAAGTAAAATGTTCTTCTCACAATTTTCTTCTATTTTAGGTCTTGCGTGGGGGATAATAGTTCTCTTGAAAATGACATCCAAAAAGAAATGAAGGTAAAACTTTGACAATGTTTACACTTCACCTTAAAAGGGAATTGAAAAAGGAAAGGTTAGAAAACTCAGTTAAGCAATTTAAGTTTGAACTCTTTGGCGTGATTATTTGATAGGAATAATCTTCTTGCCACACATATATATTTAGGTCTTAGAAGTTTGTAGCAATTGCTAGGAGTAGTTAAAGAAAGTTTACGAACTAATTTCCTATTCATTTATGGGGTTTATAATTGGATTCTGCATTGTTGAGTTTGTACTCAATCGATTTTCTATTTTCTTTGATGACAATGAGCATAACTAACTTATTGGCTTTTACATGTTGATGGTTTCTTGAGGTTCAAAATGGGAAAATTGCAATGGGAGGAGGGCTGCAATATTTGGAGCTAAAGTAGCTTATTTTGCTCTCATATTGCCAAGCTATAGGCTTATTTTGCTCTTATTTTGCTCTCATATTGCCAAGATATAGCCTCTTATGATGTTTGTGGTGTTGTCAAGACTATTGGAGACGGCTACAAGACCAAGGTAAAAATTTACCTACTTTAATTTCTTTTTGCGAATGTACTTTGCATGTGTGTATGATTCCTTACTTAATGGGTGTTGCTGAAGACAGAGAGGGTCCCCTAGTGAAGTTGTCTGCACCTAAAACAAGACTGCCGAGGGTGAAGCCTTATAAGCCCTTGAATAATTTTATATTTTCGTTTATTGTCTGATTGTGACTTTTAAAATACGGGTGTTTACATTTTTTGTTGATGTAATATCTTTCTTTCCAGCTTCCAAAGCCTAAGCCTCCTACAAAATCGGAACTTTTTGCTAAAAAACGAGGCTGACCATTTTTGTTATATATGCTTTCATCCCTTTTTGTGTTGTTTTGTTTTGTATTAGTATTCATATTTCCAATCCTTCAATTGTGGGACTTGAATTGAATTTAGCCGAAAAGTTGACTCGCTGTAGAGGAAAAAACTTTTAAAGAAAGAAAGAAACAAACAACTAACAAGGAAGAAAGATAGCCATACTCCAGACTTCGAAAATGGGAATTTTTTGGGTAGGGTTTAATTTTAGTACTTTGTTTTTTTTTTTTTTTTTTTTTGCAGGTATAAAGAACAGGAAAAAAATACAAGATTGTATATGATGAACAAACTCAAACATGGAAGCGCCGTCATGGTTATGATCGTGCAAATTATGAGAACATACCCATCTTTGAAGTCAAGATGACTGATGGTATTATTTAATATACATTTTGCTTGACAGAGATATTTGAACTTTTATTGATTACATTTTTTGATATCCAATGGTCAGTGGACGCCTAATGCTCGTTGATATGTCTGGTGAAAATTTAGAGCAAGTTAGACAAGTTGAATTTGAGGGAAAAAATGCATGTGCAAATTGGTTTTAGGTTTCTAATATATAATAGAGGTTTGGTGATTACCCTTTTGTTAAACATATTACTGATCTTTTTTCTTATTTATTCTACACGGTATTTTTAACATATTCCAAAAGTTTTGGTTCGTTAACTTTTATTCATCTTTTCTTGTTGTTTTTCTGGTGTCAGAAGTTTATGCATGAAGTTGCTATTCTAGTTAAATTACTTTTTGTTCTACAATATTTTTACCCATCTTCTCTACTTTATCCATACGTCTTGAGCTTTAATTTTAGTTGAAGAATTTGATTGGAGATGTGTGTCGATTGTATTTCACTTAGACGTTTTCTATTTGTGTAAGGGTTGGAATTCATCTTGTTAAGCGAGAACTGTTGCAGATGATGAAATGGATATTCTTGAAAAGAAGCTCGAAGATGAACTTAGGGAAGAGCATTTAAGGAGTTGTGTAGTTATTTTGTTTAGTAATTTTACTTTTTCTTTGTAAATTTGGTTCATGGATGTGATTTGTGGATGAACAAAAAGTTTCATGTATTTTTTACATTGTTATATTTTATTAATTAAATTCATGTTCGTTGAGTTTTAGTTGTTATGTAAAAATACTTTCGAGATTTTATTTTGTGTATATGTTTAAATTCCATTTTGTTTACAGGTTTTTACAAAATGAAAAAATAATATTGTTAGTTAGCTACGTGTGGAACCAACAATTTTTTTTAATTGAATATCATACATTTAATGTCGGGCAATGACCGACATTAAAAACTGATCGACATTAAAAATGACTTTTAATGTTGGACAAAGAGTGGCTGACCGACATAAAAAGTTCACTTTTAATGTCGGGCATTGACCGACATTAAATGTCACTTTTAATGTCGGGCAAAGCTTGTTGAATGACATTAAAAGGGTCCTTTTAATGTCAGGTCATGACTGACATTAAAAGTGTACTTTTAATGTCAGACAGAGCTTTTAATGCCGGACAATAATCGACATTAAAAGTGTCCGACATTAAAAGCGACCGACATTAAAACTTTTAATGTCGATGTTTTTAATGTCGGTCAGTGACCGACATTAAAGACTTTTAATGTCGGGCAATGCCCGACATTAAAAGCAAAATTTGTTGTAGTGGTTCACTATCGAGGGATAAGTTGAGGTGTTGTTTTTAAAGGCTTATTGTAATCTCCCTAGAGTTTTAGTGGAACCTGCATCGATAGTAGAGAACTGGACGTAGCCTACATTTGGTGAACTAGTTTAAAACTTGGTGTCAATTTTTCTTCCCTTCTCTTTTATTCATTATTGTTCTTGTTGCTTAGAATTTAAGTTGGTTTATCTATTATTCTTCTAAGCTCTTGATTTCAAAATTTTATTTCGCATTATATTTGGAACCATAACCTGATCTGGGAATTGTGATAAATATATATTGTCTGAATTTAGTTGAACGAATTTAGATTCGACTATTTTATCACCTAATGGGAGAAAGAGAGAGGGATTTCGTGAAATTGAAAGAAAAGAGGAATGGAGAAAAGACAACAGGGAAAGAGAGAAGAATAGAAAAATAATAAAAATTAAAAAAGTAATCATCACTTTTTGAAAAAGAAGTTTTGAAAAGAATTGAATGTCACCACGTGCCTGGACATCCTCGAAAAGGGATAAAAATAAAGGAGTCGCCACCAATCTTTTTTATGGTGTGATTGGACACCAAAATAAGATAAAACTATCATTGTAAGAAAAAGTAATAAAAAAAACGGTCTACGAAAACCATATTTGGGTTCGAGAGTCGTTTGTGTATGGGGAAGGTGTTAGCACCCCACAACACCCATTAAAAAAATGGTGGTCAAAATTTTTATCTTGAATTGAAAAATAATTTGGAAGAAATATGTTATTTAGGAAAAATGATATTTTAAAAACAATGTCTTATTTTACCCCTCATTACTCCAATATTTGAAGTAATGATCCCATAAAATAAGTGGAAAAATTCCATTGATTTTGCTCTCTTAGAATAAAAATTCTTCACCTCAAGAATGTGAGAGAATTTTACAATTCCTCAATTCCGTCATAGGATAGCATTTCTCAAGGGAAAGGTTTTTTTTAAAACATTTTTTTTTATCAAATTCATTTTTTTTTTCTTGTGATCAAAATCTCGGACTCCCAAAGATTAAGATCCCTCACCTTAAGAATTCTAGAAAATCGAACTCCCAAATATTTTTAGATTTCATCATAGGATTTTTCTTAAGAAAAACGGTCTTAAAAAATCAATTTTAAGAAAAAAATATAAAAGTACCTTTGAAAATAATACTTTTAGTGATAAAACCTTTAAAAGCTCAAAAAAAAAAAAAAAAAGAAGAAAGATATTAGGAAAATTAGAAATAAGTTTGGAAATAAGTTTAAAAAAAAGATCAAAGGAAAGTTGAATGAGAATTTAAAGCATGAAATAATAATAATAATAATAATAATAATAATAATAATAAGAAGAAGAAGAAGAAGGAGGACAACACAAAATAATAATAATAATAATAATAAAAAAAATAACAACAATAATATAATAAAACAACATTAACATATACAAACACAATTGACCAAAATTAGAATTTGAATACATGATAATGTAACATAACAATTAAGCAATGAACAAACAAGCAAAATACATATTCAACTATGATAAAATTTAAGAAAAACATATTGGAATCGATCTTGGACTCCCAAAGAATCGACTCCTCACTCTAGAATGACTAGAAAATCGGACCCCCAAATATTTCTAGATTTCGTCGTCGGATATTTTTAATAAAAAAGAGATATGGATTAAAGGTTAAAATCACATTAACAAACAACAAATATATATCAAATTACTAACATAGTAAATAAAATAATAACTCAAATCCAATCACATAATTATTGACAAATGATAATAAAAAGATAATAAAAAGATAATAATGAAGTGCAAAGCTCAATTAATAGTTAAAACATATCAATACCCCTTCAAAAAAAAAAAAAAAAAATCAATACAGAAATTAAATTCTAAAAAACAAGGTACTAAACCAAAATGAGTGCAAAGATGAAACATAAAAAAAGTATAACAAATAATGAAAAAGAAAAAAAAAGACAAATTAAATTAAAAAAAAATGAAAACTCAGCCAACGGCACATACGCATACTACATATATAATAATAATAATAATAATAATAATAATAATAACAAAATATAAAAAAACAAATAAATATCATCTCCCTTTTTTACTCTTTTTTTCTTCTCACAGAAACACAAACTCATTTTCATCTTTCTCTGCTTTTCTTTCTTCTTCTTTTAACTTCATGTTTTTTTTTTTTTTTTTCACATCTTCTTAACCTCTTTTCTTCTCACTTCTTTTTAATTTGTTTCAACATTTTTTTCTTGGGTAATTATAAAAAATAGGACAAAAAAGATGGCATTAAAGAGGAATGAGATTCATTTTAAATTGAAAGAGTAATGGGATTTTTAGGGGGTGAAATTACAAAATTATCCTTATTAAAAATCCCCAAATTCACTTGGGTAATTGACAAAATTAGGACAAAAAGGAAGGCATTAAAGAGAAATAGGACCCATTTTAAATTGGAAGAGAAATGGGATTTTATGGCTGTAAAATTACTAAATTACCCTTAATGTTAATTTTTTACCCTTCACGAATTTCTCCAAACCACGATTTTCTCCCAACCACTTCACAGCGAAAGCGACAGGCACGACGAAGGCGACGGCGAAAGCGACAGGCACGGCGAAGGTGATGACGACGGCGAACAAGGCACAACGACAACGATTTTCTCCAACTAAAAAAAATCTATTAGTTTGCGAGAAAACAAATTCTCCCAGCGAGATTGCGAGAAAAAAAATTCTCCCAGCGAGATTGCGAGAAACAATTTTCTCCCAGCGAGATTGCGAGAAAAAAATTTCTCCCAGTGTGAGATTGCGAGAAAAAAAACAGCAAGTCGCAATATAATGTCATGGCCTAATTTTTAACCCAAATTGATAGTTCAAGTCATACAATAATGAAATTAAATTCTTAAACATCTTATAAAGTACAAGTGTATTTCGTTCACTTGATAACTGGCCATCAATGAGAGCCCTCGGATTGTTGGTTCGTGAGTGAGAGAAGAAGAAAGATGAGTTGTTGTCGCTTGATAACTAGCCATCAATGGAGGAAGAAGCTCATGCGTGAGAGAGGAAGATCATCGCGTGAGAGAAGGAAAATAGGAAAGAAATGGGTAGGAAGATCATCGCATGAGAGAAGGAAAAAAAAGGAAAGAAATGGGTTTGAAGTAAAAATTGAGGGCTAGGTTCTTCAAGATAGATGGAGATTTTCATTAAGGGTAATTTAGTAATTTCACAGCCCTAAAAATCTCATTTCTCCTCCAATTTAAAATGAGTCATATTTCTCTTTTATGCCTTTCTTTTTGTCCTATTTTTGTCAATTACCCTTTTTTCTTGGAGAGGGAAGAGTAACAAAACAAAAACTCTCTCATCCAACTAAGGTATGCTCCACAAATATTTTTCTTTTGATTTCACTCTCCTTTTCTACACACTCTTTTTTTCTTTTCATTTTTTGGTAAATAGAGTAACAAGAGCAAAAAAGAAAAAAAATAAGAGAAGTGAGGATATAAACAACAAGGAAAATAAGTAAATAAGGAGAAAATAAAAGCTCACATTATAACATAGAAGCAAGTAACAATAATAAACGAGCTTCAATACCCTTACTCAACTATAGTTTTTCAGGGCGCTCGAGAAAGAAAAGAAGAGGATTGATGGAGGTTTTAGCACGAGATTAACACTAAACCGACTTGTTGTTTGAAGTGCGGATCCTTGGGACAAATCCCTACCAAAGTGCAACCTCCAACTAAGCTATTTGGTTTTCATTGTGTATATATGCTTTTCTTGTTGTTCAAGCTCACCGTGACTCTCTTTTTTTCTGTATGGATTGGAAGAGTATGGATATAGTTCTAGGTTTTTTTTTTTGTGGTGGATGATTCTAGGGTTTTTTGGTTGGATGTGGTTGGAAGATCCTCTAGGGTTTTTTTTTTTTTTTTTGGCTCCTTACTAGGGTTTTTTGTGCTGAAAAGGGGTATAAAAAGCCCCATTCATTACTCCATTTGTGTCATTCCTTTTACTGGCTAGTTTTTCATTTTGAAACCTATGCCAAAATTGGCTTACACCAAAATTTCAAAAATTTATTCATTTTAGGGCTTGCAACCAACTACATTGGTTATTTTATCCAAACTAAGAAGAAGACAAAATGAGATTAAAAACAAACATTTAACCATGAGAAAATTAAAATAATAATAATAATAATCCTAATTAAATCAAATTTGCAAACACAAATTACTTATGCATTGCAATGATTAAATTAGCAATTAATTTAATAAGTCGGACAAAAATAGGTGGCTACATTGAAAATAGAGCTGAAAAGACTACACGCATGCCTGATGGCAGCGAGCTTGGGCGAAACAACTTTTTTTAAAAAAATATATATTATTATCGGTTGGTCGATCGGTTTTTTCAATTTTTGGTTAAACCGATCACCGTCGATTTTATCAATTGACAAAACCGACTTCGATCGAATCCAGCAAAATATGGACGTTGGTTTTGATCGATCTAGTCAGTTTTCAATCTAATTTTGAACACCCTACCAGATACATTATTACCGTGGATTCCTCAAATATTTTTCCCTTCAGATGACAAAGAAAAAATTGATGGGTCATGAAAGGCGATTCTTAAAATCTTATCTTATCCTTTTCCAAAAAAAAAAAAAAAAAAAAAAAAAAAATCTTATCTTATCATTATCTCTTTCTTTTTTATTTTTTTCTCTTTTACTAAAATTAAATATGGAAATGGTAAATAAACTTTGGTTTTAAATCACCACTATGGGACTTTTATATTTTGGTTTATCATTTTTTAGTCCGTTCCTAATAAATTAAAAAAAAAAAAAAAACCTTTTGCTACTATCTTCCATTCCATACCTATTCACCTAACTCGAGGTGGATCCAGAAAATATAGTTTCCGGGGAGATTTTGATGAAGTTTTAGGAGCCAACAACATCTTTCAGTTACCAATGGTCAATTCTATTAAGGACTTGTTTTTTTTTACGCAAAATAGAGTTTTTAAGTTGAAATATGTATAAAATAAAAATATATATAAATTCTAATTGTTTGCATTAGATATATAGGATTGGAACCTAGGCCAAGGGAGATGGGGAAACCACAAGGCCAAAGAGTTTTTTTTTTTTTTTTTTTGAAAAAAAATAGAAAATTTTTAGTATAACTCCTTTGGAGGGCCACCCCTGCACCTAACACTCACTTGTTTACTGTCAAATTTGTCATCTATGTTTGTTCATATCAATATATAAGTATATATACATTTGAAGCCATATTATCTTGAACGTAACTTAATTGGTTAATGTATATATCCTTTATCAAGAGGTTAAAAAATCTTCTCATCCCACTCATTAAACGTGCTGAAAATGAAATAAATGAGAAGATAAAATAAATGAGAAGATAGTACTTAGAAATTTTGATGGTTGATATCAACCATGAAGATAGTACTTAAACATCGATGTACAATTTGTTTTGGAAAGGACAATTCGATTGATGACATGAAAGGTCTTCAATGCTATCAATAATTGATGAATGAATCCATACAATCAAAATGACAAATATTTTCCGATTTCTTTTATGATGTTGTGATATTTAATTGAATTTGCATGGATAAAATATCGGGTCTAATTGATATTTATGCTCCTAATAATTCATATAAAAATGAAATAATCATTTCGTATGTAATTTTAGTTTCTAACGGCAGCTGATCTAGAACTTTCTGTGAGGAGGGCTTGAATTTGGTATAAAGATTATGTTAAACACATTGATATTAGCTTGGTTAAAATACCATTTTTGTCCGTGTATTTGAGTTTCATTCCATTTTACTTCTCACACTTTCAAATGTTCAAATTTAGTCTCTATATTTTTTAAGAATCTTAAAATTAGTCATTATTGTTTAGTTTTGGAGTCTATTTTGATCGAGGTTTGTAAATCAATAATAATAATTTCATTTAAGAAAAAAATACAATATGAATATGTTTCCAAAATTTATAGACAGAAGCTAATGGAGATTAAATTTTTTTTCTTAGAAAAGTTAACAATAAACTAATAGTGGGAACTAATTTTATGATTTATTGAGAGCATAGAGACTAAATTAATTTCGACACTATATGTAAAAAAAAAAAAAAAAAAAAAACATTGAAAAGTATAAAGACTAAAATATAACAAGTCTCAAAGTACATGAGCCAAGATCACATTTTAATCTATTAATTTATATATTTCAATACTAAAAGTATGACTAAATTTTTTATATAAGTATATAAGAAAAAGAAACTTGAAAATTAAGGGTCATTTGATAACTATTTTGTTTTCTGTTTTTTGTTTTTGTTTTTGTTTTTCATTTTAAAAAACTAGGGTTGTTTAATAACCATTTCTGTTTTTTTTTTAATTCTTTTTTTGAAAAACATTTTTTAAATTATAAGCAAATTTCAAAAACCAAAAAAAGTAGTTTTTAAAAACAAATTTATGTTTTTCAAAAACTCATTTTTCTTTTTCTTCTTTTACGTGTCTCTCCAACCAATTCTTTTTTCTAATTTTCTTCTCTCTAAAACTTTTTTTTTCTCTAAATTTCTCTCTACAAAATTTCTCTTTCTCTCTCCAAAATTTTTATCTCAATATAATTTTTTATTTATCTCTCTTTCTAAAAAATTCATCTCTACCTAGCTTTTTTTTCTCCATTAAATTTTTATCTTTATTTAACTTTCATTTCTATTTCTTTTTGAGCTTATCTTTCCAATTTTTCTCTCTAGACATCGAATATTTTACTTTTCCCTAAAATTATTTCTCTCAAAACTCTGTTTTCTCTCTAACTTATCTATTTCTATAAATTTCTCAACAATATTTCTTAACCCTAATAAACATATTAACTTTTCTTTTGAAAAAAATAAATAAATAAAAAAAAACCTCTCTAATTTTCTCTCTCTACAACTTTTCTTTATTTTTTTTAAGGACATGCAAAAATCACCCCTCAAGCATGGTAGTTGTAACAATTGTACCTCTAATCTAAACTTTCAAGTGTAAAAATTGAACCTCCAAACTTTCAAAAGTGTAAAAATTGAATCCTTAAACTTTAAATGTTAAAATTAAATCCTCAAACTATCATAAAGGTAAAAATTGGATTCGTCATCCATTTCATATTTCCTCTATTTTCTCTCTCTTCATTCCTCTCTCTACTTTCTACCTCTCCCTCCCTCCAATCACCCCTCTTCTCCTCATTTCTCTCTCCGTCCTCCTTCCATTTTTTTCTCTGTTTAGCTCCAAGTTTGACGAACTCTCTCTTCTCTTGTATGCTTTTTTATTTCCTTATTGAAACTCAAATCTAAGACGATTAACATGATATAGATTACTAAGTGTGTGTAGAATTTCAAATCTGTATCCTCTTGCAACCACTCTATTTTTTCTCCCTGAAATCGGGAGAGAAAAAGTGGAAATATGAGATGGACCCAATTTTTACATTTACTCATAGTTTGAGGGTTTAATTTTAGGGGTATCTACAAGAATGGACTGAAATCACCCTATATCACTTTTGTCCAAAAACCTTGAAAATTTCATTTCAATCCAGTCCGTTTTAATTAATTGTAGCCCATTTACTATTTTGACCCTCTGATATTAAAAAAAATTACAGAAAATGAAAAAACCATTAGATTATATAAATTATTCTTGCAGCCGAATGTTTCCTAAAATTAAGGAAATTTGTATGCTCATACATGGAAAGTATTCCCCTAAATAAATTTTATATTTTATTATTCATAATTTCCTTTTTCGTGCTTATTTTCAAATTTCATTATTTTGAGATTTCAACCAAAATTTGATGTTTTTTGAGATTTCAATTTTTTTTTTCAATTTTTTGAGATTTCAAATCGAGAAGCCCACTACCCAAGATGAAATTTTTTTTAATTTAGTTATAGATATTCTTTTAAATATCTATCTCAATTCATTCCTTTTATGTAACAAATATATATAATTATTTTCAAATTTATTCCCACATCCAGTTTGGAATTCTTAAATTTCTTTTTAGTTTGTTGCTTCTCGATTTGGTCGATTAAAAAATTCATACTGGGTATTTATGTAACGCCCCAGGTTTTATTATTAACTAACCTAGTGACATTACTAAACTCTTATTCAGACTAACCGAGAGCTCCGAAAATTTCGGCAGCATAACGGCATACATAGGACGAAACCAAAATTTTAGATCACCTGTTAAGCACAAAATGACACTTCTATATTGGTTCATTCAACTCCACAACTCCACAGAACAACAACAAAAAGGATACGAGTCAGATCTCGCATCTCCAACCAACAACAAAACCTAACTCTATCAGATCAAGCATATCCTTAACTTTCTAAAACAGGTCGTCTTTATTAAACAATAGCATATTCACAACCTAACGAGAAACACGAAATCTAAACATGTTCATTAACTAGAAACAAAAACTATACCACCCTAGCTACAAGGCTAAACAAATCAACCTATCAACAATTAATGAACAGACGACCATTCTATCTACCAAAAAGGAAATAAACAGGTAACTGGACCCATGTGGTCATCCCTCGTGAATCTCCTCGTCCGCATCACCGGGCACATAAAACTCATCACCTACATAATCTGAAATTGTTGGGGGAAAGAAAGGGGAGGGGTATCAGTACAACCACAGTACTGGTAAGTAGCTCACACCCGGTGAGCCACCAAACAACATACAGCCACAACATCATGCTATCCACACACACCATACTTGGAAAGCAATTAACAACTCACATGCTCTTAAACACGAAAATAACAATGCCCACACATGCTCATGCAAAAATGGGACGACAACATGAATCCACGCATCATGCTATGCACCCCCACATGGTTTCCGCGCCATGCCCGCACACTCACGTGATTTCCGCCTCACGCTCCGCACTCACATCCCACACGTGATTTCCGCATCACGCTCCGCAAACCCACCCAACACATGTATTATAACGCGCCATGCGCAGCGCCACTCACACGTGATTTCCGCGTCACGCTCCGCACTCACACCCACACGTGATTTCCGCGTCACGCTCCGCACACACACCCAACACATGATTTACGCGTCATGCTCCGCCTCTCCCCAATGACCACACACTATGCAGACACGACTCTTATGCAGCATAGTTATCAACCACAATATCTCATGCTCATGAGTTAAACAAACAACATGCTTATGCATCGTCAAAGCAACATGCTTAGGAATTTAACAGAATCATCATCCTTGTTCACAAAGCGAGCTACAAACATATAAACACGTTATGCAGTAGCAACGCAAGTAAGGCAATAGCAAGCTCAAACAAACAAACAAACACAACTTATAGTAACAAGCAAGTAGAGTGATAGCATGCTCAAACACACAAACAAGCCCGTCCAAGTAGAAACTACTTACACAAGCTTACAAGCGCTCCTAAACCAAATCAACGCTTGCTGGAAAAATAACGAAATAAGCCCTAAGCACACCTACAAGCACCGTAAAGGCTCTTAGAGGTTAGGGAACGACCTACCAATATATCTTAACACTTAGCATCGAATAAAAAGGGACCTAAGGTGCTGAAAACTTACCGAACAGGGGCTGGAACCTTGCTGGAAAGTACAAAACAGCACAAAAATACCTTATACACGCTGCTGTCCCGAGCCTAAAATGAGATTAAACTGAACCTAACGGATACCCAAAGGTTAAAAAGCATTCTAAAGCTACCTAAAGCGATTTCTAGAGACTTTAAGGCTACCGGAACTTACCGAACAGAACTGAACTGTGACTGATACGTGCTGTACGGTGTCCAAAATGGCCCGAACCGAAATCGCTGAAAGGTAGAGGAATTGCGCTGGTATATGAAGCTTGAAGCCAAACAGAGGGGAGACAGCGTCGATGAGGACTGAAACCACACTAACTTCTCACCGGGTGAAGGTAAAATCGCAAGGAAACGATGGTTGATGCGGCCGATGCGAAAGAAGAACACGAAGTCTGGCGGCCTGGGATCTGCTCGCCGGAGGGGAACACAAATGGGGAAGGCGGTGGCTGACGGGGAGAACAGCGGCTGGGCGGCGCGCGGCAGCAGGCGACGGCGGCTAAACGCGGGGGCTGAGCGACGGCGTGCGAGAGGAAGCGGGCGGCGCGGCTGCGGGCAGGCGACGCGGTCGCGGGCAGGCGGCGCGGTCGCAGCGGTTGGAAGAAGAAAAACGGGAGGGCGGCGCAGCTGGCGGCGACGGCGTGAGAGAGAGGGCAGCGGCGGAGGAGAAATCGCAAAAGAAAAGGGGGGGATGCCGTGCGTGCGAGAGAGAGAGAGAGGGAGAGAGAGAGAGAGGTTCCCTTTTTCTTTTTCTTTTTTCTAAAAAAAAAAAAAAAACCCTACCAACTCTAACACTACCCACCAACCAGAGAAAAGAACGCCACTCAAAAGCCCACTAACCTGGAAAAGCTCAACTGACAAGATAATTAGCCACCGGTACACGAGAGAAAAACGCAAAAATTAATAGGAAACTTGATTTACCTGAAATGCGGGGCATCACAATCACCCCACCTTAAGAACTTTCGTCCTCGAGAGTTTGTTGTTCGAAGAGCTCTGGATACTTGGCTCTAATCTCAGCTTCCCTTTCCCAGGTTGCCTCTTCCATTTTGTGATTCCTCCACAAAACCTTTACTAAATCAATGGCTCTGCTTCTCAAGACTTTCGACTCCTTAGCCAAGATCTTAACCGGCTTCTCTTCATAGGACAAGTCCTCATTCAGCATCAAAGGTTCTGGACTCAGCACATGCGAAGGGTCATGGACATATTTTTTCAACATGGACACGTGAAACACATTGTGCACTGCAGACATAGCTGGTGGCAATGCCAACCTATACGCGACAGGACCAACGCGCTCCAGGATCTCATAAGGTCCAATGAACCTGGGGCTAAGCTTGCCCTTCTTACCGAAACACAGAACTCCTTTCATTGGTGCCACTCGGAGGAACACGTGATCACCAACACCGAATTCGAGTTCTCTGCGCCGGACATCTGCATAACTCTTCTGCCTACTCTGAGCGGTTTGCATCCTTGCCCTTATCTTCTGAACTGCGTCATTGGTCATTTGAACCAACTCTGGCCCTAGCAAAGCTCTTTTACCAACCTCGTCCCAATGGACCGGTGACCTGCACTTTTTCCCATACAGGGCCTCGTACGGAGCCATGCCAATAGTCGACTGATAACTGTTGTTGTAGGCAAACTCGATCAGATACAAATGACTTTCCCAACTACCACCGAAATCTAACACACAAGCCCTGAGCATGTCTTCTAGCACCTGGTTCAACCGTTCAGTCTGGCCGTCAGTCTGAGGGTGGAATGCAGTACTAAAATCAAACTGAGTACCCAGTGCTTTCTGTAGACTTTGCCAAAAGGTAGATGTGAAGCGAGGGTCTCTGTCAGACACTATCGAAACAGGCACACCATGCAACCTCACTATCTCCTTTAGATACAATTCTGCCCACTTATCAACAGAATAGGTGGCCTTACCCGGGATAAAATGAGCAGACTTGGTCAGACGGTCTACCACCACCCAAATCACCGTGAAACCCTTCACTTTCCTTGGCAACCCAACAATGAAATCCATGGACACATTCTCCCACTTCCACACAGGAACGGTCAAGGGTTGCAACAAACCGGCAGGCCTTTGCCTAGAAGCTTTCACCTGTTGACAAGTCAAGCATTTACTGACGAACTGAGCAATCTCCCTTTTCATATTATGCCACCAGTAATGCTTCTTAAGATCTCTATACATCTTGGTACTGGTCGAATGCACTGAGAAAGAAGTGTTATGCGCTTCTTCCAGTAATGATCGCCTCAGCGAAAAGTTCTTTGGCACACACAACCTTCCCTGGTACAACAAGGCCGAGTCCTTAGTGAGAGTGAAGTCCCCTTGACCTACCTCACCCACGCGCTTGATTAACTCTGGATCCTCTTGTTGAGCATCTGCAATACGCTGCCACAAGCTCGGAACCACTGAAAGCTGAGCCAACAACGATGACACATCTGCCACTACTAGTTCAACCTCTGCTCGGTCCAACTCTGCTAACATAGGACTTTCTGATGAAACCATGGACGCTACACTTGCTGCCCTTCTGCTAAGAGCATCCGCTACCACATTGGCCTTGCCCGGGTGGTAATTGATCTCACAATCATAGTCCTTGACCAACTCCAACCACCTTCTTTGCCTCAAGTTAAGCTCCTTCTGGGTGAAGAAGTACTTCAGACTCTGGTGGTCAGTGAAAATCTGGATCCTTTCTCCATACAAGTAATGCCTCCAAATTTTCAAAGCAAACACCACTGCTGCAAGTTCCAGATCATGAGTGGGGTAATTAAGCTCGTGCCCTTTAAGCTGACGTGAGGCATAAGCAACTACCTTCCCCTGCTGCATAAGCACACAGCCTAACCCTTTTCTTGAAGCATCGCTGTAAACTACTAAGCCTCCTGAATCATCAGGAATGGTAAGCACCGGAACGGTGGTTAACCGTTCCTTTAACTCCTGAAAGCCCCTTTCACAACCCTCACTCCAAGTGAAAGCCACATTTTTACGGGTCAACTGAGTCAAAGGCGCTGCAATGGTTGAAAAGTCTTGAACAAACTTTCTGTAGTAGCCTACCAACCCCAGGAAACTACGGATTTCAATTACAGTAGTGGGTCTCGGCCAACTGCGAACTGTGGTCACCTTAGCAGGATCCACTGCAATACCATCTTGTGTGACTACGTGGCCAAGGAACGCCACTTCATCCAACCAGAAGTCGCAATTTGAAAATTTAGCATACAGCTCGTTGCTCCTTAGGGCTTCCAAAACCTGAATCAGGTGCCGCTCATGTTGTTCCTTGCTCTTGGAAAAGACCAAGATGTCGTCAATGAAGACTATCACAAATGAGTCAAGGAAGCTCTTAAACACTCGATTCATAAGATCCATAAAGGTCGCAGGAGCATTGGTAAGTCCAAAGGACATCACCGTGAATTCGTAATGTCCATACCTGGTCCTGAAGGCAGTCTTTGGAATGTCCGCTTCCTTAATTCTCAACTGATGGTAACCGGAACGCAAGTCGATCTTTGAGAATACCTTGGCTCCTTGCAGCTGATCAAATAGATCATCAATGCGAGGGAGAGGGTATTTATTTTTCACGGTCACCCTATTCAGCTCCCGATAGTCAATGCAAAGCCTCATAGAACCGTCTTTCTTCTTGACAAACAAAACCGGAGCACCCCATGGAGAAACGCTAGGACGAATAAACCCTTTCTCCAGAAGTTCTTCCAACTGCACTTTCAGCTCCTTCAACTCTGCTGGAGCCATTCGATACGGTGCTTTGGATAACGGAGTTGTCCCAGGTAAGAGGTCTATGCAAAAGTCTATTTTTCGAGTCGGAGGTAGCCCAGGAAGATCATCCAGAAAGACATCTGCAAAATCTCTGACCACGGGGACGGAGTCCAGGCTGGGAGATTCCTTGCTAACATCAACCACACTGGCTAGGTAAGCCCATGCGTCGTGTTGCAAAAGATGTTTGGCTTTCAACGCAGAAACGACCTTAGGACTCCCATTCCTTGAACCCTTAAACTTAAACCCTTGGCCTGAAGGCAACTTGAGATGCACTTCCTTCTTGGCACAATCAATGGTAGCTCCATTACTAGCCAACCAATCCATGCCTAGGATTACATCAAAGTCATACATATCTAACTTGATCAACTTTGCCCCAAAGGCCTGGCCCGCAACAGAAACTTCACCCAACTTAATCTCTTGTTGAGCAAGCAATATTGAACCCGAGGGTGTAGACACCGACAAAATATACCCAAGAGGTTCAAGCTTGAGTTTTGCTTGGTTAACAAATGCCGAAGAAACGAAAGAATGACTCGACCCCGAGTCAAACAATACAAAGGCAGGGACATTCAACACGAGAATAGTTCCTGAAGTAGCAAAGGGCAAGAATGAAACAAACAAACAAGCAAGCGATTTAAACAAAGGCCAGTTTAGAGAGAGCGTACCTGTGACGACCACGGTATCCTCCTCATTAGCTTCTTCTTTTGTGAGGGCAAAGACACGTGCCCTCTGATTACCACCCTGCGCTGGCGCAGCTTGGACTTTTGGAACTGGTCTTTCTGTGTTGGCTTCATTCTTGATCGGACACTGCCTTGCGTAATGCCCTTCCTTCCCACACTTGAAGCATACCCTTCCACCCACCTGGCACGGTCCAAAGTGGTACTTATCACAAGAATTGCATAAGGGAAGGGCAGGAGCTTTCCCCTGAACCTGCTGTCATGGGGCCTTCTGAGGTTGTCCAACAAAAGGTGGAGGCTTCCTTTTGACTCCTGATGCTGAAGCTTCTCCCCACTGAGGTTGCGCTTTCCTTGCCACGTTCTTGTCCATAATCAAAGCACCCCTGAGTGCCTCAGCAAAAGTCGTGGGTCCGCTCAAGGCAACGGTACCTCTGATTTCCTCCCGGAGGCCTTTGACGAACCTCTTGATTTTTCGTTCTGGCGTGCTAACCAGATCCTGAGCAAAGCGGGAGAGCTCAGTGAATTTCCTTTCATATTGCATCACTGTCAAATTTCCTTGAGTTAGGTGCAAAAATTCTGTCTCCTTATCATCCTTGACAGTCTCAGGAAAATAATGATCGTACAGAAGGTCCTTGAACCTCTCCCACGAGACTGGATTGTTAGCATGTTCTTCAGCTTCAGCTATGGATTTCCACCACATGCGGGCATCATCCCTCAGCATAAATATCGCCCCTCTGACCATCAGACGGTCATCACAATTCATGTAATCGTACATGGCTTCCAAATCGGCGATCCAACGCTCGGCCGCCACAGGATTCTCTGACCGTCCATCGAAGGTAGGAGGGCCATAACGCTTAAAATCCCGAAGGAATTGAGACTCCATTGGGTCTTCAGCTACCCGATTGGGGTACCTCGGCTGCCTGACATTCCTTTGAGCCATGTTATCGAACATGGTCTGAAGTGCTTCCGGTGTGATCAACATTGGGGCTGAAGGAATTGAATCCTCTAGCGGAAGCGGTTTTCACCGATCGTGATTTTAATTTCAATTAAAGAAAACCGGTACGTTGGGCAAAATTAATTTTAGAACTATTCTCAAATTAAAACTAGATTAAGCATGCAATACTAATTCTAAACGATTTAGAGTTTTTGGAACTTACTTGTTGAAGACCGTTCTTCACAGCACTATGCTCCTCAACGAACAGTTCGTCAACGATCTCTTTAACGAACACCACCATCAAAGAGCACCCGCTATGACTCTTGGGATCGCTGAGATTTGGATTGTGGGATCCAAAAACATCTTGGAAGGGAATCACCTTGCTGTGATTTTGGTTGAGAGAGTGAGAGAGTTGAGAGAGAATTTTCTCTCTGTCATTATGCGTGAGAAAGGAGAGAATGAACCATTAGTTGGGCAACCCCCTCTCCCCTGTACGATAAGTGGGGAGGGAGTTATTACCCTACTAAATCTCGATCGTTGGATCTAATCCAAACGATCTTGGCCGTCTATTAATTAAATAATAATAATCATTTAATTAATTATAATTAATTTAATTAAAACAATATTAATTAAATCAATTATAACATAAGGTATTTAATTCAATTTGAATCATATTAAATTGAATTAAATTGGCCATTCAATTAATCTCATTAATTGAATCCACATTAATTAAATATCCAATATTTAATTACAATTGAATCATATTCAATTTTAATCTCTCTCATTTAACCTATAGTTTTAATGTGCATCATAATGTACATTAATATTAACTATAGAATTAATTTAATCAAATCACATTTAATTAAATTAAATTAATTAATTCTCCAATTAATTAATTCATTAATTAAACATCATATATTTAATTAATTTACTATTTGAATAATTATTCAAATAATTCTCTCATATACTATAGTTTTAATATGAATCTCATTCACATTAAATTTAACCTATAGTTTCAATATGAATCTAATTCATATTTAATATTTGAACTCCTTCAAATATTTAATTCTCTTGTTAATTAATTTTGAATCATATCCAAAATTTATAATATAAAGTTTAATTCACCAATTAAACTTATACATTATTTTAATTGTATCAAATACAATAAAATTCCCTTAATGAATTTGAACACCCTTCAAATTCTATTCAAGACTATTTAACCTCAGAACACTTTACGAGCTAGCAGGTGGACCTAATGGACCTACAGATCAGAAGCTCCAACGATACGAGACTAATTGGCTAAACTCATTAACCAAGTTAGTCAACATTCGTTAACTGCGAGTCACTCCACTAGAGACCCACAGTTGCACTCTTCTCACTGTAGAATATTTCTGTGTCCACGGATATCGACCAATAACAGTAAGTCAATCCTTCACGAGTGTTCGTAACGCCAGCTGGGTCAAATTACCGTTTTACCCCTGGGTTACCTCTGGATCCTTAAGTACCACTGATTCCTCTAATGAACAATCTGTTTATGATCCAATCAATAAACAGCAGTTCCTCTCGGGCCAGGAGAGGATGGGCGCCCTTGTTCAAGACCCGGAATCAGCCCATAAGGGAACACACATCTACTTACCCCAATAGGGAAAGGAGTGAATTCCATCTTGTACTGTTATGTTCCCAGCCCCCATTCGGTCTTGCCCCTGAAATGGTAGGATTATTGAGTCGGCGAACTGGCCACTCTCACCCATACAGATCTAAGGACAATCCCTCCTGAAAAGGAGTTCATAACAGACTCAGGATTGAGATTGAGTTACCTAGGTCATCCTATTGAAATAGAAACCTAAACTAGTCAACGGTGTTACATCTAGTGGTTACTATTTCGCGGTCCGGTCTTATGCAAACTCATTGCACAGGATACCCCCACTCGCATGTCTCCTACATGGATGCTTTGGATCATTGCATCTGTATCGAATACAAAGTGGGCCGTATCACATAGTGTTACCAGGATAAGGTACCCAGCCTTATCCCTATACTATAGACCATTTAGGTTGTTACTTGAACACTGATCCCCGTATGTCCCCACATACTAGTTCAAGTTTCATCTAAACAACCTAGGATCTTAGTTTATTGGATTTGGGTCAAATTGTGCAATTTTAGTAACAATAACTCTTTATTGTACAAACCTCAATAACGACGTATTGATACAAGTGAACAATTTGTCACAATTCACTACCTACGAGTTTTAGGGCATAAAACCCAACAGGGGCTGCATGTGGAACAGGAGGTGCCGGAGGTACAACTCCTCGACGACAGCGAGGAACCGGAGGGTTAACCTCTTGGTGAACGGGAGGGACTGGAGGGTCCTGCTGAACATCATCACCCTCTACCTGGTGCTCCTGCCTAACAGCTGGGTTCCTAGGTCTACCTCGACCACGACCACGAGCCATCTACTGAGAAAGTGATGCACTAAGGTCAACGAACAGATAGCAACCAAGGATACAAGCTCTAACATATGACTAGGCAGCATCCTAATCCTACTATCACGCAATAACCAGTCAATCAACGCAAGCTATCTAACCACCTAAAGGAAGCATCCTAAGCCTAACTACTACAAGTTTAAGCAACTATATAAGTAAAAGCATGCTCAAATAAGCCAAACAAGTAACAACAATAATCACACAATTCATTCACCAAGGTAACACAAATATCATGCAATAGATAACATAACAACATCATTAGTACAACATACCTGGTGATGGAGAGGAGAACGAGGAAGACCACAGATCCTACTCTATTAACAACCTAGTTTCTAGGTCAGTCTACAGGAACGTAAAAGCTCTAATACCAACTGTAACGCCCCAGGTTTTATTATTAACTAACCTAGTGACATTACTAAACTCTTATTCAGACTAACCGAGAGCTCCGAAAATTTCGGCAGCATAACGGCATACATAGGACGAAACCAAAATTTTAGATCACCTGTTAAGCACAAAATGACACTTCTATATTGGTTCATTCAACTCCACAACTCCACAGAACAACAACAAAAAGGATACGAGTCAGATTTCGCATCTCCAACCAACAACAAAACCTAACTCTATCAGATCAAGCATATCCTTAACTTTCTAAAACATGTCGTCTTTATTAAACAATATCATATTCACAACCTAACGAGAAACACGAAATCTAAACATGTTCATTAACTAGAAACAAAAACTATACCACCCTAGCTACAAGGCTAAACAAATCAACCTATCAACAATTAATGAACAGACGACCATTCTATCTACCAAAAAGGAAATAAACAGGTAACTGGACCCATGTGGTCATCCCTCGTGAATCTCCTCGTCCGCATCACCGGGCACATAAAACTCATCACCTGCAAAATCTGAAATTGTTGGGGGAAAGAAAGGGGAGGGGTATCAGTACAACCACAGTACTGGTAAGTAGCTCACACCCGGTGAGCCACCAAACAACATACAGCCACAACATCATGCTATCCACACACACCATACTTGGAAAACAATTAACAACTCACATGCTCTTAAACACGAAAATAACAATGCCCACACATGCTCATGCAAAAATGGGACGACAACATGAATCCACGCATCATGCTATGCACCCCCACATGGTTTCCGCGCCATGCCCGCACACTCACGTGATTTCCCGCGTCACGCTCCGCACTCACATCCCACACGTGATTTCCGCGTCACGCTCCGCAAACCCATCCAACACATGTATTATAACGCGCCATGCGCAGCGCCACTCACACGTGATTTCCGCGTCACGCTCCGCACTCACACCCACACGTGATTTCCGCGTCACGCTCCGCACACACACCCAACACATGATTTACGCGTCATGCTCCGCCTCTCCCCAATGACCACACACTATGCAGACACGACTCTTATGCAGCATAGTTATCAACCACAATATCTCATGCTCATGAGTTAAACAAACAACATGCTTATGCATCGTCAAAGCAACATGCTTAGGAATTTAACAGAATCATCATGCTTGTTCACAAAGCGAGCTACAAACATATAAACACGTTATGCAGTAGCAACGCAAGTAAGGCAATAGCAAGCTCAAACAAACAAACAAACACAACTTATAGTAACAAGCAAGTAGAGTGATAGCATGCTCAAACACACAAACAAGCCCGTCCAAGTAGAAACTACTTACACAAGCTTACAAGCGCTCCTAAACCAAATCAACGCTTGCTGGAAAAATAACGAAATAAGCCCTAAGCACACCTACAAGCACCGTAAAGGCTCCTAGAGGTTAGGGAACGACCTACCAATATATCTTAACACTTAGCATCGAATAAAAAGGGACCTAAGGTGCTGAAAACTTACCGAACAGGGGCTGGAACCTTGCTGGAAAGTACAAAACAGCACAAAAATACCTTATACACGCTGCTGTCCCGAGCCTAAAATGAGATTAAACTGAACCTAACGGATACCCAAAGGTTAAAAAGCATTCTAAAGCTACCTAAAGCGATTTCTAGAGACTTTAAGGCTACCGGAACTTACCGAACTGAACTGAACTGTGACCGATACGTGCTGTACGGTGTCCAAAATGGCCCGAACCGAAATCGCTGAAAGGTAGAGGAATTGCGCTGGTATATGAAGCTTGAAGCCAAACAGAGGGGAGACAGCGTCGATGAGGACTGAAACCACACTAACTTCTCACCGGGTGAAGGTAAAATCGCAAGGAAACGATGGTTGATGCGGCCGATGCGAAAGAAGAACACGAAGTCTGGCGGCCTGGGATCTGCTCGCCGGAGGGGAACACGAATGGGGAAGGCGGTGGCTGACGGGGAGAACAGCGGCTGGGCGGCGCGCGGCAGCAGGCGACGGAGGCTAAACGCGGGGGCTGAGCGACGGCGGCTAAACGCGGGGGCTGAGCGACGGCGTGCGAGAGGAAGCGGGCGGCGCGGCTGCGGGCAGGCGACGCGGTCGCGGGCAGGCGGCGCGGTCGCAGCGGTTGGAAGAAGAAAAACGGGAGGGCGGCGCAGCTGGCGGCGACGGCGTGAGAGAGAGGGCAGCGGCGGAGGAGAAATCGCAAAAGAAAAGGGGGGGATGCCGTGCGTGCGAGAGAGAGAGAGGGAGAGAGAGAGAGAGAGGTTCCCTTTTTCTTTTTCTTTTTTCTAAAAAAAAACCCTACCAACTCTAACCACCAACCAGAGAAAAGAACGCCACTCAAAAGCCCACTAACCTGGAAAAGCTCAACTGACAAGATAATTAGCCACCGGTACACGAGAGAAAAACGCAAAAATTAATAGGAAACTTGATTTACCTGAAATGCGGGGCATCACAATTTAAAAATTCATACCCGGTATTTAGAAATCCATACTGGGTATTTAACAAGGAATCGTAGAAGATGCAAAAAAACTCAGATCTATACGACAAAAAAAACCCAGATCTATACGCAAAAAAAAAATATTGCAAATTTCAAAATCCATACCAGATATTTAAAAATTCATACCCGATATTTAGAAATCCATACCGGGTATTTAACAAGGAATCGTAGAATATGCAAAAAAAAAAAAAAAAACACAGCTCTATACGACAAAAAAAAAAAAAACCCAGTTCTATACGCAAAAAAAAATTATTGCAAATTTCAAAATTCATACCTGGTATTTAGAAATCCATACCAGGTATTTAACAAGGAATCGTATAATATGCAAAAAAAACTCAGATCTATACGGTAAAAAATGCAGATCTATACGACAAAAAAAAAACCCAGATCTATACGCAAAAAGAAAAAAAATATTACAAAGTTCAAAATCAATACATGTATTTAAAATTCATACCCAATATTTAAAAATTATACAGAGACAGGTAATCGGTAAAGTTATCAACGTGAGTCGCCAATGCATCATCTAGAGGAGCAAAGACGGTCATCATGGACTGACCATTACTAAACCCTAAAATATGAGATTCAAGAAACAGCGCCATTGAAGAATATCCATTAGACCTCAGTGTTTCTATCGCTTCACCGAACGGATTCTTTTCCCTTAATGGACCACACCGAAATCCCGCAATCGGACTCTAAGTAACCGACGAAACTTGAAATTTCAGGTAAAAAAACTTCTCAATCCTAAAAATAGCAGCGTTTTCGGAAGGAAGAAGACGGTAGTAGTGAAGCGTGTTTGTGATGGACAATTGTGGACGAAAATCATGAAAACCTACTACTGCATCTTGAAATCGTGCAAAAAAGATGATTCTAACATTCAACCGTCAAAATGAAAACAAATAAAAGGAATTTATGAATTATAAAATGGAGACATTATATGGGATAATACTTACCTGAAGGTCAAATCCTCTAATTTTTTGGTAAAGATTCGGCGACAAGATATACTTGGAGGGAGTTAACAACAAAAATAATATATTTAATAATTTATATAATCTAATATATTATTAAATTAAAATTAGGTTGATCATTAAACGAAAGGGCATTTTGGTAACAAATTTATCCCAATTAATGTATAAAAACCTACCCATGATAATTTTGATAATTAAGAACATTTGTAAAATTTGATGATCAATTTGACCCATTCGCTATAATTTTTGTTAATTTTAACATTTATAAAGTTTAAGGATTCAATTTTTACACTTTTGAAAGTTTGAGGGTGCAATTGTTACAACTACCATACTTGAGGAGTGGTTTTTTGCAATTTGCCATTTTTTTAATTTTTTGTTATTTCTCTAACATACCTTTTACTCTTAACGGTACTAGCTCGATACATTTTATCTTCTTATTTAATTTTTCTCTCTAAAATATTTCTCTTCTGCTCTAACTTTTTTTTTTCTCTCTAACTAATATTATTTATGGAGTTTAACTAATATTCTCTCTCTAAACATTTTCTCTCATGTCTCTAAATTTATCATGTTTAACTTTTCTCTCGAAAACATTTATATTCATGTCTCTAAATTTTTATTTCAATGTCTCCACATATTTTTTTTCTCTCTAAAAACATCTTTCCTTCTCTCCAATTTTTTAAAAACAGAAAACAAAAAACAGTTAGCAAACAAGTTGGTTTTCTGTTTTTAAAAACAAAAAAAACAAAAAACAATTATCAAACATATATGGTTTTTATTTTTAAAAAAACAGAAAACCAAAAACAAAAAACAAAAAACAGAAAAACCAAAAAGTAAAAATTGAAATGGTTATCATTATAAGCATCGGTGGAATTGTAGTTTCTTTTTAGGTAATTAATTTTTTAAAAAATAATTTTCTAAAAATTCAAAAATATTTGTATTCATTTTGATTTATATTTGATATTAAAAAAAAAGAAATTGTGATTAAATTTAAAAATTCTATGATATTAGATATTTTTTATTATTTCATATTTGTAAATATTTTATAAATATGGACTAAAAAAATTATAAATATATTTAAATTATTTATAAGAAATTAAGAAACATGACTTATAGAAAAAAAAAAGAAAAGAAAAAAAAAAGATATAGAAGATTTTTTTAAAGATAATTTAAATTATTTATAAGAAGTCAAGAAATATGATTAGTAAGATTTTTCTAATATGGTAGGGCTCCACAATGGTATCATATTGTCTACTTTAGGCATAGGTCTTTATGGCTTTGCTTTTGGTCCACCCCAAAAGACCTCATACCAATGAAGATACTTGTCCTCCCTTATATATCCATGATCATCCTTTGTCTAGTCAATGTGGAACTTGGTCGCACTACTCCTCTTGAACAAAGTACCACTTTATCAAGAGTTTGCTCTTATCCGAGACAACTCAACTCTAGAGTATAGTACCCACCTGCCTAAAGCTCAACCACGGACCTCCACACCATGACAACTCAACTCTTTGTTCGACACCGAAAGATTCCACCCAACATGGCTACGTCCTAGGCATGACTCTGACACCACTTTTTAGCCCTTCAATCAAGGACTTTTTAGCCTTTAGATTCAAGATAATTGCGCCTTTTGCAACTAGCTCCACATTTTCTTTTCCTTCTTCCATGATTGTAATTGATTTCTTGATTACAATTTAGGCTCTAATACCACTTTGTCAAGGACAGCCAGACACCAACAAATCTCCATAGTATAATGTTGTCCACTTTGGACTTAGACCCTCATGGCTTTGCTTTTGTTCCACTCCAAAAAAGCCTCATACCAATGGAGATACTTGTCCTCCCTTATATACCCATTATCATCCCTTGTCTAGCCCAATGTGGGACTTTGGGTTGCACTCCCAACACTTTCTCTATACAATTTGTCCATCTTTTTCATTTACTTTTTTTAATTATTTATTGAGAAATTGTGCTAAATAGCTAGGAAAAAAAACCTTCTTGTTTTTTGGCTACGGGAGTTTAGAATTTGCAAGACTTGCTACCGCATTTTCAAGAACCATTTTCCAGATTTTTTTTGACATTTCTACCCCTAGTATATATGGCTACAGACAAACGCCGTTAACAAATTTTTTTTTCATACAGTTTCAACTCCCATTTTTTTGGGGTGGATGAATCCCGATTTATGGGGAGTTCAGTTGGTGGTCTCTACCCCTAGTATATACGGCTACAGACAAACGTCGTTAACAAATTTTTTTTCATACAGTTTCGACTCCCCTTTTTTCGGGGTGGATGAATCCCGATTTACAGGGAGTTTAGTTGGTGGTCTGTTTTCAACGGTATAAAAAGATCTACCTATTTTTTAAACTTAGGTTTCAGCGTTTCCAATGGTAAAAAAAGATTTTATCCTCCACATTTTGCCCCTCATTTAAATGTCATAGATTGTTTTTTATTTGTTCCATATCACGGTCAAATTATCGGTTGTAATTTTACAATTAGAAGTTGTTCTCAATCCAACAAGACGACGGTACAATCATGACGATTATGTTTGGTGGTGTCTGGAACGCGAATGGTCTTTACAGTGAGTTCAAATCTGGAACTGTGGCTGTTATGTGTGATGCTAATCTTAATCAGTTTACAGAATGCGTGGCGAAATACCTCCAGCTCCAAGACGACAGTAGAATTTCTCGACTAACACTCTTCAGGGGATGGTCGAATAATCCGTTTAATATAATTATTTCCGAAAATAGAGATGTTTTTTGGATGATCAACGGATTTCAAAACGGTACATACAAAGGGTGTTGTGTAGTTGTTGACGTTCTAGGGGTCGATACTGGTATACACAGCGTGGGGACAGGTGCAGGCTCATCCCGGGGGGAGAGAAATTTCGATTTCATTGACGCGGATGGTATTGACATTACATTAGACAATGCTACTATATCGGAGGGGTGCACATTTGTCTGCAAAGACCACGGGGGGTAAATACAACATGTTTTATACAAACTAGAGAGTAAATACAGAGCTTTACCTCCGTGGGTTTAGCCCTTTTCGGTCTATCTTTTGTCTTTTTCGGTGTATTTTTCTTTTTGCTCCTAGTTGGGCCAACCTTCTCCTTTTCGGCCATTGACAAAAGAACGTTAATCAGAATTTACATTTTTTACTCTATATCTAGAATGAGGGGTAACAAACAGTACATACCTCACTCAGATATGATTTATCTTCATCAGTTTTCTGAGTTTTCTCTTTGAGTTTTGGTTTTTTGGTTGCAAAGAAAAAACGAAATCTCTAAAATCAGGGGATTATGTATATGGTTGTTGCAAATATAAGGGAAATGAAGTCGTTATCTACATACATTTGGTCCCTTAGTTTAAAACATTTGGTGGCAGTCGTCGTCGAGAAGAAGACTCAATGGAGCGTGTGGGTTGCGTAGGAGGCTTGTCGGCATGGTGGGAGAGGCTCGTCGGCGCGACGTAAGAGGTTCGTCGGCGCGATGTGGGAGGTAGGTAGCGCGATACACTGGTGTGGGAAGAAGGTTCTTCACGGGAATGCAGCAGACGATGTAGGGAATGGAGGTTTTCTTAGGGTTTGGTTCTCAAAATGCGAGGTGTGGAAGATGAAGAACAACGGGTGTGGGGAGGAAATGCATGGAGGCGGGTTGGTTGGAGGGTTTGTGTTGATTTGATTTGTCATTATTGCAGCAAAAGTTCATTTTTTTTAGTTGTTACCAATTCGGGGCATTTTTAACGCATTTGCAGGGGTATATCTTCTGATTGAGGGAGTCGATTTTTGAATTGACGCATTTGCAGGGTATTTCTTCTGCTGGAGGGGGTTGAATTTTGCATATTTCCCCCTAATAAAGGTATTGATTCTTGTGTGTTTTATGCGTGTTTTTTGCAAATGTATGGATAATGTGCACAGGATTTTCTAGAAAACAGTTCTTCAGTAGTAAGAAGATGCTACATCTATATTTTCAAATTAGGTTGGTTGTTTGGATTTTTTAATTTCAAGCTTCCTAGAATTCCTCTAACTTTTTTTTCAAATTAGGTTGGTTATTGTTTGGATTTTTTAATTTCAAGCTTTCCAGAATTTCTCTAACTTTTTTTTTTCAAATTAGGTTGGTTGTTTGGATTTTTGAATTTCAAGCTTCCTAGGATTTCTCTAACTTTTTTAGGAGTATTTTCTCTCTCATAAACTCTGATTTTAATTTTAAACATTACGAACATCTTAGACAGTTTGTTGGGGGCATTTTAGTCTTCTGCAAATAGGGATTTATTAATTATAAAATCGTTTAGCCATTTATTTAATTTCTAAACTTGTGTAGCCATTTTTCAAGCCAACTATTTATTTTTAGCCACTTTTCTTGTTGCCCCTTATTTATTTTCTACAAATTACATTTTATATCTAAGTTAGATTGTTTTTTCCTTCAATTAAATAAATATCAAATTTGTTAAAAGAAATACTTATGGATGATATACATACTTGATGGAGACTTTTATACGCATTTGACTCAAAATTTATATGTACTCCTACTTTCTAAAAAAAAAGGAAAATAAAAGTAGAAGGTTGGATAAAAGTTTAAACCTTGACTATAAGATTTGACTTCTATCTTATTTTGTATATGGTTTATATTTATGGATAGATACTACCAAATTATTATCATTTTCTAATTATAAAACACGAGAAATTCTTGAATCCAATAAACTCCAAGAAATTAAAAACTATTAAGCTGTTTGATTATAAATTAAGTTTCTATATATCTAAATATATGGTTTCTCATCAAATTTTAAAAAAATATCTAATACTATTTATCTCATATTTTCTATATTCCATAAAAACATGGATCAATTAACCTATTAATTACATATTTGTCATAATCTTTTGTTTATCTCTCATTTGTAGGATTTCATTCATTTATTTCAATTTCTTTTTCCCTAATTGTCCTTATTTAATTATATAATTATAATAAATATATATTTTTTTTGACATTCCAACCGACTACGGATTTGGATTAAAAACATATATGGAATCTTTTTTTTTTCCATTTCCGCCTGCACATTCTTTTCAAATAAATCCTATTTTTGAATTGTGAAACCCACCTGTTTTTGGAATTATGAAATTCCTTATTTTCCCATTGCCGCCTACTTATGTATTTGGTAATAAGCAAATTTCATTTTCATGTTTATTGTTATAATATTTTTCATTATTTGAAATTTCGTGCAGTCCCAAAATGGGATTTATTTCCATTTTTCACTATTTTGTCGTCTCATTGTCGTGTGTCTTTTCCATTTTCAACCAAAAATTTGAAATTTCTAATTTTCTCTTTGACATCATTTTGCTACCATTTTCAACCTATTTTTCATTCAAAACTATTATTTTTCTTAGCAATATTATATTTTTCATTCGATAATATATAAGTTGTTCCAACCAATATTTGTATTTTTTTTCTTTTGGATATGAACGAATTTCATTTTTAACCTATTTGTAAGTAGTATATATAATCGACTTGTGAAAAAACGAATTTCATACCCGTTTGTAAGTGGTATATATTGGTTCAAAATTATCATGTATGTGTTATAATTATGAATAAATGAATTTCATACGTGCTTGTAAGTGGTATATATCGATACAATATTATAATGTATGTGTTAGAATTATGAATAAACGAATTTCATACCCCATATGAAATAACTATGCTAGTGAGAATTTATCTAAAAAACTAAAATTTGAGGCAGACAAAACTAATTACGGAGAAGTTTCAAAATTCATACTGGGTATTTAAAAATTCATCCCCGGTATTTAGAAATCCATACCGGGTATTTAAAAATTCATACTCGATATTTAGCAAAATACCAGTAACATAAGAGCAAAAAATCCATATAAAAATTGGGGAAGATGAAAATCGAGGAACAAAATTCCAGTAGTAAAATGACAAAAAGCAAAAACACAAAAGACGGAAGGGGGAAGACGCTTGCGTTCCTTGAAAACCCAAACTAAAAAAAAAAACTATTTTCCAGTAGCAAAAAAAAAAAAAAAAAGAACTACAGAAGCATTTACCTGTAGCTAAAGAACACAGAAGCAAAAACCAGAAGCAAAAGATTGGTGGCGGCAATGGTAAAAAATTCATGAAGAACAAATGACAGAAGAGAGAAAATGGGGAAAAAATAGGAAAGATAACCATTTTCGTGCTTGATTTGCACGATTTTACGAAGAAAATTGAAATCCTTCCTCTTTCTTTTTTTTGTTTTATATTATTTTATATATTTCAAATGCAATAACCGTTTTTTCCTTTTCTATCTTTTTTTTTTTAATTTTGAATATCAGAGGGTCAAATTGGTAAATGGACTACAATTAATTAAAACGGGTGGAACTGAAATGATATTTTCAAGGTTTTTGGAAAAAAGTGAAATATATGGGTTGATTTCAGCCTATTCTTGTAGATACCCCTTATATTTCCTCATAAATTTCACTAGGGTCCACAAAGGACAAGGCCCATTACATTCTTAACCGCTTAGCTCTTACCATTCTTAACCCCTTTAGCTTTTGAGCAAGTTCTCAAGAACTTATCACGTCTCGAAGACGGTAAATAGGAGTAACCATAATATCTTGAGCGATAGAACAAGTTAAACCAAACTCTTCGGTCATATTCGATTCAGCTGGCGACATACCATTTGGAAGCTTCCAATCAAAACAATGCACAAGTTGAGCTATTACTAAATGAACTACGACAAGACCCATTTGTATTCCTGGACAACCTCTTCGACCCGATCCAAATGGAATTAGTTGAAAATCTCTTCCTTTTAGGTCCACCTGATTTCCGATAAATCTCTCAGGAAAGAAATTTTCTGCATCAGTCCAAGCACTTGGATTTCGTCCAATTGCCCATGCATTCACTACTATACGTGATTTTTTAGGAATATAGAAATGATTGACTATACAATCTTCAAGCGACTCATGCGGAGCGAGTAGTGGACCAGGAGGATGCAGTCTGAAAACCTCTTTAACTACCATTTTCAAGTATTCCAAGTGATCTAAGTCTGTTTCTTGCACCATTCTATTCAAACCCACAACTTTTTCTAATTCTTCTTGCACTTTCTTCATTACTCGTGGATGTCTAATGAGTTCGGCTACTATCCATCCGATGGTGGTGGCTGAAGTGTCCATTGCCCCAAGAAGCAAATCCTAAAGGAGAAAATATTCATAATTTATTATAGAATTATAAAAAGATAATCGTATTAATATTGTAAAAGCCACACACACACACACACACATATATATATATATATATGAGAATTTGTAGTGGGTGGCAAAAAAGAATTATATAATTACAAATATAGCAAAATCTATTATTACTGATAGACTCTGGTTAATTAGAAATCTTTTTTGGGTTTAATGAGCTCTGATACCATATTAGATTATATGGACTTCCATCTCAAAACCAATTAGTGATGAGTGGAGTGACCCTTGAAGCTTATATATTGTGAGGTCTCCATTAATCTTTTCAACGTGGGATCCTCAACAAAGAGAAGGTATGAATGGAAGAAAAGTTTACTCACTAGCATTAGGGCCTTGATGTTAGATCGATCAATTTGATACTCAGTTTCTTTAGAACCCATAATGTCCAACATGACATGTACGAAATCTTTGGTAGCATCATTCTTAGATGATTGAAGATGTTCATCAATAATCCTTTCAAAAAACCTATCAAATACTTTAGCAACAGATTTTGCACGGCGGTTCAATCCTCCAACATCAAGAACTGCAATAAAAGGAACGAAGTCCCCCAAGTTGAAAGCTCCTCCCAATCTCATGGCCTCTTGTGTCATCCACTTGAAGCCTCTCTCATCGAGTTCTTCATCTTCAAATTTTCTCCCAAAGATCATCAGACACGTGATGTTTGCACTGAGAGCACAGACTTTGGAAGTAAGATCCACAACCGCGCCACTCTTTGCAGCCTCACGAAGATCGTCAACCAACGAGCTAAGCTCTTCCCTTCTCATTGATTTGAAGGAATTGGCTTTGTGGCTGCTGAGCAACTCGAGCATGCACATCTTGCGCATGTTGCGCCAATAAGGGCCATATTTTGCAAACACCATGCTCTTTTGACCGTATGACATGTGCTTGAAAGCCTCACTAGGTGGGCGGCTTGCAAAAACAAGGTCGTGGGTTTTGAGAAAGAGCTCTGCAGCTTCAGGGGAAGAGACAACGATGGTGTTTACAAGGCCGAGCTTCATGTGCATGATGGCTCCATATTTCTGACACAAGCGATGGAGATCTCTGTGAGGAAGCTTTCCCAACAGATGAAGGCTACCGAAAATTGGAAACCCTTTTGGACCAGGAGGAAGTTTCTTGCTTTTGTTTCTCAACAGCCATGGCCCAAAGACAAGTGCAAGAGCAAGCAGATGAATGATGATGATCCAAATCCAAGCCATTTTTTATGCTGAGTTGAGGTTTCTCAAGCTAAAAAATTTTGCTCATGAACTAGAAATGTGGAGGAAAGTAGAAAATCTGTGGTTCTTAAAAACGAGAGTTCGCTACCTACTTATCGAGAAACTATTAGGTGCTCCTGGTGCAATAGTTTCTTTCAGCGGAAGGATAACACAGATGAGAAAAAATAAATTCTCTATTTTTGATTAATTTCCCAAACTGGAAGAGAACTTGTTAAATACACACGAATTGAAAGAGTAAAAAATGGAAATTAAAAACACGTAAGGAAATCAATAATTTGAAAGCAATTGAGATGAGTAAATTGCTCTTCCAAAGAAAAACTTCCTAACGGTAAAAAAGACAAGAGACCAATCAAGAAAAGTTGATCGAAGAAGGTGAATTGATTCCAAAATTAAAATGAAATCAATCACCAGCTCATTGCTTAGACCAAATGAACTGAATGTTGGAGTCTTTGATTTGTCATTAAGGCCACTGAAAATCATGTTTCAAACCAGTGGTGTAGCTTTCTGTTTAACAAATGTAAGAGAGAGAAATTGCAAAAGTATCTCGATTAATATAGATTTGTAAAGTTTTGCACCGTTGGATGTAAGAGGTAGTTTTGTACTGTTGGACATCATCTGTTTAAAATCTTTGTAAAGTTGGTTTCTCTCCAATTAATATTGATTTCCACTTGTTGAATTTTCTACAAATTTTCAAGTCCACAGGGAGGGAATATTAAATTTTCAAGTCCTTCTACTTCTAATTTTGGATGGAGTAGTAATTTAACAAAAAAAAAAAAAAAAAAGTAATGACTATACTATTGTTGACAGATAATATCAGCAACCTCACATCAAAAGATGTTTCTGAAACCAACCTAGAAAGATGAGAGTTAGAATGAAAATGTTTGGATGACAGAGTTGCATAATTGAAACGAATCCAAAGTTGATAATATTTAGAAATTGGTGGATTAAATTGATAATGAGGGGCCTTCAATACTCGATAAGTTGAGGAATGAAGGATGGGAGACAACCTGTCTTTTTCCGAGGTTCGGCGGGACATGGGAGCCTCAGCTCATGCCTAAATATTTATTGGAAAAAACTTGCCTGCATACCGATATGAGAGATCTTCCTACATACCACTATTAAAACGTTGACAACTAACAAAGATAACAAAAAATTCTCATTACCTCCCTTGTCAAGATTTTAATGGGGTATGTAGGGAGATTCCTACATACCGGTATGCAGGCAAGTTTTGTTCATATTTCTTCCCAAAGATTGTTAGACAGGTCATATTTGCATTGAGAGAAGAGATTTTCGAGTTAAAGTTGTTTATTTTTTGGTAATCTAGATAAATGTTGGTTTCAGAAGCGTGTATTTCTGCTTTTTAGGGTGTCTAAAATTTTTCGTTAGTTATATTACGTTGTTATGGTGTTGAAATTTTTGGAGCATTAGTCGTTACGGAGTAAAGTTTAGTAATGTCTCTTAGATTAGGTTGAATTTTAGAGGCGTTAAAAACAAGTTAACTCAGGAAGGATATAATAGTAATCCTAGGCAATTGAAGGGAGTGAAACTTATGAGGGGGAGAAAGTAAGGAGAGTGAAACGAGGGAGAGAGAGAAGAAATATAAGAGAAAATAGAGTAAAATAATGAATCAATTTTTTCTCTCCTTAGTGAGGATCATAGGGGTGTACACGGGTTGGGTTGGGTTGGATTGGAGAGTTTTTTTGGACCAACCCGAAAATTCGGGTTGGTCGGGTTGTCGACCCGAATGAACCAAACATACATTGCAACCCAACCCAACCCAACCCTTCTATTTTTGGGTTGGGTTGGGTTGGGTTGTCGGGTTGTCTTTTTTTTTATTATTATTATTTAAAATTCTTTTTTTTAAAAACATTTATGCTTATCCACAACACTATAATGCAAATCTCAAGACCTAAAAGTCTAAATTAGGTAGATTAAATGAAAAAGAAGTTAAAAAAAAAGAAAAAAATAATTATTAGCTTTATGGAGTTTGAAGGAAAAAAAAGTTTATATAATTATTTGAAGTTTGATTAAATAAATAAAATAAAAAACACAATTGTTTAGTGCCCGAGTACGAAGTTATCATTGAAAAAAAATAAAAACACGAAAAAGAAAAAAACATAGAAAGAATAGAAAAGAGATTAAACCACTATGCCACACAATCATTACAAGAGAAATACGACATATTTATATATATATATATAATTTCGGTTCGGTTTGGGTTGAACCGAACCAATTTTTTTCAACCCGAGAACCGAACCAAATTTTCGGTTTACTAAAAATTCAACCCAACCCAAACCGAAAAAATTCCTAACCCAACCCAACCCTCGGTTTGGGTTGGGTAGTCCGGGTTGCTCGGGTTGTCGGGTTTTTTGTACACCCCTAAGTGAGGATTTAATTTTTAGTTGGTCCAATTTTTTCATTTCTCAAAGTTTGAGGGTTTAAATTTTACACTAAAACTTAGGGATGCAATTGCTATAACCACTGTATTTATATTTTTGCAATTTGCTCAAATAATATATAGGTAGAAGATTAAATTGAAAAATTGGAGAAAAAAACTCAATTCTTAGAGAATAAATTGCATATTTAGTCAATTTCTTAAGTAAAAAAAAAATTAAAAAAAAAACCTAATCAAACATTTTGGGACATTTCCAATACAATGTCGGAATCTTTTGACCTACAATGCCAAACCTTGTTGAATCTTAAATGAAAATGAACAAAACAAACATAGGGTCGTACCATAATTTTATCACCTATGAAAATGATGCATCCCTTTCATTCAAAACAATACCACTCATTGCCCTCCATATTAATCAAATTCGTTATATATATATATATATTTGTTATAGGCAATTTTGGACCACCTTGATGTACAAGGAGCTGACGAGGACAACCGAGGAGAAATCGGGCTGGGAGATGGACCCAAGAGGCGAAACCGGCAAGTGAGACGGGCCAAGACTAAGCCCGATCCCCTGCTCGACCTCGGCCCGCTCGCGCGGGTCGAGCCCATCTGGCTCCATTTGGTCCCTACCGTCTCTGGCCGCCCCGGTTGTGTCTGGTTTGACCTGAAACGCCTCTGAACTCCTAAAAATCCTAGGAGGATGAGCAGGTATTTATACCCCTCTTCGCCACTGAAGAATGGGACCCGAATTCTACCCCCAAACACTACTCTCTATTCTCTAACTCTCATCTTGCTCTTACTTTCTTGCTTCTCACCGTTCTATTTGCTGACTTAAGCATCGAAGCCGGTGTGGCAAGCACCACACCGGTGTGCAGGTTTACTGTTTTGCAGGCCACGTCTTCCCCCCTCATCTACAAATTTACCGTTGATGGCACGTGAAGGTCAGGTGAGTTCCTCTGACCAAATTTGACCATCAACATATATTTTAATTCAACAACACATGGATTGAGAGGATTCAAACCTCTAATCTCTTAGTCGTACATGCCAATTATGTGGTTGAGCTATTTTCAATTTGAAAAGAATGTCTGGGAATATTCAGATAACTACGTTTGTTTTGCATGATTTTTGTGTGAGGATATTTTTCGATACATATTACACCAATAATTCCCTTGTTAATCTTTGCTAGTTTACCTATTAGTTTAATATAATTTATATCTATATAACATATATTTGAGTTTTTATTAATTTAATGTTTTACTTTTTTTATCAATTTAATTTGTTATTTTGTAGAAGGGATTAATTTGTATTATTTTAAGGGTTTTTTGTTAATGGATTTTTTTTTCAAATGTATAATTGGTATTAATTTTAAAAGAAATTAAAAGAAACCATCTCAGAAGATACAAAAGAGAAAAAACTATTTAAAAAGTATTGGACAACTATTTCAAAAGTAAAATACGTTTTAAATTTCATTTGAAAATAAATCAAAATATTATTCAATTTAATTGTAAAAATGGTTAATTACCTATGGTTGTTTATTAGTGTATCAACACATTAATTTATTTTTTAAATAAAAAATAGAAATTGTAAAATAAAGAATAATGAAAGGTAAAAATGTCATAGAAGAGTACAAAGATTAGGAGTCGATATGCATAGATTGTTATATAGTGAAGTACGAACATCGAGGTACCTGGGTACAAAGGTCGGGGATGTTCATTTTTCACTTGACAACAACCCAACATACTCAATACAATAAAAACTAACTCTAGAACTCAACTAAACATAATGAGTCAGATCTCGTAACAAGTACTAATTAATAAAAATAACAAATCTCAGGTACGAGAAACTAAAAGATGAAGTCTATTACAACTGCGGAAATAAATTAATCGACAATTACTTCGACTTAAACAAATCTAATCAGAACTTAAAACACAAAAATAAATAAAAATAGCTAGCTATCTAATGGTCTCTTCTTTCAAACCTCATTTTCATCACCAAGTCCAAAATAAGCTTTATCATTACCTACAAAATTTGATGGTGAATCAGTACAATCACGGTACTAGTAACTGGCTCACACCTGAGGAACCATCAAACAATTAAACACGACACAAAAAGCAAAATGATACTCTTTAAACACGGAGAACAAGTATCATAGGTATTGAACTCACCTCAAACATAAAAAAATCACGCATAACATCACAAATAACATCTCAAGGTTAATCATAACACCATCAATACAATTCTATCGAATCATCCTCAACTTATTCACAAATCCAACAATCACATAGCTTAACTATTTGGTTCCTGACCTTTGTACTCAAGACCCGACTCTAGCGTAGCATTTCAACACAAATGTTAAACTGGCAAAACCCTCACTTACTAATGTATTGACTCTCAGCCTATGTTGTTGGGTTTTATGCCCTAAAACTCGTAGATAGTGAATGTAACTGTTGACCGAATATTAATGAAATAATATTGATATATTTTTCCATTAATTGTTATTAGTTATTTTATATTTTATATTTGTCTTTGCCTAATAATAACCCTAATCCAATAAACTAGACATCCAAGGCTGTAATATGAGTCTTGAACTATATGTAGCGACATATGAGATCATTGTTCAAGAAACAGCCTAAAGGGTCTATAGTATAGGGATAAGACTGGGTGCCTTATCCTGGTAACACTATGGATACGGCCCACTTTGTATTTGATACAAACGCTGCGATCCAACGCGTTCGTGTAGGAGACATGCGAGTGGGGGTGTCCTATGCAATGAGTTTGCATAAGACCGGACCGCGAAATAGTGACCACTGGTTATAACACCGTTAACTAGTTGGTTTTCTATTTCACTAGGACGACCTAGAAAACTTAGTCTTAATCCTGAGTTGATTATGGACTCCTGCTCATGAGAGATTATCCTTTGATTTGTATGGGTGAGAGTGGCCAATACGCCAACTCAATAAGCCTACCACTTTGGGGACAAGACCGAATGGGGAGCTGGGAACATAATCGTACAAGATGGAATTCACTCCTTCCCGACTTTAGGGAAGCAGATGAGTGTTCCCTTAAGTGGTTACTCCGAGTCTTGAACAAAGGGCCCTACCCTCTCAATGGCACGAGAGGGTTTTCTGTTTGATGGTTGGACCACAAACAGGTTGTTCATTAGAGGAGAATTGGTACTTAAGGAAATAGAGGTAACCTAGGGGTAAAACGGTAATTTGACCCAGCTGGTGTTACGGACACTCGTGAAGGACTAACTAGTCGATATTGGTCTAGATCCGTGGACACAGAAAATATGTCTGCAGTGAGAAGAGTGCAACTGTGAGTCTATAGTGGAATGTACACAGTTAACGAATATTGATTACTGTTGTTAATGAGTTTGACCAATTAATCTCACATTGTTGGAGCTTCTGATCTGCAGGTCCATTAGGTCCCACTGGTAGCTCTTAAAGTAATTTGAGGCAACTAAGTAATAAAAATAAATTGAAAATGTTCAATTTATTAAGGGAAACAAATATAATATATATTGATATATTATTATGAGAGAAATTAATATTTGAAAAGTTCAAATATAAATTTATGGAAGTTTGAAAGAGTTCAAAATAATGAATTAATTAATTTAAGGCCTAAAATGTGTTTGAGCAAATTAATTAATTCTAGGCCGGGAATTAAATATGTGATATTTAATTGGTGGTTAATTAATTAAAGAATTTATTAACCGGAAATTAATCAATTATGGAAATAATTAATCACTTAAGGAAGTGATTAATCATTTATGGAAATGATCTAATCACTTATGGAAGTAATTAGTCATTTGTGGAAAAGATTAATCAATTATGGAATTGATTGATCATGATTGATTAATTAAGGAATAAGATTGAATCAATTTTGGAAAAGATTGATTTAATTAAATATTTTATTCATGGTCTCTCTTCTATAAATAGAACACTAGACCTAATTGGTCATGACACTTGACACTCTTGAAAGACAAGACCTAGAATTCTCTCTAGCCTCCCTCTTAGAGAAAGACTCCCACAAGTCTTTTGCTTCCTAGACTTAGAGACATACCGGTGTAACCTCTGTGGTTATTGTGTCGATCAAGAAGAAAATTCCAGCGATCAAGAGGCGAGGAGGCTGCTGCGTTTTCGTTCGTTGGAGCATCGTTGGCGAAGAACGGTCAAGTCTTCAACGAAGGTATGTAACGGTTCTTTCCCTTTTCTTTAGAAAAGCATGAAAATAAATTTAGATTTATTTTTAAGCATGTTTAAACTGAATTTCCAGCAACTTTAAAGTTGGTTTAAAGTTTGTTTGAGTTTTCGTAACGGTATTTTAATGTTAATTAATATACGGCGTAAGGTCCAATCGATGCGCTTCCGCTGCGTGGAGACTTTTATTCCCTTCATATGTAACCAAGTACCACAATACATGTATATGGAAAAATGACCTACCTTTTCAATTCAAGGTTATATGCCCTTTTGCTTATGTCATCATCTTAATAAAATTACCATTTTACTCTATATGAAAACACACATTTTTTTCTCTCATCTCGTTTCTCTTTCTTGCTAATGTCTACTCTCTTGTGTCTCGCTCAATTTTTTTTTCTTCTTCTTTTTTCTCTCTTGTTCTTTTCTCTTTCCAAAGAGTACACAATGAGAGCAAGAGTGAGAGTAGAAAGAGGGATTGGAGCGAAAGATTGGAAAGAGAAATTGGAGAGAGAGTGAGATTGGAGAGAAAAATTAGAGAGAGAGAGATTGAATAGAGAGAAATTAGAGAGAGTGAGAGATTTGAGAGAGAAATGAGAGAGAGAGCCAAATTGGAGAGCGAGAGATTGGAGAGAGAGTGAGATTTGAAGAGCAAGAAATTAGAGAGAGAAATGAGAGATCAAAGAGAGCAAGAAATTTGAGAGAAAGCGAGAAGCTAGAGCAAGAGCGAGATTAGTGAGAGAGAGAGAGCGATATTAGAGCAGAGAGTAATATGATAATTCTACTGGGATGCTGACAAAAGCCAAGAGGACATAACCTTAAATTGAGAAGGTAGAACATTTCTCATTTCCGCCTCTTTCAATAGGTCACTATTAGGGACAACTTAGGATGTGTATCTCACGTGCCTCTTGATTTTTTCTCCTCTATGTAATCTTTTCAATTTTAGTTTTTTTTTTCTTTTCTATGAGTTGGTTAGAGAGAGCTATCTTTTGGCTTCAGCCATTTGTGTATAAATTGGACATGTGGTGGCTCTGGATTCTACACCTATACATCAATGGATGATAAATGAATAAAAAAAATACTTTTATGGGCTTAGAATTGAGATGGTATCAGAGCTTTACGGTTCAAACCAACAAAAATCTCTTCTCCATGGCGTTTTCCAGTTCTCATTGTTTCTGGAAAATTCCCTCTGAAATTCTCTTATGCCAAATCCTGGAAATCAATCTTCGATCATTAAGCTGAACAGTAACAACTGCCTTCCTTGGAAATTCCAGATTCTCTATTTGATTCGAGGTCATGGACTTGAAGAACACATCAAAGAATACCAGAAAAATCTAGTTCAATATTTGCCAAGTGATACACCAAGTGATGGAGCAGACAAGAAAAAGGCAGTTGATCAAATCCTAAATCCAGAGTTCTTGAAATGGGATCAACAGGAAAAATTACTTTTCTTGTGGCTTATGGGATTGATGACTGAAGAAATAGTCAATCAAATGTTTGATTGTCAAACGGCGAAAGAACTATGGGATGCTTTAGCCAGAACTTATTCTTCAAGAAATATGGTCAAGGTAATGCAATAGAAGACTCAACTTCATACTCTCAAGAAAGGAGGTCTGAATATGAAAGATTATCTTGACAAAGGAAAACATCTTGTGAGTTGTTTGTCTGTTGTGGGTCATACAATTTTTGAACAAGATCATGTCGCCTACATTCTTTCTAGTTTAGGAAATGAATATGAATCAATTGTGTTTGGGACATCTATTCACTTTTGTTATCGAGTGAAATTAGATTAGAAAGCATGCCTCTGATTCAAATGATTCTACTCTCCATTCTGTTAATCTTGTTACTTTACAAGCTAGTTTCAAACAAGAAAGAAACAACCAATTTCGGTCCAATAGTCAAAATTCTAACAATGATAGAGAAAGAAGTAATCAAAATTCTAGAGGGGGAAGAGGGTGGAATAATTCAAATAAACCCCAATGTCAGTTGTGTAGGAAATTTGGCTACACTGTTCCTCGTTGTTATTTCCGTTTTGACAAATCCTATAATGTCCCTACCAATAATCACAATTCTTCAGGCATCTCTACTCACACATTACCATCACACTACAACAAATTTTGTTTTTAATGTCGATCACTGACCGACATTAAAAACACCGACATTAAAAGTTTTAATGTCGGTCACTTTTAATGTCGGTCAATGGTTAAAAACAAGCATTGCATCTCTCGAGAGATAGATAGCAAACGTCATCAAGCAAATACAACTCCACATCAAAGTTCGAACAGGTGTATCATAGTGCTTTCTAAAATATAAAAAACTATTTAAATCCTTATTAAGAGAAACATATATACCTTCGAATAAATGAAAACTCCATCCTTTTGCTGCCATGGCTTGCACTGCCTAACAATGACAGCAGGAAGGACCTTCTTCCTGAGATCAGGCTTTCCCTTTTGATATGTAGTTTTCTCGTTCGATTCATGTTGAATGTCTCAGCTAAACGCTTTTGATAAGCCTCCCTAGAGGGCGAACTAAAAGAAGGGTTTTCCTTACCTTTCCTCCCTTCAATCACCATGTAGTGCGCATAATTGAAATCCATTGTCGATCGATTCAGAATAAATCTATCCAACTGTAATTGGAAGAGGAAAAGCAAAACGCTTTACATCACATTACATACAAAAAAGAGCCAAAAGGGGCGGAATTCAAACCCTAATTCATCGATTCGAACAATTTCTCATGAAGAAAAAAGAAGTTCATCTTCATCCTAATTGATTTCAATTTCTACAATTATGAATGAACGCTTACATTTTCTTGCGAATGCTTTTTCTAGAGATGTTGTTCTTGAAGGGGACAATGCGAGTGATTAGCATTAGAAGATCTCAAAGATCCTGTATCCATAGCGTTAATTTCCAAAAAAAAAAAAACACAAAGAACAATACCAATAGAAAAAACAAAAGAAAGATAAATAGATTATGATGTTGCAGCACAAAAAAGAAAAAGGAAAACCCTGTAAAACTCAAATTCAAGAAATTCTTAGAGTTCACACAAATAATATATCGTCCGCAAAAGATCTTGAAAGAATTAAAGATTGAATCAAGAATTTGAGAGATCAAAGTGCAAAAACTGACTAGAGTTTGAGGAGGTGATAGCGGTGGAGTTTTAGAAGAAGCAACTATCGTCGGTCAAACCATGTTTGAGGAAATACTCGTTGAAGGCGAAGGAGGCCATGTCTTGGACGTCGGATGCATCGTAGCAGGCGACGTCGGGCTGGATTGGGGAACAATCGATGCCGCCTACACCGCAGGCCCAGTCGAGGGCGGATTGTAGAAAGGCGTCGTCGGCGTTGTTCTTGGCCACACACCAGATCTCCGTCAAGCCTGCGAAGGTGCTGCTCTGGTCTTTGATCGACATTGAGGGAAAAAGATCAAAATGAAGGAAGGAAAGAAAACAAATGTGCCATCGTTGAGAGAGAATAGAGGAACTGAAAGTGGGTTTTTCCGATGAGAGAGAAAATAAAGCATAGATATGCTATTTAAAGGTAAATGGTCGACATTAAATCCAACATACAATGTCGGGTTATGCCCGACATTAAAGGCCTGTAACCCAACAACCCACGCCTTTTTAAAGTGTCCGACATTGAAGGCCACGCGTGATTTCTTACGTCCGACATTAAAAGACCAATTTGTTGTAGTGTCATCTTTTTCTTCTCATAAAGGCTCTGTAAATTTAGCAACCTTAGGAAATAATCCCTCAGAATGTGTCCAATATCAGAATCTATACAACATAGATAGCAACCGGTACCTTGACTCTGGAGCTAAACATTATGTTACAAATGATCAGAATAGTCCTTTTACTACTTCCAACTATTTTGTAGGACAACAAATTCGTATGGGAGATGGTTCAAGTCCATCTATTATTAATATTTGTTCCTCTAATTTAATTCCATCAAATATCAATTCAATTTCTGATCGTTCATTTCACTTAAGAAATCTATATTGTAGGTGCCCCATATTAAAAGAAATTTGATAAGTGTTAGCTAATTTTCTAATGACAATGATGTATTTTTTGAATTTCACCCGTGTATTTGTTATGTGAAGGATCGAGCCACTAGACAACCTCTTCTTCAAGGACAACTTTACGATGGATTATATAAATTCAATCTTACAACTCTTGTTGATCCTACTTCCTCAAATTCTTCTTTAAATTCAACTTTTGAGGCTCTTTGTTCTAATCTTTCTTCTATGCAGCCCCCTGTTTCTATTACTCCATCCAAGTAAGATCCTTTTGCTTTATGGCTTCTTAGATTAGGGCATCCAAGTTCTAAGATTGTATCTCAAATTCTTACTAAATTTAATATTACTTTGTCAAATAATAAACAAGTTTGTCATTCTTGTTCTGTTGGTAAAATTTATAAACTGTCATTCTTTATGTCTTCTACGATTTATCATTTTCCTTTACAACTAATAGAACTTATGAGGCCCTGCTTCCACTGTTTCCTTAAATGGTTTTAGATACTATATTAGTTTTGTAGATACATACTCTCCTTTTACTTGGATTTACTTTCTTAATAATAAATCAAAAGCTTTGTTGGCCTTTATTCAATTTAAGACTTATGTTGAGAAACTTCTTAATCTTTCTATTAAGGCTTTACTAACAGATTGGGGGTGAGTTTAGATCTTTTTCTCCTTATTTAAAAAGTCATGGGCATCGTCTCACTTGTCCACACACCTTTAAGCAAAATGATGTTGTAGAACGTAAGCACTGACATATAGTTGATTTAGGCCTTACTTTACTTGTCCATTCTAAAATACCTCTTATTCACTAGGATGATGAATTTTCTATTGTCATCTATCTTATTAATAGGCTCCCTACAATTGTTCTTCAAGGATCAAGTCCTTTATAAAAATTACTTGATGAGAAACCCAATTATAAGCATCTTTCGGTCTTTTGGTTGTCTTTGGTTTCCATATTTAAGGTCTTACAATAGTACCAAACTTCAACTACGATCCGAACCATGTATTTTCTTAGGATATAGTAATACTTATAGCGGGTGCAAGTGTCTTGATCAAAGTAGTGGCCCTATATATGTTTCGCGACATGTTCTTTTTGATGAACAAGTTTACCCATTTGCAAATCAATCTTCGGTTTTTCAACAACTTTCTTTCTTCCACTTCTCAATCCCAGTTTCTTCCTCTTTTTTCACCTAAGGTTGAACATCATTCTCCAACTTCTTCTTCACCTATTGATTCTAACATTTCTATTGACTCCTCTAATCAATCTCATCCAACATCTTCTTCATCTCCTACAAATTCTCCTATGAATTCTTTGTCTATCTCTTCTACCTCCCAAAATACAAATACTCATGCCTCCACTTCTAATCCCATTCCTTCATCCTCTAATACAAATACACATGCCATGACTACTAGAGCTAAGGTTGGCATCTATAAACCCAAGATTTTTCTTATTGAATATATTAATCATGAACCACCATCTTTAAAGATTGCATTACAACGTCTTCACTGGTTAGAGGCTATGAATGTGGAATTCAAAGCTCTTCAAATCAATCACAGTTGGGACTTAGTCTCTCTACCCAAAGACAAAAAGGTAATAGGATGTAAGTGGGTATTCAAAATTAAACGTAACTCTGATAGGTCTATAGCTGGATATACAAAGCACATTTAGTCGCTAAGGGGTTTCATCAAAGTGTTGATATTGATTACTACGAAACCTTTAGTCCAGTTATTAAACTCACTACTATTCGTATCTTACTTTCTTTAGCTTTAGCTCATAGTTGTAAAATTAGGCAATTGGATATAAGCAACACATCTTTACATGACTACCTTAATGAAGATGTTTAGATGATGCAACCTCCTGATTTTTCTCTTTCTTCTTCCTCTTCATCTATTTCTTTGGTATGCAAATTAAAAAAAGCTTTGTATGGCTTAAAACAAGCTCCTTGTGCGTGGTATGACTTCTTAAAATCATTTCTTTTTTCTTCTTGTTTTGTTAATTCAAAGGCTGACAATTCTTTATTCTTAAATTCTAACAATGGTGTCTCTTCATTTATCTTCTAAATTTATGTCGATGATATTCTTGTTTTGGGAAATTCCTCTTCTACTATTACTCGGATTATTAATAAACTTAATCAATCCTTTGCTCTAAAAGACTTAGGCCCTTTACATTATTTTCTTGGTGTTGAAGTAAATTACAATATTGATGGTTCTTTATATTTATCTCAATCAAAATATATTTGTGAGTTACTGGCCAAAACACACCTTTTAGGTGCAAATTCTATCTCCACCCCTATGGTCTTCTATTCCATTCTCTTAGTCGGGGGAGGTGACTTATTTGTTGACCCTCATTATTATCGAAGTGTTGTTGTCAAGTTCCCAATATATCATTATGACTCGCCCAGTAATTACTTATTCCGTGAACAAAGTTTGTCAACTTATGCATTCTAGCTACCACCATTGGTCATTAGCAAGCAGTGAAGCAAATACTTCGCTACTTAAAAGGTACTCTTAACCATTGTTTTGTGTTGTCTCATCCTAATGATTTCGTTGTGCAGGAGTTCGTTGATGTCTACTGGGCCTCAGATCCCAATGATTGCGCCAAAGCGAGCTTAGCTCAGCGGTAATTGGCATGTACCCCTGACCATGAGGTCAGAAGTTCGAATCTCCCCACCCCCAAATGTTGATGTACTCAAAAAAAAAAAGATCCCAATGATTGCAAGACAACATCTGGACACTGCATTTTCTTTGGAGGGGATCTCATTAACTTGGACTTCAAAGAAGCAAAACATGTTTTCTCGTTCAAGCACTAAGGTCGAGTTTCATTGTATAGCAAATGTTGCAACAGAAATCCTTTGGATTCAATCTCTACTACATGAGCTTTGTACTTCTTCTTCATTACCTATCTTGTGGTGTGATAATATGGGGGTTGTTCATCTTAGTGCTAATCTCGTGCTTCATTCAAGAACCAAGCACGTCGAGCTCGATTTCTACTTTGTTCGTGATCTTGTTCTTCAACAAAAAAATTGTGGTTCACCATCTTCTATCATCTGAGAACGACTTGCTCATATTTTTACAAAGTCCTTATCTTCTACTTCAATTTCTAAGATTCGACCCAAGCTACGTGTTTGTGAGCAGCCAAAACACTTACTTGAGGGAGGTATTAGGGACACCTCAAAATGCATCTCACGTGCCTCTTGATTTTTTTCTCCTCTCTATAATCCTTTCAATTTTATTTTTTTCTTTTTTGTAATTAGTTTGCTAGAAAGAGCTATCTTTTGACTTCAGCCATCTATGTATAAATAGGACATGTATGGTGGCTTCTGGATTCTACACCTATAAATCAATTGATGATAAATGAATAAAAAGATACTTTTCTGTGTCTCATTCAAATTTCCAATACAGAATCTAAGTATATAGCACTTTTCAGCTGATTGGACAGTCATTGATTCTTTACTTGCAGAGGTTTTTTTTTTTTTTTTTTACTTCTTGTGGTTGATCTTCTTGAATGTACATTGCTTTGCTTTATTAAATCTTTATTTTATTCTTTTTACCAGCTAAATTCTTAGTTGCTAGGTTTTTTTTCTTTTTTTTTTTTTTTTTGTTTTTGGTTCTTCACATAAATATCTTTCATTCTCCTCTGCGGCCTCTTGTTTTGGAAAAGCTACAATCGATACAACAAAATTCTTTCCTTTTGCTTTTCTATTATTCTGTTCGATTAATGAGAATAGAAAATTTAGGCTTATCTTGTTAATTAACATGGATGATAAGTGAATATCTTCTCTTATTTTTGTCTACTACTTTTGATCTTGGGCTATAAGATCCTATTATATCTGTTTAAAGTTGTCTAAAAATTATATTATCGTGTAAACTATCCTTAAGATCGGAAGCATTTTAATCGTTTTTAGTGTTTGGTAAAATTGGTTCTATATTAATTAATCAAAATAAAACTTTTTCGCGCTTGCATTAATTTCTTATTTTATCATTCTGTATATATGACAGAGGTTCTCGAACAACTTGATTCATCTTCAAACATCTAATTTTGTTTAATTTAGTTTGTTGCCTTCTACCTTCTTATTTAATTCAATATGTTTTTTTTTTTTACTTTATAATATTTTATTCGAGTGAACAAAATATTTTGTCAATAATTTAGTGTGAGCATGTAGCTAAAATTATATAAAAAAATGTGAAATCATATCATTGTAACATTCTGCGTGGTTAATTTTATGTCTATTTTGGTAAATTTGGTTAAATTAGAACGATTTGGTTTTGATTTGTTATCTTCCCTGTTACTTGCTTTTTCATGTTTAAAAATCAAATTTACCAAATACTAATTTACTTTGTATTATAACAAAGTTTTTCTAGAGGTCGACAACAATTATTTTTATAGTCATAACGATACAAAATTAATAGCCTCGGCTGGTCTTACACTAGCCCTACAATATTTTTCAAAATATCATAGAGGTTGTTGGTAGCTATAACACAATTAGAGAAAACTATTTGTAATATAGTAGCTACAATTTTTTTTTTTTTAATTCAACAACTTTTAGGGGAGTGACAGTTACAAAAGTAATTTGATGTAATATATAATGCAAATCCACCTCCATTTCAAGTAATATCTAATTTATGATCACTTATATAAATCAAAATAATTACTGAATAAAAAGTAAAGGCAAACATTTTTTTTTTTTTTTTGGACATGTGGGGGTGGAAAATTCAAACTAAGCCTTCAATTTCGATTATTAGTATAAGTCTTGTGTCAATTGAGTTATGCTGCAGACTTATTACTACTAAAGTAAACATTTTATTTTGTGTTATTATATGTGTGACCCATATATTGTAATTTTAAATGTATTTGTTAAAATAATAATAAGCAATATAATATTAAAGTAATATACAACTATTGCAAAGACAATAAAATGGAATGGTTAAATAAAATATGTTAGTTCAAATAATGACTTCTTTGTATACAATATTTTTTTTTATATGTAAACAAACCTAAAATTAAGGGTAAAATACATTTTTGGTCTTTGGAATTGAACTTAGTTTCTATTTGGTCCCTAAATTTTCAAAACTAACACTTTTGATCATTGAGATTTGAATTTAGTTTCCATTTGGTCCTTAGATTTCAAAAGTGAAATGTTTGATCCTCAAGGATTGAATTTGATTTTCAATTGGTATTTAAAGTTTGAAATTGATTTCTAATTAGTTCCTGAAGTTCGAAATTGATTTCTAATTGGTCCCTGAGTATAAAAAAAATATGTTAAAAAATTTTCAACTCATTTAAAAATAATACATATCATCAAAGTCTAGTTAGCATATATTAACTTCCACATCTTCATTCCATTAGGTCAATTAATGTCAACTTTATTACGAGAGACTATTTAGAAACCAATTTAAAGCTTCAAGGACTAATTAAAAATCAAATTTAAACTTTAGGGAACATTGAAGATCTTGAAAAACAAATGAAAAATACTTTGTGTTGAAAAATATGATATACGATGAGTAAAATAATGATAGATAAATAGAAAATAACGTATTTAACATACATATATTTATGATTGATAAGCCTTTTAATAATGGATTGTTAGAACGATGATTTCTGGGTTGAAGAAGACTATGATTTTTGGGTTAATGATGAAGATGTTGAATTGATCGAATTGGCCGATTTGGATAATGAAGATGCTTGATTTGAAGATTAAAAATGACAAATCTTAATACAGGTTTATCTGTAGAGATTTAAAAGATAATTTATAATTTGAAATTGAAATTTAAAATAGTATAGTAATATATGACAAACCAACCAGATTTCGTAAATCAAGGAAGAGAATGATTTTTTTATATAAAAAAAATAGTTTAATTCTACATGAAATGAGGAGCTAAAATCAGCGGTGGGAGGGGTATAATTGGAAGAATAATTCATAAAGAAATAGGTTAAAAAAATGGTTTAGTCATTTTTTCATTGAAAAAATCTGTTTGGCCATTTTTAAAAAATACAAGGTAAATCTGGCCATTTTTAAGGATTTTCTATTATTTTTTAAACCTCAAGAACCAAATAGAAACAAAATTTAAATCTCACAAACCAAAATTGTGTTTTCAAAAAAAAATCCAGGAACTAAATAGAAACTAAGTTAAAATTCCAATGACCAAAAGGGTAATTTATCATAATTTTTATTTGTGCTTCTTTATTTATTTCTTTGACATGTTAAGGATGGAAAGATTCAAACCACACACCTCTTGGTCATCAGTATAAATTTTGTGTCAGTTGAGCTGTGTTAGTAAATGTATAAATTAACATTAATGAGTAGAGTAATTTGAATACTCATTCCCAATAAGGAATTGATGGCAAAATTTTTTGAAACACAACCATTTCTATATTTTGTATTTGTCCAAAAGTATTTTTAAAATATAAAACTATAAATATTTCTAGATTTGCAAACAATGAAATTGATGTAAACTTCTCCTTGTAAAAAAAACAAAAAACAAGAAACAAGAAACAAAACACAAAAACAAAAAACAAAAAAGTAAACAAAAACAAAAAAAAAACAGAAAATGATGTAAACTTAATTTTTTTAAAAAAATGCAAAACTATTTTTAAACATAAGAATATTTCATAATAATTACTATAAAAGATCTATGTTGAGAGAGAAATTTTGACCAATCATAAATTGTCACGTCATTACATGAAATTAATGACGAAATTATAATTAATTAAAATTGAGACTAATTATAAATTGACATGTGTCCCAAATTTAATTTGAAGACAAAATTGGTCCATTATAAATTTATAGAGCCAAATTTCTATTTGATCAATTAATTAAAATCAAATTATTTTTATCAAAGTAATTAATTTGACCAATTAATTAAAAAAATAATTATTTGTATCAAATTTGAGTCTTTTAAATATTTGGGTCATATGGTTTTTGGACATTTTTTATTAATTTTGTATTTTTAAAAACTTATTACTAAAATATTGTTGTTTTGAAACTTATTATTAAAATATTGTTGTTTTAAATTTAATAATAAGTTTGAAATAAAACAACAATATGTTAATGTTGTTTGTAAGTTGTAACTCTAGTTTGAAATAAAACAACAATATTTTATAATAAGTTGAGCCCAATATTTTAATTTGAAGACAAAATTGACCAATCACAATATTTTAATGTTGTTTGTAACTCTAGTTTAATAGTAAGTTTCAAAACAACATTATTTTAATAATAAGTTTTAAAAAATACAATATTAATAAAAAAATATCCTATGGTTTTGGGTCAAATATGAACCAGACCCAAGACTAAATAGTTGAGCCCAAGCCTAAGTTGTTGGCCCAAAAGTCACTATGGCCCATCCAGCGAGAACTTTATAAATAGAGGAGTTTTCTTCCATTTTAGGGGAGCGGAAGGAAAGGAAGGGAAGAATTTTGAAGCTCTCAGCTAGAGTCAGAGAATTCAAAGAAACTCCACCAAGACTCTTCAAGACTTCAAGACCCCAAAACTTCTTCCTTCAAGACTAGAAGGCTTCAACCTTCCTTCAAGACTAGAAGGCTTCAACAATCCTTGAAGACCAAAGACTCTTCAAAGATTTCAAGACTTCAAGACCCCAAAACTTCTTGAAGATTGAAGACCCTTCAAGACTAGAAGGCTTCAACAATGAAGACCAAAGACTCTTCAAGATTTCAAGACTCCAAGGCTTCAAGACTTCAAAACCCCAAGACTTCTTGAAAACTGAAGACTCTTCGAGACTAGAAGACTTCAACAATCCTTAAAGACCAAAAAAACTCTTCAAGACTTCAAGACCCCAAGACTTCTCGAAAACTGAAGACCCTTAAAAGACTTCAACAATCTTTGAAGACCAAAGACTCTTCAAGACTTCAAGACTTCAAAAGCTCAAAGAATCAATTGAAGCTTCAGACTCTAGAACAAGCGCTACAACCCTCAAGTGAAACCCACACACACAAGAGAGAGAATCAAAGAATTAAAGTTAGAGATTGTACACCCACACGCATATTACATCAATACAAATATATATTTATTCCATGTGTCTCCATCTTCGAAGTCACGTGTGAACAATCTACACTAAAAAAAAATTGTTTTTGTTTTTGTTTTCTCCCACTATGTTCTAAAATTATTTTCAACATATATAAATAAAAATTAATAAGTTCTTAATAATAAATATTAAATTTAATGGTATATATATATATATACACACACATACACTGTTATTTATATTAATATTTATTTAAAGGAAAAAATTTGAATTGTGAAACATTAAAAAAAAAATTAAAGTGTTAGATTACCTTTTTATGTTTTTTAACAACTTTTTTTTTTTAATAACGTTTGCTTTAAAACTCCAACTATTTAGTAAAGATTAGGAAAGGTTCTAGATAGGGGTGTTCAAAGGTTCTCCAAAAACCGACCTGACCACCCAAAATTGATCGAATCGACGTTGGTCTGTCGATTTGGAGGTTGAGTCGGTCAGTGTCGGTTTTGTAAAATAAAAAATCGACTAGTCGGTCAGTGAGTAAAAAAAATGAAAAAATCGACAACGGACTGAAATATTAAAGAAGAAACTGTAAGTCATTAACTGTGAGTCTTTAAATGGTAAATGGTTTTGAGAAAACCATGGACTGAAAACCATTTATGGTTTTTCAATATAATATAATTTTTTCCTCATCTCTCTCCTTTTTTTTTCTCTCCATTCCCACGTTTTTTTCATTTTCTTAAAACCGAGGAAAACCAACCGATGAACACTACTAGTTCTAGATCACCTTTTTTCATCTCTCTCCTCTTTCCTCTTTCCTCTCCATTCTCACGTCTTTTTCATTTTCTAAAAATCGAGGAAAACCGACCGATGAACACCGCTAGTTCTAGATCACTTTTTTTTTTTGAAAATATGTGGGTCTCTCCTCTTTCCTCTCCATTCCCACGTTTTTTTCATTTTTTTAAGAACTCACTTTTTTCATCTCTCTCCTCTTTTCCTCTCCATTCCCACATTTTTTTCATTTTCTAAAAACCGAGGAAACCCGACCGATGAACACCACTAGTTCTAGATCACTTTTTTTAAAAAAAAATATATATATATGTGGGTCTCTCCTCTTTCCTCTCCATTCCCACGTTTTTTTCATTTTCTAAAAACTGAGGAAAACCGACGATGAACACTGCTAGTTCTAGATCACCTTTTTTCATCTCTCTCCTCTTTCCTCCCCATTCCCACGTTTTTTTCATTTTCTAAAAACCGAGGAAAACCGCTAGTTCTAGATCAACTTTTTTTTTTTTAGTGTGTGTGTGAACCATACATGAAAGGTGGGAATTCTAAAATCTGACTTCCTTTTTTGTCGAGGTTATGATGTCTTAACCTTTTTTTTTAGTCAACAACATGTCTCAACTAATTAAGTTGTATTTTTTTTAATTAGTACATAACATTTAGGGTGGGGGATTCGAATCTCTAACCTCTTGGTCAAGGGTATATGTCAATTATAGCTATGCTTGCTTTGACAACTAATTAAGTAGGTGTATTTATGTTGGCAAGAAGTAGATGTCTTAATTGTTGAACTACGTTAATATTCTAGATAATTATGTAACAAAACCAAATTTTCCCTAGGAAAAAGTAAATAAATAAATTAAAAAAAAAAAAGGGTAAAAACCCACTAGACAAAAGGGTCACAAATTAAAGGTAATAAATCAACTCCAAATTAGTGAAACATTTACTTTGGAATAAAACGTCTTTTTTCTTTTTTAATTCAGTACAATTATTTTTGGAAGCGAAAATTTACGATCAACAACGCATATATAAAAACATTTACATATTTATTTGAATATTGAAAATTGAGAAATATGAGTTTGTATAATTCATATTTGAATTTGTAACGAAATGAGTTTCACAAGTTTTATTTTATTTTATTTTTTTTTTTTATTTTTGCGAAGCTAGTTTCACAAGTATGAATTTGATATGGTTTGTTTGTTTTTTTTTAAACTGAAATTGCATTAACTAAAAGAATGGATAGATATACAAACATGTTCCTCAATGAAAGAGGACAGCCATACTGGGATATGAACATCTCTCCCAACCACAAAATCGACTTCCAGCATGGAAGACGAACCAAAAAATAAAGAATTACAAGAGCTACCAGCGACATTGGCCAGAAGAGAGGAGGCGGGCGAAAATCTCGCCGCTGCGAGCGCAAGATGATGAGCAACAAGATTGCCCCTTCTCGAGGCCTTTAGCAAAGTAGATCACCCCTGTTTCTTAAATTCACAACAGATAACTTGATATGAGGGGTAGGATTCAATGGTTATCATCACTTGAAGTACATCTATATCTATATCTATACTATATATAAAAGTATGAATAGGGAAGAAACTTTTTTTGACACTATTATCCTTCCCTTTTTACAAAATACCTAATTTATCGTTCACTTCTTAATTTTTAATTGTTTTTTTTTATTTAAGTTATCCTTTACCTTCTACTCTCTCTCACCTCCATTCAGTGGCAAATAAAACCTTAATTTTAAATTCTTTCACAACCTTCTCCAAAAAATAATATAAATAATATATTTAATTTTTTTAAAAAAAAAAAAAACTCATCCACATCCACATAGAAATAAAATGTTTTCACGTTTTTTTTTCAAATGCCATTAATAGTCTTTAAATCAAAATTGAAGTAAAACTTTCATCACCTCCTTTAATTGTTTGAAAATGGAATAACATGTTTCATCTTCTTCCTAGCTTTGTATATAAATAGACAAACTCTTTGCTCATTCTTGACATCTTTATAAGACAATTGATCTTTTTCTATGTGTATCATATTATAAACACATTTTTTTTCTTCTTTTTTTTTAAAAAAAATCAAAATGGATAGCATAAATAGTATTTCTTCATAAAATGAATTACATTTCATTATCACACATCTCTTCTAACTCTTGCATCTTTTTCTTTTTTACAATAACTCTTGCATTCTCATCCATGACAAAACTAGACCAAATTCTATATTAACCATAGCGATTCAACTGAGAGAGGTATTAAAATTGTTGGAAATCTCTATTTCAACACCAAACATAATTAAATATATGAAATTGTTACTTTTTTTCTAAATAGTTTATTTTCTCGTAAATTTAAACAATAATATTATTTAATATGTATTCAAAATTTTTCCTAAAAAAATAAAATTTAATATATGATAAAATAAAATTGAAATATATATCACGTGCTAGAAATCCTAGTTTATATTAAACGTTTTATAGTTAATGTTAGATCTTGAAATTTAAAACTACTCAAACTAAAATAATTTCAAATTGTGAATCAAATAACAAAAATGCCATCCCTCATTATTCGTCAACATCTCATGTAACACCTCATACCCAAGATTTGGATCAGGATTCGAAATCCTGATCAAATCTTGGGCCTCAGGCATGATAGTATCAAAGCAGAACTTCTTTCAATAGGATGTGGTTTGAGAACAAACCAAGACAAAAACTGGTGGACATGACGCCTGAGTATAGGACAGGTATATGAATATGAAATGAGACCACATCCAAATAAGAGTGATCTTAAGGATATGAAAGTATGGTCAAGATAAGCTTAAAAGAATTTATAGTAACTACCTATACCAACAAGGTGTACCTTCTTTTTCGGTGGCTCATCAATCCTAAGAACTTTGAAGTTAAGTGTGTTTGGCTTGAGGAAGTTCTATGTTGGGAGACCTCCTGACAATTTTCCTCGGAAGTCATGTGAGTAAGGACAAAGAATGTTAAAAGGACCCGTGTCAGGTTTATCAGGTGTCAAATCCAAATTTCGAATTTTTGACATGGGACGCTACATAGAGAATGAATCGTGTGAGAAAAGTTGAGGGAAAAAAGGACAATCTGATCAAGATGATAAAGAAATAGAGAATAGAATTCTCATATATCCATGAATATAAAAATGAAAAGGAAAACAACCACATGTTTTTTTATTTGTTTTTTCTTAAATACTTCTCTTATATATGTCACACAAAAGGAATAAAAGGAAATTATTAAAAACCAAACAATAAAAAATAAACAAAGGATTTTAGCCCCCCCCCAAAAAAAAAGAAAGAAAGAAAAGGAGATGCAAAAATCATATATTCTCTGAATAAGATCTTCAGAAAAGAATGTGACCATGTATAAAGCTTGATCCAGGCTTGAATTTTATTATAATCATTATATATCTTTTTAATGAATTGAAGTTTGTTATAGAATATTTGATTCATGCTTAAACTCAAAGAAAAAAAAAGAAAATCTAATTATTTTTAATATAATCCTTATCTATCTTTTTATTGAATGAATAGGGTAAATTTTACAAATTGGATCAAATTAATAGCAAATATAGCACAGTTGCAAACTAATGACATATGTAGCAAAATTAATTGTACAAGACCAAAATGTTGTCGTCAGATTCTATCCGTGTCTATCACTGATAGACTTCGATTAATCAAAATCTATCGGTGACTATCGCTGATAGACTCCGATTAATCAAAATCTATCAGTGACTATCACTGATAGACTTCAATTAATCGGAGTCTATCAGCTATAGACACTAATAGACTTTGAATAATCGGAGTCTATCAGTAGACTGATAGATTCTGATTAATCAGAGTCTCTCGCTGATAAACTCTGATAATCGAAGTCTATCAGAGAGATTCTAATTAACCAGAGTCTATCAGTGATATACTCTGATAAATTTTGTTATATTTGCAATTTTTTTACATTGTGGTGTATTTGAAATTATATAAGTTTTATTTGCCACCCACGGTAAATTCTCATTTTTTTTAATTATATATTTCCAGGGGAATTGTGGTAGATTTATTGATCATATCTGTACTGTTTACAAGAAAAAGAAGATTTTGCGTCAAAAATCTAGCGACAAAACACAGTAAGTCGCAAACCTTGCGTCGAAATCGTCATTTCGACGCAGGCTTGCGTCGAAATTTCCATTTTCGTCGCAGGCTTGCGTCGAAATTTTTATTTTCGTCATAAGATTGCGTCGAAATGTTTATTTTCGTCGCAAGGCTGCGTCGAAAACAATTTTTTCGTCGCACACCCTTTGAAATGGCGCCAACTTTTTCCAGTTGGCGCCCATGGGTTTTTGCGCGTGCGATGAAAATCCCGCTTTTGTCGCAAAGTTAGCGACGAAATAATTACTTTCGTCGCACAGACTTGCGAAGAAACCTACCTTTTCGTCGCAAGCCTCGTTCAGAACGCCACATCAACTTGAAATGACACAAAGTCTGCAAATGATGCGACGTTTTGGGCTTTTTCGTCGCAAAGCTTGCGACATGTTGAGCTATTATGCCGCAAGGTCTGCGACGAAAATAGAGATTTTGTCGCAAGCCCTTTTAAACCAGCGCCTTTTGCCTTTCTTTTTCACTTTGCCCGTTCTACTTTGAACGTTTGTGAGAGAGAGGGCGTTCTGAGCTTCACCTTGTCCGCGTAGAAGTTTGTCGGAACTCCATGGTCGGTCGGCTCTTCACAATCATTTGCCGGAACGGAGAGGTCGGCCACGGTCTTCGAAAGCCTTTGCCGGAACGGTGAGAGATTTGCCGGTGGGAGCTTCGCCGGAATGGTGAGTGCTTCGCCCTCTTGTCTTTCCTTCCCCGTTTTCGCTTCTCTAAGTGTTCTATTTTCTTCCCATCTTTGTAGGAATGTGAATGGTTGTGAGTTTCATTGTTGGTAAGCTTTTTTTTTTGTTATTTCAATTTTTTTTTTCATTTACACCACTTTTTTTCTTGGTGTTTCATCAACCAAAACCTTATATTGCAATTGTGACTTAATATGTCATTATTATTGTGATGCTCTTTGTGAATAAGGTTAGTTAAAGATGATTTGTTGTTCATGTGTACTTATGTATATGTAATATGTTGTTTATTTACAGGATTGAAGTAAACATTGTTAGATTAGTTGAAGGAAGAAATTTTCATTGGAAGGATTCGTCGTTATAGGTATGAGTTATAACATTTTTAGTTTTATTTGTAATTTTTCAGTTGTTTCATTTAAGAAATTTTGTTGTTGGATTGATTTTTTTTTCTTGGTGAAAGATTTATAGAAAATAAAATAGGTGCATTTTGTTAGCTGAATTTTTGGAATGATATTATGTGTTCAAAATATACTATTGGAGAAAAAGAATGTTGTGCCTATTGAACATTGTGGTTAAAAGTGTTGTTAAAAATTCAAAGTTTCTTTGTTATTGTTCTCTTGGATGTAAATTATGATTTTGAAATGTGATTTTAGTGAAAAGTTATTTATATTTGTTGATTTTAGGGGGGTTGTTTCATTTGTTGAAGCTTGGACTTTTTTAGTGAATGTAGTGGATTTGAGAGAGAGTTGTTTATATTTGTCAAAGTATATGTTGTTTCATTTGTTGAAGGTATGTTGTTTAATAGGAATATGTGTTAAAGTACCTATATTGTGTTTATGTTGATTCAAAGTTGTTTATATTTGTGATTTAAGGGGAGAGTTTTATTTAATGAAGTTTGGCATTCTTCTAGTGAATATCGATTTGAGAGGGAGGAGTTGTTTATATTTGTGACTTGAAGTTGGTTGATTTATTTGTTGAAGTTTGAGTTTTTTTTTAGTGAATGTGGATTTAAAGGTAGGGGAAAGTTGAAGCTTGATCTATTTTTAGTGAATGTGGATAGGAGGAGGGGTCTTGTGTGTTGTAATTTTATTGTGGTTTGGTGATTGTTTTTTGAACTACGACTTTTTAGCTTAGGTTGTACATGTGGTTTGAGGTTTTATTTGAAGTTTAAGTTGTTCATGTGGTTGTGATTGAGAGAACTTTATTTGTTTTTGTCATTGGAAATGTGTGATTTTATATATCATCATTATGATGATGCTCTTTGTGATTGGTGTTGAGGATGGTTTGTTATACATGTGTACTTTTTAGTTGAAGGTGTCCATGTGGTTGAGGTTGAGAGGTTTTATTCCAGCTGTGAGTGTTTGTTCTTGAGAATGATTTGAGAAGACTTGTGGTTGAGGTTCTATTTAAGTTGTCCACGTGGTTATTCTTGAGAAATAACTTTTTAACTTAAGTTGTCCACGTGAGATTGAGTGAAAAATTTTCAACCAAAACCTTATATTGCAATTGTGACTTAATATGTCATTATTATTGTGATGCTCTTTGTGAATAAGGTTAGTTAAAGATGATTTGTTGTTCATGTGTACTTATGTATATGTAATATGTTGTTTATTTACATGATTGAAGTAAACTTGCTGACGACAACAATGACCAAACGAACATTACTTTTTTGGAGCTAACATAGACTTAGTACATGTCTGTATTTGTATTTGGATATTTGTTTGGTCTTTATTTTTTGTAACTCTTAAACTTAGCAAGGTTTTGGATAAAATGTTCATATGTGTGAAACATAATTTTGTTGAATTCTTAATTATTTGTATAAAGTGAATGAATGTTTTGGTAAAATATTTGTTTCTTATGTTCAATGATTATTTGTATAAAATGACAATCAGAACAATTGAAATGAAATCGAGTCATTAGATGACACAACTTATATATATATATATATATATATATATATATATATATATATATATTATTGTCTATCATTTGTGCGACGAATTTAGGGTTTTCATGACAAGTGAATTAAAATCTGCGACGAAATGAACAATTTTCGACGCAATGCTTGCGACGAAAAACTGTGTTTTGGTAAGAATGATACGTGCGACAAAAAAATCATTTTAGTCGCAAGGTTTGCAACGAAATTCTGTTTTTCGTCGCAAGATCTCTGCGACTTTTTTTGTTGTTTCGTCGCACCTTGCGACGCATTTTTGTGTTTCGTCGCCAGCTGCGACGAATTTAAAACTTTCGACGCAAAAGCCAGCTTGCGACACAGCTTTAGCGACGTTTTTTGCAACCAATGTTTTTTCGACGCTAAAGATGCTTTGCGTCGAATTTGTACTTTTAGCGACGAATTTTTTTCGACGCCAAAGGTCTTATTTCTTGTAGTGTATATGTAGAAATAGATGGTAGTGAAAGAAAAGTTGTGGGGGAAAATACAACTTGATAATAAAACAAAGAAATATAAAGGATAGAATAATTTTTATATCCAAGATTTAAAAAAAAAATCTAATATATGTTGTCCACGACTGAACCAAACAAGAAATTATTGAAGATGCGAATAGCAAGCTAGATATTAGCAGAAGAAAAGAGGGATCAGATGCAACAGTCCCATTCACTCGGAATGAGACAAAAGTGATTTTGATAATTCTAAAATCACTCTCAAACATGTAGTGAAGATCTTGTAAAAAGCTCGATTCATGTTTTATTATTAATGATATTTTTTGACTTGTTGTTTTTAGTAGCAAAGTATGGGTATCCTTTTTTTTTCTTGTTTTTCATTTATACACCCAAAATTTTTTCCGACTTCAATTCTAATCGAAGCAAGACTATATGCATCTTTAACACTAGTGACTTACTCGTTACAAGAACTCCTTTCATTAAAAGTAAATATCAAAGATAAATAAAGTAAATCAACATTCTTCTTTGCTTTAGAAAAAGGTAAAATGATAGAGAATCAGGTGTGAATTCTTGCGTACTCAAAAAGTAAATAAATAAAGTGTGGATTCTTGCCATATATGAACAATATTAGATTTATTTATGATTCTTGCCATTTATGAACAATATTTAGATGGAGATAGAGTTATTGAATAAGAGATGAAGATCATGGCTTTGTCCATGTATGAAGTAAGAGAGAGGGGGAGATGGAAAGAAAAAATTATTTAATGTGGTCGTCACATTGTCATACCGTGTCCCTCTAAACTCTTAGACCGATGATGGTGAAATCGTAATTTTCAATGTCTATTTCACATCCAACAATGTAAAATTACGAATCATATTGAACTAGTCTCCTACAATATTTTTTCCGTGAAGGAAGAGACATAAAAAGAGAGTTTTCTTTCTTGGGAGAAAATTATATTATATTTAAGATTGAGAATTTAAAATTATATTTCATAAAATCGACCTCTCTACTATTTTACAAGTTAAAAGAACTTAAAAAAAAGGTGTCATTCACTTACCAAAGATTAGGATATAGAAAAGGAATGAAAATATATATCAAAATTTAAATCGATTGAAATATGAATGTTATTTCTTCAATGTTGTTTATTAAGATGGTTTAGAATGCCAAAGCGAGCATAGCTCAGCGGTAATTAACATGCACTCTCGACTAAGAGGTCACAAGTTCAAATCCCAAAAAAAGAGGCTTGAAATAAGAATAGAAATCAGATATATTATAATCACTAGAATTTCATAGAAATATGAATGAAGTATTATGTAGACCACGTTTAATAACCATCTTGCTTTTGGTTTATAAATACAACTTCCACCTATAAGTTCATTTGTTATCTGATCCACATTCTTTCTATGTTTTAAAAAAATCAAGTTAAGTTTAGAAAACTAAAAAATGTAGGCCTGATAATCATTTGGTTTTTGAAAATTATGCTTACAAACACTACTTTCATCTATTGATTTATTTGTTTTGTTATCTACCTACTACCCATTTTTCAAAAACCAAGTCAAGTTTTGAAAACTTAAAAAAAGAGTTTTCAAAAACTTGTTTTTGTTGTTGGAATTTGGTTAATAATTCAAATGAGACCTTAACAAAAATGAAAAGCATGGTAAGAAATTGAAAAAAAAAAAAAAAACAAGCATCATTTTCAAAAACCAAAATCCAAATGGTTATCAAATGAGACCGTAGTTTTTAATTTTTTTTTTTTTTTGAAATTTGGCTAAGAATTCTAATGTGTCCTTAACAAAAATGATAACTATTGTAAGGAAACCGAGAGAAAACAAGTATAATTTTCAAAAACAAAAAACCGGACCCCCATTTGATATCCATTTCAGTTTTCAACTTTTAGTTTTTTCTGTTTTTCGTTTTTTTTTTATTTTTTTAAAAAATCATATATATTTGATAATTATTTTTTGTTTTTTATTTTTAGAAAACAGAAAACCAAATTTGTTTGATAACTGTCTTTTATTTTCATTTTTAAAAAAAATCAAGCAATGAAAGGATGCATTAGAGAAAGAAATACGTGTAGAGACATTGAAACAAAAATTTAGAGACATGAATATAAATATTTTCGAGAAAAAAGTTAAACATAGTAAATTTAAAGACATGAAAGAAATTTTTTATAGAGAGAAAATTAGTTAGACTTAAGAAATAATATTAGTTAGAGAAAAGAGAAAAAAAAATTATGGTGGAAGAGATATATTTTAGAGATAAAATTTAGAGAGATAGTAAGGTTAAAGGTAGAAGATAGGTTTGAGAAATACGATAAATTAGATAAATTAAAAAAAAATTGCTACAAAGAGAATTTATGGAGATTTATTTTTTCAAAAGAAAAGTTAGAGGCATGTTTATTAGGAAGAGAAAAATTATGGAGAAATTTTTAGAAATAGATAAGTTATAGAGATAAAAAAAAATAAAAAAAATAAAAAAAATAAAAAAAAGTTTAATTTTGAGAGAAAAATTTTAGGGGAAAGAAAGATATTTGATGTATAGAGAGAGAAATTAGAGTGATAAGTTCCAAGATATTTGATGTCTCCTTAACGAAAATGAAAACCAAGGTAAGGAAATTGAGAGAAAACAAGCATAATTTTGAAAAACTAAATGGTTATCAAACGGAGCCGAAATGTGACAATTCATTCGGTTATAGCTATGACTTGAAAGGGTCAGAATGCAGATGATGATTATATTTGTTGGTGGAACTCAACTACAATGTATGAGAGGGTTAACCTAATTAGGTTCATAAGTAGATTCCTAATTCTTCTAATACACTTTATTTTAATTTATTTGTTATTAGTGAGAGTGTAACCTTAGGTTCAAAGTTGAAAGCTGCATGCTGCAACAATCCAAAATAAAAGCTTATTCTATTTTTACTCAAACCTCTTATAAAAAGGTGGGGAGGGCAGCCCCTACAATGTGCTGCTCAAAGAATAGCAAGAAACCTTTCATTTCCCCAAAGACCAAAGGAGCAAAAAAACATAACTACTTTTGTTGAAGCTCAATGGCTCAAGGTAAATGAAACTACCATTTCTTAATAATCTTTTGCTCAAAAAATCTTGCTTCAACCCATCCAAGATATATTGAAAATCATATTTATTATTTTTGTTTATTTTTCCATGAAGCTTTTTAATTTTTTTTAAGATTCATCTCCATCCTAATGTTTTAGAAAAAAATTCTTGCTCATTCCATCAATAACCCATGACACACCTTCTCCTTTTTTCTTTTCATTTTGATTCCATCTCTTTTCTTATCTGAGCATTTTTTTTTTTTTGGACAGTTGCATAGATGGTAAATTGGATCAAATTAATAGCAAATATAGCACAGTTGCAAACTAATTGCATATATAGAAAAAATAATTGTACAAGACCAAAAAGTTGTCGACAGATTCTATCAGTGTCTATCACGGATAGAATTTGATCAATCAGAGTCTATCAATGATAGTCACTGATAGATTTCGATTAACCGGAGTCTATTAGCGATAGACACTGAATAATCGGAGTCTATTAGTAAACTGATAAATTCTGATTAATCTGAGTCTATCGCTGATAAACTCTGATAATCGAAGTCTATCAAATAGATTCTAATTAACCAGAGTCTATTAGTGTCTATCAGTAATATACTCTGATAGATTTTGTTATATTTGCAATTTTTTTTTTACATTGCAAAGTATCTATTTTTTTTTTGTGGCTTCTTGTTTTTGCAGTCGTCAACAACAACTGTCAACCGATCGATGCGATCAGGCGAAGCAGCTTTCCTAAAGATTTCGTATTTGGTGCAGCATCTTCAGCGTACCAGGTGAAAAAAAGAGTTGAACATATTGTTTTTCAAGTGTATAGAGTAAATTAAAATAACGAATGAGTTCGTTTGATTTTGTTTTGTTTTGTTTAGTATGAAGGTGCTGCTTTTAGGTATGGTAAAGGGCTGAGTATATGGGATACCTATACTCACAAACATCCAGGTTTCTCCAACTCTTTATGCATTTGTTTAATTTGTTTGTGAAACTACTCTCTTTTTAAGTGTTGTTTATTTGTTAAACTTTGTAGAGAGAATTGCCGATCGCAGCAATGGAGACATAACTGTTGATTCATATCATCGGTATAAGGTGGGTAAAATGACAATGAGTAAATAGTCTCGAGAGTGGATTAGAGAAACATTTTTTTTTTCGAAACTATATAAATAAAAGTTCATAAGTTGAGCGTAAATCTAAAACTTTAGGTCTTGTTTGATAACTATTTGGTTTTTAGTTTAAGGTTTTTGAAAATTAAGCTGGTAATAAACACTATTTCTGTGTAAAAGTTTCTTTGTTTTGCTATTACTATTCAAAAACTGAGTCAAGTTTTGAAAACTAAAAATGAGGTCCCGTTTGATACTATTTCGTTTTTGGTTTTTGGGTTTTGAAAATTAAGCTTTAAACACTATTTTTGTCCACAAGTTTCTTTTGTTGGTTATCCGCAGGGTCCTTTTCCATGTTTTCAAAAATCAAGCTAAAAAATTTTGAAAAAAAAAAAAAAAAAGTAGTTTTCAAAATTTGTTTCTGTTTTTGGAATTTGACTAGGAACTCAAATGTCTCCTTAACAAAAATGAAATCCATTGTATGAAGATTGAGAGGAAAAAAAACATAATTTTTAAAAACCAAAAACCAAAAACGAAATGGTTATCACCAAACGGGGTAGTAGTTTTCAAAAACTTGTTTTTTTGTTTTTGAAATTTGTCTAGGAATTCAAATGTGTGTCAACAAAGATGAAATTCGTTCTAAGAAAAATTAAAGAAACAAAAATGATTTTCAAAAACCAAAAACAAAAAGACCACAATTTGCTTTATTTTAGCTTTAGACGACCATTTGTAGTCCTAATTTTTACGAGGACAGAAAAATCTATACCATTTTCACGCAAATAATTTTTTCAGACGTACTTCGAGTTCGTTTGGAATACATTTTAATTCAAATGTTTTTCAAGAATGCATTTTTTAAAAAACATATTGTATAAAAATTGTTTAGAATTTAAACACTTATATGTTTGGTTGCATTTCCTCACAAATGTTTTTATACACAAGTTATTGTTTACTTAAGAAGTCTTTTTTAAAAAGTTGGTTTCAAGTGTTTCTCTCAAAATGGTTTATTTAGGCTCCGTTTGATAACCATTTGGTTTTTGGTTTTTGGTTTTTGAAAATTAAGCTTATAAACACTAATTTGACCTACAACTTTCTTTGTTTTTCTAATACATTATCTTTTCCATGTTTTAAAAAACCAAGCCAAATTTTGAAAATTAAAAAAAGTAGTTTTTTCTAAAACTTGTTTTTGTTTTTAGAATTTGGCTAGGAATTCAAATGTGCCCTTAACAAAGATGAAAATCATGGTATGCAAATTTGGAGAAAACAAACATAATTTTCAAAAACCAAATGGTTATCAAACGGGGCCTTATCAATCTCATTTTCTAATAAGTCATTTGTAGTGATTGCCAAACACTATAAATTTTTTTTAAAATTATTTATTTTCAAAACTAAACACTTGGAAAAGTTAAACCAAACACATTCTTCCTTTTCTAGAAAATATAATTTTATTCTAGAAATCCCTCTAAACCATCAATGCAATAAATTAAATATTATTTTAAATAATCTTTTTTTTTTTCTGATTAAATGTCATGTACAATTGGTTAATAATTTTTTAAAATGCAGGAGGACGTTGCAATTTTGAGGGGCATAGGTTTTGATGTTTATAGGCTCTCAATCGCTTGGTCCAGAATTTTGCCAAGTAAGGAACTAAAGATAAAATATACCTGTTTTTTTAAAGTCATGAATCTATTGAACACAAAATTGAAAGTTCATAGACCTATTAAATATTTTTGTAAAGCTCGTCAGATATCAAATAATAGATACAAATCTCAATGTTCAAATACTAGACGTGTTATTTCAAAAAAAAAAAAAAAAATACTAGACCTGTAATTTAATCATTAAAAAAATCAAAAAATATTTTTTTGGTTAGGGTCTTATTGACCTACCCCATTTCATGTGTTTAAAATTTTTTAATTCTTTTTTTTTTTTTTTTTTAATTTTTAAGAAGCTATGCTTATTCTTAGACCTGTCCACTAAAACTTCCCATTTCTAAAATTTTTCCACACATGTCTATGGTTTTTGCATGATTTTTAGATCTTGTTCATATGCTGTTCAAATTCACATGCACATTTAAGGATTCACACCTACAAACTAATAAAAAAAAAAACAAACTTTATAACAATTGTAGAACATTTTTCATTTACTTAAACAAAAGCCTCTTTACTTCTTCTGGTTTAATCTCAATTTCTCTTTAATAATCTTCACCTTTCGAAAAGCTTAATCATGATTTCATTGTAGCATCATTATGTCTTTCTTTCTTTGGACGAAAAATATATTTTCAAAACTTAAATTCTTCAACATTTTAATATACTAATTCGATTGCTTCCTATGTTTAAAAATATATTTCTTAGCGGGAAAGCGTTGTGGAGTTGTGAACGAACAAGGAATTGAGTACTACAATAATCTCATCGACGAATTGATTGCAAATGGTGTGTTTTTTTTTTTTTCAAATTTTTCCTTTCATTACCTCATCGTGATTACTTGAAGACAAATTTTCAAGTCAATTGGTCGATATAAACCATGTGGGCTTTGTTTTAATTATTCGTAGGCATCAAACCATATGTCACACTTTTCCATTGGGACGTTCCCCAAGCTTTAGAAGATGAATATCGTGGTTGCTTGAGTCGCGAATTTGTGTAAGGATTTATCTTATGTGTGAATTTGAAAAAAAGGGTTATTTTTTTTATCTCTCCTAGTTGTCAACATTTTAATGGTGGTATGCAGGGAGATTCCTACATACCGGTATGCAGGGAAGTTTTTTCCATTTTTTAAAAAATTAGATTATGAGTTACTAGTACAATAGCAATTCTTTTTTTTTTTCCTTGTAGCAATGATTTTCGGGACTTTGCTGAGCTTTGTTTCCAAAGGTTTGGAAATAGAGTGAAGCATTGGATTACATTAAATGAACAGTACATTTTCACCACCAAAAGCTATGTATATGGAGAATATGCACCTGGAAGAGGTTTGGAATGGGACCCATCTCATTATCTTGGTGGAAATTCTGGCACTGAACCATACATTGTTGGTCACAACCTAATTCTTGCTCATGCTGCTGCTGTCAAAACTTACAGGACCAACTATCAGGTTCTCCTTTCTCTATATTTCTTTTAATACGTTTAACGAGTCACGAGGGTGGAGATTTGAACCTCTGACATGTTGGAACCTCTTCTCAAGTTGCATATCATATATCTGTGTGATTTTAGATTTAATTAATTTTGATCCTTTAGTATAAGGAGTAGCAACCGTTAGGGCATGTTTGATATGCATTTTTTAGTCTGTTTTTATGTTTTCATATTCACTGAATCTAATGAATTCAGTATATATGTTTGGTAGATTTGTTTTTTAAAAATGTTTTTTTTTTTAATTTTGTGATTCAAAGTAGTGGAAATTTTGAAAACCATATTTTTATGCTTTTAGTATATGTAGATTTTGAATTTAAAATTTTAAAATGCAGTGTTACATTTAAAAAGGTAAAATCTTTAATAACTATAGTTTTTATGTTATAAAATCATTCCATTTTTGTTAATTTAAAAAATATGTATCGATCGGGTGTGGTTTTGTGGTATGATCGATCGTTTTAAATGTACGTAGCAAAATCGACCATTATCTAGTCCAAAAAAGGCTCAAACTATGAATGAATGAATGAATGAATGAATGAAAAAAAAAAAAAAAAAAAAAAAAAAAAAAAAAAAAAAAAAAAACTGTCATATGCAACATCTCCTTGTAAAGACTATGACTATTTGTCTTCCCAAGGTTGAATTATTTAAAAAGTAGAGGAAAATACATTTTTGGTCCTTAAGTTTTGAAGAATATGTGCGTTTGATTACAGAGTTTCAAAATAGATTCTTTTAGTCCCTGAATTTTAAGAAATAGGTTTAAAAGGTCCCTGAATTTTCAAAAGGGATCTTTTTAGTCCTTGAGTTTTGAGAAATACGTTTAAAATGTCCCTCATGTTATTTTTTCAATTTTTTTAAATTAATATTTTTTTTATTATTTTTAATATCGAACGGTCTCTTAAATTTAAAAAACTAAAAGTATTAATTTAAAAAAAAATTAAAAAAATTATATGAGGGATCTTTAAGCCTATTTCTCAAAACTCAGGAACTAAAAATGTCTATTTTAAAAACTCAGGGACCAATCACACCTATTTCTCAAAACTCAGTGAAAAAAAAAATGTATTTGAAAAAAAAACTTTATTTCTTCTTTCTTCTTTTCTCCTTTTCTTCTTTCTTTGCTTCTCCCTCTTTTCTTCTTACTTTTTCTCTCATTTTCTTTTTTTCTTCTCCTCTCTTTCCCTTTTCTTCTCCCTTTTCCATTTTCTCTATTCCGTTCGTGCTGATCGACCATCAATCTATAGTCAGTTGGTTGGGGTCATCAGTCGGTGTAATGTCCGATCACTCTAAAATCGAATAAAATCAACCGTTGCAAACTGATACAAGTTGATGGTCAGCATTGGTTTTTGTCCAAAATCGACCATCAACCGACCAATGTTCATCCTAGTTATTGAATTATGATAATCCAAGTCCATCACATTAAAAAAAAAAAAAAAAAAAAAAAAAAAAAAAAAAACAATATCTACCATCATATACGTTTATTCATAATTTACTAGTTCTAAATGTGGTTGTATTCGCAATATTCTTTACAAATGATATATTTGCAATGGTTTTTGTTTTAAAAACTAAAAAGTCGCCCATCAAAAGTTTCCTTTGGTATAATTTTTTTCAACCTTTCAAAACATTATTTGAGTTCAGAATTTCAAATTTGATTTAGGAGATCAAACAGCGATACTATGAATATAAAATGCGGTGGAAATTATATACATATGTATGTATGTTCGTATGTGTGTGTCTTTTTTTACCACATATGAGATGGAAGATTTGAACCTCTAATGTCGAGAATACTTTCTTTAAAAAAAAAAAAAAAAAAAAAATAGGCCAATTTAATTATTTTATACATTTCAACCCTTTTTAAATGGAATTTTAGGCAGACCAAAAGGGAGTTATTGGCATCACATTGGTTTCAAAGTGGTATGTACCATATTCAGAGTGTGAGGCAGATAGGCAAGCTAAATGCCGAGCTCTTGATTTTTCACTTGGTTGGTAAGTAAACTGATTAGTACACCTTAAAATTTAAGATCCCGTTTAATAATTATTTGGTTTTTTTTTTTTAAATTAAACTTAAAGACACTACTTCCACAAAGTTTCTTGTTTTTGCAAAAACCAAGTCAAGTTTTGAAAACTAAAAAAAAAAATAGTTTTCAAAAACTTGTTTTTATTTTTGGAATTTGGCTAGGAATTCAAATGTGTCATTCACAAACATAAAAATCATGATAAGGAAATTGATAGAAAACAAGCTTAATTTTCAAAAACCAAAAAGGTTATCAAACGGGGGCTGAAGTATTTCAAAATTTTTCTATCAAACAATTATTGCTCAACATTTTATTTCTCAATATATGACCAAAATAAATTATTGCAGGTTCTTAAGTCCACTCGTTTATGGAGATTATCCATTCAGCATGAGAAGTATTGTGAAGAAGAGATTGCCCGAATTCACAAATGAAGAAAAAAAATTGATCATAAACTCGTTTGATTTTGTTGGGATAAACTATTACACAGCTAATTATGCAAAACACAATCCCCATAACGTCCACCCAGAACCAAGCTATGTGAATGATGTTCATGCAACTCTAACAAGTAAGCACTTATTATTCTTGAACCAAAACAACTTTAATTTTGATTTTAGCTTTAAGAGTTTCCACATTTTCAATGTTGTTTGATTATATTACATGAAAAATCTAACAATGGTGCTTTCAAAAGAGAGTTGAAAAGATCTTTCTACAAGAGTACTTAGACCCCGTTTGATAACCATTTGGTTTTTTATTTTTGGTTTTTTAAAATTAAGCTTAAAGACTCTATTTTCACCTTTAAGTTTCTTGGTAATTTTGTTATCTATCTTCCTCTCGTGTTTTAAAAAACCAAGTCAAGTTTTGAAAACTAAAAAAAGTAGGCCCCGTTTGATAACCATTTAGTTTTTTTTTTTTTTGTTTTTGGTCGTTTTTTAAAATTAAGCTTGATTTCTCCTAATTTCCTTACAATGGTTTTCATATTTGTTGAAGACACATTTACATTCCTAGCCAAATTCCAAAAACAAAAACAAGATTTTGAAAACTACGGCCCGTTTGATAACTATTTGGTTTTTTGCTTTTTTTTTTAAATTAGACTTGTTTTCTTTAAATTTTCTCACCATGGTTTTCCTTTTTGTTAAAGACACACTTGAATTTCTAACCAAATTCTAAAAACGACAAAAAAAAGTTTTTGAAAACTATTTTTTTTTAGTTTTAAAAAATTAGCTTGGTTTTTGAAAACATGGGAAGAAGGTAGGTGAAAAGTCAAAAAAAAACTTAGAGTTGAAAGTGGTGTTTATAAGCTTAAAAACCAAAAACCAAAACCAAAAAACCAAATGGTTATCAAACGGGGTCTACTTTTTTTAGTTTTCAAAACTTGAGTTGGTTTTTTAAAACCTGGAAAGAAGATAGATAACAACATGAAGAAACTTAGAAGTAGAAGTAGTGTTTGTAGGCTTAATTTTCAAAAACAAAAAATCAAAAACCAAATGATTATCAAATGGGGCCGTAGTTTTCAAAAACTTGTTTTTGTTTTTGGAATTTTGCTAGGATTTCAAATGTGTCATCAACAAAGATGCAAACTATAGTAAGGAAATTGGGAGAAAACAAGATTAATTTTCAAAAACCAAAAACCAAACATCCAAATGGTTATCAAACACGGCCTTAGTGTGGTCTTTTTTCTTTTTTCTTTTTTGTAATTTTTAGTAGAAAAGTGTTAACTTTGAAGAGTCATCCTCAAAAGCTATCCCAAATAAACTACTTTTTTTTTCAGACCTCGTAGTTATCAATACATCTTTATGCTAGTTGAGTTATGCTCTTGTTGGCTATCCCAAATAAACTACTTGTTTAGCATTTCTTTCTAATGCAAATGAAATTTTTTGACGTGTATAATTTGACTTTGTATTGTAGCGGATCGTGACGGAGTCTCGATTGGTCCAAAGGTAATGAATGTTCAAACTTGAAGATGAATTTTAACAATAGTGTGCATTTCTCTTGTTCTTTTGTTATGTTTTTTTTTTAAAAAAAAAAAAAGTTTAAATTAATTTTATGCCATATTGTCACTTTTAATCTAACAATTTGCTATTTATGTGTTAATAATCTTGTAGGTGGACCCATCATCTTGGCAAGCAGTTTATCCACAAGGATTAAAAGAATTGTTGATATATATAAAGGACCATTATAGGAATCCAATCATTTGCATCACAGAAAATGGTATTGAGAATAATTTTGTAATTTTGTTTGTATCAAGAAAAAAATATTATTCTATTTAATTACTTTATTGATGACTTAAACTTTACAATGACAGGATACCTTGATTATGATAGCTCCAATGTTCAACATTTAATAAGAGATAAAGGCAGAATCAAATATTTTCACGACCATCTCTATTATCTTCATGAAGCAATGAAGTAAGTCACTAAGGCAAAAGAATAAACTATTAAAACAACGGTGTTAAAAGTGAAAGTTCTCTGTTCTCTCTTCTTCTATCACATTTTTCTTAATGACGTTTTGAAAAATGTTTTCCATTTTATTTCAACCATTATTTGATTGTAGTTGTGTTATATTTGATATACTAATATTTTTTCTTAACGATATTTTGGAAATTATTTGTAGAGCTGGTGTAAGGGTAAAAGGATATTTTGCATGGTCATTGTTGGACAACTTTGAATGGGCGAGTGGATACACCGTACGTTTTGGTGTCACCTATGTTGATTTCAAGCATCGTTTGATTAGAATGCCGAAAGACTCAGCAAGATGGTTCAACAATTTCCTCAAGACATAAAAATAATAAATTCTTTCGTCTATTATTATTATGTTATGTTTTGTTATTGCAACCTCCTAGCACACTTTATACTAAATAAATTTGCAATAACAAAACCCCTTTATCTTTTATTAAGTATTATTGTAATGTTTCCTTTTGATGGAATAAAGTAAATTAAACTTCTCATCTATTATATTATCATGATTGTTCACATGTAAATTCAAATGATGGATACACGTGGAATAAATAATATATTGTATTGATGTAATATGTGTGTGGGTGTACAATCTCTAACTTTAATCCTCTGATTCTCTTATGTGTGTGAGTGTGTTTCACTCGAGGGCTGGAACGCTTAATCTCGAGTCTGAAACTTCAAATGGATTCTTGGAGCTTGAAGTCTTCAGGTCTTAAAGTCTTAGAGTCTTGGAGTCTTCAAGGATTGTTGAGATCTTGAAGAGTGTTTAGTCTTCAAGGAGTGTTGAAGTCTTGAAGAGTGTTTGATCTTCAAGAACTTATAGATTTTAGTCTTCAGTCTTCAGGCTTGGTGGAGTCTCTCTAAAATGCTTGAGAGCTTTAAAATTATGAACTCTTGTCTTTGTGAGAGTGTAGAATTTCCGAACCCTAATAGAGGAGAACCACTAGTTTTCGTTGGATGGGCTCTGATGACTTTTGGGCCTAACAACTTGGACTTGAGTTTTATTGGTCTTGGGCTCAACTATTTAATCATGGGTTTGGTTCATATTTGACCCAAAACTATATGACCAAAATATTTAAAACACTCAAATTTGATCCAATTAATTATTTTGTTAATTAATTGGTCAAATTAATAAATTTGATCAAAATAATTTATTTTCTAATTAATTGATCAAATAGAAATTTGGCTCTTTAAATTTATGATTGGTCAACTTTGTCTTCAAATTAAATTTGGGACACGTGTCAATTTATAATTGGTCCCAAATTTAATTATTTATAATTTCGTCATTAATTTTAAATAATGACGTGGCAATTTGTGATTGGACAAAATTTATCCTTCAACAATGATATGATAAAAAAAAAAGGGAAAATGGAAATAGGATAAGATGGTGAACTAAAAATAAAATAAAAAATAAAAAATAAAAATAAAAAAACTTTTTTGGTTCTTGAGTTTTGAGGAATAAGTGTGTTTGGTCCCTGGGTTTTTAAAATGAACTTTTTTAGTCCCTAAGTTTTGATAGATAAGTTTAAAAAGTCTCTAAACTTTCAAAATGGACATTTTTAGTCCCTAAGTTTTGAAAAAATAAGTTTAAAAGGTCCCTCATGTTATTTTTTTTCATTTTTTTAAAATTAATATTTTTATTTTTTTATTTAAAAAACCATTCAATATTAACAAATAATAAAAAAACATTAATTTTAAAAAGTTGGAAAAAAAATAATATGAGAGACCTTTTAAACATATTTCTCAAAACTCGGGACTAAAAATGTCTATTTTGAAAATTCAAGGACCAAACGCACACATATTCCTCAAAACTCAGGGACCAAAAAGATAAGTTTTCCCTTTTTTTTTCTTTTAAGTTCAAGAACATTTGGAGCGGAAAGATTCGAACCTCCGACCTTTTTGAATGAAAGTACATGTCAATGAGCTTGAAAAAACATTTTCTATAATTTAACCTTAATAAAGTCACATTTATTTTAGAACATCACAAGAATATTGAACCAACATGGCGAAATGCATTGCCGCCCTCATGGAGCTGTTTCTCAAGCTTCTTCAGTAAGTCCCTGTACGTTTTCAGAAAAATGATACGATGCGACTTCACATCTAAGCTCTTCTTTTTGCTCGATTCCTGCAAATCAATCCACCAAATCAAACAAACCCATGCTCAATTGATCACCACCGGCCTTATTCTACACCCAATCCCCACCAATAAACTCATCAAACTTCTTTCTTTCTCAAGATTCGCTTCCATTTCTTATGCCCACATGGTGTTCGACCATTTTCCCCAACCAGATCTCTTCCTCTACAACACAATAATCAAGGCCCACGCACTTTCAGCCACTTCCCCTGCAGATTCCTTCACCAGGTTTCGTTCTCTGATTCGCGACGAAAGGTTAGTGCCCAATCAGTATTCGTTTGCATTCGCCTTCAAGGGGTGTGGCAATGGTGTTGGGGTCCTGGAAGGGGAGCAAGTTCGTGTTCATGCTGTTAAACTTGGTCTGGAGAACAATTTGTTTGTGACGAATGCGTTGATTGGGATGTATGTGAACTTGGGTCTTGTTGGGGATGCTAGAAAGGTGTTTGATTGGAGCCCAAATAGAGATATGTACTCGTGGAATATCATGCTTAGTGGGTATGCGAGATTGGGGAAAATGGATGAAGCTCGGGAACTGTTTGATGAAATGCCTGAAAGAGATGTTGTGTCGTGGACAACAATGATTGCTGGTTGTGTTCAGGTAAATAGATGAAAAACGAAGTTCATTCACTTTTTTGTTTGAGAATTTAGGTTCAGTTATAAGTTCGACCTTTAAACTTTCGAGGTTGTGTAGTTTGTAACTGTGTACTAGTTGTGTTGATTTAGTCTTACTCTTAAAAAGATTCTAGTAAGTTTTTTAACTTTCAATCTTGTGTCAGGGATAGAGTTATTAGACACAACTGAAAGTTAAAGCATCTATTAGAAACTTTTTAAAGTAAAGAAGATTACATGGATTAAACACCAAAATGTTAACGTTCTATGGTTTTAATTACTTCTTGACACAGTAATATATGCTGGTATACGCTGTGCCATAGTGAGAAGCCATATTTACTTTCTTTGCGAGACAGAAGTACTTTTCTGTCTCGTTTCCTCGAACATGCCCCTGCATCCTTGGGGAAATCAAATGGTAAGCAATTACTAAGCATAACATGAATTGGGTTTAGTTCTAGCGGATTATTATGCTTCAAAAAGGCTGAAATATGATCTTCATCCATAGGTTGGTCATTTCATGGAGGCTTTGGATATCTTTCACAAGATGCTGCAAAGAGGGGCAAGCCCGAATGAGTACACATTGGCCAGTGCCCTTGCAGCCTGTGCTAATCTCGTGGCATTGGATCAAGGAAGATGGATGCACGTTTATATTAGAAAGAATGGTATTCAGATGAATGAACGGTTGCTTGCTGGACTCATTGATATGTATGCAAAATGTGGAGAGTTGGAGTTTGCATCAAAGCTTTTCAACAGCGAACAGCAGTTGAAGCGAAAGGTTTGGCCTTGGAATGCCATGATTGGTGGGTTTGCAATGCATGGGAAATCTAAGGAAGCAATTGAGGTTTTTGAACAAATGAAGGTAGAAAAAGTTTCTCCCAACAAAGTTACATTTGTTGCATTGTTAAGTGCTTGTAGTCATGGGAATAGAGTTGAGGAAGGAAGAGGCTATTTTGAATCAATGGCGGGTCATTATGGAGTCGAACCTGAGTTAGAGCATTATGGATGTATGGTGGATTTACTAGGGCGCGCCGGGCGCTTGAAGGAAGCTGAAGAGATCATATCAAATATGCCTTTAACGCCAGATGTTGCTATTTGGGGTGCATTGCTTAGTGCCTGCAAAATTCATAAGGATATTGAAATGGGAGAGAGAATTGGGAAAATTGTAAGGGAGTTGGATTCTGACCATCTGGGTTGCCATGTTTTATTAGCAAATATATATTCTTTGACTGGGAATTGGAATGAAGCCAGGACATTGAGGGAGAAGATTGCAGTGAGCGGGAAAAAGAAAACTCCGGGTTGCAGCTCCATTGAGTTGAATGGGACATTCCATCAATTTCTCGTCGGTGATCGGTCCCATCCTCAAACAAAACACCTCTATTTGTTCTTGGATGAGATGACCACCAAGTTGAAGATCGCTGGTTACGTGCCTGAACCCGGAGAAGTTTTGCTCGACATCGATGACAATGAGGACAGAGAAACAGCTCTGTTAAAGCACAGTGAGAAGTTAGCTATTGCCTTCGGATTGATGAATACAGCACCTAGAACTCCAATCCGCATTGTGAAGAACTTGAGAGTATGTGGAGACTGTCATCAAGCGATAAAGTTCATTTCAAAGGTATACGATAGGGAGATCGTTGTTAGGGACCGGATTAGATATCACCATTTTAAAGATGGAACTTGTTCATGTAACGATTACTGGTAGCATTTGTTGTCTGTACATCAAAAATTGCTTCATTTTCAATAGAAGCTGATCTGCATCTCTATCATCTATGCTGTTTATCTGCCAATCTACATAACTACACAACCTTCAAACTCTCAGCCTTCATCATTCAGGTACATTTACTAGCCACTTCATTGTCATGAAAATTAATTTAGCATCTAAAGGATCTAGCTTTGTATAGAAATTTGCATGAACATTGATAAGTCTGAATGGTCTAGACTTACAAGTCACCTATATACCTTTAAAAGCATTCTAAGGCTTTAGCAAAACCATCACTCCTGCTTAAATGAACCAACAACAACATGCTTGTCACCTTCTTCTCTACACTTGCTACCAACTGCATCTTTTTCATGGCTTGATCTCAAGGAACTTGAAGAACTTTCCCTGTATTATTTTAGTTTAAAACTTCAACATGACTTGAGCAATGTGTAATAGTGAAGGAATTAGAAACATACAACAATAGTCATTATAAATGGGAAATGATGAAATTAGAATGTAAGGAATCTCTGATGCATTTGGTTAGTTATCCAAAAACAAAATTTTGAAAATAATGGATTCAATGAAAACAGAGTCAAATTTAGAAATTGGATCTCACAAATTGTTCAAAGGGCGTTTAGTAATATATTTATAAACAATAAATAATAGTAGTTATCAACTAAATATTTAGTTGAATATAAAATATTATTAAACTAAAAGGGCATTCCATGATTGAAGTCCCACCTCAAGAGTTGTCTTGATACCACCCAATAAAACAAGAGCCTCAGCGGATTTGAAATTAGTTATTAATAACTATATCTTGATTAAATCATCAGTTCAAAAAGTTGATTCAATCGCGAGCTATATCTTGATTCACATGAGCATCCATTTCGTCAATGAACTCCAAAGCTCAGTGAATTGGATCTTGATCTTGCTTCTTCTTCTCTCCGAACAGCTTGGTATTTCACTGGTTTTCCAAATTTCCACCAACACAAGTGCAAAAATATGCATCTTCACATTTGATCTAGATTCTGAGTAGCCTTGCAAAAAGTGAAGCAAAATCAATATAATAACTCGCATATAAAAACATAAATGTAACCAAACATGTGTTTAAATTCATGTTTAAAAGAGAATGTATTTTTAAACCAAAAGGTATTCCAAATTCCAAACGGCTCCTTCATCTCACAACCGGAAGTGCTTTTAGGTCATGTTTTATGGTTTTGTAATCTAGCTTGTATATACTTTGTAATTATTTCTGATTAAAAAACATGGATTAATCCAACTATAATATTTTATGTCATGTACTTGTTTAAAATTAAAGTAATATTCAAATATGGTGTTTGTTAGTTTGTTTTTTTTTTTAATGATTTGAGGTTTCTTGTCCGAGCCTATGTAGGGACTACATTTAACGAAAAGCAATGGGTCTAAATCCAATGGATGACACAAATGTTTTTTAATATTCAACCCTTGTCTCTTGTTGTCAAAAAAAAAAAAAAAACTCGTTTCTTTTGAGAACTTAAGAAGAAAAAAAATTAATTAATGGATTTTTTTTTTTTAGTATATCAACATTTGGAAGTAGAGGGATTCGAACTTCTGACCTCATGGTCGAAGATACATGTCAATTACCAATGAATTTTTTTTTTTTGCATGTACTACAAATGTGATAAAGATTTAAACAATCAACCAATATCGAAAAAGGTAAATTGAAAAATTAAAAGAATTTTCAACAATTAAGTTGAGAGTAATTAAAATTAGGTTAAATTATCAAAAATAACTCTAGACTATGTGGTTGGTTTCAATTATGCTCCTGAACTTCTAAAATTTTCATTTTAACCCTTGAAGTTTGAAGTTTGTTTCAAAATGACTCTTGAAGGTTTTTTTTTTTTTTCGTTAAATTCATTGACGAAAAATGGCGTGTTTGCATATGTATTATTGCTTGTGTGAATAGATTTGAACACATACATGGAAAAAACAATAAAAACATATGCAATTTCCTTTAATATAGTTCATGTGCAATTTAAACTAGTAGTACTTCCTTTATTTTCATTTTGAAAAAGGGTAGTATATGTTTTTAAGCATCAAAGACTAAATGGAAAAATACATTTTTTGTCTCTCAATCCATTTTTCCATTAAAAACTAACGGAGCGCAGACGTGGCATTGTTTTTTTATTAAAAAAATATTTTTTAATGTTTTAAAATAAAAATATTAAAAATAGTATTAATATATATTTTTTTTCTTCTTTCTCTCTCTTCTTTTTCTTCTTTCTCTCTTTTCTTCATCATCATCTTCTTCTTCTTCTTCACTCTCATCATCGAAGAGTCGTCGTCGGACTCCACCGCTCACCCCTCATCCCTCATCTCTCTCTCACCTATCACTCTTTCTGTGTGCAATCTCTCCCCGTCGTCGAACACCAACTTCACTTGCCATCGATGTCGTATCGTCGCCTCCAATCGAAGGCCAGCCACTGCATCTCACTAAAAACCTATCATATCGCTGCCTCCGATCTAGTTGTGTTCCAGATCTGAGGAGCGATGACCGAGAGAATGACTGGGAGAGAGAAAGAAGTCTGGTTTTGTTCTAGATTTGAGGAGTGGCGGTGTGGTCCTTCAAACATTCACGATACCGAACTGGAGACAACGACTTAGTGGCAGCGACTGGTGGTGTAGCCGACGTCAACGTCGGATTTGGGTTCAAAGAAGGATGATATCTTCTAGGTCTGAGGGAATACTGAAAAGGAAACTGGGTCTGGTCTAGGGTTTGTTTTTTTTTTAACCAATGAAAAAAGGAGAAGAAAAAGAACAAAAGAAGGGTAAGGAGAAGAAAGAAAGAATAAGAAAGGAATAGGGAACAAAATTTCCAACAACGGCGGCTGTCGGCCGCTGGCAGTAGCGGTAGTGGCTAGCGAGAGGCAGTCACCATTAATCGTTAATGAAAAATTGGATGGAGGGACCAAAATGAAACTAAAACCAAACCTCACGAACTAAATTGTTGAGTTTGAAAATTCAAAGACTAAAATGAAACCTAAAAATCTTTCAATTTCAACATCTTAACTATTAAAGGATAGTTTTGTCCTTTCTCATGTATTTTTATTTTTTTATTTTTTCTTTTTTCCTGCCAGCTGGAGCTTTTGTTGTTGGACCTCTTTGCTATTTAATGAGGTGTTGCCTTTTGTTTTAAGTATGGGAAATGAAGACATCTTCTTGAATAAAGAAATTTTCTCCATATTAAAGTTCCTTTTTCATGCATTTGAGATGGTATCGAGAGCTTGATGTCAAACGACTGACGATCCATGGATTCTTCTTCCAAAGAAAAGATTGATAGCCTTCCTTCGTCTTTTCCCCCTAATTTTCTATTGCCAAACCCTAGCAATGCTTCTTCCATCCTGAAATTAACTGATTCCAATTACCTCGCCTGGAAATTTCAAGTTCAATTCGCGATTCAAGCCCACGGATTAGAAGATCATATCAAAGATGGAACCAAGATTCCCAGTGAATTTCTTCCAAAAGACTCCTCAGACAAAGAAACCCCACCCATCCCGAACCCTTTATATTCAAAATGGCTTCAACAAGATAAGCTTCTCTCATCTTGGCTAATCGACTCCATGACAGAAGACATAGTGACTAAAATGTTTGGCTGTACAAGTGCTAAACAAATCTGGGACGCTCTTGCTCAGACTTTTGTCTCAAGAAACATGGCAAAAGTAATGCAATATAAGACTGAACTCCAAAATCTCAAGAAGGGAGGTATGTCAATGAAAGATTAGTTGGCCAAGGTAAAAGCACTTATTAATTCTCTTGTTGCTGTTGGTCAGAGTATCTCCGATTCGGATCATGTTCTTTATATTCTATCTGGTTTAGGTAGTGAATATGAATCTATTATCTCTGTTCTTACTGCCAAATCCAAATCAAAACCCCTCCAAGAAGTATACTCTCTTCTTTTATCCACTGAAGTTCGTATTGAAAGACATACAACAACTTCTGATACTACTCTTCCTTCTGTCCATTTAACGACTTTTAAGCCGAACACTGATTCAACTGTTCATCCAAATTCTAGATCTTTGAAAAATCAAAGTAATGCTTCAAATGGATTTAGAGGTAGAGGGGTAGAGGAAATAGAGGTGGTAGAAATTGGAATAACAATAATCGACCCCAATGTCAATTATGTAGTAAGTTTGGTCACACTGCTGGGAGATGCTACTTCAGGTTTGATAAAACGTTTAATCCTTATAACAACCAGCCTTCTCAGCCATATAATCCAATCAATCCTTTTCCTTCCAATATTCACACGAGTTCTACAAATCTAGCAACTTTGAGTCATGTTACTTGTGACTATCCATCATGCTACAATCATCAGTACAACAGTGAAGTAAATTGGTATCCGGACACAGGTGCCACAAACCATGTCACAAATGACTTAAGCAACATGTCCATTTGTTCTGATTACAATGGTGGTCAACAAATTCGTATGGGCAATGGCACAGGTTTGTCCATACTAAACACTGGTTCCTCTGTTTTTAATAAGTGTTAGTCAATTTACTAAAGATAATAAAGTTTTCTTTGAATTTCATCCCTCAATTTGTTATGTGAAGGATCAAGTCAGTGGAAAAATTCTTCTTCAGGGACAACTCAGTGATGGTTTATACAAGTTCTCTATGACTACTGCTTCTTCTACTTCTACGACTTCAAATTCTTCTGAAAATTCTACACTTGAGGCATATATGGCTGCTCAAGCACCCAATTCTTCCTCCACAGCAATAAATTCTTCTGCTTTTGATTCTTTTAGTTTATGGCATTGTAGATTGGGTCATGCTGCTTTTCCTCTTACTTCTCAAATTTTGAAATCTTGTAATATACATTCCTCTAGTAATAAATACATTCCGATTTGTCATGCTTGTGCTCGTGGTAAAATTCATAAACTTCCTTTTTCTCATTCACAAACAATTTATGATAGTCCTTTACAACTTATCGAATCAGATTTGTGGGGCCCTTCTCCTTTCCCTTCTGTTAATGGCTTTAAATATTATATTTCATTTGTTGATGTGTATTCTCGATATACTTGGATTTATTTTTTGCACTCAAAGTCTGAAGCCCTTAGTTGTTTTATTCAATTTAGAACTCATGTGGAAAAATTACTTAATACATCCATTAGGTCTATACAAACTGATTGGGGGGAGAGTTTCGTTCTTTTGCTTCCTATCTTAAAACAAATGGTATAACTCATCGCATCACTTGTCCTCACACGTCTGAACAAAATGGGATAGTGGAGCGTAAACACCGTCATATTGTTGAACTAGGATTAACCTTAATGGCCCATTCTTCTATGCCTCTTACATATTGGGATGAAGCTTTTTCCACTGCCATCTTTTTAGTTAATCAACTTCCAACTACTGTTCTAAATAACATAAGCCCTTTTGAAAGACTCTTTCGCACTAAACCAAATTATAAGACCTTTAAAGTCTTTGGATGTCTTTTCGCACTAAACCAAATTATAAGACCTTTAAAGTCTTTGGATGTCTTTGCTTTCCTTATTTAAGACTTTTTAATAGTAACAAACTTCAACTTCGCTATTCTCCTTGTGTCTTTCTAGGTTATAGTGGTCAACATAGAGGTTACAAATGTCTTGAATTATCTTCCAATAAGATGTTTATATCCAGGCATGTTCTTTTTGATGAGTTTAGCTTTCCTTTTGCAAGAAAACAGGTTATGGAGCCTATTGTCTTGCCCATATCTTCTTCTTCAATTTCTCTTCCTCTTCTTGATTCTACTTCTAATGTTACCAACTTTTCTAATCCTACTACCTCTGTTGAAAATACTAACACTAATGCTTCTATTCCTTTAACTCAGATCAATGACACATTGCAACCCTCTTCTACCACAGAAGTAAATTATCCTCTTTATTTGGCTCATGCTAGTGAAACATCTCATCATTCTTCTAACATTGCTTCTACTGATGTTATTTTGCCATCCACAGATTCTATTTTTGAACCTTCTTCTCGTTCTTCAAACTTAACCTCTAGTAACATTACCAATTATCATCCAATGGTTACACGAGTCAAAGCTGGAATTCATAAACCTCGCATTCTTTTAACTGAGTATCTAGAATATGAACCTCCCTCGGTAAAAGTAGCCTTAAAGTGTCCTCATTGGACTCAAGCTATGAAGGATGAGTATAATGTCCTCATTAAAAATGCTACATGGGATTTAGTTCCTTGTCCTCAAGATTAAAAAAAAAAAAAAAAAAAAAAAAAAAAAAAAAAAAAAATATTGGGTATAAATGGATCTATAAAGTCAAACGAAATTCTGATGGATCTGTGGCTCGTTATAAAGCCCATTTAGTCGCCAAAGGATTCCATCAAAGTGCTGACATTGACTATACTGAGACTTTTAGTCCTGTTATTAAACCCACCACGATTCGTATTCTTCTTACCCTGGCTCTTGCAAATAAATAGATTATGCGTCAGTTAGATATTAACAACGCTTTTCTTCATGGTCTTTTAACCGAAGAAGTTCTCATGGAGCAACCTCCTGGCTTCATTATTCCACACCCTTCTTCATCGGTTCCTTTGGTTTGTAAATTGAAAAAGGCTTTATATGGTCTTAAACAAGCACCTCGTGCTTGGTATGATAGGTTAAAAATTTTTTTAATTCAACTTGGCCTTTATTAACTCTACAGCAGATACATCGTTATTCATGAAAACTTCTAATAATATTTGTATTTATATTCTTATCTATGTTGATGACATGATTATTGTTGGTTCTTCTGCTTCTGCTATTAATGACTTAGTTTTAACCTTACATAGTACCTTTGCCTTGAAAGATTTGGGTTGCTTAAATTACTTTCATGGTGTAGAGATGAAATATACTTCTACTGGTGGTTTATTTTTATCTCAAACAGCCTATATCAGGGAACTTCTTGATCGAGTCAACTTTCTTGAGGCCAATCCTATCTCCACCCCTATGGTTTCAACCTCTATTCTCTCGGCCAGGGGGGAGAATCTTTTTCTGACCCTCGTTTTTATCGCAGCATTGTCGGTGGCCTGCAGTATGTTACTTTTGTTGGGTTTTATGCCCTAAAACTTGTAGATAGTGAATGTAACCGTTGATCGAATATTAATGAAATAATATTGATATATTTTTCCATTAATTGTTATTAGTTATTTTATATTTTTCTTTGCCTAATAATAACCCTAATCCAATAAACTAGACATCCAAGGCTGTAATATGAGTCTTGAACTATATGTAGTGACATATGGGATCATTGTTCAAGAAACAGCCTAAAGGGTCTATAGTATAGGGATAAGACTGGGTGCCTTATCCTGGTGGCACTATGGATACGGCCCACTTTGTATTTGATACAAACGTTGCGATCCAACGCGTTCGTGTAGGAGACATGCGAGTGGGGGTATCCTATGCAATGAGTTTGCATAAGACCGGACCGCGAAATAGTAACCACTGGTTATAACACCGTTAACTAGTTGGTTTTCTATTTCACTAGGACGACCTAGACAACTTAGTCTTAATCCTGAGTTGATTATGGACTCCTGCTCATGAGAGATTGTCCTTTGATTTGTATGGGTGAGAGTGGCCAATACGCCGACTCAATAAGCCTACCACTTTGGGGACAAGACCGAATGGGGAGCTGGGAACATAATCGTACAAGATGGAATTCACTCCTTCCCGACTTTAGGGAAGCAGATGAGTGTTCCCTTAAGTGGTTACTCCGAGTCTTGAACAAAGGGCCCTACCCTCTTAATGGCACGAGAGGGTTTTCTGTTTGATGGTTGGACCACAAACAGGTTGTTCATTAGAGGAGAATTGGTACTTAAGGAAATAGAGGTAACCCAGGGGTAAAACGGTAATTTGACCCAGCTGGTGTTACGGACACTCGTGAAGGACTAACTAGTCGATATTGGTCTAGATCCGTGGACACAGAAAATATGTCTGCAGTGAGAAGAGTGCAACTGTGAGTCTATAGTGGAATGTACACAGTTAACGAATATTGATTAATGTGGTTAATGAGTTTGACCAATTAATCTCACATCGTTGGAGCTTCTGATTTGCAGGTCCATTAGGTCCCACTGGTAGCTCGTAAAGTAATTTGAGGCAACTAAGTAATAAAAGTAAATTGAAAATGTTCAATTTATTAAGGGAAACAAATATAATATATATTGATATATTATGAGAGAATTTAATATTTGAAAAGTTCAAATATAAATTTATGGAAGTTTTGAAAGAGTTCAAAATAATGAATTAATTAATTTAAGGCCTAAAATGTGTTTGGACAAATTAATTAATTCTAGGCCGGGAATTAAATATGTGATATTTAATTGGTGGTTAATTAATTAAAGAATTCATTAGTCGGGAATTAATCAATTATGGAAATAATTAATCACTTAAGGAAGTGATTAATCATTTATGGAAATGATCTAATCACTTATAGAAGTAATTAGTCATTTATGGAAAAGATTAATCAATTATGGAATTGATTGATCATGATTGATTAATTAAGGAATAAGATCGAATCAATTATGGAAAAGATTGATTTAATTGAATATTTTATTCATGGCCTCTCTTCTATAAATAAAACACTAGACCTAATTGGTCATGACACTTGACACTCTTGAAAGACAAGACCTAGAATTCTCTCTAGCCTCCCTCTTAGAGAAAGACTCCCACAAGTCTTTTGTCTCCTAGACTTAGAGACATACCGGTGTAACCTCTGTGGTGATTGTGTCAATCAAAGAAGAAATTTCCAGCGAAGAAAAACAAAGGCGGCTGCTGCGTTTTCGTTCGTGGAGCGTCGTTGGCGAAGAACGGTCAAGTCTTCAACGAAGGTTTGTAACGGTTCTTCCTCTTTTCTTTAGAAAAGTATTAAAAATAAATTTAGATTTATTTTAGCATGTTTAAACCAATTTTACAGCGGCTTTAAAGGTTGTTTAAAGTTTTGTTTGAGTTATCGTAACGGTATTTTAATGTTAATTAATATACGGCGTAAGGTTCAATCGATGCGCTTCCGCTGCGTGGGGACTTTTATTCCCTACAACTTTAACCCGTCCTGAGCTTGCATATTCAGTTAACAAGGTGTGCCAATTCATGCACTCTCCTACCACCAATCATTGGCAAGTTGTGAAGCGAATTTTGTGCTATTTGAGAGGTACTCTTAACCTTGGTTTACTTCTTAAACGTCCTAATAATCTCCTTTTGCAGGGCTTTGCAGATGCAGATTGGGCTTCAGACCCCGATGACAGGAAATCCACCTCTAGGCATTGCGTATTCTTTGGGGGCAATTTAATCACATGGGGAGCAAAGAAGCAGCAAATCATTTCGAGATCCAGTACTGAAGCGAAATTTCGTTGTTTAGCTAATGCAGCAACTGAGATATTGTGGATAAAGTCTCTTTTAAATGAGCTTCAAGTATCCTCTCCCTCTATTCCCATCCTTTGGTGTGACAACATTGGTGTTGTTCATCTTAGTGCGAATTCGGTTCTTCATTCGCGCACCAAGCATGTAGAGTTTGATATTTACTTTGTCCGTGATCTCGTTCTTCAAAAGAAATTGGTCGTTCAACACCTCCCAGCCTCAGCTCAAGTAGCTGATATATTTACTAAGCCTTTATCTTCATTGTCTTTCTCTCAGGTTCGGACCAAGCTGAATGTTGTTGATCTTTCCACCATTAGCTTGAGGGGGGTTTTAAAGGATAGTTTTGTCCTTTCTCATGTATTTTTATTTTTTTATTTTTTCTTTTTTCCTGCCAGCTGGAGCTTTTGTTGTTGGGCCTCTTTGCTATTTAATGAGGTGTTGCCTTTTGTTTTAAGTATGGGAAATGAAGACATCTTCTTGAATAAAGAAATTTTCTCCATATTTAAGTTCCTTTTTCGTGCATTTGAGATGAACATTTAGGCTTCCCATAAATCCTCTAACCTTTTCAATGAAAACATATTTTATTTCCTTTCCATAAAGATTTGTTTTTTCCTATTAAGAAATGCTTTACCTAATAAAACAAACATTTTTTTCTTATATATTAGAATCTACCTTTTAACTAATTAATGTATTCGCCAATTAAATTCTATTTAAGTTGGAAAAACAATTAGCCACCCAAAAATGAAGAAAGAGAAGTTATAATAATCTCATTAATTATCATTTGATATAATGATTTATGGTATGACATCATCATCTCACTCTCACACTAATTAACCTAATTTTCCCATAGGTTTTGGGGAGCACTAAAATTATTGAATACAAATGCAATGAACATCATCCAAAAAAAAAAAAAAAAAAAAAAATCTTCCACTAAATAATGAGTTAATAATGCTTCGAGATTCTCTAAAACAAATTTTCAAATAAAATGACTTTAAAATAGTCTCTTAGAATAATCACTCCAAAAGCTTAGACTGACTATATGCTTTGTTTGAACATGTACAATTAATGTTGGTGTTTGTTCGATGATTTAGGTTTAAGGTTTAGATTTTGTGGCTGATTTTCTTTGATTTTTTAAGGGCTTCTTTGATCAAATAAATATTAAGAACAAAACAAATCTTGTTGTGCTATGCATTTAAAACAATCAGAAAAGAAATAATCCTCTAGAATATGGTAAATAATGTAATTTGATTGAATAAATTTTGCATGAATAGTAATAAATCTAAGACTTTTCAATCCAAATATAATTGAGTGGATAATTTTTTTTTTTTCTGTTAACATAATAGAGTTACTTCATAACATTTTATACTAGTATTCAATGTTTACAATAAGTCTAAGGCTAAAACCCTCTCAACTTTTAGAATTTTATATTAGTATTGAATATAATGATTCATATGTTTTACCAACAATAATGGTCTGCCAAGTAGGGATGTCCACGGGGCGGGGCGGGGACAGGAAGGACTTCCCCATCCCCATCCCCGCCTCCTATTTCAATCCCCATCCCCACGAAATTCTCCGTTAAATTTCGCGGGGAATGGGACGGGGATTCCCCGTGGGAAATTTGCGGGGAATTATTCCCCATTTGTTTTTTTTTTTTTTTTTTTTTTTGTCTTCATTAAATCAAATATTATTTTGATAAATTTTCAAATAGTTAACTTTGCATGAAAAATGTTCATCAATTTTCTATTAGATTGTTAATTATTCACATAAATTCTTCATTCAGATACTTAATTTCTTTAAAAAAACAAATCTCGTTTTAAAGATAAAACATTCTTAAATCTCATAAAATAAACAAAATAATATTTCATATCAAAATATCTAATTATATATAAATATAATTTAAATATTTAAATTATATAATTCAAACCTATCCAATTTTCTAAATCATTAACAATAAAACTTTAAATTTATATATAGTAAAAAAAAAGTAAATGAGGTGGGGAGCGGGGAATGGGGAAGGGGAGTACATTTCCCGTCCCCATCCCCGTTTAGCTCGCGGGGAATTTTTTCCCCCCACTTCCTCCCTCATTCCCCGCTTAAACGGGGATTCCCCGTCCCATTAGGGGCGGGTCCCCACAGGGCCCCGACCCCGCGGGACAAATGGACATCCCTACTGCCAGGATGGCATGCACGCTCCAACCTTTTGCAAAGGGTTGGATTTTAATCTTCATGGGTTCAAAGAAAAATTTAAATCTCTATCTATTTAGGATGAATTAGAATATATATATATATATATATATATATATATATATATATATATATATGTGGATTTTGTTTTAAAAATACTTCTAAATTTTAAAAAATGTTCAAAAATACCCTTACGGTTAAGTTTTGGATAGAAAACGTTAAAATTTTAGTTTCATTTATACCCTTGAACTTTCAAAAAAAATTCAAAAGTACCCTTATTGAAAAAACATTTCTTTTTTTTCCTCCCTAAATCTACAAGTTCTTCCTCCATGAAAATTATAGTGAGAAACTTTACTTATTTTTTTCATGTATTCATAGATCAATAGTGTTTTTTCTCTCTCAACGCATCATCCCAAGAGCTTGACTAGATTCTCGTGTTGAAACTTCAAGATAACTTTCGCTTCGTTCTTGAATCCTTCATGTCCTTGACTTAATTTTGGTTATAGTCTTTACAATGTTATTTCTCACCGATTACTACTCATCAACTTTTTCTATATTCATTTTAGGAAAAATCAATGAAAATATTGTCATAGAGTGGTTCTACTTCTAACCCTTTCTTTTTTTTTTTTTTTTTTTTTTTTTTTTTTGAGAAAAACTTCTAACCCTTCTTAAATATTAATAAAAACAAAATGATATATAAATTTTTCTATTAATTAATATTGTAAACTGAACCAAACCCACATCCTTCTAACACTTCTACTTATCACTAAACACACACAAAAAAAGAGAGCAAAAAGAAGAGAAAAAAAATTATATTTTTTTTCTCACTTATCTTCTTTACACTTTTAAAAAGAGAAAATTGACTTGATTTCAAACTCTGTCTTCATATGATGTTGTGTTTCGCATAACTTTTATAAGCAAAGTTTTGTATTAATTTCCATGGAGAAAGAAAATTTACCGAGGGAGGAAGAAAAAAAAAAGAAACTAAAACTTTTATTTTTTTAATTTTTTTTAGAAGTTCAAGGGTATTAATGAAACTAAAACTTTTAATGTTTTCTATCCAAAACTTAATGGTAGGGGTAATTTTGAACATTTTTAAAGCTCCAAGGGTATTTTTTTTTTAACTTTTTAAAATTCAAAGGTATTTTTTAAACAAACTCCACACTTATGGGGTATTTTATTTTTATAATTTAGTCATCTAGTTATATATATCTAACAAAACGAGTATATTGCCAATAATAGCATAGTTCAATTGACATACAGGGTTGTATGATCAATTAAGAGGTCAAAGGTTCAAATTACCCACCCTACCCTTACCGAAAAAGATATTATTTTATCATTTTAAGTTTTTCTCATTCTGATATATATTTATATATATAATATCAGTAATATTTTCTATCCAACATACCAATATTGAAGGATCATCTGTCCCTGGTTATAAAAGTTTCATTATCACCTCTCTATAATTTAATCAATTAAAGTGGATTTATATATATACAAACTTGTTTTTATTGTAGTCTCTAAACTTCAATATTAAATGGAATCGGTTTTATTGTAGCTTCTGAACTTTTAAATATCCAAATTTAGTTCTCGTACTTTCAATATATCTTAAATTTAGTCACTAACGGCTAGTTTATGTTAACTTTATATAAAAAAACAAATTAGTCTATATTAACCTTTCTTCTATAAGTTTTGGAAATTAAACATATTCACATATCACATTGTGTCTTTTCTTGTATGAAAATTATTATTTTTACTATTTTCAATTTTAGATAAAAACTAACTTCACTCTAGCAAGGATTAATTTTAAGATTTATAGAAAGTACATACATTTGAAAGTACAATGACTAAAATGGAATAAGTCCTAAAGTGCAGAAATCAAAATGGTATTTTAATCTTTAAAATTTTACTCTAATGTATATTCTTCTTCCAATGTGATTTGTTAATAACATTAGAACAAATAATTACATCTGGGTGTATTCAAGAAAAAAAAAATCAAGGAGCTCATTTGTCACATTTACAAATAGCTTGAAATATTGGGTTTTCTATTATTTCTGTATAGTGACAGAATTTGGATACATTTTACATAACATAAGTTGGTAATTGAATTTTTAAAATTATCTATATAGAAATAAATAATACATTTTACATTTTAAACATTTCACCAACAAATAATTACATACATTTTAAACTAATACATTTTACATTCTAGGGAAATTATATAACTAAATTGAAACTAAATTTAAACCATATTAAAACTTAAACCATAAAATTGTTAACCACCATGCCTCCCTAATCTAGGCTTATTTGTTCATAAAGGTTTTTTTTTAGGGGAATTTTGATTAGTTAATTACCTTTTTTAAAATATTTGTAAATATTTACTTTCATATTAAAAAAAAAAGCCGGTTGCATATATAATAAAATTGACCAAAATATTAGCAAAAATGGCAGCCCACAAAAAGAATTGTTTCTAGTGGTTATAATAATCAGGGGATTATAATAGTTGGGGATTATAATAATCTGTGTTTGGGGTGCACATTATTATAGTCTGGGATAAAATAATATGTGTTTGGGGTGCAGATTATTTTAGTCTGGGATAAAATAATGGGATGCGATTATTTTAGTCGGATAAAATAGTCTGTGTTTGGAAGGTTGATCTGTTTTAACATGGGTCTGAATTAAAGGTTCAAACTGACTCTTTTTTTTTCTTGTTTTTTTATGATATATGATTCACTTTGATTTAGGGTTATGTTTTTTTTTTTTTTACAAAACAAAAAAGTTTAGGATTTGGTATAGAAAAATCATATTAGTTAACTTTTAGTATTGTCAAAATAAAAATTGTAAATGTTTAGTTCAAAAATTATATTAGTTTTTTTTTTAATCAATAAAATCATTTGAAATAAACTTGAGTGTGGTAAATACAATTTCGTTTGAATGTTCTTTTTTTTAAAAAAAAGTTGATTAACCTTCGATGTTGTCAACGACTTTTTCGGAAACCTTCGACGTTTTTTTTTATATTATTCAAAATGAAAATGAGAAGAAATATGAAAAAAAAAAAGAAAAAGAAAAAAATTGGTGGCCGGATAAAAGTCGTTGGCGATCACCGGAAAAGTCGTCGGCGATCGCCAGAAAAGTCGTCGGTGGCCGTCGAAAAAGTCGCCGGAAACTTCGTCGGTCGACGGCAGCCGACGGTCGTCGGAAAAGTCGAGGAGTCGCATGGAAGAAGAGAGGAGAGGGGTTACTGTAGAAAATGGATAGAATAATCGGGTAGGTTAAATGATGGTTACTGTAGAGAATGGATAAAATAATCGAGGTCAAAATAACCCATCTCACCATTTATTTTTGTTGGTGCCCCAAACATTGAATAGGTTATAATAAAGGGGCTATTATAACCTATTCAGTGCCCCAAACACCCCCTTATAGATTTCTATAAGTGATAGAAATCTTCTATCACTCTATCACTAATAGTAGTGTTTCTATCCGTGATAGAAAGTTAGATTTCTATCACCGGTAGATTCAACTCACTAATTTACCTTATATTCTAATTATCTTTTAATAATAATCAATTAAATTTTAGAGATTTCGGTTCACACCCTTCAGATTCTCTTGCATTTTTTGCACCAAGCAATACAAATCTAAAGGTTTCTATTAGTGATAGAAATAGTTATATTCGTCAATTACTTTGTACTGTACATTCTAATAGGATCAATCTGAAAAAAAAAATAAAAAACATAAAAATATTATTTGAAAAATATCAAAGTATCACAATAAGTTTCTATAGTGATAGATTCCTATTAGTAATAGAAAGATAGATTTCTATCAGTGATAGAAACCTATAGCTAACAAATTTTTATCTTTCTATCAATGATAGAATCGATAGAATATTTCAGCATTTTGTTTGGAAGCTGCTCTTGTTTTCCATTAGTGATAGAAGGTTTTCTGTCCTATCAGTGATAGAAATAGACCTATCAATGTTAGATTTCTTTCAGTAATAGAAATCTTCTGTCACTTCTTAGAAATCTATAAGTGATAGGTTTCCATTAGTGATAGAAACATATAAACTTTAGATTTCTATCAGTGATAGAAAACTATCATTTTGTTTCTAAAACCTATGTCTCTAATTTTTTTTTGATTTTGTTTTTATAGATGTCGAAACAAAACAACATGAAAATTGAATCGGAAGAAACGAAAAACACAAAGCGGAAGTTGAAATTTAAAGAAGGGAAAACCTCAACACAAAAAAAAACAAAAAAATAAACAAAAAAATAAAAGTACAAAATTATCACGTAATCAAATAGTTTTTGTCAAATACACTATTGATTTCTATTAGCGATAAATTTCTATCTGTGATAGAAATCTATCACTGGATTTCTATGCGATTCTCTCAACGATATATTTTTATGAGGGTTAGATTCTATCCGTGATAGAAATCAAAACAGAGGCAAAACGAGAATTAAAAAAACAATTTAAAATTTTGCTATATTTGCAATTTTTTATAAAACTTGCTATATCTGCAATTAACCATTAGAATTTAGTCACCCATTCATTTATTTACATAATGAATCACTAATCCTAGATATCAATCAACCAATCATAAGAATCGTTTATTAACCTAAATATTAATTCAATGTAATCGTCTACAAAAACATAATTCAACGGACATAAAGCATGTACCTTCAATAAATATAAGATTACGATAAAATGTTTAAAAAAAAATAGTTCAACAAGTAGTGGATTATTCAAACCTCCGATCTTTAGAGGGTCTTCTTTTTTAAAAAAAAAATATATCTTTAGAGAGTCTTAACCAATATAATTGAAATATATGTTCATGTCAATTTAAAATAATAGAATTGAATATGAATTTATATAGCAATAAACTCAATATAATTTTGTTATTTGTTATGATTTATAAAGTAATATAGATTGATGGACAAGAGAGACAATAATCAAAATATACAATTATGGCAATCAAGCTAAAAAGGAGATGCTAAAAAAGGAATGGTGTTGAGATCACACCCTGATTTGCCAAAAAGAAAAATCAAATAAATGTACAAAAATATCTTCTGTTTTTTTTTTTTTTTGAAAGACATCTACTTTTCACATTAGTAGATAGGGTTTGTCTCCATGTTGACTCTTTTGATGCCAATGTTTAATGTACATGTTCAATTCACAATAATTATTAGTGTTTGGTGGAAACAATGTTTGCTTGAACAGAATAAATAAGTTGAGATCGTATGATTATAATTGGCATGTACCTTCGATTAAAAGGTTTGGGGTTCGAATCTCTTTATCTCTAATTATTTATACACAAAAAATAAATAAATAAACAAGTTGAGAATCATATAGATATTATAGTATATTCACAAAATACATAATTATACTATTAAAAAGAATAGTAAATTAAACTATATGAAAATATTATTATATTAAAAGAAAATGGATCATCAAATATTTTAGTAGTCAGCAAATATGTATATTACCTTATAAAATATATATATATATATATATGTGTATATTACAGAGTGTTCGTGTTTAAATGTTCAATTAAATAATTAATTATCCCACAAAAAAAAAAAATCTCCATTTAAATGGTTAGTTTCCTACCAAGAATTCTCATAGAAAAATCTTAAACTTCGTAATATTCACAAAATAATATTTCTAATCAAATCATCTAATTAGTACAAACGTTTTTTTTAGTACAACATTTGGAGGTAGGTGATTTAAACCTCTGACCTCTTGATCGAGAATACATGTCAATTACCGTTGAGCTATGCTCGCTTTGGCAATTAGTTCAAATGTTAAATCATATGGTTCAAATATATCAAATTATCCATGTCATTAAACTACATATGTGTGTGTTCTTCACATAAACCGGAGAAAAAGAACATATCTTTTTTTTTAACATGTGGGGTGGAGGATTTGAACTTCTTACCTCTTGGTTAGGGTACAAGTTATATATGCTTGTTGAACTATGTTCTTGTTAACCTATATCTATTTATACAGGTTTAAGAGGGAGAGTGGGGTTTGAGCTTTTTACAATGAAGGTTATTAATGTCTTAAATTACTTACCAATATTTATGTCAACATAGTTTTTTTTTTAATTAAAGAAAAATGTTTAAATACTATTTTGCTCCCTATACTTTTAAAAACATCCATTTTCGTCCCCATACTTTAAAAAAAAATAATGTAATATTATAAAAGAAACCATCTAGCCATTTCCTTTTCTCATAGTGGTTTGGATCAAGCTCCCTACCTACAAATTAGCAATAAACAATCACTTTTAAGCCTATTAAAACCTAATTACTTCATCGATTCAAAGGAAAGGAAGAAAATTGTGGAAGCCAATTTAGGGTCCGTTTGGAATACATTTTAATTTAAATGTTTTTCAAGAATGCATTTTTTTAAAAAACATTTTGTATAAAAATTGTTTAGAATTAAAACACGTACTCATATGTTTGGTTGCATTTCCTCACAAATGTTTTTATACACAAGTTATTGTTTACTTAAGAAGTCTTCTTTAAAAAGTTGGTTTCGAGTGTTTCTCTCAAAATGGTTTATTTATCAATCTCATTTTCTAATAAATCATTTTTAGTGGTTGCCAAACACTAGAAATTTTTTCAAAATGATTTATTTTCAAAATTAATTACTTGAAAAGTTAAACCAAACACACCCTCAATTCGTACGTATGAGAAAATCAAGAAACCCTAGATCTATAACAAGAGGAAAGTTCCTCTGTCAAATCCAAAATTATCCCCATACAATTTTGGGATTTCAAAATCCTAAAATTTCTTTCATGTTCTTTGACACCCCAATTTTTTCTATTCATCTCAATTTTTATTTTAAGAAAGATTTTTAAAGAAGAATGAGAAAGGGACTATATATTTTGTCAAATCATATTAGATTAAAAAAACAACAATATTAATATGGAAGGAACCCTAAAATCTTTAAATTTTGAACTTGATTTGAAAATAAATAACCATATTATAAATAATGTCAGGGGGACGAATTCAAACCCATATTAACGTCTGACTATTTATAAAATATCCTAAAGTCAACAAACATATTTTTGTACAATAGTCAATATGAGCATAGCTCAACTAACATAACTTTTGTACTAAACGACAAAAGAGGTCTGTGGTTCAAGTCCTTCCACTTCCAAATGTTGTAAAAAAAAAAAACTTATTTTTCTACCATAAATAATTAATCGGCAAAAATGAGATTTTTTTTCGAGAGCATTATGTGAGAGAAATAGGAAAAAAAAAAACAATGTAATGTCACTTAAGATAATTTACAAATTGAGACAAATTAAACTATTAAAGTCCTAAATTAAATCCAACTTAATTAATTGTGATGGCATCCATCAACAATCAACACCCATAAGTTTACAAAACAATGGACGACTTTGTCAATATGTAAACTTTTTTTTAAGTGATGGATCATTCTTGATTGTCATGGCATCCATTTGTTATTAGATCATATTTTACAATAGTTAGGGAAATTTCTCTTATAATCATTTATTTTCATTAACTAAGTGTGTTTGGTTTAACTTTTCAAGTGTTTAATTTTAAAAATAAATCATTTTAAAAAATTTTCTAGTGTTTGGTAACCACTAAAAATGACTTATTAGAAAATGAGATTGATAAATAAGGGTGTGTTTGGTTTAACTTTTCAAGTGTTTAATTTTAAAAATAAATCATATTGAAAAAATCTCTAGTGTTTGGCAACCACTAAAATTGACTTATTAGAAAATGAGATGGATAAATAAATCATTTTGAGAGAAACACTTGAAACCAAATTTTTTAAAAAAAAACTTCTTAGGTAAACAATAACTTGTGTATAAAAACACCTATGAGGAAATGCAACCAAACATATGTGTGTTTAAATTCTAAACAATTTTTATACAAAATGTTTTTTAAAAAATGCATTCTTGAAAAATATTTAAATCAAAATGTATTCCAAACGGACCCTAAATCATTTTGAGAGAAACATTCGAAACCAACTTTTTAAAAAAAAGACTTCTTAAGTAAACAAATAACTGTGTATAAAAACATTTGTGAAGAAATGCAACCAAACATATGAGTGTTTAAATTCTAAACAATTTTTATACAAAATGTTTTTTAAAAAATACATTCTTGAAAACATTTAAATTAAAATGTATTCCAAATGAACCCTAATTCAGGTTTTTTTTTTTTAAGATTTTAAATCATTCTAGGTTTGGAAATAAATTCTTTTGTGTTCCTTGAAAGAAAATCATCATTTGAAATCCGTGTAATTCAATGGTTAAGATATCTGTTTGGAAATTCGCTTTCACATTATTTGTTGTATTAAAATAGTATATGATTATTTGAGATGGGATGATTCTAAATACTGTTTTTAATTTTTCAAAAAAATCAAATTAAAATGGTCCATTTATTTAACTCCATCAAATCACATATTCCAATGAAAAAAATATTCTAGGATAGGTTATAAAAAAATAAAACTTCTGTTTCGTTTCATTTCCAACAAGCATCCAGACAAATAATTCATTTCAAAACACATAATTTTAACATCTATTCACCTAAAAACACACACACAATAGGATTAAAATAAATAATTGTAATTTGATTAAACTAAGTAAGGTTAAATTATAAGTTTTTTTTATCCAAAATGTTGATGCCAAAATTTGGCCAAGGGACTTACCTGACCTTCAAGTGACATCAATGATAAATTTATTTGAATAGGAAAGGCCTACAAAACAAGAGAAAACTAAGCACTGGCGTGGTGCTTGCCACACCGATATCGAGGAAGAAAATAGATACCAAGTTGAGTCCCCTTACCTTGGAGTGGACTTGTTTCTCCTCTAGGCTTCTATCCTTCCGACTTTCTTAGAGCTAGGTCCAAATTCACCCATAACACAAAAAGTTCCTACACTTTAAAAGTCTCGTATAGGTGTCTGAATTTTCAATTTTGTATTTATGATCAACTTTTAAAATGTTTAATAGATCCTTGAATTTTCAATTTTATGTTTAATAAAATTTTTGAACTTTCAAAATTTTTAAAAATCAATTGATCTATCAAATATAACCTAGAATTTTATGTTTAACAATAGAACTCTAAACTTTCAATTTCGTGTCTAGTAGGTTTATAATTTTTTTTAAAAAAATGTCAATTAGGTTTAAGACCTAATAGACACAAAATTAAAATTTTCAAGGATTTATTGTGCAAAAAATGGAAAGTTTAAGAATTTATTAGACATTTTTTAAAGTTTAGACATATATTAGACTCAAAATTGAAAATTCTAGAAACTATTAGATACAAAACTAAAAGTTTAAGAATTTATTAACGCTAGTTAAAAAAAAAAAAAAAAAAAAAAAAGCTTATTAACACTAAACACAAATTCAATGACAAATTGTAATTTAACTAATAAAAAAGTTTGTTCTAATTTTCATGATATATTATTATTATAACAATATGTGTTATGCATTACACGTGGAATTCATTCATAGGATGACATAGATTTACCAAATGAGTGTGACATATTGTACTCTTTTTCCTTTTTTTTCCTTCAAAATCTTCTGACCATTTGAAATAATATATATATATTTATTTTTTAAACAAATTTCCCATAATTTTTTTTTAAATTAAAAAAAATTGCCCATAATTTTTCGCATCAAATTGCATCTAACTCCGAGAAAGTATTGAAGTCAATTTATACACCTAAATTTTGTAATTTGAATAAATAAAACTCTAAATTTATAATGAAAACCTAATGGTTTAAAAGTGGATGAATTTACATCATTTTTTTTATTCAAAACTATTTTTATTTGATTCCATTTAAAATAAACTAAAATCACCTATATAAAATTATTTGCTCCAAAATCTACCAAAAATTATCATGTAATTATTTATGAATAAGTGGAGAAAGCTGAAGAAGAAAAGAAGATGAAAAACCGCACATAATAACGAAAAACACTACTATTCGAATAGAATGTATAAATTGATTCACTTATAAAAGTTTGTAGATTTAATCAATACAATCAATAGTTTAGAGCTTTAATTGATTCAACTTATTCAAAGTTCATGAATAACTTGGTTTTTTCCTAACTTTTATAAATTAATAGTTTTCATTTAAAGAAACATTAAAGAAAACTTTCATGTATGTTTTAATAAATTATACAACTAAATATGATATGAAATAGATAGCGATGTACTAAAAAAAAAAGAAAAGAAAAGAAAAGAAATAGGTAGCGACATTCTTTGAAAGAAATTGCTTAAAGATGAACTTAGGGGTGGTCGGATTTAATTAGGTGAAAAACTTGATTTTCATTGGAATGAGTGAGTTTCAACTAAAATTTACATCACTTTTTATTAAAATTAGTGTGTAGCAAAAATTAGTTGAAAATTACCATAGTTATCTAAGCCAAGAATCTCATTAATAAGTCAACAAGAGCAGCAAAGTTGTACTGATAACCGCAAAGTTTGTGGTTTGAATCCTTCCCCTCACATATTGTCAAAAAAAAAAAAAATCTCATTAATAAAATACAAACTTACCAAATTTATGGTAAAACTTTTTTTTTTTTTTTGACAAAGTGAACTCAACGGTAATTAACATATACTTTGACATAATCTTGTATTGATAACCACAAGATCTGTGATTCGAATCCCTCTTCCCATGTATTGTCAAATAAATGTTAATGAACTAAAAAAAAAAAGTTTTTTTTTCTCTCCTTTTGAGTTTTGACCATGATTTGATATGAAAGTTGAGAATTTGGGTTTTTAGAGAATTAAAAGGATGAAAAAAACGAGTTGGCATTGGTAACTTAATCGATCTCAGGTCCTTGACCGTTCGTCACATATCTGGCTGCGGAGCTTAGCATCTCTTTTTTTCTCTCTCTCCTCTCTTTCTCGTTCATTTGATCTGTTTATTTCTTTTTGCTGTAAAACCCCTTTGGTTTTTGTTCTTCCCCACTCCCTTCTTTCTCATTTGCATCCGATTTCCAGAAATTCTATACCTTTTTCGTCTTTAATCCCTCTTTTTCACCTCATATTCCATTTCTTCTCAATCGTTTTGCTCCAATCTGGATTCTGTCGCCTTCTTTCCAGCATTTGAGGGCTTAGAAGCCCCCATTGTTTTGGTCAATCCATTTTCGCTTTCTGGGGTTGCGATTTCCATGTCTGTTCGTCCATAGGTTTCGCGATTGGAGTCGGTACTTGGTAAGATTTTGAACTTTCCCACCTGCCCTGTGATTCAATTTGGTTTGTTTTTGTGTTTCTTTCCTCAGTACTTGGAGAATTTGTTGAATTTTTTAATCTGGGTCTCGTTGATTTGGCTGTAGTTTGGTGGGAATTTTAATCTGCTGATTGTTGGGATTTGGGAAGTTCTTGTTTGGGGAATTTTTTTTTCTCTTTGTTATTATTTTAGCGGTTGGTTGTAATTTTTTTTGTTCGTTTTGGTCTTTTTGAATCTGTTGGAGATATCGGCTTTTGGTGTGTTGCAAATCATGGTGAGGTTAGAGGGTCGTTCTGATTGATGGATATTTGATTCTACCTATTGCTTTTTTTTCTTGTTTGGCTGTTGAGAAGAGGTGAGAAAATTGAGAAGAGCATATAGATTGGAATTTTGTTATTTCAAATTGAAAGAAAACTGGATGGAGTTTAATACAATCGGTTTAGCTTTGTTGGGGAGAGTGCTGATTGAATCAATATAACCGATAAAATTCTGAATTGGTTGTGTTCTCTTTTCGTGATCTTTTACTAACAGCCAAACAGATATCATCATCTGAAATGGAGAATCTTATGATGGTTGATGATGCTTTGGGAGATTGTTCGGATATGGAAGTTGATGATATAAGGTGTGACAATATTGCAGAGAAAGATGTTAGTGATGAAGAAATCGAAGCAGAGGATCTGGAGAAGCGTATGTGGAAGGATAGGATCAAGCTTAAAAGGATTAAGGAAAGACAGAAGATTGCTGCACAACAGGCTGCGGAGAAGCAGAAACCAAAGCAGACATCTGACCAAGCTCGGAGGAAGAAGATGTCTAGAGCTCAAGATGGGATTCTCAAGTATATGCTGAAACTGATGGAAGTATGCAAAGCTCGCGGATTTGTATATGGCATTATACCTGAAAAGGGGAAGCCAGTTAGTGGTGCTTCCGATAACATTCGAGCTTGGTGGAAAGAAAAGGTTAAATTCGATAAGAATGGACCGGCTGCCATAGCTAAGTATGAAGCAGAATGTCTTGCCAAGGGAGAGGCTGATGGAAATGGAAGCGGTAATTCCCAGAGCGTTCTTCAAGACCTGCAGGATGCGACCCTCGGGTCTCTTTTGTCTTCTTTGATGCAACATTGCGATCCCCCTCAGCGGAAGTACCCTTTAGAAAAGGGGGTTCCTCCACCCTGGTGGCCCTCTGGAAATGAAGATTGGTGGGCAAAACTTGGTCTTTCCCATGGCAATAGTCCTCCTTATAAGAAGCCACATGATTTGAAGAAGATGTGGAAAGTTGGGGTTTTAACAGCTGTGATTAAACATATGTCGCCTGATATTGCTAAGATAAGGAGGCATGTACGCCAGTCGAAATGCTTACAAGATAAGATGACAGCAAAGGAGAGTGCAATTTGGTTGGGAGTTTTAAGCCGAGAGGAATCTCTAATTCGACAACCGAGCAGTGATAATGGGGCATCTGGAATAACAGAGACACCAGTAGGTCGCCGTGAAAAGCAAGCTGCAGTAAGCAGTGACAGTGACTATGATGTTGATCTTGCTGATGATGGTGTCGGGTCAGTTTCTTCTAAAGAGGACAGGAGAAACCAATCAGTAGATGCGGAGCCATCCAGTAATCTACATAGTAATACTCCTCAACCTGCTCAAGTAAAGGAGCAAGGTGAAAAGCATAGGAGAAAAAGGCATCGTGGTGGCAGGACAAAACCTGTCGATCAAACACTGGCTCCATCTCAGAACGAAGAAGAACCAAGCATGGAACCAAGAAATACTCATCTAGATATAAACCATTCTGATGTACCATTAGATAGATTTGAAATACCAGGAAACCAACTAGAAAAGGATACTGTCACAGCTTTGAGGCCACTGGAGAAGGATTTGGATGTCCAATCAGAAGTACCAGCTGCCCGGTTCAACGTGTTCTCTGCAACGCCCTCTGAAAATATCAACATAATTTCCACCCAGAGCATGTATGTTGATGGAAGACCTTTGTTGTATCCTGTAATGCAGAATGCTGAGGTACAACATGAAAGTGCTTACAATATTTATAATCCATCGATGGAATATAGATCCAATCATGATGTACAGCATCCTCAATTTGTTAATGAGCATGAAATGAGATTGGAGGAAGGAGTACATGTGCCAACACAACATAGAAACAATGAGACTATAGGAGATTTCAACTATGTAAAAGAAACGTTCAACACCGAACAAGACCGGCCTGTTGATACACAGTTTGGATCACCAATCAACAGTCTATCATTGGATTATGGAGCATTTAATAGTCCGTTCCATCTTGGAATCGACGGTGCAAGCTCGTTCGATGACTTTTTGGTTGATGACGATTTGATCCAATACTTCGGTGCTTAGGTTTGCTAATTCTGTATATTCTGAGCCTTAGATTGTACTCTTGTAATCTGCCATTTCTTCCTGTTGTAATTTGCTTTGTCCAAAGAAATTCTGTTAAAATTGATGTTTCTATACTAATATAATCCTATGTCCAGGGATTGACTGCAAGAATGCAGCTCACCGACCTCCACGCTTGACGGGGTTCTTTTCCCCGGTTAGCTGGGAACCTTCCTCTTTGATCTTATCTAATATTATCAAGACTGTAGGTAATATGATTTTTCATAGTTGAAAAGAGTCCTTTTGCAAGCAAAATGATTACTTTTCATGTATGGATCCCCCTTGCTTTCCCTCTATAGTGAGTATAATGTTCGTTTTTTCAGTTAATTGGTTGGTTTGCAGGCTACATTTGTAGGAGAATTCATGACATTATAATTCTCATGTTCTGGTAGATCAGATGTTAGTAACAGCATCATTGTCTTATACTGATAGAATCTCTGGTTCAATTCTGTAAAGGTTCCCTTTTTGTATGATCCATTCATCAATCTTTCTCCAATCTCTGCCGCCTACTTATGAATTAAGCCTACCCTATCCTGTTCTTGATACCCTACTCTCTTCCGAGTTTCACCCGTACGTGTTTCCTTCACTGAGGGGTTAGAAAAATGTCTAGTGTTCTCAATCGTAGTTAGAGGTCTCCTTACTCACCTAACTACTTTTCCTTCTCTATTCACTTCGAGAGAGTGCATGGGAACCTTTCGGTTTTTCTTGATGAGGCAGACGAATGCAGGTGTGCATCCAACAGTATGGTTCTAACTTTCTATAGACATTAAGTGATTTATCTAACTCCGTCGTTATATTTGATGAGAATAATGATTGTGAAAGGTGTATGCAGTTCTCTAAGGCACCCGAACCAAACCAATGGTCGAGGTTGATTTCATATCATTCACACCGGGTAACTTCCATCATCTCCCATACTTTTCTAAACTGTCATATATATATATAGTCAGGTTCATAGTGAGGCCATGCTATGAAGTAGTATCAGCTGGGCAGTTTCGATCGCGCTTGGGTGTTACCGGTGGATCATATGTTTTGTAGCATAAGCGCGTTTCTTGGCGCCTCTCTCCTGACCTCTTAGAAAAATAGGGAAGAAATCTAAGAGGATTTTATTTTCCCAGTTGATTTACTTTGTGGGAAATATTGAAACCATAGACTTTAAGGCACAACGCTTTCTTTTAAGAATGCATCTGGTTCCATCTTTCTTTCATTAGTTAACCCACCTTTTTCTAAAAGGGATTGTAGTAATTCAGGTTTTATGCGACTTGGAACGGCTCTCTCATATTGAGAAATTCTGTCTAGTGGCATTCGGTCACAGAATCCATTGACGGCAGCATAAATGACTAGAATTTGTTTTTCAATTGGAAGTGGTGCATATTGTGGTTGTTTTGGTACTTCTGTAAGCCTTGCACCTCTATTGAGTAATGCTCGAGTTGCAGCATCAAGGTCTGACCCAAATTGAGCTAAGGCGGCCACTTCGCGATATTGTGCCAATTCCAGTTTTGAACTACCGCATACTTGTTTCATAGCTTCCTCAAGTTGTAAAATCTTATTCCTCATGAAATTTCAAAGAATACACAGAATACCTACTTTATGTGTATGTAAATTTAAAAATTAATATGCAACAGTGTATCTTCTTGTTATATGCTGCTGAGTACCTTGATTTTATGTTGCAAAGTTTCATAATTTTCAAGGGGTAACTAAGTCATGAGAGCTCAAAAGTGTGATCAAGAGAGTAGAGATTGAAACAAGGAAAAAGCATATCATCATTGTTTAGCTTCTAGGATGAAGATGGAAATAGAGATTTCCTTTTTTTTTTTTCATTTTATTTATTTACCTTTTTTTGGGGTTAAAAATCGCTTTTGGTCCTTGAACATTCATAAAAGTAACAATTTAGTCCTTGAACTTTCATATGTAACAATTTAGTCCATGCACTTTAAAATTTGTAACAATCCCTATTGTCAAAAATAGTGTTAAGATTTAATGAAATTTCTTACCTAGATAAACTAATTTGGGACCTATTTATGTTTATAAGCTACAAAGTCTAATCATTAAATAATAAAAATCCACATTTTGTTTTGATGAATTTTTTTGCAACAAAGATTAAATTGTTACAAATTCGAAAGTACAAGGACTAAATTGTTACTTATTAAAGTTCAGGGACTAAATCGTTACAAAATTGAAAATACTGGGACTACATCGTTACAAATCAAAGTATAGAGATTAAATTGTTATTTCCATGAAAGTTTAGGGACCAAAAGTAATTTTTAACTCATGGTTGAAACTTCTCTTTCCCTTAGATTGGAATTTTTTTTCTTTTTATAATTAGGTTGGGTGAGATAGATATTTTAGAATTCAAAACATCATTTCATTGCTTAGTTTGAACAACTTTATTCAACAAGGCTTGACTAAAAACTTTGCTCATTTGATAACGTTTACCATTTCTTGTTTCTTGTTTTCATTTCTCATTTTTTAAGAAAACATACATGTTTGATAACTCATCATGTTTCTTGTTTCTAAATTTCTAGAAACGTTTTTAGAAAAGAGGCAAAATTTTAGAAACTACTTCAAATTTTGTTTCTGTTTTTTTTTTTCATCTTTCATGCATGTACCAATCTCTTTCCCCTCCTTTCCACGTCCTCTCTCTATTTTTTTATCACTTATCTTTTTTTTTCCTTGTTTTTTTTCTCTTTCCTTTTTTAATCTTTTTTTCTCTTTTCATTAATGAGTTTGTTATTATTTTCTATTTAAATCTCTATTATTTTTGTTAATTTTATTAGGTTTTAAATTTATTTATTAAATAAATTAATTAATAAGATATTTCACGTTTGTCATTAATTGTTAAAACAAATATTTTTCTTTCTCCCTTTCTGATCTTATGTGTCGGGATCATTGGCTAATGAGAAATACATGCATTTTTAAAGGAAAAAAAAAACAAATTTTATTATTCAATTCAAGAAATGTAGGTATATAAGTTCGATTGTCTAGCCTTAAATAAATGTCTCACTACCACACACACAAAAATATATACCAATAGCATGTTGTGCAATAAATTAACGGATCATTGAAAACTTACAAAGTATTGTAAATAACAAATTAGTCTAATTAAACTAACTCGTGTAAACCAACAAAGATAAATTGGTTGGAGTGAAAGATGACATTGCAAATCAAATTTGAACAACATTTAAAGGATAAATTTTATTATTTTTATTATTTTGTATTGGAGCTGAATAAATACTATAAACACTATATAATAGTTATTTTATGTTGAAACGAGAATGGAGGTATCTAGTATCTTAGTTTTGAAATATTTAGAAATGTAAAGGGTAATACTATAACTTTGGAAAAGAATGGAGGTATTTTTCAAATTAAAGAGCAAGATTCATGGATAGTTTTTAGAATTTTAGCCTTTAAAATATTAGGGGACAAAAAAATATGGTACACATTTCAACAGCTAAGTGATATATTTAACCAAAATATAAATGAATAATGTACAGTGCAAAAAAAGAGGACATTTTTTATTAATATTGCACTTTTTAAAACTTTTTATTAAAATATGGTTCTTTTGAAACTTATTATTAAAATATTGTAGTTTTAAATTTGTAGGTGAAGAGATGATCTAAATTCACGCGTCTGTGTGTCGTCTCAATGTGGCATAAATTTTTTTTTTAAAAAAAAGAAAATTTCAGTTTATTTAAAATGGAGGACCGAAAAATTGGTATGTGCATGCCCCTAGCACACTTACGTTCTTGTGAGTTCGGTCTATGACACAAGAAGTTTTTTTTATATATTTTTTCATTTCACTTTTTTGTGAGTTTTTGGTTTTTAAAAAATGAAAAAATATATAATTTTAAAAAAAAATCCATTAGGTTTTTTTTTTCCTTTTTTATTTTTTTCACTTCTCTCTAAAAATTTGAAATTAATATATGTGAACTATGTATAAAGTGAATATATTTTATTTATATCTTTTATTTTGAATTATAATATTGTTATAAAAAACTTTTTAATTCTCCTAAAAAAACTTTTTAATTTAGGACACATATTCTCTTTTTCTTTTTCTTTTTCTTTTTTACTTTTCTTTAAAAAGAAACAAAATTAATATAGATAAATATCTACAATTTAGTTTAATGTATAAAATACATGGTTTCCTTATATCTATTTTTATTTTGAATTATGAAAACTATGCACTTTATACATTAAATTAAATTGTTGGTATTTACTTGTATTAATTTCAATTTTTTAAAGAAAGATGAAAAAAAGAAAAAGATCCAACCCAAAAATGGACGCATACAAGAGGCAGACGCAAACTAGTATTAGTGTCACATCTGCATGTCGTCTTTTGAAGAGACAAGATGCAGACGCATGGGTCTAGGTCGTCTCTTGAAGAGACGGCCTACACCTAAAAATTTAGAACTATAATATTTTAATAATAAGTTTTTAAAAAAAAAAACTATATTTTAATAAAAAGTTTTAAAAAGTATAATATTAATAAAAAAAATATCCGAAAAAAGAAGGGTGTGTGTTCAAACGCTTTTTTTAATTATTATTATTATTATTATTTAAGTTTTTGGTATCATATATAGTTATATCTCTTATGTTATTCTATTGGGTTATTTGCACAAATAACAAAAATAGACTAAAATAATTGTAAATATAGTAAATTCTAAAACTATTTGCAAATATAGCAAATCTTAAGTCTGTCGGTAATAGAAATTTGTCAGCGATAAACTTCAATCACAAATATAATTATTGATGATAGACTATTTTATCAACGATAGTAGTCTATCATTAATAGACTATATGCTTTGTGATTGAAGTCCATCAGTGATAAATGTCTATCACGGATAGATTTGTCAAATTTAGTCACAGTTGCATTTATTATTGATAGACTATTCTATCAATGATAACAATCTATCACCGATAGACTAAATGCATTGTAATTGAAGTCTATTAATTATAGATGTCTATCGTATATATCGATAGATTTGCTTTGCAAATTTTTGTAAAAATTGCTATATTTACAAATAACAAACTTTAAAGTACTATCCATCACAATAACCTTATTATATTATTGATTCTATTTCTCGTTGCTTTTCTTTTTTTCTCTCTCTATCAAAGAGAGTTATTGAGAATTCCAAGTGTGTAATATGATGGCTTTGTGATAATTGAAGCTTTCCCGCCAACACGAGCTTAGCGCATAAAGATGTACTGATAACCACAAGATCTGTGGTTCGAATCCCCCTCCCTACATATTATCAAAAAAATTGTAAAATATACTAAATATAATATTTCTATGCACTTTTTTTTAAAGAGATTTATATCCGGCACTAGTAGCAAAAAATATCAATTTTATGGTAAAAAAAAAAGGGGGGGAAATGCCTTTTTGATCTTTGAGTTTTGAGAAATAGGTGTGTTTGGTCTCTAAGTTTTCAAAATAGACTTTTTTAGTCCCTGAGTTTTGAGAAGTAGGTTTAAAAGGTCTCTCATATTATTTTTAAAATTAATTTTTTTTTTTAATTTAAAAAACCATTCAATATTTAAAAAATAATAAAAAATATTATTTTAAAAAATTGAAAAAAATAATATGAGAGACCACTTTAGTTACTGTGGAGTTGATTTACATACGCATAAAAATTTCAGACAAAGACAGTTTTCTGGTTGTTCCGTATACGTCTGCTTTGGCTCAAATGAGCATTTTGAAGAAATTCCAGTTAAGTTATACTATTACTGTGGTCTATAAAAAAGACTATTCTTAAATGGAAAAAACTTCCCTACATACCGGTATGTAGGGATCTCCCTGCATACCACCATTAAAATGTTGACAACTAGGAGAGATAAAAAAAATTTCTCAAATTTTCTCATTTACTCCCTTTCTCTTTCTTAGTTGTCAAGATTTTAATGGGGTATGTAGGGAGATCCCTACATACCGGTATGCAGGGAAGTTTTGTTCTTCTTAAATTTCAGTTTTATCCCTCTTGCTACGAACTAAGAAAGCATTTATTCTGAACTTCATTTTTCAAAAAACTTCAATTGGTACACGCAAGAAATAGGCCAATTCGGCAGCCTTTTGCTCAATTTCTCGTGGGGTCAGATTCTGATCGGTACGAGTCAAGAGACCTTTTAAACCTATTTCTCAAAACTCATGGACTATAAAGGTTCATTTTGAAAAGTTAGGGACCTTTTAAACCTATTCCTTAAAACTCAAGGATTAAAAAAGTCTATTTTGAAAACTCATGGACTAAACGCACCTATGCCTCAAAACTCAGGGACCAAAAAAATATTTTTCCCTGAAAAAATAATAGAATATTTGAAAGCACAAACGTTGAAATTAAACATTAAAATTTTAGAAAAAAAAAATAGGCGTCAAATAATAAATTTTGACCAATTATAAATTGTCACATCATTTATTTAAATTAATGATAAAATAAATTTGAGACCAATTACAAATTTAAAGATATTAAAGAGACGGTCTCAAAAAGACAACCACACTATGTCCTTAAATTAAATTAATAATAGATGTGAAAATTGGGAAAATCAAATAATATCATTTTTCTATTATTGGTTCAACAGATGACAGAAGCCAGTCTAATCAAATTACATCAGCACTTGGATCCGAAGTTAATTTAGTCCAACGTCACTAAAAAGGATTGAGTCAAACTTGAATGATCAAGACCCAATTGAAAAGGATTGGGTTAAAAACATAGTTTGACCATTTTTCATTAAAAAATGATGTTTGGTCATTTTTCAAATATACACTGTATTTCTTGCCATTTCTAAGGATTTTCCTAAACACTATATATAGAGGATGTCACCTTCGTTTTGGCATTCAGTCAAGAATCTAAAACCAAGACTTTCATAAGATCAAAGACTCTTTGTAGGACAAAGATTCTTTAAAGATTTGAGGGCTTTGAAGACTGAATTCTCCTTGTAAATCTGAAGATTTTTTAGACAAGTTGAAAACATGTGAAGCATATAAGACTCCAAGACTCCGATCAATTTTTCAATAAGATCAACAAGTCAAGGACCGATCTAAAAAGATCAACAACCTTACAAGTCGGCCCAAGAAATCAACAAGCTAACAAGTTAATCTAAAAAGATCAATAAACCAACAAATCGATCCAAGAAGATCAACAAACCAACAAGTTGATTCAAGAAATCAACAGGCTATCGAATTAATCCAAGACCTTGTCACATTAAGTTTATATATTAAATAATTTATGAAAAAAAAAGTTAAACAAAAGTGACTAATAATAATAATTTGTCCCAAGTTTACCCTATAAGACAAAATATTTTTAATAAAGAATTATGTGATATCATATTAGCAAGAAAATAACAATTAATTATTTAAATTACCTGATTCTTATGATTTAAATTCAATTTAAATTTGGTCTTGGTTATTTTAAAATTTTATATATGGTTCCTTCACTTAAAGTTCAATTTCATCTCTATATTATCAGGTATATTCTTCGTTATCATGCTTAACATGTGACATAATTTTTTATTTACATGACAACGGCCTGGTACTTCCTATTTAATAATTTGGTCAATTGTGTTAGTGTCAAGTTAAAATATTTTTTAAAAAAAATGAATTGATTTTTAAGTAAGTAAAATAAAATTTTCAGGATAGATGGTTATTATTTGACCAAAATTACAAGAAAAACTAAAATAAAGGAAAAAGTTTTAACCATATAAAATTAAAGTGGAGACTAAACTAAAATTATAGAGACAAATTCATAAATAAACCCACTTAATTTTTTTTTTATTATTAAAGTAAAACCCACTTAAATTATAGACAGGTCAAATCTTAAAATTTGAATGTTATGTAACAATCATTGTTTCTCTTTTTCTTGTATATTTCTTTTTCTCTCTTCATATGAAAGTGATTTTGATTTTATTTGGTTCAAAGTTTGAAAGATCGGTTTAGTTGTTTGTAAAATAGACAAATGGATTTTGACTTCTCAAATATGATATTTTTATTTTTGTCTTGTCTGACGTGGAATTCTCTCAATCACCCAACAATTGCATACGTGTCATGTATTTGTGTCATGTTAAATTTTCCACGTGGCAACTTCAAATACATTTGATAATTTGATTGATATTTTTGTCTTCTCTGACGTGGAGCTCTCTGAGTCACCCAACTACGTGTCATGTTAAATTGCCACGTGGAAACTTCAAAATATATTTGGTGATTTGCTTGATATTTTCTACCTTCTATGGAATAAAGGCATATCTATTTTGTTCGTTACAAAATGAGTGTTTATTGTAAAATTTTTAAAAAAATAATAATAAATAAATAAACTAGTGAGAAGTTAAATATTATTTTTTTGTAATTTGAGTTTAGTTATTTATAGGTTTTGAGATTTGTAAAATGTAAAATAACCAAATATAAAAGAAGTAATCACTACAAAAGATAGTAGCTTTTTAGACTAAGAAATGAAATTTAAATTAAAAATAGGGAAAAATACACTTTTAGTCCCTGAGGTTTGGGTTAAATGACAGTTTGGTCCCTGAGTTTTCGAACTCAACAAAAATACCCCTGAGTTTTGAGATAAGGAGCATTTTGGTCCCTGCCGTCCAATTTTCCGTTAAATGCTAACAGATTGCTGACGTGGCCAAATTTTTTTAATTAAAAATTAATTTTTTTAATCTTAAAATAAAAATAAAGAAAAAACAATAAAAAACAATAAAAATATTATTATTTAAATGATTTTTAAAACTTAACTCTCCCCCCACTTCTTCATCTTCTTCCCTCAACCCCTCCACCTTCTTCTTCACATCTCCGGCGCCGGCGTCGCGGCCGGCCACCGGCCGACTGTAATTTTTTTTTTCTTTTCTTCTCCTTACTTCCTCTCTTTTACCCCAACCCATTTTTCTTCTTTTCTTTAAAAAAAAAAATCAAGAGGGAGGAGGGAAGAGCCCCGTTCAGAACCCTCGCCGGCAGCCTAACCAAAACCCTAACCAAAACCCTCATTTTCACCAATCCTCCTTCTTCTTCATTTTCACCACCAAACTAACCCTAACCAAAACCCTCGCCGGCAGCCGGCGGCTACTTTTTTTTTTCTTTTCTTTTTTTTCCTCTTCCCCATCTTCCCCCCTCCAAACCCTAATGCCAAGCTTCACCTTCACCACCGCCAACCAAGAGTCGCCACCACTGCTGAAATCGAAGAGAAGGATTGGGCTTCGACGGAGGAGACGACGGAACAAGAAGGACAGAGCGATCGTGAGAAATATTTGTTCGTTCGTGGGGATTTTGTGATTTCGTCGTCTGTTCGTGGGGAGATTTCGTTAGATCTGGAACCGATTCCTTGCGCCGCCGTTCGTTTGCCGCTCGTGGGGGGATTTCGCCGTCTGTTCGTTTGCCGTTCGTGAGTCGTCGCCGTCTGTTCGTTCGGGGAATCTCGCCGACGGTTTCACGATTTCGCTCGTGAGGGTTTTTTTTGCCGCCTGTTTGTTTGCTGCTCGTGAGGGTTCTTTTTTTCACTTTGCTCGTGGTCAGCCGACGGCGGGAATAAAGGAGTCCGGTGGGAAAAAAGGATTCGGACGGCAGGAAAAAGGACTCCAGCGGCGGCGGCGTAGGGAAGTGACCGGCGATGGTGGACAACAGTGAAGGTGGAGGTTGGCATTAGGGTTTGGAGGGGAAAATGGGGAAGAGGAAAAAAAGAAAAAAAAAATAGTTGTCGCCGCCGCCTGCCGGCGAGCGGCGGTCGACGGCGGCGACGAGGGTTAATGTTAGGGTTAGTTTGGTGGTGATAATGAAGAAGAAGAAGGGTTGGTAAAGGTGATATATTTTTATTATTTTAATAATATTCTATTTTATTTTAATGTATTTTTTTTAAAAAAAATAATAATAATTTTTTTAATAAAAAAATGTTGCCACGTCAGCAAACTGTTAGGATTTAACAGAAAAATAGACGGAGGGACCAAGAGTGTAACGAAATCCAAACCTCAGGGGTAATTTTGTTGAGTTTGAAAACTCAGGGACCAAAGTGTAACTTAACCCAAACCTCAAGGACTAAAAGTGTATTTTTCCCTTAAAAATAATATCTTTATTATATGTTGAAAATACTAATTACAAGTTTAAAAAGGAGAAAATGGTGAAACATGACAATCTCTAAGAAATTTGGGCTAAGAATTGACCCCCTCTTGATAATTTAGGTTAAGGGGAGGGAGAGTTTTTAAAACAAGTCGAGAGTTCTTAAAACAAGTCGTCATATCAGCTATTCATTAAATGATATTTTTCTTTTTTATGATATGTGGAAGGTGGAAAGTTCGAATCACAGAACTCTGAATCATTATTAAATGATTGTCGTGCACTTTATGCACGTTCACTCAACAAATTTGGTAAGCAATTGAGTGGGATGAGCCGCCTTGTTTTCTGAAAGAGAGTGAAGGACAGGTTCCCTTGCCTTTCCTAGGGGTGAGTCTCAATTCGAGATCAGAGAGATCTCCTCCTCAGATTCTTAGGATATTTTATTTATTTATTTTTGTTAGCATGAGGTGGTTAAAAATAATGATATTTTATTTATTTATTTTTGTTGAGTTAAATTTTCTCTTTTACCCCTCTTCCCTCCCCTTCCTCTTTTTCATTATCATATTTCTCCACATTAGATAAACATGAGGTTACATCTCAAAACCAATTGACAATGAGAAGAATAATCCATCTTCTGATACCATATTAGATAAACATGGAATTTCATCTCAAAACTAATTGGTAAAATGAGTAAAGTAACTCATGTATCTTATAAAGATTGCGAAGTCTCCTCACCTTGTTATCGTGGGATCTTCAACACCGCGAACTCCTCACCACCACCATAGCTACTACCAATGTACCTTATCACTGCCACCCAAATCTGAATCAAAAAAAGAACTTGCAGATCTAGATCAGAGCTTCCTCGTTTTAAGTCTGCAAAATGAAAGAAGAAAGTTCAAATTTGAACGAAGAATGTTCCTGTCCAAATATGAACGAGGAACTTTCCTCATATTGTTATTCCAAGGTGACGATGACGAGCTAAGTGGACGATGAGTGTGGTGGCATGTTTGTGAGAAGATGGAATGAGAAAGAGGAAGAAGAAGAAAGAAGAGAGAGGAGATGGAGAAAAGAGAAAGTCCAGTTAATATTTAATGTAGCCACTTCATTAAAAGAAAAAAGTCACATTTTAAAGCCAACTCATTAAAATATGACACATTGGCTAAGTCCAGTTATTCTGCCAATACCACATCAATTTTCTCTAATGGTCAAATTAGTTTAGAGACTATTTAGAACTATTTTTCAAACTTCAGGAACTAAAATGCCTATTTTAAAATTTCAAGAAATCAAATAGATATCTAAGTTCAAGTCTCATAGACCACAAATGAATTTTACTCTTCAATTTTTTAACGTTTAATTATTGAATTGAATTAGAAAAAAATAAGCCATGTTAGAAGTCCAAAATCAAAATGAAACAATATTCAAATTTCACAAACCATAATGAGATGGGTACAAGAATCAAAGTCACTGTCTCTAATTCCGCCCTACCGCATTGGCCACATCCTTAAAAGATAGTGACCTTCCTTTCGGCAGTTGAGAATTTTTATATATTTACGAAAAATTAAGAAATTAGAAAAAAGAAAAAAAAAAAAAAAGAAGTTAGTTTTAAGTTGTAACCAATCATTATTTTAACAGAAAAAAAAAGGAAAAAGAGAGAGAATATTGTTATTGGGAGTTGACGTTGATGACAAAAAGGAGAAAAGAAGAAAAAAGAGTGACATTTTGCTTTGTCCCACCAACAAAAATGTCTTCTTTTACTCTTTTTTTTTAGCCCCGGCAAAATTTCCCTCTTGGTTAAATAATTATAAATTTAGTGTTTAAGACCCCGTTTGATAGTCATTTATTTTTTTATTTTTTATTTTTGAAAATTATGTTTGTTTTCTTCTAATTTCTTTACCATGACCTTCATTTTTATTAAGAACACATTTGAATTCTTAATCAAATTCCATAAACAAAAAAAGTTTTTAAATTTTTTTTTTAGTTAGTTTTTAAAAATATGAAAAGAATGTAGGTAAGAAAACAAAGAAACTTATGGGTAGAAGTGATTTTTATAAGCTTAATTTTCAAAAACCAAAATCCAAACGAGGCCTAAACTTTTAAGTTTTTGTGTATGTTATAGGTAATTTTGGACCACTCCGATGTACAATGAGCTGACGAGGACAGTGGACAGAAATAGGGCTGAGAGATGACCCTAGAGGCAAGACCGACAAGTAGGACGGGCCAAGACCGAAGGGGTCGGGCTTTTGGCCCAACCCCGTGCTCGGCCCGCTTGCGTGTGCCGAGTTCTCCCGGCTCCGTTATGTCCCTACCTCCTCTGGCCGCCCCGGTTCCGCCTGGTTCGTCCCAAAACGCCTCCGAATTCCTAGAAACCCTAGGAGGATGAGCATGTATTTATACTCCTCTTCACCACTGAGGAAGGGGACCCGAACTCTCTACTCTCTTATCTTACTCTCTAGCCCTCCTACTTTCGTTTTCTGACTTAAGCATCGGAGTCGGTGTGGCTAGCACCACACCGGTGTGTAGGTTTCCCGTTTTGCAAGTCACGTCTTCTCCCTCATCTACAAATTGACCGTTGGTGGCACGTAAAGGTCAGGTGAGATCCCTCTGACCAAATTTGACCATCAACCGTGTCTATTTGCTATCAAAATTTTATGAATAGGTTCTTAAATCTTTCAATGTTGTGTTCAATAAATTAAAACTCTAAATTTTCAATTTTGTATATATTAGGTTCTTGACCTATTAGAGATTTGTTAAAATTCAAAAACCCTACTTGATACAAAATTGAAAATTTAGGGTCCAATTAGGCATAAAATCCAATTTTATATCGGATAGATCTTTTTATTAAAACATTTTGAAAATGGCAGCGACTTATTAGACACAAAATTGAAAGTTCACATACTTATTGGATATTTCTTTAGGTTTAGGGACCAAATAATCTCAAACCTTAACGCTGGAGGACTAAACTTACAATTTAACTAGATTTTTTTATTTTATGTGAATTTAAATATGGTCCCTAATTTGTTTATAGATCTTTGTGTGTGTATAAGAAACTCCATTAAATCTATTGTTACATGAGTTTATGGACTAAATTGTTTCCTATTTAAAAGTGCGTGGACTAAATTATTATTTCAATGAAAGCAGAACGAATATTGTTTTTTAACCATCCAATTATTGTAGCACCCTCAATTTGTTAGTGAACCCCAATGGCATCGAAGGCAAAGAGCACATTTGCCAACACAAACGGTCAGACTATAGGAAGAGATTTAAATTTCAACTATGTTCAACACCCAACAATGTTGGAAATGACAAATAGTTTTGTCCCACATCAAAAGTGTAGCTCTTGGAAAGCTAATTTAAAAGCACTTGTTGTGTATTAGGCTTATAAACTTGATGTAAGGTAAGCCAAGACCAAGGTAGAGGAAAAGGATCTCATCTCATTCTCTCTTCTTCTCCTATTTAAAAAAATTGGAAACGGGAACAGAAAAGGAGAAACTAGTTTTAGTTGTTTCCAAAAGTTCTATACAAATTTGTAACGAGAACGTTACCAAGGGTCTGTTTGATACCGTTTTTCGTTTCTCATTTCCTCTTTTTTGCTTCTTGTTTTTTAGTTCAAATAAAATTTAGTAATATAATATGATAAAATATATAGCATGCATTAAAACAAATAGAAAGCTATTATAAAGAGTTTATAGCATTGTTCAATGTTGTTCAAATTTGATAAGCTTTGTAAATTTTCAACAACCATTAATTTATTACACAACATGTTATTGATATATATTTTTATGTGTTGGTAAAGAGAAATTTATTTAAGGTTAGACAATTGAGCAAATCCACATTTCTTGAATTCAATAATAAAATTTATTTTTGTTTTTGTTTAAAATGCACGTGTTTCTCATTAGCCAATTTTATACAGACAAGTAAAATTAGAAAATAAGAAAGGATTTTTTTTTCTTTTACAATTAATGGCAAATATGAAATTGAGTCAACTTATTTAATAAAAAGAAATTAAGACTCTACCAAAATTGATCCAAATAAAAAATAGTAGACATTTAAATAGAAAATAATGACTAAAGACTTTGTTAATGAAAAAAAAAAGATTAAAAAAATGAAAAGAAAAAAATGATAAGTAGTAAAAACAAAAACTATGATAAGAGAGAGAAATAAGAGAGGAAGATGGGTGTAGAAAGGGTTTGGAGAGAGATTGAGTTACATGCATGAAACATGGGAAAAAAAAAAAACAGAAACAGCGTCTTCAGAAACTACTTTCTTTTGCGTTTCTCACTTTTTTCCTCAATTTTAGAAACGTTTCTAAAAAAAATTAGAAATGAGAAATGAGATGAGTTATCAAACATATTTGTTTCTAAAAAAAAATGAGAAATAGGAACTAGAAAAAGGAATCAAAAACATTATCAAATGAGTCCTAATCAACCATCTGCCATTAGATGATGAAGCATTTGACAGTCTGATTCATCTCAAAATTTGTGGTCAGATTGTCGAAGCCTACTAAAATAATTAGTGATTCTTCTACTCTAATTCGTTGAAATAATGTAACCATGTCGAATCCTAAGGGAGCCAAATCAATTAATTTCTCAAAGTTAAATTAAAAATGCAAAAAAAAAAAAAAAAAATAGTAGTAAGGGTTTTGGTTTGTTGATTAAAACTAAAATTAAACGGTAAATAAATGAAAACAAGTATGAAAATCAGTTTTACCTAATTTCCAATTCAAAGGTGTAACTCTCTTCCAATTGTAATTTTTTATCATAGACGACTTACAAAAATTAATCAACCTCTCGATCCAAGGACTTAGTGTACTTATTCGAAAAAGCTACAACACAAGTGTAAATTTCCCTAGTTTAGTTGATCCTAACCATGAATCAAAATCAAACCTTACCATTTAGTTAATTGGGCACACGTAGGATATAGATTTCCATATTAATTCAATGAAAACACAGAAATCTAAATCAACCAAAGCAAGATAGCTGTTATAGGTAATTTTGGACCACACAGACGCACAAAGAGCTAACAAGGACAATCGGATAGAGGTAGGACCAAAAAATCGGCCCAGAGGAAGACCGGACCAAAGGGTCGGGCCAACATATGCCGAGGCCGACCATTCGGCCCGCTTGCGCAGGGCAAGCTTGGTCACCTCCTTTCGGTCCTTGATGCTCCGGTTCCACCTGGTTCGTCCTGAAACACCTCCGAATTCCTAAAAACCCTAGGAGTAAAAACAGGTATTTAAACCCCTCTTCATCGCTAAAGAAGGGTTCCGAAACTTTATACTCGACTTCTCCCCTTACTTTCGAGGGTCTCCTCAGTTTTCTGACTTAGGCATCGGAGGCGATGTGGCCTACATCACACCGGTGTGCAGCGGTTTTTGCTGGTTTTGTAGGTCACGTCTTCCCCAGCTTATACAAATTCATTGTTGGTGTCACGTGAAGGTCAGGTGAGTCCTCTATCCGGATTTTGGCATCAACAATAGCTCAAACTTAGTTTGTTCACTAGGTAACATGAAAAAGTCGTAATTACATACATAAGCCAACTCCTTGTTATCAATTTCAATCATTCATGACAATCATGCATATATAGCAAGAAAACAATCGACACTAATTAAGACATCAATTTAATCAAAATATCAATCGCTTATAGAAATTATTAACAAGAAACGAATAATACTTGGATTAAAGGAAGAGTTTAGTTAAGCCTCAAGCCCACCAACCGAATTGACCATCTTCCATTAGGGGTGAGCAAATAAATTCGAAAAACCAAGCCGACCGACCGAAATCGACTGAGCTGACGTCGGTCGGTCAATTTTTGGATTATCTCGGTCGGAGTCGATTTTACGTATAGTAAAACCGACTTGTCAGTCGGTCGGCTCACCCAAAAGGGCGAGAACTGACTGAACCAAAAAAAAAAAAAAACGTTAAAACGCGTCTGTCGTCTGGCATTTGCTGCTGCAGGCAGCATTAATGTGCCGCCTGCAGCAGCCTTGGGAAGACCATCAGCCAACGTTGATGGTCTGCCTTTTCCCAAGAAATAATTTTTTCAAAAAATTATTTTAGTTTTTTTAATATCTCTATCTCATCGGATAACTTTTTCTCTCTCATCTCAATTTCTCATTTTCTTCTTTTTTTTTTTTTCCTATCACCCCTTTTCCTTTTCTCTCTTCCTCGTTTGTGTAGTAGGTCTGTTCTTTTTTCTTCTTCTTCTTTTCATTTTTGTTTTCGTCTTTTCTCTTCTCCTTTCCTTATTTTTTAATCTTCTTCCTCTTTTTGTCTCTCTCTTCTCCTTTCCTTTTTTGTTTTAATCTTCTTCCTTTTTTTTTTTTTTTTAAATCTTCTTCTTCCGAATTTTTCCGAGGTATGTACGCTTTTTCTTTCTTTCTTTCGTTTATTTTTTCTTTCCTTTGTTTTTATCTTCTTCTTCATATTGTGTTCTTAAAATCGACCCAAACCGACAGGCTGTCGGTGTAGTCGATCGGTCAGCGTAATAAATCCATTCCAAACTGAAAAAAACCGACCACCGAAAACCGATATGTGAATGATCGACGTCGGTTTGAGTCCAAAACCGACGTCGACCGACCGATGATCACCCCTATGTTCCATCATTCTTTGAAGTTTGAACCATTGAACTTCTTTTTAGAAAACCTTGGAATTGTGATAGATAATAATTGGTTACCCAATCCCATGCCTACGTTTGTTCATATTTCTTTTTCTCTCCTCGAATGAAAGTGATTTTGATTTTATTTGGTGAAAGAATGATTGGTTTTATTAATTGGTCGAGAAAAAGACTTTTGGATTTTGACTTCTCAAAATGATATTTATTTATTTTTGTCTTTCTCCTCTCTCTTTAATTTCTTCTAGACGTGGAGCTCTCTTTGTCATCCAATAATTGCCAACGTGTCATTTTTGTGTCACGTTAAATTGCCACGTCGCAACCTCAAAATATTTTTGTGTTTGCTTGATAGATATTTTGTGCTGTTCTTCAAATTAATAATGATGTATTGTGAAAAGACGAGGCGAGGATTCTTCCGAGATCAATGAAAGGTACAAGTCTCTACTGCCCCGGCTGCTGACCACCGGCCGCCGCCAGAAACCATCATTTCTCATTTTTTTTTCTTCTCTTTTTCTTCTTCTTCTTTCATCTTCCTCCCCCCTCCCTCCGATTCGATCTGAAAGAAACAAAGAGGAAATCCCATTCATTTCAAATCTATCTGGGTTTCGTTCCAAATCTGAAACGAAGGATATTTTCCCTTCATTTCACACCGATTCCAGCTTGAAACGACGACTGGACGCGACGACGCATGACAACTGAGCATGAAACGGTGAAGGGAGCTGACGGAACGGGCAAAATGGCGACTGGGCGCGAGGGAGAGAGAGGTTGACTGGGTGGAACAGACAGAATGGGCGGCACGAGGGAGGGAGAGAGGTTTACTGGGCTGCGCAAGGGAGAGAGAGGTTGACGATTGTGTACGCACGCGGGGAGAAAGAGGAAGGGAAAGAGAGAGATAGGAAGAGGAAGAAAAAGAAAACAAAGGAAATGAGGAGAATAATGGAAGAGGAAGAAAAAGATTATAAAAAAAAAACTTCGACAACGACCGTGGAGACTGGCGATGGCCGACAACCGGAGGCGGTGATGGCTGCAAATGAGCTAAGATTAGGGTTTGAGAGTGGTGGAGAAGAAGATTAAGGAAGGAGATGGAAGAAGAAAAAAGAATAATAAAAAGTATTTAATATATTATTTTATTTTAAAAATTTTAAAAATAGATTTTTTAAATAAAAAACTATTGTCACCTTGGCAATCCGTTAGTGTTTAACGAAAAAAACTGACTGAAAGACCAAAAGTGTATCGAAATCCAAACCTTAGGGGTAAAAATGTTGAATTTGAAAACTCATGGACCAAAATGAAACCTAACCCAAACTTCATGGACCAAAAGTGTATTTTTCTATTTTTTTTTCTTTTTAGTTTAACAACATTTGGGGTGGAAGATTTAAACTTCTGACCTCTTAGTGGAAGGTACATGTCAATTACCATTGAGTTATGCTCACTTTGACATATGGAAATACACTATTACTTTGTTCATTTTACTTATCTAAACTTTTAGATTATATGTTACTTCACAATTTTAATGACTTTAGTTTAGATTATATGTTACTTCACAATTTTAATGACTTTGTGTAAAGTTTGAAATTAGGAAATTTGAGTTTATGAACATTTAGGCCCGTTTGATATCGATCTGATTCTTTGTTTTTATTTTTTCAAAAGTAAGTTTATAAATACTACTCCAACCTATGAGTTTATTTATTTTGTTGTCTACTTTTTACAAATATTTTTAGAATCAAAACCAAGATTTGAAAACTAAAAAAATAATAACTTATGAAATTAAAACTTGTTTTTGTTTTTGAAAGCTGGCTAAGAATTCAAATGTTTCCTTAAGAAAGATGAAAAACATTCTAAAGAAAATGTTAGCAAAACTGACACAATTTTTCAAAAATAAAAAAACAAAAATCAAATGGTTATCAAACGAGACCTTAAATTATATTAGTTATGATATGTGATTTAGTATAGGTCTAAGTTTATAAAGTATACGGTTTAGATGTTTTGTTTTATTTTTTTATTTTTTTATTTTAAGAATAAGTTTAGAAGGTAAATTGATGCGAAAAGGTTACCGTTTCAAAAAAAAAAAAATTGAAAAGGTTAGTACATGAAATAAAGTAGCTAGTTTCATAAGTGGGGATCCTGTCCCATTGGAAGCTGTTACTAGCTCACTTTAATTTATTTGAATGAAGTATTTGTTTCTAAAAATAAAGGATTATATATACATATATATATATTTGGTTTTGAAAACTACCCCGTTAGATTGAATTAATCAAAATTTCTCTAATAGACGTGTCATATCATCATTTAGCTAAAAGTAAAATCACTTTTGGTCCCTGAACTTTCATGAAAGCAACGATTTAGTCTCTGAACTTTGATTTGTAACGATCCAATCCCTACACTTTCAATTTTGTAACAATTTAGTCTCTTAATTTTCATATGTAACAATTTAGTCTTTGTACTGTAACGACCCCACTCCTCATGACTAATTCCTAGGATCGTTACCACATGCATATCTAATTACTTTTAGGGAAAAACTTGCTTTGAAATAAAACATTAACACAAAAACATTTGACATTTTAAAGACAGGAAACCTTTCGGCTTGGGATCCCAAATAAAACAAGAAAACTTGCAAAAACTTCATCAAAACAAAGGTTTCTTAAGGGCAACATAAACATATATTTAAAACCTTAAGAACCATCACTTACAAAACTGGCTAAAAGAAAAATGAGAAAACTAGACTACACGGAAGTCATTATCACATGTTTCCATGGCTCATCAAGAACAATCCTTCACGCTCTCTGTATGTCCTTTCTTGTACTTGAAAGGAAACATTTTGAAAAGAATGAGTATTAAAAATACTCTGTAAGTAACACTACTACTGGGAGGGGATTTACATGCATTACAGGGTAACTTGAGGTTAGTTGTTGCTAAAGGGCCTAATGGTCATTTCATTTCATTTATCATGTCATATGGGTCATGTGGACAATAACCAGCCTGTCACATGCTTACCAACTCACTGGAGGTGCACAAGTGGAAATCCTAGGAGATCTCTACTCCTACTTATGGTAGAAGACACCCAGTCAGTGGAGCCAAGTCTCACCCATCAAGGCACCCATGTGTGCATAGTACTAACTACCAGCTCACTGGTGGGGCGTCTATGGATTTTTAGTCGAAACTTTACTTCCATGGATTTTTAGTCAGAACTTTACTTCCACGAATAGTAGATAACACATAGTCTGCGAAGTCGAGTTCTGCCCATTTAACTCCTCATCTCAATCTATAAACATGTCAATTCTAGGTGCTTAATTGTCACGGTCCCTACTAGGATAAGTAACCTATTCTCATTTTGTATTAGGTCCATCATGCCAACATAACCTATCTTAATGCAATTCAAGCAATAAGGTACCTCATCTACATACTACACACGTTTCTAGTTAACTGGGAACTACTACACAACGCTTAGTTCAACATGAATGAGCCACTCGAGCCTACATTTTGCTCCAACCAATAATCCTTCAATTGATCCCCAAATTTCAGAGTGTTCGATCATTTAAAAGAGAACCTGTTATATCCCTTAAAACTAGTGTTCAAGGGGACCAAAGCATTCGAGACTCAATCAATACAGAACATCATGTATTCCTCAACGTAAATCATCCTGAGCATTCAGAGCAAAGCATACAAGACTTATCTAGCCAGAGCGCTCTAAACATAAAGCAGGCAAAACATTTAGCACAACTGGAACATTCCTCATAATCTAAGCATTTAATACTTTTAAACCAACGCTACTTAAAGTATACCGTACACATAATTAGGATGTTCAGCAGCACCAAAACACACATAATCCAACATCTCATAACTTAAACCATACATAAACAACAATTCATTATAAGTACTCTCACTCTAGTCAAGACTATCCAAGTAGTAAGGTTACTTACCTTGTGTGTAACTGATTCTTGATTTATGCAAATCCAATTAGCTCGATGTGGCGCTGCTCACAACCACAAACAAGTCAATCTAAATTCACACACAAGGTTCCAACAATTGGGAGAATCTAATTTCCATAATTTCGCTAAAAGCCAACTTGATTTAAATAGATAGAAACTCACCCAAACGAAGTCGACTTGCTACGTGGGTTCTACTTCGGTCCAAACTTGACGGCTCGAGCTTCAATCTCAATGGGTACCTTAAAATTGGAAACCAATGTCAATGGGCATTCAATTAAACACACAATCGACTAAAAAATGTTTTAGATCTCGTTTGCCCACAACCGAATTCGCTTAAAATCACTGGAAAGTGAAGACCCACATGCTACACCATCAAAAGCGAACTGAAGCCACAAAAAACATGAAGAAAACGTTGTTGTCTACGCCGATCTACTCGCTGAAATATGTCCAAGCTGTTAGAAAATTCAAAGAGGACTTGCTGGATTGTACTTTTGCAGCGGTAGCGATGCTTTCTGGTGTTGGTTGGTCGACGACAGCAACCAACAGAGAGAAGAAGATCATGAGGAAGAGAGGGGACAAAGACCCACGCGAAATCCACAGCAAGCGACGTCGGAACTTGCTGTAGTGGGCCACATTTAGGGCTGCTAGACTCATCAGAAAGGGATGGCAGCAGTGTTGGTTCATGGATCTGCAGCTGGTGGACAGTGGTGAAAGGGAGATCGTCAAGAGAAGGAGAGGGAGGTAGTGGTTGCTACTTGTTTTAGGAGAAGGGAGGGTTTAGAAAAAAAAAAAAAAAACTACTTTTTTCCCTTTTTTTTTTTTTAGTGGCTATTACGTGTACTTCAAAATTTGTAACGATTTAATTCTTATAGTGAAAATTAATGTCAAGATTTAATGAAATCTCTTACATAGATAGATTAATAAACTAATTTGGAACTCAATATGTTTATAAGTAACAAATTCTAATCATGAAGTAATAAAAATAGACATTCACTTTTGATGAAATTTTTTGCGACAAAGATTAAATTGTTACAAATTTGAAAGTATAGAAACTAAATTGTTACTTATTAAAATTCAATGATTAAATTATTACAAGATTGAAGATACAATGACCAAATCGTTACAAATCAAAGTTTAAAGACTAAAATGTCATCTTCATAAAAGTTGGGAGACCAAAAATAATTTTTAACAAAAAAAAAAAAAAAAAAAAATTCTTGTCCTTCTCCATTGCCATCCCTTTAAGCCTCGAAGAAAGTGACCATTTTTGAGTAGTTGAGAATTTTCACATATACCAAAAAGAAATGTTTTAAAAAAATATATAAAGAAAGCAATCATTTATTTCAGATTTCAACCTAAAAAAAGGAAAATAAAAATATGACAATTATTGGGCCGAAGATATTTAAGTCACTCACTGACAAAAAAGGGAAAAATGATTTTGAAAAAGTGACCTTTGCTTTGCCCCACCAACCAAAATATCTTCTCTCTCTCTCTCTCTTCAATTTCAACTGCTAAATATTAACCACTGCCCAAATCCTTCAATCAATTTGCAATTCACTTCTTCTTCTTCTTCTTCCTTAGATTCTGCAACTCTGAACTCATTTTCTTCACCAGCCATGTCTTCATCGGAACCCAACCAAAACCCTTCTTCATACCATTTCGAAACCCCTCTTCTCGACGCCGAGTCGCCGTCGCTGCTCCACTCCATCTCCGAGCACGGTGGCTACGCCTACGTCAGCATGGCGGCGCTCGCGGCTTCCGGGGACTCATGCGCTGCAGAGGCCGCCGGCGAGATGGCCTGGGAGCAGCTTCACTCTGGCCCCTGGCACTCTGTTCTCCCTATCTGGCGCGATGCCTACTCCATGGCTTGCCTCTACATGGCGAGGTTCCATTTTGCTGGCGGCGAGTTTAAGGAGGCTCTTAGGGTCTTGGATATGGGGCTGATCATGGGCGGCCCGCTTTTGAGGAGTGATTTGGATTCTGCCATTGCGAAGGTCTCTGCTGAGGCGAGGATTGTTAGGGTTTTGGATGTTAACCAGAAGGATGCCCAGTTGGAGCCTCCGTTGGGTTGTGGGGAGCGTAATGAGGAGGTGAGGTTCTTTTTCTTCTTTGTGTGTGTGTGTGTGTGTGTGTGTGTGTGTTCTTAAAAGTTCTTGCTGTTGCTGATTCTAATGTTTTGGAGGAATTTCTTGCTGTTTTTTGGCTATGGATACTTTCTTAGTTCGTTTTATATGATGCTGATTTCTGTGGAACTGATTGTTTTAAATCATTCTTATAATGGGAAATATGTTTGTTTGTTTGTTTTCCCTTTTTCCATTCATTCATTTGTGAAACATTTGCTGTTTTCCGCGCTCTGTTTTAAGCTTTAAGTTTCTTTTCTGTAATTATTTGTGGGAACTTGGGACTTGGGATGTGTTGAGCATGAGTGGTTTCATTTAAAGAGGAATCGGATTCAATATAATTTTGATAGAAAGCTCATTTTAAGAAAACGAAGATGGAAGTCTGAAAGAATATAGACTAGCCTTACACTGCAGAAACGAGAACTAAATGGATTTGTTTTTCAAATCGTGGTGGATCTTTTTTTGCCTTTAGCAAATGAAATATTTCGGTTGCATTTTTTTCTTAAATGTTTACTAATACCATTCTGGAATGGCTTTATCATTTCTACCTCCAGACCCGTAGAAATGTTGACTATGAGTTACCACGAGGGAGCCCAGGAGCTATCTTGGATTCAAACAACCAACTAGTGTGCTTGCTAAGTTAATGCTTAACGGTGTTCTTGTTCAAGTTTGATTCATGATAAGGGGAACTGTTGACGTAAACTGAACACCCATTTTCTATTTTTTGCATTTTCACTGGCAGGCTCAATGATGGATTTGATTACGGTTGTTGAGAGTTATATAATTCTAAATCTTATTTCTTTTGGATAAATATATGTTAGAAGGTGAACATGATTTAAAGATCTTTTAGTGACTTGGAGATCATTTGAGAATATGATTTTCTCAAGGTAGAGAACTCCTCTATCCACCATTCTAAATTCTATAAAAATAATGATAGTGTTCTATCTGAGGAACTTAGGATAATATTCATAACAGTCCTTGCACTGGATAATTCTTATATTACCAATTAGTTCCCAAAGCTCAAAATTTCCTATGAAGTCCTTCTAAGACTCTCCCATTCCATTTTAGCCAAAGCATAGAGATAGAGTGGTAGTCTTATTAAAATTTAGTGACAATGTGACAAGATTCTTGTGTTGCCTTTGAACTGATGGCTACAGAGTATCTGAAGTAAGAACTCCTTAACACTTCTAGGGAGAATCACTTGAAACCCAAAACAGTTAAGAAGCTTCTGCCACAAACTTATGGAGAATGAACACCAAGGAATAGATCCAAACAATTTTTTTTTCTATCATGAGTATCCATGCGAAGAAAAATATCTAGGATTCCTTGCTTCAATTCTATCATGAGTATCAATGCCACAGAGGAATAGAGTCCAAACAAAAAAATTTCTTTCTTTCAAAATGACCTTACTCAACTTGAAAGAATAGTATCAGCCACAACTGAGAGATTTTGAGAAAGGGACTTGCATGAGAACTTCCCTGAAATTCAAATCATATTGTATCTCTGCTTTATTAAGTATTTTGATTTTGAGCCCTTACCTAGCTTTAAAAAGTTTTCCCTCTTCCATCATTTCTTTGTATGGTTGTGCTAATTTTTGTTTTCTTGGTACTACGCGGTGTTGACAAAATCATATAATCCATGTGTCCAAGGGAATTCCAAAATCTATTCTAACAAGTAATATGTGATGCCTTTAACGTATAGGTTCCTTGGAATTTGCCTGTAAAGGCTCTCTGTAATAAGATGGTTGCAAAGATGTCAGCTTTATCTCTAGAGGGATTCTTGCGTGAATATTTCCAACCGGGTTTCCCAGTTATTATTAGTGATGGTATGGCTCATTGGCCAGCTAGGACAAAGTGGAAGAGCATGGATTACTTACAAAAGGTTGCTGGTGACCGTACAATCCCAGTTGAGGTGATTTATTTATCTATTCATTTGTTTATTATGAATATAATGGACAATCTTGGATCTTGATAACGTGTGTCCCAAATTTCATATTAAATTTTTTCTCAACTATTACTCCGTAGTTGCTTGTTACTGGAATAACAAATATAAAAGTTGCCTTTTTGAGATGTTTATTTCTTTTCTTGTTGTTTATATATTTTCGTCACTTTTCTTCCTATTGTAGCTTAACTCCTCCTGCTGTCTCTCCTGCTGACTTGATATTGGAACTGATAGATTTTCCACCCGTGAACTGAAGACTTGTAAAGCTTTTATGCTTTTCAGGTTGGGAAGAACTATTTACGCCCAGAATGGAAACAAGAGCTTATCACATTTTCCGAATTTCTCGGCAGGATTCAGTCGAATGACTGTTCTGATGATATTACATATCTTGCTCAACATCCATTATTTGACCAGGCATGTATCGTTGTATAACTTTATCTGCTTATCATTTTATGTGCATGTATAGGCATATTTATAAATCTTAACCGGTAGATGCTTTGAAGAACCTAGTGCTAACCTTCAGCATTTCGTAGTGCAAATATTATTCAATACTTTTCTTTCTTTCTTCAAAGACAGATAGATGAGCTCCAGAAGGACATTTGTATTCCTGATTACTGTTTTGTTGGTGGCGGAGAGTTGAGATCTCTTAATGCTTGGTTTGGCCCACCTGGGACAGTAACACCTTTACACCATGATCCTCATCACAATATATTAGCTCAGGTTTGTACTAACAGATGATTTCTTAAAATGATTAAACTGGAAAGCATTGTAACTTTTTGAGTTTATTTCTCATTTTGATTTCCTGGATCTTTTTCTCTACTGGCATGACATACATTTACATAATCACGTTTATCTGAAAGAGGGTGTGAATAATGATGCTTTGCCCGCTTGTTAAAAAAAAACAAGATGCTGCGAGTTTTTACAACATGAAACTGCTGTTAGTTTAATACTTAACACTTTTGATACTCAGACGACCTTACTTGAACAGGATTTGTTCTACAGGTTGTACTACTGTGTCCTAAGTTCTAAAATTCTTTTGATACTTAGCTATTACTCTGTTTTCTCATGTGCAGGTTGTAGGCAAAAAGTACATTAGGCTATATGATGCTTCATTGTCTGAGGAACTTTACCCATACACTGAAACCATGCTTTGCAATTCCAGCCAGGTAACCGCTGATAATTCTTTCTATGTACAGTACAATGGCCAATATAAAAAAATTGATCATCAATTCGATGAAAAACCGACATGATTATGTTTTAAAATTCTGGAACATTACAAGGAGATTTATGTTTCTTCATTAGTTATCATCTCATATCATTGATTCTTAAATTTGTTTTGACGATAATCTGCTGAGAGTTATTCCTTCCACTGTTTTTGATTTTACTCTTTACAAGCTTACATATTTCTTTTTTTGTGTATAAATCTTACTTTGAAGGTCGATCTGGACAACATAGATGAGAAAGAATTTCCAAAAGTGGTGGACTTGGAATTTGTGGACTGCATTCTAGAGGAAGGTGAGATGCTTTATATCCCACCAAAATGGTGGCACTATGTTCGATCCTTAACAACTAGCTTTTCTGTTAGCTTTTGGTGGAATAATTGTGATGAAAATTCAACCAGTTCCTGATATTAATGCCATTTTGTCTATCATCTTGTTTTCTTCTCTCATTCTTTGTTTTGATATAGAACATTGAGAAAAACTATATTGTTAGCCAGCCTGATGTGATGATATGAATCATATGATATACCCACACAACATGGTGCCATGTCATTGATTACTATGACAGATTTGTCATAAGGTCAATGCAGAGGATGTACTAATTAATGCACTTCTGAAAGCCTCTTTTGCTCTTGATACAATGGATATTGTTTTGGCCTCATTTATTATGTACTACAATGTCACTGTTGATGATGGTTTTGACTTTTGTTGGTATTTGTTTGTCTGTTTGTAACTTTGATTTCGGGATTTGCTATCTCTATGACAATTGCTTTCTTGGGATTTAGGAAAATTGATTGGGATACAAATGGGAATTCTTTTTACCTTAGGGGTGTTTGGGGCACTGAATAGGTTATAATAACCCCCTTATTATAACCTATTCAATGTTTGGGGCACCAACAAAAATAATTGGTGAGGTGGGTTATTTTAACCTCCGATTATTTTATCCATTTTCTACAGTAACCATTATTCAACCCACTACAGTAACTATCTCCTCACTTCTTCCATGCAACTCCTTGACTTTTCCGACGACCGCCGGCCGCCGTCAGCCGACGAAGTTTCCGACGAATTTTCCGATGACCGCCGACGACTTTTCCGGCGATCGCCGATTTTTCCGGCCACCAATTTTTTTTTTCCATATTTCTTCTCAATTTCATTTTGAAAAATATAAAAAATAAAAATAAAGAAAAAAAACATCAAAGGTTGTCGGAAAAGTCGTTGACAACATCGAAGGTTAATCAACTTAAAAAAAAAAAAATCAAACGAAATTATATTTACCACACTCAAGTTTATTTCAAATGATTTTATTGATAAAAAAAAAACTAATATGATTTTTGAACTAAACATTTACAATTTTTATTTTGGCAATACTAAAAGTTAACTAATATGATTTTTCTATACCAAAACCTAAACTTTTTTGCTTTGTTACAAAAAAAAAAAAAACATAACCCTAAATCAAATCAAAGTGTTGTATATCATTAAAAAAAACTAGAAAAAGAAAACAGTCAGTTTGAACCTTTGATTCAGAACCTCATGTTAAAACAGATCAACACTCCAAACACAGATTATTTTATCCCAGATTAAAATAATCTGCACCTCAAACACAGATTATTTTATCCCAGACTATAATAATATGCACTCCAAACACAGATTATTATAACCCCCAGATTATTATAATTGCCAGATTATTATAACCACCAGATATTATAACCAATTCAGCGTCCCAAACAGTTCCTTAATCTTTTGTTGTTTCTTCAATAGGAATTCTAGAGCTTCTTGTTGATGATAATATGAAAGAATTTAAGGATAACAACAATTACAAAACAACCCATGAGGGGTTTGTTTGAACATTGTTTTTGTAATAGTTCTTACTTTCTAAATAAAAGCTCAATGAAAATTTGTTTGGATAATTGTTTTTTAGAAAATTTTCAAGTGTTCTTTCATTCATGGGTTATTTGGTTTGTAAAAGAGAATTTGGAGTGGATGGCAATTATAGTTTTTCTATTTGCAAGTATAGCGCAATATTAAAATAATGACAAATATGACAATTTATTAGAACAAAATTTCATAATTTCCGTTTTACTCTTATTTTGAATTTTGTAATAGATTGTGAAATTTCAACTGGAGGCTTATGAAATTTGGATGATTTCTTTTGATTATTAAAATCTATTATAGAGACGGATAGACTTTGATTATTAGAGTTTATCAGTGATAGACACTGATAGACTTTGATTGGGGTTTGATTAATCGGAGTCTATCAGTGTCTATCACTGACAAATAGACTATAAAAAATACTAAGATAGCTGCTAATAGACTCCGTGTAATCTTTTTTATCAGTGTATGTCATTGATAGACTCTTAATAATCAGAGTCTATCAGTATTTATCATTGATAGACTCCGATTAATCGATGTCTATCAGTGACTATTACTAATAGACTGTCATATTGATAGACTCGGTATGATTCTTTCTATAAATGTCTATCCTTGATAGACTTTGATAATTGGAGTCTATCAATGGATAGACTTTGATTAATCAAAGTTTATTAATGGCTATTAGTGATAGACACGGATAATCCTTTTATCAGATAGTTGCTGATACAAATGGTAGTTTTGTAACTTAACGTCACTTTTTGTTATTTCTATAAATAGTTTTGCTTTTTTGCTAATTTTGCAATAAGTTTAATGTTTTTTTTTGCTATCTATGCAAATGTCCCCTTTATAAATGAAGCTATTCTACCTTTTAAATTACAAATTTACAAAACTTCACGCATGATAATACTAATTTGACAAGCCAATCAAATACGAGTCTTAATGTCCAAAAGTATAAATACATAAATACATAGTGAACATTCAAATATAGTTACTTGATGTCTGTCAAATAAGCCAAAGACCCTAAATCTAGTTCAATTATAGTCAACATTCAAATATAGTTTTTTTTTTTTATTACATCAACATTTGGGGGTGGGGGATTTTAATCTCTGACCTCGTGGTCGATAATATATGTCAATTATTGTTGATCTAAACTCGCTTTGGCAACATTCAAATATAACTATTTGATTTTTTTATTATTATTATTATTTTATGAATGACGTTAAATAAGCTAAAGACCCTAAATCTAGTTCAATTATAGTGAACATTCAAATATAATTACTTGATTTTATTATTATTATTATTTTATGAATGATGGATTTTATTGTAAAAAATGAAAGAATACAAGGATGATACCTACCCGTAAAAAATCGAAGGCAAATGAAGTTGGAATATAAAAGATTGACTAACTACATAAAGTATTTAAAAAAAGAAAAAAAGAGATATAGAGAGAGGAAAAAGAAAAAAGAAAAAAACTCTAGTTGACAAGAAAGAAAGATAAAGGTAAGTCAAAGAATTCCATCCAACTATTCTTCAAACCTTTAAAAACTTTCATATTTCTCTCAAAAGTCAAAAGTTTCAAGATTGCAGGGAAAATAGCATGCCAAAGAGTTGCCCTTATACATATTATGAGCTATTTGCATTCCAAAATCCTTAGAAGAAAAACTATTAAAAATTATACATGTTATTTGATTTCTCATCAAAATGCATCTAATTTATTTGAACCACTTTCAAATGTTGCACCAAAACAAGGTGCGAGTCTCTAAATAAGATAAGATCAATGATGGCAATGAAGAGGTTAAAGTTGAGTGGGAAAAGAGGGGGCTCGAAAGACCTACAGGTTTAACTCCTTAGAGGAATTAAAAATGATCCACAAATATATATTATATATAGATTGAAACAGTAAAATCTTCATTAATCAGAAAGAGTTAGGTACAACTAAATTCTCATTGATTAAAGAGGATATCCAAGAAGAATAATTAGAGGTCTAAAATGTGTCCCTTCTTCTTCGATCAGGAAGAAAGTCCCAATCCCGAAAAAATAAAATCACGATTGATAGCCTCACAAGCTATTGAGAAGCAAAGAAAGCATCAAAGAGATATTAGAAAGACTCTTTATTAGATATTGATTGTACACAAGGAGGTTCTAGATGGAAGAGGAAAAAACTAGATGCAAACTTCGAAAATGATAATTAAATAGTTAAGACAAGGGTTTTGAAGACAAATGGATTATGGATTATCTCTCATCATTAAGCTATCACTAATAGAGAACATGGTGTAATTAGGAGAGTGTGATCACAAAAGTTTCTAATTCCTCATAACTAAAACAAAATTTTCCAACTAATATTAGTATTAGAAAAGAGGGTTTAATTTCATGAGGACAAATAATGTTTCTAGATTGTTTTCACCACTAGGTTCTTAATACTAATAGACAATTAATTAAGGTCGTTTTGCAAAGGAAGAATTAAATAGTTAAAATGAAGGGTAACAACCTTATAACATGTTAAGAAAGTCTAGATTCACAATCGATACCACACAACAATAATGAGAAGTCTTGTCCCAACTAATCTCAATCGTTGCAAGGTGTGGTTGCTAGCCAACAACAAAACACAAAACCATACTCAAACTCAACATAATAATCATGATTTCATTAAAGGGTGGATTCTTGGTCAATTCATAGCTCGAAAATGGTCAACGTTTCAAGGTCATGCATACATATGCATGAATGTTGATTAGCTATCCACGAAGTCTCCCATGATAATTATTAACAATTTATAATATACTTATAATAGGTAATCAATCACGATATAACTGCTTCCACAAATATATGAAGTTGTCGTACAATCACAATTATCCATAATATAAAAAACTATTGTTACAAAAAAAAAATGTCAAAGTTAATATGGGAAAATTTCTAGTACTACAGTGGTATGGAAAATTTTCCATACTACCTCCATTCATTGTTTGTCATGAAAGAAGCATTTAAGAATTGTGTGGGACCCATGGAATAAAATATTATATCATTAAATAAATGTCAAATGCTAAATGGAGGGAGTATGTACGACAGTAGTATTAGAAAATTTCCCAAGTTAATATAGTTCAACAATAGTTACATGTACGTTCAACCAAGAGATGAGAGATTTGAATATTTTATTCCAAATGTTGTTGAACTAAAAAAAGTAGTCTAAAAATAACTTAACAGATGAAAAAAATTAAAGTTCATAAATTTTTAAAAGTGTCTAATAGGTTCTTGAACTTTAGGTTTGTATCTGTTTGGTTTTTGAACTTTAAAAATCGTTTAATGAGTCTTTTAAACTTTCAATTTTGTGTCGAATAAGTCTTTTAATTTTTGTGTCTATAAGTCTTTGAGTTTTTTAAAATTCACAGACATAGTAGATACAAAGTTGAAAGTTTATAGTTTTATTAGATATAAAAGTTGAATTTTACAACAAATAATCTATTAACTTTTAGTTAAAAAATAATCAATAAGTCAATGACTTATTAGACATAAAATTGAATTTTCAATAACCTTTTAGACATTAATAAATTTAAACAACCTTTTAGACATTAATAAACTATTTGAAACTTTCTAAAGTTTATAGACTAAATACATATCCTCTTTAAATTCAAATTCTAAAATTATAATTTAAATATTTAACCTATAATTTAGAACGGCAATAAAAAAAAATAAAAAATAAAAAATGACGAATTATCAAGCACGATGCGACGTCGGAAATCCCGTCGAACTCCATTGGTTGGTTATAAATATCACACGGATCGCGATCCGCGTGACACAAAAAAGCAACCGTCGATAAGCTTAAAAAATAAACGGCCCAGATTGACTCCAAACCAAAACTCTCCTCAAAAACTTTCCCGCCTCTTCAAAATCTCTCCTATAAATACCGAACCCATCAGCCCCATTTCCACATTCATTCAATCTTCATCAAAATCACAATATCTCAATATCCCTTTTGAATTTCATTCGCTAATCTCAAAAATCATCCGTCAGTTCGAATCTCTTTGAAGAAGATGGCAAGAACGAAGCAAACAGCAAGAAAATCGACGGGAGGCAAGGCGCCGAGGAAGCAGCTGGCAACGAAGGCAGCGAGAAAGTCGGCTCCGGCGACCGGAGGAGTGAAGAAGCCGCACAGGTTCAGGCCGGGAACGGTGGCGCTGAGGGAGATCAGGAAGTACCAGAAGAGCACCGAGCTTCTGATCAGGAAGCTTCCGTTTCAGCGGCTGGTGAGGGAGATCGCTCAGGACTTCAAGACCGATCTTCGGTTTCAAAGCAGCGCCGTCGCGGCTCTTCAGGAGGCCGCCGAGGCGTACCTGGTAGGGCTCTTCGAGGACACGAATCTGTGCGCTATTCATGCTAAGAGAGTTACTATTATGCCTAAGGATATCCAGCTTGCTAGGAGAATTAGAGGCGAGAGGGCTTAATTTTAGGGTTGATGAATTCTCTGATTGGATTTGTGAAACTGTTAATCGGTCGAGTTGAGTTCATGGAAAGTAGATTTGTGTTTTAGGTTTGCGTTTCTGATCTGTAATTGTGAAATCTGAATCTAAGCTTAAATTTACTCATTCCATCTCCATATGATGATTGTTTATTGTGGAATTTGGTTAAACTAAGTTAAGATGGATTGATTCAAGATTGAAATATGGTTTATATCTTCCAATTCATGTTAGCTACAAGAAAGGATTACTGGGTTGAGTTGGATTAGGGATTCAACTTTATAGGTTCGTTGAATTCAATTTGTAAGAACTCATCATTCCAATTCCGACCCGAACCTAGAAAGTTGTAATTTATTGATTGAAACAAATGTTCTTCATATAATTCTACAATTTTATGATATAGTTGGTCTTGAATATAAGCATTTGCTTTATAACTTTTCCCAGAAAGGTAAAGAGCTGATCGAATTAAACAATGTAGTGCAAACTGCAAAGCAATTCTTTTGAATAGGGGATTCTCTCAAATGGTAATCCATTTGTCCAAACACACTACCAAATTTTAGAGCTCTATTGTATTTAAGTAGGTCATGGTTCTAATATCACTTGCAAATAACATCAATTTTTTTTTTAAAAAAATATTATGCAATAATATGATATTAGAGTTTTGAAGATGAACTCAAATGATTTTGACTTTGAACTTCACCCAAGGTTTTGTATAAATAGAGTTGGCTTTACTAATATATTAAGAAACAAGAAAAGTTTTTACCTGTCCATAGTGGTTTTCTTACTAGTTACTAGGACTCGAAACAGTTTACATTAGTGTAATTTAATTATATAGCGACAAATATTGATAAAGCATGTGTAGTACACTTGAAGTTGGGAGAATGTTGAAAACTTAGTGTTATAACAAAAACAGTAACAACGTAACAAGAACGAAAGGTGCGACGAGAAACAACACACAGATATACGTGGTTCACTAACGGTGTGTTAGTTACGTCCACGGGCAGGGGGAGAGAACGTGAACCAACGGTGTGTTAGCTACGTCCACGGGCAGGGGGAGAGAACGATCTTATTATGTGAGGAGTATTCAGAATACAGAGATTAGGGCAAAAATAGCCCTAACATAATAGGCCTAAAATAAAAGCCCAAAACGGAAATATCATATCTAATCCCTATACATAACCCCCGTACTGGGTCGTTCGGAGCGCTTCATATCAGATTCAAGACATATCAACACTTAGGCACGATTCAACTGATCAAGAATTTAATAAACTTCTTTTTTCTTTATAGCAAAGCTATAATAATTTTGGCAAACTTATTTGACTACCATTTGATTCTATTATATTTAGTTGCTAAATTATGGTTTGAATCATTCTCTAATTTGGACTTGTAACTTTGTAAGAAATTTGAATGATTCGAAAATTTGTTTATTTTGTCTGAAGAGATCTTTTTTTCCCTTAGGAATTACTATTCAAATTTTCAAATATAGGGCGATTGAAAAAAGCTCTTTAATTTGATCTGAGAAACTTTGTATAAATGATGTACAACAGCCTCAAAGATCTTGAGGATACACATTCCTAACTAATTCAAAAGTTAACATTGACAAGTATGAAGAATACGATATATATCCCTTTCTTGACTCCATCAAGAATCAAGGTACTATAAATCTCCACTTTTCCCATGGGAATCCTTGGTTTCCATCGGCCAACGGGGTGGGAGGGAATAGAGGAAAAAAATTACTGGTGAGTTAAGCGGAGACAATAAATATATTCTTCATCTCCGTTCCTCGTCCCATTAATATATATCACAAAAATTATTTGATTCAATTGAGATTTAAAATATAAAAAGAAAAACTAAACCAAGAATAATTCTTCACAAATCTTGCCTCGATTCTTGTAAATTTTAATGGCAAATTTAGTCGAGATGGTAATTATAATGGACGAGTCCCCACCTCGCCTCGTGGACATTCCTACGAGATGGAGATTCCTAATTCAAAATTTAACAACCACGAATTAGGTTCATATCACCTTCCTTTTCTAACACAGTATATGCTGATAGTCTAAACAACATATTACGATCAACACTGTTAAAGAAACAAGAAAATACACCAGAAAATTTGTTAAGATCAGGTGTCAATAGATCTATATACAGGAATTTTGGAAGCAAGCTCCGATGACATTTTCTGATTACTCGATATCTCCGGCTTCTTTGTGTTCCAAATATTTCATACACTTTCACATTCTCCATCGATCTCAATAGCTCAAATTTTGGCTTCAGATTGGAGCTGGGAATTTGTATGATATAATCAAACTTGGCTTCTAACATGATTGGTTCTTCTGAGAAATCATGATCAATGATGAATTCTGAAACCAATCCTCCCAAAAGTTAGGACTTCATTAGAGAAAATGGGAGCAACCAACTAATTAATAATAATGATATTAGTATTCATTGTTTTATCTTTTAAGGCTACATATGTATGAATTGAGCCACTAAATGAGGCAAGAAGTAATTTGCTCGTATTTATAAACAAATAACACATTGAAATCCTTCACACAGAACAAACCTTTGTTCCAGCTATGATGGTGCCATTGAGGGGGTGAGCAGCACAAGAAGTGACTCCTTCAGACAATTTAACAAACCTGTTCTGTCGTTTCTTGTTTTCTCCAGCACCAAATAAATCATCACTGCAACATGAAAGGACACAATAAACAGCAGGTAAGAGTATCATTCTCTTCTCTATAAACAAATGTTGCTATTTAAAAAATTCAAAATCATATTATTTTAACAAACTATTAGTGTCTGCACATTTTGCATTTATTGTTACAAAACCTCCGGTTACCTACAATTTTGCCCATCAAATTTCTTACTTGTAGTCCACGTGACTGGGAGAGCGGGAGTCTGGATGAAAATCCAAAAGATGAATGCCTTCATCAGACGAAGATCCAACCGCATAGATCTACGTTATAACTCATCATTGCAAAAGAAAAAAATTTGTAAGAAACTGAAACTGAATAAAATTCCAGGAATGCATTTACCAGTAACTTGCTATGAACAGCTGCGCATGCTACAGATACGCATATCATCACAGTACGTTATTATACTATATAACTTCCATGCTAACATTTACTAGACTGAAAGCATCTCGTCATCTTCCATGAACCAGTAACAGATTATGGTAGGCTAATAGCTTTCGTTTTCGGTTGCTTAGACAGACGTTCTTGTTTGTATAGCACCTGTGCAAGGAGATTTGCTTAGTGCATAGCTCTCTATTAAGTCATCGTCTTCTTCTTATTATTAATATTTCTAACTGAGCCTCTATTATAATAAAAACTGACCACCACATATTGTTGTTGGGCTGTATGATTGAAGAGTTTAGCAGAACTACTCTGGTCGTGCAAATATTCATATATAACACCGTGTTTCTACTTGTGTCAAAAAAAAAAAAAAATGATGAACCAAAATGGAAGGCACAGGTTAAGGAAACTTACAGAATCTGTAGGCAGCCATGATGGTTTCCTCAAAAATAATTGATCTGTGGGTACGTTGGAATCATTTCTACTCTTTCCAAACAAAAATAAATTGAGTTAGAGAAGTATCTGATTCTTCACATAATGGATATCTTCAATTCAACTTAAGTTTAAGTTTACTTACAACCAAGCTGGGGGTGGGCAATGAATATGTGTGACCTGAAATTTATAAACATCCAAAATGCCTGACCTGATGAATCATAGGAAAATTATAATCTTGGATAATCTTTTGAGAACATATAAAATGGCCGTCTCACTTTTCTTGAGAACATAGAAAATGGCTAAAATATATCGTAATCGAGGAGTTTAAACTAATGGGTGTAGACCTTTCACATAGTATCAAAGCAATGATAGGTCTAGAGTGAAAATATTTGTAAGGTCATTCCTCTTTTAACTCACAATAATAGTCCACATGTTAGATGAGAGTCAAATTATTGAGTCTTCATGTAGGAGAAAGTGTCGAAGAAACATCAAATGATTCCTCGCTGGAAAGGGTAAAGTCCTCGATGTAATTTCAGCTAAATCCATTTTCTAATCTAGGTAGCATAGAGTCCCAAAATACAAACATACCAGACATATGAGATAGACAGATTTTTGCTCCAGTAGACTGAAATGTTGGGGGTTGGGATAGGTGTGCTAGTTTAACTTTAGTTAGTGGGGCTGTAAATTTGTTTTATAATCCTCGAATAGATACATTCTACTCTATATTTAGTTAGCTCTCAAGTTTAAATTGAGTTTATATTGAACTCGGTACGGAAATAGTTAAATGGTGACTAAGTAGTTTGAAGACTAAAATAGAGAAATATCAAGCTCGAAAGCAAGATTCTAAGCCATTAAACTTTAGCCTAGAGTCCTCAGTACCTAAAATGTTAGTATGGCTCCTGATAGATTGAAACATTGGTTGTCGTGGCATTAGAGAGCAAAGATTTTAATTATTCTTTTAATGCTGTGCCTACGCGCTATATCACTTAGTGCTTCGGTACCAGATCAATTGTAAGCCCTCATCACACAATATGTTTTATTCAGTTTTGTGAGAGATAAGAGACAACTCCAACCAAAACTATCAAATTTATCTCCTCCCTTTTGTTTTCCTTTCTTTTGATGTTCAACACTAGGCTTAATAAATTTTTATCAATTGAAGATTATTCCTGTACGGTTCAGTTATTCTTTTTGTTTTCAATGTCTGTGAATAGTGAGGTTAGTAAGGTAGCGAGGAGATGGGCAGAGTTTGTTGGCTGTGATATGAATTCGCTCCCTTCTTCTTACTTAGACTTGCCATTGGGGCATAATCCGAGACCAACGCCGTTCTGGGACCCTGTGGTGGACAAGGTGAGTAAAAGACTTGCAAGTTGGAAGAAGAGTTTTTTCTCCAAAGGAGGTAGGTTGACCCTCATCCACTCTGAGTTCAGTGGGATTCCTATCTATTATTTCTTCCTCTTCAGAGCCCCCTGTTCGATGTGTAAGGCTCTCGAGAAGCTGATGAGAGACTTTCTGTGGGAAGGAGTGGATGAAGGCAAGTCTATGCATTTGGTGACCTGGGACTTAGTGGGGAGGCCTTTAAGATCGAGGGGGGGGGGGGGTTGAGGTGGGGAATTTGAGAATCCGTAACAAAGCTCTACTGGCTAAATGGCTATGGCGCTTTTATTTATTCAGAATCCAACACCTTGTGGCATAGGATTATTGTTAGCAAATACGACCCTCATCCTTTTGAATGGGTGAGAGGGGGGATTAAAGGCACTTCTAGAAATCCCAGGAAAGAAATTTCTCATGAGCTTTCTTCTTTGACCTCTTTTATTCGGTGTTCTGTGGGGAATGTGGAGGATACATATTTTTGGGAAGACACAGGTGGGGGATAGACCCCTTTGTGCTACTTTTCCTCGGCTTTATCATTTATCTTCTATGAAAAATCACTTTGTGGCTGAGGTTTTGCATCCTTCAGGGAGCTCTCTATCCTATTCTTTTGGCTTTGTGCGTTCATTGTCTAATAGAGATACTATAGACCTCCTGTCTCTCTTGTCCTTGATTGAGGAGATCACTTTTAGTGCATCGAGGAGGGATTTCCGTTTGTGGAGTCCTAGCCCTTCCATTGGCTTCTCTTGTCGGTCCTTTTTCCATTGCTTGCTAGACCCATCTCCTATCGATTCATCCATTTTTTCCATGTTATGGAAGGTGAAAGTCCCAAAAAAGGTGTAGTTTTTCATTTGGCAGGTAATCTATGGCCTTTTTGTTGCATTCTCTGTCGGATGGTAGAGGAAGACCTTGACCATATTTTGTGGAGCTGCAGTTTTGCTAGGGCAGTGTGGGACGAGTTTTGGGTTGTTTGGTTTGCAGTTTTCTAGACACAGGGGCCTTAGAGAGATGATCGAGGAGTTCCTTCCCCATCCTCCATTTCCCCATCTGCGCTATTATTCGGGGGCTTTGGGGTGAGAAATAATAGGACGTTTAGAGGGTTTGAGAGGGATTTAGCTGAGGTTTGGTCCCTTGTTAGATATAACGTTTCTCTTTGGGCGTCAGTGACACATTTATTTTGAAATTATTCCATAGGTCTTATTATTTTGGATTGGAGCCCCTTTATCTAATGGAGTCTCTTTTTTGTGGGCTGGTTGATTTTTTTTCGCCCTTGTATTCTTTCATTTTTTATCAATGAACTTGGTTATTCATAAAAAAAAAAAAATATCTGTGAATATTGGTCACTATTGCATGACCAAAGACTAGTCTAAGGTTGAAAGATGGCTAAAAAATAAATTAAAGAAATTTGTTGCCAACGTTAAAAAATAGTCTTTGTAAATCCTACGCATTTCCATGCAACCATTTGATCAAGTAGTTGAATATTTGTGTTCACCAAAAATTACATCACAGATTAGATGATCAATCATTAGAAGTAAATATTGAAGAGAAAGCATGGCTCGGGGACAACAAATTCCTATTGCTAATAGAGTTAAAATATTATCCATTTGTGTTAGTGGAGAGGGCAGGACAATAATGCTTCCTAAAATGAAGATGGTAGCTGGAAGCTATGAAATTTTTCTCATGGTCAGAACCGGGGAATCTTTTAACCATGCTTCAATTGACATAAACTAGAGCTCAAATAAGAATGATACTTGAGAAGAAAACAGCGTAAAAGATGCTAAATAAATGCTTATCAATATTCCAACCGCATGGGGAATGTTGTGCAGAATGGTTTGCAGTGGATAAATTCATTACTTGAGGAAGAAATATGAAAGTTTCTTTTCCCAACATACCAACCGTCGTCAAGATGAAAGGCCAACTGATAAGGACAAGCTGGATTGAGATCAATAGAGTGTACTTCCTTTGGAATGATATTCGCTTGCTCCTGCATTGTGATGCCAGATTGACAAAGGTCAACCACACCTATTGAAAATTTAGTCTTAAAATACAAGTAGAACAGAATAACTTATAATTTTAATTGCAATTTAAACTGCATATTTGCAAATAGGCTGGTCTAAGTTCAAATTAACATTTACATCCAGTCAAAACAACATCATTGTTCTCACAGTGCCTAACGTCAACCTTTTTTTTTTAAATATCCTTGAGTGTTCGAACCGGTTTGCATGCACCTCAACTAATCTCATGGGATAATAGCCTGACCCTACTACATCTGGTTGTCAAGAAACACATAGGATATTAAATCTCAAGTAGGTGACTATCATGGATTGAACCCATGCAAAAAATTTAAATGCTAAAAGAAATACGTTGAAGAAACGTACATCACATGACACTTTTCAATTGAACAAGAATTCCCCATCTCAACATGCACACGTGCTAATCCTTGGGGCACCTCGAATCCTCTATTAAAGATGACCCACTTTAGACACAGCAGAACAAACATTCATCTCCATATAGTTTGGGTTGAAGGGGCCAACCTGTCTTGGTTTTCTTGGCTAAGAACCGCACCTTGAACCCCATCTTTTCTTTCCTTTCATGACCAGTCGATTGTGTAGCCGTAATGATTACATTTTCTTATTCTTTTTTCTTTTTCCCTTGCCTCGTCGATAGTTGACTGGGTTCTGGGTTTTACCATTTTTACTTTTTCCCATTCTGAAGTTTTCCTTGTTAAAACTTAAAACCATCTTATAGTCTGATATTCTATCAACTAAACCAAAATAAAGCAAATTATACTTCCTTTTCACCAAATATAGGTATCAGACTGTATCCTTACCTAGGTGTCTCTGAATCTTGTAATTGTCTGGTGGCCGACTCATAAAGATTGACCAATGGGAAGATTTACCTTTCTTAGTAATGATGTTCATCTGCAGGAAAGGAAAGGAGCTATCACTCGGGTAAGGCGTACAGCCAGAAACAACCATCTGAAAGATTCAAGGTCTAGAAAACTGTATAATATAGATATCTCATGGCTAAAAAGAAAATCGAAAGAAACTAGTGCTCAACTCAAGCGCTCCTGAAACAGAAAGATCTACTCTGATTATTCAAAATTACCTCAATCCGGTGATGAGAATCTCAACAAAGGCAATTACTCTAAATGGACCTATAAATACAATGGAAATGAGAGCCAGACCCCCAAGAATAAACTTTGGTGTGACCACTCTAGAGGGATGAGAAGCCCCATAATTAGAAACAAAATTGGGGACCCACAGAGAAACAAGGGATTAAGGGAAGGCTTATCAAACTGGGACTACTGAGGCTGAAGAAGGGACTGAATCAGAGAAGAATTTGTTCATATGAGACTTGAGAGCAATTGATATCTATGCAACATTTTTTGTTCAATCCATACAGCAAACTGACACCTCAACATAAAATATGATATGCCATCTGTGGTAAAAAGGATAAAAAAAAAAAAAAGAAGTAAATACAGAGGATATGGATAATGGACTCGGAGCCTCAAACCATATTACTAGTGATATCTCTTAGTCTTTATAAACTAACTGCACTCCTTATACAAACAAATTGCTGATGGAACTTTCACTAATGCTGTTGGAATTAGTCCAATATATATATCTAAGGACCTTTTACTTGATGATGTTTTATGTACCAAAACTTAGGAGCCATTTGATCCTTGTCAGCCAACTCTCTAAATAGGGAAGAAATCTTACTAAATTTAAACTTGTGAATGTCCTTTTAGGATTTTAGTAGGGGAAGACAATTGGCATTGCTGAAGAGTGGGCTCTAGATCCTTAAAACTTCTACTAAGTTCTCTAAACATTCTAAGTGATAGGAGTTCTACTTTCTAGTCTTTAGTATTCATGATATCTTTTTCTTTTTTGGACATTTATGGGAGTTCGGGAAAACTTGCACAATGCACACACTTCAACTATTTTAACAAGACAACTGCTTGACTCTATCACATTTGGGTGTCAAGGAAACTCGCTGAATCTCTAGTATTCATGATAATGGCCTCCAGTTTATATTATAGCACTATCACTTGGACCACTCAAACTTCATGTTAGCTGAAAATATTTTTTCCTTATACTTTTAACAAATAATCCTTGTTTTTTAGTGTGAAATATATAGCCAAGCATGTTTGATCTCTTTATTCCCACGCACTTACAAATCTTCCCGCCATTTTCATATACTACATATTGATGTTCGTGGGGCAACCAGAGTAGAAAACATACTTGGAGCTCAATAGTCTGTATCCTTAGTTGATGATCATAAAACAAGGACATTCATTTTCAACAATTAATCGCAAGAGACCCTTTTTTTATTGGAAGCAACAGTGGACAGGAATATATGATAGTAAAAATTTCAGTACCTTCAAAGTTCCAATTTTCTCTATCATTGAGGCTAACTTCAATGATTTTAAAGGAGGATGGCACACCTGTGAGAAAATTCTTTAATAAATATGCATGCAAAAAATAAATAGATGCTTCAAAATAGAACTACTGAAAATGAAACAACTACAGAAAGAAAAAGAAAAAAACATCACGCCGAAACTTGTCATGATGGGGGTTAAATTTCTACGTAAACTTAGCCAGCATTAATTTAATTGATCTAGAATCTGACCAACAGGTCAACAGGCAACTAAATTATTGCCCCATGAGTCCTACTCAGAGTAGATTACTTACATAATTGGCCTCTAAGTGTGATAGTCATCCGGTGCCACAAACTTTAAGTACTAAGAGAGAGAAAAAAAAGGAAAAGAATATATGGAGAAAATGGTTTAGGTAATGAACCATATCCTAACTGCATAGGTATACACATTCTGTTTCTTAAATTGCCTTAAGCAGTCCTGAATGGCCATCTAAAAGCAAAATAGAAACAAAAATACGTTTCTGCGTATAAAAATTGCATTCTGATTGCCCATTGGATTTGCAATATATATATGGAGAACTACGGCATCCAGCCTCACATATTAAATATAGTCGGCTACTTTGCAAGAGAGAATCCATGCTAATTCATACACTTATATTAAATCTAAACTGGTGTTTGAATGATGTATTTATTAAGGAATAATGATCCTAGTTGACAACAATCAATGATTCCACATCATCTAAAACTATTATATGGTACAAAGATAGTATTTCGAGAGAAAGAGAAGAACGCAGGAATGGAAAAAATATGCTCAGCTTGATTATTCCCTTACTACAACAAAGAATAAATAGAGGAGATGGGCTAACAGAATAATATTCCCAACCTCAATAATAATGACATGTATGAATACAACAAAGAATAACAATTTAGGAAAGGGAAGAAGAAAACAGCTAAACGCAGCGTTTTATGCACCATCCGAATCCTTAGAGACGACGTCGTATAACTGGGTTCTAACATCCCCCTCAAACGATAGGGTGAGATCAACACACCGAGTTTGGATCGCATAACGGTGAATTGAGCTTCAGACAAGGGCTTGGTGAGTGCATCAGCAAGCTGCTCAGAGGAAGGAACATACCGAACATCAATAGCCTTAGCCAGAACTTTGTCACGCACAAAATGAACATCAAGCTCCACGTGTTTACTGCGGGAGTGAAAGACGGGATTTTGGGCCAAGGAAATGGCACTGTGTTATCACACCAGACTATAGGAGTAACTGAGGGACATAACCGAAGCTCTCGAAGAAAGGATTGAATCCAGACAACCTCAACAGTCGCATGAGCAAGAGAACGATACTCTGATTCAGCACTAGACCGAGCAACAACACCTTGTTTCTTAGAAGACCACGAAACAAGAGAACTCCCAAGAAATATGTAGTGGGCAGCAATGGAGCGTCTGTCATCGGGACAACACGCCCAATCGGCGTCTGAATAGGCTACTAAGGCAGAAGGAGAAGCTGAGCGAGAGAGAAAAAGGCCATACTCCATTGTTCCCTTGAGATAACGAAGAACTCGTTTGACACCCTGCCAAAGTATGACCGTTGGTTGTTTGAGGAACTGACTTAATTTGTTGACAATGAACGAGATATCTGGACGGGTGTGAGAAAGATACTGCAGGGCTCCAAGGACACTTCTGTACAAGGTTGGATCAGACATCAATTCCCCTTCATAGGCCGAGAACTTCCTGCTTGTTATTGCTGGCGTGGAACAAGGCTTAAGATGAAACATACCAACTCGCTGCAAAAGGTCAGTGATATACTTTGTTTGAAGAAGAAAAATGCCATCAGGTTGCCTATAAACTTCAACACCAAGATAGTAGCTTAAAAGCCCCAGATCTTTCAAAGCAAAGACATCATTTAGTCGAGCAACAAACTGATCAATGAAGGTGGGACAATCACCAGTGACTAAAATGTCATCTACATAAATTAGCACAATAACAACCATATGAGGCGAAGAGAAGAAGAATACCGAGCTGTCTGCACGTGAATTTGAAAAGCCCCAATCCAGAAGAGTGGCTCGAAGACATTCATACCAGGCCCGAGGCGCCTGTTTGAGTCCATACAAGGCCTTATCTAACTTACAGACAAAATTAGGCCGAGAGGAATCAATAAAGCCATCTGGCTATTTCATGTAAACATCCTCAGTTAAATGCCCATTAAGGAAGGCATTATTGACATCCAGCTGGCGAATTGACCAATTTTTTTCAACCGCAAGAGCTAAAATAAGTCTTACCGTAGGAGCCTTAACAACAGGACTGAAGGTCTCGTGAAAGTCTATACCTGGTATTTGGTTGAAACCCTTAGCTACCAATCGTGACTTACAACGATCAAACGAGCCATTAGAACGTCGTTTTATTTTGAAAACCCACTTACTGCCAATAAGGTTTACATTGGGAGGAGGAGGTACAAGATGCCATGTCTTGTTCCGAAGAAGCGCCATCATCTCATTGTCCATAGTTGTTTTCCATAAAGGGGAAAGAAAAGCATCCTTGACAGAATGGGGCTCACACACAGGCTCATCAGTAGCAGACACCAGAAAAGAATCCGACTGCTTTGGACGAAATATCCCACTCTTAGCTCTTGTCTGCATGGGATGTAGGTTCTGAACTGGAGGAGGTGCAACAGAGGGAGCAGAAGGAGCTTCAATGTTCTGAAGAGGCACTATGTCAGGAACAAATATGGCATGAGAAGATGAACCTGGTGCAGTGGGCACTAAACCATTTGGCGAGGCAGTAGCTGGTGGAGTAACTGAAGAATACGCAGGTTGTAGCTCAGTATGGAGAGGGCTTGTGTCTGAGACCAAAGGAATCGAAGATGATGATGCTTCTGGAACCACAGCAGGATGGTCATTAAGAGCAGTAGCACATGGCAAGGATTGAGAAGAGAAAGATGAAACTGAGGATGGAAAAGGAAGCCAATGGACAACCATGTCATCAACCGAAACACTAGACTCATGATTAAGAAAACCAGACTTGAAAGGGAAATCACTTTCATTAAAGACGACATGACGAGAGATGTATATACGACCACTTGAACTGAGGCACTTGTAACCTTTGTGAGAAAAACTATAATCAAGGAACACACATTTTTGGCTATGAAACTGAAATTTGTGACTGTGATAGGGACGAAGGTAAGGAAAACACGCACACCCAAAGACCTTAAGAAACTGAAAATCAGGCGGTTGTTTAAAAGTTTTTTCCCAAGGTGATATATTCCCAAGGACAGGAGTGGGAAGACGATTAATAAGATACACAGCAGAAGAAAAGGCTTCCCACCAAAAATGAAGAGGCATGGAAGAATGAGCAAGCATAGATAAGCCCATTTCCACTATATGTCTATGTTTTCGTTCTACCACCCCGTTTTGTTGACTTGTATGAGGACATGAATGGCGAAACTTAATACCAAAACGTTGGAGAGTTGAAGAGAAAGAGCGAAATCCCCCCCCCCCCCCCCCAGTCAGATTGAAGGATTTTAATGGTTGTGCCAAAACGATTTTCTACTAAGGATTTGTATTGACAAAAGGTTGGAAGAGCTTCATCTTTAGTTTTTAAAGGGTAGATGTAAGTAAGCCTAGTACAGTTGTCTACAAAACTAATGTAGTATCGGTAGCCTAAAGTAGAAGCAACAGGGGAAGGTCCCCAAAGGTCACAATATACCAGTTCAAGTGGTTGCTGAGATGTAAAGACAGAGGGAAAGAAAGGTAGCCGTTTTGATTTCCCAAGTTGACAGGCATCACAAAAAAACTTTTCATTACTAGGCACATGGAGATTACAAGCTTTGATAACTTTATCAACAACCTTCATAGAGGCATGACCAAGACGATAGTGAAGTAAAGACTTAGTGGTGTGGCCGAGAGTTCTCTTTTTAAAGTAATGAATAATCAATACTTTATTACTAATCTTTGGCCTTTTAAATAGGCAAAGATCATAACAAAAAGTAGTTACAACACATGTGCTTGGCACATGATCTAAATGAGAGAAAAGGATTACAATAATAGGAAACCGGCTACACCACTTAGACATTGCAACAGACTTAGAACCATCAGCAAAAAACAAATTGACACTACCAGAAACATGACACAAGACACTAGACGGCAGAGGACCCAGCAATCGACTTATTTGAAGCAGAGACATCAGCAAAAAAGGAGTTGGGACTGACATTTTGTCGAGAAATTGGGATTGAAGGCAGCTCGAGTTGGTAGAGACCATCCTTAAGTGTTCCTTGAAACATCACTGTCTTTGAAACCTTGTCCTTCACAAGACAAAAAGATGAATGAAACTCAACAAACACATCATTATCAGCAGTTAATCGGGCAATACTGACTAAGTTCCTTTTAATGTGAGGAACATGAAGAATATTACTTAATTTAATCAACTTGTTTTCAGAAGCAATAGGAATCAGACTACTGCCTATGTGCGAAATTTGTAATTTAGTTCCATTACCAACTACTAGGGATTCTTTACCATTGTACTCATTCTTAACGGCAAGGTTACCGGCATCAGCAGTGACATGAGTCGTGGCTCCACTATCCGCCAGCCATTTAGGGTCATTTAAGATCTCCGGAGTAGCAATATAAGCTGAGGAGCTCGCGGTTTGATTTCCTTGATTGTTATTATTACCTGCAGCATAAGGATTATTAAACTGCTCTTCAAATCTCATATAACAATAAGGAGCAGAATGACCGTATTTCCCACACAGCTGACAGGTTGGTTTGCTGGTATTGTTCCTTTGAAAACCATTACGGCCACGCCCTCTGCCTCTGTTATTGTTAGAACCCCTATTGTTGGAGAATTGTTGCTGAGCATTTCCTTGGCTAGTGTTGCTACGATTAGGACCAAAGTACCTTTGTCCTGAGGCTTGAGAATGTTGATTATATACCAGATGAGCAGCAAGGTCTGGAAGATCTCTTGTGTTAGGAACAGTACTGTATCGAGCAAGCATACCTTCGAACTGGATGAGAATAGAGGAAAGTTCTTGCCAGGTCGTTATATCCTTGTCCTCAATGGAGCAGACGATGGGAACATAGTCTGAATCGAGACCCGCCAAGACATAAGACATCAAATCTCCAAGACAAATTGGATTACCTGCTAATTGGAGGTTGTCGGAAGCTTGCTTCATAATGCCGAGATATTCCACCATCTTCATTGTCCCTTTCTTTGTGTTTAGAAGAACTCCCTTGAGTTGGTTAACCCTAGCTTTGCTGGTAGAACCATATACTTTTTTCCAGAGCCTTCCATATTTCTCTGGAAGTTTTAAAACTCACCACATCTGCTGCAATCGAAGGGGTCATAGACCCAAACAGCCATCCACACAGTGCTTGGTCAACAGTAAGCCATTCATCATACAAAGGATTTGGCGTCAGATTCTTCTCTGTTCCAGTGGTGACTTCAAGAAATTCAGAGGGCTGGGCTTTTGTCCCAAGGATGTAACCATCCACTTTCTGGCCACGAAGAATGGCTAGAACCATTCCTCTCCACAGCAAATAGTTCTTCTCGTCGAGCTTCACGGTCAAAACGGTGCTCAACGAGTGGCCAAAGGAAGAACTAACAATACTCGCAGCAGACGACGAAATAGGAGCTGAGACTGAAACTGTTGCTGCTGCTGAAGAAGAAGACGAGGATGAATTTTCATCTCCCATGGCGTTGGCCGAAAAACAAGCTCTGATACCAAGATAGTATTTCGAGAGAAAGAGAAGAACGCAGGAATGGGAAAAATATGCTCAACTTGATTATTCCCTTACTACAGCAAAGAATAAATAGAGGAGATGGGCTACCAGAATAATATTCCCAACCTCTATAATAATGACAAGTATGAATACAACAAAGAATAACAATTTAGGAAAGGGAAGAAGAAAACAGCTAAACGTAGCGTTTTATGCACCATCCGAATCCTTAGAGACGACGTTGTATAACTGGGTTCTAACATACAACAATATTTTTGATAAATAGGATGAATGTGTCGCCACATAATATGAGCTGCAACTTTGAAATCTACGATCACTTTTAAGGGAAAAGGAATTCTGAAATCCACTAACTCATTTTAAATTACAAAAATTATCGAGAGAATTGGTTTTACATGGAAAAAGAAAGCGTGAAAATTGCTATGACTAAATCAACATAAGAATAACCTTAGAATAAATGAGAACAACAAGGTACTTGCTTCTTATCCCATTAAAAACAGAAAAGGCCATAACCCTTTCATCAATGACATCAGCATTATTAGATCCTTTTTTTTTTCCCTAAGATCTATTAGTTCTATTACCTCCTTATGATTTTGAAAAGCACCAGATGTTCTCCCTCCACGAAGATCCCAAATATAGATGACTCCATGCTTACCAGCACCAAAGATGATCTATACCAAGATATCAGCGTTTCAGAAGATGGAACCAAAGTTCTTTAAGCGGTGAGAAATGTAATGCAGAAAATGAAAGAACATGATTCATGGAGAACAAAATCGTCTACATGTATGTCCAACGACAAGAACCTGATTTTCAACATCCAACTGGATTCTGTTAAGGGTACTGCATGAATTACTGGTAAGCTCAAGACATGGAAGTGTTCCAATTCTTCTATCCCACATACTGATTATACCACATGTATCAGATGCAACTAACCTGCCAAAATGTTCGTGGAGGACAATATAACATCAAAATTTTCTAAGAATAAAAATAGAGATGACTTATCTAAGGTGTAAAAACATTAAAAGTTTGGGTTCTATCAGTTAGCATTATCAATAAGAATAACCAATAATATACCACAATGTCACTATGTCCCATGTATTTGGTATTCCACTAGGAAAAACTCTACCATATTAAAGGGACTTGGGTTTTAGACGAGGCCTATTTGATTGGGAGATCACCAGTTGGATTGGGCTGATAGAGAGGATTGATGTTGTTCGCCTAGGGGATGGTAGTGATAAATCTTTATGGTGCCTTGAAAAATTTGGAATTTTTTCTTCAAATCTGCTTTCTTAAAGCTGGCAGAAGTGAGTCCTACCCTCAAAACCCCTTTGATCAAGTACATTTGGAAGAATTGTGCTCCTAGGAAAGTCAAGGTCTTCCTTTGGTCCCTCGCCCACAGAAGCCTCAATACCCTTGACATTCTTCAGAAGAAATGCAGCAACCGAGTGTTATCCCCGTTGGTCTGTTCTTTGTGTTGGAGGAATGCTGAGTCCCTAGACCATATCTTTCTCCATTGCCCTTTTGCTTGTGCGGCTTGGAGGTGGCTGTTGGGGGAATTTAACATTCATGTTTCTTTTCCTGAAAAGATGGATCAGTGGATGGATGAAGTGTTCTCGGGCTGGAATTTTAGAGGTAGAGGGAAGATATTGTGGAGTATGGCAGCAAGAGCTTTGATGTGGAACCTTTGGCTTGAGAGAAACCGTCGGGTCTTCGAAGATAAAAGTTCTCCGTTTGATTACTTTTGCTCTAATATTAAATATACTGCATCTTGGTGGTGTACAAAGCACAAGAAATTCTTTTGTAATTACAACTTGTCCATAATTGTTTCTAACTGGACTGCCTTTGTTTAGGTTTTTGTTGTGGGAGGGGGATTTTTCTTCCCCCTACCCTTAGGCTGTTTTTTTTGGCTGCCCTTTCTGCATATCAATAGATTGGTTCCTCTGTTTCTTATCTAAAAAAAAAAAAAATGATTCTGTTTTAACACTTCAAAATTTCAACTTGATTTGGTCCATCAGATATGTCTATTGAAAGAACCCAAGTATCAAGTTTCTGGCAACTTGAAGTAAACTTCAATCCATATATTTATTCCAACACATGATTTTGGCCCACCTTTTAGTCTTTAGCACATTCGTTTTCTGTCATATGTAAAGATGGTTTTCTTTTTACCCTTCTTTCCTTTGTATTCCTTCTATACTGCTTGTAAAACAGTGGCTGTTTGTATGAGACCAATCTGATTGAATCAAATAGAGAAAAATGAAAACTTCATTATTATACATCATGGTACAAAAAATGACTATTAACATTGTTTCTCTTCCTTGCTCCACCGACAACTCATGATTTTCTGTCTCTGCTCCATCCATTATCATTCAAATTAGCTATTGCCAATCTCTGCATCACTTGGTATGATTCAAAATTAGCCATCACATTCACATATATCTCTTTTCTAAGGAGTTCTTTTTTGCAGGAGCTGAGAGTCTTGAGAGGAAGTGTGGTCTAACTAGGGTAAACGTCTCTTATGAATGTTTGTTTCTAAGGAGTTCTATAACTATCTTTGGCCTCTTATTCTCAACAATTGAAGTCCCTTCTAGGAATCTCAAATTTGTTTCTCTGTATAGGCTACAACTGTAGAAAGTTTTTTTTTTTTTTTTTTTTTTTTTTTTTTTTTTTTTTTTTTTTTTTTTTTTTTTGTCAATCGTCCATTTGTATTCATTCACATTTCTTAACAAAGCTTCATTTTTCAAATTTTTCTTTTAAAAAAAGAAGAAATATTCATGGTAAGTTCAACATTGATAGTCAATCCTAAAATGTGAAGAGAAAAGGAAACCCAATAAGAATAGAAACAAATATGAATCAATCTTCTTATTTAATTCTTTATTTCCAAAATTATAAATTATAATAGTTGTATACCTATTGCCAATACAAATAAAAAAAAAAATGTAATGAGTTGTTTGACCAACCTTGAATTATCTGAAATAAATGCTATGTCAGATAAACCTTTATGATAATCTGACCCTAAATGATTGATTCTTTGTCTTACTCTCAACACCTAAAAGGTTAGTGAATAAAATTATCAATCCATGGTCAGATTGACGAAAATTACTTCAACAACAATTCATTTTCAACAGTGTAAAGAAATAGAAAAATAATTGTATGATGGATGTAACAATGGTATCGATTAAGTTCTTTAAAGCATAAACATGCTTATTCAATATGCCATTTTTCCAAAAACTAGGCATAAACATTGAGATGGACAAATTTTCACCATTTATACAAGCAACTTTTTATTGCACAAGCAAGTTCCTCCATTTTGAAGATTTATATTTCTGATAGACAAAAAAGAAACATATTGAACATTAAACAGGACATTATTTTACAGGAAGTAAATTGTATTGGTTTTACTCGGAATTTTTAGTAAAATAGAAACTTGGAAGCTAGACGGTTGTATTGACATTTTTCATAAAGTGGGAAACTTGAGGATTTAGCAATCATACAACGGAATCGAGGCTATGAAAATCCAAGTATTCATTGAAACGCACGAGTATTTTCTATGTAAAGGTGAAAGAAGAACTTACTTCAACTGGTTTAGAAGAAATATAACTAATGTCAAAGATCTTTAGTTCCTTACTTTTCATGGATGTACAGACCACCTAAGTAGAGAACATAATGTTAGCAGACAACAAATATAGGAAGAATCCACTAATAAATACATAATTCAACATCAGAGTTAGCATAAACAACATACGCATTCATGGGGAATAAATTCAAAGTAGAAACAATGCTGGAGGCATTATATCGCAGTTGACTAAAAGATACCCAGTTATTTATAGGAACTTTTACACTAGCATATGACTCCAACACATTACCCGTTAGTCACTGTCCATACTGCAGCAAGCCCCTGAACGAAAAAAAAAACCATACAAGATGCTACGATCTTTACAGACAGATAAGTCTTATATTTTAGATTTTTTTTTGTGCTCTTGTACAGTTCACAGCATCAAACTAGAGTGCCTTACAAATTCTTTTGTAATTACCTCAAGCAAGGAAACAGCTTGCACAATGATCTTGAAATCAGAATAACACCCAACATTTTTTCTTGAACATTCATTGGACTATTCTACAGCAATGTATTGAGGAAGAAATGTATACTCATAATTACAAGGAAATGAGTTGAACAAAAACCTCATCTTGGTTGGCAGGATTCCACCGTACAAAGTCAAGCTGTTCATTTAGGGAAATGTGCAGTAAGTGTTTGGTCTCGTCTTCACTCAAGCCTATTAGAAGGATGGTACTTGAGTAATCTAAATTTTTCAATGCTCTCTATTTAGAGAGATATATACTGTGTATAAATATGCTAACTATTTTTATCACAAAGCTTAGAACAAAAAGAAAAGAAACGTACACAACAGAAACGAGGAACAAAACTTGAAGAACAAAAGTTACCTGTTTCATTAGTCTGCAAATAGAGACTCTCAAAGTCGTGCACTGTTAAACAACCTGTTTTCGTTGCTGAAACCAAGTATATTCCCTGGAATAGATTTCCATATATGAGTATGTGGGTGGAGGGTGGGATAGGTGTTTTGGGAAAGACCATAGAATAAAAAATCAGGTTATTGACAATGCTAGACAACATTTGAAGGTAATGATCCAATAATTCACCTTGTTGTCGAAGTCCAGAGCAGAAATGCCATGTCTGACAAAAGGATGAAAATTAGCTTCGTTTTTTCTTTATTGAAGGGAGAAGGGGAGGAAAAGCTGATAGAAATGGATGAAATCCATGGAGCATATCCAGTGAGAGGGAAGATATAATCACGCCTTAAATTGCATGAAGAATAATTCTCCAGTTGAAACAAAAATGTCAGAAATATTCAAGTTATACTTGAGTAGAAAACACCTTATTCTTTTGTATAAAAGCAAAACTAGGTTTCCGTTTCTTAGTATTCCAAATTTCTTAAAATGATGGCCCTTTTGAGAATCAGCAACAGGTTCTGGATAACTGAAGAAGGTACACACAAATTAATTCTTAAAAAATGCACAACTGTCACGGAACTTTTAAAAAACAAAGAATCGAAGACCTGAAATTTGCATATTATAATAAACGATGAACCAAAAAAGAATAAAACAGAAAAAAGTGTAGTCGAAGAGGTACCAACTATTTTGTACCAAAGAACAAAACACCAGGAAGAGCAAAGAATTGAACTGAACCAAACCAAGCCCCCCCCAAAAAAAAGCAAAAAAATCAATTCACATCGCATTGCTTGAACATGATTTGATAGAGATATACTGACTTCTTAAATGGCAGTTGATGACCCTGAGCTCCATTAGCAATCCGATTCATCTGTAGACTCTACACCCTCAGCATAAACAGAATCTAATTCTAACCACACAATAATCAGAAGTAAACAGAAAATCGAGCAGTGAACGACGTACACTCGTTGGACAAAAAACGCCGTCTATATGATACAAATGAGGAAACGCTCCAACCTTTAGGAAATGAAAACCAAACACGAACTACCATTACACAATCTTCAAGAGTAGAGTGAACATTTAACAAACCGAAATGCCAAAAAGAACGAAGAAAATGCACCTCGGTATAAGATTGAACAAGAAGCACGGACAAGTCCTGGCGATACTTCGGATCAAACTTCCCATTCAATTCGACAGTGCTCAATTTCCACCTATTCCTGCTCACATAAACCAACAACGAAATTCAACAGAGACAACTCCCGAAAACAGAAAAAAGGGGGCGAAGCAATTGAATCAGGGACAAAACCTCGGCAACGGTTTAGGATTTTGGGATACTGAATCGGAAGGAACCAAGTACTTGTCCATGTCTGGTGAAAGGGAGCTTCAATTAGAGTTTCCGAAACCGAGGATGCTCGAGGAATAAGATGTACTTGTTCTTCTGCACCAGACCTTTTCTCCACCTTGTTTGCAATTCACAGCTTCATTTTTGCTTTGGCCGGGTAACGGTGACGACGGCGACCAGAAATGGCTCCTCTCTGGCCGTCGGTGGGCCTACTCTTCCGGCGAATGTAGTCTGTGAATTGTGAATTGTGAATGGCTGTTGGTTGATTCTGAAGAAGGTTGGGACTTTGTGAGCCGTTTTCCCGCCATTCCGCCTTTTTGCTAAAATGCGCGGGTGTGAAATATGAAGTGTTTATCATAGTTAGGATGTTAAATTACGCTTTTAACCCCCATGCTATTAGTTGATGGTAAAATTATCATTTGAGAAGGTAAAAAATTTAACTAATTTTAATTCTTTTATTGATTAATCTATTAAAATTACATCAAATTTACATGATTAATTTTATAAAATAAATAGAGACATAATTGGTTCCCATAAATCCTGACATTCTCTTGCACAACCAAACATAGTTATCTTTCATTCCCAATATCTTATTCCCATGCATGTTATTTGCAGGCATCTACAAAACTTTAAGCCAGTTGCATAAGTAACAAAATGAGCCAAAATATTAGCAGATATAGCAACCTGGAAAATATAATTCCAGAAATCACCAAAAATTACCCTCATATGTCTAAATTACCAAAATACCCTTTTATCGACGATAGAATTGATAGATTTCTATCAAATTAGTGATAAAATTCTACCATTGATAGAAGTCTATCAGAGAAAAGAAAAAAAACGAAGAAGAGGAAAATGCATGCTAAAATCAAATGATTGGTAAAATGGAAATTAAAAAAAAAATCATTCAAAATATTTGAATTCTATCATATCAGCGATAAAATTCTATCGTTAGAGAAAGCAAAAAATAGAAAAGAAAGAAATGAAGAAGAAGGGGGAAATGCACGTTAAAATCAAATGAGGGGTAAAATGGAAATTTTAAAAAATCATTAAAAATATTTACCATATTTGCAATTTATTTTAAAATTGCTATATTTTCTATTTCCTTATTTAATTTAGCCACCCATTACAATTTTCCAAACTTTAAACCAAAAGGCTCGGGAACTTTAACTCAATAAACCAATGGGCTAAACTAATTAAAGACCCGTTTAGAATACCTTCTAGTTTAAGTGTTTTTCAGGAATGCATTTTCTTTTAAACATTTTGTATAAAAGTTGTTTAGAATTTAAACACTTATATGTTTGGTTACATTTACTCACAAGTGTATACCAAATTACTATATGCTTACAAACTTTTTTTTTTAAAAAAAATTGTTTTCAAGTGTTTCTCTCAAAATGGTTTATTTCTCAAACTCATTTTTAATCAGTCATTTTTAGTGGTTGCCAGATATTAGATTTTTTTTTTCCCCGAAGGACATTTTTTCAAAATTAAACACTTACAAGTTAAACCAAACACATCCAAAACTTGTAAAAAAAAAAAACAGAGATCTATGTCCAATCCAATAAACCCAATGATCTAAACCAATTAAACTTGGACTTTCATCCACAAATCTCTTAACAAGGTATAGCTTGAATTCTTATATATATAGAGTCAATTAAAGGGTATGTGGTTAAGTGGAGTCCCCACTAGCGTTATGTTATGACAGAAATCATAAACCAACGAATAAAAATGAAAGGGTAAAGAAAACAACATACAAATTTATATGGTTCACTAACGGTGTGTTAGCTACGTCCACGGGCAGAGGGAGAGAACAATCTTATTAGTGAGGAGTAAAACATATGCAGATTACAGAGATTAGGGCAAATTAGGTTAAGATGATTTATATATGGTACCACTCTTAACCCTAACATAATAGGCCAAAAATAAAAGTCCAAAATGGAAAATCATATCTAATTTCTATACATAATTTAGCTTAGGGGGCATTGCCCCCGAACCCCCACTAGACGCTTCGCCCTTGAACCCCATACTTGGTCATTCAGAGCGATTTATATCAGATTCAAGACATATCAACACCTTAAAATTAATTAGGTTGAGGCAAACTTGTTTGTTGTGAGAGATTATAGTTCTATATCTTGTGACCTAAGCATGAGATGGTTGCAGTAGAATGTGAACATGCTATCATGTTTAAGTCAACGTATGTTAAGTTCGATCTAGAATAAGTGTATCGTAAAAAAAAAAAAAAAACACTTAGGATAAGTGTACACTTGAAGAATATTACTATTTATGTCGTTTAATGTAGCTCGAACATCATGTGATCAAATATCCTTTTACACAAACAAAAAAATTATATCCGGACAAATTTTAGGAGCATTTGTTGCAAAGTGCTTTGTTCTAAAATCGTTTTTTTGACATGTATGATGTACATAAAGTTTTTTTTAGCAGTGTTCACAGTTAATCAAAAATCATTTTACGAAGTATTTTCTTTTTCCATAGGCATTTTAAGAAGTATCGAAAAAACTTTTCCAAAACATATATTAAAATCCTTAAAAGCTATTATATTCAAAGGGCCGGTTGCAAGGATAGCAATATGGACCAAAATAATTGCAAATCTAGCAACCCACAAAAAAAATTGCAAAAATGGCAAAATCTAATAGTTTGTGTGTTGCATTTACTAAAATACCCCTCCAGATTTTCTTTCACTGATAGAAAGTTTTTCTATCCCTGATAGATTCTATCAGTGATAGAAATTTTCTTTCACTGATAGATTCTATTTTCACTGATAGATTCTATCATATGATAGAAAATTTTTCTACTACTGATAGATTCTATCGGCGATAGATATTTTTCTATCACTTGTTCGGTGTTCTATCAGTGTTTGGTTGTTGTTATTTGGTTTTCTATCAGTGTTTGGTTTTTGCTTTTCAGTGTTTGATTTCTATAATCGTTCGTTTTTGCTTTATTTTTCAATGCTTGATTTCACCATGTATCACCATCGCTGATAGAAACAAAAGATCTTCTATCACTGATAGAAAAGTATCAGTGATAGAAAGATTTTCTATAACTCACGAAAAGTTTTTCTATCAGTCTCAGTGATAGAGATAGAAAGTTTTTCTATCACTCATAGAAAGATTTTCTATGAATGATAGAAATTTTTTTCTATCACTCATAGAAAAAATTTCTATAAGTGATAGAAGATTTCTATCACTGATAGGTTCTATCAGGGATTGAAAGATTTTCTATCCAGAGTTTTCTATCATTGATAGAATATCTTTCTATCACTGATAGAATAGTAAAAATTTCTATCAGAAATCTTTTATCACTGATAGAAAGCTTTTCTATCGGTGATTGAAAGTTTTTCTATCACTTATAGATTTTTATCGGTGATTGAAAGATTTTTTATCAAAAGTTTTTCAATGATTTTCTATAAAAAGTTTTTTTATCACTGATAGAACCTATCAGTGATAGAAATCTTTTATCACTGATAGAAAAAGTTTCTATTAGTGATAGAAATCTTCTATTCTATCAGTTATAGAAACTTTCTATCACTGATAGAAACTTTTTCTACCACTGATAGAATCTATCAGTAATAAAAAGACTTTCTATCAGTAAAAAAAAAAAAAAAGAAGAAGATGGGCACACAGGGGCAATTTAGGAATATAAAAAATTAATTCAAAATTTTTGACATATTTGCAAATATTTTTAAAAATTGCTATATTTGTAATTATTTACCTTCATGTTGCCACCCATTACAATTATCCATGGTTAGATACCATTTATTTGTATATTATAAATCCATGTGTCATGTGGGCTTTGTTTGAAAGATCTTCAAAATTAAAGTTCAACTTTGGATTTATGCGCATACCTTCTTATATAATTTTAGATAGGGTGTTCACGTTCGATCCGATTTTACTGAATAAAAAATTTCAGTTATTTCAGTATGGTTTTCGATTTTACTGAAAACGACGTTTAAAACAAAATGAAACAAAAAAGAAACTAATGAGTCTGAATTTTGATTTGGTTCACACGAGATTTTCGCAGAGAAAATTTAATTCGTGAAACGACTTCTTGTATGTATTGATTTCTATGTATAAGTAATTGTGGAATACAGTCTCTAGTTACACTCCTTTGATGCTTTCTCTCAAGGTAGCTTTGATCGACAAAGTCTTCAAATAAACTTTAATCTTCGGAGTCTTGAAGGTTTGTTCACCTTTGAAGGATTCTCCTGGATGATTGAAGTAGACTTCAGGCTTCAAGTCTTCAGTCTTTAGATGACTTCACTTCAATCTTCAAGCTTGCAGGAAAATCTGGATTTTGGTCTTCAAAGTCTTGTGGGAGGATTGGAGCTTCAATCTTCAGGATCTTGTAGAGAGCTTCAATCTTCTAAATCTTCAAGATCTTGTATAGAGTTTTGATCTTCTGAAGCTTGCAGAGGCTTCAGTCTTCAGAGTCTTGGAGGAAGCTTCAAGCTTTTGAACTTTGCAGAAGCTTCGATCTTCAGAGTCTTGCAGCAGGATCTGGACTTCAATCTTCAAGATTCTTGCAGGATGAATGGAGCTTCAATCTTCAAATCTTGTAGAAGGGATGAAGCTTCAGTCTTCAAATCTTGTAGGAGGATCAGAGCTTCAGTCTTCAGAGTCTTCTGAGAGCTTCAATCTTCTGCCGCCCCTTCCAAATGAGCCAAGGACTCCTATTTATAGAGTTCCCAACGGCTTTAATGGGCTTGGGCTTGAATTGGGCTTGGGCCCATCTATGGGCCTGGATGAGTTTTTTTTTTTGAATTTCAGGCCCAATTATCTTAATAACATTGGGTTTAAATTGAACCAAATTTAACCTAAACTTAATCTTACTTTAATTTAATTTTATGAACTTTAGGTTAACTTGAATAAATGATCATTTGATCTTGAGTTTAATCATCGTTGGATTCGATCAAGACCGTTAACACAATTAGACAACCACAAAAGGACACGTGGCCTTTCTTATTTTGCCATAATTAATTTTGAGATATGTATTAATTCGTGACACCCCAAAATTAAATAATGACGTGGCAATTTCTAATTGGTTGGAAAATTTTTATGCCAACAAATGCCCCCTTTTCGAGATTTATGCACAAATAGGTGTGGGTGAATCTCGAAAAAGATGATTTGGCATGAAATGCATGAGAACTTTTTTCTTCATGATTTTGACTATCCCAATTTTTATTTGAACTGGGAATATGATTTGAGGCTATTTTCAGGTTTAGTTTGAACTTAGAATAAAATTTGAATTCTAGTTCACTCCTGTTTCAAGCCAAAATTTGGATTTGAGGTAAAAATTCTACTTGATTTTAACTTGGTAGAATTTAAGCTTTGAATTTGGTCAAATTTAATTTGGGATAAAATTTGGATTATGCCCAAATTTTGATTTGATATAAAATTCCAAATTATGAACTTGAATTTGGAATTTTAATTTGAACAAGGATTCAAGTCCAACCTTGATTTTGGGATAAATTTTGGATTATCCCCAAATTTTGATTTTATATAAAATTTCAATTTATGAACTTGAATTTGGAATTTTAATTTGAACAAGGATTCAAGTCCAACCTTGATTTTGGGATAAATTTTGGATTATCCCCAAATTTTGATTTTATATAAAATTTCAATTTATGAACTTGAATTTGGAATTTTAATTTGAACAAGGATTCAAGTCCAACCTTGATTTTGGGATAAATTTTGGATTATCCCCAAATTTTGATTTTATATAAAATTTCAATTTATGAACTTGAATTTGGAATTTTAATTTGAACAAGGATTCAAGTCCAACCTTGATTTTGGGATAAATTTTGGATTATCCCCAAATTTTGATTTTATATAAAATTTCAATTTATGAACTTGAATTTGGAATTTTAATTTGAACACATCTCAAACTTTAATTTGAAACGATGCTTCTTGAATAATCTATCAGACTTGAGAACTTAACTTTATCTCTAGTTGATTTGGTGTATAATTTTGAATTTCAAAATCAAATGGAGTGAATCACCATTTTTTTTTTCTTTTAATCCTAAAAAGAAATATTTTAAACTAACCATATCCCAAATCAAAACAGTCTTGGATTTGGATTTGGATGTACACCGACAAACTTTTTTTTTTTTTTTTTTTTTTTAAAAGAAATATTTTAAACTAAACTATATCCCAAATCAAAATTGGATTTGGATTTGGGTGTACACCGAACAGATCTCAAAAAGATTCAAAATAACAACTTCAAGATTTCCGAGTAACAGCTTCTTTCAATCTATAAATTGGGACTGAAAACTTAATAGACGTCACTCTACCTAAGAACTTGCAAGGTATGTATTTTCTTTGTTGGGATCTTTCCTCACGTTTAAAGGTCCCTTTTTTTTTTCTTTTTGTTTTTTTTTTTTTGCGCCGTGCATTGTGAGACAGAGCGTCGGCGGTGTGGGTCTGTAAGAGTACTGCGAGATGACAGCGGTGGACTTCGTCTTTAGGCGAAGGAGAGTCAGGCCGTTGCTTCCAGAAACACGACGATGGCGAGAGGGGAGGAGCGACGGGAGAGAAACGGGAGGCGTTTTTTTTTTTTTTTTTTTTTTTTTTGCGCACGTTAGGCCGCTGCTTGCCGTCACGGCACGACGAGTCCCTCTGTGGCGGCGACGACGAGAGGGAGAAGAGCGAGTGAGAAAGAGAAACGAAAAGCTTGAGAGAGAAAGAATGAGGGAGAAAGAAGAGCTAAAAAAAATGTGAGAGAAAATGGTGGGAGAGAGGGTGAGAAAATGGTGGGAGAGAGAGAATATGGGGAGGAAACTTGTTTTCCTTCTTCTTTTCTTTTTTTTTTTTTTTTTTTTTGAAAAATCAATTTTGTCTTTTAGTGAAAAATACTCCCGCCTCCTTTTGGTTTTAGTTTTTTTTTTTTTTTCTATATATTTTTTTATTTGTTTTTTAACATTTTGACGATTTCGTTATTTTTTTATTTTATTTTTTTAATTTTCTAGGTTTTGCCTTTTTTGCCCTTTTTTTTTATAATAATAATAAATAAATAATAATAATTTCTCTGTTTGGCTTTTAGTTGTGTTCAGACTCTTTTCTTTCTTTTTTTTCTTATATATATATATATATATATTACTTTCTGTTTTGTTTTGTTTTTTTTTTTAATTTTTTTTTATTTATTATTATTAACTTTTGTTTCGTTTTTTTTTGTTTTATTCTACTTTCAAGATTTTTTTGTTTATAATTTTTTTCTTTAAATTTCATAAACATATAATTTTGTTTTACCGCTCCTTTTTTTAATATTATTATTATTATTATTATTATATATATATATATATATTTTTTTTTTTTTTTAAGCTTCGGCTTTCCTTTTGTTCTTGTTTTTTTTCTTCTTAAACTTTTTTTTTTTACTGATTCTCCTTTTCTTCGATTTGATTTATTTACTTATTGCTTCTTATACCCAAACTTTGTGAACTTTTTGCTGCAACTTTGCTTTCATTTTTTTTTTCTAGAAAATGCATCCCGGATTCTTTAATAGATTTTTTTTTTTTTTACATTTTTTGTTGTTTATTTTTTTTCTTACTATATATATATATATATATTCAATCTTATATATATATATATATTTTTATTATTTTTAAAATTTTGATCTCAACACTTTTTTTTTTTAAAGACAAGTTCCACTTTTCTTCAATTCACCATTTTTTTTGTTTTTTTGGTAACTTATCATGCTATTTACTATTTTCTTTATTGATCTCAGGGAACGATTGCATTCACAATTGATATTTTCTTGCCAACAAGTCGCAGTAGCTTTCGGTATTAATCTTAGGGAACGATTGAATCCACGACTGATATTTGCTTGCCGATCGGTCACAGTAGCTTTCACCGACGATCCAGGTACTGAAAATCTTGAAACCGAAACCAAACAAAAGTTGGGGGTGACACTTATAAGGTAGGGCTTTGACCCTCAGTGTTCATCCTCAGCTTTAGCTTCCAGCCTTAAACTGAAACCAAGCGAAAGTTGGGGGTGACGCTTATGAGGTAGGGCTTTGACCCTCAGTGTTCATCCTCAGCTTAGCTTCCAACCTTAGAAACTGAAACCAAGTGAAAGTTGGGGGTGACCCTTATAAGGTAGGGCTTTGACCCTCAGTGTTCATCCTCAGCCTAGCTTCCAGCCTTGAAACTGAAACCAAGCGAAAGTTGGGGGTGACACTTATAAGGTAGGGCTTTTGACCCTCAGTGTTCATCCTCAGCCTAGCTTCCAGCCAACTGAAACCAAGCGAAAGTTGGGGGTGACACTTATAAGGTAGGGCTTTGACCCTCAGTGTTCATCCTCAGCCTAGCTTCCAACCTTGAAACTGAAACCAAGCGAAAGTTGGGGGTGACACTTATAAGGTAGGGCTTTGACCCTCAGTGTTCATCCTCAGCCTAGCTTCGAGCCTTGAAACTGAAACCAAGCGAAAGTTGGGGGTGACACTTATAAGGTAGGGCTTTGACCCTCAGTGTTCATCCTCAGCCTAGCTTCCAGCCAACTGAAACCAAGCGAAAGTTGGGGGTGACACTTATAAGGTAGGGCTTTGACCCTCAGTGTTCATCCTCAGCCTAGCTTCGAGCCTTGAAACTGAAACCAAGCGAAAGTTGGGGGTGACACTTATAAGGTAGGGCTTTGACCCTCAGTGTTCATCCTCAGCCTAGCTTCCAGCCAACTGAAACCAAGCGAAAGTTGGGGGTGACACTTATAAGGTAGGGCTTTGACCCTCAGTGTTCATCCTCAGCCTAGCTTCCAACCTTGAAACTGAAACCAAGCGAAAGTTGGGGGTGACACTTATAAGGTAGGGCTTTGACCCTCAGTGTTCATCCTCAGCTTAGCTTCCAACCTTGAAACTGAAACCAAGCGAAAGTTGGGGGTGACACTTATAAGGTAGGGCTTTGACCCTCAGTGTTCATCCTCAGCCTAGCTTCCAGCCTTGAAACTGAAACCAAGCGAAAGTTGGGGGTGACACTTATAAGGTAGGGCTTTGACCCTCAGTGTTCATCCTCAGCCTAGCTTCCAGCCTTGAAACTGAAACCAAGCGAAAGTTGGGGGTGACACTTATAAGGTAGGGCTTTGACCCTCAGTGTTCATCCTCAGCCTAGCTTCCAACCTTGAAACTGAAACCAAGCGAAAGTTGGGGGTGACACTTATAAGGAAGGGCTTTGACCCTCAGTGTTCATCCTCAGCCTAGCTTCCAGCCTTGAAACTGAAACCAAGCGAAAGTTGGGGGTGACACTTATAAGGTAGGGCTTTGACCCTCAGTGTTCATCCTCAGCCTAGCTTCCAACCTTGAAACTGAAACCAAGCGAAAGTTGGGGGTGACACTTATAAGGTAGGGCTTTGACCCTCAGTGTTCATCCTCAGCCTAGCTTCCAACCTTGAAACTGAAACCAAGCGAAAGTTGGGGGTGACACTTATAAGGTAGGGCTTTGACCCTCAGTGTTCATCCTCAGCTTAGCTTCCAACCTTGAAACTGAAACCAAGCGAAAGTTGGGGGTGACACTTATAAGGTAGAGCTTTGACCCTCAGTGTTCATCCTCAGCCTAGCTTCCAACGAAATTTATTTGCTTTGCCCCCATCTCTTTTTTTTAACAACTGAACCCAATTTTTTTTATTCATAGGATCATGGTATACTTCGCTGAGCATATCTCCTCCGAGAAGAAATATCTTGTCATTCTCAAGGACAAAGATCAACCTATTAAATACGGGCTTAATCTCCTGGTCGAGGAACCAAAGTCGGGCCCTCTTTCAGACCTATGGCCAAATTTAAATATGTCGCCTTTTTACCCGAACTATCGACGGAAAAGGTTTTAAGCCAAGAAGAACGGGTGTGGCTTTTGCAATCCTCAATCCATCCTAAAGCTTACAACCGAGATCCAGAGTTGACTCTAGGACGTCGAATGATAGATGGCCAAGCCCGTTGGAATTCTGTGATGAAGGTTCCTGGAGACTTCTCCTTCACTTCACTCTATTGGGAATGGTTGGAGTTGGTAGTTGGTCGCAATGAGCAAAAGCTTTATGAGACTCGCTTATTTAATGCGGTGATGGCCTCTCTTTATACGTATGATCGGAATAATGATGTGGTCCGGGCCTTCTGTGAAGCTTGGTGTCCCACAACCAATACACTTCATACTGCAGCAGGTGAACTATCTATCTCTCTTTGGGACCTATGGATGTTTGGAGGTCTCCCCATCAAGGGTAAGTTCTATGAGGAGGTCATTCCTTCTTTTAAAGAGTTGACTGGTTTGCGGAAGCAGTATCGATACCTTCCAAAGAGCTGTGAGTATCTCTTTAAAGCCTTTTATCGGATATCCACATCAAAAAATGATCGCAGCTCATCTTCAAAGAATGAGCCCAATGTTAGCATTAACTCCTGGATATCTTTCTGGTTTAGAGGAGTTCAAAAGTATGAGAAACCCCCTCAGCGAAAACCAAAGAAAACCTCTCGCTCAAAATCTACTCGCAATCCAGATGGCACGAGTATCAAATATCGGGATTGGTCAGGCCAGGAGCACAAGTTGTTTCATGAGCTTGGCGTAGAAGACGAATGGCAAGAGCATACATATTTGGCTGCCTTCCTATCCTGCTGGTTGTGTCTTTTTGTATTTCCTCGTAAGGGCACCCAATTAATTCGCCCGGGAGTCTTCAGAATTGCTAGCCTTATGGCTGATGGCCATATTTTTAGCCTTGCTGTCCCAACCTTGGCTAACATATACCATGGATTGGGTCGGATAACGATGGCTTCTAATCCAATCGGACGCATGGAGGTTTGCTTACCCATGCATTACGTTCATGGATGGTTAGCCCATTATTTTAATACACACTATCCAGTCCCAGTGGAAGTTCGAGGCCCGAGGATGGCTAATTTTTCTGGTGAGGGCGGATCAAAATACTTTGAAGAGTATGAGGCTCGTGAACTGATCCACAAGGGTGCCTCCATCCTATGGAATGTGAATATTCAAGGCAGAAACAAACATGAGACTCTGAAGGACAACAATACTTTGTCATTTTTTCAATCCTCTTATTTTGCAAGCCTTCGATCATGTTATTTATCATCCGTGTGTGGGGACCAGGTGATCATTGAGTCATATAGTCCTTACCGATTTGGCCGACAATTTGGCTTTTTCCAAGACATACCAAACGACTTAGATGATATCTCGCCTGTGGCTGACATGGATAACGTATTACGTCTTTGGAGAATTTGCACCCAGGGTAAAACATCTTCTCAAGTATTTTTACCAGCCCGTACCCTAAACCCTCATACTCAGATTACTTCACGGTATAAAAGGTGGTGGTTGGCAAAACATGGGGATTATCTTGCAGTGAACGTGCATAAATTAGTGGGTAGTGCCATTCCTTCTCCATCTCGTCCTAAACTACCCAAAAATGATGGGGGTAATCACGGAGGAAAGAAAATTCGCTTGCCTGAGGATGATACTTCTGTTCCTGTAAAAAATGCTTCAAAACATGATGAATCAAGCTGCAGCAGTTCTCACGATCATCATTGGAAGAGACCAACCAAGAAAGCGAAGGTGTCTTCTACGAATGTAGATAACTCTTTTGATGAGGTTCCAAGGGCTTCTCAATTCCCTAGTCCTCCTTCCATTTTGGTTAGCAACTTCCTCTCCTTTTATTATTACTATTATGTATGTATATATATATATTATTATTATTATTATTTTTTTTTAATATATTTTTTTTATAGTCACCTCTGAAAGATCCCCTTAAAGGAGCAGAGGAGCAATGCAGCGAGGAGTCGCTAACAAGTCCAAATGTTTTTGACAACACTGCAAAACAAATGAGTAACTCCAAGACGTTGTCTAATGAGAAAGCCATGAGCTCTAATCCTCCTCTCAAGACTTCTGAAAATTATCAGCAGAATCAAAAGAGAGTAATTGATGCAGATCCTGAAGCTTCCCATTATTGTGCTGACACCTTGCTCTCTGACCATCGACGGCAAACAGCCCTAGCTTTGTGGGACAACATACAACGAAATATTGTACGCACTGCTTTTAACAAGGTAGCTGCCCTTGAACCAGAGATACACAAAATATTTGCCGGTATTTCAGAGATTCATCCGAACAACCTGGCCTTCCCTCAAGACTTCGTGAATGACTACTTGAAGAGTGTAGAGATGTACAACAAACTGCAACTTTCGTATTCTACACAATTAACTCCGACGAGTAGGAACCACCGCTTAGAGGAGAAAAATTCTGATTTACAGAGAGCACTGCTTGTTGAGAGCCATTTGCTTAAGAAGCAGGACACATTCGAACAACAACTAGCACGATCATCTGCAGAGATAAAGGAATTGGAGGCCAGACTTGAGACAACAATGGTCGAGCATGAGAAACTTTCCAATTCGGTTTGTGAAGGAGAGAAGGCTTTGGAGCAACAGAGACTTGAAGTCACTAAAGTCCGTGAAGAGATTGCCAGTATTGAACGTGCCCCTCTCATGACTGATGAGGATGCTAAGTCTTTGGATACAGTCCGTACCAACTTAGAGGGTCTACGTGAAGAGCTGAGGAACTTCAAGTGGATGATTTGATTCGATGGCCTCCACCATTTTTTTTAGATTAGATGTCGAGATACTTTCTTTTTTATTGTCAATCAATTGATGTTTCCTAGATTAAAAAAAAGTTAGGATTCCATTCATAGCCAGAACTCTTTCTTTTATTTACCTTAAAGCTTGTCTCCTATAAGACTTCTCTTTTAATAATTTTTTTTTTAGCTCTTTCAATGCATTGTATCAAACATTTATGCTTCAACTGTCTATGCCATAATAAAAGTTCAATGCTTTATCTGCAACACAATATAGTTTTTTTTTTTTTTTATGCTTTGACTGAACTTAAGTTTTTTTTTTTGAATTTTCTTAAGCTGCCTACGTACCCTTCAAATGGGAAGGGATCAAGTCATAACGTAGTTCAATATACAAATTTGATTTCTTTTTTTTTTTTTGTGCCGTTCACCTTTTTAACTCATGCGGGCCAGGAGTATCATGCAGTTTAGACTCTTACGATAAGGAGTATTTACATTTCACGCATGGAATTTTTTAAGGAACTTTCCGTTAATTGGACCGATCCTCAATCCATCTTTGTCAACGATCTTATATGCTCCATTCGAGTAAACTTCTTTGACGACATAGGGTCCATCCCATTTAGGTGTGAATTTGTTTCCCGTGTGTCGTGTTGTAATTATAGGTCTTCGAACAGCAAGTACTAGGTCTCCAACTTGAAATGATCGAAGCTTCACATTTTTATCGAAGGCTTTAGACATCCGAGCTTGGTAACATTCTAGTGCTTGTTGAGCCTCTAATCTTCTCTCATCAAGCGCTTCTAACTCTTGAAGACGCAACCTTGCATTCTCTTCTGTTGTCAACCCTTCTTGTATGGCCATTCTTAATGACAGAATTTCTCTTTCTAATGGAAGCACGGCTTCTACCCCATAAACGAGGGAATAAGGTGTGACTCCTGTAGGAGTGCGGTGAGTAGTTCGGTAAGCCCACAACACTTCACCGATCTTTTCTTGCCAGTCTCTCTTCGACTTGGAGACTACTTTCTTCAGTAGGTTGCATAATGTCTTATTGAATGCTTCTGCCAATCCATTTGCTGCAGCATTGTATATAGATGACTTGTATTGCTTGAAGTTAAACTTCTCGCACAACTTGTCCATTAAACTATTGGAAAATTGTCTTCCATTATCTGTCACAATACGATGAGGGATACCGTATCGATAAATAATATGGGTTCGGACGAAATCTACAATGTTTTCCTTCTTGGCTTCTTTTAACGCAACAGCTTCAGCCCATCTTGAGAAGTAATCTGTCCCTGCAAGAATGTAAGAATGTCCTGCTGAAGACTTTGGTGTTATAGGGCCAACGAGATCGAGCCCCCAAGCTTCAAAAGGCCACAAGGCTACGGTTGGATGAAGAGGCTCTGGAGGCTGATGTATGAAATTGGCGTGAAACTGGCAAGCTTCACATTTCTTGGCATATTGCATTGAGTCTTGAATCATGGTAGGCCAATAATAGCCCATTCTTTTTAACTGGAATTGAAGTTTTGGTCCAGACTGATGGGCACCACAAATGCCTGAATGCGCCTCTTCCAATGCTTTTTTAGATTCTTCATTTCCTAAGCATCGAAGAAAGAGGCCTTCGTACGAGCGGCGATAAAGAGTGTCCTTATAATAGACAAATTGGGCAGCCCTTCTTCGTATCTCAGCCTTGTGTCGAAGATCTGTGGGAAGCTTTCCATGCTGCAGGTAACCTATGATCGGTTGCCGCCAGTCTTCCTCTTCGATTTCATAAGCTGATGTCACATTAACTTCTTCACACTTATTTGCACTTGGTGGAACAATCCATTTCTGGCAAAGAGAAATATTTATGGCTATATCACCTGAAATTGTTAGAGCAGTGGCCAAGTTTGCTAACGCATCTGCCATTTTGTTTTCTGATCTTGGAACGTGCTCTAGTATTAAATTATCAAACTTCTCCAGTAAGTTTCTTGCATACCCGAAGTAGGGTTTTAAATCCTCGTGTTTTACATCATATTCGAGTAATATTTGATTTATTATCAACTTTGAATCGCCATAAACTTCCATGCATTTTATCCCGAACTCTAAAGCCATTTGAAGGCCAATAATGAGTGCCTGATATTCAGCAACATTATTTGAGCATAATTCATTAAGTGTGAAACTATAGGGCAACATGTGTTTCTCGGGTGAGATGAAAACAATGCCAACTCCTGCCCCATTCCTTCGTGCTGCGCCATCGAAATACATGATCCAGGGTTTCATAATTTCAATATACAATACCTCTTCATCAGGAAAATCTTCGCATAATTTCCAATCTGATGGGATTGGATGATTGGCCAAGAAGTCTGCCAATGCCTGTCCTTTTATTGCTTTTTGGGGCACATACACAATATCATATTGCTGAAGTATGATTGCCCATTTGGCTAGGCGTCCCGAAATGATAGGCCTAGATAGAATATACTTGATAGGATCGGCTTTTGCCACTAAATGTACAGTGAAGGCTTGCATATAATGTCTTAGCTTATCAATAGCAAAGAAGAGAGCGAGACACATCTTCTCGATTGGAGAGTAATTTAACTCAGCTCCTGTTAGAGTTCTACTTAGGTAATAAAGGGTCTGTTCTTTGTGATTTTCTCTTTCTTGTGCCAATAGTGCCCCAATAGACTTGTCTTGTGCAGCGATATACAATATTACTGGCTTTCCTGTCTTAGGGGCACCTAAGACAGGAGGATTGAGCAAGTATCTTTTTATACTATCCAGAGCATTCTGACACATATCATCCCACTCAAAATTCGCATTCTTTCTCATCAACCTATGAAAGGGTTGACATCGACCAGCGAGGTTGGATATGAATCTTCTAATGTAAGCCAAACGACCCTGGAGACTTCTCAACTCATGTAGGTTTCTTGGACTTGGCATTTTCTGAATTGCATCAATTTTGGATTGATCGATTTCAATTCCTCTGTGTCGTACAATGAACCCAAGGAATTTTCCTGAAGTCACACCAAATGCGCACTTGAGAGGGTTCATTCTCAACTGATATTTTCTCAAGCGATCAAAGACTACCTTCAAATATTTTCTGCATTGCACGTTGATAAGTAGCACCTGCATTTTTCAATCCAAAAGGCATTACTTTGTAGCAATATATTCCTTTTGGAGTTCGAAAGGCTGTTTTCTCCTCATCCTCAAGAGCCATTCGAATTTGGTTGTATCCTGACGACCCGTCCATGAAAGACAAAGCTTCATGCCCCGTGGTTGCATCAACCATGATTTCAGTAATGGGTAATGGAAAGTCATCTTTCGGACATGCATTGTTCAAATCACGAAAATCGACACATATACGAAGTTGCCCATTCTTTTTCCGAACGGGGACAATATTTGCTATCCATGTTGGATATTTAACTTCACGGATGAATCCTGCCTCTATCAACTTATTGACCTCAGATTCTATTTGAGGAATAAGTTCTGGTCGAAAACGCCGTTGAGCTTGCTTTATTGGCCGATACCCCTGTTTAATTGCGAGGCGATGGACAACCACTTTTGGGTCAAGTCCTGGCATTTCCTTGTATGACCAAGCAAAAATGTCCTTGTATGTCGCGAGTAGACTCATATAATCGCCTTCTTCTTTTGGAGTAAGCGATGCACTTATAAAGGTCGGACGTGGCTCTTCTACTGTACCAAGGTTGACTTCTTTGAGTTCATCAACTGTCGATTGGTTGCCATCTTCAAGTGACAACGGAGCCTCTTCTGCATCTTCTTCAAATGCTTCAAGGTCTGATTCATCCCCTATGGTAATGTGGTAGCATACATCTGTGTTATTTTCATCATCGAAGCTTTTCTCTTTGGGTCTTGTGATAACGACATCGTGTCGCTTTATTTTTAACGAACCCTCTGTATTTACAGAGACAAGCAACTTTCTCTTCATTCGTGAGGGGATAACGCTACGAATTTTCCCATCACCTTTTGCCTTGGTGGTGGTCTCTTTTATGTTTGAGGCTAATATAGGAGATCGTTCTTCACTCCTTTTTGTGGCTACGCTCAACCTTCGGAAAGCTGATAATCGTGTCGTAGGGGTTGAATGCACGTTCCCTTTTTCCTCAGAAGCTATACTCAACCTTTGGAAGGCCGAAGGTCGTGTGGAGCCATAAGTTGGATGCTGACTTTCCTCTTCTATTGCAGCTGTACTCAGTCTTTGGAAAACCGAGGATCGTGTAACCGACGGTCCAATGCGATCAAATGCAGAAGTTCTATGATCTATTTCGTCTTCTTTATCCTGTTCAGAATCATCGATTTCTTCCACTGTAATGTGAAGTGTATCTGCAACTTTCGTTTTCCCTTTTCTTGTGATTCGAATCGGTTCAGGAGACTTATATCCAAGACCAGCTCTTGGAATGGGTATAGCATAACCCTCTTTCTGAAGTTTCTTCTGTGTTGAGGATAGTTCAGGCCTTTGGTCACAGATTCGTAAACTTTTAAATTCAGTATGCGCTGTGAAATCATAACCTGCCTTTGCCAATAGTTTGTATGCTTTAGGATCAAACCCCTCTTCTGTTCGTCTATCAGGCAGAGTTGCTTCTACTTGTTTGTCTTTGACCTTTTGTTTTGATATCTTTGTAAGAGGCGTGATAAAATTCCCTTTCAAAATTTCAATGTCGCCAACTCTCAAATTATTGGAGCATTCTGCAAATGGTGAATCACCCTTCTTGCGTCGAGATAAAGGAACATAGCGCAAGATAGGAGCGTTTGTCTTCTTCTCCTCTGAACATAGTATCTTCTCATTTTTTGCCACTTCAGCTTTTGTTTGCCTAGGAGATACCCTGCTTTCCTGATTATTAGAAGCACCCGTTTTTTCATTCAACTCTTTTTCTGTGCTTGTCTGTCGCTCTGATTTGGCACTATTTCTTATCAACGGAACTTCTGATGGCACAGCTTCCCCCACACTGTCATTCTTCATATAAAATTTTGCGTCTGCATAATGAGACTCAGCTTCTGAAAAGGGGTTGGTATCAGCATCAACTTTCTTGATACCATCTTGATAGAATTTAAAACATTGGTGCAGCGTGGAAGTAACCACTCCATTTTCATGAATCCAGGGACGACCTAGTAGCAACTTGTAGGTGGTCCTAGAGTCTATAACATGAAATAGGGTGCTGGCCTTTAAATCTCCAATAATGAGCTCTAGGCGAATCATGCCGATCGCGCGTTGCCCGCCTTGGTTAAATCCTTGAATTACCAACTTACTATTTGACAATTCTTGCATCAGAATGCCTAGTTGGCTCATGGTAGACTTGGGCATTATGTTAACGGCAGAACCATCATCAATGAGAATTCGACTAACTTTCTGCTCTCTGATGTAGCCTGAGACAAACAAAGGCCTGTTATGAGGCTTCGACCCAAGTAGTAGATCTTCATCGGTAAAGGCTATGGACGTGCAACATGGAGCAACATTATTTGTCTGGGAAGTGGATGGTTTACAAGCCTTTAATACCTCAATAAGAGTATTTTTGGCCTCTTGAGGGAGTGACAGTAAATCATTTATATTGAAGGATGGTAGGTCTTCCACTTTCGTGATTACTTCTGACGTGGCTGATGTAGCATTATCATCTTCTGTCACATTAACAACGTGACATGTAACAGTTTGATTGATTCCTGAAAGAAAAGTTCTTGGGAAGAATTCTTTTAGAGTTATTGGATGAGGAGGGTGGATATACTCCTCATTTTCCTCTAAGATAGGCTTGAGCCTTCTCGTATACTTCTTCCCATTTTTCCTTCGAGGCCTGCTTCGCCTTTTGTGTTCTTGAAACAAACGAGATTCCTTCTGAACCCAATTTTGCTTTCGGTTCTTCCGTCGGGTTACAAGTGTCCAGCCTCTATCTTCGTCTTCAATTTGCCTAAGCTTTCCTTGAAGGTCTTCATCGTAGAGAGCCCTTTCTGGGAAGTCATTTTCTGGGACCTCTGGTTGAGACCGAACGATAATAGGTTCGAAGGTGCCAAATTGGATTAAGCTTCCTCTCTGATCATAAGGTAAGCTTATAGGTGACTGGATGTTAGGATGAGTTATTATGGCAGCGTGATTTGCCTGAGCTACTTCATCAAGATCTAGCTCGATTTTCTTTTCTCGAGCTAATTTCAAGATTAACTCCTTTAACACGAAACATTTCTCTACTGGATGACTGACGACTCGGTGATATTTACAGTAGTTGGGATCATTTACTTTTCCCCTCTCTTCGGGTCGTTTGCATTCAGGGAGTTCAATAAGTTTGTTTTCCAACAGTTGTTCTAACATATCTGGGATGTCAGTATCTGGAAAAGGATAAACTTTTTCTTGTCTTTCTTTCAAAGTCAAGCGTCGTTTCTCACCTTCATTTTGACGCTTTTCTATTTTATTTTCTCTTCTGTTAGAAGTAAACTTCAGAGGGGTCGTATTGACGACCATGGATTCTCTTGCAGCACCCTTCGAGGTTTTCCCGGTGCTCTTTGCTTCTTTCTTCTCCTTCTTCACATCGGGGACTGGAAAGTCCTTATTTCCTCTAGTAGCAATACTCAGCTCCATGTCATGAGCGCGAGTTGCTAATTCTTCGAAGGTGCGGGGTTTTATGCCCTGTAATATATAAAGAAGTTCCCAGTGCATTCCTTGCATACACATTTCCACAGCGGATAATTCGGTGAGTCGGTCTTTGCAATCAAGACTCAGAGCTCTCCAACGATTAATGTAATCAATGACAGGCTCACCTTTTCGTTGTTTTGTACTTGTGAGTTCTGTCATGCTAACAGTTCGCCTTGTGCTGTAAAAGCGATTTAGGAACTCTCTTTCAAGTTGTTCCCAACTGTCGATCATCCCTGGCTCTAAATCAGTATACCAATCAAAGGCATTTCCCTTTAAGGTTCGGACGAATTGTTTAACCATGAGATCTCCACGAGTCCCAGCATTTTCGCATGTTTCAACGAAGTGAGCAATATGCTGCTTAGGATTCCCCTTTCCATCAAATTGTTGAAATTTTGGAGGTTGAAACCCGGTAGGCATGCTCAAGTTGTCAATTCTCTTAGTGTATGGTTTGGAATACATAAGAGAATTTTGAGTAGGTCCACCATATTGAGCTCTAATGGAGCTCATAATCATATCTTGGAGTTGCTGAACAGACAGCGAAGCAATTGAAGTGGAATGTTGAGGCTGGTTTTCTTGCATGACAGCCTTCCCTTTGTCAATATTCTTTGCAGCGGGTGTTTGGCTTGATTCAGCGATATCACGACTTTCAATGTGATTTTTTAGAGAGGCAATTTCACAATCTCTCTCTTCAACCGCCTTCATCAGCATGTTGACCTTCCTTTCCAGTTCAACCATTCTTTCTTCGCCTGTACCTATGTCAGTCATCATTACAGACATCACATCAGGATCTGATGTCTCCTTCGCCTGCTCAGAAGATGAAGTAGAATAGTCAAATAAAGGATTTTCTTGGATGATCATTCCACCTTGATTTGACTCTGTCATCTGGGTCCATATCATATTTGCAATGACAGAGGCTTGTTCTTCTTCTAACTTTTGAATTTCTTTGGAGCGTTCGCGAGTAATTGGTCCCACGTATGAGTCGCTTGAAGTCTTGGAAGCAGCTTTCTTGGATGCCATCGCTTCTTTAGAACTTCCCTTTTTTTTTGTAGATCCTGGATGAGAGAAAGAGATGAAAGGTAGAGAGGTCCCACTGGGCGTGCCAAACTGTTCACACGAGATTTTCGCAGAGAAAATTTAATTCGTGAAACGACTTCTTGTATGTATTGATTTCTATGTATAAGTAATTGTGGAATACAGTCTCTAGTTACACTCCTTTGATGCTTTCTCTCAAGGTAGCTTTGATCGACAAAGTCTTCAAATAAACTTTAATCTTCGGAGTCTTGAAGGTTTGTTCACCTTTGAAGGATTCTCCTGGATGATTGAAGTAGACTTCAGGCTTCAAGTCTTCAGTCTTTAGATGACTTCACTTCAATCTTCAAGCTTGCAGGAAAATCTGGATTTTGGTCTTCAAAGTCTTGTGGGAGGATTGGAGCTTCAATCTTCAGGATCTTGTAGAGAGCTTCAATCTTCTAAATCTTCAAGATCTTGTATAGAGTTTTGATCTTCTGAAGCTTGCAGAGGCTTCAGTCTTCAGAGTCTTGGAGGAAGCTTCAAGCTTTTGAACTTTGCAGAAGCTTCGATCTTCAGAGTCTTGCAGCAGGATCTGGACTTCAATCTTCAAGATTCTTGCAGGAGGAATGGAGCTTCAATCTTCAAATCTTGTAGAAGGGATGAAGCTTCAGTCTTCAAATCTTGTAGGAGGATCAGAGCTTCAGTCTTCAGAGTCTTCTGAGAGCTTCAATCTTCTGCCGCCCCTTCCAAATGAGCCAAGGACTCCTATTTATAGAGTTCCCAACGGCTTTAATGGGCTTGGGCTTGAATTGGGCTTGGGCCCATCTATGGGCCTGGATGAGTTTTTTTTTTTTTTTGAATTTCAGGCCCAATTATCTTAATAACATTGGGTTTAAATTGAACCAAATTTAACCTAAACTTAATCTTACTTTAATTTAATTTTATGAACTTTAGGTTAACTTGAATAAATGATCATTTGATCTTGAGTTTAATCATCGTTGGATTCGATCAAGACCGTTAACACAATTAGACAACCACAAAAGGACACGTGGCCTTTCTTATTTTGCCATAATTAATTTTGAGATATGTATTAATTCGTGACACCCCAAAATTAAATAATGACGTGGCAATTTCTAATTGGTTGGAAAATTTTTATGCCAACAGTTCAATTTATCGATTTTGTTAGTTTCAACTTGCACCCTAATTTTAGATGACTATTTTTTTTTTCTTTTTTCTCTTTATATGTATGGTAACAAATAAAAGTCACTTAAAAAAAATATCAAATTGATCTAAAAATACCTTTTAAAAAAATACGTGAATGTGTTTTTTTTAAAAAAAGAAATATGTGAATAAAAAGTGATTGACTAGAAATCTTAACATTAGAAGAATAGCTTTGTTGTGTATCCAAACAAAACTTAGAAATTAAACTCATTTTTAAGAAAGAAAATAATCAAACACACAAGTGTTTTACCCCCAAAAAAAAAAAAAAAAAAACCTAATTTTACTAAAAGTGTTTCAAAAGGGTACTTTTTCTAAAAATGTGCTTGAACTTAAAAGGTAGGACAAACTCATCCCAAATATATCCCAAATATATGAATCAATGAATTTCATGGAATGTTCTAGTTCTACTTCTACAGTCATAAAGATTTTTAGGTGCCATTTATAGAAACTTTTAAATCTATTTCCAACCATAACCAATAAGAACATTCCAAAACCAATTTATAAGGACAGTTAGAAATATATATCTTCAAATTTCCAAATATAAAAAGTCTCTCTCAGACTCAGCACATTTCCATTCCAAATATAAAAAACAAAGTTGCATTCAGAAATCCCATCAAAAGTATCAATCAATCTCTCTCTAAAAAGTTAATTATGCAGCCAACATGGATCCAGAGATGATCAAAAGAGGAAAACAACACCACATATATTTAATGAACAATTGACAGAAAAAACTCCATGCAGATGGGAGCAGTTGTGTTCCTTTATTACACACACCAACCCTCTCTCTCTCTCTCTCCAATTATAGAATGAATGAACCTCAACACACTTCCAAAAAGAGACTATTTCTCAACAGTTCTAAGGGAGAAAGTAACAACATGCATTTTTTTTTCAAGAAGTTAATTAAAGTTATTTGTTTGACACTATTACCTCATGAACAAGACGGGAAGATTCGAACCTACAGCCTAAAAAGTGAGACATCAATGGTTGACTACTTACATTATGTTCAGATTACTTTTCTCCTTATGTCTCTCGCTACTTAAACTTGCTCGAGTCATCTCTATATCTGGCTACATGGCTGGCTCAAGTTATTTCTTCATGTGTTTGATTGCTCGAATTATACCTTAGTCATCTCTTTGTCTCTAACTAAAAAGAGCTATGCTTTTTCATTCAATGGGTGAAGGGTTCGAACATCTAACCTCTTGATTGAGAGTATATACTTCATGTTAGTTGAACTATGCTCCTATTGACACTAAAAAGAGCTAGGCTTGAGTCTTTATTTTTCTATATGATGAATTACTCGCTAAATTTAGGCCTTCGCTCTCTTGGCACCACGAGCTGCTCTAGCTCCTCACCATCTATGCTTCTTCTTCTCAAACTTGCCCCTTAGGTTCATTAATGCACAAAAGTCCAAGCAGCAAGCCAGTCAATCCACCTAACTTTACCAACAAATTAAAGTCTTAAATTGGACAGATTTATCAGTTGTCTAATGGGAAAACGTTTGGGACCCCAAAAAAGAGTTGTGGTTGTGATCACTGACCAGTCCACCCACTAAGTTTGCCACAATACCCCTTTTTCATAAAGTAAAAAGTCTATTCCGGCTCTTATAATGCAGGCAATATTCTGTAAAAGAAACACTGAACTGAAGCCCACTAGTTTTATAGAGTACTCATCTGAAAGAGAAATATAGGATGTGAACTGAGAGCAATTTGATACTGATATATTCCACAATATCGATTCCTTTTCTGTTTTTTTTCCCTGGAGAATTTGAATGAATTAGATTCGGCCTCCAACTTTTCTGAAGTAATCGAATATCGAGAAGCATGATTAGAGAAAACAAAGAAACTAAGATAAACAATGCACATAATAATAAAAATAATAATAATAATGGAATTTAGCACCAAAAGAAATAATTTATCGATGAACTTATCCATTACAAATCAGGCAGCTTATTCCCCACTTCTTTCTAAGCCATTTCTTGGGTCAGCCATTGATGGCAACTTCCCTTCTTAATTCCTCTAACCAGATCTACAGGCAAGTCAATCACTATTTCTCTCTCTCTGTCTCTCTCTAAAGTGACAGATTACATGCAATGGAAGATCTACTAATCATGCATAGTTATTTAATTTACAAAGTGGTGGCAAGTACCAGCAGGTCTTTGAACTCACATGCACAACCAGCTTTCAGCAGTCCTTTTGTCTTCATTTCCAAGCGCTGTACCTCACTATCTGCTGCTTGTCCTGTGCAGCCCCCCTTTTGTTCTGCAAACTTTCCTTATAGCAAATCATGTTGACTTACTATTTCTTCTTAATTAAGTACACAAATAAGTAGTTAGATCCGGAGAGAGATTCGTGTTCTATCCTAAATTTTCAAATTGCTATGGCTCTGTACATAAGAATTTCCACGCCAAGGCCTTTTTCATTATTGATGCTGACTATGTGAGCACTTACATTTTGCACGATTATCTGAAAGTGTCTGGACAAAAATCAACAATAGATAAGGAAAAATGGTGGTGGTAACTTTTATCATACACGTGAATCAGTCGTGAGTTTATTATTACCTGAACTTGTTTTTGAAGGCCTTTTATGTACTCAACTGCCAGATCTAACATGTCTGATGTGTTGGTTTGCTGTAGTGAGAGAGAGAGAGATGTTTTAACTCAACCTCTACCAACTTTTATAAGAGTAAAGTGAAAAGAAAGTTACCTTGTCCATGTTAGGCACTAGCTCTTGAAGCTTCCTCATTCGTTCACTGATTTTAGTTCGTCTGACCTGAAAGTTATCAATAAAGGGAAAGACTTCGTTTAGAATTCTCGGTACACATCTTAATCAATACGCTCAAGGACATGGACATTCCTAAAAGATGTTAAGTTTTTAGTTAATGCAGAAAGGATTCTCTCCAATTTCCTTGAATCATGGACGTAAATTCAGGTTCAACAGATTCCCACTTTATACTAAACTCGAGTGACAAAATTAGAGTAATCTAGATCCAGCAGATGGCTTGACAGATCAGAGAATCTCAACCCAAGTTGCTAATTTAAATCTTTTGCAGGCGGTTTCAGAAATAGAATACATACAGCCAACGGTTAAGACTGTTAGAAAATATGACTACTTGTTCAATATCCTGACTTACCCTCTCTGCAATGCTTCTGGGATGAGTAGCACAGCCACGCTTGGCTCGAAGTTTACAAGGAACAGAATCTGAAAACTGCAAGATCTTTTCAATAGCATTCATTTCTGCTGAAGTATTTGGCAAACTAAGATGATGAGCAAGCATGGGAGGGCGATTTCCAGGCTCCACCTTCTGAGTTTTCCAACAAGAAAGTAAAGATCAGACAGAACAGAATCAGATACCAAGGAGAACAATCACAATGGACCTGCAATAGTTAATACCTGAGTGTCTGAAATGTTCAAATTCGAGTATGACTTCTCGTCATCATCATTATCTTCGAGAACTTTTCGACCAACAATGTTATCAGACATGACAACAGATTCATCCCAAGAACCAACTGGGAAGCTCGTGCCACCGAAATCGCTGGTTTGGCTTTCGGAAAAGCTTTTAGTATCTTGATTGCTTTCTCTGATACTTTTTTTCTCAATTCCAGCCATGGGACTCATCAACCCTGATGAGTGTGGTGGTAAGGACCTTGGTGAGAAATTCTTCAACCTGCTTGGAGAAGAAAGAGATGCTTCTTCATTAAAGCTACTACCAGTGCCAAAATTCCCCATGCCTCTCAATGCAGCATAGCCTGCCAGTTGCTAAGAATTTTCAGCACCATGAGGGAATATTGGAAGCTAAATTCTAGTATGAGAAACAGACCATAGATCATAGCAAATTAATATGGTTGTTATAGTTACAAAGTCTATGTTGCATAAATCAAGTTTCTCTCAACCCCGATAATCAGAATCTATGAGAACAGAGAAGCGAACTTGAATTTTACCAGAAATTTTCCATTCATTCAGGTGAAAGATTACATACCACTATCATTAATTTTTATGTGGTCGAATAGTCCAGCAGGTGAGCTACTTTGCCGAATGAGATTCGAAGTTCGTCCAACATCTGTTCTGATCCGTGGCTTTAGATCAACTACCATTGAACCAGATCCATCCGTTCCTGGAATCATACCCTGATTTGGAAGTGGGGGTTTCATCGAACTCTGGTAGAAACTCGGTGTGGATGAAGCAGGGGGGAAATTGTTGTTGACATTGCTCGGTTGCTGGTGGATAGCTCTTGTTTCATTACTCACATAAGGTGTTTGTTGATTTGCTTCAGTGGTCACAAACACTTCTCCAGACTGAGCGCTCTTCTGAGATTCGTCCAGCTTCTGAGATGAACCTTCTACGCCACCACCTCCACCACCAGCGCTGTCGCTGGTCATAAACCGTGCGAAAATCCGTTCTGTTTCGGGACTGGAGGGCCGATTGAAGAACTGATCACAGAATTCTCTATCGGTCAGTCTTCTGAAATACGAACTTGGCGCAGAACGGTACCGTGTCAAGCCAGAATTCATCTGCGGTTGCTGCTGGTGATGCTCATGGAGAATATGATGCTGCTGCTGCTGAAAATCCGCCTCCATTGGTCCTCCTCCTTTCTCCAGCTCTGCTTCAACTAGACTAACAGTAACAGTCCTTAAAACAACACGAACCTCTCGAAAACAACTTCTTCTTCTTCTTCTTCACTTCTTCAATTACGCCGAATTCGCATTTATAACCAGCGAAACAAAAGGCCAAGAAAGCACCAATGCAATCAAATCCACAGAGAACTCTGTTTCATCCAACACAAAATAGCTTCACAAACCATCGAATTCCCTCTCTAACAAAGCGTACAGAAACTCAACTTCAACTGGACCACCTGATCCAAAAACAACCAAACAAACAGACCTAGATTAAACTCAAATCCAATCAAGAACACAATACCACGGAACACAGCAGAAAATTCCGCGCCTCATTCTCAGACTCCAACCAAAAAAAGAAAAAGTAAAAAAGAAAAAAACTCAAACTCACTCCATCGTCAACGGTAAGCAAAACACCAACTATCAAATCAAACTGCAACACCAAAATTTTCCACGGTCGAACACGAATCAAAAAAAGATAACATCAAATCAAACAAAGAACAAAAAAGTAAAAACAAAAAAGAATCACAATTCAGAATGAAGGAAAAAAAAGCAACCGAAACAAACAGAAACATACCAAAATCTCATCATTTGTCTGTCTATCAATAATAATAAAAAAAAAACCACACCTCTCCACTTCTCCTCCTTCTTCTTCTTCTTCACTTCGCCTCTCCACAGCTACAGCGGCTGCCGGAAAAACAATCACCAAATTCTCCGGCACGGCGGCGGAATTCAAGAGAGAGAAAAAAAACCAATGTGAAAATGAAATGAAATGGCGTTTTTGCTCTGTTTCCTGTTCACTGAAATTAAACCAATAGGAAGTGAACAGAGCGTCCATTGTCCAAGAATCTAGGCCCTCAGATTGTGTATGTTTGTGGAGTGATCAAATTACGAAAATACCCTTCTCGTTTGGGGGTATTTACGGGAATGGAATTTATTGGCTGAAAACTGAAAAGGAATGACTGGATTGGTTCCACGTCAGCTGGTACGTGAGAGTGGGCCACGTGGGGATCTGTGAGTGGACCACGAGATCGATTCCGTTTTCAGAAGCAAAGCTGGCTTTGGGATATAAAGGTCATAATATTAATTAAACTCAACCCCCCTTTTTCTGGAACTATATTAAGATTTTTATTTCAAACAAAAATCCATTTATATGTGTGTTTGGAATTTGGATTTATATATGTGGAATTTCTTTTTCTTTTTTGCCTTTTATCTTATAAATAACATAGACTAATGATGTTAATTCTAGTCCCGTTTCATAATTATTTAGGCATCATTTGATAATTATTTGGTTTTTAAAAATTATGCTTGTTTTCTCCTAAATTTTCCACCATGGCTTTCATCCTCGTTAACGTTGCATTTGAATTCCTAACCAAATTTTAAAAACAAAAACAAGTTTTTGAAAACTATTTTTTTTGTTTCCAAAATTGGACTTTTTTTTTTTTTTTTTTTTTTTTTTTTTTAAATAAATTGGACATGTTTTTTAAAACAAGGTAGAAGTTGATACTAAAACCAAGAAACTTATAGGTGGAAGTATGTGTGTATAAACTTAATTTTCAAAAACCAAATGGTTATCAAACGGGACCTTAGTTTTTAATTTTTTAAAATTAAACTTGTAAATACTAATTTCGCTTATGAGTTTCTTCGTTTTATTACTTACTTCCTAAAACTGTTTTCAAAATCAAAGTCAAATAAATCTTGAAAACTATGACCCCGTTAGATAACCATTTGATTTTCGAAAATTAAGTTTGTTTTCCTTCAATTTTCTAGCCATGATTTTCATCTTTGTTATGAACACATTTGAAATCTTAGCCAAATTCAAGAAACAAAAACAAGTTTTTGAAAACTATTTTTTTTAGTTTTCATGGAAAGAAGGTGACATAATTACAAAACTAAGAAACTTAATGGTTGAAGTTGTGTTCTTAAGTTTAATTTTCAAAAATCAAATGATTATTAAATGAGACATTAAGATTAGTTGTGAAGAAACAAACACAATTTTGAAAATAGAAAACTAAAAACAAAATTGTTAACAAATAGAGAATTGGTTTTATTATATAGAAGTGACAAATTTTGATTTAAATCTCATTTGGTCTTGTTTTATTTAGGGTTATTCTATTTTACTCTCTAAACCTTTAAAATTTAATTGTTTTAGTTTTTGTATTCTAAAAAGGTATATTTTAATCAATAAGTTTAATTTCTTGGTTTTTGTTATTCTTTTGTCTTCTAATAAATGTGTACTCAATATTTCATCTTAGTTAACTTAAGTAGGTCTAATTCACATTAGTACGTTGATATACATTTATTAAGATACATTTTTTTTTTAATGTTGGTATACATTTGAGACACTTTTGTGTTTATATGTTAAATAATCGACAGTTTAGTACATTTTTTTTTTTTTAAAAAAAGAGTAGATATCTTAAAAGTTTATAGATTAAAATGGAAATTTTGGAAATTAAAGAGACCAAAATAGAATAGTTTTGAAAGTTGGACTAAAATTAGATTATTTAAATTAAATTTTTTATGATATGTAGGTGAGGGAATTCGAACCACAGACCTTGTGGTCATCAGTACAACTTTGTGTCAGTTGAGCTAGGCTCTTCTTAGCTTATACATCCTTATTTTAATAAATTTTGAATAGTATCAATAATTTACTTTTAATATAAAGTTCAAATATGCTTTATGGTCATTGTTATTATTGTTTTAATAATATTTTTTCCGAACTTTTAGATTTTTTAATTTGGTCAACTTTTATATACTATCTTAGCATTAAACTTTTATTGAGTTTCACATTTAGTTAGTGTCATAAAAGTGATAAATGTGTATATAACATTTAAATAGTAAGTGAGGCCACATCACAATTTTGAATGATTAATTAGACATAACATTATTATATTAAGGACTAAATATAGAATTTAATAAAAGTTCGAAATATTAAATTTGAAAATTTAAAAGTTAAAAAAGATAAAAAAAATCGAAATTTCAAAAGTTTTAGAGATAAAATTGAATTTCTATTAGAATCAAAATTATACTCAAACCTAAGTAAACTTATTCAATAAGACTCAATTCTCAATTATTATTGACATGTAACAAATTATTAGCGTATCAAATAAAATAACATATCTACAAAACTGATTAAATTCTTATATAATAAAGAAAAATTCTAAATGTTATCTCAAATGACGTTGAAAAATATGATTCACTAATTAATTATTAATTTTGAGTTGATAAGGCATAAAATATTATGTTAATAGATGATTAAGTTTATAACCACTAATAAATAAATATAGGTTCACACATCATATAGTATTTTAATATCATGGAATAAAAAAAATATATCATTTTGGGATCATAACATTATATATATGAGGAAAAAAAAGTTGAAAAAAAGAAGAGATAGTGGAAGAGATGAACTTAAAAGAAAAGTGGTGGAAGAGAGATGATATTAAAAAAAAAAGAGAAAAAAAATGATGTGTTAAAAGAAATTGTAGAGAGAGAGAGCTTTTCTTATGTGAAGAGAGGGAGAAAGGCTTTTGGATATCTATGTGAAAGATATGATTTTTCAGCTTTTTGAATCCCTTTTTACCCTACTTTGGGTCTTGCTAGGGTTTTTTCCCAAAATGATTCTATTGTTATCGTACAATATCTAAGACTCCGTTTTTATTTGGTTTTTAAAACTTATGCTTGTTTTTTTTTTCGAATTTTCTTACCATCGTTTTCATCTTTGTTAAGCATATACATTTGAATTCTTAACCAAATTCCAAAAACGAAAACAAGTTTTTTGTAAATTACTTTTTTTTTAGTTTTTAAAACTTGACTTGGTTTTTGAAAACTTGGAAAGAGGGTAGATGATGAAATAAATAAATTTATCAATAATATCAAATGATAAATATAAGACTTTCAATGGTGTTTCATAGTGATTTTGAATATTAAATGTCGAGGATTTGATAAGATTTTAAGACTTTCAATCTATCAACGAGTGTAGCATTTATCTCCTCTTCATCCCCATACTATAATAGAGAGAAGATATATATATATATATGATTGTTACCTACACTACTCATAGACTTCCATAATATAACTTGTTTGGGCAACTTTCAAGATGGTTACTCCAAGCATCTACAGTTGCCAAAGTGAGCATAACTCAGTGGTAATTGACATGTATCTTCGATCAAGAGGTCAGAGGTTCGAATCTCCCCACTTCCAAATGTTGATGTACTAAAAAAGAAAATACAAGAATTTGCATTTTTATAATTAATTTCAAATATATTTAATCTCATCTTAAACTCTTGATGGTATATATATATTTACATTTGAGTATCCTAACGTTAGCAACTATTATGGCTTTCTTTTTTAAAAAAGAAAAATTATTTACAAGTTACATCATTCATATATTAATTTATAAATATAACACATTAAAATCAAGCAATACCTTTTTTAAAAAACAAAACAATTATACTTCTACAACAAATTTAACAAAACTTAAAGAAAAAGCATAATGATAATAGCAAAATTCTATATTTGTTCTTGAACTATTTTTTATTCTAGCTAAAATTGTTGCATAAAATTATTTTTTACCTAAAAATAAACAATATATATATATTTTTTCATACATATATACATATATACACACACACATATATATATATATATATCTTCGATTAAATTATCAAAAATACTCCTGAACTTTAAGGTTGGTTTCAGTTATACCTCTCAACTTTCAAAAGTTTCATTTTAGCCTTTGCAGTTTGAAGTTTGTTTCAACAATTAACGAAACACGTCATTTTTTGTCCATAAATTTAACAAAAAAAAAAAAAATCTTTAAGAGTTGCTTTTTGGAATTAAATTCAAACTTCGAAGGTTAAAATAAAACTTTTGAAGGTTGTTTCAACATTTAACTAAACACGTCATTTTTTGTCCATAAATTTAACAAAAAAAATATCTTCAAGAGTTGTTTTGAAACAAAATTCAAACTTCGAAGGCTAAAATAAAACTTTTGAAAGTTCAAGGGTATAATTGAAACCAACAACCCGAAATACTTTTGATAATTTAACCTTTATCTTCAAAGGTAGAAAAATATTTTTAAATTACACGACTTTCAAAAAGCCCTTTGAGACTCAAACTTTTTAAAGAACACACATCCAAAGTTTTTGGAAGAGAGGAAAAAAAAAGGGAAAAGTATTGATAGGCATGTGAAACTAGACAGTGTACTACACAAATATTTATTAATTGATTTGTGAAAATTTAGTTTAGTTTATTTGTTTTATTTAATTTTTTTGGTGGAGAGAGTGAACTTTCATTACTAATTATTGATACATATCTCAATATTTTTCTTAGCAAGGAATAAAGACAAAGGGTCAATAATTTGGGTACAAGGGAGGTGACCACACCTAGAGCCTCTTTGGGTGTTAATTTTTTTTCCTTATATTAAGAAAAAGAAAAAAAAAAAGAAAAAACACATTTGAGTAACTATTTTTTAAAAAATTATATATATATATATATATACCTAAATCCAAATTGGATAGTTAAATGTTGATATTTATTTAACTTTCATGCCTAAACTTTAAAATATTCTAATTTGATTCATCAACTTTCAAATGTGTTCTGTTTTGGTCCTTAACTTTTGTGTGAAGAACTAGTTTACTCAATTGATTGTTGTTTTTTTTTATTAACCATCATCTGAAATTAAAAGCCGTACACCTAACCTTCAAATATATTTGTTCAGGTAGACATCTGTAAATAAGTAAATAAAAAATCACTCTCATCATATTTCCATTACATAATTATATTAAAATATTAACCATTAGAACTAAAACGATTTTCTAGACACATAAGTGAGAAACTAAAACAAAATGCTTATGAGTTTATAATCCTCAAAAGTTCAAAAAGACAAAATAGAAAATTAATCTTTTATTCTCATGAATAGGTTGTTAAAAATAAAACTCACATAAACTTTTGAACAAAATAATTTAAAAATCTATTATGCAAAACAACCCATACATGTGGCAAAGATCTTGGCTTCTCCAAGTATATGCTTTTATGTTCAACATTTTAATTGTTTGGTTTATTGAAAGGTATTAGTAGGAAAGGAAAATTATATTATTTTGACTTGTTTAAGAGGGAAAATGTGTTTGGTTGCAAAATTGACAAGTGAGTTATAATAATATATAGTGGTGGTGCACAATATATCCTATTCCACCAAAGTCTTTTAAATGGTACTTTTTAAGTTTTTAAGAGGGACCATTAACCCACATTTGCCCTTTTATCACCCACACAATTTTTAAAAGTGACTATATATTTTTTTTTCTTTTAATAAAGAAATCAACCCCATCATCATGGATTGTAACTTTTTTAGTCATGACCATTCAATTAAAACACAAAAGCCATGCACCTAACATTCTCATCCATCCTTATCTAACACGCTACAAAACAATTAAAATGTCTGGATAGTTCAACTAATACTGGTAAGGTACTTGTCGAGATGACCTCATAACGACACTCGTGTCAAGTGGGTTGATGACAAATGAATAGAGAAAGAAATAATGGAGATTCGATGTAATCACGTGAACTTTTTAAACGACCGTGTAAAGGCCTCCATTTTATGAAAGTGATCAGATGTTTGATTGTTTGTCATCGATTATATCTTTCTTGAAAATAATAATGCATGAAATTTCCTATCGAATTATTACTTTGAATGATAACCGGAGACATGAAGTTTTCATATATATAATGGATCTAAAGACAAGACAAGATTCATAAATAATAAGTTGTGGTCTATAAAGCAGTATGTGCTTAATGAGATGCATGTGGTCATACAACCCTCTAATCCAACTTGATGAAGCCAAATACAGGTGTGGGCGATAATCCTGCTTTGTTATTTCTAGTCGATGAATATCAAATTATAACTTTGAATATAATATAGGGATTGGAAATTTTCACATAATAGTAGTTCTAAAGATGAGACAAAAATCATAAATAATAAAGTTGTGGTCTATATAAGGCTGTATCTGTTTAAAGGATGCATCTGGTCTAATATAGCTCTCTAATCCAACCCAATGAAGCCCAAATAATAGGGGTTGATGATAACCCTAGCTACTATACAGTTTTAGGTGAACTACTTTATTGTGAGGTAAGATTATAGTGTCCAAATCGAAGTGTCTCGAGACGGATTTCTTCAATTCGTGTATAAAGAGATGATTTCAATTTGGAATATATGTTCAACATTTGAGAGAGAGGGAATGTCTTAATCAAAGTTGTCAAGATGATTTGTTTATATTCATATATAAAGACATGATTTTGGTTTGGAATACATGTTGAATATTTGAGAGAGAGATATATATTAAAGAAAAATGGCTGTCATGTCTAAAGCTTTGGCCAAATTTCAATGGGTTTTGGACATATATGGGAAGACATTTCTTTCACACTTGAACAAGGCATGTGACTCCAAGTCTTCAACCTTTTGTTTTCTTCTCCTTCCATAAAAAGAGGTTAAATTAATCTAAAATATTGTAACATTAGTGTTCTTCTAAATAAATAAATACTTTTTAGTAAAAGTAACAAAGTAATACTTAATTACAACTCATTTCATTCTTTGATTCTACACTTTTAAAAATGTTTCTGAAGTGTTGATAAGCTCGAAGCATTTTATAATTATTTTCTCACAAAGTACTTCAGAAATGTTTTTTTTTTTTAAAAAAATTCAAGATCATTTTTATATTACTTCTAAACATAGTGTAATAGTTAAGATTCAAATTTCTACTTTATCTACCCAATTTTAACGTTTAAGAAAAAATCCTCACAATAATCCAATTTCTCATGAGATGTTTTTAGTTGAATAGAAGTCAACAAAATTGTAAGAAATACTTCAAAAATATTAAATAAAATGATGAAAACATTTATTCAATATATGTATAGTAGTCAAAGAAGATGTGTAAAGGTGCATAAGGATGAAAATTTTATCCAAACAAAGCTAAATTTGAGTCTTATTTTATAATATTATTTTTATATTAAGAAATAGTAATTTGCTCTATATTAAAAAAGGGAAAAAAATACACTTTTAGTCCCTGAGATTTGGTTTAGGTTTCGTTTTGGTCCCTGAAGTTTCAAACTCAACATTTTAGTTCCTGAGGTTTGATTTTAGTTGCAATTTGGTCCCTCCATCCAATTTTCTGTTAGTATTTAACGGATTGCTGACATGACGTTGATTTTTTAATTAAAAAAATCATTTTTTATTTTTTAAAATATAGATATATTAAAATAATAAATATATACATATTTTAATTTATTTATTCATTCTTTCTCTCCCCACCACCTTTTTCTTCTTTATTTTTCTTTTTCTTCTTCCTCGTCCAGCAGCCATCGACACTGGTGCCGGCACCGGCCGTCACCGCCGACGAGCTCTTTTTTTTTCATTCTTTTTCTCCTTCTTTTTTTCCGCTGGCGACCTCCCTCTCGTTCTCTGTTCTTCCAGCCGGTCATGAAACCCACATCATTTTCGTTTTTTTTTCTCTCCGTCAGTGTGCCGCCGTTAACCTCCAACCATCGCCGCTCTTCCGCTGGTTCTCTCCCTCCCTCTGCTGACAGTTGAAAAGTTAAAAAAATAAATAAATGAAGGGGGCTTCCCCCTTCAATATTTTTTTTTAACTTTGCACTTGCCGGCAAAAAAGAGAGACGAGGGAGAGTGATGGACGACGACGACAATAAGGGAGCAGACGGCGTGGGTCTTCTCGTCGAAAAACACACAGAGGAAAGAGGATGTGGGTCGCTGGCGGTCTGAAAATACCCAAACGGTCGAAAAACACATAGACGAGGGGAAGAAAAGAAGGAGAAAAAGAAACGGAAAAAAAAGCTCGCCAGCGGCGACGGCTGCTGGACGAGGAAGAAGAAGAATAAGGAGAAGAAGAAAAAGAAAAATAAAGAAGAAGAAGAAATAAATAAAAAAAATAAAACAATATTATTTTTAGTATTTTAATATATTTATATTTTAAATTTTAAAAAATAAAATTTTTAAAATAAAAAATTAGTGCCACGTTAGCAAACCGTTAGTTTTTAACGAAAAAATGGATGGAGGGACCAAAATGCTACTAAATGCAAACCTCAGACACTAAAATGTTGAGTTTGAAACCTTATGGACCAAAACAAAACCTAAACCAAACCTCAGGACCAAAAGTGTATTTTTTCCTTAAAAAAATATTCTTTTTTTTTTTTTTTTTTTTTTTTTTTGGGAAAAAACAATAAATTGTGTTTAGTTCTCTTCTATTAACTCTTTATAAATTTTTATTTTTAATATTGAAAAAAGTACTTATATGTTTTTGTCTTCCTTCTTGATTTACGCAATATAGTTTTTAAAGAATTAAGAAAATAAATATTCTTCCAAATTTAAAAAACACAAGGTCAATAGAATAATAGATATAGGTTACCGGATGCACTTTAGAGTTGTTTGGAAATTGTTCTCTCTTCTTTTCTTTTTTTAGTTTGTTTTAAAAATTATTATTTTTTTTTTTTGTCTTTTTTCCTTTTTAGTTCGTTTTAAAAATTATTGATTTTCCTAAGAATAATTTGAGTTAATTTTCTCTTTGGAGGTGTGTGAATAGCTTAAATTTAGTCTTTAAAAGGAAAAATTATTAGATGTTCTAATGAGACTCCATTTTTAAAATCGTCGGACGTAGATCTTCAAGTTTATTTGTCTCTAATAATCGTTGGATACAAAATTGAGGTACTTTTGCTATTTCTCTCTTACATCCAATGGTGCAAATCTACTTGCCTTATTGTTATAGGAGCACCTCTAAAAGTGTGAGTATATGATATCACTTTTTGAAATGATAAAATAGGTGATTTTAAAAAATTATATAGTTTTTTTTTAATAAAAAAATTATATGGTTTAATTTAGTTTCGAAAATTTCCAAATACTTAAAAGATCAGTTTGATGCCATCTAAATATGTTTTCAGTTTCACTAAATCAAATGGATTTAATGATTATCCACCTAAGAGGTTTTTTTTTTTTTTTTTTTTTTTTTTTTTTTTTTTTTAAATTCTGTAATCCAAATAATGAAAATTTTGAAAACAATATTCTTTTTTAATGTATTCAGATTTTGAAGGTGAAATATTAAAATATAGAATTAGATTAAAAGTAAAGTTGAATAATTATATAATTTCATGTTATAAACTAATTTCATTTTTGTTAAATCAAAATATGTATAATATATTATATCATAAATTATATGATATTGTGAAATAATAATTATACAAAATTTCTAGCACAAAACATTAAGTTAACTAATAATAATTAAGATTCACCCCAATATTTAATCGGTAACTAGAATTGTTTTTATAGTTTATAAATACATTATCTGACATATTTTGAACAATTCTTTAAATTAGAATCCAATTTCAAAATATGATATCAAACACAAATCCTAAAACATTGAGAATATGAAAACAACCCTATTAATTTTCAAGAATTCTTTGTTTCCAAATTTTTGTTTTCAAATCACTAATCAAATGTATCCATAGAGTCCTTTTAATATTCTTTTCAAATCATTTAAGTATAGAACAACAAAGACGAGCGTTCGTGCGAATCCGCTTAAAAAGATCACCTAAATAAAATAATAATAATTTTGATATGACCTTGGGGAATGTGACAATGCCAGTTGGGCCTATTCATTAGGAGTAAACCCTAATTTAATCTAATGGGGGGACATAATAGAAGACTTATTTAACATAAAATAAGGATAATATAATGAAGCACTACCACATTAAAATATTAGATAATGTTGTATATCCAAAGCAAACACAATCTTTTTAGGCAAAAGAATATTAAATTAATTCAATAAACCAATCATTTTGTGACTCGTTAAATTTTGCATCTTTTTTTTTTCACCTTATTTTTTGAAAACCAAAAACAAATCCTCCAATGCCTAAGCACTAAGAAGTGTCGTTTTTCCTCATGCTCTTTTTTCCTTTTCCAATATTATATATAAATGTTGATTATTTTAATTGAAGATTTTATCATAATTAATCACATACAAACTATTTGAAAAAGAAAAGTATATATTAAAAGGAAAAGCTTCACTAATGGTGTTTGTGAGTTGGATTGAATTGAGTTGATGGACTTTTTAGACTCGAACATAATTATTTCAGATAGTAGATTCGTCTCGCTAAAGAACCAATGTAAGATCGACTCATTTGTGGTTTGGAATATGCTGTTAAAGGGAGAAGAGCTTGAAAAAAATTTAATGGAACATTGTATCATCAAAGAAATGCGGAAGAACACACATAGACGTAGAGAGATTCCTTCCTACTTTGAGGAAGCACAACATATTGAGAATAAAAAGTTAATTAAATTTATATTAACTCATCAGCTTAGACTATTGATTCAGTGATATGAACTATTCCATGAATAACTTTTTTCTTCTTTTTTGACAACATGTGGGGTGAGAGATTTGAACCTTTAACCTTTTGGTCAAGAGTACAAGTTTTATGTCAATTGAGCCATGCTCTTGTTAGCCTATGAATAGCTTTTTGTTTGTTTTCTTGATGTACTAAAAAAAACTTTAATTGCAAAAAAAAAAAAAAAATACACAAAGAAAATAATTTTTAAATGTCTAAATTGCAAACATTCAAAGTATCTTTAAACTTTAAAATTTGTGTAATTATATATATTTAATTAAAAAATATATATTATATGTATGTATGTGGAGTGGGAGATTCGATTCTCTGACCTCTTGATTGAGAGTACATGTTTATGTGTTTAATTGAGCTATGCTCGTGTAGTGTAGAATAGATTTTTGCTGTTCATTCTATCAAATTTAATGGCTTAATGACATATACAGACTATATTAATTAGGAATTATGTGGTGTAACATGACAACGAAAGCATGTTAGGTGGACTAATTTTGAGCAAGAATGGGGATATGGCTTAGAGAGAATATAGGAAAATAAAATAAAATTTTAGCTCGAAACCTTTTAGGTTAAGTCAATTAAAACCCTAAACTAATAATTATTGAATATGCATAATTCTCATACATGTAAGACTTCTTTTAAATGCAAATTATAACACAATATTAGAGAGAAGTCTTGGAATCAAATGAATAGTAGCAATTTTCATTAATATAAGTGATTTTTCATCTTCACTTCTTTCTTTATTTTTCTATACTTATTTAGGAAGAATATCATTATAACTTTTCCGGGTATTTTTAGTAGGATTTGGGAGAAGAATAAAATGTTATTTTGGTAATTTTGAGTTGATTTTTAAATGGAATCATAGATGAGCCACTTAGTCTATAATTAAATTGATTCACTGATGAAATATAATTAGAGTTTTAATAAAATTGAACCACATATAAAAAATTCAATTTATATTCTTAAATTTGGTAAGTTGTATCAATTAAAACTTTATTAATAATTTTAATGATTAAAACCTTTTCATAAGCAAATCAATTGAGACCATTTGTTAGTGAATTTCAATTTCTTTTTTGATAACATGTGGGGTGGGGGATTCGAACCATGAACCTCTTTATCATTAGTGTTTTATGTCAGTTGAACCATGCTCATATTGGCTAGTGATTTTCAATTTGATTCTATTTAAAATCAAACTCAAAATCACCTAAATAACACATTATTTCTTCTCCCAAAATCCTTCAAAAGTTGCAAAGAAAAATTATCACATAATTGTTTCTAAATTAGATCTAGTTTTTTATCATAAAAACTGCCCTATACCTACATGATTCCAACATCCGAATGAGACCACATCCGAATGAGAGGGATCTTGAGGATAGGAAAGCATGGTCAAGATAAGCTTAAAAGAATTGATAGATACTACCTATACCAACAAGGTGCACCTTCCTTTTTGGTGGCTCAATCATAGGAACTTTGAAGTTAAGCGTGTTTGGCTTGGAAAAGTTCTATGTTGGGTGATCTCCTAGGAATTTAAGACGAGTATGGTAACGTGACCCCGTGTTGGTTTGTGGGATAGTCTTCACTCTTGGAAGCAATTTAAGACGAGTATGGTAACGTGACCAGGTCGCAGGGGAATATCGGGGCCTTAGGTGTCAAATCCGAATTCCGAATCCTGGGCCTGGGACGTCACAAATTTTTATCTAATATTGTTTAATCCCTACATTAAAGAAGTGTTACACACTTGAAAGAAATATGCATTAACGATTTTAGAATGGAATAATCCTAACAGAATCTTTAAATTGACTCACTTCTAAAAGTTCAGATTTATTTTAATTGACAAAATTAATTAGCTTAGGATCTTAATTGATTCAACCTATCAAACTTAGGAGTATAAATTGATTTTTTTTCCACATGCACATTAACCACCCATAACAATTATAAGCAATAAATAAAAAGTGAAAGTCTAAAAACCAACTAAACAATGGTTCAACGGATAAAAGAATGCATTATAAAATTCCCAAGTTTTGTATTGTAACTTCGATTGCAAACATCCAATTCAAACATAACTTGGTGAATAAAAATATCTATTACCTTTGTTGAAGTCGAGATTCAAACTCGCTATTTCCAAATCTGTGCTGTTAAACAGGAAATCTTTGAATTCAAAGAATTGTTGAGTTAAGTACAATATTTTTCATTTTCAAAAAAAAAAAAAAAAAAAAAAAAAACAATATTTTTCTTTTTGTAGAGAGAAAGACCAACCACCGAAATTTATGATTGAGATTGCAGAAATCTATTGGTCTCTACCTGCTCTTTTGGAACTTGATTGATTCATCCAAGGTCAAATGTGGGTGCCCAACACATGAGCCCTTTCACTTTACAAATTATATATATATGCCCTAATTCCAATTTGGTCAATTTCATCTCCCTAATATCATGTGGAAAAATATATTAGGTTAAATGTGATGTGTATCACCGTTATGTACTTTAAGCATCGTATCAATTTAAATCCTAAACTTTTAAAAAGTTTTAACTATGTTTTTAGACTTTTAAGTGTGCTTATCTTTACTTTTTACTGTTAATTATATCGATTATACTGACATGATATCTATGTTTGAAATTTTTGGATGGAGTAGGATGATGTGTAGTAGTTTGTTGGACGAATTTGAGAGATTGATTGTATTAGACGAGTGAATATTTTGAAGGACAAAGAATATGTAATTTGCCCTAACCAAAGTTATCAAATCTAATGACTAGATTAATTTTTTATGTACCGGGTCGTTTTTAATCTATTCTAACTGATTGTTGAGTCATGCTATATCTTATTTGAATTTTAAGCATGCGTTGATTGGTTTTATTCATAATCAAAGATAAAGGATAAACATAACCAAAGTCTAGGGATATAAATGAAATATTTTGAAGTTTAAGAAAAGTCTATTAATGAAATATTTAATTTAACACAAATATTATAAAAAAAATATTCCTTTTTTTTTTTTTAGTTCAACCGCGATTGGTAGAGATTCAAGCTTCTAATCCTTTGGTCAAAGATATAACCAGTTGAGTTAAGCTCTGATGTTGACTAAAAAAAGAATTATTCAAATTATTCAAATTCAAATAATTAAAAGTGACATATAGTTTGAAAATTTGATGTAATGAATTAGGGAAGTTTAGTAAATAGGTCGACACAAATTTCTTATAATTATTTTTCCACAGAGCCGTTCTTTTTAGTAAAAAAAAGATATTTGTGAGTGTTGGAGCTAACTTACACGGCTCTACACCAACTGATCTTTTCGAACAAAATATTTAGTTGTCAAAAAACTTGTAAAATATCTATGTTCTAGGTAGACAGTCAACAATGTTTTGTAAGTCGGTGATATAGAATATGTAATATTCGATTTATAATCATGGGTTTTTAAACCTAATTCACGAGCTAAACACACATTTATCTCTATTCCATTTCGAGATTTTCGGTCAACGAGTTGTTGCAAAATGAATAACTTTTTTGGTCAAGCAAAACAGAAAAGCTGTTCAACACCTTTCTACATTCATTTCCTTATTTTCTTGAAAGATCTTGGTAAGCAAGTAAAGGAATATGGAAAAAGGATCAAGATATGACTTTTTCTAAATGTTTATGTGTCTTTGGTCAATTTCATCTTTCCAATGTTCTAAAAATTCGAATTTCATAATATAATAGATTGACTTCAATAATCAAGTTATTACTATCGATCAATAATGTTAAAAGAATGGTGATGTGTAATTTTGAAAAAAAAAAAAAAACGTTTTTTAACATCGGTTGTTGGTATATAGTAGCTAGCATATTTAACGATCCATCTTCTATTGCAACAAGCCATTTTAGATCAAGTAAATTATTTTAGGGAAAAATACACTTTTGGTCCCTGAGGTTTGAGTTAAGTTACACTTTGGTCTATGAGTTTTCAAACTCAACAAAAATACCCCTGAGGTTTGAGATAAGGAGCAATTTGGTCCCTGCCATCCATTTTGCCCTTAAATCCTAACGGCAAGCTGACGTGGCACTATTATTTTAATTAAAAAATGAATTTTTAATTTTTTAAAATAAAAATAATAAAAATATTATTATTATATTATTTTTTAAAAATTCTTTTTCTCTCTCTTTCTTCTCCATCTTCTTCCTTCCCCATCTCCTTCTTCTTCAGCTTCGGTAGCCGGCCGTCGCCGGAATTTTTTTTCCTTCTTTCTTCTTCTTCTCTTTTCTTTCCTTTCTTATGTTTTTTTTTAAACAAAGGGAGTTTCAGAGAAGAAGAGAAGAAGAAGAAAGAAGGAAAACAAAAATTCCGACGGCGGCCGACCACCGGAGCTGAAGAAGAAGGAGATGGGGAAGGAAGAAGATGGAGAGGAGAAAGAAGATGGAGAAGAAAGAGAGAGAAAAAGAATTTAAAAAATAATAAAATAATAATATTTTTATTTTTTATTTAAAAAAATTAAAAATTCATTTTTTTAATTAAAATAATTGTGCCACGTCAGCTTGCCGTTAGGATTTAAGGGCAAAATGGATGGCAGAGACCAAATTGCTCCTTATCTCAAACCTCAGGTATTTTTGTTGAGTTTGAAAACTCAGGGACCAAAGTGTAACTTAACCCAAACCTCATGGACCAAAAGTGTATAATATAATTATACACTTGTGATTGAAATCTATAATTGACAGATTTCTATCACTAATCAACTTCATTTTTGCTATGTTTTCAATTATTTTTTTTTTGGAAAAAATACACTTTTGGTCCTGAGGTTTGGGTTAAGTTACACTTTAGTCCCTGAGTTTTAAAACTCAACAAAATTACCCCTGAGGTTTGGATCTCGTTACACATTTGGTCCCTCCGTCCAATTTTCTGTTAAATCTAGTGACACTATTAATTTAATAAAAAAAATTATTTTTTAATTTTTTAAATAAAAATATATTAAAATAATAAAAAATATTATTATTTAAATATATATTTTTTTAATTCTTTCTCTCCCTCTCTTTTCCTTCTTCTCTTTCTTCTACTTCTCCATCTTAACTCCGGTGGCCGACCGCCGCATAATTTTTTTTTCTCTCTTTTCTTCCATTTCTCCATTTTTTTTAATAAGGAAGAGGGAGAGGGAGGAGGGCGGCCCTCCCATCGTCGGCGCGAAACGGGAGGCCTCCTCCCTCTCCCTCTCCCTCTTCTTTATTAAAAAAATAGTGGAGAAATGGAAGAATAGAGAGAAGAAAAGATAGAAAGAAAAGAAAAGTCGCCGACCACCGGAGTTGAAGAAGAAAAAGTTTGAGAAGAAAGAGGAGAAGAAAGAGAAGAATAAGAGAAAGGGGGAGAGAATTAAAAAAAAAGATAAAATAATAATATATTTTTATTTAGAAAAATTAAAAATAATTTTTTTATTAAAATAATAGTGTCACGTTAGCAGACGAAGGGACCAAAAGTGTAACGAAATCCAAACCTTAGAGGTAATTTTGTTGAGTTTTAAAACTCAGAGACCAAAGTGTAACTTAATCCAAACCCCAGGGACCAAAAGTGTATTTTTTCCTATTTTTTTGTCTATTTTATTATTTGTGCAAATAACATAAGTCTATCATTCAGTTGTTCAAGCTCAAGCATATCTATCGAGTTGTAGATTTGAACTCTCTACCTCTATGAAATATTCTAAAAAAATGTTTTAGAGTTATTTGGTAATGTTTTTATTTTCCATTTTCTATTTTTAGTTTCCAATTTTTGAAGAAAAAGTGTTGAATGGTTCATCATTCTTAGTTTCTCATTTTTTTTATTAGAATTTTTTCCATCCTATTCTAATGTTTCTCAAAAAACTTAATAAAAGTATTGTTTTATCTTTTTTTTTTTTCATCATACATATTTTTAAATAATTACATATATCATAGAATATTTAATTTATTAGATTTTTTAAAGTAAAATTTTAATTTCTAATACAAAAATAAAAAATAATTACTAGGCACATTAATGTTTTTCTTTCTTACAAATTGAAAACACAAAAATGACAAACATGCATGAAACAAGAACGTTACTAAACAAATAAATTCCTCATCCACTATCAGAGATGAAATCTTTCCATTTTTATTCGTTTTTTAAATCAAATAACATAAAAAATTATCTTTTCGAGAATTAAGTAAACATGTTTCAATAAGACAATCTCACACCTTTCATTTTCTAAGCACTCTACCACTGATCTTATTACCACATATATGCATGTTTATAATTGAGCAAAAACGTACCAAAAGCTTGTAGGGGAAATATGTGGGTCATGACATTGGAGTATATAAGGAAAAAAATTCATCAAATTATTTATTTATTTATTATTATTTTTTTTTTGACAATATGGGGTGGGGGATTCGAACCACATACCTCGTGGTTATCAGTACATCTTTATGCCAGTTGAGCTATGCTCTTGTTGGCAATTCATCAAATTATTTAGAGGAACCAAATGATGTTAAAAATGAAAAATAATAGTTTTTCAAAAAAAAAAAAAAAAATCAAAATAATAGACATCACCCATAATTTGCTCCCTTTCATATAGTTGGTGTAGAACAAATGGAATAAATTCTTTCTTCAATGGGCAAACCCAAGAATTTATGAGTTTCTATTTTTGGTATGCTTTGATTTGCATATATATGATGCCACTTTGTTTGGTCCTTTATTTTACTAGAATTCTATTTTTTTTTTTTTGAATTAAACTAGAATTCTATTTATAAGGAATGTTTTGAGAGAAATTTTATTTCTCCATATGCAAGTGATCTTGGAATAATGTGGAAAAAAAAAAGTATAAAGTAGCCCAATGTTGGTATGCGTAAAGCATGTTGTGATTAAATACAAATCTAGATCGTGGTTAGAGATCTTGCCCCTAGCACCAACACGAGAAAGTGAAAAAAAAAATCCCAATTTAATAAGGGAGAGATGCGAAGAAGATAAGAACACAACTTTAGATAATTATGGATGACATTGCCAACAAGAGCATAGCTTAATTGGCATATAGATGTATTGGTGACCACGAGGTTTGTGGTTCGAATCCTCCCACCCCATATTGTCAAAAACTTTCTTTCTTTTTGTATTTTCATCCATGTATTCTATGTTTAGTTATAAAATTGACTCTATATATATATAGCTTAGTGAAAAATACATTTATTATCAACTCAAATGTTGAAATTTCATTCCCCTACCTAGCAATTGTTGGACTTAAAAAAAAAAAAAATAGAATCCTCTAAAATTATGAAGATTTAAGTGATTGTCTCATTTATAGCTTAAACTAAGCATAAATATATCTCTTAGTATATCAACTCATACAAAAAAAAAAAAAAAAAAAAAGAAGAAATATTATTATTAGCATTAACAAGCACCATATACACTTAATAAAGCTACTTTGTCCAAAGTTTTTTATCTATTTGTGGAGTTCAAATCCTTCTCCGCTCTCTTGTCTCTTTGTGAATGAAAAAAAAAAGTAGGTATTAAATGTAGAAAAGTTAAAATGAGACAATAATTCTATATATTGTTTCATCTCCCTAAACATTCCACACGGTAAATTTATTACCAAAAAAATGTACAAAAAAATTGTTAAGGAATATGTGGGTCATGGCATTTGGAAAATATGTGAAGGACTTCCTAAAATTGTAAGGAACCAAAGGATGTGGAAATAAAAAAAAGGATAATTGTAATGGGTGGCAACATGAAGGTAAATAATTACAAATATAGCAATTTTTAAAAATATTTGCAAATATGGCAAAATTTTTGAATTAATTTTTTATATTCCTAAATTGTCCCTGTGTGCCCATCTTCTTCTTCCTCGTCAGTTTTTTTTTTTTTTTTTTTTTTTTTTTTTTTTTTTTTTTTTTTTTACTGATAGAAAGTCTTTTTATTACTGATAGATTCTATCAGTGGTAGAAAAATTTTCTATCAGTGATAGAAAGTTTCTATCACTGATAGAATAAAGTTTCTATCAGTGATATTTCTATCACTGATAGATTCTATCAGTGGTAGAAAAATTTTCTATCGGCGATAGAAAGTTTCTATCACTAATATTTCTATGACTGATAGATTCTATCAGTGGTAGAAAAATTTTCTATCAGTGATAGAAAGTTTCTATCACCAATAGAATAGAAGATTTCTATCACTAATAGAAACTTTTTCTATCAGTGATAAAAGATTTCTATCACTGATAGGTTCTATCAGTGATAAAAAAACTTTTTATAGAAAATCATAGAAAAACTTTTGATAAAAAATCTTTCAATCCCTGATCACCCATAAAAATCTTTCTATCTCCGATAGAAATCTTTCTATCACCGATATAATCTATAAGTGATAGAAAAACTTTCTATCACCGATAGAAAAGCTTTCTATCAGTGATAAAAGATTTCTATCACTGATAGAAATTTTTACTATTCTACCAGTGATAGAAAGATATTCTATCAATGATAGAAAACTCTTGATAGAAAATCTTTCAATCCCTGATAGAACCTATCAGTGATAGAAATCTTCTATCACTTATAGAATTTTTTTCTATGAGTGATAGAAAAAATTTCTATCATTCATAGAAAATCTTTCTATGAGTGATAGAAAAACTTTCTATCTCTATCACTGAGACGGATAGAAAAACTTTTCGTGAGTTATAGAAAATCTTTCTATCACTGATACTTTTCTATCAGTGATAGAAGATCTTTTGTTTCTATCAGCGATGGTGATACATGGTGAAATCGAGCATTGAAAAATAAAGCAAAAACAAACGATTATAGAAATCAAACACTGAAAAGCAAAAACCAAACACTGATAGAAAACCAAATAACAACAACCAAACACTGATAGAACACCGAACAAGTGATAGAAAAATATCTATCGTCGATAGAATCTATCAGTAGTAGAAAAATTTTCTATCATATGATAGAATCTATCAGTGAAAGAAAATTTCTATCAGTGATAGAAAAACTTTCTATCACTGATAGAATCTATCAGTGATAGAAAAACTTTCTATCAGTGAAAGAAAATCTGGAGGGGTATTTTAGTAAATGCAACACACAAACTATTAGATTTTGCCATTTTTGCAAATTTTTTTTGGGTTGCTAGATTTGCAATTATTTTGGCCCATATTGCTATCCTTGCAACCGGCCCTAAAAAAAACCATAGACAAACACCCAATTATGATTTGTCCATTTATTTAGAACTTTTTTTTTTTTTTTTTTTTGACAATATGTGGGGTGGGGGATTCGAACCACAAACCTTGTGGTCATCAATACAATTTTGTGTTATGCTCTTGTTGGCATTTATTTAGAACTCTCACTATCATGCCATGCCATTGGTTTAGAAAAAAAAAAATCTAATAGATTCTCTTTCTAAATGGGGAAACCAGAAAAGGAAAGAGAAAACCCAAGAAGTTTCTATTTTTGATGTGTAATAATAATTAAAAGAAAAAAAACCCTTTTGAGTGCTCATTTATTTCACCAAAAATGGATATTTTGTTTTTGAAGACTCATTCTCTTCCACTCTTTGGTTGCAAGATTTGGAAAGTGGTTCAATTTCCCCTAATTTTCCAACCATCCATGTGATGAAATGGTTATTGGCATATGGCTTTCTTTGCTCAAAAAAAAAAAAAAAAAAAAAAGCACTTCCAATCCCACAAACACACTTGTTATTTGGCCAATCCTTGAAGCAATTGAATGTGGAAGAGTACATGAATGTGAAAAGAGAATTGAAGGGAGATCAAATGATGTTACTTTATGGAATATTATTGGATTTTTTCTTTATGTCTTTTTGTTTATCATTGTCTTCTAGTGTGTTTGGATAATCTTTTCATTAAATTTTGGATTTCTTTCTTTACCAGCAAATGAAGTCCATAGTAATGGTGTAGATAGATAAACTTTAACAATTTTAAATTAATAGCAAAACTGCACATCATTAACATTAAGACCAAGTACAATTGAGATTGATTAAATTATAAATTTGGTTCTTATCCTTTGAAAAAAAGTTAGAATTTAGTCTTTATGCTTTTAAAATTTAGAATTCCGTCTCTATGATTCGATAAAACCTCATTAATAGTTCTTACATGTTAGAAGCCATATGGTTGGATTCCATTAATAGCTTCTAACAGGCAAGTAAGGACTATTTATGAGGTTTGATCAACCCGTGAGGATAATATTTTAATTTTTAAAATCATAAGGACTAAATTCTGACTTTTTCCAAACAATAGGGACCAAATTTATAATTTAATCATTGAGATTTAGGGTGTGTCTGGTTTAACTTTTCAAGTGTTTAATTTTGAAAAAAATTAGAGTGTTTAGGGTTTTAGGGTATATATAACTTGTGTATAAAAACACTTATGATGAAATGTAACCAAACATATGAGTGTTTAAATTCTAAACAATTTTTATACAAAATGTTTAAAATAAAATGCATTCTTGAAAAACAATTAAACTAAAATGTAGGGGCAACTAGATAAATGACCATTTTTAATTGGGCATTTTGAAAAATATCCATTTGATTTTTTGATTTGAAAAATGACCAATTTCTATTTTTAGTAGGTTTTTTTACCACAAAAATTGGACGAAAATGCCCCTGAACGAAATATTCAAATACAATGTAAATCCAATGAATTGATAAATTAAAATGTAGCGTAAGTGTAGGAGAGAATCTAGGGGTTTACACTCTAATTTAATGTAACATCGAAAATCAATCAAATTCAAATTAATAAAGATAAATAAAAACAAATAAATAAAAGTTATCTTAATCGTATAAATTAAAAACAAAATATAGGGAGGAAAAATAGGAATGGATTAAGGAAATACACTATATTAAGAGGGAAAAAGTCACCCGGAAAAGCTACAATTGCAACATTAGTGAGGACATGCAATTCAATTGAAGCACGTCAAATCAATTTAATGGTTTCATCTAAAATAATTGGAAGCATTAGTTAGGTGTTTTGGTATTTAAAAAACCTTACCAACTTTTTCTTAAAAGACTTTTCGGATGCTCCCCTTCCCACGCAAATACAAGTTTTCTTCTCCTCACTTAAAACCTATTTTAATTGGTTTCTTCTTCGAATCTATCCATACTGTATTTAGTTTCGAATCTAAATCTAGTGAACTGATAAATTCAAATACATTCAACTTCAGCGTAAATGTAGGAGAGAATCTAGGGTTTACACTTTAATTTTACGCTACATTAAAAATCAATAAATTGGAACAAATAAATAGAAATTTCATCTTCTCCTTCCTTAAAACCCATTTTAATTGGTTTCTTCTTCGATACCTTGTCATTTTTTCTTATTCTTAATCTATCTCTATTTAGTTTTGAATCTAAATCTAGTGAACTGATCAATTCAAATACAACATAAATGTAGGAGAGAATCTAGCGTTTACACATTAATTTAATGCTACATTAAAAATCAATAAATTGGAACAAATAAATAGAAGTTATCCTAATCATATAAATTAATAACAAATTTTTAAATTAAGAAATATAATAATAATCTTATCTAATTTTGAAAAGAAAGAGGAAAAATTACATTAATGAACCAAATAATGAATATGATTTAAAATATGAATACAAATATATTGAAACATACCTATGATCAACCTAAAATGTTGGAAGGAATTGATGTTGTCTATTCCTATAGTCATTTTCTTGTGGTCTGAGTGTAAAATGTTTCTTGACAAGATGATGTTTCAGGAGCTGCAGATGAGCAAAGAGGACTTGAGGACGGTGCTCTAATAAAGTTGGAGCTGATGGCCTAGAAACCAGTGTTTCTGATGAATCAGAAAATTGGTATGATATTGATGATATTGAGGTTTTTTTTTTTTTTTTTTTTTTTTTTTATTTTTTATTTTTTATTTTATTTTCTTCAGTTCATTTCACTATTAATATTTGCATAAAAAGTTGGAAAAAAATGTACTATATAAAATGGACCAAAAAGTCGATATGTAATTTCCTTTTTTGGAGGAATGCATCTCTTATTTGTTGCAACTCTGAGTGCATGTTTGGGAAAATTGAAGCTTATTATTTATTACCCATTCCGTTGACTCAATACGTAGCACTGTATGTGTAATGTAGAAGGAAGTGCAAGAAAATGCACTTGTGGTTGCTGCTATATTATAGTTATTTATATTTTTAATTCTTCCATATGAAATCAGGTGATTCTATTACGCTTATTCTTTAGCTACTCAATATGTTGAATCTATTTTGTTTTTGTACTCAATATAATTTCTTTCTTAAAAGAGCAAAAAAAAAAAATAATAAATAAAGGGCAACAAAAATGTTTGTCTGGTTGTATATAATTGTTGAGTGAAAAAAAAAAGGGAAAGGAATGATTTTTCTACACTTGGAAGTATGCTTCTTTAAATGATTAATCATATATCTTGATTATGTTATATTTTGTACAGGAACAAGCTGCTAATGACGCAGCAGCTGCTACAAAGAATGCTTATGACGCCAATTTCCAAAATTGTACCAGGCAACAAAGGATTTGGCGGTTTCCTTTGGTTTCAACTTTGTGCAGATGAATACTACCCTAAATCTAGCAGTTCAAAATTCATAAAGGATGTCAAAATTCCTTTGCTTTGCATCTAGGTACCTTCTTCTTTTTAAATGTTGCCTTGTCTTATTATTATTATTATTTTTTTCTGTTTTTGAAACCTCTATTCATGTCTGTGGAAAGTATCCTAGTGGATATAATGAAATCTTGAAGTGGATTTCCAAACTAAACTAGGGATTTTTATTAGGTAGCTTCTGTGATGAAGGTGATCTTTTAAAGTTTCTAGTATATAAGGTTTAGATAGTATGCATACCTTTTTTTCTTTCTTTTTCTTTTTTAAATAATAAATATGACTGGTTCCCTTCTTTTTCTTTATTAGGTAGGTTCTCATTTTTAGTGGCCAAGTAGGTTTTTGTTGAGTATTTGTCCACATTAGCTGAACTCTGTTCTGTTTTTAGCATTTACTGAATGTTAATTTATAGCTTTTTCTTAAAGTTAATATAAATTGGATTGCATTTCTCTAAAATTGGGATGATATTCTGCCTTCTAATTTTATTCCTTTCTTATATCTATGGTTATTTTCTGGGCCTGACTATCAATTATTGTAAGCAGTGAATACACTATTCCTTGTGCCAATTTTATTAGTATTACAATGGAATGTAAATAGGTATTTTCTAGTAGTTTAATGAAACTTGAAAGAGAGACTGCATGGAAGGATTATTATTGATATTGTATGAGGAGTTGGGAATGGGACTCAGTGAAGATGCTTCTACGATCTGCTTGTTGTTGATGATCTTAAGTTTAACCTTATTTGGAGATATGTTATGCACATATTGTTTTTATGACAAACCTCTTCTCTTTGTCGAGAAATAAGGGCAGTTGGTTTTAATAAGTTTCATTCTCTTTTGTCTGCATCTACCATTCGAGAGCCTATGGCTAGCCTTTGTGTTTTGATTATTGTATCTGCTGAATGTATGGATTCAAGTTCAAGAGAGCCTCATTTTTTCTATTTGTGGCACATTAAATTTGCAACTTAGTTTTAGGATATTTGGGGTCTTGTTGTGAATCTAAAGTCTTGTGAGGCTGTAGTTGGGTTATTTTTTTCATATAGAAGTGTGTTTCTCTTGTTTATCAGGTTTAAAAGTTTTTGGGTTAGTCATATGTATGTCGTCATGCTGTCGAAATTTCTAGAGCAATTGGTTAAAATTAAGATAGAGCTTTAGTAATGTCTCTAGTTGGGTTCTACATATGTCTCTAGTCATATGTAGTCACATTACCTCCAACATTTCGTGAACAAATCAAACACATCAAACTCACAAAGGGAGGAGTTTTCAGTACTGGAAGTGATATGTGGGCAATAGATGGGGGAAGCAGTTGGCATCTTCTTGGTTGAATAAGAAAAACTCATCACCAAAGATAGAAGTGCATAATTCTTTGAAGCAAGAGGTATGGACTTAAATTTGAAAGTTCTTCGAGTTGATGGACGTATGTTTGTTATGTGAGTTCTTGTTTTGGTGTTGTATCGAACCTAATTACAATTTGTTTTTCTTAGGTTCTTCAAGTTTGATATACGAGCAAGATTATGGTGACAAGAATGAAAGTGGCATGTACGAGAATTTTTGTTTATTTGGCGTAGGTGTAAACTTTTAATCATAGGTGTTTAGTAATTTTGAGGCTTTTAAGTGTAAGTGTTTGTAATTTTATTCATGTATCAAACTTATATGAATAAAAATTGTATGAACAAATTTGGTTCATTGGTTTATTGAAATGAAATTTGACAAATATTTGATTTCAATACAATTTTGCACATTTAAGATTAAGATTACTTTCTTTACAGGTTGACAAATGAAGAAAATATTGTTCGTATGCCACCGGATAACCAATAATTTATTTTATTAAATTATGAACAAAATGATGACGGGCAATGTCTGTCATTAAAAAAGATATTTAATGACGGACATTTAATGACGAACACCTTTAATGGCGGACATTTTGTTGGAAAATACCCTTTCAATGACGGACTTTTGATGACAGGCGCCTTTTAATGACGGGCATTGCCCGTCATTAAAAATGTCCTCAGTTGGAAAATAACCTTTAATGACGGACGACTTTTAATGACTGGCATTGCCCGTCATGAAAAACGTCCGTCATTGTACCTTTTTATGACGGACAGCTTTTAATGACGGGCATTGTCCGTCATAAAAAGTTACGACGACACTCGTATAGACGACGGACGCCGCCCGTCATGAAAAGTCTATTTTTGTAGTAGTGGGTGAACCAACAAATCAATCAAACTTCTTGAAAAAGACGATGAAGCAATCCGTAAAAATCTACTAGAAAATTGAATAAAAAACTTTTATTTTGGGTAGACTATCAGATAGCAAAGTAAAAAAAAAAAAAATATATGGATTTGAATTTCAAATAGGGAGAGGGAGAGGGAGAGGATATATGTTGTAACTATCAATTCCATGATTCATGGGATTAGCGGTTTTCTATTTTTTTTAAAAAAAATTAGATCAAATACAAGTGCACAAATATAGGGTGGGATGTGGGAAACGACTCATGGTATAATTGGAAGAATAAAACACATGAAAATAGGTTAAAAACACCCTTTGACCATTTTTCAAATCTACATTGTATTTCTAGCCATTTCTAAGGATTTTCCTTTCCCAACGGACCTTAATAGATGTCTATAAATTAAACTAAAAAAGTTTTGAAATTTGAAAAGAGAACAATGTGGGTCACATTGTATTGCCAATCCAGTAAGTTTTAAAAAAGTTCCAATCATGTCATTAAAGATACAACAAGAAGCCCAGCTAAGTAATTTCCATCGGGATCCAGAGGCCAACTGCAAGAATGGCTAAAAGAAAAAAACTGTTTTGAAAAATCCATTTTGTGAATTTAAAAATCTGAATTATCATACAAAAATATATTCGAATATTTGGGATTACAGGGTAGTTAGACAAATTCTATTGAAATCAAATAAACTAAATTCTAAAATTCAATTCAAATCTTAAATGAAGGGGTAGTTAAATCAAAATCCAAAATCAAACTAAATTCATCTAGTCATCAGAATTGAATCCCAAAATCAACCCACTATAACCATCAATTCTAACTACACTAATTATCAACAATTAAAAATACAAAATCCAAAATCAAACTAAATTCATATGAGTGTAGGATATATTTTTCGTTTGACAATTACGTCATTTATCATTAGATTTTGAAGATTATAGATTAGATTTTCTCTTTTTAAAAAAATAACATTAGATTTTAATTACGATTCCTTGAAAAAAAAAAAAAAATTATACATGACTCCACCACAAAAAGAGAGAAATTTCGTAAGGAAAGAAAAAAAATTAACCAAAAAGGGAATTTTGTAATTTGTATGTTGCAGAAGAACTTACTAACCAAATCTATATTGGCATCAAAGCACCGACTGTACCCTCTAAATGGACAAACGACGTCTAGTCTCAAACGTCGGCAAAATTTACACCAACGACCACAAGAGTGGTCGACCCAATCCCTACCGTTAGCTTCCACCGGAGCGTCACTGGCGACTCAAATGGTCAACCAGAGAGGATAATACCAAAAAAAAAATGTCAAGTTGCACGTTTTGGCCATTTTTCACCTATTTTTTTTCTTGTCTATATTTCTAAATCGGTTATTTTTTTTTGGTCATTTACAAGGATTACCCTGTAACAATCTCTTTGGAGGCCTGAGCTAAAGTGCAATTATTCGGATGAAATTCAATTTTCTTGTAATAGGGTAAAGAAAGACAATTTTTTTTCTCTTTTTTGGGTGAAAAATGGAAAGAATTCATCTTCTTCGAATGAAGTTCTTCATTGTTTTTTTTTTTTTTTGGTTATCTATAACATGCATATGTTATTGGAATCAATCAAATATTAGTATTAATTTTTATTGTATTAATTTATAAAATTCGTTTGTTTTGTTTTGTTTTGCCTTCACGGTTGGAGTGTTACTACATTGTTCGTGAGGGCCAATGAAATCACGCTAAGGGAAAGGAAATGGAACGTCGTTGCCATGTCAGTTATTCAGTCAAATTTTCAGTTTGAGTTTAATGGTTTTGTTAGGAAAGGAAAGGAATAAATGCAAATTATCGATAAGATGTGCTCACTTTCAGTTATTTATTACATTTTCAAGATGTGTAAATATATATAAATACATACACCAATTTGAAAGTCTATTTTGGAATTGTTCCCGTTCTTTAAAGAATACATGCATTTTCGGAAGCAATAAAAACTTTCATACTTATTTCATATTTGAACGGTACGTTTTCATCACAAAAGAAATTAGGTTTGTTTAATCCAACATTTTAGTTTATTTTTGAGTCACAATAGTCTCAAAAATATGAAATTAAATATATTAAGATAGACAATAATGAAGAGAGTAAGAAATAGTCTCAATATTACATTAATAAACATAGAACATATATCAAAAGAAATACAAGATTCTTGATAACACACACTCAAACCATAAAAACTTGTACAATATAATTAACCCAACCCGCTGATTATAACCTCAATAATTCCATCGAATAACCTGATGACTTGCATCGTTATAAATATTTAAAATATAACTTTTAATATTTGAGTGGTGGAGGTGGTGAGACGTAATAGTATGGAGAAGGTTGGGACTTTGCTGGTGGAGGGGGTGATACATAGTAATACGGGGGAGGTGAAGATTTATAGATGTAAGGAGGCGGTGGAGATGGTGAAGGTGGTGGTGGAGATTTGTAAACATATGGAGGAGGAGGTGATGGAGATGGTGGAGGTGGCGACTTATAATAGTATGGTGGAGGAGGTGAAGGAGATGGGGGCGGTGGAGATTTGTAGACATATGGAGGAGGAGGTGATGGAGACGGCGGAGGTGGTGACTTATAGTAATACGGTGGAAGAGGTGAAGGAGATGGAGGTGGAGGAGATTTGTAAATGTACGGAGGTGGTGGCGATGGGGATGGTGGAAGTGGAGATTTATAAACGTATGGAGGTGGTGGGGATGGTGAGGGTGGTGGAGGAGATTTGTAGACATAAGGAGGAGGTGGTGATTTATAGTAGTACGGTGGAGGTGGCGAAGGAGATGGAGGGGGAGGAGATTTGTAAACATATGGAGGAGGTGGTGACGAAGATGGCGGAGGTGGTGACTTATAGTAGTATGGTGGAGGAGGTGAATGAGATGAGGGTGGAGAAGGTTTGTAAACAGATGGAGGAGGTGGTGATGGAGATGGTGAAGGTGGCGATTTATAGATGTAAGGAGGTGGTGGAGATGGTGAGGGTGGTGGTGGAGATTTGTAAACGTATGGAGGAGGGGGAGATGGAGATGGTGGAGGCGGTGACTTATAGTAGTATGGTGAAGGAGGTGAAGGAGATGGAGGCGGGGGAGATTTGTAAATATATGGTGGAGGTGGGGATGAAGATGGTGGAGGCGGAGATTTATAGATGTAAGGAGGCAGTGGAGATGGTGATGGTGGTGATGGAGATTTGTAAATATATGGAGGTGGAGGCGATGGAGATGGTGGAGGTGGTGACTTATAATAGTATGGTGGAGGTGGGGAAGAAGATGGAGGCGGAGGAGATTTGTAGACATATGGAGGAGGCGGTGATGGAGATGGTGGAGGGGGAGATTTATAGATGTATGGAGGTGGTGGGGATGGTGATGGTGGTGGAGGTGATTTGTAAACATATGAAGGTGGTGGAGGAGGAGACTTGTAGTAGTATGGCAGAGGAGGTGAAGGAGATGGGGGTGGTGGAGATTTATAGACATATGGAGGAGGCAGTGATGGAGATGGTGGAGGGGGGATTTATAGACGTAAGGAAGTGGTGGAGATGGTGAAGGTGGCGGAGGAGATTTGTAAACATATGGAGGTGGTGGAGAAGGAGACGGTGGAGGAGGAGACTTGTAGTAGTATGGTGAAGGAGGTGAAAGAGATGGGGGTGGTGGAGATTTGTAGACATATGGAGGAGGAGGCGATGGAGATGGTGGAGGAGGAGATTTGTACATGTATGGAGGTGGTGGGGATGGTGATGGTGGCGGAGGAGACTTGTAAGCATATGGAGGTGGTGGAGAAGGAGACGGTGGAGGAGGAGACTTGTAGTAGTATGGCAGAGGAGGTGAAGGAAATGGGGGTGGTGGAGATTTGTAGACATATGGAGGAGGCAGTGATGAAGATGGTGGTGGGGGAGATTTATAGACGTAAGGAGGTGGTGTGGATGGTGATGGTGGCGGAGGAGATTTGTAAACATATGGAGGTGGTGGAGAAGGAGATAAGGGAGGAGGAGACTTGTAGTAGTATGGCGGAGGAGGTGAAGGAGATGGGGGTGGTGGAGATTTGTAGACATATGGAGGAGGCGGTGATGGAGATGGTGGAGGGGGAGATTTATAGACGTAAGGAGGTGGTGGAGATGGTGATGGTGGCGGAGGAGATTTGTAAACATATAGAGGTGGTGGAGAGGGGGACGGTGGATGAGGAGACGTGTAGTAGTATGGCGGAGGAGGTGAAGGAGATGGAGATGGTGGAGGTGGAGATTTATAGTGATATGGTGATTGTGGCCTCTCAGCTGGAGGAGGTGGTGATCTATATTCATATGGTTTAGGTGGGAAAAGGGATGGTGGAGGTGGAGAGTTATAAATGTAAGGTGGTGGAGGTGAAGGTGTAGGTGGTGGTGGTGGTGATTTATAAACATATGGTGGAGGTGGTGATGGAGACAGTGGAGGTGGAGACTTGTAGTAATAGGGAGGTGGAGGAGAAGGTGACGGTGGAGGTGGTGATTTATAATAGTATGGTGGTGGTGGAGATGGCGATGGTGGTGGTGGTGATTTATAAATGTAGGGAGGTGGTGGTGATGGTGAAGGTGGAGGAGGCGATTTGTAGACATATGGTGGAGGTGGTGACGGTGAGGGAGGTGGTGGAGACTTCAATGGCGGAGGTGGTGAGCTATAATAGTAAGGAGATGGTGGTGGCGGTGGCGGTGGCGAGGCATAGACATAAGGGCTCTTACCCGCAACTACTGTGGTGGTAGAAAGACATAACACAACAGCGCAAAACATTGGGAGCCAATGCCCTGGGGGCTTCGAAATCTCCATCTCTTTCTCCTACTATTTTCTTTAATTGAGAAGAGAGAACAAATGTGTTGAAAGACAATGTTTAGTGATCAAGTTCCAAGCCCTTTTTATAGTGAGTATTCTTGACAAAAACTTTTTTTTTTTTGTTTGATAGAAAAAAACATCCTATAGGCTCCAACTAATTATAACATTTATTAAACAAAAGAATATTGTCTCCATTCAATGGCTTTGAACTTAAGATTTTAAATTTGGTATAAAACTCTTCATTGACAATTTATAATTTCTTAATGAATAAAACACATTCAAAGTTCAACTCAAGATATATGAGAGAACCACCAATAAAAAAATATTGGTTGATCCAAATGACTAACAAAAACAAAGACGTGTTTAGAGAAGTCGTAGACAAAATAAACAAAGGAAGATTTAAATGTCTCAAAAATAGTACAAGAACATACATAACTCTAGGCAACAAAATGGCAAGAACAAGATGTGCCAAAATCATTTTTTTTAAAACAAAAAAATGCTAGCTAAGGATTCAAAGTCAAACAAATATAATAAACTCAATTATGAAAAAGAATTTTAAATATATATGTATATATAATATAATCTAGCTTCTTCATTTTGTCTGTGATAGAACATGCATAACACTTTGTTAGGACTTATTTTTTTTTCTACTTTACTTACTTACTTATATGTTTTTCAAATATACTTATTGTATTTTTATTTAAAGGATCACGTTTCAAAATTTGTCTTAATGAGAGCGAGGATCATTTTTCTTCGTTTCTCATTATTGATGTTTACCGCAAATTATGAATGATTTCTAATTTGTAGTTCTTGCAACAAAAATAGTGGAGTTATTCACATTTAACTAGTGAAAGCGAATTTTCATAGGACAATTGTTACTGCATACAGATTCGAACTTGATGATCTATCCATGACCAAGATGAAGTTTAGGTGAAACTAAGGGAGATCCAAACTAACTCATGTTAAAGAATCAACATATGAGTTGTGGTTAGCGTAAAATGTCACTCGAACCCAGTGCTAACCGATTCTCCCATCATGTTCACGTGATTTTTTTTTTTTAGAAGAAATTGCTTTTATTTAAGACTAAACAAATGCTTTCGCTGGGTAATCCATCGTGGGACAGGAACCTCCACTAGTGTGATTTTTCATACCAATATCAGAGTTATTTAAAGAAATCAGCTATAAAGGAAAAAAATTAAACCAACCAGAAGAATAGTCGGTTTCACAAGCCCTTCTAGCCAAAATTAAAAGTGAACCATGTTGTTACTTCTCCTAGGAATATGGGTAACTGCTTCAACGTTGAGGGAAGGAATTAAATCAAACTGTAGCGCTTCTGACACAAAATGTTCATGTGATGTTTAGAAATACAAAATTTGTAAAACAATTTATGAATTCTCTAACTTAGATGGTGGAATTAAAATCATACTTTTAGATCTGCTCTTATTTAACAAGTCAAGTGAAATTATAACTAAAGACATTTTGAAAATAATTATTTAGTTTGAAGACATTATTGAAAACTAATTGATTGGTTAAGGATGAAAAATATATTTTAGTTTTAAGTCACCATAATTCAAACTCTTGTAGTTTGACGTAATTGCATATTTGCCCCTCCTAGTCTAAACATGGTTATTTATATGCATATGATTTGGTTATTTACAAAATATAAACCTTATTCCTAACATGATTTAAAAAAAAAAAAAACTATAAGATAAGCATTTACAATAATATTAAACCAGTTATAAGGGCATGTTATTTTAAAATGTTATATCAACAAGTTGTTGGGAGAAAGAAACTAAATGGGTTATTATTATTATTTTTTTTTAGGAAAAAATACACTTTTGGTCCCTGAAGTTTGGGTTAAGTGACACTTTGGTCCCTGAGTTTTCAAACTCAACAAAAATACCCTTGAGGTTTGAGATAAGGAGCACTTTGGTCCCTGCCGTCAACTTTTCTGTTAAATTTTAACAGTTGCTGACGTGGTGCTATTATTTTAATAAAAAAAATTATTTTTAAAAATTTTTAATAAAAAAATATTAAAATAATAATATTTTATTATTTATTTTTTTCTATTTCTCTCTCTTATTCATTTTCTTCTCCAACCTTTTCTCTCTCTTCTTTCTTCTTCTTCCTCCTTGCCATCACCATCTCTTCCTCACCATCACCAACACGCTGCCGGCGACCACCCCCGTCGGAGATCATCCACCGCTGCCGGAGACCGCCGACCGCTGCCGCCGACTCTTTTTTTCTTTTTTTTTTCTTCTTCTTCTTTCTTTCCCCTCACTATTTCCTTCTCTCTCACAGTCCCATATCTCACAGTACCTCTCTCCCACGCCCGCCGGAAACTCTCACCGTCTGAAAACTCGAAACCCACGTCCGCTCAAAACTCTCACCGTCCCTCTTTCTCTCACGCTCGCTCAGAACTCTCAGAACCCAGACCTGTCGTGATCTGCCATCTTCATAAATAATTCACGCCCGCTGATTCAGATCTGGAACTCGTAAACTCGTAAACTCAGAACCCAGATACTCACGCGCCCACTGCCGTCGCCTTCAGATCTGCTGTCGGAGCTGGCCGACGACGACCCTTGCTGTATTCTGGACAATGGCGTCTACGAAATCGTGGACAAGCGACCCTCCTCCCCATTCCTCTTAAAAAAAAAAAGAAAAGTTGGGAAGAAGAAGAAGAGAAGAGAAGAGAAGAAAAGAAAACAAAAAAAATAAAAAATTGTGGAGGCGGCGGCCTGTCGCCGGCGGACGGCGGTTTCCGGCAATCGTTCGCCGGTGACTAGTTGGAGGTTGAAGAAGAGGAAGGAGAGTGGCGATGAAGGGATTGAAGAAGAAAGAAAGAATTAAAAAGAATTAAAAATATATTAAAAATTAATATTTTTATTGTTTTTATTGATTTTTATTTTAAAAAAATGAAAAATGATTTTTTTTAATAAAAAAAATAGGTGCCACGTCAGCGATCTGTTAAAATCTAACGGAAAAATGGATGGAGGGACTAAAATGAAACGAAATCCAAACCTCAGGGACTAAATTGTCGAGTTTGAAAACTCAGGGACCAAAGTGTCACTTAACCCAAACCTCAGGGACCAAAAGTGTATTTTTTCCTTTTTTTTATTAGGCTTAAATTCTATATAGATGGCTAAACTATTATGTTTATTTTGTTTTGGTATCTCCCCTTTCAAATATTCTATTTTAATTTTTGAATATTTTATATTAAAAAATATAATTTTAGTCCTTGATAATAACTTTTTGTATGTCATTTAGCAAAAAAATGTCTAGTGATGAGTTTATTTACCCTCATGTGTGAAAGTGTTAATATCTAAAATACGGAAGCAATTTTGGATCTTAGGCACATAAAAAGCTCAATTTGATCAATCTTTGCATGTTGTTCATAAGAAGAAAAATAGAGACAGTTTACCAACCTTGTTTAAATGGAGAAATTGGTTGGATTTGCTTCTTGTTTTTCTTCACCAATCACTCACGAACTACCACTGGATCTTCTTTGCTATCTTCAAGCCTTTGGAACGGATTGTGGGATCCTCAAGTGATGGAATTGAAAGGAAAAGGAGAGTGTGAGAGAGTTTTGCAACTATGGTGTTTTTGAAGAAAAAAAACCAGCAGCATAACAGTCAAGAGAACTTATCATTTCAACTTAAACACCATCATTTACAGAGGGATCATCATGTAAACTCTTCATCAGAGTTGGACACTCCACAAGAAAGTGAATTAAGATGGCAATCAAAGGGCAATGAGTGGGTTTAGTCATAAACCACTCCACCTCCTAAAATTGCCCATTTAATTGAATTTCTAAATTTCAGAAATGAATTTTCAATTTCATAAATTTAATGAATTCAGATTTTACTTATTAATAATCTGAAAAATAAAAATTCAAGTTTGATTTCTTAATTTAATTTTAAATTAATCCAAATTTAAAATAATTAAAAATCAATTAATATAATATCTAATATTATATTAATAGTTTGCCACCAATCCCAAACATTTCCGAAATGTTATTTTCCAATCATGAATCCCTATTCATGTTCTCGATATTTAAATTATATTTAAATATTAAATATCATACATAGTTGGTTTTTACAAAACTCAACGAACCGACAACGCTTATCACCTCTATTCACTTCTCTTAATATGAACTTAAAGTAATTCATATTTGATCCATCATATTGTTCCAAAGGTTAGACTTGAGCTAGCAAAGGGACCTAATGGACCTACAGATCATGGGCTCCAATAGTACGAGGTTAAACTAGCCAAACTCTTTTAACCTAGCTAACCAACATCCATTAACTACCGAGACACTCTACTATAGCCTAGTAGTTGAACTCCCCTCACTGTAGACATATTTCCGTCCACTCGATATAACCATGATTAGTAAGTCAATCCTTCACAGGTCATTTGTTACTATAGACAGGTCAAATGTCCGTTTTACCCCTATAACACATCTTAGTTCCTTAAGTCCACTAGTCCTCTAATGAACAATTTGCTTATGGTCCAACCAATAAACAAGATCCCAAGCATTTCCGAAATGTTATTTTCCAATCATGAATCCCTATTCATGTTCTCGATATTTAAATTATATTTAAATATTAAATATCATACATAGTTGGTTTTTACAAAACTCGACGAACCGACAACGTTTATCACCTCTATTCACTTCTCTTAATATGAACTTAAAGTAATTCATATTTGATCCATCATATTGTTCCAAAGGTTAGACTTGAGCTAGCAAAGGGACCTAATGGACCTACAGATCATGGGCTCCAACAGTACGAGGTTAACTAGCCAAACTCTTTTAACCTAGCTAACCAACATCCATTAACTACCGAGACACTCTACTATAGCCTAGTAGTTGAACTCCCCTCACTGTAGACATATTTCCGTCCACTCGATATAACCATGATTAGTAAGTCAATCCTTCACAGGTCATTTGTTACTATAGACAGGTCAAATGTCCGTTTTACCCCTATAACACATCTTAGTTCCTTAAGTCCACTGGTCCTCTAATGAACAATTTGTTTATGGTCCAACCAATAAACAAGATCCCTCTCGGGCCAATGAGAGGGTGGGGCCCCTTGTTCATGCCTTGGATTCAGCACTTAAGGGAACGACCTCTTTACTATCCCTGAATAGGGCATGAGTGAATTTCGTCTTGCTTTACTATGTCCCCAACCATCCATCGAGTGTTATCACCAAAATGGTAGGATTATTGAACGATACATTTATACCACTCTCACCCATGCAGAGCAAAGGGCAACCCTAAACGAACAAGAGTTCATAGCAAGCTCATGATTAAGATCGAGTTACCTAAGTCATCATATGAAAATAGTCAGTCTTAATAGTAAATGACGTTATAAAGTAAGAATGACTTATTTCTCGGTCATGTCTTGTGTAAACATCTTTCACACAGGATGGCCCTACTCGCATGTCTCTACATGAACGATCCAGGATCACGTCGTTTGCCTTTTAGCAAAGTAGGTCGCATCCATAGTGTTACTAGAATAAAGTACCCAACCTTATCCATTTACTATAGACAATTTAGGCTGTATACTCAAACTTGATCCCTGTCTATATTCATGATATAGTTTGAGTATCTCATATTATAACCATAGATGTTTCTATTGGATTTTAAGATATAAATAAACAATTTCATTGAATAACATCTTTATTATATACAGGATAACAAAACTTGAGTTCTAGGACATAAACCCCAACAATGTGTAGCCTGTAGTAAGTAAAAGGTTGGTTTTTGGACAGGTCCGTCCCAAATAAGATGGGGCCCTGTGATACTTTTCAAAATGAAGTCCTAAAATATTTTATAGCAAAGACAAAATTTTAAAATATCAAAATTCATTGTATTATAAGATTGTTTTTTACAAAAAAAAAAAAAAACAAAATAAAAATATATAAAACTAAGAAAATGTCAACAAACAACTATGTAATAGTGATATTTTATTTAAAAAATGTCATCATTCGAACTAGATTAAAAAGTTTTATGTTTAATTTAGCATGAGAATTGACAAAAGAATGATTTGGTAGAGTTTTTCTTGAAGATGAGAGAGAATTGAAGAGGTGAGAAATTGAAACTTTTTGTCTAACTTCTGTCCAGTTTTTTTTTTTTTTTTGTTCACCAACCTTTTCAATTTGGGGCCCTGAATTTTTTAAGGCCTGTGATGATGAGTCACAACTCACACATGCTAAAAGACGGTCTTGTTTTTGGAATAGATATGAATTTAATGAAATTATTAAAAAAAAACTAATAACTAAAATACTTTTTATATATAAATTTTAAAGATTAAAATAAAATAAGTGAAGGTAGGAAGCAAAATTGAAAATTTAAATGTTTAAATAAAACAAGTAAATAGTTGCAGAACTAAAACAAAATCTAAACTTTATAGAAAATGTTTAGTGACGAGTCTTATTTCTTATTTCTTGTTTTTTATTTACAAATTTTGAGAAACATATACATTATTTTTTAACCTTTCTTCTCATTGGTAAGAAACGTTTTAAAAAAATTATTGGTGTATTGCAAATTTTGGAAGCGCAAAAGAAGCTTGGTTTCGTTGCCCAAAAAAAAAGTTTGGTTTCTTGTGTTTTTTTCTCTATTTCATCTTTTTAGTTTTTCACAAGAACAAATAAAAGCATTAATTTAATCACATTTGACTTATAAAATCCATAATAAATATTAGGAAGAAAATGAACTAATTATTATTATTATTATTATTATTATTATTATTTGAGTTCAACAACAATTGAAGGTAGACGATTCGAACATTTGACCTCTTGATCGAAAATATATGTCAATTACTACTAACTATGTTCACTTTGATGAAGAAAATGAACTTATACTTGACATGATGTATCGATATATATTCTAAACTTTTACTTTCATCAATTATGAAATTTGAATCCTAAACTTAAACAAGTGTTTCAATTTTTATCTTTTATTTATTTTTCTTTAAATTGACCCACTAATTTTAATAATAAAAAAAAGAAAAGAAGAAGCAAAAATCTTTCGAAACTCATCAATATCAATGCAAGCACTCCATAAAATTAACTTCAATTAATGCTTCCACCATTGAACAAATCTCTCTGAACTCCCAATTTTTTTTAAGATAAATTTTAATGTTTTTTTCTTTAAATTGAATCAATTTTCATACATGTTATATGTTTTAAAAACACACACTTTTTTTTTTTGACAATTTTTAAAATGAAAATCTACTCAAAGATAAAAATTGCAATACTTATCCAAGTTTAAGATAAAGATTCCAACACTTATCAAAATTTAAGGTGCAATTGTATGAAATTGAAACTTCAGTGTAAAAATTTTGATATACCTTGTCAAGCTTAGGGCTACGAATTCATTTTTTTTCCTAAAATATTAAAAATTAGATTAGAGTTTTCATGTTTTCAAAAAAAAAAAAAAAAAAAAAAAAAAAAAGAGAGATTAGAGTTTTCATCTTTTGGATTTTTTAGAATATACAACATTACAAATGTAGAGGCGAAAATTATTATTTCTAACCTACAATGGAGATTGACAACATTTTATATTCAAGTTGGCCCTTCTTACCACCAAACTTAAGTGAGCATAGGATAATTGACATGTACTCCTATGACACATATTTTACTTCAGTAGTTCATTTTAAGAGTATTAAAAAATGAATAAAAATTATAATTTTGTACTTTGTAATAAATTTATCTGAAACATGAGATTAGAATATAATTAAAAAATAAAAAAGATGAATCAAAATGTGCATAGTTCAATCATTAAAATATTAATAACTTTTTTTATAGATCAAATATTTGAATCTTCCTCGGATAAAATAAAGTTTAATCTTCATCGTGATCGTGTAAAGTTATATTTTAAAAATATATATTAAGAAGACATTGCAATTTTTTCAAAGTCAAAGGGTCAAAGACTTTAATTTTGAGCAACAATGAGACATTTGAATATTAATTAATTAATAAAACATTATTTGAAGTAATGATTGATGAAAACGGTTGACATAGAAACCTGGTTGGGAATAAAACACATGGAGCAACATACAGCTAATATTAATTATATATTATTTTCAAAAAAAAAAAAATCCCTAAAGAGGGGTGGTCAAAATTTATCCCAAAATCTTACAAATTGTTCCCTTTGTGTAGGCCAAATTGGACAACCAAGGACTATTGGTGGTGGATGGAGGCTACTTTTAGTCCTAAGGAATTAGCAATCGGAGCAATTATACTTTGGAAGACTTGGGCACTTCGCAACAAAATTACAGCCAACAATCAAGAAGTCACAGTAGAGTTATTCTATCAAGATATTCAAAACAACATCAAGGAAAGCAAAGAAACATACCTGACCAGTTAACCTCATAGAAGAATTGGGAGCCTCTCGAGTCAAGCCCATCGGAAGAACCCAAACCCGAACTGCTGGAGAGTTAACACAAACACGACCTGGAACGATAAGCTCGAAAAGGGAGGCATAGGTTGGGTTTGAAGGAATTGAATCCTCTAGGGGAAGCGGTTTTCACCGATCGTAATTTTAATTTCAATTAAAGAAAATCGATACGTTGGGCAAAATTAATTTTAGAACGATTCTAAAATTAAAACTAGATTAAACATGCATTTTTAGATCTAAAACAATTTTAGAACTAAGTACTTACATGAACTTGAAGAATACTGCACAATGCTCCAAGAACACCACCATGTCGGATCACCTACTATGACTCTTGGGAATCGAGATCCGGCTTGTGAGAACCCAAAACTAGTCTTGGAAGGGAAAAAATTGCAGCAAACAAGTTGCTGTGTTTTTCTTTTGGGATGAGAGAATTTCTGAGAGAGAGATCTTCTTCTGTGTCAAAAATGAGAATGAAAATCGAGCTAAAACCTCCAACCCCTCACTGATACGTGGGAATAAGGGAAGTTAACTTCCCTACGTGATCTCCACCGTTGATCATAATCAACGTGATCCAGGCCGTTAAATTAAATAACTAATTATCTAATTATTTATAATTAATTTAATTAAACCAATTTTAATTAAATCAATTATAATATAAAGTTTTAACTCAATTAAATCATATTCAATTGAATTAAATAGGCCATCCAATTAATTCTTAATTAATTGTTCCCACATTAATTAAATATCAAATATTTAATTAATTTTACATTTGAATCATATTCAAATGAATCTCTCTCATTTTAACCTATAGTTTTAATGTGCAACAAATGTACATTAATATTAACTATAGAATTAATTTAATTAAATCACATTTAATTAAATTTAATTAATTAATTCTCCAATTAATTAATTCATTAATTAAATATCATATATTTAATTAATTTACTATTTGAATCATTATTCAAATAATTCTCTCATATACTATAGTTTTAATATGAATCTCATTCACATTAAGTTTAACCTATAGTTTCAATATGAATCTAATTCATATTTAATATTTGAACTCCTTCAAATATTTAATTCTCTCGTTAATTAATTTTGAATCATATCCAAAATTAATTTATAATATAAAGTTTAATTCACCAATTAAACTTATATTATAATGTATCTTTATACATTATTTTAATTGTATCAAATACAATAAAATTCCCTTAATGAATTTGAACACACTTCAAATTCTATTCAAGACTATTTAACCTCAGAACCCTTTACGAGCTAGCAGGTGGACCTAATGGACCTACAGATCAGAAGCTCCAACGATACGAGACTAATTGGCTAAACTCATTAACCAAGTTAGTCAACATTCGTTAACTGTGAGTCACTCCACTAAAGACCCACAGCTGCACTCTTCTCACTGTAGAATATTTCTGTGTCCACGGATATCGACCAATAACAGTAAGTCAATCCTTCACGAGTGTTCGTAACGCCAGCTGGGTCAAATTACCATTTTACCCCTGGGTTACCTATGGATCCTTAAGTACCACTGATTCCTCTAATGAACAATCTGTTTATGATCCAATCAATAAACAGCAGTTCCTCTCGGGCCAGGAGAGGATGGGCGCCCTTGTTCAAGACCCGGAATCAGCCCATAAGGGAACACACATCTACTTACCCCAATAGGGGAAGGAGTGAATTCCATCTTGTACTGTTATGTTCCCAGCCCCCATTCGGTCTTGCCCCTGAAATGGTAGGATTATTGAGTCGGCGAACTGGCCACTCTCACCCATACAGATCTAAGGACAATCCCTCCTGAAAAGGAGTTCATAACAGACTCAGGATTGAGATTGAGTTACCTAGGTCATCCTATTGAAATAGAAACCTAAACTAGTTAACGGTGTTACATCTAGTGGTTACTATTTCGCGGTCCGGTCTTATGCAAACTCATTGCACAGGATACCCCCACTCGCATGTCTCCTACATGGATGCTTTGGATCATTGCATCTGTATCGAATACAAAGTGGGCCGTATCACATAGTGTTACCAGGATAAGGTACCCAGCCTTATCCCTATACTATAGACCATTTAAGTTGTTACTTGAACACTGATCCCCGTATGTCCCCACATACTAGTTCAAGTTTCATCTAAACAACCTAGGATCTTAGTTTATTGGATTTGGGTCAAAATTGTGCAATTTTAGTAACAATAACTCTTTATTGTACAAACCTCAATAGCAACGTATTGATACAAGTGAACAATTTGTCACCATTCACTACCTACGAGTTTTAGGGCATAAAACCCAACAACTCCCACTTGAACTAAAACTCTAGCTTAGTGGGATGTACAATAATCTATCATGGCAATGGGTGTATAGGTACATGTATAATACATAAAACGTATATATACTATGTACAAATACAATAAACTAGGGCATCCACTATACCCATTACATTTCTCTCACTTGCCCTAGATTACATCTTTGTACTTATCTCGTAGATCTAGACCATCTAGATGACCCTCATACACTTTAGCCGAGAGAGCTTTCGTGAATGAATCAGCAATTCATGTGCAAGCCTGTCTTGCCTTAGGTAAGTTCATATTTGGAACACTTTCCAAATCAACCATGAACTTTCCAAGTCTTACAGCCTCGATCGCTGCTTCACAAACAGCGTAGTTTTCGGCCTATAGGTCGAGGCTGCATTGCATCCTAGCTTGATGCGATGTCAAACTATATCTCCTTTATTTAAGAGTGAAGACAGACACTGATGTAGATTTCATCAAATCCTTACCAGTTAAAACATCTGTGTCAGTGTATCCTGTAAGGATCAAATCCTTAGCGCCATACACGAGCATATAGTTCCTCATTCTCCAAAGATACTTGAGAATATAATTAACGGTTCTCCAGTGATCATATCCTGGATTAGATTGATACTCACTGACATTGCCTATTGCATAGGGCATTCCTCAACTCCTTGAGGTGTCTAAGAACACAGTTCCTTAGACAAAAGAGTTCTACCCTGAAAGGTCGTGAACCCTTCATAGAATTCTGCATCTCATATCTAATCAACATTTATAGATATAAAACGCTTGAACCATGGCTAACATTGTGTTCTTACTGTTTTAAACAATTTAGAACATAAGAACAAACTAAGCTTCTCCCAACTTTTATTTGGAAATGAGCTGCTAGTCATTTTTTATGTCAATAAGTTAACCTACTTATTCCAAATGAGTAGGATATCAATCACATACAACATGAAGAAAGCTACTGTACTACTGACGATCTTCTTGTAGATACAAGACCCATCAATGTCCTGATTAAAGCCAAAATATTTGATCACCATATCAAATCTTATATTCCAAGATCGAAATGCTTAGGTCAATCCATTAATGGATCACTTAAGCTTGCAAACCCTTTTGCTTTTGATCTTGCTCAATGGACCCTTCTGGTTGAGACCTTAAATGTCCCGTTTCCTCTTGTAAATCCACTTGTAACCAATAGGTGTTACCCATCAAGCAGATGTACAAGATCCCAGATGGAATTGAAATACAAAGACTTCATTTCCAGGTCCATGGCTTTAAACCATTGGTCCTTGTCAACATCATTCATTTTCTTTCTAAAAGATAATGAATCCTCTATGTCATCATCAAGAATGACGACTTGAGCTTCAAATAAGCCCATGTAAAGGTCAGGTTATAAAACAACCCTCCCACTACATCAAGGCATTCTCAACTCTTGAGATGGATGTGACTTGACAAAAAGCACTGGCCTTATCAACAACTCTTATTGAATAACCAGTCTTATCGACAACTCTTGTTGATTTTTCTGTAGCTTCATTAGTTAATACACTCAAACTGACTTTACTTTGTGGCTTGTGATTGCTCATATGTTCTTCTTCTGAGAATGAAGCATTTGTCAATACAAATTCTTTATTCTCTTTTGGATTGAAGAAATATCTACTCCTCGTTTCCTTTGGGGTAACCTACAAAGTATGTAATGAAGTCAACACTTCATGACCCCAAAACGAGACAGGCAATTGAGCATAGCTCAATATGAATTGAACCATATCCAATAGGGTTCTAATACTCCTAACTGAGATTTAGGATGTGATTCCATGAACTATCAAATAGTCTTAGAATCTCAAGTCCCTATACTCAACACGTTGATCAGATCAAAGTGTTTTTTATTATCTCACCTAACAAGTTTCCAACTTTAGTCTTAAACCCCTTTGAAAATCTCAAGAGCTTTAGACTTAAATTGCATTAGGTAGAGATACTCATACCTTTGAATAATTATCTATGAACGAGATTAATTATTCATACCCTCCCACTGCTTCAACATACTGAACCACAAGGATCCAAATGTATAAACTTTAGTTCTTTTCCAGTAAAAGATCTATTAGTCATATTGCCCATAAGGCATGACTTAATTGGTATTAGAGAGTCTTCTTCTAACTAACTTAGAAGTATACTCTAGACTAAGCCCCCAATCATATTGAGATCAAAATAGCCTAACCTTAAGAACCAAAGAAAGGTATTTCCTTTAGGAGATATCCTTTGCCTTTATTTCTTTGAGTATAAGCAATCTTAAACAACTTAGTGCTCATGACTTGCTTTACTCTCGATTAGTCTTAAAACACATAAGTTATTTTCCAGTAAAGCTGAACAAATGTCAACTCCCTTTCTTAAAATAAAACTGCGTTAACAGAGAAAGGTATAGAGCAACATTGTCCCAGCATATACGTTATAGAAATCAAATTTCTGTTAAACTTTAGGAAATACATACACATTATCTAATAATGTGTATTTTCTCCCACTAGATAAAATAACTTAATGTTCCCTCTGCCAAAGCCGAGATATACTCTCCAGATCAAAATCTGAGAGTCACCTGTTTGCAACAATTGCCATGAGCTTATTCCTTGAAAGGAAAAAACAAACGTGATAAGTGGCACCTGAATTAAAAAATTCAGGCTGTATCCTCATTTTCCATTATGCACGTTTCAATGACCAATAAATCACATTCATTGTCATCGACATTGGCTAGGCAGTTAATGTCATAATCATCATAAACGATTCAAGATGAACTAGACATTTGGGTCTGAGGACATTCCTCACTCAAGACTAATCTAAAATCATTTACCACAAGGTTTTCGTTTAAGCTAGTTGTATCTAAAACCGTTATTAATAGGCGTAAGACAATGTACATAGGAATTATCACTGAAACAACAAATTACTTGTTTTGCACTAAACCCATTACACAAAATAATATTGTTTTAATCCAATCAATTTAGCAAAAGTAATCATCGACCTAAATATATGATACATGTTTGCAACGATACTTCAGAGGTTTAGAGCAACAGCTACCGTAGGGCAGTCAGCCACTCCTCCTCTGAATTGAGACAATCTCAGCCAATCCCTATTACCAGAATAACTCATATTCCAATAGATTTTAGCTACCGTTTTTTTCGGTCAGGAAACCATTAACACCTTAACGATTTCCTGTAAGTGTGACCCTCCATTTTCAGATTCCAGAGGTCGGCCCCAACAATGCTACCGTAGGGAAAGTCAAAGTTGGGAATGGACCTAAGAAACCCTATCCATTTCTGGAGTTTGCGTTGTTCCGAATCCCATGATCAAACCCTCCGTAGGGTGATCGCTCCCAGGGCGACTCGCAGGCAGATCATAGGAATCTCACGGTGCAACCTAATGGAGGAGACCGTAGGATACGTTGACACGTGTCTTGCTCCCACTTACTATAAAATACTCCCTCATTCACCTTGATATTGATCCATGCAAACACCATCCGTAGGGGGTCACTCCCAGGGTGACTCGAGGCCAAGCATGGACCTCACGATGTGAACTCTTGAGGACGTGAGAGCAAAACTTGATTTATGAAAATCTTGTTTTGTCATATTTCCTCCCACTAAGTATTTTTATAATTTAATGGTCTATTACTTAGGTAAATTCTGGCTAAATGAATCTATCTAAGTCTATGCCTGTATATAACTCTTATATAGAGGTCTTTACTCTAATGTCTAGGTGAATTAAACCCTTTTAATTACCTAGTGACATTGCATGCTAACATTAGACTATGATTAATTCAACTCAGGTTCCGGATCTGTTCCCAGGTAGGAGGTGTTCCGTAACCGTCAACTTAAATACCCCCAGCCTAGACAGAACTTCACCGGGAGAGTTCCCTTATAACCATAGTAATGTTTTTCCTACTTAGTCCATTAAAACTATTTTAATACTAAGTAAGAAAATAATTCTAATCCTATTAGAATATAAAATGAGCTTAGGTCTAATTAATTTTAAACAATTTAAAATTAATTCATTATAACCTAAGGTCCTATGTTTGCATGCAACTCTTTGTTATAGGTTGACGATTTCTAATCAATTTTATAACTATTATAAAATTTTAATAATTAGCCCTATAACATGCTTCTATGGTGTTTCGTAATAACAATCTAATTCAAATTATTACACACCATAACTCTCATGACGCCGATAATATAACGATTATATTAATCTAAAGTGGTGTCATGCTTCATGCAATTTCAATTTCATTTAATTAATATCGATTATATTAATTAATCATCCACGAAATTATAATTACATGAATGTCAACATTAATATAATATAACTCTTATATTAATCTAATTAATGTCATGCTCAATGCTATTCCATTTTCATTAAATTAATATAACAATTTATATTAAAATTATACATGAAAATCAAGCATTGAAATTTATTTCCATTAATAATATAACTATTATATTAATACTCATGAAAATAAATCTAAGCATGCATGCTATATTAATAAAATATAACAATTTATATTTATCTAATTAATGTCATGCATCATGCTTCTCAAATTTCATATATTTAATATAACAATTATACTAAATCACTCATGAAATTTAAATTCATGCATAATTATCATATATTATAACATTTATAACATAAATATGCATGAAACATGCTTAACCTATGGTGGGATCTAGCTAAATGACATTCATAAAGCAATTAAATAGCTATAAAGACCGGTATTTTGGCATCCTAGGGCAAAAATAATGAAAAATTACATTAATAATTCAAAATCTAGCCCTAAACCGCCTTGTAATTGGTCTGAACCGCCTCGAACCGCTCAGAACCAGCCCAAACCGTGTCAGAATGGCCCAAACCGGACCCAAATTGCTCAAACCGGCCCAATATAACCTTAAACCGGACCAGACAAGCATGAACCGGACCGCAAACCATCTGAACCGGATCAAACCAGCAGCTGCACGCGAACACAAATTAAAAAAAAATTAACAGCCGCAAGTCCAACTCGAACTCACGACCTTGAAGATGCCAAACAAACGCGCACGCCAACTCAGCCACATGCTGGGTTCGAACAAAATCCACGCAAAAAAATACTTATTTTGTAACCGCTCGAACAACTGCTCCACTCCACACGATGCGTTCAACGTCCCGTGGATTCGGAAACTACCAAGAGCGTCGAGACGCTGAAGGCACAGCGTCTCGACGCTGTCCCGATTTTTCCAGCACCTTGTTCTTCAGCGTCGCGACGCCGTTGAGCAGGGTCGCGACGCTACGCCTCTGGGCAGCCTATGTTCTTCGTTTCCAGCAGCCATTCTTCTCCGATTTCAACCCCGATTCGAGCACCGATCATCAAATTGATCCTAAATCTCTAGACACGGACTTACAAGACTCGATTTACATTAATTTGCCCCAAAAACATGGGCCCTTACATGATCCAATCATAAAAAAATGTAAATCTAATGCCAAAAAAATACCAAAACAGTCTTTAAAGCAAACCACATTCAAAATGCAAATCGATCCCACCAAAAACCACAACGCAAATTCTAAAAAACGAAATTAAAATCACAACCTGGCTCTGATACCATTTGAAGGAATTGAATCCTCTAGGGGAAGCGGTTTTCACCGATCGTAATTTTAATTTCAATTAAAGAAAACCGATACGTTGGGCAAAATTAATTTTAGAACGATTCTCAAATTAAAACTAGATTAAGCATGCATTTTTAGATCTAAAACAATTTTAGAACTAAGTACTTACATGAACTTGAAGAATACTGCACAATGCTCCAAGAACACCACCATGTCGGATCACCTACTATGACTCTTGGGAATCGAGATCCGGCTTGTGAGAACCCAAAACTAGTCTTGGAAGGGAAAAAATTGCAGCAAACAAGTTGCTGTGTTTTTCTTTTGGGATGAGAGAATTTCTGAGAGAGAGATCTTCTTCTGTGTCAAAAATGAGAATGAAAATCGAGCTAAAACCTCCAACCCCTCACTGATACGTGGGAATAAGGGAAGTTAACTTCCCTACGTGATCTCCACCGTTGATCATAATCAACGTGATCCAGGCCGTTAAATTAAATAACTAATTATCTAATTATTTATAATTAATTTAATTAAACCAATTTTAATTAAATCAATTATAATATAAAGTTTTAACTCAATTAAATCATATTCAATTGAATTAAATAGGCCATCCAATTAATTCTTAATTAATTGTTCCCACATTAATTAAATATCAAATATTTAATTAATTTTACATTTGAATCATATTCAAATGAATCTCTCTCATTTTAACCTATAGTTTTAATGTGCAACAAATGTACATTAATATTAACTATAGAATTAATTTAATTAAATCACATTTAATTAAATTTAATTAATTAATTCTCCAATTAATTAATTCATTAATTAAATATCATATATTTAATTAATTTACTATTTGAATCATTATTCAAATAATTCTCTCATATACTATAGTTTTAATATGAATCTCATTCACATTAAGTTTAACCTATAGTTTCAATATGAATCTAATTCATATTTAATATTTGAACTCCTTCAAATATTTAATTCTCTCGTTAATTAATTTTGAATCATATCCAAAATTAATTTATAATATAAAGTTTAATTCACCAATTAAACTTATATTATAATGTATCTTTATACATTATTTTAATTGTATCAAATACAATAAAATTCCCTTAATGAATTTGAACACACTTCAAATTCTATTCAAGACTATTTAACCTCAGAACCCTTTACGAGCTAGCAGGTGGACCTAATGGACCTACAGATCAGAAGCTCCAACGATACGAGACTAATTGGCTAAACTCATTAACCAAGTTAGTCAACATTCGTTAACTGTGAGTCACTCCACTAAAGACCCACAGCTGCACTCTTCTCACTGTAGAATATTTCTGTGTCCACGGATATCGACCAATAACAGTAAGTCAATCCTTCACGAGTGTTCGTAACGCCAGCTGGGTCAAATTACCATTTTACCCCTGGGTTACCTATGGATCCTTAAGTACCACTGATTCCTCTAATGAACAATCTGTTTATGATCCAATCAATAAACAGCAGTTCCTCTCGGGCCAGGAGAGGATGGGCGCCCTTGTTCAAGACCCGGAATCAGCCCATAAGGGAACACACATCTACTTACCCCAATAGGGGAAGGAGTGAATTCCATCTTGTACTGTTATGTTCCCAGCCCCCATTCGGTCTTGCCCCTGAAATGGTAGGATTATTGAGTCGGCGAACTGGCCACTCTCACCCATACAGATCTAAGGACAATCCCTCCTGAAAAGGAGTTCATAACAGACTCAGGATTGAGATTGAGTTACCTAGGTCATCCTATTGAAATAGAAACCTAAACTAGTTAACGGTGTTACATCTAGTGGTTACTATTTCGCGGTCCGGTCTTATGCAAACTCATTGCACAGGATACCCCCACTCGCATGTCTCCTACATGGATGCTTTGGATCATTGCATCTGTATCGAATACAAAGTGGGCCGTATCACATAGTGTTACCAGGATAAGGTACCCAGCCTTATCCCTATACTATAGACCATTTAAGTTGTTACTTGAACACTGATCCCCGTATGTCCCCACATACTAGTTCAAGTTTCATCTAAACAACCTAGGATCTTAGTTTATTGGATTTGGGTCAAAATTGTGCAATTTTAGTAACAATAACTCTTTATTGTACAAACCTCAATAGCAACGTATTGATACAAGTGAACAATTTGTCACCATTCACTACCTATGAGTTTTAGGGCATAAAACCCAACAACTCCCACTTGAACTAAAACTCTAGCTTAGTGGGATGTACAATAATCTATCATGGCAATGGGTGTATAGGTACATGTATAATACATAAAACGTATATATACTATGTACAAATACAATAAACTAGGGCATCCACTATACCCATTACATTTCTCCCACTTGCCCTAGATTACATCTTTGTACTTATCTCGTAGATCTAGACCATCTAGATGACCCTCATACACTTTAGCCGAGAGAGCTTTCGTGAATGAATCAGCAATTCATGTGCAAGCCTGTCTTGCCTTAGGTAAGTTCATATTTGGAACACTTTCCAAATCAACCATGAACTTTCCAAGTCTTACAGCCTCGATCGCTGCTTCACAAACAGCGTAGTTTTCGGCCTATAGGTCGAGGCTGCATTGCATCCTAGCTTGATGCGATGTCAAACTATATCTCCTTTATTTAAGAGTGAAGACAGACACTGATGTAGATTTCATCAAATCCTTACCAGTTAAAACATCTGTGTCAGTGTATCCTGTAAGGATCAAATCCTTAGCGCCATACACGAGCATATAGTTCCTCATTCTCCAAAGATACTTGAGAATATAATTAACGGTTCTCCAGTGATCATATCCTGGATTAGATTGATACTCACTGACATTGCCTATTGCATAGGGCATTCCTCAACTCCTTGAGGTGTCTAAGAACACAGTTCCTTAGACAAAAGAGTTCTACCCTGAAAGGTCGTGAACCCTTCATAGAATTCTGCATCTCATATCTAATCAACATTTATAGATATAAAACGCTTGAACCATGGCTAACATTGTGTTCTTACTGTTTTAAACAATTTAGAACATAAGAACAAACTAAGCTTCTCCCAACTTTTATTTGGAAATGAGCTGCTAGTCATTTTTTATGTCAATAAGTTAACCTACTTATTCCAAATGAGTAGGATATCAATCACATACAACATGAAGAAAGCTACTGTACTACTGACGATCTTCTTGTAGATACAAGACCCATCAATGTCCTGATTAAAGCCAAAATATTTGATCACCATATCAAATCTTATATTCCAAGATCGAAATGCTTAGGTCAATCCATTAATGGATCACTTAAGCTTGCAAACCCTTTTGCTTTTGATCTTGCTCAATGGACCCTTCTGGTTGAGACCTTAAATGTCCCGTTTCCTCTTGTAAATCCACTTGTAACCAATAGGTGTTACCCATCAAGCAGATGTACAAGATCCCAGATGGAATTGAAATACAAAGACTTCATTTCCAGGTCCATGGCTTTAAACCATTGGTCCTTGTCAACATCATTCATTTTCTTTCTAAAAGATAATGAATCCTCTATGTCATCATCAAGAATGACGACTTGAGCTTCAAATAAGCCCATGTAAAGGTCAGGTTATAAAACAACCCTCCCACTACATCAAGGCATTCTCAACTCTTGAGATGGATGTGACTTGACAAAAAGCACTGGCCTTATCAACAACTCTTATTGAATAACCAGTCTTATCGACAACTCTTGTTGATTTTTCTGTAGCTTCATTAGTTAATACACTCAAACTGACTTTACTTTGTGGCTTGTGATTGCTCATATGTTCTTCTTCTGAGAATGAAGCATTTGTCAATACAAATTCTTTATTCTCTTTTGGATTGAAGAAATATCTACTCCTCGTTTCCTTTGGGGTAACCTACAAAGTATGTAATGAAGTCAACACTTCATGACCCCAAAACGAGACAGGCAATTGAGCATAGCTCAATATGAATTGAACCATATCCAATAGGGTTCTAATACTCCTAACTGAGATTTAGGATGTGATTCCATGAACTATCAAATAGTCTTAGAATCTCAAGTCCCTATACTCAACACGTTGATCAGATCAAAGTGTTTTTTATTATCTCACCTAACAAGTTTCCAATTTTAGTCTTAAACCCCTTTGAAAATCTCAAGAGCTTTAGACTTAAATTGCATTAGGTAGAGATACTCATACCTTTGAATAATTATCTATGAACGAGATTAATTATTCATACCCTCCCACTGCTTCAACATACTGAACCACAAGGATCCAAATGTATAAACTTCAAGGGTTCTTTGGCTCTTTAGTTCTTTTCCAGTAAAAGATCTATTAGTCATATTGCCCATAAGGCATGACTTAATTGGTATTAGAGAGTCTTCTTCTAACTAACTTAGAAGTATACTCTAGACTAAGCCCCCAATCATATTGAGATCAAAATAGCCTAACCTTAAGAACCAAAGAAAGGTATTTCCTTTAGGAGATATCCTTTGCCTTTATTTCTTTGAGTATAAGCAATCTTAAACAACTTAGTGCTCATGACTTGCTTTACTCTCGATTAGTCTTAAAACACATAAGTTATTTTCCAGTAAAGCTGAACAAATGTCAACTCCCTTTCTTAAAATAAAACTGCGTTAACAGAGAAAGGTATAGAGCAACATTGTCCCAGCATATACGTTATAGAAATCAAATTTCTGTTAAACTTTAGGAAATACATACACATTATCTAATAATGTGTATTTTCTCCCACTAGATAAAATAACTTAATGTTCCCTCTGCCAAAGCCGAGATATACTCTCCAGATCAAAATCTGAGAGTCACCTGTTTGCAACAATTGCCATGAGCTTATTCCTTGAAAGGAAAAAACAAACGTGATAAGTGGCACCTGAATTAAAAAATTCAGGCTGTATCCTCATTTTCCATTATGCACGTTTCAATGACCAATAAATCACATTCATTGTCATCGACATTGGCTAGGCAGTTAATGTCATAATCATCATAAACGATTCAAGATGAACTAGACATTTGGGTCTGAGGACATTCCTCACTCAAGACTAATCTAAAATCATTTACCACAAGGTTTTCGTTTAAGCTAGTTGTATCTAAAACCGTTATTAATAGGCGTAAGACAATGTACATAGGAATTATCACTGAAACAACAAATTACTTGTTTTGCACTAAACCCATTACACAAAATAATATTGTTTTAATCCAATCAATTTAGCAAAAGTAATCATCGACCTAAATATATGATACATGTTTGCAACGATACTTCAGAGGTTTAGAGCAACAGCTACCGTAGGGCAGTCAGCCACTCCTCCTCTGAATTGAGACAATCTCAGCCAATCCCTATTACCAGAATAACTCATATTCCAATAGATTTTAGCTACCGTTTTTTTCGGTCAGGAAACCATTAACACCTTAACGATTTCCTGTAAGTGTGACCCTCCATTTTCAGATTCCAGAGGTCGGCCCCAACAATGCTACCGTAGGGAAAGTCAAAGTTGGGAATGGACCTAAGAAACCCTATCCATTTCTGGAGTTTGCGTTGTTCCGAATCCCATGATCAAACCCTCCGTAGGGTGATCGCTCCCAGGGCGACTCGCAGGCAGATCATAGGAATCTCACGGTGCAACCTAATGGAGGAGACCGTAGGATACGTTGACACGTGTCTTGCTCCCACTTACTATAAAATACTCCCTCATTCACCTTGATATTGATCCATGCAAACACCATCCGTAGGGGGTCACTCCCAGGGTGACTCGAGGCCAAGCATGGACCTCACGATGTGAACTCTTGAGGACGTGAGAGCAAAACTTGATTTATGAAAATCTTGTTTTGTCATATTTCCTCCCACTAAGTATTTTTATAATTTAATGGTCTATTACTTAGGTAAATTCTGGCTAAATGAATCTATCTAAGTCTATGCCTGTATATAACTCTTATATAGAGGTCTTTACTCTAATGTCTAGGTGAATTAAACCCTTTTAATTACCTAGTGACATTGCATGCTAACATTAGACTATGATTAATTCAACTCAGGTTCCGGATCTGTTCCCAGGTAGGAGGTGTTCCGTAACCGTCAACTTAAATACCCCCAGCCTAGACAGAACTTCACCGGGAGAGTTCCCTTATAACCATAGTAATGTTTTTCCTACTTAGTCCATTAAAACTATTTTAATACTAAGTAAGAAAATAATTCTAATCCTATTAGAATATAAAATGAGCTTAGGTCTAATTAATTTTAAACAATTTAAAATTAATTCATTATAACCTAAGGTCCTATGTTTGCATGCAACTCTTTGTTATAGGTTGACGATTTCTAATCAATTTTATAACTATTATAAAATTTTAATAATTAGCCCTATAACATGCTTCTATGGTGTTTCGTAATAACAATCTAATTCAAATTATTACACACCATAACTCTCATGACGCCGATAATATAACGATTATATTAATCTAAAGTGGTGTCATGCTTCATGCAATTTCAATTTCATTTAATTAATATCGATTATATTAATTAATCATCCACGAAATTATAATTACATGAATGTCAACATTAATATAATATAACTCTTATATTAATCTAATTAATGTCATGCTCAATGCTATTCCATTTTCATTAAATTAATATAACAATTTATATTAAAATTATACATGAAAATCAAGCATTGAAATTTATTTCCATTAATAATATAACTATTATATTAATACTCATGAAAATAAATCTAAGCATGCATGCTATATTAATAAAATATAACAATTTATATTTATCTAATTAATGTCATGCATCATGCTTCTCAAATTTCATATATTTAATATAACAATTATACTAAATCACTCATGAAATTTAAATTCATGCATAATTATCATATATTATAACATTTATAACATAAATATGCATGAAACATGCTTAACCTATGGTGGGATCTAGCTAAATGACATTCATAAAGCAATTAAATAGCTATAAAGACCGGTATTTTGGCATCCTAGGGCAAAAATAATGAAAAATTACATTAATAATTCAAAATCTAGCCCTAAACCGCCTTGTAATTGGTCTGAACCGCCTCGAACCGCTCAGAACCAGCCCAAACCGTGTCAGAATGGCCCAAACCGGACCCAAATTGCTCAAACCGGCCCAATATAACCTTAAACCGGACCAGACAAGCATGAACCGGACCGCAAACCATCTGAACCGGATCAAACCAGCAGCTGCACGCGAACACAAATTAAAAAAAAATTAACAGCCGCAAGTCCAACTCGAACTCACGACCTTGAAGATGCCAAACAAACGCGCACGCCAACTCAGCCACATGCTGGGTTCGAACAAAATCCACGCAAAAAAATACTTATTTTGTAACCGCTCGAACAACTGCTCCACTCCACACGATGCGTTCAACGTCCCGTGGATTCGGAAACTACCAAGAGCGTCGAGACGCTGAAGGCACAGCGTCTCGACGCTGTCCCGATTTTTCCAGCACCTTGTTCTTCAGCGTCGCGACGCCGTTGAGCAGGGTCGCGACGCTACGCCTCTGGGCAGCCTATGTTCTTCGTTTCCAGCAGCCATTCTTCTCCGATTTCAACCCCGATTCGAGCACCGATCATCAAATTGATCCTAAATCTCTAGACACGGACTTACAAGACTCGATTTACATTAATTTGCCCCAAAAACATGGGCCCTTACATGATCCAATCATAAAAAAATGTAAATCTAATGCCAAAAAAAATACCAAAACAGTCTTTAAAGCAAACCACATTCAAAATGCAAATCGATCCCACCAAAAACCACAACGCAAATTCTAAAAAACGAAATTAAAATCACAACCTGGCTCTGATACCATTTGAAGGAATTGAATCCTCTAGGGGAAGCGGTTTTCACCGATCGTAATTTTAATTTCAATTAAAGAAAACCGATACGTTGGGCAAAATTAATTTTAGAACGATTCTCAAATTAAAACTAGATTAAGCATGCATTTTTAGATCTAAAACAATTTTAGAACTAAGTACTTACATGAACTTGAAGAATACTGCACAATGCTCCAAGAACACCACCATGTCGGATCACCTACTATGACTCTTGGGAATCGAGATCCGGCTTGTGAGAACCCAAAACTAGTCTTGGAAGGGAAAAAATTGCAGCAAACAAGTTGCTGTGTTTTTCTTTTGGGATGAGAGAATTTCTGAGAGAGAGATCTTCTTCTGTGTCAAAAATGAGAATGAAAATCGAGCTAAAACCTCCAACCCCTCACTGATACGTGGGAATAAGGGAAGTTAACTTCCCTACGTGATCTCCACCGTTGATCATAATCAACGTGATCCAGGCCGTTAAATTAAATAACTAATTATCTAATTATTTATAATTAATTTAATTAAACCAATTTTAATTAAATCAATTATAATATAAAGTTTTAACTCAATTAAATCATATTCAATTGAATTAAATAGGCCATCCAATTAATTCTTAATTAATTGTTCCCACATTAATTAAATATCAAATATTTAATTAATTTTACATTTGAATCATATTCAAATGAATCTCTCTCATTTTAACCTATAGTTTTAATGTGCAACAAATGTACATTAATATTAACTATAGAATTAATTTAATTAAATCACATTTAATTAAATTTAATTAATTAATTCTCCAATTAATTAATTCATTAATTAAATATCATATATTTAATTAATTTACTATTTGAATCATTATTCAAATAATTCTCTCATATACTATAGTTTTAATATGAATCTCATTCACATTAAGTTTAACCTATAGTTTCAATATGAATCTAATTCATATTTAATATTTGAACTCCTTCAAATATTTAATTCTCTCGTTAATTAATTTTGAATCATATCCAAAATTAATTTATAATATAAAGTTTAATTCACCAATTAAACTTATATTATAATGTATCTTTATACATTATTTTAATTGTATCAAATACAATAAAATTCCCTTAATGAATTTGAACACACTTCAAATTCTATTCAAGACTATTTAACCTCAGAACCCTTTACGAGCTAGCAGGTGGACCTAATGGACCTACAGATCAGAAGCTCCAACGATACGAGACTAATTGGCTAAACTCATTAACCAAGTTAGTCAACATTCGTTAACTGTGAGTCACTCCACTAAAGACCCACAGCTGCACTCTTCTCACTGTAGAATATTTCTGTGTCCACGGATATCGACCAATAACAGTAAGTCAATCCTTCACGAGTGTTCGTAACGCCAGCTGGGTCAAATTACCATTTTACCCCTGGGTTACCTATGGATCCTTAAGTACCACTGATTCCTCTAATGAACAATCTGTTTATGATCCAATCAATAAACAGCAGTTCCTCTCGGGCCAGGAGAGGATGGGCGCCCTTGTTCAAGACCCGGAATCAGCCCATAAGGGAACACACATCTACTTACCCCAATAGGGGAAGGAGTGAATTCCATCTTGTACTGTTATGTTCCCAGCCCCCATTCGGTCTTGCCCCTGAAATGGTAGGATTATTGAGTCGGCGAACTGGCCACTCTCACCCATACAGATCTAAGGACAATCCCTCCTGAAAAGGAGTTCATAACAGACTCAGGATTGAGATTGAGTTACCTAGGTCATCCTATTGAAATAGAAACCTAAACTAGTTAACGGTGTTACATCTAGTGGTTACTATTTCGCGGTCCGGTCTTATGCAAACTCATTGCACAGGATACCCCCACTCGCATGTCTCCTACATGGATGCTTTGGATCATTGCATCTGTATCGAATACAAAGTGGGCCGTATCACATAGTGTTACCAGGATAAGGTACCCAGCCTTATCCCTATACTATAGACCATTTAAGTTGTTACTTGAACACTGATCCCCGTATGTCCCCACATACTAGTTCAAGTTTCATCTAAACAACCTAGGATCTTAGTTTATTGGATTTGGGTCAAAATCGTGCAATTTTAGTAACAATAACTCTTTATTGTACAAACCTCAATAGCAACGTATTGATACAAGTGAACAATTTGTCACCATTCACTACCTACGAGTTTTAGGGCATAAAACCCAACAGTGCATGACTCAGAAGGATCCCTCGTCTGCCTCGAAATGCAACAAATCCAAAGAAATTGGTCAGTAAAGGTTATAGAAGCAAAAGTCATTTTGGAGGTGTTGAAAGCGATATCAAGTACTTGCAATAACAGGGCGTTGCTTATTGAAGTCGAATCAAACGCACTCAAGGTAATTAACATCCTCACTGGAAAGGTTGAAGATATCTCGGAGGTGAAGAGCTTCACCGAACAAATTAAATCCATCGTTGTTATCTCGATCAACGTGGAATTTAGGCATTGTAGCCGTTTTTTGAACACAGAAGCGCACTGTGTTGCGCGAGAAGCTTTGAATCTCCCCCATGGCCATGGCGATTTCATCTCGGTTGATGATGGTTTCTCGCGGGAAGAGGGGCGTATTTTTTGGGCCCCAAACATCCCCTTTGGTTTTTTCTTCTTCTTTATGAGGGCAGGTGTAAAACGGTTAATCTTCTTTAATGCATTGACATTTTATTAAAAAAAAAAAAAAAGAGAGAGAGAGAGATTCCTTCCCTAGAGAAAGCACAGATTGAGAATAAAAAATTAATAGGAAAAAATTCACTTTTGGTCCCTGAAGTTTGAGTTTGGTTTCATTTTGGTCCCTGAGTTTTCGAACTCAACAATTTAGTCTCTGAGGTTTGGATTTTGTTTCATTTTGGTCCCTCCATCCACTTTTCTGTTAACTCATGACAGTTTGCTGACGTGACACTTATTTTTTTTATTAAAAATTATTTTTTTTCAATTTTAATAATAAAATAATTAATGTATATATATATATATATATTCATTTTCCCTCTCAATTTTCCATCCCTTTTCTTCATCTCCCCAAAACCACCACCATCTTCTTATGAAGCTACCACATTTTTCTAGAAAAATTTATTATAGCCTTAAACTAAGTTGAATTGTGTTCAGATTGGCTAAACCTGGAAATTACTTCCAAGAAAATATAGAAAAAAAATCAAATTTTACCTCTAAACTTTATAGGTTAAGTCAATTAAAAACTTACACTAATAAGTGTATCAATTACAACCCTAAACTTTCAAAAGTGAATCAGTTGTAGACCCTATCTAGATTCCATAAAGATTATGAATGCATAATTCTCATACATGTAAGACTTTTTTTAAATGCAAGGGTATAACACAATATTGCCAACAAGAGCATGACTCAATTGGCATAAAACTTGTATCGCGACCAAGAGGTCAGAGGATCAATCCCCCACCCCACATGTTATAAAAAAAAGGAGTGTTCACACGAGATTTCAAATGAATGAGACACGTGGAATAAACAATATATTTGGATTGATGTTGTATGCGTGTGAGTGTACAATCTCTAATACATAATCCTCTGATTCTCTCTCTTGTGTGTGAATGTGTTTCACTCGAGGGCTGGAGCGCTTGTTCTCGAATTTGAAGTCATCTCAAGGGCTTTGCAGCTTGTTCTTGAGGTTGGAGTTGTCTCAAGGGCTTTGCAGTTTGTTCTTGAGATTGAAGTTGTACCAAGGGCTTCGTGATCTTCAAGGAGTTTATTGATCTTCCAGAAGTCTTCAAGAAGCTTTAGTCTTAGAGGTTTGTTCTTCAGAAGGATTTGGGTTCTTCTGTATGGATCGAAGTAGACTTCAATCTTCAGGTCTGCAGGAGGTTCTGAGCTTCAGTCTTCAATTTGGAAAGAGGACTTGAGGAGGATTTGAACTTCGATCTTTAGTTCTGCAGTGAGATGGGAAGATGATCGGAGCCTCGTTCTTCAATTCTGCGACAGGATTTGGAGAAGATCTGAGCTTTGATCTTCAATTCTACGGCAGGATTTGAAGAGGATCTTAGCTTCGTTCTTCAGTTTTGCGGCATGATTTGAGGATGATCGGAACCTTGTTCTTCAGTTCTGTAGCTGAATCTGACAAGGATCTGAGCTTCGATCTTCGATTCTGCAGTGGGTTTTGAAGAGGATCTGAACTTCGTTCTTCAGTTCTGTGTCGGGACTTGAAGATGATCAGAGCCTTGTTCTTCAGTTCTGCAGCTGGATTTGATGAGGATCTGAGCTTTGATCTTCGGTTTTGTAGAAGGAGCTTCAATCTTCTGTTTCTTCTAAGAGCTTTCTCTTCTTCCTTTCTTTATGTCGTCCCCTAAATGAGAGGTCATGCCTCCTATTTATAGAGTTTCCCAAAGGACTTCGTGGGCTTGGGCTTGGACTTGATTACATTTGGGCACATCCATGGGCTTGGGCCTGAAATCCATCAGGGCTCATCCCATGGACTTGGGCTTGAAATGCATTTGGGCTTCGATCCAATATCCCTAATGAATTTTGGTTTAAACTAAACCCAATTCAATTTAATTTCATGAAATTAGCATATTTTAATTTCACGAACTTATACAATTATTTGAAGAAAATTTTCTATGCCAACAAGGAGTACAACACAATATTAGAGAGAAATCTTGGAATCAAATGGATATAGTAGCAACTTTACTTTTGATAGGATTTGGGAGAAGAAAAATGTTATTTTGGTAATTTTGAGTTAATTTTTAAATGGAATCACAAATAAAACACTTAGATAGTCTATAATTAAATTGGTTCACTCATGAAAGATTAGAGTTTTAATTAATACAATTATAAGTTTAGTATTTTTATTGATACAACTTACAAATTTTAAGAATATAAATTGATTTTTTTTTTTTTTTTTTTTTTTTTTGCAAAAATATATGTGTTGGAGAAAAAAGCCAATATATACCAAGGTTGCATTCAATTAAAATCTTAAATTAATAATTGTAATGATTAAAACCTTAATGTTTTTCATAAGAAAATCAATCGAAACCGTTTGTTAGTGAATTTCAATTGATTCTATTTAAAGTCAAACTCAAAATTACCTAAATAACACATCATTTTCTTCTCCTAAAATCCTTCAAAAGTTGCAAAGAAAAATTATCATATAATTGTTTCTAAATAAGTAGATCTAGTTTTAGATTATAAAAATTGCTCTACCTACACGATTCCAACATTTTTATCTAATTTTGTGTTAATCCTTAAATTAAAGAAGTATTACACATGTGAAAGAATTATGCATTAACTATTTTAGACTGAAATCCTAACTTATTTTAATTGATAAAATTCATAGCTTAGGATCTTAATTTATTCAACATGTCATATGAGGATAAATTGAATTTTTCTCCACAAGCACATTAACTACCCATAACAATGGTATGCATTATTTAAAATCAACAAACAAACACAATTTTTTTTTTTTTTTTTTTGAGAAGGAAACAAACACAATTAAATTATAAGCAAACATACCCCAAATCATATTAGATTTGAAATGAATTCAGTTGTTTTTTTTTTTTTTTTTTTTTTGACAATATGTGGGATATGGAAGATTTGAACCACATACTTATTGGTCGTCTTAGGTCAGTTGAGCTTTGCCGACGAATTCAGTTGTTTGTTATCTCAAGAAAGAGAATGATTTGAAATCTAAAATGATTTCATATGGTAAAAACTTTTCCCAACTAAAACTATATTTTCGAGGATTTCATGGAGGTGAGAGTTAAATTGCTTACTTATCTTTATCATCACTTAATAACTCAAATTAAAAGTCTATATTAACAAAATTCTTTTACTTTCTTTTCTTTTCCAATTACCATCCAAACACAAAATTTTAAATACATTCATCTTAAATCTTTCTTGTTCCAAACGAGACAAAGAATTTAAAATATCATTTCTCGAATTTCAAATCACAATATTTAAAATAATTTGGATAATTGTAATGGGTGGCAAAATTATGGTGCATAATGGTAAATATAGCAAGTTTTTAAAATAATTGCAAATATGACAAAGTTTTTAAATGAATTTTTTATATTCCTGAATTGTCTCTGCCCCTGATTGGCGCACACATCTTCTTCTTCCTCGTTAGATTCTATCAGTGGTAGAAAAATTTTCTATCCGTGTCTTCTATCACTAGTAGATTCTATCAGTGGTAGAAAAATTTTCTATCGGTGATAGAAAGTTTCTATCACTGATAGAATAAAGTTTTTCTCACTGATAGAAAAGCTTTCTATCACTGATAGAAGATTTCTATCACTGATAGATTCTATCAGTGATAGAAAAACTTTTGATAGAAAAACTTTCAATCCCTGATAGAAAAACTTTTGATAGAAAATCTTTCAATCCCTGATAGAATCTATCAGTAATAGAAAAACTTTCTATAGTGATAGAAATCTTCTATCACTGATAGAAAATTTTTCTATGAGTGATAGAAATTTCTTTCTATCACTGATAGAAAAACTTTCTATGACTGATAGAAAAACTTTCCGTGAGTGATAGAAAATCACTGATAGAATCTATCGGTGATAGAAAAACTATCTATCATTAATAGAAACCTTCTATCACTGATAGTTTTCTATCAGAAATCCTCTATCATTGCTAGATTTCTTTTAGTGATAGAAGATCTTTTTTTTCTATCAGTGATGATGATACATGGTGAAATCAAGCATAGAAAAATAAAGCAAAACGAACAATTATAAAAATCAAACACTGAAAAGCAGAAACCAAATAACAACAACCAAACACTGATAGAACACCGAACATTGATAGTAGTGATAGAAAATCTTTCTATCATTGATAGAAAAATATCTATCGTTGATAGAATCTATCAGTATAGAAAATTTTTCTATTATTGATAGAAAAATATCTAACAGTGATAGAAATCTTCTATCACTTATAATTTTCTAGGGTGACAGAAGATGTCTATCCGTGATAGAAAATCTAGAGGGGTATTTTAGTAAATGCAACACACAGACCATCAGATTTTGCCATTTTTGTAACTTTTTTTGTGGGCTGCTAGATTTGCAATTACTTTGGCCCATATTGCTATTCTTGCAACCGGCCCATGTTTTAGAGTTATTTGGTAATGTTTTTATTTTCCATTTTCCATTTTTAGTTTCCAATTTTTGAAAAAAAAAAGTGTTTAATGGTTCATCATTCTTAGTTTCTCATTTTTTTATTAGAATTTTTTCCATCCTATTCTAATGTTTCTCAAAAATCTAAATAAAAGTATTTTTTTTTTTTGCATCATACATATTTTTAAATAATTACATATATCATAGAATATTTAATTTATAAGATTTTTTAAAGTACAATTTTAATTTCTAATACAAAAATAAAAAGAATTACTAGGCACATTAATGTTTTTTTTTCTTTCTTACAAATTGAAAACAGAAAAATGAAAAACATGCATGAAAGAAGAACGTTATTAAACAAATAAATTCCCCATCCACTTTCAAAGATCAAATCTTCCCATTTTTATTCGTTTTTTAAATCAAATAACACAGAATTATCTTTCTAGAATTAAGTAAACAAGTTTCAATAAGACAATCTCACCCCTTTCATTTTTTAAGCACTCCACCATTGATCTTATTACCACATATATGTTTATAATTGAGCAAAAAAGTACCAAAAGCTTGTAGGGGAAATATGTGGGTCATGACATTGGAATATATGAGGAAAAAAATTCATCAAATTATTTAGAGGAACCATATGATGTTAAAATGAAAAATAATAGCTTTTTTTTTAAAAAAATTCAAAATAATAGACATCACCAATAATTTGCTCCCTTTCATATAGTTGGTGTAGAACAAATGGAATAAATTCTTTCTTAAATGGGAAAACCCAAAATTTCTAAGTTTCTATTTTTGGTATGCTTTGATTTGCATATATATGATGCCACTTTATTTGGTCCTTTATTTTACTAGAATTCTATTTATAAGGAATGTTTTGAGAGCAATTTTATTTCTCCATATGCAAGTGATCTTGGAATAATGTGGAAAAAAAAAGTATAAAGTAGTCCAATGTTGGTATGTGTAAAGCATGTTGTGATTAAATACAAATCTAGATCGTGGTTAGAGATCTTGCCCCTAGCACCAACACAAGAAAGCGAAAAAAAAAAAAAAAAAAAAAAGTCTCAATTTAATAAGGGAGAGATGCAAAGAAGACAAAAACACAACTTGAGATAATTGTGGATGACATTAGAATTTTTTTTTTCTTACACTTATTTCTTTCTTTTTGTATTTTCATCCATGTATTCTATGTTTAGTTATAAAATTGACTCTATATATATATAACTTAGTGGAAAATACATTTATTATCAACTCAAATGTTGAAATTTCATTCCCCCACCTAGCAATTGTTGGACTTAAAAAAAAATAGAATCCTCTAAAATTATGAAGATTTAAGTGATTGCCTCATTTATAGCTTAAGTTAAGCATAGATATATCTTTCAGATATATCAACTCATACCAAAAAAAGAAAAGAAAAGAAATATTATTATTAGCATTAACATGCACCATATAGCTCAATAATGACATTCACTTAATAAAGCTACTTTGTCCAAAGTTTTTATCTATTTATAGAGTTCAAATCCTTCTCCGCTCTCTTGTCTTTTTGTGAATGAAAAAAAAATAGGTATTAAATGTAGAAAAGTTAAGAGGAGACAATTCTATATATTGTTTCATCTTCCAAAACATTCCACATCGTAAATTTATTACCATTTATAATTGAGCAAAAAATGTACCACAAATTGTTAAGGAATATGTGGGTCCAAGGACTTCCTAAAATTGTAAAGGAACCAAAGGATGTGGAAATTAAAAAACCATAGACAAACACACAATTATGATTTGTCCATTTATTTAGAACTCTCACTACCATGCCATTGGTTTAGAAAAAAAAATCTAATAGATTCTCTTTCTAAAAGGGGAAACCAAAAAAGGAAAGAGAAAACCCAAGAAGTTTCTATTTTTGATGTGTAATAATAATTTTTTTAAAAAAATACCTTTTTGAGTTCTCATTTATTTGACCAAAAATGGATATTTTGTTTTTGAAGACTCCCATCGTCTCTTCCACTCTTTGGTTGCAAGATTTGGAAAGTGGTTCAATTTCCTCTAATTTCCCAACCATCCATGTGATGAAATGATTATTGGCATATGACTTTCTTTGCTCAAAAGCTACAAAATATATATATATATATATATATATATATATATATATATATATATATATATATATATATATATATATATATATATAAATTAATTAATTAATTAATTAAAAATTAAAATAAAAAAAATAAAATAAAAAAGAAAAGAAAAGAAAAAAAAAAAGGCATTTCCAATCCCACAAACACACCACAGACCTCATGGTTATCAGTACAACATTATCATTATGTCAGTTGAGCTATGCTCTTATTGGCTTATTTGGCCAATCCTTGAAACAATTGAATATGGAATAGTACATGAATCTGAAATGAGAATTGAAGGGAGATCAAATAATGCTACTTTAATTTATGGTATATTATTTGTTATAGGTAATTTTAGACCACTCTGAAATGCAAGAAATTGATGAGGACAGCGCAATACCAACCCAAGGAGATAGCCAGGAAACGGAACCCGGAGGAAGAATAGGCCAAAGGGTCGGGCCAAAGCCGAAGGGATCGGGCTTTCGGCCCGTTTGCGCGGGCTGAGTTCCTCCGACTCCGCTCCGTCCCTACTGTCTCTAGCGGCCCCGGTTCCGCCTGGTTCATCCCGAAACACCTCTGAATTCCTAAAAACCCTAGGAGCATGAGCAGGTATTTAAACCCCTCTTCGCCACTAAAGAAGGGATCCCGAACTCTATTCTCTGACTCTCATCTTGCTCTTACTTTCTTGTTTCCCATCGTTCTGCTTGCTGACTTAAGCATCGGAGGCGGTGTGGCAAACACCACATCGGTGTGTAGTTTACTGTCTTGCAGGCCACGTCTTCCCCTCTCACAAACAAATTTACTGTTGGTGGCACGTGAATGTCAGGTGAACTCCTCCCGACCAAATTTGACCATCAACATTATTTATTGGATTTTTCTCTATGTCTTTTTGTTTATCATTGTCTTCTAGTGTGTTTGGAAAGTAATTCAAAGTTTTGATTTCTTTCTTTACCAAAAAATGAAGTCCATAGTAATGGTGTAGATAGATAAATTTTAACAATTTTAAAATTAATAGCAAAAATGCACATCATTAAAACATTAAGACCAAGTACAATTGAGATGGATTAAATTATAAATTTGGTTCTTATGATTTGAAGAAAGGTAGAATTTAATCTTTATGCTTTTAAAATTTAGAATTTAGTCTCTATAATTTGATAAAACCTCATAAATAATTCTTACCCATTAGAAGCCATATGGTTGGATTCCATTAATAGCTTCTTACGGGTTAGTAAAGACTATTTATGAGGTTTGATCAACCTCTAAGGATAATATTTTAATTTTAAAAATCATAAGGACTAAATTCTGACTTTTTCCAAACAATAGGGACCAAATTTATAATTTAATCATTGAGATTTAGGGTGTGTCTAGTTTAACTTTTCAAGTGTTTAATTTTGAAAAAAATTATAGTGTTTGGCAACCATTAAAAATGATTTATTAAAAAATGAGATGGAGAAAAAAAAACTATTTTGAGAGAAACACTTGAAAGCAAATTTTTTTTTTTTTTTAAAAAATATTAAGTATATATAACTTGTGTATAAAAACACTTATGATGAAATATAACCAAACATATGAGTGTTTAAAGTCTAAACGATTTTTATACAAAATTTTTAAAATAAAATGCATTCTTGAAAAATAATTAAACTAAAATGTATTCCAAACGGGCCTTAATAGATGTCTTCAAATTAAACTAAAAAAATTTGGGACAACAAGAAAATTGGCTAGGATTTAATACTAGACTTGAAAAATGGCTAATTATGTTTAGAAATTAAGTAATGGCTAAACGTATTTTTTATTATGATACTAATAATTAGTGTTATAGGTAATTTTGGACCATTCCGAGATTTAAGGAGCTGACGAGGACAATGCAACACCAACCCAAGGACACAACAAGGAAGCGGACCCCAGAGGAGAGGTAGGCCAAAAGGAATTCGGCCAAGGCCTAATACCTCGCCGAGGCCGACCCTCGACCCGCTTCGATGAGTCGGGTCCTCTCCCCTTCGCTCGGTCCCTAGTGTTCTGGTCCAGTCCGGTTCCACTTGTTTCAACTCGAATCGCCTCCAAATACCTAAAACCCTAGAGCAGGAACAAGTATTTAAGCTATATTCTCTACTCTCTCCTCTTGCTCTCTTGCTCTCCTCTTTCTGCTTTCTGACTTAAGCATTAGAGACGGTGTGACAAGCACCACACCGGTGTGCAGGTTTTTCTGTCTTGCAGGTCACGTCTTCCCCCTTCTCAAACAAATTTACCGTTGGTGACACGTGAAGGTCAGGTGAGTTCTGTCTGTCCAGATTTTGCCATCAACAGTTGGCGGCGTCTGTGGGGAAGAAGGCTTGCTAAATCTTCATATCGATCATTCAATGAGTAAGAAGATGGAAAAAGGAAACCAGAATCTAAACTCAGAAACTTAAAAAAATAACCATCAACTGCAGAAATCACGAGAAGATGATAACACGCAGAGGTCACCAAGACGAACAGGCCAGAGAGTTAAGGCTGAGGAGAATAGGTCGAGGAGCCGAGGCCAAGGAGAGGATGTTGACGCCAAAATTGTTACCCTTGAGGATAAGGTGAGGGGAATGGATCGGAGTTTGTCCAGGATACTCCAAATCTTGGATAAACCTGACCCTAGCACCAAACTCCATGAGGAGGGCTTGATTAGAGATCTGGGGAAGGGAAAGGAGCCAATTGAATACGTTGAGGAATCAGAGACAAAATCAAAGGGAAAGAAGACCAACAGCGCGACCAGCAAGGTCGGGAGGTTGAAGCATGCAGAGCGCACGGTTCTGAGGAGTCCATAACCAAGTATCAGTCGTAGAACAGACCTGAGAAATCCAATCGAGGAGAAGCACAGAAGTTTGGACTAGCTCTAGACGCTAGCTTCGGCCTCATCCCAAGGCCGAGGCCGAGGTTGGGTTATTTCTTCAACCCCTCACTTCTCTTATTTTCTCTCACCTATCCCCTATCCAGAAAGTTTCTACTTTGTCTAGTTTGTCCTTTTTTACAGAATAATAATAAATCCGCACATGAGTCAGCACAAGATGAAGTTGTACTCTTAAATTGGGCTTAAGAAGTCTGACCTATAGCAGTAAGTCACACCTGAATCCCAATTCAAGAGTGGGGGCTTAATGTTATAGGTAATTCTGGACCATTTCGAGATGTAAGGAGCTGACGAGGACAACGCAACACCAACCCAAGGACACAACCAGGAAGCGGACCCCAGAGGAGAGGTAGGCCAAAAGGAATTGGGCCAACGCCTAATACCTTGGCCTGGTCGGCCTCGGACCGCTTCGGCGGGTCGGGTCCTCTCCCCTTCGCTCGGTCCCTAGTGTTCTGGTCCAGTCCGATTCCACTTGTTTCAGCCTGAGTCGCCTCTTAATGCCTAAAACCCTAGAGTAGGAACAAGTATTTAAGCCCTTCTTCAGTGATGAAGAAGGGATCCTGAACTCTATTATCTACTCTCTCCTCTTGATCTCTTGCTTTCCTCTTTCCGCTTTCTGACTTAAGCATCAGAGGCGGTGTGGCAAGCACCACACTGGTGTGCAGGTTTTTCTGTCTTGCAAGCCACGTCTTCCCCCCTCTCAAACAAATTTATCGTTGGTGGCACATGAAGGTCAGGTGAGTTCTGCTTGTCCAGATTTTGCCATCAACAATTAGAATTGACAAAAATGTCCCTAACGTACAGTTTAGACTTTTTTGAAAAGAGAAATATAATCTAAGGAGTATAATAAAGAAGAAAGAAAATCTAATTTTAAAAACAAACTAACCAACTAAATCAAAACAAAAAAGAAGTAGCGGAAGATTGAAACCGAATTTGACATCTTAACAACCTTGAATTAAATCTATAATCGTAATTAACATCATTTAAACAAAAATTCTAAATTCTTAATATTGGAAAAACTTATCTTGAACTATGAATATACACTTTTTCGTGCAAAACCACTCCATACTTATGTGTATAGAATAACACATACATGGAAGCACAGAAGTAATTGTATACAAACATGCAATAAGTACGACAACATATATCTATATATACAAACAAGCATCATACTCAACGATTCTATCAATCGCTCGCATATGGATAAGGGTATATATCTCTGGCATCTCTATGTACATACGAGTATACACATTTAGTTAATACAGTAACTCAACATTACCTGGTTCTCGCCATTTCGAAATTGATGAACTTCTCCATCAATGCATCAATTCCTTCTGAATTAAGAAACGCAAACATCATCCTTCCTCGAGTTGCATTCCTTATTGGATTTGTTCTAACACTGCCTTTGTGTATATTGGTATCTACAGGCTCAACGTCCACAACAAAAACTTCTCGGTCAATGTGTTGATTCCATCTGAGTTAATGAACCCAAAATCTTTCTCCCCCTGGGGTTGAACTTGCTCTTGAACCGTCATTGTGTATATCAATATCTTCATTCTAAGAGTTTCACAGGTGGTTTACCACACATTCCTTGAGCTGATCGAGGTTGGAATCACACCAAGCAGACACGGTTCCAGACTTAAAATCGTTGTATAAGTTCTTTGCGTTCCAGACATCGTCTAATACATCATAATCTGTTATACGACAATTTTCTGTGATTTGGAAATATTTAAATCAAGTTATAATAATCATTTAAACGAATAACAAAAAACATTAATGATAAATCCACGTAGATCTAGGAATGACTTGATTTTCGGTTGGAGAGGATACCAATTACTCTTTTTAAAAATTTGAAATCAAATTTGAAAAGAGAATCTATGTGAATAACGACAATTTACATACGATAATTGACTGTAGATGTGCGTATATACTAGGGGTAAAATGGGAATACAAAATACCGGTCGGTTGTTCCTGAATTTTCGGTAAATAGAATCTTGGATGAGTAACGACAGTTTGCAAACGATGACTTTAGCGACTGTGTATGGACGTATATACTAGGGTTAAAATGGGAATACAAAATACCAGTTGGTTGTTCCTGAATTTGCGGTAGCCATTCTCCAATTCCAAAACTAATTTAGTCAAAAATCATAGTGGGTTCTTTTTCTTAGTCATTTGTCAGGAACAAGAAAAGTGACTAAAAATAAATAGTAGGCTTGAAAAATGGCTACACAAGTTTATAAATTAAATGGATGACTAAACTATTTTATGATTAATAAATCTCTATTTGTAGAAGACAAAAATGCCCCCCAACAAACTGTCTAAGGTGTTCCTGACGTTTAAAATTAAAATCAGAGTTTATGAGAGAGAAAATACCCCCCTAAAAAAGTTAGAGAAATTCTAGGAAGCTTGAAATTCAAAAATCCAAGGAACCACCCTAATTTGAAAATCTAGATTTACCAACTTCTTACTACTGAAGAACTGTTTTCTAGAGGGAGAAAAAAAAAACTGATAATCCTCTGCATATGAGATTTACAAAATACAAACTAAAAAATAATCACGCCTAGTTAAAACATACAGAACTCTTCGAGCATGAATTATCTCAAATCCAAGATCTAAGATGAGATTATTCAAGATCCCTTATCTTCGAAGATAGACAAGCTAGCTTTTGGGCATAGAATTTCGTGAAGGAATCTTCTAAACTAAATTTGAGATCATTTTCGCAAATTAAAGATAAAAAATTCAGCGCATTAAATGGAAGAAAGCAAGAAGTAATACATTTTTAGCTACACTAAGAGCACGAAAACTACAGAATCAAAAGCTTGAGAAAGAAATTATCTCTGATTCTTGCAAAGAGGAACTGAAAAATGGAAGAAGAAAGGAGAATTGTACCTGAGTGCATTCCTTCACACTTTGTTGTATCACATTACCTACACCCTACCGACGACGAGCCTCCCTCCGACAATCGGTCGGAAAAATCTTCTCCTCCTCCTGCTTGAAAACTGCTCGCTCATTGAAGCTTTTTCTCGACGATGACTGCCTGTAAAGATTTTTTGAAGCTGAGAGATCAAAGGTATGTAAATAACTGGTGGATTTTGCTTTTATTTGAAACTATTTTATAGACAAACCCTTGATTTTAGGGATTTTTTTTGGCAATATTTCGTGATTTATGTGAAAAAGGCCAGCTACATCCACCCCTTGTGACATGTTATTATAATTTGATATTTTTTTAATTGTGAAAATCCCCTAGGATGCTGTTAAGAAGGACCCTGCAAGGAAAAAGAAAAAAGAAAAAGAACAAACGGATTAAGAAAGATGTAGTTGAAGAAGTTGACCTCGTCAGAGCGGTATGTAATGTACATATATTATTTACACCGTTTATGACTTGCTTGTGTGTACTGGAGCCTAAAATTGAGATGTATGTATCTGGATATAACTCTGTCCTATGTATTGAAGGGTGAAAGTGTGCTAGAATGCCTATTGAATGACACTTTGTTGTCTGTCTGTACTATTATATACATGCATATTAGCCATGTCATTATATAAGTTGTGTGTCTCTCCCCTACTTTATAGACAATCCCTTAATTTCAGGGTTTTTTTTTTTTTTTTTGCAGTATTTCGTGATTTGTGTGAAAAAGGCCAACTACATCCAACCATTTGTGACATATGTTATTATAATTTGATTGTTTTTTATTGTGAAAATCCCTCAGGATGTTGTTAAGAAGGACCCTGCAAGGAAAAACAAAAAAAGAACAAACAGATTATGAAAGATGTTGAAGTAGTTGACCCCGTCAGAACGGTACGTACTGATATATACATATATTATTTACACCGTTTATGACCTGCTTGTGTGTATTGGAGCCTAAAATTGAGATGTATGTATCTGGATATAACTCTGTCCTATGTATTGAATGGTGAAAGTATATGCTGGAGTGTCTATTGAATGACACTTTGTTGTTTGTCTGTACTATTATATACATGCATATTAGTCATGCCAGTATATAAGTTGTGTGTCCCCCCCAATGTATATAAATGAATAAATTAAGCTATGATATTTAAATGAGGGAAAAATATCGGAAGATTGATGGAACTTAAAAAACGAAATCTTTTCTTACGATTGGAGAGATAGAAGAAGCCTAAATGGGGGGGGGGGGGAATCTATATGCAGTTGTTAACGGCATTTGTGTATAAACGTATATACCAGGGGTAAAATTGAGAAAAAAAAATTTGGAAAGCATTTCCTAAAAAGGCGGTAGTCATGGCCAAAAAACAAGAGGGGGTATTTTTTCTAGCCATTTACCACAATTTCCCTTAAAGATACAACAAGAAGCCCAGCTAAGTAATTTCCATCAGGGATCTAGAGACCTATAACAATCTCCTTAGAGGCCTAAGCTAAAGTGCAATTATTTGGATGAAATTCAATTTTCTTGTAATAGGGGTAAAGAAAGACTAAGTTTTTTCCCCCACTTTTTTTTGGGTGAAAAATGGAAAGAATTCATCTTCTTCGTTGTGATGAATGAAGTTCATTGTTTTTTTTTTTTTTTTTTTTTGTTATCTATAACATGTATATGGGATTGGAATCAATCAAATTGTAGTATTATTTTTTATTGTATTAATTTATAAAATTTGTTTGTTTTGTTTTGTTTTACCTTCATGGTTGAAGTGTTACTACATTGTTCGTGAGAGCCGATGAAATCACCCTAAGGGGAAGGGAATGGAACGTCATTGCCACGTTAGCTATCCAGTCAATTTTTCAGTTTGAGTTTAATGGTTTTGTTAGGAAAGGGAAGGAATAAATGCAAATTACCGATAAGATGGGCTCACTTTCAGTTATTTGTTACATTTTCAAACTGTGTAACTATATATAAATACATACACCAATTTGAAAGTCTATTTTGGAATTGTTCCCATTCTTTAAAGGATACATGCATTTTCGAAAGCAATAAAAATTTTCATACTTATTTCATATTTGAACGGTACGTTTTCATCACAAAAGAAATTAGGTTTTCTTAATCCAACATTTTAGTTTATTTTTGAGTCACAACAATATGAAATATATTAAGATGTAATAGAATTAAGATAGTAAGAAATAGTCTCAATATTACATTAATAACCATATAACAGAAATCGAAAGAAATACAAGACATTTGATAACACACACTCAAACCATAAGAACTTGTACAATATAATTAACCCAACCCGTTGATTATAACCTCAATAATTCCATCGAATAAGTTGGTGACTTGCATCGTTATAAATATTTAAAATATAACTTTTAATATTTGAGTGGTGGAGGTGGTGAGACGTAATAGTATGGAGAAGGTTGAGACTTTGCTGGTGGAGGGGGTGATACGTAGTAATATGGGGGAGGTGGTGATAGAGATGGGGGAGGTGGAGATTTATAGATGTAAGGAGGCGGTGGAGATGGTGAAGGTGGTGGTGGAGATTTGTAAACATATGGAGGAGGAGGTGATGAAGATGGTGGAGGTGGCGACTTATAATAGTATGGTGGAGGAGGTGAAGGGGAAGGGGGCGGTGGAGATTTGTAGACATATGGAGGAGGAGGTGATGGAGAAGGCGGAGGTGGTGACTTATAGTAATACGGTGGAGGAGGTGAAGGAGAAAGAGGTGGAGGAGATTTGTAAATGTACGGAGGTGGTGGCGATGGGGATGGTGGAGGTGGAGATTTATAAACGTATGGAGGTGGTGGGGATGGTGAGGGTGGTGGAGGAGATTTGTAGACATAAGGAGGAGGTGGTGATGGAGACGGTGGAGGTGGTGATTTATAGTAGTACGGTGGAGGTGGCGAAGGAGATGGAGGGGGAGGAGATTTGTAAACATATGGAGGAGGTGGTGACTGAGATGGCGGAGGTGGTGACTTATAGTAGTATGGTGGAGGAGGTGAATGAGATGGGGGTGGAGGAGATTTGTAAACATATGGAGGAGGTGGTGATGGAGATGGTGGAGGTGGCGATTTATAGACGTACGGAGGTGGTGGAGATGGTGAGGGTGGTGGTGGAGATTTGTAAAGGTATGGAGGAGGGGGAGATGGAGATGGTGGAGGCGGTGACTTATAGTAGTATGGTGGAGGAGGTGAAGGAGATGGAGGCGGGGGAGATTTGTAAATATATGGTGGAGGTGGAGATGGAGATGGTGGAGGCGGAGATTTATAGATGTAAGGAGGCGGTGGAGATGGTGATGGTGGTGGTGGAGATTTGTAAATATATGGAGGAGGAGGCGATTGAGATGGTGGAGGTGGTGACTTATAATAGTATGGTGGAGGTGGGGAAGGAGATGGAGGCGGGGGAGATTTGTAAACATATGGAGGAGGCGGTGGTGGAGATGGTGGAGGGGGAGATTTATAGATGTATGGAGGTGGTGGGGATGGTGATGGTGGTGGAGGTGATTTGTAAACATATGGAGGCGGTGGAGAAGGAGATGGCGGAGGGGGAGATTTATAGATGTACGGAGGTGGTGGGGATGGTGATGGTGGCGGAGGAGATTTGTAAACATATGGAGGTGGTGGAGAGGGAGACGGTGGAGGAGGAGACTTGTAGTAGTATGGTGGAGGAGGTGAAGGAGATGGAGGTGGTGGAGATTTGTAGACATATGGAGGAGGCGGTGATGGAGATGGCGGAGGGGGAGATTTATAGACATAAGAAGGTGGTGGGGATGGTGATGGTGGCGGAGGAGATTTGTAAACATATGGTGGAGGGGGAGATGGAGATGGCGGAGGTGGTGACTTATAGTAGTACGGTGGAGGGGGTGAAGGAGATGGGGGTGGAGGAGATTTGTAAACATATGGAGGAGGTGGTGATGGAGATGGTGGTGGTGGTGACTTATAGTAGTACGGAGGAGGAGGTGAGGGAGATGGGGGTGGAGGTGATTTGTAAACATATGGAGGTGGTGGTGATGGAGATGGTGGAGGGGGCGATTTATACACGTAAGGTGGTGGTGGGGATGGTGAGGGTGGTGGTGGAGATTTGTAAACATATGGAGGTGGTGGAGAAGGAGACGGTGGAGGAGGAGACTTGTAGTAGTATGGTGGAGGAGGTGAAGGAGATGGGGGTGGTGGAGATTTGTAGACATATGGAGGAGGCGGCGATGGAGATGGTGGAGGAGGAGATTTGTAGATGTATGGAGGTGGTGGGGATGGTGATGGTGGAGGGGGAGATTTATAGATGTATGGAGGTGGTGGGGATGGTGATGGTGGTGGAGGTGATTTGTAAACATATGGAGGCGGTGGAGAGGGAGATGGCGGAGGGGGAGATTTATAGATGTACGGAGGTGGTGGGGATGGTGATGGTGGCGGAGGAGATTTGTAAACATATGGAGGTGGTGGAGAGGGAGACGGTGGAGGAGGAGACTTGTAGTAGTATGGCGGAGGAGGTGAAGGAGATGGAGGTGGTGGGGATTTGTAGGTATATGGAGGAGGCGGTGATGGAGATGGTGGAGGTGGAGATTTATAGTGATATGGTGGTTGTGGCCTCTCAGTTGGAGGAGGTGGTGATTTATATTCATATGGTTTAGGTGGGAAAAAGGAGGGTGGAGGTGGAGAGTTATAAATGTAAGGTGGTGGAGGTGAAGGTGTAGGTGGTGGTGGTGGTGATTTATAAATATATGGTGGAGGTGGTGATGGAGACGGTGGAGGTGGAGACTTGTAGTAATAGGGAGGTGGAGGAGAAGGTGACGGTGGAGGTGGTGATTTATAATAGTATGGTGGTGGTGGAGAAGGCGATGGTGGTGGTGGTGATTTGTAAATGTAGGGAGGTGGTGGTGATGGAGAAGGTGGAGGAGGCGACTTGTAAACATATGGTGGAGGTGGTGACGGTGAGGGAGGTGGTGGAGATTTGTAATAATATGGTGATGGAGGTGGTGGAGACTTCAATGGAGGAGGTGGTGAGCTATAATAGTAAGGAGATGGTGGTGGCGGTGGCGAGGCATAGACATAAGGGCTCTTACCAGCAACAACTGTGGTGGCGGAAAGACATAACACAACAACCCAAAACATTGGGAGCCAATGCCCAGGTGGCTTTGAAATCTTCATCTCTTTCTCCTACTATTTTCTTTAATGGAGAAGAGAGAACAAATGTGTTGAAAGACTACGTTTAGTGATCAAGTTCCAAGCCTTTTTTATAGTGAGTATTCTTGACAAACACTTTTTTTTTTTTTTTTTGTAATTTAATAGCAAATAAACATCCTATAGGCTCCAACTAATTATAACATTTATTAAAAAAAAGAATATTGTCTCCATTGGATGACTTTGAACTTAATAATTTAATTTTGGTGTAAAACTCTTCATTGGCAATTTTTAATTTCTTAATGAATAAAACACATTCAAAGTTCAACTCAAGATATATGAGAGAGCCACCAATAAGAAAATATTGGTTAATCCAAATGACTAACAAAAACAAAGACGTGTTTAGAGAAGTCATTGTCGGCAAAATAAACAGAGAAAGATTTAAATGTCCCAAAGATGCAAGAACATACATAACTCTAGGCAACAAAATGGCAAGAACAAGATGTGCCAAAATCATTTTTAAAAAAAATGCTAGCTAAGGATTCAAAGTCAAACAAATATAATAAACTCAATGATGAAAAAGAATTTTAAATATATATATATATATATATATATAATAGATTTTTCATTTTGTCTGTGTTAGGACATGCATAGCACTTTGTTAGGACTTAAAAAAAAGAGTTGAACCACACACACATTGCAAATTGAATTTACTTGTACCATTCTAACTATTGTTTAATTTTTATTACTTATATGTTCTTCAATACACTTCTTATTGTATATTTTTATTTAAAAATATCACGTTTCAAAATTTTTCTTAAATCTCAATGAGAGCAAGGATTATATTTCTTCATTGATGTGTACCACAAGTTATGAATATGATTTCTAATTTGTAATTCTTGCAACAAAAATAGTGGAGTTATTTTTCAAAAAAAAAAAAAAAACAAAAAAACAAAAAAAAAAAAAAAAAAAAAACCTATAGTGAAAGTGAGTCTTCAAAGGACGTGTGTATGGATTCGAACTTGATGATCTATCCATGACCAAGAAGAAGCTTAGGTGAAACTAAGGGAGATCCAAACTAACTCAGATTAAAGAATCAACATATGAGTTGTGGTTAGCGTAAAATGTCACTCGAACCCAGTGCTAACGGGTTCTCCCATCATGTTCACGTGATTCTTTTTTTTTTTTAGAAGAAATTGCTTTTATTTAAGACTAAAAGAAAATGCTCTCATTGGGTAATCCATTGTGAGACAGGAACCTCCACTAATGTGATTTTTCACACCAATATCGGAGTTATTTAAAGAAATCAACCATAAAGGAAAGAAATTAAACCAACAAGAAGAAGAGAGTCGGTTTCACAAGCCCTTCTAGCCAAAAAGTGGGTCATGTTGTTACTTCTCCGCGGAATATGGGTACCTCCATTCAGCATTTGACACGTCATTTAATAAACATTTAATGAAATAATATTTTATTCTATGGGCCCCATATTATTCTTAAATATTTTTTTATGGCAAACAATGAATGGATTCCATACTACCGTATAGTACTAGAAATTTTTCCCGTAATATGGAAAATTTTCCTGTAACTGCTTCAATGTTGAGGGAAGAAATTAAATCAAACTTAGCGCTTCAGACACAAAATGTTCACGTGATGTTTAGAAATACAAAATTTGTAAAATAAAAAATTATGAATTTTCTAACTTGGATGGTGGAATTAAAATCATACTTTTGGATCATATCTGGTGCTCTTATTTAACAAGTCAAGTGAAATTATAACTAAAAACATTTTGAAAATAATTATTTGGTTTGAAGACATTATTGAAAATTAATTGATTGGTTAAGGATGAAAAATATATTTTAGCTTTAAGTCACCATAATTCAAACTCTTGTAGTTTGAAGCAATTGCATATTTGCCCCTCCTAGTCTAAAAATGGTTATTTATATGCATATGATTTGATTATTTACTAAATATAAACCTTATTCCTAACATGATTTAAAAAAAAACTATTAGGATAAGCATTTACAATAATATTAAACCAGTTATAAGAGTATGTTTTCAAAAAACGAGAGTGACATGTTATTTTAAGATGTTATGTTAAACGAGTTGTTGGGAGAAAGAAACTAAGTGTGTTCCTTTTTTTTTATTATTATTATGCTTAAATTCTATATAGGTTGCTCAACTATTATTTTTATTTTGTTAAAAAAAAAAGTAACTAAAATACTTTTTATATATAAATTTTAAAGGTTAAATAAAATAAGTGAAGGTAGAGGAAGCAAAATAGAAATAAAACAAAATCTAAACTTTTTAGAAAATGTTTAGTGACGAGTCTGATTTCTTATTTCTTGTTTTTTATTTACAAATTTTGAGAAACATATACATTTGGTAACTATTTTTTAACATTTCTTCTCATTGGTAAGAAACTTTAAAAAAAAAAATATTGGTGTATTGCAAATTTTGGAAGCACAAAAGAAGTTTGGTTTTGTTGTAAAAAAAAATAAGTAGTTTGGTTTCTTGTGTTCTTTTCTTTCATCTTTTTAGTTTTTCACAAGAACAAATAAAAGCATTAATTTAATCACATTTCACTTATAAAATCCATAATAAATATTAGGAAGAAAATGAACTTCTTGTTGTTGTTGTAGGTAATTTTGGACGACCCCGATGTATAAGGAGCTGACGAGGACAACCCGACACGAGCCCAGAAATAAGATCGAAAGATGGACTCCGAAGGCAAAAACGGGCCAAAAGGTCTGGCCAAGGCCGGAGGGACCTGGCCTTGGCCCGACCCATATGGTCAGCCCACGCATCCATTTGCCTCCGTTCAGTCCCTGCTGCCCCTGGTCGCCCCGATTCCACCTGGTTCAGCCCGAAACGCCTCCGAATTCCTAAAAACCCTAGGAGCATGAGTAGGTATTTAAATACCCCTCTTCATCACTGAAGAGGGGATCCTAAACTCTATTATTCTCAACTCTCCCCTCTTGCTCTCTTGCTCTCCTCCTTCTGCTTTCTAACTTAAGCATCGGAGGCAGTGTGGCAAGCACCACACCGGTGTGCAAGTTTTCTGTCTAGCAGGCCACGTCTTCCCCCTCCCAAACAAATTTACCGTTGGTGGCACGTGAAGGTCAGGTGAGTTCCTCCCGACCAAATTTGACCATCAACAAATATTATTATTTTTTGAGTTCAACAATAATTGAGGGTAGGCGATTCGAACATCTGACCTCTTGGTCGAGATCAATATATGTCAATTACTACTAGCTATGCTCACTTTGACAAAGAAAATGAACTTATACTTGACATGATGTATCAATATATATATTCTAAACTTTTACTTTCATCAATTATGAAATTTGAACTCTAAACTTAAATAAGTGTTTCAATTTTTATCTTTTGTTTAATTTTCTTTAAATTGACCCACTAATTTTATTTTAAAAAAAAAAAAAAAAAAAAAAAAAAAACAACCAAAAATCTTTCGAAACTCACCAATATCACCAAAATACAAACACTCCATAAAATTAAGTTCAATTAATGTTTGGATAATTGTAATGGGTGGCAACATGAAGGTAAATAATTATAAATATAGCAATTTTTAAAAATATTTGTAAATATGGCAAAATTTTTGAATTAATTTTTTATATTCCTAAACTGCCCCTGTGTGTCCATCTTCTTCTTCCTCGTCAGTTTTTTTTTTTTTTTTTTTTTTTACTGATAGAAAGTCTTTTTATTACTGATAGATTCTATTAGTGGTAGAAAAATTTTCTATCAGTGATAGAAAGTTTCTATCACTGATAGAATAAAGTTTCTATTAGTGATAGAAAGTTTCTATCACTGATAGAATAAAGTTTCTATCAGTGATATTTCTATCACTGATAGATTCTATCAGCGGTAGAAAAATTTTCTATCGGCGATAGAAAGTTTCTATCACTAATATTTCTATGACTGATAGATTCTATCAGTGGTAGAAAAAATTTCTATCAGTGATAGAAATTTTCTATCAATGATAGAAAGTTTCTATCACTGATAGAAAAAGTTTCTATTAGTGATAGAAATCGATTTCTATCAGTGATAGAAACTTTCTATCGTGATAAAAGATTTCTATCACTGATAGGTTCTATCAGTGATAAAAAAAACTTTTTATAGAAAATCATAGAAAAACTTTTGATAAAAAAATCTTTCAATCCCTGATCACCCATAAAAATCTTTCTATCTCCGATAGAAATCTTTCTATCACCGATATAATCTATAAGTGATAGAAAAACTTTCTATCACCGATAGAAAACTTTCTATCAGTGATAAAAGATTTCTATCACTGATAGAAATTTTTACTATTCTATCAGTGATAGAAAGATATTCTATCAATGATAGAAAACTCTTGATAGAAAATCTTTCAATCCCTGATAGAACCTATCAGTGATAGAAAATCTTTCAATCCCTGATAGAACCTATCAGTGATAGAAATCTTCTATCACTTATAGAAATTTTTTCTATCATATCATTCATAGAAAATCTTTCTATGAGTGATAGAAAAACTTTCTATCTCTATCACTGAGACTCATAGAAAAACTTTTCGTGAGTTATAGAAAATCTTTCTATCACTGATACTTTTCTATCAGTGATAGAAGATCTTTTGTTTCTATCAGCGATGGTGATACATAGTGAAATCGAGCATTGAAAAATAAAGCAAAAACGAACGATTATAGAAATCAAACACTGAAAAGCAAAAACCAAACACTGATAGAAAACCAAATAACAACAACCAAACACTGATAGAACACCGAACAAGTGATAGAAAAATATCTATCGAACAAGTGATAGAAAAATATCTATCGCCGATAGAATCTATCAGTAGTAGAAAAATTTTCTATCATATGATAGAATCTATCCGTGAAAGAAAATTTCTATCACTGATAGAATCTATCAGTGATAGAAATTTTCTATCACTGATAGATTTCTATCTCTTTCTATCACTGATAGAAAAACTTTCTATCAGTGATAGAAAAACTTTCTATCAGTGAAAGAAAATCTGGAGGGGTATTTTAGTAAATGCAACACACAAACTATTAGATTTTGCCATTTTTGCAATTTTTTTTGTGGGTTGCTAGATTTGCAATTATTTTGGCCCATATTGCTATCCTTGCAACCGACCGTTAATGTTTCCGCCCTTGAACAAAACTCTCCAAACTCCCAATTTTTTTAGATCAGTTTTCAAGATGTTTTTCTTTCAATCGCATCAAATTTCAAAACAGTAAAAACACACACAATAATTTTTTTTTTTTTTTTTTTGACAAGTTTTCAAATGAAAGTCTATTAAAAGATAAAAATTGCAACACTTATCAAAGTTTAAGGTAAAGATTGCAACACTTATCAAAAATTAAGGTGCAATTGGATGAAATTGAAAGTTGAGGGTAAAAATTGTGATATTTCTGGTAAGAATTAATTTTTTTTTCCCCAAAATATTAAAAATTAGATTAGAGTTTTCATGTTTTCAAAAAAAAAAAATAGAGTTTTCACTTTTTGGTTTTTTAGAACATACAACATTACAAACGTAGAGGCGAAAATTCTAATTTCTAACCTACAATGGAGATTGACGACATTTTATATTCAGGTTGGCCCATCTTATCAAACTTAAGTGAGCATATGATAATTGACATGTACTCTCTATGACACATATTTTACTTCAAATGCTCATTTTAGGGGGTTTTAAAAAATGAATAAAAATTATAATCTTGTCCTTTGTAATAAATCTATCTCAAACATGAGATTAGAATATAATTACAAAATAAAAAAGATGAATTAAACTTAGCATAGTTCAATCATTAAAATATTAGTAACTTTCCTTATATAGATCAAATATTTGAATCTTTCTCGGATAAATCGTGAATGAGGTGGTCTCCCTAGTGAATCAATTTGGGATGGTTTCGTTTGCTAAATGCCCTAGAAAGGGTAATCAAATCGCGCATCTTCTTGCGCGGTCAGCGGCTGGTTTTTCACCGCAGTTCCTTCTGTCGTCCGATGTCGATGGTGGTCTGTGTTGGCCGTCTTTTTTTGTGAGTCTTCTTCTCTGGAAGGCTTTTTTTGGGGTAGGGATTCATTTATCCTTGAGTGGTTGGCCTCATTAATTGAGAATGATATCAATGTACCTATTTCCTTTTCGTATTAATAAAGTTTTATTTCAAAAAAAAAAAAATTAATCTTCATGACTGTGTAAAGTTATATTTTAAAAATATATATTAAGAAGACATTGCAATTTTCTCAAAGTCAAAGGGTCAAAGACTTTTGAGCAACAATGAGACATTTGAATATTAATTAATTAATAAAACATTATTTGAAGTAATGATTGAGGGAAATGGTTGACATAGAAACCTGGTTGGGAATAAAACACATGGAGCAACATACAGCTAATATTAATTATATATTATTTTTCAAAAAAAATTAATTATATATCACAATTTACAACCCTATATTTATAATTATGGTAACAACGTGCTATTTTTTTTTTTTCAATTCTTTATTTTTGTTAATATAATATCACATTAGTACTTGGCAAAATATATATATATGTGTTGATGGTCAAATTTGGTCAGGAGGAACTCACCTGACCTTCACATGCCACCAACGGTAAATTTGTAAATGAGGGGGAAGACGTGGCTTGCAAGACAGTAAACCTGCACACCGGTGTGGTGCTTGTCACACCGGCTCCGATGCTTAAGTCAGCAAGCGAAACGATGGGAAGCAAGAAAGTAAGAGCAAGAGGAGTAAGTAGAGAATAGAGAGTAGAGTTTAGGGATAGAATTCGGGTCCCTTCTTCAGTGGCGAAGAGGGGTATAAATACCTGCTCATGCTCCTAGGATTTTTAGGAATTCGGAGGCGTTTCGGGACGAATCAGGCTGAACCGGGGCGGCTAGAGGCAATGGAGACCGATAGGAGGCAAACGAACTCGGCCCGCTGCGCGGGCCGAGTGGTCGGCCTCGGCCTTGGGCCGAGGTCGATCGTATGGGTCGGGCCCAATTGGCCCGACCCGTTGGTCTGGTCTTCCTTTGGGTCACTTCCTGGTCCTATCTCCGCCCGGTAGTCCTCGTCAGCTCCTTGCATATCACGATGGTCCAAAATTACCTATAACAATATCAATATATTCTATTTATTCGATGGGTCAAAAGTTCAATTTAAATATATTCTATTTATTCATTTCATTCACTTCTTTTTTTTACTATTTTTTTCTTTTTTCCTATTTAACTTATTCTCATGTATCAAGTCGTGTCAAATCATTATTCATTAGTTCAATCAACATATCAAGCTGACATCTCATTCACAATGTTAACATCAAGAACTTGCTAGAATTAAAATAAAAAAATTTATGTACAGAATTGAAACTTTTTAAAACTTAGAGACTAAATAATTACTTACCATTATCAAAATTTCAAGACTACAGTTTTTATTTAACATTTTTATTAATATAACGTCACAAATGTATGACAAACGATTGAAACTTTCAATTGATAAAAGAGTTATCGATATCTTAGGATCCGTTTGATAACCATTTCAGTTTTTGGTTTTTGGTTTTTCTGTTTTTAGTTTTTGGTTTTTGGTTTCCTATTTTTTTAAAAACAAAAACCATATATGTTTGATAACTGTTTTTTGTTTTCTGTTTTTTTAAAAAAAAAAAGTCAACCTTGTATGATAACTGTTTTTTATTTTCAGTTTTTTAAAAATTAGAAAGATGAAAAAATATTTTAGAGAGAGAAAGATGTGTAAATACGTTGAAACAAAAATTTAGAGACACAAATATAAATGTTTTCAAGAGTTTTTTTTTTTTTTTTTAAAAGACGAGAGAAAAGTTAAACATAGAAAATTTAGAGAGATGAAAGAAAATGTTTCGAGAAAGAATATTAGTTAGACTCGAGAAAAGATATTAGTTAGAGAAAAAATAGAAAACAAGTCAGAGTAAAAGTGATAAATTTTAGATTAAAAAAATTAAATAAAAAAAGAAAATTTAGAGAGATAGTGAGATTAAGAGTAAAAAGATATGCTAAAGAAATAACGATAAATTAGAAAAATAAAGAAAAGTTGTAGCGATAGAAAATTTTAAGGAGAGAAAAGTTATTGATAAGTTTTTAGAAATAGACAAGTTATAGAGAGAAAAAAATGTTTTGAGAGAGGAAAATAAATTTTATAGAGAAAAAAAAATAGAGAAAGGAATTTGTTGGAGAGAGATAGGTAAAAGAAGAGAAAAGTAAGCCTTAGAAGAAAATTGAGTTTTTGAAAAATAGAAATTTGTTTTTAAAAACCATTTTTTTTTTTTTTTTGTTTTTGAAATTTACTTATAATTTCAAAAACGTTTTTGAAAAACAGAAAACAGAAAACAGAAATAGTTATCAAACACCTCTGTTTTCTAAAAATGAAAAACAAAAACAGAAAACAGAAAATGAAATGGTTATCAAACGACCCTTAATAAATTAAATTCTACTCAAATTAACATTGACAAATTGAACCCTACCTAACAAACAAGTTGCTTTAGTTTTGAAATTGCTCAAATAGGAGGAAAAAAAAGGTTGACCTTTTGAAAATATTATATGATCATTCCAAGAGATTAGGAATTCTTCAAAGCATCCACTACCTAAATATTCCATTCAAAATTCTTTCTTTCCTTTTTTTTTAGGAGTGGAGTAAGAGATGATGAAAATTGAATGATAATAGGAATTTTCAGTTATTTTTTTAAATACAAGTTGGATTGCAACTATTTATTTTGTCACCTAGTGTAGTTTTTATTTGGATAACTTACAAAAATAAATGGTTGCAATCTAACTTTTATTTCATCCATTTGAAATTTATAAGAAGAAGTTTCCTATCTTGGATAATTTTATAAATAATTTATAAGTAGGTATAAATTTAAAATATGTTTAACATCTAGTTCCTTATATTTTAGACTTTATTCTATTTTAGTCTCTATAGAATGTTTAAAATTGGTCCTTATACTAACTTTATTGTTAATTGTTCTTAAAAATATTTAGCCTCTTTTGATCAATTTTAAAAAGATATTCACACGGTGTCTTTTCTTGTATGAAAATTATTATTATTATTTAACCAATTTGGATAAAAATTAACTTTAAGTTTATGGTTTGTCAAAAAAAAAAAAAAAAAAAAAAAAAAAAAAAAAAAAACTTTAATTTTTTTTTAGAGTACATTTACTTTTTAGGGAACCTCTAACCTCTTGGTCGAGGGTATATGCCAATTACCGCTGAGCTATTCGCTTTGTCAAAAAAAAAAAACTTTAAATTTATGGTAGAGACCAATTTTAAGCTTTATTGAAAGTACATGGACTAAAATAGAACAAAACTCAACATATACAGAGACTAAAATGACATTTTAACCTTCAAAATACAACTAAGTTTTGGAAGACTATCTTTTTATTCGATAAAGCACCTAAATGAGAGGTAAATGTAAAATCGTAAAAATAAAAATTTAAAATTTAAAAAAAAATTAAAAAAAAAAAACCCTTTAATTCCAATTCAATTTTAGGTTGTCTGTCACCATTTGACTTCTTCCCCATTTTTCTTCATTTATCACGTTTTGCACTTGTTTCAACCGATTTTTCATTTTTTTTCACCCATTGCAAATTTTCTCAGCCCATTTTCCATTGTTTTAGATTTCAAAATTTGCTTTACGAAAAAAAAAGAAAAAAAAAAACATTAAATTGGACGAGATTTCATAGGATTGAGAAGTAAATTACTTATTTGACTCTGTCATATTTTAATTTTCTATTAATAAATTAATATTGAAAATCTATATTAGTAAAATTCTTATTTTCTTTTCTTTTGTCCTTATCATCCAAACACAATATTTTAAATACATTCATTTTAAATCTTCTTCATTCCAATAAGATAAAGAATTTAAAATCACTTCTTGAACTTTCTACATCTGGAATGGAGGGAAAGGGCTGCAAATGAAACCGCTTCTTCCCTTATTTGAGGGAAGATAATGAGGATATTCCACCTTACAATTTCCTTATTCGAAACCATCATTTCTTTTAGGGCCGGTTGCAAGGATAGTAATATGGGCTAAAGTAATTGCAAATCTAGCAGCCCACACAAAAATTGCAAAAATGACAAAATCTGATGGTTTGTATGTTGCATTTACTAAAATACTTCTCCAGATTTTCTATCAGTGATAGAAAGTTTTTCTATCACTGATAGATTCTATCAGTGATAGAAAGATTTTCTATCAGTGATAGAGATCTTCTATCACCATTGAAAATTATAAGTGATAGAAGATTTCTATCACTGCTATATATTTTTCTATCAATGATAGAAAGATTTTCTATCACTTCTTTCAGTGTTCGGTGTTCTATCAGTGTTTGGTTGTTGTTATTTGGTTTTCTATCAGTATTTGGTTTTTGCTTTTCAGTGTTTGATTTCTATAACTGTTCGTTTTTACTTTATTTTTCAATGCTCGATTTCACCATGTATCACCATCACTGATAGAAACAAAAGATCTTCTATCACTAAAAGAAATCTATCAGTGATAGAGGATTTCTGATAGAAAGTTTTTCTATCACTGATATATTCTATGAGAGATTGAAAGATTTTCTATCAAAAGTTTTTCTATCAGTGATATAAACTTTCTATCACTGATAGAAACTTTTTCTACCCTAGATTGATAGAAAATTTTTCTATCACTAATATATTGATAGAATCTATCACTGATAGATTCTATCAGTGGTAGAAAAATTTTCTAGCAATGATAGAAATCTTCTATCACTTATAGAAAGCTTTTCTATTAGTGAGAAACTTTATTCTATCAGTGATAGAAACTTTTTATCACTGATAGAAAATTTTTCTACCATATCAATGATAGAAACTTCTATCAGTGATAGAAACTTTCTATCACTGATAGAAAATTCTTTTATCACTGATAGAAATTCTATCAGTGATAGAAACTTTCTATCACTAATAGAAAGAGTTTTTATCAATAAAAAAAATAAAAAATAAAAAATTGACGAGGAAGAAGAAGATGTGTGCGGTAATCAGGACAGGGGCAATTCAGGAATATAAAAAATTAATTTAAAAACTTTTTCATATTTGCAATTATTTTAAAAACTTGCTATATTTGTCATTATGCATTTTGCCACCCATTATAATTATCCTTTCTTTTACATGGGAGGGTTTTATGGTAAATGAGCTATGCTTTTTGTGTTAATAAAAACAAACACTAGCTATTTAATGTAAATAATGGTGAAGCCTGTCAAATTTGAAAGGGTAATTGTGACAAATGACTAAGAAAAAAACATGTTCTGATTTTTGGCTAAATAAGGTCTCGTTTGGTTCATGATCCGTTTTTGTTTTTATGTTTTTGAAAATAAAAAATACAAGGGAAATCATGAAAACGTGTTTGGTATACCTATTTTCAAAAACAATTTTCGAAAATAACTCAAAAAATGGCATGTTTTAAAAAACGATAAAATGTTGTTTTCATTGTTTTCCAATTTTTTTTTTCAAAATAATGGAAACACGAGATATAACTTTAAAAACACAGGATACATCTTTCTTTCCATCAAAACAATTAATGTTGCATTATCTTCAAACAACATTTTTTTATTTTTGATATCCAAATTCTCTCCGACTCTAAAGGGAAAAAAAATACAAAATTATTGTTGTGTAAATAGTGTGTTTGATTGAAACTGATGTTTTGAGTGTTATTATTACTTTTTACATAATTCTACCTATTTTGATATACTCATCCACTTTACAAATCAAAGGTTTCATATAATACAACTATATGGTATATATTTTTTTCCTTATAATTTCAATTCCAACAAATTATTATTATTATTTTTTTTATTTTGAAGAATCAATTCCAACATCCTTGATTTATAATCTCTCTAAAAATGAATAAAAGTCGAGTAGAAAAATAATCATATTAAATTAACTTTTCCTATAAAAAAAATAATTTTACCAAGCACATATTAATATTTTCATGCATTTTCAAATTCATAACCAAACACAGTTTTCAAATTTTGAATTCAAATTTAAAGTTTTTAAATGGGAACCAAACATGCTTTTAGATATAATGGAAATAAGAAATTTGTTTTCATTTTGTTCTGAATTCTCTATTTTCGAAAACAATTTTCAAATCACGAACCAAACGGGGCCTAAGTTTCTTGTATTTGAAAATTATGCTTGTTTCCTCACAATTTCTTGATAATTTTTTCACCTTCCTTAAAAATACCTTTAAATTCTAAGCCAAATTTCAAAAATAAAATTAAAATTTTAAAAACTACGGCCCCGTTTGATAACCATTTGGTTTTTGGTTTTTGGTTTTTGAAAATTAAGCTTATAAATCCTACTTCCACCTACAAGTTTCTTTGTTTTTCTAATACCTTTCTTTACTTGTTTTTAAAAACCAAGCAAATTTTGAAAACTAAAAAAAATAGTTTTCAAAAACTTGTTTTTGTTTTTAGAATTTGACTAGGAATTCAAATGTGTCATTGACAAATATGAAAACCATGGTAGGGAAATTGGTAGAAAACAAGCCTAATTTTCAAAAACCAAAAACAAAAAACCAAATGGTTATCAAACGGGACCTACATTTTTTTTAGTTTTCAAATTTTGGCTTAGTTTTTTAAAACGTTTTAGAATGTAGATAGTAAAGCAAGAAAGCTAGAGGTGAAAGTAGTTTTCATAAGCTTAATTTTCTAAAAACAGAAAACTAAAAACAAAATGGTTACCAAAGGAATCTTGTTGAGGATCCCACATTGAAAAGATAAGTGAATAACGCACAATTTATAAGATGTTATGGGTTACTTCACTCATTGTCAATTGGTTTTGAGATGGAACCCCATGTAATCTAATAAATCTTAATTACTAGCATTTTTTTAGATAAGAAACAGAGGAACCTGGGCGGGAAGAGAAATCCTCCCACAACAAAAATTGTCTCCCCCCACAACAAAAATTGTCCGCCATACTCGGGACTCAGCATTCGACTCAGCATTCCTCCAACACAAAGAACAAACCAACGGTTCCCGGTTGCTGCATTTCTTCTGAAGAATGTCAAGGGTATTGAGGCAATCTTAATTACTAGCATTAGTAATTCAATTGGCCAAAACCTCCTTAAAAGTTGGCTACACAAGTTTATAAATTTGATTTTATGATTAATAAATCTCTATTTGTAGAAGACAAAAATGCACCCCAACAAACTGGTGTAACTCAAGAATCGATACCTTTATCTCCACCAAAACTGCCTCATGCAACCATAATAACCCCCCATGTTCACCTGGATGCAAATACCTGATGAATGTCATAACTGATATCTGTCTATAGTATTACATACATATGTGTTCCGCATGCATACTTACCCGGCCAGTCCCACCCCCCATATGAGTTATATATACGCTGCAGTTTATATGCACTGTCATCTGTCTGTGTGTACTACTACTTACGACTTTTAATGTTGTCCTTTTGTAACATGGATAATGGGAGGCAAAATGTGAGGGATAAAATCTTTTTTTACCGTTGGAAACGTTGAAACCTAAACCTACAGACCGTCAACTGAACTCCCTATAAATCGGGATTCATCCATCCCAAAAAGGGGGGAGAAAACTTAATGAAAACAAAAAAAAAAATTTGTTAACGGCGTTTGTCTATAGTGTTATATACTATGGGTAAAAATATTAAAAAAAAAAAATCTGGAAAACGGTTTCTGACAATGCGATAGTCACCCCTGCGAATTCTGAACTCTCGTAGCCAAAAAAACAAGAAGGCTTTTTTTTCTAGCTATTCAACACAATTTCCCTTAAATCTTTCTACCTCCTTGTTGAACTCAACTAACTTGGCAAACATAAGTGTATTCACCCATATAAATCATGATAACATTGGAATCAATAGTATAATTAAATAGGTTTTTGAAAATTATGCCTTGTTTTCTCCCAATTTACTTACCATAAAATGGAAAGGGATAGAATAACATAACAAAGAAACTTATAGTGGAAGTAATATTTATATGCTTAATTTTCAAAAACCAAAAAATAAAAAACAAAATGGTTATCAAACGAGACCTTAAATATTGGACAAATTGCAAAAACTACCTCTGAAGTATGACGGTTGTAACACTGGACCTCTAAACTTTCAAGTCTGAAAATTAAACTCTCAAACTTTTAAAATAAAAAAATAAACCGACTTTTTTTATGGTCATCTACGAGGTATACTAAACATTTTATAATCCGAATGGAATGTGGAGTTACATCCAAATCAAAGCCAAATCAATGAAGTAGAATGGGCCTGGTTTCTCTTTGATTCCAAGCTCACATAAGCTTTGGTTTGATAAACATAGGGATGACGATCATTTCCTATTCCAAATTTCTGGGCCTTCAACTCGTCAATGGCAGAAAGTAGAGAGAGAAGACTAAAATGAGGAGAGAAAATATGAGGGAGAGTGTGTAAAATACGTCCAATTTTTACCATTATAATAGTTTGAGGATTTAATTTTATTATTGAAAGACGAAGGAAAAAAAGTATTACATAGACAATTTGAAAGAGTATCGAACAAGAGCTTAGATGCCTTTTTTTTTTACAACATGTAGGGATGAAGGGATTCAAATCAAAGACCTCTTAGTCATTAAAACAAGCTTAATACCAGTTGAACTATGTTCATGTTGGCAAAAGCCTTAAGGGCCCGTTTGGTTTAAGATTTTATAGATGCCTGGGAATACTATGATTGGGAATGTCATCAGGATTTTATGAGAACAAATTATGTTTGTATTTATTTTTTAGAATTAATCAAGTAAACTTTATGTAATTTTAATAAAATAATCAAAATTAATTTAAACTATTAATAAAAATCAATGAAATAATAATCATGAAATAATTTTAATGGAATAAACTATGTTAATTTAACAAATTAAAATTATTTAATTAATTTTTTAATAAATATCTTTAACTACAATAATTTAATATATTGTATCCATAAAAATTAATTAGATAAATATTTAATAATAATATGATTATTTATTTATTATAAGAAAATTCAAAAAAGTAATTAATTGATTGTAAATAATCTATAAGTAATTAATTATAATTATTGAAAAATACTAAATTCATTTAAATGATTTTAATTCAATAATTAAATATATTTTCAATAATATTAACTAATTAATTATAATTTTAGTAAATATGTAATTACATCCCTTTAATAAACTTGGACTAAGTATTGTTTAAACGTCCTTAAAAAAAGTATTTGTTTAAAAAAATTGAAATTCTTGACAAATTATTATTTAATCTGATTAAATAATTTATTATATTATTTTTAATTTAGTATCCATTAGTTAATTAATTAACTATATTCAAAATAAAATTGCATATAAAAATAAAAAAGAAGAGATGGGAAAAGAAAAAACTCATGTTTTTGCAATGGCATAGAAAACTCTTGCTTATGGGCATAAATGATGCCTGGGAATACGTTATTTCCTAGACTCACCACAAAAATCTTGAAACAAACAAGGGTATTAGAAACTCTTGCCATTTCCATCTCCAAAAACCTTGTACCAAACGACCCCTAAATGCCTTATTAAAACATAAAATAAAAGAAATATCGTTCCGAACAAAAATATGAGAAAAATGTCTAATCGACATCGATAATTAACATCAAATATACAAGTCAGTCAGTGAATTAAATACATTCAATCTAATTGATTGAATAATATATCGACTAAAATCGATTTAAAAAAAAAGGCAATATTTATAAAAAATCAATAAGAAAAGGACTATCAACTACAAATTTCCTATAAAATACCCTTGTTCATGGATACTTAAGAAGGCAAAGAAACTAGTTATTTCCATTTCCTAAACTAACAAACCCTTTCCCCATTTTCACCCTCTTCATTCTCATATACCACAAATGACACTTGAGGTAGGATTTCATATTATCCTTACACATCTCTTACCTTTGTCACCCAAAAAACAAACAAAAAAATCAATCCAAACACCAATCACTTATAAAGCTAATACAAGGAACTAATCTTTATTCACTTTAGCATTTGGATATTACTAAAGTGGGAAAATTTAAGTGATTACTGATTACCACTCCATATTTTCACAAAAATTTTAATAATAAATAAGAACAAGATTCTGTTCCTCTGTCATCTAACACTGAAAACTTAGCGTTTTGAAGTATTGTCGCCAAACACCTCTGTGTAACATATGGGGCAAGCCTGCAAAATAAGAAATTATTACTCACTGAAAAAGTGGACCACTTGAGAAATGTTAAAGTGGATCTTTCACTACTAAATGAGAACTTGTTAAAGACAAGAATCAAGTAAAGTAGATCTAAGTTTTACTTTATTAAAGAGAAGAATTGAAGTTGCTTGAGAGTTGGGTTTGATAATTGTTTTCTGTTTGTGATGAAATGAAAACATTTTTTTGAATAACTGTGTTGTCTAAAAGTTGTTTTTCATTGGTTTGCTCTCACAGATGGCTTATTTTTCTGTAAGTTATGTTTCTTTAGAAGATTATGGAGCTGTAAACAGTGCAAACAACCTTAACCTTGACAAGCCAACTTAGTAATAGCTCTACAAGAAGTTTTTGTGTAAAGTAAACATTATCAAACAGCCTCTTAATATCATAACCTACGGATGATAGGGTTGAAAAGTTAATGTACTTGATTTGAAATAGATAAAACCTGACTAGAGGTTATCCAATTCCTAATTCCTACAGGTTTGGCACAAGTGACTATGCATTTTGCTTAACCACCAAATCATGGTATTTTTCTGCTAAACACCCAAAAGCCTCCCATCAAATACCCATTTTAACTACAGAATGAACACGGTTATTATGCAATCTTGAACAGCAAACGAATCCGGTTTGTATTATATGAGTTAAGACAGTTGTACACAACAAAATACTCAATGCCAGCAAGACTTACTAATAATAATACCTTGTTGATGCTAAGCCATTTGGTTCCGCAACCAGCATGGTAGATATGTTTGCATGGCAGAGTGATCCGCCGATCGCCTCGTTTATATTCCATCTGGCATATCACACATCTACATCCAATTAAGAGGAACAAACTTAGACTCAGCAGGGAAAAAGGAACAAACTGGACACTCAACCAGTTGCTGGTATTATATGCTAGAAATGCCTGAAGTCCAAAATGCTCATTTAGCACCCTTCATAAGTACAAGACATAATTTGGTAGAAGTTAGGATACATATTGTTATTTAAATATTCAGATCATCTATTCCTCATGATAAACAGTTCAAAAAACTTTTTAAAAATATAAAATCGATATTTCAGTTTGTAGACGAAGCAATCTATCAGAAATCATAGGTGATTGTGAGCTCTCATAAACTGATAGAAAAACAAACAACTGTCTTCTATTAATGCATCACAGAAATAAGCCTCATAAATCTGGTAATCAAGATAAAAGTAAACCATTTGTCATTTTCTTTCTTGTCTTAATGGAGGGAAAGAATGAGTAGATAATTTGGAAGTAAAGTTGATGTGAAATTAACAGAATGCTTAATAATCAAAATTTGTTTCTCCGTATTCTTGATTCAAGATGAAACTAGTTTAAGACAGGCTACAAAGTTGTGTTGCTGAGAAATTAAGAAAATTGCCCACAACATTGCTCAAGAACTTAAAAATGAGGATAATATGATTATAAATTAATGTTACATGGCAAAGAAAGCAAAGGAGAGAAGTTTAACACATTCCATTAAATGCACATCATAAACTAGGATATACCTCTCTCCACGAGATTTTTTCCTTGAGAAGAAACTATATTTGTACTTTGATATCGGAAGCAAAGCGATCAATTCTTGTGAAAGACCTCGACTCTGAGTTCCAACTGTCTCACCCAACTCTAGTAATTCCTGAACTTGAAATATTATAGATTTTTATCCAAATAGTGAAAAAAATGAATATATTTGAAGACAATCAGATGCCATTAAGTATGAAGTCTGTTTAGCATCAGTCCAAAAAACAGACATAACACGTTAACTCCAGTATAATAGTTCAGCAGGCCTATCATAGAGCCCCTGTCCCTTTATCAAACTAATTACCAAATGCTTAACTACCTTCGATATTAAACAAAAATCTTAAAATTGATTTTAGAACTCCCATGGTGTATCCATCCCCATAACTTGGAGATGACACGCCCATTGTAACTTGCATTCTTGGTTATTCTGACTACATGGTTCCATATATTGATCGAATTGATAATTTCACTTACAAATAAAAGGAAGAAAACTGGTAAACAAAATTTTTGTCAAATGTGCTAACCTCGTAAGTCATATTATCAGGATCTACATTGTCCTGCCAAACAACCTACAGTTAGAGACAAAGATCCGTTCATCAATGATTTTGAGCAAAAACATCCCGCCAAACAAGTATAAACATGTTTCAAGTAGAAATTAATCTGTCAAACCATATAAAAGCCACAAACCTGAAAATCATGTGAATTATGGTGTCTCCTTGGACCTGAGAGAAAATCCATCATTAGTGATATCAGAGGGAGGAAAACTATGAAACATTTAGAGATAAAGCAATAACTAAATTCAAGGGAGATCTGTGTTTTAAGAACCATGTTCCTTTTTGGTGTTCAATTAAACAAAAAATTATAAGAATCTTCTACAAGAGTTCTTAATTCATCCATGCATGCAGTGTTCCCTCAAGATGTACCATTCAGCACACAGTGAACCGAGTAACAAGTAACCAAAAATAGTTATTAAGAAAAAAGTAACCAATTGTATCTATTACATGCCAATTATGTTCAATGAAATAGTATATGCCATCCTCTATGCCAATGAATATTAACGATAAAATTAAAATTAAAAAGAAACCCCTCAGAAACAATGAAGAATGTTATTGATGTGTATATTTTTTTGATGATTCACTCCTACTTTGAACATTGTTACAGAAGTAAATATTTTGCATACCTCTACCAAGAGTTTAATGGTGAACCCAACAGATATAGAACAATTTGAAACATTTTTTTTCTGAAGATGGGAATTATCCAATTACTGAGAATTATCACTTACATTCTACATGGTTGTCAAATGCTGTAGTATTTGCAATTTCTTCCAATTCAGGATTTACTGTACTCTGTACATTAGGCTGAGTTGCAGAGTTTTCTAGCCTCCTATGTTCATAAATTATGGGATCGTGATCATGCAGCCTATAAGATTGAGGTTGGTTGTAATAGGTAGGACTCCCAAAATCTGAAAACCCAAACTTATAAAAGTTTGAATTCAGTGGAGGATAAATATTCTCCTGCAAGTGTGAAACTCAATAAGTTACATTGTCATGCTCCATTTAATCAAAATTAATTCAACTAGAGAGACAAGCACTACGGTTGAATGTGAAATAGTTTTTGCTAGCTTATAAAATATAAAGGGAGGAAGGCAAATTTCAACTTCAAAGTAGATTCGACTCAAAAAGGAAGGTCGGAAGAAGGAAAAAACAAAGAAATGCAGAGACAATTCTGTGAGATCACTCCCTAGAGAATAAATGTCAGTGTAAAAAGAAAGCATATATTAAATCCTTTTCATTCCACAAACAAAGAAAACAATCATTTGCTGCGGAGAAGATGATCTTCCATAAAGTTAGAACAGAGAGCATCATACCAAAAAAAAAAAAAAAATCTATCACTTTAATAGTTACATAGCAAGGAAGACATCGAGTTCAAGAGTTTAGAACACAGAAGCAAGCAGACTGAAGTACCTGAGAATGTGAAGCACCCGAAAAAATGAAATTTACATGTTCGTAGGTAAGGCCTTCAAAATATTCAAGAAAACTTCCAGCAGTGTTATAAGGATAAGTGGTGTTGACATGATGAACTTCTGTATGCGTGTTGTTCCAACTCATTTCATATACAACTGAATCTTCCAAATATTCTGCACAATGCAGAAATGTCAAAACCAAAAGGACATTGCAGGCAATAAATCAAAAGAGCAAAGTGCCACTCCAAACTCCTCGGCAAAGCTAATCCATTACAAAAGTTTATCAAACTAAACTTTTCCAACCAAAAACTTGAAACAGAAGAGAGATATAAGTAAACCCAGTTTCATTTTCCCCCTAAATGTGAGAAACAGGGCATGAAATACCAGCCCCTAGAGTTTATGATATTAAAGAAGCAGCAGATAATTCAATAAAACACAGACACAAGCTACACAGATCAGTCAAGAAATTTCGCCTAAAATTATCTGTCACAGCCAAAACCATCTCTCAGCAAATCATTGAGCTAGATCCCATAAGAAAGCTATTAAAATCCAAGTTCTCCAAAATCAAGTAACAATTAACAAAGGCAAAACAATCAAAGAGCACCATCGGAATTGAACTCTCTCATTGCTTCTACATTTCGCAATTTTGGCTGCGGAACATACACAGAACCCAACAGTAAACCAAAAAAAGGAAATCAAGCAAGCAACTATTCAAACCCAAAATTCCCTTAATCCATCCAAATTACCCACAACCAAACCAAACCAAACCAACCATTCGACAGTCAGCCAGCATTTCTTTCAACACAAAACAGAAACAAAAACAGAGAGAATCAAAATGCAGGTTCTTAAAACTCACATTCAAACGCCGGAGCGATTCGGACAACACAACCAACCAGCTCCGACGCCGAACCACAACAAATCAAAAGCTCAGCAGAAGAACCCAATTGGCGAAACAAGCGAAAGGAAATGTAGAAGAAGAGAAACAGAGAGAAACGCAGGCAAATGGATCGCGGAGACGAAGAAAGATAAAGGGGTGCTCCAAAACAACAAGAAAGTGAAATCGGAAATGAAAAGAGAAGAAAAGAAAAGGGATTGATTCCAAAGGAAGAGGGAAGGGATTAAAGAAACCGACAATGATCGCTTTTGATGGCGAAAAGAGAGAGAGAGAGTCTAAGGTTGAATGATTGTGGTGGGTTTGGTTCTTCTGTAGATTTCTCGGCGAATTTGGGATTGAAGGCTACGAGAATTTCTCTCGCTTTCGTTCTTCCGCTCGTTTTTGTTGTTGCATGTGAGAATTTCAGAGTCTCTTTTGTTCGCGTTTTTGTTTGTGTGTTGCGTGCAACAAGAGATTCCCATTTGATTTTCTGTTGAATTGCAAATCTTCTTCTCTCTATTATTTGCCCATAGTGGTGATGGATAAGAATTTCCGACTTAATTTCATTTTGGTCCTTATACTTTTAAAATTTTCAAGTCACGTCTAACGTTTATTCCAATCTTATCGGTTATCTTTATCCATGTGACAATATTTTCTTTCTTCTAGTTTTCTTGCAGAGGTAAAGGTTTGAATTCTTGACATTCTGATTAAGATATAATGTCTTAACTATTAAGTTATGTTTGAGTTGGTCGTTTGTTTGTTTCATAAGCATGAAGGAACAAATGGAACATTTGATGAAAGATAATGTGTTTTCTTTATGCTTGAGTTAACAATTTTTTTTGGGAAAATACCTTTTTGGTCCTGAGTTTTCAGGGATAGGTATGTTTGGTTTCTGAATTTTTAAAATTGATCTTTCTAGTTACTTAGTTTTGAGGAAGAGGTTTAAAAGGTCCATAGATTTTCAAAATAGACCTTGTCAATCTTGAGTTTTGAAAAATAGGTCTAAAAGGTCCCTCATATTATTTTTTCAATTTTTAAAATTAATATTTTTTAATTTAAAAATATTTTTTTTTTGAGAAGATCATTCAATATTAAAAATAATAAAAAGTATCAATACAAAAATTTTAAAAATAATATGAGAGACGTTTTAAACTTATTTCTCAAAACTCAAGGACTAAAAAAGTCCATTTTGAAAAACTTTTGATCTTTTAAACCTATTTCTCAAAACTCATGAACTAAAAATATCCTTTTTGAAAACCCAATGACCAAACGTACTTATTTCTCAAAACTTAGGGACCAAAAGTATAATTTTCTCTTTTTTTTTTTTAGTTCAACATATGTGACGGTGGAGATTCATATATTTGATCTTTAGATGGATGATACAGTTCCTTAACTAATTGAACAATGCCTAGGTTAGTTGCTCAAGATGACAATCGATGTTTTCTTTTTAGTTGAACAAAATTAATGAGTTTTTTTTTTTTTTAATGTTAATTTAAGATAATTTAGAGACTTTCTGAGATTTAGTCAAACTATAAGTACCAAATTGAAAATTTAAAAGTATAAGAATTAAGTTAAAACAATTTTGTTTAAAAAAAAAAAAAATTGAAAGAAAGCTACAATTGTAGTGATTTGCATGGGTTGTTTGTCTTTTTGTGGGAGGCGATTAGGCAGCACGCGTTGAATGACAGGTGAGCGCGTGGAGTTTACTTTCTTCAACTGTCCAACTGCCCACTCACCTCCCTTCCATTTTTGGACAAAATGTAAGGGCTTCTTTGCAAATTTTGTTTTAATTTGGTCTTTTTAGAAAAATAAAAGTTGATTTATAAATTCAGTACATTAATCTTGATAATTTTGGTATCTATACTCTTGATCTCTTCAATTAAATCCATGTAATTATAAATATCCATTTTCACCCCTATACTTTTAAAAAGTGACCAATTTGGATCTTAGTTGCAAAAATCTGAATACAAATGATAAAATTAAAAATAGATTAGAATAATAATAAAAGGGACCACAATCAACGTCGTTTTGAAAGTAAAATGATCAAAATAGACAAAAAGCTAATGAGATAATATGACATATGCATAGAAAATTTTGTTAGAGCAAATAGTTAAACAAAATAAAGTGACACATAAAATATTCGCCTATTGAAGCAACATACCAAATATTTTTTATGGATTATGTCACTATATTTTTTCTAGTTGTTCACTTCTATATAGTCTCTATCATTAATGTCATCAATAGATTGCTACATGTCTCTGTTAGATAAATGTTGGTGGATTTAACATAACATGATAGAAATGACAATTACAAAGTGGACAACTCATAGATTAATTTAACTAGCTCGCTGACCCTCATGTCCACTTGTCTTCTTTACTTTATTATTATTACTTTTTTTAAAGTTCGGGTTAAATGGTATCAATTTACCAATCAAATTGAAGTCTTTATTTAGTGTGTGGAAGATTGAAAAATGAATTTACCAAAATGAGCATAGTTCCGCGATAATGTACCTTCGATCAATAGGTCAGAGGTTGAAATTCATCCCCTAAAATGTTGCCTAACTAAAAAAAGATTGCAAAATGAATTTAACCATTCTACCAATTTTGTGAAAATCAAAGAAATGGGTTTGAAAAATGTACCAAATTCCAAGGTTTTTTGGTATGTCTTTAGAGGTGGTTGACCTTAATTTGGAAAGAGAATAGTTGAAGAAGGATCACCAAACACCATCTCTCACATTATTGACTCTTTTAAAAGGTGAGTTGGTGATTGTTGGAGGTTTGTTGAGAATCATTCTTCCTAAGAATAAAAAAGAATGGAAGCATTCATATCTTTTTTTTTTCATTTTTTTTATTTATCATTTATCATGTCGAGTAGAGATGGAAAAATTTTCCACGAAAACAGACAAACTAAACAGAAAAGTTTCTTTCCCCAATTTAATTTTGGAATGGAAACAAACATTGAAAATTTCTGTAAGAGAACAGAGAAGACATCCCCGTCTCCATTCCAACCTGTTGGTATTCTTATGAGAAGATCATTTTTTTCCGTAATGAAGTATCTAGTAGAATATCCATTACAAAACAATTCTTTTTAACTAGTTTTAATGGTATGTAACATAAACAAAAGGTATATAAAATTAAATCATTCTGCTTATCTCAAATTAGTCATTATTTCAAATAACCATAATGATAAACTTTAGTTCTCTCTAAAATGATATTTTGTTTTCTTTAAAGAAAACTATTCTTTTTTTAAAAAATTATTTCATATAAAAAAGCATTTCTTTTATTCCACCCATCATGCTTTAAATGTTTTTCCTCTATGTCATCATGATTTATAACTTTTTCATAGACATCTCAATGCATGGTATAAGTAATGTACTCCTTTTTACATATTTTCCAATAATTTATCTTAATTTTTGTAACAATGAAAAAAAAGTAATGTCTATTAGATATTTGTATATATTGTAGTACCCATCCAAAAAGTGATTCAATATTCAAAAGGCTCAATAATTATTTTGAAGAAGAAAAATAGGGAGACAAAGTTTATGGAAGTACATTAAAAAGTTGAGTTTTTAATTCTTTTTTTTTTTTTTTGGGACAAGTGATGGATCAATATGGAACTTATACTCATCAATTTATGGAGTGCACCAAAAAATAATTATTATAGAAATAATATTTCTTTCTTTCTCTTCTAACAAGAAATGATATTTCTAGAGAGATTTAAATTTAAATTTATTTAGAAATATTATACTTTTGTAAATACCACATTATTCAAATGAAGATTTATAATAGTTGGTGCTCATCATTTTCTTGTACCTTTTAGATATGAGATTTATGCTCTTCTATAATATTTTTCCAAAAAAATCATACAAATTCCACTTGACAAGATATTAGAAGAGTTCATATCTCATGCTATAATTATTGTCTTCACCGTCAATCATAATCCTCAACTCAAAGAACTCTAACCTGCTCTATTCATAAAAGTATACCACTGGAATGCAACATTCCAAGACTTTTTCTTTTTTATCACATGTCAATAAAGTTTCCTAAAATTCATGGTGCAACTTCCACCTACTTGAATCACTTGAAAGTTCTTGAGTTATCGACATAACTTCCACTATATACACCGTGTAAAGTCGTCAAGCCAATATCCATGTGCAAACATGCCGAATTGCGAACATCATATCTTCTAACATGGTAAGGTGGACAAACCATGAGGATGAATTCTATCTTTCTTCAAAGGAAGTCACATCTCCCCTGGTGAGAGAGACAACGTCAGCATCTGATTGAAATCCCTTTAACAAATATGCTTTGCTTGGACAATCTTTTTTCATGTGCTCAAACTATCTGCATTCCCAGTAATCTCTCATTTGCATGAAGTCTTTCTTCTTCTTCCAATTGCTAGCTACTAGCATAAAATCTTCCTATGAAGTACACCTTTCACTCTTCAGCCTCCTTTTCTCATACAGAAGTTTAGTAATAACCTCAACAAAATCTAAAGTCTCATCTTCGTACATCAAGAGTGTCTTATATATTCATAAGAAAGTGGAAGTGACAAGATGAACCTAAAGTACTGTTTTATCATCATCATCTATCTTCACTTTGATCACAAGATTGAGAACATTCAAATGATATGAATTTTCGTACCTTCTTCCGTTCCCAACATGTGAAACTGCTCCTTCAGATACAATGGATTTGAGATGTTATTTGCCTGATATAATGCTTCAAGTTTCTCCCAAAACTTTTTGGCTGTTGAAATTTTATGTATGTTTGCAAGAACATTCATAAGCAAATTTGATCTTATTGCACTTGCAGCTCTTAAATTCATTTCCTTTTAATCTTCATCGCTTATAATGGACTTCTTAGGACCTTTGTTGGAACCATCGTTGGACTTTATTGGACCATCACCACCAGTTAACTCTTCAGTAGCACCACTGCTTGGTCTTCCCTCCGAGGCCTTATGTAACCCAGATTGTATTAGCACATCCTTGACTTGCACTTGCCACACGCCGAAGTCGATCCTTCTATCAAATTTCTACATCAAACTTAAATAGGCTCATAAAATTTGACATATCTACTTTACTTTTTAGCAAATTTGTGAATAGTGACAAAAGACTGCAGGGCATACTTAGAAATCAAGAAACTATGAACCTAAAAGTTCTCATACCACTTATTTGGAAGAAAAAAAAAACTACTTCTACCACAAGAATAAGCAAAAAAATAACTGAGAGAATTGAAAGAAAATAACAACAATGATAAGGAAACACAAGAATTTACGTGAAAACTCAAAAAAAAAAAAAAAAAAAAAAGTGAAAAATGTTACAATCACACATCATTCTTTCTTTCATCTCAATTACCACAAAAAAAAAAAAAAATGTTTCTAATTGGGATGGTTTGAAACAAAAGCCACAAACTCCTTTTATAATAGTTAAAACTCATCCTTTTCTTATATCATTCAGATGTGAGATTTGTGCTCTTCCAATGTTTTGTCAAAAACCTAACACGTAGATTGTCAACTAAAATAGCACAAACTCATTTAATCAAACCAAAGTTTTTAACACTACTTTGTTTAATAATGATCGCAAACCAAATTTAAAAAGTGAGAAATCAAATTATTACGTTCCAAATGTCTATTAGATATTTGTATATATGTAGTACCCATAGTAAAATAAAAAAAGTGATTCAATATTCAAAAGGCCCAATAAATTTATAGAATAAGATTAAAAATATGGAGACAAAGTTTATAGAAGATTTTTTTATTTATTATTTTTTTAATACCTTAATGTTTTGATAATAGTACAAAACAAAAATGTCAATTTGAGTATAGCTCAACTGTTTAAGACATATACCTTTAATTAAGAGGGTTATCACCGCACCACAGGTTGAAATAAAAAAAAATGTAGACAAAGATTCAATTTTGCCTATTTACTTAACTATGTAAGTTCAATTTTATTATCGAAATTCACCATTCATCAGTATTCATATTGTTTATTATTAAGGCTACAAAAGCATTTATACTAAAGAGAGTCTAAAAAATATACAATAATAAGTAGTTTCATTACTCATAAGCATGTCATATTTGTTGAGGATCCCACATCGGAAAGATTGGTGGAGACCTCACAATATATAAGTTTCAATGGTCACTCTACTCATTGCCAATTGGTTTTGAGATGGAAGCTCATATAATATAATATGGTATTAGAACCCCAAACGGGTATTCGGTCCAATCCATCCAAGAATGGTGAACCCACCAATTGGTTTTGAGATGGAAGCCCATATAATATTGAGTTGAGTTTACTTAGTTAGATAAAATTTAACTTCTAACTCATGACTATATATTTTAACTTCAAACATCATGACCTCATTGTGTTTGAAATCTCTTTATAGATCCTACATACATTGTCATCCTTGATTAAATTTACATTTGCCTGCAAAATGCATATATTGTACCAAAAATGAGAAAACATTTACCTTGATTAAATTTCTCAAATATCCTTTTTACAAGTCCTTGACATATTTCAAATTCTTATTAGAGAGATTTTTTTTTTTTTAATTTCTTTGACAAATTTTTAAGAAGTTGACCTATTCAAAAAAAAAAAAAAAATTTAAGAAGTTGATAGAAAATCCAATTTTTAAGAAGTTGGTAGTCAATCTCCACTTCTATATCTGTATGTTTATTAAGTATCATGTTATATAAGCTTGTCATAGGTCAATTTCAACATTTACCAACAAGAAGGATATAATTGAAAAATGAAAATTGTTAAAAGGTAAGAGATTAAATTGGTTTTTTTTTTAAACAATAGGAACTAAATTGTGCTTTCAAATTCATAACAATTTAGAACTTGAACTTTAGTAAGTAACAATTTATAAGTCTCTGTCGTAATTTAAAAATTTGTAATGATTTAGTCCTTATCGTGAAAAATCTCATCAAAGTGAAATATCAAATTTTATTATATATCAACTAAGTTCTTGCCGTTATAAACAACTTTGGTCCTTAAGTAATTTATCATTTTACACATACCATAAGAAACCCCACTACAAATTAACAACATTTTACACAAGAGAGACTAAACCAATACAAACTTCAAACTACACAGACTAAATAGCTACACACCAAATTTCACGAACTACACAACAAATTCGGAAATACATAAACTAAATCGTTATGAATACTAAACCTTACGATGACTAAATCGTTGCTTCAACAAAAGTACAAAGACGAAAAGTGTTTCCGGACCGACGCTACATTAAAGGGTAAAATAATAGTGGAATGATGATTAAAACATACTAAGTTGGCATTGAGTGTGATAATGGGTGTCTGGCATGGGTGAAAGCAATCACACACAACTCTTAGCAAATGGGACATTGCTTTTTCAGTCAGAGACTTGAGACTTTGACATGTGAATTGCAACAGAAAGACAAAGCCAAAACCAAACCCTAAGATGAAGGCCAAAGCCAAAGGACAACACTCAATATTGTTCTTTATTCCTTCTGTCTCCTAATCTGCCCACAACTGTTCACGTGGACTCTCACACATCACACATCACACATCACACATCCTTCCTCTTCTCTACTTACCATTTCTTTTCCTTTTTGTCAAAGAAAAGAAAGAAGTCATGTTACCATCTTCACTCGCTCGAATTCCTCAGCCGATTACGCGTTCGATGTTTTGATTTGATATGGTATGCCTCCGAGTTAGCCAAGCGTTGTGATTGGATTCGGTTGACTCGAAATCTATTTGAAGAGAGTGAAGGATCTCCGTTTAAAACGATTTCTGAGTTGGGAGATAGTGAAGTAGTTTGAATTGGTGTTCGAGTACGTCGATGCTAAAGTAACTCACACTCTGTTCTTTGGAAGAGTTTGAACAGCTTTTAGCAAAAGAATGTATGTACCTGAAAGTGACGTGGATGGATGGGTAGAAAAGGCGCGAGGTAACTCTCTCACTATGAATTCAAACCTTGAACTTTTTTTTTAAAAAAAAAAAATTACTATAATGAATATCACACCCTTTGATATATCAATTTCAACGTTGAGTTTGATCCTAAATTAAAATATTTGGTTTTTATTTTATATTTCATGTCTTCATCCTTACATTTATCTCGATTATTAAAAAAAAAAAAAAAAAAAAAAAGATTATTATTACCTCCATCTCTAACTCCAACCTTAGTTCAAATTTTATTTTGAGAAGAAAAAAAAAAATTATCTATATTAGGGTACTCTTATGCCCTTGCTTGTTCTTGAAATTTTCTATACATCCCTACTACTGTTGTCTTGTATTTGATTTAAAAAAAAATATTAATTATACATTCATCATTCATATTCAAAATATGATCTTAAATATGGATTCAACTTAGACCTTTTTAAACTATAATTGTGACTACACCTCCAGCCTGTCTCGATCACAACCCCAACCTGTGTAACTTTTTTCATAGTTCAAACACAAAAATCCCTTAAATATGATACAAAATGGCTTCTAATTTGACTTTAAGTAACTTGCATCATAAAAAAGGAACTGTAACAATATTCTCAAAAGTCATGTAAACATACTGGAACTTATGGTTCCATGCATCTTGTCAGTTGATTTGCAAGAAATAACTTGCCTCATGTTAAATGGTTGTGGGATGTTTTTCATCATCTTCATGAGATCTCAGATGAGAAACCAAGGCCAACCATCTCCTCTCCTTTTGCTTTTCAAAATCCATATTTCAACACCTTCATCGATCTTTCATCCATCGAAATACAAGTCGATGTCGATATGCGCAACACCTAATACTCATCATTTATAGCTAGGACTTTTGGGATATCTAATCTCATTCGCTTCTCTAGCTTTCATCTTTCAAAGTCAGTGTCAAACTAGCAGAATGCTTTTGTCAGTGGTAAACTTCATAGTTCTCTGTGCATTTTACCACTCCACTAGAAATTCCCTCAGCCCCAGTTATGAAACCATGGATTGATAGAAAGCTTTTCTTTTTGGTTCTCTCAGAAAATGATAGGGAAGCCAATTTGAAATGCCATCCTTACCAGTTACCACAAGATCATTTTTCAGAACATGAATCTTGAAGCCCTTCCTTCCTGTGGGAACCTTAACAATCGGCAGGCCATTTCCAAAGTCTGGGAAAAGAGTATATGATCACATTGATGAAGTAGATGATGTGCATAAGACAAAGGTCAAAGGAAAGGTAACAAAGGTTCTTAATAATTTCTGGTTCTATGGTCACAATGAGTAAGAGGAAAGAAAGTCATTTATAATATGGTTTAAATCTTATTTTGGTCTTCAAACTTGTAACAGTACTAATGTTCTATTTTAGTTCCTAGATTTTGTATGAATACTATTTTAGTCCTTTCTTTGATAGACATGTTTTCAACCTAACAACATGTGGCAAATATTTATATATGCAAACATCTACTCGTCAAGTAAGTAATAATGCCAATATCAAATGCTTGTTAAATAATTTTTTAAAAAATTAACAACATATATTAAAAATAGTTTTTTTTTTTTATGTAAAGTTTAACTTAGGCATAAGTTTTGAAAGTCCAAGGACCAAAATAGAGTGCACATGAAAGTTTTGAGACCAAATGAAAATTTAAACCTATTTACAATCTATCTCACTTTTGAAATTGATTTACCCAAAGGAATGGAAGAAAACATGGTTAACAAGTTTAAAATGGTTAAAAAAATTGAGATGCTACTAGGGCTGAGCACGTAATCCTGTATCATCATTCATAACCCAACAAACCACCATCATCACGTATGCTTCCATGAAGCATATAAATAAAACTTGCCGGTGACATGTTATAAAAACTAAAAGGTGGGGCAAGAAATGAGCTGAATATGAACCTGGTTAGCATTTCATTTCAACTGTTTGAGGATCTTGCCAAGTTGATGTCACGCTTCAAATATAACTGAACAAGGAAATGCAAGCAAAAAGTCAAGAAACTTAGAAAGCTTGAAATGAACTCATTACATGCAGCATAGAACATTTTCTTACCATTTAAGAAGATTCTTCAAGTGATGATCCTTCTGCAGAAGCCTTTTGGACTTTGAGAGGTAGGCCTGCATCATCTCAATCTCAACGTAACGAAGAGAATCACTTCTAGACTAGAAAGCTTTCGTTTATTAACTATTCTTTTTAAACCAGGTTGTCGGAGGGCCCCACTCCTTGTATTATACTTATAGCCCACCTCTCACTAATCCTCGGAAAGACTTCACCCACTCAAGGCTAGCTGTGGGAGATGTCAAGGACGTTTTAAGTCTCAGAGGCTTGAACCCAAGACTAAAGGATATCTCCAAATTTTCAAATCCTTACTGCTGAGGCATCCTTCGGGCAACTAGACAGCTTTGGCGTGATGATATTTTTAGAGCACAAGCATGTGAGAGAGAGCTTGGTAGATTTCTCAACTCAAATCTGCCAACCTAGATCAACACCAAGAGGAAAATTCTTTCAATGAAGAAGTTTCATCCTCAATAAGTTCAAGCTGTCTTGTTAACTGAGTCAAACACTCGTAAATCTTCTCGGATTGAGGATGTGACTTGTCGCGAATTATAAACTCATAAACTAAACCATTCATCTCAATTGAACTACAACCGGGTGTTTTCTCCACCCCTCTGTCTTCCATCATTTTTCTTACCTTCCTTGCCTGCTCCCACATATTAGCATCACCATACATATTTGCAAGCAAAACATAAATTCCACTATCATGAGGATCCAACTCAAGAAGCTTAGAAGCTGCTCTTTCTCCCATATGAACATTTCCATGCATACGGCTGCCAAAGAACAATGCTCCCCACACTACGGCATCTGCCTCGAAAGGCATGCTCTTAATAAGCTCTTCTGCTTCTTCCAAGAAGCCAGCCCTACCTAGAAGGTCCACCATACAAGAATAATGCTTAAGCTTCGGGGAGGTACCATATTTGGAGCTCATCTGGTAAAAATAGTCCCGACCCTGATCAACTAATCCACCATGACAACAAGCCGATAAGACCCCAATAAAGGTGATCTCATCAGGCACTAGTCCAATGCTAATCATCTCCGAGAAGTAAGATATGGCAGCACGTGCTTGTCCATGAAGTGCTAGACCACAAATTATAGCTGTCCATGTCAATGAGTTTCTTCCTGGCATCTCCTCGAAAACCTGTAGAGCCTTTTTTATGTTCCCACACTTAGCATACATGTCAACTAGAGCAGTTCCCAAGGCAACATTCATAGTAAGATTATGTTTATCAACATAATGATGCATCCAAATTCCAACATCAAGTGCTCCAAGTTGAGAGCAGGCAGATAAACAATTAACAACAGTAACCTCGTCCAGATGAACATTGCTGGCTTGCATTTCATGAAACAAAGCCAAAGCCTCCTTACTACGCTTAGCTTGAACAAAGCCACCAATTAGAGCATTCCATGGCACAACATCCTTCTCTGGCATCTCATTGAACAGCCTCACAGCACTTTCCAACAACCCAAATTTGGCATATCCAACAACCATTGTAGTCCATGAAACAATCGTTTTCTTTGACATGTTCTCAAACAATGTCTTTGCAGCCTCAATATTCTTACACTTAATATACATATCCATCAACGCATTGGCAAGTGGAATGGTCAAATTCAAACCCATTTCTTCAATGAATCGATGGAGCTTTCTTCCAAGAGCTAAATCCTCAAGCTGGGCAGAAGCTGAAACAACTCCAATCATTGTGACCTCATCTGGCTTCACTTTCAGTTCCCCCATCCTATAATAAAGTTTCAACGCCTCGTCTGCCAACCCACACCTAACATATCCATTGATAATGGAGTTCCAAGAAACCAAATCTCTCACACAACTTTCATCGAACACCTTACGAGCAACCAACAATTCTCCACATGAAACCAGAACATGAATGATCGCATTGTGCACAAACAAATCCGAATCAAAACCCAACTGTAGTACATGCCCAAGAATCTCATTAGCCGTGAAACTCAACGACAAACCAGCACAAACTTTAAACAACAGAGGATAAGTATAATTATCAGGAATCGACCCACCTTTTCTCAGCATTTTCCTGTACAAAAGAACAGCATTTCTGGGATTTTCACTCTCTAAATAACCCCTAATCGCCACATTCCAAGAAAAAACGTTCGGGTTCGCAGCACTGTCGAGAATTTTGACACAATAGTCAAGATTTCGCCACTCGGAAATTGCACAGAACGCGACGAGGCGACTCAGAGCAAACCCATCTAAGATCAAGCCGGTTGAAATCATTTGGGCGTGAATTTGCCTCATCTGCGCCATGGAAGTGCATTCTTCCAAGAGGGAGAGAAGTGGATTGGATTGAATGAGGGCGTGAGATGCGTTCCAATTGATGGGTTTGTCTTTGTGATGTGGAAGAGAGTGAGTGTGGAGTAGAAAAACAACTGGGATTTGGAATGGTGATCTTCGAACCAAATGCGGATATCTGAAGATGAAATTACTGACATTAAGCTTGATCATGAAGCTCAAGCTGAAGTGAGAACAATGAAGGATGTTAATGGCGGCAACCGATGGTTTCAAGGTCTGGGAGTTCCTCGACGTTTAAAACGAGTTTAGCCAAAATGTCATTTTTATCCCAAACTTTTTAGTATCAATTTTAATACATAACATATCTAAAAAAATTAAAAAATTAAAAAAATTCTACAAAAATTTCAATTTCATCAAATTGAATCCGAAACTGAATCAATTTTAATCTTAGATTTTCAATTTCCTTAGATTGAACCTCAAATTTAATGGATCGTATCAATTTTAACTTCAAACTTGTGTTGCAATGTACATGTTTGGTTAACTTTTCATTTGAACCATGTTAGTGTATGTAATTGACTATCTCCTCATTTCTCTTAATTCACATTTGCATTTGAATTGGTTTTTTTGTAAAAATTTGGAGAAACTTTTAATTTGAATAAATTTTTGTTGTTGAAATATTGTACGTGTGTATTTTCTTATTTCCTTCTTAATGTGTCTGTGAGTTTTGTTGCCTCTTTTAGCTACCTAACATGCAATTGTAGGATTTAGGGATCCATTCAACAATAAAAAGTACATCTATTGAACAAAACAAAAAGAAAAAAGAAAAGGCATCTTTTCTAGATAACGATACTTGGATAAACATATAAACATGTTATGTCAACTTAATAAAAGATGTTAACAACAATAATTAATATAAACACAATCTAAAGTTATTGGTTTGAAACAAAGTTAGGTATATAATTGAAACTTTTAAACAACAACAACGTAAAGACTATGGTATATGTCAAAAAAATTATGATCTAATTTTCACCTTTAAAGATTAAGGAAAAATGCAAAAGGTAAAATGCACTTTTGGTCATGAGGTTTGGATTAAGTTAACCCAAACCTTGAATTCAAAGTTAATCCCATCTCAAATATCAAAATTTATTTAAAAAGTCACTTATTATCAGAGCCAAGTTTCGATCTTGGGACCTGTGGATTATGGGCCCACCACGCTTCCGCTGCGCCACTCTGATTTATAATTTGTATAATCAAACAAAATATTAAGTTAAAGATACCTAAGTTATAACTAAGTGGTGAAATTATATGTGTGTGTGGTTGACACATCTAACAAGTAGTCCGAAAATCTTGACTAGTTGGTTTTGCAGCTCCAAACATGTGGATAGCTTTTGATGGAATGAAGGTTTTTTCTTTTTCTTTTTACAACATGTGGAGTTGAGAATTTGAACCTCTTACCTCTTGTCGAGAGTATACATTTTATGCAAGTTAAGTTATGCTCTAGTTGGAAAAATAGACATCTCTACTCTTGGAGGAGAGTTTTTATTTTTATTACATTATTACAATATCAAAAAAAAGAATTACATTTGTTATAGGCAATTTTGGACCACCCCGATATACAAGGAGCTGACGAGGACAACCGGGGAGAAATCGGGCTGAAAGATGGACCAAGGAAGCAAAACCGACAAATGGGACGGGCCAAGACCGAAGAGGTCGGGTTTTTGGCCCGACCCCCTGCTCGGCCCGCTCGCGCGGGCCAAGTCCGTTCGATGCCGTTTGGTCCCCACCGCCTTTGGCCGCCTCGGTTTCGCCTGGTTTAACCTAAAACGCCTCCGAATCCCTAAAAACCCTAGGGGGATGAGCAAGTATTTATATCCCTCTTCGCCACTAAAGAGGGGATCCCGAATTCTATCCCTATACACGATTCTATATTCTCTACTCTCCCCTCTTGCTCTTACTTTTCCACTCCCTACCGTTCTGTTTGCTGACTTAAGCATCGGAGCCGGTGTGGCGAGCACCACACCGGTGTGCAGGTTTACTGTCTTGCAGGCCACGTCTTCCCCTTCATCTACAAATTTACCGTTGGTGGCACGTGAAGGTCAGGTGAGTTCCCTCTGACCAAAATCGACCATCAACAACATTGAACAAACTAACTCTCATGCCTATTTTGATAGCAAATTGAAATCTCAATGAAAAAGAAGGCCCCGAACAGAAAATGAAAATTTCAATGAATTAGAATGTCGTTTTTCGGTTACTCATTTCAAAGGATTTTTTTAACTTCCCTTAGGCCTTCCACAATTGTAGTAGCTTTAGAGACCTTAGGGAACCAAAATCTCAAAATTTATTAAAAAAAAAAAAAGAAAAATATTTATTATCAGAGATAAGTTTCAATCTTGGGACCTATGGGTTATGAGCCCACCACGCTTCTGCTGCGCCACTCTGATTTATGATTTGTATAATCAAACAAAATATTAAGTTAAAGATACCTAAGTTATAACTAAGTGGTGAAATTATATGTGTGTGTGGTTGACACATCTAACAAGTAGCCCGAAAATCTTGACTAGTTGGTCTTGCAATTCCAAACATGTGGATAGCTTTTGATGGAAGGAAGGTTTTTCTTTTTTTTTTACAACATGTGGAGTGGAGAGTTTTTATTTTTATTACATTATTACGATATCATAAAAAGAATTACATTGAACAAACTAACTCTCATGCCTATTTTGATATGCAAATTGAAATCTCAATGAAAAAGAAGGCCCCGAACAGAAAATGAAAATTTCAATGAATTAGAATGTCGTTTTTCGGTTACCCATTTCAAAGGATTTTTTAAACTTCCCTTGGGCCTTCCACAATTGTAGTAGCTTTAGAGACCCTAGGGAACCAAAATCTCAAAATTTATTAAAAAAAAAAAAAAAAAGAACCAAAATCTCAAAATTTATTAAAAAATATATATATATTTATTATCAGAGCCAAGTTTCGATCTTGGGACCTGTGGGTTATGGGCCCACCACGCTTCCGCTGCGCCACTCTGATTTATGATTTAAAAAACCAAACAAAATATTAAGTTAAAGATACCTAAGTTATAACTAAGTGGTGAAATTATATGTGTGTGGTTGACACATCTAACAAGTAGTTTGAAATCTTGACTAGTTGGTTTTGCAGTTCCAAACATGTGGATAGCTTTTGATGGAATTAAGTTTTTCTTTTACAACATGTGGAGTGGAGAATTTGAACCTCTGACCTCTTGTCGAGAGTATACATTTTATGCAAGTTAAGTTATGTTTCATCTCTCCTCTTGGAAGAGAGTTTTTAATTTTATTACATTATTACAATATCAAAAAAAGAATTACATTGAACAAACTAACTCTCATGCCTATTTTGTTATGCAAATTGAAATCTCAGCAAAAAAGAAGGCCCCGAACAGAAAATGAAAATTTCAGTGAATTAGAATGTCCTTTTCCGACTACCCATTTCAAAGGATTTTTTTAACTTCCCGTAGGCCTTCCACAATTGTAGTAGCTTCAGAGACCTTAGGGAACCAAAATCTCAAAAAAAAAAAAAATTTTAAAAAAAATTTAAAAAAAAAATTAAAAAAAAAAGTCACCTGTGGGTTATAGGCCCACTACACTTCCGCTGCGCCACTCTGATTTATGATTTGTATAACCAAACAAAATATTAAGTTAAAATACCTAAGTTATAACTAAGTGGTGAAATTATATGTGTGTGTGGTTGACACATCTAACAAGTAGCCCGAAATCTTGACTAGTTGGTTTTGCAGTTCCAAACATGTGGATAGCTTTTGATGGAAGGAAGGTTTTTTTTTTTTTTTTTTTTTTTTTTTTACAACATGTGGAGTGGAGAGTTTTTATTTTTATTACATTATTACGATATCATAAAAAGAATTACATTGAACAAACTAACTCTCATGCCTATTTTGATATGCAAATTGAAATCTCAATGAAAAAGAAGGCCCCAAACAGAAAATGAAAATTTTAGTGAATAAGAATGTCCTTGTCCGAGCACCCGTTTAAAAGGATTTTTTTAACTTCCCTCAGGCCTTCCACAATTGTAGTAGCTTCAGAGACCTTAGGGAACCAAAATCCCAAGGAATGGGAGACCCTTAATTGAAGATCATTCCTTGAATGGTAGGCACTTTTTGTTGGATAGGATATTCAAATCTCTAACCTCATGATTTTAGGTACATGTACTGAGTTATGTCGAACGATAATTGGTATCTATGTTCAAATTGACATATAATTGATACTATTTAACCTTATAAAAATGTCTAAAGTTTTTGTCACCATAACTAATTTTGATTTGATCAATTACCGCTGAGCTATGTTCAGTCCCACCGGAAGTTCCAAAAGTTTATTTCTTTTCCATGAAAGATTGTTCGGTTGTCATTCACAAAATCACATTTCCCATTGGTTAAATTATCAAAAATACCCCTTGACTTTAGGGTTTGTTTCAATTATACCCATGGACTTTCAAAAGTTTCAATTATGCCCTTGAAGTTTCAAATTTGTTTCAAAACTACCCTTGGAGACATTTTCCGTTAAATTTATCGACAAAAATTGATGCGTTTGCATGTGTTTTTATCGTTTTTTCCACGTATGTGTTCAAATCTATTCACATAAGCAACAATATATATGCAAACACGTCATTTTACATCCATGAATTTAACAAAAAAAGCCTTCAAGGGTAGTTTTGAAACAATTTTGAAACTTCAAGAGCATAATTGAAAATTTTGAAAGTCTAGGGGCATAATTGAAACAAACCCTAAAGTTTAGGGGTATTTTTGATAATTTAACCTTTCCCATTCTAATCCAACTTTTTACAGAAAGAAGAACAAAATTCCCTTTTGGTCTCTTCTCCACCTCGCCCCATTAGCCCTCTGACCATTCTTTGATTTTGATTTTGATTTTCAGAATCCTTCAAACAAAACCCTAAACCCTTTCAATCCCAATTCCTGTTTTCAACCTTCAATCTCTTCTCCAATGGCAACAAATCTCGCTCTCCGACTCAGATCACACCTCCTCTTGCGCTCCTCAGCTCGTTTCCGCTCCACTTTTCATCAAATTCAATCTTCCCCCATCCCCAAATCTTCCCTTCTTATCTCCTCTGCACTTGCCGATCTTCGTCGGCTTCCTGATCATACCGTCTTCAGTCTCTCTGGATTTCGCTTCCTCTCAACTGCACGCCGGAATCTGACCCGTTCGAAGCAGGTCGACATCGGAGCTCGGGCCAGGCAGCTCCAGACGCGGCGGCTCTGGACCTACGCTCTGACCTTCAGCTGCATCGCGGGCTTCATCGTCATTGTCCTCAGTAATTTTCAAGAGCATCTGATGTTCTACGTGACGCCCACCGATGCGCTCGAGAAATACTCTGCGAACACCTCGAAGAACAAGTTTCGTCTCGGTGGTCTGGTTCTTGAAGGCAGTGTGATGCATCCGGCATCGTCTTCTCAAATGGAGTTCGTGATAACGGATTTGATCACCGATATATTAGTTCGCCATCAGGGGTCGTTGCCGGATTTGTTTAGAGAAGGGCATTCGGTCGTGGTGGAAGGTTTTGTGAAGCCATTTACCGATGAGATAAGGAACGAGGTCTCTACAAAAAGTGTCTCGGGAAAAGCGAGGAGTGGGGAGTATTATTTTTCGGCTACAGAGGTTTTGGCAAAGCATGATGAGAAGTATATGCCGGCGGAGGTTGCGGCGGCAATCGAGAAGAACAAGAAGAAGATCGAGGAAGGAGAATTGGGGGTGAACCACGCTTGATTCAATGGGTACAATTGTTCTTAAATCATTTTTCTGATATTTGTTTCAGTATACATACAACAATAGCTTGAGAAAACACGATGAGTTGTTGTACTCTATAGTTAGAACTTGCTTAATCAATATTCTTGTGAGGTAGTATACCCTCTGTGTGGGGTGAGAGCAATTGATTCTGATTAAATTTGAGGCATTTGACTGACATCTCAATTTTGTCTTGTAATACCAAAGTTTTTGGTGGTTCCTTATTTATTTTGAATAAAATGAAATTACTGATGGATGTTATGTCTTGTTCATACAACTTTCTTTTCGTTTTTTTGGTAATCTATGAACTGGTTTCTTTCTTTATCCTTATATTCGGATCAGATGTAAGCATCCTTGTATTCAGACAAACCACCAAAGGGTGAAGGTGATAGGTAATTATCCTTATATTCAGATGTCATAATTTAAAATGGAAGTTTTTTAGCTTGAAAATTATTGAAATGCGGTGAGAGTAAGACTTACATATAGAGATGTATTTCGATATATTTAATAAACGTGTTATCTCTTTTGTGATATCCAAATTCTTACAGCATGTCATTGCAATTGTGTATTGTTGTATCCCTGTCACTTTTTTGTGTTTATAGCTTTTAGATTATGGGGTTGGATAAAGTGAGTGCATGTTTGCGAAGGAGAAAACCTCTTGTATCTTCCTAATTGTGTCTTTGCATTGGGTTTACTATTTAGGCTTCCTTAAAAGTATGATCTATTAATGGTTCATCCTAGATTGGTCTTTTCAATAGGACACTATTTGTGGTATAGTTTTTTTTTTAATTTCTTTATATATTAATATAAAGGACTTTCTTTTTGCCAAAAAGGTAAGAGTTTAGATTTTCCCCTTCTACCTTTTCTTCTATGTGCTCTAGTTAGGCCACTTTTTTTTTCTTCCTTTTTTAAATTTACCTTTTTAGTTAAAAAGCTTCTTACCATCTTCTTTCTTGTAAATATTCTCACATATTTCTATACTTTTTTTTTTTTTTGTTCTATAAAAAGAAATGGCATGGTCTAATTCAAAAGAGTTTCTAAGAAGATGAAGATTGTTTAAACACTTCCAGTTTCAATTGGGTCCATATCTTCATATTGTTGGGAATATGATATTTGATAATCAGACATGTTAACGATGACTGGGAAAGGGTTTTAAAGTTGTGTTGTTTTTAAGTGTACAGAGTTTTCAGTTCAATTTCTGCTGCTTGCTATTGTTGTCAGTTCTGATCGAAGAGTTTTTTTTTTTTTTTTTTAATCATTATATTGAGCTTTATCAGATACTTGGCTCCTCCTTTGATATTGCCGCATCGGAAATTGTCTTCAGCTTAGTTATGCTAATTGTGGCTTAAGATATTGCCTGCTGCTTGATGAATGTTAATTGCTTGGACTATTTGAAATAATCCTATAGGTGTCTTTCAGGCATCATGTTCCAATATCTATTTTTTAAATCCCAAAATTTGATATTAACTCAAGATTCTGAAAATTAGTGATTAAATCTTGAGTGGCCGATTGTTTTCCTCTGATACTCTGTCATCACGCTCAGCTGTGCCCACGGAAAATGTTGTACTTTGTTTTTTTTGAAAGCTACTCAGTCATCAACATTATTTTATGCATTTGAGCAATTTTAGATAGAATGGTAGATAGATAGAAGGGAGGGAGGGAGAGAGAGAAACTTGGATTCATACTGTTGTACTCTCTGTTTTAGAACCTGGATTACCGATGTCTGTTTCTCTAAGGTTTTATGTTTATAATAAATCATCTCAAGGCACTCACTGCTAATTGCAATATCTTGAGTTGAATTTAAAGGTATTTATTGGTAAGTCTCTAGTGATTAGATCCTTTACAGAAGCCTTTTTCTTCTCTTGGAAGCTTTCATCGTAAGTACTTTGATTTCTTAGTCGATAGAGTCAGTCCTGAATTATTGGAACTTTACAGAACCCTTTTCTTCTCTTGTTAATTGTCCTTTGTTTGGCTGCTGAAAAATCATGCGAGGAATTGCCAGATTCCTATCTGAGTTTCTAATTCTTACTTTTACATGCATTTTATATGTTCATCCCTTGCAATATCTTCTTCTTTTTGGAAAAAATCAATGTAAAAAACAATTCTTTATTGATAAAGCCTCTGAGATTACATATCGAAAGCATGTAGAATCAAATCTCCAATATAGTATCATGGCCAAAAAGAAGGAAAAATAATGCCAGCACCATCACAATAACATATACATACAAACCATCAAAACCCAATCATACTGGTCAATAAGAAAGCAGGAAGATCTGATATCTAATGGCAAAGAAGCGCAACAAGGCAGAGGAACATCGATAGCAGAACCCCGCCACTGGAAAACGTCACCTGAAATCCAGTCCCAGCATCCATGGCAGGCAACGGTGCAAGTCCTCCACTGTCTTGAGCTCTCGCCACTGCAAGTAGAAGCACCACAGCCACCACGAACAACCTCATCGCCCAGTAGATGCTGACTCCTGCCATCGAGGGTCTGCGCAGAGACTCAAAAAGAAAGAAACGAGAGGAAGAACGGTACAGTATCGAAGAAGAAGAGAGGGCAATATCAAATTGGTGCTGGATATGAGACTGAAGGAAGCAATATTTATACAGGTATATAGAGATGAATTGTTGTGATTTTGGAGATTAAATTGTTTGTGATTCATGAATATTATGAGTTTACTGATTGTGATATTGCTTCTTTAGATGGCTTACAGCTCCTTTTGAAGATGACATGTCAGCTTACTTTGCTGCTCACAGGGCCCTGTAATGCCTCTCCTTCAGCTAACTTGAGTAAGTTTGTGGTATCAGGTAAGCATTTTTGTGTTTCTTGTGTTTTGCTCCTCATTCAATGGCACTCTACCGTACGACTACCTTCCTTTTAATAGAACATTACTTGTATTCACCTTTTTTTTTTTTCATGACTTTCAAAGATACTAATGAATGTAAATAGAATCTTTGTCTACCCTCTTGTTTTGTTTGCAACTTTAATATAGTTTGGTCACTAAATTCTGAAGGTGCTGCAAGCCTATTTCATTCTCAACCCATTATTGTAAATAGAACTTTGCATTGAGCCAACACCAACTTTGCTAAAATAGACCAAGTCGTTTCACGTGTCAAATAATGGTTGGAAAGAGATTTGGAAGGTATTATATGGGATTAAATGTGTAGATGACCCATTTGAAGAGGTCAAAGTGAAAAATGTCCTACATTTTCAATTTAAGGTTATCTGTCCTTTTGCTTACGTCATCATCATAGCAAAATTACCATTTTACTCTCTATATGAAAATACGTCATTTTTCTCTCATCCCGTTTTACTCTCTAGAGAGCATGCAACAAGAGCGAGAGTTGGAGTAGAGAGAGGGATTGGAGAGAGCGAGATTAAAGAGAGAGCAAGAGATTGGAGAGAGAGTGAGGGGTTTGAGAGAGAAATTGGAGAGAGAGCGAGGGTAGAGAGAACGAGGTTAGAGTAGAGAGTAAAATGGTAATTTTACTAGGATGCTGATGCAAGCAAGAGGGCATATATCCTTAAATTGAAAAGGTAGAACATTTATCATTTTTGCCTTTTTTTTTAAAAAAAAAAATAATTAACTTCATTAAACCAACAACTACCCACAAACACACCGGTCCTCATCAATTACAGAGGAAAGCCACGAAGGCAACAAAGAGTCCCCAAAAAACCATTCCTCTCCCGACAAGGAAGACAAACCCAGATAAAAAAAAAAAAAAAATTTTGATATGTCCTGCTCAGCCACGCCTCCTCTCGACTAAGATCTCATCGAGCAAAAGGATCATTTTCGTCTATTTTAAATGGTCATCCGTACAAAAACTCATTATATAAATACTAAGATTTCTTAGGTTGAGGTCAAAACCCTACTCTTCTCGTATTTTATAGCTTATAGTTATGAAAGCTCGACGACTAAACTTTTATCTATATCTTTTCATTTTGGCATTTGAGCTTCATCGACAAAATGTTTTAAGACATTGGTTTAATTTTAATAATCTACAAATTTTATTAGATAGTAGAGTGGGTTACTAATACATGTATGCTTGTTAAAAATATGTTTTTTAGGTTCCTTTTAAGAAATAAAAAAGTGAATCAATGATCATTCTTTAACAAGAAAATCTTTTATTACTATTATTATTGTTATTATTTTGGCAATTATGGAAATGAAAATTACATCAGGTTGCTATAATTGGGAACCTATAGGGTACCATGTCATACTTCTCAATGTATTTGATTTATGTTGGATGACTCATATCCATATTGGTACTTTAATAATGACATATTGAACGAATTAATTTCAAATATATGACCATTTATTGTAAAGAATATGTATTTTCTCTATTCATAAAAAGAACATTCATAATATAAAAGGATGTACGCAAAAAAATAGCTTTAACAAAAAAAGAAACACAAGTCAACGGTAATTGAAACTTGACCGGAAGTATTAAACCTTGCAAGAGGTCAAATCTCTTTGCAAGACCTTTCAATCCCTCTAAAAGTCATAAGCCAAATAGAATTGTTTATATGTTGATGATAAATGTAATGTGATTAACATATTGTAATGAATAGTCAAATTTAAAAATGGATTGAAGTTGATTTTGTTTGGTATATTATCAAATGTTTCAACAAGTATGAAATAGTTTTTTTTTTTTTTTTTCCCTTGTTATGACAATCCCAACTTTGTATTTCTATTTAATAGAACCACCAAGAAAAAAATGCTTCAAATAAATTAACTTGAAAAGTTTGAGAAAAGTACATTTTCTTACTTTGACAAAAACCTTCCATCTTTGCATTTTTACCTTGATGGATAAATCTGTGACGTCCGAGGTTAGGAGGGGTACATGAATGAACCGAGATCACATCCGAATGAGAGGGATATTGAGAATATGAAAATATGGTCAAGATAAGCTTAAAAGAATTAATATATATTACCTATACCAACAAGGTGCACCTTCCTTTTCGATGACTCAATCATAGGAATTGAAGTTAAGCGTTCTTGACTTGGAGAAGTTCTATGTTGGGTGACCTTTTGGAAATTTTCCTAAGAAGCATGTGAGTGAGGACAAAGCATGCTAAAAGGATCCCATGTTGGTTTGTGGGGACAATCTTCACTCTTAGAAGCAGTTTCAAACAAGTATGGTGACGTCGTCAGGTCGGTTTGTGGGTCGCAGGAGAATGTCATAGTCGTTAGACGCCGAATCCGAATTCCAAACCCTGGACTTCGGGCGTTACAAAATCAAACCCAAGTAAACTTGAATTGGTCCAAAGAAAATGAACTTTGCATGATTTGACCAAATAAAATAACTTTGAAGTATTCTCACACTAATAAATACAAATGTCAATATTATTCAAATCAACTTAATACTACATTCTCTTTTTTTAAAAAAAAAAAAAAAAAAGAAAAACCCTTAATATTACATTCTTGTATTCATTAACCATAAATTTCCAATAGTCAATTATGAAATTATATTCCTATGTAAATTTGTAGGTGCCATTTTATTTAATTTAGTTACACCCCATTCTTATCATGCAATTGACTTTTTAGCACATTGATTGCAACCTTTTCCCTTTAGTAGATTTTTTAATCACACCATTAGAAATAGCCACAACCAAAATTCTCTTCAAAAACAAAGACAAAGGTAGATATTTCCAAAATTTACAAATTACTTTGTAAATTAGAGAACTTAGAATCTATGTGTTGTTGAAACAGTTATGGCAACCTTGCCAATCTCATCTCATCAACACTGACCTATTTGTAAAACTAACACCTACAAATTACTTATGGTAGATTCCATTAAAATTTAAAATTAACTAAAGTCATCTTATACTTATTGTCCTCATCTTATTATTGGAATCTAGATTTGCTCAAAATTTCTCTAATTTCTCCTAAACCAACTCTAAGAAATATTCAAATAATGTGTGTTCAATTGAAGAGATGGGAAGTTGGTTTATCGATTTTTTTTTCTTTCTAATTCAATAACATATGAGGGTGAGGAGATTCGGATCTCTGACCTCTTGGTTGAGGGTATATATCTTAATCAGTTGAATATGTTCAAGTTGACTTTGGATGATTGAATTTAGAGATGATAATTGATGTTTTATCCATTGAGTTATGCTCAAGTTGACGTTGATTGATCAAATTTAGAGATGAATTTTGACGTTTTATGCATTGAGCTAGGTTCAAGTAGGTATCGGTTGATCGAATTTAGGGATGGTAATTGATGTGTTATACATTGAGCTATTCTCGGATTGAAAAATATAATGTGAAGATTAGATGTAAAATTGTATTGATTAGGAAAAAAGAAATTAAACATATACATGCTATGGTTGGTACCCTTGTAATAATAATAACAACAACAATAAAAATAAGGTTAAATTACAAGTTTAATCCTTGAACTTTCAAGGTCGTCTCAATTTGGTCCCTAAACTTTAAAAAACATCAAATATGTCATTGAAATTTCAATTGTGTCCAATAGAATCATGAACTTTAAAAAGTATTTTTAGTAGATCCTTAAACTTTCACTTTTATGTCCAATAGATCCTTCAACTTTCAATTCTGTCTAATAAATTCTTTACTTGTTCAACATTTTTTAAAATTCAGAAGCCTACGAGATAGAAAATTGAAAGTTTAAGATCCCAACAGGCATAAAATTCAATTTTATATCTAATAAGTTGGTCAATTCTTAAAAATCTTGAATATGTTAAGAACTCATTAGACACAAAATTGAAAATTCAAAAACCTATTTGACATTTTTTAAAGTTCTTTGACCAAATTGGCACAACCTTGAAAGTTGAAAGATTAAACTTGTAATTTAACCAAATAACAATAACAACAACGACGACAATAATAATAAGAAGGCGAAGAAGGTTTAAATCTTATCTTAGTCCCTAAACTTTCAAAGTACTAGTTCTATTTTGATCCCTCAACTTTTAAAATGTTTATCTTAGGTCTTGAACTTTTAAGAAAACAACTATTTTAAATATTTGATTCTCACTTTTACTTCAATTTTAACAAATTAAAGACGTAGTTTTGAATATGTGTATTAGTATGATAAACTCAGGGATTTAAAGGTAGAAAGGTAACATAGCAAGGACCAAAATGGTTATTTCTAAAACGTTTAGGAACTAAAATAGACATTTTGAAAGTTTAGAGGTTAAAATAGAACAAACCTAAAAGTTCAAGGACCAAAATAAATATTTGATAAGTTTAGAGATCAAAATAGAACAAACGTAATAATAATATTGAAAAAAAAAAAAAAACTGAAAAAGGGACAATGAGAGAATGTTGATGAAATTACACAGCTAATAAAGTTCTTTCTCCTCTCGTCGCCATCAATCAGTACCCTCACCCACAGTTCTTCCTCCGGAGAAATTTTGCCTTCGGAAATGGAGATGATGAAACATTGCACATAATTCTCTCTTTCTTCTTCCTTCTCTCTATTTCTCATCGCCCGTTCCCTTTCTTCCAGGGTTAGGGTTTCTAATCCCCCTTCTGCTTTCTTTCAATTTCTCCAATGGATCTTTATCTTTCAGGATTTCGGTTGCTGTACCTTGTATTTCTAGATGAATTTTCCTTTAATTTAATTTAATTTTTTCGTTTGATTACACAGGGGTTTTGCTTGGACGTGAATTTTATCTTGGAGATCGGTTGAAAACCCTTTGTTTCTAAAGGGTTTTTCGTCCCAGCAAAAGGGGTATGCCAATTTCCCTTCCTTTTATGTTACCTTCCAAGTTTTCTTTTCTTTTTTTTCCGTGTTTTATAACGTTTCTCCTGATTCGAGTTCGTGTTGAACGACTTCCTCTATGCAGACATGTGTTGAATGATACAAGTTGTTGTAATGATCTTGTTGACATATTTGAATATGGATGTTATTTATGAGCGTAGTGATGGAGGTATATATGTTAGGATCGTTTCACTCTTGAATTTTGGTTGGAGTTGGTGACGATACTGTTCAAGACTCTTATTGAGAGGATTTGGGAAGTGCTTTATTTTCACTAATAGACTTGGTTTGTCAAAATCATAGTTGGCGCAGTGTCAAATTTTTGTATTGGGTTTTCGTTTTACAATTCCATGAGTAGTTTGATAAAGGTTCGGCAGTGGGTTCTAGCTTCCTGCTGGCGAGTCAGATTTGGTGTTCGAGATATAAAGACTGCAAAATTATGGCCATTTTTCTCATTGGTGGCGTGGAATGCGACTAAACATGTTTTATCACTCTAGTGATTTAACAATTAAATTTTTTGATTCTTTTGGTTCTCTCTAGCTATCTTGAGTTTCTGCTGACAATGTAGGAAATCTATATTTGTGCCTATGATTCCCTTTTGAAAGAAAGTTCTATGCTTCTGTTAGAATAACCTTTTATGACAACTTGTTCTTGCTTTTCTTCTCTTCTATATTTTATGATTTTAATCTTGTTGCAAGTTGTATTCTTCATCTAATTCCAATTTATAATGTGTGTAATTTTTCATTTTCAAATCTGTAGTCAATGGCTTATTTGACCTCGAAATTAGCCTATAATAATCATACTTGACCTTTTCATGTCCCTAGTTAATTGCAGTATCAGTACCGCATCCAAATGCATGATTTCTGAGTCAAAGTATACACGAATAACATTCTCTGTTCATTGGCACCTGTATGGTTATAGAATTTGAAATCTTCAAGCTCGTCTCTTGTTAGTACTTAGTTAATTGTATTTGTTCTGCCTATTGAATGAAATTTATGTGTAGTTGTTAAACGTGTATCTGTCTGTTTTGTTTCCCAACCGAAAAGAAAAGAAACAAATTCATGTGAATGCGTTGCTGTGCAGGAGATTGAAAACATGGAACATGATGAGGCAAGCTGTCAAGCTCCCCCTGAGGGTCCCTTTCTGTGCATTAACAACTGTGGTTTCTTTGGAAGTGCGGCTACTATGAATATGTGTTCCAAGTGCCACAAGGATTTGATGTTGAAACAAGATCAGGCTAAACTGAGTGCTTCAACTCTTGGAAGTATCATGAATGGATCATCTAGTTCTAACCAAAATGAACCCTTTGTCACCGCCAGTGTGGATGTGCCAGTTAGTTTGGTGGAACCGAAGATCACCTCAATGCATGCATCTCCTGTGGTTGTTTCTGGAGGGAGCAGTGGAGGAGTGAAGCCAAAGGACGGACCTAGACGTTGCAACAGTTGCAACAAGCGTGTCGGATTAACAGGATTTGACTGTCGTTGTGGTAATGTTTTCTGTGCCATTCATCGTTACTCTGACAAACACGATTGCCCCTTCGATTATCGTACTTCTGCACAGGATGCAATTGCTAAAGCCAACCCCCTTGTGAAGGCAGAGAAGCTCGATAAGATCTAGCACAAAATCGGGTTAGAGGCTGGCTGGAACCTTGTAATGTGTTGATCATTGTCATCATCACCTAGATGATTTCTGCTTTGCTGCATGCATATCCTGTAACCTGTTGTGTATTGTTATATTTGGAGGAGGTATGGCAATCGTTGCATCTCTGCAGTTCATGGGAAAATGTAGGAAGCAATACGTCGGTTTCGGTATTTTTCTCGTTCTTATAGCGGTTTAACATTATCATCATAAGCGTGTTACGTGATTGTATTGTGTCATAAAGTCTCGAGGGATACGTATATGAATGCATGCTGCCCATGTTTGATTTGTTTGTAAGCATCAGTTGTGCTCTAAAAAGTTCATTGAATGCCCTCCTCTTTCGTTAATTTCATAGACCTCTCTACATTTTGTGGGTTGGTGTGTCTAAATCAGTATCAAATTTAATAAATTTTTTTGATCCATTTGATCGATTAAGACTTTTTTTTCTTATTGGCATTATAGTTTTTAATTTGTCAAAAAAAGAAAAAAAAAAAAAAAAGCTCATGGTATAATATAACTACTAGTTCTTAAATCTCATTTTATATTAATAATTTTTAGACTAAAAAGGTATGAGTTCAATCTATGAGGGGCTGTTTGTTTCATGGGATTAGATTGGAATGGAATGGAATGGAAATGGATGCCCTTGTTTGGTTGGCCGGGGTTGGAATGAAAGGGTGGGCATGTGGATTCTAATCCATTCCCACATTTTGGTGGGTCCCACTATTTCTCTCTCCATTTTTCTTCCTAATTTTGATGGGACCCACAATTTCTTTTTCTATTTTAACCACATTTTGGTGGGTCCCACTATTTCTCTCTCCATTTTTCTTCATGATTTTGGTGGGTTCCACTATTTCTCTTTCCATTAATTCCAACTCAAATCCAATGCACCAAACACAGGCATGAGAATTATGATTCCAACAAAATATTCCCATGGGCATCGTATTCCATTCCATTCAATTCCAAACTCATTCAATTCCAGCGCACCAAACGGTCCCTGATAGTCATCTATCTAGGATTTAATATTCTACATGTTTTGCCGGCAACCAAATGTAATAGGATAAGATCGTTGTTTTGTGAGATTAGTCAAAATGTGTGTAAGCTGATTCGAACTCTCACGGATATCAAAATAATAACAATATTTAGACTAAAAATATATTTTTCATTAAGAAAAACCCACTTTGGTACTAATGGCTAGAGATTTGTAAATATAATCTATGCATACATACACACCAATGATATTTTTGAAAAAGTGATTTATATAATTCTCGAATTAATTAATAAAGTTGCAATAAATTGAGTAGAAATGTATGGATGGGGTTCAATCTCATTTTTGCCCATTTTTATCTCATTTATTTTGATTCTTAAACATTCAAACTATTCAAGGTTATACAATTTTTAATTTTCTTTTTAAGAAAAGGAATCATTTAGGTTTCTTTTTTCTTTTTTTCACAACCTTTAGACAGGAAATATTCAAACCACAAACTTTCATTAATACAAGTTTTATGTTAGTTCATTAATACAAATTTTATGTTAGTTGAACTATGCTTTTGTTGCATATTTTTCTTTTTTTTAATGAAAAGATGCAACTTCAAATTTCTGTTCTTTTATATAGGGATGTTAAAATGCAAATTAATACTGTGACATTGACATATATTCACGCTACATACCTTTACTAAGGTAAATATATTGTTTTTCTTTTCTTTTTCAAGTTCTAAAACTAAAATTTAAATTAAAATGTGAATTAAGGCTCGAAAAATGGTTTGATAATTTCCTCCCTCCCTTCCCCTCTAGTATTAAATTTTAAAATAGAAAAGTAACGACTGAACGAAAAAAAGTATATTTATGCAAAATACATAAAATCTTAAAGAACTAAAATCTAAGTATACTTGTATCTTTTTTTTGAGAAAAAAGTATACTTGTATTTTAAGTATGAAAGTTGAAAGAAACAAATTAAAACATAGCTAATAAAAGAGTTGCACACCATTAAAACTTATTTCTACTATTCATCCTTCTTTGTTAAGTCCTAAGTAACAAATTCACCATCAAAAAAAATCTTTAGCATGAAAGCAAATTTTTATTTGGGATCAATTTTTCAACATTACTTTCAACCACTACCAAATTTTTTGCAAAACATTAGATTTCTATGCAAAGCTCATAGATCAAATAAAGTAAGAAAACAATTCTCATAGAATCAAGGCCATTTTACTCACTATCAACCAAAAGCTATGAAGGAATTGCATTTCCATAGCCAAAATTAAAGATGACAGGGAACTGCAATGGAACTTGATGCTCTATAATCAAATCTCAGCTTGTCAAAATTTGGGGAGAATCCTATAACATGAGGCTGTCTGTTTCTCCATGAGAATTATTTTGTTACAAACAGCTCAGAAAACAGACAACGGTCTCACCGATCCCTCAGAATCGATACATGATCAACAAGAGGAAGTAAAAGTTAGATTGTGAGTCCGCTAGATTCAGCTTCGAGATACTTACAAATCCTCTCCATCACTTCTCTACCCTTGGCACTGTTTTGCACGAACCTCTCCGCACACCGTTGCTCCACTTTTTCGGCCATCGATGCCAGTGCTGACAATGGCTTGATGCGAATACTGGTCTCCTGTTTGCAAATCGTCCATCCGTTTGGATTATCTGGGTGAGGTTCATACCTGATCTTCTCCACCACTTCTATGAACTTCTGGAGACTGATATTCCGAGTGGTGAGTTGCATCGATTGCGACTGAGCATCTACAATCGTGGATTCGACACAGTGGCAGATATCTTGACCAACAATTTTCCGAACAAACCATGGTCCAGGGGCATGGATGGTAATAGCACGGGTTGTATATAGCTTCCCAGATTCGGGGTCAACCTTTCTGTTTAAGGTATCAACTTCAAGAATATGGGACAACGTACGCTTGTTTTCAGGGTCGGCAAATTTACGCCAAGATGCAGAAGTTACCCGTTCCCACGGGTGTTTGTAAGTGTACTCCTGAGAGTATGCTTTAACCATCACACTATTCTCAGATATCTTCACCCTCTTATGGCACAGTTAACTAGTCTGCATATGAAGAGACCGCTAAATCAATCGTACACCTACCGATTCAGAATGAAAGGAATTGAAAAGAAAAAATAAAAACGTCAAGGAAGATGATGGATACGTACCAGAAGATACAATTAGGAAAAGAGAGAGCACATGTAACACAGACAGAAAACATTATCCATCATCTAAGACAACAACTACGTGAAAAACAAAGAACTAGAGCATTACATGTGCATACATCAAATCAGATAGGGAACAGCAAAAGTTTGTTTTATCAAGTCGATAGGTCCTGCCTAACCCAAGAGTTCTTCATAATAGTTCAACCACAAGAAGAAATTCTATCTGCAAACTGAAGTCTAACATTCTTCACATGTTCTTAAGGCAGGAGTTGCTTCTGAAAATCAAATTGACCTAGATAAATAAAGAGAAACAACTATTTTTGCAGTCCTTTCACCTATTTTTCCAATAAATTCATACAAGTAAATCTTGTTTTTAGAGAAAGAGTTGACTGTTGAGTACCAAATGAATTGTTCCCAAATCATAAAATGGACAAGAGTGTTCTCCCAGTCTTTGAACAACAGCAACAAAAACCTCCACAGTAACTCATGACAATAGTTTTGGAATCTAAGCTGCAAGATGCTAAGATTTAAGAATATGCATAACAGGTTAACTATACCGTAATCTATCGGTTTAAACTTCTAGATTGTTTAGTTAACACAGTACCATAATGCTCAAGCTCCCTAATCAACATTGCTAATTGTTTGTTGGACCTCGTACAAATATCCCATAACACATCAACTTAGCTTTGAATTTTAAGGGTAGCTTAACACAAGACAGCTTCCAAACTCCATCTGGCCAGCAGAAGAGAGCAAACTGTGATAGCAAAAACTAAAGTAGGAAAAATGAAAAAGAAGAAGCAGTTTCAACAAGGTCAAACCAAACACACTGGAACTAAAGGGTTGCACTTCCCAAAAAGAAAATTCAGGCCCATCATTACAAACAATGATCCATCAAAATAACTAGCAGCAAAACACAAGCTTCTTCAAATCATTTCCCACAACCTTAACTTCTTCAAACAACTGGGTCATTTTCCACAGGCATGTAGAGCGGCTAGTTTGGAATTTAAACAATTTTGGATGCATTTCTCAATCACAATCCCCACAGCTTACACAGAAATCCAGCAGATAGTGCAATTACAGTAGCATAAAGGTGAAAAAAACAGAACCCCTAAAGAAGAAGAGCCTAGCAAAATGGAAACAAAACGAAACCCATGTGAAAAGAAGAGCTAAGGAAAGAAAAAAGCTCACCTGAGAGATGAACGAAGATGGGATTTGCAGGCGGCGGAAAGGCGGTTCCGATGGGTCAAGATCTCAACCTCAAAATCAAAAACTCACAGAAAAGGAAAGAAAATTTGGGTAAACCAGAGCTTCAGCAAGAGAAAGACCAATTCATTTGGACCAAATCATGGTTAAATAGAGGTGGAGTTTTCTGACGAAACTGCCCTTCGCCATTGCAGCTAAAGACAAGACATCAAACTGTAAATCCAATCCCCATAAACCCAGGCCCCAAAGCTCCATTTTCAGGTCTCCTTTACTTTTTTTTTAGAAATAAATGAAATTATGAATAAAAATCATATTCTTTTTCTTTTTTTAATATCATAAAAAAAAACATATTTATATTTATCAGAAATGGTTTAGAATCGAAAAGGAAACAATTTGTTTGAGTACAACAAAAATAATTTTCCTATTTATTAGAAATCGTTAAGAATCGACAATAAATAAATATAAATATGGGTTGATGGCATAAATAACAAAATTGGACGAAATATTAGCAAATATAGCAAATCTGGAAAAATAATTGCAAATATGACAAAAAATTACCTTCAGATAATCTAAATGACTAAAATACCCTTCCATCGGCAATGGAATTCTATCGCTGATAGAATATATCAATGATAGAAAACCGTAAAAATTATCACTATAGAAAGATTGATTACTATTAGTGATAGAAGATTTCTATCATTAATATAAATCTTCCATCACGAATAGAAAACTATCATTTTTGTTTCTAAAACATATGTCACTGATTTTGTTTTTATAGATGTTGAAGCAAAACAATATGGAAATTGAATCGAAAAAAAAAAAAAACACAAAGCGGAAGTTGAAATTTAAAGAAGGGGAGACCTCAACAAAAAAAGAAAAAAAGAAAAAAAAAGTATGTACAAATTATCACGTAATCAAATACACTATTGGTTTCTATCAAATACACTGTTAATTTCTATTAGCAATAAATTTCTATCATTGATAGATTCTATCAGGGGCAAAATGGGAATTAAAAAAATGATTTAAAAATTTTGTTATATTTGCAAATTTTTATAAAACTAACTATATTTGCAATTAACCATTAGATTTTAGCCCCTCATTACAATTTTCCTATAAATATTTACATACATATATTATACTAATATCACTTTTTGAGTCCGTTTGGAATATCTTTTCGTTTAAGTATGTTCCAAGAATGCATTTTTTTTTTTAACATTTTGTATAAAAATTGTTTAGAATTTAAACACTCATATGTTTGGTTACATTTCATCATTAAGTGTTTTTACACACAAGTTATCATATACTTAAAAACTCTTTTAAAAAAATTTGCTTTCAATTGTTCATCTCGAAATTGTTTATTTCTCAATCTCATTTTTTAATAAGTCATTTTTAGTTGTTGTTAAACACTAATTTTTTTTTTTTTTTTAAATTAAGCACTTGAAAAGTTAAACCAAATATACTTTAATTGATTAAATGTTTAAAAAGTCTCCAAATTTTAAAAGATGTCTAATAAGTTACTAAACTTTCAATTACATATAAAAATATATTTATAAACTATAAAAAGAATGGTCTACAATAGATTCCTAAGATAAAATTCCTTTGTTTTAAACTTTAGATCGTAAATTGCCCATAGTTTTCAAAAATAGTACTTTATTTATACATTTATGTTTAGATAAAAATGGATCTTATGAGGTAATCATACTTTAGTTCCCAATTTTGATTCGGTCTATTCTCGACTCTTAGAAAATAGTTTTAAATGATTTTAAGGTGTTAACCAATAAACAAAAAATTGACTAGATATATTTGATGATGATGTGATAGTGTTTATATGGTCAATTTTAAATGGTGTAACAAAATTTATTGATTTATTAATACGAAAAATATAACTTTTCATAAAAAAAAAAAAAAAAATTCTAAATTAAAAATATTTTTGTAATAAAAATAATTAGATAATATATAACAAAGGTGACTAGAGAATTTTTGAGTGTTGTAAGATGCTACTATCTTCCCTACACATGACTCGAACTTAATTTTGTTTACACATATCAAGCAAATTCGATCTCATTCCTTTATCATCCATTTACATTCCTATTATTTATATGATTCTACTAAAAAACGACAATTGAAATGGGACCTGTTTGGGATGCCTTCTAGTTAAAGTGCTTTTCAAGAATACATTTTGTATAAAAATTGTTTAGAATTTAAACACTCGTATGTTTGGTTATGTTTCCTTATGAGTGTTTATATACACAAGTTATTACATACTTAAAAACTCTTTTTAAAAAATTTGCTTTCGAGTGTCTTGACCGTACAAAATACAACATATTGAAGTTTTTTTTTTTTTTTTTACAATATGTGGGGTGGGAGGATTCGAACCACAGACCTTGTGATCATCAGTACAACTTTGTGCCAATCGAGTTATGCTATTGTTGGCCCCAAGACATTGAAGTTAATGAATAACACAACTACAAGCCAAATCTCCTTTCAGCTTCAATGTCCAAGGCAAGGAAGACCATACATTAAGTTATGAACACTAAGTACAGATACATGTTTATTGACTTGTTCATCTTCCTTACCAAATGCAGAAACACAATTTGAGATGATAAAGAAGATATATATGGCCTATACTTACAACCCATTTTTATTGCAAAGTTTTGACATGAATATACACAGAAGAAGGTTGCAGAAGATGGCATGACAATGATTATTTCATAATGTATCCTATAATGTGAGCAACAAATTAAGCATACAACTGCATCATATGCTAAGCTTGGGGCGGAAGTTTGGACCAGCGAATGGAGCAGTGAATTCATCCAAACAAGCCATTCGAATTCGCTCCGGTGTAGCAGGATTATCGAGAGGAAACCAGTCATCATGTCCCGCCTCTTTCCTTGCGGCGATTATGGCATCCTTGATTGCGAAAAGGACTGCAGAGGCCAAAAAGAATGGAGGTTCTCCCACTGCTTTTGATGAATGCAGGGCCTTCACGTTCGGGTGACCCTGTCGATTATCGAAGAAATCAGTATACACAACACAAATGCATCTGAACAGAACATAAAATGAAAGATAAAAGCTTCCGACTACATCAACAACTCGAATTGTATCCCTCTTGTTTCCTGTTAAATCATCACTGAACTCAAAAATTTAAGTCGATAGATGATAGGGTGGGTTTTTTTACCATAGAATAGTTATTTCACTGGTTTTCACTTGGCTCAAAATAAGGATTGATATTCAAACAAACATTTTTTGGATTTAGTTATAGTGAACAAAATGACACTGTAAAAAAACAATGAGCAGGAATTTAGAATACCTTCAGCAGAGAAACACTAAATTTGAAAGGGACATCATTAATAGATGGAATTTTGTAACTTCCAGGTCCAGCCGTATACAGAGTTCCAGGGGCAATCCACCTATGAGCTGGATCTCCCCATTTCAACTCTTCCAGAGCTACCCAACCCAATCCTTGTATAAATGCTCCTTCGATCTGTTACATAAATGAAAGGAAGAAAAAAGTGCACATCGTCAATGCATCGCATCTAAGAAGCACAGATATGGACACAAGACGCGGATATGACATGACACGGACACAGTGACACGCCATTTTTTTGAAATCTAGGACACGGACACGGCAAGGACAAGTTTAGAAAAATATACATTTTTTAAAATATATATCGTTTTTATACAAGAAGGAAATTCAAAATAATAAGTTTATACATTTGTATGCTTGAAAAAATGAATTTAATGTATTTTACTCTTAAATTTTATATTTTTGTCATTTAAGCATTGTGTCCATTACTTCACAAGGATTTGAAATGAACCTACAACTAGTGTTTGCCACATATCAATTGTGCTAACAAGTGCGGAGATACGTGTCCAGCAAGTGTCGGAGTGCCCAAATGTCCGACATGTGTCGGACACGGACATGCTAGCCAAACTGAAGTGTCCGTGCTTCTTAGCATCACATCGTATCGTCGGTTTCTAATATATCTATTTCTTGAGAATGTAATGAAATCTCTGGGCACCAAGAGAAAATAACAACACTGATATGTGATACAATCAATCCATATCAACCACAAGAATATTCTCCACCAAGAGTTTGAGTCAAATGGAATCAAACAGAAGCTATTGAAATTGCTACTGGATTGCTGTCTATCCTGTTGGTTGCTTGGTATCAAACTGCATTTGCTTAGCACCATCAAGCTAAGATATCTATTATCTAGTAACAAAAGTTTGTCCATTGCCTTTATCTTTTTCTAAGTAATTAAGGATATACCATTGCATTCTCATTCTAGAAAGAGAGAAAATCTCATCAAATAAGAATATGCAACAATAACATATAAACAAAAATAGATTATGTAAAGGAATCATAAGAATGCATCTAAAATATTCCACTAAAATTGAAGAAAGTTGAGGAGACATGAACGGAAAAATAAGGAGTACCTGCCCGACGTCAATGGCTGGATTGAGAGAATGTCCAAGATCTAGGAAAACGTTTGCTGACCGAGTGTGAAAGTCTCCGGTTAACGTGTCAATTTCTACTTCAGAAAATGCAGCACCATAGGTGAAGTATCTAAAGGGAATTCCTTTACCAGTTGTCCAATCAAACCCAATTTCAGGAGTGATAAAAAAACCATGGGCACAGAGATCAATCCTTTGCGCGTAGCATGCACCAGCCAGCTGAAAACAATGGATGATTATCATATGATATCAAAATTGAAAACAGTACTACAAATAGCTTGCAGTTAGAAAGAATTGCAAGTGAAAGAATTGTGCCATCTAAAACATGGATTCAGTAGTGTGAGGCAGATTTGCATTTTTCTTATTTTGGCTTGATTCCCAAGCCTTGTACCTTGTGATTGCCTTAGAGGTGCTGTTTTTTTTTTTTTTTAAATGTGTTTTAGGTATTACAAAGCTCAGATACTACCATGATATTTGTAAAAGAAAGTTTAAATTGCTAATTCTTTCTATTTCCTATGAACCAGAAAAATACAGCCCTAATTTACACAGAATGGAAACAAATATACATAGGGCATGGCTATAATGATACGAATAAGCCAAAAAGGGAAGAAGATTAATGGTTCAAGGAGGAAATTAGGGTAGAGAATTGAGAGGGAAAGGAAAAAATTTGAAAAACATATACAGGAATCAAAATACCATTATCAGCTGCTTCATAGAATTGACAATTAAAGCATCAAGACTATGAATAAAACACTGTTATCAAATGATCACCCCACCACGAATCAAAATAGTTTCAGCATAAGAACATACAAGGCACTTCAGGTTTTCTAGTCAGCTGATACCATTGAAACTAGTACAAACATCTAAGGTTGTACTAGTTTTGGTAATGTTCTTGTTTTATGTTTATTGTTTCTTATTTTCATTTTTGGAAAAACACATGTTGTCGTAACCATTCCTTATAGTTCGTTTCACATTTTTACAAAATATTACTAAAGTTGTACATATAAAGAAAATATTCCTTGTGTTTATGGCTTCTTGTTTACTATCTTCCGAAGTTTCAAAAACATAATGAAAATTTTATTTTATCATGTTGACCTATAAAATACATGGTATAAATAAAGAAATTTAAAAAAGAAAGAAAGAAAGAAAGATAGAGAGAGAGAGATGATGATTTTGAATATGTTGTTCTTACAAAATATTTTCAAGTAATGATAATTTTAGATTACAAGACACTATAAATAGTTACCAAACTCATTCCTAATTCTTTTTTTTTCTTTTTTCTTTTTTTTTTTTTTTTTTTTTTTTTTTTTTTTTTTTGATAAAATGAAAGAATGGAAAAGCTAAAACAATTACCAAGAACTTTTTTTCTTTTTCACCAAACCCTTAAATCTTAATATACACAATACCTCTGCAAAAGAGCTGAAATTATGCTGGGAAGCAATAGGTTCCATTCTTGCCTTGATTTGCTCACATGCATCCAAAACTGCAGCTCCATACATATCAGAGCTTGCAGAGGCTGCAGTAGGAGATGCATTAGGAACCTGTTTTCACAAAAGAAAGAAGGGTAAAACAAACCATCAATTGAAACATACCAATCTTATTTTCTTCAATGTAATAGTAATATGGGTCATGTAAATGTTTGACAAGCTCAAAATAGAAGGGAGACAAGGTTCAACTAGTCAAAATATTTTGAAATGCTATTTGATCTACCAGGAAGTACAAACTTGCATGGTTATTAAAGCAAAATATTATCATCTAGATGCTTATCCAAATTGGCCTATGTGTGCTGACTCTCGGTCTTTCAAAGCTCCATGGAAGGAGATCTCAAGATTGAACATTATGGTAAAGCCACATGTTCGAAGAATTCTTGGTAATGGTAATCATATTTCTTTTTGGCATGATATCTGGGCTACTGATATAGACTTTGCTACAAGTTTTCCCCTGATTTATAGGCTTTCTAATAATGCTCATGCAACGGTGGCTGATTTATGGAATTCGGAAAATAATGATTGGGATTTGGGTCTCAGAAGATGTCTTAAAGACTCAGAGATTGCGGATTGGGCATCTCTTGCCCATATATTACAAGCTTTTGCTCCAAAGAGGACGAATGATTCATGGCAATGGTCTTTAGATCCATCTAAAAGCTACTCGGTTCGATCTATGATGCATTTTTTGGTGAGGCCACAAGACCATGCTAACCAACCTTTATTTACAGCTATATGGAAAGATTTCTATCCTAGAAAAATAAAATTTTTTCTTTGGGAGCTTAGTCATGGTGGTATTAATACGGCGGAGCGTCTCCAAAAAAGAATGCCATATAATGCTATCTCTCCTTCTTGGTGCATTATGTGTAAAGCCAATGTGGAATCTCAAAGTCATTTATTTAGCTTCTGTGTTTTTGCTCAGAAGTATTGGAACTTTATCTTGAAGGAGTTTGGCTGGAATATGATTATGCCTGGATCTATGCAAGCTATTCTATCTGTGGTTTTTTCGGGCCATCCTTTCAAAGGAAATGCGGAAACTCTTTGGCTAGCCTTTAATCGTTCTTTCTTTTGGTCTTTATGGTGCGAAAGAAATGGAAGGATTTTCAGCGACACTCATTCATCTTTTGCCGACCTTCTGGATTTAGCTATTTTTAATGCTCTTTATTGGTGTAAATGTTCACATCCTCTTAAAGATTATAGTCTTGATTTTTTGACTCTCAATTGGAAGTCCTTTTTGTAAGTTTTCTCATAATGGTTTTGGGGTTTTAACCCTCTAATCATTTCATTTATCAATGAAATAATTTTGTTTCTCTCTCAAAAAAAAAAAACAAAAAACAAAAAAAAGGAAGTACAAACTTGCATGATAGGAACAAGCAGAAAATAAGCAATACTGTATAGAATAGGAAACAACATGACAAGGTAGATACAGTTCCAGGTAATTCAAGAACCCTACATACCTACATTGAGCCAGCTCAAGTCTAAATAACCATAAAAGTGGCAATATGTCACAGGAAAATTTCCAAGGTGCACTGTTGCGGTACTTAGCAGACTTATGATGAGAAATATTGAAAATAGTCTCTACAAATATAACTTTTGTGAACCTATGGAAAATATAATTTATGTATAATTAGGTCAAATCAAGTTCTATTTTCTCTGAAATGGTATGCACTGCATAAGTATCCAAGGAAAAAGGTATGAATGTTTCAAATAAATCTCATTACCTTGTCTGTACTTGTCTCTGATATGAAGACAGAACTAAGAGGAATATTAAAAGCAGAAGCAGCAACCTGTGCAACTTTTGTATGCAACCCTTGCCCCATTTCAACACCTCCATGTGTAACTAAAACTGTCCCATCAGTATAGACATGAATCAGAGCACCTGCCTATTATGGTCATTAAAGTATACGGGCTCAGACTTCTTATGTATGAAATATTGCTTCAAGATTAGAACGATTGTTTTCAGCAATAGTCTTTCCCACCTGGTTCATGAGCTTTAATGTAAATGATATGCCAAACTTTGTAGGAACCATAGCAACACCACGCTTCCTCCACCGATTTTGACTGTTAAATTGTTCGACTTCTTTACGAGCATTAGTAAAGTCACAAGATGTCTTAAGTTGATTCCATACTGGGCCTAGGGTAGAGTGTTGAACTTGTTGACCATAGTGCAGCATATACCCTTCACCTTGGAAGTTGATTTCCTACAGAAATATAGAATGCTAAAGTAATGGTCACAGCGACAAGAGAACAACACTCAATATCACAGTTATTAACTTAATATGATACAACAAATTAACTATCAACATTATGAAAATTGAAACTTACCCTTATCTCTTCTGGGCTTTTCTTAAGTTCAACAGCAATTCTTTGGATCCAATTTTCAGTAATAAGCATGCCTTGAGGACCACCAAATCCACGGAAAGCAGTATTACTAGGAAAATTAGTGAAGCAAACCTTTCCCTGGACCCTCATATTTGGTATCACATAAACATTATCCGAGTGAAACATAGCACGTTCAAGGATAGCAAGAGATAGATCTAATGAATTTCCACCATTGTTGTAGATTTCCAAATCAAGAGCCATAACTTTTCCCTCATTTGTGAACCCAACCTGAGTTAGTTAAAAATCAAATCATTATATGGTTTAATAACATTTTAATCAAAGAAAAAATACTTGTAAAATAGAAGCAATAAAGTGGTTTGTTAAGAAATCAAATTGACCGTAACCTATCAGCTTAAGCTTTTGGGTTCATTGGTGATACATGGCATATAACTAGGAGGTGTCATGTGTTCAAGCCTCTGTTATGACATTTCCTCTTCAATTAATATTTGATAAGGTTTCATACTAATTTCTAAGCCCACAAAAGATGGAAAGTGTTAATAAATTAAATTTGTCGTAGCCCATCAGCTTAAGCTTTTGAGTTTATTAGTTAATAACAATTTAACATGGTCTAACATAGTACACAATGAGGATAAAAAATGCCTGTCTTTTCCTTCTATGATTCCAACAATTCTTCTTACGTGAAAAACTAAGAATAATGACATCACCAATTATTTCTGTTCATCTATATATTAGTATCCAACTATTGAGGATGTCTTTCCTTTTCATACTGGCTGGCTGTTCTATGATCTAGGAAAGGGGGAATTTTTCTTGTCATTATAAGCCACGAACAACATTGAACATAATCAAGTGTTTATTTCCCAAGTTTGTAAAGATCGAAATTAATTGAAAACTCAATGGTAAAGTCAAAGAGCATAAAAGATCACCTTATACTTTCCAAGAAAGCTATGCCGCTGCCCTGTAATCATCATGTCTGTGTCCCTGTCTAATGTGATCTTCACTGGCCGATTCAACAAAAATGAGGGGACTGAAGCTACTGCAGCAAACGTAGCTGACCTTGTTTCCTTCCCCCCAAATCCACCACCAATTCGTTTGGTTTTGCAAACTACTTTGGACATTGGAAGCCCAAGAACACTAGAAACATACCTCTGGTGCTTTTGAGGAGTCTGCACAAGGAAAATTGGGAAAATACTATGTCAGCTCTATTAAAAAGAAATATCAAATAGTAATAATTTTTTTATAAAAAATAAATAAAGCGCCGTAAGAATGAACCAAGAACAAGGACATTGGAGCCAAAACTCTAATTAAAAGGAATAGGGAACTAAAAGATGTAAAATTCCATTAGAAATACATAGATTCCGCACGAACATATTAGAGCTTGGATGAAAATAGCATAGGCGATTACTGGAAGAAGTTATATGGTGGAAATATGGTGTGTCAACATGCAGCCTAGACACTAATGAAAGGAAATTGTTACTCCAACATAAATATGAGAAGGCCTACATTTGAAGATTACAAGTTCAAGTTGGGTCTAATTAACATTAACTACCCAACTTGACCCAGCTTGAGGGGAGTTAGCCCATAAGGAGTTAGCCTCAGGCCATCATAAACACGTTTCCTTTACTTACTTATAGCCCCCCTTCAGTATTTCTGTGAAAATCCCTTTTTTTCTTCTTTTTATTTTTTCCTTTTTACTTCCCACCACTTCTCTCTCGTCCCTCCTAAATTCTTTGACCCAGTAGTCTTCTGCCTCGGTTGTTCCCTGTACTGCTAGACAATCCTCATGTACATAGGCTTACTAGCATACTTAAGGTTTCCATAACTCAAAAAATTGTACCACGTGATGTTTACATGGTACGTGGTTATTTATTAATAATATTTGAAAATATCAAAAATCTAATATGCAAATTTTAAGATGAAAAAAATTATAATTTTATTTTTTTAAGGTTTTTTTTTCCTTTAAAATCTAAAGCTATAAATCTTTAGTTTAAAATATATAAAAATGTGGGCTTCTAAAAAATATATATAAAAATGTAGCACAAAGTAAGAAATATTTTAGCAATTCTTGATCGTTCTTTGTTAAGATAACTAGAAAGCTTAAGATTTAATTATAAATTACATTACTATATATATATATATATTACTGAAAGTTTATTCCAATACATATTCATACATTCTTACAAATAGTAAAAAAAACAAAAATTGATTGTCATACACCTTTGAAAGTAAACACAAGATTGGGTTGCAGGTTCTTTTTCTAATTTTATTAAAAGTCAATATTACATCACAAAGTTTTACCGGAAACTAACAAATAATAACTGTATTTGTTTTATAGGAAACAAAAATTTCATTGATGACATAAAATATAAAAAGGAGAAACTCTATGCAAGAGTTCCTACCAAAGAGAGTTATGTTTTCTTCTTCTTTTTTTAATCCAAATTACTGATTAGTTATAAATTTTCAAATTATGAATAGTTAGTTTAATAATTAGCTATAATGTGAAAATTTTATTGCTTATATAAGCTTATGGATTTTTATACACTACATATAAAGATAACACAAAAGACATGTAACCGTATGTACAGTTTCTAAGTAATGAAATAATTCTACACTTGGTATCATATTGTTATAATATATATATATATATATATATATATATTTAAATAGATAGTGTTATAATATTATACATTAGAGAATGTAAAACAAGCAAGGATGAGCACGGCTATGAAAAGAATTACATTTCACAATAATGTTTTATGAGAAAACCAGCAACTTTTCTTTTCAAAAAAAAAAAAAAGAAAAGAAAAGAAAAGGAAAACCAGCTTTCATTAAAAAAAATAATAAATAAATAAAATAAAACATTGAAGTTCAACTCCCAAGTTGATATTACTAACAACTTTGTTCAATGACTCCTCTTGGGAGTGCTTCACATGATTCATTTTGTAGCACTCAGCGCTCACTCATCAACTTAGATTGGAGGCCTTTTATTTTTTATCCTCCTAGTTAGGCTTAGGGACCCCTCATCCCCAAAAGTCTAAGACCTTTAGGCTGTGTGTTCTCTCTTTTTGCTGAATATATTTTTGTCTATGTTTCCCATTAAAAACAGGAAAAAAAAAAGTCAAAAGGGAAAAAAAAAAACGTATATTATGCAAATGATACAAGGCTACCTTTCTGCCCCCTATAACAAAGGTTCATACAGAAAATTGGAAACCAATCAAGCATAGTTTTCAATGGCTCAATACCTTGCATAAAATGTTCAAACAGAAAATGTAAGATTAGATATACCCACAATTTCCTAAATACTATAAGAAAAATAAAAACAAGAAAAGGTCTAGAAACAAGGTAATTGTTCTCAATCTCATTGATATATTCATTATATTTCCCTGTTTTAAAGAGGCTGTCATAACTTATCATTCTTAAAGAGGGATATAACATCACACAATAGGAGAAAACATGCAAGAAAGAAACAAAAAAGAGGTATACCATACTTGTGTTGATGAAACCATATGAACTTCATTACCAGAATCCAATGTCCATATCACAGTACTATTTGGCTCCAAGTAAAAGTGTTCCTGACCTCCCACTTGAACTTCACCTTCTACAATCTTATCACACTGACCTGATTGGAAACAAAAATCCACATCCCCTCTCTTCAAACACTTCTCAGTGTTGGGATGGAAACTCTTAGCAATGATAGCATCCTCAATTGATAGTATAGCTGGGAGCTCCACGTATTCTACATGAACCTTTCTTGCTGCTAGCTTCGCATTTTCATGAGTATCAGCAACTACCACTCCAATAATCTGTAAAAAAGTTGCATTTTCTTCAAAAAGTTAGAATAGAGAACATTAAATTAAATTTAAAAAACAAATTATTCACAACTTTTAGAGATAGTGACAGGTAAAAGAGCTGGAGTCTTATGAAAGTAATTAATTGCTCATTTTCTCTGATGGACACGTGTTTTAGGAATCCAATCTCTGGTGCCTCTTCATCTTTTTCCATTACTACTACCATCTGAGCTCCAATGGTTTTAAATTTTAACTTGCTGTTCTTCCAATTGAAATTCTGATTGCTAGGAACTTGGGGTTGACAAATTTTCCCTGAAATTTTGATATTCCTTATTCCTTTCAGTTCAATCAGCAATTATGACTTTCATCTACAAATAAATGAAGGTTTTAATAAAAAGTGATCTGAAAATTTCCAGTTTATAGAGGATGGATGGGTTTACAAAGGTTAAAATGGCGTATACAAGGTCCAAATTTCAAATGCTCTACAAATTAGTGTTGGGTCCTTCCTTTGTTCGTTCTGATTTTCAAAGGAAGACCAACTTTCTGGTTATGGAAGGCTAGCTTCAAGGTGACAATGGAGTTGGTGCTAAACCATCGAAGCAAATGACAGAAAGTGTTATAAGTCTAATAGTGTTGGTCCAATTTTTATCCTCGACAAAGTTTGAGGGTCTAAGCAATTTAAAGTTTGGGTGCAATTGCAATAACCACTACATTTCAAGGGTGGTTTGTGCAATTTTTCTTTTTTCCTTTTTTTCTTTTTTAATTATTATTTTTAAGGAAGAAACTTAGAAATATTCTTAAAATATGTTAATTTTCTCTACCATCTCTTATAAAGCTCTAATTTCTTAAACTTTTCATTACCTTATTATTCATAATGCTTTCTTTTTCATGCATAAAAAATTTATTTACATATTCCTACTCTACATCTCAAAAAAAAAAAAAAAAAAAAAAAAAAAAAAAAACATATGTGCCTCACACTTGACCCCCAAAGGACTATTGCACCTTAGTGCGCTAAAAAATGCGACCATTTCCAAAACATGAGCCAAATTGTTGCTTCTTACATACAAAGCACACAAAGCTGCCGTACATAGATTCTAATCCCAACTCTTTATAATACATATCATATAAAATCATAAACCAAGGTGCAGTTAGGAAATGGCAATGTAGAATAAGGTTTCATTACCTGTCCTACGCAAGTGACCAATTCTGAAGCAAAAAGTTCCTCATCAGGAATTACTGGCCCAATCTTATTATCACCTGGAATGTCTTTAGCCAAGAAGATGCCAGCAAAACCAGCAGATTTCCTGGCTTCCAAGTCGTCTATGGAACGTATGCGAGCATGTGGCTTCTTGCTCAGAACCAAAGCAGCATGCAAACCATGAGGAGGTAAAGGTATGTCATCTGCATATTCTGCCTCTCCTGTAACCTAAAATTAGAAATACTATATTAACATTAATCTCCATGATATATTCTACAAGATCAACCAAGTTTGTTATTAATCGATTTAATTTCATTGAGAATTTAGTCAGTCATCCTATCTAAAGAAATCAAACAATTACCATCCATTCCATAAATTAAAGCAAACAAAATGATCAATTCAAATTCCAAATTAGATTCCCACCCTGAGTTTATTGTCAATCCAATAAACTGAGTATTATAAAATATGGTCTTTTATATAATATGTTTAAACTTTTATGTTATGTAAGCATGTTTATGTAATTTTATATTGTTTTAGAAATTTTAAATAATAATAATAACTTAATATGAGTGTGTATCAAAGATATGATATATTTTATGGACAAAATGGTACAAGGGCATTTTTTAGTTCCTTCCAAGTGCAAAGGTAACGAGTCCAAAATGCTATAGACCCACCTAACAAATAAAATAAATGGTAATAATACATTAATAAATTGTATTCATTAATACATTCCCAAGACAAAAATGCAGTAATGCTACTAGATAATAACTCTAAATTGTATAAACATTCATGCAAAGTGAACATTCTATTACTCCTAAGAGAGTGATAATGGACATGTATCAGATGTTAGTGTGTAACAGATGCATTTGGTACATTTCAATATGTTAAATCATTAATGAATCCAAAAGCTTAAGTTGATGGGTTTGGATAAATTTAATCATATCTATATTCTAACACACCCCTTCACTTGTGGGCTTGAAAATTTGTAGAAGGCCTAACGAGTAGAAATCAATATTAATTAGGGGAGGAAATGACATTACATGGGTTTGAACTTAGGACCTCCTACTTTGATACCATATTAAATTACCAATGAAGCCAAAAGCTTAAGCAATGGATTAGGATAAATTTAATTTTATCAATATTCTAACACAATATATGAAGTGATACAATTTTACATACCTGAAGTTTTGCAGAAAGATGAACCTCAGGAGAGCCCACAGCTGTCCCATGTCTTTTGATTTCATAGTCCTGGCTTCCAATAACATGAGGCCGTTGAAATGATTTTACAGCAGAGAGATGTGACGATGGAACTTTCTCCTCAATAAGGTTATGCCTCCCCATCTCATGAGAGACCCAAAGATAAAACTTAAAGAAGAAGCTTAGAGTTAAAGATTTTCGAAACTCCACCATACCTCCGGGAGCATTTTCCTGCAGCAAAATATCTTCTTCTAAGACTTTCAATGCATCCTTAAGTAGCACTTGATCCCAAATTTTTCCAATTAGATACTTTTTAGTCTTTATTGCAGAAAGTGATAATGGAGCAACCCCACCATAAACAATGGATGCATCCGAAACAACCCAATTTTTACCTTCTTCCTCGAGGAAGACACGTATACCAGCATTTACAATGGCAATGTCATCATCTCGCCTATGAGCCTGTTTAAACTCTTTCACATACTCAAAACGCCTACTCCATGGTAAGAATACAGAGAGTAAGAATTCATCATTCGCTAAATCCACTTTACGATAACCCAGGAAAAAATTCTCAGCCAATGTTGTTCTAATCTTTCCCTTGCAATTAATAATTCTAAACTTTGCTCTTGTAGCCATCCAGAGAGGGTTCAAATCTGATATAGGACTTGCTGTACATATGTTCCCACCTACAGATGCAACATTTCTTATTTGTGTCCCAGCAAACCATTTTAACTGTTCAATAAATGCTTTACAAAATGAAGTTTCATATGCAGCACGCCCTGCTACAACCTTTCTTAGAACGTTCAGCAGTTCCGTTAATCGTACTGCAGCTCCTATTTCAATGCCATCATCTGTCACATTCATCATATTTAACTCAGGCACATTCATAACATGAACCAGAACCTTATACTGCATATTCTTCAACCTCGTTTCAATTCCAACCTCAGTATTACCAACCAATAACTTGGCTTCAGGGTATCTGGCCTTCAAGTCTAACACTTCTTGAAGTCTTGTGGGTCGAAACCATTTAAGCCCACTAAACCCACTCAAATGCAAATAACTTAGTTTCCTTCGCAACAGCTCAGGAGGGAAAATAAGCTCTTTATCTGAGTATGTGCTGCCATCAATCTCACTATAAGAAACTGACTCACACCTATTGCCACAGGCTATACTTTCTGAGTGAACCCTCTCACTCGCAGGTCTAGATTTGCAAGAGCACGGCTTCCCAGTTGAAGGGCAAACAAATTCATCTGTTGCAGTAGTATTCAAAGAATTCGTGTATACTGAGTCATCAGTTTTTGCAAAAACTCGGAATGCATCAATAATTGGTCTGTAACCTGTGCATCGACACAAATTTCCTGCAAGGCATTCTTCAATTTGCTCTTCACTAGGTGGACTCTTACTTGACCTTAATAATGCATAAATGGACATGATAAAACCAGGAGTACAAAATCCACACTGTGAACCATGAGAGCTTGCCAATGACTCCTGTAATGTATTAATTTAGAGAAAGTTGACAATCTGATTTATAAAACTGCAAAATTATAGTTGACCATTGCTAGCTTGAAGTCTTCTTAGTTATACTCAACCCAAGTAGGATATAGGATTTAGGGTCCTAGTCAACTTTGATACACAGTTTTAAAGCCAATAAGATCAAGATTGCTATCAAAAGAGAATAATAAGATCCATAATTTTAAATGAAATGGAATAGAAGGATCTGAGTCTTCACAACTGAGTTGGAATTTTATCAGCAGAACCACAGCTCTATGGAATACTTAATGACAACATAAATATTTAAACCACTTCAAAGGATCTGAAAAGTGGCATATATTACTTGGATAGGATGCAATCCACGCTTATGACTGCCCAAACCCTCCACTGTTATTACATGCATCCCTTCTACAGAATACAGAGGAGCCAAGCAAGCATTAACAGCATAATGCCTGAAAGAAGATAATGTTTATGCAAAATTTAGTTTGATACTTTGATTACAATAGATTTTAGGAAGCATGCATGTAAGAAACTATCAATTTTACTTAAATAGGATCTGTTCTATAGGTTGTACAACTGTGTCCTTGAGTTCTAAAGAACCTAAGTAAAGACTCACATGCATTTATTTAAATTTGCATCGTAACTGGAAACCATAACAGTGCATGCTCCACAACCACCTTCGCCACAACCAAGCTTCGTCCCAGTCAAACCAGTATCTACATCCGCAGAAAGAAAGAGAACCCAATTTCAAAAGTCAACACAATAACAGTGAGTTTGGATGACTTTACATAAAAGTATTCTTTTATACGCCTTTGAAAGAGTACTGATTGATGAAACTCATTCATGATTTCTTAAATGCTTTCAGATACTTTTAAAGTGACCAAACGAAACAAACAAACAAACAAAAAGTGCTTCTAATTGAAAGTTATATCAAACCCACCTAAGATTTGATCTTAAAGTAAATTCCAAGATCCATAAATTCAGCGAAAAAAGAACAGATAAACCCAGCTCAGATAGCAAGCTAATCTGACACATTGCATCAAAACATTGCAGATAAACAAACAGTTGGTGGGCATACAGTACCTGATCCCTCATAAATGACACATAAAAAACCATTCATGGAGCAAATTACTCTAAACCACCAGCACAAAACTCTTACAAATCTTATTAAAAGCCAAAACAGAACAAACCCAAAAATCCCTTTACCTCTAAGATACTCGAGAAGAGTTAAATGGGCCAATCCATTAGGAAGAACTCTCCGGACCCCATTAACGTAAACTATTGCCTCCTTCGAATCCTCCCCAATCTGTTCAATATCTTCTTCTTTCTTCAACGATCCCATCTGGGTCACTAAGAAGACTTGTCGAAGCCCAATACACGATCGAATTCTCAGAACTAGAACCAGTGTAAAAGGCACTTCAATGATCAAAAAGCAATAATAAGAAAAACAACCTAAGACCCTCGTGCACAAAATCGATAAGAATCGGAGCTAACGAAAGGAGATTGGAATATTCAAACCTGCAGGTGGAGAAAATGAAATGGGTCAGTGTGACACATCTGTCTGCTCGTGCTTGCTAACATGGAAAACTAATCTGTCCATAAAAACACTTCAGCTTTTTATTGCCAAAGAAGAGCCTTTTTGAATAAAGTGAAGGGCAGGCAGTGGAATAAGACACGCCATGGAGTTTGACAGAGAAGATAAACTTCATGCTCTTGCTGACACAGAAATTCATCGATTGTTAATAAAAATATCAGATCAAAAAGTGGCTCTTTCGTTTAGTAGGGACAAAGGGGAAATTTTTATTTGGAAAAATTTTCCTTTTGTGGTTGAATTTTATGTGATGAAGTAATGGTGTGTAAATGTGTTATAGAAATTATTTTGGATGACTTCCTTTTGTTGTTTAAGTGATTTCTTAAGCTGAATATGAACTACAAATTACAATCTTAATTTATTCTGCAAACAGACAATTAAAGAAAACTTTTTGAAATCTTCTGATAATTTTTTTTTTTTAAAAGGAAATTTTCTGATTTGAAGAATATGCTTTTTTGTTTCTCATATGGTACAATCTTCTAATTAAAGCTTTTTTTTTTTTTTTTTTTGAGAAGATTCTAATTAAAGCATTTATTCCTTTTCCAAAAAAAAAAAAAAAATCTTCCCCAAAACATAAATGACCTATTTTTTTTATTTTTTTTAGTACATCAACATTTGTAGTGGGGGGATTCGAACCTCTGACCTCATGGTCGAGGGTACATGCCAAAACATAAATGACCTACCTGCAAAGGTAAATAATGAGTTGCCCAACCTAAGTTTACTTTTGGGGAATTGTATTAATGAGTTGCTAAGTGTCACGGTCATGCTCGTCCAAGGCGTGTTGCCTATGGCCGCATGCCCATGTCAACCCTTTCCCCTCATGCTTTCATTATACGTATTTCCTTTGTATCGCTTGTTTACTTTCCTTTGCATTTCTCAAGTGTATGACTCCTCGTGATTTTCATGTTTAAGCCTGCCAAGGTTAAAATGCTTTATAATGTACTATAGGGGGGTACGACTAGTTGTCAATCCTTCCTACCCGAGAGTTGTATGCTATCAAGCTGTTGTTGTGCCTTTACTTACTTGATAGTCTGTGCAACAAATATTCTTTCAAAAATGTCTTCTAACGTTTTCCAAAACCTTTTCTCTAACCCCGTTTTCTAAAACCGTTTTCCAAGAACGGGGGTAGAGGTTGCGATATTCGCCCGTTGTGCCACCGGCGATCCGTTTCCAAGTTGGCTGACTTACTTGTGAGCGAAAGTAAGTGCCGCACAGTCGCTTTTCGAGACCCTAAAGACCGCGACTGTGACACGTGATCGAAGCCGGTCGTATTGGTATGGAAGAAGGAAAGGTGGCAGCCATCAGGGATTGGGAAGTCCCGACGACAGTAACAAAGCTACGTTCCTTCTTGGGACTGGCCAATTACTATCGACGGTTCGTAGAGGGATTCTCGAATCGTGCCAGTCCCTTAACCGAGTTGTTGAAGAAAGACAAGACGTGGAGTTGGACTCCAGATTGCCAAACTGCGTTTGATGAGTTGAAACGAGCAATGATGGAAGGCCCGGTACTCGAAATTGCCGATGTTACTAAACCTTTCGTAGTAGAGACCGATGCGTCAGACTACGCGTTGGGTGGTGTTCTGACCCACGATGGACACCCCATCGCATACGAAAGTCGGAAGCTGAATGACGCAGAGAAGAGATACGTCGCCTCAGAGAAGGGATGTTAGCAGTAGTTCACTGCTTGAGAGCTTGGAGACAGTACCTCCTCGGAGCCAAATTCGTCGTCAAGACCGATAACAGCTCCATCTGTCACTTCTTCAGTGAGTCGAAACTGTCCTCCAAGCAAGCGAGATGGCAAGAATGTCTCGCAGAGTATGATTTTCAGTTCGAACATAAGGCGGGTAAGGCCAACCAAGTGGCAGATGCGCTGAGTCGGAAGAGCGAGCATGTGGCCCTGTGCATGCTAGCCCATTTGAAAGCAAGCAGGTTGAACAGAACCATCCGCGAGACCATCAAGAAACATTTGTCGAACGATACGGCCGCGCAGGCCATTATTCAACTGGCGAAAGAAGGGAAGACACGCCAGTATTGGATAGAGGATGACCTACTGTTCACTAGAGGCAACCGCCTATACGTTCCTCGTTCAGGGAACTTACGAAGACTCCTGCTAGAAGAATGTCACGACACTCTGTGGGCAGGTCAAACAGGGTGGCAAAGAACTTATGCCCTTCTGAAACAGGGCTATTACTGGCCAAACCTCCGCGACGACGTCATGCAATTCACAAAGACTTGTCTTATCTGCCAACAAGACAAGGTCGAAAGGGCCAAAATAGCAGGATTGCTGGAACCCTTGCCTGTTCCCGCAAGGCCGTGGGAAAGCGTCTCCCTCGACTTCATCACCCACCTGCCGAAGGTTGGGGAATTTGAGGCCATATTGGTGGTCATCGACAGGTTCTCTAAATATGTGACGTTCATTCCAGTCAAGAAGTTGTGTTCAGCTGAGATGACGACACAGTTATTCTTTAATCATGTAGTCAAACTATGGGGTGTCCCTGCCAGCATCATTAGCGACAGAGATGCGCGATTCACCGGTACTTTCTGGACGAAATTATTCAGGCTATTAGGCTCTAACCTGAATATTTCTTCCAGCTATCACCCTCAGACGGATGGACAAACAGAGAGATTCAATAGCATGCTTGAAGAATATCTGCGCCACTTCATCGATGCAAGACAGAAAAATTGGGTCGAGATGCTCGATGTAGCTCAATTTAGTTTCAATTGCCAAAAGAGCACCTCGACAGGCAAGACTCCGTTCGAAGTTGTTTGCGGGCGGCAGCCCATGATGCCTCATGTCGTCGATCACCCGTACGCAGGCAAAAGCCCCCAAGCGTATAATTTCACCAAAGAGTGGAGACAAACCTCTGAGGTCGCTCGGACTTATCTAGAGAAGGCGTCAAAGCGCATGAAGAAATGGGCAGATCAGAAGCGGCGTCCTCTAGAGTTCCAAGAAGGGGACAAAGTGCTAATCAAGCTGAAACCTGAGCAACTCCGTTTCCGGGGAAGTCGAGACCAGCGCCTCATCCGGAGATATGAAGGTCCAGTCGATGTTATCCAAAAGGTCGGGAAAGCCTCATATAGGGTTCAACTTCCTGCATGGATGAAAATCCATCCTGTCATTCATGTCAGTAATTTGAAACCCTACCACCCCGACCTCGAGGATACCGCCCGCAATGAAGTCACTCGACCACCCGTCACCATGAAGAACGTCGTCGATAAAGAAGTCGAGGAAGTGTTAGCAGAAAGGACTCGTCGCATCGGCAACCCACGACGGGATCTACAAGAGTTCTTAGTGAAGTGGAAAGGGCTCCCAGAGGCCGAAATCAGTTGGGAGCGCGCCGAAGACCTGAAGACTGCTGCCCTCCAGATCGCAGAATTCGAGCAGCGTCGGTTGACAGAGACGTCAACCATTTAAGTGGGGGAGGATGTCACGGTCATGCTCGTCCAAGGCGTGTTGCCTATGGCCGCATGCCCATGTCAACCCTTTCCCCTCATGCTTTCATTATACGTATTTCCTTTGTATCGCTTGTTTACTTTCCTTTGCATTTCTCAAGTGTATGACTCCTCGTGATTTTCATGTTTAAGCCTGCCAAGGCTAAAATGCTTTATAATGTACTATAGGGGGGTACGACTAGTTGTCAATCCTTCCTACCCGAGAGTTGTATGCTATCAAGCTGTTGTTGTGCCTTTACTTACTTGATAGTCTCTGCAACAAATATTCTTTCAAAAATGTCTTCGAACGTTTTCCAAAACCTTTTCTCTAACCCCGATTTCTAAAACCGTTTTCCAAGAACGGGGGTAGAGGTTGCGATATTCGCCCGTTGTGCCACCGGCGATCCGTTTCCAAGTTGGCTGACTTACTTGTGAGCGAAAGTAAGTGCCGCACAGTCGCTTTTCGAGACCCTAAAGACCGCGACTGTGACACTAAGCATAAGCATAACTTAACCGACACAAAGTGTACTAACGACCAACTGTGTTTGAATCTCCCATCCGCACATGTAAAAAAAAAAAACATAACTTACTTTTGGAGATTTGTAATGTGTAGCCATACAAAAAAAATGACCATATTTATAGTTTTAAAAATTTATAAATATAGCAGAATTTGCCAACACAAGTATAGTTGTTCAACTGACATAAAATTTGTACATTTTTATTTCAATTTTACCCTTATTAGTGCATAGGTCAACAGTATATATTAGATATATTACTAATATACCAAACTTGGTACATTCGAAATTAGCCCAACCCATAAAAAATTCAAAAAAAAAAAAACTTATTGATATATGATATAATATTGATAAACTCGAAATATTAATAAAATGATACCATGTGTTTACCTAAAGTGAAAACCGATTGATCCAATAGTGGTAATATGTTCAACATACTAATAAAATAATACGTTTATGTTTTAACTCAAATGAATGTTGATTGATGTTTGTTACATGGGAATATACTCATGATATACTCATGTTTTGCCTAGAGTGAATACAATTATATGAGTAATATATAAATATGATTTGATATACCTTTTCTTTTTAATTTCACCAATGTGAAATTGAGTCCAACTAAAAGATGATATGTATTCTTTTCTTTTTCCCTTTTTTTTTTGTATTTTTACGAGTGTCTAATCTACTAAATTATTATCAAACAGAGGATCCACGTTAAAATTAAGAATTATTGTAGCACACACAAAAATTGTTGTTGCTTTTCTTAGTAATAAAATTCATTTTGGGAAGGAAGATTTGAATCATGAATTCTACCAAGTAACATAAAGGGTTGGTTGCATAAATAACAAAATGAGACAAAATATTAGCAAATATAGCGACCTGGAAAAATAATTGCAAATATGACAAAAAAAATTTACCTTCAAACCGTCTAAATGACCAAAATACCTTTCTATGAGCAATAGAATTCTATTGCTAGAATCTATCGGCGATTAAATTATATCGTTGATAGAATCTATCAGTTGTAGAATTATATCAGTGATAGAAACCTTCTATCACCGATAGATTCTATCAGTAATAGAAAACCTTCTACCACTTATAGAAATTATCACTGATAGAAAGATTGATTTCTATGAGTGATAGAGATTTCTATCATGGATAGAAGGTCTATCAGTGATAGAAACATATCACTGATATAAATCTTCTATCACTGATAGAAAACTATCATTTTTATTTCTAAAACCTATGTCACTGATTTTGTTTTTATAGATGTCGAAGCAAAACAATATGAAAATTGAACCGGAAAAAAATAAAAACACAAAGCGGAAGTTGAAATTTAAGGAATAGGAGACCTCAACAAAAAAAAAAAAAAAAAAAAAAAAAAAAAAAAAAACAAAACAAAAGGTATGTACAAATTATCACGTAATCAAATACACTTTTGCTATCAAATACACTATTAGTTTCTATTAACAATAAATTTCTATTAGATTATCTATCAAAATTATTACGTATCTTAAAAAATGTCAAAACTTTTCACTTTTTTCAAATATAGTATAAATTTAACTTTTTATTATTGGACTTACATGGACTTGAACAACGATAACGTTATTTCTTTAAAAGTTCAATTTTATTTTATTTTTTTGGCTATTTTTTAAAATATGATTTTATATTATACTATTTACATAAATGTCTTTTGCTTACCAACTCTTAACCAAACAATTTAAGATATATTTTCATAACTAAAATAAGCATGATTTAGTGGTTGGATTATTTACTATGCTTTTCTTCTAATTCAACTACATAAGAGTGGAAGATTTGAAACTCTAACATTTCAATCGATGATATGTAAAAAGAGCAAGTATATAATAACTTGGGTATAAAAACACTTATGAGGAAATGCAACCAAACATATGAATGTTTAAATTCTAAACAATTTTTATACAAAATGTTTTTTTAAAAAAAATGCATTCTTAAAAAACATTCAAATTAAAATGTATTCCAAACGGACGCTACATCCTACAACTAAATTTATGGTATTTATAAAATCAATTGATGAGACCCACTGTCTATTTGGGAATATTCCTTTCTTAAACACTCATCAATCTTAGGTCATGTTGTTTACATCGAATTGTGAATTATTAGATAACATGAGATTTCATCTAAAAAATAATTGGCAATGAGTGGAGTAACTCATATATCTTATAAATTGTGAGGTCTTCACCTATCTTTTCAATGTGGGATCTATTGATGGTCAAATTTGGTCAGAGGAAACTCACCTAACCTTCACACGCCACCAATGGTAAATTTGTAGATGAGGGGGAAGACGTGGCCTGCAAAACCGTAAACCTGCACACCGGTGTGGTGCTAGCCACACCGCCTCCGATGCTTAAGTCAGAAAACGGGAGGAAAGCAAAAGAGCAAGAAGAGAGAGTCGAGAATAGACTCCGGGTCCCCTTCTTCAGTGGTGAAGAGGGGTATAAATATCTGCTCATCCTCCTAGGGATTTTAGGAATTCAGAGGCGTTTCGGGACAAACTAGGCGAAACCGGGGCAACCAGAGGCGGTGGGGACCAAACGGAGCCGGACGGGCTCAGCCCACGCGAGCGGGCCGAGCAGGGGATCGGGCCAAACGCCCGACCCCTTCGATCTTGGCCCGTCCCACTTATCGGTTGCGCCTCTTGGGTTCATCTCCCAGTCCGATTTATGCCCGGTTGTCCTCGCCAGTTCATTGGGCATCGGGATGGTCCAAAATCACCTACAACATTAAGTCCCCACTCTTGAATTGGGATTCGACTTAGTGCTATCGGTTGTGCTCCTTAAGCCCGATTTAAGAGTATAACTTTCGTTCCATGTCGACTTATGTATGGATTCCTTGTTATCCTACAAGATTGGACAAACTAGACAAAGTAGAAATTCCCTGAATATGGGTTAGGTGGAATGGAAATGAGAAAGATGAGAGATTACAAAAATGGTCGGAGGGCCTGTGTGTGGCCTAGCCTCGGCCTCGGCCTCGAGATGAGGCCGAGCATACCATCCTTGTAATGGCCCAGCCTCGGCCTCGGCCTCGAGGTGCTTTATTCCAGATCCAGGGCCATTCCACAAGTAATATGTAGGAAAAATAGGAGATCTCACGATCCTGCATAAAAAGTTAATTTCTGCAAAAGAAGAATGAGGGAAGAGGCTAGGGTCAGCCTCGGCCTCATGCCCCTGTTAGCCTAAAATTTAACTTCATGCATTCATACATTAGTCCTTGTAGGAAAATAATAGGAGAATGAGCCAGAACATGTAATCATTTGTTAGACATGTTAAGCTAGCGTGCCTTCTATTTAATAGGGAGTGCATATCCCCTGTGTAGCCCCCAATCTCAAGTAAAACTTTACTAAAACATAAAGCATAGTTGAGTAAAGAGGAGAATACCTTTAAAGTTTATGCTCGGCCTTAGCAAGAGGTGCTCAGTTTCTGTCTCAGCCAGGTGAGCTTGACTTAGGTGAGACAGACTTTGGTGGTCCATACTCACCTGATGTGAAGATGCTCAGGTCAGATGAGGTGAGGTAGACTCGTTGGTCCAGGCTCACGTAATCTCAATCTGGATGAGGCGAGGTAGAGTCGGTAGTCCAGGCTCGCCTGATGTGAAGATGCTCAAGCCAGATGAGGTGAGGTAGACTCGTTGGTCCAGACTCACGTAATCTCAATCTGGATGAGGCGAGGTAGACTAAGTAGTCCAGGTTCGTCTGATGTGAAGACGCTCAAGCCAGATGAGGTGAGGTAGACTCGTTGGTCCAGACTCACATAGTCTCTATCTGTATGAGGCGAGGTAGACTCGGTAGTCCAGACTCGTCTGATATGAAGATGCTCAAGTCAGGTGAGGCGAGGTAGACTCGTTGGTCCAGGCTCATGTAATCTCAATCTGAATGAGGCAAGGTAGACTCGGTAGTCCAGACTCGCATATAAGCGTGGGCTCTAAGCAGCAGGTTTAGGCTCGCATGTTGAATGTGGGCAACTAGATGAGGCAAGGTAGACCCGGGGGCCCAGGCTCGCATGATCTCATAGTTGGATGAGGCGAGGTAGACTCGTTGGTCTAGGCTCGCATGGTGTCGATCTTTGCTTGAATCAGTAGGGTTGGTCTTGGTCACGACCATGGCTATGGTCGGCCTCGGCCTCAAGCGTGGCTCGGGTCAGCCTCGGCCTCGGCCTCAATCATTTTAGAGGTCGGCCTCGGCCTCGGCCATATCTGTGTTTGGCTTCGGACTTGGCTTTGAACAGTCTGTCGTACTTCATGTTCGGCTCCTTCGCTTCAATCTGGATCTTGTCTTGTGCTCAACTGCATTGGCAATTTGATTTGCCTTTATTATGTGATCTTGGGGTCACTTTTGAGGTCTTGGATGGTCGGCTTCGGCTTTGGCAGGGTCGGCCTCGGTCTCGGCCTAAGGATGACCATAGCTAAGGGTCGGCCTCGGCCTCGGCCTAAGGATGACCATAACTTAGGGTTGGCCTTAGCTTGATAGCTTCTTCCTCTTAGCCCCTAGCTTTGTTCTGGTACTCGTTGCCTTAGTCCTGGATGTAGATGGGATGACTTCCAACTCCTTGACGACCTTCTTTTCCTGGTGTCTTCAATCTTGTCAAAGTTTGTGCTTGTTGTTGATTTGTCCTCCAATGATGACTCTGATCTCCTGTTGGGTTTCCTCCTAATCAGTCTGGATGAACATCTCTGGTCGGCTTCTGCCTGGTTGGGCTCGGTCTCGGCCTCAGCTTTCGCACTGTTCGTCTGGTAGTCACTTTTCGTCTTGGAGTCTTGCGCATAACTCTTCTTTCAATTTCTGCGGTTGATGGTTATTTTCTGAAGGGTTTGGATTTCGGTTTTCCTTTTCCATCCCCTTACTCATGGAATGACCGGTGCGTAGATTTGGCAAGCTTTCTTCCCCACAGACGGCGCCAACTGTTGATGGTCAAATTTGGTCAAAGGAAACTCACCTGACCTTCACGCGCCACCAACAGTAAATTTGTAGATGATGGGGAAGACGTGGCCTGCAAAACCGTAAACATGCACACCGGTGTGGTGCTAGCCACACCGCCTCCGATGCTTAAGTCAGAAAACGGGAGGAAAGCAATAGAGCAAGAAGAGAGAGTCGATAATAGAGTTCGGGTCCCCTTCTTCAGTGGCGAAGAGGGGTATAAATACCTGTTCATCCTCCTAGGATTTTTAGGAATTCGGAGGCGTTTCGGGACAAACGAGGCGAAACCGGGGCAGCCAGAGGCGGTGGGGACCAAACGGAGTCGGACGGGCTCGGCCTCGGCTCATGGCTGAGGCCGAGCAGGGGGTCGGGCCAAACGCCCGACCCCTTCGGTCTTGGCCCGTCCCACTTGCCGGTTTCGCCTCTTGGGTTCATCTCTCAATCCGATTTCTGTCCGGTTGTCCTCGCTAGTTCCTTGGGCATCGAGATGGTCCAAAATCACCTATAACAGGATCCTCAACAAGAATGAGATTCATTTAATGTTGTTTAGTGTTGTTGACTTACCTCTTGAATTGGATTGAAATAATTTCTAATTAATTAAAATGTAATAAACTAAAAAACATGTCTTTTTTCATTTTTATTTACATCTTCAAATTTTTATTCTTGAAGAAAAATTAATGTCTAAATTTAAATTAAAGAAAAAAAAAACGTAGGATTTTTAAAAATAAAATAGAAAAAAAAATGGACGCAAAAACGAAATTAATATCTCGCTTTCAAATGTTGACTCTCAACCTAGATGTCGATATTGAGCTTTGATCTTGATTTAGAAAAAATTGGTTCCAGTTCCAACTTTATTTAACGATAAATAATACGGTCGAATGTGTCATTATTATCGTGTCTTTTTTTTTTTAGTTCAACAACATTTGAAGGTGGAGAGATTCGAACTTCTGACGGTCAAGAATACATGGCAATTACCACTAAGGTATGCTCGCTTTGATCATTATTATTGTATCATATGAGAGGAAACAAATGAAAAATATGATAGTGAAGAAAAATATGGAAGGTGGTTAAGAAGAAATTTCAATAAAATCATTAAAAAAAATGTGTTTCAATGTTTTTTAGATGAAGGAAGGAGAAGGGAGGAAGAGTTAGAAAGAAAGAGAAAAGAGCGAGGGTAAGTGGGTAAAATAACCCAAAAATATGAGTAGGTGTGGATTTAATAATCAATGCGAATGAGATTAAACACATTTTTTTTTTGGTGTAATGAGATTAAAAGATATTATTTCAAATTTGGGAATTGGACCCGCTTTTGATCCCATTCCATTATAAAATGGGGTAAACACAATCAATCGTAATGAAGTGAGTCCTACCATCTTGGATTCTAATAGATTAAAGTAGACGTGCCCTTATTCTTAATTCATATTCTTTATTCTATGGGCTCACAACCTTTAACTACTTTATGCCAACAAGAGCATAGCTAACTGACATAAAGTCTCTGTTATAGGCAATTTTGGACCACCCCGATACACAAGGAGCTGACGAGGACAACCGGGGAGAAATCGGGCTGAAAGATGGACCAAGGAGGCAAAACCGGCAAATGGGACAGGCCAAGACCGAAAGGGTCGGGTTTTCGGCCCGACCCCCTGCTCGGCCTCGGCCATATGGCCGAGGCCGTTTGGTCCCGTCTGGTCCCCACCGCCTCTGGATGCCCCGGTTTCGCCTAGTTTGACCTAAAACGCCTCCGAAACCCTAAAAAGGCTAGGAGGATGAACAGGTATTTATATCCCTCTTCGCCACTGAAGAGGGGATCCCGAATTCTATCCCAAAACTCTACTCTCTATTCTCTGCTTTCTCCTCTTGCTCTTACTTTTCCACGCCCTACCGTTCTGTTTGCTGACTTAAGCATCGGAGCCGGTGTGGCGAGCACCACACCGGTGTGCAGGTTTACTGTCTTGCAGGCCACGTCTTCCCCCCTCAACTACAAATTTACCGTTGGTGGCACGTGAAGGTCAGGTGAGAACCTCTGGCCAAAATCGACCATCAACAGTCTCCACCCCACATGTTAAAAAAAAAATGAAAAAACTTTAATTACTTTACAACTTTTTCGTTTATCTCTCATCATTTATTTATGAAGCCTCAATCATCTCATTAGTTATTGAAAAAATTACCTTTTTGGGCCCTCAATTCGTAGAATAGGTGAGTTTGGTTCTCAAGTTTCAAAATATATCATTTTAGTCCTTAAGTTTTAAGAAATATGTTTAAATTATATAAAGTGTCCTTAAACTCGCAAGTTTCAATTTTAATTCTAAACCTTCGAATTTTTCATTTTTATCTTTAAACTTTAGAATTGTTACAAAACATTTTTTTTCATCAGTTTTTTTTTCCTTGAAATGAAGATGGAAATTTGGCATGTCAATGTTGTAAAAATAATGGTATATATGAGCACAAGTAACATGTTTCAATTATGTCCATAAATTTTGGGTAGTTTTTAACTATGTCCTTAAGATTTGAATAGGTTTCAATTGTGTCCCTAAAATTTCAAAAGTTTCATTTTCGCCTTAACTTTTAAAATTGTTTTAAAACAACAATTCCATTAATTTTGTCATTAAAATGAGAATGAGAATATGATGTGGCTATGAGTGGTAAAAATAGAGGTTGCATATAGGCACACATGGCAATGAGCCATAAGAAATTGAAAGGTTCCAATCACATTCGAAAATGGTGTCGATTATATGGAGAAACAAATTAAGGAGTCAGAGTTCTATTCGAAATGACGAAAGAAGTCATACATTATAAGAAAGATCATGTACTAGTAAAATTCGAGACCTCATTAATTGTAAAAAAGTAAACATGGGAGAGGTAAGCGAGTGGAGTCAAGAAAGAAAACTTCTAGAGCGAAATATGTTCATGAGAGAAAAATTTTGAAAGGGTGTAATCACTAGAAAGCATCGATGAATTGGAAGCTAGGATAACTACAAAGAAAATGATTGCTAATGAAACAAAATAGTTTGCACCCTTAAAGCCAAGAATTTTATTGTGTAATAATGGCTCTAAGTTCGATTGTCTTCAATCTCTTTGTTTGGTTATTCTCCTCTCTATTCATATCTTAACCCTCATTTTCCTCAATCAATTGAAAGATAATGCCTCCAAATTTAATTTCTTCTGTGTGGTTTGTCCAATCTTTTAATCGTGAAAAAAGAAAGGCAACATTTTATCCCAACCGTGGAAGAATGCGACCAAAGTCCCATATTGGCTAGACAAGGAGAAAACCATGAAGGGAGGACAAGATCTCCATTGGTATGAGGCCTTTTGGAGTTAACCAAAAGCAAAGTCACGAGGACTTATGTCCAAAGTGAACAATATCATACCATTGTAGAGATCTGTGTGTTTTTAATGTAACTAAAGACTCTTCTACATTTTGTTTACAACTCACTCTCACATAGTATTTTTCATCTCCATTTTAACGGGAAAACTAATGCAACTATCTTGAAACAATTAAAATTTTTAAATATCAAAATGAAACTTTTAAAATGATAAAGGTATAATACTAACCACTTGTATCCACATATACCTCTATTTTTACAACTCATCGCTATCATACATTTTTGTCTATCACTTTAATAAAAATGTTAATGGAGGAATTATTTTGAAACAATCTTATTAAAACTCTTGAAATTTTAAAAGCATAATTCAAACTTCTCTAAAATTTAAGGACATTTGGACAATACTTTGGTTGCATACTGATCTATTAAAATCTTGACAACTAGGAGAGAAAAAAAATTCTCATTTTCTACCTTTTTCTTTCTTAGTTGTTAAGATTTTAATGGGACATGTTGGGTATGCCTCGTATGTAGCCAAATATGCTTCTAACAAAAAACATGAACCGCTCAACATCATCCCTCATATAACTCCACTCCATATTTAACCCAATGGAGTCGAGGGATCAACCAATTTCAATCCAACTACATCCAGCCACTTTCTTCAACCCTCTACTTCTCATGGTATCTCGAACTTCATTAGCATCATTCCATCTATCACAACTAGCATAAGTATTTGATAACAAAGCAAAAGTTCCTACTGTAACCCCTTTGCTGCTAAGCAGCCATTGCCTAACTTCCTCATACTTCTTCTCATTCCCATGAATTTGACAGGCATGCAACAGAGCTCCCCAAACTGGGCCTTCTGCTTCCACAGGCATCTCCTTTATGAATGCCTCTGCTTCATCAAAAAGCCCTGCCCTTCCATACATGTCCACCATGCAAGCATAATGCCTCATCTGAGGTGCAACATTATAAACATCTTTCATGGCTTTATAAACCATCAAGCCTTGATTGATCAACCCACCATGGCTGCATGCAGATAACAGGCCAAGAAATGTTATGTCATCTGGAGAAATGCCATGAACCAGCATGAGGGAGAAGAGAACAAAAGCTTGCCTGCTTAGGCCATTCATGGCTAACCCACTTATGATTGTGCTCCATGATATGATATCCTTGTGCTCAAGGGTTTTAAAGATCATAATTGCCATTTCCATGCTACCACATTTGACATACATATTAATCAAAGCGTTTCCAACGCTTCCATCAACTATCACATCAGGCCTAGAGTTGATATAGGAATGCACCCATTGACCCAAATGCAGAGCAGACATGGAAGAACATGCAGATAATACATTAATCAGAGTGGCCTCGTTGGGCTTAACCTCTCCCACATGAACCATGTTTTGAAATATCCTCACAGCCTCTTCACACAATCCACCCTGTGCATAACCCCCAATCATTGTAGTCCAAGACACTACATCTCTCTTAGGCATTTCATCAAACAGGTTCTCTGCACTCCTCAAAGACCCACATCTAACATAAAAATCCAAAAGGGCATTGTCCAAACTAACACTTCCCTCACTCAAACTCCGCAATCTCAGCCCATGTATAGCTTTCCCAAGCTTAAGACATCCAAGACTAGAACAAGCAGATAAAGCACTAACAAGAGTAGCCGAATTAGGCCTCACATTCATAGACAAGAACTTACCCAGAGCCTCCTCTTCAAAACCCAGCTTGGAAAGCCCCGAAATGATCGAAGTCCACGAAACCACATCTGGGTCAGGCATGGAATCAAAGATTCGAGAAGCAGAAGGAACGTCGCCATCGACAATGTAGAAATGGAGCAAGGAATTTTGGATGAAGATGTCAGAAAGGTGCCCAGATTTGACGAGACGGGCATGGATTTGGAGGCCGTTGTGGGTTGAATGGAGAAGGCAACAGGCTTTGAGGGCGTAAGTGAAAGTGTAATGGTTGTGGGAAGATGGGTAGCGAAGCATTTGGTTGAAGAGGAAGAGGCCATTTTCAGGGGCGCCGGAATCGACGAACGCACCGAACAAAGAGTTGAAAATGTGGGGTTTTGGATTTGTGATGAGTTGGGCGAGGATTTGGGTTAGCTGAGCGATTGAAATTGAGGGTTTTGGAGGTTTTAATGGCATGCTATTGCCACCATGCGTGGAGAGCTTGGAAGTTTTGTCCGAATTGGACGTTGATCCTTCTCGGGAAATTGTCAAAAATAACCTCATTCAGTTTTGGGTTTTCAAAATTGACCAATTATTTGAAAACTTGTTTTTTTTTAACCTGCTAATGTCACACCTTTTTGTGCAATTACTAACATACCCTTCCATTGAAGAGGTCAAAAAAACAAACAAAAAACTCATTCTCAAAATCTCATTCGGCTAAAAACCCATTCCCAAAAATCTGGGTTTATTTCTTATTCGGCTTCCAGCGACTCCGGCGGCTCCTTCCGACGACTTCTTTGTGTTGAAATATGTTGGAGTTTGATTGAAGCTTGAGGAAGAACGAGTTTTCAAACAACAATTTTGAAAAAAATGGGTTTTTCTTCCCAAAAGATTTTGAAAAAAATGGGTACTTCTAATCATTGATTGAAGTTTCTAATTCCATCAAAATAACTCTAAAATATATATAAAAGTATTGATTTCTATATAAAAAAAGGAAAGGAAGATGAACCTTAAAAAAAAAAAAAAAGTAAACTCATAAAACGAAAGAAAAAAAGAAGAGGAAGAAGAAGATGGAATAAAAAAAAAAAGAAAGGAATGGGGTTTACTGCCTTTTGTCCCGGTCACGTTCCTGGCCGGTAGTTGACCGGGACAAAAGGCAGATTTCTGCCATTTGGTTTTTTTTTTTTTTTTTTTTTTTTTTAAATTAAATTAAATTAAATTAAATTATTTTTAATTTCCTTTATTAGGTCATAAAGAAATTGTGTTCAAAATTTCTTAATTAAATTTAGATTGAAATTTCTTAATAGGTGTTTTTAAAATTTGTTGGTTTGACGAAAAAAAGTTTTTGTTGAATTTTTCTTTGTTTCTTTTTTCATATTATTTTTCACATTTTTTTCTTACTTCTTTTTCCTTCTTTTTTTTTCCAATATTTTGCAAAAAAGTGTTTGAAATTTCTTGGTTAAATTTTCTTACGAAAAATGAATGAATAAACTCTAAAGAAGAAAGAAAGAAACATCAAATGAAGAAAAAAAAAAAAAAAACAAAAAAAAATCCTATGGGTTGAAGAATCCCCACATGAAAACAAACTACTAAATAATGGAAAATCTTGTGTTTGTGTTTGGACAATTAGAGAAAGATAGAAAATAGGAGAATGATCAGAACTTTGTGGTTAATTTACAAAGAAATTTTTTTTTTAAAAAAAAAAAAAAAAAAAAAAAAAAAAAAAAAAACCTTCTGAAAAATTTCTTGGTCAGTTTCCCGACCAAGAAATCCCGGTCGGGATTCATAATTTCTCGGTCGGTATTCATACTTTTTTTTTTCCAGATTTTTGTAAAAATATCTTATACAAATCCCTTGTTATCTACAACATGTAAAATCATCCTCAATTTTCAAAAAAACGTTGACGATATTAAAATTTTGAGGTGGGTCTATCCATTTGTTTGATTTCACGTCTTTGATTTTATTTTTTAAAAATATTTTGTGGGTCAAATGATGTGTTGATGTTTGAAATTAATTAGTTGAGTTGGTTGGTTGAAAAATTTAATTCTTATCATTAATGAAAATGGGAAGGATAAAAATGACTTTTCACATCGTGGGTCCCACTAAAAAGTAGATAGTTTTATATAAAATAGGTTAAAAAAACAAGTATTTAGAAACTAGGTCAATTTTGAAAACCCAAAACTCATATGAGTTAATTTTGACAATTTCCCATCCTTCTCAAAGCTGGTGGACTTGTCTTTGATGTTACAAAAGTTTTTAATATGGAGGTAATGCTGATGAAAGTATTAGGTTTTATTTTTATTATTTATTTTTTTGAGAAATATTAGGTTTTAATTTAATTGTGTGAAAAATACACTTTTTAGATTCGAGTTAAGTTTCATTTTGTTCTCTAAATCTTCAAACTCGACAATTTAGGCCCCGTTTGATAACTATTTTGTTTTTGGGTTTTGAAAATTAAGCTTATATACACACATTTTCACCTATAAGTTTCTTTATTTTAGTATCAATCTTCTCCCTTGTTTTCAAAAACCAAGTCCAATTTTGATATATATATATATATATATATATATATAGTTTCAAAAACTTGTTTTTGTTTTTAGAATCTGGCTAGGAATTCAGATGGATCCTTAAGAAAGATAAAAACCATGGTGGGAAATTTGGGAGAAAACAAACATAATTTTCAAAAACAAAAAACAAAAAACCAAATGGTTATCAAACGGGGCCTTAACCTTTGGACTTCGTTTCATTTTAGTCTCTCCATCCAATTGACAGATTGTTGACGTGACACTATTTTTTTATTAAAAAAATATTTTTAAAATATATTAAAACAATTAAAAATAATAATTTTATTTCTTCTCTCTCCACTTACTTCTTCTTCATCATTTTATTTTGGTCATTTTCAACTATTATTATTATTATTTTATTATTATTATTATTTTTTTTATTGAGTTCAACAACATTTGGGAATGGAAGGATTTGAACTCATAACCTCCTAATCATAAGCACATACTTTATGCTAGTTGAGTTATGCTCTTGTTGGCAGCTATGATTCGTTTTAGTTCATGTAATTTTAAAACATCAATTTCAATACCAAACTTTTAAAAAGTAGTTGCTTCTACCGCTATTTGTCATCAATGTGATTAACGGATTGATGGGCATTAGTGTGAGTTCTTTAAGATCTTTTATGAAATTTTCAAAAAATATTCATTGATATTCTATAGATATAGTCCTTGTTATTAAAAAAAAGATTATGAATATCATTAAGCCATGTCTGTCATATCAAAACTCACATTTCGTACTCTTTATTTGAAAAGAAATAAAAACAAAGTTACTACAACACGACAATTTCAAAATGAGAGTGTACATTAAAACTACAACACAAGAGAGATGAGTCAATATGATTCAATCCATCCAACTCAGAATTGTGGATCCCACATTGAAAAGATTAGTGGAGACCTCACAATTTATAAGCTACAAGAGTCACTCTACTCATTGTCAATTGGTTTTGAGATGGAATCACATGTTATCTATATATGGTATCAGAGCCCATAAAACCCAAATGAGTATCGATGTTGAGGATCCCATATTGAAAAAGAAGAGAGAGAGGAGAGGAGAAAAAGCCTGCCCCTTCAGTATAAATGGACCAATTTTCATTGAAGTTAAAAGAATGGGATAGACTTGAACTTACTACACAAACAGGCCAAATAATTCAATTTATCTGGTCCTAAAAACTTGTGATGTTCTCTATTTCTACCAATCATAATTGCAGCATTGGAGACATGGCTATACAAACAATAAGTTTCAATACACCTACACACTTGAACCAAATGCAAGTGCCTGAAGTGGAATACTGCTTTAGACACACACTTTCTACACTTTGGTGTTGAAAGAATTGCTTAGTTTAGTTGCACAAAGAATGGAATGAATGTGAATGAGTGTTGTGATGATGCCTTTTGGATAGCCACATGACAAGAGGCTTATCTTATCTCATTTTTGAAGTAGCCGATCCTTGGCGGGATCTTCAGACGATGTCTGGATGGGTGTAGATCGGGTCGACTCCGAAGAATGAACGAGCAGTTGCATAACGAGGATTATGAGAATCAAGAGGGCTGCTGAGAATGCAATGCCCTCCCATGAGTATAAGAGTTCAGACCATTGGAAGAATTTAACAATGCCATAAGCCAGGATACATGACCAACAAAGAACAACCTGTGGAGACGAAGAAACATCGGTCGATATGAAGATCGGAGAATGCATATAGGATGATGTGTAATTTATTAGTCTTGATGTTAAGCAAACGTACCAATAACGACTTTTTTGGGCGGCCTATGTTGATAGGTTGTTGATCACTGAATAAATCCTTGGTCATATACTTCTCCAATAATGTATCCTGAAAAGTTGCAGACAGAGAGAGAACACAGAAAGAGAGTTTAAAGACAATTGTAATTGGAAATGACAAAGTTCAAGTTTAACTAAGAGACATAGGAAAGCAATGAAAAATGCAAAAAGAGATTGGAAAGTACAGAAGCAAGCTGAAAGTATGTTCACTTGCAAACTCATCTCTGCTATTGACTTCAACCAAAGGAAAGAAATAAATAACCAAGGTCTAGTTTATAACCATTTGGTTTTTAGTTTTTTGTTTTTGAAAATCAAACTTATAAACACAACTCCCATTTATGAGATTCTTTGTCCTGTTATCTATTTTTTTTTTTTTTTTGAAACACCCCTGTAATCTACTTTTTACTAATGTTTTCAAAATCCAAACCAAGTTTTGAAAACTAAAAAAAAAAGGTAGTTTTTAAAAACTTGTTTTTGTTCTAAGAATTTGACCAAGAATTTAAATGTTTCCTTACGAAAGATAAAAATCATTATAAAGAAATTAGGAGAAAGCAAACACAATTTTCAAAAACCAAAAACTAAGGCCCCATTTGATAACCATTTGGTTTTTGAAAATTAAACTTGTTTTCTCCCAATTTCCTTGCTACGGTTTTCATCTTTGATAAGGATACATTTGAATTCCTAGCCAAATTCAAAAACAAAAACAAGTTTTTGAAAATTACTTTTTTTTTTTTAGTTTTCAAGACTTGATTTGGTTTTTGGAAACATGGGAACAAGGTAGATAACAAAACAAAGAAACTTATAGATGGAAGTGGTGTTTATAAGCTAAATTTTCAAAAATCCAAAACCAAATGATTATCAAACGGGGCCTAAATAGTTATCCAACAAGGCCAAAACAAGCAAGCTAATAGATCAGCTGATAACTTGTACCTATTTTAAAAAGACAGGAAAAAAGATTAACAATCAATCCTGTTGCCTCTAATTTCTGTTATTGTTTGAAATTTTTAAGGACATCCAAAAACTAGGTAGCAGAGTGCAGTTCAAGTTCTTTGAAATATTTTACTTGAATCTATTTGACGCTAAAATAGCTTCCAACAGTTTTCCCTTGACAATCGTAATATGCAGCAACCATTCCCCGTACCTTGGTAACAAATAGATCTTTGCACCACTGTGAGATCCCATCTGGAGTTTCTGGTAATTCCTGCATTTCATGTCGCTTGACTTGCAATTTTACCTGTGCAATGGGAACACATTAGATATATATATATATATACACGTAGAAGAAACAAAACCTATCAATTTATTCATACAAATGTAAGAATTGATTGCAATCAGTATCGAGTTTATCAAAATAATTAGCCCAATTTGAGATCAATTCATTTCTAAGTTAGGATATCATTGATGACACAACCCTCACTTAGCTCAAATTTATCATTCACTTGTTAAGAATCTTTTAATGCATTAGTTACACAGATCACATTAAAATAGTCTCCACCTTACTCATACAAACTGCCACTTCGGCCATGTCCAAGATTCATGAACTAATAGACATCTATTTGGAAGGAGACCACATCTTTTATAACAACACATTTTATTCAAGCAAGTTGTTACAGAAATGCACAAACTAAGGCCCTATTTAATAACAATTTCGTTTTTAGTTTTCTATATATGAAATTTTTGTTTGTTCCTTCAAAATTTCTTTATTATGATTTTCACCTTTCTTAAAGAACTATTTGAATTCTTATTCAAATTCCAAAAATAAAAACAGGTTTTTAAAAACTACCCTTTTTAGTTTTCAAAACTTTGCTTGGATTTCGAAAGCATTTTTAGAAAGAAGATAACAAAACAAAGAAACTCATAGATGAAAGTGGTGTTTATAAGCTTACTTTTCAAAAACCAAAAACCATATGATTATCAAACAACACCTAAATGATACAAGCCCAAAAGAGTAGAGTCGATGCATTTATAGACGATTGTTGTTTTCATGAACAAGGACAGGCATTATCTTGAACTAGTAAATAACAAGAGAAACAATGCAATGTTCAGGCAATGTTATGGATTATCAACCAGTCAACTATTCTTATAAGGTTTGTTGGCCTACCACAAAAGATTGGCCTCTAAATATCCTCAACAATGTTGGAGGGCGGTCTTTGGGGGAAGTGGCCACTGTACAATCATAAATAGCAGGAACAAATGAACGCATATGGGTCACTGCTGAAACAAAACCCTGCAAAGAACAGGCGGGTTGATAGTAAGAATCGACTTCATATTTATTCCTGCATTCGATTCGTAACAGGGAGAAATATTTAATCACCTTTGTACGAGGAATCAAAACATTTTTAGGGACAGGCAATCCTCTAGATGCAGCGTATTCCTGAGAAGCTAGAAGTTTTTGTTGAGTAAAGCGAGTTCCCTCAACAAAAAGTGCCAACCAAAACGGCATGGGAAAATCCATGAGCGACTGAAAACTTGACTGCAGTAAAAATCCTCTAATGTTAGAAAAGAAAGGGAAAAGGTGAGGAAAAATGCTTAAGGAACTACTATTGCAAGCATATAAGCTCACCTCCAGAGTGCTTTCATCCTTTGCCCAGCTTCTTTCTAGAAAAATATAATCAGAGAACCACATAGACCAACCAATGACCTGCAACAGTAGCATGATGTTTTATGTCGATTAGTAAATAAATCCTTCGAGAAACTCAAATAGTTAAAATGAAAGAGATATGAACAAACTCAGCATCCCAACATTGACAACTAAAGTGGGGAAAATAAAGAGACTGTAAATTCTTCATGGAAACTAGAACTACACAAGAGGGGGTGAGAGTTAGGGAGTTGAGGTTTAAATGTGAAAATTTAGCCCCATAAAAAGACATTCTCAGACTCCAACAAGTAAATAGGAAAAATATAGCCAACTATTGAATATCATTTAGAATCATAATTAGAGCCCGGAAAGGTTAATTGAGTCAAATAGTGTTAGTTATGGTCAACTTAAGCATTACTTAACTAATTAAGGCATACATTCTCGATCAAAAAGTCAGAAGTTCAAATCTCCACCCCACATGTTGAACTACAAAAACAAATAGTGTTGGTTATGCATACCCAACTCAATAAAAATAACAAAGATAGGAGGGATACATCCTACTTTCTTCTTTTTTTAAATGATGGGATTTCGATTTTAACAATTTTACTGCAACACAGCCAGGATTCTTTTAATTATCTCTAGAACTTTCATGATGCGAAAACACATTTAGCTTTTACTTCTCAATGATGTCCTTGCAATCTGTTCATCCATAACATAATGCAAATGCCATACAGGCAATACTTACTGGGAGGAATTTTGCTTCTTTTTTCATAATGGCTAAGGCACTACCGAGACAACCTGCACGCTGCAATTAGAAGGGTTAATTTTGAAACAATCAAAGAAAAAAAAGGTTTTAGCTTATCTTCCTCAAGTAATATATGGTAGACTTGGGCTAATCTATTAAAGTTGACCACTCAAGCAACTCCTTTGAAGATGGTTGGAAGATAAACAAACAATATGATCTTAACATAATCTACTGATCATAATGGTGGAGAAAGAAAATATTCAAATCTATAGCATAAACTGATGGCCATAAATTTAAAGTACCTGAGCTAGGACCCATCCAACAAGCCAGTCAATGTCACTTCGGTGATTGCATAAAACAAGTGCATGTTCTTTGCCTGTAATTTTGCACATATGAGATTATGTTCTAGTTGCAACTCATATATGTTTTCAACGTTTTTCTAATATCATACCCATTAATTGGAAGGTTGCTTGATCTGCATACACCTCAACCTGCAATGAGAAAAAAAATTACCTAAGCAAACTCAACTCACAAGAAATGGTCTAATTAGGAAAATGCTCTTTTAATTCTAGGTTATATTAGCTGTTCAATGTTCTAAGTTCATATTTCATTTATTTTATAGAAAGAGGTTCACCACAAAAGAATAACTAATTGAGGAAAAGGGTAACTAGTATCAAACTTATATCATCAATAGCAAAGAGATAGATGCATGTTAAGAACCAAAACATATTTTAAAGAAACCGTGACACCTTGGCACCTGCCCACCAATCGATTAGCCAAATGAGTTCCAACCATAGCAATTCAGCAACTACTTTGTTGATTCTCCTGTACAAACACTTTGAAATGGGACGAACGAGAACAAAGACAAGTGCCTGAAAGTTCAATTCATGAATTACATGAGACAATTATATACATCCTTGCTGAGGGCTTAAACACGAGGCTTAACAAACCTATTTTCCACACAATCCCAACAAAGGCTTAACAAATACTTTCTGCACAATCTAAACACAGGCTTAACAATCCGAGATTTGATAAACCCAAGCTTAAAGAACCCTCCAAAACTGTGGACCAAACAGCTCCTAAACGAGTAAAAGACTGAGTTGACCGACAAATATGAATATCAGAAATGTTAAATTCAGAAAAACCAACTCAACAGCTTTGATTGACAGAACATTGAAAACCCAGAACTGTACATAGGAGAGGGGGAATAATTGATTCAATCCGATTCATATAATGCCAGTACCCTGTATATCTTTAGTTTTTAGAAGTAAAACACTGTTCAAATCACTACGATCTCGTCGCAAAATTATGAAACAATAACTATCTGTACAATAAACTTCATTAAATTTATAGCTGCACGAATCAGGATAGTGCACTTTGACATTCAGATTTTATTCATTCCTCTCCATTTTCAATTACAGCACACGCAAAAAGCAGCTACAGATTCAAACAATCTAGATTTATAGCTAGTTCACAAATCGGAAATCATAAAAAATTGAAGTCCATGAATCACTAAATCAGGATTGCGAAAAGATCAACTGCCCATCTGAAAACACATCTAGATGAAACCCATTCCGAAAACAATTCACCCGTTTTCATTGCAAATACAAAAATGGAAAATGCAACTCAACCAGATGCAGAAAAGGCGATTCGACCCAGAATAAATGATCGAGAGAGGAAATAAGGAAAAGGGAATCTCGAAAAACCTGAATAACGTTGACGATGAGGCCGGAGAGGATGAAAAGCAGGCCAAGAGGAACGATAACAAGCACAGCAGGGATCGCCATTGCCAATGAGCAGAAAAAGGAGAGAGAGAAATGGGTTGAAGGATGGAAAATGGGAGATTAAAGGGTCAGAAGAATTGCGGGAATTGGTGTTGTTAAGAATTATACGGAGGCGATGGATACCGTTAGAAGAAGAAGCTCCAAATTATGAACATGGCGATGTTGGACGCAGATTGATAACTGTAACTTGTCTGTCTTCCTGTTTTTTTTTTTTTTTTTTTTTTGTCTTCAGTTTGCAAGAGAATAAGATGGGAAATTTTGATTAGTTGGCAAATCTTTTACAAAATACTTGTAAATGTTGTAGTTTTTTTATTAAAAAAATTGGTTAAAAGAACTAACAATTTAGTCTTTGTTTTATCACCATTTGATTTTTTGTTTTTGATTTTTTAAAATTATATTTGTTTTTTTCCAATTTTCTTATCATATATTTCATTTTTAAAATTATATTGTAGTTTTTTTTTTATTAAAAAAATTGGTTAAAGAAATAAATTTGACTTGGTTTTTTAAAACATGAGAGGAAGATAGATAAGAAAACAAAGAAACTTAGAGATGAAATTAGTGTTTATAAGTTTAGTTTTCAAAAATCAAATGGTTATTAAACGGAACCTTAGTTTCTCAACTTTAACTTGTAACGATTTAATTTTTATACTTTCAATTTTGTAATAATTTAGTTAAATTTGTAACAATTTATTTTTTTATCACAAAATTTTTTATTAAAATTAAATGTCGATTTTTATTATTAAATTTTATTAAGATTGTAAATTGCACAAATCAACGTTGAATTTCATATTCAAATTTTCAACTATAATTGACATATAATTCAACCAAGAGGTTTGTGCTTCGAATGTGTACTAAACAAAAATTGAATTATAAGTATTGTTCTAATCAAACTCTATAATATATAATATTGCAGAAACAAACCCAAATTCTTTACATAAATTTTATATTTTCTTAAATAATAATAATAATAAAGCAACTCAACACAATGTGAAAACCAATTTTATTCAGTGGTTAATATTATCGCTTTCAAATTATATCGAGTTAAATCATTGTAGAAATCATGATGTAACCGATTCAAAAAAAAAAAAAAAAAGAAAGAAATCATGGATGTGACCATAACAATCATTATAATTCGTATTAAAATTTCGTCCATTTTCTTGATTATTATTGTTATCGTTATTGTGGTGCACGTGCAATTACTTTATTTAAATTAAGAATTTAATTAAACAAAAGTCGAACAACAAAGAGTCGCTTTGGCCGAGTGGTTAAGGCGTGTGCCTGCTAAGTACATGGGGTTTCCCCGCGAGAGTTCGAATCTCTCAGGCGACGATTTTTTTTTTTAATTTTTCTTTTTGTTTTTTCTGTTCTGATAGGAAATTCTCTATAATCTTTTCTTTCTTTTACTGTCTAGTAGTCTACTTCACATCTTTATTTTCAAACCCTTTATAAAATATTTATCTTTTTTTTTTTTTTAATGATTTTATAAAAGAAATGAGTTTCAAGAAAGCGGAAAAATTGAATGAAACCCAACAAGAAAATATTAATCGAAAGAAGGCTTCGGCACTTTCTCTTTGAGAGATTGAAGAAGAGAGAAATGTTAGATCTTTGGGATTTTTAAATGTGTCTTCCGACAGTTTTTGTTTGAAATTTTTATTTATTTTAATTTTATAATATAAATTTAATTTTGAATAACTATACGAAGGAGTTCAAATATTAATTAAATGTGAATTTGATTCACATTGAAACTATAGATTAAATTTGATGTGAATTAGATTTATATTAAAATTATAGGTTATGAGAGATATATAATTCAAATGTAAGGTTAATTAAATATAGGAAAAAATATATTTTTAGTCACTGAGATTTGGGTTAAATTTATTTTTTTAATTAAACAATTATTTTTAATTTTTTAAAATAAAAATATATTAAAATAATAAAAATATTATTATTTCTTTCTCTCTCATTTCTTCTCCTTCCTCTTCACCACCTACAATCCATGTTACCGTCACCAGCAGCCACAGACTGCGGCTCGTCGGCGGCCGATCACCGCCTCCGACAACATTTTTTTTTCATATTCTTCCCATTCATTTATTCTTTTCTTTTCTCTCTTCATTTTTTTTCTTTTAAAATACAAAACCCATCTTCAAGTGTTCAAGATCCGCGCGTCTGGTCGTGGGTATCGTTGATCAAAGGTAGCTGGAAAGTGTTCAGAGCTCCTGCACAGGTCATCGATCGAGGGTCGTGGTATCTAAATGTCGTCGCCGTCGTTCGAAGCTTCTACACAGTGAAGGTCACCGCCGTCCAGATCTCGCCCAACCGCAGCTCGCTCACACCTAAAGAGAAGAAATCCACCACTTCAATTTCAACTCCCAAAGAGAAGAAACCCACCACTCCAATTTCAACTCCCAAAGAGAAGAAACCACGCCTTCAGCTTGAAACCGATACACCTCTGAACATTTCCCCTTCGATTTCGAGAGAAAAAAAAAAGGTGATATGAGCTTCCAGACATGGCGTCTGTACGAAAACCCACAGATTCAGGTTGCTTTCGGTCAGGCCTTGATTCCAGACGGATGGGATGTAGCCGCTGAGTGACTCGGTCGCGAGTACAGACGATTCCAGATGGCCTTGAGGGCAAGTGACATGTGTTTCGTTCAAGTTGGAGAATAAGAGGCTGTGGGTTTCGTTGAAGCTGGAGAAGACGATTCCAAACGACATTGATTCCAGATGGGCGAGTGACGTGGGTTTCGTTCAAGGGTTTCACAAGTCGACGATCGAAGAAAAGAAGAAAATGAAGGGAAAGGAGAAGAAAAAAAAGGAGAATAAGAGGGGAACAGGAAGAAGAAAGAAAAAGAAAAAAAGTTTGTCACCGCCAGCCGGACACACATGTGGTGGTGATGGTGGTTGAGTAGAAAGAAGAACATGTTAGTTGTGAAGAGGAAGAAGAAGAAAATAGTGGGAAACTGAGAGGGAAAATAAAAATTAAAAAAAATATATTTTTAAAATTGAAAAAAATATTTTTAATAAAAAATAAAGTGTCACGTCAGCCAACCGTTAAGAGTTAACACAAAAATGGATGGAAGGATCAAAATAAAACTAAAACCAAACCTGGCCTAAATTGTTGAGTTTGAAAACTCAGGGATTAAAATAAAACCTAACCCAAATTTGAGGGACTATTTTTCCCTTAAATATATGATATTTAATTAATTGAACTAGAGAATAAACTAATTAATTAATTTAAATTAATATGATTTAATTAAGTTAATTAAATTGATACCAATTAATATAATGTATAATAATCAACTAAATTATTTAATTAATTAATATTTATTATATTAATTATTAATTAGTTAAATAAAATAAATAAATAACTTTTAAAAAAAACACAAATTAATTAATTAATTAATTAATTTTTAAAAAAAAAAAAAAAAAAAAAAAAACCACTCAATGTGTGTCTTGGTAGTGGAGGAGTTATGAATAACTCCCCTATCCCATCAGTCAAAAGACACAGATGTGATTTGTGTTTTGGTTCCTTAATCTCTCTAGCATTCTCCTTCACAAAATATTAACAGAAGAAAGGCTACAGAATGATCACAAAATCTTTGGTGATATTTCTCATTAATGATCAAAGAGTAGTAGCCAATATATAGGCATACTGTGAAGAGAATAAACTAACAAAAGACTAACTTCTTACAACTAATCCAAAAATGAGAAACTAATACAGTTGAAGAAGATAAAACTGAATAACTATAAAGGGACTCTAATGAGCTCTCTTGACACCCCCCTCAAGCCAATGGATGAAGAAGCACATACATTGAGCTTGCCTCTTAAAGAAAGAAACCGAGAACCAGATAGGGGCTTAGTGAAAATATCAGCAACTTGAGCTGAAGCTGGGAGATGTCGTATCTGCAGACGTTTATTCAGTATCAGGTCAATTGGAGGCTGATCACACCAGATGTGTAAGTCACTGAACAAGGATTGTAACCATACGAGTTCTGCAGACACATGTGCCAAACTTCGATATTCAGCTTCAGTGCTCGAACGAGATATCACATGTTGTTTCTTGGAAGCCCACTGTATTAAATTTCCGCCAAAGTATACACAGAAGCCTGAAGTCGACTTCCTATCATCCGGATCAGAGGCCCAATCTGCATCAGGAAAACCCTCTAAGAAGAGTTTCTTAGGTTTTTGAAGAAACATGCCATGATCCAATGAACCACTCAAGTAACGTAGTATCCTTTTAACTGCCTGCCAATGAAGTAAAGAGGGAGAATGCATGAATTGACATACTTTGTTCACACTATATGCTAGTTCAGGCCGAGTGATTGTAACATATTGTAGAGCTCCAACCGTGCTTCGATAGAGGCGTACATCCGTGAATTTTTCACTTCCAAAAGCAGACGGAATAGAACCTCCAACCATCGGAGTGGAAATGCCTCTAGACTGCTGCATCTTAGTTTTAGTTAGCAAATCAGAGATGTATTTTGTCTAAGACAAAAATAGGCCACCATTTGAGGGATAGGACACCTCGACACCCAAGAAATAACCCAGATTACCCAAGTCCTTGAGCGAAAATTGTTTGTGCAACAGATTCACCAAATTATCAATAACAGAGGTAGAACTTCCAGTTATCACTATATCATCAACATATATAAGGATATAACAGTAGTGACCATTAGAGTGGCAAACAAGTAATGATGCATATGAAGGGATAAAAGCCCTTGCGCAGCGGAAGAATTTACAGAACCGAACTCTGTTTTTAAAATCGTTTTAAAAACCAATACAGAGGCAAATTACAGCAATTAAAAACATACTGTAAAATAGGCTATTAACATGCTGGATTCAATAAAAAAGACTTAGATCTAATCTAAAGAATTGATCCTAATGATCAAGAGACGTTAGGTACTTACTACCGATTGAAGACTCGACCGAATTCACCAAATCTCTGAGTTTTCTTCTTAGACTTGCAACAGTCCCTTGATCTTAGATTCACAATTCTCCACGAACACTACCCAGTTGGAAACACCAGTAATCTACTAAGGCATTTTCTTAAGGTTTCTGGTGGGAGAGCTAATCTACTAAAAAGATTGAGAGAATTCTTTTTGGAAAAAAAACTTTCTTCCAAAAGATACACCCACAAAAATGAACAAACGATGCCAGGAACTAATTCCTATCGATAAGGTGAAATTTTTCGGTTAGCATAGAAAATTGCGTGAACGTAGACTCCTCCACGTTTTAGTATAACTGACCAAATCAGTTTAAAACTAAATCTTATAATTTAATTAATAATTAAATTAAAAGATATTAATTTAATTTAATTAATATAATAACAATTATATAATTAATTAAATTTAAAATCAATTAAAACAAGATTTAATTGATTATGTCATTCATATCATATATAAATATACATTTTCTACATAACCAATGGAATTAATATAATTTAATTAAATCAAAAATTTAATTAAATTAAAATTAATAATTAATTAATTAACTGATTAATTAATTATTAAATTGAACATCTCATATTCAATTTTCTCTCACATATAAACTATAGTTTTAATGTGCATTCAATGCACATTAATTTTAACCTATAGTTCTAATATGAATCTAATTCATATTTAAATATCCTTTAGTAAATTTACCTTAATGCCTTACACGAGCTACCGGTGGGACCTAATGGACCTACAGATCAGAAGCTCCAACGATATGAGATTAATTAGCTAAACTCATTAACCAAGTTAATCAATATTCGTTAACTGCGGTTCACTCCACTATAGAACCACAGTTGTACTCTTCTCACTGTAGATATATTTCTATGTCCACGGATTTTGACCAATACCAGCAAGTTAGTCCTTCACATGTGTTCGTACCCCAGCTAGGTCAAATTACCGTTTTACCCCTGGGTTACCTCTACATCCTTAAGTCCCAGTGCTCCTCTAATGAACAACCTGTTTGAGGTCCAACCAACAAACAGAAGTCCCTCTCGTACCATAGAGAGGGCAGGGCCCTTTGTTCAAGTCCCGGAGACACTACTTAAGAGAACACACCTCTACTTACCCTAATATCGGGAAAGAGTGAATTCCTTCTTGTGTGATTATGTTCCCAGCTCCTCACTCGATCTTGTCCCCAAAATGATAGGCTTATTGAGTCGGCGTGAAGGCCACTCTCACCCATACAAATCAAAGGACAATCCCTCGTGAACAGGAGTCCATAATCCACTCAGGATTGAGACTAAGTTGCCTAGGTCATCCTAGTGAAATAGAAACCTATCTAGTCAACGGTGTTACGACTAGTGGTTAACTATTTCGTGGTCCGGTCTTATGCAAACTCATTGCACAGGATACCCCCACTCACATGTCCTCTACACGAACGCGTTAGATCAATGCGTTTGTATCATAATACAAAGTGGGCCATATCCATAGTGTCAACAGAATAAGGTACCCAGCCTTATCCCTATACTATAGACCCTTTAGGCTGTAACTTGAACAGCGATCCCCGTATGTCTCCACATACTAGTTCAAGTCTCACACTAACAACCTAGGATGTTCTGTTTATTGGATTAGAGTTATTTAGGCAAGATACAATACAAACAATAATAATACAGGAAATATTATATTATTAATGTTCGGTCAAATGTTTACATTTACTATCCACAAGTTTTAGGGCATAAAACCCAACAACATATGCTTTTGAGTTAACAAAACCGAGAGAATGAAAGAACGTACTGAGTCTCTCGAACCAAGCTCGGGGAGCCTGTTTTAACCCATACAACGTCTTTTTCAGTTTACAAACTAGATGTGAAGAAGACGGGGAAGTCATACCAGGAGGCTGCAGCATGTAAACTTCCTCAGACAACACTCCATGCAAGAAGGCGTTGTTAATATCTACCTGTCTCAGAGGCCAACTTTTTGCTATGGCAAGTGTGAACAAGACACGGATGGTAGTTGGTTTGACAACAAGACTAAAAGTCTCTGTGTAATCCAGATCTGCCTCCTGATGAAAGCCTTGTGCCACAAGTCTGACTTTACAACGAGCAATTGAACCATCGGAATGTCGTTTGATTTTAAACACCCACTTGCAGCCTATGACCTTCTTATCAGCAGGAGGGGAAACCAAGGTCCATGTCTCATTTGCCAAAAGAGCATTGTATTCCTCAGTCATTGCTTTGACCCAATGATCACTCTTCAAGGCTTCTTTAACATTTGGCAGTTCCTGATCAACATACTCAGTTAGGAGAACCTTGGGTTTAAAAATGCCATTCTTACCTCGAGTAACCATGGTATGCTCATTGACAACTTTGGCACAGGTAGGCGCAGGTGCAGAAGGAGCCAAGTTTAAAACATCAGTTGAAGTTAGAGAAGGAGAATGAGAGGAATCAGGACATTGATTAAATGAATTTGAATGAGGAGAAGTTGTCTCAGATGGCTGTAATGAGGGCTGTAAGAGATAAGGAGCTTCAGATGCAGGACTGTTCAAGACTTGTTGAGATGTAGCATTGGGAACTGAGACTAAGGGATCACGTGATGGCTGTCCTGTAGTTTGGACAGTAGGCTGTGGTGAGCCTTGTGAGGTTTGGTGTATAGGGACTGTAGATAGCTGACTTTCAGAAGGAAAATCAGTGGAAAAGGTAGATGGGGAAAGAGTGTCAGCAATGGGAATTGTACTGGAAATATTAATGGAGTAGACTCTACCTTTTGAGAGGTGATAAAGGTAGATGAGGGAAACGTACTTTCATCAAATAACACATGTCTTGAGATGTAAAGACGACCTGATGAAGCTAGACATTTATAGCCTTTATGGATAGAGCTATAGCCAAGAAATAGACAAGGTGTCGATCTAAGTTCAATTTTATGACGATTATATGGTCGAAGTGAGGGGAAGCACAAGCAACCAAACGTTTTTAAAGACACATAGTTTGGTTTAAGACCAAATAGTTTCTCAAGAGGTGAAAGATTGTGCACAACAGTTGGTAGACGATTAATCAGATAAATTGCAGTGGAAAAGGCGTCATCCCAGAAATCTAAAGATAAAGAGGCATGAGAAAGTAAAGTAAGTCCAGTATCAACAATTTGGCGGTGTTTCCTCTCAACTATGCCGTTTTGTTGGGAAGTATATGGGCAAGTGAACCTATGTTCAATGCCATTGGCTTTTAAAAAAGGGGTTAAGGCACGAAATTCACCTCCATTGTCAGATTGAAAACGAATGATGGACTTACCAAGAAGTTTCTCAACATGCTTTTTGAACAAAAGAAAGGAAGAAAATGCCTCAGATTTGGAATTAAGAAAGTAAATCCAAGTGTATCTCGAGTATACATCCACAAAACTAATATAATATTTGAAATTATTTCTAGAGGTTTTGAAGGATGGTCCCCATAAGTCAGCAACAATTAATTCTAGGGGAACAGTATACAAAGTTGTGGAGTCAGAGAAGGGCAAGTTGTGAGATTTACCAATAGCACAGGCATGACACATAAAATTTGATTTATTTGAAGTATATGGAACATTACATGAAGTAAGGATGCTTTTAACAGTAGTATTGGCCGGATGGCCTAACCTATTATGCCACAAGGTAATAGTAGGAGAAGAAGCATTACATGATTTCTGTTGAGAGGAAACAATATTTAGAACCTGGGAAGAATTAGAAAAGTTTGAAGTTGGCTGAGATGGAGAATATCTGGGATGAGCCTTTTCCAATGTAAACTTGTACAAACCATCAACCAACGTTCCTTGCAGCAGGGTTTGGCCACTGATAAGGTCCTTCACAAAACAACAAGAAGGGTGAAATTCGAAGAATACATGATTATCTTGTGCGAATTGACTTACACTTATTAGGTTTTTAGTAATTGAAGGAACATGAAGTAGATTTTTGAGTTGGAAAACAGTGTCATTAGAAGAGGATTTTAAGAAGGAAGAACCAATATTTAAAACTTGCAGACCTGCACCATTGCCTACTTGCACCTTATTGTCTCCTTGATACTCTGAGCTGGGGGACATATTAGCAAATTCGTTGGTTACATGATTTGAGGCGCCAGAGTCTGGATACCACTGGCTTTCTTTATTGAGATCATTCTGTAGAAGAAAAACGTTCATTTGCGGCTGAGGATTCATCGATCCTCCCATCGCTGGCTGATGTGAGCCTTGCTGATTTTGTGAATTCATCTGACTTGAAACCATCGTTCAAATCTGAAATAACACTTTGTTGCTGTATGCCCGAAACGACCACATAACTGACACTGTGGTCTGTTGTTGTTATTCCAGAATTTCCGATTTGATCTATTCCCTTGATTTCTACCACGCTTAGAAGGGTCATTATTCTGATTTGAGTTAGATTGTTGCGACTTAGTGCTAGCGGCTTGGCTCTGTGTGGTAAGATTGATTGATGGTAGAGTCCCATCAGAGTTAATCGATGAATTTCGAGCAATTCGACTTTCTTGTGTTAGCAACAACGAATATACCTTCTGTAGCGGCGGTGTTTCTTCTTTCTCTGTAATTACAGAGACCGTTGAATCGAATTCGGTCCCTAATCCAGCAAGAAGATGAATTACATGGTCATAAAGAGACATCTTGTGTCCAGCAGCAGAAAGTGAGTCCACTAAGTTCTTGACTTTCTGGAAATAATCTTCAAGTTTCATACTCCCTTTCTTGATCGAGCCAAGCTTTCCTCTGAGATCCATAACCCTAGCCATGTTTCTTGAGGAAAAACGAGCATTAAGGACCTTCCATACCTCCTTTGCTGTCTCGCACTCTAACATTTCAGATAAAAGAGAGTTCGACATTGATCCGAGTAGCCATGCTGTTATTAGATTGTCTTGACGCCTCCAAAGATCGTACTCTGGATTTGGTGTTCGCTCAGTTGAAGATTCTGAGGAGGTTCCTGACGGAATGAATTTTGGAGGTACAGGTGTGTCTTCTCTTATAAATTGCTTGAGTCCATGCCCTCTTAGGGCAGTCGTGACTTGAAGTTTCCATAGGAGGAAATTTTCTTCATCCAACTTCACTGTATTGATATTTCCAGGATTAATGACCTTCGATTGTTGTTCATTAATCACTTCAGATGAATTCTTTTCTATGAAGGATGAGTCCATGGAAAGTTCTCCAGGATCTTGCTAAGTCGTTTAGACTATTCGAAGCTCTGATACCATCACAAAATATTAACAGAAGAAAGGCTACAGAATGATCACAAAATCTTTGGTGATATTTCTCATTAATGATCAAAGAGCAGTAGCCAATATATAGGCATACTGTGAAGAGAATAAACTTACAAAAGACTAACTTCTTACAACTAATCCAAAAATGAGAAACTAATACAGTTGAAGAAGATAAAACTGAATAACTATAAAGGGACTCTAATGAGCTCTCTTGACACTCCTCACAAGTATCTCTCAATTCTCTCAAGTTTTACATAGATCAATTCTCTCTATGTAATTTTACTTCTCTAAAATTCAACTTCTTTGGTCCCACAACCAATCCTTTGCATTTACTCAGAGAATAGTCGGGTCACCAAGTGGTGGTGTTCTTATTTTTTGTTACTGTTGGATCGTTGTTTTTGTTTGAGGGATATCATGTTGTTTAATCTTGGTTCTACAACGAGCATGTTCTCTAATCTCTGTAAAAAAAAAAAATGCATGCTTTAACCCTAGATGTAATTATAGAATTGTTCAATAGACTACTGTTTGCACCATATATGGGTTTTCTTGAAAAACTTATTGAATTACAAGAATGATCATTCGTATCCGTTCGGATTCAATCTCTTCCTTTCAAACTTATTTTTTTCGAATGCTTTTTACTTTTATCTTTCTAATTAATAGATCTAAATCTTTTTTTTTTTTTTTTTTTTTGTCAATATTCCATAGTAAGTACCAACTATTTTTGTGAAGCTTAGGTTACTTCAAATTCCAACTATGTCACACACATTCATAATTTTTTTTAGTTTTCAATGAACGTATGCATCTCTCACTACAAGTATAAAATGTGAGTTTTCAATTTTTTTCACTACTATATTTAATATGTCCATTCTCAATCTTTTGTGATTGTGATTGGTTTATTTTTCTTTAATATAAAGTTTTTTTTTTTTTTAATATTTCCATTTACAGTATACTTTCCTATTTCAGATGTTTTGGTGAACACGATGAATACTGGGAGAAATAATCACAAATATGTTGTCATTCTAAAAATTGCCCAAAAATAAATAATGAAATATGACCGAATCGAGATTTGGGATGAATATTAGTTGATGCTTTCGTAGTTCAACATGAAAATTAAAAACCGAAAAGGAGCGGAGAATTCGATTGCAAACCATTGAGGAGGTTGATAACGGAAAGAGATGATTTACTATTCAATTATGATTTTAAAAATGAGCATTTGTTCCAAATTAAAGGTATGATCCATTGGTATGTTGATGTGGTCTATTATTTAGTTACAGGAAACTACCTTGTTGTCTTAGTATGTCTAGAAAATAAAAATAAATAAATAAAAAGTGAGTCAAAGTATTATGTTTGGGATGAGTTTTTGATTTTCCTATACAAGTTTTTGTTTTGATCAAGTTATTAGGAGATGTAAGTCTGTGAATGAATTCCAATTTATCTTAGTTTTTTTTTCTATGATTATGCACGTGGAGGACACTTCAAATCTAGATGAACGGCTAGAAAACTCTTATATAGTGGTTTGTATTGAGAATTTTTGTTTAAAGATGCATATCAATTAGAGATGTCAAAAAGTAGGTGCAATAACACATAAGAATAAAATGACTCAAGTTCCAATTCTTATTTGTGAAGATTTTTATGTATGGGGTTTTGATTTATAGGCCATTTACCCTCTTCTTGTAGTTTTTTATTACATACTCTTGATTGTGGATTGTGTGTCTAAATGGATAGAAGCAAAAGTCACTAAACCCGTTGACTCTTAAGCTGCTGTAGGTTTTATCACTCGACTGGATGAAGTGAAGTAGAACGCGATTGCTACAAGTGTGCCAATGATCCAAGAAGATACCTAGGAGACAACGAAGGTGGAGGTGCCACTGTTGCTAGCATCGGACAAAGCAAAGAACGATGACTACTGCCTATTGCATGTGTGACAATCGACGAAGATGGTTAGGAGACAGAGAAGAACACGTAAAGATTAAGGGTGAGAGACTGGGGAACAAAAAAGGTAGAGGGAGAGACAGTGAAGTGAACTGCTGAAAAAACTAAACAACTTGAGGTTTTTAAAAGGTATTTATGTACTCTCAATTTGGTTCAGTTTTGACAGGTTTTTCAATAAAAAAAAAAAAATTGAATCAAAACAATATTTTGAGTTTTTTTTTTTAAATAATAAATCAAACCGAGATGTCCATTCTTATGAAAAAAAAAAAACCAAACTGCGGGATTAGTTCAACTTTCTGATTTTTCAATTTTCTATTACACCCATAAGATCATCATGTCCTAGTGCATCTTAAACTTTGAAAAACACCGTACAAATATGAGAATAGTTCAATTATATATCATCAACCAAAATGTGTCCCACCTCTCTCTCTATAGATATATTTTGAAAGAACCTCCCTATATTGTTGGTGCTAGAAGAACTTGAAAGAAGTGGACAATAATACCATATTTACATATATTCATATATATATATATTTATCCACATACTTTTCAAATGGTATTTATATTTAGAATAATTTTCATAAAAACACACATTATCAAAGAATTGAGATTTGTTTTGCTTTTGCACCATCAAATTATTGGAAGATTAAAAGAAAAAAGTTTTCCTTTCCCCTCAAAAACTCCATTGGAGGTTGTCTTGTTGCTCTCAAAGCTCTGTGAGGGGTTCTCTCTGCTGTGGCCTCGATGCCATTTCCATCCCAGTAGCACTGTCGATACTGGGACGATGCCAACCTCAGCTTCTTCTGCGATTCCCAAGCCTTCCTCTGAGCTCGTCGGCCGATTGACCGCCGCCGACGCCGCCGTGAAGCTCAAGGCATTGAGAGACATCAAGAACCAGATCATCGGCAACCGCACCAAGAAGTTGTCCTTCATCAAGCTCGGCGTTGTCCCCCATGTTGCTGCAGTTCTCTCCTCCACTTCCGACCCCAACATTCTCGTCCAGTCCGCTGCTGTTCTTGGCAGCTTTGCTTGCGGCGTCGACGCCGGTGTCTCCGCCGTTCTCGATGCCGGAGCCTTCCCTCGACTGCTTCGGTTGCTTTCCGATCCCGATCCCAAGGTGCCCCTCTCCTCCCCTCTTCTTTCTTTCTATCAATTTTGCTCCAATTTGGGAATTGCATTTCTGGGGAAATTGAGGAGTATCTGGTGTTTGTCTATTGCAATTTGCATTTCTGTGCTTAATTTTAAGTTACAAATGCTCGGATTGTATTTTACTTAGTTGGTTAAAGATTCAAGAAATTTCGTCAATTTTAAGTTACAAATGCTCGGATATACGTTTAATTCCGTCGCTTAATCTTAAGTTGCTTTTCTGTGGCGTCGACCCTTTCTTCTTCTAATCTTCTCTATTATGGCCTCTTCGAACTGCTTGGAACTGTAATATAGTTTTTAAAGGTAGCAAAGCTAGACTTTTTGAGTGTGGGAAGGATAGCTCCTCTTTCTAGTCTCTTTTGGCAGGGTTAGCAGATTCTTTAAATACTCTTTTAGAACTACCACCTGTTGATATTCGGTTTAGTAATCAATCACAAAACAATTACAAATACACATTTAACAGCCACTAATCAGCAAGAACAAGTTCAGACACAGACACATTTAATCAACAGAAAACAGAAATAAGAAGAATAAGAGAAAAACAACTAATTTATAGTGCTTCGACCCAAATATTGATCTACATCCACAGATGTATCAAGCAGGTATGCTCTTGAACAATACAGTGAGGTCACAACCGTCTTCCTCACTACCCCAATAACTCAGGCATTACAGAGTGCTTCCCGTGAACTCTATATAAATCACTACACGAAGGTGCACCCTCAGAGAAATCTCTCTACAATTCAGAGAAAAATACTCAGTTCTCTCTCAATAGAAAAACGAAGACAAGGACCAATTTTTCACTCTCTGGAAACAATAAAATTGATCAGGTACAGATGTTGGCTCCCCTTCTTAACACACACTCCAGCTGTAGGCATAACAGAAATTTGTTTGGTAGCAGCAACAACGCACTTGACTTATAACTTCATCAGCTCTGCCTTAATTTAAGCTGATTCATAACCCATGTCAGCAACGGGTCAATAACAGCATGTCTGATGTCACCAAGGGTACTTCAGCTTTGCCGCCTCAGACTTCAGCATGACTGATGTTTGATGTTTGAATTCTTGAGAGTAGATGATTACATCGTTTGTAAGGAAAAAAAGTTTAAGAAAAAATGGAGTCATTCCTTTCAAATTCTTATTGGATTAGTCTTCTAAAATGATACTGAATAAGGGATATCAAGAAAAATTCCCAGGTCTAGATAGTTTGTTTTGTTGATTGAGACAAACTGTAAACGACTTTATATCCAATTTAACCTTTCTTTTTATACATCATTCCTTAAATGTTTTACAAGAATTTGCTGTGTACATAATGCAACCTTTTGCTGTTGTCTTCTTTATTCATTATTTGCAATTTTTTTAAACTCACTTTTCAATCATAATGTGAACTTTGTTGGATATACTTTTTTCTATTTTTAAGGTTGTGGATGCGGGAGCTCGCTCGCTAAGAATGATTTATCAATCAAAGTTGGCTCCCAAGTATGATTTCATTCAGCAGGAAAACACCAAATTTCTTCTTTCATTATTGAATAGTCAAAATGAAAATGTGACTGGACTTGGGGCAAGTATCATTGTTCACTCCTGTGAGACAATTGCAGAGCAGAAGGAATTGTTTCATGGTGGAGTTCTAGAGAAGCTCATTGGCCTTCTTGATGGTTCTCTTAGTCAAAGGGATGCTAGTTTAGAGTCTATTGCTACAATATTTAAGAATAATGTTGAAGCCATAGCAAAGTTCATGCAACCTGGCAGAGAAGATTGTCTGAGTTATATAATTGAATTGATGAAGGATAGAAATCCTAAGACAAGATTGCTAGCCTGTGAATGCTTGATTGTTATAAGGAACTCGTCACCTTGTTATCTGCAAGATATAGGAATCAAAATGAAATTGATACATGGTTTGCTTGAGCTTCTCGACAATCCAGGTCAAGTTGGAGATGAAGCTTCGTTTGTTTTTTCGAGTTTAGTTGCTGAAAAGGAGGAGCTACAGAAACTAGCTTTTGAGGCAAATGCAATTGATAAGTTTTACAATCACTTGCAAAAGGATCAGTTAAGTCCTAGACGTTTCCAAGGAATATTGTTGGCCTTTTCTCATCTGTGCTCAATGTTGGAGAGCTGTAGGTCTAGGTTTCTCTCGTTGCAGGTTTGTTTCTTATTCTTATTGCACTTAAGTCAACTTTGCTGGTTTTTGTTTGTAACATTTATCAATTACGATGTATTTAACTTGTGCAGTTTTCCTAGTCCAGAGGTTAGTCATGTTTTTCACTAAGTCAACATGGCTAGGTACCTAAACTAATTGATATTTAAAATTGTTTGCTTGTCTATTTGAATATTTGTTTGTGGTTATTTCTGCCCTAAGTTGATACTTTTTTTTTTTTAAATGGCCTTAAGTTGATACTGATCCTTATTTTAAAGTTTTTTTTTTTTAAAAAAATCTCCTTTTGGCAAAGGTGTCTCTGTTATCTGTTTCCAAATCCTCAAAATTTTTCAACGAAAAAGGTTAAATTATATCAGCTGGTCCATTCCAAATTTCCAATTGAATCAAAGGAAAAAAAAAAGTGAAAAAGAAAAGAAAAGGAAAGAAGGAAGAAAAAGCAACACGTTTGTGAAAGTATATTAATTGTAATGGGTACTCAAAATTTTCTTCATTTTACCTTTCGATAATTTAACTAAGCTGCCAACTGATGGAAGTTAAGAAATCTGAAATTTGTTTGAATTTTAACTTGCCAAGGTTTATGGATTTTATTTATTTGTTTATAATCATGACCAGGTAATGAACATAGTGATCGATGCCCTAAAACATGAAAGTAGTGACCTACGTACTGCAGCTTGCACTTGCTTGAGAAGTGTCTCTCGATCAATCAAGGTATGCAATGTTATATTAATATTAGCTATTCTGATATTCATACATCGTCTGTTTCCCTTCCCCCTGCTTTTTAATGCCATCCTATTCAGAATTTAAGTGCAGGTTACTTTATGAACGAAGCAGTTGTCCTTCCCTTAGTTCGGCTTTTACACGATCCTTCTAACATTGTTCAGGTATACCTATTTATCTTACTAACTCAAGTTTCCAAATGGTGGGAATCTTCCTAAATTTTAAGTCATTGAATATTCAGATAGAAAGAGGTTGTTTGGAAAACTATTAAGTTACTTTTGGTTTTGACTTTTGCGTAATACTTATTATTTCATACTCTTTAACCAGGTTGCAGCTCTTGGTGCTATTAGCAACATAGTTGTCGACTTTTCAACAAAGAGATCAATATTTGTAGAATGTGGAGGTGTGAAAGAGCTGGTTCGATTATCAAAGTCTATGGACTTGGATATAAGGCTTAATGCATTGTGGGCTTTAAGGAATTTAGTGTTCCTCGCAAACAACATGTGTAAAGAAGGGATCTTCATGGAGTTAACAGCTTCCTTGCTAGCCAGCCTTGTCTGTGGTACTGTTGAACTCTGTTTGTCCATCCTTATGGTTGATTTTATTTGTGTTTAATCAATATTTCTGCGTATGTTTATGTTTCAGATCCTGAGCCTTCTGTACAGGAGCATGCTATGGCCCTTGTGCGCAATCTTATTGATGGAAGTGAGAACTCAATTGAGTATGTGTTTGCTGAAGATGGCATCATATTGAATGCTATTGGCCGGCAATTGCGAAGTATTTCAAGAGATCAAATTGGAGTGCAGGTTAGTTTTGTTTTGTTTTTGACTTCTGTATAGGATCCATACTCAGAAGGAAAGTTTTTTTTTGGTCGAGGAAAAAGCTAAGAATGATTGCGAGGCAGTCTATTTCTAAGATCGAGCCTGATTTTACAAAGTGGTATTAGTTACCAATAGTAACTAGGTTTTTTTTTTTTTTTTTTTTTTTTTTTTTTTTTTAAAGAAACAATTTCATTGATTAAATGAAATTAAAACCCGTACAAAAGATTACAAAAGATTTCTCCAATTGGATAAGAGAGAATTTAAGCTGTAATTTTAAGGATCCAATAGTAACTATGTAACTCTGAGCTCAGCTTAATAATGGCTAATAACAGCCATGTTGAATAAACATACAGTAATTATGTTACCTAAACACTATAGACACGAGCATTGATTAAACATGCTACATCAAACCATTTATGTTCTCCCTCCTGGAAGATCTTATAACAGGTCTGACACTCTGCATTACTATTTTACATAGAGAATGACAAACTAGAGAGATATTTCTATTTTAAAGGTCACGAGGACCTTTAAACTAGTCTCTGGGATTCTGTTGAGGTTTCTCCTTGTGTATAACATCAATAGAATTATTTTCAATTTTTTCCTTTTAAAAAAGTGAAAACAAAGATAAAGATGGAAAAATTCAGTCAAAACTCAAAAGTATTACTTTAAGTGAAGAAAGGATAAGGAAAATGACATCTTTACTTGTGCCTGTGACCCTGTGGCCTGCATCTTACTTGGTCGTCCCTTTAGATGGAAACCCAAAATTTTCTAATTTCTAGAAATTGGTTGAGCAAATGACCTTGGGAAAACTTGCCAAATGAAGAACTCTCTCCTTTCCATTGGAGTTTTGATATGATACCCTTCCTCATGGATTTGTGGCATTTGTCTAGAGTTCCTATTTTTTACACGTCTACCTTACTCATATCAAGAAAGCTGACATCAAATATGGGGAAGAATCGACTCGTACGAGTTGGCTTAGTGGTAAAAAATGGTCATGTAAATAACAAAGAGCTTAGAGGGAATGAGTTCAGGTCATGGTGGCTACCTACCTAGGATTTAATATCCTACTAGTTATTTTGACAACCAAATTTAGTAGGGTCAGGTGGTTGCTTGTGAGAATAGTCAAGGTGTGTGCAATCTGGTCCAAACACTCGCGGATATAAAAAAAAAAGAAGGAAGAATCTGAAATTTCTTTAAAGGAGCCAATATTGATGGGAAGGCTAAGAATGATGGTGGGTTTCTTACATATGAAAAAAATTACTCAGCTGAAGTGCTGCAGGTGCTTATATCTAACTGAAATGTTAAAAATGCATTTTAAAAAACCATGATTTTTTACGATGAGGAAGTCAATATAGAGCACCTTCCCAAAATTCCAGAAGAAATTCCAACCCAAAAAACCCTTAACCATCAGCAAAGATGGGACCCACTCCTCAAGAGCCCCCAATAAAAAAGCCCAGGACCTTTGCCCAAAATCTATCCCCACTCCCAAAGTACCCGGCCCCAATCCCTCTTCCACTATTGACCTAACTCCTGAAAGCCCATCTTCCCCACAAAAGTCTCCAGCCGGAAAAAAGGAATGTAGCCAAGTGCTGCAGGTGCTTATACCTCTTTGTGTTGGTGCTCCAACCACAAATTTTAAATAAATAAATAAACCATGATTTCATAAATAGGCGTGTCTGCCTATTGAACAACTAAGTTTCAGCTTATTCATTTTCAAACGGTATCAAAGGATTCTCATATTAGCATATGGTACTTACCACTAGTGTATGTAAACATTGTGTGAGAGTACTAGTTAGGGATATGTTGGAAATGGTAATGGAAGATGAGGAAGGGTATAGTGGTAATTAGATAGGAGTGCTTTGATTATAAATAGGGGAGCTAGGGTCTTAGAATGGTGTGGAGAATTTTAGTAGTGTCTCATTGTGGGACTTGGGAGAGAGTTAGCCCTCTCGAAAGGCTATCGGGTTATATTGTAACGTCATTTCGATATTGCAATATAATATTTTAGTGTTTGGTGTCTTTTCTTAGTTCGGGTTCCTAACACATTGATAAAGATTGATAAAGATTTTGAAATTGTATGTAAACATTGATAAAGATTTTGAAATTGAGCCAAGATACTTCAGAAATTTTATAGGACTATATAAAATCTGTAGTTATGGTATTGTATTGAGTATTCATTAACTATTAAGTAAACCATATCGGAATGAAGAAGAGGGGTTAGAGCAGAAAATGATAAGCTTCATTTAGTTGAATAACTATTTAAGTATGATTGTTGCAGGGAATGTATGTACTTTGCAATGTTGCAAGTGGAAATGAGTTTCATAAAGAAGGGGTAATGAAACAACTATTTCCACAAGGAGATGATGTGATCCAGTCATTTGTGGTGAAGTTTTTGCAGAGTGACAACAGTCAGCTTCGAATTGCTGCTGTCTGGACAATAATAAATCTTACTTTGCCTTCAAGTACATGTGCTCTAGATCGGGTTACGAAGCTACGGAATGCTGGTGTTGTTTCTCAAATAAAGAATATGGTCAATGATCCGTGTCTGGATGTAAAGGTGATGTTTCCCATTTAAGTCCCACTTTCCCCTCCTCCCCTCTTCCCCTTTATATATTATCTCAATACCTCGTCTTTTCTCCTTTACAGCTCCGTGTGAGAACCGTGCTTGGACAACTAATAGCTTTTGGTGATGGTATTACATTATAAATTTTCCCATCCTCAGAACCCAGAAGAAGAGCGCTGCTTGCAGTTTTGTTTTTTACCAACCTTTTCTGTAGGATATTGTTGAGCTTTTCATTGGCGGCTTTGATCCATTTGGTATGTTTGAATCTTATTAGTTTACTTCTGCTTTCCCTTCCCAAATGTCCAATTGAACTAAATGCTACTTATTATTTCATTTAGCAGATGTCACAGATACTCTACTCGTGAAATATATAATATAACCAAAATATATGAATAAAGAGATGTAACATGAGCTCTAACTAACCAAATTTCTACTTCTGCTGTGATGATTGCCTTTTCCAGGAACATGAAAGCTTTTTACGTTTTCCAGTATATTCCACGGGCGGCTCTTGACCTTACAGGTTACTCATAAAAATCTTAATTTTTGGATGTATTCCAGCCTATATTAGTGGGAATTTTGATCTCTCTACCAAATTCTTCTTTTTCTTCTTTTTGTATCATCGATCGGTCAGTTTGGCTTGAAAGTGTAATATAAGACTCGTAAATATTGCCTATAAAAAATTCCATTATTCATCAGATCATCTCAATTTCTGTTCTGTTTGGAGGGTTAAGTATATAGGCAACAAATTGTCACTTTCATACATACCTTGCTCCAACGTTCACCAAGACCCAGTAGCTTGCTTTTTTCAGAGAAATATATCCTAAAGCTTTGTCAAGGAAAAACTCCGAAAAATAAATGCATGTTTGTTTGGCTAAGTTGAACCTTTTCACGGATAGCTTATACTATTCCAGCATCCCAGGACAGTAATTCAATTCCTTTCCTTCAAACAGATACAAACTTCCAAGTAGTTGCTGTTATGAAATGGTCCAGATCCACTATTATACTTAATTTCCTCCGCATTTTGTTTTGTTTCCAGTTGAATTAATGTGAATTTGATTATAGTTGATGAATATGATATAAGTTCTAGCAAGGCCATTTTATATCAACACATTGAGAGAATCATATGAATGTCTTTTGAGCTGAGAACTATAGCTGTTATTTTAGAACAGGTGCATAAATGGGCAAAGCTTTGGAGTTCTATTTGGTGTAGATCCATGTTTATAACTCATATATGTGGCTTTTGGGAGCAGAACCATCATTATTCTGTGATCCAGGAGGAAGGGATGCACTTCAGTCAAAACTAGATTACTTGTGTGTTCCAACCTGTTTTACAAAGTGTACAAAGATGCAATGATTTAGGTTCATGGTACATTGAATTGATCTCCATGGTATATGTACATCAAATGACAAGGTTTCCTTTGATCATCAAGAGCAGACAATACCACAAATTCCATGTGATATTTCATTATTTCTGTTGCATTCTATTTATAACTGGTCAAGTTCAAAAATATTTTTGGGAAGAGTGACTAATTAATCTACTCATACTCTGTTATTCATTCTTGATCTTCAAAAGATACAAATTTTAAATAAACTTCAAAAGGGGTAAGAGAAAATGCAACAAAATTACAAAGGAACAAATGCTTCCCAATTCAAACAAATATTTTGTAAAGAAGATTAAAAAAAAAAAAAAAAAAGAAATTAAAAAGAGAACGGCATTGAGATGTCTTGACCCTAGCCAATTCAAAACGATCCATCCAATGGAATTGCTTCCACCTCATTTGATAACCATTTGATTTTTGGTTTTTAGTTTTTCAAAATTAAGCCTACAAACACTACTTCCTCTTCTAAGTTTCTTTGTATTGTTATCTAATCTTCTTTCCATGTTTTCAAAAACCAACTCAAAATTTGAAAACTTAAAATAGTTTTTAAAAACTTGTTTTTGTTTTTGGAATTTGGCTAGGAATGCAAATATGTCCTTCACAAATATGAAAACCATTCTAAGGAAATTGGAAAAAATCAAGCTTAATTTTAAAAAACCAAATGGTTATCAAACGACATAAGGTCCTCTGATTAAGTTCCATCCAAAGGTCTGATCACTTCAAGTTGTGCAAACAAACAAAACCAGAGGTGGGAAAAATAAAGACAGAGCAAGTAAATTGATTGCTCATTTTGGCACCCTTTCATCCCAATATGCATGTATATAAATAAAAGCATAGGTTCTGAGAAAATCCCAGCTCTACATTATGTCTTCAGAATAACTAAAATGAAGGCTAAATATATATACATCTTACATAATATAATGACTGATTGCATACATGTCTTCTTCAACAAAAAACGACTGCATCACTGAACTATTTTTTGATATGTGAGAATAAGATTGGCAACTCGACAATCAAACTAATTAGGATTGAAGGATGCAATACAAGAAGAATTGATAAGAGAGAGAGAACTCAAAACTACTCATATTCTTTAGCCAATCTTCTCTGTGTTTGTGTCATCTGAAGGCCATATAACAGTCTCCATAAGTCGTTCTCGCATTAATTCCACGTTTTCGTTCGAGATCTCTTGGTACATTTCAGCATGGTTACATTTCTACACCACAGAAGAAATAATTGTCTGCAAACTTATGTTTCCATCCATATAAATGTTGGCCTTCCTATATAGATGCATGGATACGGATACGAGACACGGATACGACACGACACGAACACAGTGACACGCCATTTTTTTTTAAAATCTAGGACACAGACACGTTTAGTAAAATATATATCATGTTTATAAAAAGAAGTTCAAAATCATTAAGTTTATGCATTTGTATGCTTAAAAAAATGAGTTTTATGTATTTCACTCTTAAAATTTATTATTTTGTCATTTAGTATTGTCTCTTTAGTATACTTAACAAGTGTTTGAAATAGACCTATATTGACTTTGTACAACTAATAGTTGCTACATTTCAATTGTGCTAACAGGTGTCTTATACGGGTCCAACAAGTGTCGGAGTATCCAAGTGTTTGACACGTGTTGGACACGGACAAACTAGTCAAACTAAAGTGTCCGTACTTCTTAGCCTATAAGAAACAGAAAATACTGTATTGAAGGAATATTACAACAATAGCAATACCTTCACCCATTTGCCATACAGGTGGAGACGTGTGACCATTACTCTTTCAGCAAGATCTTGCCTTTCCTGTCAATTAGAAAAACAATGATTCAGATGCAGAAAAACCCTATTTTACAAGGCGTGCCTCAAGACTGTAATGACCTTAAATCTTTGTATCCTAACTTTGAACTGAATTTCAGAACAAAAAAGAACTCCGAACTGGATTATTTGGAAGCATTTTAGCCACGTATTTAAGCTTACCTTGTGTCGAGCAAGGTGATCTCACTTAGGCACGGGTGTTTGTGTAACTTGGCATGCAATCTTGAGGTCCACAATTTTTTCTCACTCCAATATGTACATTCATTTTTCACATACTAAACCACCATTCTATAAGCTTTTCTTCGACTTTAGCTCTTTTTCCTACTTTTAATTTGTCAGCAAGTTATGGAGCTTTATATACACTTAGAACAACTACTTTTCGGGCGTATTTCTCGAGAATCCATAATACTTAGTAGTAGGTTAGTTATATCAATGAAAAGTTTTGTTTCTTGTTTAAAAAAAAACTTAGTAGTAGGTTAGAATTTTTGTTCCTTGGAAAACTCTATATGTATAGAAGTTCTCGTATTAATGAATTCATATTGAGCTAGACTGCAATTTTGTTGTGTGCTAACCTAAGTTCCAAATTGGGGGATCCTCAGTGCTTTTAAAATTTTCATTATCATGAAATTATTTATGGAAATGACATTTAATTCCTATGACCTGAGAGTTTGACAAGTCACATTGATTGAAAAGCATAGGTTTGAGTTGGGTTTTAAAAGCTGGGTTAATGTTATTTTAGATCACTAAAAATAATATCCATTAGATTTCTGTGACTCCTCAAGTGCAACCACCAATAACTTGGTATATTGGATTTCAATTACTCCGAAGTCCAAAGTCCAAAGTCCAAACTAATAATTGAGACATTTGACCAACTACAATGAAAACTTTTAAAGGTGGACTAAACTATAAATAAAATTAAAGCATAGCAACTAAACATATAATTTAACCATCATATTGCTACACATCATATTTTGTAACATCTGTGTGCTGATAGGCTGTACTCAACTGAGAGAGCCAAATGCTATAAAGCCGTTTTAAACATAAGATCTTTGGAACAAGTCACAGCAAGAGTCTATAACCAATAGAGGAAAAGATGTACTAAGCATATATTAGTGCAGGTTTTGCTTCTCCTCACTACTAAATAGTATACTAGTCATGAAGGAAGGTATGGATTTTAAGTACCTTTACAAGCGTGCGCATGAAAATTTTTCCTTCTGATGGCTTGTTAGTTAAGACGAAACTGTTGAAAAGAAGCTGGATCAAATTCAAGAGCACGACGATACCAACAACAAATAATTTGACAGCTAAACTTGAGTTCCCATGACATAAAAAACTGCAACTATCTAATGCATTTATATGGAAACCAGCATTGTAAACTAACCCCAGTTCCTGTAACACAGAAAAATGGCCAGTCTCAAAGTGCAAAAATACTTTAAGTCTGCACGTTCAAAATCTCCCATCCTTCTCCCTCCCCCCAAATCCCATTCCCTCATCCTTAATGTGAAAATGTTAAAAAGAGGCATCAAGTCTATAAGAAGGTATACTATTAAATAGAGGATACAGAAATCTATATCAAAGAGGAGCTTTCTTCAAAAAAAAAAAAAAAAAGATGAGCAACATGGAAACATGGCAACCAAGATTAGTCCATTTGATATATATACACATATACATAATTTTTTATTAAAAAAAAAAGAAAAGAAAAGGAAAAAAGCTAAAGAATATTTAAGCAAAAGGTCAAAATCATGTCCAAGTTTTGATCTAAGCAACTCAAATTCAGCTCGAAACATGACTAAACCAGGATAAAAAAAACAGCACTTACTCGTAAAGCCACCTGTACAGTGGGGGGTTCATTTCATACAGCTGGTTCATAACAGTCCTCACAGCCTTGTATGTAAAATAATTAAGTATTTGCTGCAACCAAAGAAGTCTCTATCAGTTCAGTTGTTAACTTGTAGACAGATGATTTTTCAAAGGGTGGGAGAAGTATAAAGCTCAAAAAACTAGAAAACACTAAAATCATACTAAAAACGAAGTCTCAACCAATAATTTGAAAATGCAGCACTTAACTCGTACAAAAATAATGGAATACTTAAGTCTCAAGCATCTCATAAGCACTAAAAAGAAAATTACCAGTCTCTTCTTGCATCAACCTGTTGGCTTTTGTATTTCATGTGTATCTTACTGGTGGCTTTAAGAAACCATGTGAATCGAGTTACAAGTGTGGTTATGACTATATTGACCACATCCTTTGGTGTGACTTGCTATTTCTTACCTTGGGACTACTCTATTGGTTGTTGAGTGGTCAAAACTGTAACGTGTGTTGAAAGCTATTCAAGTACTAGGTCCTTTGGTAGAGTTATTATGTGGAAGTGCTAGTATGGGACGATCTTTTATAGTTTACATGTTTTGTATTACTTCTTTATGCCCTTTTTATGTTAATGCACTTCCCAATATTACTTAAGTCAAAAGTTCCCATTAACCATGGTATGGTTTAACCAAAATTTTGGCTCTAATACCATTTGTTATGTGGAACCATTCCATAGCATCCAACTAACTGATCGATCTAATTCAGCAGGTAAGTTAAAGAAGTCTTTCTTAGTTTACCATAGTTAAGAATAAATTTCTCGAACCAACATGAGTTGGCCTAGTGGTCAATAAGGGTCATGGGAAAAATAAAGGGGTGAAGGAATGAGTTTAATCCACGATGGCCACCTACCTAGGATTTAATATCCTATGTGTTTCTTGACAACCAAATGTAGTAAGGTCAGGCAGTTGTCCCGTGAGATTAGTTGAGGTGCGCGCAAGCTGGTCCAAACACTCATATATATCCGGAAAAAAAAGGAATAAATTCCCTACAATCTTTGGAAAGCACTAACAAGCAAGGGAATAGATGTGCTAATGCTGCTCTACACTCTAATATGCCTTTAGAGTATGAGTATAAAGGCCAACTTCCTTAGCTCTCTAGCAAATCTTCACATGATCATTTGGAAGAAAGGATTTTCCCAATTTCCCCATCATTTTTCTAGGCTTATAGCCTCATCAACATCTAAGCCACATCATTAGGACAAGAATTGTTGCGTTGTCCTATATCATTAATTTTATCAACATAGTATGAATCAAGAACTAGAAAGAAACATGAATTGCTAAGACTTCTTAGCGTAGATGAATTGCATCCAAATCATTGCAAAACTAAAATGAAGCGTTTCATGAACTACAATCTCCAAAGCATCCAAAAGTATGTCTTATCAACATGAAAGCAACTCTAAATCCTACACAAACTGCAACATTTGAGCAGGAAGCTAGAACCACGCACTCAAATAACTTTTGAATCAGAGTTAAAACGTTCATTTAGCTACATGGGCTTTCTTGTCCAGATTCAGTAACATACATTTCACTCCCCAAAGACATAGTAACATTGCAACAATGTCTCAAGAAACTATCAAAACATGCTCATAAGCCTATTTCTCTTTAACCAAACAGATGAATAATCATTTTTCAAATTCACATTCTTACCATTTTAACATCGTCAAAGGTATCTTCATACTGCCCCCCAAGTTCATCAACAACCACAAGTCTTCTGTTTTTGTGCTGCTTCCTTGAACTCCTGTTTATCATATCCGCCGAGAGCAGCCACTCGCGGCCAGTATCGACGAACGAGCTGCTTAGATCCAAGTGCTTCGGTTTCGGCAAACGCTTTCGACCCATTGAATTCTTCTTCATTACAAAATCCCCACAACTTTTGAGATTGATACTCGTTGTGGGCAAAGCATCCAAACACAAACATGGGGAAGTATGCGAGTCCACCACTGATGAACCCACAACAGATAAAGCTCCCACCATCCTTTTAGAAAGCTAAAACCAGAGGAAATACACCAATCAAATTCGACCCTTCGTTGTGAATCGATTTGAAAAACAAGATGGAACCCGTAAATTTACAGCCAGAGATTTGAAATGGGTTTTGAAGAAACTTGGAGATTAGAAACTGTAGATTGTTATCCGGCAGTGGTGAGAGTGCTGAAGGAAGATGTGAGGGAAAGGAGGAATGGTGGGAGCAGTGGAAGATTTGAAGTTGGATGAATCTTAACCAGACAATTTGGTGAGGTCCAAAATTCTCCAAGCCCAAAGCTTTCAGAATTTAAGATGAAAAATCATTCCCTTTTTCCTCTTAAGGAAAAAAGATTGAAGATATTTTGGTTTTGATGCTCGAATTCATCTGGACGGCTTCTTGAATTTGGTGGGTTTTCTAAGTTGAATGACAAAAGGATTTGGAAGTAAGTGGATCTACTTTGCACTAATAGCTAACATTTTGGAAAATTACAATTATAATTAATTGTCATGCTTGCTCAATGATTTTTCTAAAGTTAATGATGTTGATTTGAATTTGTTTACCATAATTGCTGTTGGATCATTAAACAAGCAACAAGATGAAGTTCGTGCAGTCAAATTAGAGGTGAGTTAGTAAGAAAGTAGAGAGGTTATCAACAACATAATTGGGATATTTGTATGGTGTTCGACCGTTCATTAAATCTACTTTGATGTACAAGTCAATTCAAATCTAAAATTTGACGAAGTTTCAACTTAACTCTTCTCCATTTTAATATATATAGAGAAGATGTATGATAGTAGATTATTGGTCATGCTAGCCAACTATCATTGTTGACTTGATGGCTATAGCGGTGCATGACTAGTTTTTTTGGGTAGCTCAACGTTGGAAGCATAAAGAATGAAAACAAGATATTGGATGTGATTTCATTGAGCTTTGTACCTTTTGTTAGACTTGTTTTAAGTAGGAGTTGTGAGTCACCATATTTTGTTACACTCATCTCATAGTCTATAATCTTACTTGAGATGAGGTTTAGATTTTCAAGTTTCACCTTACTAGCTTATGGTCTCTTATAATTATTTGGCACTTGTCTCATCCAGACTATGATCTAAGTTTTGGGTCTCGCCTCACAACTTATGATGGCTTTTGATTCATTGGTTGAGTTATGACCTTAGACTTTTAGATCTTACTTTGTAGCTTATACACACTTGTATGGTCCTTGAAATTTAATGTTAATTTTAAAATCTCATCCATCAATAGAAAATAGTGTGACATCTAATGAAAGAATGTTCATACTCTTTAAAGACAAATCAATACTCTCTGTCTCTTCTATATAGTATTAGGATTAGATGGAGGCTTTTGATGCTTCATTTTTTAGGCGTGGTAAAATTTGGTTTTATTGTCTTGTATCTAAAAGAGGGGTCCTTTTTAATTCGTTTATAAAAGAACTTGTATTTTGTCATAATCTTGTGATGACAATCACTATATATATATATATATATATATTTAGTTCAACAACGTGGGAGTGTGAGATTCAAACCTCTGACCTGTTGGTCGAAGGTACATGTCAATTACCGTTGAGCTATGCTCACTTTGACAGACCAATTACTAATTTACTGGTATATGTATTAGGAAAACAATTAAAATCGCCCATAATTTTAAATCTACATGCATCATACTTCAATTTGGATAATTGTAATGAGTGACAAAATTATGGTGCATAATGACAAATATAGCAAGTTTTTAAAATAATTGTAAATATGACAAAGTTTTTAAATGAATTTTTTATATTCCCGAAATTGCCCCTGATTGGTGCGCGCGCATCTTCTTCGTCTTTTTTATTATTATTATTATTATTTTTTATTGATAGAATCTATCAGTGTAGAAAAATGTTCTATCACTGATAAATTCTTTTCTATCAGTGATAGAAATTTTTTCTACACTGATAGAAATCAGTGGTAGAAAAACTTTCTATCAGTGATTGAAATTTTCTATCACTATTGAAACTTTTCTATTAGAAACCAAACAACACGATTGAAAAACTTGTTCAAGTAAATTTTTTTATTCAGATCATAATGTTCATCTTTCTATCCGTGATAGAAATCTTCTATCGCTGATAGAAAAACTTTCTATCAGTGATAGAAATCTTCTATCATTGATTGCTTTTCTATCAGAAACCAAACAATACGATAGAAAACCTTGTTCAATTAAATGTAACAATCTCATTTTTTTCACTCAGGAGTGAGTTCTAAAAGTGGTAACTTGTCTTAATTTGAATTTTGAATCATTTTTAGAACTGATAGAATCTATCAATATAACTGATAGATTTTATAATGATAGAAAATTTTTCTATCAGTGATAGAAAAACATAGAAGAAAGTTTCTATCAGTGATAAAAATCTTCTATCCCGGATAGATGTCTATCAGTGATAAAATTTCTATCACTGATATCTTTCACTGATAGAAAATCTTTCTATCACTGATAGAATATAGAAAAACTTTCTATCAGTGATAGAAAATCTGGAGGGGTATTTTAGTAAATGCAACACATAGACCATCAGATTTTGCCATTTTTGCAATTTTTTTGTGGGCTGCTAGATTTGCAATTACTTTGGCCCATATTGCTATCCTTGCAACCGACCCTTTCAATTTCATTAATATATCTAGTGGGTTTCAGGTGACAATGGATCCCTTTTAGGCAACCCATCTTCAAATTAATGATTAGTGAGAGTCCAAGCCCACCAACAATAGACACTTTCAAAATCCCTTAAACAAGCCAAAGCGAGGATAGCTCAATCGTAATTGACATGTACCCTCCACCAAGAGGTCAGAGATTCAAATTTTCTTGCCCTAAATATTGATATACTAAAAAAAAAAATCCTTAAAACAAGTTGATATTATTAAATAAAAAGAGATAAAACAAAACTTACCCATAAAATGGTGAGTAGAATCAATTTTCGCCATAAACTTTCGATTACATCAAATTAGAATATAGACTTAGATCAATGTTGTAATTTGTACCATCTGTTTGATTTTCACTAATTTCGATTTTTGCTAATCCACACAAACCTCGTAAATTTTATACCATTGACCATATATTTTAAAATTCATTGGATGCATATGACAATATTGATTTTTTCACATCTTTTGGATAAAACTTTATCAAAGAGTAAAAATTGCAATACTTTTTCAAGTTTAAATTTACAATTGCAACACTTATCTAAATTTGAAGTGCAATTTAATGAAAGTGAAAGTTTAGGGTAAAGATTAATAAGGATAAGAATTGAATTTTTCCTAAATTAAATTGTGTGCAAAATTCAGTTTAGTCCTTTGAAACTTCATTTTGAATAAAAAAAAAAAAAAAATCCTATTACGAGTCTGTTTTTTGTCGATGATTCGCTAATTTTTTGTTGAGCAACAGGCGAAGAGTGCCAAGAGTTGCTGCGAATTTGGTGGTCTTTCGGGTCAAGAAGTCAATTTTGATAAAAGTAATGTTGTGTTGAGTAGGAATACGCCTATGGAATGTAAGGATCAAATGGCTATAGCGCTGGGCGTTAAACATGTGAGTAAGATTGGCAGATACTTGGGGTTGGACATTGAATTTGGTGTATCGAAGAAAGCGATGTTTGATAATATTAAGCACAGAGTCGAAACGAGGGTTAAAGGTTGGGCCGAACAAATGTTGTCCAACGCCGACAAAGAGGTCTTGTTGAAGGCAGTCGCTTTAGCATTACCAATTTATGCCATGAACTGCTTTAAGATACCAATATCAATTTGTAAGGAGATAAACAACAAACTTGCTCAATTCTGGTGGCAGAAGAGGAAAGACAAAAGAGGCATCCATTGTGGGGCTTGGAAGGAGTTAACGAAGCATAAAAGTGAGGGAGGATTGAGTATGCGTGATCTCCATTGTTTTAATTTAGCCCTATTGGCAAAGCAAGGGTGGAGGATCTTAACCCAACCGAACACGTTGCTGGCCAGAATCTACAAAGCACGGTATTTTAAACATGGGGGGTTTTTAGAAGCTGAAGTCAAAGGAAGAGTGTCTTGGGGATGGATGAGTAGTATGGCGGGTCGTGTTGATGAAGGGGTTTCGATGGAGAGTGGGAGCTGACTCGCAGGTGGATATATGGAACGATCCTTGGTTGTCGAGACCGCATACGTTTAGGCCTATAAGATGTTTCAGTAGGGAATGGCGCTTTGCCCAGGATTTGATGGAAGAAAATGGGAGAGCGTGGAACACTCAAAGACTTCGATCTTGCCTGGATGAGGAAGATATGAGACTGGTTTTGTCCATTATGATCTGTCCAAATGTGAGAGGGGACTGAGGCATATGGCATTATTCAAATTCAGGCGAATATACGGTCAAGTCAGGTTATCGTACGACCATGCACCTTGATGAGGGGGCAGAGTCTAGTGATAATGGACCCCCTCAAGAAATGTGGAAGGGAATATGGAAGCTTCCTTGTACACCAAAATTGTGAAACTTTGTGTGGAGAGCTTATAGAAACTACCTGGTGGTGAATGTGAACTTGAGGAGGCGTGGGGTGAGGGAGGATGGTCTGTGTGTGGTTTGTGGTCATGAGGAGGAAACTACGAATCACGTCCTTTTGGAGTGTGAGCTGGCCAGGGCCTTTTGGTTTGGTTCTCCACTTCAAATGGATACGAGGAAGTTCTACCATCTGGATTTTGAGACAAGCTGGGGGAGGATTACGCAATGGCTCGGGACTCACGACCAGGCTGAGGAATTGCTAAGCTTGTTCGTCTTCGGCTTGTGGAGAGTGTGGAAGGGGCGCAATGAGAGGGTGTTTGAGGGGAGGGGGATGGTGGTCGAGCAAGGGATAGGGAGAGTGGTCGATGAGGTGAGGGAGTTTAGGGAGGTGGGGAGGGAGAGGGAGATGGCAGGAGCGCGGGTTAGAGGGATGGCGGGGGACAGGAGAATGGTCTTTAGTGGGGTTCTGGCCCTTTGGGTGGATGCAGCCTGGGAAAAGCACTCGTTGAGGGCAATGTTGGGGTGGTATCTCCTGATGGATGATGGGGTTGCGGATGAGGAAAGAGCTAGGCGTGGGGGTTTTTGCATGAATAGCTTACATGCTGAAGGCCAAGCTCTATGTTGGGGTTTAGAGTGTCTACAAGCGAGGGGCATCAAGCAAGCATAGGTGTTTTCTGACTGCTTACAATTAGTCAGTATTGTTCTAAGGAAGAATGGTTGTCCTGGTGATTTCGAACCAATTTTGAAGGTCATAGAGTCCACTGTGAGGTGGTTTGATTTTTGTTCTATCTCCTTTGTAAAGAGAGAGCTCAATGCAAGAGCACATTGTATGTCCAAGATTGGCCTTAGCACTTTTCTGAATATGGAATAAAGGAAGTTTCGTCTGGAAAAAAAAAAGTGTAATCTAGAAACATGAACAGGAAAGTAAACATTATAGTCGTCGTTGGATAACCATTTGATTTTTTGTGTTTGGTTTTTTCACAATTAAGTTTATAAACATTACTTTCATCTATAAGTTTCTTTGTATTGTAATCTACCTTCTTTCCATGTTTTAAAAAACCAAGTGAAGTTTTTGAAAACTAAAAAAAAAAAAATAGTTTTCAACAAGTTGTCTTTGTGTTTTGAAATTTTGTTAGAAATTCAAATGCATCCTTAACAAATATGAAAACTATTATAAGAAAATTGGAAGGAAACAAACATAATTTTTAGAAACCAAAAATTAAAAAAAAAAATAGTTATCCAACAAAACCATAAAGATAAATTTTCAAGATGTTTACTTTAGATAATAAATTTTTAAAAAATAATAATTTTTTAATCTTTACTATTAGTATATACTACTCAATATCCACCACTTTTTACTCACTTTAACTCATCTATTTAGGTCTAAAATATGTTTATGTCAATACATTTATACATGCTAGTAGTAATAGTTACAATTTAGGTAAAATTAGCAATAGAAATTCACATGGTTACTTTACAAAAGTTCGGACTAAAATAGACGTTTTAATATCTTGAATTTTTTTTGTTTAAGTTCGACAATTATGGAGTGAAAATCAAACCATTGATCATCGAAATGATAATTAGTGCAATATCTTAAAGATTTTTTTTTTTAGTTCAACAACATTTAGGAGTGAGAGATTAGAACCTCTAATCTTTTAATCAAAGATATATGTAGTATCTTAAATATTTAAGTACTCAAATCAAATCGAACCATTTTAAATTGATCATAAAATAAACAAAAATAAAACAAGTAGACGAATCTATACCTATGAAAATGAAGGCTCCCTTGGGATTAAAATAATAATGTTAGAATAATAGACCTTTTTTTTCTTGAAGAGTTAGAATAATAGACTTTAATTGGATATTTAATTTGTTAATCAATTTCACTTTTTTTAAAATAAAATTTCACATTTTTTTTTAGATTGGCATTAATGTTGAGCATTAATTATTTTCTAACCATCACATTTGCTTTATGTGTGTGTTTGTGGATAATGCTACCTGCCAAACCGTCCATAGTGCCTTATCAAATAAAAATTTAATAAAATTTCATTGGATACCTTTACTTTATATATATATATATAATTTAATATTTGTATAAAGTAATTACAAATTATATATAATCTTTTAAAAAGAAAACCTATTAATTACCTATTGACTTTGTAATAATATTAACCGATTCACCCTCACAACTTTGTCTAGAATGATTTATTTTCTTAGAGATTGATTGAGATAGATTACAGTAAATTACTAAAAAAAAAAAAAAAAAAAAATGAAATAGTTATCAAACATGATCTAATTAATTCGAGTTATACTTTTTTAGGGTCATATTTACAATTTTTTTTTGTTGCTAATGTTTTCTTCGTGTTCAATTTGGGATAAGTTTAAAGCTTAGAAAAATATATTTTCATTTAACTTGCCTAAAATTATTTGTTTGCTTGACAAAGTTTCATAATTTTAGCGTTAGCATGACACGTAATTTAAAAAAAAAATGTCAGGTAAGCATTAAATTGATGAAGTTAACTTTAAAATTTAGTAACATATATTAGACACAAAAACAAACGTTTTAGATAAATAAAACTCTATAAAGTTTACAAACGGGAGAATTTATCATTAACTTAAAGATAAAATCCTATGCTAATAGATTTAGATCATTAAAAAAAAACTCTTATTCACTATTATGCAACACATAATCTCTTTGTTTATAATTAAAGATTATATTCTTAAACCATCATATATTGACCTTCTGCCATTACAACATATGGAAGAAAAACAAAAGTAAAAGTGATCTTTCGAGAATGAATTCAAACTCCATGATAGTCCACCTACTTGAAATGTTAAAATCTTGTAAATTTTTTTATCCAAATGTTATATAGTTTAACAGGTTCATTTTTTCGATAATATTACATTACAAATACGAAGGTCATGATTTGAATATTTTGAATCCCCAGCGGAGCTTGAGTTATCTTAGTTACTTAGCTTTGATACATTTAGCTTTTTTTTTTTTCTTTTGACAACATGTGGGGTGGGAGATTTAAATATCTGACCTCTTGATCGAGAGTACAAATTTTATACCATTTGAGCTATATTTTTGTCGACACTGTGATACATTTAGCGAGGAGGGTTAATAAATTACTTTCCCTAACTACATAGAACATAAGATAATTTATTTATAACCTAAAAGCCAATTTTTACCACAATATATTTTTTACTAAAAAAAAAAAGAACAATGAAGACTTTTTCACATTTCAAAATATGACATAAAGCAACCATGTGGCTTGTTTTCCCTCCCTTCATTATATAACAAATCCCTCCATTAAACCCTCTCTCTCTCTCCTTCTCCCTTCTTCTTCCTTCTCCTTAGACCTCAAAACCTGCAACTCAACCAACCTCCAATGGCTTCCTCCCAACCAAAACTCTCAATTTCCTGAAATGGGTCCCTCCACAGCCTTCTGGGTGTGACAAATCTCACAAAAAGAAGCACTTTTGAGAGAAGCACTTTTGAAGGAAGCACAAGAAGAAATTGCATATCCATGGCTTCTAAAGGAGGAAGAAGAAAAGGAAGAAAGGCAACAACAACCCAATTGAAGAAGAAGAAGAAGAAAATCAACAACAATCAAGCTAGAAGGATTATTGCCACTAAAATAGCAGAATTACAAGAAGAAGAAGAAGAAGAAGAAATAATCAAAGGTTCAAGCTCCTCAGCCATGGCTGCTGGTGCTGCCACCATTGAAGAAGAATCAGGTTCTTCAAGCTCTGATTTTGAAGAGTGTTGTACTCCAAAAGCAGAGAGATTCAAAATCCCAGAGATCAAAATTTGCCCTCCAGCTCCAAAAAAGCAAAGACTCATTTCAAATTGCTCCTTACAAAGACCTTCTCCAATTGCCTTCTTTGCTTCACCAGACATAGAGCTTTTCTTCTTCTTCTCACAACAATGACATTAGGGTTTCTTTTTAGTTCTTAAAATTAGCTTCTGGGTTTCAGTTCTCTCATCTTTATTATGGAGAAAGGTTAATTTCCATAATTGATCAAATTCATAGAAAAAAAAAAAAAGGGGAATTGTTGATAGAGAGAGTATAAGAATTTTAGAAGTAGGGTATTTTGTTAGAAACAGAGGATGTTTCAGCTTTTTCTTTTTTTTTTTCTTTGTTTAATTTGATATTAATGATCAGAAAAATTCAGCTTGAATTTTTACCATGGGGCTGGTTTTATAATATGTAATTTGCATGGCTTTGGCTATGAGGAAATAGCAATGGCTATGGTGTTTTTTTTTTGGATAATTTAATGTAATATTTCTGACTTTTATTCATGAGTGCAATGTAAGTGTGTGGATTTGGGTTTGTGTTTGTGATATCAGCTTTTGAATAATTAGTCAACCTGATAAAAGTAAAGGCCAAAGACTTGGCTTTTTTAGAATTTGTGTAAAAAGCTCTCTCTCTTACATTATTATTATTTTTTTCACCTTCTTATAGTTATATCATATGTTCAATGTATTTGACTCCCTTCTTGTGTCTATGTATTTGATTTAATTGGATACAAATAAGTTATTATCGAGTTAACTATTCATTAATGAAAGCATGGTCAAATGAATATGAAATACTAACAGCTAACAAAAGCATAACTCAACAGACATAAAGTTGTACTAATAACCACGAGGTTTGTGGTTCGAATCCTTCCACTCCACATATTGTCAAAAAAAGATAAATGTGAAACACCAACATTAGTCAACACCCCGCTGTTCAACATGAGCATAACTCAAATTGTAAAGTCTGTACTAATGACCAAGAGGTTTGTCGTTCAAATTCTCTCTTCCCACATGTTATAAAAAAAAATCACAATAAAATTTTTAACATTAGTGATTCGGTAGTTACCGTTTTTTAAGTATAAAGGACTAAATTGTCAAGAAAAGATGTATAAGGACTAAAATATTACCATAGTTAAAAGTATAGATACTATAAAAAGTTTTTTTTTTTTTTTGGGTATTTATTTATTTGTATATGGATTCCATCAATACTTTTGTATATTTGATCAAATAAAAATAAAACCAAAATGTGCAAAAGATTTGGACCATTTTGTATGGTCCTTGAGATCAAAAGATCTTCTCTTTCACTCTGATCAAGATTGTGAAAAGAAAATGTTCTTGATGCTTCAAGAACCTGCAGCATATATAAAAGACTTCCAAAAAAGGTTTCTTACACACTCTACTTTTGGAAATGCTTTCATTGGTGAGAGATTTTCATTTTATTTAAAACTTTATTTTGCTTCTTACATTCTTAGTCTTCCCGCTTTGAAATATCGACGATACGATGTTTTAATCAGTTGAGTTTATGTTAGCTTGAACGAAGCAATCTCATAGGATATTAAATCCTATGTAGATGAGCACCATATATGGTCTGAACCCAATAATTCTTTTTTTTTTTTTATTGATCATAGCCACTAGGCCAATTCATGGTAGTCGTTAATATATAATTTCTTACCATCATATTTTAAAGGTTAAATTATAAAAAATGCACTTGAATTTTCAAAAGTTTCATTTTGGCCCTCGAAGTGTGATGTTTGTTTCAAAACGACCATTTGAAACATTTTTCGTTAAATTTATCAACAAAAGTGATGTGTTTGCATGTGTTTTTTATTTTTTATTTTTCCATGTGTCTGTTCATATCTATTCACATAAGTAACAATACATATGCAAACACGCGATTTTCCATCCACGAATTTAACGAGAAAAAAAGCCTTCAAGGGTCATTTTGAAACAAACTTCAAACTTCAAAAACTTTTGAAAGCTCAAGAGCGTATAATTGAAACCAGCCTCATAGTTCAGACATATTTTTGATAATTTAACCTATTTTAAATAAAGAGTCGATTACTAACCATTAATTCAACAAACGCGGTTTCTAATAGTTTGCGACCGAACGAGTTTCCCTATCATTGGAAGAGTTAAAAAAAAGAAGTTTTTAAAAAAAGCATATACATATTGTAAAAAGGTATTTGGAAAAAGACATAAATTAGGGTTGAAAAAGGAAGAAAAGGGGACAAGAAGAGCAGAGAGGTAAGTGTGTGTGTGTGTTGGGTTTTGATTTAGGGTTTTGGGCATTAGTGAATGTGATGTGTGTCTGTGATCACAAGACAATACCCCATAAGAGAATCCTATGAAACGACTCGTGCGCCTTCTCAATCATTCATATGTCAATTTTTTTTTGGGAATCTCTATATTATTATTTTTTTTTCATTTCTTTTTTCATGGACAACAGATTTCAATTATTATAAATTAATTTTGTTCATGTGGAGAGGATTGAGCTTTTGATTCAATTATGTATATTATAACACGCCTTTTTTTTTTTTTTCATCTCGGTGTATTTTTACGTTTCGTCACATATCTCCACAATGATATGATATTCGTCCCTATCTAATCAATGTAGGACTTTGGTCGCACTCCCAACACGAGTTGATTTTGTCTTTTTTGAAAGTTTTTGTTTTTGTTCATGTGGGTTTTAATCGGTTAATGTTGTGGTCTCTACTAGGAGGGGAGGGAGTTATTTTGTAAAGTTAAATGGTTAATTTACGTCTTATGATTTAGGTTTAGTTTCAATTTAATTGTTATAGTTTAGGGCTTCTTTAAATTATCTCTATGGCGATCTTTTTTTTTTTTTTTTTTTGTTAGTTCAACAATATTTTGGGAGTGAGGGATTTGAACCTTTTTAATCCACTCCCAACTATTATTATACACCGTGATGACATCATAAATATTCCTTTATTGAATACACCCGAAATATTTTTTTTTATTTATTCGATAATGGGTTAGTGTTTTCTATTTATTGACTTTTTTTTTTTTTAGTTAGAGTTAAAATTAGTAAAAGAGAGAGAGAGAAATTTTTGGGATGATTTGTGGGAGGGAAAATTGAAAGCTTTTTAAAATTATAGGACCAAACTAAGAAAATATTATTTAAAACAAAAAGTCACTTAACTTACTTTCTTCCACTAAGTTTCTATTCTATAATATCTTATATTTTCACACATTTTGTCACAAATCTCTTCACAAATGGGCCCTCTATGTGTGTGTATATATATATATATTGAAAATATGGGTCCTATATAAACTACTACACTTTTGAATTTCCATTTCAAATTTATTTAATTTTTCAAAAAAAAAAAAAAAAACCCATCTTAGAAAGAGCATCAAACAAAGAAACAAGATCCTATGAGTTTTCCATAATTACATTATTAAAGATGCAAACTTTTTTTGTTTTTTTAATTAATTTTAGTTCAAAACTCAAGTTAATCCGTGTGAAACAGCTTTTTATTAAACAATATAGCCTGGCTTTTCAAATTGATTTAACAACATATTGTCTCTTTGTACTATGGACATTAGAGAGAGAGAAAAAAAACAACAACATTGGAATGAGGAAAATCTCAGACATGATGGGTTTAAATTGTTCTTTAATTATATTTAGGGTTAGTTTAAAAAAAAATTATATTTAGGGTTTGGGTCTTCTTTTTTTTTTTTTTTTTAATTTAAATTTTCTTCTTCTTTTGATTAATATATATATTTTATTTATTTGCATATGGATTGGAGTTGTGTGTGTGTTTCTCTCTCTTAAAGTGAAGGAAGAGAGATTCCTTTTCCAATTCCAACAATGAAACCTTATGTCATCAAGCAAAGCAATCAACTTTTGCTTTGGTGATTGAAATAAAGTACATATTTTTTTTCCTATGCCCTTTTAAAACATATAATATATCATAACATGGGCTGATTAGACTTTCATAGAATCCTAGGTTTACCCTCCAAAATATTTGTTTTCTTTGCCTAAACCAAAATATTAAGTCCTTCTATCGAGAAATTATTGGATGTTAAAAGATCCCACATTGAAAAGATAAGTGGAGATCTCACCATTTATAAGTTACATGAGCTACTCCACTCATTGCCAATTGGTTTTGAAATGGAATCCCATCAGCTGAATATATGAGAGAGATTATACATGGTTATCATAGTGGATATATAAGTTTTGAAACTTACCTTCAATGGTGTTACTCTTTTGAGAAATTATTGGAGGAGACTGGGACAATGTGACTATAGTTTTTCCACTGTTGAATATATGAGAGAGAAATTATAAAACAATGTATTTTGAATTTATATTGAACGAGGTTCTTAGAGTGAGTATAATTAGTTTTAAAATGTCATTTTTGCCTATCTTTGTCATTTAGGTCAAATTTTGTTTGGCAATTTTGGCTCTGCTTGCTTGTGGTTTTATTAAATTTTCTTATGCAATGTTTGTTTTTATCTCTTGGGTCAAACTTTGTTTTTGTTTTTCTTCCAACCCCTTTTTAGATCTCAAAGATATGGCCTAATTAGATTAGTTTTTAGTTGTGAACTATTTATCATTCTTCATTTTTGTCTTTTAAATATATTTAGAAAGTTTGATTCATGAAGGGGATGATTGAATGGTAAACTTTAAGGAAAGTTGTTTGGGTACAAAAATTGAAAATTTTAAATATCAAAGAATCAAAATAAAAAGTGGATAAAAGTTGAAAGACCAAATTAGATAATAAATTAAAATTCAATGATATAGGTGCCACCAATATATACATCAATTAAGATATGATTTTTTCAATCTAAACATAGTTCAATTGGTTAAGTCATATACCCTCAATCAAGAGGTCAAAGTTGGTTCAAATTTCTTCCACCCACATGTTGTTGAAAAAAAAACTCATCACTTTATGAAATAAATTTGAAAAATTATTATACACAAACTCTACCCAAAGTTTTGGTATTGAATAAGTTGAAAAACTTTAATTTGTATAATCTATGTTTAGACTACACATAAAAGATTAGAGAAGGGTATAGAAATTTTAGATTGTATAACCTAAGTATGATTTGAAGGTTTGTTATTTGTAAAAGTTATTTTATAGCATAAAAGTCAAGTTTCACAATTTTAATTTATTTAGCCAATAAGAATGTTTTTTTTTTTTATATAAAAAAAAACTCATGAGAGTTGAAATAAAAACTCATATATCAAAACATAGACATAACTTTTTAAATTCAAACTATACAAACCTAATCAATCAATGAGTCGAATACTCGAATACATTCTTCTTTCTTTTTCAATAAAATATTCGTCAACTAATATATCACAAATCACATCAAATTAGGTAACAAAAAACATTTATTTATTCTATTATTGTGGTAATTCAAAAGTGAATGTACTATGACTTGTCAACAATCAAATGCATATTAATTAGTTGATAGAAAACTTAAAAGGAAAAAAAAAAAAAAAAAAGAATTTGGAGGTTCCCTTTTTTTGTGGGTGGGAAAGAAGAGAGGTGTGAGGTGGTGTGTTAGTGGTGGTGGTTAAAAAGTTTTGTATTAAAAGAAGCAAAGGGAGGATCCTAAGCTTTGTTTAAAGGAGGAAAAACATAAGAGAAAATTAAAGCTATATACCAAAATATTAATTTAGGGTTCTCTTTGTGCCCTACATGTCTTCTTCCTCCATTTGGTGGGCCTCCATAGGTTGAATTTTGGATTCGAGAAGCCTCGTATTGTTATTGATCCGAACATAATTTAGTAGTTAAGATATATATTTCTGACTCTCATTAATTATTGTAGTTTTGAATTTTCATGTAATATGATATTTTTATATATATATAGGAGTTCAATAAATGTGAAGTGGGAATCGAAGCTTCAAATTTAGAGATAATAAATTTTCTTATCAAATTTTATAAAAGAAATCATATTTTTTCACTTAAATTTAAAATTAGGATAAATTTTAGTTGAGGTCAGTCAATCCTGATTCTATTTAGATTCCTAGTTAATTATTATAGAATATATGTAATTCGCTGATTGGTAAATTTGAGTCGTGGTATTTTTTTCTTCTCTAATTTTACGTTTGTACTTTAATGAAGTTATTTATGCCATTAATGTGATGTATATACTTTTAATATATATATATATATATATATATATATATATATATATATATATATTCCATGTATAGTATTTTTTTTAATTGCAAAATCAATCATCTTTTATATAATTCATTATCACCAAATGATTTGATAACATAGCTGTGAAGTAATTGTTGATTTACTAAGCTATTAATTGAAATAATCACTAGTTGTGAGTTTATTAATTAACACTTTTGTTCAATATTTTTTATTTTTTCTTCTTGTACAACTTTCATGTGGGTACTCAAAAAAGAAAAAAAAAAAAAACTTTCATGTGGATAATTTTTGTAACTCTTTCTTTTTTTTTTTTTTTCAACTTAAAAGGACAAATTATAAAGACAACTAAAATTTGAACTTGCTACCCCTCTTGAATAACAATTCTATTTAAAAGATAAAGATGGTTTAGATATAGTACTTTTTTGTATTGTTTAAAAAAAAATGTTTAAAATAAACTTTAACAAAATTCCAAAACATAAACCTATGCTTTTTCTTGATTCGTTTCAACTAGTCTTCTAACACTATCAATCAACATAATTGTCATTTTCCGTTAAATAAAAATATAAATATCAACGGTCAAATTCTTTGATCTTGATCTAGAATATCTAGAAATCAACCTTTTCCATCAAATTATAAAATAAAGTTATAAAATTTATGCATGCTAATTTTGGCATTTAGGACTTTTTGGTTTTGGATTTTTTTTTTCTTCCAAATGTCTCTTCTTTATGCTTTATCTTTAATTTCAAATTAAACAAAAAATAATAATTTTGATCATAAATAAAAGAAAATTAATTGAGAAAATATGTGTCAGCTTTAGTTCTCATTAGATGGTTGGAAAAAATAGTTGCAAGAGGCTTTTGATAGGTCCAACATTGTGTTTTAAGCTTTGCTTTACAAAGAAAGAAAAAATTATAGGGAAAAAGAATTGCTTTGTCTTTCTTTAGACCATGACTTGCATTAAATTCTGCACTCACAACTTTGATTGACTCTAATGTCCCAAAATCATCCCTTGTCACATTCTTTTAGGCATATACACATTTTATTTTTCCTTTTTATTGTTAAGGTTGGTAAATGGTCGGATGACGACTAGTTTAATTGTTTTTTTTTAGCAAAAGAACGCATCGACCTTTCATACCACCAAGAGAACCGCTCAGAGAGCAACAATACAACGGTAAATCAGATAAAAACTGCGCCCTCCACACACAGAGGGTCAGCCTCAAAAGAAAATAAACGAAAACCACCCATTATGGTGCACTCTTCCCCTAATGCAATCACGTGTCTCAATCTAATAAACAACTATATGCTTCTACCTGCAGTTCAGCCGCCTCGAACATTCCACACCAAGCCACTTTGAGCAGCACGGACATCAACCAACTGTTATGCAGCACTCCTCCCCACAAGCCATGCGCCTCCAATACGGGACAACAATATGAGTTTAGTTATAGTCCCGCTGACGCACAACCTCCTCAACCACTCCACACCGCGCCAGCCATTAAGCGATTCCGGTCACCCAACTCAAAGCAGACACAGCTCCCAACATTGAAACCTGCAAACAATATTACCATCAAAGAGCATCTATGCACATAAGTCAAATGGGAAGAAGATAAGGAGGAACCGAAAACATCAACAAAATACTCTAATCAACCCCCCAGATTCTAAGCTTCCCTACACCTTGATCAAAACTGCCGCATTACAGTTTGACATGCCAAAATCATATGTTAACATTAATCATGCTCAAAGCCAATAGACTGCAAATGCCAAGCCCTTTACCTGTGAGAAGCTGTTGTAAGCTAATCAAAATAAGAGACATATTAAACTTTCCGAAGAAATTCTCGCAAGTGTGAATAACTAGCCTCACCTAAAGCAGCCCTTACTAACCCAGAACTGATTTATAAGACCCTCCACTCATCTTCCCCCTACACTGGACACAAAGCCCCACATGAAAAGCTAAAGAAGACAAATTAGGATGCTAAGTCATCACTTAGGAGCCTGACCCAGGGACTCCCCTCTCTTTTCCATGCAGACACTTCCCTACTCCTCTTCCTTTTCAAAACACTGCATGACTTTTTTTTTTTTTTTTTTTTCGTTTGGTATTCCCTCATGTTTTATTTACAGGGTACTAGCTTTCACACTACAATGCAGGGACCCATACCCAAAATCCACTCTTGGGTGGCCTAACTGAACACACTGAAGGTAGCTCTTTTTACCCTTAAAACATCACTCCCGTATAAATCATCCCAGCCCTTTGCCAGACAAATAATCATATCTTCCCTAAGTAAGCCTCACAAAACTAATTTGCAAAATTATATTTTCACACAGAACCCTGTTCCTATCGGGGTGACAACAGACTTATGGAACTCATACAGCAGCCCTATCCTTTCAAGGCTAACTAAGGGAGAGCCAGAGTTCACACCAGCAAGAAAACCTCAAAGGAAATTTAAAGTCGCAAGATTAGCAACACACGCCTCATTTTAACACAAGCAAAGAAACATACTAGCACATACAAGCCTAGCCAAGCTTAACCATCTCAACACCACATCTCAGCCAATTAAGCTCAAGGTCTAAAACATTGCTCCAACAAATATCCACTCTTGGGCACATGCCCCCCAGAACATAACAGGGCAACATAATATCGAAAAGCATACGAACAAGTAGGCAGATGCTCATGTGCACCCCGCCTTAACCTAGGGCCCACTAATCATAAGAAGCATACACATACCACAAAATAACCGACACATGCAAAACATAGAAACTGATGTTCAGGGAATCCTACCTCCAACCTATGATCCACTAACCAAGCACACGCCCCACCCTTTAGCCACGACTAGTTTAATTGTTAAAGATTATAACTCGAAAAACTACTACCATATGAGTAACTTTCATTATTGGACTAGGACGACCCAAAATGAATAGGCCCAGGTCCAACATCTTAAAGTATTTTTTGGATCTGATTCGAGTTTTTTATATAATTTTTTTTTTTAATTTTCAACCCCCAACTTTGTTAAAACTTTATATTCTTTCTAAAATAGGGTAAAAAATTATTTAAATAGTAGGATGTTCACCTTCAATCCACTTGATTAAAACTTTATATTCTTTATTTTCTTTTATGGGTCTCCAATTATTGTTTTAAGTATTTAAAGATACGAAAAGAAAAAGAAAAAAAAAAAAGAAAGGAAGGATTTCAAAGCATCTAAAATTAATTGAAAACTAGTAAAGTTAAAAAAAAAAATAATAATAATAAAGTTAAAAAATTAATAATAATAAAGTTAATGATACCAATATAAGTCAACAATTAAATGCAAAGTGATATAAATGCAGAAGATACAATCATTTTTTTTATAGAAGATGCGATCATATCTTTATAAGCAACATCAACCTCTTTACTTTGAGAATATTTACATCTTTTATCAGTAATATATTATAGGTATTGAACCAAGTTGTACCAAAATGTTCTTATTAAATTACAAATTGAACCAAAGTGAGACAGACAACAAAATATCTCCTCTTTATAAATTATTAAATCTTTTTTTTCCTCAACGTCTTTGATTACAATGATATTGCTAACTTCATTTGCTTGACTTCATCAACCTTCGATTTACCTAGTCTATTTAAAAGAGATTAGTAATAATATTAGTTACAAAAGTTAATTTTAAAAAATATAAAATTGACGAATAAAAAAGATATATATCTTTTGACTTTAAAATTTACTTCTTTTAATTTTTTTTAAGAGTTACTATCAATGTTAGGTTAGAATTAGTCAATAAAATTTATTTGTTGGATCAAATTTGGGTTAATTCATGAGATCATCATCATCATCTTCCGTGAGTATTCATGCCAGCTTGTGTGCAGTTAATCTCACAAGACAACCACTTGACTTTACTATTAAATCCTAGTGGTCATCTTGGATTGAACCCATAGACTTGGAAGTTTTAAATCGTCATCCTGGATTCAACCCATAGACTTGGAAGTTTTCTGTCCAATCAAAAATAGAAAAATTGCATAGTGTTTAAGTAATTTTGAGTAGAGATAAAGTTAATAATATAATATTCATCAAGCTTTATGGACTTGATTTCTAAAATTATTAAAATATGTTGTTTGTATTATTTATTCAAAATTAAAAATTTATTATTCAATTTTTCCATATTTAACATTCCAATAATCTTTCCATTTCATCCCATTGAATTATGAAATTGATAAGGGTTCAAATCAATACATTTACTCTAATTAGAAATCTTTTGAGAAATTAATTAATGAATCATACAAAAATTCTTCCACTAAAGCAGCTAAAATCAATCCACAAAATGTCTAAATTCAATCACAAAAGAGACATTCAAACCTAACCTCAAAATCAAACCATAAAAAAAAATGCTAAACCTAACATCTAAGGGTTCGTTTGGAATATGTTGCATTTTTTTTTAACATTTTTTATAAAAATTGTTTAGAATTTAAACACACATATATTTGGTTACTTTTAGTATTTTTATATACAAGTTATTATATATTTAAAAAAAATTTAAAATTTACTTTCAAGTGTTTTCTTTCAAAATGATTTATTTTTCAATCTATTTTTTTAATAAGTCATTTTCAATGATAGTCAAACACAAGAATTTTTTTCAAAATTATACACTTAAAAAATTAAACCAAACACACCCTAAATGTTGAAACTAAAATAAAATATATCTTATCTTATCTAGGAAAAAACAATACTAACAAAAATAATCTCATCCAAATCAAACCAACTTGCACAATTAATTAAAAGAATTCTATTTAAGAAAATAAAAGTTGAATTTATGAATTTCACTACTAATTTAAATTTACAGTTCATTCAATAAATAACTATTAACTTAATTAACTTAAGAAAATGATGTCTTAATCAAATTTATGATATGAGTCTCATTTGATCTATAAACTTTGAAGAGTTTTATTTTTGTTGAAAATACAAACAAAGCCTTACATTGGCTACAAAAAGAAACGATCATGGATATATAATTCATTGATAACAACTCCATTGGTATGAGACTTCATAGGTAATTATAAAAGCAAAGTCACGGGAACTTTATGTCCAAAGTGGACAATATCATATAATCCACTCGTCCCCTAATACCTTATTACAATATTATTTTGTCATCTAATATTTATTTGTCCAAGATTCACATCTACTCCAACTTCTGTGTATGGTCACATGTCGCACATATACTTAAACTCTTGAACTATAACATTTGTTATAATACTTCTCAAAAAAAAAAAAAAAAAACATTTGTTATAATATATTACACTTATAAACTTTTAATTAATTGCAAAAATTAGATTGATCTTAACTTTTAATAAAGGAAGCTAAAGCGAGCCTAGCTCAACGGTAATTGGCATGTACCCTTGACCATAAAGTCAGAGGTTCGAATCCTCCCACCCTCAAATGTTGATGTACTCAAAAAAAAAAAAAAAAAACTTTTAATAAAGGAAAAAAATTAAACCCTCCAATTTATTTCAAAATATAAAAATGGGTCCTTTTTCTTGATCTCATATACACTTTCTCTCTCCCTATCTCTCTCTTTAGCTACTTTCTCTATTTTGATTATGGCATTTGAGAATGTGTCTTCCAAGAATCAACAGGTCAAGAAGAAGAGAGAAATATATGATGATGTTGATGCAAGTGTTCTTGAGAGAAATGTGGTTGAATTTTCAAGAATCTATTTTATGAGTCAGTTTTGACAGTTTTTTGTTTACCATCAAAACTTTATGGATCCATTTTTTTTTTTATAACTTTTGAAAGTGAGTTAAATTACAAGTTCAGTCTCTAAAGGTCGTGTTTGGTACCAATTTCATTTTTAAAAATTATGTTTGTTTTCTTCTAATTTTCTTACCATGGTTTTTATCTTTGTCAATGACACATTTGAGTTTCTAGTCCAATTCCAAAAACAAAAACAAATTTTTATAGTTTTCAAAAGCTGGCTTGGTTTTTGAAAACATGAGAGGAATGTATGTAACAAAACAAAAAAACTTGGAGGTAGAAAGTAGTGTTTATAAGCTTAATTTTCAAAAAAAAAAAAAAAAAAACCAAATAGTTATCAAACGAGATCTAAATTTTTAGATTTGTGTTTATTTGGTTTTTGATAATAGATTCCTCAACTTTCAATTTTCTAACCCAATCAGTTCATGAAGTTTAAAAAAAAGGTTTAGTAGACCATTAAAATATTAATTTTGTGTAAAATAGGTCAATTTTCAATTTTGTTTCTAAGAGTTTCTTGGCTTATTTAACGTTTCTTTTTTAATTTATGGACCTATTAAACAGAAAATTCAAAGTTTAGGGTCCTTTTCAGATATAAAATTGATGTCTAATAGATTAATTAGTTTAACTTTTTTTAAAAAAATTATGATAGGAATGCATTAGAAACAAAATTGAGAGTTTAGGTATTTATTAGATTTTTTTTTTTAAGTACAAAGACCTAATTGAGAATTTAGAGACTTGTTAGATAAATTTTTGAAATTAAAAAACTAAATCAACACAAATCTAAGAGTTAAGAAACTAAAAAAGTTCGGTGAAACCGTAACAAACACTATATTTGATGATAGTTTGTAAACTTTGCCAAGAATACTTGACATTCAAAGACCATGAGATAAAGTCGGAGTGAGTATAACTCGACGGAAATTGAGGTGTACTCTTCACCAAAAAGTCAGATATTTGAATCTATCATTTGTATGTGTTGTTGAAGTATAAAAAAAAGTTAAATAAATAATAATGATATAAAGTTTGATACCTAAATAATAAATATAATAAAATTGTTTGGATGTGGTTGAATTTTAAAATGAAAAATATTATAAAGTTAGAGACACGTGGGCAGCGGTAGTGTGAGTTCTGTGCTGAAGTGGTCCATGGCATGGTGCCACGTGTTGGTAGAATTTCTTTAGTCAACACCGCATTACGTGGGTTCCAATCTCTCTCTATTCTCCAAAAGTGGAAATGCTAAAATCACCCTCACCCATCACAACACTTCATTTTATTAAATTAAAAATCAAATCATCAACTTTTAAAAAAAATAAAAAAATAAAAAATAAAAAAATAATACTTTTTTTTTTTTTTGAGAAAATTTAAATTTTAAAATTATAGAAACTAAATTGATTTCTTAAATCGTAGGATTAAATTTGTAATTTAACCTATTTTATTTGTTGAACTAGATTTAGACCAACTATTTCGTGTTCTTATTGACTTGGATTAGCTATTGTGTTTCTTTTTTCTTGAATATACATAATCTTTAAAGATCCTTTGCAAATATTATATTGTTCAAATTAAAATGATAAAGAAAATACCTATTTTGATTTCTAAATTCAGAGGTATATTTTATATGAGTTTATAAATTTTGAAACTTTTTTTTTTTCGATTCTAAACTTGGTAAAAAGAATGGAAAAAAAAAATAAAAATCAAGTTTTACCTTTGAATTTAGTCATATATATTAAGTTTTACCATGAATTTACAAATTCGTCAAATCTTTAGTCTTGGATTAAGTATTGCAATTTGTAAGTGTTACCTTAAATTTAGATAAGTATTTCTCTCTTTATTAATTTTTTTTTTTTGGCAATTTTTAATCTTTCATTTGGAGTTCCATCATCTATGACAACACTAATTAAAGTTAAATGAACAAAGTTCAGCAACAATTGACATGTATCATCGATCGAGATGTCAGAGGTTCAAATACATTCACCCTAACGTTGTTGAACTAAAAAAAGAAAAAAGAAAAAATTGGCCCCGTTTGATAACCATTTGGTTTTTTGTTTTTGGTTTTTGAAAATTAAGCTTATACACACATACTTCCACCTGTAAGTTTTTTTTTTTTTTTTTTTCTAGAAATTCAAATGCAACTTTTTCACGGTAGGAAATTTTGGAGAAAACACTCATAATTTTCAAAAATAAAAAACCAAAAACCAAATGATTATTAAATGGAGACTTTTTGAATTTTTGTTAAAGTTTCTTTTTCCTTTCGTTCGAGTTCTTGCTTATTTGACAAAAATCTAAGTATCTTTTTTTATTTATCAAAATATGTAGTCATGTAGTAATTACGTCCGTAGGGTATCAAATTTCTTTTTGAGTTCATCAGCATTTGGGGGTGGGAAGATTCAAACTTCTGACCTTTTGGTCGAGAGTACATGTCAATTACCACTGAGCTAAGCTCGCTTTGGCCATAGGGTATCAAATTTCAAAACGGATTCAAATTTTTGTTAAATGAGTAATAAATTTTTCTATAGAATTCCAACTTAGAAAAATCAAATCAAAACATCTCATTTGAAATAAGTATGGAAGTTGATTGACTACATTAAATTAATATATTTCTACATATTCAAACTTATTGATAAATTCCGTTTCAAAAAAAAAAAAAAAAAAAAACTTATTAATCCTCCATTCTAGTCCTTTATTTTATTTGGTTTTGTGTTGTCGTTGGTTTTGAGTAAAAGAAAAGTAATAATTTTAACCTAATGAATAGTAAACTTTGAATTTTAATGAATTGAATTCTAAATTTTAATAAAATTATAAAATTAAACATCTCACCAAAAATTGAATTAAAAAAGTACTCGTGAAACAACAAATTAATACACCAAATCACTTAAAAAATTAAGCTACAAAAAAGTGTTTCCGACCAAATCATGAAAATATTTAAACCTAACCACTAAATTTAAGTAAATAAAAATGTATTCCAAACTAAAAAAATATAAAAAGCAACGTTATCCAAATACTAGAACGTTCATTACTAGCAACAAATTTTAAATAAAACAATTAATAATTGAATCACTTTGATTCAAATTTAGAATTAATTTCAATAAAATTGGAAGTTGATATATATATATTTTTTTTTTGAAATAGGAAGTTGATTTTTTTTTTTTTGAGAATGAGTTGATATTAACTCATAAGAGAAATACAGTTGTATTAATCATCAATAGGTTTGTGGTTCAATTCACCCACTTCCATATATTGTCGTAAATAAAAAATAAAAAAATAAACTCATGAGAGAAATACAAAGATAAAATAAAATTTTTCTTGAAATGTTTAGTTTGAAAAGAACTTTCATTATTTATTTGTAATTTTTTACTTTGAGTAAATCATACCGATATTCAAAACATTATAAGTCATAATTTTATTTATAATGAAGTAATCTTAATAAATTATATAGATAATAATAAAAATGTTAAATTTGAAAATAAATAAACCATGCTATGAACACAATAGTGAATTTTTTTTTTGCAAACTTGAACACAATTGTTTTTTAGTTCAAAAGTTCACATTTTATATTCGGAAAAAATACACTTTTAGTCTTTGAGGTTTAAATTAGGTTTCATTTTGGTTACTGAGTTTTCAAACTCAACAATTTACCCCCGAGGTTTGATTTTAGTTTCATTTTAGTCCCTCCAACCATTTTTCGATTAAAAACTAATGGTTTGCTGACATGATATTTTTTTTTTATTAAAAAATATTTTTTAAATTTTAAAAATAAATTATTAAAAAAAAATATATTTTTTTTTGTAAAATCATTTTCCCTCATATTTTCTCCCTCTTTTCTTCATCTACTCAACCACCATTATCTTTTTCTTCTCAACCACCACCCTTCTTCTTTAACTCCAGTGGCCGGCGACCGATGACCACAGACAATGTTTTTTTTCCTTCTTCTCTTCTCCTCCTCTTCTCTTATTCTTCTCTCTTCTCCCACTTTTCTTCTCTTTGTTTTTTTTAATAGAGGAGGGACTCCCTCCTCCTCCGATTTCAACCGGAAGGAGAGATCCCTCTCCTCGATTTCCAGCGCAAAATTGAGGAGGAGGGATCCTCTATTTAAAAAAAAAAAAAAAAAGAAAATTAGGAGAAGAGAGAAGAAGAAGAGAAGAGTAAGAGAAAAAAAAACAGTGCCTGCGACGGCTGGCGATCGTCGGTCGTTGGCCACATGAGTTAAAGAAGAAGGGTTGTGGTTGAGAGGAAGAAGATGGTGATGGTTGAGAAGGAGAAGAAAAGAGGGAAAAATATGAGGGGCCGAAAAATGAAAATTAAAAAAATATATTTTTAATTATTTTATTTTTAAAATTAAAAAAATAATAATAAAAAAAAAATAAGTGTCACCTTAACAAACTGTTAAGATTTAACGGAAAAGTGGATGGAGGGACCAAAATGAAATAAAATCTAAACCTCAGGGACTAAATTGTCGAGTTTGAAAACTCAAGGACCAAAATGAAACCTAACCCAAACCTTAGGGACCAAAAGTGTATTTTTCCCTTTATATTATTATATTTTGAAAAAGAAATATTTATTAGATATAATCTAACACATTAAAATCTTTTTCATGGTAAAAAATTGAATTTATTTGAATGTTATTTTGATATACTAACCTTCAAATTATTTTATATTGAATGTTTAATCTTGATAAACTTCATTTTTATTATTGTCACTAAGCTTCTACATCACACTTTTAACTAGAATATTATATAAACTTGTTTTTTTTTTAAAAAAAAAAACATAGAATATTATATAAACTTGTGTCTGATGTCACACTTATATATGACAAGTTGGGTTTAAAAGTAGTTGCGTTAAAATCTTTGCAAAATACAGTTTGAAAAGTTAACAAAAAAACACTTTTTCTTAATGAAAATACAAGTGCCAAATATTATATTTCTGGTTAAATTACATAGTGGTTGAACTTTTATATTGTGTCAATTTAGTCTTAAACTTTAAAAAGTGTCTAATAGGTTCCTAAACTTTCAATTATGTAATAGTTCCTTGAACTTTAAAAATATCTAATGTCTAATAGATATCTAAACTTTAACAAGTCGCTAGCATATTTAACAATTTTAAAAATTAACTAATCTATTAGATATAAAATTGAATTTTATGCCTATTAGGACTTTAAAATTCCAATTTTGTATCAACTTGTGAATAGTTTAAAAAATGTTGAATAAATCAAGGACTTCACACAAAATTGAAAGTTGAGAGACCTAATGGACACAAAAGTGAAAGTTTAATGACCTATTGAATACTTTCTAAAGTTCAAAGATCTATTGAATACAAAATTGAATATTTGAAGACTTATTTGAAATTTTTTAAAGTTCGTAGACCAAATTGATGCAATGCTAAAACTTCAGGGACTAAACTTGTAATCAAACATGTTATGGGTAAAAAATAGGGGCAACAAGAAATATGGCTAAAAATAAATAGGTGGCTTGAAATATAGCTACAAACGTTTAAAAATTAAATAGATGGTTAAACGATTTAATGATTAATAAATCCATATTTGTAAAAGACAAATATGCCCCCAACAAACTTCCTAACGTATTCTTAACGTTTAAAATCAAAATCAGAGTTTAGGAGAGATAAAATATACCCCTAAAAAAAGTTGGAGACATTTTAGGAAGTTTGAAAAAAAAAAAATCCAAGAAACAAAACTAGTTTGAAAAACAAAACTAGTAGTAGGTGTTACTACTGAAAAAAATTGCACCCCAGAAAAAGTTGCTACCCGGAAAAAAATGAGTCAATACCTTTATTGGGGAAGGATAACAAAGTTCAACCTCCCTCAGTAGAGAGAAATACCTTCAGAATGCATTAATTGGAAAAAATGTCCTCTCAATCCGAAGACATGCTACCTGCACCCAAGAACATCAGCAATTAAAAACCCAAAAAAATAAGAACACCAGCAACCCGAAGACATACTAATTTTCCCCCAAAAATGAATAAGCTAAAAAGAAGATACCACCCACCCTCACCACCAGAATGAATAATTGCAATTAAATACTGCAAAACACATCTCTGTCCTCGGAAATGACGTAAACGGCGTCTGTAAATAACCGTAAATACAAGGGGTAAAAACGTCATGTCACCGCCCACCCTCACCACCAGAATAGCCTTCATGCAGCAGCCCACCCGTCCATCTTCTTCCTCCAAAAGTAGAAACCCTTGAGAGCATTCCACACCCCTTGAGAGCATTCCACACCCCCGAACTCTCCATTCCACACCATTTCCCACCGCCAAACAGAGTGAATATCACTACTTACCTCTCACACCACGCCGACGAACCATCTCCGCCGTGTCAACGACCTTCATCCGCCGCATCGACAACCATCTCTTGCATGCTCGATCGTTTCTCCCCCTACGCGACTACTGTACCAAAAAAATTGAAATAGGTAACGGTTTCGTTTCCCTCCCCTTATATTTGCAACAAACAGATACTAAAATCCCGAGTTTTTAGGGATTTAGTTTACTCCCTTTGAAACTGTCCCCACGGGGTGTATACCAGTATTGACACTCGGGATGTCAACGACTACACAACACCCCTTGTATGTACCGTTTTGAAATTCGTTCACCATCCAAAACACATCTTTGTCCTCGAAAATGACGTAAACGGCGTCTGTAAATAACCGTAAATACAAGGGGTAAAAACGTCATGTCACCGCCCACCCTCACCACCAGAATAGTCTTCATGCAGCAGCCCACCCGTCCATCTTCTTCCTCCAAAAGTAGAAACCCTTGAGAGCATTCCACACCATTTGAGAGCATTCCACACCCCCGAACCTTCCATTCCACACCATTTCCCACCGCCAAACAGAGTGAATATCACTACCTACCTCTCATACCACGCCGACGAACCATCTCCGCCGTGCCAACGACCTTCATCCGCCGCGTCGACAACCATCTCTTGCATGCTCGGTCGTTTCTCCCTCCACGCGACGACTGTACCAAAAAAATTGAAATAGGTAACGGTTTCGTTTCCCTCCCCTTATATTTGCAACAAACAGATACTAAAATCCCGAAATTTTAGGGATTTAGTTTACTCCCTTTGAAACTGTCCCCACGGGGTGTATACCAGTATTGACACTCGGGATGTCAACGACTACACAACACCCCCTGTATGTACCGTTTTGAAATTCGTTGACCATCCAAAACACATTTTTGTCCTCGGAAATGACGTAAACGGCGCCTGTAAATAACCGTAAATACAAGGGGTAAAAACGTCCAAAATAATCCAGTAAACAGTTCCCTAAAATGTCGGTAGCCATGCCTGCAAAATCCAAACTTCCGTAGCCAAAAATCAAGAATGCTTTTTTTTTTTTTTTGTAGTCATTTATCACAATTTCCCTAAAAAATATTCATCATTGCAACAGGCCAAATGAGCCAGAATTGACGGGCCCAAACAGACGAGGAGCAGCCCATCACGAGAAGAAGAAGGGTCGAGACCTTCCCCAGCCCACTACGTTCTCCTCGGCCTGGGAATGAGGCCAAGGAGAACGCTTGACCTCAACCCAATGTCAAGGCCGACCAAGGCCATGGGCCCATATTCTCTCTAGGGTCCAACCTATCACCTAAACCTACAGTTGAAGTCGTCCAGAATAGGGGATACAAAAAAATACAGAGCACAGGTAACTCCGAGAGCTCCTTACATTTAGTCGTCTCCTAGTTCGGTACTGACTTAAGCATCGAAGTGTGTGTGGCTTGTCTTGCAGGTCACATCTTTTCCGCTCTCATACAAATTCACGGTTGATTGTCACATGGAGCGAAGGTAAGTTTCCTAGCGAAATTTGATATCAACAAAACATATATTTTAATGTATAAAAATTAACGATGAGAATTCATATTATAGTATAAATAAGATTAAATTATATTTAGTCCCATTGTCTTAAGAAGAGCAATAAATCGAAATAAGATTCTGCTGGAATATTAATTATTATAAAAAAAAAGAAAAAGAAAAAGAAGAAAAAAAAAAAGAGGAGGTTAGGGGAGGCGTCCACGTGTCAGAGGGAAAGGAGTGAAATAGCTTTGGTTGGTCCCACAGTAGGTGAGATTATCATATCCACAGCTTTGTGATTTAAATACCCTCAAAGTTGAAACAGAGTCTTCCTACTGAGAATTTTTCATTTTTCCAATTCACAGCTTTTTCAATTCACCAAAAGGGATTAATTTCAATCTCTCTGTGTTTTTTTTCTTCTTTTTTGGGTTCAATTCTCTCCCATTTTTGCTTCTCACCCATCAGATTCTTCCCTTTTCTCCATTTGGACGTTGCTCGAATTCCTTCCGGTAAGCAATTTTTCTTGGATTTTCTATGGCTGCATATCTGGCGTTTCATTGATTTCTAGGGTATTCGCGCAATTCACTTTTTTGGGATTTTTTTTGCCCCTTTTTTTGGGTTTTGGGTTTGTGGGGTTATCGATTCTTTTGGGATTTGGTTTTGGTTTTGCGATTGTTGGGGAAATTGGAGGTGTTGTTATGGAACTTGAAAGCTGATTGATGTGTTTTGGATGAGAATTTTTTCTTCTTTCTTTGGCTTCTTTTAGGGAGGATTGGGGTTTTTTTTATTGTGCTCTTGTGAGGTTACTGGATAATCATGTGTCAGATGATCACAGCTTTGATAAAGCATTTTGAAGAGGATGGATAAAGGGACTGAAAATTTGTCTGTACTTTTCTCTGTGTCTGGGTTTTCTGATTCTGGCTAGTTCACTTTTGCATCACTTGGACACCAAGAAACACGTAGCTGGTGGAATAATTGGGAGTTTAACTTGTGATACTTGATTTGCTGCTGCTGGGAGTTTAGTGCATGTGACTTTCTGGAAACCAGTGAATGAATTTGTTTTTTTTACTTAGTTTCTAATTTTTTATGCAAAAGGACCAGAATCTGAAGTGTGATTACCTGGGATTAGTTCTTCTTCTTCTTCTTCTTCTTTGTTTTTGTTTGTTTGTTATATTAAATTTAAGCGTGTACGAATTTTGTATGACCTGACCTGGTACTGTACTCTGTTATATCTTAAAAGTTAAAAGTAGGCTAGGATGTTGGCAAGGAACTGTTTAGAGAAAATAGTTTTATTAATTACAAGGTGTAGCTTTATAAATTTTCTAGGGGTATGTAACTTTCAGATTTTACTTGTTAGTTCATTTGGTATCACTGATTGTAAAAACAGGATCTATGTTACTCTTATTGGTTTTGTTGACTAATTTCGGCTTTAATCTGGAATACTTTCTAGTTTAGCTTTATTTGGTTTGCTTTCATTGGTGGGAACAAAGGCATTTGGAGCAAATCCTACTTGAATTTCGATATGATATGGTTGATAGTATTTTGTTGATCTGCGTTTTTTTATTTTTTATGCCCTTTTGCGGCCTCAACTTTAGATGGCCTGCATCATTAAATCAATTTTTGGAAAATAAACCCTAGATTTCAAGAGGTGTGAAGGGAAAAAGATAGAGAGTGAGTGAGAGAGGAATGGGGGAGTGTAGCCATCCAGGAAAACTAAATTGAGTCATACATATTACGTAAAACAAAAGAGATGTGGAAAACAATTTAGTCAAAAAGTGCTGAAAAGATGTAATAGTACATGATTGAATCATGAAAAACATTTTCTTTAAGGTTTTTGTCAAAAGGCATTGAAAAGATGTAATAGTACAGGATTGAATCATGGAAAATATATTTTCTCAATGTTTTTCATGGCTCCTGCAGTTACTTTTTATTCCTTGCCCTTGCTATAGTATAGCCTATAATAGAGGGAGAAGAAAATTTTTCCCTAAAGAAAGTGACTGAAGGGTCTAAGGGCTCCTTAACTACCTGTTTAATTAGGTCAGATGACGTTATACCAATTTGGACCGTGACAATTGACAAGGATCTGTGTGTTAGCTTTCAACTTACTGTTATCATAAATTAAAACGCTTGAAATAATGGATGTTTGGAATCTATTATGATTTCAATTGATATAGAATAATACTTAAATTGTAACTGGAAATAGAAAAGGATACTTTTCTGAATTATTGGTTATCAAATTTTTTTCACTCTGTGATAATTGAGGACTCAAGGCTCTTTTGTTTGTTTCAAAGGGTTTGTAGGTATGCAGTCAAAATCTGAAACCAATAATCAGCTTGAATCTGATCCAAATGGTGCTCCATCCACGAGTATCTATTATGAACCCTGGTGGCGTGGTATTGGGTACAATCCTATTCCATTACCTGTGGTAGGGGGAAATGCTTCCAGTTCAACTTCTCTTGAATTCCCTAATGGTGGTTCAGAGTCAAATGACGGCCAGTCTGTGTCTAATAACGACGTAAATGACGAAGAAGATGATGTTTCCAAAGAAGTGCAAGCTACTGAATCTCCACATTCCGGTACATCTTCAGTTCATATCTATCAGAGCAAGTTCCCTCTCCAATAAGCACTTCACAGTGTTTGAGGTTTTCTGTTTTGTGCCTGACAATATTGAATCTTATCTTCTTTGAAGGTGTTATTATGAAATTGGATGCTGGTTTCTAAATTTTAACCCACAGAAAGAAAAAAAAAAGAGAATTAATAAGTAGAGAACAACTTTAGAAGTCAAAAGTAAACTCTGGTAGAATTGGTTATGAAAACTATCTTAAGAAGAAAAAATATAGCAAGAGCACCTTTTGTTTGTTTTCAAATATTTGTGTTTTGATGGTTTTCTAAAAAGCAGCCATTCATGCATAATGATAAATATTAGTCTGACTGTATTGTGTTACATAATTTACATTGCAAATTAATAAATAGAAAGCAACATTGAAATGTGCAAAACAAGATAACTTTCATATGACTGTTTCAACTCATGAACAGTCAAATATTTAAAAAAAAAAAATTGAAAAAACACCCACCAAATATGCCCTAACAACAATAGCATATCATGGTTTCAGCTGGAAGCTACAGACAGGATGCTCAGAAGATGCAGCATGTTTCATCCTCTTTACCAGCTATGCACGGTGAATGTCTGACGCAGTCTACACAACTCGAACTTGTTGGTCACTCTATTGTGAGTTCAATTGCTGTCCAATCTTAGAAAATGCTTTATCTTGTCAGTGCAATTGTCCTGCTTTTAGTTTCAGAATTAAAGATTCCATTAAAAGTTGATGAAATTATGATTGTATAATTATATTACTAAAGAATTCCTGTGTTTCTTGCCGTACTTTTGGCAGGCATGTGCATCAAATCCATATCAGGATCCATATTATGGAGGAATGATGGCTTTCTATGGCCATCAGCCATTGGTATGTTATTATCTCAACCTCATACAAATAAGAGAGTGGTGTCACTGTAATCTTCTTGTCATTACTTGGCTGTGCTCATCTATCATAGTTGTTGAAATCAAAAGCCAAATGACCAAGAGGGCTTTTGACCCTCTTAAGAAATGGAACTTCAAATCCCATTGCAAAAGGGTCTTGGTCCAACTTCATGAAAAATGGTGCCTGTGCAATTCAATTTGATTGTTGTCATACACCAATTAGATTTTTTTTTATTTTTTTTATTTTTTTTACTTCTGGAGTCGTTTTTGTGGGTGTAATACCGATAGTTGGGTGGTCGATGCTGAAGATTTGAATTAGGACCTTTATTTTTACATGCAATACTCTTCATACCATGATTAGTTCAAAGAACAATTCTTCTACATTACAGTTTATCATTCAAATTTTGTTACTCATACCATAGTTTGTCTGCAGGGGATTTTACATTGTGTCTTCTTCAATCTTCAATTCTTTAATGAAAGCTACTGTTTTTGTGTTAACCTAAAAAGAAAAGTTATTATGTGATAATTTCATGTAACTAATATAGCTCCAGAATACAGAGAGAGTTGATGTTTTCATTTGTCTAGTCTCTAATGACAAAATTCTCATGCTTTGTAGTAAGCTGTAAATTTTTGTCATGGACAGGGCTACCCTATGGTTGGAGCGCCACATGCTAGAATGCCGTTGCCCATTGAGATAGCACAGGACCCCGTTTTCGTGAATGCGAAGCAGTACCAAGGAATTTTGAGGCGAAGGCAAGCACGTGCAAAAGCTGAGGCTGAGAAGAAGTTGATAAAAGCCAGAAAGGTGGATTTTGTATCTTTTTGGTGGATTGGACTGTGACTTTTGAATAATCTCTTAAACAATAATTCATCAAATAAAGATTTATATGTTCTGATAGACAATATTGATTGATGGTTAGTACTTGGGATATAGATATAGGTTGTACTCATGTTCAATATCTTATAACACTAGTTGTTCTGCTGTGTTTCTGTCTGCTATTTAAACCAGTTCTATCAATCTAACTATCGGTAGTGTAGTTAATAAATATGGATACCAAGGAGTTATTATACAAAACGCTTATGCTTATGCGTGTTACAACCCCTGAATCAAATATATTTACTAACACTCGCTTTAATATATATAAAATTCCATTTTTTGGCCGTGTTGCTCACTCTTCTTATTCAACAGCCATACCTTCATGAGTCTAGACACCAGCACGCCATAAGAAGGACGAGGGGTAGTGGAGGGCGTTTCGCCAAGAAAAACGAAGCTGATGGAAAGGAGATGCATTCTGATAACGTAAACCAGAGTGGTTACCACCTAAACGATGGTTCTGAACAGCAGAATGGAAGCTCCTTGACGAACAAGGCCTCTGAGTAGATGCCTACACCAGCCACTGGAGGTGAATGCCAAGACGGCGACCAAAATTGGTTCGGGGGATCGATCGCTTGGTTGTAGAAGTACTGCATTCCTGGCAAAGCACGCTAGGCGGCAAATCATTCTTGGCTTTGTTCTGTTGTTCTGGAGAAAATAGAATGTGGAATGATATGTGACTTGCAGGATCTCATGGCTTCAAAGGATTCTTTAAAGTCTAGGGATTTCTTCATTCCATTCTCTCTTTTTTCTTTTTGCCTTCTTGTACAGTGTTTATGATGACTTAAGGGAGTGGGAAGTTTGACCTCTTGTATTATATAGCAGAGTGAAACTAAATGGATCATAAGGCTTAGGATGGATGTAGATTGTGATTCACAAAGCTTACTCTTGAAAGATTTTAGATTTTTATGTCTAAGGTGGACAGTTAATTGTTGCAAATTATAATTTTCAGGTGAAAAAATGGGTGAAGTTCTGAAGTCTTTCCTTCAGCTTTGATGCTCATGGTGTATCTGTATTCTGTCAAATCAGAGTTATTTTTGGAGTATTTTGATTTATGATGTTGTGGAGTAGAAGAATAAGTAGCAGTGAAGTAATGAGGGAAAAGAAAATATTGTTTAGGATCTGTTTGATAACGTTCTCGTTTCTCCTTTTCTATATCTTATTTTTTGTTTTTTACGAGTAAAAATAGAAACATGTTCATAAAAAAGAAATAGAAATGTGTTTGATAACTGTTTTTCATTTCTTGTCTTTTAGTTGAAATAAAATTTAGGCTAAATATAAAAAAATACTCCTGAACTATGGGGTTTGTTTCAAAAATGCCTCTGAACTTTGAAAAGTTTCAAAAATACTCTTGAACTTTGAAAAACGTTTCAAAAATATCTTTGTCATTAATTTTTTATGAAAACCGGTAGGGGTTTCAGTTTCAAAAATACCCTTCAACTTTCAAAACAGTTTAAAAAATACCCTTATTGAAAAATGTTTCTTCTTTTTTCCTCATCTCACCGTAAGTTCTAATGGTTTCCATCCAAAAATTAACGGTAGGGGTATTTTTGAAACATTTTTCAAAGCCCAAGGGTATTTTTGAAACTTTTCAAAGTTCAGAGGTATTTTTGAAACAAATCCCATAATTCAGGGGTATTTTTTTTTATAATTTAGCCTAAAATTTATTACATATAATATAAAAAATATATATAACATATATTAAAATAAATATAAAACTGTTATATAAAGTTTAACGTATTTATTCCGTCTCAACAATTTTTTTTATAAAAAATATCCTTCAAATGTTTTTTGAATTTGATTTTCAATATCACTTTTCACTCTAACCAATTTATTTTTAATGATGTTGGTTTACACGAGTTAGTTCAATTAGACTAATTTGTTACTTACAAACTTTGTAAATTTTCATTAATTTATTGCATAATATGCTATTGGTATATACTTTTTGTATGTTTATGGTAGTGATACATTTATTTAAGGTTTGACAAACGAGTTTATATACCTACATTTCTTGGATTGAATAATAAAAATTATTTTATTTTATTTTCTTTTAAGAAGGCATATATTCCGCATTTTAAGAATGGGTATATCCATGGAAGGTGAGAAAAAAATTTACCTATTTTCTAGAAACGTTTCAACAAATTTTGAAACAAGAAACATGATAAGTTATCAAACATGTTTGTATCTTAAAAAACTGAGAAATAGAAACAAGAAACAAGAAACATGATGAGTTATCAAACATGTTTGTATCTTAAAAAACTGAGAAATAGAAACAAGAAACAGGAAACATGATGAGTTATCAAACATGTTTGTATCTTAAAAAACTGAGAAATAGAAACAAGAAACAGGAAACAAGAACGTTATCAAACGAGCTCTTAGTGTTTGAAATCAAATTAGTACAAGTCCTGTTGATAACCATTTGGTTTTTTGTTTTTGAAAACTATACTTGTTTTCTCCAAATTTTCTTACCATGGTTTTCATCTTTGTTGAGTATACAATTGAATTCTTAGCCAAATTTCAAAAACAAAAACAAGTTTTTGAAAATTAAGACCTCATTTGATAACCATTTGGTTTTTTATTTTTCAAAATTATGTTTGTTTTCTCTCAATTTTCTAACCATGGTTTTCATCTTTGTTAAGGAGACAATAGAGTTCTTTTAGGGTCCGTTTGATAACCATTTCGTTTTCTGTTTTCTGTTTTTGTTTTTCATTTTTAGAAAACATGAGTGTTTGATAACCATTTTTGTTTTCTGTTTTCTGTTTTTAAAAACGTTTTTGAAATTATAAGTAAATTTCAAAAACAAAAAAAAAGTAGTTTTTAAAAACAGATTTCTGTTTTTCAAAAACTCATTGTTCACACGAGATTTCGACAAAGGAAATTTAATTCGTGGAAATGAACTTGGTTTTATTGATTTTGATGTATAAGTGTTACAATCTCTAATATTTATCCTCTGATTCTTTCTCACAAATATATAAACTTTGGTCTCTCGCTTGTTGCTCTTCTTGGGCCGGTTTGTTGGGCTTCTTGGATGATCGGCTTGTTAGGTTGATGATCTCTTGGATCGGTCTATTGGCTTGTTGATCAGCCTGTTGGCTTAATGATCTCTTGGATCGGCCTGTTGTGACTTGTTGATCTTCTTGGATGATCGGTCTGTTGGCTTGTTGATCTTCTTGATCGGTCGGTTTGTTTGATGATCTGTTGGATCAGTTTAGTAGCTTGTTGATCCTCTTGGATGACCGGCCTGCTGACTTGTTGATCTTTTTGATCGGTCGATTGGCTTGTTGATCTCGTCTTAGAGTCTTCTCAAAATGTAGAGTTTGATCTGAGGGCTGGCGAGCTTGATCTCAGATGGAGGGAGGTCGAACCTTCAACTTGTATCTTGATGAAGAAACGGTTGATTCTTTGGAGTCTTCAAGTTGTTGGATCTTCTACGTCTTGAGTTGGCCGGATTCTTAATCTTGGATCTTCTGAATTCTCTGGACTCTCTAACTTCTGAAGACTCTGGACCTTGGGAGAATACTCTGGACTCTGGCTTCTCTGACACTGTCTGAATGCCCCAAAATGAATGGTGGCCTCCTCTATTTATAGAGTTTGGTGGACCTCATATGGGCTTGGGCCTGGGCCCAACCTTTGGGCTTTGGCTCCTTTGGGCTTTAATCCAATTCATTTTTAATAAAATTGGATTATTTTAATTTAGCCCAATTTCTTTGATGATCTCGGGTCACATTAGTCTTGGTTCCAATTGCCACATGGCATAATTTGATTGGACTCGGCTTATGTCATCCGATGGATCAATAATAGACAAGTGGCATAGTTTGATTTGCCGAATTTTAATGTCTATTAATTTAGTCTAGGGACACGTGTAAATTTATAATTGGTCCCAAATTTAATTCAAATTAAAGATGTGGCAATTTGTGATTGACCGAAATTTCTTATTCAACACTCATTTTTCTTCTAATGCTTACTTTTCTCCTCTTTTACCTCTCTCTCCAACAAATTTCTTTCTCTATTTTTTTTCTCTCTCTAAAATTTATTTCTCGCTCTCTAAAATTTTCTCTCTCAAAACTTTTTTTTTTCTCTATAACTTGTCTATTTCTAAAAATATGTCAATACCTTTTCTCTTCTCAATAAACATGTTCTAATTTTTCTTTTGGAAAAAAAAAGTCACCAAAATTTTCTATCGCTACAATTTTTCTTTATTTTTCTAATTTATCGTTAGTTTTTTAGCATATCTTTTACTCTTAACTTTACTATCTTTCTAAATTTTCTTTTTTTATTTAATTTTTTTAATCTAAAATTTATCGCTTTTACTCTAACTTGTTTTCTGTTTTTTCTCTAACTAATATCTTTTCTCGAGTCTAACTAATATTCTTTCTCTAAACATTTTCTTTCATCTCTCTAAATTTTCTATGTTTAACTTTTCTCTCATCTTTTCAAAAAAAAAAAATCTCTTGAAAACATTTATATTTGTGTCTCTAAATTTTTGTTTCAACGTCTTTACACATTTTTCTCTCTCTAAAATATCTTTTCATCTTTCTAATTTTTTAAAAACTGAAAACCAAAAACAGTTATCAAACAATGTTGGTTTTCTGTTTTTTAAAAACAGAAAACAAAAAACAGTTATCAAACATATGTGGTTTTTGTTTTTAAAAAACAGGAAACCAAAAACCAAAAACCAAAAACAGAAAAACCAAAAACTAAGAACTGAAATGGTTATCAAACGGTCCCTTAGCTAAATTCCAAAAACAAAACAAGTTTTTAAAAATTACCTTTTTTCCCCCAAAATTTAACTTGGTTTTTGAAAACATGGGAAAAATGTAGGTGACAAACCAAGAAATAGATAGGTGGAATGAGTTTTTATAAGCTTAAATTCTAAAAACCAAAAACCAAAAACCAAATGGTTATCAAATGGGGTATATTTTTTTTTTAGTTTTTAAAACTTGACTTGGTTTTTGAAAACATAGGAAGAGAATAGATGACAAAACAAATAAACTTATGGGTGATAGTGGTGTTTATAGACTTAATTTTTTTTAAAAAAAAATGTTATCAACCTGCCTAAATTTTTAAAAAATTAGCACACCTTTTTATCTCGTAAGAGTTGTAATGAGTGAAAAATAAAATTATAGAAATCAATTGAAGCATTTTTGTGTTGATGAGAATGAAAATTATTAATTTATCCTTGATTTTTTTTTTTTTTTCTTTTACCATGTTCACAATATCGTTAAGAACTTTTAAATATAGCAAGGAGTTTAAAATTTTATAAAATTAGCATAATCAAAATTCAACGTAAGAATACATATATAATAAAATTCTGCTACTGATTGAAGATTTCTGAATTATTTATCATTTATTGGCTATCACTTATTTCTTGAAAAATGAAAAACTTTCTTTTTATTCTCAAAAAAAACCTCAACTATGTTGTAAATTGTAATATAATTTTTTTTTACAACATGTGGATGGAAGATTCAAACGAACCTTTTGGATGAGGGTATAAACTTTATGTTAATTGAGTTATGCTCATATTGGCGTTTTGTTACCTAAGTTTATGGCAAAATGATATGATTTTGTTTTTATTAAAGTTTTTCCTAACCATATTTTACTTCTTAAATCTGTTGAGATTTTACCAAACTCGAAATTAAATTTTAGACAGAAAAAAAAAGCTAAAAACAAGTTAATTATCAAACCAAACCATATCTATTAACATTTTAAAAAAAAATCCAATCAAGAAGCAAAAAATGCGACATTCATTAACATTTTTTTTAATACAACAAATATGGAGTGTGGAAATTTGAATCTTCGATCTTAAAAAAAAGAGTACATGTCAAATCTCAAATCCCAAATGTAACTAAAAGAAAAAGGCATAATCCATGTGTTATTCACAAACCAAATGCGTATTATTTAGCAAACAAATGATTTTTTTTTTAAAACATATTTCCAATCAAAATGTTAAAAGAATATAATCACACAACCTATACAAAGTAGGATTCTTCTTAGATACATATGGGGAAGAGGAACTTGGAACCGCCGCCACCTCCATCAACCTCTGGGACCACCCCCACTGCTAGTGACCAGATTTTTTTTTCATTTTTTTCTTTCATCTTTCTTCTTATTTTGATTTCTAAATATAAAAAATGAAAATAAAGAAAGAAATAGAAGAAAGGAAAGAAATTTTTTTTGAAAGTGTGAGAGTATACTATATATATACTAGATAGTATTTTCCTATCTAGATTATATATACAAAATGAGCAAATTGGGTCTTTTTATTTTTAGTTATACAATGTGTGAGAGTGAGAGATTCCAATATCTAATCTCTTAGTCCAAACTATATAAGTCTTAATCAACTAAGCTACAATCCAAGTTAACTGTTAATTGAATCATACTCATACAATTTTCTTTAGTACAGAAAATGAAAGTACGAAGATTTTTTTTTTTGATATCTGTGAGTGTCCGGGCCAGCTTACGCGCACCTCGACTAATCTCACGGGACAACTGCCTGACCCTACTACATTTGGTTGCCAAGGAAACTCGTAGGATATTAAATCCTAGGTAGGTGGCCACCATGGATTGAACCCATGCCCTCTATGAAAGTACGAAGATTTTAACCTTAAAAATGAGTACATGTCAATTAACGTGGAAGATGCTCAGTTTTGCACGATATGAGGACCTTTGTTCTAGAAGATCATAAACACTGTTATATCATTTGTCAAGTGCATTAGACCACAACATCGCGCCGCCAAATTAAACTTCGAACTCCGTCGAAGCTCATTGATCCAATTGGGACACTCTGCCTTGGTTGCTGTTTTGGTCCCTGTAAACTCCGACCTCTAGAACACGGCAGATGCTGGCGGTAGAGACGGCGGGGAGGGAGAAACAGAGGAAGGTTAGTAGAGTGGCGAGTTGGAATGATGCCATTGGTGTTGTTTGTGCATGGGGAGATGTTAGCTCCCTACTAATACCATTAAAAAAAATTAAAAAAAAAAATCGTGACCAAAATTTTATATTGAAGGGTCTAAATAGAAAGATAAGTCATTTAGAAAAAAAAAAAATTAAAAGCAATGTCTTATTTCATCTCTCATTCCTCCAACATTGAAGCCAGGATCCGACAAATAAGTGGAATGGTTTAAATACTACTTTGGTCCTTGTATTTTTTTTTTTTTTTTCATTTTTCTCATTTTTTCGAACATAATTTTAGCATGACACTCCACTACTTACTAAATTTCTTGAAATGCAGTCAAAATTTTGTATTGAATGCATGGTTTCCATTATGTATAAAATTTGTGCTTAAAATTTGCAAATAGAGATTAATTAAATCGATCACTTTTTAAAAGTACATAGACCAAAATGAACGTTTTGAAAGTAGAACCAAAATGAAACAAAGCCAAAAGCACAAGGACTAAAATAGTATTTAAACCCAAGTGGAATCCATCCATTAATTTGGCTATATTAGAATTATTTCCAACATTGGAAAAAACTCTTCACCTCAAGAATATGAGAGAATTTTACCATTCCTCAACTCCATCATAAGGAAGCCCTTCAAAAAAATAATAATAATAAATTGTTTCCATTAAATTCATTTTTGAAAAATACATAAACAAATAAATAATTTTTTTGTTATTTGTTTGTATTTAAAGCAAACAAATAAATAAAGGCATGAAAAGTGGATAGCCAATTTAGCAAACACTAGTTAAGACTTAATAATAATTAAAAAAAAAAAATAGTTACACCAAATAGCAATGACAAACTCGCATATAAACATTACTAAAATTAGCAATCAACTTGAAAAAAAAAATAAAAAAAGTAGGACGATCTCTTAAAATTAAAAAAAAAGTAAAATGAACAAAAAAGAAAGTGACACTAAACCTCTATCTCATTATCTAATACTAACATAAATACAAACTTTTCTTTATAAAATAAATAATTTAACAATATTTTCACCACCTATACATATACATATACATATATATATATATATAAATTATCTAGTATATAAATATAAAGATAATTGAGTCCTATCATTTATGTACAAGCATTTACCAATCCGTGAGAGTTGATAGATGAAATCCTATTCTCATATACAGCAACATACATCCAACAGTGTAAAACTACGTGTCACTCTGTAGTACTTTCCTAGAATGATTTCTCGATTAACTGCCCCAACCGATCCACATATTTTATGGGTCAATCTATAAACTATATCCTTTATCAAGTTCCAATTTCAAACTTTATTGGATCTCTAACCAGACTTGAGTTTTCAACACATCAGGATGATGAAAATTGGTTAAATAATAATAATAATGATTTTCATGTCATAGAAGTTACAATGTGAATATGTTTCTAAAACAACCCCTAAAATGTACTAATTTTTTTTTAAAAAAAAAATCATTAAATGCAAACACATTGAGTGGGACATCTTATTTTAACCACAACTAAAAAAAATAGACCATTAAATAAATCTTTCAAACGTTTCGATGTTACATCTAAAAAAATCAATCAAATGCAAGAAATGCAAAATCCATTAACATTTTTACAAAAAAATATGGAGTATGGAAATTTGAACCTTCAACCTCAAGAAAAAGAGTACATGTCGAATCTCACATGTACCTAAACCAAAAAAAAAAAAGTGCATTATCCATGTGTTATTCAAGTGTATTATTTAACAAATAAATGATATATTTCCAATCAAAATGTCAAAGGAAAATCACCGCACAACCTACAAAGCAAGGTTCTCCTTGGGTATGTATGGGTAAAAGGAACTTGGAATCGCTGCCATGCGTCAGTGACTGAAATTTTTTGTTTCAATATTTTCTTTTTCTCTTTTTTCTTTCTTCTCATTTTTATTTTAAAAAATAAAAATTGAAAATAATGAAAGAAATAGAAGAAAGGAGATAGAAGAAAAGAAAGAAAAAAATTTCTCGCCAATGGTGGTCGTCGAAATTTTCACCGATGTTGGTGGCAGTCATTCCAAAGGTAAAATAATCCAACCCCTGTTTAATTGAGGCAACGTTCCAAACGTTGAGTGAGCAATAATAGTCCACTCAACTCATTTCCTGAGGCCTAAAACGGTTCCTTTGCAGTCTTAGTAAGAAGGATCTCGAAGGAGAAAAAAAAAAACTTAAAATACCCTGAACTGACACAATTGACCACCCTCCCACTCTAAATTGGGAGTGCAAGCCAAACGGTTTGGTAAATATTTGGATTGATTTAATCCAATTTGGTCAGTTTTGCAGTCGAGTTCAATCAACTATCCAAACATTCCATTAAAAGTACCTATATTAGGTAGCTCAAGTGTCATAAAGTATGTATCTTCAACCAAAAGGTCAAAGATTCGAATTCATTCATCCCACGGTTTTGAACTCTAAAAAAGTAATATAAAAAAATACTTTAAAAAAATCCTATTCTGTCTTGTATCAGATTGTTAAAATACCTGTTCCTCACATTTTAGAACTTCAACCAACTTCATTAACAGATTGTTAAAAGTTTCTTATTATCCTAAAACTTCATCCACCAGGGAAGAGAGCCTCTATGAGTGTGAGAGAAAATTGAAGAGAGCTGAGAAAAGTGGGATAAATCTGGACATTTGATAAAATTACAGCTAAAGGGAATTGGAGAGACAGGTTCACAGAAGAGAGAGTCGAGGAGGAACGACTATTCTACGACCGATACCGGGAGGACGTGATGGAAGCAACTTCTAATGCTAGTGAAATCAATTGACTGAACATTTGCCACAAAAAAGTACAGATGATTGATTGGAAGCATTTTAAAAGAAAAGTTTACATGTACATGTCACAGATGGTTTGTGGTATAAATCAGGAAGAAGAATTCAGTAAAAAACCTCACTTTAGTTTGGATATAAACCAACTTCTGTGACTCCTAAAAAAAGGTTATAAGTAACAAAAACCAACTGTTTAAACAAAAAAAAAAAAAAAAACAAAGCTCATATAGGAACACGCTTTTCATGGTTCTTCTCTTCCACAAAAGATTGGACAGACCTACTGATGTGTATGATCACCATCATGATTATATTGATCAGAATGCTCTAAATCGTAGATATTTTCGGGCTCAGGTTGGTCAGGGATAGAATCTGGACCTGTACTGTCACCTGTTTGGTTCTCTGCCATGTCGGGGTCTGGCTTTGTGGCATTGACAACCGTTTGCTGCTTCTCCATCATGCCAGAAAGAGCAAGTCTTGGAGACCATTCGAGAACATCGTCAATGATATTCGATACACGCTTTTGATATCTGCAAGAGCAAATGCAGTTCAGGACTGAAAACAGAGTATTTGTTCATATAATTATATCTTTTAAAGTGGGAAATGAAATGGAGCAGATGCCCCTAACAAACAAAAGTAGGTTATCAAACAGTGTCTGTGTCTTTCTTTAACTATCTAGGTTGGACAAGACCTCACGTCATTATTAGCAACCATCATACGACAAACCCGATACTCGAAAATTTTCAAATTACCCTCAAAATTGAATTTCTTCAGCTGCACCAAAGTGTAACTAATCTACTATTCTAAACTGCTCTTTAGTTTCGGACACTTCGAAAAAGATTGTGGTAAATTATCATATATAGACTTCTCTACCCTATTCTTTAGTGGTATGCAAGTTTAGAAAGGTACGACACGAACCTTGCTCTGGCAGCCTCATCGGGAGCATGATGCCTCATCAGTAGTATGATCAGTACAGCCACCAGTGCATAGAAAAGTCTGGTTGTCCATTTTGGTTTCTCTTCTTCATCTTTACTTGGCCAAAAACGGAATAATTCTCGCAAAGTTGCTTCCTCGGCGAGAATATTGGGGAAAAACCACATGCGCTTGCCCAGAAGAATATACGAAATTCCAAATACTGCTCCCCTCACTGCAAATTTAAAAAAACATGTAACGTTGTCGACCTAGAAGAGGGAATCTGCTCTATAATTTTTTATTGAAGACCAAAAAATGCCAACGTAGGCACTTAGAAAGTATGGTGATATTTATTTCATCAATGTAACAATAACTATAAACTAAAAAAAGATTGTAAGCCATACACTGATAGTAAAGGCTAAATAAGTTGCAATGACTTGGGAAAATCAAAATGAAACTGCTAAGGCTCAAGCCACTTGGGATCCTCTAAAATAATTGAGAACCTTTTGGTGTGCTAGCCAAGTGAATATCATTCTTCTACATTGGCAAAGAAAAAACATAATAAATGAACAAATCAACCAACCAAGCCACCACAAATAACAATCAAAAACTGAATTCAAAATTGAGATGGTTCTCATCTTTTTGGTAAGTAGCCAAGTACACCTAGAGACCAACAATTTAGAAAGAAAAATTGCAATCATTTGCTGATTTTTTTTCATCATACCCAACAATAATTACTTTTTGATGTTGCCTCATCCTTAGATAAATGGCTTAAAGAGGTCATCATAAAATTAGCACTGCTTGCTTCATTCCTAGGATAATAATAAATAAAAATATAAAACAAAATTATGCTTTTGCTGTATTTTACTTTTCAAAAATGAAAAAAAAAAAAAATGCTTGATGAGGAAAAAAAATACAAATAACAGGAACTTGCAGCAGATATCGAAAGTAAACGAGACTGTAGAAGTCCAACATGGCCAAGGTGCACATAAACTGACTGGAATACTCAAAATATCAAAAAATTAAAAAAAATGGAAAATGAGTAAATCAAACATAGCAAATAAGCACAAAACATTCAAGAACTTGGTGATATCATCCTACCACAATACTTCATGCTGCAATCCTTAAATTAAAGACATCATATAAATGATTTATAGATAATAAATGAAGCACAATACAAAAATAAACCAATGAAAAGGGCTGTATGACCTACATAAAAGAAGCGAGAGTATAAGAAGCAGAACCCCAGCGCATGAGTAGAGTATCAAAAGCTTGCACTGATGAGGATATACAGGAAACAAGCAAATTGCAAGAGTCAACACAGGCCAACAAAATGAAAGAAGTGTCTGCCAGAACGGCCGCCGCTTAACAAATGTCCAAGCAAAAAAGGCATCATGTTCAGAGAACACCTGATCCTGCAAGAGGAAGTTGCACAATCAAAACCTGGGAAAATGGTCCGAGAACATGATATTCAACTAAATTATGGAACGAGATTGTAAATAAGTTCCTTGATCAATTTCTTAGCCACTGAATAACTAATGGTTGAATATGTATACTTATCTATATGACTATATCAGCAAGTAAATCCTGTATTTCAATAGAAAAGAGAATGGCCAGATCAAATCTTTGTATATAAAAGAAAATTGTTTCATGTAAAAAAAATAAAATCATAATGATTAATGGGTGATTCAAATCCTTCCCATCTGCTAGTTTTTGAGTCTGAATGGTTAAAAGTTGGGATAATACTTTTAGGAATATTTGAGTATTGGGGTGAAAAATGGGATAGAACACAACTTCATGCCTTTTCTTTGAGCTATGGTTCTATGAATTCTAATATTTGTCTTTTAAGCAACATTCTTCTTTTCTTGTTACTGGCTGATTAAAAAGGCTTTTGTATTCTCCTATCTAGACGTCACCAAGCAACCCTAGTCCATCCTTCGGTATAACTCTATGGGGCCGTTTGGTACAAGGTTTTTGGAGATGAGAATGAGCAAGAGTTTCTAATACCCTTGTTTGTTTCAAGATTTCTGTAGTGGGCCCAGGATAAAACGCATTCACAGGCATCATTTATGCCCATAAGAAGGGTTTTTTATGCCCTTGCAAAAGCATGTGTTTTCTCTTTTCCCATCTATTCTTTTTTATTTTTATATGTAATTCTATTTTGAATATAGTTAATTAATTAACTAATGGATACTAAATTAAAAATAATATAATAAATTATTTAATTAAATTAAATAATAATTTGTCAAGAATTTCATTTTTTTAAACAAATACTTTTTTTAGGATTTTTAAACAAATACTTAGTCCAAGTTTATTAAAGGGATGTAATTACATATTTACTAAAATTATAATTAATTAGTTAATATTAACGAAAATATATTTAATTATTGAATTAAAATCATTTAAATGAATTTAGTATAAAAATTCATTTTTCAATAATTATATTTATTAAAAATTAATTAAATAATTTTAATTTGTTAAATTAACATAGTTTATCCCATTAAAATTATTTCATGATTATTATTTCATCAATTTTTATTAATAGTTTGAATTAATTTTGATTATTTTATTGATTAATTTTGATTATTTTATTGATTAATTTATTAAAATTACATAAAGTTTACCTGATTAATTCTAAAAAATAAATACAGACATAATTTGTTCCCATAAAATCCTGATGACATTCTCATGCACAACCAAACATAGTTATCTTTGATTCCCAGCAATCTTATTCTCAGGCATCGTATTCTCAGTCATCGTATTCTCAGGCATCGTTAAAACCTTAAACCAAACGGGCCCTATGTGTTCACAATTCAACAGAATTGTTTCTTCAAAAGAAACACTTATTAATATTGAGTATATTGGAATTTAAAATTTTAATACAACCTTAAAAAGTATTCTACGACTATTTATTTGCAGTAAAAAGAAACATCAAATTTATATGGAGTAGAGAGAATGAGGTTTGGTCTCCAAATTTAAGAGAGATATAATGCATTAAAAATCCATACCGGGAATATCTCCAGATGTGCTGGCCATGTAGACAATTTTCTCTTTCCAGGCCGAACAGTTTTGACCACACGATCGCAGCGAACTAAGAGATTCTTACTTAGCAATGCATTGCCAATATCTTCAGTTTCCAAATTCTTATCTGAATCAAGAATATCCTTGAGCTCTGGATGATTTCTCAAAAAACTAATAAAATCCTTGCCTCTGAAATACTCAACACGTGTCTCTTGTAAAACAGCCCACCTTGATTCTAAATCCTTGTGATCTCTCACCTTCTCAGCAAACAACTGGAATACGTCCTTCTTTGCAGCTTGCTTCTGAAGATTAAAAATAAATACAGTGTGTGATCAGCAAGAAAGCCAAAATGAAATAAACAAACTTGGAATCCTGATTAAGAAAAGTGGTGAGCATACAAAAACAAAGCAAGCTATAACAACATAACCACGGCATCATCGAATTCATAAATTGTAACTGAATAAAAGAGAAGTGTGCAACCATCAAGGCATTCGCAACCTGTCGCAATTGAAAACTCTTGAAAAGCCAAAATGCTCCTTCAGAAATTGGAAAAATGACAAAAAAAAACATGATTGATAGCCAAAAGGCAGCTGACTCCAATACTAAACAGAGGTTAAAAGAACTTACTAGGAACAAAAACAAAAGCATTTTTACTTTACCCTCTCTTTTAACTCGCACGCACTCAACCAATCAATCACCTTCTCACAAGATAACCATCACACTATCTTTCAAGATGTTTCTTGTCAATCTAAAGAAGCTAAAACGATTCAAATGTGAAGAAATGATGGTGTCTAATGCCTTCAACACTATCAAATCAAATAACATTTCATTTCTCGTAACTAAAATACAAAAATACTCCTAAATTGCAATTTATTCAGAGTGATGGAACCTCACAAGTTATACTTTTCTAAATTAAAACCATAAAACAACAATTAACAACGCCCATATAGGTGAATGCAAATCTGATCCATTGAGACCCAGGCTATAATACTTTTACAATTTGAACTTCCAATGGCCCTTCTGCCTACACTCCAAAGCTGCAAAACTAAGAATTACAAAACAAAAACCCTTTTGCAATGCATGCACATTAATCACTCCTTTTCTCTTTCTTCGTGAAGAAACCAAAACAATGAATGAGTTCGCTAGCACGTTCTCGCAAATGGGTGCCAGAGTTAATCATTTCTCCAGCCACACGCCATACATTTCTACATTAAGGAACTTAAAATCGCAGATGGCAGAGATTATGCAAACTTCACGCCCATCAATCATTTCTCGCAAAAGCAGAAAAACATAAGAACCCAAAAGAAAAATTCACAAAACAAGTCCAAAAACACATCAATGCCCACAAGTGAAAGACGCATTCTGGGCAAGGATGCGCCAATCGGGTCCTCATAGAAAACGAAACAAAGGATCATAGTGAACCCATGATTCCCTCTTTAAGGCAAGAAAAACCCAGATCAGAAAACAAAATTAGAGGGAAAAAAGAGGGCAAACCCTAGGAGGGGTATCGGAATTGGGATCTTTGGCAGCATTTTGAACAGCAGTTGATTGCCTTCTGACCCTCTTCTTCTCGGTTCCTCCTGTTTTCCTCATCTCACGGGGCGATTTGATTGAAAAAGAAAAGGGGAAAATTTTGACGTTCCCGTTGTTTCTTCGCCGCTGTGAGTGCGTTTGGTTGCGAAGAAAATTTGGGGAACGTTTCGTGAAGTTAATAAGAAAGGAAAGAAAAAAAAAAGAAAAACAATTTCTTCACTTTCACCCTCTTTTCTCACCACCAACAAACACGCAGAAGCATTGGCTTCTCTTCATCTCAACCAATCAACTTCTGCCATTTCAGCCTCTGGACCTACCTGCATTTGCTTTTATATTTCATAAGCTTTCCATAGCTTTTTCTTTTAATCCCTTAAAAAACAAACATTTTCAATCTTCCAACAATAACAATTTAGTCCTTGAACTTTTGTTAGTTGCACGTTAATTGGTGTATTCGCAATTTTGTAACACTTTACTTCATTATCTTTCCTATGTAACAATTTAGTCGATAAACTTTAAATTTTGTAACGTTTTAGTTTTTCTTGTAAAAAATATTGTTAAAATTTGGTTAAATTACAAGTTTAGTCAACTTTGAAGTTTGTGTTTATTTAGTACTTGAACTTTTGCCAACAAGAGCATAGCTCAACTGGCATAAAGATGTACTGATAACCACGAGGTCAGTGGTTTGAATCCCCCACCCTACATTGTCAAAAAAAAAAAAAAAAAAAAAAAAAAAAATCAAATACTTGAACTTTTAAAAGTGTCTAATAGGTATCTAGACTTTCAATTTTGTGTCTAAAGGATCATTGACAAATTCGAAATTTTTAAAAATTAATTGATCCGTTATATAAATTTGAATTTTATGTCTAGCGAAACCGTAAATTATATTTTGAATTGTGTGACTAGTAGATCTGTGGATTTTGAAAAATTCAAAAATTCATGACCTAAATTTGTAATTTTGAAAGTTCAATGATCAAATATAGGTGGACCTCAAAGTTTAGGGACTAAATTTGTAATTTAATCTTAAAATTTAATAGATTTTCTTACATATTTAGATCGATAAACTAATTAGTGGCAAAATATGTTTATAAATTATAAAACCATTACATAATTGATAGCTCTTAGAAATAAGAGCTAATGGCACTTTAGGCTTAAGAACTCTAATTTTTGCTATGTTTAGGCTTGAATTGTGCATGAAAAATGAGAATTCCTCATTGCTTGATGTATCATAGGCTATGCTTATAATGAATTTGGTGCAAACTTGTTATCTTTCAAGCTAATTCAAGGCTCTTTGCACTCAGGTTTTTCTATAGCAACTAAAAATGAGAATTCCTCATTGCTTGATGTATCAGTAGGCTATGCTTATAATGAATTTGGTGGAAACTTGTTATCTTTCAAGCTAATTCAAGGCTCTTTGCACTCAGGTAATGCTATAGCAACTGAGATTATAGCAGTTGATCAATGGCATAAACTTGAAGTGCACGTGCTATCCCATGTGAGAAGCTCATTAATTGAGTTGGTAGCCAAGTGTGTTGATATGTATTGTTTCAGCCAATTAGAGAAGATCCATGTGGAAGAAAATGTCCAATCAACCTTTAAACCAATGAAGAAGGCTGGTATAAATAGAATTGATGGCCAAAAGAATAAGGTAATTGGTTGGAGGAAGATTTTCACCTAGAAGTTGTTGTTGTTAGAGACAAAAAGGAGGAGGAAAAGACAAGGGAGCAGTTGATTGAAGATCACTTCCCAACTTGAATCAATCTCTCTTAGAAGTTTCTTGTTTAGTTTATTCTCCTTTTAATTCTTCTCTTCTTGGTGTTTAGTTTGGATGGTTTATATGGTTGTCTACTGTTGTATTTCCTTTATTTTCACTTTGAACATGAGCTAAATTCTCTTAGGTGAGGATTATGGTGCTTAAGCTTTAACTTGCTATTTGTTGGTTGTAAAATTCTATAAATTCCATTTTAAAGTATAGTGTTCTTCATCCTTTAAGCTAGGTGTTTATGTTTGACCAACCATTATTTAGCATTGTTGTTATGAGTTTGGAAAAGCAATTAACAACCGATTACTTTACTTTACTTTAGCTTGCAAAAAGTGGCAGCTGCTAGTGGGTAATTTAGGGATGAATATCCACCTAAAGCACCATACAATAGAGCTAAAAAGAGGGGTTAAATCGGAGTTTAATCACCTAAATTAAAGGAGAATTGAAAAATTCTCGTAGAAAAGTGCTGGGTGAAATGGAAGTTACATGAGTTTTGCTATTGTAAACAGTTGGTGAGAGTGTACAGCCCCTAATCCAAACCCTACTTTCTCTACCTGATCACTATTTCTACTGTCATTTCTGTAAGTTTATGCCACTTTAAAGTTTATTCCATCTTTAAATTACTTGCACTTTACTTAATGAATATAAATTGGTCCTTGGTTACATTATAATTGCATTAAAAGCAAACTTAGAATAGTGAATTTCGTGAGTTCAATCCCTAAGGAAACGATATAAAAACATACTTATCACTTGTTGCTTGATGTGTATACTTGCACATTTGTGAGTCTCTATTACATATTTTAAACTCACTTTGCAAAAGACAACAATAATAAAAATTGAAACTTAGTTTTGATGGAATTTACATTGAGATGTTTAGGAGGGGTACATGAATGTACTGAGACCACATCTGAATGAGAGAGATCTTGACGATACGAAAGTCTGGTCAAGATAAGTTTAAAAGAATTGATATCAACTACTTCTTTTTTTTTTACAATAATTGATATTAACTACGTATACCAACAAAGTGTTTGTGACTCAATCATAGAAACTCCAAAGTGAAGCGTGCATGACTTGGTGGAGTTCTATGTTGGTGACCTCTTGAGAATTTTTCTAGAAAGCATGTGAGTGAGGACAAAGCATGTTAAAAGCATTCATGTTTGTCTATGAGGACAACCTTCACTTTTAGAAGCCAATTAAGATAAGTATGGTGTCGAAGTCGTTAAGTGTCAAATTCGAATTCTGAATCCTGGACCTGAGACATTACATACATGGTAAGGATTACATTGCTTCAATTTTTTAAGTACATAGACTATATTATTACATAACCAAGTTTTAGTGACTAAATTATTGCAAATTTCAAAATACATTGACTAAATTGTTACAAGTTAAAGTTCAGGAACTAAATTATTATTTTCACGAAAGTTCAACTCTATAATTTTTTATCCAAACTAGGGTGTTTCTCTTCTTTTGGTTAAAATTCAAATTAGATATATGAACTCTTAAGATTCTTTTTAGGCTTAGTTTAGCATTGCTATAACTTGTAGAATAGTTGTAGGTAATTGTGATTTAAGAAAAATAAGTCGTAATAGGAAGTAAATTAGTTTGGGATAAATTTCACTTTTAAACCTAAAAAGGCATGCTACAACTTTTTTTTTTTTTTTTTTTTTTGTTGAAAAACTAATAAATTAATGCTAAAAATCGTTTTGATTTAACTATACTTTTTTTTCAATTAGTTTAATATTAATATTAATATTTCTTATAAAATAATTATTTAAATATTTGTAAATTATAAAAGATTAGGAAAAACCCATTATTATAAAAAAGAATTGAATAGATCAATTTTTTGTTACAGTGTAAATACAAAATAGTATAAGAAATATATAGAAGTGAAATAAAAGTGTAAAAAACGAAGGTTGAAATAACTTTAGATCTTGTTTTATTTTAGTCCATGTATTTTCAAATGTCCAATTTTGATTCTTATACTTTGAATATATCTCAAAATTAGACTCCATCTTTATTTGTGATTAAATTTTGTTAAAAATATTTAGTCTCTATGAGCATTTTGTCTAAAAATTTGGTTAACATATTGACATTGTTTTTTTTTAATGAAAATTGTTATTATTATTTTTTTATTTAGATAGAAATAATCTTCAAACTAATAGTATGGACTAATTTTAAAATTTATTTAAAGTATATGACTGAAATTGGACATTTAAAGCATTAATTCTACCCATAGAGAATGTTAATGATACCTAAAATGCAGAACTATGCTCACGTTAGCTAAATTGCTTGTGGCGTATTTTCTTTTTAAATGGGTATATGTATACTTTTATATGTTAATAATAATAATGTGTATATTGTTTTTTTTTTTTTTTGTTTAGGTTAAAATTATATTTTGATTCTTGAACTTCATGATAAACTTTCGATTATGTTTTAATCTCTAAACTTGCAAAAAAAAAAAAAAATCATGATTTATCTTTACTGTTTTTTTTTTTTTAGAAACGCATCGGATCATATCATTAACATAAACACTCACAATACAATTTACATTTGCAGCGAGTTGACGAACTCGCTGAATTTAACCAAGAAAGAAATAATTATTTATCTGACATATAATTAAGCCATTTATTGTGAGTCAAATTTTTTATTATGAAATAAGTTGAGACTTTTGTTGAATGATTAGCAAAAAAATAAATAAAATAATAGCAATAACTAAAATGTTTTTATTGAACGCGAAGTATGAAAATTTGAACCTTCGATCTTAAAAGAACTAGTACATATCAATTATTATTGAACTATGCTTAACTTTGACACTTAAACATGTATTCATAGTCCCAAAACATTTGTTCATCTATATGTTTGTTTATCTAAATGTGAGTTACAAACATTCCTTTTCTCTAGCCATGCAAATTTGAGGTTAAAATCGATACGATTGAAATTGAAAGTTTAGGTTTAAAAATGATTTTTTTCCAAAAAAATTTCATTCAAAATATATAATTATTTGGAAAAAGAAATGAAAACTAATATTTATATAAAAATCATTAAACAAATATATTTAATTAAATATAATAATGATAATAATAATTTAAATTCTTTAAAAAAAATCATAATAATTTAAATAAATATTTTAATAATTAAAAAAAGAAAAAAAAAGATTGTTCGGGGAGGGTGTCGCGAATCTCCAATTAGTTCTGATCGTACCCTTTTTATCTAGTTTTTTTGTTTTTTTATCTTACTTTTCTAAAAAACTCACTCCTTATGCATCGGGGTGGTCCAAAATCACCTATAACATGATTAATTTACAATATAATCTTATGTTTAACGTATGATGTTTTTATATTTTGCTAAGAAATATAATTTGCTACTTGTATTGGAAAAAAATATTATTTTAATTTAAATAAAAATAAAAAAATAATTTCAAATGAGTATAAAATAATAGAATAAAAATATGTTCAATTAAAAAAATGATTCACAATGACTCAAGTCTAAACAACGTACAAAGAAGATGAAGAGTTAATTACAAATTAGATGTTTAAGGAAGCTAAATGGGAAAGCTACAATTATTGAATTTTGCAAATGAACGTGGTTGAAAAAGTACTTTTATAAAAATTAATTTATAATCTGTTTTATCAAACACAAAAAACGATTAAGATTTTTTTTAATCACTCTAACCGCCTCCGAAATCAACGCCAAACACAGTCATAGTCTCAATTTATTCCATACCTTGAAAAATTTTATCAACATTAAGTGTCAATTTTTTATTATGAATGACTTCTATAGTTTATACACACATTTGATATCTAATCAGTTTATTAATCTATATATATAATATAAGAAATCTCACATTAAATTATACTAATTGTTGATGGTTGATTTTGGTCAAAGGGAACTCACCTGACCTTCACGTGCCACCAACGGTAAATTTATAGATGAGGGGGGAAGACGTGGCCTGCAAGACGGAAAACCTGCACACCGGTGTGGTGCTAGCCACACCGACTCCGATGCTTAAGTCAGAAAACGGAAGTAGGAGGGCTAGGGAGTAAGAGAAGAGAGTAGAGAGTTCGGGTCCCCTTCCTCTATGGCGAAGAGGGGTATAAATACATGCTCATCCTCCTAGGGTTTCCAGGAATTCAGAGGCGTTTCTAGACAAACCAGGCGAAACTGGGGCAACCAGAGGCGGTGGGGACCAAACGCCCGACCCTTTCGGTCTTGGCCCGTCCCACTTGCCGGTTTCGCCTCTTGGGTCCATCTCCCAGTCCGATTTCTGCCCGGTTGTCCTCGCCAGTTCCTTGTGCATCGGGGTGGTCCAAAATCACCTATAACACTAATGTTTTTTCATGAAAAGGTACTTTAAGTTATTATAAATTTTAAAGTTTAGGGACTAAATTGTTAATTTTTTTTTTGACATATACTAAATTGTTAATTTCATGGAAGTTTATAGACTATATATATTTATGTTTTTATTAGACAAATCAAAATTAAATTAGATTATAAAATTTTCATAATGAATAACTTATTTTGAAAATTTGTTGAAAATTACTTAGGCAACTATTCGACAGTCGGCCGTTGATTTTCCTAAGGTGTTCCCTTTCTCAATTATGACGTATCAGGTTAGGTTGCCATCTAGGTCTCACGATTTTTTTTTTTTTTTTTTTTTGAGTTTAATTAGTGATAGTTTGCTTTTATGGTAATATGGTTTTTTAATATCTTCTATTATATTGACTTTAAAATATGGCACGTTTATGTTATGTTATAGGCTTATAGCTAACAAAACGGCTAATAATTGCGTATGACCATGTACAATTAACGAATCATTGTTAATCCTTTTTTTTTTAAAAAAAAAAGCCATTAAAATATTATTTCTATTTTTCATTGCTTTATCTTATAAAAATCTTATAAGTTCAATTTTCTACCTAAAGGAATTTCTTCTTGTCTTCAAAAAAAAAAAAAAAAAAAAAAAAAAAAAAAATCTTCTTAATTTAACCACTTAAATTAAGTTATAGGATCATATTCTTAATTGAAGCTTGTTTTTTTTTTTTTTTACAACATGTGGGGTGGGGGATTGAACATTCGACCTTCGGAATACAAGCTTCATGTCAATTGATCCATGCTCCTTTTGGCACTTAATTGAAGTTTGTTTATTGATAAAAGATTTTCATAAACATTTTTTTAGAGTATGAGTGCATTATTATATATAATGTATTAAATTTCCATCGACATTTCTACATGTCCATGGGATTCGACATCGACATGCGGGGTGAATCGATATTTTCATTATATAGCAAGGAAATTAATAAAATATAAACAAAATAATAACAAAATGTAACTAATGTGGAGATAATATTTATAATAAGTATTTTAACTTATTTTTAAAATGTAAAACATTTATTTGTTCATTTAATTTTTTATTTTAAATTATTTTTTCAGAAATATCTATCGACATCGACATTTTTCATAAAATTGAGACCTCAACATTTACGACATTTTAACCCTTGATTTTATATTTGATGCTTAGACATTGAAATTGTAATCGCTATTAGTTGAGCGACCCTCAATGAAATATATAATATGAAGGTCTTGTACTAATTAAATTAATTTTAATTGAGTTGGCATGAAGTGACAAACAACTAAATAAACAATACATGATTAACTACCACTTCCAAATACTACCCAACAACATCATAATTTTTTTATTTCAAAAAAAAAAAAAACAACATCATCATTTTTCTGTCAAAATGAGCATGACTCAATGATAATTGACATGTACCTTCGACCAAGATATCAGAGGTTCGAATCTCTCACCTACCGTTGTTGTTGAACTTGAAAAGGAAAAAAACATCATAATTTTTCTCAAAAAAAAAAACAAAACTGTTATAAAACGTGGAAAGCAATAAAACAACTAAGAGAGAATTTGAGAGAGCAAAGTAGAGAGAAAAGAGAGCTAATGATTTTCATTCAAGTGTGTTTACAATGCTTCATACAACTCCTATTTATACTAATGCAATGGGGTAGGTTACAAGCTTCAAAATGCAGAAAATAGAAGAGGGTGAGAGTCTCTTGGCTATTCCTAAGGGAGTGGGAGAGTCATGGGGAAGAATGCCTACAAATATGGGTTGACTAAGACTAATGGATATCTAATATATACCTATATATACCGGGTATATATATTTACAACACTCCCCCTTAGATATCCATTGTATATGAAATATATGCCTCGTTAAAACCTTACTGGGAAAAACCCAATGGGAAAAAACCCAAGTGAAGGAAAAAGAGTACATTATATTTATATACATTAACAACTGCCTCATTAAAAACCTTGCTAGGAAAACCCAGTGGGAAAAAAAAATCATAGCGAAGGGGAAAAGAGTGCAGTGTATTTACTCCCCCTCATAAAAACATCATTTGAGATCTCTGAGTCGTCGCATTCCAATGTTGTGCACCAACTTCTCAAAGGTCGCAGTAGGTAATGCCTTCGTAAATAGATCTGCCAAATTGTCTTTTGAAGAAATTTGTTGAACAGTGATATCACCATTTTCTTCAAGATCGTGAGTGTAGAAGAGCTTTGGTGAGATGTGCTTCGTTCTATCTCCTTTAATGTATCATCCTTTGATTTGGGCTATACATCCTGTATTGTCTTCATATAACGTTGTTGGACAACCTTTGTTAGAGGACAATCCGCATGTTTCACAAATGTGTTGAGTCATTGATCTTAGCCATACACATTCTCGACTAGCCTCATGAATTGCCAGGATCTCAACATGGTTTGAGGAAGTAGCTGTTATTGTCTGCTTCATAGATCGCCATGATATAGCAGTTCCTCCATATGTAAATAAATAATCTGTTTGAGATCTAGCTTTATGTGGGTCAGATAAATAACCTGCATCTGCATAACCAACTAGATCAAAGTTTGATTTATTAGAATAAAATAAACTCATATCAATTGTCCCTCGAAGATAACGGAGGATGTGTTTAACTCCATTCCAATGTCTTTTTGTTGGAGAAGAACTATATCTAGCTAATAAATTTACTGAAAATGCTATATCAGGTCGTGTATTATTAGCAAGATACATAAGTGCACCTATTGCACTAAGATATGGTACTTCTGGACCAAGAAGCTCTTCATTATCTTCTCGAGGTCGGAAGATGTCTTTCTTTACATCGAGTGAACGAACTACCATTGGAATGTTCAATGGATGTGTTTTGTCCATGTAAAATCTCTTTAATATCTTTTCTGTATAAGTTGATTGATGAATAAATATTCCATCTGCTAGATGTTCAATTTGTAAGCCAAGGCAAAACTTTGTTTTCCCGAGATCTTTCATCTCAAATTCTTTCTTAAGATATTCTATTGCCTTTGGAAGCTCTTCAGGAGTTCCAATTATATTTAAATCATCAACATATAAAGTAATGATAGCAAATTCTGACTGTGATTTCTTTATAAAAACACATGGACAAATTGGGTTATTTTGATACCCTTCTTTCAATAAATATTCACTCAGGCGATTATACCACATTCGTCCTGATTGTTTTAATCCATATAAAGATCTCTGTAATTTGATCGAATATAATTCTCTAGGATTTGAATTATATGACTCTGGTATTTTTAATCCTTCAGGGATTTTCATATAAATATCATTATCAAGAGACCCATATAAATATGTTGTAACTACATCCATGAGATGCATGTCAAACTTTTTATACACAGTCAGACCAATTAAATATCTCAATGTTATTGCATCCACCACAGGAGAATATGTCTCCTCATAATCAATACCAGCCCTTTGTGAGAATCCTTGTGCAACAAGTCTCGCTTTATATCTTGTGACCTCATTCTTTTCATTTCTTTTTCTTACAAATACCCATTTGTATCCCACAGGCTTGACATCTTCTGGTGTCTGGACTACTGGTCCGAAAACCTCACGTTTTGAAAGTGAGTTTAATTCTGTCTGGATTTCTTCTTTCCACTTAAGCCAATTCTTTTTATGTCGACATTCTTCGACAGATTTTGGTTCATAATCATCATTTTCAGAAATGATGTCGCAAGCAGCATTATACGCAAAAATGTTATCAACAACTATATTGTTTCGGTTCCATCTTTTTCCATTCATTACATAATTTATCGAAATTTCATTATTATCCTCAGGTATTTCACCTTCTTCGATATTATTATGAGTAGTCACATTCAGGATTTCTTCTGGAATATCCACATTATCAATTACGTCATTTTGATTATTGACTACTTTTCTTTTTCGAGGATTTTTATCTTTGAAACCCATTGGTCTACCACGCTTCTGGCGTGTCGCAGACTCATTAGTTATGATAACTTGTTGCGTTGGGATATCAATTTTCGATGGTGTATTTGCGGCTGGTATATGTGACTTGGTCACTTTCTTAGCATCTGTAAATGCATCTGGCATTTTATTTGCAATATTTTGCAAATGAATTATCTTTTGAACTTCTAGTTCACATTGATTTGTACAGGGATCTAAATGAGACAATGATGCTGCATTCCATGTAATTTCATTTTCCAACTTCTTAATCTCTCCCCCTAATGTTGGAAAATTTGTCTCATTAAAATGACAATCAGCAAACCGTGCAGTAAATACATCACCCGTCAAGGGTTCAAGATATCTAATAATTGATGGGGAATCAAATCCAACATATATTCCTAGCCTCCTTTGAGGACCCATCTTAGTACGTTTTGGTGGAGCAATTGGAACATATACTGCACTTCCAAAAGTTCGTAAGTGAGATATATTTGGCTGCTGGCCATAAGCTAATTGTATTGGGGAGTATTTATGATAGGTTGCTGGCCTAATGCGTATAAGCGATGCAGCATGTAAAATTGCATGACCCCATACAGATATTGGAAGTCTTGCTCTCATAAGCATTGGTCTAGCAATTAATTGCAGACGTTTTATGAATGATTCAGCTAGACCATTTTGTGTATGAACATGAGCTACAGGATGTTCAACACTTATCCCAATTGACATACAATAATCATTAAATGATTGGGATGTAAACTCACCAGCATTATCAAGACGAATTTTCTTAATTACATAATCAGGAAATTGTGCTTTTAACTTAATTATTTGAGCAAGTAATCTTGCAAATGCAAGGTTTCGACTTGATAATAAACACACATGTGACCATCTACTGGATGCATCAATTAGAACCATAAAATATCTAAATGGTCCACTTGGTGGATTTATAGGTCCGCATATATCACCATGAATTCGTTCTAAGAATGCGGGGGATTCAGTCCCAACTTTAGCTGGTGAAGGTCTAATAATTAATTTTCATGGAGAGCAAGCAACACATGACAATTCATTAGATTGAATAATCTTCTGGTTCTTCAATGGATGTCCATGTGAGTTTTCAATAATTTTTCTCATCATTATTGACCCAGGATGACCCAATCGATCATGCCAAACAGAAAATATATATGGATCATTGAACTTCAGGTTCATTATTGCATATGTTTCAATAACACGAATATGCATGTAATATAATCCAGAAGAAAAGGCAGACAACATTTCTAATATACGTTTTTCATGTGAGACAGTAGATATAATATAAAGATACTGTATATTATTCTTCTTATTAGTCTCTATATGATAACCATTAGCACGTATATCTTTAAAACTCAGTAGGTTTCTTTTTTATTTACTAGAGAACAAAATATTATCAATTGTGAATTTCGTTCCTCTAGGCAAAATAATATTTGTTTTTCCAAAACCTTCAATCAAGTCTGCAGGACCTAATATTGTATTGACTTTTGCTTCTAGCATTGTCAATTCTGAAAAATATTTCCTACTTTTAAGGATAGTGTGTGTTGTTGCGCTATCTGCCAAACATAAATCTCCATTGTTCATCTTGGAGTCAATCAAATGTGAAATATTCATGTTTCTTCAGGAAAATAAAATAACACATAGTGAGCCTCAGAAAAATAAATTGAATATAAAATTGAACTTAATAAATAAGCATAAATTAAACATTAAATAAAACGATATTCACATAATCTAATATAATATTTGTTGCTCATTTAATGATGTTCATTTTCTCTTCAGAAGATTTAATGAGATTTGCAACATGTATTTCATATTTCCAAGATTAATTATCTCTTCAGAAGATTGCAAAGTTTGCTTTCACACATGGTTCTCATTTTCGTACAACAGGTACAAAATTAATGCTATTAAACATTTTCTTTTAATAACCATATATGTGTGATTTTCCAAATGGTTCACGATGACCATTGGATGAGTAATTGCTTCTTCCTTTATTACTGATTATTACAATATTCACTTCAGGGAATAATATTGAAACAATTCATTGAGATTCATGATTTTTCATCAAATGCTCATTTGATTGCTTTAATTTCAAGAAGACATGGTGTTTGCTCATCACAATATTAAAAACTTTCTTTCTCAATATTGCTACTACAGGAGCATATTCTATAATTGGAAAGAAAGATTAACAACATTATTCTTACCATATGCTCACTTATTTACAATCACTTATTGATTAAGATTATGCAACTACGAGTGCATTTAATTAAAGTGAGCATTTCTTAATTTAAACTTTTGCAACTACAGGCGCATTTAATCATAAGCAATTCTTGATTTGAAATTATGCAACTACAGGTGCATTTAATCACACAAGTACTTCTTGATTTGAAATGGTGCAACTTCAGGTGCATTAAATCAAAATGGGCATTTTTATGCAACTTCATGTGCATAACATCAAAATTAACTTTAGAACGAGCAATTATTTACTATATAAGTTTGCAAACTTTATCATATGAGAATTTAAACTAATACATGTGTCTACCATGAATTCCAAAAGGTAATCAACATAAACAAAAATATTCAAATGTATATATGACATATACACAAAGAAATATCTCATATATGCGTTCTAAAAAAAAACAGTAGGTAAACAACATATTGCAATATTTATATAAGATATATTACAACATATATAACATGTTCTGTACATAAAGGAAATATGTACACTATATATATTAAATAATACACATGATATAAATTATACAAATGATCATGTGAAAATTATACTGGACAAAGATTACATAAACTAACGAGATCAATATACATTAGCTGATTAGCAAAACGAGCAATTTTAGTAGATGTATATGATTCAAAAATAAGATATATACATGGGTATATATGTGCATCATGTTTATCGAATATGTATAAACATTATAGATCATTACAATAATAAGGATGTAACTTTTCAAAAAAAAAAAAAAAATAATAAGGATGTAACATACTCTCAACATTTCAGTTATTGTAATTAACATACATATCATTGGCAAATATAGAACCACGATGTTAATATCGTCATAAACAAACATGATACTTAATAATCTCATATAGTATGCACAATAATGAAGAACATGCTAATATTGCATAGAATATATGTTGTCAACGTTCAATACACAGTGTATATACGGGGTATATATAATACATACACACTGTATATATGAAACGTACCGAAGACAATTGCATCTAATAAAGATGAACCCTACCTTCAACCGAACAAAAATGGCAGAGACTCGTGCTGATAGCGTGTTATAAAACGTGGAAAGCAATAAAACAACTAAGAGAGAATTTGAGAGAGCAAAGTAGAGAGAAAAGAGAGCTAATGATTTTCATTCAAGTGTGTTTACAATGCTTCATACAACTCCTATTTATACTAATGCAATGGGGTAGGTTACAAGCTTCAAAATGCAGAAAATAGAAGAGGGTGAGAGTCTCTTGGCTATTCCTAAGGGAGTGGGAGAGTCATGGGGAAGAATGCCTACAAATATGGGTTGACTAAGACTAATGGATATCTAATATATACCTATATATACCGGGTATATATATTTACAACAAAAACATCATAATTGAATTGTAATTTAAATGCATTGTATGCAATAAACGCCTAAGCTGGAGCAAAATAACTTTTTTTTTTCTTCTAAAAAAAGCATTTTCTTTTTTATAAAAAAAAAAAATTGGACCAAAATAACAGTTGTTCCTTATTTTCATTTACTTCAATATATTGAGTTTAAATATATATATACCCCTAAACCATGGGGTTTGTTTCAAAAATGTCTCTGAACTTTGAAAAATTTCAAAAATACCCCTGAACTTTAAAAAATGTTTCAAAAATACTCTTGCCGTTAATTTTTGGATGGAAATCATATTAGAATTTACGGTGGGAGGAGGAAAAAAGAAGAAGCATTTTTCAATAAGGGTGTTTTTTTATTTTTTTTTTTAAAGTTCAATGGTATTTTTAAATTGAAACTTTAATTGTTTTCATCCAAAAATTAACGATAAGGGTATTTTTGAAACATTTTTCAAAGTTCAGAGGTATTTTTGAAACTTTTCAAAATTCAAGGGCATTTTTTAAACAAGCCTCATAGTTTAGGGGTTTTTTTTTTTTTTATAATTTAACCAATTTTTAAATATGATACGTTGTACCTGACAAGACAACTAATGATATTATGTATTGCCAAAACGAGCATAGCCCAACGGTAATTGGCATGTATCCTCGACCAAGAGGTCAGAGATTCAAATCTCTCATCCCAAATGTTGATGTACTAAAAAAAAACTAATGATTATGTATTAATAGTTAATCTTGTCATTCGGTGAAAAACGGTTAATCTAGAAGACAACAGAAAAAAGAACTATAAAAACATTAAAATTTTAGTAATAATATGTTGCATACGGTTTTGATTCATTAATTATATTACCTGAATTGTGTGGTGACAATTTTGGATGCATATAGAAATATAAATAATTGATTACCACTCCTTCCGACAACAAATGATAATTTTGTCCGAGTTTCATACTAGAAATTTCTCATTTTTGGATGATCAACTAACATAAAGTATGTTGTTTTCAAAAAAAAAAAAAAAAAAACTAACATAAAGTATGTGTTTATGAAGTTATGGGTTCGAATCCTCAAATCAACAACATTTGAAAGTGGGACAATTAAAACCAGCTTTGACATTTTAGTCGATGATACATATCAATTATCGCTAAGCTATATGCATGCTCACTTTGACAAACATTTCGTACTTAATCTATATCAATACATCCTCTGTATGTATCTCCAATATTCAATTTAAACTTTCTTCTTAAACAATAGTTCATTTTTTCAATGATTATAGCTAAAGTATATTCATTCAAACAGTGTTCACTATTAACCAAGGTTTAAAATGTTGATATCGACGGAAATATCAAAGTTCCAATTTTATGGAAATGCCAATGTCACTATTTATGGAATTTTTTTTTTAAAAAAAAGTTCAAAAAAAAAAATAAATAAATAATTTTCACTTTTTAAATAAGTTAAAATATACTCATTATTAATATTATGTTCACATTAGTTACATGTTACTATTTTTTTAATATGTCGATAGTTAAAGGTATAATAAAAATGTTGATTCATCTTTTATGTTGATGTTGAATCCATATATTGGACAAGTGAAAGTGTTGATAGAAATATCAACCTGTCGAAAACAATTTAATATCATATTGTAAGACTATTAGCAGAAGACTCGATATTTGTTTTCGGTCTTCTAAATCCGTCTAAAAGGCTCATGAAAGTCTATCAATTTGCTTTTGTTGATAGAATAACTTTTTCAACTAAAGTAACTTCCAAAAAGACTTTTGTTCACCAACATTTTCTTCAACTACCATTTTTCTTTGGTCTTCTTCCCCTTAGTCAACTAAAAATCCTTCCCATTTTTCAATAAGAGAGATTTTGTTGGTTAAAAAACAAAAAGCATTCTTTGACCTAAATGATGAATACAAGGACCAACCAAACACTTTCACAAGTACAAGAAAGGTTTGCTAAAATGTACCTAAGATACAAAGACCAACACTTTCACAAGTACAACTAAGAATTTTCTAAAGTTACAACATTTTTTTAATAAAATAAGAAAGGGTTTAACATATGGAGATGTCTTAAATAACCAACTTTATAAATGATATTCTTCTCTTTCATTATTCGTGGAATATTATTGGATATAGAATATTTCCCAAATGTAAATTAACAGAACCTAAAAGGTTTAACACGTGACCTATGCAAGAACTTATGAAAGATATTGTTTGGATTTAAGAAGAACAGTTGCTTGAATTGCCTATACTAAAATTTCAATGAATGTTGGCTAATATTTGTGCCAATAAATTAAGGAACTTTTATCTAATCAAATTATTTGCTTCTTAGATTTTTTTTTAAAGGAAAACAATATAGAAATTATTATTCTTTAGGAATTTCTAAATCATAAAAATATACTACTATTTTATCTCATCATCTTTTCTAACTCTCCTATTTGCAACAAATGTCTTGGTGAGGTTGTTTCAAGAACTTGAATGGCAAATTTTCTATGCTTCATTACGCTTACATATATATTTAGTTATTTTTTTTTTAAACAATATATTTAGTTAATTTTAAAGGAACATAGTTTTCACCATATACATTTTTCTTATTATTATTTTGGTTACAATTTTCATTTTTTTTTATTCTTTTGTTGAGATTTTTCTAATACTTTATTATTTCTAGTGCGACGACATTTTTTTTTCTTTTTTTTATAATTAAAACAAAGCCACATAACCTTATTAAAGAGTGTGTGTGTTTTTTTTTTTTTTTTGAAACGAACCTTATTAAAGAGTGTATATGTTGGTAAAAGAAGTGTATGCAGAGGCCGAGGTAGCTTGGGCCCAGGGGGGCTCGAGCCCCCCCTCAACTTCTATATATATTATATTTATATAGTAAAATCGGTATCTAAAACAATGTTATTGAAGCGCTCTGGTGGTTTAAGCCCCTCCTGGTAATCTTTAACTCCCGTGTTCGAGCCCCCATGCCTGCATTTTTGGAGTATTTTTTCTTCTTTTCCTTTTATATTTTTTTTTCCGTTTGTTTTTCGCTTGTCTTTGTTTTTGTGTTTTTCTTTTTCGTTTTATTTTTCTCCGTTTCTTTTTTCTTGCTTTTTTTTTCGTACTCTTTTTCATTTTTTCTCTTCATATTTTTGTTTTTTCTTTCTCTTTTTTCTCAGTTTTTTTTTTCATATGTTTAAAATAATTTAAGTTCAAATTTAATTTTTCTATTTATAAATATAAAATAATAGCAAACATAAGTCATTATAATTATTTTTTCAACTTTATTTTTAAATTTTCTTTATCATTTTTGAGTCAAATAAAGATGGAATAATACAAATATTTTTTAATTTTAGTAATAGGTTAATTGATATTAACATATATCAATGTGTTCAAAATATCGTCATTTTGGTTGTTGTACTTTGACTTTTGTTTCATTTTAGTTATTGTACTTTGAAATGTCCAATTTTAGTCTATACTTTAAATAAAGTTTAAAATTGGTCTCTATGGTGAGTTTATTGTTAATTTTTCTGAAAAAATTGGTCTTTATTAATATGTTTTCTATAAAGTTTAGAAATATGTTCACATCGTGTTTTTTATTGTATGAAAATTTTTATTTAACAACTTTTGATGAAAATTAACTTAAATTTACGGTAAGGACCAATTTTAAGCACAAACTAAAATTTTCTATATAGCTCCCCCTCACATAAAGTTCTGGATCTGCCACTGAGTGTACGTATAGATTTTCGTAGTTTTTTTTTTTTAATGATTGGTTTAGAATATAATATTATAAATGTGTCAGATAGAGATTCGGACCATTTGACTCATATTTAGGTTGATTGTAACTATATGAATTAAAAAAATGAAAGCTCACATAACATTAATGAAGTAGTTGCTAAATATATGTTATAGTTCTTAATGTTGGAGTATTTTTTTTTTTTTTTTCTATTTAGTCCATGTTCGTTAATAAAATCTCAATTTAGTCCCTTTTGCATTAACATTTTTCAATTTTGGTCTCTCCTTGTCGATGAATGTTCAATTTGGTTGATGATAAAATTAAATGACAAAATGTTTTAGTGAATTAACATAAATTTAGAAGAGAACATGGGCAAATCCAGGAAATATAGTTTGTGAGACCAAATTTTGATAAAATTTTAAAAGCCAACAATATCATTTCATCATATCAACAATATCATTTCGGCATAAAGTTTTTACAAAAAAAAAAAAAATCTCTCGACGTCATTTCTTATGTCGAGAGAGATGCCTTCTATCGACGCATTTCTTGGCGTCGAGAGAACGTTCGTCGGCAAAAATGCTTTTTCTTGTAGTGCTACTTGAGGACCTTTTAAAAACCATTTTTATGCTTTAGGGATCAATTAAAAATCAAATTCTAAACTTTGGTGACCAAAGATGTCACTTTTGGAACCTCGCAGACCAGATATAAACTAAATTCAAATATCAAGGATCAAAAGTGTTAATTTTTAAAATCTAGGAACTAAACAAAAACTAATTTAAACCATAGAGATTAAAATTAATTTGAACACATTGATGTTAATTTGGTTAAAATATCATTTTAGTCCTTGTAATTTGAGTCTAATTTCATTTTAGTCTCTATGGTTTGAGATTTTCAAATTTAGTCCCTGTATTTTCAATAAATCTTAAAATTAGTTATTATTGTTAGTTTAGAGATAATTTTTTATATAAATCTCTTGAAATAATAAGCGTTTTTTTAATAAGAATTTTAGTTTCTTTTTATGTATTAGTTTTTATAAAAAGTAATCATTTATATTTTTTTTGTAGACTTAGACTTGATATTTTTTTTACCTTTTAGTAAAAAAAGTGGAGGTATGAAGATTTAAACCTTCAACCTCAAGAGAAAGAGTGTGTGCTAATTAATCGTTGACTTGTGCTCGCAAATCAAATATAAACTAAATTCAAATATCAATGACCAAAAGTATTAGTTTCTAAAATCTAAGAACCAAATAAAAACTAATTTAAATCGTAGAGACTAAATTTAGTTTAAACACATTGATATTAATTTGTTTAAAATATCATTTTGGTTCCTTAATTTGAGTCTCATTTTATTTTAGTTTCTATACTTTTAAATTTTCAAATTTAATCTCTGCATTTTCAATAAATCTTAAAATTAGTCTCTATTATTAGTTTAGAGATAATTTTTTATAAAAATCTTTGGAAATAATAAGTTAGAAAGAAATTTAATTTCTTTTGATGTATTAGTTTTTTAACTTTTTAGTAAAACAAATGTGGATATACGAAGATTTGAACCTCAAACCTCGAGAGGAGTGTGTGCATGCAAAAATAGAGTTTTTATGTTGAAATACGTATAAAATAAAAAATATACATATATTCTAAGTAGTAACGTTTCAAGATTTGAGCTTGAGCCAACCTCAAGTAATTTAGAAGGAGAGGAATAAACCACTCGACGGAATATTTTTATTATAATAACTATTCTTTTTTAGAAATTTAATAAAAAAAATTGGGAGCCATAAATCCACCCCAGGAAGAGAAAAAAAAATATCTGTCTCAGAAATGAAAATTGAAAGAGAAAAATAGACTTTTGGTCACTGAAGTCTGGGTTTAGTTTCATTTTGGTCTCTGAGTTTTCAAACTCAACATTTTTACACCTGAAGTTTGGATAATTCATTACACTCCTAGTTCCTCCGTCAAAATTTCTATTATCCTTAACAGATTATTGACGTGACATGTATTTTTCTATTAAAAATTATTTTTTGAATTTTTTTAAAAATATTTTATTATTTTTTCTTTTTTCTTCCTCTTCTGTTCATTCTTCTTCTTCGCCTCCACAACCCTATCTTCTTCTAACCCAAATATTGTAGCTATTTTCGCCTGCAACCACCACTTGTCGTCGATCGTCGCTCGTCGGCAGTCGACCAGCGGTCGGCAACAACCATTTTTTCCTTTTTTTTCTACTTTCTCCTTCCTCTCTTCTCGTTCACTTTGCACTGCCACTATTTCCATCGCTATGTGATTGTTTGCCTTCCTCCTTGACGCTTTTCAGTGAGGGTTCCTTCTTCGTCCACCACGTGCAACAGCAAATCAACTAGCGACGACGCAAAGAAACCCACAACAATGTTCTTCTCTCTGCACGGCAGTGGCTGATCAACACGTGGAATGAGCAAGTGAGAAGAGATCTAGTTGGAACTCATGTTTCCTCCCCGTTTTAGAGTCCAGATCTGGAACGAGCCTAGGGGCAGTGAAGAACAAGCCTAGATCTAGTGGATTTCATAATGGAAACAATGATAGTGTAGAAGCAGACATCATCATTCCAGATCTGCGAGTGAACGAGAAAAGAAGACGGTGCAGAGTGAGAGAGAAAAGAAAAACCACATCGCCAGGAAGGGGCTCGTTCCTTGGATTGCACCGTTCCTTAGTCGTCCTTTCAGATCAAAACGAAGGGGCTCGTTCCAGATCTGGAACCCTTTCGTTCTAGTTCCTTTTTTTTAATAGTGAAAGAAATCTGACGGCTTGGGTTTTGTTTCTCTAATCTGAAATCCCTTTCAATTTTGAAAAAAAAATGAAGAGAGAAAAAGAAGAAGACGAATAAAAGAATGAAAAAAAAAGGAAAAAAAATTAGCCAACAGCCGGCTAGCTGTGGACGATGATCAATAACAAAAGACGACTGTTGGTGGTGGTGAAGGCTGGAATTAGGTTGAAGAAGATGAAAAAGAAGGATGAAGAGGAAGAAGATAAGGAAGGAATAAGATGGAGAAAAAAGAAAAAGAAAATAATAAAAAATATTTAATATTTTATTTTGTTAAAAGAATTCAAAAAATATTTTTTCTAATAAAAAATGTATATGTCACGTCATCAATTTGTTAGTATTAACAAAAAAATTGATGAAGGGATTAAGAGTGTAATGAAATCCAAACCACTTGGGTAAAAATGTTGAGTTTGAAAACTCAATGACCAAAATGAAACCTATCCAAACCTTATGGACGAAAAGTGTATTTTTCCCAAATTCAAAATATGTACCAAACTCTTAGAAATTTGGAGAAAGAATTAGAAAATTTTATCTCAATCCTCCTCTAAGTTTTTGCCAATTCATTGAGGGTGTGTTTGGTTTAACCTTTCAAGTGTTTAATTTTGAAAAAAAAAAATCATTTTGAAAAAAATTCTAGTGTTTGGAAACCATTAAAAAATGAAATTGAGAAATAAATCATTTTGAAAGAAACACTTGAAAGCAAAATTTTTAAAAAGAGTTTGTCAGTAATATAGTAACTTTTTTTTTTTTAGAAGATAGCATATAGTAGCTTGTGTATAAAGACACTTATGAGTAAATGTAACCAAACATATGAGTGTTTAAATTCTAAACAACTTCTATACAAAATGTTAAAAAAATGCATTCTTAAAAAACTCTTAAACTAAAAGGTATTCCAAACGAACCTGCGTATTATATCATTTAAGTTTATCATCAATCAATTTTAAAACTCACTAACAAATAAGAGACTAAAATGTAAAATGATAAAATATAAGAGATTGAACTGAAAAAGAAACACTCAAACATTAACGACTAAAACATATATTCAGCTTAAAATATTTACATATTCAAATATATATATTTATATATAATGTTTATAATTTATTGTATGAGGAAAACAGACGGAGAACACAGTTTTCTAAATCTATACTATATTAAAAAGTTAGGATGTTGGAAAAACTTTTTTGGACACTTTTACCCTTTATTTAATTTACTAATTTACAAATATACCATTAATGATTAATTATATAAATAGTAAAATAAATAAATTAATTAATAATTAATCATCAATAATAAATGTGTAGAATTTACTAAAATGTTAGAATACAAAAGGTTTTTCCTACCACTCTTTTTAATTATAATTCATAATGAAATTTTAGAAGTTATAGAATTCAAAAGGTTTGTAACTCTCATCTTCTACTACTATAAAAATGGTCATATGATTTTTCCATTTGAAAAATGGCCAATTGTTATTTTTAGTAGATTTTTTTTACAACGAATCAGACGAAAATGCCCCTAACCAATCAATTCAAATACAACATAAATGCACTCAACTATAAATAAAAATACAACTTAAATTTAGGAGAGAATCTAGGGTTTACCAAGCCCGTTGAAAATCAATAACAAACTTAACCAATAAGATAACAAAAAACAACTAATCAACACGAATTAAGGGAGATAGTTGTAGAATTTTTTTTTAAAAAAAAAATTGTTAACTCGATGAAAATGATTGAATCGGTTAACTTGTGTGTATTTAAATTACTAAATTCATTTAACGCAAAACCCTATTTTCTTTTCCAAACCCTCACCAAATATTGTCTAGTTGGGTATTTATTCACTAAATTTGCAAATAATTTCAATATTGAAAAACAGGAAGAAATCATTACTCACAACTGGTTACTGGAACAATAAGAAAAATTATGCAAATACAGTGTATTCAGTAAATAAATTATGCAAATACAGTGTAACTAATAATTTACTATGGTAAACATCAAATCATCTAAAAACGAGAAAAATTATTACTCACTATTTTCCTCCAACCTAATTCGAAAATTGGGATTGAGTAGTATTCACCTTGTTTTTTTTTTAAAAAAAAAATCTGAAACCCTTGAGATTCTTCCCATTTTCTTGTTTTGTGTGGTCTTTCCCATTCTCATTTCTTCGAACCATTACAAACGAAATTCTTGAGAAACCTACTAAAAAATACTTTGTGTTGGAAAATAGGATACAAGGAGGAAAATAATGATAGATATAAAATAAAATATTTAACATACCTATGATGTAGATCAATAACCCTTCTAATGGTGATATGAACGACAGAGCAATGGAAAAAATGATGAAGATGCTAAATAGATAATTAAAATATAAGAATCTAATCGAAAATTAAAAATGAAAACCTAATTTCTATGTAATCTTTTAGTTTTAATAGAGATAAAATCTGAATTTGAATTTTGAGAGAGAGGAGAGAGAAGATAGATACTCTAATTCATGATTTATGGGATAAACGATTTTGTTTGAGGAGGGAAGATAGATACGGTAATTCCATGATTTATGGGATAAAATGTTTTGTTTTGTTTTTTTGTTTTTTTTTTTTAATTAAATCTGAAACTTGACTCAAGGGTATAATTGGAAAGACGATCCTCACGAAAATAGGTTAAAAAACGGTTTAACCATTTTTCATTAAAAAATCCGGTTTGACCATTTTTCAAAATTACCCTGTAATTTTTGGCCATTTCTAAGGATTTCCCTTGTTTTTTTTTTTAAAAAAAAAAAAGATACTTCATTGTATTTGTATATCAATATTTGTCAAGTGAGCAATTCTATTTTAAGAAATGAGTGTATGTTTAGATCTTGATTTTTTTTTCTTGCTAATTATTTTATTTATTGTTCTTTTACAATTTGTGTAATTTTTTTAATTTATAATATATGTTGAAAAATGAAAATTTTGCTGCATCAAGCTTATGTTTCTTTTGTTCCAAAAATAAGTAAAATAATGTGCAATTTAATGTCTCACAAATCTATAATAATCTATAATCTATACCTATCATTTATATCTATATTTATAATTTATAATCTTCTATTAAAAAGCCACCATCTTTGAAAAAAAAATTGGACTATATTACCCTTTGTCAACTTAAATTTACAAAGCATATCACCTACAATTAATTACTAATAATTATTAAATTATATATTTAATTGAACTTTCTTAATGACATTTAAATAATTGAAATGTTTCTCCTTATTTACATAATTACTAACTTTAATTATATTTAATTAATTAAAAAATATCAAGGAATTTCAAAAGTTTTTCAATTTCAATAAATTATATATTTAATCTAAAACATAAAATATCACATAAAATTATAATATGGTTTTTAAAAATAAATAGAATATGAATATTCCCCTTCAAAATATGATTTTTGTTATTAAAAAAAACTACTCGAATATGATATTTTTTCCCACTCAAAATATGAATTTTTTTTTTTAAAAAAAAAACTAGAATATGGATAATTAAAAAAAATGTCATGAAGATAAAGTAATTATTGATGAATAGACAAATATCATAAAATTAAGGTTGGGATGAAAAGTTTAGCAAACAAATTAAACATATAGAAAGAACTCATGGAACGTGTGATCAACAATAAGGATGAAAGAAGTCAAATATCAGCGACATGAACTGCAACCTCAAACAATGATAGACAAAAGGTAATGACATACAATAGTGAATCAAAAGCGACAAAAAATAATGATGCGGTGATGAGAACAAACAATAATAATGTTATTTTTGCCTAAATTAATTTAAAATATGTGCTACTATAAAATAATTAATTTATTATTTGAAAACTAATTGATACAAAATTTTATAATTTCAATAATTTATATATTTAATTTAAAACATCAAATATCACGTAAATTTAGAATATGATTTCTTTAAAGAAAATAGAATATGATTTTTCCCCCTCAAAATATGATTTTTAAAATAAAAGAAAAAACTAGAATATGCTTTTTGAATCTCAAATAACTTAACAAATAAATAATTTTTTTGTTATTTATTTTTGAAGTTGTGAGTTTCTTGGATTATATCAAATTGTGTTTTTCATCGGTTAAAATTTCCTAAGTGTTTCTATTCGAGCCATGAATTTTTGGGAGAGATCAATTGAGTTGAGTAATTCCAAAAAAAAAAAAAAAAACCACAAATATAAAGCAATTATTGATGAATAGAGAGAAATCATAAAATCGAGGCCGGGATGAAAAGTTTAGTAAGCAAATTAAACATATAGAAAGAACTCAAGGAACAAGTAATCAACAATAAAGATGAAAGAAGTCAAACATGATCAACATGAGCTGCAAACTCAAACAATGGTAGACAAATGGTAATGGCATACAATAGTGAAGCAAATGCGACGACAAATAATGATGTGTTAATAGGAATGAACAATAATAATGTTATTTTTGCATAAATTAATTTAAAATCGGTGCTACTATAAAATAATTAATTTATTATTTGAAAACTAATTGATAAATTTATTTCTACAAGATCATATTTAATAATTAAAAAAAGGGAGATAAATTTCTCTCCCTATCTTTAAATTTAATATTTTTAAATATTACAACTCTTATTCTTATTCTTATTTTTATTTTTATTTTTTATAATTATAGCATGAATTATAAAATTTTACTCTATGTCATTGAAAATTAAAAAAAAAAATCACGTGCATTTGCACGTGGTAAAACACTAGTAAAAAAAAAATAAAAAAAAAAAGGGAACTTGAAATCTTTTGCCACTTTGATTGAAGTGTTTCTTAACATGAACGAAACTAGGGTTAGGTTCATAAAGAATTTCCTCAGAAAAATCCTTCCTTTTATAACTTGATCCACACATAATGAATTTTTAGGATGATGTCTGATATTTAATATTGAAAATATATTGACTCATAAAAAATAATAATTTCTAAATCCTCAATACCATTTTTTTTTCTAAATTTAATTTCAAAGGCATTTAACTCTTTGTTTTTAAAGAAAATAAATGACATTAATTGCTATTATGCATACATTCTTAATAAAATTGAAATCAACAAAGCATCAAGGTAAAATTAAAATATGATATTTTTTTAGACTAAACTATATATTTAGCTTTTTAAAAAGGATAATTGTAATGGGTGGCAACATGAGGGTAAATAATAACAAATATAGCAATTTTTAAAAATATTTACAAATATGGCAAAAAATTTTAATTAATTTTTTATATTCCTGAATTGCCCCTAATTTCTACCACTGATAGATTCTATCCGTAGTAGAAAAATTTTCTATTAGTGATAGAAAGTTTCTATCACTGATATTTCTATCACTGGTAGAAACATTTTCTATTAGTAATAGAAAATTTCTATCACTAATAGAATAAAGTTTCTATCACTACTTTCTATCAATGATAGAAAAACTGATTGGCGCGCACATCTTCTTCTTCCTCGTTTGGCCCCTTGATTAATTTACACGATGGGAAGTTTTATTTTCACGCTTGGTTTTCTTATTTTTTTTTCATCTTCTTCTTTCTTCAAACAAAAAACTCTTCTCCTTACAGCTCCGACGCCATTTGAGCTTGTGTGTGTGTGTGTTTTTTTTTTTTTTTTTTTTTTTGCGTAGATCTGGTATTCTTGTGAAGAGGGTGGGTGATTTTTTTCCGATTGAAGTGTGGTTTGGAGAAGAAGATGGGTTTTAGGTTGAAGAAGATGAAAGGGTGGGTGAGTTTTTTAATTTGAAGAAAAAATGGTGGGTTTGTTGAAGAAGATGAAGATGGGGGAGGAGGGTTTGTACCGATTGAATAAAAAGATGGATTTTTTTTGTTTGAAGAAGAAATGGCAAGATGTAGATGGAGATGGAGAAAAAAATGGTGGCTTTTTTTCCGTTTGAAGAAGAAGAGGGAAAGATTGAGATGGAGATTGATCTTGCTGTGTTTTTTTTTTTTTTTTTTTTTTTTCGTTTGAAGGGTGGGTTTTTTAGATTTGTTGGTTCTGAGATGTAGGAGATGGAGATGGAGAGAAGAGGAGATGAATAGGGAGATGAAAATGGTGGCTATGCACGAGGCTGAGCGACGGTGACGGCACGAGATGGCAACGGCTGCTAAAGAGGGAGAAATACGAGGGTTTGGGGGGAGGGGAGTGAGGGGAAAGAGAATGTTTTTTGTTTTTTGTTTTTTAATTTTATTTTATTTAAGTATTTAAGTATTTAATTATTATTTTAATTAAAAAAAATATTATTTCATTATTATTTTAATTTAAAATTTAAAATTTTATTATTTTTAACTACCACGTCAACACCGTTAAAAAAATTAACCGTCCAAGCACTCAATAGAAGCATTTTTAAAACAATAGGGACTTGATTGTTCAATTTTGAAACCTAAGGACCTGACTCGAAATAAGAGAGACCAAAAAAGTATTTTACCTTAAAATTTATATTTGCAGAGGTTCAAATCCTCTCAATATCAAAAGAAATTCAAATACCATTTTTACGTTGAAAATACAAAAATGAAACAAATATGGTTTTACGATATGAAATCATAAAATGACTTCTTTCATGAAAAAATCATGACCCTAACAAAGAAAATCAACTCAGATTATTTTATCCAGACTAAATCTGCATCCTAGGTAAAGATGTGCCCCCTCTAACCACCAGACCAAAGACCAATTTTAATAAATAAGCTGGAAAGTCCTTTACATATATATATAATCTATAATTTCAGGGGGCACGTGCCCCTCTGGCCCCTTCTTAAATCCGCCCCTGATTTTAGTAATTTTACTTTCAGAGGGTGAGATTTTGCCATTTTTACAAATATTTCTACGGGGCTGTTACTTTTGCAATTAGTTTGCGTCATTTTGCTACTTTTGCAATTAGCCCTAAATAGTTGTTAAGAGTTGACAATGTCCCTAATTCCTGTTTGTTAATATTTTGTTTTTTGTTTCAACTTTTTTTTTTATGAGGAAAAAAATGATTTGATACATTTTTTCATTCTCGTTTATAAAAATTTAAATTAAAAAATATTCAAAGTTTTGATGGTATATTTATTTTTTTAATACATATTCAAAGTTGTGAAAAATTAACGGTCTCCATAAAAAAATTAACGGCAAATGATATTTTCGAAACATTTTTTCAAAATTCAGGAGTATTTTTAAAACTTTTTAAAGTTCAGGAATATTTTTAAAACAAAACCCGAGGTATTTTTTTTTTTTTTTTACATAATTAAGTGTTCTTTTATGTTTTGAAAATTAGAAACAAAAACATGAATTATAAAACTTTCTTTTTTCTATTTCTAAAATTTGTATACAAGAAACGTTTCTTAAAAATAAGAAAGAAGAATAAATATCAAACTTATAATCTTAAAAAATTATGAAAAAAAAAAACCACTAACAAAAAAACACATACAAATTATCAACAACCCTAAGAAGATGTATGTGAAAAAAAAAAAGCTTTAAAACATATTCAAAGCACATGTTAATTTTTTTAAACATAAAAACAACAATAAGAAAATATGAAAAAAAAAGTATAATAATATTTTTATTTTTTGCAAAGAAAAAAAAAATAATAATAATAAGTTGATATAATACTTTTCATAGTTTTAGTTGAAGCACAAAAAAGTCCAAAAAGTAGTTGCAAAATGTGACCAAAGGAAGAAGATTATTATATCCACATTTTACTTTGCATAAAGGTTGGAACTTTGGGAATGGAAAAGTCCAAAAAGTCCAACCAACTGTACATCTGTTGAACTATTGTTTGCTATTCAGCCCCTACATTTAATTTGGTTTTGATTTTAACTAAAAGTTTATTTTATTTATTTATTTATATTTTAAATTCCAACTTGTTCTTTGTAGTCTTCAATTGCAACATTTTCAAAGTGACCAAAGAAAATTAAAAAAAAAAAAAAACCCCTCTTTGAAGAATTGATGAGGAAAAAATATTTTTTTTTTTTTTTTTTTTTTTTGTAAATATGTCTGGTAGCATTTGGTGGGGTGGTTTTTTAAATATATGTGTCATATTCAAATTAACTTGTACACGTCTTGTTGAATCTTATACCAATAGTGTATTTTTTTTTCTCTTAAATGTGATACAACTTTTTCCTAACCCATTGTTTCAAAATGATATAATTAGGATTGAGATTTTTTTTTTTATGATATTTTCTTAAAAAAAGTTATTTGGGTATCATTATATTTTTAGATATGTGTTTTTATATAAAATAATTAAAAATATATTTTTATGGAGAAAAAATAATTGTAGATATGTGTTTTCTTTAAGTTTTTAATTATGGATTGATTTTTTCAACTTAGCATAACTCCACTAGTTTATGTATATACTTTCAATTAAGAGATCAATAATGTCCGCATCTCTCCACTCTACATGTTGTTGAAGTTAAAAAAAAAAAATTACAAATTGATTTTGGTAATGATAATCAATATATAGATTCCATGCCTTCAACACCAATTATTATTAAAACAAAATATTGAACTAAATTTAAATCGATTCGAATATAATTTATTAAACAAGTATACCATAATTCAAGAAAAAAAAAGTATATCATGATATAGAAAAGTGCATTTATTTATTTACCAACATGAGTATAGTTCTACAATTAAAATATTTATTGAACTAAAAAAAAGTTATGATATTTGCTTCTTATCTCGAGGTGGAAGATTCAAATTTTCACCTACATTTATAGAGTGAAGTAGGATTCTAAATGAATACTTTTTTAATTATTTTAACAATTTATATTTATTTTGAAATCAATGATACTTTTTTTTTTAAAAGTAGGTATTTCTTTAACAATAATTTGTTTTGTTAGTTGAACTTTCTTTTTTACAAAACTTAGCATATAGCAAATCAATGAATTTAAGAAGACACTTTTCAATCTTTATCTATTCCACTCTCACTATATTTAAATTCAACAATTAACCAAATAAGGGATCAAATTTTCGACTTTTGAAATAGTAATATGTGTCTTAGTAGTGTTGAGATCGACCATGGACATTTTTTTAATTCAACAAGAATTAGGGGTGGGTGGAGCGATTCGAACCTCTGATCTTTTGGTCGAGGGTTAGGGTTAGAGATTCGAACCGCTGAGTTATGCTCACTTTGACAGTTATAAAGTTTTAAAATAGTACCGATCGATCTTTGTAAAGTAACATTGTAATTAAAAAGAACATATGTATATTTCATATTTTATTTTTGCAATTTCAAAAACAAAAGACTATAAATGTAACACAGTATTTTTTTCACTGATAATAATTGGTACTTTGAGCAATATTTTTGGATTATTCACATGCAAATGGAAGAAGTTTCAGCAATTGGGAAGGGACACATTTGTTATGTCTGATTGAATATATGTTAATTTAAGTAATTAAATTTGGGAAATTTTCTTTGCACATAATAAAATAAAAAACTTCAAACCCAATTCCAAATTTCCAAAAGATAAATTATTATTAGAGAGAAAAAATAGGAAAAAAGAAAAAAAAAAAAAAAAATCACCCATTGATTGGGGGACATTTTTTATTAATATTACAATTTTTAAAACTTATTATTAAAATATAATTAGTTTGAAACTTATTATTTAAATATTGTAGTTTTAAATTTCCGGTCAAAGGTCGTCTCTTCAAGAGACGACCTTGAAACACGTGTCACACATCACCTGACGTGATAATAAATTTAAAAAAAAAAAAACAAAATTTGCGGAGGTCGTCTCTTCAAGACACGACCTCTACACATATAATCAACAAGATTACTTCTGGCAAGGTGGTGAATGCGGCACCTATCTTTCTCCCCGTCCCTTGTTCGAGTCTCAGCAGCTGCACATTTACGTTTTCTTTTTTTTTTTCTTTTCTTTTTTTCGTTTTCTTTCTTAACGTTTTCTTCTTTTTTTTTTCGTTTTCTTTTCTTTTTTTCGTTTTTTCTTTTCGTTTTCTTTCTTTTTTCGTTTTTCTTTTTTTTTTGTTTTCTTTCTTTTTTTTTTCGTTTATAGTTTTTTATTTTTAAAAATATCAGTAGTTTTTTTCTCTTGTTTCACTTTTCTTAAAAATTTGAAGTTTTTTATTTAAAAAAAAAAATGAAATTTGAAGTATGAAATAAAAATAAAAAATTTTATACCATTTGCTTTATATTTTTATTTTGAATTAATTTAATATATAAAATAAACATTTTCTTTTTTCACTCTTCATTGAAACCATTGTTATTGGTATAAAAATAACAACAATTTGATTATTTGTCATATTTCTCATTTTTATTTTTCTTTTATCTCAATTAGCTAAATTTAAAAGCTGGTTATAATAATTTTATAATTCAAAATAAAAATATAAAGCAAATGGTATAAAATTTTTTATTTTTATTTCATACTTCAAATTTCATTTTTTTTAAATAAAAAACTTCAAATTTCTAAGAAAAGTGAAACAAGAGAAAAAAACTACTGATATTTTTAAAAATAAAAAACTATAAACGAAAAAAAAAAAAAGAAAAAACAGAAAGAAAACGAAAAAAAAAAAGAAAAACGAAAAAAGAAAGAAAACGAAAAGAAAAAACGGAAGAAAAAAAAAAGAAAACGGTAAGAAAGAAAACGAAAAGAAAAAACGAAAAAAAGAAAAGAAAACGAAAAAGTGCAGCCGCTGAGACTCGAACAAGGGACGGGGAGAAAGATAGATGTCGCGTTCACCACCTTGCCAGAAGTAATCTTGTTGATTAAATGTGTAGAGGTCGTCTCTTGAAGAGACGACCTCCGCAAATTTTGTTTTTTTTTTTAAATTTATTATCACGTCAGGTGATGTGTGACACGTGTTTCAAGGTCGTCTCTTGAAGAGACGACCTTTGACCGAAAATTTAAAACTACAATATTTAAATAATAAGTTTCAAACTAATTATATTTTAATAATAAGTTTTAAAAATTGTAATATTAATAAAAAATGTCCTTGATTGGGAAAGGAAGAAAAAGAGGAGAGGTTTCTCTCTTCAATGAATCAAAGAGAGAGAAATTGGAATTGAGAGAAACTCACAGAGAGAAAGAGAAAGAGAGAGAGAGAGAGGAGAAAGGTCTCTGCAGATTGAGCTTTGACCTCTCTCTCAGAGAACCCATGGTGCATTCACACTTTTGAATCACTTTTTTGCTCCTTCTTAACCTTTCCCCCTTGAAGAACTCTCTCAACCTTCCTTTCTTTCCCTTTCACTTCTTCAACAGATTCTGAAAGACCCATTTCGATTTCTGGGTGTTTTTGGAAGAAATTTTGATCTGGATTTCAGGTGAGGTTTCTGGGATTTCTCTGTTTCGTGTTGTATTTCTTCAAACAAACGTTAAGAAATTTGATTGTGATTTGGGTTTTTTTTTTTACCTTTTTCTTTTGTGCTTTTTTTCCCATCTTTCCCTTTTGTTTGGTCCATGACAAGACTATCCTTTCTCGCTTTTGGATAATTCTGGAAGATATTTGCGTTTGTTGTTTGTTTTTCTTTTCCTCTCTTATTCCCTCTCCATTCATATGAAGCTTTTTCTTGTTTCTTTCTAACGTATTGCTTTCAAATACCCTCTTAATATCTTCTTTATTAGAATCTCGATTCCCCCTTTTTCTCTGTCTTAATCGTTGCCCTGTTTTTGTGACATTTAGATCTGTTTTCCCTTTTTTCTTTATTGGGTGTTGTTAGATTCTATTGAAAGAATCAGACCCTCTGAAAGCTCGAGGATCTGATTTGATTCATGGGGAATTGCTGTGCTTCGCCGGCCACTCCTTCAGGGCAGCACCACAAGGGGAAGAACAAGAAGCCGAACCCATTTGCAGCTGATTATGCTGTGAGCAATGGCAATGGCGGTGGGAACTGGGTGTTGAAAGATCCCACTGGTCGAGACATTTCTGCTTTATACGATCTGGGTAGCGAGCTTGGAAGAGGTGAATTTGGAATAACTTATTTGTGCACCGATGTAAACACTGGAGAGAAACTTGCCTGCAAATCGATTTCGAAGAAGAAGCTGAGGACGGCTGTGGATATTGAGGATGTGAGGAGGGAAGTTGAGATTATGAAGAATTTGCCTAAGCATCCGAATATTGTATCATTGAAAGACACCTATGAGGATGAGCATGCTGTTCATATTGTGATGGAGCTTTGTGAAGGTGGGGAGTTGTTTGATAGGATTGTTGCGAGGGGTCATTACACAGAAAGAGCAGCTGCTGCTGTCATGCGGACTATTGTTGAAGTTGTTCAGGTGAAGTATTCATGTTTATGTGTTGTTATTGTTGGTTCTTTTTGCTCTCCAATTTTGTGGTTCTTATTGTTTTTGTTTGAAAGGGTGAGGATAAGATTGTGTCTCTTAGTGTGCTTGAGCTGTTTCAATGGGTCTTGATAGCAGTTTCTTTTGATTGTTTGATTCGATTATTACTTAAGTTACTAATTTAGTCATTGAACTTTGATAGATGTGTTTATCAATTTTCTGAACCTTAGAAAGTTTTAATTTACGCCATGAAATTTGAATGTTGATTCTATATAGTTGTTTACTAAATGATAACATGGGCATGTTAAAAGGAAAAGTATTGGTTGATTAGGGATTACATGTCAAATAGATGGTAGAAGGAAGTGGAGAAGTGAACAACTGGACAAGATAAAATGACACATGTAGGATACCCTCTCCCTAAAGCAACATATCAAATCATTTTTAAGGACCATGTCACTTTGTTTCATCGAGTTGTCCACTTTCTTATGTTATTTGTCTATCACATCATGTCAAATCAACCAAAATTTGTCTAAAGTCATGCTACGAAACGATTTAGTTAGTGGTGTTAATGGAAAGACTAAAATATAGTCACCACTTAAAGTTTAAGGATATAATAATAACTTTCAAAACTTTAGAAAATAAGTGGACAAAACCATAAAAGAGTAGCAACTAAATTTTTAATTTAACTGAGAACTTATAACTAGTATTTGGAGCAACGTTGTTGCTGCTGATTTTTAAATTCTTCTTGTGTTTTCAACTTCAACATAAGGCCCTGCACTATTGACTGCATTTTCTGGTTGAAACTTGTCATTGATGGTGACAATGCTTCCATCTGTGTTGAGCTTATTGAGAAGCAATATGGTTTGCTCATATAGTTATATATATTTTGCTATGCAGATGTGTCATAAACACGGTGTTATGCATCGTGATCTCAAGCCAGAGAACTTCCTTTTCGGAAATAAGAAGGAAACAGCTCCATTAAAGGCAATTGATTTTGGGTTATCGGTGTTCTTCAAACCTGGTATTAGATTAGATCCATTCAGAACAACTGCTTTTCACCTTTCTTTATTTCACATGATTGCTTTCATGTAATGCACTTTTTTGTTTTTTTCTTTTTAAGTGTTTGCAAGTGTAATGTAACAAATATATGATTCCCTCAGGTGAGCGGTTTAATGAAATCGTTGGAAGTCCGTATTACATGGCCCCAGAGGTCCTGAAAAGGAACTATGGTCCAGAAGTTGATGTTTGGAGTGCTGGGGTTATTCTCTATATTTTACTTTGTGGTGTTCCACCTTTTTGGGCAGGTTTGTTTCCCATGACTTGTGTATTTTCTTCTTTTGTTTTTCACTTAAGGAATGGAACTAAAAAGAAACTTGAATTCAACCAATGTTTGTTGTATCAAAACACAAGTCAGTCAAATAAATTCCTTTTGTTTAACGTTTAGTCTGATTATGATCTGTATCATAAAAACATGGTGTATATGAAAATTTTTGTGACCATATCATAAGAATGTCATGTATATGAAAATTCTTGTCCATTTTCTATTTCTGTTTGGTTAAGTTTCTTCATATTTTGCAAGCAGAAACTGAGCAGGGGGTTGCACAGGCTATCATTCGCTCAGTAATTGATTTTAAGAGGGACCCTTGGCCTATAGTATCTGACAATGCAAAGGACCTTGTGAGGAAAATGCTTGATCCTGACCCCAAAAAGCGACTCACCGCTCAAGAAGTGCTTGGTACTAGTTTTATTCCGTTACTGATGATTATGTTAGGCTTTTCAATTCAGTGCTTAAGTACTAAATGATTTTCCCTTCTATTCATATGTAGAACATCCGTGGTTACAAAATGCCAAAAAGGCACCAAATGTTTCATTGGGTGAGACTGTGAAAGCAAGGCTTAAGCAGTTTTCTGTGATGAACAAGCTGAAGAAAAGAGCTCTGCGGGTAATAATAACTTGACTACAAGGAAAGCTTCACAACGGTTCTGGAAATTCTTACTAAATATTTAATATCGATGAATCTAATTGTCTTGAAATTGAATTATATTGTATTAGGTTATTGCTGAGCATTTATCAGTAGAGGAAGTTGCTGGAATCAAGGAGGCGTTTGAAATGATGGATACAGGCAAAAGAGGTAGGATAAACCTTGAGGAGCTTCGTGTTGGATTACAAAAGCTTGGCCAGCAGATTCCCGACCCCGATCTTCAGATACTCGTCGAATCTGTAAGCATTCTTCTTTTTCTAACCCCATCTATATTCTAACCAGTGCCTTCAAAATAATATATCACTACAGATCTGGGTCTGATTGCTCCTTGAGCTATGCACAATCATTCATCATCTTAGTTTGAACTTTATGCTCAGACTTTCGCACTTTTCTCGACGAAAAAATGTGTGAAAAATCAAATAAAATTAGAATGCTACTACTGAATGTGAATGTTGGAAAAAGAAAAGGAGTTTGACATGTTGCTCTGGTTAGGTTGCGCACACGAGATGAGCTCCAGTAATTCCATCTTGTTTGCGTTGCTGCAAAACATAGCAATGGCAAGTTTTTGGTTGTGTTGTTAACCTAAGCAAAGTGTTAAACTCTTGACAGGCTGATCTTGATGGTGATGGAACATTGAATTATGGAGAGTTCGTCGCAGTTTCGGTCCATCTTAAAAAGATGGCCAATGATGAACACCTGCACAAAGCTTTTTCGTTCTTTGATCAAAACCAGAGCGGCTACATAGAAATTGAAGAGCTTAGAAATGCACTTAATGACGACGACGAGACTACCGGTGAGGAGGTTATCAATGCCATCATGCATGACGTGGACACGGACAAGGTCAGTATCTGTTCCTTAGACTGCTTGCATTTGACTTCTTTGTTTCTGATGGAGGAGCGTTACATCATATGCAAAGATGCATTTTTTAATAACATTGGAGAATCATAAGGGACCACTGAAAAAGGATTGTAATAAGAATATTTATTTCATTTATCACTTATCATTTCATCCTAGTGAGGCTTTGCTGACCCTGAGACCAACTTTGAGAGAGAACCAGGGTGTCGTTTCATATGTTGCGTGTGGCGTGCACATTTAAAGTTTTCCTTTCCATTTCTGTCAGGACGGGCGTATAAGCTACGAGGAGTTTGCAGCTATGATGAAGGCCGGTACAGATTGGAGAAAAGCGTCGAGACAGTATTCACGAGAAAGATTCAACAGTCTGAGTTTAAAGTTAATGAGAGATGGATCGTTGCGTCAAACTAACGAAGGTAGATGAATCACAAACGTTGGAAGCTGATTGATTTCCTGGATTTGGATGGATGGATGGATGGATGGATTCAGGGAAGAAACTCTGAAATTTTCTTTCTTTTATTTTCTTTTGTTTTTTTTGTTTCCTTTCCCCAACTTGAATATGTTTTACTTGGTAGAACAGACATTTTGGGATAGCCAGGATTAGAATATGGAGGAGAGTCTAAAAGGGCCTCTTGAAATATTTATTTTTATCTTTAGGGTGTCTGTTTTGGGGTAGTTGAGATCAGTTGTAGAGAGAAAAAAAAAAGGGTAAAAGAAGAATCTTGGTTGAGGACCTCAGTGTGTGATTGTGTGTATATAATCGATTAGGCCAACAAAGTGATTTCATTTACTGTTGCAAATTATGTAAGAATTTGCTTGAAAATCTTCATCTACCTTTCATTTTTCAACTTCTGCGTAGAAAAGCATCATCCTCTCTCTCTCTCTCTCTCTCTAAATAATATATAATTTATAGGTGAAAAATCACTTTGGTCCTTGAACTTTCATGAAAGGGATTAACAATTTAGTCCCTGAACTTTGATTTGTAACGATTTAGTCCATGTACTTTCAATTTTGTAACAATTTAGTCTTTGTACTTTTAATTTTGTAACAATTTAGTCATTGAACTTTAATAAGTAACAATTTAGTCCTTATACTTTCAAATTTGTAACGATTTAGTTCCTATCATGAAAAATTAATGTAAAAATTTAATAAAACTTTTTACTTAGATAGACTAATAAACTAATTTGGGATCCAATATGTTTATAAGTTATAGAGTTCAATCATTAAATAATACAGACCGGACATTTAATTTTGATGAATTTTTTTGCGACAATGATTAAATCGTTACAAATTTGAATGTATAGGTACTAAATTGTTACAAATTTGAAAATATAGAGACTAAATTGTTACTTATTAAAGTTCAGAGACTAAATTGTTACAAAATTAAAAGTACAGAGGCTAAATCGTTACAAATCAAAGTTCAGGGACCAAATTGTTACTTTCATGAAAGTTTAGGAACCAAAAGTGATTTTTAACCTAATTTATATTATGAGATGTTTGACAGCAGTTGGTAACAATGAAATCTCTTTGAACTTTTGCAAGCCACCTTAAACTGAGTTTTCTTTGAACATAGGCTACCTGTGCCCAATGAACACATACTCCAAATGAACTAAAGAAAAAGACTTGAATATTTTCTCAAAAAAAAAAAAAAAAAAAGACTTGAATATAGTTTTGGTACGTATGAATCTCTCTACATACCACCATTAAAATCTTGACAATTTGGAGAGATTTTTTTTTTCTCATTTTCTAACTTTCTTTCTTTTTAGTTCTTAAGATTTTAATGTGGTATATCGATATGCAGCTAAGTATTATTCTTAAGAAAAATATAACTTTGACACCAAAACCTAATTTTTGAAGACCAAATCGACCAATGCTCAATTGAATCGACTAAGGGTGCGGTTAGGACTGATTTTAGAAGGCCTGAAAGTGATTATACAAATAATTGAAATAATGTATCTATTTTAGTAATTATAGCTAAATCACACCAATTTAGTATTAATTTACCAAATACTCTAATTTTCTTTTTGAGATTTAAAATTGAACTTTATGAAATGCTAATTTGCTTTTTATAAAAGCACAACCACAACCATCCCAATCCCAAATTAAGCCTAAATTTGATAAAACTTATCTAAATAGAGAAGTGACCAAATGTTCTTTAATTTTGTACTTAAAAAACTCAAATAAATTCGATTCAGTTGGTTTCATCCATTTTTAATTTTGGAACCCTAACATCAACTTAATCACCCCATGATTATTTTAAGTTAGTGACAAAATTATTTATTTCATTTGAGACCAATTATAAATTAACATGTGTCTTCAAATTAAATTAAATAAGATTAAATTGAAAAATCAAATAATGTTACATGTTTATCACGTAACATTTGAGTTTAATCCAAATGAGATTTTTACATGTCATAAATCAGGTAACTTTTGGTCTAATCAAAATTCACCATGCCTACATGATAGACATAGATTAATCCAATCAAATTACGTCGGTGTATCTAATGACACAAATTAAGTCCAATCAAATTACACTATAGCCATTTGAAGACTGAAGGCTTCCTAAATACTTGAAGACGTTGAAGGAGGATAAGATTTTGAAGACCAAAATTACTTTGAATATCTGAAGACTTCAAAGATAAATTGAATAAATTTTGAAGCGCACAAGACTTCAAGAGTTGGATTGATTCTTAAGGTCAACAAACCACGACCAATAATTTAATCCATGATTTTTTTTTTTTTTTGAAATCTCTTGTGAATAACTATATTAAAAAAAGTATCCTGACTAGTTCAGTTATGCTCATGTGTATTTAACAATTTTATGTAATTACGGTGGTTGTTGATTGGAAGTACTAGAGTCTAGGGTTACGTAAAAAATAATTAAGAATAGATGGTTTTTCAAGTGGCAAAATATTGGTTTGGAACTAAATTAGAAAAAATTAAAACTTAGGTCAAGTTTGATAATTATTTGATTATTTGTTTTTAGTTTTTGAATATTAAGCTCATAAATACTACTTTCACCCATAAGTTTTTAAGTTTTAAGAAATAGGTGTATTTGATCACCAAGTTTTAAGAATAGACCTTTTTAGTCACTGAATTTTAAGAAATAGGTTTAAAAGGTCCCTAAGTTTTTAATATAGACATTTTTAGTCCCTGAATTTTAAGAAATAGGTTTAACAGATCCCTCATATGATTTTTTTTTAATTTTTTAAGACTCAGGGACTAAAAACCTATTTTTTATTTTGTTATCTACCTTTTTCCATGTTTTCAAAAACTAAGTTAAAATTTGAAAACTAAAAAATAGTTTTCAAAAACTCGTTTTTGTTTTTGGAAATTGACTAAGAATTCAAACGTGTTCTTAACAAAGATAAAAATCATTCTAAGGAAATTTAGAGAAAACGAGCATAATTTAAAAAACGAAAACAAGAAACCAAATGGTTATCAAACGGACCCTAACAAATAAATTTTAAATTTCAAACTAAACCCAACACATAAGGACTAAATTGAAACTAAGCTAAAAAAAAACTCAAGGGATATTAGTGAATTGGCTAAAATATCATTTTGGTCTTTATACGTTCGTCCTTGTTCTATTTTAGTTGTACTTTCAAATGCCTAAATTTGGTATTTGTACTTGTTGCTACGGTTGGTTTATGGTTAACTTTTCAAAAAAAAAAAAAAAAAAAAAAACTAGTCTTCATTTTATAAATTTTGAAAAGATATTCACATTAAGTCTTTTATGGAATAAAAATTATTAGTGAAAAAATCAATTTATATTCCTAAACTTCGGGGATTGTATCAATTAAAATCCTAAACCAATAATTGTATCAATATCAATCGTGAACATTAATAAGTGTACCAATTTACACACATAACTCAATTGACATAAAACTTGTATTGTCAACCAAGAGGTTTAAGGTTCAAATCCCCCACCTCACATAGTTAAAAAAAAAAAAAAAAAAAAAATCAAATATACACTCTATTAGGTTCATACCTTAGAAGTCTAAAAACATGTGAGAGAATTTGATACATAGACGCTTTTCAAATTGAGGGTCTAAATAACCATCATGGGTTGGCCCTAATGGTCAATAAGGGCCATAGAAAAGAATGAGTTTAATCCATGGTGACCACCTACCTAGGACATTTAATATCCTAAGAGTTTTCTGGACAACCAAATGCAGTAGGATTAGACTTAATACATTTATTAGTTTAAGATTTTTAATTCATACAACCATTTAGAGTGGGAAAAGAATACCAAATTAGGGGTTTTCTTTTTAAATAATCCAAGACTTGGGTGAAGTCCAGGTTCAATGAACCATTGCTACAAAATCCACGCGCCTCTTCACGCGCGTGACAACTTTTCTTAGCAGGTTTATTCACTTACGCGGCCGCCGAGAATGTCAGTACAAAATCAATATTAAAAAAAATATATGTATATTTGACTGAAATCTTTTATTTTGACTACCAATTTTGTTAAGTATTTTCTCAACTACAATTTTTTTTTTCAATATATATACATTTTTTGAAAAAAATTTCTAAACTTTTAATTTTGTTTCTAATAGGTATCCAAACTTTATAAACGTTTAATAGGTTTTTGAACTTTCAATTTTGTATCTAATCGGTTCTTGATATATTTGATATTTTTTAAAATTAATAAATCTATTATATATAAAAGTGAATTCCATGCGACTTTTAAACTTTCAATTTTGTATCTAGTAGGTTTGTGAATTTTAAAATTGTTGAATACGTCAAGGACTTATTAGACACAAAATTAAAAGTTGAAGGACCTATTGGACACAAAAAGTGAAATTTTAAGGACCTGTTAGATACTTTTTAAAGTTCAGGACCTATTAGAATCAAAATTGAAAGTTTGAGGACCTATTTAAAATTTTTTAAAGTTTTGGAACCAAATTGACATAACTCTCAACGTTCAAGAACTAATAATGTAACTTAACCTTTTTTTTAATTACAAAATGAAAACTAAATATACTATTTGCTTTGCTTATTGAATTACATCACCATTTTTTAAATTCATTTCCAATGTTTTAAAATTTCTCACTTTTTTGTTGTCAAATTCATACCATTGTGAAAGGGATGTTTTCAATCTTTCTTTTTTAAGCAATTCAACAATGAAAGATTTGGAGTTTCTATAAAAATATTGGAATGATCGATTTATACGAATTAATTATATTATTTTTTCAACCACATGGGCAGGCAGGAGAATTCAAAATCTTTTAACGGTATATGTATGTTTAACTAATTGAAGTATGTTCAATTGAAATATGAAATCAATTTTATCTAATATTAGTCAAATGAATGATATAAATTTCTATATGATGTTTTAAAATCACAATTCTCTCTCTCTTTATATTATTATTATTATTATTATTTGTAATTGGGTTGCATGTGTTTATAATTTGGTACAACAATTTTAGGGTGGAAGATCATCAAATCTTTGATCTTCAAGAAGTTGATTATAGTAGGTGTCTTTATCCACTTAACTATGCTTAAATTGGTGAGTTATTTAACGTTTAGATTAGATGAAGTGGAGACCTTTTAAAACAAAAGTTTCGATGAAGTGGATAATTAATTTAACATTGAAAATTGAAAGTATGAAATTCATATAAGATAATATTTAGTAAATTGCACACTATTATTATTTAGTCAATTTTCAATGGCATTAAAACTTTTTGGAACATTAGGGTTGAAATTGAGAACTTCTAAAACAATGGGAAAAATGAAATTGAAAAATGATGCATGTTTATGACAAAATGATATATTTAACCTAGAATCGAACATATTATAGTATATATGAAACTTTAAGATTTTAACTTGTTGATGGTCAAATTTGGTCGGGAAGAACTCACCTGACCTTCACGTGCCACCAACGATAAATTTGTTTGTGAGGGGGGAAGACGTGGCTTGCAAGACGGTAAACCTACACACCGGTGTGGTGCTTGCCACACCGGCTCCGATGCTTAAGTCAGCAGCAGAATGATGGGAAGCAAGAAAGTAAGAGCAAGATGAGAGTTAGAGAATAGAGAGTAGAGTTTTGGATAGAATTCCGATCCTCTCTTTAGTGGCGAAGAGATGTATATATACCTGTTCATGCTCCTAGGGTTTTTAGGTATTCAGAGGCGTTTTGGGACAAACCAGGCGGAATCGGAGCGGCTAGAGGCGGTAGGGACCACACTGAGCCAGACGGGCTCGACCCAAGCAGGCAGGCTGAGGGTCGGCCGAGGCCCAGTAGGGGGTCGGACCAAAAGCCCGACCCCTTCGGTCTTGGCCTGACCCACTGGCCCGTTTCGCCCCCAGGGTCCACCCTCCAGTCCGATTTCCGCCCGGTTGTCCTCATCAGCTCCTTGTACATCGGGTGGTCCAAAATCACCTATAACATAACTTATATAATTAGGTGTGTTTGGTTTAACTTTTCAAGTGTTTAATTTTGAAAAAATTTCTAGTGTTTGACAACCACTAAAAATTACTTATTAAAAATGAGATTAATAAATAAACTATTTTTAGAGAAACACTTGAAACCAACTTTTTAAAAAAAGAGTGTTTAGTGTACACTAACTTGTGTATAAAAACTCATATGAGGAAATGTAACCAAACATATGAGTGTTTAAATTCTAAACAGTTTTTATACAATTTTTTTTTTAAAATGTATTATTAAAAAACATTTAAATTAAAATGTATTCCAAACGGACCCTTATTGTAGAGGTGAAAAATCGAACCATACAATTTTCGAGTGGTGCCTCACCTCGTGATCAAGATATGTTTAGATTGGTGTGGTCTAAAATATATTTTTGATTAAATCCAACGCAAGTGAATATGACAACATTTCCTCATATTGTCATTTCTATGTTTTTTTTTGACAACATGTGGGATGGGGGATTTGAATCATAGACCTCTTGGTCATTAGTACAAATTTTATGTCAGTTGAGTTATGTTTATGTTGGCTTGTCATTTCTAAATTAATTTAATGTAAGCCTTTTGTTTTCATTAATTCTTACAAAGATTGAATTTAAATTGCATGCCAAACAAACTTTAAAATTCTCTAAAATCCGATCCTCAACTGATCAAGGCATTATTTACTTTATATATATATTTTTGACAACATGAATTGGGATATTTGAACCACAAATCTCTTGATCATTAGTATAAGTTATTGACATTTAGAGCTGGCATTTACTTTACATTTGAATTTCCATGAAATGAAAAGAAAAGAAAAGAAAAGAGGCGCGTGAAGTGAATGAAACGAGGGTGAGCGTGGGGGAGAACGGGTACTCGTGGCAGGCACGTGACGACGGCGCAGGTTTAAGCCAAACAAAACAGCCCACAAAAACGCCCTTTCGGCATTTTTATTTAAAAGAAGTTCGTTTTCGTTTTCGTTTTCGTTTTCACTTTTGATATTTCAATTCGCTTTTGTCCATTGCCATCCAATCTGATTCTCTTCTTCTCTGCTTCACTCACTCACCATTTCTCCAAATTCCCTCAACCCTACCCTCCTCCCTTCTCCGATGACGACGACGACCTCCTTCGCCGCCTCCAACGCCGCCGTCTTCACCGACCCCACTCTCCAGATTCACTCCTTTCATGCCCTCAAATCCACCACCTCCCTTGCTTTGGCCAGGCATCTCCGCTTCTTCGCCCCTTCTTCTTCCCCTTCCTCCTCCTCCTCCCGCCCTCTGCTCGTTCGAGCCGTCTCCACGGTACAATCTGCTTTTCCATTTCACTCTTTCAGTCTCTTTTTCGGGTTCTTTCTGCTTCCGATCTTTGTAATCGAATGTGGGTTTGTTTTGATTTCGTGTAATTCTTTTGTTCTCGGTTCTTATTTTCATTTTTTTAGTACCCTTTTTGTTTGGGATTGAAATAAATGCAGTCGATTTTGCTTCATTTTTTTTTTTTTTGTGCTTTCTGTTTGGACTGTTCGGCTGCTTATTTCTGTTTTCTCTTGCATTTGAGCAACGGAATTCGTGAGAATTTAAGTTGGGATGCTCTTTTCTTTTACCAAACGTGGTTTGGTTGTTTGCCCTGAATTTGTTTTTGTCCGGAAAGTTAGTGTTGGAAGTGAAGTTCATTACTAATCGCAGCATGGTGTCGAAAGATTCGCTTTATGTTTCGATCGTGTTACATTTTTACTCGAATATATTCTCTTTTGATTTTTCTGGGCTACTAAAAGTTTTTTTTTTTTTTTTTTGATGGGTCTCTTTTACTTTTCGTTCTACCTTAGATATACGTTCGTTGATTATCTTAGAAAATAATCTAGATATTTCTTTGTATCTGTCTCTATTGTTAACCCATTCCGCGGAATAATATGAAGGCACTGTAAAGTTAATGCTGTTGCTGCATGTATTTTCGTTTTCTGGAGATATGTTTTGGTTTTAATAAGGTGAACTTTTAAGGAGCTAGGTTCTTATTTCTGTGAAATTTGTGGTCCATTTTGCAGCCGGCAAAGCCTGGGGTTGCAGCTGAGCCGAAGCGTAGTAAGGTTGAAATTTTCAAAGAACATAGCAATTTTATAAGATACCCTCTTAATGAGGAGTTGTTGACGGATGCCCCTAACATAAATGAGGCTGCCACACAATTGATCAAATTCCACGGGAGCTATCAGCAGTATAACAGAGAAGAGCGAGGACAGAGGTCTTATTCATTCATGCTTCGTACCAAGAATCCTTGTGGGAAAGTGTCAAACCAACTGTACTTGACAATGGACGATCTTGCCGATCAATTTGGAATTGGGACGCTTCGTCTAACCACCAGACAAACGTTTCAGCTGCATGGAGTTCTCAAGAAGGATATGAAGACAGTTATGAGCACCATTATTAGAAGCATGGGATCAACACTTGGTGCTTGTGGTGATTTGAACAGGAATGTTCTTGCTCCAGCTGCTCCACTTGTGAGAAAAGATTACCTTTTTGCACAGCAAACTGCTGAAAACATTGCTGCTCTGTTAACACCTCAATCAGGATTTTATTATGACATGTGGGTTGATGGGGAGAGATTCATGACGGCAGAACCTCCAGAAGTGGTAGAGGCCCGTAATGACAATTCTCATGGAACGAATTTTCCGGATTCTCCTGAGCCTATTTATGGAACTCAATTTCTCCCTCGAAAATTTAAAATTGCAGTGACTGTGCCAACAGATAACTCTGTAGACATTCTCACAAACGACATTGGTGTTGTTGTCATTTCTGATGCTGAGGGGGAGCCTATAGGATTCAACATATATGTAAGTGAATTTAATACTTACAAATATTAGAAATTTGAAGTTATTAATTTCTTTTTGGGATAAAATGTCCCATATCCCGATAGTTTTTTGCTTAATGATTTCTGCTGCAGGTTGGAGGAGGCATGGGAAGAACTCATAGAGTAGAGACCACATTTCCTCGTTTGGGAGAGCCATTAGGTTATGTTCCAAAGGAGGATATTTTATATGCAGTTAAAGCTATTGTTGTTGCACAACGTGACAATGGTAGAAGAGATGATCGCAGATACAGTAGACTCAAATATTTGATCAGTTCCTGGGGGATTGAAAAATTTAGGAGCGTTGTAGAGCAATATTATGGGAAGAAATTTGAACCTTTCCGGGAATTACCAGAGTGGAAGTTTGAAAGTTACTTGGGCTGGCATGAGCAGGTTTGTTTTGAACCCTGTAAGACATCATATTTGAATTGTTGCTTCTTTTAAATGCTGAGGTAAAGCCTCATGTCATCTCTTGTATTCAGGCTGCAACATTCACACTGTAATGTTCAATTCCTATTGGCTTAATATCTTTTAATCAAATATTGTCCTTCTTCTTGTAGTTCTAGATCATCCATCATCTATTAGAATTGAATTATTAAAAATTTAAAACTCTGTCCATGCATGCTTATGCATGGATGCGTATTGCGTACATTGGTTATTTGTGAGAGTACTAGTTAAGGATATGTTGGGAATAGTAATGGAAGATGAGGAAGGGTATAGTGGTAATTAGATAATAGTGCTTTGATTATAAATAGGGGAGCTAGGGTCTTAGAATGGTGTGGAGAATTTTGGTAGTGTCTCATTGTGGGACTTGGGAGAGAGTTAGCCCTCTCGAAAGGCTATCGGGTTATATTGTAACGTCATTTCGATATTGCAATATAATATTTTAGTGTTTGGTGTCTTTTCTTAGTTCGGGTTCCTAACATTATTTTGCATGATTAAGAATTTTATGTAGACATGGAATATTGTATTGTTTCAGTCACGTTCTTTTTTCAATCATGAATGATGTATATATGTTGTAATATATATTTAGAAAATATATGCTATTTTTAATTGCATAAGTATCTTATGTATGTACATATATTGAATTAGATCCTCATATGATTTATTTTTATATTTGGCATATTCACCAAAATATCATTTTCCATGAGAATTGTGTTTTAAATGCATTGAATAAACTTAAAAACATTAACATATTGAATCTGTAGATTAAATGTGTATAATAGTTATATACATGTCAGCAAAATGGGTCTACTTTGTCATGAGTATATCATTGGAAATTTAATTTTCTTGGTAGGCGTTAGGCGATCATGAATGTTGATAACAAATGGCATCATCTCTGGGAAATTAGATACAATAATCAATAATGTCGATCTTGTTTCTTTAGTGACCCCAGAAACTATCAGCCAATGAATAGTCTACCTTGAGGGTTGGCTTTAGTCCCTTAGACTTCAACATTTATCGTACACCTTGTCTGATGATGTTATCTATTTTTCAGGGTGATGGTAGCTTATATTGTGGACTACATGTTGATAGTGGTCGTATTGCTGGGAAAATGAAGAAGACATTAAGAGAGGTGATAGAGAAATATAATTTGGATGTTCGGATCACCCCAAATCAAAACATCATCTTGACCAACATTCGCAATGCGTGGAAGCGGCCCATTACCACAGTTCTTGCACAAAGTGGTCTGCTGGTAAATTCTTATTCTCTAGCACTACTTGGTGATTAAGTTCTCTTTGGAAATATAAACTTAAATGTTTCAACTTAGCATGAACATCCCAATTGGGCCAACGAGAGCATAGCTCAACTGGCATCGAGTTGTACCGATAACTACGAGATCTGTGGTTCAAATTCTCCTACCCCACATATTGTCAAAAAAAAAAAAAAAAATGAACATCCCAATTGGCTTTCCTAGAATTGAGTAGTTTTAACTTTTCAGTTCGTCTGTAAATACAGAGTTGATGTGATTTTGAAGGTTGCTTGTGTTGATAAGACACCTAGTGATAAGGATCTGTAATTTCTGGGTTGTAATATGCATAATGGATGCTGAGCTCAGTGAGCTGCTGATGCTAGGATGGATATGGTCATATAGATTTTTGGTTTATTAACATGGAAGCTGGAATTATGAAGTTTTCCCTCTTCTTTTGTGTAACATTTTTTGTTCTTTTTGTACGGATTACTTTTGCACTCTTTTTGACTGATTATGCTGTACAGCATCCAAGATATGTAGATCCCCTCAACATAACTGCGATGGCATGTCCAGCCATGCCACTTTGTCCTTTGGCAATAACAGAAGCTGAGAGAGGAATTCCAGACATCCTTAAGCGAGTTCGAGCTGTATTTGAAAAGGTATATTATTGGTGGGCAGCCACAATAGATGTGTTTGCACACCGAGGCGCAAGATGGGATGGGGGAGGCAAGCTGTCCTCGTAATTTTGAAGCATTTATTGATTTTTATTTTTCCTTATTTAAATGGGAAGAAAATAGCTTGATTTGAATTTGTGATTTTCACAATTTGAGCATTGACAAATGGAAAGGGTATAATTGAAAATTATTAAAATGTAAGAGACTAAACTGAAAATTTTTAAACAATAGGGACTAAATTGAAAAAAAAACATCCAACATTAGTGACTGAAATATATATTTAGCTAAAACATAAATTACATCTCTAAGTTAAGCACTTTTGGCTATGTTTTTCCTATTATCAGGTTGGTCTCAAGTACAGTGAATCTGTTGTCATAAGGATAACTGGTTGCCCAAATGGTTGTGCTAGGCCTTATATGGCTGAACTTGGATTTGTAGGCGATGGTCCAAACAGCTACCAGGTATCATGTTTGCAAGCCAATGGTTTACTTCTTAAACCTTTCTAAGTGGAAACTTTTTAGAATGCGTACTCAGATTTCATATCTTTGTGCTGCTTAACGTATACGATGCTCGTCTCAAAACAGATATGGCTTGGGGGAAAACCCAATCAAACGTCATTGGCAAGGACTTTTATGGATAAGGTTAAGATCCACGACCTCGAGAAGGTATTGGAACCTTTATTTTATCATTGGAAGCGCAAACGACACTCCAAAGAATCATTTGGAGACTTCACAAATCGCTTGGTGAGTGTAAATTTGAGGACTCAGATCTCTTTGTTATTGTCTTACTTTAATTTATAACTGTGGTCATTTTGATTAATGCTCAGGGATTTGAGAAGCTTAAAGACCTGGTTGAAAAATGGGATGGTCCTGTGCTTTCACCAGCACGTTACAACCTGAAGCTTTTTGCTGATAAGGATACGTACGAAGCCATGGACGACCTTGCAAAGCTTCAGAATAAGAATGCTCATCAATTAGCAATGGAAGTCATTCGCAACTATGTGGCTGCTCATCAAAATGGGAGGAATGAATGATTTGGTTAGAGAAGTTGTTTAAATTTTGTTGTCTTAGAAGCCGATGTTAATAGGGCGAACGAGTGTAACAGTCTTGTTCTCTCCTCCAACTTGTTACTGTTTTGTAACAACTAGAATGAATGGATGCTGTTGGATTTGGTATAATTTTGTACCCAAGTTAATTGCTTGTCTGCATGAGCTTTGTATTTACCGTTGGATTTTTGTATCTTATTTTAAGGTTGCTTTTAATAAAATTACCTCATTTCTGGCTTCTCTTGTGATTTGCTCGTTTAGTCTGGTAGGTTGAGATGACATTATTGATATCTAAGTAATGTTTGGTTCATGGCTATGTTGGGTGTTTCTGAAATAAGGTTGTTGGATATATGTCGCGTTGTTCGTGTCCTGTGGGAGAGTTTTTAGCCAAAGTTAAGAACGTACCTCGAAAAGTTGGTTGATTTCAGTTCAATATATAGTAAAATAGTAGAGAATACATAAAGGAAGAATAAACTTCTTTGGGAGGTAAAAGAGTTGCAAAAGAAAAAAGTGAGACGAAATAAAAAGTGGAAGAATCCAATACAAATATCATCGTTTTTTTTTTTTTTTTTTTGAGAAGATTATATCATCGTATTCTTAGGTTTAAGATCATTGGAAGTCTATGTAAATATGACTTCTTATAGAATATTTGAACTCTTATTAATATGTAAAAGTTTCTTTGGTGAATTTGGTATGATTTTTTAATCATAAAAATACTTTTTATTTTTTTTTTATTTTTTTTTTAATTGGGTATGATTTTGAAAATTATATATATATATATTGAGAGAAAAGTAGTTGTGTGCTAAGAAGCACGGACACTTTAGTTTGGCTAGTGTGTCCGTGTTTGACATGTGTCGGACACTTGGACACTCCGACACCTGTTGGACACGTATCAGACACTTGTTAGTACAATTGATATGTGACAAATACTAGTTGTAGGTTCATTTCAAACCCTTGTTAAGTATACTAAATAGACACAATGCTTAAATGACAAAAATATCAATCTTTTTAAATTACAAGGAAATAAGGAAATATACTACGTAATTGTTTGATACTTGGGACGATCGTTTCTAAGAAAAATATTATACTTATAAATACAATGTATTTGTTATGTTTATAAAATGCATTATGAACCAAGCCCAATTATCAGTTAAAAAGACGTTATCATTAGGAAGAAATTATGATGCTATGGGAAAAATTACCATGTATTTCCAATGTGTACAAGATGCATTATGGAAATATTGGAAATACTGAAGATGATAAAAATAGTATAAATATTCAAACAATAAAAAATACCATATGTATCTATTAACCTATAAGATGCATTATGAACCAAACCTAGACATTGGTTAAAAGGAAATTTTTATCGATTGCAAAGAAATTGTTTATATTATAAGGAAATACCATTGAAAATTGATGACTACAAGATGCATTATGGAAACAATAAACATGATAAACATACAAACTGAATTGGAAAAATGTATTTAAAACTAGAATGTTGAAAAATGTAGGTAACCAAAAATTAAATGATTTGGAAAAAAATTCCATGAATATATGCTATATCTAGAAAAAACATGAACATTCTTAGTGAAGAACAAAAATGATGAAGATGATAACAAAAATAACTCAAAAACAACAATACCTATGGAAATAATCCTCTAAATCCTAAAATCCTAAAACAGAAAAAAGAAACATCATCTTAGAATCAGATTCTTGCACGATCTACGATTGTGACCAACTTGTCCACAACACCCGCACTTGAAGGACGTTGCTCTATCAAACTGAGACAAAATCCGTTATTTCTTTGGATGTCCAGCTGTTCGCTTAGGGCTTGGTGGGAGAATGCGGTCCTCCTCATCAGCATTTGAGTTGGCGAATTGTTGAACACTTCCAATTGTATGTACACCATTACCAGTGGCGGATCTAGCTTGGGCCCAGGGGGCTCGAGCCCCCTCAAGTTTAAAGTTATTACTAAATAAATATAAATGTTGTGAAATGTTTTAATATTATATGTGTGGCATAGTGGTGCAAGCCCCCCTGTGAATTGCCTAATTTCGTGTTCGAGCCTTCGTAGATGGCATCTTTGTGCTTTTTTATATTTTTCGGAGCTTTTTGTTTCCTTTTCCGTTTCTTTTTTTCCTTTCATTTTCCGTTTTTTCCTTTTTTGTTTTCTGAAAGAAATATATAAATACATATTTTGCATTCAACTCTTTAAAGGGGCAGTTGTTTTTTTTTTCTTTCCATTTTTCATTTAAATTTGATTCTTCAAATTAAGGATGAAAATAATGAAAATATTTTTTATTTCTAAAAAATTACTTTTTAAAATATTAATAATTTAAAAGAGATTATAATTCTTATTAAAATATATATATATATTTTTTTGGTATTTCAAGTTTCATTCCTCACTCTATATATAACGTTTAGGGGAATTGTGTTAAATGGCTAAAAAAAAAAGCGGTCTTGATTTTTGGCTACAGAAGTTTGGTCTTTGCAGGCGTGGCTACTGAAATAGTAGGAACTGTTTTCTAGATTTTTTTTGACATTTTTACCCCTAGTATATACGACTATAGACAAACGCCGTTAACGGATTTTTTTTTTGTTTTCATTCAGTTTCTCCCCCCTTTTTTCGGGATGGATGAATCCCGATTTATAGGGAGTTCAGTTGGCGGTTTGTGTTCAAGTGTATAAAAAGATCTACCTATTTTTTAGGCTTAGGTTCAGCGTTTCCAACGATAAAAAAAAGATTTTATCCCTCACATTTTGCCCCTCATTATCCATGTTACAAAAGAACAACAATAAAAGTCGTAAGTAGCAGTACATACAGACAGATGACAGTACATATAAACTACAGCGTATATATAACTCATATGGGGGTGGGACTAGGGTAAGTATGCATACACACAGGATGCATGCGGAACACGTATGTATGTAATACTATATACAGATATCAGTTATGGCATTTCATCAGGTATTTGCATTCAGGTGAACATGGTACGAGGGTTATTATGGTTGCAAATAGCAACACAGACAAAGACAAAGTGTATTTTTATTGGACATTCCAGACATACACGATACAGGGGGTGATTAACTCAAATACAGGGGGGATTAAGTGTATACACACACAAGTAGACACATTAGACCATTCCATGGATGTATATAATAGTACAGACAAATCAAAGCATTTTTTCTATTAGACATGTCAATGTGTACGCACACATACATATGAGTATACCACAAGCACACTTTTTCCAGAGAAGTTGTAATAACGATGAAATGATATTTATCAGTACATACCACTCGGGGGAATGTAATAACAAAATCCTAAAATCTCGGGGGAACGTATCAGCTTGTTGCTAATATAAGGGAATCGGAATGAAGTTGTTCATGTCTAATAGAAATGGTATTTATCAGTACATACCACTCGGGGGAATGTAATAACGAAATCCCTAAAATCTTGGGGGAATGTATCAGTTTGTTGCTAATATAAGGGAATGAGAATGAAGCTGTTACCTTGGTTTGAATTTCTGAGAAATTGTACAGTCCTCGTGCAGAAGGAGAATCGATGGAGGATGTGGGGCAAGCAAGAGTCTCGACGGCACGGCGGAAGAAGGTCGTCGGCACGGCGGATGTGGGTCGCCGGCGCGATGCGAGAGGTAGGGATTGGGATACACTCTGTGTTGGGGGGTGGAAATGGTGGGAAATGGAGGATTAAGTCTTTCAAGGGGGGCAATGGTGGGAAGGGAGGGTTGTGGAAGATGAAGATGGACGGACGGGCTGGTGCATGAAGACGGTTCTGGTGGGAGGGTGGGCGGTGTTATGACAACTCATAATTGCAGCAGCTAAGGTATCATAATTACTGTGTTCTTATTTGTTTTTAAAAATTTTCAGGTATTCTTAGTTGCAGGTAGTAAATCTTCCTATTGACAGGACTGTTGTTTCCGATTAATGGAGTTCGAAGGTGTTTCTCTCTACTGAAGGGGGTTGAACTTTGACAAGAAAAATGGCTATAAATAAATAAAGGAGTAAATACCTTTATTGGGGAAGGAGTACAAAGTTCAAGGTTCTTAGGTGCAGGTAGTAAATATGCAGATGGACAGGTTTTAGGTGCAGGTAGTAAATATGCAGATGGACAGGGATGTTGTTCCTGATCAATGGAGTTCAGAGGTGTTTCTCTCTACTGACGGGGTGGTTGAACTTTGTACTCATTGTCCGACAAGGTATTTACTCCTATTCCCGGGGAACAACTAGGGTCTTTGTACTCATTGGTGTGTCATAATTCCGGTTTCTTAATTTTTCAGCAGATGTGTCATAATTCCGGTTTCTTAATTTTTCAGAGGTTCTCAATGGAGTTCAGAGGTGTTTCTCTCTACTGACGGGGTGGTTGAACTTTGTACTCATTGTCCGACAAGGTATTTACTCCTATTCCCGGGGAACAACTAGGGTCTGGTACATTTGGGTTTCAAAATAGTTGTGTGTCTTTTTTATTTTCGTATTTTTAAACCTCCTAAAATGTCTCCAACTATTTTTAGGGGTGTTTTTTTATCTCTCTTAAATGATTTTGGTTTTAAACGTTAACAACACGTTAGGAAGTTTGTTGAGGGGCATTTTTGTCTTGTATAATTAGGGAATTATTAATTAATAAATGGTTTAGCCATCTATTTAATTTACAAACGTTTGTAGCCATTTTTCAAGCCACCTTTTTATTTGTAGCCATTTTTCTTGTTGCCCCACTTTATTTCTACCCCTAATTGAACAAAACTTAATTGATCTATGAATTTTGAAAGTTATTTCTAATAAGCTCCCAAATTTTAAAAAACATTTAATTGGTCTTTAAAATTTCAATTTTTTTTTTATCTAATATGTTCTAATTTTCATTTTAATATCTAATAGACCTTTGACCTATTATACTCTATTAAATGTTCAAGTAACTATTAAATACAAAATTGAAAATTTAGGGACCTATTAGATACAAAATTGAAAGTTTAGAGATTTATTATAAATTTTTTGAAGTCGGGATCCTATTAAACACGATCTTAAAAATTTAAGGGTCAAATTTTTAACTTAACCAATCTAATATCAAAACACATAAACTAATATCAATATATATCAATGTGTTCAAAATTTTTCCTAAATAGCCCATGACATAAAGTTATTGTTCTGTCATTGTATACATCAATGTGTCCAATTTTTTTCTATATAGCCCAAGCTCCCCCTAACATAAAACTCTGGATCCGCCACTGACCATTACTGTATAATTGCCACTAAATTGGATGTTCGGAAAAACTCGTGACAATAAGAATGAAGTCCAAGGTTCCGACGACACAAAGCTAGGCATGCATGTGGGCATGGCATCAGATCCAAATTTCATTGTCGACATGAGCAACTCTTGGTAAGAATGTTGACCTCGAATTGCATGGTGCGACCATGTACTTCAAATTCATGTTGGTTTACGTGATATAGCTGAAAATTTTAAAAATACTGACCATTAGAAATATACAAATACAGTAGTACTATATAAGTAACAAAAGAAGTAGAATGTAACAAAACTCACATCCATTGTTCGACTTTCCTTCAGGGATGTACAAAGCACTTCCTCAACCCATGGCGAAAGGTGAGCACGTTGAAAACTGAAAAAACTCCGACGATCATAGAACCATTGTTGAATCAATCTTCGTATGGTCTCGAGAAGGGGAATAACATGTAGCTCACGCGCCTCCAACAAAATTGCATTAAGACTCTCAAATGCATTTGTTGTCATTATGGTATATCTGTTCCTCACAAAAAATGCCCTCGCCCATTTAGAACGTGTTACTTCTAATTCCGACCTTATGGAAGGAACTATATCCTCCAATTGCCTCATGTAATATTCATAATCCAAGGGCGTGTACGCCCATGCACACAAATGGAAGGGTTGGTCAATCGATTTTGATTATTGTATTTTTTTTAAAGTTCCTTAAAAAGTGAAATGCACAAATCCCATGCTCGACATCATCATAAACACTATTTACACCATTCCCTATACTGTTATGCCTATCAAATACTATAACTAACTCCTTTGATTCACTTTATATAGATTTAAGATTGCGGAAAAACTAGGACCAAGAAGCATCATTCTGCGAGTCTACAATAGCAAAAGCCAATGAGACAATGTGGCAATTACCATCCAATGTGCATGCAGATAACAGAGTACCGAAAAATTTGTTCTTTAATGCCGCACCATCAACAAATATAACCAGGAAACAAAACTTCCATGCATGTATTGAAGCTGAAAGACACATGAAGAAATATTTGAACCTACCATCGTTATCCACCTTTTGTGCTATATATGTGCCTGAAAAAAAAGCCTAAATGTATAAATACATAGTATCTACTTGAAATTACTATGTAAATGTTGAGCTGAAAAACGTACCTGGATTTTTCTAAATTAATGCCGCACTGAATGCAGGTATAAGGGAATATGAGTTTTCTAGACTACCTCTAATAGAGTTTAGTGCAAGCTCACGTCCCTTCCAAGTTTTTACGTAGCTAATATTCACCCCATATTTCCGCCTCATGTAGTCAACTACATCACGGGGACGACATGGGATCTTATCATTCATCTTCAAAATAGACTTTACGCACTCCCCTACGATCAAACCTGTGGCTTGCCTATAATCATTTTTAACAACATCGAGCAAACAGTCGTGGTGGTTAATGAATTTATGAACAACCCACAAATTCCCGTTTCGATAACGAGAAGACCTAAACAACCAGTTACATAGGTCTTCCTTGCACTTAAGTACTAGGGATTTCTGATTCGACTTCACTGTGCGACATTGAAAGCTGTTCTTTACGACAATTAGGTAAATAGCTTTCTTCAACTCATCCTTATTTTGAAAAATGTACCCTTCTTTGATAAGAGATTCAGAGGATGGGGGATCAAAATCAACAAAATCAATGAATCAAAAATCCTTTTTGCTTCCTGAATTTTGTGGCTTTTTCTTATTACTATTGTTTTGCAATGACAATGTATTTGAAATATTAATGTCAACAATGTCACAATGGTCTACAACGACACAAATATCAGAAGTCAGACCACTTGAAATAATTGATAAAAACCACAGAACATCCTTGTCTTCAGTAATTCTAATTATATTGGATTTATTGGACCCGTCCCTATACACTATCAAACAAGTGATAACTTGATTATCGGGAATAATGAGTTTGTTCCGAATGCAATCAATGAAGTGTTGAAACTTTGACTCCATTCCAATGGATATGGTGGTCACCTTGAAGTTCTGGTACCGATTATGCTCATTCTCATACACCATCATATAATATATTTACCAATTGAAGAGACATATGGCTAACAAAATTGAGAGGAATCAATGTCAATATAACATAAATAAAGAGTTGAACAACAAATAAATTAGGGGCTGTAAATACCTTTTTCCTCTGAATAGATAAGAAAAGAAAATTAGGCTTCTTTAATGGAGGAAAACACGACAAGTCTTGATTGAAAACCGATTGAAACTACTCAAGCGTAAATAAGACTGAAAAATATTGAATCTTTAGCAAACAGATAAAATTCAAATAAATAAAAGATAATATCATATTTTTAAACTAAACAATACATTTAAAAACAAAATCTAGGGGATACATTTAAAAATAAATTAACTAAAAGTTAGAGAATAGTTACTAAGATACACCGAAGGAGAAGATTACAAATACAGTTTCCTTACTTTTAGGAAGCTGGAGGAAGGCAGTTATGAAAAGGACAAAAGGGAAGATCAGGTTACAAATACAGTCACATGGGTCCCACGATTTGACCATTTCCCCTTTTTTTTTTTTTTTTTTTTTTGTCTATCTATCTAAACCATCTTTTTCTTTTTTGTTTGACTATTTCCAAGGATTTCCCAACCATTTATCAAATCTTTAGAGCATGCAAAGATGTCCCTTTTGAAATTTTAGTGACCAAATAGACACTCAACCTAAATTCCAGAGACTAAACAAATGTATTTTGTCAAAAAAAAAAAAAAAACCATGGTGCATCGATTTTGGTGATGAAGAACGATGTCATTGGAAGCCTTGATTGTTCGTATAATTTATTAGTCCCTGAGCTTTCAAAGTTATGTCAATATGGTCCCTGAACTTTAAAAAGTTTCAAGTCTCTGAATTTTCAATTTTGTGTCTAATAGGTCATTGAACTTTAAAAAGTATCCAACAAGTCCTTAAACTTTCAGTTTTGTGTCCAATAGGTCCCTTAACTTTGGATTTTGTGTTTAGTAAGTCATTGACCTATTCAACATTTTTTTAAAATTTATAGATACAAAATTGAAAGTAGTCCTAATAAGCATAAAATGCAATTTTATATCTAGTAGATTGGTTCATTTTTTATAAATCTTGAATATGCCAAGGATTTATTAGACACAAAATTGAAAGTTTAGGGGGCTTATAACATTTTTAAAGTTTAGGGGATCTATTAAACACATAATGAAAGTTTAGAAACCTATTAGATACTAGGAACCAAATTGACCCACCCTGAAAGTTCAAGGACTAAATTTATAATTTAACCAACTTATTATTATGGCTATTTCTAAGCTCCCAAATGTTGCTTCTATTTTACTGTGACATGGAAGCTTGTTGTTACAAGAGCTCTTTCTCTCTTAAGGTTACAATTATTGCAAGTGGTGTAGACATGGAAAGGAAAGTTGGAATGATTGAATAAGTGGAGTACTTGGAAAAGACAACCATTAAAACATATTTCTTAGACCCCGTTTTTTCCTAACCATATGATATTATTTAATCTCTCGCGTGGTTTCAATTTCATCTTTTACCAATTTCATGGATATAAATTTCAATTCATGTATGCAGTGATATTAAATAAAGGGCCGGTTGCAAGGATAGCAATATGGGCCAAAATAATTGCAAATCTAGCAACCCACAAAAAAAATTGCAAAAATGGCAAAATCTAATAGTTTGTGTGTTGCATTTACTAAAATACCCCTCCAGATTTTCTTTCAGTGATAGAAAGTTTTTCTATCACTGATAGATTCTATCAGTGATAGAAATTTTCTATCACTGATAGATTCTATCAGTGATAGAAATTTTCTATCAGTTCTATCAGTGATAGAAAGTTTCCATCACCGATAGATTCTATCAGTGATAGAAATTTTCTTTCACTGATAGATTCTATCATATGATAGAAAATTTTTCTACTACTGATAGATTCTATCGGCGATAGATATTTTTCTATCACTTGTTCGGTGTTCTATCAGTGTTTGGTTGTTGTTATTTGGTTTTCTATCAGTGTTTGGTTTTTGCTTTTCAGTGTTTGATTTCTATAATCGTTTGTTTTTGCTTTATTTTTCAATGCTCGATTTCACCATGTATCACCATCGCTGATAGAAACAAAAGATCTTCTATCACTGATAGAAAAGTATCAATGATAGAAAGATTTTCTATAACTCACGAAAAGTTTTTCTAGGTCTCAGTGATAGAGATAGAAAGTTTTTCTAGGTCTCAGTGATAGAGATAGAAAGTTTTTCTATCACTCATAGAAAGATTTTCTATGAATGATAGAAATTTTTTCTATCACTCATAGAAAAATTTTCTATAAGTGATAGAAGATTTCTATCATTCTATCAGGGATTGAAAGATTTTCTATCAGAGTTTTCTATCATTGATAGAATATCTTTTTATCACTGATAGAATAGTAAAAATTTCTATCAGAAATCTTTTATCACTGATAGAAAACTTTTCTATCGGTGATAGAAAGTTTTTCTATCACTTATAGATTATATCGGTGATAGAAAGATTTCTATCGGAGTTAGAAAGATTTTTATGGGTGATCAGGAATTGAAAGATTTTTTATCAAAAGTTTTTCTATGATTTTCTATAAAAGTTTTTTTTTAATCACTGATAGAACCAATCAGTGATAGAAATCTTTTATCACTGATAGAAAAAGTTTCTATTAGTGATAGAAATCTTCTATTCTATCAGTGATAGAAACTTTCTATCACTGATAGAAAATTTTTCTACCACTGATAGAATCTATCAGTCATAGAAATATTAGTGATAGAAACTTTCTATCGCCGATAGAAAATTTTTCTACCACTGATAGAATCTATCAGTGATAGAAATATCACTGATAAAAACTTTATTCTATCAGTGATAGAAACTTTCTATCACTGATAGAAACTTTTTCTACCACTGATAGAATCTATCAGTAATAAAAAGACTTTCTATCAGTAAAAAAAAAAAAAGATGGACACACAGGGGCAATTTAGGAATATAAAAAATTAATTCAAAAATTTTGCCATATTTGCAAATATTTTTAAAAATTGCTATATTTGTAATTATTTACCTTCATGTTGCCACCCATTACAATTATCCTTAAATAAAAGCACCAGATGATCCAAAGATTCAAATTCACTTGGTATTATTTAGGATAGTTTATCAAACTATGCAATGATGATTAAGATTTTTGCCAAATAGCTAGAATATAATGTTATTGCAATTTCATTGAAAATATGTAGGTAAGAGTCCAAATAGGAGCAAGGGACAAGTTCTTGGAAAGATCATCTTAACCCTCTTTTTGAATGGCTAAAAAGAAAAAAAAAGAATTTGAAGATGAGCAATAGAAAACAAAGATAACCAATAAAGAGGGAAAGGGCCCCATAATGATGAATATATATTTATCATTGGAATTCTTTTGTAAAAGGAAAAAGGGTTCCTCTTTTTCAAAGGAACTGTGTTTTTGAATGATGTCTTTCATTGTGAGAAAATATGGTACCATGAAAAGATGTTCTACAGAATGCTTGGTCACAAATTAGACAAATCAAGTAACCATTGAAACTTGCATACCAATTAAGTTCAAAGATTCTCACAAATAAGTTAAAAAAAAAGATTGTCACAAATTACACATCATGTATGCATTGAAACTTGCATTGGAAGTTCAAGATTGTCATCTTCTGAATATATATATATATATATATATATATATAATTGAATTAAATTTAGGATATACACTCTAAAATCCTTTTAAATGATCACTAAAATCAAAAGTTTAAGTGGATTAGGACATATTTGACTTGGTCAACTAAATTTAGGTTTTTGGTTTTTAGATTTTGAAAATTAAGCTTAAAAATACTACCCCACCGTTAAGTTCCTTGTTTTTGTTATATATACATTGTTTCCATGTTTTAAGAAATCAAGTTAAGTTTTGAAAACTAAAAAAAAAAAAAGTAGTTTTCAAAAACTTGTTTTTGTTTTTGAAATTTGGCTAGGATCTCAAATGTGTCTTTAACAAAGATGAAAACTATGGTAAAGAAATTCATAGAAAACAAGCTTAATTTTCAAAAACCAAAAACCAAATGGTTATCAAACATGAGCTAAATGATCGTGGAGTATGAAGTTGTCAAATAAAGTTCAATACAAGCTCAAGTTGAAGAGATAAAAAAAAAAAACTTAAGACATTAATTTTTTTTAATCTTAAATATAATTAAGATATATGAAGGTGAAAATGATTCAATCACACAAATGAATTGAGACTATATGGGAGGTTGCAGGCTAACTTCCTTCATTACCCATATATCATAAAATATGTTGTTTTTCCATCAAGTTAATTAGCAATAATTTTAATTCATACAATTTTAACTGATACACTCATGAAAATTATAACAACTCGATTATATTGACCAAAACGAGTATAGCTCAGCGGTAATTGACATGTACTCTCGACCAAATGTTGTTGAACTAAAAAAACAAAAAAAAATATTATTGCACCACAGACATAAAATAACGCCACAAAAGTGATTTCTAATAAGATTTTTTTATAAAATCTATACCTATTCATCACCCTAAATAAGAAACATCCTAATTAAGATAGTCTTACATGATCAACTCTAATTAATGTGAGTGGAAAAAAAAATCCAAATGAGTAGGTTTCTTACAAAAATCCTTCCATCTTTTCACACTTTATCTTAAAGAAAGAATCTATACTATATATAAAATGGACTATAAGGAGAGAATCTTTATGTGTCCATTTTGTCCTTCTTTTTTTAATGTATGTCTATTTTGTCCTCAACTTTAATTATTAGTTATTAATAGTTCAATTTAAATTTAAATTAAAATAAAAGAGTGTAAAAGTCACCTAGATTTTTGAAAGGTCACAAACAATCAATTAAAATAAAAAAGAAAACTAAATACTTGAAATGAAATCTAAATAAAAATAAAATTTACTCTTCATGAAAAAAAAAAATAAAGATATAGTTACGAATAACTAATTTCAAATTAGATTTTTTTTTTTTTTAAATGGCTATGAGTGGATGATGTTTATATACTTATTTAATTGATTTTTGAAAGGACACAAAAAAATCAATTAAGGTAAAAAAAAAAAAAATAAAACCAAATGTTTGAAACGAAAATCTAAATAGAAATAAAATTTACTGTTCTTGAGTAAATGAAAATATAGTTATTAATAACTAATTTCAATTTACAATTAATTTTTAAAAATTTTATACATAAATCTTTAAAAAAAAATTATACATAAATTAATTATAACCTTGAGATTTTACTCAAAAATTTAAATCAAAACTTTAAAATAATGTAAGAAAAATTTTAAAATACTGAACTGGAAAAACAAAAGATTACTTTTCAAATTAATCTAATATAATTTTATTTTTTAAAAAATATATTGCATTAATTTTTTCATAAATTTTTTTGTTCTATTACAATTTTTGTTCTGTTCTATTACGATTTTAGTCCTTGAATTTTTAAGGTTGTGTTAATTTGGTTCCTGAATTTTAAAATTATCCAATAGGTCCTTAAACTTTCACTTTTGTGTGCAGAGTTTTAATTTTGTGTCTAATAAGTATTTGACCGATTTAACATTTTAAAAAATTCACAAGCATGCTAGATACAAAATTGGAAGCTTAGGATCCCAATAGATATAGAATTCAATTTTATATCTAATAGATTTGTTGATTTCTAAAAATCTTGAACATGTCATGGACCTATTAGACATAAAATTGAAAATTTAGGAACCTACTAGACATTTTTAAAGTTCAGAAATCTATTAGACACAAAATTGAAATTTAATGACCTATTAGACATTTTAAATTCATGGATCAAATTGACACAATCCTGAAAGTTCAATGACCAAACTTGTAATTCAACCTACATTTTATGAGGATTAAGAGTATGTTTGGTTTAACTTTTCAAGTATTTTAAGCTGGCTCGGACACTCACGAATATCAAAAAAGAAAAAAAAACTTTTCAAGTATTTAATTTTGAAAAAAATTATGGTATCTGACAACAACTAAAAATAACACATTAAAAATGGGATTGAGAAATAAACCATTTTGAAACAAACGTTTGGAAGCAAATTTTTTAAAAAGAGTTTTTGGTGTATAATAACATGAGTATAAAAACACTTATGAAAAAATGTAACCAAACATATGAGTGTTTAAATTCTAAACACTTACTATACAAAATGTTTAAAATAAAATGCATTTTTTTTTATAAAAAAATTAAACTAAAATTTATTTCAAACGGACCCTAAAACACTCAGATAATGTTTATTTATGACAGAAATGAACTTAAATAAAAACTAAACACTTTTTATAGTTAGATTAAATTAAAACTACAAGAACTCACATATATGTTCTTTTTCTTTGAACATATTTTCCAAACACTCTTTAAAAATGAGGCTATGGAGGACTATATTTGAATTCCTATTTTAAAAACACTCATTTGTCCATTTTCGAATTTTCTTTTGTTTGTATAGTTGCAGCTGTTCGAGTTGAGGTGTCCATTGAAAGAATTTAATAAGTGGTTACACGATGAAGTAGTGCATCCTTTCATATATGAGAGTGACCTAGGCTGTAGATCATATGTGAAAAAAAAAATTAAAATAGAAATTGTTGCATTATCTTATTACAATACCAAAATATTAACATATGTATTTGATAACTTAGGGTCCGTTTGGAATACATTCTAATTTAAATGTTTTTCAATAATGCATTTTGTAAAAAACATTTTGTATAAAAATGTTTAGAATTTAAATACTCATATGTTTGGTTGCATTTCCTCATGTGTGTTTTTATACACAAGTTATTGTATACTAAAGACTATTTTAAAAAAAAAGTTGGTTTCAAGTGTTTCTCTCAAAATGATTTATTTATCAATTTCATTTTCTAATATTTCATTTTTAGTAGTTGTCAAACACTAAATTTTTTTTCAAAATGATTTTTTTTTTCAAAATTAAACACTTGAAAAGTTAAACCAAACACACCCTTAATTACTAGTCTAACTTTTTGCTTTGTACCATATAGAAGATTTTTTTAGGAAGAATAAAACGATAAAATGAATACATTAAAATAAAAAATTTTACATTATCTAATTTTTAAAAATTTATGGTAATTAAAACAAACTATATAAAATTTATTCATTACATGCTAAAAGATTACTATATTTTTTTTTCTTCAAAATTTCAATAAAAACTACAAGATTTCACGTGCATTGCACGTGTTTCTTGACTAGTATTAAGAAAAAAAGGAGAAAAATTAAGCAAAAAGAGAGAAAAAGAGAGGCTTTTGACATTTCTTTAATCGTCTTCGTTCGATCATTTTTCTGTGGACTATCTTTGACAGTGATTGGCCAAAATTGATAGTTGAAAAGTAGTTATTAGTCTTGCCAACCTTCGTCCACAAGTTAGACAACAAGTGTGTGTACGTACAATGTCGGTACTGAAATTTAGATCAACAGATCAACGGTGAATTTGTATTGAACAGGAATTGAACGAGTGTGTCCTGCAAGATAAGAATTATGCACATGTTGTCGAGCCACCTACACTTCGACGATCAAGTTAGTAACGAGTTTGTAAATAGTTTAGACAAAATCAATAATATAATATTTTTGACGTCATCTGATATTAAATGAAGAGGAAATGACATTACAGAGGTTTTGAATGCATCAATGCCGTTAACAACAAAAGGAATGAGAAAGCTTTCAGGATAAAGTTAGACATGAGTTAGACATATGACAAAGTGGAATGACTCTTCATCAAAAGAATGATGAGTAAATTGGAATTCGAGGAAGACTAGATCAAGAATGTGATGAACTACATATAATTAGTGCAATACTCAGTTCTGATCAACATGACCCCAAATCATTATATAAATAAGGTATGTTGATGGTCGATTTTGGCCAGAGGATCTCACCTGACCTTCACGTGCCACCAACGGTAAATTTGTAGATGAGGGGGGAAGACGTGGCCTGCAAGACGGTAAACCTGCACACCGGTGTGGTGCTCGCCACACCGGCTCCGATGCTTAAGTCAGCAAATAGAACGGAAGGGTGCAGAAAAGTAAGAGCAAGAGCAAAAAGTAGAGGATAGAGAGTAGAGTTTAGGGATAAAATTCGGGATCCCCTTTTCAGTGGCGAAGAGAGATATAAATACCTGCTCATCCTCCTAGGGTTTTCAGGTATTCAGAGGCGTTTTAGGTCAAACCAGGCGAAACCGGGACAGCCAAAGGCGGTGGGGACCAAACGAGACCGAACGGGCTCGGCCCCCGTACTGGGTCATTCGGAGTGCTTCATTTCAGGTTCGTGTCTGCAAGAGAAAAGTTAGGGAAAAGGCTAGGGTCGGCCTAGGCCTCAAGCCCCCGTTAGCCTAAAATTTGGCTCCCTGCATCCATATGTTAGTCCTTGTAGGAAAAATAATAAAAGAATAGGTTTGAACATGTAAATTTCAGTAAAACATGCTAAACCTGGGTGCTTTTTGTTTAATAAGGAGTGCATATCCCCTGCTACTTGCTTTTTGTTTAATAGGGAGTGCATATCCCCTTTATAGCCTCCAATCTCAAGAAAAACTTTATTAAAACACAAAGTATAGTTGAGTAAATAGGAGAGTACCTTTAGAGTTTGTGCTCGGCCTTGGCAAGAGGCGCTCGGTCTTGGCAAGAGGTGCCCGGCCACGGCCTCTGTTGGGTGAGCTCGACTTAGATGAAGTGCATTAGCCCGAGCTACATGGGGTGAGGTAGACTTGGTAATCCAGGCTCGCATGCAGGCGTGGGCGCTAAGCTGAAGAGCTTAGGCTCGCAAGGTAGGCGTGGGCACCATAGGCTCGCTGAAGTGTGGGCTCTATGGGCTCGCATGTAGGCGTGGGCACTATAGGCTCGCGTGAAGCGTGGGCACTATAGGCTCGCATGTAGGCGTGGGCACTATAGGCTCGCTGAAGCGTGGGCACTATAGGCTCACATGTAGGCGTGGGCACTATAGGCTCGCTGAAGCGTGGGCACTATAGGCTCGCATGTAGGCGTGGGCGTGCTCGCATGTAGGCGTGGGCACTATAGGCTCGCTTGAAGCGTGGGCACTATAGGCTCGCATGTGGGCGCGGGCACCATAGGCTCGCTGAAGCATGGGCTCTATGGGCTCGCATGTAGGCGTGTGCACTATAGGCTCGCATGAAGCGTGGGCACTATAGGCTCGCATGACGTCTTATCACGTTCCTGGAAACACACTTTAAGCCTTGACAAGGGAACATTAAGGTCCTATCATTAATGCTAACGCTTGCTTTGAATGGTAAAACAAAAGAGAAAGTCTACTCCTACCTACCAAAAGTAAAATGAGCGACAGTGCTCTGATTACATGATAAATGTGCAAATAAAGAAAACTAGAATTCCCTAAACTAAGGCTTAGTGTGCTCTCCAGAATGCTGTCCTTGACCCTGGCAAGAGGTGTGGTAGGGCTCGGCCTCGGCCTCGGCCATGGCCATAGGAGAGTCTGTCTTGGTCCTCAACGGATTTCCAGAAGTGGTCCACCACCATCTTTGCCCGGGTCATCTCTGGTCGGCCTCGGCCTTTGCGGTGAATTCCTTCAGGTATCCGTTTCGGATCAACGCTTCGATCTCGTCTTTCAGCTGAATGCAGTTCCTGGTTGAATGTCCATGATCTCGATGGAAGAGACAATACTGGCTTTTGTCTCTGTGGTCAGGATTTGACTTCAGCTTCCGGGGTGCGTTGAGGAGGTTTGTATTCCTTATCTCCATCAAGATCTGCTCCTGTGGGACTGAAGTAGGGGTGTAATTTTCAAACTTCTTCAAGTAGTCCCCTTGGTCTGGTCGGCCTCGGCCATGGTCTGCTCGGCCTCGGCTTCCCTCGTCGGTCCGCTGCCTTTTGTCCTTTTTACTGTCGTAGCTAGATGAAGAAAACCTCTTGTATTCTCGTTTTGACCTCTTTGACTTCAGTAACTCCTCTGCGCTCATATACTTCTGTGCCCGGGAGACAAACTCCGCATAGGTTCGAGGCTGACTCTTACCTATTGAATTGAGCAGTTTTTCGTCTTCTAGTCCAACTGTTATGGCCACCAGGACTGCTCCCTCACTGTACCCCTCAACCTGTAGTGTCTCGTCATTAAAACGAGTTATGTAATCACGCAAGCTCTCACCTGGCTGTTGTTTGACCGTCAAGAGGTTGATGTGAGGCTTGCGCTGCTCTCTGGCTCCCATGAACTGTGCAATGAATGCTTGGGCCAACTCTTTGAAACAGCTGATGGATCTCCTCTTGAGCCTCTCAAACTAGTGCCTGACTGATCCTGTCAAAGTGAAAAAGAATGCGCGGCACCTGATTGCATCTGAGACGCCGTGGAAGTCCATCCAGCTTCTGTATGCGTTTAGATGTTGCACGGGGTCTTTCTTGCCATCGTACTGCTTGAACGTGGGTACCTTAAGCTTTTGAGGCACCTCGGCTTTCATGACTTCTTCTGTGAAGGGTGGATCGACTTGGTCGGCTAGTTCCTCCAAGTTTTGATCTCCAAGGTCCTTTGACTTCTGCTGGTTTCCCTGAGGATTTCCGAGCTCCTTTAGTGCGTTTAGAAGCTCGGTCTTCCAAGGGAGGTCGTCTTTCTTGGCCTCGGCCTCGGCTGCTCTGGCCTCGGCAGCCCGGGCTTCAGCTTCGGCGGCTTTGGCCTCGGACTCGACAGTTTTGGCACTTCTGCGCTTCTCAACGATCAGATTCCTCAGGTCTGTCTTAGTATGATCGTAGCTTGGGGTAGAAATTATGTAGTCACTCCCCTTAAATGTGCTTGACTCTGGGCTCTTCAAAGTCGTACGATCAGTAGGTTTGAGCCCCCTGACCTTGCTGGTCATGCTGTCAGTCTTCTTTCCTTTTGACCTCGTCTCTGACTCTGCAGTGTGCTCCATAGGCTCCTTCCCCTTCCTTGGGTCTCTAATCAAGTTCCCCTCATGGACTTTGGTGCTAGGGCCGGGTTTATCCAGGATTTGGAGTATTCTGGACAAACTCCGATTCATTCCCTTCACCTCATCCTCGAGGGCGGTAATTTTGGTGTCGGCATCCTCTGCTCGGCCTCGGCCTCGGCCTCGACCTGCTTGTCTCGGTGACCCCCGGATGCTGTCATCGTCACGTGACCAAAAAGTAGAGGATAGAGAGTAGAGTTTAGGGATACAATTCGGGATCCCCTCTTCAGTGGCGAAGAGGGATATAAATACCTGCTCATCCTTCTAGGGTTTTCAGGTATTCGGAGGCGTTTTAGGTCAAACCAGGCGAAACCGGGACAACCAAAGGCGGTGGGGACCAAACGAGACCGAACGGGCTCGGCCCGCGCGAGCGGGCCGAGGGCTGACCATGTGCTCGGCCTCGGCCATGGGCCGAGGCAGAGCATGGGGTCGGGTCAAAAACCCGACCCCTTCGGCCTTGGCCCGTCCCGCTTGCCGGCTCTGCCTCCTTGGCCCGTATCCCAGCCCGATTTCTCCCCGATTGTCCTCGTCAGCTCCTCGTACATCGGGGTGGTCCAAAATTGCCTATAACAAGGTATTTAAGGGACTTTCAGTATGTATCTTATTTCCTTCATTCTCGAGAGATGTCATTGATACTTTTCTTTTTGAAAAAGATGTTATTGATACTTAATTAACCAGCAGAGTGGTAGCTATATCTAAAACTTAGAGGAGAGATATAAAGATGGAAAAATGATGACATGAGAGATTGAGGACCATCTTAACAACACGTCGGTAGAGATGCCGACGTGTATGTTGCACATTGGTAGATGGTCCTTCTCCTGACGTGTTTAACTGTGTCTAGAGAAAACACGTCAACAGAAACAACTTTTCTTATAGTGCCAACGATATATAACCTTACTTGAATAGGACCTGTTAAATAATAATTATAAGTTGTATAGTTGCGTCCCTGAGAATTCTAAGGGAAATCAAGGACTAACGAACTAAAAAAGTAATCTAATGTGATTTATATTGAATTATTAACCATTCTATAAGGGTTGATGACTTTTATTTATGATATATATATTTAAATTTCTTTTAATGTTATTGAGAATGTGACAAAGTCTTATATTGACTATATAAGGGGAAGATCATGGCTATATGAGGGAAGCGACAACTATTTTCATTGGTACGAGATATTTTGGATGGAAAACCAAAAGTAAAGCCACCAGAGCTTATGTCCAAAGTGAACAATATCGTATGTATTATGATGGAATGTCCTAGAAAATTCTAAATAATAATTTTTTGCCGCTGATCCTATCAAATTTTACAAATCAGCTCTTTACCCCAATTTTCACATGTTATACCAAAACTTCACATCATATACAAATGATATTATATTTGAGTGTACAATAATACACTAATAACATATGGATTTTTTTTTTTTTTTTTTTTTCAAACACCACCAATTTTAGTTGAAGAATCTATTGAAATTCAATAAATAAAAGATAAGTAAAGGAAAATTGAAAGTATATGTGATAAAGAGTGGAAAGATTAATAATTGACTCCTATGATGGCTTCTTTCTAGCTATTACCAAGCTACTTCTTTTTGTGGATTTGACCATAAAAACAAATTATAATCTATTTCATGAAAAATAAGGACATTCCTAATGGGAATTATCACTAAAATCCAAATCCATACATCACCAAGATGAGCTCACTCTTCAATACTTTTGAGTGGAAATAATAGTTTCAAATGAGTAAGTTCTTGGATAGATCCTGCAATTTTTTTTTTTCCCTTTTTTTTTAATAAAATAATTTCATCTATATATCTTAAAGAGAGAATCTTAAGACAAAGAAGAATATTTTTTTTTTAATGGGCAAAGAAGAATAAAATTAAGAAAAAAGAGAAAAGAGGTAGTGACATTTCTGTTATAAAACGTGGAAAGCAATAAAACAACTAAGAGATAATTTGAGAGAGCAAATTAGAGAGAAAAGAGAGCTAATGCTTTTCATTCAAGTGTGTTTACAATGCTTCATACAACCCCTATTTATACTAATGCAATGAGGTAGGTTACAAGCTTCAAAATGCTGAAAATAGAAGAGGGTGAGAGTCTATTGGCTATTCCTAAGGGAGTGGGAGAGTCATGGGGAAGAATGCCTACAAATATGGGTTGACTAAGACTAATGGATATCTAATATATACCTATATATACCGGGTATATATATTTACAACACTCCCCCTTAGATATCCATTGTATATGAAATATATGCCTCGTTAAAACCTTACTGGGAAAAACCCAATGGGAAAAAACCCTAGTGAAGGAAAAAGAGTACATTATATTTATATACATTAACAACTGCCTCATTAAAAACCTTGCTAGGAAAACCCAGTGGGGAAAAACCATAGCGAAGGGAAAAAGAGTGCAGTGTATTTACTCCCCTCATGAAAACATCATTTGAGATCTCTGAGTCGTCGCATTCCAATGTTGTGCACCAACTTCTCAAAGGTCGCAGTAGGTAATGCCTTCGTAAATAGATCTGCCAAATTGTCTTTTGAAGAAATTTGTTGAACAGTGATATCACCATTTTCTTCAAGATCGTGAGTGTAGAAGAGCTTTGGTGAGATGTGCTTCGTTCTATCTCCTTTAATGTATCCTCCTTTGATTTGGGCTATACATGCTGTATTGTCTTCATATAACGTTGTTGGACAACCTTTGTTAGAGGACAATCCGCATGTTTCACAAATGTGTTGAGTCATTGATCTTAGCCATACACATTCTCGACTAGCCTCATGAATTGCCAGGATCTCAGCATGGTTTGAGGAAGTAGCTGTTATTGTCTGCTTCATAGATCGCCATGATATAGCAGTTCCTCCATATGTAAATAAATAACTTGTTTGAGATCTAGCTTTATGTGGGTCAGATAAATAACCTGCATCTGCATAATCAACTAGATCAAAGTTTGATTTATTAGAATAAAATAAACTCATATAAATTGTCCCTCGAAGATAACGGAGGATGTGTTTAACTCCATTCCAATGTCTTTTTGTTGGAGAAGAACTATATCTAGCTAATAAATTTACTGAAAATGCTATATCAGGTCGTGTATTATTAGCAAGATACATAAGTGCACCTATTGCACTAAGATATGGTACTTCTGGACCAAGAAGCTCTTCATTATCTTCTCGAGGTCGGAAGATGTCTTTCTTTACATCGAGTGAACGAACTACCATTGGAATGTTCAATGGATGTGCTTTGTCCATGTAAAATCTCTTTAATATCTTTTCTGTATAAGTTGATTGATGAATAAATATTCCATCTACTAGATGTTCAATTTGTAAGCCAAGGCAAAACTTTGTTTTCCCGAGATCTTTCATCTCAAATTCTTTCTTAAGATATTCTATTGCCTTTGGAAGCTCTTCAGGAGTTCCAATTATATTTAAATCATCAACATATACAGTAATGATAGCAAATCCTGACTGTGATTTCTTTATAAAAACACATGGACAAATTGGGTTATTTTGATACCCTTCTTTCAATAAATATTCACTCAGGCGATTATATCACATTCGTCCTGATTGTTTTAATCCATATAAAGATCTCTGTAATTTGATCGAATATAATTCTCTAGGATTTGAATTATATGACTCTGGTATTTTTAATCCTTCAGGGATTTTCATATAAATATCATTATCAAGAGATCCATATAAATATGTTGTAACTACATCCATGAGATGCATGTCAAGCTTTTTATACACAGTCAGACCAATTAAATATCTCAATGTTATTGCATCCACCACGGGAGAATATGTCTCCTCATAATCAATACCAGCCCTTTGCGAGAATCCTTGTGCAACAAGTCTCGCTTTATATCTTGTGACCTCATTCTTTTCATTTCTTTTTCTTACAAATACCCATTTGTATCCCACAGGCTTGACATCTTCTGGTGTCTGGACTACTGGTCCGAAAACCTCACGTTTTGAAAGTGAGTTTAATTCTGTTTGGATTGCTTCTTTCCACTTAAGCCAATCCTTTCTATGTCGACATTCTTCGACAGATTTTGGTTCATAATCATCATTTTCAGAAATGATGTCGCAAGCAACATTATACGAAAAAATGTTATCAACAACTATATTGTTTCGGTTCCATCTTTTTCCATTCATTACATAATTTATCAAAATTTCATTATTATCCTCAGGTATTTCACCTTCTTCGATATTATTATGAGTAGTCACATTTAGGATTTCTTCTGGAATATCCACATTATCAATTACGTCATTTTGATTATTGACTACTTTTCTTTTCCGAGGATTTTTATCTTTGGAACCCATTGGTCTACCACGCTTCTGGCGTGTCGCAGACTCATTAGTTATGATAACTTGTTGTGTCGGGATATCAATTTTCGATGGTGTATTTGCAGCTGGTATATGTGACTTGGTCACTTTCTTAGCATCTGTAAATGCATCTGGCATTTGATTTGCAATATTTTGCAAATGAATTATCTTTTGAACTTCTAGTTCACATTGATTTGTACGGGGATCTAAATGAGACAATGATGCTGCATTCCATGTAATTTCATTTTCCAACTTCTTAATCTCTCCCCCTAATGTTGGAAAATTTGTCTCATTAAAATGACAATCAGCAAATCGTGCAGTAAATACATCACCCGTCAGGGGTTCAAGATATCTAATAATTGATGGGGAATCAAATCCAACATATATTCCTAGCCTCCTTTGAGGACCCATCTTAGTGCGTTTTGGTGAAGCAATTGAAACATATACTGCACTTCCAAAAGTTCGTAAGTGAGATATATTTGGCTGCTGGCCATAAGCTAATTGTATTGGGGAGTATTTATGATAGGCTGCTGGCCTAATGCGTATAAGCGATGCAGCATGTAAAATTGCATGACCCCATACAGATATTGGAAGTCTTGCTCTCATAAGCATTGGTCTAGCAATTAATTGCAGCCGTTTTATGAATGATTAAGCTAGACCATTTTGTGTATGAACATGAGCTACAGGATGTTCAACACTTATCCCAATTGACATACAATAATCATTAAATGATTGGGATGTAAACTCACCAGCATTATCAAGACGAATTTTCTTAATTACATAATCAGGAAATTGTGCTCTTAACTTAATTATTTGAGCAAGTAATCTTGCAAATGCAAGGTTTCGACTTGATAATAAACACACATGTGACCATCTACTGGATGCGTCAATTAGAACCATAAAATATCTAAATGGTCCACTTGGTGGATTTATAGGTCCGCATATATCACCATGAATTCGTTCTAAGAATGCGGGGGATTCAGTCCCAACTTTAGCTGGTGAAGGTCTAATAATTAATTTTCCTTGAGAGCAAGCAACACATGACAATTCATTAGATTGAAGAATCTTCTGGTTCTTCAATGGATGTCCATGTGAGTTTTCAATAATCTTTCTCATCATTATTGACCCAGGATGACCCAATCGATCATGCCAAACAGAAAATATATCTGGATCATTGAACTTCAGGTTCATTATTGCATATGTTTCAATAACACGAATATGCGTGTAATATAATCCAGAGGAAAAGGCAGGCAACATTTCTAATATACGTTTTTCATGTGAGACAGTAGATATAATATAAAGATACTCTATATTATTCTTCTTATTAGTCTCTATATGATAACCATTAGCACGTATATCTTTAAAACTCAGTAGGTTTCTTTTTTATTTACTAGAGAACAAAGCATTATCAATTGTGAATTTCGTTCCTCTAGGCAAAATAATATTTGCTTTTCCAAAACCTTCAATCAAGTCTGCAGGACCTGATATTGTATTGACTTTTGCTTCTAGCATTGTCAATTCTGAAAAATATTTCCTACTTTTAAGGATAGTGTGTGTTGTTGCGCTATCTGCCAAACATAAATCTTCATTGTTCATCTTGGAGTCAATCAAATGTGAAATATTCATGTTTCTTCAAGAAAATAAAATAACACATAGTGAGCCTCAGAAAAATAAATTGAATATAAAATTGAACTTAATAAATAAGCATAAATCAAACATAAAGCGACATTCACATAATCTAATATAATATTTTTTTTTCTCATTTAATAATATTCATTTTCTCTTCAGGAGATTTAATGAGATTTGCAACATCTATTTCACATTTCTAAGATTAATTATCTCTTCAGGAGATTTTCAAAGTTTGCTTGCACACATGGTTTCAATTTTCGTACAACAGGTACAAAATTAATGCTATTAAACATTTTCTTTTAATAACCATATATGTGTGATTTTCCAAATGGTTCACGATGACCACTGGATGAGTAATTGCTTCTTCCTTTATTACTGATTATTGATCATGATCTCACCATAGACCATAATTATTCGATATTACAATATTCACTTCAGGGAATAATATTGAAACAATTCATTGAGATTCATGATTTTTCATCAAATGCTCATTTGATTGCTTTAATTTCAAGAAGACATGGTGTTTGCTCATCACAATATTAAAAACTTTCTTTCTCAATATTGTTACTACAGGAGCATATTCTATAATTGGAAAGAAAGATTAACAACATTATTCTTACCATATGCTCACTTATTTACAATCACTTATTGATTAAGATTATGCAACTACGAGTGCATTTAATTAAAGTGAGCATTTCTTAATTTAAACTTTTGCAACTACAGGCGCATTTAATCATTAACAATTCTTGATTTGAAATTATGCAACTACAGGTGCATTTAATCACACAAGTACTTCTTGATTTGAAATGGTGCAACTTCAGGTGCATTAAATCAAAATGGGCATTTTTATGCAACTTCATGTGCATAACATCAAAATTAACTTTAGAACGAGCAATTATTTACTATATAAGTTTGCAAACTTTGTCATATAAGAATTTAAACTAATACATGTGTCTACCATGAATTCCAAAAGTTAATCAACATAAACAAAAATATTCAAATGTATATATGACATATACACAAAGAAATATCTCATATATGCGTTCTAAAAAAAACAGTAGGTAAACAACATATTGCAATATTTATATAAGATATATTATAACATATATAACATGTTCTGTACATAAAGGAAATATGTACACTGTATATATTAAATAATACACATGATATAAATTATACAAATGATCATGTGAAAATTATACTGGACAAAGATTACATAAACTAACGAGATCAATATACATTAGCTGATTAGCAAAACGAGCAACTTTAGTAGATGTATATGATTCAAAAATAAGATATATACATGAGTATATATGTGCATCATGTTTATCGAATATGTATAAACATTCTAGATCATTACAATAATAAGGATATAAGCATACTATCAACATTTCAATTATTGTAATTAACATACATATCATTGGCAAATATAGAATCATGATGTTAATATCGTCATAAACAAACATGATACTTAATAATCTCATATAATATGCACAATAATGAAGAACATGTTAATCTTGCATAGAATATATGTTGTCAACGTTCAATACACAGTGTATATACGGGGTATATATAATACATACACACTGTATATATGAAACGTACCGAAGACAATTGCATCTAATAAAGATGAACCCTACCTTCAACCGAACAAAAATGGCAGAGACTCGTGCTGATAACGTGTTATAAAACGTGGAAAGCAATAAAACAACTAAGAGATAATTTGAGAGAGCAAATTAGAGAGAAAAGAGAGCTAATGCTTTTCATTCAAGTGTGTTTACAATGCTTCATACAACCCCTATTTATACTAATGCAATGAGGTAGGTTACAAGCTTCAAAATGCTGAAAATAGAAGAGGGTGAGAGTCTATTGGCTATTCCTAAGGGAGTGGGAGAGTCATGGGGAAGAATGCCTACAAATATGGGTTGACTAAGACTAATGGATATCTAATATATACCTATATATACCGGGTATATATATTTACAACAATTTCTTTATTTGTGGGTAATTTTTAAGGCTAAATTTATGCCTTTAGTCTCTATTGAATGTTTATCTTTTTTATATTAAATCTTGATTTAATTCTTTATGTTTTTAACATTTTTTTTTGGATTACATCATTTTCTTTAATTAGTTCTTTTTTTAAAAAAATATGTAGGGTGAGAGATTTAAACCACATACCTCGTGATTATCAGTACAACTTTATGCAGCTATGCTCTTGTTGGCCATTTTCTTTAATTAGTTAGTGTGTTAAATGCTAAGACCATAAACTTAGGTGACATGATAGTGAGTGAGTTGCTAGAAATTTAGAGGAAGTAAACCATCATTTAAAATAAAAAAAAATGTTGAACTTTTTAATAACTTTTTAAAATTTAGGAGGAATTAGAAATTTCTTTTTCTAAATTATGCTTCATTTAAATTTTACCATTGATATTAACATCATGCAAGCCTACCATCAACCACATTTAACATTCACTCCTAGACAATATATACTAGCATTGAAAACTGTTAAAACATGCCTAAAGAATATATATTGAAACATTTTAGACAATAGGTAATAATTGAAAAATATTCAATGTTAAAAGACTAAATTAGGGGACTTATCTATATCATATACATATATGTGAGTCAATTCATGCATGTATACTTTACCTGGTCTTACTTTTTTTAACCAATAGAAACTATTGAGATTTGATAGCTCAATTTATGAGCTATTATTTCTATTATTTTAGTTCTAGATGATTATTTGGCCAATTTTACGCACATTTTGTTATGTTTTTGTAGGAATCAGATATTTTGATGAAAATTGAAGTTTTGGAAGAAAATCGATAATTTGGAGGCAATTAAAAAATAATTTAAGTGAAGAAATGAAGAAAAGAAGACAAGTCTAAGCCTGCAGACCCGAGAGGGTAGCGTTGAGACGTTGCCTTTGGGCGTCTCAACGCTGTCGTGAAGGCAGTATGTGTACATATGAGGTAGCGTCTCGATGCTACACACCAATTTTCCTTATCGGTTTAGGGTGAACGCGAGACAACGTCAAGACGCTGTCCTCAACGACTCGACGCTGCCACTGGAAATTTTCAACTTATAAATACCACGTGACTCGGCTGAGAGGGGAGAGGGGGATTTTTTTTTTTTTTTGAAGACAAAGTACACCTAATCTTGAGAGAACTCAACCAAAGGAGTGGAGGAGACATTGTGGAGTTGATTTTCGGAGCAAGGATCGTGGATTTCGTGATGGGAACGAACGATCTTCACGACATTAAACTTGTTCATTCTCTTCTACTCTTTATTCTTAGACTACCATGATAGGATTAGATTTATGCTTTTCTTGTATTGATGAGACCATGAATAGCTAATTTCATATCTTAGGGATTTGATGTGGCCATTGGTTTGTATGGATTGATTTATGGATTATTGTGACTGTTTGTGACGTATTTTATTTATGCAATTGAATGCTTAATGCTTGTAGTCTCTTGATCACAGACTATTTGTTGTATTGTCTGAACTAATTGCTCGGGAGAGAGTAGTTTAGATTATATTTATCATGACTTAGGTGGTTGTAAGTGCAGACCACGTGGGGAATTATCACAGCAACACGTTTCTCTTCTCTTAGCACCCAAACGCAAGAAGCGCACCACCAGGACAAACGAACACAAGGAAAAACAATTCAGGCAAACAAAAGTCTTGGGTAAACCACAAATCTTCGAATGAGCATGCAAACATGGAGAATAACGCAAGAGAAGGAAGAAGAAGAAGAATCAAGACAGAGTTTATAGTGGTTCGGCAAGCTGAGGCCTACATCCACTTCCAAAGGGAGCTGAAGAACTTTTATTCAACGAGACAAGGAGAGATTACAAGTAAGTACACTTTCTATTCATCATTCTACATTAGTATTTATAATACTTGTTGGTTGCAACTGATTACTCAAGGTAAATTCCTAACAATCTCCACCTTTGTAAGCAACAAGTTCTTCATCAATTTCTCCCTTCGATTGAAGAAAACTCTTCATCCTTTTTCAGGTAAATGAAACCCTACTAGGTCCAGACATCGCTGGAACTTCAATTGTGCTAAGGGCTTCGTGAGTATGTCTGCAGCATTGTCTGAGGTATGAATTTTCACAACCTCAATTTCTCATTTTTCTATCTCTTCTCTGATGAAATGAAACTTTATGTCGATGTGCTTTGTCCTGTTATGGAATTGGGGATTTTTGGTTAGGAATATAGTACTCTGATTGTCACAATATATCCTAACCGTAGATTGCTTAATCCCAAAATCATGTAATAGATTTTTGAGCCAGATCCCTTCTTTAATAGCTTCTGCCAAGGCGATGAATTCAGCCTCTGTGGTTGAGAGGGCTACGACTGACTGTAAGGTAGCCTTCCAACTCAATAAATTTTGCCCAATTAAGAAGAAATAACCAGATAATGATCGTCTTCGATCCAAATCTCCTGCGAAATCAGAGTCTACATACCCGTAGACTTCATTTTCTGTTGGATTATTTCTTCTATAGCTAATAGTAGCTTGTTTTGTACCTTTCAAGTAGCGTAGTATCCATTTCACTGCTTCCCAGTGTCGTTTGCCCGGTTTTGACATATACCTACTGACCATGCTTGTAGCGTAGGATAGGTCGGGTCTGGTGGATACCATTAGGTACATTAAGCTTCCCCCTGCTTGGGAATAGGGAATTTGAGCCATGAAGGCTTGACGATGTTCTTTGTCATCTTCTTGTGGTGAGTTATCTGCTTATAATTTGAAATGTTGGGCCAAAGGAGTTGACACAGGTTTAGCGTCATTCATCTTAAACCTCTTGAGTACTCTGTTACAGTACCCTGATTGGCTGATAAGCAGTGAAGAGTCTTCTCTTCTCCTACTAATTTCAACTCCCAGAATTTTCTTAGACTCACCTAGATCCTTCATATCAAATTCCCTCTTTAGTAATACTTTTACCTTAGCTAAATCATCTTTAGTTTTTCCAGCTAAGAGCATATCATCGACATATAGGAGTAAGTAGACATAGTTGTTGAAGGATCTAGAGTTTATGTACACACAATTATCATATGAACTCCTTATGAAACCAATTTTAGAGATTACCTCATCAAATCTTTGGTACCAGCACCGTGGAGACTGCTTTAGGCCGTAGATAGACTTGTTCAACAGACAATACAAGTCTTCTTCCCCCTTTTTCTCATAGCCAATAGGCTGTTTCATGTAAATTTTTTCTGATAGGTAGCCATGTAAGAAAGCAGTTTTGACGTCAAGCTGATCCAACTCTAAGTTGTCTTGAACAACTAGTGATAGAAGCATTCAGATTGAGGTAAGTTTGACTACAGGTGAGAATACCTCTGTGTAGTCAATTCCGGCCTTTTGAGTGTACCCCTTTGCAACTAGGCGAGCTTTGAACCTAGGCTTGAGTACTCCTGTTATTCCCTCCTTCAGTTTGTAAATCCATTTAGAGGAAATAGGTTTGTAACCCTTTGGAAGAGGCTTCAAGACCCATGTATCATTTTCTTCTAGGGATCTCATCTCTTCATTCATTGCTTCTATCCATTCTTTAGCATTTGGCCCACTCACTGCTTCATTAAAGCTGTTAGGCTCTTCCATGTTCAATGATTCTGCCACACTTAAGGCCATGAAAATACATTCAGCTTCACTAAATCTTGCAGGTGGAACAATACTCCTTCTTTGTCTGTCTCTTGCCAATGAGTAGTTTCTTAGATCCTCTTGTTCCTGAATTGTTTCAGAAACTTCTTCTTCGACTGGTAACTCAGTTTCTTCAGGTACTTCTTCTAATTCTGCTTCAGAATTTGTGTGTGGTACATTATGCTCCACCTCAATTCTGGATTCTCTGTTCTTTGGGCTTTCAATCGATGCACTCTCTTGTAACATGTACATCTCTTGCTCTCGGAAGGTGACATCCCTGCTATTTATGCATTTCTTCTCAATTGGATGCCACATTCTGTAGCCTTTCACTCCTTCGGTAAAGCCCAGAAACATGCATTTTACTGCTCTCGGTTTGAGCTTCCCCTGGTTTTGATGCACAAATCCTACACATCCAAAAACTTTAAGATGATGTAGTTTAGGGGGCTTACCAGTCCACCTCTCTTCAGGAGTCAAGTAGTTGATTGAGGTGTGGGGGCATCTATTCAGCGTGTATATTGTGTAAGAAGCAGCTTCAGCCCAGTATTTTTCTGACAACATTGCATCTGCCAGCTGACAGCGAACTCTCTCCATAACTGTTCTATTCAGCCTCTCTGCAACCCCATTTTGCTGAGGGGTATGCCTAACTGTCCTGTGCCTCATAATTCCATTGCTTTTACAAAAATTTTCAAATAGCTCATTACAAAACTCCAATCCATTATCGGTTCTTAGACATTTGAGTACCTTATTAGTCTGTTTTTCAATCAAGGTTTTCCATTCCTTAAATTTCTCAAACACTTGGTCTTTAGTTTTTAAGAAAAATATCCAACTTTTTCTTGAGAAATCATCAATTATAGTAAGGAAATACCTTGATCCACTTAGTGAGGAAGTTGAGGCTGGCCCCACAGATCAGAATGTACGTACTGAAGAATTTCTTTAGTGTTCTGTTGAGCCTTGTTGAAGCTATGTCTTGTGGCCTTTCCGACAACACAGTGTTCACAAAAGGACATGTGATCTCCCACTCCATGTGGAAGTATTCCCTGCTTGGACAATACCTGAAGTTCTTTGATACTGATGTGAGAAAGTCTCTTATGCCAGAGATCATCATCAGTCAAGTTTTCCCCTGAGACAGTTAAGGCTGCTTGAACCATTTCCACATCTTTAACCACATAAAGGCCGTTGATTTTAACTCCAATCAAGACTGTTCTCTGATCCTTTTTAATCTCAATTGTACCTCCACTGCCACCATAGGTACATCCAATTGAATCTAGCATGCCAAGAGATATGAGATTTCGTTTGAGATTAGGGACATGTCTCACATTCCTCAACAATTTAACACTGCCATCTTTTAATTTCAAAGAGACTGACCCTATTCCCACCACTCTACAGGTATTATTATTGCCCATATACACAATACCTCCATCCCAATCCTTGTAGGTGTTGAACCAGCCCTTTGTGGGAGTCATATGAAAAGAGCACCCGGAGTCGATCACCCAGTCATGCTTGTCTGAAGGTTCTTGTACAATGCTGCACTGATCTGAGGTAGCAAGAGCATCCGAATATGAAATGGAATTCTCTCCAACTGAAGCTTCGGATTGCTTGTTCTTCTTAAACCTCTGATTTTGATTCTTTCTTTTCAAAGAGTAACAATCTCTCTTGATATGCCCTTCTTTGTGACAGTAGTTGCATTTAACCTTGGCCTTATTCTTGTCTTCATTTTGATTCTTGACTTCTTTGCCTCTGGTTTTACCCTTAACAAACAGCCCTTCATTCACTTCCTTTTTAGATGACTGCAGCTCCAGTTCTTTGGTGCGTATGACAGACATAATTGCACCAGTTGTAATAGACTCACGACCATATTTCAGTGCTGTTTTAACATCTCGATAGGCTTCTGGAAGTGAGTTGAGCAACACAAACGCTTCATTTTCATCTCCTATCTTCTCTCCTAGATTTTTGAATTCAGAAGTCATTCTTTTGAATTCATCTAGGTTCTCGGTTAGAGTCTTGATAGGATCCATCTTGAATGTAAAGAATTTTTCTCTCATATACATCAAGTTATGTGCGACTTTGGTCTCATACAGGGAGTTTAACTTGAGCCAGATTTTGTATGGAGTATCTTCATCAATTACTTGTCGCAAGACTCCATTACTTAGATTCAAGATTATAGTCCCATATGCATTTGTATTCATAGTCTCTTTCTCTTCTTCATTTATTGATGCGGGTAATTTTGAAGGATCTGTCAATGCCTTTAAAGCCTTCTGCTGACCAAGTATGACTTTAATTTTAGCTTTCCACAGATCGAAATCACCCTTTCCATCAAACTTTTCTATATCATATCTTGCCACTGCCATGTTCTGTTCCAAGAATTGAATTCTTGATTGTGTTCTTGAGGCTCTGATACCACTTGTAAGTGCAGACCACGTGGGGAATTATCACAGCAACACGTTTCTCTTCTCTTAGCACCCAAACGCAAGAAGCGCACCACCAGGACAAACGAACACAAGGAAAAATAATTCAGGCAAACAAAAGTCTTGGGTAAACCACAGATCTTCGAAGGAGCATGCAAACATGGAGAATAACGCAAGAGAAGGAAGAAGAAGAAGAATCAAGACAGAGTTTATAGTGGTTCGGCAAGCTGAGGCCTACATCCACTTTCAAATGGAGCTGAAGAACTTTTATTCAACGAGACAAGGAGAGATTACAAGTAAGTACACTTTCTATTCATCATTCTACATCAGTATTTATAATACTTGTTGGTTGCAACTGATTACTCAAGGTAAATTCCTAACAGTGGTTCTAAGATCGGGGGATTTAGGATTGCTTAAGAAAGTGTTAAAAGAATTGAACTCTAATGCTTAAGCTAGCTATAGAAATTAGATAGAGATATCAGTTTCTTAATTTAGCTTAAAGATTTAATAGTGTTCGGGAGAGATAGTTAATAATTTATAATTCTTGGTTTATGGAATTGTTGCATGTTCAATCATAATCAATCATTGAATTAATTCATACATCTAATCTGTGAAATCAATTACCTAAGGCTTTTCTCCACTACATTTTCACATTTTTTAATTGTTTTGAGTAATTTTTGGATTTATTTGCATCTTATTTGAATCTTTTTTCTAAATAAAATTGGGCAAATATACCTAAGATACTTAAGTGGGCTAGAAAACCAATCTAGAGGACGACACTCGATTTTTAATCACTATATTAAAACTTGACCTGTACACTTGCGGTGAGCAATTTGCGCAACAAGATTATCAAATTAACAAATATTGAATCAAATCTTTTGAGATCATCGATACAAAATCAAAAGTAAGGACTGAAAAAGAAGGTATAATAATGGAAAAAATACACTTTTGGTCTCTGAAGTTTGGATTAGGTTTCATTTTGGTCAATGAGTTTTCAAACTCGAAAATTTAGCCCTTGAGGTTTGGATTTTGTTTCATTTTGGTCGCTCTATCTATTTTTCATTAAATACTAACATATTATTGATGGGACACCATTTTTTATTAATTTTTTTAATTTTTAAAATAAAATATCAATAAATTAATTTTAAAAAAAAATATATTTTTAATTATTTTTTCTCTTATTCTTCCTTCTTCTTCTTCATAACCCTTCTCTTCTTCTTCTTCTTTATAAACCTCCTTCTTTCATAACCCTACTGCCGATAGCCGCTGGCCGCTGTTGACCGCTACTTGTCGGCAGAGACTGTTTTTTTCATCCCTTTTTCTTCTTTTTCCATCTTCCTCCCTTCCATTTCTTTCACTTGTTCAAAAAAAAAAAAAAAAAAAAAAAAAAAACTGGAACGAACTGAAAAAAAACCCACCGCACCTTTCTCCCTCTCTCTCAAACTCACTACTCTCTCTCGCCGGCTTTCCCCTTCGTTCTAGATCTTGGCTGGATGTGTGTGTTCGTGGACAGCTGGAGCAGTCGGTGGTGGTTTCCTACAAGGTAAAACAAGGCCTAAATGTGCGTGTTCAGGGACGACTGGATGTTCGTGGTGTTTCCAACGACCCCTAAACTGATTTGCAAACGTCGAATTTGGAATGCAAACGTTTGAACCAGTCGTTTGACAACGTAAATCGTTCTAGATCTGTCAATTCACACTCAAACGAGCCCTGCATCCATCGTTCCAGCCACGTCGGAACACAGACGACTCGACACTAACGTGGATCTAAAACAAGTCACCACTAGAGCTCGTCGTGGCTATTGATGAACGGACTGGTTAAGAACGAGGCCTAAATGGAAAAAAAAAAAAAAAGAAAATAGGAAGGAAGAAGGAAAGAGAATAAGAGAGAGAGAAAAAAAGTTATTGGGAGAGAACAAAATGAAACAAAATGCAAACCTCATAACCTAAAATGTCAAGTTTGAAAACTCGGGGACCAAAATGAAACCTAATTGAAACCTCAGGGACCAAAAGTGTATTTTTGCCTATAATTATATAAGGGTTAAATTATTAAATATAAGTTTCAATTATACCCATGAAGTTTTAAAAGGACTGAGGGCTGCTTAAATTTGCACAGAGAAGGAAATTAAAATTGGAGGGCAGTCTTCTTCTTGGTTTGGGGCAAGGTGCTGGTTTTTTTGGAGAAGAAAGACAGGGAGCTTTAAGAGATTTTTCCTTCCTCAGTCATTCCAATGAAACTTAAAATTTGATCTCAGCTCAGCCTATTTTCTTCACTCTTCCCTCTTCTCATCACAAATTTAGCTTCTCTCAATAAATTGATTCCCTTCTGTATTCTCGGTTAAACTCCATGGGTATAATTGAAACTTACCCCATAGTCCAGGGGTATATTTAATAATTTAACCTTATATAAGTCTCTAAAAAAGAAATAAAAAGCTTTACTTTTATGAATGGACTTTCTCTATACACTTTTCTGTCTAACTTGTGGAAGAAGGATTGGCATAAGACTGATGCCTATTTAACTATTTGGCCATCATTGTCATATAAAAGTGGCCATTGTAATAAAGAAATGTCACACAACCTCTTCTTATCTCTTTGCTTTATTTTCCTTCCTTTTTTTAGATTGTATAAAATTTATTAGTAATAATCACTCATGCTAAAAATATATATGCCTATTTCGTATACTTTGATTCATATTATATTTCATTTGATAATTATTTAGTTGTTATAATTTTAAAAATGCTAATTATATTTTTCATTTATAAATTAGGAAAACAACTAACAGGTTTTCCTAAAAAAAAAAAAAACAACTAACAGGTACGAAATATCTCTCCCTATAATCCAAAATAAAAATGTGGTCACTTGTTTACATATTGGTATGTCTTAGTTACCAAGCATGATATTGTTAACGTTGGTGTGTTTGGAATGGATAACATCTGTTCTGAAAACTCTCACACATAAAAAGGAAATGTCTTAATTAGAAACTGGAACCACTAGTGAGCTCTATTTTTTTTTTTTTTTTTTCAAAACGATACTTTATTAGTGGCAACGTATGTGAGAAACATACCTAGAGATTACAAAAAAAACCTTTGAATTGAGAGTTATAGAAGAACATCGTAGTTAAAAAAAATATTGGACATTAAAAAATGTTATTACTTTTAGCAACGAAGGAAAAAAAAAATGTTACCAATACTAAAAGGTAACTTTTAGTAATACCAATTCCCAATATCGCAAAAGAATTTTGACAAACTCTACATATGCTTTTATAACAAATTGGATAGATAAAAAAGATATGCTCTTGTGACCTTTTTCATTCAAAGTCTCTCAACTTGAGTATTTAAAGATTAACGTATTTGATAATCGAGGATTCAAAAGAGACTCCAAAATATACAGAAAGATAGAGAAAGGAACATATATATGATTGTCACTCAAGAGTATCTCAAATGCTTAAGCGAAGAGATTAAAATATATTTAATGCTTTTATATGTGTTTTGTTTGCCAACTAGACCATTCTAAGGTCTTCTTGAGTCCTTAAAGCCATGTCCCTAAAGAAAGACATTCTACACATTTTGATTTAGAAGGAGAAGATCCATCAAGGGTAACATTTTATTTATATATATATAAAAAACACATATATAAATACATTAATCAAAGACATTATACATATTTTCTTATACAAAAGGTAAAATATTGCTTCCTTTCGACTTTTCTTTTCACAAGACAAACACACACCTGACATAAAAATAAGACCACTTTCTCCATTACAAAGCAAAAACAAGAGACTCATGACTCGTTTGGAATGATTTTCTAAGTGTTTTTAAACACGTCATTCCAAACGGAAACTCAACCGTTTAGTTACTTTCCCTCGCTCTTTTTGGACCCAAAAATCACTTTAGGATCAAACCTAGTTATGTGCAGCTGAGGAGGCCAATCAGAAGGCAACTGAACTTGGTCCCACATGGTCACCTTCTGAACAACATCATTGGACTCTCCAAGAATCTCTGTCTGAAAAAACACAGTCTTCCCAACAGGACTCTCAAGCAAAGCCTCCGGTCCAAAGTTGTTTGGATTCAGCTTGTAACATGTTCTACATGTCAGCACAACTGGCTCAGACCCTTGTGGAAGCTGATCAAACCCTCTGATCAAAACATGGCCACTCAAAACATTAGCGATGGAAAACAATCCAAAGAGAGACAAGTTTGTGTTTGGAAAAACATTGAAGTAAAATGGGCCATCTCTCAGCTTGGATTCCACCAAGGCTATGAGCGAATCTTGAACCTTTTCAACTCTGTTGTCACGAACGCACACGACGATCGAGGCGTTCGAGGGGATCTTTCTGGTGAGGGTTTTGACTCCAATTTGAACGAGGCCTATGTTCATTTTGCTGTTTCCTTTGCCACCAAAGGAAAAAGAAGGGTTTTGAGTGTATAATTTGAAGGCTCCTCCACCATTTCCAAAGCTGAGTTTGCCTTCTGTGGTTCTGATGGAAGGATCGGATGAGAAGTTGAAGAGATTTTTTCTTCTTTCTTCGAAGATTTTGTGAGTTGAGACTTTTGGCATCTTCCATTTCACCAATTTCTTTCCCTTTTCGACACATTCTTCATCTTCTAGAGAATGATCGCCGACGAATTTGGAGCTACAAGACCTGAAAAAGTTTGCCATTTTTTTCTTTTTCTTGAGAGATTATTGAAGAAGAACCAATAACCAAATATGATGATGATACCCCTTTTGATTTGGGCTCTTTGGAATGCACCAAAATACTAAGAAACTCCTTGGAAATATTTGATGTGATGTGGTTCTTGTGAAGAAATAAGGTGACCCTTTTATAAGAGAGTGAATTATTTGAGAGCACTTTGGAAATATAAGAGTGTGTGAATTAAAGAGAGCACTTTTTGAAAAAGGATTGTTTTTTTAAGTGCTTGAACTTGTGGAGGAAGCTTGAGTACATGATTGGTGAAGTTGTCTATTCCATGGGAAAAGGATGTGAAAGACTTTGTAATATTTTGTTTGGGAAAAATACATGGGAAAAGGATGAAAAGCACTTTGGTCTGTTTAGGTTAGGTTTCATTTTAGTGACAGTCCATTAGTAATTAACTGAAAATTGGATGGAGAGACCAAAATGAATCATAACCTAGATCTCAGAGACCAAAAGAAGTGTATTTTCCTTTGTTTGTATATGGTTGGTCGTTATTGTGGATAAAAATAATAAATAGAAAAGAAAAATCTAAATATATAATTTAATCTAGAATAATGCTTAGATGATTTTTAATTTTGATTTTAGACTTAGTTTGAGATTGTTGTAACTTTTAAGATAATTGTTGTCAATTGTGCTTTTTAAAAAAAAAACAGCTGTTATAGAAAATAAATTAGCGTTTGGTAAGTTTCAACTTTAAAGATAAAGTGTTTGATAAATTAATATTAAACTTTTTTTTTTTGAGAGCAAATTAATATTAAAATTTTGTTAGTTAACGTAATGATCAAAATTAGAAATAATATTTCAATAATTGCAATATATGTTGATATTTAATTTCAATTTTTTTATGATATAATTAAATTAAATTCCATATTATTTAATTTACAATATTTTGTGTAGTTTAGATTTTTTTTTTTAAATTTTGATAAGGAAAAAAAAATGCTATAAAAAACATATCAAAGAATATTATTTCAATTAAAAAAAACAAGAAAAAATAAATTCAATTGAATTAAAAAAGACAATAGAAACTACGAATTAGATTTAAAATAAAATGTGATGATCATTGATGATGAATCACATCCCAATGTTGTCAAAATAATTATTTTGAACCAAATACTAAAAATAGTTAAAATTCTTATATAATCACTTTTATAATCTTCAAAATCATGTCAAACGCACCCTTAGTCCTTGTCTGGTTTCAAATAGTCTCTACTGTAATAGAGCAATTGAAACAAGACCTAAAATAATAATTAGACTTCTACTATAATAGAGCTTCCACTTTATAGAAGTTTTGATATTATGTTAAACCACCGTTTGACCCAAAAGCTTAAGTTATGAGTTATGGTAAATTTAATCTAATTTAACAAAGGTCGACATTTGTTTTTTGGTCGGAGAAACTAATGCTGAAAAAGATATCCCGATGAAACTGCCGACAACTATTTTTTATCCAAGAAACTAATGTTGACGTTTTTGTGGCTTTTTCCAACGCTTTTTGGCATCGGGATAAGCTAGAATTCTTGTAGTGGCTACAGTGTCATGATGCTATGAACTTATAGCTTTAGGTAGCATAACACACGTCTTCAACTGGAAGGGTAATTGTGGTAGCGTTGAGACGCTACACCTAAGGTCTCAACGCTACAAACATATAATGATTATTCATTCATCTTTGCGGTAGAGTCACGAAGCTATCCTCTTGACTCTTTTGGCTTTGTAGACAATTTGATTCTACAATCCCAACGGTCTGTATCATTTAGTTTAACAAGTTTTCTATTATATTGCTCTGATTCGTGAATATTAAATGCAGTTGATATATTAAACTTTATATGACTTGATGATTAATGAGTTGATAGAAATTTAGATTTGAAATTAGATCTCTCTAGGGTGTAGAAATTTAAATTAATCATCTAAGCTTTTAAGAAATTTCTAGGAATGTATCGATTTTTTTCTCTCATAGGGTAGCTTAATTTCCTCCAAATTTCTATCAACTCATTAGATATCATGTACATTTAGCATTCATCAACAAAATAAGTATAATTGAAAAATGTTAAAACATATAAAAGACTAAATTGAAAAACTTTTTACTAAATATATAGAGACGGATTGAAAAATGAACCAAAATACATAGGTCTTGTTTTTCATTTCTTTCCTATTTGGTGCTTCCAATTTTTGAAAGAAATATTAGTGTTTGATAATTGTAATTTGTTTCTCCGTTCTCTCCATTTTTTAAGAAATGTTCTCAAAATTATATACAAATTTTAGAACCAACATAATAAATTTGTTTTTTCAGTTTCTTTCATATTTCCATTTTCAGTTTTTTTTTTTTTTTTTGACAATATGTGGGGAGGGGGATTTGAACCACAAACCTTGTGGTTATCAGTACAAGGTTGTGCCAGTTGAGCTAAGCTCTTGTTGGCTCCATTTTCAGTTTTTCAAATCATAAACAAAAACGTTATTTTAACATTTTTTTACTTATAAAATGCATAATAAATGCTAAAAAAACTAAATATAACATAATAACTTTGAATATATACGGTCTTTTTAACAACATATTTTAATTTAAAAAAAAATATTTCATTTATATCAACTTTATTTTAAAAAAAAAATAAAACTTGAGAGAATAAGAAATGATTCAAACACATTTCAAATTTCATTTTTTAATTAAAAAAGGAAAATCAAGAAGAAAAAATAAATTATCAAACACCTTTAATTTAATTTAATTTTTTTATTTTTATTTTTATTTTTATTTTTTTTTAAAAAAGAGATGGGTTTTTGACACTTAGTAGAAATGACATGTCAAAGACTCAAGAGAGAGAGGTGAAAGAGATAGAAAAGTTGAAGAGATTGGTCCAAATGGATAATTGTAATGGGTGGCAAAATTAGGGTAAATAATGACAAATTTAGTAATTTTTTAAAAATATTTGCAAATATGGCAAAAATTTTGAATTAATTTTTTATATCCCCGTTTTGCCCCTGAATTGCGCGCGCACGTCTTGGGTCGCATGGATTTCTCTCTCGCTTGGATTTTTCCCTCTTTTTTGATTTGGTAGGTTTCTATCACTGATAGAAAGACAACAACAACAAAATAATATTGTTGATAAAATCCAAATAGGGAAGAATAAAAAAATGGAGTAAGTAGAATCGGGAAGACAGAACAATATTATTGCTGATAGAAATCGAACGAATTTCAAATAGAGATGTAGACTGATAGAAATCGAGCAATTTTTTTTAATAAATGCATTTAACAAACTCAACCACCAAAACAACTGCCCACTAAAACAGATACAAACCACGAGGGGAAACAAGCACCCCCACCAACACCTTCATCTTCCAGAAGAGGGAAAGAAGAACGACCTAAAACACAAAAATAATCCCCATTTTCAGCTGCTGCTCGAGCAACCTGGTGGTCTACAAAATTACACTCACGCCTACAGTGAGAGAAAGAAATCGATGCGTTCCTTGCCAGATTGACGATCGGCTCTGCGATCAAACCCGCTTCCGTCAGATCCTCGTCTTCTCCCGAAATCAACTTGATCAGGCTAATCGAAACAGACTCAATTGCCAAGGGAGGTCTAGGATTGCTGCTGCTGTAGCTTTTCAGGTAAGCTTCCAACCCTTCACGCATGGCTTCCCCTTCTAGGGTCGTAATTGACCATTTCCTTTGAACTCGCTTGCAACCTGCACCAATTAAAGATCTTGAGGAGTCAAGAATGACCCACCCCAATCCGCCTTTTCCGCACTAATTTAGAAATCGAGCAAATTTGAAATAGAGATGATAGAAAAGGAAATGTCGTTGATAGAAAATGGAAGATAGGGTTCAGGGTTTAGTAAGGAAGAGTATATTAGTAAATGTGTGTTTCATACCTTCAATTTTTGCTATTTTTGTAATTTTTTTTTTGTGGGCTGCTATATTTATAATTAGTTTAGCCCAGTTTTCCATCATTGCTAGGGTTTTCCATCTTGTTCTTCCTAAAGCTATTGAAGTAAATTTAGAAAATTAGATAATGTTTGAAACTCATGTTGTTATATAAATTACAATTCTAGTCAACAAATTATTAGGAAGAATAATTGTGAATTAAGGAGTGGTAGGATTTTATAAAAATTAAACAGGTAAAATCTAATCTTTATTTTAGAAGCAATTTTTTTGAGCTAACATATACACAAGTAATTGAATAATATATTTTTTTTCTTCTTTTAACACCACTCATTAGTGGAAGATCAATCCACTGAAATAAATAAATAAAAAGTAGGTGTAGGAAAAGTAAAAGTACAAAGTGAAAAGATTCAACTCCTATGATGGCTTCTTTTGTAGTTACAAATTTTTTTTTTTTTTTCTCGCATTGGACCATACAAAACAATAATCTACTTGATAAATTAAAATAATAATAATAATAATACAGAGCCCATAAGTATTCCTGATGGGGATTTATTAAAATCCAAATCTATATATATCATCACTATAACCAGACCAGTCTATCAAGGTGAATATAGTTCACATTCTCATGCCTTATTTGTTGTATTACAAAATATGAGATCAATCATCCATTATAATTCATTCTTCTTTATTGGTTCATGAAAAAAGATCCATTGAGATGAGTAGGTTCGTGGAAATAACCTACTATAATCTTTTCATCATATCTAAAAAAAAGGATCTCAAAAAAGGAAAAGATGTAGTGGCATTTCTTTATTCTTGGGTCATTTTTTTCTATCCACTATGAGAATGATTGACCATATAGAAACATAGACCTTGGTCTTATTTTTTCCCTTATTCCCATGGAATAGACAACTTTGTCAACAAGTTAAAGTTGTTAATTATTTTTTTTTTTAAAAGTTAAAGTTGTTAAAGAATAATGGTTTTTGAATTTTCTTTCTTTACCCATCAATAATTCAGTGTTTTCCTTTTGGGAGTTAGAGGCTATTGAATTGGACCTAAAATTTTCTTGAGATACATAAATTAAATAGTATATAGATATTTTATGGAGGGGATATAAAATATATAGAGTAGACACACACCATAGCTAGATTTATGTTTTTTGACAGGGTTTAAACGCTCTAATGATTAAAAAAATTCTAACAAGCAATTGAACTTTCAATTTTATATTTAATTTTGATATGATATTGTCTACTTCGAGCAAAAACTTTCATAACTTTACTTTTGGGTTTTATCTAAAAAAATCATACAAATGAGATGTTAATATTAACTTATAATTAAATACTCATAATCTTCTTAAGCTCTCTTAGTAAATGTGGTCATACTTTGAAAAAGAGAAACGAGAATGAGAGTTACAAAACTTTTAGAAATGATATAGAAATTACTTACCTTGATTAGAGTCTATTTAACAAATCAATCCAACAATTTCATGAAATAAGGTCAATGTCCTAATTAAGTTCCTAACATAGCCAACATTAATCAAAATCCCAAATCTCTCTCACAACGGTTAAAAAAGTTTAGTCTAAAACTAATCCCCTCCAATCCCACTATTTTCATAACTTTTTATAGCTATTAGTTTTATGAAAAGAAATTATAGATGGGAAAAGAGAAAAGAATAATCTCTTGAAAAATTAGATTTTTTTTTTCTCTCTCTCCAAACTAACTTAAAAATTTTTCTACTACAAGTCCATAGGAAAGGAACTTTAGAAGAAAGAAGGAAATTTCCATTGAAAAAGAAAGGTGATGAAATTGTGGGTCATTCCTATTGGACTAGATATATGTGATGACGACTGAAATGTGAGCAACAAATTATATAGATTATGATGTCATAAAGAGAATAAATTAATGTATAGTTCTACACAATTCTTTTTTCTTTGTTTAGTTTACTTCATCTTTTGTTTGATGATATCAAACTAAATTGTTGATATACACTCACTAATTGTGTTTTAGGTAACCAAACCGAGCATAACTCAATGGTAATTGGCATGTACCCTCGACCATGAGGTTAGAGGTTCAAATCCCACACGGGGTCCTTTTAGCATGCTTTGTCCTCACTTACATGCTTCCTAGGAAAATTTCCAGGAGGTCACCCAACATAGAACTACTCCAAGCTAAGCACGCTTAACTTCAAAGTTCCTATGATTGAGCCACCGAAAAGGAAGGTGCACCTTGTTGGTATAGGTAGTATCTATCAATTCTTTTAAGCTTATCTTGAACATACTTTCATGTCCTCAGAATCCCTCTCATTCGGATGTGGCCTCGGTTCATTCATGTACCCCTCTTAACTCGGGTGTTACATGGCCAACAGCTTCCGCCTTGGTTCGTCCCCGAACCACATCCTACTGGGAGAGGTTCCGCTCTGATACCATCTGTAACATCTCAGGCCCAGGATTCAGAATTCGGATTCGGCACGTAAGGCCCCAACATTCCCTTGCGACCCGACCACGTTACCATACTTGTCTTAAACTGCTTCCAAGAGTGAAGACTATCCCCACAAACCAACACGGGGTCCTTTTAGCATGCTTTGTCCTCACTCACATGCTTCCTAGGAAAATTTCCAGGAGATCACCCAACATAGAACTACTCCAAGCTAAGCACGCTTAACTTCAAAGTTCCTATGATTGAGCCACCGAAAAACAAGGTGCACCACCAAATTCGCGCCTCCAAGCCACTGACCTGCCGGTGAATGCTGGAAAACGATCGTAAAAGAGGGAGAATGGTCCAAGGGTGAGAGATCGAGGATGAGAGATGCTTAAACGCAAGCCACGAAGAAGAGAGAGAAGAAACACGAACCTGCTGCACTGTTGGCCGAAAAACCCACTACCACGCCACCTTTGCCGTTCACGTCGCCGGAGATCGAGTGTTGCAGGCGGTCACGGCTTGGAGGTGGAGACTGATGGCGGTTGGGAGGTCCAAGGCTGCAAGGAGGGGAAGAAGAAAACGCCCAAAGAAATAAAAAAAAAAAGAAAGGGGATTTCGGCTGCTGCTATACGCGTGAAGAAAGGGAGGTGGAGGCTGAAAGTTAAAATGTATAAATTGGTTAGGGTTAGGTCTCACTCCAATTTCAAGCAATTTACAAAAATAGCCTTCCCTCACAATACCTTAAGTGTAGGCGTTACATTTATACAAATAAATGTGAAAGAAAGTGAGATGTTTAAATTCAATTTTTCAAGAGTTTCAAGATAGATTGAAACTTCAAATTCAATTTGATGTTTCAATTACAAATTTAACATATGAAAGTTAAATTTGATGTTATAATTCAATTGAGTTATATTTTCATATGTTTCAATTTTATTTAAGTTTGTTCTTTGGAGTTACTAAGTTGCTAGCCTATAAATAGCAACTTGTTTCTTCATTTGAATCATCCCATTCATTTGGAGCATTCTTCCTTCTTTCTTTGTTTCCTTTGATCTTGAGTCGAGTTGAGAGCAAGTATCCAAGAGTTCTGCCAGATCCGAGTAGTTCGAGGTTGCTGTTCTACCAGAGTTAGTCGTTGTATCCTGCTGAGACGATCGCTGTAGTCTACTAGCAAACCCGTGCAGAGCGAATAATTGTCTTCAGGACAACGCTTTGTAAGCGTGCCTCTACTATTTATTGTCAATATATTCGCAACATTTGTCATATATACAGTGTTTGTATTGTTATTTCCACTGTAATTGTTAGTATCCAGTTAAGGTGTAATCAATTTGCTAGTGTAACTCAGTTCTTATTTGAGCATACCTCCAACATCTTTTTGTTGAGGTAGTCGGAGGTTCAAATTCTCATACCTTATTTGTTGTATTAAAAAATGTGAGATCAATCATCCATTGTAATCCATTCTCCTCTACTAATTCGTGGAAAGATTCCTATAAAGTTGAGTAGGTTCGTGGAAGGAACCTACAATAATCTTTTCACCATATCTAAAAAGAAAGAATCTCAAAAAGAAAGAAGAAAAATTAAGCAAAAAGAGAAAAGATGTAGTGGCATTTCTTTATTCTTGGGGTCACTTATTTCTATCCACTATGGCAATGATTGACCATATAAAAACATAGACCTTGGTCTTATTATTTCCCTTATTCCCATGGAATAGACAACTTTGTCAACAAGTTAAAGTTGTTAATTATTTTTTTTTTTTTTAAAAAAAGAAGTTAAAGTTGTTAAATAATAATGGTTTTTTAATTTTCTTTCCTTACCCATCAATAATTTAGTGTTTTCCTTTTGAGTGTTTTAGGCTATTGAATTCGACCTAAAATTTGCTTGGGATACATAAATTAAAGGATAATTGTAATGGGTGGCAAAATTAGGATAAATAATGGCAAATTTAGCAAAATTTTAAAATAATTGCAAATATGGCAAAATTTTTAAATGAATTTTTTATATTCTCAAATTGCCCCTGGAGCGCATCTTTTTCATCCTCGTCTGTTTTTTTTTATATATATATATTGATAGAATCTATCAGTGATAGGAAAATTTTCTATCATTGATAGATTCTATCAGTGGTAGATTAACTTTCTATCAGTGATAGAAAAATTTTCTAACACTGATAGAAATATTTCTATCACTGATAGATTTTATCAGTGGTAGAAAAACTCTCTATCAGTGATAGAAATATTCTATCACTATTGAAACTTTTCTACCAGAAACCAAACAACACGATTGAAAACCTTGTTCAAGTAATTTTTTTTAAGTTCGTAATGTTCATCTTACTATCACTTGTTACTGATGGAAGATTGAAAACTAAACAACATGATTGAAAACCTTGTTTAAGTAAATTTCTTTATTTGGTTTATTATGCTCATATTTCTATCATTGATAGAATTTCTTTCTATTACTGATAGAATCTATCAGTGATTATCAGTGATAGCGAAAATCTTTCTATCACGAATCTATTAGAAAAACGATAGAAAATCTGGAGGGGTATTTTAGTAAATGCAACCTACAGACCATCAGATTTTGCCGTTTTTGCATTTTTTTTTGTGGGTTTCTAGATTTGCAATGATTTTGGCCCATATTGCTATCCTTGCAACCGACCCTAAATTAAATAGTATAAATATTTTTGAAGGAGACGATATAAAATATATAGAATAGACACACACCATAGATTTATGTTTTGACAGGGTTTAAACGCTCTAATTATTAAAAAGATTCTAATCCCACTATTTTCATAACTTTTTATAGCTATTAGTTTTACGAAAAGAAATTATAGATGGAAAAAGAGAAAAGAATAATCTCTAGAAAAATTAGATTTTTTTTTTCTCTCTCTCTCCAAACTAACTTAAATTTTTTTCTACTACAAGTCCATAGGAAAGGAACATTAGAAGAGAGAAGGAAATTTCCATTGAAAAAGAAAGGTGATGAAATTGTGGGTCATTCCTATTGGACTAGATATATGTGATGACGACTGAAATGTGAGCTACAAATTCTAGATTATGATGTCATAAAGAGAATAAATTAATATATAGTTCTATACATTTTTTTTTTTTTATTAGTTCAACTTCATCTTTTGTTTGATGATATCAAACTAATTTGTTAGATATACACTCACTAATTGTGTTTTAGGTACATATAACTTGCCTAAAATAAAGATTAGATTTAAATCAATGTTTGAATATGGGACACTAGTTGAAGTTTAAGAACTAAAATTGACATTTAGAAAAGCAAAAAAGGAATGAAACAAAAAAAAAAAAAAAAACGAAACGTACATGGTCCCAACCCAACATAAAATTTAAACATAAAGTTAATTTTATACCATGGAAAAACTTTTTTTCTTTCAAATACAAAGAACAAATTTTGGTTGCATACTGTTATGTAGGGATCCCTACATACCCCATTCAAATCTTGAAAATTAAGAAAGAGAAAAGTAGAAAATGAAAAAAAAAATTATTTCTCAAGTCGTTGGCATTTTAATAATGGTATGGAGGAGATCGGTATGTAGTCAAGTTTTTTCCTAATAAAAAAGAGTCACATACAATCACATAGCATTAACTCAAAACCTTGCTCTACAATTTAATCTGTCCCCTTTTGCATACTTTTGAATAATCCTCTTTCTCTCTCACTCAATGATAATACACACAACACTCAAAGTCTATATAAAGCCTTATCTTCTTCCATGGCAGAACCATAACCCAAACCCATCAAAAAACCAAAATCAAAACACCATTTTTTTTTTTAAAACCTTCTCTCATATCAAAAAAATGCCAACTTTTTTGAAACCCTGTTGGAGTTCAAACCTTGGAGGAGAAAGCCATGCTTTAGACAGTGAAGAATACATAAAAAAAGGCAACAATCTATTGAATTGGAAGATCCCAAAAGTTCCCACAGCCAAAATCTACAAAAGAAAGCCATTCACTTTCTTCTCCGACCGATCCATCAAAACCAAAGAAGAGCAAATCTCTTGTGGCAATGGCAGCCAAGCTTTCAACTTGATATCTCAAAACCCCTTCATGGCTGGTGTGTTCAACGACAAGTTGAATGTCGGGCTGATCCAAATCGGAGTCAAAACTTTGACCACAAAAATCCCCTCCAATGCCTCGATTATTCTGTGTGTTTTCGACACTCGAGTTGACAAGTTTGAGGATTCGATTTTGGGGATGGTGGAATCGAATTTGAGTGATGGGCCTCTGTACTTCAATGTTTTTCCAAACATTACGATGTCTTTGTTTAATCCTAAGTTGTTGGATGCCTTGGCTTTGATTGTCGTCGTTCGGGGCTTTGAGCAGCTTCCTGCAGGGACAAGACCAATCAGTGTCGTGTGGAGGACTTGTTACAAGCTGCAAGGCACTGATTTGCCTGAGGCCTTGCTTGAGAGTCCACAAGGGAAGACTGTGTTTTTTCAGACAGATTTTGAGAGTTCCGATGTTGCTGTTCAGAAGGTTTCAAAATGGGATGAAGTTGCTTGCAAAGTGATGAACTCAATTCTCTCTGAGAAGTAAGGGGAAGGATGGAGATGGGTTTTGTTTTTAATTTAATAATGTCCCAATAATTTGTTAATTTAGGAGAGGGTGTGTGATCATTTATGCTTTGATCAACTTAGTTAATTACTCTGTAATTTGTATGGCTTTTGTTGCATAAATCCTTATAGCTAGCTCTGTAATTGTGTATCATCTTTAATCTTCTTTATGCTTTTATACAATAAAAGTGTCTTTTCTCTTCTCGGAAATGTTTTGTCTTTCAAAAATTACTGAATACATTTGCCCAATATCGTAGTTGTACTTGTACGTACGTGCACCATAGTAATTGTTGAATACGAATTTGAAATTTGTATGCTCCAAGATAACTAATAGTTCGTTACAGGTTTGAAATATGTTTTGTACGTTCTCCAACGTTCTCCAAAACAAAAGGTCACATTATTCCAGTCTTCACCGATGTGCATACTATAATTCACATGGGATTATTGTTGGGATGATTTTTGAACAAGGTTTTTGTTTTTTTTGTTAAAGATAAAATATAGTATTTTAATTTTAATTTTTTTTTAATTATTATTATTATTTTTTTATGAATGAAATGTTGTGAATTTTAAATTACAAGGGTCGTGTTGTGCTTTTTCAAGATGTGCCTTTTATGAATAGTCATGTTTCTTCATGAATGATTGCATCTTTTCATGATGTGTGTTGTCTTCTCTCATGAAATAGTTGTTACCTTACAGTCATTTCTCTTTGCGGTGTCATCACTTCTTTTCTCTTTTCTTCTTCTTCTTGTTTCCTTCCTTCCTTCCTTGCTTTGTGTGAGAGATAAGAACAACCAATCTACTTGAGAATAAATTATTTGATGAGACCGTCACAATGATGTCGGATAGTTTTAGCACGATTAGATATAAGTGGGAAAAATTTTAAAGTATCTCGATTTTGTATCTAGGCAGTTATTATGCATGAGATAAATAAATTTGAAGATCTATATTCGACAGTTTTAAAGAGACTATCACATTAGACAAATTATTGTTGTCGCGATCGAATATGAATCTTAATGTTTGTCTGTCCCTAATAACTAATGGATACAGAGTTGGGATACTTTTACAATTTCTCTCTTACACATCCAATGGATATAAAGTTGAGATATTTTTACAATTTTTCTCTTACATCCAACGGAATGCAAAATGACTATTTGTCTCAATGTGGTAACTTCACCGAATAAATTCATGTAATTGTGACAGACTTATTGAATAACTTGTCCTATGTCAATAAATTAAGGACATTGGTTTACGTCTAACTAAATCCTTAATTCTAGAAAAGACATTAGGCACTTTAAAAACCCCTCAAAATTATAGTTTACAAACTACAACTTCCTCTAGAGTTTATAAATACTAGAGTGCGTATTTTTTGTGTAACGTCGAAAGTTCAAATCCTTTCTTCCACATTTATAAGGTATGTTCTCAAGAAAGAAAGGAAAAAAAGGCAATAAATACAGATTACAAACTACAAAATATATATAATAGACTAGACACACAGACTTTTGGAGTACACATATTTTGATTTATAGACACACATTGACCCACTCAAACATAGTAAACTAAACTCCCAAAATAAACACATATTAATCTAAAGCCAACAATAGAGCCAAAACAAATTAAATCACACACACCCAAAAGAGATTAGCTAGCTCCATCAAAGCAAACAAAAACCCATCTCCTTCCTTGAGCTTTTCATCAGCTCTGAGCTTTCTTATCCCCACCAGAGAGCACAAGGTTGCGAACAACTTCATCCCAATCAGTAACCCTTTGAACGGTTTCATTGGAACCTTCAACATCCGTCTGAAAGAACACAGTCTTCCCATCTGGGCTCTCCAACAAGGCACTAGGCTCTACATCACTTTGCAATTTGTAAACAGTTCTAACCATCAAATTGATGGGCTCAACCCCAACAGGAAGCTGCTCAAAACCCTCGACAATCACATTCACAACCAACACACCATATAACTTAGGATCGAACGCAGACATTGTCATGTTTGGAAAAACATTGAAATACAGAGGCCCATCTCCTAGATTCGCTTCCACCAATCCCAGAATGGAATCCTCCATCTTGTCGTGTCTCGTGTCGCGAACGATGAGAGTTATGGAGGCGTTTTGTGGGATTTTTTTGGTTAAGGTTTTGACTCCAATTTGAACCAGCCCCACGTTGAACATGCTGTAAAATCTGTCTTGGAAATCATTAATTATGGGGTTTTCGTTGATGAGTCCCATGGCTCTGTTGCCATTGCCAAATGAAGCTCTTGCTTCTCTTATTTTGATGGAGGGATCGGAGGCGAAGAAGCTGAATTTGTTGCTTCTTTTGTACAGTTTTGTTGTGGGAACTTTTGGCATCTTCCAAGCCAATAGATTGTTCCCTTTCTTCATGTATTCTTGGCTGTCTAAAGCATGGTTTCTGGATTTTGAACTGCAACATTTGGTGAAAAGCTGAGACATTTTTTCAAGAGTTTCAATGAAGCTGAACTTTAGAAGAAAGGGGTAAGGAGAGAGATTTGGGATTGACAAAACTTGAAGAATACAAGTGATCTTTTGGGTGTGTTGTGGTTTTGTTAAGAAGGATAAGACTTTATATATAGACTAAAAGGTTGAATTATTGAGGTAGGAGAGAGAAAACTTTCAAAAGAAGCACAAGGACAAAAGAATAACTTGTAGAGCAAGATGGAGGAATGATGATTTATGACTAATTGACTATTGTATAGAGAAAAAGGAAGGAGGGCTCTTGACTAATTAAGTCTCTGTTTGATAATCATTTGGTTTTTTAAAACTAAGTTTATATACACATACTTTCACCTATAAGTTTCTTGATTTTAGTATCAAGAAAAATTTTCAAGATTTTTGTGAGGTTTTCAAGTATAAAGTGTTGCAATTTTACCTTATGGTAAATTTTTGTTGCGAGAATTTTCTATGTAAATATAAAAGAAAAATAATGATATGTGTACTTCAATTAATTCTTGTGATAAATTTAATTTAATTATTAATATAATTATAATAAAATTTTCAAGATTATGCTCAATAAGTCATTGACTTTAAAAAGTTTTTAGTAAGTCCCTAAACTTTCACTTTTCTATCTAATAGGTATCTGAATTTTATATTTTGTATATAATAGATTGTTGAACTAAAAAAAATCTATTAGGTTGTAAATCTATTAGACATTAAATTGAAAATTTAAAGACTTACTAGATACAAAATTGAAAGTTTAAAGACCAATTGCATGTTTTTTTTTTTCTTTTTAAATTTAAAAAGCCTAAAACTAAAATTCAAAAATATTTTTATTGTTCAATTTTTATTTGACTCTAAAAAAAAATTTAATTGAAAAATAATTATTGTAGACACCGTATTTGGTCCGGCTTGATTTTTAGTAATAATGTTTGAATTTTTTCCAATATTTGGTGGTCAATTTTTTTTTTCCATTCTACCACCCCCTTCTCCTTCCCCCTTTTTCTCTAACTTTCTAACCTCACTCCCCCCTTTTCTCAACTCCCCACTCCTACTCTCTCAAACCACTCTTGAAGCTCTCTTTGGAGGAGAGCCGGACAAGAACTATCTAGGAGAAAAACTACTAAGAACAAGGTGGTGGAAAATGGGAGAGAACAATGAGAGAAAGTGAAGAAAGAATGAGTCATGAAAACCTAAGAAAGAAAGGAAAAGAAAGAGGTGAAGTTTGAGAGAGAAATGAGTGAAATTGGAGAGAGAGAAGAATTTTAAACTTTTGAAAGATTGAGTTGCTCACTGCTTCGCCGCTATCGCTCACCACATCGTCGCCGCCGTTGAAGACCTACGCCACCACCGCTCCGACGTACTCCGCCACTAACCCAATCCCGATCCGTCGCCCGCCACCATTACAAACTCCAATCATCCAAAGAACCAGGAGTAACTCTGACCCACATTCCAGTGAATTTCCATGGAAGAGAAAGGTAAGAGTTAAGTGGAGGAAGAAAAGGATAAAAGAAAAGAAGAAAATCACGGTGAAGAAGAAGAAGGGGAAAGAGAAAAGAAATTGGTAAAGGTGGTGGGTCCCACCTATTTTATTTATTATTCTTTTAGTTTTTTATTTTTTTTTTATTTTTGTTGGTTTATTATTTTCTCTCACTTCTTTTATAATTAAAAAAAAAAAAAGAAGATTTTTTTTCTTTCAAAAGTTATATTTTTTTCTCCATTTTGATTTTAAGTTAGAATTCACAAATCAATTTCAAAGTATCTTTAATTGATATTTTTTTAAATCAATTTTAATTAGGTTTTATTTGAAATTTCTAATTTGTATTGGTTTTAATCCGGAATTTCAAATTGATGACAATTTGGTTTTAATTGAAATTTCAAAAAATGCATATAAATTGGAATTTTCAAATCAATGTCTATTTAATTTTAAATTGAAAATAAATCTCAATTTTAGTTAAATTAGAAATCAACCTTAATTTTAATTAAATTGGAAATCAATCAATGTCCATGGATTTTGTTTAAAATTGGAAGTCAAATTTTAACCTTTGTTTTTGCATTAAAATTTCCGGCTCGATTTCAATTTGTTTTGATTTGGATTTCAATAATATCTCAAATTAGACTTCAATTTGTAATGCCCAAATGAATTTAATTTGGAATTTGGAATTGGATTTCAATTTTGGTTTTAAATTTTATTTGATTTCAATTTGGTTTAATTGCAAATTTAGAAATTAATTTGAATTTGGTTTAATTAGGATTTCCAATTCAATTCATTTTTTAAATTGATTCATATTTTCAATTTGATCTTAAATTTGATTTTCTAAATCAATTTCAAATTACCTTTACTGTGTCATTTCTCGAATAAATTTCATTTCAAATTGAATTTACATTGAAGTCTCCAAATCAATTTCAGTTTGGTTTTAATTTAGAATTTCTAACTTGAACCTTAAACTGGTTTTAATTTATAATTTTTCAATAAATTTCAATATGTTCTCATTGGAATTTCAAAATCAATGTCTATTTGGTTTTATATTGAAAATCAATTTCAATTTTAAACTAAATTGGAAATCAATTTCAAAAACATTATTTAATATTTTGAAAGACTAAAATATATCGACTATGAAAAATTTAAAGCTAATTTTGTCTAAAAACAGGTACTTAAGTTGACCAAAAGGGAACACCCTACTTGGAAATTAGTCTAAAGTTTAACTAGTCAATTATTTTGGCAATCAAAATTTTAATTTGATCTTATTTAGAATTTTTCAAATCAGCTTCAATTTGATTCTAAATTGCATTTTCCAAATGAATTTCAAAATAGTTTTACTTTAGTAATTCCAAATGAATTTCTAATTGAATTTAGGTATAAAAATGATTTTTTTTTTCATTGAATAGTGTCATACCACTCATGATTATTAGTTCACATTTTATTTTTAAAATGTGAAATAATAGATATGAGACAAAAATAGCTCATGTACAACCTATGACGGAGTTGAGATAATTACTCAAATTTTTGAGGTGATAAATTTTCTTTTAGTTAAAAGAAGATTTCAACATGACAAGCAATTATTGGTAATAACCTCACTCACTACGTCAGATCCTTCCTTTATGTTTTGAAGCTAAGGTAAGAACAAGTGAGACATTTGTTATTTATTTTTTTTTTCTTCCTTCAAAATAATAAGGACCATTTTATGTGTTATAAAAGGATAATTTTAAAATAAAATGTGGTAACTGTTTTTTCTGGTGTTGTAGGGGTGCTAACACCTTCCCTACACTCAATCGACTCCCGAGCCCAATTTTTGGTTTTCAAAGACCGGTTTTTCTTTAAAACGAGTGACCAATCACACCCCAAGATGATTGGTGGCGACTCCAAACCTCTCCTCTCGAAAGAGACCCTTAGGAAAGAACGTCGGCTGCTCCGTGTCGCGATGACGTTGCGACAATTATAATAACATATATTTGTTATTGTTTTAATTTATGAATACAAATAAAAGATTTTAAATAGTTTAAATTTAAATTTTCAAAAACCAAAAACAAAAAACCAAATGGTTATCAAAACGGGACCTTGGTTTTTGGTTTTTTAAAATTAAGCTTATAAGCCACTAAACACTATTTCCATCTATAACTTTCTTTGTTATGTTATTTATTTTCTTCCCATATTTTCAAAAATCAAGTCAAGTTTTGAAAACTAAACTAAAATTAGTTTTCTAAAACTTGTTTTTGTTTTTGAAATTTGGCTAAGAATTCAAATATCTCCTCGATAAAGATGGAAACCATTGCAAGGAAATTAGGAGAAAACAAACATAATTTTTAAAAATCAAATAGTCATCAAATAGGACCGAAATTTCTAAAGAAGAATTGAATAATGTCTGAGGGCTAAATGGAAGAGTAAAAAAACTGAAGGGGTGCAAAATGGAGAAAGCAGCCGAATAAAATTTGCCTGCAAAATGGAACAAGCAAAACAAGGACAAATTTGGAAACGAAACTACTATTTTTTATTATATATAAATATGAGTCACGCAATTATTCACACGAGATTTCAACAATTAATTTAGTTTGTGCAATTGAACAAAAAATTGTATTGATTTGTATGTAAGTGAAGTATAGTATCTAATATATGATCATCTATTTTTTTTTTCTTTTGGACCTGTACATGACTCAAGGGTTGGACGACTTGTTTTGAAGCAGACTTGTTGGTTTTCTTGACAATCGATCTTTGGCTTGTTGATCCTCTTAAAATATTTATTGAAGTCTTGTGCACTTCTAACGTCTTTTTAACTTGTTTTTAAAGTCTTCAAATCTTCAAAGAGATTTTTGCTTTTAACGTCTTCTGATTTTCATAGTCTTCAAGTCTTCAGTGAGTCTTCAGTCTTCAAAACATCTTCGGATCTCAAAGTCTTATGAATTTTGAACCTTCTGACTTAATGCGTCTCTTGGTTTTGATTTTTTTTGAATGCTTGAAATGAAGAATAACTTTTCTATTTATGGAGCTCTCCATGGATATATTTTGGGTTTGGACTTGGGTTAACAGTAAGAATAGACAAAATAAAAAGCTCGTTTTGAAAAATAGCAATTGAACCTATTATTTAGATAAATGGCCAAATTAATTTTATGAACTAAAATAATTAATATTAGCAAACTTATCAAAATACCATTTAATGAAAAATTAGAATTACAGAGTAGTTAAACGAAATCTTAGATTCAAATAAAATAAAGAAAACCCGTTTGAATTTTCCTTAAAAAAAGGACTTGCTGGTAATAAGAAAAAAAATAATCGAAAATACAAAAGAATTAAAAAATTAATCGAATACCCTAGAAAAGAAAATGCGGACATTGAAACATATCTGACCATAGGTGAGGAAAAACACTGAGAATCCCAACCATTATACCAACTCAAAGAATGTGAACATGTAAAAGTATCTAAAAAAATATGATTTTAATATTTATGCATTCAGGACACAAGAAATACCATATCTTTAAATTTAAGAAACAAAATTGATACATCAAGGGACTGTTTGGGACGGTGAGTTGGTTATAATAGTTATTGGTTATTATAGTCTGAGGGTTATAATAATATGTGGAGTTAAATAGTCTGTGTTTAGGGTGCAAATTATTTTAATCTAGAATAAAATAGTATGTGTGTTTGGGGTGCAGATTATTTTAGTATGGATTAAAATAGTCTGTGTTTGGGGTGCTGATCTGTTTAACATGAGGTTCTGAATCAAAGGTATCAATAAGAAATGTTTATAGCGATTTTAAGTTATGTTATTTTTTGACAATCTGATCTTGTTTGGTTGTATGTATATTGTTGAACAACCACAAAATATGGTTAGAAATGTTTTTTTTTTGTTTTTTTTTAAGTTGTTAACCCTGGTTAACCTTTGATGTTGCTAAAAGTAGGAAAGAATTTTGACCTAAAAAAATTGTAAGTCTTTAGGTCAAAAATCAAAATACACTTTTGGTCCCTGATGTTTGGGTCAGGTTTCATTTTGGCTTCTAACGGGGTGTTTGGGGCAAGGATGTGGGTTTTGGAAGTGGGAGTTGTGAAAAAGGGTGAGTTGTGAAATCTGTGGAGTTGTGAAATTTGTGTTTGGGGTGCTGAGTTCTGAAGTCTGAGCTAGAAAGTCTGTGTTTGGGGTGCTGAGTTCTGAAGTCTGAGTTAAGAAATCTGTGTTTGGAGTGCTGAGTTCTAAAGTCTGAGTTTCTGATTTTTTTTTCAATGTTATACAATTCTTCTCAAATTAATAAATCAAAATGTTCTTTTCATTAATTTTAAATTTGGGATTTAAATTTTTTTTTTTTAAATGTTATACAATTCTTCCAAATTGATTTCTTCCGAATGACACTCATTTTAGTTTTTTATTATTTTTTACTTAGAAAACTAGATTTCTTCCAAATTGATTGAATTTATTTTTTTTTCTTTTAATTAATTATAGGTTCTCAAAAGTGATTAAGTCCATGTTTAAAAATTGGCATATAAAATCACAAAGGTTTACTTCTCCTTCTTTCTCCCTTTCTTTATTCTAAAAACAAAAAAAAAAAAAAAAAAAAAAATTCTTTCTCTCCCTTCTTTTTATTTATGTTTTCTTAATTAAAAAAAAAAGACAGAAAAAAAAGAAGATGGGTAAATCTGAAACCCATTCTCCCTCTCTCCTACTTCTTTCTCTCTCTTCCCCTCCCTCCCTCTCAATTTCTTTCTCTCTCTTCCCCTCTCTCTCAATTTCTTTCTCTGTCTCTTCCCATCTCTCTCTCAGTTTCTTTCTTTCTCTTCCCACTCTCTTCCCGTCGATTCCTTCTCGCCTGCAACAGTGCCGGCCCCCTCTCTTCCCGTTGATATCTTCTCGCATGCAATAGTGCCAGCGTTCCGATTTCTTCTCGCGTGCAACAGTGCCGGCGAACTGAGAAAACGGAGAGAGAAAATCATGGTTTTAGGCTGACTTCTACAGTGCTGCACTGTTGAAGATGGGTTTGGGAACTCGGATTTCAGAAGATGGAGCCCCAAACACCGTTTTGGATGAGTTGGGAAAATGGGTTTCCAAAAACGATGCCCCAAACACGCCCTAAGTTTTCTAACTCGAAAATTTAGCCCATTTGGATTTTATTTCATTTTGGTCCTACCGTCCAATTTTCCGTTAAATCCTAACGAAATGCTGACGTGCCATGCATTTTTTTTATTAAAAAATATTTTTAAATTTTTTAAATAAAAAATATTTAAAAGAATATCTTATTATTTTTTATTTCTTTTTCTTTTTCTTTTTTTTTTCTTCTTGTTCATCTTCTTCCTTCATCTTTATCTTCTTCTTCCATCTTCATCATCTTCATCTTCTTCCTCCATTTTCATTTCATCTTCATCATCTTCTTCCTCCATTTTCATCAAATCTTCATCATCTTCATATTCTTCCTCAATTTCCATCTTCATCATCTTCTTCTTCCTCACCCTAACGTCGGCGATTTTTCCGGCGACCACCAACGAATTTTCTAGTGATCGAAAATTTTTCCCTCTTTTTTTCATTTCTTTTAAACCTCTTTTCTTCTTTTTTCTTTTATTTTTATTTTTTTTATATTTTTCAAAATGAAATGAGAAGATAAATTTAAAAAAAAAAAAAGGTCACCGAAAAAGTTGTTGGCGATCATCGGAAAGTCGACGACGATCACCAAAAAAGTCGTCAGTGGTCGCCGCAAAAGTCAAGGAGTCATATGGAAGAAGAGAGGAGAGACTGTAGAGAATAGATATAATAATCGGGTGGGTTGATTAATGGTGGTTACTGTAGCAACACGAGGGTAAAAATCGTTCTTGTTGATGCCCCAAACACGGAGTGGGCTATAATAGCCCCTCTATTATAACCAACACAGGGGCCAAACGACCCCTAAGATTCACAAATATCTTGTATTTAAGGAACAAAATTGATACATTAACATACACAAATATCTTGTATTTAATGAACAAATTTGATACATTAACATCTATTCACACAACTACCCTGTACTCAACCTCTGAATAATTTCTGTACAAGTAATCAAGTTGGATCTAAAACAATTACCTACTTGAAAAGGCTAGAAGATTGTAAAAATTTGGGGGAAGGGGATGGAACTTACAAACTTTCGCTTCTTAATTAAAATTTTTTATTCAAATATGTAGGATCATATGGCAACACTAGAGGGGTGAATAGAGTTGCCTAATAAATTTTTTTACTAAATTAAACTAAACTGATTTAATCTAAACTTAATCTAATAAGCACTCTAAAATATGCACTATGCTAGAAATGTATAATGATTTTTCTAGACATGCAATCTACTCAGATAAATAAAATAGCATAATTAAACGAGTAGAGAGAAAGATATAACATCGAAAAATTTTATAGTGGTTCAGAAATCTCTACTCCACTCCCTAAGACTTCTTCTTGGGTATTTTACTGCAACGACTCTCTTACAGGTGAGAACTAAACCAACTCTTTTTCCAGGTTCAAGAGTAAACCTTTACCAATCCTTTTACAGGTTCATGACCCAGTCTATACCGATCTTTTTAAACGGGTTCAAGATCAAACCACTACGATCCTTTTAATTGGGTTTAGGATCAAACCACTACAAATCCTTTTCCGGTTTAGGATTAAACCACTCATTCAATCCCCAAGGTGTACCCACACCTTATTACAATTCCCAATAAAGAAAAGAATACAAAAATCTCACAAAAAGATATACCTCTCGAAGGCAAATTACACAAATAAGAGCACTCACAATTTTCACTAAAAAATTTCCTCACAAAGATGAAATAGGCTGGATTAAGAATATGAGAGGATTTTGGAGGAGAGTAAAAGACCTGAAGGCTTAAATTTGATCAATTGAGTGTGTGTATGAAAAGAGAAAATTGGCTCAAATTTATAGGTGAGGAGGTAAAATTTTGGCCATTGGAGAGTTGTAAAAGGATGAATTTTGAGAGGAAATTGAGGAATTAAAAATTGAGATTTGAAAGGATTAATTTTAGGAGAAAATTGGAGTTGAAAATAGAATTGGAAAAGATTAATTTTAGGATGAAAAATGGAATTAAAGAGGATTACAATCAGGAGGAATATGGGCCAAAGCGAGCATAGTTCAGTAGTAATTGACATGTATCATTGACCAAAAGGTCAGAGGTTCGAATCCCCCCACCCCAAATGTTGATATATTAAAAAAAAAAAAATAGGAGGAATATGGAAGAAATTGTTTCAGCCAACCATACAAACACGAGGTCCACGTCAGCTGCCACATCAGGTGCCACATAGGTTTTTTTTCTTCTAATCTTCCTTTGCTTGTATCTTTCTCGTTTGAATTCCGATTTGAGCGATTCAAATTACATTGAGAAAACTTCCTGAAAGAGGAGGAAGAATACAACAGCTTCAGTATCCTTGAAAGCTTACGCAATGGAAGTAGTTTAGTGGGCATCGGTATAGTGATCGGCTTCAAACTGCAAAGTGCCTCACAGTTTGTGAAGAGTGATCGCACAAACTCAACTTCATGGACTCGAACAAAGGCACATTCGGATGAGTGATTGTGGCTGACAACATGGAGAGCATGGACGGTGGTTTGAGATCTTAGAAAGGAGGGGAAACGAATCAATAAATCATATCCTTTTTAGAACAAGATTGGAGAATATAATCTTTTTATTTAAAATAAAATATGGCTGAAACAAAATCTATATGAAAAAATTAGAACTAAACTGAGATAGATGAGAGGTTTAGATACATTCTCCTTATTTTTAGGATGGAAAAGTTAAATAGTTCATGGGTAAAACAGAAATTTTGAGACACAAATACACCACGTGAGAATCACGTTTTGGCCATTTTTCTCCCTTTTATTTTTGTTAATTATGTTTATATATCTAAACCGGTATTTTAATTTTTTTTTTTTTTTTTTTGGTTCACTTACAAGGATTTTCCTATGGACTTTGATGAGTTTTTGGGTCAAACCATTTGGATTGGGCTTTATTGGGTTTGGACTTTGTTGGCTTTGGGCTAATTTATCATGGGTCAAGAAGCAAAATGGCTAATCCTAAAAAAAAAAAGAGATATTCGCAGTAACGACAAAAAACGGGGAGCGGTTTTGTGAAATGGCACGATTTTTAAAAATGTAGAAATATGGCCCCACGTGTTGGGTGTGTGACTGGGACTTTTCAGTATTCCATTTGTACCCCCATACGGTTAGTAAGTTGACTAGCTCCTAAAAATGCGTACACAGTATCTTAACTTCCAACCCAACACAATCTCCTTAGTTTTCGGGGTTTATTTTGAAACAAAATCATCCTAAATTTTATTTGAATTTCAAATGCTAGATTCTAAAAACTAATTTCATAGATAAAATAACAGGGTTTTTTTTTAATTGTATTTTTTAAAAAACGACAATATTGTTATCGACCGAGATCAAAAACACAAACAAACATTCTATACTTTTTGATCAGACTTTCGATCTATCGATTCCACCATCCACATCATTTGGGATGATCATCGATGAGCATAGTTCACGCTATATACTAGGTATTGCCTGTCGGAGCAGCTGCAAGGTCACTCATCTGCCCTTTCAATTCGACTTGACTACTGAGTTTCTTGGGAGGTGGTTTTTCATCAATACCTGGGTTTTTTTTTTTAATCATGATTATTACCATTTTTACTTAATTTTGTTAGGCTTTCAATGGAGCATGTCATTATTTCTTGAAACTCTCATATACCTTAATTCAATGTTCAGTATTTCCATCCGTTCTTTTTTGTTCAATTGGTGGGAAAATGTTACATACGTACGCAACCATTTTTTCGATATATATATATATATATTTTTTTTTATCGAGGTGCGGGAGGAGTCCAGTAGATTGTTTTTTATTTTTTATTTTATTTTTTCAGGTGGTTACAATTTTTTTTAGATACACTAGTAGTTGTGGTCTTCCCTAAAAACTAGGGATACTATGATTTTATCTGTTCAGGGGTATTTCCGTCAGCTCATAACAAAAAGTGATGTTCCATTTTTGCCCTTTTCCATTTTTCTAATGTTTTTTTTATTTCCGCCATTTTTCAACTTGCTAGTTAAAATTTAGCTATTCCTGCTGTTAACCCTAAAAAAAATGGGCAATTGGAATTTATGGGCTCATTTGATGTTGATTTGTAAAAATGGACCCATTTTTAAAATCTCTTATTTGGACCCGTGTGACCTTGCACTTACAAAAATAGCCTTGCCCTTGAAACTTCCCTCCCCCTCTCGATTTCGACCGTTGCTACTCCCTTCTTCGCCTTGCTCTCTTCTTCTTCCTCACGCTCGACAACAACCGGCCCATAAGTTCCAATTCTTCAAGAGACGGTTTTAAAAAGGATGAAAAACAACTTGTATCATTTTAGAAAGATGAAAAATAAAAGAAAAAAAGTAGTAAATTCGGTCGGAAATGATGCAACTCCGGCCAAAATCATGAATCCCGACAAAAAATAATGAATTCCGATCGGGATTCATGCATTCCCGGCCAAAATTCGGTCAGAAATGCATGGGCTGCTTCAATTTTTTTTTTTAAATTAAGCATTAAGCCTAGCGGTAGCTTGGCCACTTTCGGCCAACATTAAGCGGCAAATCTTTTTTATTTTATTTTAATGTTTTGAATAATTAAAAGTTTCTTTAATATGGATGGACATTTTGATAGTTAAAAAAATGAGGTAGTTGTTTTTTAAAAGAGAGTGTGTAAACTTGGCTATAATTTGTTGAAATTTTAAATTTCAGTTGGTTTAAAATTAATGGGTATAAAAGTTTTCATATAGGGTTAGAATGGACATTTTGCATGGTTGATGACATCACAAAAATCAGCAAGGGGTCCCCAAATAAGAGATTTTAAAAAGGGAAAAAATCATTTTTAACCCCTAAACATTGGGGGGTTGTATCAATTTTAACCCTGTTTTAACCCTGAACTTTTAATTTCATCAAATTGAACCTCAAACTTATCAGATCGTATCGATTTTAACCCTAAACTTGCATAAGTGTTACAATGTATACCTTTGGTTAATTTTCCGTTTGAACCACTGTATGTAATTGATTATTTTTTTCTTTTTTTTCTTAATTCACATTACATCTGAATTAGTTTCTTGTAAATAAAATACTGGTGAAACTTGTATTTAGATGACCTTTTCTTGTTCTTGAGAACTTTTGAGAGCTTTTTTGCTGCTATATAAGATTATGAAAGTAAATAAACTTTGGAGGTTTTTTATCTTTAAATATTTTCTAGTTTTTTCTCGTTTCTAAGAACTTTGTGTGATTATTTTTATTCTTTTACTTTTTTTTTATTGCTAATTAGAATAATGTACAAATGTAGGAAGCGAAAATAAAGAAATGTCGAGTTTTTTATTTATCATATTTGCTCTTGTTGTCAATAACTTAGTGGTTTTTTTTTTTTTTTTTTTTTTTTTTTTTTTTTTTTTGATAATAATGAGAAGAATGGTATGAGATATTTGATTTCTTTTGATAAAGTGTTTTTCAAATAATTTTTTTACAAAGCACTAACTCAAGTGCAATGCGAATAAAAAAAATTGTCAATTACATGTTTTAATAGCAATTCAAATGAAAAGTTGACTAAAGGTTTACATTGCAACATTTATGCAAGTTTGGGGTTCAAATTGATACAATTTGTTAAGTTTAGGGTTCAAATTGATGAAATTGAAAGTTTAGGGTTAGAATTGATACAACCTGCTAAGTTCAAGGTTCAAAATTGATTTTTTCCCTTTTAAAAATGAGTCTATTTTTACAAATCAACAATCAAATAGGCCCATAAGTTCCAATTGCCCAAAAAAAATTAGCAAAATGACTAATTTTAAATAGTGAAAAATGGTTAAGTGTATTAAATTTTGTAAATATGGCTAAACGTAATTACTATTAGAATTTTCAAATTGTGCTACCAAGAAAATACCCTCAATTATGATTTACATTTTTAATCCAAATAACTAAAAATGGAGAGAGTATTAAGGAAGAGAAATATGTGGAGTTGAAAAAATAATCTTAACAAACAAAATGAATAGAATATTAGAGAACAAAAAATACATGTAGTGGAAAAAACAATCCTAACAAAATAAAAAAATATATCAGGGAATAGATAGAAATATGTGGAGAGAAATAGGAAAAAATTAAAAACAATCTTAACAAACCAGAGTAAATTGGAATATGTGACAATAATTCAAATTAATTGCTAATATAATAGTTTGCAAATTCAACCAATACACCGGTAAAAATGATGTGCATCAATATTGATAATTGCACTTATTTTATTATGCATATATATAATCTTAATTAGACCTATGATTAGGTTATGATATGGGTAAATATGAGTATATTGAAATATATATATCTGCCTATTAACGACTATGTGTACATAAACTTATGAAAATAGCTTTATTGAGATCAATATTGATAATTACAAATTTAAATATGAGTATATTGGAATATATGCATCATCTATCGAACATAAAAATGATCAGTAATCCTAACAAGTAAAATGAACAACATTGAAAGATTTAGAACACACTAATTGAGCCACCTATTGCATGCACCGATGAAAAAAGATCAAATCGAGACTATAATTATCTACCAACATTTATTGAATAATAATTTAAAAAAAAACCCTTCATCTTCCTAAGAGACCACATTATCTGAAACTCTCCATCTTCCCAAACATCTATTTCTCGTTTGGAGCGACTCTACCATCTGTTCGATTTCTTTCACTCTAGCTTTGTTTTGTCTCTCCTCAGCCACGTATGCTCCATCTTGTCTTCCCCCCAACCTCATTGCTTTTGTTATTATAATTAGGAGTGCAAGGAACCGAACTAGTCCGATTCGGGTTTCAGATTTAGTTTTACAGAATCGAACCGAACCGAACCGATATGGTTCTGTTCGGTCCTTGGTTGCCTTTGCCCCAACCAATAAATCACGCCTTTTAATGAATCAGATTTATGGTTAGTCTTCATCGCAACAAAACGGATCTCCTCGTGCTCTCCCTCTCCTTTCCGTCGCCGTTCAATCTCTTCTCGTGCTTGTGCTTGGCAGGGCCCAGATGGAAGATGGAGGATCGCCATTGGAGGCCAGACGAGCGAGGGAGGAGCTGCGATGCTTTACAGAAGTGAAGACTTTGTTCGTTGGAATCAATTCAAGTTTCCTCTTTATTCTTCTCGCGATTCTGGAACTTGGGAGTGCCTTGATTTTTACCCGTGTTGCTTAATGGAACGAATGGGGTTGAATTTTCGAGTGGATTTGGGATTAGTGTTAAGTATGTGATGAAAGTGGGAAGTTATGCCAATGAGAAGGAGAAGTTCACTTCTGATTCTGGTTCTGGTTTTGATTTTAGAGGAAGAAATTTTACGGTTAGATATGATTATGGGAAGTTTTATGCTTCCAAGAGGTTTTATGACAGTTCCCAAAAGAGGAGGATTTTGTGGGGTTGGGTTAATGAATCTGATAGCCGAGAAGACGATGAATAAGGGATGGTCTAGACTGCAGGATGAATTTTTTGGGAAACTGATGGAAGAAGAAGAAGGAAAAAAAAAACCCACAGCCGACTCGACTTGGATGGAGCCAATACAGAAACGGGTCGAGTCGGTCTGTCCATACAACCGACCAAGGGTCAGGTCGGGTCGGGTTTTCCGTACAATCGACCAGACCCAACTTTTTACACTCCTGATTATAATGGAAAAATTTAGAAAATCAGGGATAATTTAAAAATACATAAATCTAAAGGATGAGTCAAATACGGTGGGAGAGTATAGTGAGAGAATATCAATAATATATATTTTTTTAAAAACTAATCTATTTTACGATGTGAATACGAGTATATATCATGGGTATAAATAGAAGAGAAATATTCACTCCCTTCTCCTAAAGTCATGATAGTCATAATTCCGAATATCTCTAATTTTTAGCCGCTTTTTATTGTGACCATTTCTTTCTCGGTATTTCTCACCATTCCCCTATATAATAAGTATGAAGTGAGAACATAAGGAGACAGAAAAATGGTAAGAAAAAATTCCAATAAAATTTGGCCAGCTAAATCTAAAAAATGTTGTGAAATATATGTATGTTGTTGGATATAAAAGCTTTGTTGGAAGCTGAGGTAAATCACAATTGAAGCCCAAATGGAAGTCCTTAATGAAAGCCCTAAATGAAAGCATTAGATATATATCCAAAAGTTGAATGGTTTTTCTGTCCTTGGATTTCCTTTTGGCAATCAATCTTATTAATATCCCTCTCATCAAAGAGAGTGCAGGGCATTTCATTAAAAAAAAAAAAAAAGAAGAAAAAAAAAAAAGAAAAAAAAAAGTGTAGGGCATGCCAACCCTTCAATTTTTTTTTTTTTTTTTAAATAATATTATGGGTAGAGATAATGTTCAACTTATAAAGAATCTTATTAAATGTGTCGTAATCCTTGTGTTTTGATCTAAAGTGTTATGGATCGGAACGAGTTTGTCGAGTCCTCGGATCAAAGCAAATTTATAATCCACAAACACTGAACTACTTACAGTAGTAGTGGTCGAGGTCGATCGATCACAAGGAACAACTTGCTTACTTCTAATCTCTTTTGTGTTTGGTAGCAGAAGGGCAGTTGAAGAAGATGATCAAATTGCAAAGGAAAAATAAAATTGCAAGAAAGCGAATGACAAGAAATTAAATGACAAAAAAGTAAATAGGGGGTTGGCTAATCTCACCTTGTCGCTCACTGTAGCTAGGGACACTCGGGTTTAGTTCATTTACTTTTTACTCATCGATTAACAGATAGTGATTTACATGTGTGCTGTCTAATTGGTACTCTAAATCAATTGACTCAATTCGAACGTCCATCGACTCAATTACTAGTTACTAATTAACTAACTCCACGAACCCGTCAAAGTTAATCAACTGTGTGACTGCATTAAGATTAAGATACCCCTAGAGCACTAACCCAACGCGAACCGCTGAACCAACATGCAATTGATTAATTAATTAACCTGGTCACGATTAATAAACTAACTAATTGTTGCTCTAGGCTAGAATAATACCCATAATCAATTAGGAGAATTTAATTACAAATATCGGCTTAGACCCTAGATCTATCATGTCAAACAACAAAGTCAAAGAACTGCTCTTGGGACCCGTGCCCACGAATCAATCTATGTGCTAACTATTGAACTAACTACACATTAGCTATTTGGAAATTAGTTCTTTAGCAATGTATTAACATACGAGCTGCGAGTTAGGGCGTTAATCTAACCTACTACACATGCTAATTATTAAAGCAGGAATTTAAAGCCACAAACAACAAATAAATCATACAATTAGCTCAGAAATCTAAAGATTCAAACATTCAAACCAGAGATCTCCAAAATATCTCATAAAAAGACAAATGTACTTACAATCTCAAGGTCTCAACTACAGTGAACGATGCTTAGACAGCCCTAGACAAGCCTAGTCCAAGCCCAAGGCTCAAGAAACCAACCTAAACTAACTAAAAACTATAAAATACAGAGGAAGAATGAAGAAATCAGAGAGGAACCGAGAGAAAGAGGGAAAACGGCTACTGGACCTCTCTCAAAACTGACCTAAATCGCAATCTGCCCTAATTTAATAACGACATGGTGTCGAGACGCCGTGTCCAGCATCGAGACGCCGACAATGATTGTTCCTTATTTGGCTGCTTCATTTCTTGATCTTTTTTATGTTGTTTTTGAGTCTCGAGTGCTCCGCTTTGGCCTTTTCACTGTCTCGACATCCCATGGACTTCATGATGGATCAAAACCACGTAAATTTCCTTAAATTAACGTCAATTTGGAATATTGACTCTTGAGAAGCTCTTAACACCAAACACCTATAAAATATACAATTTAAGCAAAATAATCATCGTAAAACTAGTGAGATTATGAACAAATATATGATGGATATTTTTACAAATAAATGTGAAAAGAAAGTTTAAATTCAATTTTTCAAGATGGATTGAAACAACAAATTCAATTTGATGTTTCAATTTAAATTTGTGTGATGTTTCAATTTTATTTACTTTTGTTCTTTGGAGTTACTACACATTATTCCATTTGGAGAATTCAATTGGAAGCCCAAATATCGACTACACATTATTCCATTTGGAGCATTCTTCCAGTTTGGTCCTATTAGTTATTTTTCATACTAATAAGGGAGAGAAGGGAGTTTAAACAATTTTTAAATTTTATTTAATTACCGCTGAGCTAAACTCGCTTTGACATGTTTATTTTTATTATAATCCGTTAGTTAAGGAATATAGTTATATTTTTGTTTATTAATGTGGTTTAAAGCAAGTACAATAATGTATATTGATATAAACATGTATTCAATAAACTATGTGTTAGAAGACAATTTTGGAAATATTAAGCGACAAAATAATAAAATATAACTATGAAAAAAGTAGTTTCTTTTTTAAAAAGTTTAGATATTAAAATAGACTATACCCTTATACTTGTATTTAAGATTTCTTTATAGGTAATGTTGATGTCAAAATCCGAACAGAAGACCCATCTGACATTCACGTGACACCAACAGTGAATTTGTAGAAGCTAGAGAAGACGTGACCTGCAAAACCAGAAAAAACCGCTGCACACCAGTTTGGTGTAGGCCACACCGCCTCCGATGCTTAAGTCAGAAAACCGAGAAGGAGCTAGGAAGTAAGGTTTCGAGCATAAAGTTTTTTGGAACCCTTCTTCAGTGATGAATAGAGGTTTTTATACCTGTTTTTCCTCCTAGGGTTTTTAGAAATTCAGAGGTGTTTTGGGACGAACCAGGCGGAACCGGAGCGATCCAGGGCATCACGGGTCGAAAGGAGGTGACCGAGCTCGGCCCGCGCAAGCGGGCCGAATGGGGCCGAGGCCGACCATGTTGGCCCGACCCATTGGTCCGGTCTTCCTATGGGTCGGTTTTCTGGTCCTACCTTTGTCCGATTGTCCTTGTCAGCTTCTTGTTCGTCAGTGTGGTCCAAAATTACCTATAACAGGTAATAAATAATAATGTCCCTTTTAATTGTGAACACAGCTTGAGACTGAGTCAATGATAAATAAGAAGTTGCTTTTTGCTTTTAGTTAGTTTGGAATCTTGGATGATACCATCAAAACGTAACCTTACTTTAATTCTGTTGAATATTGAATGATTCTAAGATGATAGAAAATGTTCATGCCAACGAATTACCATTACAAACCAGTGTCATAGTTAAAGATAGAATTACGATGAACCAACCTGGTATATCATATAAGATAGCAGGACCATGCTACAATAAGAACATTTTTGTTGCTACACGCTTCTTTAATTTTTTCACTTTAATAATGTTGTGGGACATAAATATCCCTCATGTCGCCATACATGTCGCCACATGCTTGAGGTCTATCAGGTTGTAGGTTGTGGTGTTTAGATAAGGTATTTTGGTGTGTGGTTGGGGTTGGGGTGTTGTTGTTTTCTTTTGTGCTAATTTGCTGTAATTTGATTGTAATCTTGCGGGCCTAGAATGTGAGGATGGGGGCTGACTTGAGGTGAGTGTAGAACTACTGGCTAGTTTGGGTTTAGGATGTTTTGTGAAATTGATTTGCTAGCGGTGTATCAGTTTGTAGTCTATCTAACTGTCTGTTTAGTTTTAGTCCAATTTTTTTTTTCGATTGGAGTGTAAAAAAAAATTAAACTTTCAACTCAAGACTTCAAAATTTACCTTTAATTCTCTTTTGCAACATGCAAACCCCACTTGAGATATATTTCCCTTCTCTCTTTCTCCCCACCACACACCTAAAATTTCATTTTAAGTTGTAAATGCTCTTCATATGTCTCATACTTGCCTCCCCTCCACCATTCTCTCTCTCTCTCTCTCAAGCACTATTATTCTCTCCTCCCTCCATATCCATGGCCACATCTTCTCTTCTACATCTCCTCCCTCCATCTTCTTCCAAATTTTCCCCAAATTATCAACTCCACAAGAACATGAATAAGAACAATTTCTTTTTTCCCACAAAACCCACTTCACATAATCACTTGTTCAATAATTTCATCATTCCAATCTCAAAATGCTCATCCTCTTCATCAGCTTCACCCTCTTTAACAGCTGTGGATGATCATGAAGAATACCAAGAAGATGAAATGGAAAATCTTGCTCCACTGAGTGAAATTTGGAGAGAGATTCAAGGCTTCAACAATTGGGAAGGCCTTCTTGACCCTTTGAATCTTCACCTTCGTAAAGAAATCATTCGCTATGGTGAATTCTCTCAAGCTTGCTATGACTCCTTTGATTTTGATCCTCATTCTAAGTATTGTGGCACTTGCAAGTACCAACCTTCCCAGTTCTTTGACAAGCTTCTAATGGCTGACCGTGGCTACGATATCACAAGATATCTCTATGCTACTTCCAACATCAATCTCCCTAACTTCTTTAAGAAATCCAACCTCACCAGGGGAGAAGCCTCAAATTTTCCTAACAACAGGTGAATTTTTCCCTTCAATTTTTGTTAATTAAATTATAAGGTTTGGTAGATTTCATCTTTTAAGCCCTTCCAAGTTGAATCTGATGGATTTATTAACTTATTAAGAAAATATCTCATAGATCGCTAAGGCCCCGTTTGATAACCATTTCGTTTTTTGTTTTTGGTTTTTGAAAATTAAGCTTCTAAACATCACTTTCCCCCCACAACTTTCCATGTTTTGTTATCTACAACATTCCCATGTTTTCAAAAACCAAGTCAAATTTTGAAAACAAAAAAAAGTAGTTTTACAAAACTTGTTTTTGTTTTTGGAATTTGGCTAAGAATTCAAGTATCTACTTAACAAAAATGAAAACCATGGTAAGGAAATGGGGAGAAAACAAGCATAATTTTCAAAAACCAAAAACCAAAAACCGAATGGTTATCAAACGGGACCTAAACTTTTAACTTTGCTTCAAACGTGTCTAGATCTTAAAAGATAACTAATAATTAGTGTCTCATTTGATATCCATTTGATTTTTAGTTTTTGTTATATATGTTTGTTTTCTTCTAATTTCTTTACCATGATTTGCATCTTTATTAAGGACACATTTGACTTCTTAGTCAAATTCTAGCAAAAAAAAAAAAAAAAAAAAACCAACAAGAGCATGACTCAACTGACATAAAATTGTACTTATAACCAACAAGGTCTGTGGTACGAATCCCAAACTACGACCCTGGTTGATAACCATTTGGTTTGTAACCTTATAAACACAACTTTCAACTCTAAGTTTCTTTGTTTTATTTATTTATTTTTTATTTTTTATCTACCTTCTTCCCTTGTTTTTAAATGCCAAACCAATTTTCGAAAACAAAAAGGAACGTAGTTTTCAATAACTTGTTTTTGTTTTTAAAATCTGGTTAGGAATTCAAGTGTGTCTTTAACAAAAATGAAAACCATGGTAAGGAAATTTAAAGAAAACAAGTCTAATTTTCAAAAACAACAAACAAAAAATCAAATAGTTATCAAATAGTGCCTACTTTTTTTAGTTTTCAAAACTGAGTTAGTTTTTGAAAACATGGTAACAAAACAAAGAAAATGTGATTTAAGCTTAATTAATTTTAAAAAACAAAAAAACGAAAAACAAAATGATTATATCAAACAAGGCTTAAGTCTTTCAAATAATTTGTGTCTAATAAGACTGTGGAGTTCAAATATTTCAAATATATAAGTTTAGAAACTATTTAACGCCTTTTAAAGTTTAGCAATCTATTAGACACATTATTCAAATTTAAGAATCTATGAGACATTTTTTAAATTTAAAAAACCTATTAAGTACCATCCAAGTACGTTCAGAAACCAAACTTATAATTTATTTTAAAAGTTAGGAAGAGTAATAAAAACTAGATAGAAAATTTTAAAACTAATTTTTAATTTTTTTTCTATATAATTTTCTTAATACTCTTCCTTCCTTCTTTGCTCCATCCTTAACAAGCAGAGTTTGGAGTCAACATGCTAACTGGATGGGTTATGTCGCTGTTGCCACCGATATTAATGAGATCAAACGACTCGGCCGTCGTGACATTGTCATAGCTTGGAGAGGAACTGTCACGTATCTCGAATGGATCCATGACCTCAAAGACATTCTCCGACCAGCCGGTTTTAATCCCGACGACGCGTCGGTGAAGATTGAATCTGGATTCTATGATTTGTACACCATGAAAGAGCAAAATTGTGACTACTGTGGATTTTCAGCTCGTGAGCAGATTTTAGCTGAAGTTAAACTACTTGTCGAGCAGTACTGCACGTTGGGAGGAGAAGAAATTAGCATCACTGTCACTGGCCATAGTCTAGGAGCTGCTCTGGCTTTGATTACAGCGTACGACATTGCTGAGATGAAGCTGAACGTTGTCGCCGGAAGCAATGACAGCCACCACACGACAGTTCCGGTCACCGTCTATTCATTTGCTGGTCCTCGGGTCGGGAATCTCAAGTTTAAGGAACAGTGTGAGGAGCTCGGAGTTAAGGTGCTACGAGTGATCAATATACATGACAAGGTTTTCACTAACTTTAAAGCTTAAGACGATAGATTACGATAAAATTTTATGTTATATTTATGTTCTTAAGAATTTCTATCCGGGTAAGCTGAATAAGTATACTCTTAATATTTCCTCTAACTAGATCTCATAAATCTTTTCTATAAGGTTAAAAGTTTGAATCTTTACCTTTACTATTATTATAATATATATTATATACTTTTAGAAATTTTGACATGAAAATTTTCACTCTAATACAATATTAAATTACTATTTAGCTAAAAAATAATTTAAGATCACCTCTTAGGGTTTGTACACATAACTTGTTAAAGGTTTACTTACATTTAATCTTTTACTCATATTCTTAACAGGTTCCAATGGTGCCAGGTATCATAGCGAACGAGAAGTTACAATTCCAAAGATATTTAGAAGAAGCCATGTCTTTTCCATGGAGCTATGCACACGTTGGCACAGAACTTGCACTAGACCACACATGTAGCCCGTTTCTGATGCCAACAAATGATCTCGGGTGTGCGCACAATCTCGAAGCTCACCTACACCTAGTCGACGGGTATCACGGTAAGGGACGGCGGTTCCGACTGGCGACGAAGAGAGACATAGCCCTTGTGAACAAGAGTTGTGACTTTTTGAGAAGGGAGTATGGCGTGCCGCCGTGTTGGCGGCAGGAGGAGAACAAAGGGATGGTTAGAAACGGCGAGGGGCGGTGGGTGGTGCCGGACCGGCCAAGGCTTGAGGCTCATCCGCCGGATACCGCCCACCACCTTCAACAAGTGCTCAAAGTTTTTGGTTCTTAGGGTTTTGGCTTTTGCAATCAAAATAATAATTGGGCTTTATTGCATTATGGAGGGTAGGTTGAATGATTCTGTCTAAATTAAATAATGTCATTTTTTTTAAATGAGAAGTGGCATTATTTGGTGACAATAAATGTAAATTACCATGTGAATTGTTTGGTTTATTCCATGAGAAAAAGGATATGTGTATGTATGGATAATTTATATATATCTTTAAAGTGCTTTTAATGATTCTATTTTGCTTTTGAAGGATTAATAGAGAAGGTCTTTTACCTAATGATTTGTTGGCATTGTTTGTATACCAAAGATTTCTTCATTTATACACGACGTGTGAGACTATTTTTGCGTATCATCCAATCTTTTTGCTTTGAATAAATCTTAAAATTAGTTTTTATTGTTAGTTGGAATTAACTTTTTTTAATCGAATTTAGTCAAATAATAATAATAACTTTCATTCAAGAGAAGACAACGATGTGAATCTATTTTCAAAATTTATAGGGAGAAGATTAATAAAGACATTTTTTTTAAAAGAAGAATTAACCATAAACTAGTCTATAAATTTGAACATTTAAAAGTATAAGGACCAGAATGAATTAAGTTTTAAAGTATCATTACGTCGCACAATACGTCGCTAAAGGCAAGTCGCAGAAGATCGTCAGCTTCGTTTTTGCAAATTTCGTCGCAAGTTGCGACGAAATGAAAGAAAACGTCGCAAGTTGCGACGAAATCAACAAAACGTCGCAAGTTGCGACGAAATCAACAAAGCGTCGCAAGTTGCGACGAAATAATAAAACGTCGCAACTTGCGACGAAATCCATTAAACGTCGCACAAGTGGCTGCACCAACAATATTAACACTAGCGACGAAACATATGTTTCGTCGCAAATTTTACAATTTTTTTTAATAATGTATTTTATTTATATTTTTTCCTTTAATCCTGTATAATAGTTTGTACATAAAATAGATTTTGGACTATACTAACTGTTCGATACAAGTTATTAAATACAATAAAATGTTACAAAAATAATGAGAAGAAATGAAAATTACATTGCTAAGTCATATGTCAAATATATATATGTTGCAAAGATTTACAAACTTTTACAAAGAACTTCACAAGGTCCTAAGTAAGAGTATCAAGTTACAAAATATGGACTCTTACATCAAGTTATGTGATTACAAAATATAAGTTGATATACCAACATACACTATCCTCCAAAATGCGAAAACAAAAAAACGGCAATCTTTCAGCAAACTATCAACAATTAATCCTGCACATAAACAAATAAAATATATATGTATAAGTAAACTTACAATGAGAATAATAAAACAACTAGTATCACAATTAAAAGTTAGAAAGCCACATCTGATCAATTGTAACTACTACCACAAACAACATCAACCACAAAGTATAATTTAACAATCACACATATAAAGAAAAACCACAAAATCAACCTTATTCAACTAAGAAAATTACATACATAATCATTACAATTATAGAACTCTAACAACTACTTATTAAGATTAAAAATCACACATTCTTGTTAAAAAATACGAGTGTCAAGCCCAAAGTTCAAAAATACGATTAAAAATCACACATTCCTGTTATTTATTTATTTCGTCGACCAGTCGCCACCGTCGACCTCTGACTACCAGCCGCAACCATCGACCTCTAGCTACTAGCTGCCGTCGACCTCCGTCGACTGACTGCCACTGTCGACCTCTGACTACTGGCCACCGCTGACCTCTGTCGACCTCTGACTACTGACTTCCATCGATTGACCGCTACCGTCGACCTCCGACTATCTATCGCCACCGACCTCCACTGACCAACTGACGACCTCCGTCGACCTCTGACCACCAGCCGTCGTCGACCTCCATATCGACCTCTGTCTACCGGTCGTCGTCGACCTTTGCGGACCAACCGCCATCGTCGACTTCGACTACCGACCGCCACCGACCTCTGCTGACCTTTCACTATAATTTTAATGTATTTTATATATAATATTTATATTATATGTACCAAATTTTATTTCAACTAAAAATTAAGAAACGAGAAACAGTTATCAAACACATATTTGTTTTTGTTTTTTTTTTTTTTTAGAGAAACAAGAAACAGAAATAGTTATCAAACTTATGTTCCTGTTTTTAGTTCTTAAAAAGCAAGAAACAGGAAATAAGAAACAAGAAACAAGACACAAGAAACTCAAACGGGAAACGAGAATGTTATCGAACGAGCTCAAAATTTTCTCACATCTACAATTTAGCTTCTTCCAAATAGGAACTAGCTATAATTTTCATTCATGAAATAATGTTGATCCACTTAATGATCTTATTTTCAATTTCAGAGGAACCTCAGTCAAAATAATGGAGTACCTAGTCAGATCAACACACTCAGCCACCAACACGTACCAATGCTAGAGCCTAGCTCCAATTAAGGAGGCAAGGTCGCGTTATTCTTGTTCCAACAACCCATCCAAATTGCTCTCACTGCAACCCTATATGGACACAATGATATATTTTTGCATTGATGGAAGAACATGATATAGTGCACTTCAATCAGCACATAAATTTTATAGAGGTTATACTATTCAATACATTCGACTTGGTCACAACACCATTTTAGGATATTAAATTTTCATCAACATGTCAATATGTCGACATATTTATTGACATTTTTTCATATACGTACTCATAGGATGTGAATCAACATTTCCATTGTATCATAGAAAAATCGACGAAATATAATGAAAATATCATTTATATAGACACAATATTTCATAATAAGAAATTTCAACTTATTTAAAAGGAGTGAAATGCTTTATTTGTTAATTTAAATATTTTTTATGTATATTTAATTATTATAATTTTTTAAAAAAAATTGGTCATTTTATTAGTATTTTCATTGACATTTCCATTACATTTAGATTTGGATATGAGATAAAGAAAACAAAATCTTTCTAAAAAAAATCAAGTTACCTAAAGCTCGAAATTATTGTGTCATAAAACTCGAAAGAAATTTTGACCAATAGAAGATCATTTTAAGATCCCACAAAGGTATTTCCCTTTAGAAACTTGAAGTAGATAGATGTTCTCTTAAATAAAAAAAAAATGCACTTATTATGGGTAATAAGGAGCAGACGAAGGCAACACAATGTGAACTCGAAGACACGACCAAAAGATGAACCCCGAAGGAGAAATATGCCAGAGGGTTGGGCCAAGGCTCGACCCCCATGCTCGGCCTCAGCCCGGTTGCGCGGGCTGAGTCTTCTCCCCTTCGTTCAGTCTCCAGTGCCCATGGGTCGTCCCAGTTCAGCCTAGTAAAGCTCTGAATCGTCTCCGAACGCCTGGAAACCCCAGGGCAAGAAAATATATATAAACTTTTTTTTTGTCACTGAAGAGGGGATCCCGTACTCTATTCTCTAAACTCTCCTCTTACTCTTTCTCTCTGGCTTTCCATATTTCTTCTTGGCTGACTTAAGCATCGGAGGTGGTGTGGCAAGCACCACGCCAGTGCCCCCAAACAAATTCACTGCTGGTGTCATGTGGAAGTCAGGCTGAGTGCTTAGCCAAATTTGACCATCAACAGTAGTTATTGAACATACTCATCCCTAAGACTCTGTTTGATTATCTAATTTTTGTAGTATGTTTTTGTGTTTCTTTCATTCTACATGGTGGATTATTATGTTTCTAATTTCCTATGTTATTGTTGATGTCTCTAGGTTGTCTATGGCTGGATTTCAATTTCTTTGATCCCTGTCTGATTTTAGTGAGCGTTCCTACAATTCTTGATGGCAAGTTAGACGTTCTTGCACTTTATATCTTGTTTCACTCTATGTGGTTGTATTTAAAATTTAACCTTTTGTATTGTTGTATTGATAGCTTAAGTGCATTGGGGAGCAAGCTGACTGGGCATAATGAAGGAGCCAAGCTGGAAGTCAAATATGGCTGATTTGGCAAGGAATTTATGTTGATTAAAAGGAGGCGTGCAACCCACGTGATATGCAAAAAGGGCTTTAATTTCCTCAACGATTTTCTGTTAGAATCTCAACTGGAATGAGCGCGCAAGCAGTGTGGGGTCTGAAATCGTTGGGGCTGATGGTGCCTTCAAATACACCTGAGAAGAAGCCTTTAAGCAAGAGAGTCGTCTTCTACCTTGAATCCAAGAGTGAGAGGTGAGCTGGGGTAAAAATCTTAAGGGAAGTGAGGTATTTCTTCATCTATTCTGTAATTCTAGAGTGAATGGGGAGTGTGGAAGCTTGAGGTTTGTTGTGTCTATTCCAAAAGCTTCCTGAGTGTGGTTTACTGATTTTGCCTGTGTTTGTGGTGATTATCAGTGTTCCCTTGTTGATTTTTGTAAAGCTGAATACTCTTGCTGAATATTGAAGTACAATAGAAAGTGACTAAAGTGGATGTAGATCTTCATTGGATCGAACCACTATAAATTTGGGTGTGCTTCTTCCTTTTCTCTTTCTCTCTATTTTTTGTTCTTTGATTGGGTTATGACTGAGTATTTTAGTTTTTGAGCTGCTGCTGTGGTTGGATTGATTTTGGTTTGAGTCTTGGTGGAACTCGGTTTCTGTGTTGGTGTTTAGTTTGCACTGTGTTGGTTGAAGTTTTATTAATAATTGGTATCAGAGCAAATTTCAAGTCTGATTAAGCTATGTTGTTTTGTGTTCTGAGGTGTTCAAATGACTACCAAATTCGAAGTGGAGAGGTTTGATGGAAAGGGGGACTTCTCCCTGTGGAAGAAAAAGATGAGAGCACTCTTGGTGCAACAAAAGGTGGCCAAAGCCCACGATGAATCTGATGATAAACCTGAAAGCATGAGTGATGAGCAGTTTGCTGAGATGAAGGAAATCGCTTACAGCACCATCATTCTCTACCTTGCAGACAACGTATTAAGGCAAGTGAATGAGCAAACATCTGCGAAAAAGGTATGGGCTTAATTAGATGAGATATACCTTACTAAATCACTCTCGAACAAGCTGTACCTTAAGGAAAAATTCTTCGGGTTTAAAATGGACACCTCAAAAGACTTGGAACAAAATTTGGATGAGTTTAACAAGATAACCATCGATCTTGCCAACATAGGAGAATCTGTGAATGATGAAAATAAGTCTATTATTCTGCTCAATTCCCTTCCCGAATCTTACAATGAGATTAAAAATGTGATAAGATATGGTAGGGATAGTCTCACTATGAATATTGTTGTTAATGCTTTAAGGTCCAGAGAGTTAGAGGCCAAGAAAACTATTAACAAAGATAATGAGGCACATTTTGTAAGGGGCAGACCTGAAAAGAAAAACACCAAACCAAATAATTCAAGAGGAAAATCCGAATCTAGCAGAGGGAGATCGAAATCACAAGGAAAAACTAAAAGATGCTACTATTGTCATAAAGAAGGTCATCTTAGAAAAAATTGCTATGAATTAAAGAACAAAAGAAAAGGAGAAAATAAGAAAACAGAGGAGGGTAGTAGTAGTAATGCAAATGTAACTGAAGGATACGACTCTGTTGAGGTCTTGATGGCTGCGGATTCTATGGTTAAGTCTGATTGGATATTGGACTCGGGTTGTTCATTTCATATGACACCCAACCGACATTGGTTTCAAGACTTTGAACCTCCAGAAGAAGGAAAAGTTTTGCTAGGAAACCACCATGAAATGCAATGTAAAGGGCATTGGATCAGTCCAAGAAAAAATGTTTGATAGTCAGACTAGAGTAATTCCCAATGTTAGATATGTTCTAGAATTAAAAAGAAGTTTACTGTCTCTTGGTGTATTTGATAAGGCTGGGTATACTTGTAAAACTGAAAATGGTACCATGAAAATTATTAAGGGAGCTATGGTAAAACTAAAAGGAAAACTAGTAAATGGTTTATACCTATTAGATGGCTCTACAATACTTGGTACAGCAGCCTTAGTTTCACGAAATGAACAAGATAATGCTAATTTGTGAAATAAAAGATTGGGGCACATAAGTGAGAAAGGCTTGATTCAATTAAATAAACAAGGTCTTCTTGGTAAATCACCTTTGGGCTCACTTCGTTTATGTGAACACTGTGTCTATGGGAAAATGACTAGAGTGTCATTTGGCTGTGGGAAACATACATCTAAGGCAATATTAGACTATGTTCATGCTGATTTATGGGGTCCCGAAAAAATAAGTACACTAGGAGGAGCTAAATACTTCTTGTCTATTGTCGATGATTATTCAAGGCGTGTGTGGGTGTACCCGTTAAAAGGTAAGGATGAAACTTTTTCTAAGTTTGAACAGTGGAAGACTTTAACTGAAAGAAAAACTGGTAAGAAGTTGAAACACTTAAGAACAAATAATGGCTTAGAATTTTTAAGTCATCAGTTTAAAAATCTGTGTGCTAAAGAGGGGATAGAAAGACATCTTACCGTAAGGGGAACTCCACAACAAAATGGCTTGGTCGAGCGCATGAATAGAACCCTACTAGAAAGAGTGCGTTGCTTGTTGTCTAATGCGAATTTAGATAAAAAATTCTGGGGGGAAGCTATTGTAACTGCAACATATTTAATAAATAGATGTCATTCGTCAGCTTTAGAGTTTAAAACTCCAATGGAAAGATGGACAGGTAATCCTCCCGATCTCTCACACCTTAAAACCTTTGGATGTGTAGCTTATGCTCACACAAAAGAAGGCAAACTGGACAGTAGGGCCGAGAAGTGTATCTTCTTGGGTTATCCTCATGGAGTAAAAGGTTACAGACTATGGAGCTTGGAGAAAGGTAAACAAAGGTGTTTTATTAGTAGGGATGTTATTTTTGATGAATCTCATATGGCATTGCAGGGAGAAAGTAAAATAATTGAAGCTAAAAATTCCTAAAAACAGCAGTTTGTTATGGAGCTAGAAACTAATTCAGAAGTTGTTACAAGGGATATTAATCAAGGTGGAGCTGTTTCTCAAGAGGTAGAAGTTTGTGATCAAGATGTTGATGAAGGAGAAGAGGTTGAACATCAACAACCCTCTTCAATCCAAGCTACAAATGATAGTGACCTTCAAACATATCAATTAGCAAGAGACAGACAACGAAGGCAAACTAGAAAGCCTGCCAGGTATGCCTCTGCTGATTTAGTTTACTATGCCTTAAATGCTGAAATTGATTATGATGGTACTGAACCTCTGACATATAAAGATGCTGTTAATTCTCCTGATTGTGAAAAATGGAAAAATGCCATGAAGGATGAGATAGAATCCTTGGATAAAAATGGAACATGGATACTTGTTGATAAGCCATCGAAACAGAAATTAGTAGGATGTAAATGAATTTATAAATTGAAACCAAATTTAGATCCTACTGAATCAATGAGATATAAAGCGAGGTTAGTGGCCAAGGGGTATACTCAAACTGAAGGAATTGACTATGATGAAATATTTTCACCTGTGGTACGACACACTTCAATTAGAATTGTTCTTGCTTTGACTGTTGCCTATGATCTTGAACTTGAACAATTGGATGTTAAAACAACCTTTTTGCATGGGGATTTAAAGGAAACTATATATATGCAACAACCAGTCGATTTTGTTAAGAAAGGACAAGAAAATAAAGTATGTTTATTAAAGAAGTCATTATATGGTTTGAAGCAATCCCCTAGACAATGGTATTTAAAGTTTGATTCCTTTGTTGTATCTTGTGGATTTTCAAGAAGCATGCTTGATCATTGTGTTTATTTTAAGCATGATAAAAGGAGTTGCCCTGTTTTCTTGCTTTTGTATGTGGATGACATGCTGTTAGCAAGTAAGGATGAACAAGAACTTGAGAAACTTAAATACCAATTAAAAGGAAAGTTTGATATGAAGGATTTAGGAAATGCAAAAAAAAATTCTAGGTATTGATATTTTGAGAAATAGAGAAAAAGGAACCTTGGCCTTGTCTCAAAAGAATTATGCTGAGAAGATGTTGAAAAAATTCAACATGGAACATTGCAAATCAGTTTCTATACCCTTGGCCAAACATTTTAAGTTGTCAGCTCAACAATCCCCTCAAACTAATAGTGAAAAACAGGTCATGTCTCAAATACCTTATGCAAGTGCTGTAGGCAGTCTAATGTATTTGATGGTATGTACCAGGCCCGATATAGCACATTCTATGAGTGTTGTAAGCAGATTTATGGCAAATCCGGGTAAGTATCATTGGAATGCAGTTAAATGGATAATGCGGTATGTAAAAGGGACATTATCACATGGTTTATTGTACACTCATAGCGAAATGACTGATTGTTTATTTGGATATGTTGATGCTGACTATGCAGCTGATTGTGACAGAAGAAGATCATTATCCGGTTATGTTTTTATGTTTTTTGGTAATTTAATCAGCTGGCGAACCTCACTACAATCAGTGGTAGCTTTATCTACCACAGAATCCGAGTATATTGCTGCGACAGAAGCTTTTAAAGAAGCGATCTGGTTGAAGGAAATCACAGATGAGCTGCTGGAGAGTGACAATAAGGTAAAGGTTTTCTGTGATAGCCAGAGTGTTGTCTATCTCTCGGAAAATTAGACCTTCCACGATCGTACAAAACATATAGATGTACAATACCATTTTCTATGAGATGTTTTGGCGGGTGAAGATTTTAAACTGGAGAAGATAGGGACAGAATATTGATGTGCAAATTGCTAACCGCAAGTGTACGGGTCAAGTAATAATATAGTGACTTTACAATCGAATGTCGTCCTCTAGATTGGTGTCTAACTAAATTTTAATTATCGAAAATACTCTTGGCCAATTTTATTTAGGGAATCAAATAGAATGAGAATATGAATTAATCAACACAAAACTTAAGTAAAAAGTGACAATCAAATGAGAATAATTGGTCTTAGGGAATTGATTTCACCAATTGGAGTTGTGGATTAATAAACGGATTAACATATGCTATGATTCATAAATCTTGGCAACTAAAATCACACATATCTCTCCCGAGCATACATGATTCTCCCATATGCAATTGAACCCGATATCCCTATCTAAATCCAATAAACATACAAGGCAATAAGGCTAACCTTTATGACAATTTCTAGAATTAACCTTAATCTCCCGATTTTTAGTTAAATTCTAGTTATGCATATTGATTACTAATTTAAATCCTCTCTCCCGAGTTAGATTCAAATATAAACATCAATCAATTTATGGCCAGTAAATCGAAAGCGTTAAGCATACAACATATGCATAAATGACATCAATAGCATAAATACCGTAAATCAATCCAAAACTTGCCCAACAGCTACATCAATCCCTAAGAATTAAACTTAGCTACACATAATCCTCGTTACAATATAAACTAAGTCTAAATAAGCCATAAAAACTGTCTAAAGTAAGGGAAAAGAGAAATAGACTCGTTGTAGGTCGAGACCGAACGTCCCCGTCACGATCCCCACGAACAATGGGTTGATTTCCAACTAGTCCCCTTTGCTTCAACTCAATTCTGCTCTAATGTCGGCTCCAAAAGTCCCCAAATCAAAAGTTCTCAAAACCTAGCCGAAACTAAACTTATATAGCAGATTTTCGTCGTAGCGTCAAGACGCTATTAAGACAGCGTCTCGACGCTGCCCCTTTTACGCGCGTGTCTGAAAAGGAAAAACGATAGCGTCGAGACGCTTCCTATCACAGTGTCGAGACGCTGTGAGTCTGCCGCATCTTCTCATTAAGGAAACGTAGTGTCGAGACGCTCCAAGAGTGGCGTCTCGACGCTAATGGGCTGAATGCCCTCTCTTGGCTCCTTGTTACTTGAATCTTTTCGGTTCTTTGGCATCTTTTCATGTCCCGAACACCCGATTAATTCTTATTCCACGTTTTAACTCAAATCAACGCTTTCCTACAAAATAAACAATTAAGCACAATAAAATAGCCCAAACATCATAAAAGACTAGCTAAACTAAATAAGTAAAAGTAGCTAGCTATGCTCGCTATCAAATACCCCCAAACTTAAGCTTTTGCTAGTCCTCGAGCAAACTACAAATCAAACATACAATGGAATAATGGATGCAACAATCATAACTCAATCCGCAAGGCTCAAAAGTCAATAACCAAGCAAGCAAGAGACATGCACACAAGGATCAATGAGGGAGACGAATTAAATTTTTTCCAAAATTAACTTGCACAAGCGAGATCTAACTCAACAAGATCAGACTCTACTAGCCCGGGATTGGATTATTAAACTCTCAGCTCATCTTCCCTCTACACTGGCACTAAGGTTTCACTAATGAGTTAATGGAACAAATTAGTTTGTTTTCCTCCATACTTAGGTGCTTATAATTCAATTAAATTAAGCATGTATATGTGGCACTAGCTTTCACACACCTATTGCAGGGACCCTTAACCTGAGTTTTCTCTGGTTGGCCTAACTGATCACAACAGGGGTAACTCTTTTTGCCTTAATCTTTATTAAACATTGCAAACTGTGCACAGGTCATGGCATAATAATTTTTCTTTTCAACGGTAACAACAAGAATGATTTTTCTTTATGAGCATAAATAGCAAATATTCTTTTCTTTTCTCCTAAGCAAGATCAAACATGCTAATTTTCAAAAAAATTAACTCTTTAGCTCTACCCTACACCTATCGAGGTGACAACAAGCATATGAACCCAATAATTCACTCTTAAGCATTCAAATCCAAATCTAGCCAAGATAGATACTCTACTCATGCAAGCCATCTCCTAGAAAAATTTTAAAAAGTCTCCCTTTTTGGGCACTCATGCTTACAACTCATCACAAGCTTGAAAATTGACAAGAAAGTCTATCCTAGGACATCATAATCATGCAAAAGTAGCATCCAGAAAACAACCATATGCATAATTCAAAGAAAGCTCAAAACTATAGCCCGAACTCAAATGCTCAAGGGCTCCACAAACATGCTAATCCACCCCCAAACTTAAAGTATGCATTGTCCTCAATGTATAACGAAAATAAAGCATAAACAAGCATGAGAACAATAAACGAATGTGAGGAGTGAACAGTACTGGCCTGGAATGATGATGACTTCTTAACTAAATGCTTGGAATCTTGACAGCATGAAAGCAAAGGAGAGAAAGAAAACAAGACCTACAAAACAGACATAAACAATAAATAAAACTCAAAAGAAAGAAATAACTAACACACTTGGGTTGCCTCTCATAAGCGCTTGTTTAACGTCATTAGCTCGACGTGTTGACCAACTATGCATCAGGGTGGTCTCCTGTCAGATTTTCCATCACTGGTGCTCTTCCTAGCACCTCTCCTGTAACCTACCAACATGGTATATGATGTGTTCTTGGGGTCCTCAAAAGCTTTTAAAACCTCTTTCTCCTGTTGAACTCTGATGATTAGCTCCCTGCGCTCAATATCAATTATAACTCTCCCTGTAGCAAGGAAAGGTCTCTCTAATATAATAGGCATAGCAGGATTCTCTTTAATATCTAGCACAAAGAAATCAACAGGAAGGAAAAATCTACCTACTTTAATCAGAATATTCTCAACAATCCCATATGGACTAACCACAAACTGGTCAGCCAACTGAAGTCTAACAGAAGTAGATTTTATGTCTCCTATGTTAAGCTTTTTGCACAGAGATAATGGAATGATATTATTGCTGGCCTCTAGATCACATAGTGCTCTACAAGAATAAGTACCAAAATTACAAGGAATAGTAAAACGCCCTGGGTCAGACAATTTCTCTGGTACTCCCTGTTGGACACGAGCACTGCACGTTGATGCTAAATATACAGTCTCCAACTGCTTTTCCTTTTTCTTCTTATTGAGCCATTCCTTCATGAATTTTCTATAGTGAGGCATCTGCTCCAAGGCATCTAAAAAAGGAATATTAACATGCAAACCCATAAAAGCATCTAAAAATTTTTCAAACTTAACTTTAGAATTTTTTTTTTTTCTTTGATTTAGGAACTGAAACAGTAGGAGAAGGAATAAAAGGTTCAGGATTAAGCTTTTCAGCTTCGTTTGAGGTGGTGCCTTCTTCAACTCCTCCTGTGAGTTCCTCTGGTTCAGTAGTCTCATCCTCCTCAGCTAATTGAATCTCCTCCTCGTGATGCACAGACACGGCCTTGCAGAGCTCCAATGAAGATTTCTCCTGTTCAACTGGGGCTTTACCTTTATTCATAGAGTTGACAACACTTACCAATTGTCCCAGCTGAGTCTCTATATTCTTGATTGCTGCAGAATGACCATTGACAGTAGTGTTTATTGCAATCACGACCTCCTCAAGCTTATTTGACCTGTTACTTGATTTTGCAATAAAAGCTCCAACAAGGTCTTCTAAAGATTTCTTATTTTCTTGACTTTGAGGAGTGAAGCCAGGAGGATTCAAAACATTCTTATTATTAGCATAAGAAAAATTCTCATGATTTCTATTGCTAGGGTGATAATGTGTAGGTGTGGAATTATTATTATACCCCCTAGAATTATAATTCGAAACATATTGAACCTGCTCGAGATTTTCCCCTGAGTCTGGGATGCAAGGGCAGCTGCAGACTCAATTGATTGAGCATTCCCTGAACCTGAAAACTTTAAAAATGCATTAGCCAAGGAAGACATCTGAGCCTGAAGTGCACTTACGTTGTCAACCTCGAACACTCCAGCAGCAATCTTTTTGGGTCCTGACCGCTCAGATGGCCACTGATAGCTGTTGGTGGCCATGTCCTCTAACAAAGTCCTAGCACTCTCAACAGTCTTGGACAACAAAGTCCCACCTGCAGCTGCATCAACAATAGTTTTCGTGCTAGGAGTTAAACCATTATAAAATAACTAAACCTGGAGCCAGTTAGGGTATCCGTGCTGAGGGCACTTCCTTAGCAGCTCTTTAAATCTCTCCCAAGCCTCGAACAGCTGCTCATCGAATTGTTGCTGGAATGTCCCAATTTCGGTCCTCAGCTTGACCGTTTTGGCAGGAGGAAAGAACTTCTTTAAGAATGCCTGGACCAAAGCATCCCAAGTGGTAATGCTCCCAGGTGGAATAGATTGTAACCAGTCCCTCGCTTTGTCCTGCAACGAAAAAGGAAATAAACGTAAGCAAATGGCATCTTCAGAAACACCATTTAACTTTACCGTCCCACAGATGTCTAGGAAAGATTTCAGATGAGAATTTGGATCCTCCATGGGCGATCCCCTGTAGGCACAGTCTCGAGCCATCTGAATGAGACCTGTTTTCAACTCAAAATTGTTAGCATTAATTGGGGCATAGACAATCCCCGACTGTTGCTCGTGAAAGATCGGCTGAAAATAGTCCCTGATGGGCTTAGGTTCTTCAGGATTAGGATTGGCCATTTGGATGTTTTCTTGATTTTCCCTTCGAAGTCTATTGAAAGTTCTTTCGATCTCTGGATCTAAGGGAACTAAGGCCAATTCCCTAACCTTTCGCATACACCGACTACACTAACCTAAAAAGGCAAAGAAAAGGAAATAAAACAAATTAGGAAAGAAACAAGAAAAGGAAAATAACTAAATCTAAATAAGGAAAATATAATCTAAAAAATGAAGAAAATAAACTAATATGGAATGCAAAAATAGATAAGATAAAAAAAATAAGGAAACTAACAAATAAGGAAAAACTAAACTAAAAATGAAAAACTAAAAATCTAACAATGGGAAATTCAAACAAATATGGAAAAATCTAAATATGGAAAAATTTAAGAATGGAAAAGAAAAACAATAACGGAAAAATGCAACCTATCTAAAAACAAAAATAATAAAAAATAGCAACAAAATAGAATACAACCTAAACTAAGACCGGACAATTTTTCTTCGATATTAAAATTTGACTAAATATGCCAATCCACGGCAACGGCGCCAAAAACTTGATGTGCAAATTGCTAACCGCAAGTGTACGGGTCAAGTAATAATATAGTGATTTTACAATCGAATGTCGTCCTCTAGATTGGTGTCTAGCTAAATTTTAATTATCGAAAATACTCTTGGCCAATTTTATTTAGGGAATCAAATAGAATGAGAATATGAATTAATCAACACAAAACTTAAGTAAAAAATGACAATCAAATGGGAATAATTGGTCTTAGGGAATTGATTTCACCAATTGGAGTTGTGGATTAATAAACGGATTAACATATGCTATGATTCATAAATCTTGGCAACTAAAATCACACATATCTCTCCCGAGCATACATGATTCTCCCATATGCAATTGAACCCGATATCCCTATCTAAATCCAATAAACATACAAGGCAATAAGGCTAACCTTTATGACAATTTCTAGAATTAACCTTAATCTCCCGATTTTTAGTTAAATTCTAGTTATGCATATTGATTACTAATTTAAATCCTCTCTCCCGAGTTAGATTCAAATATAAACATCAATCAACTTATGGCCAGTAAATTGAAAGCGTTACGCATACAACATATGCATAAATGACATCAATAGCATAAATACCGTAAATCAATCCAAAACTTGCCCAACGGCTACATCAATCCCTAAGAATTAAACTTAGCTACACATAATCCTCGTTACAATATAAACTAAGTCTAAATAAGCCATAAAAACTGTCTAAAGTAAGAGAAAAGAGAAATAGACTCGTTGTAGGCCGAGACCGAACGTCCCCGTCACGATCCCCACGAACAATGGGTTGATTTCCAACTAGTCCCCTTTGCTTCAGCTCAATTCTGTCCTCTTTCTGCTCTAATGTCGGCTCCAAAAGTCCCCAAATCAAAAGTTCCCAAAACCTAGCCGAAACTAAACTTATATAGCAGATTTTTGTCGTAGCGTCGAGACGCTGGACAGCGTCTCGACGCTGCCCCTTTTACGCGCGTGTCTGAAAAGGAAAAACGATAGCGTCGGGACGCTTCCTATCACAGCGTCGAGACGCTGTGAGTCTGCCGCATCTTCTCATTAAGGAAACGTAGCGACGAGACGCTCCAAGAGTGGCGTCTCGACGCTAATGGGCAGAATGCCCTCTCTTGGCTCCTTGTTACTTGAATCTTTTCGGTTCTTTGGCATCTTTTCATGTCCCGAACACCCGATTAATTCTTATTCCACGTTTTAGCTCAAATCAACGCTTTCCTACAAAATAAACAATTAAGCACAATAAAATAGCCCAAACATCATAAAAGATTAGCTAAACTAAATAAGTAAAAATAGCTAGCTATGCTCGCTATCAAATATAATGCAGTTGATGCCTTCACAAAGTCACTCACTATAAGCAAATTTGAGAGTTGTATGAATACTCTCAAAATTTGCTCCGTTACAAGTTGAATGCAGCAAGAAAAGTCACTTCCATTGCAATATTCATAATAGTGATTTTATTCACTAGTATTTAAAGAGTTTGACATCTTAAGCTCTCAAGGTGGAGATTGTTGTATTGATAGCTTAAGTGCATTGGGGAGCAAGCTGACTGGCCATAATGAAGGAGCCAAGCTGGAAGTCAAATATGGCTGATTTGGCAAGGAATTTATGCTGATTAAAAGGAGGCGTGCAACCCACGTGATATGCAAAAAGGGCTTTAATTTCCTCAACGATTTTCTGTTAGAATCTCAGCTGGAAGGAGCGCGCAAGCAGTGTGGGGTCTGAAATCGTTGGGGCTGATGGTGCCTTCAAATACACCTGAGAAGAAGCCTTTAAGCAAGAGAGTCGTCTTCTACCTTGAATCCAAGAGTGAGAGGTGAGTTGGGGTAAAAATCTTAAGGAAAGTGAGGTATTTCTTCATCTATTCTTTAATTCTAGAGTGAATGGGGAGTGTGGAAGCTTGAGATTTGTTGTGTCTATTCCAAAAGCTTCCTGAGTGTGGTTTACTGATTTTGCCTGTGTTTGTGGTGATTATCAGTGTTCCCTTGTTGATTTTTGTAAAGCTGAATACTCTTGCTGAATATTGAAGTACAATGGAAAGTGACTAAAGTGGATGTAGATCTTCATTGGATCGAACCACTATAAATTTGGGTGTGCTTCTTCCTTTTCTCTTTCTCTCTATTTTTTGTTCTTTGATTGGGTTATGACTGAGTATTTTAGTTTTTGAGTTGCTGCTGTGGTTGGATTGATTTTGGTTTGAGTCTTGGTGGAACTCTGTTTCTGTGTTGGTGTTTAGTTTGCACTGTGTTGGTTGAAGTTTTATTAACATGTATCAAGCAAATTGTAAGGGTGCTTTAGTTCCACAAGGAATTGTGTTCACTAAGGTTAGGAGGGTCTTTTGTTTGTTCATATGTCATGGAGTTTATGTAATTTGTAAAGGTATGATAGTCTTGAACATTGAAAAGTTTGTCGAGTTTGTATGTTTAGATATTTTTTTTGATTCATTAATTGTGAGTATTTAAATAGTTGAGTTTGCTCTATTTTATTCTCACTTGTAATGGATATCAATGAAGAGTTTTGGTTTTTTAGTCAAATTTGTTATTTAGATTTTTAACTTTCCATTGTAGTGTATTTTAAGTTTAATTTAAAAATACTTGTATATACATGATTGGAGTGGATGATTTCTTAAAAACATATGTTGTGCGAAATTATGCAAGAGTATACTAAAAAAAGTAGATGCGTTAATTTCAAACTTATTCGATGAAAACTCCTATAATATATTAAAAAAAAAAAAAGCACATGAAATTCATAATTGATACAAATTAATAATGAAAATTATTTCAATCAATTAAAATTAGAAAATGATGCAAAAATAATTAATAAAAATGCCACATATGTAGATTATTGATGGCAAAATCTGGACAATGAGAAACTCACCTGACCTTCTTGTGCCACGAACGGTAAATTTGTTTGAGGGGGGAAGACGTGGCCTGCAAGACAGAAAAACTTGCACACCGGTGTGGTGCTTGCCACACCGCCTCCGATGCTTAAGTCAGAAAGCAGAAGGAGGAGAGCAAAAGAGTAAGAGGAGAGAGTGGAGAAATAGAGTTCGGGGGTCCATTCTTCAGTGATGAAGAAGGGTTTAAATATTTGTTCTTGCTCTAAGGATTTTAGGAATTTGAAGGCGTTTCGGGCTGAACCAGGTGGAACCAGGGTGGCCAGGGGCAGCAGGGATCGAACGGAGGCGGACGGACTCGGCCCATGCAAGTAGGCCGAGTGGTCGGCCTCAGCCTCTGGCCGAGGCCGACCATATGGGTCGGGCCAAGGCTCAGTCCCTCCGACCTTTTGGCCCGTTTTGCCTTCGGGGTCCATCCTCCAGTCTTATTTCTGGGCTCGTGTCGGATTATCCTCGTCAGTTCCTTGTACATCGGAGTGGTCTAAAATTACCTATAACATAGATAGTAATCAAAATCGTTGCAATACAAAAAAAATGATACAATAAGTGTTGATATATAAGACAAACACTATAGTAATAAGAGCACATCTCCAACAATTATCATATGCTCTCAATGCTTATGTAATTGCTACTATAAGAATGTCAACAAAAGCATAGCTCAACTGACATAAAATTGTACTAATGACCAAGAGATCTATGATTCGAATCCCCCACCCCTACATATTGTCAAAAAAACTGCCGGCTATAAGAAGTTGTAGCGGTTGTTAAACGTTCCTAGCGATTCCCTAACCACAGCAGACATCCAATTTTTGGATTCGACACCCATCAGACATCCAATTTTTGGATTAGAAGAAAAATGCATGTTAGCCCCACAAGTAATACCATCATCAACATGTACAAAACTAAGAAAGAATCAATAGATATCATGCATGTGTAAAATGAATATTTGACTGACTAAAGAGTCAAAGACAAGGATTATAAGTATCCTTTTATTTTAATCATTCAGAAGAGATAATCAGAGTTGATGTTTCAAAAACATGGGATCCCTTAAAAATATATATTCCAAATATATTGAGCTTACACTTCATAACACTATATATATATAGATATATATGTAACCACTATAACTCTCTAGTTAGAAGTTTGAAGATCAAAATCCTTTTATTTGGCATTAGCATAGCCATCCATTTTTGTGTTTTTTTTTTTTTTTATTCAATTACTTCAGGTTGATAAATTAATTAAGAACAACAAATGCCTTTGGATATCTAAAATATTTCATTTTGGTCTTTGAGTTTCAAAGCTTAAACATCCTTACAAATGAGATTTTAAAAAAAAAATCCCAATTTTCAAAAACCAATAACTAAATCAAATGGAGGTTTAACTCTTGAACCTTCCAAAAATCTCAATTTTAGTCCACGTCATTTTCCATCATCTTTGGACCCAAAATTTTAAAAAACTTCATACCTTTACCATTGAAAATTTCGAAAAATCCCACCTTTTAGTCCCAATCCTCAACTTTCCATCAACACGACCCACCACTCTACTCTTTACATCTACTAACAACTCGACATTTAAAAATTTTCAATTTTAGTCTATGTCGTTAGATTTTAACCAGCACAACCCGACACATCAACAACGACAACAAGCGATTGGCGAGCACACCCAACACATGTTAAAAACACACATCCACACACTCAAAATGCAAAGGAAAAGCAATGTGGCTAATATGGTGCCTCTTGACCATCCAAATGTGTGTGTGCTCCACTCATAGAAATGTTCTCTTTGTGGAAATGACATTAACTTTTGCCCTATTGCTTTGAATTGCCAACACCAAACCCTTCATTATTTCTTCTTTTACATATAGTAGCCCGCATGCGCTTTCATCACTATCAAGAGAGAAAAAAAAAAGAAGGTTTATAAGATGGTGGGTAGAATGGTGCCTAGAGATGTGTCCATATATTATTATTGTTTTTGATGATGGTGTGGGCTTTTTCTTTGTGTGTTTCTTACCAAAATATATGTCAACCTCTCACACCAACAACAATATTCTTCTTTATCTATTTGGCTTTTAAAATATCCTCTCTACATCGTTTGATTTGATTTTTGAATACTCAGCCCTCGATGTTATCCTATTGGGTCATCCATTCACAAAATGGGTCTCTAGATTTTTTAATTTCTTTAACATATAACTTAGTCACTAATAATCAAAGCGAGCATGACTCAGAAGTAATGAACATGTATCCTCGACCAAGAGGTCAAAGGTTCGAATCCTCCCATCCCAAATATTGTTGAACTTAAAAAAAAAACTTAGTCACGAATATTTGTATGTCATGTGTTCTTCAATAATTTTGTTTCTAACCTTTTGAAAAACTTTTACTTTCATTCTTCTGTTTCTATCGAGTTCTTATTTTTGTTATAGATTAGACGAAGAAAAAGATGTGTGGTTGTAACTATCCGTATGTAGTTAAGGTATAATTTTTTTTAGGGAAAAATACACTTTTTGGTTCTTAAGGTTTGGATTAAGTTACACTTTCGTCCCTGAGTTTTAAAACTCAACAAAAATACGCCTGAGGTTTGAGATAAACAACATTTTGGTCCCTATCGTCCAGTTTGCCTTAAATGCTAATATATTGCTGACGTGACCACATCTTTTAAATTTAAAAAATCATTTTTTAATTTTTAAAACAAAAACAATAAAATATTATTATTTTAATTATTTTTTAATCTCTTTCTTCTTCTTCTTCAAATCTTTGGTTGTCGGCGACCGGCGGCCGACCACCGCTAGCTACCGCTGACGACTGTATTTTTTTTCTCTTTTCTTCTCCTTTCTTCTTCTCTCTTACCCCATTTTTCTTCTTTTCTTTTTTTTTAATACAGTCGTCGGCGATCGGTCGGCGGCGGCGAGCGGTGGCCGGTCACCGGTCGCCGGTAACCGGAGGGAGATTTGAAGAAGAAGAAGAAAGGGTTGAGGGAAGAGGATGAAGAAGAGGGGAAGAAGAAAAAGATTAAAAATTAATTAAAATAATAATATTTTATTATTTTTATTTATTTTATTTTAAAAATAAAAAATGATTTTTTTAATTAAAAAAAATGTGGCCAACAATCTGTTAGCATTTAAGGGCACGGACCAATTTTTGTTGAGTTTTAAAACGGATATCTATTTCACAAAATTAAAGCATACGATATTTTATCTTTTCATTCTTTTTTTTCTTTTCAAAATCAATTGACAATTAGAAGAGTAACCATATATCTTATAAATTGTGAGTTTCCACCGATATCCTCAACAAACCCTATCCCTATTATATTTCTTCGGTTGATTTATACTTTTTTTTTTTTCCTTTTTGCATTAGGTAGGATTTATCTTCTAAACTCTAAAAAATCGATGTCCCTTTGTTTAACACTTTTTCTTTTATTATATAACTTAACAATTTTTTAAGTAGTTATTTTATATCTATTTTTTTAGCTTCATTTTTAATTTCTACTTACTTTACTACTCCCTTTTTTTCCTAGCTTTAGTTAGGATATACTATCCATTTTGAATCTTCGTCTTTTTTTTTTTTTTTATAGATTTAGTTAGACATACCACTTTTGAATTATGAAATACTTTGTTTAAATTTTGTTTAAAGGTATTTTAGTCATATTAGAATAATCAAATATCCTACTCTGGTAAATTTGCCATTCATCAATAAAAAATGCATTAATTTGACTATTTATGTTGTTATCCCAACCAAAAAAAAAAAAAAAAACAAAGAAATCTTGTTTGTGTATGTGGAGAGAGAGGAGTATGAAGCATCCTATTCTTTTTGGGCTTCTTTTTTCTAATGGTTGTAAAAGCCCATTAAGTAAGGTTGCATTTGGGAACTAATTCTCAAAGCTATAAAATTAGTGGGAGCAACCAGATAAATGACTATTTTTAATGGGTCGTTTTGAACCTCCAAAATTTTCATTTGAAAAATACCCAATGCTATTTTTAGTAAGTCTTTTTAGCAACGAAATGTACCAAAATGTCCTTAATCGAAATCTAAATCTAAAGACTATTTAAATTAAAAATACACTCTACAAGGAGAGAATATAATATTTAGAGATTAATTTAACACCAAATTAAATCAACAAATTTCAAAATAAAAAAGACAAGTCTAATATTAATTTATCTTATCAAACTATCTCAATCGCGCACAAGTTCATACACGGTGTACGTTCTTGAAAGAAATACAGTTACATATGTGAGAACGGGATCAACAAATACACTGTATAAATTCTAATACAGAACTAATATTTGATAATTTAAATAATTTACTTGAGTATATGTGTGAATGAGATCAACAAATACACACTGTATATATATTTTTTTTTTTTGAAAAAATACACGGTATATATTTTAATACATAACTAATATTTAATAATTTAAATAATGCACCTGGAATTTTTCAAATCAATCTTTGATTGGAAAACATGTTTTTCTTCCAAATGTATGTTTACGACAGAAGAATCAATGTCAATGAAATCACTGAACTTAAGATTCTTGTTTTTTTAAAGGAGAGATTTCTTAGGATTTTCTTGCATACACACTTTGTTTGAACTATTTACAATCTCATAATGATCATAGTTTTCAGGATTTTCTTGCATACACACTATGTTAGAAACACTTACCGTCTCATAATGATCATAGTCTACTACTTGCTGATTTAATTGTCTCTGTTGTTGGAGATGGAAAATAATAGTCATGAAACTCTCTACATATTATAAGAACTATTACTATACATAGAGAGTCGATTAATTGTTTCATTATTCTTAAATTCAAGCTTACTATTTATGCAATTAATGGGATGTTGGAAGGAAGAATCTGATTGTCATTATCCCACAACCCTTCATACCATATAAAAAGAAGAATAGTAAACATCTAATTTTGAAAAGAAAGGGGAATGAATACTTTCATATAAATACAAGAATGAATAAGATTAAAAAAAACGAATATAAGGAAACATACCTATGACCAATAGTGAAGTCCAAGAAATCGATCAAACTTCAGAACAGTTGGAAAAAAAACGACGAAGATGATGATTGGTTGATTAAAAAAATAAAAATCTACTGGATTGCTTGTGTAACTACCAATAATCTATCCGATTCCAAGAGATTAAATCTTGATTTGAATTTCAAATATAAAAGAGGGAGGATGTATATTGCAATGTCAGGCAATGTCCGACATTAAAAGTCTGAAAACACCTGTCCGACATTAAAAGTCCTGCGTGTTTTTTCGTCCGACATTAAAAGCTCCGTGCGTTTTTTTCGTCCGACATCAAAAGTATAATTTGTTGTAGCTAGATCATAGGGTTGGTATTTTGGAGGTGAAAACGAGAAAACATAGAGCATGAAGAAGGCCCGCCCTGAAAATGCCAAAACTTTGCAGACATTTCCAAGAGATATTGAAGAAAGCTTGCTATGAAACCTGGCTATGGTAGAGCTGATGGGTAGTGAAGAAGACATGTTGAAGATCAAGAACAAATAATTTGAAGAAATTAAAGGGTATGAATTTTACAAAGCAAGATGGAAAGAAGAAGCTCCACAAATGGCCATTATAGGAGGAAACATATTCTTAAGGGGAGCTTTTGTGACTACTTTTTTGGGGTGGAGTTTGAGTTAGAAACCATATTTCATGTTTAAGTTTGCAAATAATGTGAAGCTATATATATGCCTAAAAGCTATGAAGGAGGATTTTGTTTATTGCCATTTATGTAATCCAAAAGTCAACTATGTGGGAAGATAGGAGTTCTTGGCAATAGTTTGGTTCTTCTTTAATGGCTAATTAACCCTAGCCCGCCAACAAGAGCATAGCTCAACTGGCATAAAGATGTATTGATAACCACGAGGTCAATGGTTCGAATCCTCCACTTCTATATTGTCAAAAAAAAAATTAGTCCTAGCCCACACATTTTATTCTCTCTCTTCCCTTTTTTTGGTTTGAATAAATACATAATTTTTATAAAAAAAAATAAAATAAAATTAGTTAAACAATTTTGGAGATGAGGCTAAAAACCCATTGACTTTAAAGATTAATTGGTGTCTTATCCAATAAACTATGTTCAACTGACAATAGATATAGCAAATTCAAACTTTGATCTAGAACAACAAGTACTCATGTCTTTTTCATTTTGTTACACTCAGATCGGTCACTTCTCATTCTCCCAAATGCTTTAGTAATCTCTTTTCTTTTCCTCGTATAAAATTATTAGATATAAGGGTGTATCCAAATCACATAAGTTACGTTTTTACAAAAGTTTACCAATTTTTAAGAATACAGTACTTTGATTAATATTAAATATGGGTCTTTTTAATTAGTGGTTTGTTTATTTAATATGTGATTTTAAGTGAGTTTGACTATCATCCTCTTCTTATAAATATAAATTTGTCTTAGATTTATGACTTTTTTTAGAGTATAATAAACGTATGAATGTGTTATAAATGCACGTTCTATCAAATAAAATAAAGATGATCTTGAATTAATCTAATGTTTTGTGGTGGATTATTGGGTTGGTCGTAGTGGTGGTCATTGTCTACTATGGAAGGATGAAGTAGATGTTAGGATTAGATCTTTCACCAAATTTCACATTGATGCTTCTATAGTTTGGAATTCGAAATGTTGGAGATTTTCATGATTCAGCATGGGCCATTGGAGGCGATTTTAATGCAACGTTGCTGATTGAGGAAAAGGAAGGTGGAGCACCGGTACGCTCATCTCAAATGGATAGTTTTCGGAATTCTTTGGATGAGTGTGGTTTATAGGATTTAGACTATGTGTGAGACATATTTACTTGGTCCAACCGCCAGGATCACCAAAAACAGATAAACGATCGACTTGATAGATTTTTAGCCAATGGAGCGTATGTTCAATTGTTTCCCAAATTTCAGGTGATGCATTTGGATTGGGCCAGATCTGATCACGGACCTATTACGTTGAATACTACTCAGATTATTCAGAGTACTGGGAATAACCAGAGGAAGGTTAATATTTTTCGATTTGAAGAAGTGTGGACTCTCCAACCGGATTGCAAGGAGGTAATAGCCACATCAGGGGGATGGAAAAGTAGCCACATCGAAAAGGGGCCATTGAAGCAGAGAAGCTCGCCTAATAAGAAAGTTCACACCTCCACATGTCAAAGTTGTCATCCTCTTGCACCTTGAGCCTTAGTGTGCAAGTGCAATTTTATTATCATCCCTCTTCATATGTGAAAAATTGGGAATTATTATGTATTGTGATAGTTTCTTGATTTCATGCACTTTAGTTTGAATTTCGACAAAATCCTTCATCATCTCATCATAGTAGGGAAACAAAAGAGAAACTATCCAATTCAACCAAAATCAAAAGTTGATTATCTAAATAGATCATCGTCAAACCTTCACGAATGGCATGCATCTCCGATACTTTTGTTGTCTTTATTTTTGTCTTCCTCAGTTCATTATTTTTAAGGTTTATAAAATGTGTGATAGAACTCTAACATTTCAATATTTTCTGAGGGTGTTGAGTGGTATTGTTTAGATTATGGATAATGGTTAGAAGTTTTTTTTTTAAAAAAAAAAATGTTTTTGCTTTTTCTTTTCAATTTATATATGTGCTATTTACATTAATAATCAATTAACTCAAGTTATTTCTCAAATAATAATAATAATAGTTAATAACTTAAGTTAATTGATCAACCATTCTACAATTGTTACATCATTTCCTAAGTCATTGAAACAATTTTATTCTTTATTATTTTTTGTAACTGGTTTTATTCTTTAATTTCAAGCTAGAGAATGCAAATACTTTAACATTTTTCCTTTTCCATTTGGCTAAACTATAAAAAATATCCCTGAACTATGGGGTTTGTTTCAAAAATGCCCCTGAACTTTGAAAAGTTTCAAAAATACCCTTGAACTTTGAAAAATGTTTCAAAAATACCCTTGTCGTTAATTTTTGGATGGAAACCATTAAAGTTTCAATTTCAAAAATACTCTTGAACTTTCAAAAAAATTAAAAAAAAAAATAATAAATACCCTTATTGAAAAATGCTTCTTCCTTTTTTCCTCATTTCACCATACGTTCTAACGGTTTCCATCCAAAAATTAACGACAATGGTATTTTTGAAATATTTTTCAAAGTTCAGGGGTATTTTTTAAACTTTTCAAAGTCCAAGGGCATTTTTTAAACAAATCCCATAATTCAGGGGTATTTTTTATAATTTAGCCTTTCCATTTTAATACACATTCACATTAATAATGAGTTAACTTAGCTAATACTCATTTCTCTATAGTTATTATCTTATTTTCGTCAAGCCACTAAAACGATTTTTTTTCTTTAAATTTAAAGCCAAAAAGATGTCTTTTTTTTAATCTTTTTCAATCATTATTACACTATTTTCATCCAACCACTAAAATATTTTTTTCTTTAATTTTAAGATATGTCTTATTTACATTAATTAATAATAAAAAATTTAAAATAATTTCTACACTCTCTACCCGCTTATAGGGGCCTAATCTTTTTTTTCTTAACGTGAATTCATGAAAGTAGAGAAGTTGTTTTTGGAGATGAAGATAAAGAGCCCGTAAGAAATGCAATTCAACCACAAACATCTTGGTCATTAGAATGAGCTTTATGTCAGTTGAGCTGTGAGTATGTCAACACCTTTCCAACATAATTAGAGTTACAAAAAGTGTTACTAATAAAAGTTTTGTTAAAAAATACCAAAATATAAAAAGATAGAGAACTTAGGTATTAAAATACACAGACATGAATGAAGAAATACTCATTTATTATACTAACATTTTATCTGACCATTCAATTTTATTATCTTTAATATAGTTGTTTATTGATTGGTTAAATTACAAATTTTGTTCTTTATGGTTTGGAAAAAGTTAGAAGTTGGTCTCTATAGTTTTAAAAAGTTAGAATTTTATTCACATGATTTGATAAAACCTCATAAATACTTCCTGCTGCACATAGTACATGGCAATTAGCAATCCATGTGTTAATAAGGTGGTTTCGAATAGTAGGAACGTCATTCTATTATTGTCTCCTAATAGTAGCAGGAATTGTTTATAACGTTTTATCAAATGGTAGAGATGAAATTCTAACTTTTAAAACTATAAAAACTGATTTCTCCAAACCATAAAAACCAAATTTGTAATTTAACCTTATTAATTTAAAATTATTATTGATTTCAACAGTTAACAAGTAACTTTAAATTCACACGTGCAACGCACGTTAATATTTTCTAGTATTCTTAAAGGGAGCTTTTGACTACTTTTTTGGGATGGAATTTGAGTTAGAAACCATATTTCGTGTTTAAGTTTGCAAATAATGTGAAACTATATGACTAAAAGCTATGAAGGAGGAGTTTGTTTATTGCTATTTATGTAATCCAAAAGTCAACTATGTGGGAAGATAGGAGTTCTTGGCAATAGTTTGGTTCTTCTATAATGGCTAATTAGCCTAGCCCACACATTTTATTCTCTCTCTTCCCTTTTTTTGGTTTGAATAAATACATAATTAAAAAAAATTAGTTAAACAATAATTTTGGAGATGAGGCTGAAAACCATGAACTTTAAAGTTTAATGGGTGTCTTATCCAATAATCTATGTTCGAACTGACATTAGATATAACAAATTCAAACTTTGATCTAGAACAACAAGTACTCATGTCTTTGTCATTTCGTTACACTCAAATCAGTCACTTCACATTCTCTCAAATGCTTTAGGGCCCGTTTGATAACCATTTCATTTTTTGTTTTTTGGTTTATGAAAATTGTGCTTGTTTTCTCTCAATCTTCTTACAATGGTTTTCATTTTTGTGGAGGATACATTAGAGTTCCTAGCCAAATTCCAAAAACAAAAACAAGTTTTTGAAAACTATTTTTTTTTCAAAATTTGGCTTGGTTTTTGAAAACATGGAAAAGAATGTAGATTAAAAAAAAAAAACAAAGAAAATTGTGGGTAAAAATAGTGTTTATAGGCTTAATTTTCAAAAACCAAAAACAAAAAACGAAATTGGTTATCAAACACGACTTAGTAATCTCTTTTTTTTTTCCACCTATAAAATTATTAGATATAAGGGTGTATCCTCACATAAGTTTTTACAAAATTTTACCGATTTTTAAGAATATGGTACTTCGATTAAGATTAAATATGGGTCTTTTTAGTGGTTTGTTTATTTAATATGTGATTTTAAGTGAGTTTAACTACCATCCTTCTTCTTATAAATATAAATTTGTCTTAGATTTATGACTTTTTTTTTAGTATAATAAACTTATGAATGAGAATTTGAACCTTCCAACCTATGTCTTTTAGAAAAAAAACTGTTTAATTAAAATATTTTCCTTTTATATTTGTATTTATTTTAACTGTGCTGAATTATTTTCAATATAAAAAAAAAAAAAAAAAAAAAAAAAAAAAAAAAACTGTGCTGAAATGTTGGCCTTAAATAAGTTTACTACGGTTCATAAAATTTGTACATTTCTTAAAATATTTTACCAACTACTTTATATTTTAATCTTCAAGAATTTGGTACTCTCGTAATTTCTCTCATAATTTATTGATACAACTTTCTTTTTGGGGCATTGTGGAGCAATTAAAAACTTTGGTTGATTGGTTGATATTCTATGGTCAATAAATTAATCAATAAATTGATTAATTATGAAGGTGTAATAAACAAAGTTTGTTTTACTTCAAAAAAAAACAAAAAAACAAAAACAAAAACAAAGTTTGTTTAAGCCAACATGAGCATGGTTCAATTGATATAATTCTTGTACTAATGACCAAGTTAAGAGGTCTGTAGTTTGAATACCCCACCTCCTACATGTCGCCAAAAAAAAGAAAAGTCTATTTAATACATGGTTTGAATCTTGGAGTGCTAAATCAATGCATAAACTTTACTAAAAAAATTATTAAAGGAACCCAAACTAAATATAACTAAGTAGCAATTGGTATATAGCTTTGACCACTTGATCAGAGGTTCCAATCTTCCACTTCAATTGTTATTGACTTTAGAAAATAAAAAACTTTACTAAAAAGGGCATATAAAACCTTAAAACCTTACCATTTAATTTTCGTAGACATAAGGAAGAGCAAAAGAAAGGAGACCAATCAAAAACATTATATATATATATATATATATATATATATATATAAATATAAAGTTTCTATTTTTTTGTATAGACTCCTAATATATTCAATTTTTTTTTTTTTTGAAAAGTAACAAATGTATTAAACATAAAATGGAAGCTTTTGTCTAATAAAACTCTCTCATCTTTTAATTTTGTGTCTAAATTTTAAAACTAAAAGTTTAAGAATTTATTAGACATCTTCTAAAGTTTTAAAGAACTTGTTAAACACATAAATTAAAATTCAGAAATCGAGATGATATAAACTTGAAAGTTGAAGGACTAACTTGTAATTTAATCTAAAATTTATTAGAGTAACAAGTAAGAGTATGTTTGGTTTAACTTTTCAAGTGTTTAATTTTGGAAAAAAAGCATTTTAAAAACATTCTAGTGTTTGGCAACCACTAAAAATAACTTATTAAAAAATGAGATTGAGAAATGAACCATTTTGATAGAAACATTTGAAAGCAAATTTTTTAAGAGTGTTTAAGTATATAATGGGTCCATTTGGAATACATTTTAATTTAAATGTTTTTCAAGAATACATTTTTTAAAAAACATTTTGTATAAAAATGTTTAGAATTTCAACACTCATATGTTTGGTTGCATTTCCTCATTAGTGTTTTTATAAACAAGTTATTGTATACTTAAAAAGTCTTTTTAAAAGAGTTGGTTTCAAGTGTTTCTCTCAAAATAGTTTATTTATCAATATGATTTTCTAATAAGTCATTTTGAGTGGTTGTCAAACACTATCATTTTTTTCAAAATGATTTTTTTTTCAAAATTAAACACTTGAAAAGTTAAACCAAACACACCCAATAACTTGTGTATAAAAATACTTATAAGGAAATGTAACCATACATATAAGTGTTTAAATTCTAAACAATTTTTATACAAAACGTTTAATAAAAAATGTATTCTTGAAAAACACTTAAACTAGTAGGTATTCCAAACGGACTCTAGCTAAGTCAAACATACCCAAATTGACATAACGACGATTGATACTTGAAAGAAAATTAATGAAGGATAATAGTTGTTTTATTTAGAATGATTGAGTGATTTGTAAAAGTTAATGTATTGTAGAATAAGAAAATGTATTATTTGTATAATAGCTTATTTGTGAGAAAAGAAAACAAAAGGAAATATATTTTTTTAAGAAAATGGTCTAAGTTTTTACTTAATATTTGTTCAAAAAGTTTGAATGAGTTTCAAACAAACTCATTCCCTTTTCCTATGATATGTTTGGTTCAAAGTGGCATCCCAAAATGATTAAAATCAATTCGATAATGTTTCTTCTTCTTGTTTTTTCATTCCTTGTTGATTTCAGTTTACACAATTTCTATTAGGGTCGGTTGCAAGTATAGTAAATTGGGCCAAAGTATTTGCAAATCTAGCAGCCCGCAAAAAAAAATTGCAAAAATGGCAAAATTTGAAGGTATGGGCATCGCATTTACTAAAATGCTTTTTCCTAAACCCTAAACTATCAGTTCTATCACTGATAGATTTTATCAGTTCTATCACTTAATTTTGTTTTGTTGCATCCATTTTTTTGTTGTTTCCGCTCATTTTTATCTTTCTATTAGTGATAGAAATCTTCTATTACTAATAGAAAAGGTTTCTATCAGTGATAGGTTTCTATTAGAGATATAAATCTTTTATCACTGATGGAAAGTTAGATTTCTATCATTGATAGAAAACTATGATAGAAACCGACCTTTTTTGTTTCTAAAACATATATCACTGGTTTTGTTTTCATAGATAATGTCGAAGCAAAAAAATATGGAAAATCAACCAGACGAAAAGAAAAGCACGAAGAGAAAGTTGAAATTTAAAGGAGGAGATACCTCATCAAAACCAAAAAAGAAAAAACAAAATGTATGTACAAATATACACTGTTGGTTTCTATCAGCGATAGATTTCTATCATGATAGATTCTATCAGCGATTGAAATATATCACTGGACTTCTATTCAATTAGCGATAGATTTCTATCAATGATAAATTCTATCAGTGATAAAATTCTATCGCTGATAGAACTCTATTACTGGAGTTATAGAACTCTATCGGTGATAGATTCTATCAGCCAATGGTAGAATTCTATCACTGATAGAACTCTATCGCCGATAGATTCTATCAATCAACAATAGAATTCTATCAGTGATAGAGTTCTATAACTGATAGATTCTATCAACAAGCAATAGAATTCTATCGCTCTATCATTGATAGAAAATACTCAATATCAAACAAACAAAAGAAAAATAATGAAAAAAAAAGGAAAAAAATAGAGCAAAGAAGAAGACGAAGAAGCTGATCAAGAACAAAAGAAGAAAAACCTGGAAAAGAAATAGAGAAAAAAAAAAGAAAACAATCAAAGCTGGAAAATGATCCACGAGAAGAAGAAACCAAATCGGAAAAAAATGAGTGAAGGAAAAAGAAAAACATAAGAAAAACATAAATAAGACATACCTGGAATTTCTTAGCTTTCGACCGAAGAAGAGCTTATCGAAATCTACGAGAAGATGCGATTGAAACCAAAATGAGAAAAAAAAAAAAGAAGAAAACCGACGAAGAAGAAACCAAATCAAGAACAAAAAAAAGAAGCTAATGAAGAGTAGATCGATCAAAACCAAATCGAGAAAAAGAAGAAGAAGAAGCTGATGAAGGAACCAAACAGAAAACGAAGAAGAAACTGATTAAAAAAAACATGCAAAAGGAAGAACGATGAGGACACAACCAAAATCAGGGGCAAGACTGGAATTTAGAAAAATGATTTTAAAACTTTGCTATATTTGTAATTTTTTATAAAGCTTGCTATATTTGCAATCAACCACTAAACTTTTGCCACCCATTACAATTATCCTTTCTATTATATACGAAAGAAAAACAAATACATAATTGATTTTTTTTTCTTTTTCCGAATCACTAAACCGAATCAAGACTGATTGGGAGAGCGAGAGGAAGAGCCGAGAATGAGATTCCAAGGAGAAGCTCATGGAGATCGTGATGGGGACATGCGATTGAAACAAGATTCGAGTTTTTATTCTTCTTCCCATTATTCTAGTATTTTTCTCATGGGATTTTATTTGAGTGTTTGTCTTGAGTTTATGAACATGAGTAGCTAAACTTATTTCTTAGGGATTGATGTAGTTGTTGGATTATGGATTAATTAATTGAATGTTTATTTGCTTGAATTCCATTTATGCATTTATTCGCTTAATGATTTTGATCTACTGGTCATGGATTGGTTGTTGATTGTTCTGAATCTTTCGCTTGAGAGAGGGGATTTAGATTAGCTACCTCTTAAATGCATGACTAAGATAGTTCTAAGATCATGAGATTTAGGACTGCTTTAGAAGTTGTAAAAAAGGATTAAACTTACGACATTGCATATTAATGAATCTAGATAGGAATATTGGATTTCTTAATATGCTTGAGAATTAATTATGCTCGGAAGAGATAGTTATGATCATAGGGTCCTTGACTTATAGAATATTGCAAGCTATCGATTACATTCAATTTAATTAATCTATAATTCCAATTGGTGAAATCAATTCCCTAAGATCTACCTCCATTGAATTTTCTACTTTTTAGTTTTGTTGTTTGAATTTATTCTTACATCACATTTCAATCTCTAAATAAAACTGGACGATAGTATTTGTGGTAATTGAGTGGCTAGAAACTCAATCCAAAGGACAACATCCGTAATTAAATTACACACTATATTAAAACTTGACCTGTACATTTGCGGTAGGCATTTTTGCGCACATCAATAGTACATGAGTCTATAAGCATGTTGCAAGGAATATGCATTCTAGATAGTTGTTAGAAAAGAGGTCGATGACCTAAAATATGAAAGAAAGGAAAGATGGGTGAATGTCAGTGCACCTCCGGTTCAAATGTTCGAGGGGTGGCATATGTCACCATTGGATTAAAGAGCAGCATCAAGGTCTTGGGTACAAATGGTCAAGGATTGGTGTGATGAGTATAGAAAGCAAGTGTTTGGGTGTCTGGGGAAGGTCCAACATGTTGCTAAGTCATCGGTGAACCTTGGGTACAAATGGTCAAGGGGCGATGCACAATTTGAGGCCTTGGATACAAATGGTCAAGGGTCGAATGTCGAGCTCCATAAAGAGCATTGAGGCCTTGGGTACAATTGGTTTGGGGTCAATGCAGCTCGATGGTCAGTCTTGGAGAGCTTTGTGAGGGCTAAACATTAGACGTTGAGTGAGCTCGTGAAACTTGAGTGATTAGTGAGTTACATAGTGAGATGCATGAGTTATGGTTGTTTTGTGAGGGCTAAACATTAGACGTTGAATGAGCTCGTGAAACTTGAGTGATTAGTGAGTTACATAGTGAGATGCATGAGTTATGGTTGTTTTCATTTAGTAAGCTTGTAGTTTTGCTTATGGTTGTGAATATGAGACCTTGACTCATATGGTATTTTGTGCTATGGGGGAGTTCTGTTGAGTTGTAGTAAGGCAGGGTAGGCTTGAATGTTATAAAGTGTTGTTTTTGTGTTTATTAGGTGCTCTAAAAATTTTTGGTTTAGTTCTATGTATGTCGTTTTATGTTGCCAATTTTTTTTAAACACTTGGTTAGTATTTGAATTAGGGGTTTAATAATGTTCAAAATAACAACATGGAGTATTACAGAGAAATTGGGATACATGCATGTTAAACATAAAAGAAAAACAAAAACAAAATTTTGAGAAACTAAAGCCCCATTTAGTTCATGATCCATTTTTGTTTTTGTGTTTTTTAAAATAAAAAAATACAAGGAAACAAATGAAAACTCTGTCCATTTTTTTAGAAACGTGAAACAAGAAATAGATTGAATTATCAAACATATCTGTTTTTTAAACAATGAGAAACATAAAGTAGAAACAAAGAAACATAAACGTTATCAAACAAGTCCTGACAAAACTAAAATTTAACAAGTCTTATCATATTAGCCTTTGTTCTTTCTTTCTTTTTTTTCCTATTGTCCAACTACCAAATTACCATTACATTAAGAGGGTGCTTTTTTTTTTTCTTACTTAATTAAGAGGGTGTCATTAGGTTGAGAAATGGGGTATAATTAATTAATGGGAAAAATACACTTTTGGTCTCTAAGGTTTGGGTTAAGTGACACTTTGGTCCCTGAGTTTTCAAACTCAACAAAAATACCTCTGAGGTTTGAGATAAGGAGCACTTTGGTCCCTGCCGTCAAATTTTCTGTTAACTTTTAACGGTTGCTGACGTGGCACTATTATTTTAATATAAAAAATTATTTTTTTTATTTTTTAAATAAAAAATATTAAAAAAATAAAATATTAATATTTAATTATTTTTTTTATTCTTTCTCTCTCTTTCTTCTCATCTTCTTCTTCTCCATCTTCCTTCTTCTCCATCTTCTCCCTCCCCCTTCTTCTTCTTCCTAAGTCCGGCGACCGGCGGCCACCACACGCCGCCGGCTACTGAATTTTTTTTTTTTCTTCTTTCTCATTTCTTCTTCTTCCCTTCTTTCTTCTTCTCTTCTTTTTCTTCAATGTTTTTTTAAAAAAAAAAATAGAAAAGGGAGGGAGGAGGTCCTCCTCCCTCCCTCCCTCGTTCCAGGGACCTCCCTCCTCCATTTCCGGCGTCGGACACGAAGGAGGGAGGTCCCTCCTCCCTCCCTCGTTCCAGATCTGGGACGGGGGAGGGAGGAGGGACCTCCCTCCTCCGTTTCTGGCGCCGGAGACGGAGGAAGGAGGTCCCTCCTCCCTCCCTTTTCTCATTTTTTATTTTTTTTTAAAAAAACATTGAAGAAAAAGAAGAGAAGAAGAAAGAAGGGAAGAAGAAGAGAGGAGAAAGAAAAAAAAAAAAAAATCAGTCGCCGTCGGCGGCAGCGGCGGCGGCGAGTGGTGGCCGTCGGTCGCCGGACTTAGGAAGAAGAAGGAGGAGGAGGGAGAAGATGGAGAAGAAGAAGATGAGAGAGAAAGACAGAAATAATAAAAAAATAATTAAATATTAATATTTTTATTTTTTAATATTTTTTATTTTAAAAATAAAAAAATAATAATTTTTATATTAAAATAATAGTGTCATGTCAGCACCGTTAAAAGTTAACAGAAAATTTGACGGTAGGGACCAAAGTGCTCCTTATCTCAAACCTCAGGGGTATTTTTGTTGAGTTTGAAAACTCAGGGACCAAAGTGTCACTTAACCCAAACCTCAGGGACCAAAAGTGTATTTTTCCCTTAATTAATTTGGCAAAATAAAGTCTAATTTTGTTAGAATGATATTAAAAGTGACCGACATTATAACTTTGACCGACATTAAATACTTTTAATGTCGGCCATTGTCCAAATTTCTTCCAGAAAAAAACATAGAAAAAAATATAATATTAACATACAATATACACACAAATAAGTCAGAAAAATACCACTACCTTTTGGTTGATTTTCTAAAATATTATACACTTATTGGATATCAAAACAGATTGATAGAATATTACTCAGTTTTTGGCATCTAAATTTGAAGCAAACTTGCCACAAACTCCATAGCCAACCAAAGAAGATATATGCATAAGGTTTAAGCCATCACTTCCCCACTATAACAAGGCCTGTAATTTACTTCTGTAACATTCATGTCCAACATTCTTACATCACAACACTCTACTCCTCCTGCCTGTAACAAAACACAACAAGAACTAATAAGGTTTTTTTTGGATATTTTTTGTTCTTAAAAATACTTCTGATTTGAGCATACAAACAATCGGAGATTCGAGAAGTTAGAGCGTTTAGCTGCACAAGTTCTTTTGAAGTATTATTGTATGTTTAGATTTTTTTTATTTTTTATTTTTTGGTGAGAATCTTAAGATATTGATCTTAAGGGGACATGTTTCCATTTAGGACAGCACTTAGCATGTATGCCTCAATCCTTAGGGATATTTTCTAATCCCTCTAGTTTAGGATTGTTTTAATTTAGGTTTGGAAACTCATTTGGTCCTAGTATTTTTATTTCATTAAACAATATTTAGTTTCTAAACTTTAGTTTTAGTATTTCAAAATCGTAATAATTTAGTTGGGTAGTTTAAAATGTATAACCATTTATTTTCTAATTAAACATTAATATATATATATATATATATATATATATATATATATATATATATATATATATATATATAAAATAGTCCCTAGATCGCCAATAAAATTTTTTTAAAAAAATTAAGATAAATATCAATTTTTAGCATGTAAAAAATTAATGGCTAAATTTTAGAAACACATTTGGTCTCTTAGGAGATTTACTAATCTACATACATTTATAAAAATAAAAAAATTAATAAAAAATAAAAAATAACGCCGAGATTTCTCACTATATGGTATATTAAATTGTTTCATATTAAAGCTAAGGACTAAGCTATTACTTCACTTTATATTTTTTTTTTAAAAAAAAAAGAAACTATTACTTCAAGGACCAACTATATGTTTTTTAAGTCCCACTTGATAAACAATTGATTTTGGTTTTTTATTTTTGAAAACTTATACTTGTCTCCTCACAATTTTCGTATTTACAATGGTGTCATCTTTCTTGATGAAAAATTTGAATTCTTAGCTAAATTTCAAAAAAAAAAAAAAATCTTTATAAACTACTTTTTTTTAGTTTTAAAATTTTGACTTGGACGCCAAAAATACTCATAAAAAGTATATAACAAAAAAAAAAAACCTTAGATAGAAGTGGTGATTGTAAGTTTAATTTCAAAAACCAAATGGTTAACAAATGGGATTTTAACTTTTTGATTTTGTGTTGATTATTTCAGAAATTTATATTCCCTTGAAACTCTTTCAAAAGCAAGAAGTAGCGAGAGAGAAAGAAAGCACACACCTCCAAAGGGACTTTAGCCGAGGAAAAAACCCTAATCTTGGAGATGGATTCAGCAGAATGGTTCCCAAAAGAAGCACAGGGAGGAAGATTGCGAGCCCACTTCCTCAAATAAGTAGTAACAATCCTATCCTCTCCATCTCTCTCAATGGACTCAAAATACAGCACATGGGGAGCTTCACAAGGGTTCTCAAGAACTCCCCACCTCGTGTTGAACATGAAAACAGGAGCCCTAGCTCGTTCAAATGGTGCAAAAGTTTCCAAGGGTCTCTTCAAATAGTTTCTAGCCATTATGGCCTCATAGATGTGGGCAGAGTAGCCCCATGACATCGAGAACGTCCAGTTCGACGGTCGGTGGTAGCAGATGGTTTGCTGCATTAGTCGGGACTGGTCGACCGCCGCTGCCTTCATCAAGTGGTTGATGGCGGCAGGGCGGTCCATGTTTGGGAAGATGGGATTGATGAGGTCTATGTGGTGGAGGGAGAGGAGAGGGGTTTGTGGATGGTATGAGAGAAAGCCCGATGCATCGCCTCGTAGATCCATCTGCAAAACACGAGACGAAAATAACAAGTCCATGTTTGAGAGTGATTTTAAACTGGTCGAAGTCACTTTTGTCATATTTAAAATCACTTTGAAACATATCTTTAATAATTTAAAATTAATTTTGATGGTATGAAGATTACGTTTGAAAGTGTAAAATCAAACATAAAATTGATTTTGAATAATTAAACCTTCAACTTTAGAGAAAGAACTACGTGACGCTTATAGGTAGTTAGGAGATAAAACCTTCGACTTTAGAAAAAGAACTACGTGACTTATCTACCGAACGGACTATGCTCAAATTGGTGAGAGAAGTAGCTTTATAATACCTGGTGAAACCCCATTTCATGAGTAATGGAGAATCCCAAATCAGCCAAACAAAAGAACAACATTTGATCGCTAACTCTCAAGTAAGGATATCTCTCAATGCAACCATCCAACCTTTTTGCCACCAATGATGCAAGTGGGTAACTCAAAGCATAACCAGCTCCTCCAAAAGCCATGCCAAAGGAGAAATCAAAGTTAGACTTCACACACTCTGAGTTCATCCCAATGTACCAATGCTTCTTATGATCATATTTTGCCAAAGTCTTCACCAAATTATCCACAAATAGTACCGTATCATCGTCCGTCATTACGTACCACCTTGCATCTTTGTCGCTTTCTCTGAACGACTCCATCACAGTTCGAAAGATTCTCACCTGTTTGAAGAATATGAATAAAAGATTAAATAAATGGTGAACTATCAACTCATGTTTTGAACTTTCTGAGTTGCATCTATTTAACTGTTGTGTTTTTACACAATCTATACTTCTAAAATTCTCTCAATTTTCATAGTGGTGTCTATTAGCCTACGTATTTATAAACCTATAAACTTTCAATTTTAGTGTTTAATAGGACTCTACCACTAATTTGTTTGACATAGTTGTGTTTTATTACGTGGGTAAGCTAATTTCGAAGATAATCTTTAAACAATAGTAAAGTATTTATTAAACACAAAATTGAAGATTTGAAGACTTATTAAAAACATTTTAAATATGGGATCTAAATGGATACACCATAAAATTGTAGGGAGACCTACGAAACTTTTTAAATTTTATATAAACTAAATATTGACAGTTCAAAACTAAACTTATAATTTAACCTAATATTAAATATATTATAATTTATAAGCTTAAACTTTTGAGTTAAATGATAGTTTAACCACCTGGTCCGGCCATTTGATTCTTGGAAACACTGCAAAGCTTGTGATATCTTCATTGACTCGAAATGGAGCAGACGAGTCCGACCATGGTAGGAACTCGGCGGGAGGTGGGCGTTCGAAGAAGACGTGGCCACGGGTTACATTGGGTCGCCACCATGATTCGCTATAATATCTCTTGAACTTCCATGTGTTCATCGAGCCGACAATGCTAAACACGATGTGAGAGATGTTTGTCGGAGGATCGGTGGGTGGCGGTGGCTGCGGCGACGGAGTTTTGATGGGCCATTTTTGCTTGAGGCTTGTAAGAAGATCATAGGGTTGGTAGTTTGGAGGTGAAAACAAGAAAAAATAGAGCATGAACAAGGCCAACCCTGAAAATGCCAAAACTTTGCAGACATTTCCAAGAGTTATTGAAGAAAGCTTGCTTTGAAACTTGGCTATGGTGGAGCTGATGGGTAGTGGAGAAGACATGTTGAAGAAGAACAAAGAATGTGAAGAGAAGGGTATGAATTTTATTTACATAGCAAGATGGAAAGAAGAAGGTGCAGAAAAGGACATTATAGGAGGAAACTTACTGTTAAAGGGAGCTTTTGAAGAAGACTTTTTGTGAAGGAATTTGAGCTAGAAACCATGTTTCATGTTAAGGTTTGCAAATAAATGTGAATCTTTATGCCTAAAAACTATGAAGAAGAACGAGTTTGTTGATTGCCATTTACGCATCCTAAAGTCAATTATGTTGGAAAAAATGGAGTTCTTGGCAATTTCCATGCTTTATATTGTAATAGTTTAGTTCTTCTTTAACGGCTATCTAGCCTAGCCCACACTTTTCATTCTCTCTCTTTCCTTTTTTTCGTTTGAATAATTACATCGGTGAATAAATAAGCGGGTAGCAAATCTTTTGTCTTATCTTATTTTATTTCTTTTTTCTTCGAAGAAAAAAAAATGATGCCTTATCGAGTGAGCTATGCTCAGATTAGCAACAGTTAGCAATTAAATACTTTGGTGGATATCAACATGAACAATAGTTCAATTGGACATAAAACATGTACTCTTGACTAAGATCAAGTCAGAGGTTCCAATCTCGACTCCACATATGGTAAAAAAAACAAAACAAAACAAAGATAAAACTTTGGTTGATATTCTCTACATAGTTAATAAACTAATCAATAAATATTATGTGATAAACGAAGTGTGTGTTTGGTTTAACTTTTTAAGTGTTTAGTTTTAAAAAAAAACAAAACATTTTTTGTTTTCAAAAAATTTCTAGTGTTTGGCAACCACTAAAAATGACTTATTAGAAAATGAGAGTGATAAATAAGGGTCCGTTTGGAATACATTTTAATTTAAATGTTTTTCAATAATACATTTTTTAAAAAACATTTTGTATAAAAATTGTTTTGAATTTAAACACTCATATGTTTGGTTACATTCCTCATGAGTGTTTTTATACCCAAGTTCTTATGTACTTAAAAACTCTTTTTAAGGAAGTTGGTTTCTAGTGTTTCTTAATCTCATTTTCTAATAAGTCATTTAATGGTTGTCAAACACTATAAATTTTTTCAAAATGATTTATTTTCAAAATTAAATACTTGAAAAGTTAAACCAAACACACCCTAAATCATTTTGAGAGAAACACTTGAGACCACAACTTTTTTTAAAAAAATGTCTTTAGTATACAATAACTTGCGTATAAAAACACCTATGAAGAAATGCAACCAAACATCTTGAGTGTTTAAATTCTAAACAATTTTTATACAAAATGTTTTTTTTAAAAATGCATTCTTGAAAAACATTTAGATTAAAATGTATTCCACACATTTAGTTAATAAACTAATCAATGAATATTGTGTGATAAACGAAGTGTAGTTAACAAATGGTTTGAATCTCGAAGTACTAAATCAATGCATAAACTTTACTCAAAAAAAAAAAAAAAAAATCAATGCATAAACCTTAAACCTTACTCAAGAAAAATAAAATAAAATAAATCAATGTAGAAACCTTAAACCTTATCGTCGTTATTATTTGTCCAAAGGAGACCAAAAAAAAGGAGACCAAAACAAAAACATTAAAGAATGAAGTCAATTTTTACTTGAAAAATAAGCTTTATTCACGTTTTATTAGAATTTTTAATCTCAAAATTTGTATCTAAATCTTTGTACACTATATTCATACATAGAAACTTTAGAGTTGAAGAGCCAAAGCCCACCACCACTTCTCTATGAAAGTCAAAATACATCTTCCAATAAGCCAAACTATCACGGTTCTCAAAAAATAGATAAATAAATAAATACATTTAAAAAATAAAAACCAAAATTTTACGATTAATTTGATGAATATGCACGTTTTTTTTAGTACATCAACATTTGATTTGAGTGTGGGGAGATTCGAACCTCTGACCTCCTACTTAAAGATATATGTCAATTACCACTGAGTTATACTTGCTTTGGCCCTCCAAGTGCACGTTATATATATATACTTGGGATTATATATAAATATAATTTGTCTCTAATCTCATGAAAATTTCAATTAAGTGCATTCTTTATCTGTTCGATTTCTATGGATTAAGTTTTAGTCAAGAAGTTTGTACCGAGAAAAAAACTTTTTAGGGAGAAAAAAAACTATGGATTAAATTCTTACTATCTCACTAGACATTCGTTGTTTTGACTTAAAATTTTAGTTTTTAAAGTTACATTTGATAATCATTTGGTTTTTTTTTTTTTTTTTTTTTTTTTTTTGTATGGTTGGTTTTTGAAAATTATGTTTATTTTCTCCCAAATTTCTTATCGTGATTTTCATGAATATATTTGAATTCTTAACCAAATTCTAAAAAAAAAATTAAAACTACGACTTCATTTGATAATCATTTAGAGCTGTTTGATAACATTTTGTTTTCTATTTTCTGTTTCTATTTTTTATCTTTAAAAAATAGAGTTGTTTTATAACTATTTTTGTGTTTCTGTTTTTTTTTTAAACGTTTTTGAAATTATAAGCAAAATTCAAAAAAAATAAAAATAAAAGATTTCTGTTTTTTCAAAAACTCATTTTTCTTTTAGTGTTCATATTTTTTTTCTCTTTTACATGTCTCTCTCTAACAAATTCTTTTCTCTAATATTTTTTTTCTTTATAGATTTATTTCTACAAAATTTCTCTCTCTCTCAAATTTTGATCTCAATATAATTTTTTATTTCTCTTTCTCTTTCTAAAAAATTCATCTCTACCTAGTTTTTTTTCTCTCTAAAATGTTTATATTTATTTAACTTTTATTTTTATTTCTCTTCTAACTTATATAACTAATTTCTCTCTCTAAAAGTTCCAAACCGTTATTGTACCCTACAATGACATCCAGAACCACCACAGATGCAAATCCATTATCATATGGCTTCAATAACAATGCAAAACTGACATTTAAGTCCAAAATTGTTGTAGTGCCTAAAATTTTCTCTCAAAAGTTTTTTTTCTATAATTAATTTATCTATTTCTCCATAGCTTTTCTCTCCCTAATAAACATAACTCTAACTTTTATTTTTTTAAAAAAAAATCTCCCTAATTTTTCTCTCGCCACAACTTTTTTTATTTTTCTAATTCACCATTATTTCTATTTCTCTAAAATTTCTCTTTTTATTTAATTTTTCTCTCTAAAATATATATCTTTCCTTCTAACTTTTTTTTCTTTTTTCTCTAACTAATATGGTTTATGGAGTCTAAATAATCTTCTCTGTCTAAATATTTTCTTTCATGTCTCTAAATTTACTATGTTTAACTTTTCTCTCAAAAACGTTTATATTCATGTCTCTAGTTTTTTTGTTTCAATGTCTTCACACATTTTTTTTCTCTCCCTAAAACATCTTTTCATCTCTCAAATTTTTTAAAAATAGAAAACCAAAATCAGTTATCAAACAACTTTGGTTTTCTATTTTTGTTTAAAACAGAAAACAAAAAAAAAAAGTTATCAAACCTATATAGTTTTTGCTTATAGAAAATAGAAAAACAAAAAAGAGAAAAACCAAAAACTAAATTCTAAAATGGTTATCAAACTGAGCCTTAGTTTTTTTTTTTTTTTGTGGGGGTGAAAATTATGCTTGTTTTTTCCTAATTTCCTTACCATGCATGGTTTTTTCATCTTTGTTAAGGAAACATTTGAATTCGTAGCCAAATTCAAAAAACAAAAATAAGTTTTTGAAACTACATTTTTTAGTTTTCAAAAATTGGCTTGGTTTTTTAAACATGGAAAGAAGACAAAAAAAAAAACTAAGACCTCATTTGGTTTGTGATTCATTTTCGTTTTTATATTTTCGAAAATAAAAAAATACAAGGGAAACAATGAAAATGTGTTTGGTATACTTATTATCAAAAACAATTCAAGATATGGTATGTTTTAAACAACAATAAAATGTTGTTTTCATTGATTTTTTAATTTTGTTTTCAAAATAATGAAGCATGGTATATAACTTTAAAATCATGGGATACATCATTCTCTCTGCCAAACAATGTTATATTGTCCACGAACAATAGTTTCTATTTTTAATATCTAAATTCTCTCCGACTCTAAAGAAAAAAATACAAAATTATTGTTGTGTAAATAGTGTATATGGTTGATGGTAATGCTTTCGTTGTTATTTTTACATAATCATGTCAATTTTGTTGTATTCCCTCGCTTCATACAATACCTTGTATCGTTATTTTTTTTTTAATTATAATTTCAATTATTTCAACAAATTTTTTTTAAGAATCAATTTCAACAACATCGATTCCTAATATCTCTCTAAAAAATAATAAAAATCAAGTAAGTTCATTCCCTTTTATTAATGGAATTTAGATTTCTTTTAAAAGAAAATCAATAGCCAATTTAATCCAACTCACAACAAAAAGAAGAATTTATTTTCCTTCCTCTTATTGAAAAAGACTTATTTTTCTTTCTCTTACCAAAAATATTTATTGTTTTAAAGCAAATTCGTTAACCAATTTATAAGCTTAATTTTTAAAAACCAAAAACTAAAAATCAAATGGTTATCAAATGGGGTCTTAGTGTTTGATAGCCATTTGATAACCATTTGGTTTTTGTTTTTTGGTTTTTGAAAATTATGTTTATTTCTCCAAAATTCCCTACTAATGGTTTTCATCTTTGTTAAGGATCCATTTGAGTTCCTAGCCAAATTCCAAAAACAAAAACAAGTTTTTGGAAACTACTTTTTTCTCTAAATGTTATTGATAACACCTAATTTGTGCTATTTTATTACGGATAATCTAGACTTGTTAGAGTTCTTTTTATGGTTTAATTATATTTTTTTTTTGTAGGTATTCGAGCATTAGAGACTTTAGGAGCGGATTGTACGAATTGGCGCTAGCTAATTCAGAGAATTTTAGGAGTTTTTGAGTCATCTTGGAGTTCACAAATGAAGAAGAGGTGAAAAGACCCGAACGGATCGTATCGACTCCGAGAACTTGTGCCAAAGAGTCAAAAGATCAAGCTTCAAGTGAAGAATGTAAATGATTTGGTTTTTGCATATGTTTTGGTTGAGTTGTTGATTCTTTACAGAAATTCTTCCATATTGTTGTGTTCATCTATGATTTCCTGCTTTAATCATTATCTTTGAATGCTTTCTTAGATAATCTATCCATAATTCGATATTGTCAATAGGTCTGGATCGTGTCCTTTGCTTATATCTATATGAATTTGCATAGTTTGCTTGATAGGACCTAGGATTCATGGAGAAATTATCTAATTGAATTTGGAATTTATTTTCTTAATTGAATTTAGTAATTTTGGACCCTTGTGTGTAATGCAATTAACTCAATGGATAATTACGATCTATTCGATTAGTTAGAATTAGATTCATGGGACTAGCGTTCTAATGCATGAGGGGTAGCAGGCGTCATTACTAAATTAATCGATTAATTAATCATGCATGCTAACAAGTTAATTAAGCGATTAACACAGTTAGGAGGATGCAGAATCCAAATAACCAAGAAGCATGTCGGGTTCATAATAATTCAGTAGAATTGATTTTTAGAGCAACGATGAAAGCAAATTAATAAAGCAAATTAGTGAACCCCGTAATCGGACGATCTCATTCATCTTATTATATTTTCATCCATTTTCTTGTTTCTGTTATTTTTGCATGATATTTATTTTTAGCGGCTATTTTACAGTTCTGGTCTTTTTATCAGTACGTTTTCGTGACAAAACCCTCTTTCAAACCCCCAACTTTTGTGACTTCCAAAGAACCCAGGTCTAGAAAGAAAATCACCTTCTCAGTGGACGACCCAACCGCTACTACTGCAAAGTAACTCGGTAGTCGGTTATAAATTTTATTTGGTTTCGGAGATTCAACAAACTCAATCGATCAGTTGTTAATATTAAAAAAAAAATTATGTTTTGACCATTATTAACCATCAAATATACTCTATTTTCATTGACACCTAAAAATAGTCAATAAAGTCATCTTTATTGACGATTTTTGCCTATCAATAATAACATCTATATTGATGGTTATTAGCCGTCAATTGAAAGGTTGTATAGTTGACAGTTAAAAATTGTCAACAAAGTGAAAAAGGCAGAGAGACATATGAAAATGAACGGAAAATTACGAAATTATCATCAATAGGAACTATCAAAGTTGATGATTTATTGCATAAAATAAACATACATTTAACATTTTATAACTGTCAATATATATATTTTCTAAAAAATTATTTCAAAGTGAAAATGATTCTTTTATTGATGTTTTTTTTGTCACAAATGTCAATAAAAGAAAAATTCAAGCGTCAATAAAAGTGTGCACAAAATTAAGTTTAAAAATCTAATAGATTAAAAAATATACAAAGCTTAGACGCCTATTAAACACTTTTTATAATTTCAAATACCTATTAGATACAAAATTTAAATTTAAAAAACCTATTAAATAAAAACTCAAAAGTTTAGAAACTAAGGCCCCGTTTGATAATGTTCTCGTTTCCTGTTTCTCATTTCTCGTTTCTTGTTTCCTGTTTCTTGTTTCTTGTTTTTTAAGAAGTAGAAACAGAAACATGTTTGATAACTATTTTTGTTCCTTGTTTCTCTGAAAAAAGAAACAGAAACACAAAATGTGTTTGATAACCGGTTCTTGTTTCTTGTTTTTTTAGTTAAAATAAAAATTAGTATATATAATATAAAAATATATTAATTTTCAACGATTATTTTTTTTATTTCTCCTTCTTCTTCCTCATCACTACCACCATTGTTACCGATCACCCGCCATCGTTGATCATCGACCATCGCTACCGACCTTCAACCACTGAGCGAATGCAGTCAGTCAGCGCCAAATGCTGGAAAAGTCGTCGGCACGTGGTGGCAGTTGTCGAAAATAAGAAAAAAAGGAACAAGTTTCGGTCGACGACGATAGTGGCAGCCGGTAGTCGGAGATCAACGGTGGCATCTGATAGTCAGAGGTTGACGGAGGTCGACCACGATCGGTAGTCGGAGGTCGACGGAGATCGGCGGTGCGCAGTAGTCAGAGGTCGACGATAGTTGTCATTCAGCAGAGGTCGGCGACGCCCGATAGTTAAAGGTCGACGGTAGCGGCTGGTTGACGGCGCTCGGTAGTCGGAGGTTGACAGTAGTCTGAGATCAACGGTGGTTGTTGGTCGACGAAGGTCGGTAGTTAGAGGTCGACGGTGGCAGTTGGTCGGTGGTGGCCGGTAGTCGAAGGTCGACGATGGCGATCGATCGACATATGTTGGTCAGTAGAGGTCGACAATGCCTGGTAGTGAGAGGTCGACGGTAGCAGTCGTTCGTGTTGGGTTTTATGTCCTAAAACTCGTAGATAGTGAATGATTAACGAATTATACACTTGTATCAATAAAGTGTTATTGAGGTTTATGCAATAAAGTGTTATTGTCATATTAAGTCTATAATTGCACAATATGACCCAAATCCAATAAACTAAGATCCAAGGTTGTTTACATGAGACTTGAACTAGTATGTGGGGACATACGGGGATCAGTGTTCAAGTAACAACCTAAAAGGTCTATAGTACAGGGATAAGGCTGGGTACCTTATCCTGGTAACACTATGTGATACGGCCCGCTTTGTATTCGATACAGACGTATTGATCCAAGGCGTCCATGTAGGAGACATGCGAGCGGGGGTATCCTATGCAATGAGTTTGCATAAGACCGGACCACGAAATAGTAAACCACTAGATGTAACACCGTTAACTAGTTAGGTTACTGTTTCAATAGGATGACCTAGGTAACTCGATCTTAATCCTGAGTGTGTCATGAACTCCTTCTCACGAGGGATTGTCCTTTGATTAGTACGGGTGAGAGTGGCCAGTACGCCGACTCAATAAGCCTACCTTCTTGGGGACAAGACCGAGTGGGGGGCTGGGGACATGACAATACAAGATGGAATTCACTCCTTCCCCTATTGGGGCAAGTAGATGTGTGTTCCCTTAAGGGCTGATTCCGGGGCTTGAACAAAGGCGCGCCGTCCTCTCTTGGCCCGAGAGGAACTCTTGTTTAGAGGTTGGACCCTAAACAAATTGTTCATTAGAGGGATCAGTGGTACTTAAGGATCCAGAGGTAACCCAGGGGTAAAACGGTAATTTGACCCAGCTGGTGTTACGAACACACGTGAAGGATTGACTTACTGCATTGGTCGATATCCGTGGACACAGAAATATTCTACAGTGAGAAGAGTGCAGCTGTGGGTCTTTAGTGGAGTGACCCACAGTTAACGAATGTTTATTGACTCGGTTAATGAGTTTAGCTGATCAATCTCGTATCGTTGGAGCTTCTGATCTGTAGGTCCATTAGGTCCACCTGCTAGCTCATAACGGGTTCTGAGATAATATAGTCTTGATTATTAAAGGGAATATAAGTTAATTGTATTTTGATACAATTAATATAATGTATGGAGATACATTATAGTATAAGTTTAATTAATGAATTAAACTTTATAATAAAATTAATTTTGGATATGATTCAAAATTAATTAATGAGAGAATTATGAATTTAATTAAATATGTGATATTTAATTAATTCATGAATTAATTAATTGGGGAATTAATTAATTTAATTTTAATTTGGTTAAATGTGATTTAATCAAATTAAAGCTATAGTTTATATTGATGTACATTTTGATGCACATTAAAACTATAGGTTAAATGAGAGAAATTAAATTGAATATGATTCAATTATAAAATTAATTAAATATTTGATATTTAATTAATGTGGGATCGATTAATTTAGAATTAATTGAATGGCCAATTTAATTTAATTGAATATGATTCAAATTGAATTAAAAACTATATATTATAATTCATTTAATTTGATTAAATTAATTATAATTAATTAATTAATTAAATATTTATTATTTAATTAGTTAATGGCCGAGATCGTTTTGATTAAGATCTAACGGTCTAGATCTAATAGGGCAATAACTCCCTCCCCACTTATCGTACAGGGGAGAGGGAGTTTCCTAACGCCCCGCTCATTTTCTCTCATTTTCACGTTTTCTGACAGAGAAAGAGTTTTTTTTTTTTCTCTCTTCTCTCTCTCAAAAAACAGCAAAGAGCTTTGCGGTAAAATTCCCTTCCAAGATGAATTTTGGGTTCCCACAAGCCATATCTCAGCGACCCAAGAGAATAGTGGGTGATTCGAGTGGTGGTGTCCGTTGGAAGTCCCAAGAACGAGATCCTTGGAGCATTGTGCAGTGTTCTTCGGAATCCGGTAAGTATTCTTGATTTTGAATCAATTTAGCATGCTTAATCTTAGTAATTTAGAGATTGTTTCTGAATTTTGTTGCCAACGTAGAGGTTTTTCTATAATTGAAATTTAATTCGAGAAAGGTCTTGTTTGCTTCCGCTGCCAAAAGGAATTTTAATCCTTCAATTGGTATCAGAGCCATCTCGTTAATTGATTTCAATTTTATGAAAATTGCGTTGGTTCTTGGTGGGATTTATTCTGCATTATGAATGTTGGTTTGCTGGAAAATTGTTTTGGTATTTGGCCTTAGATTTACTGTGTTTTGATTTGATCAAAATTGTAAAGGCCCCTGCGTTTTTGGGCAATTTAATCAGTAAATCGAGTCTTGTAAAGTCCGTGTCTAGATTAGAATTCATTTTGATGAAGATCGGGATGAATTTGGGCGAGAAATCGATTGGAATCGGCGCTGGAATCGAAGAACAGTGGCTGTCCAGAGGCGTAGCGTCGCGACCCTGCTCAACAGAGTCGGGACGCTCAAGAACAGTTGCTGGAAAAAATCGGGGCAGCGTCGAGACGCTATTCCTACAGCGTCCCGACGCTGACGGAAGTTTTCGGATTTGCGGATCGTGAGCGAGACGTGCGACGTGTCAGTTTGAAGCGGTTACAACCAAATATATATTATTTACGTACATTAGGAATCGAACCCAGCGCGTGGCTGAGTTGGTTTGCGCGCGTGCTCGATGTTCGTGAGGTCCTGTGTTCGAGTTCCAGCGTGTGCAGTTATTATCAGTTTTTTTTCTGCGTGCGTTTTGAGCATGGGTTGGTCCGGTTCGTTGCTTGGTTCATCCGGTTCGGTCAATTTCAGCCTGTTTGGTCCGGTTCTTATTGATTCTGGTCTGGTTCGAGTGATTTGGGCCCGGTTTGAAGCGGTTCAAGCTGGTTCGGGTCGGTTCTGGAGCGGTTCAAGACTCAAAAGGATAATTAAATTGAAATTATTGTAATTTTTATTTATTTTAATTATCCTAGGGGCCAATATACCGGTTTTTTCAGCTATTTATTGCTTTATGAATGTCATTTAGCTAGATCCCACCATAGGTTAAGCATGTTTTCATGCATTTTTATGTTATAAATGTTATAATATATGATAATTATGCATGAATTTAAATTTCATGAGTGATTTAGTATAATTGTTATATTAAATATATGAAATTGGAAAAGCATGATGCATGACATTAATTAGATAAATATAAATTGTTATATTTTATTAATGTAGCATGCATGCTTAGTTTTATTTTCATGAATATTAATATAATAGTTATATTATGAATGGAAATAAATTTCAATGCTTGATTTTCATGTATAATTTTAATATAAAGTGTTATATTAATTTAATGAAAATGGAATAGCATTGAGCATGACATTAATTAGATTAATATAAGAGTTATATTATATTAATGTCTAATTTCATGTGATTTAATTTCGTTGATGATTAATTAATATAATCGATATTAATTAAATGAAATTGAAATTGCATGAAGCATGACACCACTTTAGATTAATATAATCGTTATATTATCGGCGTCATGAGCGTTATGGTGTTTAATAATTTGAATTAGATTGTTATTTGGAAATACCATAGAAGCATGTTATAGGGCTAATTATTAAAATTTTATAATAGTTATAAAATTGATTAGAAACCGTCAACCTATAACAAAGAGTTGCATGCAAACATAGGACCTTAGGTTAAATGAATTAATTTTAAATTGTTTAAAATTAATTAGACCTAAGTTCATTATAATTCTAATAGGATTAGAATTAATTTTCTTACTTAGGATTAAAATAGTTTTAATGCACTAAGTAGGAAAAACATTACTATGGTTATAAGGGAACTCTCCCGGTGAAGTTCTGTCTAGGCTGGGGGTACTTAAGTTGACGGTTACGGAACACCTCCTACCTGGGAACTGACCCGGAACCTGAGTTGAATTAATCATAGTTTAATGTTAGCATGCAATGCCACTAGGTAATTAAATGAGTTTAATTCACCTAGACATTAGAATAAAGTCCTATATATAAGAGTTATAATAGGCATAGACTTAGATAGATTGACTTAGCCGGGTTTATCTAAGTTTAATAACCCTAAAATACAATAGGACATTTCAGTGGGAGAAAAAAATATAAAAACAAGATTTTCATATCGAGTTTTTACTCTCACGTCCCCCTGTGTTCACACCGTGAGATCCATGCTCGGCTTCGTGTCGTTTTAGCGCGGCCTCCCTTCGGAAAGTGTTTGCATGGGTCAATACCAAGGTGAATGGGGAAAGTGTCTATAGTAAGTGGGAGCGGGACGCGTGTCAACGTATCCTTCGGTCTCCACCCCTAGGTCACAACGTGAGATTCCTATGATCCGCCTGCGTGTTGTCTCGGCGCAACCATCCCTTCGGAGGGCCTGATCATAGGATTCGGAACACCGTGAACTCCTGAATAGGATAGGATCGCTTAGGCTAATTACCAACAGTTGTCTTTCCTAACGGTAGCCTGTTGGTGCGTGCCTCTGAGATCTGAAAGTGGGAGGGTCACACTTACGGGGATGAGTTAAATGTGTTAACTAATCCTTGACCGAACAACGGTAACTAAAGGCTAACGGAATATGAGTTATTCTGGTGTTAGAATTTGGTTGAGATTGTCTCAATTCAGAGGAGGAGTAGCTGACCACCCTTCGGTGGCTGTTGTTCTAAACCTCTGAAGTATCGTTGCAAAAACTAAATCAATAGTTTTATAGGGTTTCTTTGATTGCTTGTTTGTTTTTGCAGAATTTGATTGGATTATTTGTAATGGGTTAGTGCGATTAATAATACAAGTAATTTGTTACTTCAGCAATAATATAAAACTTTATGTGCATTGTCTTACACCATTTTATTAATAACGGTTTAAGATACAACTAGCTTAAACGAAACTTGTGGTAAATGATTTAAGATTAGTCTTTAGTGAGGAATGTCCTCAGGTTCAAATGTCTAGTTCATCTTGAATAGTTCATGATGACAATTACATTAACTGCCTAGCCAATATCAATGACAATTAATATGATTTATTGGTCATTGAAACGTGCATAGTGAAAAATGAGGATACAGCCTGAATTTTTAATTCAGGTGCCATTTATCACGTTTGCTTTTCCTTTTAAGGAATAAGCTCATGGCAACTGTTGCAAATAGGTAAGATGACTCTCAGATTTTGATCAGGAGAGTATGTCTCGGCTTTGGCAGAGGGAACATTAAGTTATTTTATCTAGTGGGAGAAAATACACATTATTAGATAATTTGTATGAATTTCCTAAAGATTAACAGAAATTTGATTTCTATAATGTATATGTTGGAACAATGTTACTATACCTTTCTCTGCTAACGCAGTTTTATTTTAAGAAAGGGAGTTGACATTTGTTCAGCATTATTGAAAATAACTTATGTGTTCAAGACTAATCGAGAGTAAAGCAAGTCATGAGCACTGAGTTGTTTAAGATTGCTTATACTCGAAGAAATAAAGGCAAAGGATATCTCCTAAAGGAAATACCTTTCTTTGGTTCTTAAGGTTAGACTAATTTTGATCTCAATATGATTGGGAGCTTAGTCTATGAGTATACTTCTAAGCTAGTTAGAAGAAAACTCTTTAATACCAATTAAGTCATGCCTTATGGGCGATATGACTGATAGATCTTTTACTGGAAAAGAACTAAAAGAGCCAAAGAACCCTTGAAACTTATACATTTGGATCCTTGTGGTCTAGTATGTTAAAGCAGTGGGAGGGTATGAATAATTAATCTTTGTTAACGATAATTATTCATAGGTATGAACATTTCAACCTAATGCAACTTAAGTCTGAATCTCTTGAGATATTCGAAGGGGCTTAAGACTGAAGTTGAAAACTTGTTAGGTGAAATAATAAAACCACTTTGATCTGATCAATGTGTTGAGTATAGGGACTTGAGATTCTAGGGCTATTTGATAGTTCACGGAATCACATCCTAAATCTCAGTTAGGAGTAACAGAACCCTATTGGATATGGTTCAATCCATGTTGAGCTATGCTCAATTGCCTGACTCGTTTTGGGGTCATGCAGTGTGACTGTAGTGTGTATTTTGAATAACGTTCCATCAAACGTGTTTCTGAAACACCTTTTTGTTGTGGATAGGACGTAAAGATTGTTTACGTTCCTTTAAATTTTGGGGTGTCCAGGACTTGTGCTTGTGACTAACCCAAAATAAATTGGAATATCGTTCAAAATAATGCCTAATTGTAGGCAATCCCAAAGGAAACGAGGAGAATATACTTCTTCAATCCATAAGATAATAAAGAATTTGTATCGACAAATCCTTCATTCTCAGAAGAAGAACATATGAGAAATCATAAGCCATAAAGTAAGGTCGATTTAAGTGAATTAAGTAATAAAGCTACGGAAACATTGACAAGAGTTGTTGATGAATCAACAAAAGTTGTTGATAAGACTGGTTATTCAACAAGAGTTGTTGATGAGACCAGTGCTTTTGGTCAGTCACATCCATCTCAAGAGTTGAGAATGCATTGATGTAGTGGGAGGGTTGTTTTATAACCTGATCGTTACATGGGCTTATTTGAAGCTCAAGTCGTCATTCTTGATAATGACATAGAGGATTCATTGTTTTCTTTTCGGAAGAAAATGAATGATGTTGACAAGGACAAATGGTTTAAAGCCATGGACTTGGAAATGAAGTCTTTGCATTTCAATTCCATTTGGGATCTTGTAAATTTTCTTGATGGGGTAACACCTATAGGTTACAAGTGGATTTACAAGAGGAAACAAGACATTTAAGGTCTCAACCAGAAGGGTCCATTGAGCAAGATCAAAAGCAAAAGAGTTTGCAAGCTTAAATGATCCATTCGTGGATTGACATAAGCATTTCGATCTTGGTATTTAAGATTTGATACAGTGATCAAATTTTTGGCTTTAATCAGAACATTGATGAGTCTTGTGTTTACAAGTAATCATCAATAATTCTGTAGCTCACTTAGGGTTGTATATGATTGATATCCTAATCATTGGGAATGATGTAGGTTATCTTACTGACATTAAAAGAGGCTAGCAGCTCATTTCCAAATGAAAGTCTGGGAGAAGCTGAGTTAGTCTTGTCTCAATTTTCTTATGTCTACAAGATGTTAGTTAGATATAAGATGCAGAATTCCAATAAGGGTTTACTACCTTTTCAGGAATGGAATTCTGTTGTCTAAGGAGCTGTGTCCTTAGACACCTCAAGAAGTTGAGGACATGAGACATATGCCCTATGCAGTAGGGTTGTCAGTAAGTATCAATCAATTCCAGGATTTGATCTCTGGAGTGTCGTTACATACATCCTCCAGTATCTTAGGAGAACGAGGTCTTATATGCTCGTGTATGGCTCTAAGGATTTGATCCTTACAGGATACACTGATACAGATATTTTAACTGATAAGGATTTTATGAAATCTACATCAGTGTCTGTCTTCACTCTTAATGGAGGAGCAATAGTACGAGTTATCTGCAGTCTAGACCATATAGGCCAATAAGTAGTTGCTTATGAAGCACAGATAGAGACTGTATGACTTAGGAAGTTCAAGCCTAATTTGGAAGGTGTTCCAAATATGGACTATCCTATTGCAAGACAAGAAAGCACATTGAATCTAAATGATATATTGTTGATACATTCACGAAGGCTCTCTCGGCTAAAGTGTATGAGGGTCATCTAGATGGTCTAGGTCTACGAGTTATGTACAAAGATGTAATCTAGGGCAAGTGGGAGAAGTGTAATGGGTATAGTGATACCATTATGTAATGGGTATAGTGATGCCCTAGTTTATTGTATTTGTACATTGTAAATACGTTTTATGTATTATACATGTATTTATACACCCATTGCTGGAATAGATTATTGTACATTCCCACTAAACTAGATTTTTAGTCCAAGTGGGAGTTTGTTGGGTTTTATGTCCTAAAACTCGTAGATAGTGAATGATTAACGAATTATACACTTGTATCAATAAAGTGTTATTGAGGTTTATGCAATAAAGTGTTATTGTCATATTAAGTCTATAATTGCACAATATGACCCAAATCCAATAAACTAAGATCCAAGGTTGTTTACATGAGACTTGAACTAGTATGTGGGGACATACGGGGATCAGTGTTCAAGTAACAACCTAAAAGGTCTATAGTACAGGGATAAGGCTGGGTACCTTATCCTGGTAACACTATGTGATACGGCCCGCTTTGTATTCGATACAGACGTATTGATCCAAGGCGTCCATGTAGGAGACATGCGAGCGGGGGTATCCTATGCAATGAGTTTGCATAAGACCGGACCACGAAATAGTAAACCACTAGATGTAACACCGTTAACTAGTTAGGTTACTGTTTCAATAGGATGACCTAGGTAACTCGATCTTAATCCTGAGTGTGTCATGAACTCCTTCTCACGAGGGATTGTCCTTTGATTAGTACGGGTGAGAGTGGCCAGTACGCCGACTCAATAAGCCTACCTTCTTGGGGACAAGACCGAGTGGGGGGCTGGGGACATGACAATACAAGATGGAATTCACTCCTTCCCCTATTGGGGCAAGTAGATGTGTGTTCCCTTAAGGGCTGATTCCGGGGCTTGAACAAAGGCGCGCCGTCCTCTCTTGGCCCGAGAGGAACTCTTGTTTAGAGGTTGGACCCTAAACAAATTGTTCATTAGAGGGATCAGTGGTACTTAAGGATCCAGAGGTAACCCAGGGGTAAAACGGTAATTTGACCCAGCTGGTGTTACGAACACACGTGAAGGATTGACTTACTGCATTGGTCGATATCCGTGGACACAGAAATATTCTACAGTGAGAAGAGTGCAGCTGTGGGTCTTTAGTGGAGTGACCCACAGTTAACGAATGTTTATTGACTCGGTTAATGAGTTTAGCTGATCAATCTCGTATCGTTGGAGCTTCTGATCTGTAGGTCCATTAGGTCCACCTGCTAGCTCATAACGGGTTCTGAGATAATATAGTCTTGATTATTAAAGGGAATATAAGTTAATTGTATTTTGATACAATTAATATAATGTATGGAGATACATTATAGTATAAGTTTAATTAATGAATTAAACTTTATAATAAAATTAATTTTGGATATGATTCAAAATTAATTAATGAGAGAATTATGAATTTAATTAAATATGTGATATTTAATTAATTCATGAATTAATTAATTGGGGAATTAATTAATTTAATTTTAATTTGGTTAAATGTGATTTAATCAAATTAAAGCTATAGTTTATATTGATGTACATTTTGATGCACATTAAAACTATAGGTTAAATGAGAGAAATTAAATTGAATATGATTCAATTATAAAATTAATTAAATATTTGATATTTAATTAATGTGGGATCGATTAATTTAGAATTAATTGAATGGCCAATTTAATTTAATTGAATATGATTCAAATTGAATTAAAAACTATATATTATAATTCATTTAATTTGATTAAATTAATTATAATTAATTAATTAATTAAATATTTATTATTTAATTAGTTAATGGCCGAGATCGTTTTGATTAAGATCTAACGGTCTAGATCTAATAGGGCAATAACTCCCTCCCCACTTATCGTACAGGGGAGAGGGAGTTTCCTAACGCCCCGCTCATTTTCTCTCATTTTCACGTTTTCTGACAGAGAAAGAGTTTTTTTTTTTTTCTCTCTTCTCTCTCTCAAAAAACAGCAAAGAGCTTTGCGGTAAAATTCCCTTCCAAGATGAATTTTGGGTTCCCACAAGCCATATCTCAGCGACCCAAGAGAATAGTGGGTGATTCGAGTGGTGGTGTCCGTTGGAAGTCCCAAGAACGAGATCCTTGGAGCATTGTGCAGTGTTCTTCGGAATCCGGTAAGTATTCTTGATTTTGAATCAATTTAGCATGCTTAATCTTAGTAATTTAGAGATTGTTTCTGAATTTTGTTGCCAACGTAGAGGTTTTTCTATAATTGAAATTTAATTCGAGAAAGGTCTTGTTTGCTTCCGCTGCCAAAAGGAATTTTAATCCTTCAGTTCGATGGAGGTCGGCAGCTGTTGGTAGTTAGAGGTCGACGGTAGTGGTTATTCGGTGGCGCCCAATAGTCTGAGGTCGACGGTAATGGTCAATCGGTGAAGGCTGGTCAACAGGGGTCAACGACGTTCGGTAGTCGGAGGTCGACGATGGTGGTTGGTCGACGGTGCCAGGTAGTCGGAGGTCGACGGTAGCGTTCTATCGGTGGAAGCTGGTTAACGGAGCAGGGGTCGGCGGAATCGTCGATCGATGGTGGCGGTCGGTTGGTCGATAGTCGGAGGTCGACGACTGTGGCCAATCGACGGTGGTTGGTTGACGGTAATAAGAGGTTGGCGGCACCTGGTAGCCAAGGTCGACGGTGGCAGTCGTTCAGCAGAGGTCGGCGGTTGTCGATAGTCAGAGGTCGACGGTAGTGGCTGGTAGGCGGTGCCTGGTAGTCTGAGGTCGACGGTAGCTGTTAGTCGGAGGAGGCTGGTCAGCGGGGTCAACGACGATCGATAGTTGGAGGTCGATGGTGGCGGTCGTTCGATGGAGGTTGGCAGCTGCCGGTAGTCAGAGGTCGACAGTAGTGGCAGGTCGGCGGTGTCTGGTAGTTTGAGGTCGACTGTAGCGGTCAGTCGACGGAGGCCGATCAGTGGAGGTTGATAGCGGCCGATTGTCGGAGGTCGACAGTAGCGGTCGACCGAGGCCGGTAGTTGGCGGTCTGCGACAACCGGTAGTCGGAGGTGCACGGTGGCAGTCGATAGGCAAAAGTCGACGGCGATCGATCGGCGGTTGCGGTCGGTAGTGGTCGGTAGTGGGAGGTTGACGACGGCGGTCGGTCGACGAAGGTCGGCGATGATCAGTAGTTGGAGGTGGACGGTGGCAGTCGATCGATGGAGGTCGACAACAACCAGTAGTCGAAGGTCGACAGTGGTGGTCGGTTAGCGGAGGTCGACAGCGGCCGGCAGTCAGAGGTCGACAATGGTGGCCGGTCGACGACGACCAATAGTTGGAGGTGGATGGCGGCACTCGGTCAGTGGAGGTCGATGGAGACCGGTTGTTGGAGGTTGACGGTTGTGGTTGGCCGCGACAGGTAGTTAGAGGTGGACAGTGGTGGTTGGTCGGCAGAGGTCGACGGCAGTCGGTTGTCGGAGGTTGACAGTAGCGATCGGTCACGGGCGATATTCCGAGGTCGACGATGACGGTCTGTCGGCGAAGGCCGGTAGTCGAAGGTTGACGGTAGAGGACGACCGCAACCGGTAGTCAAAGGTCGACAATGGTGGTCGGTCGACGGAGGTCGGCGACGACCAGTAGTAGAAGGTGGACTGTGGCGGTCGGTCGGTGGAGGTGGGCTGCGGCCGATAGTCGAAGGTCGACGGAGGCGGTCTGTCGGCGACAGCTGATAGTCGGAAGTTGACAGTGGCGGCTGGTCGGCGACGGTCGATAGTCAGATGTCAACGATGGTGGGCGGTAGTCTGAGATCGTGGAGGTGATAATAAAAGGAAAAAAGGAAAGAAATAACACAAATAATAAAAAAAAATGAAAGAGAAAGAAATAACGAAAAAAGAAAAAAAATATTAAAAAAAATGAAAGAGAACGAAATAACGAAAAAAGATTAAAAAAAAAAGACGAGGAAGTGGTTAAAAAAATAGAGGAAGAGAAGAGATTGGTGTAAGGATGGGAGGGAGAGATGGATACATGCATGTTAGAGAAAAAAAAAACAGAAACAGAATTTGAGAAACAACATTTTGTAGTTTCTCAAATTTGGCCACTTTTTTAGAAAAGTTTCTAGATATTTAGAAACACGAAACAAGGATATAAGTTATCAAACAAGTCTGTTTCTTAAAAAAGGAGAAACGGGAACAAGAAACAAGAAACAGGAACGTTATGAAACGAGCCCTAAACTTCTAATTTAGACTAAAATTTATCTTACTAACTACTCAATCAAACTTACCCCATCATTAATTTAAAGAGCGTTCTACAAGGTCATCCCATATAATCAAAAACCTACCCGAGCATGACCCTCAATTCAATGTTGCAACCTTACAAATATGCTTTCACTGAGAGATTACCTTCACATAACTCACGCCACAAGGTGCAATCATCGACAGGACGATATTCAATTAACTCACGCCACAAGGTGCAATCATCGACAGGACGATATTCAATTAACTCACGCCACAAGGTGGTTACCTTCACATAATATGCTTCCACTGAGAGATTACCTTGAGCAGTATTAGCTAATTCCTTTCTCAACTGATATATGTGTGGACCGCTAACCTGATGGTATCGTTCCTTCAATTCGTCCCAAAGTTCTTTGGCACTTCCAGAATAAACCAAACTGGCGGCAATTTCTTTGGAGATCGAGTTAACAATCCAGGACGCAATCACATCATTATTACACTGCCAAGAAACTAAACGATTACCTTCGATAGGTTTCTAAATGGATCCATTCACGAATCCAAGCTTGTTCTTGCCAGATAATGCAAAGCGCATCGCCTTACTCCAAGAAATGTAATTACTGGCACCGGCGAGTTGATGAGTGACCAGTGTAGCCGTGGAAATGAAGGAATGATGCAAATGATACGGGTTGAGTTGCCCATCAAGATCGGGAGTTTCGACTGCAGGAATCGAAGTAGAGGAAGAAGCAGTGTTTGTCGCAGCCATCGAGCTTGATTGGGCAAGAAAAGACTCTGAAAGATCAGAGAAAAGCTCACTTACACGAAAGAGGGAAAAAGAACCTGCTTTGATACCATAACACGTGTAGTGAGGGAAAGAAGAGTTTTATTGATGTTGAAACTCTTACAACTGAAACATTTAATCCCTCTAAAATAAATAGGGAAATATTACCCTATAACAGAAAAGCTAATTAACAGAAAAGCTTAACTACAGCTAACGTCCATAAAACAGTAAAACTGATTTAATTGAGTAATAAGATTCATAAGCCAAAGTGAGCATAATTTAACAGGTAATTGACATCTACAAAGTACCTCGACCAAGAGATCAAAGGTTCGAATACCTCACTTTCAAATATTATTGCTTAAAAGAAAGATGGATAAAAATGAGGTTGTTTTAATTAACAAGTGTCACCACGTTATAGATACACACACATAATGGACTAAATTATTAGATATTTCTCCCTACCCAAAACCAAGAGAAGATAGCATAAGAAGTCTTTTGCATATATATATGTGTGTGGTATTTGACCCTTACATATTACGTTTTCAATTTCATAATATAAAATGAAGTTGTAGATCTCAAGGAAATTGGCTTGTGGCAATTTATCCATGGCGGTTTGAAGATGTGGTGAATGAAAAAATGTTTTTCTTTTTTCTTTCCCTCCAATCAAGGGCCAAAGAGACTTTTTATTTTTATTTTTTTTTCTAAATTGAATATTTTGTTTAGAAACTAAGTTTTGAGATGACTTTGTCAATTCAATGTTTGCGTGTCCATTCAATGTTTGTGTTGTATTTCGACGAATATCCGTCTCAAATAAAAAATGAGCGAGAGTACCAATTTTCTTATGTTTATTTATTAGGTAACATGAGGTTACATTTCAAAACTAATTGGCGATGAACAGAATAGTTCATGTATCTTATATATTGTGAGTTCTCCACTTATCTTTTCAATGTGAGATCCTCAACATGTCCCCTTAAGAATTGGTGAACCCAAAGAGACACCATATCTTGAGGGGTATGTTGAGAATCCTACATTGATGAAAAGATAAGTGGAGAACTCACAATATATGAGATACATGAACTACTCCACTCATTGCCTATTGATTTTGAGATATGGAACTTTATGTTATCTAATATGGTATCAGAGCCCATGAAATCCAAGCGAGTATTCGGTCCAATAAAAAAAATTGAGATTCGATCCAAAATTGGTGAACCCAAAAAAGGTATGGGTTACTCCGCTCATTGTCAATTGGTTTTAGAGTTTTACAAACGTGTTTTACAAGAAGAAAAGTAATCATTTGTTTGAAAATATAATAGATTATTTGAGGGAGAAAGAAAAGGAACAAATATTATTTGTTTGAAAATATAATAGGTTAATTGGTTAATATACCATCTTTTGTCCTTGTATTTTAAGTCTCATTTCATTTTAGTCACTCTACATACTTTCAAATGTCCAAATTTAGTCCTACTTTCAATCAATTTTAAAATTATTTTTTATTGTTTAGTTTGAAGTTAATTTTTATCAAACTTGGTAAAATTAATAATAAATCATTTTCATTCAAGAAATGACACCGTGTGAATATGTTTTCAAAATTTATGGAAAAGATATAGAGACTAAATTATTTTTTTGAAAATGTAACATTAAACTAACCGTAAGGCTAATTTTAAGATTTATTAGAAGTATAAAGACTAAATTTGAACAATTAAAAGTAACATCTATAATAAAAGAAGTCAGTCTTTTCAAAAAAAAAAAAAAAAAAAAAAAAAAAAACATATTACAATAATAAAATAAGTCTCAAAATATGGGATCAAAATGATATTTTATTCCAATATATTTTTAAGAATGATGGTCAAACTCTTACTTAAATTTTGCTCAAAAAGTTTGAGTTTCAAACAAACTCCTTCACTTTTCTGTGGCATGTTTGGTTCAAAGTGGCATCCCAAAATTATTATTCAATTTCAAAATCTATTTGATGTTGGAAATAATATTTAGGGAATAGAAATTTCTGAAATAATCAACATAAATACATTAATAAATAAAACATCAATAAAAATAAAGTAAGAAAAGACTATAATATTTGAATTGAGGCACGTTAATAAACGTTGTCCATAAAGAAGATGTGTGTCCCTACTGGCACTAAGTTATCTGACACTCCACTCCGAAGATATTTTTACAACAATCCTTCAAGAGAACTTGTGTGCAGCTAAACCCTCCTACGAATCCCAGATTGGTTGGATGCATGGGATAGCTTCACCTATAAGGACTCTCAAGTTTCCCTTTATAATAGAGAGATTGAATTGACAAGTTAAAAATAATAAAAGTAAATTTAATTTAAAATATCTTTAAAATATCCAACATTTGGTAATGTTTCTACTCCTTGTTTTTCGATTCCTTATTTCAATTTACAATTTCTATTATATATGAAAGAAATTAAAATCAAATACATAATTGTTTTTTTTTTCTTTGTTATTTCTTTTTAATTAAAAAAAACAATAGAGATGTATTTGGTCATTATCACTCTTTTTTTCTTTTTTTTTTTTCTTTTTTTCTTCTTTTTTTCAAGAGAATTTGGTCATTATCTCTTATTTCTTGTTCCTTAAACATTCTAATTGAAAAATAAATAATTTGAAATTAATTTAAATAAATTTAAAGAAGTGCCAAACTTTTCCCCTAAAACACCATACTTAAAAAACACAACTTTTTTTTTTTAGTTTAACTTTAAAACATGTTTTTCTCACGACTTATGAGGGTGAGGATTTGAACTACGGACCTCTAGGTCACTAGTACAAACATAAATGTGTTTTTAATATACTAGCTTGGCTATGTCAACATTAAAGGCGGTAAAACGTTACAAACCGATTAATTACAATTTCTAAGTACATAATTTGTATGCCTTTTTCACAAAAATCTAATTTAATAATTATTTAAATATATCATTTTGAAATTAGAAATTACAAAATTGTGAATGACTTTTTCCAAAAAAAAATTAAAAAAATATAAATTCATCTTGAAATTTAAATATGTATCCTAAAAATTTTAGAAAATACATAAATTGATGTTGAAATCTAAAACAACTCAAAGTTGATTGCGTACTCAACTGGAATAAATCTTGTACTAATAATCGAGAGGTTTGTGGTTAGAATCTTCTACTCCCACATATTCGAAATTTTTTAAAATTAATTGATAATTTAGTTTATTTTTTGGTCTAATTAGACTCTAAACTTTCAATTTTTTATGTCTAGTATGTCTGTGCATTTTTTTCATAAAAAAATGTTGAAATTAAAATTCAAGTATTTATTTGACATAAAATTGAAAATTCAAGGACGTAGTTGCTTTTTAAGGTTGAAAGATTTATTCAACACAAGATTGAAAGTTTAGAAATCTATTAAACACTCTTAAAGGTTTAGGACCATATAGACGTAAACTTAAAGTTTAGGCCCCGTTTGATAACCATTTGGTTTTTGGTTTTTGGTTTTTGAAAATTATGCTAGTTTTCATCCAACTTTCTTACATTGGTTTTCATCCTTGTTAAAGACACTCGAGTTCCTAGCCAAATTTCAAAAACAAAAACACAAGTACTTTTTGAAAACTATTTTTTCTAGTTTTCAAATTTTGACTTAGTTTTTGAAAACATGGGAAGGAAGTAGATAACAAAACAAAGAAAGTTGTAAGTACATGTAATGTTTTTAAGCTTAATTTTCAAAAACCAAAAACTAAAAATCAAATGGTTATCAAATGGGACAGTAGAGACTTAACTTATAATTTTTTTTATATATAAAAAATTCAAATAAACATTAATCAAATTTTTAAATACTCACAGAAAATGTAATAAATATAATTACTTACTTTTCTATACGAATATCCGAGGTAGATGTTAAAATTTTAAATATGCTTGTAATGCCTCCACGTAATTTTGTGTGTGCCACGACTTTAGTTTATCCCGAGTTAGTTGAGAAAATTTCTAGTACTACGATAATACATTGGGAGTAATATCGCTTTTCAACCAACATATGATATTTATTCTCTCCTAGGAACAGGGATGTAAACAAAATGAGAATACTGTGTTGGCAAGAATGTTAGACTGTAAAGAAACTATCATATCTTATTTAAGTTGGACCAACCTTCTTATGGGATTTCATACTTTGGGGTATCTACATGAATGGGCCAAAAGAAGCCCATATATTTCAAATATGTCTATATTCTTCAAAATTTTCATTGTTGTCCAATCCGAAATCAATTAAAGATAGTCCAATTACTGATTTTACCCTTTACATTACTATAAAAAAAAAAAACAAAAAAAAAGGAAAATATAAAATAACACAAAAGCCAAAAAAGGAAAGAAAAAAAAGATTTGAATTTTGTTATGACCGTGAAAATCTTCCCCATCTTTCCCATTTTTTTTCCATTTTCAGTTTCTCTCTCTAAGAAGGCTGGTTCATCTTTTCGATTTTTTTTCCAGATTCTTCCACCATTGTTGCATTGGTAAGGTTTTCCAGATTGTTCAATCATTCCAAATTCTTCCCCTTTTTTGTTCACACTAATGGTTCATTTCCTCGAAAAAAACCAATTTGCTTTTGGTGAGTTTTTTTTTCATCTTTTTCATTTCGCACCGGTGATTAAAAACATGCTAGGTTTTTTTGCTTTTGCGATTTCTTTTTTCAACTTCTTTTTTGCCTACCGGAAAATATCCATTTGCTTTTGTGATTGCTATTGGTAAAAAAACCCATTGTTGCATTGGATTAGTTTCATCTTCCTCATTTTTGTTTTTTTCATCTCCCCCCCCTTTCCGTTTCCCCATTGTTTTTATCTTCTATTGGTTTTTTTTCGTTTCATACTGGTAAAATACTCATTGTTGTAATACCGGGTATGAATTTCTAAATACCCGATATGAATTTTTAAATACCCGGTATGAATTTTTAAATACCCGGTATGAATTTTAGATGTAAAATTGAATGATCATGATCTTATTGAAGAATCAATTCTAGACGAAGAACAAAATATCATAAAAATTCAAAAAATGGTAACAATATGATTCTTTTATATATGTGTGTGTGGGGCTACCGTGACCAAATAAAAAACATTTTAACATAAGGAATAACTTGAAGGAAATTTAAAAGAAAAAACTTGAAGGAAATGGAAAAACAATTACGAAAATGTAAAAATAAAAAAGATGAATCTTTGAATAAAATTGATTGTTTCCGGATACAAAAATAAATAATAATAATAATAAACAAAGCATAAAGTACAAAACATAATGGAAAACAATGGAGTGAACGGCTAAATGAAATGATTATTAAAAAGAAAAATACAAATCCAAAATCGTTAAAAGAAAAGGAAACAGATAATTGGGTAAATTATGCAATAAATGCATGAAATAGTTTTTCCTTGATGATAACGGACAATGAATTAAATAATCAAACAAATTATTATATTAAATATGATTTGGTTCCATACATATAAGGACATTTTGGTAAGAAATTTACTCAATCAATTTGTGAAAAGCTACCAATTAGATTTTTAATTATTTTGGACATTTATGAAATTTTGGTATTAAAACAACCCACCTGTTATAATTTCTGTAATTTATACCCTAACTTTGGGTTATATCAATAAAAATTCTCGAACTTTCATAAATGTATTAATTTACACCTTCTGTTAGATTCCTTTTGAAAAATGTTAGTTTACACGTGTGCCAACTTATACTTATATCAATTAGAGACCCTTCGTTTCAAATATCGGATGATTTTCAATGGATGTGGTTTAGATATTTTAAGAAATCTACGCCTGTGAGAATTGATGTAGGGACAATTTTAAAATTCAAGGTCTAAATTGATTCACTTATGAAAGTACAAGAATTTAATTGATATAACTATACAGTTTTACATACCGAATATGTAAATTGACAACACTTATGAAAGTTCAGGATTTAAATTGATATAATTATAATTAATTCACGATTTTTATTGATATAGCCCTACACACCCAAAGTTAAGGGGTATAAATTGATTTTTGCCCAAAAATCTAACATCTTCACAATATCTACTCCTTCCATTAAGTATTCCATCCATACTTAGACACATAATTTAATGATATACATCATTTGATTTTATGAATCCTATAAGTACCATAAATTTTCCATAAACTTTTCAAGGTAGGTGATAAAAGAGTGTGTGCATAGAGGTGAGAGAGATAAAGCAAGGAGGACAGAGGGAGAAAGAAGATGAGAAAAATTTCAATCTTTTTTAAGAGAGTAAATAAGATGATATGAGTTTCATTTCATCCTTGAGGATGAAACTAAAACCCCTTGGAAGACAAATTATGATTTATGACATAAAACTGTTACATGTAAACAAGTGGCATTCAGATCAACCTTGTTTAGACACACTATTCATACACACTGACATTGACAACAGTAAGATTACAATGATCTATTGCTTACTATTCAAAAATTTGTCAGCACTGATTCTATCATACAACTCATTAAGATATATATGGGCTCTCATCAGCTTGAGCCTTGAGCTTAATTCATAAATAATATGAAAGAAAATTACTGTTATTCAATGATTTTCTCTCTCATTCCCTCCCCCCTTACTACACATCTATTCATTTCTGAGGCAGTACTAAGATATGTTGCAGAATATAAGTGGTACTAACCAGATCAACTGCATTCTTTCAAGGAGTTGTAGTATAAAGAAGCCCCACAATTTGCTCATGCATCTCGAGGTCCATCGAAAGACTGCGTCTTTCTTAGATTCCAGTGAAGGCCATCGTTAATGCTGCGCAAGAAGTCGTTTGTTGAGTCTACCTGGCACGCCGTAGGCACCGGCCAAGGTGCCATGCTGCACACAAGTGCATCTCCTGCTGCCAATTGCTTCCTGTCCTTCCCGTCGAAGGACGCCCATGCATGCCCCCTGCTATTGAAAGGCACTTGTATACGTATTGTTACATACTCCGGAAATATCAAGGGTCGAAACGACAAGGAATGCGGACATATCGGAGTAAATAGGATGCCGGGAACCTGTGAATGTCACAAGAGTATTTAGGAAACGGTCACTCTAACCAATATAAAACTGCAAACTGAAAGATCGGTCTGACTGAAGAACATACCTGAGGATGAACCATTGATCCCCCAGCAGCCAATGAGTATGCTGTGCTGCCAGAGGTTGTTGATAGAATCAGTCCATCCCCTTGGACACAAGTTACAAAGGAACGGTCACAATAACATTCCAAATTCGTAAGGTATGATGATATTCCACGATCGATTGTGACCTCATTCAGCACGAGTATAGGTTCTTCAGTTTCGTATTCATTTCTCGCTGCATCTCGAATAACATAGCATTGCAGTCTGTGTCGCAATGTAATACTGATTGGGCCTTTTAGAATTGAATCCAAGCATTCTCTGTAATGCTCACTGTCTGAAGCATGTTAAAGAAACTTTTCGGCAATGAACAAACAAAAATGTAGTGGCGTAATCCGTAGGTTAAACAAAAACTTTAAACATAAAAGAAACTATCACAGAGGTCTTAGGGAAGCAAATCAAGTACTTTCTGGTTAAACAACAAATTAATTAATTTCTAAAGTAAATAATACTTCCTTAGAACTGAAGGATACGAAAAGGAGTCATAAAACCCAGAGACCCCAAAGAAAACGGAACAAGTGGAGGAACTGGTCCTTTAAACATTGATGCTGCCTGCAATCAAGTGCCAAGTTATTCAAGAACAAAGCTTACAAAATATAAAACTCAGAAATCATAAAATCATATAACAAGAATGTCATAACTCTTACCAATAAAAACTCTAAATATCATTTATAAGAATATTTCCATGATCAATAATTGTTAAGGCATAGTGAACACCAAAAATAGCAAGATTAGACAAGCTAATTGTATTCCTCATCCTCTGTTTTGGTAGGCACACAGATTTAAGTGAAAATTATTCGATCAATTCATTAAGCAAGATCTTAGGTGGTATTTATAAACAAGGGATTACATCCTTCTCAGTCAATTATGTAAGGCAGTACCGGCATACGTAGCACCAGAGGTTTTATATTTGATAAAGATGGCTAATGAAAGCATACAGTTCATAGTTGTTAATAAATTCAATGTAGCCTTGAAATGTTATGAAATGACTGCAATAACAATGCCAGTCCAAATATTTAGAACAATAAGAAGATAATCCTGAAAGTGAAATTATCAGGCATACCCAAAGTACAGTTCCATCTCCACCAAGAGTAACCACAAGGTCAACTTTTGTGTGGAGGAGCATTATTTCCTTGTCTGTCAAGAGGTAGAAATGAGGGGTCAATTGAGTGCACAAGGATGGCATTAAATAATTAGTTATAGAAACCATAAGTGACAGTTGCCATAAAAATTATAGCTCAAATATGCAGTCAAGACCATCCTTGACCAAATGAACATTACAAACACAAGTAACAGATGTAGTAGGAATAATATGTTTACTATAACGTAATAGCAACCGTTCACACTCACCGTCTTTCCATGTATGGACAAAATGGTAGTAATCAGATTCTGTCTGAAGCTCACTTTTGACACGTGGTTCAACATAAATGTGAAGACCTTTATGCTCTCTCAACCATCTGGGAGGATGAAAATGGGAATAAGGAAAGCATCTTTTTCACATTAAGTAGATACTCTTGTTTATGATGCATAAAAACTTTGGTCTTAGGAAAAACGAGAGCAAAAAATCCCTCTGATTTTCTTCATAAGATAAAATGTTAAATCATGAAGCTGGCCTACGATTTTCATTATTTAACAGAACTATTTCCATATTTATCCTTAAAAAGGATGAAGATTTTCATTATTTAACATAGATTTTCATTATTTAACATCACTATTTCCATACTTATCCTTAAAATGCATGACGATTTTCACATATTTCTTTGCTCACATAAAACGAAAATAACTGGGAAAACTGGTTTAGCTACTTAAAAAAAAAGTATACACACCTGACCATCTCAAAACAAATAATTCGAACTGATATTGAATTTGGTTTGGTCAATATAAGCACAGTCTGAGGTTGAGATTCCCACTTCAAAGAAATCTGAAATGAAAATGTCTTATCAATTAAAGGGTGGACCCACTCAACCACATTAATATGGATAAATCCATGGGAAAGGGAAAAAACACCAAAGAAAGGGTTGAAACAGCCAGAATCAAATAAAATATTAGATAGTCATCACAAAAAAAAGAGGGAAAAAAAAAAGAAAGAACAAAATGAATAACCTAAGAATTTTCTGTCATTGACATGTAACAAAATGTAAAAATGATGGAAGAATTTAAACTTTTCTGCATTTTTTTTACTCAATTTTTTGAGCGTGTAAGTTGTCCAGACATGTTCAAATTCAAACTATATTTGTAAGCCTTTTACTTGGACGTTAAATCATTTTTTATATGTAATAGTTATGCTCATAAGCTCAGTTTTGCATTTCCATTTTGTCATCGACTGAAAATTGATATTGCCATATCTTAAACTATGACATATACAAGTAAGAATTTATTTTTGCAAAAGCCATTGCGATGTGTCTATGTTCAGCAGAAACAAACCTGCTTACTGCTACGCTCTGCAGTTGTTATGTTTCCTTTTTCAAAGGAGACAACGTCATGCTTGTGTTGATCACTATCCTCCCCATTGCAGCACCATGAAAGTTTAAATGGTGCCTGTAATTGTAAACTCATATGGGATTAACACAATTCTGTAAATATCTACCATCACTTTGTTACATTTTGCGATGTTATCATTGACAAAAAGAACTAAGTGTCCTCCGGAAAAAATAAAAAACTCCACCAATGTGAATAAGATTAAAGGGAGTGTGTGCTTAAAAGAGGAACTATGTATGAAACGTCACCAAGAACAATGAAATTAGGAACTATGTGTGGAACACCACTAGGAACTTTAAAATTTTTCTAAATCAAAAAACTTCTTCCCAATTTTTTTATTTGTCATCAAACAACTTGTTGTTTCTTTTCAATGACACTACCCACCAAAACGAAGTGGCCTTCATTGCATTTGTCCATAGGATTTTGCTCTTTTTTACAGAGTGTCTGCAAAGAAGTTTTCTTATATATTATTTGCTTTCCATCTATTGCACAATGTCCATGAACACGTACGTACTATATGCATGTATAATATGTACGTTTTCACGGACATTTGAGAGAACTTTATTTATTATAAATTTGAGAGAACTTTTTGACTTCATTTATTTATTTATTTTGTGCAACTGAATGGGCACGTTTCTTTTGTCTGTTATTGCATCATATTGGTATTGGATTTTGTTTAGAAATTTTAGTCATTAGATATTGTACAATTTTAGAAATACGTAATTAGTGTCTTCATCTTATTCTTCTAATGGAACCTTTATTAGAGAAAATAAATTGAACACAAATAAAATATTAATTCGGCATTAAAAATAACATATGAAATATTTAAGCCTATCATTAGAAAGAAGCAGCGGAGATATGCATAACTCAAAAAATAACCATGTTAGAAACAGGTAAGCAGATATTCAAATACCTTTCTCGTACATTTTTTAGATGCCTTCAGAGAAACAGAATTAATGTCCCCATCTTGAAGAACTTCGTGAGAACATATTCCATTTGATCCACAACACAATTCTGATTGCTCTGTAGCTCGCGTGGTTAGATACCTTGCCCTTTTACTATCATGACCATTGCGGTCAGCAGGCGACTGCCCTACAATGCATCAGTATGTGTAGTGTTAAGGAAAACAATACCAAAAAGGAGAAACAAAAAACAAACCACATGAGAAAGAAAATCAGTGGTGGATCACAGATGAGAAAAGTGATGGTCTTATAAGCTCAGAATAAAACCTAGCATATTTACAGTCAACAAATCTGTTGGTTAGCAGGTCCACTAGAACGTGAGAAATTCAAAAAGACAACTACTATCTTATTCGATCATGAACAAGAGGATCTAAAAAAACTATCCCATCTTTAAGGAGAGAGTGGATACCCCATACCACCCCCCCCCCCCCCTCTAGTCTTACCTGCCTTAAATGACAGGAGCAGCAGATTGGGGCGGGAAACAGTTAAACAAAATTTCATTAGAGAAATGAAATTTACTAAAAAGGCTCAAGGGGGTTACAAAAATCCCACCCAATTAGCACAAATATCACCGAGAGTAGTTTGCACCAAGTAGCTGTTGTGTACAAATTAAGGTCACAATCACAAATCTGCTAGTTACTACAATACGATTGACAAATGTATAGACTCAGCAAGTAATGTCATAGGATCTGCTCTTGGAGATTACTCCTACATGTGAGAGAGAAAGCAGGAAGGCTCAACATAACAATAAAGGGCGGGCATCTATAACCCCCCCCCCCCCCCCCAACTCTTTTTAATCACCATAAGAAGTGACGTACAGGTACCATAGCTTTGGTCTTAAATCAATGCGAAGCTGAAGAACAAGTTAAAGAAGATATTTGCTACTAAGGGAAAGTGTATGCTTCAAAAGACAAGGTTCCTAGATCATATACTTATGACATATTTGGGAGTGATTTTGGAATGGCCACTATTTTAAGATTAACTTATCCAAAATCACTTTTGATGGAACAAAAATCACTTTCAAAAGTGTGTAATCAAACATTAAAATGATTATATGAAAAACACTTTTAATAAATATCTTATAATCACTATTTCCAAAATCACTCCCAAACATATCCTTAGTTGAGCCTCAAGATTACAAATAATACATTCAATCAAGTGGAATTAAATGCTTGCTCTAGCATATTGACAAGTCAACGTGACTTTACCTACTTGACTTAAAAATCCTATTCCTAAACCTCATACAATAAATGCCTCTATAAAAGGTTCCTCATAAGTATTCACTAGCACACCAAGCCCTACAATTTTTCTAACCCTTCAAATTTGAATTCAAAATCGACTCCTTCATACTACATAACTTTTCCAAATTAAACCTTTGTTAATTTACACACTGTACATTTCATACACCTTTTGCACATGTTCTATGTGATATTTGAATGACATTGCTATTTAGTTTGAACAATAGTGAATATCATTTTGAATTTAATGTAAGATAAAAAGTTATTTTCAATTCAACACTATCTAAAAATGATCTTTCACCTACTTTGCCCAAAAGTCATAAGGTATCTTTGGAAAAAGACAGCAATGTTCATGTGATGAAAGTTAATGTCCGCTGTTGGATAAAAAATGGAGATTTTGAACGGAATTGAACAAGATAATTTTTTTAATTAAAGATAAAAAGTCCAATGAGTCGAGCACCTCTAAAAATTTGAAAGAAATGGGTTCTTCTTTACCCCAAACGGAATAACAAAAATCATTTTGACATCAACGGAAGAAAACCAGGATGAAGTTTGTCCAACTTTCTTGAACGATATATAAAAGATCTGCACTTCAAAACATTTAAGGTGTTTATAAGCACTAAATTAACACTTTCTGAACTATAAGCATGAAAAAATCAACAAATATATTATAAATAATATAAGTAATCCTGTAAAACCTCTATGCTCGATTTGAAGATTTCTTGTCCTCTCCAATTCAAATTTACGCTTCCATTCAGCTGCCTCAGCTTGTGCTGAAGCCTTCCCCTCAGCTGCCTTTCTTAATGCTTTTGCAACAGCTAGAGATCGAAGAGATAATATAAGCATAATATCTTAACCAACTCAAATTTAATAGCAAACATGTCAGTTAAACTACATAAATGTAATTAGAACAGCACATGATTCAGTAAAAATATATAAAACAAAACTGTAACACATACTTCTCAAGGCCTCTGAGAACTCAACAAGGTGATCATCAGTCTCCATTAATGGAGACCGTTGAAGAAGTTCCTGGACGGCCTTCTCCGAATTTAACAGAGAAGCATTAAGAAAACTACTCTCCGTCATCGGGCTAGCAAAGTTTCCTTCTCCCTATATCAACAGCAGCTTAGTTAGCCCAAAAACTAAATAGCACGAGAAACACAAGTTCAAGAGGAGATACAATATAAAACTTCTTTTTTTCTTTACAGGTGCAAGTAGTAAAGCAACATTCTAAAAAAAATAAAAGAAAAAGAGAAGTGCCCCCACTTTTCCAAAAGACTTGGGAATCTCAAAAAACAAACAGTTCTTTGTGAAAAATTTATTCGTACAATAAAAGAATCTCGTCCCACTCGATCCCATCCATCATTTATCACCATCAGATATTCAACCTCAAACGACAAATTCCCAATTTCTCCAAATCAGCAAACAAAACCCACCCAACTAATCCACACCTAACACAATTTTCCAGGAACACAACACCGATATCAAAACCAGAACACCCAGAACAAAAATGAAAAATAAAGTCCACAAAACACCTTCAAACGATAAACGAAACAAACAGAGCATCACATTATCAACTAACTTAAGAACCACCAAAAATCCCCACCATGGAAAAAACCCAGAAAACCCAATCAACAGATCATGGGACCCAAACAAGAGATGGGGTCGATTCAGAAATCAAGATCACGGCAAACAAACAGTAAATACAGAGACAGAGACAGAGAGAGAGGGATTACAGAGGGATTGAACTTGCTAGGAGACATGGGTGTATGAGAGAGAAATACAGAGAGGGAAAAGAAAAAGGGAAATTCCGAATCCCCTCGATGAGCCCTCCCACAACCGCAACCGCTTGAAATTGGCAGTAGCAGCAGCAGGAGGAGGAGCATTCGATTGGAAAGTGAAATTTCAGTTGAATTTTGGGAACACCCACCTGATCCAGAGAGGAACTGAGCGAGAAAGAAGTTTATAGAAAGTGGAGAGAGAGAGAAAGAGAGGTGGGTGGGGCCATGGAAGAACGCGTGGCAATTGAGGCCGAGCTAGAACAAGAAGAAGAAGAAGAAGAAGAAAGGCGCTGTGTGAAACAGAAGTTTGTCTAACCAACCAACTACAGAGCTGAAATGACGAGAATGCCCCTAGGAATTGGGAAAATGACGTTTGAGGACAAACAAAGTTGAGAACTTTGAGATCCTTGTTTTGGAGTATTTGTGGTTAGGTGGATGTGGGAATCATTTAAAATAAATAAATAAATGTGGATTTCATTTCAAAAAATAAATAAAATTGATTTGAGAAAGAAAGTTGGAACACTTTTTGGGAGTATTTTAAAGTAATGAATAATTTGACTTCTTGATAGATTTTTTGTTTTTTTTTTTTGAGGGTTGAATTAGTGTGTGTTTGCTTTTTTGGAGGATGGAAAAAATCATTACTAAATAGTGTTATAATTACTCTCTTGAACTCGTGACGTTGTTGATATAAGGTTTTTTTCGATTATCAACTTTGGTAGTTGCGACATGGAAAACTGATAAATCTTCAATAACATATAAGGATGGTTGCAATTAATTTATAAACCACTTCTTTTTAGAGTAGGTTGGGAGTGATTTTAGAAATAGTAATTTTAGGGAAAATGATTTGATTATAAGTGATTTTATTAAAATTTATTTTTACATAATCATTTTAGTGTTTGGTTCTACACTTTTAAAAGTGATTTTCATACAATAAAAAAAATAACAATATGTGAGGGGGGATTCGAAGCAGACCTTTTGGTTATTAGTACAAGCTTTATGTCAACTATGTTCATATTAGCTCACACAATCAAAATTGATTTGGAATTTGGAATGATTGAGGGTATATTTGGGAGTGACTATAGAATAAGTGTTATAAGTCTAATTATTTAATTAGAATTATTTTTTAAAAAGTGTTTAGTTATAAATTATTTTATTATTGTAAAATGAATTTTGATTTAATTAAAACAAACCATGATTAACGTTTGTTTTCAAAAAGGTTTTAGAATTATCAAAGTACTAAAAAGGGAATTATATTTGAGAGAACAAAAAAAAAATATAAGGTGGTGATCAAAAGTTATAGAGAGGAAAAAATGATGAGGGAAATAAAAATTGAAGAGAGGAGAAATAGAAAGCTAAAGAAATGTTAGAGACAAGGAGGGAGCAAAAATCTAGAGGAAAAAATGTTAGAGTGAGACCAAAAAAAAAAAATTAAAGAGAGAATTTTAAAGCAAAAACTCAAAGATAGAGATATACCAAGTTAGAGAGATATACAAAAAATTTAAAGAGAATAATGAAGGGAGGGAAAAAAAGAAATTACAGAAAAAAAAAAAGTTAGCATAGGTACAAAAACCAAAGGAAAAAAGTTAGAAAGATAAAAAAAAAAAAATAAAGAGAAAAAAAAATAGAGAGAGAAAAATATTAGAATGAAAAACAAAAATTTTAGAGATAAAAAATAGATTTAAAAATTATTGGAAAGAGAAACAAGTGAGGAAAAAGGATAAAAATTTTAGAGAGAGAATAATGTTCAGAAATAGAAGTTATAAAAACTTCAATAGAAAACAATTAAAGATAAATAATAGAGAAAAATACATTTTGGATTTCGTTTCATTTTGGTCCCTCCCGTTACTGACGGTTGTTGATGTGGCACTATTTTTAATTGGGGAAAAAATACACTTTTGGGTTAGCTTTCATTTTGGTCCCTGAGTTTTCAAACTCAACAATTTTAGCTCCTGAGGTTTGGTTTTAGTTTCATTTTAGTCCCTCCATCCATTTTTTCGTTAATGATTAACGGTTTGATGATGTGGCACTATTTTTTATTAAAAAAATTATTTTTGAAAATTTTAAAATACAAATATATTAAAATATATATATATATATATTTTTTTATTTTTTAAAATTCTTTCTCCTTCTTTGTCTTATTCTTTTTCGTATTCTTCTTCTTCAGTTTCTTCTTTAGTTTTTTTTCTTCAGCAAGTCATCGGCAGGCGGCCGCCACCCGACGACTTTTTTTTTCCTCCTCTTCTCTTCTTCTTTTCTCCTCTCCCACTTTTCTTCTTTTTTTTTTTTTTTTAATAGAGGAGGGAGGGAGGACCATCCTCAATTTTCGGCTCGAAACGGAGGAGGAGGGACCTCTCTTTCTCCCAAACCTCATGGACTAAAAATGTATTTTTCTCAAAATAATATTATTTTATTTCAAAAAAAATGAAAAAAAAAAGTGTCACACAAGCAATCCATTAGTAATTAACGGAAAATTGGATGGAATATGAAAAAAAAATGAAATGAAATCCAAACCTCAAAGACTAAAATGTCGAGTTTTCAAACTTAGGGACCAAAATGAAAATTAACCGAAATCTAAGTGACCATAAAAGTGTATTTTTTTTTTCCTAAATAATATGATAAAGAAACGAAGAAAACTTAGAAAAAAAAGTAACTTTCCAAATAATTTTAGGACAAAATAAAGTGAAGTATGAGGAGATCTTCTCAAGTGAAATATGATCATAAAGCTAAAAGTCGCCTAAGGCAAAAATGTTGTCACTAATTCAAAGTACTTGGATTAAAAAAAGTCCATATTTTCTAATTTTGATTTAAATACTATTTTGGTACTCATATATTTTTTTCATCTTATTTTCCAAGCATTTAAATATTTTGTTCATTTGTATAGCAATGATTCTCCTATTATATTTTACAATCAAGTAGAATAATCCATTTAAGTAATATTTGTCAAATCTAGCATAGTTCATTGGATAAAATATCTATTATTATCCCTGAAGTTGACAAGATATTCTACGTCCTAGTCATGTGTTGAATTCGAAAGAGAGAGGAGAAGAGAAAAGAGTAATGTGACTTTCTATGTGTAGACATTGAGATAGGTCGGTATCCTAGAGAACTAGCCTAATTATTGTACAATTAATAATAACTAAAATTTAGTTACATTACAATTACCATATATTGAGATGTCTAACTAATTTAGTTGCAATTATAACATTATACATCCTAACGACTTTTTTTTTTTTTTTTTAGTGTGGGTGTTTGTGTTTTAAAAGGTTCAAACTTTCCATTTATTTGTTTATTTCACCTTTTTTCACTTTTTTTTTTGTCCATTCATTATTTGTCACATTTTCTCAATCTTGCACTCATAAAGAGTGAGAGCCCTGTTTTTTAAACACAACCTCGAATGATGTAACATAATATTTGTTGATAGTCAAATTTAGTTAGAGGAACTCACCTGACCTTCACATGCCACCAACGGTAAATTTGTTTGAGAGGGAGAAGACGTGACCTACAAGACAGAAAAACCTGCACACCAGTGTGGTGCTTGTCACACCGCCTCTGATGCTTAAGTCAGAAAGCAGAAGGAAGAGAGCAAGAGAGCAAGAGGAGAGAGTAGAGTTCGGGATCCTTTCTTCAGTGATGAAGAAGAGCTTAAATACATGTTCCTGCCCTAGGATTTCTAGGATTTCGGAGATGATTCAGGGCTGAATCGAGTAGAACCGGGGCGTCCAGGAGCGACCGAATGGAGGCGGACGAACTCGGCCTCGGCCTTGGGTCAAGGCCGACCATATGGGTCGGGCCAAGGCTCGGTCTCTCCGACCTTTTGGCCCGTTTCGCCTCCGGAGTCCATTTTTCGGTCCTATTTCTGGGCTCACGTTAGGTTGTCCTCGTCAGCTCTTTGTACATCGGGGTGGTCCAAAATTACCTATAACAATATTGATTTCTAGAACTTGTCAAGTATTATTACTCAACTATTGCAGAATGAGGTAAGTGATTATCTTCGTTCGTTAAAAAAAAATCCCTCGATTTCAAAGAGTTTATTAACTCGAAAGGTCATATGAAGTTTCTTCCTCCAATCGTTTTACATGGTCAAATTTGGACAATAAACAACATTAAAAAAAAAAAAAAAAAACTTACTTTCAAGTTGTAACAAATCATATTCTTCATAGCCCACATGTTTAGATTTTAAAGGAGTCAAACTTTTCTAACAATCCAAGACCTCTCAGTCTCAAAATGTAACTATCAAATCAATTTATTCCACCAACCATATATACTCAATGATATAAATAATTCAAGTTGTAACAAATCATAGCCCACATGGTTTAGGCCGAATTTTCTGGATTCTTCTTGGTTTAGCTCTAACTCGTGTGCCATCAACCGACCACTAACATACCCTAGCTTTGCTCTCGCTAAATCGCTCTATTGCTCCATAACACCACTACTATACTCTAGTTAATTAATTATGTAATGTTAACACGCTTGTGATCTCCAACAACAAACACTAACCCTATATTGCTTCTTCATATCTAACTAAACAATAATGTATGTTAATCGAAAACTATATCTAACTTTTTGTTACATACCTTATCTTTGAACGAAAAATTGGACAGAGAGACCAAAATGAAACGAGATTCAAACTTCAGGGTAAAAACGTCGAGTTTGAAAACTTAGAAATTGTTATGGGTGAATTTGGACCTTGTTCTAAGAAATTCAGAATGAGAGGAGTCTAGAGGAGAAACAAGTCCATGGAGGTCCATTGGGCCCGAATCAATCTCTAGGGCTATTCCCTCTCATAAAAGGAAATGAAAAACCCTAATTTCAACTATAAATAGAAGAGGCTAACCGCAAGGTAGGGGGACCGAACGAGGTATCGAATCTTCTCCCTAATTCTTAATTTTACTTGCCTCACTCATGATCTCCCAACTGACTTAAGCATCGGAGTTGATGTGACAAGCACCACACCGGTTTTCCTGGTCCGGATTTTGACATCAACAGAAATCAAAATGAAATCTAACACAAACCTCATTAACCAAAAGTGTACTCCCCCCAGTTCATAATCGACAACTAGAGTTGTGTTTAAACGAAAGGCAATGAAAGCTAGAGTTGTGTTCGAATGGGAAGAAATAAGAGCTACAATTGTGTTCTTACAAGAGGAAGCGAAAGCTAGAATTTGTTCAAACGGGAGGAAATCAAATTACAAGTCATTTTCCATTTGTGCTCTCCATAATGGGTCATATGTGCAAATACCTCAACAATTTTTGAGTTCTATGGTTTTCAAAACAAAACCAACCAACATTTGTCCTTCAAACTAATTGAAACCCCAATATCATGAATAAAATTGATTCCATAGATTTTTTTTTCCTTTTTTTTTTTGGAAAAGAAATTGATTCCATAGATTTTTTTTTTTCATCTTTTAAGAGTAAGTCAAGTTGTGACCCTAAAATTGAAATGGACAGTTTTTTTTTTTTTTTTTTTAATATACTATGAGATAGAATTGTTGAAAGTTTGACCAAACTTTATCTCAAGGATAGGATAAGGGGTTTGAAATTGAATGGTCCAACTAGAGAAAGTATGGAGGTAGGTGAGCTTGCTGAATATATAAATTATTTTATTGACCACAAATTCAATGGTTGACCAAGAGTTTTTTTTTTTTTTCTTTTTTTTCATAGGCAACTTTTGTTGATTTCAACAAATATTTTCTTATTGAGGAAAGTTCTCAATTTTGCTTTTAATTAAGTTTATTGTCATGTGTATTGAAAATAATCATTTTGATTTTGACAAAGATAATTTTTCTTCCATAGGAAACCTTTGTTGATTTCAACAAATATTTGCTTATCAAAGAAACTTTCAATTTTACATTCAATCAAGTGTATTGAAAATGAACATTTTAATTTTGTTATTTTCATTTTAAAGAATAGTCATAAAAAAAAAAAAAAATCGTTTCTTGGTTCTTCAAATTTTGAATGGAACTTTGAAAAAGTGAAAAATAAATAGTAAATTAGAGCACTTTTTTGTTTTTTAGAATACAAATTATGAAGAAAAAAAATGTTTGAAATTTTATTTTTAGTAGTTTTTTTTTTTCCTTTTTTTAGAATATAACGGGTGATGAAATTTGAACCACATACCTCTTAATCATTTTTTTATGACTATGTTGATATTGGTAGTTATGTTTGGTAGTTGTTTTTGTGTGTGTAATAGTAAAAATATATATAAACAATACAAAATTAAAGTAATCTCTAATGTTTAGGGTAATTCTCAATTTGGTTCTTAATCTTTTAAATTTTCAATTAGATCATTCTATAAAAAATTAAAAATAATGTTTAACTTTCTTAAAAATTAACTAAGAGATTAGGATTTATCTTATATATTTCGTTTTTCTTTCAATAAATAAACAAAACTCTTTTCTGTGAGTATTCTTGTTTGTCTTACAAATACAACATTTATGATTGGTTATATATATTTTTCATTTTTACATTTAAATAGTGTTAATGAGAATAGAAACTCACCCCGAGCATAGCCCGGTATAAAGTTTGTACTAATAACTAAAATGTCTGACGTTTGAATCCTCAACCCATACCTATAGTTAAAAAAAAAAATAGAAACTCACTATTTTTAACAAATAGGACCAGAAACTTTTTGGTTTATCATGTTTTTTTAGAGGAGGTTTATCATATTATTGTTTTAGGTTTGCATAAAACTACATGCATAATAACACAGATGCTTTTAAAAAAATAAAATTATTAAAGGTTAAATTATAAAATATATATATATATATATATATATATATATATATATATATATCCTTGAACTATGGGATTTGTTTCAAAAACACCCCTGAACTTTAAAAATTGTAGAAAATACCCATGAACTTTCAAAAATATTAAAAAATACCCTTACTGTTAAGTTTTAGATGGAAAACGTTAAAGTAATTTCAGTTTCAATAATACCCTTGAACTTTCAAAAAGTTTTAAAAATACTCTTAATGGAAAAGACTTTTTTACTTCATCTCTTTGAAAATTTTTCCTCCATGAAATTAATACAAAACTTTGGTTATAAAAGCTATGCACAACACAACACGGGATCAAGACAAAGTTTGAAATCAAGTTTTCTCTTTTAAAAAGTGTAAAGAAAATAAGTGGAAAAAAACATAATTTCTTTTTTTTTTTTTTTTACTCTCTCTGTTTGTGTATGGTTTTAGTGATAAGTAGTAGAATTGTGTTAGACAACTGCGGGTTTGGTTCAGTTTACAAGATTAATTAATCAAAAGTTTTATATATGATTTTGTTTTTATTAATATTTAAGAAGTGTTAGAACCATTATATGACAACATTTTCTTTTATTTTTCCTAAAATAAATATAGGAAAAATTAATGGGTAGTGGCTTGTGAGAAAAACTATATGACAACATTTTCATTTATTTTTCATAAAATAAATATAGGGAAAGCTAATGAGTCGTGGTTTGTGAGGAAATAACATTGAAAAGACTATCAACAAAATTAAGTCAATAACGAAACAAAAGTCATCTTGAAGCTTCGATACGAGAATTTAGTCAAGCTCTTGGAATGATGTGTTAGAAATAGAAGAAAATGAATACATGTCAAATAAGTAAAGTTTTTCACTAATTTTCATGGAGGAAGAATTTGTAGAGGGAGGAAGAAAAAAAAAACACAAATGTTTTTCATTAAGTTTTTTTAATTTTTTTTAGAAGTTCAAAAGTATTATTGAAACTGAAACTTTAACATTTTCCATCTAAACTTAATGGTAAGGGCATTTTTGAACATTTTTTAAAGTTCAAAGGTCTTTTTGAACATTTTTTAAAATACGTTCAAGAGTATTTTTGAAACTTTTTAAAGTTTAAAGATATTTTTGAAACAAACTCCAAAGTTCTGGAGTATTTCTTTTTTTATAATTTAGCCTATTATTCGTCGTGTGACCATCATGCAAAATGAGGTCATACCTAATTCTACTCCATGTGTTTTGTTATGGAAGTGTAATATTCCATAGTTATATCTAATGTTATCTTTCACTTTATTCGTTAGGGTGATTGATGGAACTAATCGTGCATTGCAATTGCGCGTGTCAAATAGAATATATTTTTATACAATATTATGTTAACTTTTATAAGATATATATTCTAGGATACAAATGTATCCTTACATCATATTTTCCATCCCAAAATATCATTAAAAGAACAAATAATGATAGTTCAAAAAAAAAAATGATCTAAAAAAAGTATAATGGAATTTATTGATTGGTTTTTATCTAAAAAATGATTCCCTTTATTCATTTTACATGTGCGTTGCGTCTCACATGGAATTTCTTGATTAGTTTTATAAGTTTTGCTCTAAAGAAAATAATTATACAAGTTTCAAACTTTAACTTTGTTGAATAATTAAACAAAATGCCATCTTTTTTTTTTTTTTTTGGTGTGAAAGACAACTAGGATTAGTGGCATTCTACTAAGACATTTAGGATTAGTGCCATAAGTGTAAGCTAAATTTATGAGTATAAGCTGTCTATGATTTCTTCTTTAGTTTAATTTCTTAAGGAAAATGAAAAAAAATAATAAAACTTTAAAAAAGATTATTTAAAAAAAAAAAAAAAAAAAAAAAAAAAAAAAAAAAACTAGGATTAGTGGGACTCTACTTAGACAAATATTCATAAGAGTTGTCTATGATTTCTTCTTTAGTCTAAGTTATTGCAAAATGTTATATTCATTATGATGGATTTTTTTTTTAGTACATCAATATTTGGGGTGGGAGGATTCGAACCTCTGACCTCTTAGTCGAAAGTATATGTTAATTACTGTTGAGCTAACTTGTTTTGACTATGATTATGGTGGGTTGAACCCTAATGATCATAACTTATTTATTTATTTATTTTTTAATGTTATTTGGTTCATACTTTCACTAATTAAGCTTTATTCAGGTCTCGCATTTTGGTCATGAGGAGATCGCCAAAGTTTAGATTTTATATGGTTTATTTGTTTTCAAAGGTTGAAATTAGTTTTTGTTGGAAATATGTTGTGTATAAGAATAATGGCTAACATTAGCAAACTGATTACACCTTTAGATACTAACAATTATGGTGTAAATAACAACACATACATTATATATATAACAAATAATGTAAAATAATATCGTTAATAGGTAGAAGGCACGCTTATAAAGCATTGTCCTGAAGACACTTATTCGCGCTCAATACAGGTTGCAGACAAACTACAACTATTGTCTCAGCAGGATACAACGACTAATTCCAATAGAATAGTAACCTCGAACTACCCGAAATTGGTAGAACTCTTGATACTTGCTCTCATCTCAACTCAAGATCAAAAGAAAGAAATAAGGTTTCAATTAGAATGAAATGATTCAAAATGAAGAAACAAGTTGCTATTTATAGGCTAACAACTTTAGTAACTCCAAAGAACAAAATAAATAAAAATTTGAAACATATTTAAAATATAACTCATTTGAGAAATAACAACAAATTTAACTTCCATGGGTTAAATAATTTGTAAATGAAACATTAAATTCATTTTGATGTTTCAATCCATTTTGAAACTTTTGATGAATTGACTTTACACATCACTAATTTTTTTCCACATATTTGTAACAATATCCAACAATACCCCACATGAAAGAAAGTGAGAAAATCAAAACAAAAATGTTGAGAGCAAATAGATCACAAGCTTCGCATTAGGAGAGGTTTCTTCCAGACTTGAACCTTCCTTAATGAATATCTATTTAATTTACCGAAGAAATTGTGAGACCAAACTTTGAAATTAAACTATCCTTTCTCATTGGTAAATTGAGACAATAGACATCATACACAACTTATCTTGTATCGTCGAGTTCTATATGGTTGTGTCCATTTTGGTCCAAGACAAAATCTTAAATTCATAAGAGAACCATTTAAAAAGTCTTCATAGAAGCGACCCTACTCCTACTTTCACATAGGTGGTTTTGCTTCCTTGCTACGACGAATGGTTGGTTCAAACGGTGAACATAATGATGGTTGTGATGGTACATTTTTTTTTCTAACCACGAACAATAGTTTTCTTTTATTCTGCCAACAAGAGCATATCTCAAGTGACACAAAGTTGTACTGATAACCTCAAGGTCTGTGGTTCAAATCCTCGCACCCCACATATTGTCAAAAAAAAAATAGTTCTCTTTTATTCAACACAATGGTTATGTCCCCTTTGAACAATGATTGTTTTGTGTCGTTCAAACAGCGAACAAGATTGTTTTTCCAACGAATAACCATCAAAATCAAACATATATGTGAGTGTGAGCGGTATTTCAAATAAATGATCGAAACATATATATATATGAATCTTGTTGGCTTTTTGGCCCTTAATCTCAATTTAATTAATTTTAATTAATTAATTAATCAATGTTTTGATGATAACAAACTTGATTTTATTTATTAACAATTTTAGTGTTTTAAAGTATCCATAGCGTAGAGCTCGAAACAACGATTTCAACGCCTTTTGAATCACTCAAATCGGAGCTCAAACGAATAAGTTATGGCCAAAACAAAATTGATGGAGAAAATCCTATGTGGCAGTGACACGTGGCAGATGATGTGGCATCTCAAACGGTCAAAATGCTGACGTGGCAAATGACGTGGATGATGATGTGTCGACGCGTGGTCCAATCATATTGCGACACGTGGCAGATGAATTTTTTTAATAATAAATATAGTCAAACGGTCAAAATTTCAAATTATAATATTATTTTATTATTAATTTATATTTTTTATTGCAGCCAATCAGAGACTGACACGTGGCAGCCAACGGCTAGTTTGGCACTTTTTGGTCTATTTAAGGCCCGAAAAAAATTCAAAAAAATGGAAAAGAAAAATACTACTCATCTTGGAGAGCATTCCTACCATTTTTTTTGAAATTTTTGAGTTTCAACTTTTCATTTTTCATTGCCATTTGAGGGTTTTAGTTGTAAGAAATCCTTTCTTACAAGATTGTGAGTTTTGATTTTTGTATCCACTCTTTGAGAGAGTTTATTCCTCTTGTTCTTCATCTTCTAAATCCATTGTAAGGGTTTCTCTTGATCCCGAAAAAGAGAGGTTGTAACGGTTTGATCCTGAACCGTGGAAAGGATCGGGTTTGTTCTTGCTCCTGGAAAAGGAACGTTGTAGCGGTTGGACTCTGACCGTGGAAAGAGTCAGTTTTTCTAGTGGAATACCCCAAGAGGAGCTTGGGGAGTGGAGTAGGCCGGGTTGTGCCGAACCACTATAAATTTCTCGGTGTCTATTTCTCTATCCCTATCTTATTTTAATTTTTGCAATTAATTTGTTATTATATTTTATTTTCTAAAATTAATTGCAATAATTTATTCATGTTGTTAATTGTGCCTATTTGATAAATTAGGTTGATAAAATTCTATTTTTCATATTTCTTATCAAGTTTCATATTTGAATTAAATAGGATACTTGAATTTGTTAATTTTAATTTTCTTCCTTAAGTTGAGTTGAAATTATTTGCATGAAAATTGTCTGAATTTCTTGTTTAAATCTCTTGCATGAAAAAGTTTGTAAATTTGTTTAATTGGGCCCACTTTAGCGAAAAGTTTTATTAAATTCAAAGAAACCCTATTCACCCCCCTAGGGTTGCCATACCGATCCAACAAATCTCATTTCAAGTAATCGAAGAAGTTCGTATCATGGGTAGTTGCATAGTCGATCCCCCGCCATAAGGAAGAATAGGGGTGATCATCGGTCGATCGGCGTCGGTTTTAGACCCAAACCGAAGCCGACCACCGACATGTCGGTTTTAATCGGTCGGTGATAGTCGGTTTTGGAAATGTTGAAGAAATCGACCGACCGACCTCGTGCAAAAATCGGTCGGTTTTGGAAGTTCACCGGATCTATTAAAAAAGAAGAAGGACTGGTTGGTGGTGGTATTGAACTTTGACAAAAAAAAATCTGGAGAAAAAAGAGATTTGAGAGAAAGAGAAGAAAAAATAGGAGAAAGAGAGAGGGAGAAGGGGGAAAGAAAAGAAGTGGTCTTTCGTTGGTTCGTGATGACTGGACGCCGGCGAGAGCTGGCCTGTCGTTGGTTCCGTTCGTGTTAACTGGACTCCGGCGAAGCAAAATCCGGCGAAACAAAATCCGGTAGAGTTTGATGAGAGAGAGAATAAGAGGAGAGAAAAAAGAGGAGAAAGAATGAAAGTAAAAATAAAGAAGAGGAGTAAAAAGAATCGGTAAGTGGGAGAGAAAAATAAAATAATAAAGAAATTATTTTTTTTTAAAACTTAAAGAGGTAATAATTATACCTAGATAGTAGGTATAATTATTAACACTTACCTACACTTGAAAACTGTGAAAAGTCTTTTCACACAATTGTCCCTTCCCCATGCACACGGCAGCCTGCGTCCTTTCTTTACTATTTTTTTTTTAATTTTATTAACATAAGTCGGTCAGAAACGGTCGGTTTTCGTCCCTTTAGACGAGCCGCCCGACCGACTGGTCGGTTTTGCATACTGCAAAACCGACCCCGACCGATGTTGTCCAAAAACCGACCGACCGACGTCGGTTCGGTCGGTTTCGGTCGGTCGGCTCGGTTTTTCGGTCTTCTGTGCTCACCCCTAGGGAAGAACTCGTATCATGAAGAGTTGCACAGTCATGGAAGAATAGAGTTAATGTGTGAAATATAGTAGTATAGTAAAATTAATTAATAAAAATCAAGGTTTTTTACCATTTTTGTCCTTGTACTTTGAGTTTCATTTTATTTTAATTCCTTTACTTTGAATAAAACTTAAATTTGATCCCTACCATTTAGTTTGAAGTTATTATTATTTTTTTAAATTGGTTAAATAATCATAGTAATTTTCATGCAATAAAAGACGAACATATTTTCAAAACTTATAAATGGAAGGCTAATAGAAACTACATTATTTTTTTTAGAAAGTACAATAAATCAAGGACCGGTTTTAAGTTTTTTTTTTTTTTTCAAAGTACAAAGACTAAAATTGAACATTTGGAAGTACAAGCACAAAAATAGAATGAAATCCAAAGTATAAAAACCAAAATAGTATTTTTAACCTAAAATTAATTATATTGATTAATATTGGAATCATTTACCTTAAATGATTATTCTCATTATATAAAAAAATAGGGCAAATTGCAAAAACCACCCCTGAAGTATGATGTTTGTAACAATTACACCCTTAAAGTTTCAATGGTAAAAATTAAACCCTCCAACTTTCAAAAGTGTTAAAATTAGAACCCTAAAGTCTTGAATGTTAAAATTAAACCACAATCTATCATAAATGTAAAAATGAAGTCCATTCCATATTTTTCCTTTCTCTCTCCTCTCCCTCCTTTCTCCACCTCTTCATCCTTCCCATCACCCACTCTCTCTCTACTTTCTCCCTCTACCTCACCATCCTTTCTTCTCATTCTAAAGACGGGTGATTTTGGGGTTCCTCTTTGTGGATATAGTTGTAGAGCTTTACTATCTGCTATGGCGGGAGAATCAACATTACAGAGGTTGAAGACGACGAGTATAACAAAAGGGCCACTTCATTTGATTCCTTCTGAAACCAACACCACTCGCGAAATTACCAGAAACCCCACTTGAGGACCGCCATGGATTGGACCTCGAGCTCGGCTGCAAGTGAAGATTTGTTGTTGAAGATGACCGAGGAAGACGACGAAGATGAGGTAGAGGATTTGGAGTTGATGGGGATTTAGAATCTCGCAGGGTAGCCAAGATTTTTCTTCACGATCAAAGAGGAAATCAAGGAAGATTTGGAATCTGAAGATCATGCGAAATCTAGAAGCAATATAAGCGGAAAAGGGTCGAAAAACATAATCTTGAGTGATATAATCACAACGATTCAAACGCCGTTCTTCACTCCCATGGCTTCTCCTCTGAGCTCTTTAGACTCGTACAAGCTTCATGGATTCAATCCCCTCTTTGAATCGTTGGCAGAATTGGAGCAAAATTTGAACAGGTTGAGATATTCTCCTCTTCCCCCCAAGTTCAAATTTCCCAGAGATGCAGAGGAGAAATTGTACAAAGACTAATGGAAGAAGCTCAAAGAAGGGTTGAGATCAAAGAAAGAGAAGGAAATTTAAACGCCAAAAACGAACAAAGAAAGCCAATTAATTATCGATTCCATTATTATTCCTTAGAGAGAGAGGGTGATGGAAAGGATGAAGAGGTAGAAGGAGAAAGGAGAGAGAGGAAAGAGGAGAGAGAAAGGAAAAATATGGAATGGACTCAATTTTTACATTTATGATAGATTGAGGGTTTAATTTTAACATTCAAAAGTTTAGGGTTCTAATTTTAACACTTTTAAAAGTTGGAGGGTTTAATTTTTACAATTGAAACTTTAAGGGTGTAATTTTTACGATTGAAACTTTAAGGGTGTAATTGTTACAAACATCATACTTCATGGGTGGTTTTTGCAATTTGCCCAAAAAAATAAAATGAAAATGGAGTAAAAGTTTTTCTAAAAGTTTATATTTATGAAATAAATAGATGATTTGACATCATTCTTCAATCATTTATTTTGAAATTGGGTCAGCCCAAAACCAAGTTTAGGCGGAACTAGGATTCAATCCAAGAGTAAAGGTACAGCTTTTTTTTTTTTTTTAAATTAATTAATTATTTATTTATTTATTTATTATTTTTATTTTTATGTTTTGAACTATTTTGTTTACCATGTTGACAAAATGCTCTCAATTAAATTACACGTTTCGTCCCTAAACTTTTAAAGCTGTGTAAATTTGGTATCTAAACTTTTAAAAATGTTTAATAAGTCCCTAACCTTTGAATTTTGTGTTTAATAAGTTCCTGAATTCTAAAAATGTCTAATAAATCCTTAAACTTTCAATTTTTTGTCTAATGGGTTTTTGACATATTTGAGATTTTTAAAAATTAACCAATCTATTAAATCAAAATTGAATTTTAAGCCTATTAGGACCCTAAACTTCCAATTTTGTATTTAGTAAATTGAATAAATCAATGACTTATTAGACACAAAATTAAAAGTTGAGGGACCTATTGGAAATAAAAGTTAAAATTTAAGAGTCTTTTTTTAATTTTTATTTATTATTTTTTTATTTATTATTATTTATTATTATTATTATTATTATTTTGAGAATGAGCCTTTTTTTTAAATCGAGACCAAAACTAATAAACTTGTAATTGAACATTTTTTTTTTTTTTTTGAAGAATTTTGGTGAGGACTTATTTTTTCAAAAGTATGAACGAGCTCCAACTTTAATAAGATAATAAATCCCTAATCCATTTAGTTATATATATATATATATATTCAACAACCATTTAGTTTTATATATATTTTAAAACTATAATCGCAAATAATTAAAATATCGCCAACAAGAGTATAGCTAACGGGTATAAAGTTGTATTGATAAATACGAACTATGTGGTTCAAATCCCCATCCCATATTGTCAAAATATAATAATAAATAAATAATTAAAACTACCTACCTTATGCAAACAAGTATTTTGTTATTAATTTCCACTAAAATTAAAAACACGATTTACAAATTCACAACCATTTTAGAATATTTTTGAAATTTGGAAGAGAGGGAAACTTGAAAAGTACCCAAAAAAAAATCAGAAATTATAACGGATGGGATCAATTAACCTATTAATTACATATTTGTCATAATCTTGTGTTTTTCTCATTGGTAGGATTTCATTAATTGATTTCAATTTTTTTCTTCCATAATTGCCCTTATTTAATTATATAATTATAATCAATATTAATTTTTTTTACATTACAGTCGGCAACATTATGGAATTGATATGGAAAGTTTTTTTTTCCATTGCCGCCTGACCCAATTGCCGCCTGCTTATCCTTTTTTAAGGAATTATGAATTTCTTTTTTTTTCATTGTCGCTGCTTATCTATTTGGTAACATTCAAATTTGATTTTCATGTTTATTGTTATAATATTTTGGGAAAAATACACTTTTGGTCCCTGAGGTTTGGGTTAAGTGACACTTTAGTCCCTGAGTTTTCAAACTCAACAAAAATACCCGAGGTTTGAGATAAGTAGCATTGTGGTCTCTGCCGTCAATTTTTCTGTTAAATTTTAACAGTTGTTGACGTGGCACTATTTTTTTAATAAAAAATTTTTATTTTTCTAATTTTTTAAATAAAATAGTAATAGATTAAATAAAAAAATATTTTTAATTATTATTTTTATTTCTTTTTCCCTCTATCTCTTCCTCCTCTTCTTCTTCCTCTTCTAATCCATCATCTTCCTCTTCCACTTCTTCTACAACCGGTTGCCGCCCGTCGCCGGCACCAGAGATAGTCGCGCGTCGCCGGCGCCGGCGACCGGCGACATTTTTTTTTTCTCTCTTCTCTCTCCTCTTCCTTCTTCTTCCTCTTCTTCTTCAACACAACCACTATTCTTTTCTTCAACACCCACCACCAACCACTTACCGGGCGTCGGCGACCGACGACTGTCGGCCGCCGATAATATTTTTTTTCTTTCTTTTTTCTTTTTTTTTCTTTTATCCTCCCCTTTTTCTTCTCCTATCCCCTTTTCCTCTCTTCCCCTTCTTCTTTCACTGTTTCTTTTTTTTAAAAAAAAAAAGAACGAGGGAACCCCCTTCGAACGCCCAGATCTGGGCTGGAACCAAGGGAATCGACGCACCGAGTACTGGGCGTTTCGTTTTCACGAAGGAAGGGAAAAAATATTCGCGCGGCATCGACCACCTTTTTTAGTACTCGCGCGACAGTGGTAAGGGATTTGGGATGGTATTAGGCAGAGGAAGAGAAGCTAGAACGTTTGGGTTGGAATTTGGTGGGTTTGATTTGGGATCTGGGCATTTCGTTTCAGCTATATCTGGGGGTTTGGGTTGGAACCCAGTGGGTTTAATTGGTTTTGGGGGTTTCGTTTTGTTTAGATCTGGGGGTTTCGATTGGAATCTGATGGGTTTGGTTGGTTATGCAGCTGATTGGAAGCGGGGATGGGGGCAGTGTCGTCGGAAGATGAGAAATTGGAGGCATTGACGCAAAAGTCTGGCGTTGGAGCGAGCCCGCGAGCGAAATCTACATCGCGCCACTCTATCCATCGTCCTCGCCGCCGGATTCTTCACCGATTTAATCGGAATCCAAGCCCTGTTCGGCGCTTTCGTCGTCAAGTTCCGTCCTGAAGGACGACCCACTCACTGGAGCCTTCATCGAGAAAGTCGAAGACCTCGTCTCCGGCTTATCCTTTGTATTTTGTTTCGAGCCGATTGAAAACCAACATCGCCACAAGCAAAGGAAATGGAGTTAAAAAAAAAAGTTGAGATGAGAGGAAGAAGGTTGAAGAAGATGAATAAGAGAGAGAAATAGGAAAAAATAAAAAAATAATAATAATAAAATAGTATTATTTTAATATTTTTTATTTAAAAAATTTTAAAAATAATTTTTTTTATTAAAATAATAGTGCCACGTCAGAAACCGTTAAAATTTAACAGAAAAGTTGACGGCAGGGACCAAAGTGCTCCTTATCTCAAACCTCAGGGGTATTTTTGTTGAGTTTGAAAACTCATGGACTAAAGTGTCACTTAACCCAAACCTTAGGGACCAAAAGTGTATTTTTCCCTAATATTTTTCATTATTTGAAATTCTATGTTGTCCCAAAATGGGATTTATTTCCATCTTTCACTATTTTGCAGTCCCATTGTCGTGTGCCTTTTCCATTTTTCAACCAAAAATTTGAAATTTGTAATTTTCCCTTTGTCATCATTTTCTACCAGTTTCAACCTATTTTTCATTCAAAACTTAGTATTTGTCTAATAACGGCTACCCTGTTTTGCTGAATTTCTTTTGGTCACGGTAGCCCCACACACACATATATATATTTCATTCGATTATATATACTACTTACAAACATGTATATGGAATTTGTTAATATCCAAAAGAAAAAAACGAATTTCCTAGTCGTTTGTAAGTGGTATATATTGGTATAGAATTATCATGCATGTGTTATAATTATGAATAAATGAATTTCATACGTGCTTATAAGTGGTATATATCGGTACAGTATTATAATGTATGTGTTATAATTATGAATAAACGAATTTCATACCCCATATGAAATAACTATGCTAGTGAGAATTTATCTAAAATACTAAAATTTGAGGCAGACAAAACTAATTACAGAGAAGTTTCAAAATTCATACCGGGTATTTAAAAATTCATACCCGGCATTTAGAAATCCATACCGGGTATTTAACAGGGAAACGTAGAAGATGCGTCAAAAAGAGAATTTATCTAAAAAACTAAAATTTGAGGCAGACAAAACTAATTAGGAGAAGTTTCAAAATTCATACGGGTATTTAAAAATTCATACCCGGTATTTAAAAATTCATACCCGGTATTTAGAATTTTGTTTCCTTGAGTTCGATTAAACAGAAATTTGTTTCCTCACTAAATACTAATAAACGGTTTATTTTTGACAAAATATCAAATTGGAGTTTTCTGTAACAAAACCTACACAAAAAAAAAAAAAAAAAAAAATCATTAAACTCTACTGCATTTTTTCGATTTATTCTCACAGAACAGAGGAGTATGTTTACTTATTGGCGTAGGATGAGAAACAAAAAAATAAAACCCAAGTAGACAAAATACAGAGCATACTGCAAATTTAAAAAAATAGAGCAAACCAATTGAATATGAGATCTATAAAAGACAAGCATCATAAAACATAGAAATTGGGATGAATTTAAAAACCTTAGGGCGTGTTTGGGCCGTCAATGTTGGAAGCCCGTGTTTGTAAGCCCGTCGAAGTCTGCATTTGGGCGGCCATTTTCCAAAACCCGTGTTTGGATGTTCAGACTTCCCAAATCAGTCCCTCGATTCTCTCTCCGTCTTTCCAAATCGGTCCCTCGATTCTCTCTCCGTCTTTCCAAATCGCTCCCTCGTTTCTCTTCGTCTTCTTCGTTGTTTCTCTCTGCCTCTTCGTTTCTCTCTGCCTCTTCGTTTCTCTCAGGTGCGTCTTCTCATCTATCTTCCTCTTCGTTTCTCTCAGGTGTGTTTTCTCATCTCTCTGCCTCTTCGATTCTCTCGGACTCTTCGTTTCTCTAAGGTCCCATGCCGCTTCATCCTCCTTGTTTCCGTCGATAGGTTCATGGATCTAACGTTTTTTGTTTTTTTTTTCTTGTTGTTCATCTAACTCGACACTCTCCCCTCTCCTCATCCTCTTGGAAACCCTAGATCTATCATCCCTTTGTTCATCCTCTTCGAAACCCTAGATCTATTATCAGATCTAATGCTTATTGATTTTTTTTTTTTCAGATCCCCACCCCATGCCGCTTCAAACTTGCCGCGTCCGTCGACCTTCCCTTACCGAGAGCTCGCTGGATATGCATGGTAGGTTCTTGGAGCATGGTGAGGGGTGGGAAGAAGAGGTAAGGTTTTTTGTCCCTTGCCGGCCGATGATGAGTACTGCATGTTAGTTAAATTTACATCCAAAATTTTTTGCATCTGATTGGATGTTCGATGTAAAGCAAGCATAATTTCTGCCCTCCTTGTTCCAATTTTTACGTATTTTGATATGTCTCGTGCATTTTTTTTACTGGTTCCTTATCATCTCTGTGTTGGTTTTTTTGTTCTGTCAAGTTTTCTTTGTTCTTCGTTCTCATTTCTGTCTCTTGGTTCTATTGTATCCAATTTTTAAAATTTTTGATTTTTTTCATCCCTCTTTTATGGTTGTCTCCTGCCTTTTTTCGATCTTCTTGGTAATTTTTCTAATTTGATCTTTTTTTCTATCATTTGGACCCTCTTTTTGGCCATTTTTCTTGTTTCAATGTGTTTACTTTATCTAAGCTATTTTCATACCAACCAAACACAGGCAACGGTTTATATTTTCCTTTTTAGTGGTTGTTCTTGATGTAGTTCTTTGGCATCTCTAATTTTCTTAACTTATTCTAAAAATTTGTGCTTGTTTTCCTTTAACTCCCCCTTTGAGCATCCAACAAAATCTGGACGATTTTTTTTTTTTTTTTGTCTATTTTGCACCATGCTTGAAACCGATGCACCTGAGGCCGGTTACATTGCAATTTTTTATCTCGTTACTTGTTTATTACCTTTGCATCTGAGAATTTGCATCTGAGAATTAGAATTAGAAGGCTGAAGGTTAGATTTGGAAGAAGATTGAAGAAGCTGAGGAAGAGTGCACTGGCAAGCAAAACCGCTGTCAAGATTGGAGTTTACAAGCAAGTCATTTGTCATATCAGAAGTTGCAAGTTTTTGTTTGGCATAAAATAAACCAACTTTGCCAATCTCCCTCCTTTGTTATCATACTGTAATTTCTCAAGAAATTTTATATGCAAGTTCATGAGCTTTGTCATATGAAAGAAATTTTATAAACAAAGTGGTACATGTTGTAATTTCTGAATATCCATTTAATTTGATGTTGGCCCATCATTGAAATGGCAACTCTAACCATTTTATTCTATACTAATGTGATTCATTTCAATAGAATTGAAAATATTGATCCAAATTTTTATTTGTTAAATATGGTATAAAAAGATAACTTATGTATCATAGAAATTCAAATGCCCAAAAGTCCAAGATCGTGAAAATAAGAAAGGATAGAAGCTCTCTCTTTTTAGTTCAAATAATATTAAGAATATATACACAATTGACGGATTCACATGGTGAAATATATATATGGTTTAGATCTAAAAAGAGGTTTCATCTCAAAATTAATTGGCAAGGAGACGAGTAACTCATATACCTGATCAATTGTGAGCTTTGTTATATGCAAGTTTATGACCCTCAACTTTCATGAAAGTGATGATTTAATCTTTGAACTTTAGTATATAAAATAGAAGAAGAGAAAATGATTTTTTTTTCTTTTTTAGAATTTGGATTTATATTCAAAATTGTGAGTTAAAATCACAAATCTACAAGAAAGAAAATTTTAAACTATTAATTTTAGAACAATTGTAAGAACATTGATAAATTTTTTTTAAAAAAAAATTAGAAACTCAGACTTCAGAACTCAGCACCCCAAACACAGACTTCCTAACACAGACTTCAGAACTCAGCACCCCAAACACAGACTTCCTAACTCAGACTTCAGAAATCAGCACCCCAAACACAGACTTCCTAAACACACAGATTTCACAACTCACCCTATTTCACAACTCCCCACTTCCTAAACCCAAACCCTTGCCCCAAACACCCCCTTAGAGACTTCTGATGAATTGGGATGAATTTAAGAAAAATTGGATTGGTTTTTTTCTGAAGCCATTAAACATTTCCCCAAAAAGGAGGAAGAAAACGAACATGAAAGAGCCGTCAACAATGGTGTCTAGACTGCCGAGGATCATGAGAAACCAGTCTCTACAAAAGATAAAATGAAAAAATTGGGAAGATGAAGCAATTTTCACCGTAAATGAGCACAAATCAGTAATTTTCACGATTTTTCATTTTCTGTATTTTTTTTATTTATTTTGAATATCAGAGGATCAAATGGGTAAATGAGTTACAATTAATTAAAACGGGCTGGACTGAAATGAAAATTTTAAGATTTTTGGACAAAAGTGAAATATATGGGCTGATTTCAGCGCATTCTTGTAGAAACCTCCCAAAAAATTGTCCCTTCATCTTTCAGCCCTATCTGTCGAGAGCCCAATTCCAATTGCCTTCTTCATCTTCGCTTTCATGGTTCCTCAAAAATTTCCCCGAATTTCTCAAGCTCTCTGTTAGCAGAAACGTATGTAAACGGACCATCACTCTCCTCCTTCCCCGTTTCTGCCCAATTTTCAAACCCTATCGGAGCTCATTTCCATGGATTCCCTCCGTTCCACTTACAGAGACGAAGACGATGAAGAAGACGAGTCCGTTCGCGCCGCCGAGATCGACCCACCGGAGCTCGCTGATCCACCAATGGATGCGAATGTCAGTGGCTCCTCCACAGAGCCCCAGGAGGGTACCAGACAAGACCCACCCGATGCCTCTGAAGAAATCTCCGAAGAAGAACCCGCCTCCGACGACACTGAGAAGTCGGCTAAATTGGCGAAATCCCCTGGGAATGACGACGACGACGAAGACCCACCTCCGAAAAAGCAGAAGCAGTTGTCTTCTCTTAACCAACCTGCGGAGGAGGATAAATCGTCATTGCCCGAATCGAATACTGCTAAGAACAACGGTTCGGCCAGTGGCAATGCTGCGCCGGCGGCAACGGCTTTGAATCCGAAGAAATCGAAGAAGAAGAACAATAATGTTTGGGTTACGAAGTCGACCCGGAAGGGGAAAAAGAAGAACAAAGCTAATAACAATCACAATGCCCCAACTGAGGACCCTGTTTTGATCACTCCAGTTCCGAGGTTCCCTGATAAAGGGGATGACAATTCCGATATGCAAATTTGTTTGTCGAAGGTTTACAAGGCGGAGAAGGTTGAACTGAGTGATGACAGAATGAGCGCTGGTAGTACAAAGGGGTATAGAATGGTGAGGGCAACTAGAGGTGTGGAGGAAGGGGCATGGTATTTTGAAATCAAAGTGGTAAGCTTGGGGGAAACCGGGCATACTCGGCTCGGATGGTCGACGGAGAAAGGGGACTTGCAGGCTCCGGTCGGGTACGACGGGAATAGTTTTGGGTACAGAGATATTGATGGAAGTAAGGTGCATAAGGCTTTAAGAGAGAAATATGGAGAGGAGGGATATAAGGAAGGTGATGTTATTGGTTTTTATATCAACTTGCCTGATGGGGCTTCATATGCGCCCAAGCCGCCACATTTTGTTTGGTATAAGGGACAGAGATACATTTGTGCTCCTGAAGGGAAAGAGGAGCCGCCTAAAGTAGTTCCTGGTATGTTGGATGGATTTACTAAATGCTGACAAGTGAATGCATTCTATGTTCATTTTTCTTTTAAGTATTGGAGATTGTGCTATATGTTCTTTGCACTATAGAAAACATTGCAGCTGCAGCTTGATTGTTATATAAATAGTTAATTTTCTCTTAATCTGTGCTTTTGATATGATATTTTCTTTTCGATTTTCAATTGGGTGAGACCTTGCTACTGGTTGGAGTTAGTTAGGCAAAGGTCCTATAGTTTGTTGGATCTTTTTCTCTATTTATTTTGTCAAAGGTCCAATAGTTTCCCTGACTATTCCTTGGTTGGAAGGGAGAAACCATTTCATAGTTGAACTATACTCAAGAGAAATTTGAGAGACAGCATCTTACCATGGATAATAAGAAAAGTGACTTATGAAATAGGATATCCAGATTAATAAGCTATACTTATAACCATATGCAACTTTTATAGGAAAACAAATCTCTGAAGCATCAGATATTGTATTAAATACAAGGCCCGTGCTTGTATAATACAAGGTGCGTGCTGTTTGCTACTCATTTGATACTTCGAATGTCTATGAATGGTTGTATTTGTTAGTAGGGGACTAGGTGATAAAACTCAAGCCAAAGCCTACCATGCAATCCTATTGTTCCAACTTCCAAGAGGGTCAAACGCTTCAAAGAAGTGGGTCAAGAGGGTGCAAAAGGGTAATAAGCTTGGGAGAGAGGGGTTAGCTCGTAAGTCATTTTTTTTTATAATTAAACACCAGCTTTCGTGGAGAAAAAATGAAAGAATACGAAGGCATCCAAAAAACCAAGTAGATGGATTAGCTCGTAAATAAATAGTAGCAGTGAAGGGCTGCAAGGGAGGGGAATGGACAGTTTGGTCAAGAGGGTGTAGAGGGATTAGTCCATTTGGCTATTTTCCAGTAATGAAGGAATTGAGTTGGATACTTGAGTTTTGTATCAGTATGGTGCTGAGTTGTTTTGGTTTCTGCATTAATCATTCCTTTTCTAGTGCGGAGTTTGGGTATCACTTAGGTATCACTTAGGTGCTTGCTCTTTTGTCTTTTAAACTGATATAGTGTGCATCTAATGTTTCTCCTGTCTGTTCTTTTGGGTCACATCTGTTATCATTTAATAAACTTCTGGCAAGAGTGATTCCTTTTTTCCTTGTAAAATGTTTCAATATGTGCTACTTTTTCGTTATTGAAGTAGGTGGTTGTTTCAATTTATAAGCAATTTAAACGACTACTATCGTCGTTACGAGTCAAGTTGGTTATCTAGTGATTGATTGAGGACTAGAAACTGGAGAAGGATGCCCCAGATCTGTTGCCTTTTGCCTTCTGTTTTTCCGTTCTCTTTTCTTCTTTTCTTCTTTCCTTGTTCAGCTCTTGATTGATTGAAATGTCATCTGCATTTTGAAGTTACATGATGTGTTCGACATTCGTTGTGCAGGAAGCGAGATTTCGTTCTTCAAAAACGGAGTATGCCAAGGGGTCGCTTTTACGGATCTGAACGGGGGTCGTTATTATCCTGCAGCCTCAATGTACACTCTTCCTAATCAACCAAATTGTGTTGTCAAGTTCAACTTCGGGCCCGATTTCGAATTCTTTCCAGAGGACTTTCAGGGTCGTCCTTTGCCGCAACCAATGGTTGAAGTACCTTACCACGGATTCGACAACCAAGTTGAAAACGGAGTCTCGAGTGAGAAAAACACAGTAGTCACCAAGTAGGACCATTTTTTTTAACCACACCAACCACTTTTAGAATTGCATGAGTTTATTGTATTTTTTTTCAAATGTAATCTTAGTTCATGTGCATTAGGACTGATAGATGGAAAGATGACTGGTGTAAATTTTTCTAGTTACAATCAGCAGAAGGAGAGAGCAATTTGCTGTGAGATGTAGAGATAGACACTGCATGAGCCCAACAATATTTATATAATTTGGTTGGGTTTCTTCCAGTTTCATAATTCAAAGATGCATTGGTTATTTGATTGGAAAGTCAATGATTTCATTCCATTTTGTTCAAATGGCTAAGCTGATTATAACTGTTTTCAGTAAGAGGGTTGGCAACACGAATATAGTTCAATTGACGTAAAGTTTGTACCTCAACTAATAGGTCAGAGGTTCAAATCCTCACCCCATGTGTTGCCATTCTCAATTTGATGCGTTATTAAATGATATATTATTCTATTTCATGGTCTATACTATTATTAATATTGTTATGACAAACACAAAATGGTAGTCGTAAGAAAAAGTTTGTGAGAGAAAAAGTTCAATTGTCAACCCTAAATTTGTCAATATGCACTTAGTCCTAACCTTAAAGTTGAAAGAAGTCTTAACCTTAAAGTTGAAAGAAGTGCGGTAATTTTTACCTTTGGGTAGGTTTTTGTTTGAAAGGTTGGTTAAAAAAGTATTTTCATATGTATTCTTATGAATAATTCATAAAGTATACAAAATTGATCACATATCAAATAAAATGATATTAGAGCTAACTTTTTGTTAGAATTTGTAAGTTTTGACAAAGCTATTAAATGTTTAATTCGTGCATGAATCAAACTTAATTTTGTCTAAGACTTGATTTTATTAAAATTATTATTATTATTATTATTATTATTATTATTATTATTATTAATACAACACGTTGGAGGTGGGGGATTGAAACCACAACCCTTTTGGTCATTAATACAAACTTTACGTCAGTTAAACTATGTTCATGTTAGCATTAAAATTAGTGAGTTTGCATATAATTTTTATGTTTGGGTATTGTTACAATTAGTGATTGAATTAGCAAAAATTGAATTGATGGTAAAAATGATACAACTTGACAAATTTAAGAATAAAATTTGATTTTTTGTAATAAAAAATTATATTTAATAATATAACTTTTTTTCGTAGGGGTGTTTGGGCCAAGGAGATGGGTGGAGTTAATAACTCCCCCAAATGCTTGTTTGCTTCCACAAAATTATTAATCAATGACAACACTCTATCGTGAACCCACAAACTTTTTAACTCCTATTTCAATACTTTATTGCATGTTTTATAAACTTATTAACTCATACTGCAACTCTTAAGACAAAACCTTTTCAAAAAAAAAAAAAACTCTTAAGACAAAACAAGTCTAGTTTTCATAACTCTTTAGGCCAAACACTCTCTAACTTTTTTCCTTTTTCGAAATATTACATTACAAATGCGAAGTGAAATTTTGAACATCTGGTCTTTTAGGAAATATAAGATATTTAAGCATATAAAAAGTTAAGGATCTATTAATTAATTATTTTCCTTTGCTTGATAAATGTGCAGAGTTGAATGGTAAATAATGTTATCGAACTTATAAAACTTGTTTAAAATAAATCCTTAGTTTATTAGCAATTTGTAAAAATTTACGAACATCAAAGTTTAAAGACTTATCAGACAATTTTTAAAATTCAAATACCTATTAAACATATATATAATTTGGGTCAGTTGGATATATAATAAAATTGACCAAAGTATTAGCAAAAATGACAACCTGCAAAAAGAATTGCAAAAATGACAAAATATTATACTCAAGGGGTCTAAATTACTAAATTACTCTTCCTATCATAGATTTTTCTTTCTATCCGTGATAAAAATCTCCTATCACTATTCACTAATAGAAATGTTTGTGATAATGTATCATCGATAGATTCAACTCACAAAGTTACCTTATATTCTAATTAACTTTTAATAATAATCAATTAAATTTTAGAGATTTCGGTTCACATCTTTCAGATTCTCTTGCATTCTCAGTACCAACAATACCGATCTAAAGGTTTCTATCAATGATAAAAATAGTTATATCCGTCAATTACTTTGTACTGTACACTCTAATAGGATCAACCTGGAAAAAAAAAACACAATAAAAAAACATACAAATATTATTTGAAAAATATAAAAGTATCACAATAGGTTTCAATATAGATTCAACTCACAAAGTTACCTTATATTCTAATTAACTTTTAATAATAATCAATTAAATTTTAGAGATTTCGGTTCACATCTTTCAGATTCTCTTGCATTCTCCGATCTAAAGGTTTCTATCAATGATAAAAATAGTTATATCCGTCAATTACTTTGTACTGTACATTCTAATAGGATCAACCTGAAAAAAAAAAAACACAATAAAAAAACATACAAATATTATTTGAAAAATATAAAAGTATCACAATAGGTTTCAATAGTGATAGAATCTATCACGGATAGATTCCTATTAGTAATAGAAAGATAAATTTCTATTAGTGACAGAAACCTATCACTGACATATTTCTATCTTTCTATCACGGATAGAATCGATAGAAGATTTTTGCATTTTGTTTGAAAGTTGCTATTGTTTTATATCAAGGATAAAAGGTTTTCTGTCACTGATAGATTTCTATCAGTAACGTAAGATTTCTATTACTAATAGACCTATCAATGATATATTTCTATTGATGAAAGAAATCTTCTATATAATTTCTATCACTAATAGACCTATAAATGATAGATTTCTTCTATCATTGATAGAAATCCATAAGTGATAAGTTTCTATCAGTGATAGAAAACTATCATTTTTGTTTCTAAAACCTATGTCACTGATTTTTTTTTTTTTTTTTTTCAATGTCGAAGCAAAACAACATGAAAATTAAATTGGAAGAAAAGAAAAACACAAAGTGGAACTTGAAATTTAAAGAAGGAAAAACCTCACAAAAAAAAAAAAAAAACAAAAGATATGTACAAGATTATCACGTAATCAAATACACTATTTATTTCTATTAGCAATAAGTTTATATCGGTGACTAAATTTCTATCACGGTGATTCTATCATCGATAGATTCTATCAGGATAGAAATCTATCACGAATAAAAATCAAAACAAGGGCAAAACGAGAATAAAAAAAAATGGTTTAAAAATTTTGCTATTTTTACACTTTTTTTAAGAGTGCTATATTTACAGTTTTTTTATAAACTTACTATATATGCAATTATTTTTTTTTTCTTGAAAGGAAAATACAACCAAAAAAATTACAACAAGACAAAAGATGTGGTTTGGGTGTCTGTTAGACACATATCTTGAGCTAAACTACTTTGAGTCCAAAGAGGACAATCTTCTAGCCAAATTTCACAATGTTTTGTTGTACGTGCGTGAGTAGCTAACTGGTGCGCTACTTTATTTTCATCCCTTGGTGCTAGAAGGAACCCTCTTGTGTGATGATCTGAGGCGAGCAACTTGAGGTGTTGGATTAAGGGGCTATTTCATTTAGATATTGTCCTCGATCATGAAGTAAATTCCAAACAATTTTGGAATCCATCTCTGCCCAAACTATATATGCAATTGACCATTAGAATTTATTACAATTTTCCAAATATTTTTTTGAGCTACGTTGATGTTAGCCTAATGAATCAGTTTATTTATTAAAAATGCTCAGCCCATATTTTTTTGTTAAGGAAAACAAAACTAAGCCTACTTAAAAAAACAAAAGGGTAAAATACCTTTTTGGTCCCTCATGTTTCGGGTTCGTTTCCAATAGGTCCCTAGGTTTCAAAATCAGACAATCAAGTCCTTACTGTTTCGGAAATGTATCTATTGAGTCCCTCTAGGGCTGACGTGGCAATTTAAAATAATAAAATATTGATTTTTAATTAACATAATAATAAAATAATACAATTATTATTATTATTATTTAAATATAATAACAATAATAATAAATAAATGAAAATAATAATTATTATTAAAAAATCGTTCCTCTCTCCTCTTTCCCCACTCCCTTCTCTTCTTCCCACTTCATCTCTCTCTCCTCTCTCTCTAAAACCACTCTCTCTAAAAATTTCGATGACGGCACTATCGGTCTCGTGTACGGCGGCACGATTGTCGGCGAGAGGAGCACCGACGACGGTAGGGCGGAGGCGAAGGGGACGACGAGGATCTTTTTTACCATAACCCAGTCGAAAGTAGAGAGAAACAGAGACTCACCGGAAATTCCAGTGGTGCAGTAAACGAGGACGAAGATCATGCCGCCGACTGCCCAGGCAATGCCCAAAGCACAGACGCCGCCACATTTCCCGGTTTTGGACTGATTAGAAGCGTCAATCACAGTGAGAACGAGAATGTACAAGAACAGAAGCGTGGCAACGAACTCAACGATGATGGCTCGGTAAAGTGACACTTGAATGAACTCCTCAGCGTCGATCAATGGGGCTGAAGGTGGGTCTTGGTAGTCCTTGGCCGCCGAGCCGCTATTAACATTGTTAGACATTGCTCAAGTAATTAGAACTTGAAAACAGAGAGCTACAATTGAAGGCAGTGATTGAAGTGGAGATATATTTAAAAGGGTGAGTGATTAAGCTTCGTTTTAGTAAAAAACGCTTCTGTAAAACTTGTGGTAGAAACCTCGATCTCAGCCTCTATCACTCTCACCACTCCCTCAAAACGGCCCTCATCGCCATGTTTACCCCAAGTAATTCAATTACCAACTTTTCCTTTTTTTTTTTGTTTTTGTTCTGTGTTAGGATTTTACGCGAAGGGGACGGTGGAGGCGTCCTTCGCGAAAGCTTCAATAGTAACATTGATCCTCGCTGTCCCCTTCGCCTCCGCCCTACCGTCGTCGGTGCTCCTCTCGCCGACAATCGTGCCGCCGTACACGAGACCGATAGTGCCGTCATCGAAATTTTTAGAGAGAGGAAGTGGTTTTAGAGAGAGAGGAGAGAGAGATGAAGTGGGAAGAAGAGAGGGGAGTGGAGAAAGAGGAGAGAGGAACGATTTTTTAATAATAATTATTATTTTCATTTATTTATTATTATTGTTATTATATTTAAGGGTAAAATACCTTTTTGGTCCCTCATGTTTCAGGTTCGTTTCCAATAGGTCCCTAGGTTTCAAAATCGGACAATCAAGTCCCTACTGTTTAGGAAATACTTCTATTGAGTCCCTCCACCGTTAATTTTTTTTAACGGTGCTGACGTGGCAACTAAAAAAATAATATATTAATTTTTAATTTAAAATAAATAATATAATAATAAATTAAAAATAACAAAATATTTTTTTTTAAAAAAAGAAAATTTCTCTTCTCTCTCCCCGATTCCCCCCTTGTTCTCCCTCTCCCTCCTCTTCTCTCCCTTTCCTTCAACTTCTTGGCAGCCATGGCGTCCTCCAACACCGTCACCACCCCTTTCTTTTTTCTCTTCTTCTCCCTCTCCCTCCTCTCCACCGTCACCACCCCTTCATCTTCTCAGCACCATTTACATCTCCCCCCTCCTTCCTCTTCTCTCCCCTTCCCCCATCCCCATAATACAAATCTTCTTTTCTTCCTCAACAAACACTCACAGAGCAGCAATAAAAAAAACAAAAGAAATTTAAACGAAATCGATTTTTGGAATCTCAATCTCCACTGTGCACCAGCAAATCAAATGAAATAAAACCCACGAAGGCGAAGAAGAACGCGAAAGAGGGGGAAGACGAAGGCGAAGGGAGGGAAGTGTGGATGCTTGCCGGAGAGAGGAGTCTTCATGCGTGCGAAGAAGCGGTGCTGCAAGAGACGACGTCGGCGCTTGAGAGACGAGTTCCACGAGCCTCTGGCTGCCAACGAAGAAGACGAACGAGGGAGAGAGAGAGCGGCGATGTGGCTCGGGCTAGGGCTGCAACTCCAACGACGACGATGCGGTGGGTTGGGCTGACGGGAAGGAGAAACCGAGAGAGTGAGGGAGTTGTTGCCGAGATGAATAACGAGAGAATGGGGGGTCTGGCGGCTGGTTCACGAAGGCGGCTCTGGAGGAGGGTTTCGGGTGGGGGAGAAAGAGGAGAGAGAAGGTGAGGGAGAGATGAGGGTTTCGGGTGGGGGAGAAGGAGAAGGAGGAGAGAGAGTGATTTCTTTGTTTTTTTTTTATTATTTATTTTTTAATTTTAATTTAAAAATTATTTTTTTATTATTTTTTTAACTGCCACGTCAGCACCGTTATTGCCACGTCAGCACCGTTAAAAAAATTAACGGTGGAGGGAGTCAATAGAAGTATTTCCTAAATAGCAGGGACTTGATTGTCCGATTTTGAAACCTAGGGATCTATTGGAAACGAACCTGAAACATGAGGGACCAAAAGGGTATTTTACCCTATATTTAAATAATAATAATAATAATTGTATTATTTTATTATTATTATATTATTATTTTAATTAAAAATCAATATTTTATTATTTTAAATTGCCACATCAGCCCTGGAAGGACTCAATAGATACATTTTCGAAACAGTAGGGACTTGATTGTCCGATTTTGAAAGCTAGGGACCTATTGGAAACAAACCCGAAACATGAGGGACCAAAAAGGTATTTTACCCAAAACAAAATAAAATAAAAACAGAAATAAAAATTAAAATTTGAAAACCTAACTGCTCCACGCCCTTCTTCTTCTTCTTCACGCCGGCCTCCTCCTCCTCCGTTTCAGCACCTCAGTGTCGCCGCTGCCTCTCTCCCGTTCACTGCCGAGTGCCGCCGCCGCCGCCGTCTTTCTTCCACGCCACTTCTTCTTCTTCACGTCGTCTCCTCCTCCCTTTCAGCAGCTCAGTGTCGCCGCTGCTTGTCTCCCGTTCACTGCCGCCGCCACCGTCGTCCTTCTTCCGCTCGTGCCGACGCAGCCTCCCTCCTGGCGGTTTTGCACTGATTTTCTACTCTTTGTTGTTACTGGTATTCTCTCAAATCTCCATCTGACTTTCTTCTCATTTGAAAATTGAAATTCTCTCTCTCAATTAACCAATACAATAACGAATGGTACTTCGAATTTATGGAAATAAGAGCATGAATCTAGACATATTTTTAACTGGAACACCAAATCACGATGGTGGGAAGTTCAAATCTGATTAAATCACATATTTTTCGATTATTCATTAGGAGTAATGTGGATTATTTTTCTTACGCAACATAACCTTCAACTACTAATTTCAGAAATCAAATCAGAATGGTAAACAATTTGTAATAAAAGGATAAACCTAACACAAAAAGTTTCTCCTTTGTCGTGCCTTTTATATATACTACAGATATTAATATGAGTGTTTTTGTCCTTTTTGCTATGGTTGATATGTGGCATATATCTAAGGTTTAGTAGTTGGGAACTTGGGAGTATATCTAAAGCCTTGCCATCACGTTGCACAGAGAAGAATGCATTGAATTCTAAACTTTGAACTTTTTCTTTCAAGTTTAGTCAATAGCTTTTTGAACCCCTTTTAATTCATGTCTTGAGTTGCATGTCAAGAACATTTAGGTAGAACTGATTGTAGCTTTGAACTTAAGGCTATCCGTGTCTATTCTAAATTTTAGAATTGAAATCACGTACCTGAAAGATTCCTAATTATCCAATTCTTCCCGGCGGCTACTCAGTTCACCTCCATATCTCTCTCCAACACACCCAAAGCCCTATCTCTCTTTTTGCTCTCTCTAACCCAAGAAAACAGCCCACTTTCAGCAGAAACCCCCCACCAAGTACCAAATAGGGACTCTCTGGTTATGAGCATTGCCGCTCAGTTCTGAATAAATCAGACCCACAAAAAAAATCCCCACTTGTCCCTTCAATTGGTGGGTTGTTTCAGTCAGTGGTGAGCTCTTCTTCATCGCCTTAACATAATAGAATGCCTCTCTGACATTAATGATTTGCATTTGCAGGAAAAAGGGTGTACTAAATGGAGCAGAGATTAGCCAATGTGTGGCGTCTCTCTGCGAACGAGAAGAAATTTATTGAAACAGCCCTTCTTTCAGATTTGAGGGTCGATGGTCGTCGCCCTTTTGATTATCGGAATATCACTATCAACTTTGGCAAGTAATGTTTCTCAATTGTTTATTACTGTTTCATACTTTGACTTATCCTTTTCTTATGGGTGGTGATGATATTGAATTTTGTGCAGGGATGATGGTTCTTCAGAGGTGCAGCTTGGCCAGACTCATGTAATGGGTTTTGTGACTGCTCAGCTAGTTCAACCGTACAGGGATCGTCCTAATGAGGGCACTCTTTCTATATATACTGAGTTCTCTCCTATGGCTGATCCCTCATTTGAGCCCGGCCGTCCTGGAGAGTCTGCCGTTGAGTTAGGTCGTGTAATCGACCGTGGTCTGCGGTAATTATCTTTATGGCTCTTTTTCGTTTTTCCCCACCAATTGCTGGCTTTGAATTCCTTGTGTGATTTGTGAGTAGAAGGTGTGTTACCTTTAGTTCTGATAATTTGAAGTTAATTTATTGCATTATCCGAGTGCAACGGGATATCCTAGAGTAGAACACAGGTGTCGTTTATTCATTCCTGATCAGTGATGCTTTGATCTCTATTTCTTCTCGAAATGCTGAATTGTTGAATCCCAGCAGAAAAGTTCTCAAAAGTTATATTATATTTCGATGTCTTTACCTTAGTTAAGTGCAATTGTGCATCAAAGAGTGAGGTTGTTGGTTCTTCACAGATGAGATTTTCATCGATTCCCACACTGAGTACTGACCACATTGTTGTCCATTATCTATATAGAACTAATGTAACACATCTATATGTTATTCAGTTACTTAGTCCCTAACAAATTTTGCTATCAAGCTGCGCTTCTGGTCTATTGATAGACCTAAAATAGAGTACAATGTTTCTCTAGCTTGACAGTTGGTTAGTAACCTATTTCATCGAGCTATACTTTGTAATTTGCAGGGAGAGTAGGGCAGTGGATACAGAATCACTTTGTGTTGTTTCTGGCAAGTTTGTATGGGCCATCCGAGTTGACCTCCACATTCTAGATAATGGGGGGTAAGCTTTTGAATTCTTTATTTTATTTTGCTTATTGTCATAATTATGATATTAATTGGTAATTAACAATCCTGCGAGCAGAAACCTTGTGGATGCAGCTAATATTGCTGCTTTGGCTGCTCTCTCAACTTTCCGAAGGCCTGAGTGTTCACTAGGGGGAGATGATGGTCAGGAAGTGATAGTTCATCCTCCTGAGGTCAGCTCTTCAAAACTTTCTTGGAATTTAACTTGGAAGTGCGTAAATTCTTATTAGCTAACTGCCAAGTTGAGTAGACGTGTTTAAATTTGAGGGTCGGCAGTACCTTGGGGAGATTCAAGGGGAAAGGTCATATGTCATAGGAGACTTTCAACTGGATTTAGATGAGATAGACAGGGTGAGAGTGTAAGAAAGCCTGAGAACTAAGGTTTTGTTGGTGGAAGAGTAGAAGGTGTGAGTTTGAGGGTCCAGATCCAAGGAGAAAGGTCAAGGTAATTGAAAGAAGTCATTTTCAGGGTGCTGTGTAGTGCAGATTGGATGAGGGATGACCTGGTGAGAATTTTTTCTTGGGGAAAAAAATTATTCTTTTAAAGAAAGAAGGTTCCCATCTGCCCTTATTTGCTGCAGTTGTTATCAAGCAATGGGGGCTGTTCTTTTTTTCCTAGTCAATTTTGAATTGTTCAAACTTGAAAGGAAGGGGAATGTTCATCATTAATCCAACAAGTAGAATGGGAAAGCGTTGATTTCCTTCAAGCATAAGCTGGAGTTGTTTCTTTCTTTTGCAAGAGTTTCTACAATCATTAGTTTGGATATTGTGAAGAAGCATAAACTGGACTCCACTCCAGATCCTTCTGTTGTGATTTTTTCGAAGGATGCTTCCTTGATTTTTTGATAATTTGAAACAGTTGGAAGATCAACTGTTAAATATCTGTGGCACTGTAGTCCTTCAAATATCTTAAATGAGACATAAATATTATATGTTTTAACTTTCTTTTTTTAGATTCAATAATTTAAGGAAAATTTCATATTTTCCATCAGCATCAACAGTTTTATGCATTGGACATCTCCTATGTTCTGTTTCAACACCAACAAGTTTATCATTTGTCTTAAGATTTAACTTCTTTTGTGTGAAACAAATAATTAGGTTTGGGTTTATCTTCTGTCTTAACTGCCTGTATCCTCCAATGTATCATATGAATGTTGCTATTTGATGACAGGTTAGGGAGCCACTTCCTTTGATTATACACCATCTCCCTATTGCAGTAACCTTTGGTTTTTTTCGTAGTGAGAGCACTCTGGTAAGCTTAAGTTCTTTCAGTTCTTTCAGAGCACTCAGTTATATAGCAAGGTTCTCTAACTTTTAGATGATATGCAGGTGATAGATCCAACTCACTATGAAGAGGCTGTTATGGGGGGAAGAATGACCGTCACACTTAATGCTAATAATGATGTTTGTGCTATTCAAAAAGCTGGAGGGGAGGGTGTACTCCAGAGTGTGATCATGCAATGTCTACGAATTGCTTGTGTCAAAGCTGGTGATATTATGACTAAAATAAAAAATGCAGTGAGCTTCTTTTTTCTTATGCTTTTTTTATTTGGAGTTAACGTGAATTTTGCTTCTCTATAGTTCCATCTTGCTTAGGGAAAAATCATTATCTAGGATAAGAAACTGGCTTAAGGAAGGGCCTACAAAAAAGAATGGTCCACACAAAGGAGGAAAGAAAAAATGGATAAAAAATTAAAAATGAAATAAATGAAAAAGGAACTACAAAATGAAATTAGAATACTCTAATTGTTAAGAATAATTAAAAAGAAAAAAAAGAGGATAGTTGTAAACCAGGCCAAACAAGAACACCTGGACTGGAGGGCATTGAAATGTGCGGTTGTTCCAAACCTAGAGGCATTCTCCTATCTTTCTGGTCAATAAATTCTACAAAATAGTGAAAATGTCTCCTGCTAAATAAGTGCTGTTCCAAGGGAGGTAGATTTATGAGCACCTTCTCCACCCTGTCCTTACAACCTCTAATCATTTCCCTGATGGTGTGAGATTGTCTTTTTACTATTTCTTATTTTCTTGTTCTTTATTTTAGTTATGCTTGTGCTTTTGGGTTTTTATTAAATAATGCTATAACCATCATCAAAATTAATACTTTTGAGAAATATAAACTATTATTTCCTCGTTCTGATATTTTGTGGCTGGTATCTATATACAAGATCTCCCCTTTTACTCATTTCTACCACAACTTTATGTAGGTTGAGACTCACAATTCAGCTAGACAATTGCGTAAGATTAAGCGTCATCCTTCTGTTAATATGGATGTTGGAGGTGCGGCTAATCTGAAGGATGGCAAAGGTATATCTGATGGCCAAAAGAGTATCAATGAATTTTCTGACAGGTTGAAATTGAATTCTGAAGAGAGTATTGCCAGTCAAAGTGGGAGCAATGAGAGTGATGTTGTATCAACAATTCGAGGACAAATAAACAAGAGAGATTTAGATGCTAAGAATTTCATTGGGGGCCCTTCAAGCTGGTAATGGTTCACTTTGATTATGATTACATTTCCTTGAGTTTCCACCATTATATGTCAACTTTTCTTATTTCTGAATTTGTTCTTCCCCAAAAGAAAATCTTAGGTGTTAAGTTTCTTCATCGTTTCATACTTTGTATAGATATTGATTGCAATCTTGTTAAGATTGACCCATTCGTGGTTCCTACCCCCTCCCCCCAACCTATAAATAATAATAATTGATATAGAGACCAAGTGAGTGTACGCGCTACTGAAAGCATGAAAATATCACACATACAAATACATGCCATCTGACAATGTTGGTTTCAGAATCTTTTTTTCTTTTTTTCTCAACCTCCATTTTATTTTTGCCAGGGATCCTTACTCCAAAGGCGTCGATTCGGATTTCTTGAAAGCTACTTTAGCTTCACGTGGTACTTCATCAAGACTTTATAATTCCTCTTTTTGCTTTACATTTTTTATATTATTTTCTGAAACAACAGTTACTTCATATCCATTTTTCTTTTTTTCTTTTTTGATAGGAAACGTAGATATTTCATTGATATATGAAATAGATATCCATTTTTCTGGGTAGTATATATATATAAATGAAGAATGGATATTACCTTAATTAGTTTCAATATTATTGGTTGCTACTTAATTGGGCCACTGATGCAGGACAGCTTTAAAGTCTTGTGGTTTATGGCTGTCCTGAGGAAGACTTGTTGGAATTATGGCTAGATTATTGTGAAGATAAGTTGCTTATTTGTGACAGCGAAAAGTCATATAAAAGAGCAGGCAAGAAAGAACTACCATGGAGAGAGAGAAGTTATAGGCATAAGCACCTAATAGAATTTTTGATTGAGTCTTAATTTTGTTTGGTTGGAATATGCTTGAAAAGGCAGTTACCCGTTCCTTTGATGATTGTGAAATAAGATTTCTAAAGTGACCGGGAAATCTCTCCATGCGTTATGATTTTGGAATAGTTAGTTTAAAGACTTTGAACAATAGGCTCCTACTTAGACTAGATCTTAGAAAGGCTAACTAAAGTTAGGATAAAACTAAAAGTAAAACATTATGGGAAAATCAACTCAAACCAGGATGGTTGAAAATAAAAAACTCCAGCCTCACTTTGATATCTTTGAAATCGTACAACCTTACTTGAATAGGATCTGTTCTATAGGTTGTACATTTGTGTCCTTGAGTTCTAGGGAGACAAGATATCTTTGGAATCATGTACCTTTTTTGTTGGAGACTTTCTTTTTTTTTTTTGGGGGGGGGGGGGACTGAAAGAAATGGAAACACTATTTCCATGCTTATCCAACTTCATGATTGTTGCTTAGGTCTATGTCAATAACAAAATATCTAAGCAAGCATCTTATCCAAAAAGGGGATTTCAACTGTATTTATTAAAACATATGCTTTTTTTGGCTTAGTTTCAATTTGGTCATCATATTATTTGCTCAGCCATAGCTTCCTACTTTCTATCTGATAATGATGGGAGTTCAATTTATGCATGTACTGTCGGATCAGGGAAATAAAGATGGAAATATTCCTTGATGCATTTGCAGGCTTCAAGAATGAATAGAGTTCATCTTGACATGTTTACTGCGTTCTTTGTCTTAAGTCTAACTTAGAAACCAAATACGCTAGTAACATCCAGCAGTCAGAAAGTTCACTGTTTATAAAAATCAACTTGCAAGTTGCAATCATTCTCTGCCACTCTGTGTGTGCACGAGGACAGAAGTTTTCTTTCAATCGATTAGTCTGGCTTTTCTTATGCTAGATTCTTTCAGGAAATCTAACCACGGCAAAGAAACAGGACATGAGTGATGAAATGATGTCGTCCGACACTAAGCTTGATGAACAAGCCGAGGATGATCAGGCAAATGTACCTCCTGTTGCTGCTAAAACTTCGCCAGAAGAAAATGGGAAGAAGACTCTGAAAGATGCCGTGAAGCCAAAAAATAAGAGGAAAAAGAAGAAAACGACCCCCGGTGTTGTAGATTAGTTCACTGGTGACAAGACCTTTTGGAAATGTATGTATGTTCTGGGGCTTTTGACCCATTCTTCGCAAGCCATGACCTTTAACATTCTTTTGCCTGAGGATTCTTCCACATATGTGTTTTAAGTTCTTTATTTTGCATTCTTCTTTTGGCTTTTGAAAGTATCTCTTACAGTTGCAAATTGCTTTTTATAGTTTCCTGGTGGAGGTGAATTTTGAAGCTCAACTTTGAAGTAGTATGAAGGGATCAATTGAAGCAAGGAGAAGCATCTTTGGTCAAATGTGGACAACGAGTGACAATTCGTGCCAGGTTCGATCGATGCTCATTTGAAGAAATCCGAAACTTGAGCTTGTTGAGAAATCTGGATTTGGATAAATTCTTATCACTGAGAAATCTGTGATGCTGTTGGAAGAAAGGGCTATTATGCTAAGGACCTGCAATTTCAATCATGGCTCCTTATTTATTAATTTTTTTTTTGAAAAGGAATCATGCTCCTTATTTAATCCTTAGGATCTTTTTTTTAGGAACACTTGGGATCTTTATTCAGAGTAACATGGAGCGTTTACTTTATACAGAATCTTAGGCTTTTTTCTTTTCTGATTGTAGATTTTGGCTGCTGTACTCAGATGATTTTCAATATTGTTGAGAAAACTTTTTTTTCCCCTTCCATATTATATTGATTGTAAACTGTTTCACAGAACATATAATAGGGAAGAAAAATGCTACTCATTGCCATTCCTCCCCAGATGGAGTTGACTTATGACGAGCAGGTATATTTTTAAGACAATCAATAAGCTTAGGCGAGCTTAGTTCAGTGGTAATCAAATCTTTCCACCTTAAATGTTGATGTACTAAAAAAAAAATAAAAAAAAAGGAACAACTGGATTTCTTTTTTAAAATCTTAGGAAATAACTGTGTGTGTATACATGTGTATATGTTATAAATATATTTGAAAATAACTTGGTATATATTATTTGCAATTTGTCCTAGAAATAAATGTTGAAACTGTTCTATATGGACTTTGTGAGAGAATGAATAGAGAATTTTATTATAATTTTGTTCTTAGAGGTAAAAGGCAAGGGAGCAGGAGATAATATCTTGTGTTGGGATATCTTTTATAAATCAATGTGTTGATGTTAGATTTATAACTTTTAAGAGTAAACTAGCACAATTTTTAAATTCAAATGTGGCTAAGTTTTTTAACCTTGGATTTCAACTTGAGTGGAAAAGAGTTTGATCTTGATTAATGTGTGTAGATTTTCTTGTGTTGGGACATCTTTGAAATCAATTGCTCATGTTAGATTTACAACTTTTAAGAGATCGGAGAATTAAAAATCAATTTATTGTTATTATTATTTTTCAAAGTAATTGTCCAATATATCAAATAATTAGATTTTTTTTTTAAAAAAAAAATTAATAATAACCATTAGAAAATTTTCTCAATAAAAATACTTTTTAAAGTATAATATTCTTTTTAAAAAATACACTTTTAGTTCATGAGATTTGAATTCGGTTGCATTTTGATTTCTGAGTTTTCAAACTCAACAATTTAATCCTTAGGTTTAGATTTCGTTACACTTTTAGTTTCTCCATTCAAATTTTTGTTAATTCTTAATGGATTTCTAACATGGTATTGATTTTATATTAAAAAATATTTTATTTATTTATTATTATTATTTTTCTTCTTTCTTCTTCATCTTCTTCCTCAATCTTCTTCTTTCTTCTTCCTCCACTTTCTACTTCTTCCTCTAACCCTAACGCCGGTTAACTATCACCGTCGTCACTGATCACCAATTTTTTTTTTTCATTTTTTTTTCTTCTTTTCATTTAAAAAAAATGAAAAAAAAGAGAAGAAAAGAGATAGAAGAAAAGGGAGGAGAAAATAGAAAAAAAGAGAAAAAAAACTTTTGGTGTCGGCGATGGTGATCGATGGTTGGAAGCGGTGGTTAGTAGACACATTAGAGTTAGAGGAAGAAGATGAAGGAAAAAAGAAGAAGAAAGAGAAGAAGAAGAAGAAAAAAGAAAAAAAAAATTACTTAAAATATTTTTTCTATTTAAAAATTTTAAAATATATTTTTTAATAAAAAAATTCAATGCTACGTCAACAATCTGTTAAATTTAACCGAAATTTGGACGGAGGGACCAAGAGTGTAATGAAATCCAAAAACCTTCAAAGGTAAAATTGTTGAATTTAAAAACTCAGGGACCAAAATGCAACAAAATCCAAACTTTAGGGATCAAAAATGTAATTTTTCCTAATTTTTAACAAGTCAAAATTTGAAAAAGAGCATAACTCAACGAATTAAAGCATATATCTTCAACTAAGAGGTTAGAAGTTCGAATCCTTGTCCTTATATGTTATTGAACTAAAAAAAAATAGAAAACAAATAGAATTTCCACCTCACAAATACTCCAAGCAATAAAATAATATAGCATAAAGCAACTAATAGGTAGGTGTCACAATAATAGATTTTAATACAATAAATAGAGGAGTATAAAAGAATTTCATTCAACTCAAGTAATCTATATCTCAATCTATATTCAAATATTTCTAGAAATTTTATCATAAGATCAAAACCCACTCTTTTGATAGTATTAGTAATACTTTTAAAAGTTGAATGTCTTACAACTTCGAATAATTGATCTATGGTAAAAGTTCTCAAATTTATCACGTGGGCTTAGAATCTCCCATACAACTACTTTCTAGAACATATAGACTTAGAATTTGAAAGTCTCGTTTTTCCTTTTGATCGGTATGGATATTTTTTAACATAACATTTTGTAATGACAGATAAATTAATGAAACATTTTACAATTTCAATGTACCTATTTTCTATAATTTAATCTTTTTTTAAAACAAGACTAAGATTCTTCACATGAAAGGAGATAGCTTTCCCATTGTCTACTTGACACAATTGACTTTTTGAATTTTGGAGTAAAAAATCAATCCATTGTGCCATAAAGTCACTAATAGAAATTAGCCCACACGTGTGTACTTAAAAAGGAGAAATAAATGCATTGCATTTATTTAATTAGATGGTTAGTATTACTTTTCTACCTCCATAATGCTGTTATAATAAATGCACAAAATGGAAAACTTATCATTGAAGTTACATAAAGATAGGGTTAGAAATTGAATTTGAAATTAAAATTACTTTAAAGATCATGAAATTAGAGAAAGAAAAAATCTTATAGCTCATGGTAGCTTCATAATTAAGTTAGGGGAAAAGTACACTTTTGGTCCCTGAGTTTTGGGTTAAGTAACATTTTGGTCCCTGAGTTTTCAAACTCAACAAAAATACCCCTGAGGTTTGAGATAAGTAGCACTTTGGTCCCTACCATCAATTTTTCCGTTAAATCCTAACGGCGGCTGACGTGACACTAATATTTTAATAAAAAAATATTTTAAAATTTTTTTAAAATAAAAACATATTAAAATAATAAAATTTTATTATTTTATTATTTTTTTAAAAATCTTTTCTCTCTCTTTCTTTCTTCTCCATCTTCTTTCTCCTCTCCATCTTCTTCCTTTCTTACTCCTTCTTCTTCAGCTCCGGTGGCCGGCCGCCGTTGGCCAACGTCGGCTGCCGGCGAACGACAGCGATGCTGACCGGATGACAGTGACCAAATTGCTCCTTATCTCAAACCTCAGGGGTATTTTTGTTGAGTTTGAAAACTCGGAGACCAAAGTGTAACTTAACCCAAATCTCAGGGACCAAAAATGTATTTTTCAAGTGTTATTATTTTTTTTTTAAAAAAAAAAGTTAAAGTGTTGATATGGCTAACTCTATAGTGATTTTTTTTTCGCTTTCATCAGCATTATTAAGTGAGAGAGGTGGAAATTAAAGCTTCCTCTAAAGTTTGCCCAAATACATTTAATGTTATTAATAAAATCAATACAAGTTCTCTTAAAAAAAACTTTGACTAACATTGCTTAATTATTTTATTATCTAATTGTAGGGTTTAGGGCTGCTACATTTATTCATTTAATATCTTTTGAGATTTTTTTTTTAATATTGTGGATGAGATGTGAATCGATTAAAAAATTCTTAATGAATTTCTAACACCAACAAAAAAAGTTTACCCATTATTCTTTATTTCACTATCGTCACTAAAAATTAAATAGGTTAAATCAGAAAATTTCTCAATACCGTAACACTCAATGCTACAATATGGACATGCCTTAAAAAAAATAAGTTGGACTTGAATTTCTTGACTTTGTTTGAGCTTCACAACTCAACAACAATACAATAGGTTCTTTTAAGCCCACCACTCAACATTAATATAACAACTAGGACAACCAATACCTTAAAGCATAGGTTTTTCCAAACAAGCGTATGTCCACAACTAGTCATAAATCTTTAGAGAAATAGAAACTTAAATGAAGAGTGTTATAGGTAATTTTGGACCACTCCGATGCGTACAAGGAGCTGACGAGGACAACTGGGTAGAAATAGGACTGGAAAGTGGACTCCGGAGGCGAAACCGACCAAAAGGTCGGGCCAAGGTTGGAGGGACCAGGCCTTGGCCCGACCCATATGGTCGGCCCGCTTGCCGAGCCGAGTCCTTCCGCCTCCGTTCAGTCCCTACTGCCTCTGGCCACTCCGGTTCCACCTAGTTCATCTCGAAACGCCTTTGAATTCCTAAAAATCCTAGGAGCATGAGCAGATATTTAAACCCATCTTCGTCACTAAAGAATGGATCCCGAACTCTATTCCCTACTCTCTCCTCTTGCTCTCTTGCTCTCCTCCTTCCGTTTTCTGACTTAAGCATCAGAGGCGGTGTGACAAGCACCACAACGGTGTGCAGGTTTTCCGTCTTGCAAGCCACGTCTTCCCCCCTCTCAAACAAATTTACCGTTGGTGGCACGTGAAGGTCGGGTGAGTTCCTCTCGACCAAATTTGACCATCGACAAAGAGTATAAATTTCACCGCTGATATAATTTAAAGATTCAATATAATGAAATTGAAACTCTAAGGTCAAATTCAACTAGATACAAGATGAAAGAAATGAAGCTTTTCGAAAAATAATTTAGTCATTCTTTCCATTTTCTATAGGGATAACTTAATCGTAAAAATGTCAACTAATAATAAGCTAGAAGACACTCGTTTAACTCTTGTTATTAAAAGAAAAAAAAAAGACATGTATATATACCAAATTTAGATGATGTTAAAACTTGAAATCAATATGATGAACATTTGAAAGTGGGAAAAATCACTTTCACAAGAAATAAAGTCAATTGGACTCTTCCCCTTTGAATAACAATAAAAATGAACACAAAATTAGAATCTTTAGTGGTAGAGAGCCCACACATTTTGAACAATTCCATCTCAAAACAAAACAAAACAAAAACCACAGCCACCCTCCAATTTTAATGGTAATAAGCTCTTGTAAATTAATACTCCCTTTTTAAAAGTTTCATATTTAAAGAAAAAATAGAACTCCATTTTTGGAGGGGAGGCTCTTTTTTGCTTTAATTACTTTTCAATTTTTAATTCTTTTATTCTTCTTTTGAGATGATAGTGAAGACTCATGAAAAAGAAAAATAAAATAAAATAAAGCCGGTTGATTGATCGTTTGGAATTGATGTAGCTTTTAGAATAATTTCTGACAATTGTAGTTGTGAGAAAATCAGTAGACGTATGAAGCAGATTAGGTCCCGTTTGATAACCATTTGGTTTTTGGTTTTTGGTTTTTGAAATTTAAGTCTATAAAGCATTACTTCCACTTATGAGGAGTTTGTTTTTTTTTTTTTCCTTTTTTATAATATATTTTTTATCTACCTTCTTCCTATGTTTTCAAAAACCAAGTCAATTTTTGAAAACTAAAAAAAATAGTTTTCAAAAACTTGTTTTTGTTTTTAGAATTTGGTTAGGAATTCAAGTGTGTCTTTAACAAAAATGAAAACCATGGTGATGAAATTTAAAGAAAACAAGCCTAATTTTCAAAAACAAAAAACCAAATGATTATCAAACGGGCCTGAGTGGTGTGCGTTGGTTTCTCAAAAAAAATTGAAGAAGGTGATTCATCTTTTGTCATGAGTTTAGGGTGAATTCTCCTTTTATAAAATTTCAAAACAGGATTTGTCTGGTCCTTCACTTTAATATTTGGTGAAATATGTAATTTATATCATCATGGACTTTTAGCCCTAAAAAATGTATAATTTTCCTTATTTACCTTCAATAACCTTCATGCACTCTCAATACTAATAAGGACATGTAAATATACTTGAAATTACAAATGATAGGTAGGTGTGGTTGTTAAAATAAATAATATGACGATCATGTAAATATTTGAAACTACAAATTGTACAACTATATTAAAAAAAAAAAACAATCAAAATTCAAGAAAGTAAATTACAAAAATAGATAAGAAAAAAAAATCATAGATAGGAAAGCACCCACGAACAATTTGGAGGACAAATGAGACGAAAAAGGAAAAAGAAAAAGGTAAATTGAAAAAAAAAAAAATGTTAACGACCAAACATTAAAACAAAAAAAGTTAGATTTTTTTAAAACCTTGAAAAAGAAAATCACATGAGGAAGAAAACTCGATTTTTTTTTTGACAACAACTCGATGTTTTTTCTTGAAATTTGCTTCAAGTTATGTGATATTGAAATTATATAGAAGCTCTTTCGATACGTGAAAATGTTAGAATTGGAAAAAAATATATATATATGGAAGAATATATGATTATTTTGTGAAATTATTAAGGGAAAAATACACTTTTGGTCTTTGAGGTTTGGGTTAAGTGACACTTTGGTCCCGAGTTTTCAAACTCAACAAAAATACCCCCGAGGTTTGAGATAAGGAGCAATTTGGTCCCTGCGTTACGTTAAACCCTAACGGTAAGCTGACGTGGCACTATTATTTTAATTAAAAAATTAATTTTTAAAATTTTTAAATAAAAATATAAAAATATTAAATATATTATTATTTTATTATTATTTTTAAAATTCTCTCCCTATCTTCTCCATCTTCTTTCTTCTCCACCTTCTTTCTCCCTCCATCTTCTTCAGCTCCGGTGGCCGGCGGCTGGATTTTTTTTCCTTCTTTCTTCTTCTTCTCTTCTTCTCTTCTTTCCTTCTTCTTCTTTCTCTTCCTTTCTTCTGTTTTTTTTTAAAAAAAGAAGGGAGTTTCGGGGAGGAGGAGCTCGTCCTCCCCCTCCCGTTTCAGATCTGAAACGGAAGGGGGAGGAGGCTCCCCGATTCCGGCGTCGAATCGGGGAGGAGGAGCTCCTCCCCGAAACTCCCTTCTTTTAAAAAAAAAACAGAGAAAAGGAAGAGGAAGAAGAAGAAGGGAAGAAGAGAAGAAGAGAAGAAGAAGAAAAAAGGAAAAAAAAAAAAAATTTCGGCGACCGCCGCCGTTTGCCGGCAGCCGGCGGCGGCCGGCCACCGGAGCTGAAGAAGATGGGAGGGGGAAGGAAGAAGATGGAGGGAGAAAGAAGGTGGCGCCGGCCACCGGAGCTGAAGAAGATGGGAGGGGGAAGGAAGAAGATGGAGGGAGAAAGAAGGTGGCGCCGGCCACCGGAGCTGAAGAAGATGGGAGGGGGAAGGAAGAAGATGGAGGGAGAAAGAAGGTGGAGAAGAAAGAAGATGGAGAAGATAGAGAGAGAATTTTAAAAATAATAATATATTTAATATTTTTATATTTTTTATTTAAAAAATTAAAAATTAATTTAAAATAATAGTGGCACGTCAGCTTACCATTAGGGTTTAACAGAAAAATTGATGGTAGTGACCAAATTGCTCCTTATCTCAAACCTCGAGGGTATTTTTGTTGAGTTTGAAAACTCGGAGACTAAAGTGTCACTTAACCCAAACCTCAGGGACCAAAAATGTATTTTTTCCAATTATTAAAAAACACGCCAATTATTCAGAAAGTTAAAAATCAAAAGCTACGAGGAAATTTTGGAAATTAAAAGATTTAATAAAAGTTGATTTTATATAAAATTTTAAAAAATCAATATTACCAAACATCCAAAAAAAAATTGATTATTTTACGAAATTTATTTTAGTCCCAATCCCAAGCAGAGCCTAATTACGTGTGGAAAAGATGTTTATAGATGAGCCAAATTAGTGGGAAATCCTATGGATCATTTTAAAAGACAGAAAAAATGAAAGACGTGATAAAATTAACACAAATTTTTAGAACGTCAATAATTAATATTTGACATCGATTTTTTTTTTTTTTTATTCACAACTTTTTGCATCACAGGATGTAAAATCACAAAGGCAGTCGCTTTAATTTGTGTTTGACTTTAAATTTGATCCTTATAATTTTAGAAGTTTCTATTCAATTCTTATGCTTGATTATATCTTTTAAAATATCATTGATATTGTCAAATGTTGGTATTTTTTTTACATGATACATTTTCTTTAGACACTTTTATCTCCTCTCTTTCATGTGTAAAGAAAACATGGCAGGTGTTGATGCCAAAATTTGGAGTCAATTTCTTTGAAGGGGAAAGACGTGGTCGCAAAATAAGAGAAAATTGAGCTCCAGTGTGGTGCTTGCCACACCGACTCCGATGCTTAACTTAGTCAGGAGATCGTAAGTGAAGCAAGTAAATTAAGAATTAGGGAGAAAGTTCAATACCTAGTTGAGTTCCTTTACCTTCGGGTTAGCCTCTTCTATTTATAGTTGAAATTAGAGTTTTCCCTTCCCTTTTTAGGAGAGGGAATAACCCTAGATATCGATTCAGGTTCAATGGGCCTTTGTGGGCTTGTTTCTTCTTTGAGCCCTCATCATTCCGACTTTCTCAGAACTAGGTCCAAATTCACCCATAATATCAGGTATAAATATTGTCAACACTTTGTAAAATGTAAAGGACGCTTCAGAACATTACACAAGATTATAGAGATCAAATCGAAAATTTTAGAACTATAAGGATCAAACCGAAGTCAAATGTAACAGATCGAAACTACTAAAATGATAATTTAATTAATAATGATGGTCATAATCAAAGTGGTTACATCATCATGGGGGTTGGCAATCAAAGTGAGGGACCATGATTCTCAAGAATTTTGGAAGAGGGCACTATGTGGGTCCATTCTCTATTGGGTCCCAAGATAACCAATTTATTTCATCCCTTCCTTTGTCAATAATCCTTTTAATCTTAATTTAATTTTTTAAAAGAAAAAAAAAAGTAGTTTCATAAAAAAAAAATGTTCTTCTAATTCTCAAAATTTAGTTTGAGGTTTCAAATTGTATTAAAAAATTATAACTCAAGTGATAGCTAAGATTGAAGTAAGATATAAAATGATTAATACCCAACAAGTTGATACTTTAAAACAAACTAAATATATAATTTAGTTCAAACGTTTGTGTCATTGTAAATTTCATTCTCAATCTTTTAAAAGTTTCATTGTCATCCATTTATTATTATTATTATTATTTTAAACAATTTTCATCCCTTTATTACACTAGTTTTATTCCAATCAAAACCATCCAAAAACATTGAAAATTTGAAAAATAAAGTTGTTACGTAGATATATTCTATATTTTCATTTAGTAAAATAGACATGCTTATCAATTAAATCGAAAATTACCCAGATCATATGACCTAACCAATAAATGTATCCATTAAAAACGCTAATTATTTAAAATTACATATAAAAGATATCCTTTTCACAAATCGCCATGGTTGACATAGTAATCAATAAGGGTCCACGTAAATAATACAAAGCTTACAAGGAATGTTTTCAAACCATAATGGGCACTTACATAGAATTTAATATCCTAACGAGTTATCTTGACAACCAAATACCAATAAGGTTAGATGATTGTCCATGTAAATAATATTAAGCTCCACGTAAGCTTGTTTGGATACTCATAGATATATTTTTTTTTTGAAAACCCTTTTTACATTTACATATCTTCCTTCTTTAAAATGAAAGTAGCTACTTAGATTGAAAAAGATTCAACATAAAAATTTTAAAAAGATTAACAAAATTGTAAAATGACACAAAGGACTAAATTATGTAGTTAACCTAAAAACCAGAATCAAAACAACAAGTGGGCCCTAGTTTTCCCATCTACCAAACTTGAGAAACAAACTATTTACTGTTTTGCCCTGCTTCTTCAAGCACAAGTCCCTCAATGATTCTTCACCAAACACTTGAACTTCTCATCTGATTTAACAAAGAAATTTGGACGGTTGAGATTGAACAACACAGACAGTCTTGAATCTTACTGCAAGAGAAGAAGGCCCCAAGTCTTTCAAAAGGCAAGTGTTAGAGCAGGAAATTCAATGAAGGTAATTTCCATTTCTTTGTTTTGTCCTTTTCATTTTATCATTTTTTTTTTTTGTTTATAACAAAGCAAGAAAAGTCATTAGCATTAGGTGAGAAAAAAAAATTTGAAAGTTTTAAAGAAGAAGATAAACTAATCCCATCAAACAGACTTTCACTGCTTTTTCTATCATAAACCCATTAGAGTTGACAAAAATGACAAACTTCCTTCTTCATTGAGGCAGTTAAGTTATCATCCAAAAGCCCTCTTTCTTCTATAACTACCTCTCTCTCTCTCTCTCTCTCTCTCTGTGTGTGTTGTTATGATCTAAAAGAGCTTTATTTTCAATGGAGGGAAGCAAGAAAATCCTTTTGAGTAGTTTGTGATGGTTCCCTTTTGTGTTTATGGTCCATATGGGGCACCACATAGCATAAAAATCTTAGCTTTCTTTTTCATTTTCTTTTGAATTAGTTTTTTCAGCTACCAAAACTATGCTCCACTTGATAATTCTCATCTGGGTCCTCTCTGTGAGCAGCTCAGAGGTTTTAGGATCAATCAACTCATACTGCCCATATCATCATCTTCAACAATTCGATCGAAAGTTCGAGCTGAAAACGGATAGATTTTGGAAGTTCCAAGAGAATTCAAACAGCTGGGTTGAAGTCCAACTGCCTTATGATCTTGTCTCTTGCAGAAATGGCAGTTGCACCAAGGTTGGGCAGATTAATAACAGATTGGAGAAGGTGGAGAAAGAGTATGGTGGTTTCGAGCAGACCGAGAACTCGAAAAAAGATAGGGAAGTAGAGGTTGCACACAAGTTGGATGTTGATTTGCCTATGAGAAAAAGAGTGTCATTGACTAGGATTTCAGATATGTCCATTTGGGTCACTGGTGAAAGTGGGTCAATCTTTGAGAGGTTTTGGAATGGAGTTCAATGGGTGATAGCTCCTCATGATTTGCCAATATCAGCAGGTCCTGCTGTCTCCATTTTTGCTGTCAATCACTCAATTCTAGCTCTGTCTGAAGCAGGAGTTTTGTATCAGGTACTTCCTAAAACTGACCTCTGTTCTCTCGAAACCAATATGATATCGATACGAATAGACCGAAGTATCGATATCAAAGGAAATTCAAGGAAGTTGCATAAGACTTTTGATCAATATTACATCTTGGTGATCTTTTGCTGTTATGAACACTTTGTCAACACATTCATTTTGGCAAAATTAGCAAATGAGACTCTAAAACCTGCTGTTATGATAGAAATGTTCTTTTTAAAATGATCTTTCTGCCTTTTTGTAGTTGCAGCTCAGTGAAAGTTCTCAACCAATTTGGGTTGAGTTAATACCAACACCTGATCAAACAACTAGTGAAGAAGAAGTGAATCATGCTTCTTCAATCCAATTATTGGCTGGTGTTGTTTCTCATGATGGAATGTGAGGCTTTTCCTTTTTCTTTTTTATCTAAATTTTCATGATGAAATATCATGAATATTAAAACTTTGTTTACTGTCATTGCTAAAACAGGAGACTTTATTTCAATACAAAGAATGGAACTCTGTTGGAGCTAACTGAGCTTGAGCCTCCAAGGTAAAGTCAGGAGGCTAAGAACAAAAAAATGCCTTCAAATGAGCATTTTTGCTTTCAACTTACATTTGAGTGAAGAGAACTTATGTTTTTAACTTTTTTTTTATTGAAAATGAAGAACAGATGGGTAGATCACGGCCAGCCCCGTGACGCCGATGTTGCGGCAATTGCAGATGTTGCTAGTTTCAGAACAGAAATCGTTTATACAATAAGGTTCTTTTTATGTCTACTTGTGTGTGTTTCTTTAATTTTGATATATCCAAATAAAGCTCCTTCATGAACACAATTTTTTGTCTAGTTTTCAATGGTTGAGGAAAAGTTACATGATTAAACCTATTATAACATAACGACTTAAGCTTTTGGATTTACTGATAGTTTAAATATCGTATCGAAATAGGAAGTACTCAAGTAAACAAACCTCTACACAACATCATATTAATATTCTATGTGTTGGACCATGTAAGTCAAATCATTATTAGAATGATTTGAGTTGATAAATGATTTTTTTCAAATAAAAAGTGGTAAGAGGGACAAAACTTTGCTATCTGAGCAAGGCAGCAATAAGGGGGCTGATTGTTGCTTTTGAAAATGCTGTTTATCAATTTAGAAGGATAAACTATTTATTTTTTCATTTTGAATTTACAGATTCTCAGATTAAGGTAAAAAAGAAATTGTGAAATGCAGCTCTGTGGGAGATCTCTATGAATATGATAGGAGCTCAAAGCCACTGTGGAAGAAGCATGTATGGAAAGACAGAGCAGCAAAAGATTTCCGACTGATGGCGTCGTCGGGATGCTATCTACATAGCTTGAATGGAGACCATTCCATATCCCTCTTTCTTTTAACTAAGGTACTACATAGAAGAAATAATGCCAAAAAATGAAAACCAATGAGTTCACCTTGATTCTTTTCTGAATCTAACACAAAATGCTACTGAGTTATCATGAACCTAAAGTTATTCTCTCAGTTTGTTAAGTGAAAACAAATTTCAGGGTGGTAATTTGGTAGAAAGAAGATTGCACAAAAGGAAGTGGAAATGGATAGTCCATGGAAGACCAAATGATCATCACCTGGCATCAGTTTTACTAGCCCTGCAAGATGAATCAAATGAGAAAGTTTTCTCATTGTTTCTCACCACGTCTTCCGGTTTCGTATTCGAATATCGGATGAATAGTTATCCTGGTAAAAGCCACCTTCTTGTCATTCATTAAGAGCAAAAGGAAGAGTTGTTTCAAAGAAAAGAAGCAGAATAAGTAAAATTAACAGATATATAATAGTTAAGTTTGGTGAGATTAGAGTTAGAAGATTTAGTTCATCTTTTGTTGAATTTTCTTACATAAAAGCAGGTCATGGACAGGAGGAAGAAATGCCAGATGCTTGGGTAAACCACATGCATCCCTTGAATGCAAAAGCTGCAAGAGGTATTGCTGGCTTACAGTTCCAAGTCGGACGGATATTGTTTGCATTGGACGACGGTAGGCTCGGAGAGCTTCATCTTGCAAGATTAGGTGGTGAAAATTCAGGGCCAACTCATCACACTACTTCAAGAAGAAAACCAACAGCTAGATATACATGGTCAATACTAGATGCACCAGAGTCTGAGGGGTGGAATGCAGATTATTGTACCGAACACCGGGGACCGACAAACTGCGTTGCAGGAACTAAAGATGATATAAGTGATCAAGGGGCAAGGAGATCAGCAACAAGAAGACCAAAGGGAGGCCAACCACAACAAAACTACTTAATACCAGGAGCATCAGAGAGCATGACTGAGAAATCATCTGATAGTTTCGATCTTCTTGCTGAAAACTGGACGAAGAACAGCTTCCGACTTCGTGTGATGCACGGAGGAAGATCATTTTTCCTCATAACAGTTGATGGCTTGACTTTTGAGTACCTTTACACTGGAGATGTATGGTTGTGGCTGAGGCATGAGAGCCCAACTCATATAAAAGGTGCAGTTGGTAATTACAATGGAAGTCTATACTTAGTTGATACTTATGGAAGTTTGTTGATTAGAGAAAGAAGCAGCCAAGAACTGGCATGGACAAACTGCACTGCTTTTAGAAGAGGAAAACAAGTCATTGGAGGTGCTCCTTGGGATAAGTTCTTAGGTCAATCTATGAGGGTCACAGCTGAAGATGCACTTTTCTTTGTCAGCAAAACTGGAAGATTGCTCCAGTTCACAGTAAGTTTCAGGAATGAAATAAGTTAGCATAAACTGCACTTTGGCTCAATGCAAATATATCTGTCCTAAACAGATTCTTCAAATATTAGGACTCTTAGAAGGTTTTGTGATTACAGATTGGGATGATAAGTAGAGGCAAGGATTAGTAATGGTGTTAAACTACACTAAACTCAAAAGCCTAAGCCGATAAGTTAGAGTATATTTAATTAAAGTCTTAATATCAGTCGAGAAAGAAATGACATGATAGGTATTTGAGCTTAGGATAAAATTAGTACTTAACTTAAAATCTTAAATTGATAGGTTAAAGTATATTTAATCTTTTATAAATATTCTTTTGGGTTCAACAACATACGGGGATGAGGATTCAAACCACTAACCTTTTGGTCTAGGATATAATGCCTTAACTAGTTGCTATGCTCATGTCGACTCATCTATATATTCTTAACCATTCTATGTCAATGGACGCTATTGTATTTACTAATATTTTCCACTTAGACAGTTGTCATCAGTTCTTGACTGCTAGAAAACTTTTGCAGGTTGCATTGAGGAAATTCAAGTGGAAAGACTGCCAAAATCCTCCGGACACCAAAGTTGCAAACATCATAGATCAGGAAACGTTCAGGGAAAAAATAGTGTTCGTGATCGGAACAAACGGTCGACTATATCAGTACAATAAAGTGACTGAGCTGTGGCATGAACATCATCAGTCTCAGCATCTGCTTCTATCAAGATTGCCAGGAACAGCAACCAGACCATCACCATATTCTCTTACAGGCTCACTGTTTATGATTTCTGAAGATGGTGGCCTCATTGAATATCATTGGAATTCATGGGACAGTTGGAACTGGGTGGAGCATGGAAGACCATACAGAGACGTGACGTTGGCAACCGCGCCCGGCCCGTGCTTTGAAGGCAACCAACTGTTTCTTATTGGTTCAGATGGAAGAGTATACCTCAGGTATATTGACCAAGACACATGGAAATGGAGAAATTGTGGCTTCCCACATCAGTTTGATAGAGATGGGAAGGTGGATTCAAGAGATGGAAAGGGACTAGTTTGTGTTGATGAAGAGCTTACATTGGAGAAAGAGACTGAAGATTGTAAAGACATTGACAAAAACTGTGATCCAAAGGTTAGATTCTGATATTTCAATGCCATGATTGCTTTATGAGATGAGACTTTTCTTAGCTTTGAAATGCTTGGCAGGTTGCTTCCACTAGACCAATTCAATTTTCTGAGGATGCAGTCATTTTTGAGCTAAGGGATGGTAGGGTAAGTGACATTTACTTTTTTTCTTTTTGAGATAAAGTGACATTTACTTTAATCATACTATAAAAGACAGCAAAAATGATTGAATTTGCACAAAATTTTAGGTGCATTCGACAGCTCAACTCAACCAAATAAATCGATCTAAAAACTTAGACCCAGTTGATAATCATTTGGTTTTTAAGCTACTACTAAACCTAAATGCTTAAACCGATGGGTTGACCTTCAACCTGCTTTTCGCCAACAAGAGCATAGCTCACCTGACATAAAGCTTGTACTAATAACCAAAAGGTCTATTGTTCGAATCCCCCACCCCCACATGTTGTAAAAAAAAAAGACCCTCAACCCGCTTTTCGAGTTCTTTTGCCACTCCCAACTCCCAAAAACAATTAAGGAATTTCTCCCTCTTTATGCTAACATTTGGTGTGTGAATTGATATGGAGATAACCAAGCATAAGACACTACCAAATCTCGAAAACTCTCTCAGTTTCATTCAGTTCTGCAAACATATCTAGAAGAAGAAAAAGAAAAATGTATCAACTTGAAGTTTGTTCTATACTAGCAAATCCCATTTCACAGCTGCATCTGAGACAAGTTTCTAAACCAGCAATAATCCCATGTTGATTAAAAGTTGTGTTTGTTTTTTTTTTTCTTTTACCTTGACAGTTGGCAGAAATGCGACAAACGGACGACTCGAACTGGATTTGGTCTCGGATAATCGTCACTCCGACGAGCTTATGCATTGCAGATTACTGGACAGCTTTGGCTGCATGAAAACAAATGCAAAGCTACCAAATGGTTGAAGCATTTATAGGCAAAAAGGCTGAGAGTCTAAGCTTATAAAATGTTGTACAGATAAAATTAGGAAACAAGAAAAACAGCTAATTTAAGCAAATGCTAAGCTCTACCATTTCCCCTGCTCTTGTAAATTAAAGAATGAAATTAAGGGAATGTTTTTTCCAGCTGAACACTGTCTGTCTGTAGCATAAAAAGATGAAAATAACAGCTGAAGAAAGTTATTGGGATTAATCTTTTTATTCATATATCTATCAAAAGTAACATATTAAATACTAATCGGAACATATCTCTTTGGATAAAGATATCAATTACCATCCAAAGGTCGATAGTTCGATCTCTTACTCTGCAACATTTAATGAACTTCTTAGTTTAGTTCATAAATAAAGTTGGCAAAGCTCATAATTTTTCCAACATGCTAATTATTTTTTAAGTCTTTAATGACCTACTGGACAACAAAAATTGTCCATTTAAAGTCAATAATAATACAAATAAATCAGATTACATGATTGTATGATTTATGCTATAAAAAATTTAAAAATGTACTTAAATTAACAAATGGCATCAAAAGCAAACCTGATTTTGAATCAACTATTGAAAAACCCATTTTCATTATTTTGTTTAAAATTTTAATCAAATAAAACTATAGGGCATGATTGAAGCATGCTCCTTGATAGAATGAATGAGTCCTGGAAAGATTTTAAAGAATTCTCTGGTTTTTTTTTTTTTTTATTAAGTTTATGATTAAACTACAAATTAGTTTTTAAACTTGGAATGATTGTCTATATTTAAATATCTTATCTATATTCTAAGCTTTAAAATTTGATTTTGTATAGGTCTGGGTTGTTAAAATGATATGTGAGTGTGAGTGTGACATTATCTATTTGACATACGTTGGGTTTTTTGCTCAACATGATATACAAATCACATAAATAGACAAATGGAATAAAACGTTATTGTAATGAGTAGTAATTTATGTTTCCCTCTTTGCAAATGTAGCAAAATAAAAAATAAAAAAAATACAAATATCACAAATCTATTAAATGAATTTTGGGAAAAATACCTTTTGGTCCCTGAGTTTTGAGAAATATGTGTGTTTGGTCCCTAAGTTTTCAAAATCGACCTTTTTAGTCCCTAAGTTTTGAGAAATAGGTTTAAAAGGTCCCTAAGTTTTTAAAATTGACCTTTTTAGTCCCTAAATTTTGAAAAATGAGTTCAAAAGGTCCCTAATATTATTTTTTCAATTTTTTAAATTAATACTTTTTAATTTTTTTATTAAAAAAACCATTCAATATTAAAAAATAATACAAAAATATTAATTTAAAAAAGATGAAAAAATAATATTAGGGGCCTTTTAAACCTATTTCTCAAAACTCAAGGACTAAAAAGGTTAATTTTGAAAACTTAGGGACCTTTTAAACCTATTTCTCAAAACTTAGGGACTAAAAATGTCTATTTTGAAAACTCAGGGACCAAATGCACATATTCCTCAAAACTCAGGGACCAAAAAGGTAATTTTCCCATGAATTTTTATTATTCTTGTTTTGCTCTTTATTCTATTAGTGACAGAACTTATGTCATTTATTAGAATTTTATTTTATTTTTTTTCTTCATGATCACTAGTGAAAAACAAAAATGCAAGAGAAATCCAAATCAAAAGAAATTGAAATGTTCAAATTGGACTAAATTTTCTGTATTGAAATCTATTAATGATTATCACACATAGAATTGTATTGAAGTCTATCGGTGACTACCACTGATGGTATTGAAAGTCTATCAGTTGAGCTATCACTTATCAGTGATAGACTTTAATCATGTTGGATTCAAATTCCATTCTTATTGCTCAATTTATTTGTGTTTTTATTACTAATAAATAAATTTGATTTCTCACAACAAATGGATCCGTGGCGCAATGGTAGCGCGTCTGACTCCAGATCAGAAGGTTGCGTGTTCGATTCACGTCGGGTTCATTTTTATCTCTCATTTTTTCTTTTTATTTATTTACTTTTTTTTCTTTCTAGAAAGTTAAATTTGTTATAGGTTATTGTAATGAGTAGCAATTTATGTTTTCCTATTTGCAAATATAGCAACATTGAGAAAAAATTACAATGAAAAGAAATTGAAATGTTCAAATTGAACTAAATTTTCTGTATTGAAATCTATCAATGACTACCACATATAAAATTCTATCTCTATTGAAGTCTATCGGTGACTATCGCTAATAGTATTGAAAGTCTATTAGTTGAGTTATCACTTATCAGTGATAGACTTTAATCATTGCAATTGTGATTAAAGTCTATCAGCGATAGGTTTCTATCACTAAAAGATTTCACTCATAATGATAGTCTATCACCTAAACATCAGTAATGCTCAAATTGAACTAAATTTTAGGAAAAAAAAACAATTTTGACCCCTGAACTTAGCAGGTTGTATCAATTTTAACCCTAAATTTTCAATTTTATCAAATTGAACCCCAAACTTACTAAATTGTATCAATTTGAACCTCAAACTTGCATAAGTGTTGCAATGTAGACATTTGGTCAACTTTTCATTTGAATTGCCATTAAAGCATGTAACTGAACATTTCTTTATTTTTATTAATTCACATTGCACCTGAGTTGGTGTTTTGTAAAAAAAATTGTTGGAGAAACTCTTTATCAGAAGAAATCAAATATCTCAGACTATTCTTATCATTGTTATATATATATATATAAAAAAATTATTGGCAACAAGAAAAATCCAACAAATATGAGAAATAAAAACTTGATTTTTTTTTTTTTGTTTTCATTTCCTACCTTTGTACATTCTTCTAATTAGCAAGAAAGAAAACTGTAAAAGAAGAAAAAAAAACCCGCAAAGTTCTTACCAGAAAATATTTGAAGATAAAAAACCTCCAAAGTTGCTTTACTAATTTTAGATAGTAGCAATAAGTCCTCACAAAGTTCTAAAAAGTCATCTAAAATAAAGCTTGTCCAATATTTTATTTATAAGAAACCAATTCAGGGGCAATGTGAATTAAAAAAAAATAGTCAATTACGTACGGTGGTTCAAACGAAGTTAACCAAAGGTATACATTGTAACACTGATGCAAGTTTGAGGTTAAAATTGATACAATTTGATAAGTTTGGGGTTCAATTTGATGAAATTAAAAGTTTAGGGTTGAAATTGATACAACTTACTAAGTTTAAGGTTCAATTTGATGAAATTGAAAGTTTAGGGTTAAAATTGATACAACCCCCAAAGTTTTAAGGTTAAAAATGATTTTTTTTCCCTAAATTTTATTTATTGAAGTCAATGACTATCAAAAATAGAATTCTATTTGTATTGAGTCTATCATTGATAGTCCCTAAAAAACTTCAATACAAATATAATTTTATAAGTGATTATCACTTATAGACTTCAACACATATATAAGTTTGTCAATGATAGAAGTCTATCAATGATATTAACTGGTAGACTTCTATTATTTAATAGATCAAATAATTTCATTGGTGATAGTCACTAATAGGTTTTAATACCTCAATGCAGATAATATTCTATCAAATAATAGGAGCCTATTATTGACTATAGACTTCAATACAAATAGAGCTCTATTTGTGATAGTTATTGGTATCACTGATTTATAAGACTTTAATACAAATAGATTTTTCTATATTTGCAATTATTTTGACCTATTTTGCTATATGTGTAAGTATCGAATAAAATAAAATACCACAACATGCATAACTTATCCTAAAAACAAAAGTGCTTTATACGACCAATATACTATATATATATATATATATATATATATATATATATTTTGAAATACGACCAATATACTATTAATCATGAGTCCAATATACTATTGATTAGACGTGCATGTCAATTGACAAAAAAAAATACAAAGTATGATTTTTTTTTTTTTTTAAAGTACCAAGTATATTCAATGCCTCCAAATATGTACAATCACATATATTAGTAGATAAGACATTGATTACTATTCCAAATGTCGATATTTTGATTCCCACCTTACAATTGTTGAACTAAGAAAAAACTCATCTCCACAATTATTGAACTAAAAAAACACATAAAATTACATACAAACAAAATAAACCACTCTAACCAAATTACAAAGGCGGTAAATTGTAAGCCTTATAACCAATATATGCATTATCAAATAACAACCTTTCCCTTTTCAAAAAAAAAAATAAAAAAAACAACATTTTCTGCTAGCATCGACGTATCTCAATTGACATAAAATCTATACTAATGACCAAAAGATCTATGAATTAAAACCCCCAACCCCACATGTTGTAAATAATAATAATAACCCTTTCCCTGTCAAAGAAATTTTTTTTTTCATATATCCAACAATGGATGCGTTTGGTTGGTGATCTGAAAACAAAAATTTGAAAACAAGGGATTCAATTAAAACAGAGTCGAATTTCATGTTTTCAGATATGTGTTTGATAGCAGATTCAGAAGTTGGATCCGAATTTAAATAATGGTTTAAAATGTGTTTGATAATATATTTATAAACCATAAATTATTGGTAGTTATCAACTAAATACTAAGTTTAATATAAAATATTATTAATTAATTTATAAACATGTTATGTGTTATAAATTGATTATTATTATTATTATTATTATTATTTTACAATATCATATAATTTATCATACATTATATTTTACAAATTTTAATTTCACAAAAATAAATTGAGTTTATAACATGAAATACTATATCTATTAAAGGTTTTATCTTTTTCAATTTAATTCTGCATTTAAAATTTTTAAATTCAAAATTTGAATACAATGAAAACAAGGGTCTGTTTGGTTGGTGATCTGAAAACAAGAATTTGAAAACAAAGGATTCAATGAAAACAGAGTTTATTTCATGTTTTCAGATATGTGTTTGGTAGCAAATTCGGAAATTGGATCTGAATCTAAATAATGGTTCAAAATGTGTTTGATAATATATTTGTAAACGATAAATTATTTGTAATTATCAACTAAATACTAATTTGAATATAAAATATTATTAATTAATTTATAAACATGTTATGTATTATAAATTTTTTTATTATTATTTTACAATATCATATAATTTATAATACATTATATTATATAAATTTTAATTTTACAAAAATAAATTGAGTTTATAACATGAAATATTATATTTATTAAAGTTTTTATCTTTTTTTAATTTAATTATGCATTTAAAATTTTGAAATTCAAAATCTGGATACAACGAAAAAAAAAGTTGTTTTCAGAACTTCTACTATTTGGATCACAGAATCCAAAAACAGTTTTCAGAAACACAGAAAACATAAAACAGAATCGGGATCACAGAATCTGAAAACAGTTTTCAAAAACATTGTCAAACGCATATTAAATTCAGTGAATTTGAAAACATAAAACAAAATCCGAATTGTCTATCAAACATACCCTAAATTATCGTCTACTATTTTTAGTCCAATCAAATTATTTCTCACGAATCAGCCAATACAAACATAACTCAACAACTAAAGCTAAAACACTCTTACCTCATACCTTTTTGACCTTTTTTTCAAGTCAAAAGTTCAAATTCTCATTTCTCGTTCATTGATGTAATATTCTTAATTAAAAAAAAAAAAAAAAAAAAAAAAAAAAAAAAAAAAAAACTAGCCGTTGAGCCTACAAGAAAAAAAAAAATCATCATTCTAACGTTCAAAACGAATATTTAAAATCCCTCTGAAGAACGTAGCTTTGAATCAAAATCCTTCAAACAATCTCTCTCTCTCTCTGTTTCTCACAATTCTCAGACAAGGGAGAGGAGAGAATCAATCACGTCCTGCTTCAGATTCAAATCAAAAGGTTGAAGAAAAGATCAACAGAAAAAAAAAATGGCAGCCATTAACAACAACAATACTCCGGTGGCCGTCTCTGCTCCATTGAAGCAATCTCTTCCACCTCCCAAGACCATAGATTCTCACTCCGTTCTCAAGAGGTACACAATCACAACCCTAAATTCAATTAACCTCGATTCTGTCATCCTCAACAATGGTTCGTGTTAGGGTTTCTGAATCCCCTTTCGTTTCGTGTTTTCTCGCTCAATCAACAGGTTGCAATCTGAACTGATGGCCTTAATGGTATAAACAACACAACACTATTCTCTCTCTGCTGTTTTCTTTTTCCTGTTGGAGCCAAACAGAAAATTCCATTTGTGTTTCTGATCTCTGTTTCCGTTTAGATGAGTGGAGATTCGGGCGTTTCGGCTTTTCCTGAAGAGGACAATATTTTCTACTGGAAAGGGACGATTACTGGAAGTAAAGATACAGTGTTTGAAGGGACTGTGTATAGATTGTCTTTGGCTTTCCCCAATGAGTATCCATTCAAGCCACCAAAAGTCAAGTTTGAAACTGGCTGCTTTCATCCCAATGTGGACATCCATGGCAATATCTGCTTGGACATTCTTCAGGTATTTTCTCTTTACTGTAAACTAACAGTTCCCAACTGGGTTTAGGTGTAGAAGACTGATGGAACTCTCTTATTCTAGGATAAATGGACTTCTGCCTATGATGTGAGAACTGTTTTATTGTCTATTCAGAGCCTACTTGGAGGTTAGTTTCTTCTGTTGAGCTCTGTTTTTCCATTTTTTTCCCCAATTCCCAACTATTTTAGTAGAAGATGAGTGATGGTCTTGTTCTGAATGCAGAACCAAATATAAGCTCCCCTCTGAATAACCAGGCAGCTCAACTATGGAGCAACCAACAAGGTTGGTTGGGTTTTTGTCTCTCCTTGTTATGTTTTTGATTGGTAAGGGTAGAGGGTGGTAATAACAAAGGACTAAGTCACTAAACTTCCTTCTTCTCCATTGCTGTAGAATATAGGAAGATGGTGGAGAAATTGTACAAAGCTCCAACAGCTTAGAGTGTGGAGAAGAAGATGATGCCAAATTTGATCTTGGAGAAGAGAAGATGTATACAGATGACAGTTTGATAGTTGTGTGTTTCAGTTTCTTTCCTATTTCCTCATCTTCTTGGTCTCAGTGACCAATTCCTTGTAAACTGAAACATGAAGGGAATTATGTATGATGATAATCTGGGAATCATATATAAAAAGTTTCCTCCTTGAGTATTTTTCTTACTTCTCTCTCCTATGTTCTCATTTCTTAAACCTGATACGACAAGGTGTAGACTCCATGTCTCTCAGAAAGGAGCGCCTCTGGAAAAAGCAAATGCCATATAAACAGCTTAGAGTGTGGAGAAGAAGATGATGCCAAATTTGATCTTGGAGAAGAGAAGATGTATACAGATGACAGTTTGATAGTTGTGGAGAAATTGTACAAAGCTCCAACAGCTTAGAGTGTGGAGAAGAAGATGATGCCAAATTTGATCTTGGAGAAGAGAAGATGTATACAGATGACAGTTTGATAGTTGTGTGTTTCAGTTTCTTTCCTATTTCCTCATCTTCTTGGTCTCAGTGACCAATTCCTTGTAAACTGAAACATGAAGGGAATTATGTATGATGATAATCTGGGAATCATATATAAAAAGTTTCCTCCTTGAGTATTTTTCTTACTTCTCTCTCCTATGTTCTCATTTCTTAAACCTGATACGACAAGGTGTAGACTCCATGTCTCTCAGAAAGGAGCGCCTCTGGAAAAAGCAAATGCCATATAAACAACAGGTCTGAAGCTTACAATCATCTTCCTCCAACAAACTCAATAGCAGTAGAACAAAACAAAGTTCTAAAAACACAGAACAAAACAACAAAAACTGAACAGCATAAACATATTCTAGGCAGAGGCCATAAAATTTAAACCAATATATAATTAGTTATGCAATGTAAACCGGGAGATCAAGCCAACTTCAATAGTTTTCCATTTTTGAAAAGAAATCAACTTTTTATTAAATAATTGAGAAGAAAAGACAAAATAAGCCCAGACTAATAGTTCAAATGATCGAGAGCCTAAGTTCAGTTTGGTTTCTTCTCCAGGGACCATCAGAGCAAATTGCTTAGGGCCCCGTTTAATAAACTATTTTTTTAGTTTTCAAAGTTTTTTTTTTTTTTTTTTTTGAAAAAAGATACTTTCATTAAACAGCAAAAGAAGTAGATACACCTAACTCTTCATCATAATTGAAGAGAACCAACAAGGAACTGAAAAGTCCCTGCACAGACCCAAAAAACCCACATCTGGGAACAAGTGGTATTTATAAGCTTAATTTTCACAAAACTCTATCAAAAATCAAATGGAGACTTGGAGACAAGTTTCCATAAACGCTGGGTTATCAGATTTTGTTATGCGCCAACAACTATATTAGTTTAGTTCCAAAATTTTCTAATTTACCGTACATCTGAACACCCAAAGTAGAAACAGACATGAAAAACAAAGACATAACCTATCCTATTGCTTTCTTGATGTAAGCTGCCTCAGATTGTACTTGGACAACTCCTTATACTTCTCCACCACTCCAATCAAGCAAATAGTCTGAAGAAAAATCAACAAAAAGTAAGGAACTTCCTCTCGACAAATTAAAGAACTTATTGTCTAAGTTCCAGAGCAATCACAAGATGGAAGTACAACAATTAACAAGTTAGGCAAACACCATGTAGAATATGCAACTCTGAAGAGGAAGTAAGAGAATTAAACATATGAGATCAACGATCAAAAGTTTTTTTTTTTAAATAGTCATGGGTTGTTAAGATCTATCTGATTCAGCCTATTCTATTGGCACGAGTCTCACCAAACAAGTTGCAAACTTGTGGTTCAGCAATTCTTCAGATTCTAAAGCCATAGTTTTTGCCTCCCAGTCTAACTTGCAGACTAGTTCTGCAGACCCTTGAGAGGTTCGACAACAGTTTCCTTTCACTTGGGTAAGGGTAAAATTATGAACTTTAGTTCCTTACAGCAAAAACTTCAAGCAAATATTTTTCTAGAAAATCATATTTTGGTTAAAGAAGTCAAGTCTGAAACCAGAATTAGATTAAATCCTCAAAGAAAGTTAATAAGATATATATAGCAGGCATATGCCCGGCTGGTTAGAGCCTTCTAAGCAGTTAATATCTTCAATAGATAATTTGAAGCTGCACACACCCCACTGAGTTGGGTGGCCATGGCAAACATTCTATAGACTGAATCATGTCTAAACATATATCTTTATGATTATTTTCTTCCAAGAAAGTTCCTCACCTTGACAATCTCAACCACAATAGTTTTTTCAGGATTCTTCAAATCAACTTTATGAGGCTCAGGAACAGATTTTGCTACAGTATTAATTATAGTTGCCCTGTCAATGCCAGTATTTGCACGGGCCTCATATAATACTGCAAACTGCAAGAAAGATCATAAAAATTGAAACATTAATTTGTGAATCTGTGATCATTCTAATAATAGAATCCTCATGTCAAATACAGTGAGACCCTGGAAAAAAGCTTAATTGCATAGATAGACAATAATCTCTTAGGAAACGAGATTGATGTTCACTTCCTGTGAAGTATTTATAGGATGTTAGTTTCTTTAATAAATCAATAAATAGTCTATTATAGTCACTTAATTGCAATCACTCCCATGGTCTTTATTGATTGGAAGTTGCAATTTAATCCTACGACTAGTAGGTGTCCAAACGAGTTGGGTCAGATTCATTGAAACTGCAAAAACTAAAAAACACAACAAATTTCGATTATTTCGATTTAAAAAGCTATTTTGAAGTATAATTAGGAAAAAAAATCACTATTAAGTAGTTTGTGATACGGAAAGATTTACAAAATTAATTTAAAATGCATAAATCATTTCTAAAATTTAATAATGGATTATTGATAACACTTTACAGAAAATAAAATTTTTAAATAGTAAAAGTTGCAACAACCTTACATCAATAGGATCTTATCTACAGGTCCTTGAGTTCTAAAATAGTAAAATTTACGTCGAATAGAAGTAAAGAACTAAACAGCCAAAACTACTTCAAATGTTTTCAGCCATTGTAAGATATATAGGCATGAACTCTCCTTACGCATCCTCTACCTTGTTGACAACTACATTGGCAGCTTTCAACTATTACAAGCACATAATATATACAACCTACTCTTCTTTAAACCCAATGATACTTTTAGTTTTAGCTCTCCAAGTATAAAATAATTGTCCTCAATTTTGGAACAAATATTGTCATCAAGAAATCTGGACAACTACTATTTCCAATACATAGCAGTGTTGAGATGATTCTATTCAAATAGTCATTGAATCTATAGTTGTTCTTGTTCCTCATTTACATACTTTCCTGGAGATCCTTGTTAAGCTATTCTTTCATTCTCTTTTGCAGTAGATAGAGGATTTATCAAAAAGGAAGTTGCACTGTGATACCGAAATTGGGAGACCGTTAAAAAGGGAATGGATAAGGGCTATACCTTTTTAGGCCTTTGGCTTTCAACAGGAAAGTTCTTTTCTATTAGAGGGTTTATTGCCCTCGAGATCTCCTCTACTGAAGCATAGCATGCCACTTCAACAGGCAGTACTCTAAGTATGAACCTGGGATAAATCAAACATATAATAAAGCATTTTAGTCATCCAGTATATGAACTTCTTCATGCTTCGTTCCTTACAGAAATTCAAGAACTAGATGCAGACCTTGAAATGTGTTTCCTTGTTGAAGCAATAGATGTCATCATATGCTGCACAACAGCCTCAGGACCAGGTTCTCCATCAGTCTTCCGCATTTGGATAAAGACAACACCATTACATCCCGAATCAAGATTGAAAAAACGTCTCTGTACCACATTTCATGATAAGCAGATTGGATAATAAAGGATAGTACCAGTCTGGATGACTAAAGTTATAAAATACTCAAGAAACCAATGCAATATTATAGAGACGTTTAAAAATATTAGCAAGTAAGTCATAATCATAACTCAAAAAAAATTATCGATTGCAAGATTATTTAGTCAATATCCAAAGTTTTAACCCAATAATGCATAAGAAGAAGAAAGACATAAAAGAGAAATTGTAAGATAAAAATCACAAAAGATAATTTGAGCATCATATTCTGTCAACAGACTAAGAACCTTTGATCCAGCAATTTAATCCACTTCATACAAATTGCAGGATGTTGTCAGACTCAAGACTTCTTCAGTAAGGTGCAATGAACTTGTCAATCTTAAATCAGATGGACATTTAACAAAGAAAGTAATTCTCTCTTATTCTTTCTTAAAGTATTAAAGACCTATTAAGTTAATTGGAGCAGGCATTTTTAAAAAACCTATTCAAAACCCCTAAAAGAAAAAACAGTTTTCAGGGAAGAGAAATCAATACAATACCATTTTCATGCCATCATGCAGGCACGCGCTTGTCCAACTTATAATAACAAAAAATTATGAACATAAGAAACAAGAATAACCTTAACGTTGAAAATCTATCACTGACCTTGTTTTTATCTCCCAATTCCTCAAGTTCAGCCTCAATCAATTGATCAATTGACTTCTCTTTTTCCTTTACAATACTTTTCGATGCATCTGCTTCAATGCAGTGTTTCTTATTTGGTGGCTCCTCAACTTCATTCGATGGAACATCAGGACACTTTATATCCTTTTCATTGTCATTTGATTTTTCCTCTGTTTGATTCTCGGTGGCTACAGTGTCCCCTTGACGAGGATCTGGAATGTCAGTTGTTTCATTTTCATTACAGGGATTATGTTGCTCCTTCGGAGACTCAGATTTGCTTTCTTCCTCAGGAACCTCCTTATTCTCATCATCATCCTCGCCCTCCTCCTCCTCATTATCATCATCAGAACTAGAAGACTCAGAATCTGCAAACTTAATTTTCTTGTTTAAAGGTTTATCAGCTAATTCTGTCAGCTTCACGCCAGAACCCTTTCCATGGATTAACTCTTCAAAAAACTGAAAATTGAATCAAGAAAACAAAACACCGTACAAATCAACACTCTTGCATACACCAGCATTTCAAAAATTAGCAATTTAGAATCCTACAGTGAACACTGAACAATTAGACGACACATTAATAAACCAGAATTACTTTGAGATAAGCTTGAATATTTTCCCCTTTACGTCTATGATAGATATCATTTAGCATTCACTACTCACTAATATGCTTTGCTCTAGCCTATACAAACAGACCCTTTGCCTTTTAACATCATTGACCACTGAGTACCACGCTACACATTATCTGCCCCCAATTCTCTCTAATTATCTTCAATTACTCCCTCTTTCTCTTCCCTTCCACCAATTCTTATCTCTGCTATTTCTAACAAGGCAAAAACAAAGGTTCCATTTCCCCAACTGACTTTCACAATAAGAAAATAGTAAAGCTGCTTAATGAGTATCAAGACGTGAAACATTCAAATACTCATCTCAATCCCATCAAAACATAACCCAGAAGCGGCAAGAAGAGGGAAAGTCATACAGAGTCAAGAACGTTGATGGCTTCAATGGAGGCTTGGCGTTCTCGGCCGCCATCGCAGGTGATAAAGAAACCTTGAACTCCTGGGCGTAATGGGTAATGGCCCTTCTTCTTCACTGGTTTCTGAGGAAGGGGAAAAACAAGAAAATTAGAAGGAATTGAGTTAATCGAATGCAGAAGGTCAAAAGAAAAGAAGAAGGGATTGAGAGGTAACATTGTGGGGAAGATAGCGCTGCTTCCTTTTCTTGGCTCCGGCGGAGGGTTTGTCCTCGGCGGCCATTGCAGAGTGAAACACAGAGTTCCAAGTTGTGCTAAGTTCGAGCCAAAAAAAAAACTGTATCCCATTTTCAAAGGTTACATTGAGGGTATAAATATATAATTTAGCTAGTCTGGGTCTATTTTCACATTTCTCTTCTAACCTTTATAATAAAATTTTGAGTTAGGTTAAAGTTAAATTACAAATTTGGTTCAAAGAAAGTTAGAGTTTTATTTAGATAAAACCTCGTGAATAGGTTGCGATAATGTACTAATTATAATTTTGCATAGTTGGATATATAAGAAAGAAACTACAAAAGTAAATAAATTTGGATCGTGATTATTAGAGGGCATGGAGAGCGTCACAATCAAGTTTCAAAATTGTTAGTAACCCTAACTCATCCACATGGGATGTAGTTGCCATTTTATAACTTCAAAAGACTAGAAAGTTTGAAAATGAGACATTTTCGCCCCATATAAAGGAACAAAAGTACAGGTTCAAAAGTACAGGTTTCTTCCATAGAACTTCAAATTTATGCCCACACTTTCGCCGACGTAGAGACACAAAAATATGAGTTTCTTCTCGTAGGACTTCAAAATAGTTGCAAACTTTGTCTTGTCAAAGGGTTTGTGGCTCAAAAAGCCACCCAAACCTATCCTTCAAAATTTGACCAGTCCAGGTAAGTCTATTCATCTATTGAATTGAATATGAATTATCTATATTATACTATATATAAAACACACTATAGGGAAAAAACTTTTTCTCTCCATTTTACTCTTTCATATTTTAGTGATTTGTCAATATTATCCAAGTATCTACAAAAAAAAAAAATATAATGTAAAATTGACTACTTTTCCACCTCCCCATTATTTGTTTTACCTCTCCCTCTTATAACTCTTCATATATAATTCTTCATCTTCATGATATATTAGGGTTTATTCACTCATTCCTCTTCTACCTATTTCTCTATATGTTTCTAGTTAGACACGCCAAATCTTATCTATCTATATATAGATTTTTTAGTTATTTATTGAACATAAATATCTTGTATGTCAACTAAGATTACACAAATAACCTAGATTTTTATGTATTGAATATTATGAATTACAATTAAATAATTTTAAATAATAAATAAATAGAACATTAATTACATGATTTTAGGACATAAATTCCAATAATGCTGACTTAGTCTCATCAAAAGGCACCCATGGCCCAAAGGTTGGCTTAGCTCGAACCTGACCCAAGCTCACCCAAAATTTGGATCAACCAACCTAGATAATCAATTCATTAAATTGGATATAAATCGTCATTTTGAATTGTGAACTAACATGTGGACCATATTTGAATTGGCCTATTGGAGTGGTGAAATATAAAGTGTATACATAATTTTTTACACATTATGTTTTATATATTTAAACAAGTAAACTTCATAATTTTTTTTAAAGAAACACTTTTATACTTTAAACACTATAATTTATAGTTAATAAAAAAAATAAAAGAAAATAAAAGAAAAAATTTATGAAGGGAAAGAAATAAAAGTCACCCAAGCTTTAAAATAAAATTAACCAATAAATATAAATTCAATAAAATTTGATTTAGAGAATGTAAAAGATACTTTTTTAAAAAAATAATTAAATAATAAATATTCAATAGACTAATCTAATGGGTCTGCTCAATCCTTCACTAAACAATGTCTATGTCTAGACTTCTACTTCTTAAAGAATGACTCAATCCATTTATGACGCTAAACTCATCTCAAAGAAATTGAATTTCCTCCCTTAGCTTAAAAACAATACAAAATTTTACTTTCAAATTATTTTATTTTTAAAATATTTGGAGGGATGAAATTAGAAGGAAAAATATCAAAATATTGATTTTTTTTTAAAATGATTTTTTTGACATGCCCTCAAGAACATAGTCATTAGGGTATGTTTTGGAAGTAATTTTAAAAAATATCTATTGCAACGAAAATGATTCATTTATAAGTGATTTATTAAAATCTACTATCATATAATCATCTTAATGTTTGGTTCTATACTTTTAAAAATGATTTTGAATGGAATAAGTGTTTAAAATATTTAATTATAATTATTTTTGTTAAAGTGTTTAATTATACATTATTTTAATATTTGATTTCACTCTTGTAAAAGAATTTTGATTTAATCGAAAGAATTTTTTTCATGATAACATTTGTTTTCAAAAGTGATTTTAGAATTATTAAATTATTAAAAAGGATGGTGAACAAAAGTAAAGAAAAAAATATTAGAAGAGAAATAAAAATTTGAGAAAAAAATACAAAGCTAAATAAAAGTTTCATGGATGAAAAGAAAAAGTTAGAGATAGGAAGGGACAAAAAAAGATTTAAGAGATAAAATTTTAATAAGAGGGAGTGAAAATTCAAAGATGAGAGAAACAAAATTAGAGAGACAAATTTTAGAGAGAAACTAAAAATTTTCGGGAGAAAAAAAATTTAGCAAAAGAGGTAAAAAAAAATGAGAGAGAGAGTTAGAGAAATACAAAAATTGTAAAGAGAAAAAATAATGAGAGAGACCAACAAAATGAGAGAGAGAAAAAAACTTTACCTTATTTGAAAACATTTCTTAGAATTTTAAAAACAAGATGAGTTACCAAACATATATAATTAGGTGAAAAATGAGAAACGTGAACAAGAAATAAGAAATGAGATCGTTATCGGATGAACCCTTAGAAATAAGAACTTAGAGAGATTTACAAAATAGGTGAGAAAAAGGGAAAAAAAAATCTAGAGCGGATAAAGTTAGAAATGGAGATTATAAAAACTTTAGAAAGAGAAAAGATAGAGAGCAAACAATAAAAATCAAGATAAATAATGATAGAGGGAGACAAAAACTTTAGAAGGAAAAAATAATAATTTTTCATATAATCTTAGGAAAAAATCAAGTAAAATAGGAGGAGATTTTTTTATAAAAAAAAAAATGAAATATTAGTCATTTTACAATCAAAATCTCTCACAATTACTTACTAATAATCACTTGAGAATCTCGAGTCCCTCCAGCGCTGGCAGAAAGCCTCCCGAGTCCCTTCAGATGGTCCTCACTGTCGGTCAACTTCTGAGACGATGGCGCGAAGAGGGGGGCTGGGTTGGGTGGTTCACGGGTCTGAAAAAATCGGAGAAAATCAAGTCTATTAAGGGACTCAAAGCAAAGGTCATTCTCGGAGGGATGAAAAAAGTATCCATGATAATTATGGAGAGAATTTATACCTAGAAATCGAATCCGACGCACTTCAAGTGATCGGTTGCATCAACGAGAAGTCGGAAGATCATTCAGAAATCAAGAACATTTTGGAAGCCATAGTCGCGTTGGCTCCGAAGTTGGGTAGAACTGTGTTCAAACACTGCTTTCTTGAGGAGAATATCATCGCACACCTCCTTGCTCGTGAAGTAGCTTTTGATACCCACGATGTTTTTGGGTTCAATTGTGGGGTTTTGGGGTTTTGGATCCTGTAGTTAAGGATGATGGTTCTGTTTTTTGGTGGGAATGCTCCCCCACGTGGTTATCCTCTTTATTACAAGAAGAGGCAGTTGTATCAGTTGCTCTTTCTTAATGCAGTTATTTTTCAAAAAAAAAAAAATCACTTGAGAATCACATCTCAAGTGATTGATGAGGAATCACTCAAATGATTTTGAAATTTTCAAAATTACTTATCTAAATTATATATTAGTTTAGTTGAAGAAAAGAGATTTTTTTTTTTTTTTTAGTCAATCAATTGTGTGAGGCTTCTAGAGTATGATGTAGGAGAAAGCAAAAGATACACCTAATCTAGTAATCTACCTAGAGGCTAGAGGGAGGTAAATTGGTAGTTTATTATAATTTTTGGAAAACTTAACCTTTTAATTAGTTTATTGTTGTTCTAAAGCCAAATTTTATGCTCTTACAAATAAATAAAGCAAGTAAAGAATGAACTTTTTTTTTTTTTTTTTTAAAAAAAAGGAAGTAAAGACGTGAATTTGAGAGCAAATTATATTTTTAATGTGAAAAATCTAAAAGAATGCAATAAAAAAAAAAAAGTAGTAGGAAATGTTGCTACAATAATGATCATAAACTTACAACTTCATAATACCTAATATATGTAGACCAAGTTCACACAACTTAGCAAACAAAATTTATATGGCTTCTAACCATGTAGGAGAATGTCAAAATCACAATCAAATGCAATGACTAAAAAAAACTATAGTTATTAATTCTCAAACTTCTTCATAAATTAGATGATTTTGTTGGCCTTAAAGGAAGATAGAATACTTTTCACGAACTTCTTCATAAATTAGATGGTTTTCTCCTTTGCAAAAATGTAAATGAAGATAACCGAAGACTCCTCTAGAAATTCAAAAACTTTATAATTGCTTTCCCCAAACCTTGCACCAAAATCTTCCTTGAATCATGTACTTGGCTCGAGAATTATTTGGAAGCTTCCCTTATCGTTTTTTTAAGGTTCCCTCAATTTTTTGGAATTTGTTAGGTTCGGGGACATTTGGATGTCGTATGATATGAATCCTACCATTTTATTCAAGGACTAAAGAAAAAACTTCAAAATGGAGTTGCATTAAATGCACTCAATCTTCATTTATGATGGAGTGATCAAGTCAAACTCAAGTCATATTAAGAGTTGGTCTAAAATAACTTCTCAAATGCTTAAAAATGTTTTTTTAACACTTAAAATCCCTGTTTTAAACACTTGCAAAATCATTCCAAATGGACCCTAAATGAACTCAAATGTATCTCAAGTTTCATTTATGGCAAGTCAAACATCCCTTAATGGAACTACACTTCAAGCTACTTCAAATTATTTCAAGGAAAGCTTCATTTACACGTTTGAAGATTACAAAGATTTAGTTTTGATGGAAGTTTCAATTTTCAGATTTATGGCCATCATCCATTATATAATTTTTAGTTTTTTAGTGTTTTTCATAACTCCTAGGTAGTATTTGAGTAATGGCGGATTAATTATGACTTTGATACTAGAGAGGTTATACTCTTAAATATTTCATTTTAGCTTATTTTAGGTTATATTTTGGAGGCTAAATAAAGCCATCAAAGTTGTATTGCAAATCATATTTATTTTGATGATATTTCAATGAAAATTGAATCTTTTGAGCCTAAAAACCATGAGTAATTTTTTTGCATATATTATGTTTAGATTTGCGATCATTCTAATATTGATCAATCTATGATAATCAAGGTAAATCTATTTTTATCTTCTTCCTTAGAATGATTCAACATGAATGTTACAGGGATTATTACAGGAATGATTCAACATGAATGTTACAGGGGTTATTACATACACTTACCCTATGATTTCTTATCCTTTGGTATTAGAACTACTTGATTCCTTAACTTTTTTGGTATCTTAGAGCTACTTTGATTTCTTTAACACTCAACCTTTATAAATTGTAGTTTCCTAGCAAAATTTGAACTCAACAATTTCATTCAAAAATTTAGCTATGCTTGGAGTAAATTAGCTTTCCAACTCACAACTTTACTAGTCAACCTAAGTTTAACTCAACTGATTAAGATAAACTCAACTAATTAAGATATATACCTTTGATCGGGAGATTAAAAGTTTGAATTCTCGTATCTCTCAATAATAATGATGATGATAATAATAATAATAAATTAATTAAATTAAATAGAAAAGCTCAACTTCACATTCTGAATTAGCAAACAGCCAAAAAAAACACTCCTCTTTAGAGACAAAAAAAAAAAAAAAAGGAGTAAAGGTAGATGAATTTTCACATTATATTTTCATGCCATTTTAAATCATGATCTGTCATTGTACATAACTTCACATGTTGCAATGAATATAACAAACAATGCAATAGAATGAACACTGAAACCTTTGAACAATGGAAAGAAGAAAAAAAAATATGGACAGCCTTCTTTATACACAAATATCAAATATTGAAATGAATTGCTAAATGTACAAGCTAAGGAGAGCTATAATTTTGTGTATATATGAATACTTTTTCTATACTGGATCTATATAATCATATGTGTGTGTGTATTTATAGTGAGTTTGCGTCGTTATCCACAGATACCGTGTCATACGATGAATAAGAAGCTGCAAGTAGTGCTGCTCCGATACCCGAACCATCTTCGGTTGGCTTTAAAGTTACATGTGGGGCTATCTCCTCTCCCAGTATTTCAACCAAAGCTTCATGTAGATACTCTCTGAACATTGTATAGCTTGTATATAAACCTCCCTCAATAGCAACAACTGTTCGTCTAGGTTTGATGTCAGTTCTACTTCTTCCACCAACGATTCCGCTGCTCCCATCCCGCCCTATCTTCTTCAGGATGCCTACAATACCAGCAGCTGCCAAGCGAGCAGCTCTACGTGTCACAATGTCGCATATTTTCACTACGAGCTTTCGAACCTTCAAGGGTATATCAATGATCTGAGAGGACAAAAAAGGACCGACCAAGAAAAAAAATCAGTGAAAATATGGTTGTTATGCCGACACCAGGTTCATTCCAATACAATATAAACAATGAGGAACCAATGGAAAAAGATAGCTTTCTTGTTCACCTCCAGTGTGTCTTCTAAGATCCGTGTTACTTCTGTTAACTCTGGGGAACTATCCTCATGCATCGCAGCCATCAACGGCGTTCTGAAAATTTGATAAAATAGTGACCACATTGCAAAGAGAGAGACATAGAGAGCAAGGGAGGGAGAGAGAGATTACCTCAAAATGAAGGGCACTGATAACCTGGTAGAAGCAGGGCCAAAAACATCAGATTCTTGTGATATCCTCAAAATCACTCTCCTCACAATATCACCAAGATACATACCCGATATCATTTTCTCAAAGCCCTACATCAAAGCTCACACAAGACCAAATTAGTTCTGACATAATGTTTCAAGGAGTTTGACAATAAAAAGCAACCATACCTGATCATTGGGATTGGGGCTATCAGCATCCAAATCAATATCATAAGTAGTTCTTGGTAAATGAGAAGACCAAAAGTTTCCCCATTCCATGTTGATGACCTGAATGATAAAAAAGATGTCTTTAGAGACAGTTGATTTCTAGACTAAAAAACACTACGGGTTTTAAGAAAAGTACCATGCTTCCAGATGTCGTAAGAAGCCCCTGGCATTTGATAATGGCATCTGTACGTTCAAGATAGCAAGCATTGGTACCGGTACCAATTATAACTGCAGCAACAGCGTCAGGATCTTGATAATGTCCAACAGCTAATGTTCCCACAGTGTCATTAATCTGATTCAGAAAATGGTAACTACTCTTATAAACTCTATACAATAGTGTCTCGTAACTACTAACAGTCAAATTGGAAACAAAAAAATAAAGAAATTTCATGAACATATAGGTAAGAAATAAAAAGCTATCTTGAAACATAATCGTGATCTACTACCAGCATAAACCCAGCCATCACACTAACGTGAATATACATATGCGATCATCACCTGTGATCCAAAACTACATCGAATACCACTACTGTATGCTCAGACATCCGAAAATATAAAAGAGACTGTTCATATGCCTATTACTACTTTTTAAATAACGAAATGAGTGGCAGACATCCACTATGTGAACTGTTTAAATCCACTCTTCCGTACTAAATTTTAGGCTATTAGCAAAACAACCAAATTTAAAAATTTCCATTGAGCAGTAATATAATTTTATGGTAAACAGATTACATAACGATTCACAAGGACTCTAGGGATCATAAACACTCATCATCATTTCCATATTTAAGTATATTTTTGGTCTTGCAAACTTATCCCATTCCCAGCAGAAAACATGACCACAAACAAGAATGAGCACATACACACTTGTTGATACTAGAGATGTCTAGGAATTCATACAGCTCCATGAACAACGTTAAACTTGTTGAGAAGATGGGTAAAACTATATTTTACTCACGGCTGAATGGTACAGAACATAGACAGTACCAAGTATCACAATGAAACAAAAACTTTTCGAGTGCTTTTCTATATTAGATCAAATAGTCCATCCAGGCATCAATAGACTGCAATATTGTAACAAAGATGCATACAAAGTAACCTTAAGTTCGATGGAACAACACCAAAAAACATAAACCAGGAAAATTCTTTCTTAAACCAAGCCAATTCGAGGAAGTTGGCTTTGGAAGATTTTTCAGACCAGGAGTATCAGAAGAATGCAGCATGTCGTAACTTCCTTCTGTAAACTATTAAGTGGAAAGGGATTTGTTTCTACCCTATAGATAAAAAGGACGGACTGACTGAGGTAGACCATCCATCATGCAACACTTTCTTATAGGAAACAATATTTCCTTCAAAGAGTGCAAAAGTACAGGCAGATGAGTGGGAACCAATCAAGAAAAGAACAGACCACATAAAAATCCAGACCAACCAACCGAGTTTTAGGAAGGGAATACAATTCTTCAATTCAATAGCAGTTGAAGGGAAACTGAAGCCTAGAAGTGCCATATACTTACCAGTACTGATACTCTCATATCCAACCCAATCCTATCGATTGCTTGTTGTAAAGATTCTGCAGCATCTCGTCCAACCTGAAAAGTTTAACAGTTTTAAAGCCTAGTAAATAGCTGATGAAGCATATTCCTCCACATTAGTTAATAGTATAAGAACTTCAAGATCAAAGTTGATGTGCTTTTATTCTTTGAGGCCAATCAAGTTAAGTTTTTGTATCAGTCAGAAACTGTCTACATTCCACACTCAAGACAGTGAGACTCTAAATGGTTGGAGTAATCCTCATAAGATATTGATATTTATGATTTAACAAGCAAAATGCTACCAGGGGAAATGGTACCATCCAGAACAATTTTCATAAGAAAGAACGCTTTTTCATTCCCCACTCTAGTGGTTGAAAACACAATTAATTCAAACAGCATCGAACTAACCATGTCTTCAATCGAAAATCCTTTAGTCCATTTAATCAACACCCCAGATGAAGCAGATGTTTGTTTAACAGGAAAGGAAAATGTAAATCCAAGTTCCCTTCTTCTAGCCGCAACCTGATCAGGATCATTGGCTTTCTCAACGAACTCCTTCAATGATGAAGCAATAAAATCAAAGAGATCCTACAAGCAAGAAACATGGATTGGTAAATGACATATTAATCGACAACTGATAGGCAAATCAACAGCAAAGGTTTATGGTAGAAATGAAATCACCTCGCGTGTGCCAGTCATTAAATGTTGGGGAATTGGCTGCCGCTCCACGTCATGTTCCAAATTAAGAGACCTCTGGCCACCGAGATGAACTCTCAAAACCCTAAAATTAGTACCCCCAAGATCCAGAGCATAAAAAGTTCCTTTCTCGCTCCTGAAGAGGGAAAAGGGAAAGAAAAGGAGAACCACCCAGTAAGAACAGCGAAAACTGCCCCCACACTGCAGCATAAACATGATAAACATGTATAATTACAACGTATATTGCAACACATCAATCAAAATCCAAATTATATATATATAAAAAAAACTTTTGGCCATACAATAGCAAGAGAATAAGACACATTTTACCCCAAAACATAACCAAAGATGACATATCGCAGCAAGCAGTGCAGAAAGAAAGACTGACACCTCTCACCAGTAACGCTACAGACAGAAACCCAATTTAAAAACGTGCAAAATATAACGAGCAAGCAAAAGCAGAAAAAGGAACATGGCTGAGAGACAGAGAGATCAGAAACAACAGTAATTAGACACATACACCAAAAGATTGAAATTGAGGATTGTTCGCGAAAAAGAAGAAAGACACACAGAGAACAATGAGAGACCACTCAATCCATTTCCACTAAGCCAATATCAAATCAAACAATCCAACAAGGAACTACAACCAAACGGATAGAAATGACTGTAATCCAATAAACACAGTCTTCCTCAAGTCAACAATAAAAAAACACCCAGCATTGGAAAACAGAGGCTACAGATAAAATTGATCGGTGGTTACCCATTAGGAAGATTGTCAACATATGTGAGTAGCATTTTAAGCTTGGAACCTCCTTCAGAGGCCAATCCAGCATGCATTTCCACAGCCATAGCATCCACCACCTGCCTCAATCTCCTCACAGGAGTATCACAAGCCGCCTCAAGCTCTTCCAAAACTCCAACCACTCTCTTCCACTTACTCCGACTCTTCACTCTCCGACCGACCACCACCGCGGCTACCGCACAAGCCGCCACCGCCACGCCGACCGCCACACCGAACACCAACTTCCCCCCCATCACGGCCGCCGGTGATCCCCCACTCCGATTAATCCATCCAAACACGCCTCCGTTTAAACGCCTTCCTCCTATTTATTATCCCCACAAACTCCCGCCGCTTCCACATGCACGCCGCTATCGATCCTCCTTCAACACCACCACGGGCGCCGGTCGAATTGCAAAGAACTCCACCGCAGCGCCACTCGCCGGAACCCGCCCCCGCCGTATTCTCCGGCCGCCGCCGTCGCCGGTGAGACGCCGTAACAGACGCGGTTCACAGAGATAGAGAGAGAGAGGAACAGAGAGAGAAAGGGATTTTTGAGAGAGACGAGGATTGTTGGAAAGCGAACCGGGGTTGTTACTTATAGGGGAGTGAAATGACGGATTTGCCCCTGGTAAATAGAGAAATTTACGGATTTGATGATTATTTACCGTTATTAATGAGAAGAAAAAGATATATATATATATATATATATATTGGAAGTGGAATGGGAGAGTTTAATTGCAATATTTGACTTTGCCTTTTTACCTTTTTCTTTTTTTTTTTCTTTTTTTTTAAAATAATAATAATATAAATTCTTTTTCTTTTTTGAACGTTTCTCCACAAACAACCGCACAGTCCTGGCCCTTGTCTTTCAGGTAATTACGATTTTGGTTTTTCCTTTAAAAAAAAAATAAGGCTAAATTATAAAAAATACTCCTAAGTTTGTTTAAAAAATGTTCCTGGACTTTGAAAAATATTTCAAAAGTACCCTTACCGTTAATTTTTTTTTATAGAAACCGTTAGAATTTACGGTGAGATTAAGAAAAAAGAAGAACATTTTTCAATAAGCGTATTTTTAAATATATTTTTTTATTAAAGTTCAAGAGTATTTTTTAAACTGAAATTTTAACGGTTTTCATAAAAAAAAATTAACGATAAAGATATTTTTGAAACATTTTTCAAAGTTCGAGGGTATTTTTGAAACTTTTCAAAGTTCAGGACATTTTTTAAACAAACTCCATAGTTTTGGGGTATTTTTTATAATTTAGCCAAAAAATAATAATTAAAATACGATTTTGATTTTGGTTTTCAAACTTTTTTCCAATTTATATTATATATAAAAAAAATTACAGGTTTAAATCCGATTTTGAATCCGTTCCTTTTTGTTCAAAATATCTTATTTAATTTACGAAATTCTTAAAAAGAATATTTACATGAGTTGGTTGAGATAGATAGATAATTGACTATAGAAAATAAATGAAATTCATAAAATAGATTTTTTTTTTTTTATAATTTGGAGATAGAGTAGATAAATATATAAATTTATAAAACAAATTTATTCGCGGTTCATACTTTTTGAGTATTTTGTTTATTTTTTTAAAAAAATAATTATAATTCTTGATTTGAATCATACTTAACTTAATTATTTATTAAAATTTTGATTAAAATGACACGATTTGATAATAAATTTGGCGTGATTAAAAACATTGACGAGATAAATAATCAAGAAGAATATAATTTAGATGATTCACTAGATAGGGAATCAGGTAATTACCATTCTAATTATTAATCTTTTAAAAATATATCTTCATATTTAAGAAATGATAAAATAGTTTCAAGCAAGGACCTTTTACAAAAAGAATATATTTCCAAATTTGAAGGATTGAAAACATCAAAAAATCTTTAACAATAAGATATTTTAAACAAGAAGAAAACAATATTTAAAATCATTATTATCTAAAAAAAACACACAATAATTTGAATATTGAAAAAAAAAAGTACTTTTAGGACCACAAGCTTAGAAGAGAGACCATGGTCTAATTTTTGCAATATATAATTAAAAAAAGGGGGTTTTGAGTAAATCAAAGGGCTTTCAACCATAAATAATCTTATGGAACCATCATATCTTCTTTTCTCCATCTTAGACCACAATTTTGAATTGATATCTTTCTTTTTTTTTGGAGAAAAGCACATGGTCATGTAAAATGAAGCTTAAAAGTCACTCCTTTTGAGCTTACCATACACCACAATTTTTTTTGCAACATAGTCCCTAATATCTTTTTTTTTTTTTTTTGCTAAACTTTCCATTCATATCATATCATCTATAATTTTTTTTGGCTAAATTATAAAACATACCCCTGAACTATGAGGTCTGTTTCAAAAATGCCCCTAAACTTTGAAAAGTTTCAAAAATACCCTTGAACTTTGAAAAATGTTTCCAAAATACCCCTATCGTTAATTTTTGGATGAAAATCGTTAGAATTTACGGTGAGAGGAGGAAAAAAGAAGAATCATTTTTCAATAAGGCTATTTTTCTAAACTTTTTTGAAAGTTCAAAGGTATTTTTTAAACTGAAACTTTAACGATTTTCATCCAAAAAATTAACGGAAAGAGTATTTTTGAAACGTTTTTCAAAGTTCAGGAGTATTTTTGAAACTTTTCAAAGTTTATGGACATTTTTTAAACAAACCCCGGAGTATTTTTTTATAATTTAGTCATTTTTTTTAGTGTGATTTAGGTTACAAATTATTTTGACCCCTTCATGCTTCTAAATGTAGGACTCCAACAAAATGAATAAAAACAATTGGATGCCCACTTCTTGAATTAGAATCTCTATGGAATGAATGGTATCTAAAAAAATAAATTTGAAATGTTTTGATTAAATTACATATTTTTTCCCTATGGTTTAGATAGTATCTGGTTTTTTTTTTCTTCTTATGTTTCAAATTGGTCCATATGGTTCTTAATTTCTATTTGGGTCTCTATGGTTTTAAGAGTTTTCAGTATATTCATCATGGTTTAGTCATACTTCGTCCACGTTGTTTCCACATTGAATATGTAACATAATTTTTTTTTTAGAACAATAAATTTATGTTCTCTATTTAGTTGAATGTGTTAGTCTACTAGACTAGATAGGTTGAGTAATAAATAGGAAAAAAAAATAAGTTAGTTTTCAAAAGTAGGTAAAAGTATAGGGTGATTTGCAGATTACAACTTTTAAAGCTATAAGGATTAAATTAAAATTAAGTTCAAATCATGGAGATTGATTTGAAACTCTAAAAACTAAGCCCAAACTAAATTAAAATTAAACTTTATAAACTAGGGACTAATTTTAAATTCAAATCATAGGACAAATTTCATAATTTAAAATAATTTTTATTATCAAAATATACAAACGAAGTTCCAAACATATATACACATAAAATACTTTGTTTTATTTTAGATAATGAGAATGTTTGATTCTTGGTTATAACAAATCTATGTTTGGAAAACCAAAATTGAAAAACTTGGACCCCCATTTGGTTCATGGTTGTTGGTTTTTGAAAATTAAACTTGTTTTCTCTCAAATTTTTTAGAATCCTTTTTATTTTTGTTAAGGACACATTTGCATTCCTTACCCAAATTTCAAAAACAAAAATAAGTTTTTGAAAACTACTTTTTTTAGGTCCCATTTAATAACCATTTGGTTTTTCAAAATTAATTAAGATTAAAAGCAATACTCCTACATATAAGTTTATTGGTTTTGTTATCTATCTTATTCTCACGTTTTCAAAAACTCAATCAAGTTTTGAAAACTAAAAAAAAAAAAGTAGTTTTCAAAAACTTTTTTTTTTGTTTTTGTTTTTTTGTTTGTTTTTGTTTTGTTTTTTTTTTTTTTTTTTTTTTTTTTTTTTTAAGAATTTGGCTAGTAATTCGAATGTGTTCTTAATAAAGATGAAAACCATTAAAAATAAATTAGGAGAAAACAAGCTTAATTTTCAAAAACCAAGGGGTCATTATTTGATAACCATTTCGTTTTCTATTTTTTGTTTTTGTTTTTCATTTTCTAAAAATAGGGTTATTTGATAACAATTTCTTTTTTTTTAAAAAAATGTTTTTGAAATTATAAGCAATTTTTTTTTTAAAAATAGATTTTAAAAACAAATTTCTCTTTTTATCAAAAACTCATTTTTCTTCCAATTTATGAAAAACACGACGTACTTCTTATGTCGTGTAAAAAAAAACTTGTGGTTGGAAATATTGGTACAACATATGATTTATTTACCTATGTTGGCTGGTATTTATTTATTTACTTTTAATTTTTGAAAAATGACCGGTATTTATTTATTTTTATTTATGTATTTTCTTTTTTGAAAAATGCCCGGTATTTATTTTGACATCCTTGTGTTGATTAGTGTCTCTTTCGTCCTTAATTTTGTAGGTGGAATTGAATATTAAGCAAAAGATTAATGATTTTTTTTTTAAAGAATTTTGAGTATATTGTTAATTGAATTTTTTTGATCATCTAGTTAAAAAATAATTGGATAATTGTATAACTTAAGTGCCGTTTGATAACCATTTCGTTTTCTGTTTTTTGTTTTTTGTTTTTGTTTTTCATTTTCGAAAAACAAGATTGTTTGATAATCATTTCTGTTTTTTAAAAACGTTTTTAAAATTATAAGCAAATTAAAAAAAAATATATAGTTTTTAAAAACAGATTTCTGTTTTTCAAAAACTCATTTTTCTTCTAATGTCTTTTTTTTTCTTTTACCTATCTCTCTCCTACAAATTCTTTTTTCTATTTTTTTTCTCTATAACATTCTTCTATGCATAAAATTTCTTTTTCTCTCTCTAAAATTTTCTCTCTCAAAACTTTTTATACTCGGTAACTTATCTATTTCTAAAAATTTATCCATAACTTTTCTCTCCATAAAACATATTTTAACTTTTCTTTTGAGAAAAAAATCTCCTAGAATTTTCTCTTGTTACAACTTTTCCTTATTTTTCTAATTTATCGTTATTTCTTTAGCATATATGTTACTTTTAACTTTATTATCTCTCTAAAATTTCTCTTTTTATTTAATTTTTCTATCTAAAATTTGTCTCTACTACACTAACTTTTTTTTTCTTTCTTTCCCTAATTAATATTCTCTCTCTAAACTTTTTTTTTTCACGTCTCTAAATATTTTGTGTTTAAATTTTCTCTTAAAAACATTTATATTTGTATCTCTAAATTTTTGTTTTAATGTCTCTACACATTTTTCTCTCTCTAAACATCTTTTCATCTCTCTCATTTTTTAAAAACTGAAAACTAAAAACAGTTATCAAACAAGTTTGGTTTTCTGTTTTTTAAAAACAGAAAAACCAAAAACCAAAAACTGAAATGACGATTATCAAACGGGGTCTTAATTATGAGAACAATATACTTTTTTTTAAAAAAAAATTATCATAGAAATTATGAAGAAGACATCTTTTTTGATAATATTGATATTGATGGTTGACCAATTAAATTATGTTTTATAAATTTAATTACTTTTTCAAAACAAATGAATTTTATTAATTAGTTAACATTTAATGAATATATGAACCAACCCAACTAAATAGATGGGTTAGAGAGTGAAACTTAAAATCAAATACAATATATCTTTTTTTCTTATTTGAGTTCAGCAGTTGGGGATGAAGTTTCGGATCTCTGACCTCTTGGTCGAGAGCATATGTCAATTATTGTTGAATTATGCTCACTTTGGCAAATACAATGTAGATTCTAGAAATGTGCATATATGGTTAAAAAAGAAGAAGAAGAAGAAGTGTAGACCAAGTTTAAAACTTATTATTTTTTTTAATTCATGCATATATACACACAAACATAGAGATACATAGTGTGTATTTATTATATAAATGAATTGAAAAAATTAGAAAAAAATAAAAATAAAAATAAGTATGAAACTCAATTATGGTAGGATGACCCTACAAAGATATGTACAATCTTTATGATGCAAAGGGTAGCCAAGTTGTACAACAAGGGACAATTCTCTTCCCATCTCATAACCAAAAAGAAAAGGGCACATTTTGTCCCCAAAAAAGAAAAAGTCACATCCCCCTTAACTTATGGGTCAACTTGCTTTTTATTTCCTCTCCCTACTATTTCTATGCTCAATTTGCTTCTTAGTTCTTTTTTTTTTTAAAAAAAAAAAAAAACACTCTTATACATATTGCATGCATTTTTATATTCTAATACATTTTTTTTAAAATAAATAAAAAAAAAAAAACACTACAGATGAGTAATAAGGGTTGTTATAATCATACCCTCAAACTTTTACTTGTAGTAATTACTTATTATAACGTAATTATAAGATCGATACAATTAGATTATGTTGTTATAGTTCATTAGTGATAGACTGAAAACTATACAAGTTGCCTCAAATTATAAAATCTTCAATCTATATAGAAAATACTATTATAATTTAACACAATATTTTAGACCCCGTTTGATAACCATTTGGTTTTTGAAAACTATGCTTTGTTTTCTTCCAATTTCCTTACAAATGGTTTTCGTTTTTGTTAAGAACACATCTGAATTCCTAGCCAAATTCTAAAAATAAAAACAAGTTTTTGAAAACTACTTTGGTTAGTTTTCATAATTTGCTTTGTTTTTTAAAATATAGAAAGATGATAGTTAACAAAACAAAGAAATTTAGAGGTGGAAGTAGTGTTATACAAAAACCAAAAATCAAATGATCATCGAGTGAGATCTTTTAAGTTCAAAATTTTGACTATAAAACATTATTTTGTATTCAATAACATTAAAGTATTAACTTTGAAAATGAATCAATAATGGGGAGGATAAATATAATATATTTCAGTGTATTATATCATTCTACTAAAAAAATTGTTAATTAAATTTATTAAGAAAGGTCGTATTCAATACTTATTCAAATTGACATGTCTAACCATGATAGTTAAGGAAGAATAACGAGCCAACAAGAGCTTAGCTCAACTGACATAAAGTTGTACTAATGATCGAAAGGTCTGTGGTTCGAATCTCCCAAACCCCCACATGTTGTCAAAAAAAAAAATGAAGAATAATGAGTATTATTTACCGTGCTAGCGCTAATAATTGGGTGACGAATTGAGGAAAGAAATTTTAATTCTTTTTCGGAACCTAAATCAACCACTCAAATGAATAGTGTTAGGTTTAGTTTGGGTTACTGTAGCTTTTATGAAAATCTTCGACCATAAGAAGTAAATTAGTGTTTGGTAAATGTTAGATTTAAACATGGAAAGTCAAGTTACAGTGTTTGGTAAATTAATATTAAATTGTTTCGAAATAGGTATAATGACAAAAAATAGACATATTTCAATTTAGCATGAGATTGCATTAATATTTACATTCAAAACTTTCCTAAGAAAGTTAGGTAAATTACTTTTAAAAAAGGTAAATTTATATCATTTATATTATAAATTATATTTTGTTTACTTTAAGTAAATTGAAAAAAAAATATATATCAATTATAGAAAAAATTGTGTCAAACAAAATCTAATTTTAGTTTAAATACAAAAAAGTAAGAAAAATAAATTAGAAGCAACAAATTAAATTTAAAAATAAAAAGAATGAGATGAGATGATATAAGATAAATTGTGAATAATAATATTTGAAAACCTTTTATTGTAGATAAAATATGAGAGGATAAAAAAAAGAATTTTAAATATTTGTTAGTTACACTAGATTTAAAATCTAAATCCTAAAGCTACTTTTAAAAGCTCTTTTGCAAACCAACTTAATTCAGAAATTGATTTTCTCTAGATTATTAAAAACCAGTTTAACCAAACACAAAAAACAGTTAAAATTTATTTGCAATCACTTTTTACGTCTTCAAAATCAATCCTAAACACGACCTTAGTTCTATGTGAGTTGAGAAGATTGGTGTGAGATTAAAGTTGAAATAAGGTAGGGAGTGTTCTTTTATGTTCGAGCCATTATTATTACATCAACTAGAAAAGACCTCGATCATAAACATCTTTTCAGAACCTAAATGTAGCTCAAATGATTAAGACGTAAGAAAATCTTTTTCACACGTCAAAAGACGTTTACATTGTTTCTGTAAAATTGAAAATATAAGAAAAAAATTGGAAGATTTTTCACGGAACAAATCTTTAAAATACGTTTGACTTATTTTAATTAGTGAGGTTACCCATAAGAAAATAAAAATGTCATTATGTCCTAAACCACTCGAGCTTATCTAATTTCATTTTTGATTCCATTGGTCTCTTTTTTGTTAGTACGATAATTTCGAGATAAAAGATTGGATCATCAACTTTTAGGATATAGTAATTGGTGCCTTATCCATTGAATTATGTTTGGATTAGTTTGATTTTGTTGGTTTTCATTTTTTATGACTCGATGAACTTTTCATTTTCCAAAGTCGAAAGTTCAAAGAGAAATAATTATGCCACAATTCTGACAATTTAAGTGATCAAGATATTATTAACCTCTCCAAAAGATTATATAAGTCCATTAATATGCTCGACTCTCACCCAATATCCCTTACTCACACATATATAAAGTCAAGTTCAATTAAATTTTAAAAACATTATAGAAACATATATTGTTTCACATAACATGCTTGTTATTTTAGCAAAAATCCTACAATGACAACACACATGAACTTATATGTTTATGCATTTTAAAGTTTGATTACCTATATAAATTCACATGATGTTAAGTATTATCAAACTAAAATAGAATTTGTCAAAGCGAGCTTAGATCAGTGGTAATTGGCATGTACCCTCGACCATGAGGTTAGAGGTTCGAATCCTCCCACTCCCGAATGTTGATGTACTAAGAAAAACCTAAAGTAGAATTTAAAAAAAAAATTCCCCCTTTAAAAGCATATATTTTCAAATAGTCAAATGGCTTATCTAAAACATCTCAGAGAAGACAACATGATATTATGGGAATTTGGGTGTGTTAAGATCCTCCCAGGCAAGGTAACATCATCAACACAAAAGAAATCCTTATTAGTTATTTGTTCTGTCTCAATGCCTTTTGTGGTTTCCAACATCAATTAATTACCATGAATTTTGCTCTCTACTATTTTTTTTTTTTTTTTTTGTCCATTGATTTCATTACAAACCAACCAAAGCCATGATCTTTGTGATTGGTTAGAGATCTTGTCAAATTTTCTCAACTTCAAATAATGTTGAGTTTGATTAAAATGTGAGAGGAAAAAAAAAAACTACAATAGAGGACATCAATGTGGGACATGGGAGACACATCAATGGTTCTATATATATGTTTGAATTATGTGGTTAAGTGTGTGAAAAAAAAAGACTTATATTGATGTTAGATTCGAGAAAAAAAAAAAACAAGAAATAGATGATGGTGAGATGGTCGATGAAGCAAATTATAAGCAACTCTCTAGTTATAGGATCTATGGATAGATGCAGCTTATTCGCTTCATCACTATGAAGTGGTAAGACTGGTTAAGTTATTGGACATTTCATGCATATAAGGTTAATTTGGGTGATGATAACAACTACTACACCAAGTGTGTGAAAGTTTCACTAGACTTTCGTTTCATTGTGACTAGACATTGCTTTTTTAAGGCAAATATAGGGTATGTTTGGTGTTATAGGTAATTTTGGACCACCACAGCGTACGAGGAGCTGACAGGACAACCGGGAGGAGATAGGACCAGGAAAGGGACCCAGAGGGAGACCATACCGACGGGCCGGGCCAACGTGGCCCGACCCGTACGGTCGGCCTCGGCCTTGGGCCGAGGCCGACCACTCGGCCTGTTTGCACGGGCCGAGTCCGTTTGCCTCCGCTCGGCCCCTACCGCTTCCAGCTGCCTCGGTCCAGCCTGCTTCGTCCCAGAACGCCTCCAAACCCTAGGAGTCCGAGCAGGTATTTATACCCCTCTTCGCCATCGAAGAAGGGGGCCGAAAACTCGATTCTTGACTTCTTTCTCTATTTTCTAGCTGCTCAGTTTCCTAACTTAGGCATCGGAGGTGGTGTGGCCTACACCACACCGGTGTCCAGCGATTCTTGCCGGTCTTGCAGGTCACGTCTTCCCCAGCTTCTACAAATTCATTGTTGGTGTCATGTGAAGGGCAGGTGGGTTGCTTGGCCAAATTTTGGCATCAACATTTGGTTTAACTTTTCAAGTGTTTAATTTTGAAAAAAAAAATTAGTGTTTGACAACCACTAAAAATGACTTATTAAAAAAAATGAGATTGAGAAACAAACCACTTTGAGAGAAACACTTGAAAACAAATTTTTCAAAAAAAGTTTTTAGGTATATAGTAACTTGTGTATAAAAACTTTTTTTTTTTTTTTTTTGACAATATGGGGTAGGGGGATTTGAACCACAAACCTCGTGGTTATCAATACATAAAAATTGTTTAGAATTTAAACACTTATATGTTTGGTTACATTCCTTGTATGTGTTTTTATACACAAGTTATCATATACGGAAAAACTCTCTTTAAAAAATTTGCTTTCTAATGTTTCTCTCAAAATTGTTTATTTCTTAATCTCTTTTTTTAACAAATCATTTTGAGTGGTTGTCATACACTATAATTTTTTATTTATTTATTTTTTTATATTGAGACTAAAATTCAAAATTATGAAAAGTTTTATGCATACTTTTTTTTACATGTGGGGATAGAAGATTCGAACCACAAACCTCTGGATCATTAGTTGAGTTATGCTCATAAAAACTTATATTTTTAGTTAAGTTATGTTTTTTTTTCTGAAGGTTTATTAATGCCTAGGATTGGATAAAGTGTTGATGTTTTATTTCATATTAAAAACACACAAAATAATTTTAATTTGCGTAAAGTATAATCTTTTTAACTCAATAAAAAATAAATTAAATCATGTTAATTATTTTTTGAAATAACATATGAATTAATAATTTATTTATCTAATCTTTTATACTTAAATCATTTATATCATTGTAAAAAGAAAGTATTTGCAATACATAAGAAAATTATAATAAATTTAAAATATCAACTACTTCTGTCAAATGACTTACTATTTATTAAATATATGGCCAAATTTATTATTATTTTTTTTAAAATACAAACATACATTGTACTAACGCTCATAAATAAGAAGCTATAATAATATAAATTCTATTTTTTATTGCGCATGAAATAGGAATAGTTTTAGCTCCGTATTTGACTATTCTCCAAATTAGTAGACATTTTGAAATATGTACAAAGAGTAACTCTCACTAATCTAAGTTAAATAACGAATCGCGAGCTTAGCTCAACTGACATAAAGTTGTATTGCTAACCACAAGATCTGTGGTTCGAATCTCTCTCCTCACATATTGTCAAAAAAAAAAAATAAAATAATGAGTCCACACAAATAAGAAACCATAATATATTTAAGTTGATTGAGATCACATTTGCACATACACATATATTTTACTTATTTGATCGATAGGAGAGAGAAGAAGAAGATATTCAAATAGACAAGTTATATCTAGATTAGGTATCATAATTAAAAAATGATTAACGAACTAAGAAAATTGATTAATATTCTTGTTAAATAGTTTTTTTTTTTTTTTTTTTATCAACAAAATATCAACCTATCATTCCAACCAAGAGAATGCACAAAGAGCAAAATTACAAAATGATAAAATCAGAGAAAACCAGATCCTCCACACACTGAGGGATAGTCTTGATCCAAGTCTTTGAGACATCCTCATTCAAAACCAACCTCGCCAGCCAGTGTGCAGAAAAACCAATTGATTTATCTGATATTCAACTAGCTTTCCAATTCCTCGATCATCTTAACTCCAAACTAGCAACTAGTTTGCTCCGGACTAGCTCGTTTTCAACTCTACTCGGTCCCTGAGCTCATAATTTAGGCCTGCAACAATATTACCGTCAAATAAAGCATTATGCAGATAGAACTCAACAAAGATAAGCCATTTAGGAGGAGAATAAACATAAACAAATACGCTCTACCCAATCACTCCAACCTAAATCTTGATAATCCTCTAGCATAGCTTAAAACTATATAATATGAATGGGAGAGATTCAAAAGTTGAAATTTATCATGCTCAAATAGTTAAATGAAAAAATAGTCTAAATAACTCAAAATTTGAAACTAAAACAAAGTATTTTAAGTTTTTTTTTTTTTTTTTCCTTTTTTCTTCTAAATTGAGAATAAAAATTTGAGAATAATGAAGTGTTGATAATTTTGGTACAATTGTTGCCAGCTATATTATGCAAATTCCAAGCTGTGAATGTCATAAGACAGACAAAGGTACCACCAGTTTTTGCCTGTTTGCTTGCCTTTGGTCTTGGAGAGGGCAATATAGGAATTTCACTTTATGTCATGAGTCATGACTTAAGAGGGAGCATCAATGTGATTTTTGAATTCTATACATTTAATATCCTATTTTTAATTGTTTCAAAAAAAAAAAAAAAAATCCCTTTTGATTCCTCTATGCAATTGCTTTTATTGTATTTATTTAAATTTAATGCCAATTAATTCACATTAAATTTTATTGGTCATTAATGGTAATTTAATTCATGAACATGCACTATTCTATCATTCTCATAAAATTTTAATATTACTCTCTTTTATGTTCAAATTATATACCTTATTCTTATATCTTGAACGTTAATTTTTTGTTCAAGATACAAGAACATACTACCAACAAAAGTATAAATCAACTGATATAAAACTTGTAACTTCGATCAATAAGTTAGAGGTTCAAATCTCTTACCTCACGATTGTCCAAAAAAAAAAAAAAACTTTTAGATTTAAAGCTCTGACTTCTGTATTTACATGATATCAAAACCTTATATCTTCCTATAATATAGGGTGAAAATTAGAATATATTAGGAGCGTAAGATCTTTTTAGACTTGTAAGCTAGCGAGATCTACGCAAAGACTTTCTCATATATATAATATTTTTGACAACATGTGAGGGTGAGATATTTGAATAATAAACCTCTTAGTTATTAATACAAGCTTTATGTCAGTTGAACTTTGCTCATGTTGGCGACTTTAACGTTTCATTTTGACTTAGTTCTTATATCATAACCTTTGTTTCCATCTTAAATCCTTAGATTATACAACTTTGGTACTTTTTAGTGAGTAGTATAATTTTCTAAAATATTTATAAATAATTTTTATTATAAAATTAATGACAAATATATCACAATTTTTGTAATGTATTTTTTTAAAATAAATATGTCACAAATATATTTTACACACTAATTAATTGTCTCACTAATATACGAATTCTATATATTAATTAAATATAATAATAACAATTAAGAATTTAAATATAGTTTAGTGGATAAAACCTATTATAGTTTCTCGATGGTTGAAAGTTGGGTAAAAAAATGTTTGAACTTACCCCCTACATTTGTTGAGTTTAAAATATTTTTTCAAGTTCTATTTTATAATATTTTATGTACATTATATCTGTCGGGAGTGCGACTAACCACATTGGCTAGATAAGGAAAAAATCACAGCTATATATCTTCATTGGTATGAGGTCTTTTGAGTGGATAGCATAACATTGTAAAGATGTATGGAGGGTCATTTGTCTCTAACAATATAATATCACATTTGCAATAACTCTCGAAAAATTAGACATTTGGATATGGATCTACCATCCCTCATGAATGAGTTTATAAATCAATTCTTATGAGCCAACAAGAGCATAGTTCAACCAGACATAAAGTTGTACTGATAACCACGATTGTGGTTCGAATCCACAACCCCACATATAGTAAAAAAAAAAAAATCAATTCTTATGATTCAATCCTACCTCCTATACATAGTCTCTTCAAATTTTTTTTTTTTGAAAGGGAGATGAACACACCACTTTTTGAAAATATTGAAAATCAAAATATATTTCAGTAGGAAATTAAAAAGAAAAATAAGCTTAACCAAATCAATCTGAATCTTGATTACAACATTTAACATGTGAAGACAAGATTCAAAAGGTCAATTCTTCTTTTTCTTTTTCTTTTTTAATTAAGTATAATACAAAATTAAATAGTTATTTCTAAATCAAAAAAACACTCATTAGTGGAGGGAAAAAAAAAAAAACTAGTTTTCAAATGAAAGGGCACATCCATTGTAAAAGGTAGAACCAATAATATTTTGAATGGAGTAGCTCAAGATCAATAGAGATGGTTGATGACATGTCTTTATAGGAAGAAAATACTTTTAAAAAGAATGTAAAACTACTTAACTTTAATTTTAATTTATCAATCTAAACATTATTCAGTATATAAAATACTTATTATATTTTTTAAAGTTGAAGGTTTGATCCCCACACTTGTATTTTTGGAATCCAATAAATAAAACATGGAACAAATTTCATTTTCAATTTTCCTACATTTTTTAAAATATTCACTATGATCTTTATCTTTTGATTAAATTTTATAAATATCTCCACAACCCGTGAGAAATAACATTAAAACTAACGAAACATGTTGTTTGTAATAATGCACTCCAAAAGAATAAGTTAAAAAATGTAATGAGTATGATTGGTTGCATTCCGAAACAAAATTAGCCCTAATAATCTTTCAACTTTTTAATTATAATAAGAATTGCTTTAATTAAGTTCTTATTCAAATTGAAATATTTCAACAAGCCCGACATTGTCAAACCTCACAAATAATATTACCACATCGAGTTTCTTTTCCTCTTCAATAAAAACAATAACACCCAGTAAACTTCAACCAAACCATAAAAAAAACGATCACAAAACCTATAGAAATACAAAGATCAAATCAAAACTAAGTAACAAAAATAGAAGTTTAGAAAAAGTCTCTTGGAAGATAATCAAAATGTCAAAATCAAAGCATGACCATTGAATTTCATTTTTTTTTTCAATAAAAAAAAGGGGTGAAAATGAAGTTTCATTAGGCACACAAGAGGAAGAGGGCACAATAAGAGATTCTCCAAGAATATTTTATTTTTAATTAGAGATTTTGTAAAGCCAATGTCTTTCTCAACCTTAACTTGTGTATGAGCTAAATCAAATCTTTGTATGAGTGGATATATCTTCTTTTTTTTTTTTTCTAAATTTTTTCTTAATGTTTTGTCTTTTTTAGAGAAAAAAGTATACAATGACATATTATGTGTGATGCAACTTTGATTAGACACCTAACAAATGGGATTTTGTGGACAGAATAAATCCAAATAGTGACATACAACCTATCTTTTTCCTACTTTTCTTTAATAATTCCTTTTTTATTTTCTTTTGGGTTTTGTTTTGACTAACAAAAGTCGTTATATATATATATATATATATTTTTATTTTCTTTTATGACGTTTTGAGTTTAACGTTTGTTTGTGTGTATCGTAATGCAAATCTATTTTAGTGGTTAAACTTTCATGTTTATTTCATCTTAAAATTTTAGAAAAATTTATTTCTATATCTAAACATAAAGATTTAATTTTAGTTTTTTGTTGTTAATTTTATAATTAGTTATTTGATGATAATTTAATATGTTTTTTTTCCACTAATCTCTTGTATAGACGATGGCTATGTATATTTTATATAGTTAGATTAGATGTTATAGATTTTCAAATAAATTTAGATTCTTCTTAATCTTTTTTTTTTTTAGTTGAAGCATGTGGAGGTATGAATTCTTATTAAATATTTAACGAAAACTTAGTGGTAAGGATTAGAATAATAATTGTCAACATGAGCATAGCTCAACTGGCATATTAAAGACAATATTGATTTTTTAGTTCAACCATATTTGAGAGTGGGGGATTCGAACCTCTGACTTTTTGGTCAAAAAAATATGTCAATTGCCGCTGAGCTATGCTTGCTTTAATGTATTATTTGACACTTGTACTTTTTAATTTCTTGACATATCTACTAAAATATTGTCAAGAAAGACATGTTTTGAACTTAAAAATGTCAAGGGAAACATGAAAAAGCATGGAAAGTGACAAATTTTTTTTTTTGGATTTATTCACAAATACTCACTTACTTTGTTCATTTAGTTGATAGAAGTACTATATTTTTTAAGTTATCAAATTATTTAAATAATATAGGAAATAGGAGATTGCAGGGAATAAATGTTTTCAATTTCTTTTTATTAAAAAACAAACAACTTGACATGCAAAATGTATCTAATGTTGATATTTTGATATACTTCTAAAATTGGTATTCTACGAAGTAAAAGTTAATTTTGATTAATAATATAAACATAAAATTCAACAATATTTGGGAGTGAAAGGATTCAAACATCTGATCTCTTGATTGAGATACATGTCAATTATAGTTGTACTATTTTCAATTTTGTAATAAACATCAAATTATATATTATATAGATGATACTTTATAAGTATTAAGAATTTCTACCCATGATGTTTGATTCCTACGGTATTGTTATGAAATGTCAAGTGTTTAGACAAACTTGACGTATTCTAAATATTTAAAAAAAAAATTATAACAGGATGATAGATTCCTTGACATTTAAGGAAGCATCAAGTTTAATGTACAGTAGAGTTCACCTTGATTACGTTTAGTAATGAATTAAATAGAAAAATTGAAAAAAGATCACATTGTAACAATATATAATGAATATACTAGCCAACAAAAGTATAGCTCAACCGGCATAAAATTGTATTAATGATCATGGGATCTGTAGTTCAGATCCCCCACCCTACATATTGTCTATATATATATATATATATATATATATATATTAGTATATATATATAATGAATATACTAATATTTAATAACAATAATGGCATAAAATAACGTTGTAATTAAGCATATTGTAATAAATAACTTGATTTTTTTTAAGAGAATAAAAAACTTGATTTTGTTAATTATAATCCAGACTTGATATCATACCCCTACTTTATTTTCTATTCCCTAAATGACGTGATGATGGTCAATGGAGAGGAAGAAAATAATGATTGAGGTATATTATTGGATAATTCGAATTCGAGAGATTGCAAAAGTTTTTCTACTTTTAGCTTTATCCATATTTCTAGAAATAAAAATAGACGGGCTAATAGATTGGCTAAAGAGGCCACATTACAAAGAACTTCAACATTATGGTTGTCTAATTTTCCAGATTGGTTAGTAACAATGGGAAACAATATCCATTGTAAGAGTATTTCATCTCGTACTTGTTTTACTTGATATAATGAAAGTTTCTTTGTTATTAAAAAAAAAAAAAAAAAAAAAACTTAATTTTGTTACTTTGATGGATGTTTGCACCTAATTTAGGTGATAATCTAAGTCGATTATGGTACATTATTATATAATAATAACAAAATGCAACATACTAATATTATCATATGGTTTGTAGCTGATGATGAGTATACTGATATAGTTTTCAAATTTTTTTTTTTTGTTTTTAGAATTTGGCTAGGAAATCAAATGTGTCATTGGCAAATATGAAAATCATGGTAGGAAAATTGAAAAAAAACAAGCCAAATTTTCAAAAACCAAAAACCAAACACTACAAGAATTTTGGGATTCGCCGACGCAACAAAACGTCGGCGAATCCCTTTTTTGCGTCGGCTAAAGGGAAAAGGCGACGCAATTATGCGTCGGCTTAAACGTCGCTAAATCCTCGTCGGCGTTCAAAAAGCCGACGAAAATGGCAGTTCGTGGGCAAAAAATGGACATTTTAGCCGACGCAAGCATTTGCGTCGGCTAAAACTATAATCATCGACGCAACATACGTCGGTTATAATATGTTTCATTTCTCAGATTTTCAAGTTTAGCCCACGCAAGTTGCGTCGGTGAAACCCATCAATTGCGTCGGCTATAATACGATTCCATTTTGCAAATTTCGAGATAAGCCCACGAAAGTTACGTCGGCTAATGTTTGTTATGGGCCAAATTTTTGGCCATATTCTCTATATCTGTAGAAGATTTTTTTTTTTTTTTTTTTTTTTTTTTTTGTTTTAACATGAACCGGATAATTCATATGCTAGGTGGATCAAGTTTCAATTTTCAATTAAACTAAATAAAATAGAAGTTTCTGTACATTCAAAATGAAATTTTCATACAAAATATCTGTCAAGTACGATCATTACAACGATATCCTTAATACATAATTGAAACATAAAATAAAAAAGAAGACTTCGATATATGTATTCAGTTGATCAACCAAAATAATGCCTTCAAGATTCCGATGAATCTCCCAAAATATGCCTTTAAGATTCCAATGAATCTCCCAAAATATGTCTTCAAGATTCTAATGAATCTCCCAAAATATGCCTTCAATATTACATCAAAACGAACCTACAATAAAAAAAAGTATAGATGGATTAACGATTAACACAACAAAATTTCTGCATTGGGAATGCACATCCATTTGAAATTGAAACCACAAATTAACACCAAGTACTTAAACAAAGATGTGGAGCACATACTATATCAGTTACGTTCTAGTAAGCAAACATGATGAAATACTTATATTGAAAATGAAATTATAAATGAAAGCATTATTCATTTCCCCATTCAGAGATAGGTTTGTTTACTAAAGAACTCAAGCAATAACTGCAGTTCATAAACTAAAAACATAAACAATCCATTCAACTAGAAGAAAAAAAAGAGCCTAAGCGTCTATAACCCACCAAATAGGACAAGCACATAAAACCTAACTTGAAATGAGTTGAAAATGTAGAAAAGGTAACTACAAGTGTCAAAAAACGTGCCTAAGTCCTCTATGGAGGTCAAGATGAGTTTGGAAGGATCTCTAAGCGAAACTAAGCATCTATAATCCACCCCCAACCCTTCAACATGCTCAAAACGTGCAAATGTGTTCTGTGATGCCAAATCCAAACTTGGAGTTGAAAGCATAGAAAGTTAACTACAAGGGTCTAAACTCACCCCCGAACCCTGCAAGACACTCAAAATGACTACCATAACTGCAGGATAGTCATACATATAATAAGAAAATCAATTTCGTGCCTAAAGACATTTATGTGGCTATCATAACTGCAAGATAGCCACACGTATAACAATAAAATATGTACTATGTGCCCAAATAGATATATGTGGCTACCATAAACTGCAGGATAACCACACAACAACACGTAAACTTAATAAATAATAAAGTTTCATTCATTGTTTAATAAAATAGAAATTGAAGTAATAACCAACATCCGATAGTAACAATCAACTAATAAAGTTCAATCTTCGAACATCACACCTCAACTTACATTTAGGAAGAGATAGAAAAGTTTGCAAAGAAATGATTGGGAAAAGAAATATCAAAAGTTCAAATCTCCACTTCTACACATGGTTAAACTTAGAAAAAAGAAAAAAAATATAAAAAAAAAATAAGTGTGCTCATATTATATGTACTAAAATCCCTTTTTCAATTAATTTAATAGAATTGACCAGCAAATTGAATTAGTATACTCTTGATATTCCTATGCTTGAAAGTAATTTCACATTATCTATTTACACCACAAACTAAAACCAAATTTCATGATGTCTAATCATCCTTATTTTATATATATCTATCTCTAGTTGCTTGTAATGAGTAACATAGAACTAGAACAGCTATAAATGAAAAGAAGAAGAGGGAAGTCAATAGAAGTTAAACCAACTTAATCCTACTCAGATTAACTTAAAAAAAAAACTAAAAATAAATTTTTTTAAAAAGTCTAATTATATTGTATAAACGAGGTTAATAACTTAATACTCAATAGTTAAACTATATAAACTGGAACGGGGAAAAACCCCAAATTAGTTTACAAACAACAAAACTATATGGTAAGGAAATGTGAAAACATGGATAAAATTAATTTGGTGACATGAGTGGGAAGTTTTAGAAAATTAAGTTTGAGGTTAATTAAAATAAATGCAGATCCATAAATTCAAAGTGACAAGACTGGGAAATAATCAAAACTAAAATGTGTACAATAGATTCATTCTTTGAAGTATGTGATACCCTAGCAAACTGGGACTTAAAGAAGCTGTCCTAAGCGATTTGAAAACACAAAAGTGGCTGAACGGTAAAGCCATGAGATCTCTCCACCCACCATATTACAAAAAGAACGAAGTGATCCTACTTTGTTTGTACCAATTTAACCAACACCTAAGAAACATTGCACACAACTCTACATTCCTAAATGGGCTCCAAAATGGACAACATTTTCTCATTTTCCTCCATAATGACAATAAGTTTCGACAATAATCACTTTCAGAATTTAGAATTGACAAGATAACAAACAAATGCATCTAATTCATGTACATATAAGTCAAGAGAAAGTATATGTAGATCATTTTACGACTAAGGTTGAAACGGAGACTAGTAAATAGAGTATTTAAAAATAAAACATTTATTGAATCGAAAAATATTCGTCTAAAGAATGGTGGCTGACTAAATATTGGTCGAAAAACTGAGAAAACTATATATCACAAAATTCTAATAAATATAAATATGATTCCATATGTCATAGATGGGATTCCCCAACTTCTCATTCATCCCTTTGTCACCAACTAACCAAACCATTCTTTCAAATCAAAACAAACAAAATAAAATTAAAATTAAAAATGGAAAAGATTTCAAGAGACTGCACCAATAGTCCAAAGAAAAAATAAACAATACTCAATACAATTAACAACAAAGAAAAGTGTCGCATTGAAAACGAGATCCTCGATACAATTCCATCTAACGAGATCCTAAATACAATTCCATCTAAATAATCAGTAGTTAGAAATTAACAAAACCTAAATTCAAAATTTTCTAACCCAGATGAACTCAGTACGTTGCTTGGAGAAAATAGAAAAACATATATAAATAAACAACAAAAAACAAAAAAAAAAATCGTATTTGAAGAACAAATTAAGAAAAAAGGGCAAAAAAAAGTGAAAGTGAAGTTGGAAAAACTAACCTACAACGATTCTTAGCCACAAAGTTTAATGGCCGCCGAAGCTCCAAGGGGGGGAGGGCGCTGCTACACGAAGAACAAAGAATGAGAAGAAAAATTGAGGGGGCGAGGCGCTGCTACACAAAGAAAAAAATGGGAAAATTACCGCCGACGTGAGCTTCAACGTCGTCGTCAATGGGAAGGAGAGAAGACCAAGGGGAAGGCGCTGCTACACAAAGAAGAAAAGGGGGCGACTACACAGAGAAGAAAATGGGAAGAATAGTGTGGGCTAGGGCTTTTTTTTGTTGGGGTTTTAGCCGACGCAAATTGCGTCGCCTAAAGTCCCAAAACGCAAAATTTTTCTGCGTTTTAATAAATAGGTATTAGCTGACGCAAGTTGCGTCGGCTTATACTCGAGCCCAATTTACCTCCGACGCGGCCCAATTTCGTCGGAGGAAAGGCCCAATAACCGACGTATTGTGTTGCGTCGGCGAAAAGAAACGTCGGCCTAGCCTAAAATTCTTGTAGTGAAAAATCAAATGGTTATCAAACGGGCCCTTTAATTTTTGGCCGATATTAGTTGTGTAGTGCGATTGATGAGCAACCTTTCTGGTTAAGCTGTTAGAATTTTTTATTTTATTTTATTTTATTTTTATAAATGTTGCATTACATATGTGAGATTTATTTTAACAATTTTAAAAATGAAAATTATCATTTTTTTTTTTTAAATCGAAAACTTCATTTCACAACGATTTTATATTTTAATTTTAAAATTTATTTTTGAAATCTTAACTAATTTTGAAAAAACAAACTTACATAATCTTAAAACTATTTTTCATTTTAGAAACGGGGTTAATTAGGCCCATTTGATTTTTGGTTTTTGAAAATTAAGTCTATACACACTTTATTTGTTTTTGAAAATTAAGTATATACACACTTTAAAAAACCAAGTCAAAATTTGAAAACAAAAAAAGTAGGTATGTTTGATAGATCATTTGGTTTTTAAAAATTATTCTTGTTTTCTCCTAATTTACTTGTCATGGTTTTCATGTTTTTCAAGGACACAACTGAATTCCTAGTCATATTCCAAAAACAAAAACAAGTTTTTGAAAACTATATATATGTATGTTGTTTTCTCACACTTATCTTCTTTACGCTTTTTAAAAGAGAAAACTCGATTTCAAAGTCTGCTTTTATCTGGTATTGTGTTGTACACAACCTTTATAAGCAAAGTTTTGCATTAATTTTCATGGAAAAATAATTTACGGTGAGAAGGGGAAAAAAAAGAAAAATTTTTCAATAAGAGTATTTTTTAAACTTTTTTGAAAGTTCAAGAGTATTTTTGAAACTAAAACTTTAACGGTTTCCGTCCAAAATTAACGGCAAGGGCATTTTTGAAACGTTTTTCAAAGTTCAAGGGTATTTTTGAAACTTTTTAAAGTTCATGGGTATTTTTGAAACAAACCCCAAAGTTCAGAGGTATTTCTTATAATTTAGCCTAAAAAAAACCATGGTAGGAAATTTGGGACAAAACAAGCATAATTTTCAAAAATAAAAAAACAAAAAATCAAATGGTTGTCAAACGGGTCATAAGATTTCCATAACATTTTTTTTTTTTAATTTAATGTGCTTAATTTTATTTTTATAACATAAATATTATTTTTATTTTAAATAACTCAGGTATAAACTAACATTATTTAATGTAATTGTGGAATTTAAAATTATATAAAAAAACAAATTAGTTTAAAAATAATTTTCCACTATTCCACCTCTTAATATTGTAAGAAACAAAGTATATGTGTGATGATGTAATATATATATATATATATGATTAAAATATTCATTTTGGTTCATGAATGGTTCTATTTTAGCCTGTGTACTTTCAAATGTCCAAATTTTAGTCCCTAAAATTGTAATAAATCTTAAAATTAGTCTCTACTCCGATAGTGTGTGTATACACATATATGTATATCTATATGTTTGTATGTATCTGTGTGTATATATATGTGTATATATAAATAAACTTAATTTAATACTAAAATTAAAATCATCATCAAACAAAGTCTAGGCACCAAGTCAAGTCCACTAATTCCAAATCATGATATTTCGTATTAGTTTTTCAAAGATCTCAACTATGAAATTAATTATTTTTTTTAAAAAAAAAAATTGATATCCAAATCAGCTTTTTATAAGATGTGATTGAATGAATTTAATGGAAAAGACCCTTGTCTTTCAAAATTGAAATTGAATCACTCTCATAATAATTGAATCTCTCCATGTCCATTCTAATTAAAGTTTGATTATGAATTTTCATGATTTTTATTGCATGAAAACCAATTTTACTTTTTTCTTTCTAAGGTGGCTTCAAATTGGACCCAATCTTTCTTTAAAGAGTAATTTTCTCTTTCTTCAAAAGGGCAAACTTAAATTCTATCATACATCACTTTAAGAAAATTAATGACAGACTTTTGAAACTTTCCATGGCTTGAAAATTCATTGTAGAATGAAAAAAAAAAAAAAAAAAAAGTTAACCTTCCAAATAATGGAAACCCTAATTTTTAGAGTGAATTTTGTGGGACAATGAATTTAAAAAAGGGAGTAAGAAAGTGTGGTAGAAAAGGTTAATTATTATTCAGTTCATCCATTTTTAACCCAATTGGTAAATTTATTGAAGAACAAGAAAACTACTTTTTTTTTTTTTTTTTTAATTGCTTGTTTGTTGATTAAAATTTTAATATAAAAAAAGAGTCTCGGTAAATTTTAGGGATTTTTTTTTACCTCTGTGTAATTCGCTTGATGAGTCCATTTGAACTTTAAAATTTCAGTTGCTTTAAATTGAACTTTTTGTTAAACATTTATGGCAACCTAAAAATATTATTGTGTGAGATGATACATTTTTTTTGGCACTAGTTTTTGTGTTTGTAGGATACTGATATTTAGTTGTTATTACCATCACTTTTTTATTACTTGCTTGATTTTTTAGTAGCTAGGCTTTGGATATATATATTTTTTAAAATTTTTAAATTACTCTTTTTAGTGTTTTGTTGCAGTTTGGTGAAATATATTTGCTAGTTTACCATTTTTTTTTTTTTTTTTTTTTTTTTACTTTAGTTTTGATGGAGGAGGTCTTAATTTCACAATTTATTTGAATTCATGACTCTACTTCATTAAATGAAATGTTTAACATTGAAACTAATTCACTAAATCAAAGTACAAAGGTAAAGGGAAAAAATGCTAAATTTTAATGTACATGTTTATAATGTTTTCTGTTTTCTATTTTCTTACTTTCTTTTTGTTGTTTAATAATAGACGATTATCATATTATATTTTTTTAATCACAAAAATCTTTTATATATTTACTTAAATACCTTGTACCATATGATTTTACACAAGAAGTTTTTGACAACATACATAAAAAATGAAGAGAAGTTGACTCGTACTTACAACCCATAACGAGAGAGATGTTAGTATCTAACCACTTAAGAGGCATTCAAGATTCTAATAAATTAGAGGTTTAAATACGAGGTTCAAGAAACCTAAATCAAGAAGGCTATTTATATTTCAGAGGTACAAGCTAAGATAACCGAAGTTTAGAAAAATTGTGGGGCTGACTACTCAAATCCATTGATTTCTTCGATAAAATTTGGATTGACATCTTCTACTCCAAATCCGATCTAAATTCAACCCACACTCCAAACGTCTTCTTAAATTATATTTAGGTTGACAAATCGGAAAAAATTCAACCAATAATATCAAATTTTAAGCTCAAAAGAGAGGAGGAGAGACAAGTAACCGACCAAAAGTGCAGATTTTGAATAGATTGGTTTGATATGTGTGCAAAGATATTAATGTCCCATTGGACCCTTTTTCAAAATTCCCAATTTTTTTTTTCTCTCTCTCAAGTCAGCCATAAACATAAAAGTTAGAGAGAGAAAATTGGTCCCAAAGAAAATGAGTTTTGCTATATTATTCTTCCTTCACTTAGCTGTGATTGGCTGTATCCCATTTTCTTTCTCTCTCTCTACAAATTTAACATTAACATTTGTTTAAAAAAAAAATTACACATTTATTATTACTACTCTTATTTTTATCTTTTGTTTTTAGATTTTTTCCCTAAACTTAATAAGTTGTATCAATTTTAATCTTAAACTTTCAATTTCATTGAATTGAACCTCAAACTTAGCTCATTGTATCAATTTGTGTTGAAAATCCCACATTGAAAAGATAAGTAAAGACCTTGCAATTTATAAAATACATAGATTACTTCATTCATTGTCAATTGGTTTTGAGATGGAACCCCATGTCATCTAATATGATATTAGAATCCATAAAACCCAAACGGGTATTCGGTCCAAAAGAAACAAGGATCTCATCCAAGAATGGTAAACCCAAAGAAGCAATGGTTAACTTTCCATTTGAATTGTCATTAAAGCATGCAATTGACAATTTCTTTTTTTTTTTCAACACATTTAATAAGAAAATGAGAGGAAACTCACGTAGAACTTTTCAGCAGTAAATTAAAAGTTTATTCAAATAAAAAGTTTCTCCAATAATTTTTTCTACCTGAAACCAATTCAGGTGTCATGTGAATTAAGAAAGAAAGGAGGAAATAGTCAATTACGTGTTTTAACCGTGGTTCAAACGAAAAGTTAACAAAAGGTGTACATTGTAACACTTATGCAATTTTGAAGCTAAATTAATTGATACAATCTATTAAGTTTGAGGTTCAATTTGATGAAATTGAGAATTCAAGGTTAAAATTGATACAACCTACCAAGTTTAGGGTAAAAAATGATTTTTTTCCTATTTATTTATTTATTTTTTATTTTTTACTTTTGAGAGTTTAATTTCTGTCTCTAACATTTGTTGTTTGACTTTACCCTCCATATATTTTTTCTTAATTTTTTTTTAGTACATCAACATTTGGGGTGGGAGATTCGAACCTCTGGCCTCCTGTTCGAGCGAAGATGACAATTACCGTTAAGCCAAACTCGCTTTAGCCAATATGTTTCATTTCTTTTAACTTGGACGCCACCAATTTTAATGAAATATCCCTTTGTATGTTAGGATTTGGAGGTACATCCATCTCTTTAATTAAGTGTAGAGCTTAAATGCCGATCTTATTTTATTTATTTATTTATTTATTTGTGAAACAAAATGCCGATCTTATTTAATATCTTATGAATGTGATGCGACTCGGTATAAATTTCATTTCAAATCCAAGTTGAATAGGTTAATGGTAAAAAGTTGAGGTGATTTTTTTTGTTTTTTTGAATTGTAGTTCATTCAAGAAATAGTAACAAAGAATGTCCAAAACTATTTGGAGTTGTTTATGTTTCAACATCTTAATTACGTTTAGGAATGTTAAGTCTAGAGAGGTTAAACTGGGAAGTTTAGGTAGTTCGAGTTTAAAAAAGTTGTGTTTGAATCTTGAGCTAAGTGATATATTTAATTGTGTATTCGATATCCATTATTAGATTTTATGTTCCTTTAAATTTGTCATTTTAGTTATTTTAATATCGTTAAGTTAAAAATAGAATATTTTTTTATTGTTCAAATATAACTAAATTCCAAATTAAAATTGTTTCTATATTTTGTTATTTTAAATGGATTGACTCTCCCAACTATAAATTTGAGTATAAACCACACATGATTTAAAATGCTAAACCATGATTTCTAAGAAAATCGTAGTCTATTATGTTAGTAATTTGTTTAACCATGGTCTAAAATGAATTGACTTGTTTATATTCCACTATTTTTTTAATAATTGTGGTCTAAAATCAACTATAGACTACGAGCAGACTACGAACATATAATAAAAAGAGAAGAATTGAACTTCAACTAAAATACCTTGTCAAGCATAAACTGACCCTTAGTAAACTCCAAAAAAAAATATTATGGGCTATTAGTGCAATTGTTAGCTCTTGCTTTCGATATTTTCTTAAAATAGAAACTTGCTAGGGTTTTGTTTGTTGAGTTTTTTTTTTTTCAAAACTAAGTTTTTTGGTTAACTTTTCAAATGTTTAATTTTGAATTTTTTTTTTATTGTTTGTCAATTACTAAAAATGACATTAAAAGAACCATTTTTAAAAAGAGTTTTTTTTTTTTTTAGTATATAGTAACCTAGGTATAAAAACACTTATGAAGAAATATAACCAAACATATGAGTGTTTAAATTCTAAAAAAAATTTATACAAAATATTTAAAAGAAAATGCATTTTTGAAAAACACTTAAACTAGGAGGTATTACAAACGGACCCTATAACCCTATGGAAAAAAGCAATTCTAGAACATAATCTTAATTAAAATCTCATACAGAGTATGTTTGGTTTAACTTTTCCAAGCGTTTAATTTTGGAAAAAAAATATTTTGAAAAAATTTCTAGTGTTGCAACCACTAAAAATAACTTATTAAAAAATGAGATTGAAAAATAAATCATTTTGAGAGAAGCACTCAGAAAGCAAATTGTTTAAAAAGAGTTTTTAAGTATATAATAACTTATGTATAAAAACACTTATGAGAGAATGTAACCAAACATATGAATAATGTTTAAATTTTAAACAATTTTTATACAAAAAGTTTAAAAGAAAATGGATTATTGAAAAACACTTAAACTAAAAGATATTCCAAACAAACCTTATATAAGAGATGATAATAATGCTATAAACGGTTGATGTGCAAACTTATAGGATCCGTTTGGAATACATTTTAATTTAAATGTTTTTCAAGAATGTATTTTTTAAAAAACATTTTGTATAAAAATTGTTTAGAATTTAAACACCTATGTGTTTGATTACATTTCCTCACAAGTGTTTTTATACACAACTTATTATATACTTAAAAACTCTTTAAAAATTTGGTTTCAAGTGTTTCTCTCAAAATGGTTTATTTCTCTCAATCTCATTTTTTAATAAGTCATTTTTTAGTGGTTGCCAAATACTAGAATTTTTTTTTCATAATGATATTTATTTTCAAAATTAAACTCTTGAAAAGTTAAACCAAACATACTTTAAAATCATATTCTTGTCTCTCGAGTCTATAAATAGTAGAATTACTAAAATACAATAATGTGGGAAACTAACTTTATAATGCTCTAGATATATATCATTAGTGATATTAGTTTGACCATAAACTATCATGTCGTATGGTATGGGTGGAAAATGTTTTCCATGTAGAATTTTCTTAAAATGAAGACAAAAATTATTAGAGCAATTGTTGTTTGTGTAATTGATTAAGAAAGGATAATGACACCAATGGTTGATATGCATTTCAATTGATTTCCTTGTGGAAAAATTAACTCAAATCTTTTAAATTTCTCAAATTCCAAATACAACAAAAATATGTCACACATTTTTTTTTTCATTTTCAAAAAAAGAAAAGGCTAAATTATAAATAAATACCCTTGAACTATGGGGTTTGTTTCAAAAATGTCCTTGAACTTAAACAAGTTTCAAAAATACCCCTGAACTTTACAAAACGTTTCAAAAATACTCTTGCAGATAATTTTTGGATGGAAACCGTTAAAACCGTTAAAAATGTTTCGAAAATACCATTGCCGAAAATCTAGTCAAGCTCTTGGGATGATGTGTTGAAAGAGAAGAAAAGCTCCTAGTGTATGAATACATGAAAAATAGGTAAAGCTTTTCATTAATTTTCATGGAAGAAGAATTTACGGTAGGATCAGGAAAAAGAAAGAAGCATTTTCTAATAAGATTATTTTTTAAAATCTTTTGAAAGTTAAAGAGTATTAAGGAAATTGAAGTTTTTAATGGTTTCCATCCAAAAATTAACGACAAGGATATTTTTAAAACATTTTTTAATGTTCATGAGTATTTTTGAAACTTTTTAAAGTTCAGGGGTATTTTTGAAACAAATCCCATAGTTCAGGGACATTTTTTATAATTTAGTAAAAAATAAAACATTTTTGTTCAGTACAACGCAATGGCTTGCTTAAAATTTTCAAATTCCAAATAAAATATCATTTTGATCTTTTATTTTAAATTTCATTCCATTTTTATTTTTTCAATTTTTAGATGCCAACTTTTATTCCTTCCACTTTTAATAAAAATTTAAATTGGTTTCTACATGAGTTTGAAGTTAATTTTATTTTTTGAAATTGATTAAATAATCGTTATAATTTTCACACTATGTGAACGTATTTTGAGAAACTATTTTTTTTAAAGCTTAAATCCTTCTTTAAACTTTTAAATTTATTCTATTTTGGTCACTGAGCTTTTAAAATTTCCAATTTAATCTCTAAACTTTTAAGTCTATTCTATTTTAGTCTCTAAACTTTTAGAATTTCTGTTTTAGTCTCGAGACTTTCAAACAATAACTATTTTGGTCATTGCTTTTATTTCAATTTTAACAAATTAAAGATGTAATTTTGGGTATACCTATTAGCATGTTAACATGAGTATGATTTCAAGCCAGATAAACTAGAGATAAACATGGGCAAAGTGGGGGAAGGGGGATCGATTTAAATTCTTCTTGCTCTCTCTGTGGAAAAAAAGAAGAAACTTCTAGCCATCTTTTTTGGGAATGCAAATTCTCAAAGACAATTTGGCTTAACCTCGTTCCTAAATCCCTAACTATGTTTAATTTGTGCAGGGAAAATTGGACTCCTATGGACTATTGGCAATGGACAGTAGAAAACACCACGACAGAAGATCAAAGCAAAGCAGTTATCATCCTTTGGAGCATTTGGAATACAAGGAACAAAAAAGTCAACCAAAAAACTCCCCCAAACATTCATCAATTATCAGCCCAGATTCTCGATGCATCAAAAGATCAAGGGAATGACCTTACCTCTCGGATCGATCGAGAAAAGGCCGAAAAATCAGGGAGCCCCCTGAATCACGAAAGATGGAAGAAGCCGCCGAGAAGCTGCTGGAAAATGAATACTGATGCTGCTTGGTTTGAGAAGGAGAAAAGGGGAGGCATCAGTTGGGTTGTCCGTGATTCATGTGGATCCCCGATAGCTGTCGGCATGAAAAAGATCGAAAGGAAATTGCAAATCAAATCTATGGAGGCTGCGGCAATTTGGGAGGGTCTGAAATCCATTAACAATACATTCAAGCAGAATCAGCCTTGCATATTCGTGGAAGCTGATGCTTTGGAGGTAATCGACCTCCTTATGGGGAAGAAGGAAGACTTGTCGGAAACGAAGAATGTGATCGATGCCATTTCTTCCCTCAGCCATGAGATGGGCAACATCAAATTTCAGCATTGCCCTAGGAGTGAAAACTCAGTAGCCCACTGGGCTTCTCGTTATGATTCGAGAACTTTTGAATCGCGGGAACAGGGACTTTCTCCCTTGCGGGAAGAAGATAATTTTTTTTGGATCTCTGATTTCCCCAGTTGGTTATTATCCCTCCTATCTGAGGGTAGTTGTAACGATCCTTTTCCTGTTTAATGAAGTCTCTTTTCAAAAAAAAAAAAAAAAAAAAAAAAAAAACATGGGCAAAGTGGATTTAAGGTAGAAAAGTAGGGTCCGTTTGGAATACATTCTAATTTAAATGTTTTTCAAGAATGCATTTTTCTTAAAACATTTTGTATAAAAAATGTTTAGAATTTAAACACTCATATGTTTGGTTACATTTCCTCCTATGTATTTTTATACACAAGTTATTGTATACTGAATACTCGTTTTTAAAAAGTTCGTTTCAAGTGTTTCCCTCAAAATGGTTTATTTATCAATCTCATCTTCTAAGAAGTCATTTTTAGTGGTTGCCAAACACTATAAATTTTTTCAAAATGATTTTTTTTTCAAAATTAAATACTTGAAAAGATAAACCAAACACACCCGTAATATAGCAGAGACCCAAAATGATTTTTTTAAAAAAGCTTAGGGACTAAAATGGACATTTTGAAAGTTCAAAGACTAAAATATAACAAATTTGAAAGGTTAAGAACCAAAACGAACATTTTGAAAGTTTATGGATCAAAATATAACAAACTTGAAAGTTTGGAGACTATAAATGAGATTTAAATCTTTTTTTAAGATGTTAACAATAAACCAAAATTTAAGCTTTATTCAAAGCACAACTAAAATTAAACTATTTTAGAGCAGGACTAAAATAGAATGAAATCGAGAATTGTTAAAAGGTTAAATTAGATGTTTAGTCCCTGAACTTTAAAAAGTTTCAAATAGGTCCTCAAACTTTCAATTTTGTTTCCAATAGGCCCTTGAACTTTAAAAAGTATTTAATAGGTCCTTAAACTTTCACTTTTGTGTCTAATAGGTCCCTCAACTTTAAATTTTGTGTCTAATAATCTTTGATCTATTCAACATTTTTTAAAATCCACAAATTTATTAGGTACAAAATTAAAAGTTTAGAGTCTCAATAGGCATAAAATTTAATTTTATATATAGTATATTAGTTACTTTTTAAAAGAGACAAGAAAGTTTAGAGTCTCAATAGACATAAAATTCAATTTTATAGTATATTAGTTAATTTTTAAAAGGACATGCAAATCGCAAAAACCACCTCTCAACTATGGTGGTTGTAACAATTGCACCCCTAAATTTTTAAGTATAAAAATTAAATCCTCAAACTTTACAAAGGTAAAAATTGGACCCAAAAACTTTGGACGATGTTAAAATTAAACCCTCAAACTATAGTAGACTAAAAATGGAGCCCATCATATCTTTCCACTTTTTCTCTCTATTTTCTACCTCTCTCGCCTTTCAATCATCCTCTCTGATTCTTCTCTCTCGTCATTCCACTCTTTGTTTTGATTTCGGAGAGAAAGAATTAAGTGGTAGCAAGAGGATAAAGATATGAGATTTCTTTCTATTTAAGAAGAAAGAGAGAATGTTGTCATGGGTTGTTCTTCTACAAGATCAAGGGTCTGTTTGAATACATTTTAGTTTAGAGAAAAAATCAATTTTGACCCTTGAACTTTGCAGGTTGTAGCAATTTTAACCCTAAACTTTCAATTTTAGCAAATTGAACTCCAAACTTAACAAATTGTATCAATTTGAACCTCCAACTTGCATAAATGTTGCAATGTATACCTTTTGTCAACTTTTCATTTGAATTGCTATTAAAATATGTAATTGACAATTTCCTTTTATTTTTTTTAATTCACATTGCATATGAGTTAGTGTTTTTGTAAGAAATTTGTTGGAAAAACTCTTTAAGAAATCAAATATCTCAGACAATTCTTCTCATTGTTATAAAAAAAAAGTCACAGATATATTGGCAACAAGAAAAATCTAGTAAATATGAGAAATAAAAAACTCGAAATTTCTTTATTTCTGTTTCCTAGATTTGTACATTCTTCTAAATAGCAAGAAAAAAAAAATATTAAAATAAAGAAAAAAATCCCACAAAGTTCTCACCAACAAGAAAAAACCAGCGAATATTTGAAAATAATGTTTTCGTAATCTTAAATAGCATAAAAAAAACCTCTCATAAAATCCTCAACAACGAGAAAAAGTCTTCTAAAATAAAGTTTCTTCAATATTTTATTTATAAGAAACCAATTCAGATGCAATGTGAATTAAGAAAAAAAAAAAGAAATAATCAATTACGTACGATGGTTAAAAAAAAAAGTTAACCAAAGGTATACATTGTAACACTTATGCAAGTTTAGGGTTAAAATCGATACGATTTGATAAGTTTGAGGTTCAATTTGATGAAATTGAAAGTTCTAAGGTTAAAATTGATACAACTTGTTAAGTTTAGGGTTCAATTTGATGAAATTGAAAGTTCAGAGTTAAAATTGATACAACCTCCAAAGTTTAGGGTTAAAAATGAAAGTTTCCCTTTAGTTTAAGGGTGTGTTTGGTTTAACTTTTCAAGTGTTTAATTTTGAAAATAAATCATTTTGAAAAAAAATTCTAGTGTTTGACAACCACTAAAAATGACTTATTAGAAAATGAGATTGATAAATAAACTATTTTGAGAGAAACATTTAAAACCAACTTTTTAAAAAAACCTTCCTAAGTAAACAATAACTTGTGTATAAAAACATTTGTGAGGAAATGTAACCAAACATATGAGTGTTTAAATTCTAAACATTTTTAATCAAAATGTTTTTGAAAAAATGCATTCTTGAAAAACATTTAAATTAAAATGTATTCCAAACGGACCCTAAGTGTTGTTCAAGAATGCATTTTCTTATAAACATTTTGCATAAAAATGGTTGAGAATTTAAACACTCATATGTTTGGTTACCTTTCCTAGTAGGGTGTTTTTATACCCAAGTTAATACTTAAAACTCTCTTTACAAAGATTGCTTTCAAGTATTTCTCTCAAATAGTTTATTTCTCAATTTCATTTTTTAACAAGTCATTTTTAGTGGTTGTCAAACACTAGAATTTTTTTCAATTTTTTTTTTCAAAATCAAACACTTGAAGAGTTAAACCAAACACACCCTAAAATCTATAACAATAATGTCAGGATCACAATAGGAAGTTGAATTTTAGTTTTGATAGGGCATCTCTCCACTTTCATGGCTTTCGACTTTCAATTCTTCTTCATCTGCTACATTTTTTTCATCTTAGGACTCAACATATTAGAATCGATGCGGTTGGGATTAAGTGATGGATTTGTTACAAAAATCAAAATTTCCTCCATTAATCTTGAGACGAGCTTTCCCATGTAGCTTCTTGGGTTCAACTTCCTCACCAAAGTCGTTTTGTCCAATGTGAATCTCACGGGAGAAATTCTACAAACACTTGGTAATCTAGGGATGGGAGATTTGAACCTTTAACCGAAAATATATGTCAATTATGCTCGGTGTCACGGTCATGCTTGTCCAAGGCGTGTTGCTCATGGCCGCATGCCCATGACAACCCTTTTCCCCTCATGCTTTCATTATATGTATTTCCTTTGTATCGCTTGTTTATTTTTCCTTGCATTTCTCAAGTGTATGACTCCTCGTGATTTTCATGTTCAAGCCTACCAAAGCTAAAATTCTTAATAATATACTATAGGGGGTAAGACTAGTCGTCAATCCTTCCTACCCGGAGTTGTTTGCTATCAAACTGTTGTTGTCCCTTTGTTTACTTGATAGTCTGCAACATATATACATGCTTTCCAAAATGTTTTCCAAAACCTTTTCTCTAACTCCGTTTTCTAAAACCGTTTTCCAAGAACGGGGGTAGAGGTTGCGATATTCGCCCGTTGTGCCACCGACGATCCGTTTTTGAGTTGGCTGACTTACTTGTGAGCGAAAGTAAGTGTCGCACAGTCGCTTTACGAGACCCTAAAGACCGCAATTGTGACACTCGGCTAATTTGCCATTGAACTTTTACAATTTTGAAAGTTTGGAGGTTTTAAACTTTAATTTTTACACTTTAAAGTTTAGGAATGCAAATGTTACAATTAACTATCATATTTGAGGGATGAGAACCTTACGGACTCAAAATTGAAAGTTGAATGAGTAGACATTTTTAAAGTTTAGAGACTTATTAAAAACAAAATTGAAGATTCAAATACTTATTAGATGATTATTTATAATAAAACCATAGTTTAAGCATATTGACTCAATCTTCTTCAAAGTCCTCCCATGGGGTTTTCAAGGAGTCAACCTTCAATACTCGCTGTCAATGTCCAATTGAATTTTCCATTGAATCTTGTGGTCAAGCTCGACAGAAGTGAAAATGTAAACAGCAGAAAAAGGTTAGTGAATGTGTAGAAGAGAGAATCACGCTTCTCCGAGTAGGATTTCCAACGAGCATGGCGAAAGGGTTTCAAGTTTCTCTCTGAGCCTTGCCTCTGTTTTCGCTTTCGGAGTTTGTCGTCTGAATCCGTTGAGCGCTCGGTCATGGCTTGTTCATCAATCTTCTCCAGGTTTTGCTCCGTTTCTGTACTTCTCCTTGGGGCTTTGATTTCTACAGGTTTCCACCAAATATTATTAGGTAATTTCCTTTAATCTCTCTGTTTTCGATTGAAGCACCGATTGTCAATTCAATTGGCTCAAATTTTCTAGGGTTTTTAATGGCATCGTAAGGATTGATCTGAATCGTTGTGTTATGGTGAAGCAGGATCAAAGTCGGGGAATATGGCGATGGCGATTGAAGATGAAGATGAAGATGAAGATTCCATGGCTGTTTTACCCTTTGGATCTTCCTCTGGCATTGGCAGCTTCGTTCCTCTTCCTCAATGCGGTGCCCCTCGCCGAACAGGTACTCTTTCCCCTCACTTGTTTCTGCTTCGTTTCTCCTATTTCATGGATCCCACACAATTCTTAAATAGTTCTTTCATGACAAATAATGAATGGATTTTCCATGCTATCAGAGTAGTACAAATTTTCCCATTCACGAGTAAGGTTTTTGCTAAAATTACTGACGTTTTTGTCTGCCTCACGTGTCTGAAATCTTCAAGCTCATTTGATAAAGTTCCTGTTTTTTGTTCATGTTTTTTATTTTTCAAAAAACATACATGTTTGATAATTAATATTGTTTTTTGTTTCTAAATTAAAAAAGAGGCAAAATTCGAAAAACTACCTCAAATTTTGTTTCATTTTTTTTTTTTTTTTTGCATCTTTCATTGCATGTACTCATCTCTCCCACCTCTACTCTTCCTCTCCTCATTTTTCTCTCTATTTTTTTTTCTACCACTTTTTTTTGTCATTTTTTTCTTTTTTTCCGTTATTTCTTTATCTTTCTTTCTTTTTTTTTAATCTTTGTTTCTCTTTTCCATTATTACTTTTTCTTTCTTTTTTTAATTTTTTTCTCTTTTCGTCAACGAACTTTTAGTTATTATTATTTTTTATTTAAATCTCTAATATTATTTTTCGTTAATTTTGATAGAATTTTAGTTTATTTATTAAATTAATTAATTAATAAAATATTTCACGTTTTTCATTAATGATTTGGAGGTGGGGGTGTCTTTGTTATGTTTGCTTGCATTCACTTTTATTAAAGAAAAGATATCATTAATTAGTACAAGTTTGTCTTTTCAAAAAAAAAAAAAAAAAAGGTACAAGTTTGGATCTAGTTGAGCTAAGCTCATGTTGGCACTATATACTCCCTTTGTTTATACTGTAATTTTACCTTCATAAATATATATTAAGTGTTAGTGAGCCCCACATCATTTCTCAAAAGAGGATGACGTGGCAAACAATAAATGGAAGGAGTATTCATACTATGACATTACTAGAAAATTTCCCACAAGAGCATATAGCTCAAACATGAAAATTGAGGGTCCGTTTGAAATACATTTTAATTTAAATGTTTTTCAAGAATGCATTTTTTAAAAAAACATTTTGTATAAAAATTGTTTAGAATTGAAACACTCATATGTTTGGTTGCATTTTCTCATAGGTGTTTTTATACACAAATTATTGTATACTTATTACTTTTTTAAAAAAATTTAGATTCAAGTGTTTTTCTCAAAATGATTTATTTATCAATCTGATTTTCTAATAAGTCATTTTTCGGTGTTGGCCAAACACTAGAAATTTTTTCAAAATTAAACACTTGAAAAGTTAAACCAAACACACCCTTAAATGTCCCAAACACACCCTTAAATGTCCCAATCAATCTTTAGTGTAAGAAGAATTATAATTAAACATTAAAGCCAAAGACTCGAACAAAGTAGTCATAGTTAGTGGCATGTATGCTCGCTTTTGTGCATTCTACAAAGTTAAAATCTCCCAATTAACAAGATATTTCACAATTCCATGCCCTATGAAGTATAAACAACAACCATGACCATCCCATTTTCTCCGCACCAAATTTCTCATCATATTTTCCATCTCCAAAACCAAAATGGATCTTTCCTTGAGCTTCATGGTGCTAATTCCCTCTCTGATCTTTAGCTCAAGACTCAGCTCAGGATTTCGTGAATGTCCATAACACGGCTCGTGCCCAAGTTGGTGTCGGACCCGTGGAGTGGGATGAAAGTGTGGCAAGCTTTGCTCAACAATACGCCAACCAACGCATCAACGACTGTCGATTGATGAACTCCGGTGGTCCATATGGGGAAAATCTTGCATGGGGCATGCCCGACTTGTCAGGCACTGCTGCAGTTCAGCTGTGGCTCAATGAAAAACAATTTTACGATCATGACACTAACACATGTGCAGCTGGTAAGGTGTGCGGCCATTACACCCAGGTGGTTTGGAGAAATTCAGTGAGGATTGGATGTGCAAAAGTGAAATGCATAAACGCTGCTGGTACATTCATCATCTGCAACTATGATCCCTACGGCAATATCATAGGCCGAAGGCCATATTGAGACAATTTGTTTAAATTAAAACGAGAGTAATTGGTAATGGATATTGATCTCCGGCTGAATTGAAAGCATCTTTATTCAGCTGATTTTATGCTGACTACTTCTTCTTGTTGCTACTGCTGAGCTTGTGTTTGAGTTATTGGCTGACATGGTGAGGTAGGATTGTTTACACCATTTTGATTGATTAGAAAGGTCAAGGTTGATTGTCTCATTCTAAAGTGCAATATAACATTTCTTGGTCTTAGCTTATACTCTTTTTTACTGTACAACTCAAATAATTTAGGTCTCGTTTGATAACCATTCGGTGTTGGGTTTTTGGTTTTTGAAAATTAAGTTTATAAACTCTACTTCCACCTTCAAGTTTCTTTGTTTTTCTAATACCCCATTTTTCCATGTTTTTAAAAATCAAGCCAATTTTTTAAAACTAAAAAACGACGGTCCCGTTTGATAACCATTTCAGTTTTTGGTTTTTGGTTTTTCTATTTTTTGTCTTTGGTTTTCTGTTTTTTAAAAACAAAAACCATATATGTTTGATAACTGTTTTTTGTTTGTTTTCTGTTTTCCAACCTTGTTTGATAACTGTTTTTGGTTTTTCAGTTTCTAAAAATTAGAAAGATGAAAATATGTTTTAGAGAGAGAAAAATGTGTAGAGACGTTGAAACAAAAATTTAGAGACACAAATATAAATGTTTTCAAGATAAGTTTTTTTTTTTTTTTTGAAAGACGAGAAAAGTTAAACATAGAAAATTTAGAGAGATGAAAGAAAATATTTAAAGAAAGAATATTAGTTATTAGACTCGAGAAAAGATATTAGTTAGAGGGAAAATAGGAAACAAGTAAGAGTAAAAACGATAAATTTTATATTAAAAATTAAATAAAAAAAGAAAATTTAGAGAGATAATAAGGTTAAGAGTAAAAGATATGCTAAAGAAATAACGATAAATTAGAAAAATAAAGAAAAGTTGTAGCGATAGGAAATTTTGGTGAATTTTTTTTTTCAAAAGAAAAATTAGAACATGTTAATTAAAGAGAGAAAAATTATTGATAAGTTTTTAGAAATAGACAAGATATAAAGAAAAAAAAAATTGAGAGAGAGAAAAATAAATTTTATAGAGTAAAAAACGTTTTAGAGAAAAAAAAATAGAGAAAGGAATTTGTTGGAGAAAGATAGGTAAAAGAGAAGAAAAATAAGCATTAGAAGAAAAACGAGTTTTTGAAAAACAGAAATTTGTTTTTAAAAACTACTTTTTTGTGGTTTTTGAAATTTACTTATAATTTCAAAAACGTTTTTAAAAAACAAAAAACAAAAAACAGAAATGGTTATCGAACACCCCTATTTTTTAAAAATGAAAAACAAAAACAGAAAATAGAAAACGAAATGGTTATCAAACGGCCCCGTAGTTTTCAAAAACTTGTTTTTGTTTTTGGAATTTGACTATGAATTCAAATGTGTCCTTGAAGAAAACAAACATAATTTTCAAAAACTAAAAACTAAAAACCAAATAGATTTCAAACTGAGTCTTATTGTATTGGTTTTTTCTATTACTTCTCATCCATTTGGTAAGCTTAATTTTTTTTTTTAAAAAAAAAAAAGAAAGACAATAATTACCGTTCTACTAGCATAAAGATATAAAGAAAAAAAAAATTGAGAGAGAAAATTTTAGAGAGAGAAAAATAAATTTTATAGAGTAAAAAACGTTTTAGAGAAAAAAAAATAGAGAAAGGAATTTTGTTGGAGAAAGATAGGTAAAAGAGAAGAAGGATAAGCATTAGAAGAAAAACGAGTTTTTGAAAAACAGAAATCTGTTTTTAAAAACTATTTTTTTTTTTGTTTTTGAAATTTACTTATAATTTCAAAAACGTTTTTAAAAAACAGAAAACAAAAAACAAAAATGGTTATCAAACACCCTATTTTTTAAAAATGAAAAACAAAAACAGAAAACAGAAAACGAAATGGTTATCAAACGACCCCATAGTTTTCAAAAACTTGTGTTTTGTTTTTGGAATTTGACTATGAATTCAAATGTGTCCTTGAAGAAAACAAGCATAATTTTCAAAAACTAAAAACTAAAAACCAAATAGATTTCAGACGGAGTCTTATTGTATTGGTTTTTTCTATTACTTCTCATCCATTTGGTAAGCTTAATTTTTTTTTTTAAAAAAAAAGAAAGACAATAATTACCGCTAGCATAAAGAGGCTAAATTGAAACAAAAATGAAGTAGTTGGATTGGAAATGAAATTAACTAAGGGGCCGTTTGATAACCATTTTGTTTTCTGTTTTCTGTTTTTGTTTTTCATTTTTTAAAAACAGGGTTGTTTGATAACCATTTCTGTTTTTTGTTTTCTGTTTTTTTAAAAACGTTTTTGAAATTATAAGCAAATTTCAAAAACCAAAAAAAGTAGTTTTTAAAAACAGATTTCTGTTTTTCAAAAACTCATTTTTCTTCTAATGCTTATTATTTTTTCCTCTTTTACCTATTTCTTTCTGAAAAATTCTTTTTTATATTTTTTCTCTCTCTAAAACATTTTTCTCTCAACAAAATTTCTTTTTCTCTCTCTAAATTTTTTTCTCTCTCTAAAATTTTCTCTCAAAACTTTTTTTCCTCTATAACTCATCTATTTCTAAAAATTTATCCATATATAACTTTTCTATTCCTAATAAACATATTCTACATTTTCTTTAAAAAAAAAAAAAAATCTTCCAAAATTTTCTCTCGCTACATCTGTTATTTATTTTTCTAATTTATCGTTATTTTTTCTAGCATATCTTTTACTCTTTAACATTGCTATCTCTCTAAAATTTCTATTTTTACTTAATTTTTCTATCTAAAATTTATCTCTTCTACCCTAACTTTTTTTCTTTTTTTCTATAACTAATATCTTTTATGGAGTCTAACTAATATTCTCTCTCTCAATTTTTTTTTTCACGTCTCTAACTTTTCTATGTTTAACTTTTCTCTCGAAAATATTATATTTGTGTCTCTAAATTTTTGTTTCAATGTCTCTACACATCTTTCTCTCTCTAAAAACATCTTTTCATCTCTCTAATTTTTTAAAAACTGAAAACAAAAAACAGTTATCAAACAAGTTTGGTATTCTGTTTTTAAAAAAACAGAAAACAAAAAACAGTTATCAAACATATATGGTTTTTGTTTTTTAAAAAACAGAAAACCAAAAACCAAAAACCAAAAACAGAAAAACCAAAAACCAAAAACTGAGAGGGTTATCAAACGGGGCAGTTTTTTTTATTACCTTTGGAATTACAAAAATAATCAAATGGATATGGGCTTATAAAGAATTCATATATATATAATTCATATATATATATAAAGGACTTTTCTGATTAATAATATGAATAGTATTTTTCAGTAAAGTGGTTTTTATTGTCTCATTTGATTTTTTATTTTTGTTGGTAAAAAATTATGCTTGTTTTCTCTCCATTTACTTACCTTAGTTTTCATCTTTCTTGAGGAAACATTTGAATTCTTAGTCAAATTTAAAAAACTAAAAACTTACTTGGAATTCAACCTTTGAGTATCATTTGTAAGAAGGCAAGGAAAATAAAATAAAATAAAATAAATCTTATGGGCTATTAGTGCAATTGTTACCTCTTGCCTTCGATCTTTGGTAAAACATGTTGACGTACACATTGAATCAGTGTATTGATTGCAAATCAATTATCCCACAACCCATCGTACCATATAGAAAATATCAAATAACATGGGCTTCCATCTCAAAATCAATTGACAATGAGTGGAGTAACTCGTGTATCTTATATATTGTGAATTCTCCACTTATCTTTTCAATATGGGATCCTCAACATGCCCCCTCAAGATGGTGTCTCGTTAGGTTCACCATTCGATTTTTTTTTATTGGACCGAATACCCGTTTGGGTTTAATGGGCTCTGATACATATTAAATAACATGGGCTCCATCTCATCGCCAATTGGTTTTAAGTTACAACCCCATATAATCTAATATGGTATCAGAGCCAATGAAACCTAAACGGGTATTCGGTCCAATAAAAAAATTGGGATCCGATCCAAGAATGGTGAACCCAAAGAGGCACCATCTTGAGGGGGCATGTTGAGGATCCCACATTAAAAAGATTAGTGGAGACCTCTCAATTCATAAGATAGATGGGCTACTCCACTCATTGTCAATTGGTTTTGAGATGGAACTCCATATAATCTAATAAAAAGGAGAATAGAAGACATCTAGTTTTGAAAAGAAAGAGAAAGGATTACATTAAGATGATCAAGAGAAAGATGGGAAGAGAGAGGGGATTGGAGGTTAACGATTTTTTTAAAAAAATTCATCAGATACAGGCAGCACAAAAATAGGAGGACACATGGGAAATTACTCAAGGGTAAAAATGGAAGATTGAATGCACGAAAAAATAGGTCAAAAATATCGATTGGTCATTTTTCATTAAAAAATCGGGTTTGACCATTTTTCGAAACTACACTGTAATTTTGGCCATTTCTAAGGATATCTCTAGTATTAAAAGGTCAAGGTTCGACAGAAAATTTAATTTTGTGACAAATAAAGGCAACTACATAAATGGCCATTTTAAATTAGGTGTTTTGAAAAGAGGTCATTCGTATTTACCATCTAAGAAATGGCCAAAAGCTAATTTTAGCAAAAAAAAAAATTTAAACCAAAATACACTATAACCCTGAAAGAAAATCTAGTTTGTTACAAATTAATTCAACGTGTAAATCAATAAAATCTGGGAACTTAAATTTAAAACAAAAGATTTAAATTCAAATCAAAGAGAAAAAATAGGAGAGAATAAAAAAACACAGTATATTGGAAAAAAAATACACTATAAACCAGGGAGAAAATCTAGCTTTTGTTAGAGATTAATTCAACGGGTAAATCAATAACAAACTTTCAAAATAAAAAAAATATAAATCTGGGAACTTAAATTTAAAACAAAAGATTTAAATTCAAATCAAAGAGAAAAAATAGGAGAGAACAAAAAAACACAGTATATTGGAAAAAAAAAATACAATATAAATCAGGGAGAAAATCTAGCTTTTGTTAGAGATTAATTCAACGGGTAAATCAATAACAAACTTTCAAAATAAAAAAAAAATATAAATCTGGGAACTTAAATTTAAAACAAAAGATTTAAATTCAAACCAAAGAGAAAAAAATAGGAGAGAATAAAAAAAACACAGTATATTGAAAAAAATAAATACACTATCAACAAGGGAGAAAATCTAGCTTTTGTTAGAGATTAATTCAACGAGTAAATCAATAACAAACTTTCAAAATAAAAAAAAATATAAATCTGGGAACTTAAATTTAAAACAAAAGATTTAAATTCAAATCAGAGAGAAAAAATAGGAGAGAACAAAAAACACAGTATATTGGAAAAAATAAAGAACTCTATGCAAAATGAAGAAATTAGGGAAGAACAACCTCATTTTGATTTGCACCTAAAACATCAAATCAAAATAAAGTATAATTTGAAAACAATAATATCACTGTAGATGAAAATGAATTTAAAGAAATTTAGATGAAAATGAACCGCATTTGGCATCCATTACCTGAATTTTTCACATCATATTTCAAAAAAGAAAAAAGAAAAAACTCAACCTCTTCACGTTCTTCTTGGAAAACCCTCCTTCGAAAACCCCATTCCGAACAAAAAAAAAAAAAAAGCGTTTACCGTTTGGTGAAAAAAAACCCCAACCAATTGAGCTTCTTCTTCGAAACCCTTCTTTAAAAACCCTAAAGGGAATAAAAGTCCCCACGCAGCGGAAGCGCATCGATTATACCTTACGCCGTATATTAATTAACATTAAAATACCGTTACGAAAACTCAAACAAACTTTAAACATTCTTTAAAGTTGCTGGAAATTCAGTTTAAACATGTTTAAAAATAAATCTAAATTTATTTTCATGCTTTTCTAAAGAAAATGGGAAGAACCGTCACATACCTTCGTTGTAAACTTGACCGTTCTTCGCCAACAACGCTCCAACGAACGAAAACGCAGTAGCCTCTTCGCCTCTTGATCGCTGGAATTTTCTTCTTGATTGACACAATAACCACAAAGGTTACACCGGTATGACTCTAGGTCTAGGAGGCAAAAGACTTGTGGGAGTCTTTCTCTAAGAGGGAGGCTAGAGAGAATTTTAGGTCTTGTCTTCGAGAGTCTAAGAGCAAGAGCAAAATTTCAAATATCATGACCAATTAGGTCTAGTGTTCTATTTATAGAAGAGAGACCATGAATAAAATATTCAATTATATCAATCTTTTCCAAAATTGATTCAATCTTATTCCTTAATTAATCAATCATGATCAATCAATTCCATAATTGATTAATCTTTTCCACAAATGACTAATTACTTCCATAAGTGATTATATCAGTTCCATAAATGAATAATCACTTCCTTAAGTGATTAATTATTTCCATAATTGATTAATTCCCGGTTAACGAATTCTTTAATTAATTAACCACCAATTAAATATCACATATTTAATTTCCGGCCTAGAATTAATTAATTTGCCCAAACACATTTTAGGCCTTAAATTAATTCATTATTTGAACTCTTTCAAACTTCCATAAAATTTATATTTGAACTTCTTCAAATATTAATCTCTCATAATAATATATCAATATATATTATATTTGTTTCCCTTAGTAAATTGAACATTTTCAATTTACCATTTATTACTTAGTTGCCTCAAATTACTTTATGAGCTACCATGTGGGACCTAATGGACCTGCAGATCAGAAGCTCCAACGATGTGAGATTAATTGGTCAAACTCATTAACCACATTAATCAATATTCGTTAACTGTGTGTTCACTCCACTATAGACTCACAGTTGCACTCTTCTCACTGCAGACATATTTTCTGTGTCCACGGATATAGACCAATATCGACTAGTTAGTCCTTCACGAGTGTCCGTAACACCAGCTGGGTCAAATTACCGTTTTACCCCTGGGTTACCTCTATTTCCTTAAGTCCCAATTCTCCTCTAATGAACAACCTGTTTGTGGTCCAACCATCAAACAGAAAACCCTCTCGTGTCATTGAGAGGGTAGGGCCCTTTGTTCAAGACTCGGAGTAACCACTTAAGGGAACACTCATCTGCTTCCCTAAAGTCGGGAAGGAGTGAATTCCATCTTGTACGATTATGTTCCCAGCTCCCCATTCGGTCTTGTCCCCAAAATGGTAGGCTTATTGAGTCGACGTATTGGCCATTCTCACCCATACAAATCAAAGGACAATCTCTCATGAGCAGGAGTTCATAATCAACTCAGGATTAAGACTAAGTTGTCTAGGTCGTCCTAGTGAAATAGGAAACCAACTAGTTAACGGTGTTATAACTAGTGGTTACTATTTCGCGGTCCGGTCTTATGCAAACTCATTGCATAGGATACTCTCACTCGCATGTCTCCTACACGAACGTGTTGAATCGCAGCGTTTGTATCAAATACAAAGTGGGCCGTATCCATAGTGTCACCAGGATAAGGCACCCAGTCTTATCCCTATACTATAGACCCTTTAGGCTGTCTCTTGAACAATGATCCCATATGTCGCTACATATAGTTCAAGACTCATATTACAGCCTTGGATGTCTAGTTTATTGGATTATGGTTATTATTAGGCAAAAACAAATATAAAATAACTAATAACAATTAATGGAAAAATATATCAATATTATTTCATTAATATTCGGTCAACGGTTACATTCACTATCTACGAGTTTTAGGACATAAAACCCAACAAACCCATCAATCTCCTTCAAGCTTCTTCGATTCTTCGATTCTTCTCTGCAAATAAACTCATTCTCCTTCAAGCTTCTTCTCCTAATCCGATTCTCAAACCCTTCGACAGATTTACACTGTATTTACACAGACAGACATTCGATGGAGCATTCAGAAGTTCGAAGAGGTTGTGTCGACATTCCCGGGTATGCAACCATTTTAATAAGAAAATGAAGAGAGAGAATTGATGCTGTAAAAATCTGGAAAACCAAAGCCAAAAAACGTATATTTTGGGAAGACAAGAGAATTGATTTTGTAACTATCATTCCTTGATTCATGGAATTGGAGGTTATAGAATTTCTTTTTTTTTTTAATATAATCAGATACAACTGCACAAATATAGGGGAGACGTGGGGAATGACTTAGGGTAAAAATGGAAGTTCTAATCCCACAAAAATAGGTTAGAAAACCGGTTTGGCCATTTTTCATTAAAAAATATGGTTTGGCCATTTTTAAAAAATACCCTGTAATTTTTTGTCATTTCTAAGGATATCCCTTAAAAAAGATCAAATAGGTGAAGGATCTATTACACACAAAACTAAGAGTTCGAATATTTTTAAATATAAAATATTGAAAATTCAAAGATGCACTATACACTTTTAAAGTTCAAAGGACAAATTTGAAGTTTTGGACCTTTTAAGCTTTTAGTTTGGAAAGGAGACCCATTTTTGAAGTTCTTGTTTTTTGACCCTTTGCTGATGATTATGACATCAGCGACCAAAACTTTGAGTGTGAAAGCAATGTTGTAAAAAACGTACGATACGCGATACGTATCGTACAATTCGAAACAAAACTAAAGCAAAACGATTCAGCTAGTATTTTGAATCGAAAAATATCATGTATCGTACGTTTCCAGTCATTGAATTGAAAAACATGGAACGAATCGCAACGGTGCGATTCAAAAAGAAACCAAAAAAAAAAAACTAGGGCTTTTTTACTCACCTGGTCGTGGAGATCCATGCCATTCCGAATGAAGACGAAGCAGAAGAAGAAGAAGAAAGGAGCAAGCGGATAACTGCGAAGACGAAGACGAAGCCAGTTGAAGAAGACGAAGCGTCGCTTTTTGATTGAAGAAGACGAAGAGATGAAAATTAAATGGGAAGAAAGAAAGTTGGAAAAGGTGAACTTTAATGTATCGTGCCTATTCAGTGAGAAGAAAGAGAGGGTTAAAAGAAATTAGAAACCTGTAAAACGTGAATGAATGGAAATGAAATTAAGTGGGAAGAAAGAGAATAGAATAAATGTGCCCTCTCATTTTCTTTCTTTTTTTTCAAATGACTAATTCTCCCTCCAAAGTGAAGTTTTTTTTTTATTATTATTATAAAGATAAAGATAAGAATTCTCCCTCCAAACGGTATTTTGAACTTTGAAGTTAGTTTATGTTTTTATGTTTGGCTATTTATTTCTCTATTATAAGCTATGCTATATTTATTTATATTTAAATATTACTTATCAAATTAAAACTTACGATACACGATACGTTACGATACACTAAAATTTGATTTCGATATGTGTTCCGTTTTCTTTATATTTTTTATTTTAAATTATAAAATTTTTATAATCAACTTTTAAAATACAGTACACACATGTTTTGAAAAAATATGGTTTGTTTTCCCTTTAATTTTATTTTTTTAAAATAAATATATTAGCGGTTTGATTTATTTTCGAATCTCAACAGGTGTAGATTTTTTATTTCTTTTTTCCCTTAAAAAAAACACTACCATTTTTATTTCTCTTTTTTCGTTTTCACTTTTCTTTAAAATTTGAAATTTAGATGGGTAAATACCATAATTTAAATTTAATGTATAAATTACACATTTTCTTTATATTTTTTTTACTTTAAATTATAAAATTTTATAATCAACTTTTTAATTCAATACACACATGTGTTTTTCCTTTTACTTTTACAAATGTGTATCTTGGGTTTCTACTTTTAAAAAATAAAAGAAAAACAAACCATATTTTTTTTCAAAACATGTGTATACTAAATTAAAAAGTTAATTATAAAAATTTTATAATAATTTAAAATAAAAAAATATAAAGAAAATGTGTCATTTGTGCATTAAATTTAAATTATGGTATTTACCCATATAAATTTCAAATTTGAAAGAAAAGTGGAGAAAGAAGAAAGGTGTCATTTGTGCATTAAATTTAAATTATGGTATTTACCCATATAAATTTCAAATTTGAAAGAAAAGTGGAGAAAGAAGAAAGATAAAAAGGGGGAAAAAACTACACAAAAACTAAAAAGAAATCAAAGAAATTAAAAAAATAAATAAATAATAAAATATCATCTATTAAGGCTCGAACCCAAACACTGATGGAAGGAGGGAGGCGCTGACACCACTCCACCATTCCAACATCTAAGATTTTTTTTTTTTTTTTTTTTAAATTCCACATGTACATGTCGTGGCTTCAAAGGACGATGAATGGACGCGTGGTAAGAGACGACCTTCAACTGACAATTTAAAACTACAATATTTTAATAAGTTTGATAATAACAATATTTTGATAATAAGTTTAAAAAAATGTCCCTTCCAAAAAAGGGCTCAAACACGGGACATTTTTTATTAATATTATAATTTTTAAAACTTATTATTTAAATATAGTTAGTTTGAAACTTATTATTGAAATATTGCAGTTTTAAATTTTCGGTCAAAGGTCGTCTCTTGAAGAGACGACCTTGAAACATGTGTCACACGCCTTCTGACGCGACAATAAATTTAAAAAATAAAAAAAAGAATTTCGCAGAGGTCGTCTCTCGACCTCCGCACATTTATGCTTCAAATGTAGTATTGGCTTTGTGGTCAGGGTGTGGCTTTTCTTCCTTCTCTTCCCATCTTTTATTTTCTTTTTTTTTCCCGTTTTCTTCTTTTTTTTCGTTTCTAATTTTTTATTTTAAAAAATATAAGCAGTTTTTTTTTTCTGTTTTCTTTTTTTTTTTTTTCGTTTCTAGTTTTTTATTTTAAAAAATATGAGCAGCTTTTTATTTTCTTTTTTCTTTTTTCTTGTTTCACTTTTCTTTAAAATTTGAAGTTTTTTTTTAAAGAAAATTTTGAAGTTTAAAATATACTTAAAAATCCACAATTTTATATTATTTTCTTTATATTTTAGGTTAAATTATTAAATATACCCCTAGACTATGGGGTAAGTTTCAATTATACCCTTGGAGTTTTAAAAGTTTCAATTATACCCCTGAAGTTTCAAGTTTGTTTCAAAATTGTCCTTCAAACTCTTTTCCGTTAAAATGTTTAACGTCTGTGAGGTGTTGGCACAAAACTTTCTGCACCAGGTCTGAGAATCTCAGAAAGAAAGGAAGAAGAAGAGAGAGAATTTGTTTTGTATCATAGGCCCCCAAAGGAGGGATTGATAAAAGAGAGCTACGGAATCATTACTAAGAAAGGGAGATGGAAGCAACAAAAACAAAAAAAAATTGAAATTGAAATTAAAGGAAGATAAAGCTGCTCTTCTATGGCCGCACAGAGACTCCACATTTTCATTGCTCTTCTATTAAAGGCGTAGAAAGTTCTTGAAAAAAGCAAAACGGATTCTTCTCCCCCGAAAGACGAAAGCTCTGCACGGTGGTCCGATCTCCCTCCTGGACTTTGGACGGTCATCGCAAAAACATGTCGATACCTACATCGACGTCCTCCGGGGTCATGTCGTCTGCCGATCATGGCGTGCTCCCCTTCCTCCGTTCAACGCCTTTTCACCTCTTCTACCTCTCCATGTCCCTTGCCCTCCCAACGATGACGCCCATTACCGAATCAAAGACACTGTACTCATCCAAAAGATAATCTATCGCCTCAGTCCCCTTCAGGATCATCAAACTCCTAACTCTGTTTCTTATTTCTTCTCTCTCCCTTTTTGTCTTCTTCCCTTTCTCCGCCGTTCCCGACGTCGCCTCCTCTTTTCTCCTCCGCCATGGTCTGGGCCTCCTCCAACGCCCCTCTCGATTCCTCCTTGGAGTTCCTTTCCAGATCTTGGAGTCGAGGAGATCGATTGATTTTTTTTCCCTAGCCCTAAAACTAATTTCAGTATTTCATAGAAGATGGATTTTCTTTTTACACGAATATTTGTTGCGAACACCTCAGAGACGTTAAACATTTTAACGGAAAAGAGTTTGAAGGACAATTTTGAAACAGACTTGAAACTCCAGGGGTATAATTGAAACTTTTAAAACTTCAAGGGTATAATTGAAACTTTCCCCATAGTCTAGGGGTATATTTAATAATTTAACCTATATTTTATTTTAAATTATAAAATTATTATAACCAACTTTTTAATTTAGCCAATTGAGATAAAAGAAAAATAAAAATAAGAAATATGACTGATAAATCAAACTGGTGTTATCTACCAATAAATTAATTTAATATATAAAATAGACATTTTCTTTTTTCACTCTTCATTGAAAACCATTTTTATTGGTATAAAAATAACAACAGGTTGATTTATTTGTCATATTTGTCATTTTTATTTTTCTTAAAAAAAAAAAGATACAGGTGTGGGAATCGAACCTAGGAAGAGAAGGAAGAAAAGTCACGCCCAGACCACAAAACCAATACTACATTTGATGCATAAATGTGCGGAGGTGACCTCTGCGAAATTCTTTTTTTTTTTTTTTTTTAATTTATTGTCGCGTCAGAAGGCGTGTGACACGTGTTTCAAGATCGTCTCTTCAAAAAGACCTTTGACTGAAAATTTAAAACTGCAATATTTCAATAATAAGTTTCAAACTAACTATATTCAAATAATAAGTTTTAAAAATTATAATGTTAATAAAAAATGTCCCCAGTAATTTCTTTTAAACATAGATAATTAATCAACGATATTGATACTAACTTAATTAGATAATGAATTTGAATTAGATATAGTTGGTCATTGGTTAACCTCATTCACACTTAATATACTTTTTTTTCTTTTTTTTTATTTACATTTGATGTACTTTATTATACTAGATTTTTTGAACGTGCGATGCACGTGGATATAATTTCACTACAAGAAAAACTGTATTACTTGACACTTACATAATGTCAAATTCAAATATACTTGACACTTTTAAAAACGTCCTGTAAGCCACTGTCAAGAATAAGGTGCCTAAAATGTGACCGAAAAAGGCATCAAGATACACTTTCCTTGATATTTTTCAAATGTCAAGAATATGAAATTCATTGACATGTTTGAAGCGTCATGTATATAAATTTTTGACATTTATTATGTAATCATTTTTAGTAGAACTTGACATTGTTTGTGCATCAAATTTATTATAATTACCTTGAAACTGAGAATTAATTAGTTTTTGACACATTTTGCTTGTCATGTTTGTTTGTGACACTTTTTTTTTTCCAATTCTAATAAATGTTCTCTGTTATCTTGAATCTCCTACCTCGTGTTTTAACAATTTGAAATCTTAAAAGAAAACAAAATTTCATCAACCAAATAAGCAATATACATTCAAGATCTATGAACCAAATTTTCATAAATAACATTAACAAAGTTCATAGTTTCAACATTACCATACCATCAACATCATGAACAATTCAAAAATTACAAGAATCATCAACCCAACATGAACAATTCCAAAATTACAAGAACAATTCCAACATGAACAATTTAATTATGTATTATTATATGATTTAACTTTTTTTTTAGTAAATATGATTTAACTTAACAATTTACTTTTATCATTGAATATGTACATTAGACATTAGGTGTGTATATATTTCATTAAAAATTTTAGCTTTTATCGTCTAAAAAAAATATTTAGATTTTTCATGTTAATATAGATAGTCCAATTGAAAGTACTTATTCTTTAGGGAAAAAAATCAAATTTTATTGACCTAAATCGCATATGTGGTACATGAGTTTGGTGTTGGCAACAACTACTCTACATTTGTCGATACTTTAATTTTCTCTCTTACCTCGTGTACAATTTAGGGTGCCAGTCCCAAATATAGAATTGTCATACTTTTCTCTCAACATTAGTTCGTAAAATTTTAAGTTTATTCTATTATGGTTCTTGAACTTTTAAAATGTCCAATTTAATCCCTAAACTTTCAACTTTGTTCTATTTTGTTTCCTAAACTTTTAAAATGTCTATTTTAGTCCATGAACTTTTAAACAATAACTATTTTGGTTCTTCTCAAAAAAAAAAAAAAAAAAAAAAAACTATTTTGGTCTTCACTTTTAATTCAATTTTAACAAATGAAAGACATAATTTTGGATTTGTGTACATGTTAATATGAACATGATTTCAAGTCGAATAAATTACAGATAAACTTAGACAAATTGAATTTAAAGTAAAAAGTAATCCTAACCAGGACCAACCAAAATGATTTTTGAAAAAAAGTTTAGGAACTAAAATCAACCTTTTGAAATTAAGAATAGTTTAAACATTTTTCTTGAGAGTGACTCAAATGTTCTTCAAAGTCCTCCCATGGGGTTTTAACGAGTCAACCTTCAATCAATGCTCCCTGTCAGTGTCCAATTGAATTCTCCATTGAAGCAGAAAAAGGTGAGATGAATTGCCATCGCCATAATTAAGACTACAGAGTTCGCCATAAATGGAGAGTAGAAGGGAGAATCACGCTTCTCCGAGTAGGATTTCCAACGAGCATGGCGAAAGGGTTTCAAGTTTCTCTCTGAGCCTTGCCTCTGTTTTCGCTTTCGGAGTTTGTCGTCTGAATCCGTTGAGCGCTCGGTCATGGCTTGTACATCAATCTTCTCCAGGTTTTGCTCCGTTTCTGTACTTCTCCTTGGGGCTTTGATTTCTACAGGTTTCCACCAAATATTATTAGGTAATTTCCTTTAATCTCTCTGTTTTCGATTGAAGCACCGATTGTCAATTCAATTGGCTCAAATTTTCTAGGGTTTTTAATGGCATCGTAAGGATTGATCTGAATCGTTGTGTTATGGTGAAGCAGGATCAAAGTCGGGGAATATGGCGATGGCGATTGAAGATGAAGATTCCATGGCTGTTTTACCCTTTGGATCTTCCTCTGGCATTGGCAGCTTCGTTCCTCTTCCTCAATGCGGTGCCCCTCGCCGAACAGGTACTCTTTCCCCTCACTTGTTTCTGCTTCGTTTCCCCTTCTTATGGATGCATTTCTGCAAAAAAAAAAAAAAAAAAAAAAAAAAAAAAAAAATTCTGCGTTTATATCATCAGTTTGGAGAAATTATTCGGTGAGACCGCTGCAACGTGGCGGATAATTTTCATGTAAAAGAGAAATTGTAAAAATACATAAAGATGTTTAAGAGCAGGCAAACGTTAATATCTAAATCCAACGGTTTTAAAAGAGACAGTGACGTGATTGAATAATTTGTCCCAATTTTGAGCTTCTTGTTTCTCAATGGCATTCTCCAAGTAAGGTTTTAGCTAAAATTTCTATCGCATTCTTAAATCTTCATGGAAAATTTCCATATTTGACTTGGTTTTTGAAAACATGAGAAGGATGTAGATAACAACTCAAAGAAATGTATAGGTGAAAAGAGTGTTTATAAGCTAAATTTTCAAAAACCAAAAACCAAAAACGAAAGGGTTATCAAACGGGGCCTACTTTTTTTAGTTTTCAAAACTTGATTTGGTTTTTAAAAATTTGAGAAAAAGGTAGATATCAAAACAAAGAAACTTATAATGGAAGTAGGTGATTGTAAACTTAAATTTCATAAACCATTTCAAAAACAAAAAAACAAAGGCTTATCAAACGACGCCTAAAAAGTTTGTTTCTGTCCTTATAAAAAGAAAATTAAAGTGTTTATGATATTTGATTAACCATTCAAATGTGTTTTTAAGAAAAGTGAAAAACATATCAATGGTAAGGAAGTAAAAATAATTTAAAAACCGAAAACTATAAACAGAATGGTTATCAAGGTGGGCTTCAATTTTTTCTTTTTCTGTAACTAGGATATCAGGCTCCATGACCAACCCGCTAATCTAGGGAGGCTTTACTTTGTCCACTTCAACCCAATCTTGGGAGACAACAAGAATTTTAAGTTTTTAACCTGTAGGACGACAACCAAGATTTTGAAAGTATCTCCAAACATCTTGTTATGACAGAAAATCGTAAATCAACGTAACAAGAATGAAAGAGCGAAGAAAACAACTCACAGAGTGGTTCACTAACGGTGTGTTAGCTACGTCCACGGAGAGGGAGAACAATCTTATTATGAGGAATAAAACGTATGCAGATTAGAGAGATTAGGGCAAAATAGGTTAAAGAGAGTTTATATATGACACCACTCTTAACCCTAACATAATAGGCCCAAAATAAAAGCCCAAAACAGAAAATCATATATCTCTATACATAATTGAGCTTAGGTGGTGTTGTCCCCGAACCCCCACCGAACGCTTCGCGCCTGTACCCGACTCGTACTTGGTCATTCGGAGCGCTTCATATCAAATTCAAGGCATATCAACACATCTCAATCCTTGTACTACCCTTAAATCTTTTCTAAGATTAAATCTTTTCTAAGATCAAAAGAGGAAGAAGACCCTACAATTTCAGATACTATCAAAAGGATTTGGTGAGCGCATGCATGTGTCACATTTACATCCACACCTACAAGCATATCCCACGAGTTTGGTTGTTACAAACGTTTCTCATTCTCAAAAACTGTAATTTACTTTTCTTCCATTATTGTTGACATCATGGTCTGATTTGCATTTTACCTTCTGGTGATAAAACGAATACCATCGAAACTGGATGCATTTATTTATTTGATTTGGGCTGGCTAAACAATTTATGCTGCATGAATCTCTGTTCTCTTCCTTCCCAACAGATAAACGTTACTTTTGTTTGAGCACTCTTATGGTTACAATTGCAGAATCCATTGGTGTTTGCTATTCAAACTCAGGCAACAATCTACCAGATGCCAGAGAAGTAGTACAACTATACAAAAGCAATGGCATCGAAAAGATGAGAATCTATAATCCGGATGCAGCTATGTTAAACGCTCTTCGAGGATCGAACATCGAAGTCATCGTAGGCATCCCAAATACTGACCTCAAACACATCGTTAATCTTTCTTCTGCAATGAATTGGGTCCAAAGGAATATTCAAGCCTACACGCCAGACGTAGAATTCCGATACATTGCCATCGGGAACGAAGTGCAGCCATCCGATGCCGTTGCTCGATACGTTTTACCAGCCATGAACAGCATCTATAGCGCAATTTTAGCAGCCAATTTGCAGGATCAAATAAAGGTTTCCACAGTAATATCCATCAGCTTCTTGTCCAACTCCTCCTTTCCTCCATCTTTTAGCTCATTCAGCTCAGAGGCTGGTGGATTTATGGAACCAATCGTTAACTTTCTGGCTAAGAATGGTTCGCCACTTCTTGCCAATGTGTATCCCTACTTCACGTATGTCGATATCACTCGAACCATCAGCCTTGACTATGCTTTGTTCATGCAATCACCGGCTCTTACGATAAGAGATGGCAACTTTGAGTACAACAGTCTTTTTGAATCAATGGTCGATGCTCTTTACGTAGCTCTTGAGAAGTCGGGTGGAGCGGAAGTGTCGATCGTGATATCGGAGAGCGGTTGGCCATCGGGTGGAGGCATGGCTGCTACAGTTGAGAATGCAGGTACATACTATAGAAATTTGATTAGCTTTTTTCGAGGTGGGACGCCGAGAAGGCCTAGAAGAGCTATTGAAACGTATTTGTTTGCTATGTTTGATGACAATATCAAGGCTCCTGAAATGGAGAAACATTTTGGTTTATTCACAGCTGACAAGAAACCAAAGTACCAACTTAGATTTAGTTAAGAAAAAGCTGGATTAGCCGACTGGAAATAACGTAGGTATAAATTGCAAAGTTTGAATCTCCTCCGCTTCATGTGGAAGTATAGGGAAAGATTTATAGAAAGGTATATATATATATATATATATATATATATATATATATATATATATATATATATTTTCATTTTTTTCATTTTCTTCCCTTTTCTCTTCATTTTCTTTTTTTTAAATAGAAAAAAGGGAGGAAGGAGACTTTCCGATGCCGGCAAAGGGACCCCTCCCCCTCCTCCATTTCAGATCTACTTTGTCATATCATGTAAAGTTGGATTCTTGGACTAAGACAATGAACTTTGGCTATCACAATGAATAATAACATCCTAACTATTATTATACATTTCTGAAACACTACCTCTAAGTCAAAAAACCTCTCGTTAACCGACTTAGCTAAAACAACATATTCAGCTTTAGTAGAAGACAAAGCAACAACAAACTGCAATATTGACCTCCAACTAATTACATTACCAAAAAGAGTAAAGATATAATATGTCAAAGAGCTCCTCTAATCCAAATTTGTAGCATAATCAGAATCAACAAACCCAACAAGGAATTTCAGAATTGGAAAAAATATACTTTTAGTCCCTAAGGTTTGGGTTAAGTTTCATTTTGGTCATGAGTTTTCAAACTCGATAATTTAGCCCCTAAGGTTTGAATTTCGTTTCATTTTAGTCCCTCCATCCATTTTTCCGTTAGATTTTAACAGATCGCTCACGTGACACCTATTTTTTTATTGTTTAAGATAAAAATAATTAAAATATTATTATTAATTATAATTTTATTATTTTCTTGGGTAAAATACCTTTTTGGTCCCTCATGTTTCGGGTTCGTTTCCAATAGGTCCCTAGGTTTCAAAATCGGACAATCAAGTCCCTACTACTTCAGAAATGTATCTATTGAGTCCCTCTAGGACTGACGTGTCCATTTAAAATAATAAAATATTGATTTTTAATTAAAATAATAATATAATAATAATAAAATAATTATTAAAATATAATAATAATAATAATAAAAAATAAATAAATAAGTAAAAATAATAATTGAGTCCTTCGGACCAAATACGAAGTCTACAAACATTATTACGGGGATTGTCTTAGGTACGGGTGATTATCGGTTGATGGGAATTGGTTTCGATTGGGTACAAACCGACTTCGACCATTGATATATTGATTTTAGTCGGTTTCGAAAGTGTTTTTGGAATTGACTGATCGACCACAGGCAAAGATCAATCGGTCTTGGAAGTTTGCCGAAGTTGTGAAAACTCATCACCTTAGAACTTGAAAAACAATGGTTTTGTGGCAACGCTGGACTGTCAAGAGAAAGCACAAAACACTTTCGAAACCCACAAAGAGAAGATGTTTGTTTTGGCAAAGAGAAGGATAAAAAAGAGAGAGTGAAAAGAGAAAAAAGAAGATCAAGAGAGAAAGTGGAAAGAAGAGGGAGGTAGAAAATATGAGAGAGGGAAGGACTAAGGAGATATGAGAAGGTGAGAGAAAATTTAAAAAAAAAAAAAAAAAAAAAAAAAACAATAAAAAGGTAATGATTACTCATAATGGTTACACACAACTACAATGCATGTTTTTTTGTTTTTAATTAGTTAAATTTGGTCAATTTGAGTCTTTTAGGCTTTGATCAACCAACGTTGGTTTGGTTAATTTCAGTTGGTCAGTTCGATTTTTCGACACCTCTAATCATGAGAAGATTTAAAAATTGCTCTAATCAAAATGTGGAGAATGTGATCTCACATAAATCAAGTAGTGCACCATTGCACAAGGATGACAAGTTATTAGGTGCTAATAAATATTACATCTTCAAATTTATCCCTCCTAATAAATACAAAATCGAGTTACTTTCACAATTTCTTTCTCTTACATTCAACGGTACAAAATTACTCAGAATGACCTAATAATTCCTCATACACAAATCCCAATTTAGAATATAAGCAAATGTATCGCTGACACTGGGAGGGTTTTAAACACTCACCAGACAAGGATTGGCATCGACTAGCCGCCAACGCCGCCTCTGATTCAAATCAATGGGTACAGTTCTAGAGACGAGTTTTTCACTGCAAAAATGACCATTCCTGGTGACACTTGGAGGATTGCCATTTTTGCTTGCAAATTATCAAGCTCATCTAATTTCCTTTCGATTTCTTCACAGGATCAAAGCGTGGATGCCCATTATTTAAGGGATTTGTTGGGAGTCGTTGGCCCTCTTAGCAGAAGTCAATTTATGTCAACCCCAGTAGCCATGTGGTCATAATTTCCATTCTTAAAGCTTCGATGGAATCACTGTAAAGTGATGAAGAACAGAGAATTCGTTGGTTTCTAAATCCGTTGATCCCTAATGCCTTCATCACTCTTCTCCACGTCTTGCTCCGTTTCCTTTCTTCTCCTCCTTGGGGCTTTGATTTCTCCAAGCTTCAACCAAATAATAGGAGGTAATTTGAATTTCCTCTAATCTCTCTGTTTTTCGATTATCGATTGGCTCGATTTTTCTAGGGTTTCATTGTAATGGTGAAGCAGGATCGAAGTTGGGAAATATGGCGATGGCGATTCAAGTTGAAGATTCCATGGCTCTTTTTCCGTTTGGATCTGCCTCTGGCATTGGCCGCTTCAGTCGAATTCCTCAATGCGGAGGCCCTCGCCGAACAAGTACTCTTTCCATCCCTTGTTTGGTTTATACTCTGTTTTCCTCTTCTTGTTAATGCATTTATGTGATTTTACTTCCAAGTGCTACCCCATTGATTATTAAGGAACCGAGTCACAGTGCCAGCTCAGCATCATCATCCAAGTCAGCCAGAACACGTCAAGGAACCAATTCATAATATAATCCAGAAGCTTCCCTCCAACGGTTTCTGTTTTCTAAGATTCTGATTATTTGTCCGTTTGTGAATTCTTTGGACATGTGTCCCTAATTCCTGTATTGTGTAGGAAATTCAGTATTTGCCCTAAGGGCTCCTCTGTATAAATGCAGCACGTCTGCTACAGTATATTCATTGAGGAAATTACAAAGAAATCTTCCAGATATTAAAATTCTATTTTGGTATCAGAGCTATAATGGCCAACGCCTCATCAATGTCGTCTACATCAGTGACCAACGTAGGCAATACAACATTCACCAGTCCACCGCTCAATCAATTATTGAATCAGATTACCACTATCAAGCTAGATCGTGGAAATTATCTTCTCTGGAAGAATCTGGCAATGCCCATCCTTCGCAGCTATAAACTCGAAGGTCATCTACTGGGAACAAAATCATGTCCCCCAGAATTTATTCGCCAAGATGGTGAACCAGTCGAAGTTACTTCTGGAGCAGCTATCGGAGCACCCAGCTCTCAAACTGATGGAAGTGGTGCTTCCACATCTGAAGCAAGACTATTGATGAATCCTCAATATGAAGCCTGGGTTACGGTTGATCAACTCCTTCTCGGATGGTTATACAACTCCATGACTCCAGAGGTTGCGACTCAGGTAATGGGAATAGAAAATGCGAAAGGTCTCTGGAGTGCTATTCAGGAACTTTTTGGAGTACAGTCAAGAGCTGAAGAGGATTTCCTTCGCCAAACCTTCCAACAGACCAGGAAAGGTAACTCGAAAATGTCTGATTATCTTCGTTTAATGAAAACACATGCTGATAACCTGGGATTGGCTGGCAGTCCTGTATCGAATAGAAATTTGGTCTCTCAAGTTTTGTTAGGTCTGGATGAGGAGTACAATGCTATTGTTGCAATGATACAAGGTCGAGCAAGCGTGACCTGGGCGGAACTACAAGCTGAGCTTCTGGTCTTTGAGAAGCGATTAGAGTTACAAAACTCAGTAAAAAATACAACTACCTTCAGTCAGAATGCTTCAGCCAACATGGCATCCAGCAAAGGAGTAAGTTCTCCAAAGCAAACTAATCAAATCACTAGCAATGGAAATGGAAATCGACCATGGTACAATAACTACAATCAGAGAGGCAGTGGTAATCGTGGTCGAGGCAGAGGGCGAGGTTACAACAATTACAACAATAGGCAGATTTGTCAAGTATGCGGAAAGGTAGGTCACTCAGCCCTTGTATGTTATAATAGGTTTAATAAGGAATTTTCTCCTATTCAGAACAGGGGAAATGGAAATGGAAATGGAAATCATAATCAGAACAGGGGACAGAATCAACAATCCAATGCGTTCATGGCCACTCAACCAACTGCCACCCCTGAGACATTAGCGGATCCCAATTGGTATGCGGACAGTGGAGCTTCAAATCATGTGACAAGCAACTATGACAACCTCTCCAACCCCACTGACTATGAAGGTAATGAGTGTGTGACCATAGGCAATGGGGATAAATTACCTATAACCTGCATAGGATCATCAAGATTGACTGATGGAAACCATGTTTTACAATTAGAACATGTTTTATGTGTACCTGACATAGCTAAAAACCTAGTGAGCATGTCTTAGTTGGCACAAGATAATAATGTGTTCATTGAGTTTCATGGTAACTTTTGCCTTGTTAAGGACAAGACTACGGGTCGTGTGGTGCTGAAAGGAGCTCTTAAAGATGGTCTTTATCAATTACAAGGAGTCAACTTGAGGAACCTCTCATTTTCTGCTAGTTCAAGTTCACTGCGGCAAGAGAATAAAATTGAGAAAAGTTACAATGAAGGAGCTGTTTTTGTTGTGTCCAATGTAGTTCCTTGTGCCAATATGGCTGTGTCTAAGAAAATATGGCATAGACGTCTTGGTCACCCCTCTGAAAAAGTGTTGAACTCTATAGTGAAGGGTTGTAAACTCTCAGTTAAAGTTAATGAACCTCTTCAGTTTTGTGAATCTTGCCAGTTTGGAAAATCACATGCTCTTAAATTTCCTCTATCTGATTCTAGGGCCTCGAAACGATTTGATCTTATTCACACTGATCTCTGGGGTCCAGCTCCTGTATTGTCTGGTGATGGTTATCGTTATTATGTTTTATTTTTGGATGATGATAGTCGGTATGTTTGGTTATATCCACTAAAATTGAAAAGTGATACACTGTCAGCTTTTAATCACTTTCTCACAATGGTTAAGACTCAGTTTGGTAGCATGATCAAGGCAATTCAGTCTGATAGTGGTGGAGAGTATGTGAAGGTTCACAGGTTGTGTAATCAGTTGGGCATTCAGTCTCGATACTCATGTCCACATACATCGGCACAAAATGGGAGAGCAGAGAGAAAGCACCGCCATGTGGTAGAAACCGGACTCACTCTACTCGCACAAGCGTCTATGCCTTTGGCTTACTGGTGGGATGCCTTTATGGCAGCTGCAAGGTTGATTAATGGTTTACCAACCACTGTTCTGAAAGGTAAGTCTCCAATGGAGCTCATGTTTTTAAAGAAACTTGACTTCACTGCTTTAAAAACATTTGGTTGTTCCTGTTATCCATGCTTGAGGCCATATCAAAACCATAAGTTTTATTTTCATACTGATCAGTGTGTGAATCTTGGCTTGAGTGCATCTCATAAAGGGTACAGGTGTATGAACAAGGCTGGGAGAGTTTTTATCTCCAGACATGTGAAATTTGATGAAGAAACTTTTCCATTTGCGGCTGGATTTGGGACTGTCGATTCCTCAATGTCAGGGTCCAATACAACATTAGCCCCACATATCCTACAGTGGTTTCCCCAACCAAATATTCCTCAATCTGGTATCTTTTCACCACCTGTAAATCAGCCTCCCCTGACATGTGTTCAACCATCTCCGTCTCCTGCTCCTTTACAACAACCTACAAGCCAAAATAACGAACCTTGCTCACAAACCAGTCCATCTCCTCCTCCATCACAACAACCTGCAGTCCAAAATACGTCTCCCTCAATACTGCCATTTCCTAACCAAGAAACCTCAGTATCATCACCAGATTCTAACACATCTCAAACCTCCCCTGCTTCTGAGCCATCACCGGAGACCATCCCAAATTCGAATCCTTGTCCTCAATCCACTCATCCCATGGTTACTCGTGGGAAAGCTGGAATTTTCAAGCCCAAAGCCTGGTTATCTCGACAGCAAGTTGATTGGTCTTTGACTGAGCCCACTCGTGTGCAAGATGCGTTAGCTACCCCTCAGTGGAAAGCTGCAATGGATACTGAATTCTCAGCCTTGATCAAGAATCAAACCTGGTCACTAGTTCCGCATGCTCCCTCCTTCAACGTAGTCGGCAACAAATGGATATTCCGAATAAAACGGAATGTAGATGGCTCTATTCAAAGGTACAAGGCCAGACTTGTAGCTAAGGGCTTTCACCAATATCCTGGGGTTGATTTCTTTGAGACATTCAGTCCGGTGGTAAAAGCCTCCACCATTAGAATTGTTTTGAGCTTGGCAGTAACAAGGGGCTGGGAACTTCGTCAGTTGGACTTCAATAATGCTTTTTTGAACGGTACTCTTGATGAGGTTGTGTACATGAAGCAGCCTCCTGGCTATGTGGATCCCAACCGTCCTAATCACGTGTGCAAACTAAAAAAGGCCATTTATGGCCTTAAACAGGCGCCAAGAGCATGGAACACAACCCTCAAAGCAGTTCTCTTGTCATGGGGATTTCATAACTCGAGGTCAGATAATTCTCTTTTCATCTTTCGCACTGAGAATGTATGCTTGTTGCTGTTGGTATATGTCGATGATGTAATCTTGACTGGTAATAACTCCAAAATGATTAATCGACTGATTGTTGAGCTGGATAACCGATTTGCACTCAAAGATCTGGGGCGATTGAATTATTTTCTGGGGATTCAAGTAACATATATACCCTCCGGGTTACTATTGACTCAGGCCAAATATATAGATGATCTTCTGACTAAGCTGGACCTGTTGCATCTTAAACCAGCACCATCTCCTTGTGTTATTGGTAAGAAGATGTCTATTCATGATGGTAAACCTTTGGAGGATCCATTCATTTACAGAAGTACAATTGGGGCTCTCCAATATCTTACCACTACACGTCCTGACATCGCTTATATAATCAACCAACTGAGTCAATTCCTTCAAACACCAACTGATATACACTGGCAAGCTGTAAAGAGGGTTCTTCGTTATCTCACCGGCACCAAACACCTAGGTCTGTTGTTTCAACCAGGTTCAAACCTTTCTGTTTCAGCATTCTCGGATGCTGATTGGGCCTCCAATATTGATGATCGTAAGTCAGTTGCCGCCTACTGTGTGTTCCTTGGAAATAACTTGGTGTCATGGTCATCAAAGAAGCAATCAGTTGTTGCACGCTCCAGTACAGAGTCAGAATATCGAGCACTATCTCTTGCTTCAGCAGAAATCATCTGGCTTCAACAACTTCTCAAGGAGCTTGGCTGTCACTCCTCAAAACCAATCCTCTGGTGCGACAATATAAGTGCAGGAGCGCTAGCAGCTAATCCTGTGTTTCATGCCCGAACGAAACATATAGAAGTTGACGTTCACTTTGTTCGAGATCAAATACTTCGGGGGGCTTTAGAAGTTCGCTATGTGCCATCTCATGACCAGCTCGCAGATTGTCTTACGAAACCACTCACTCACACGCAGTTTCTATATCTTAGATCCAAACTCGGGCTTGTTGACACTCCCTCTCGTTTGAGGGGGGATATTAAGGAACCGAGTCACAGTGCCAGCTCAGCATCATCATCCAAGTCAGCCAGAACACGTCAAGGAACCAATTCATAATATAATCCAGAAGCTTCCCTCCAACGGTTTATGTTTTCTAAGATTCTGATTATTTGTCCGTTTGTGAATTCTTTGGACATGTGTCCCTAATTCCTGTATTGTGTAGGAAATTCAGTATTTGCCCTAAGGGCTCCTCTGTATAAATGCAGCACGTCTACTACAGTATATTCATTGAGGAAATTACAAAGAAATCTTCCAGATATTAAAATTCTATTTTTGATAACCCCACTAAGGTTTTAGCTATAGCTTATATTTGAATTGTGAGTAATGTCGAAAAGTGGATGGATTGATTGGATTTATTTTGGATTTGGGCTGGCTGAAGGATTTGTGCTGATTGAATCTGTGCTACTGCCTTTCAAACTGTTCAAATGATGTTACCTCTACTCGTTTTGGACATGTATAGTTGCAAATGCAGCAGCCATTGGTGTTTGCTATGGAGCCTTGGGTGACAATTTACCAGAACCTAGAGAAGTCGTCCAACTATACAGAAGTTATGGCATAAAAAGGATGAGGATTTTTTATCCAAAAGAAGGTATATTGAACGCTCTCCGTGAATCGAACATAGAACTCGTCGTAAGCATCCCCAATAATCTCCTCGAAAGCCTTGTGAATCTTTCTAATGCAACTAACTGGGTCCAAAGGTACATTCAAGCCTACACACCGCACGTCGAATTTCGATATATTGCTGTTGGAAATTATGATGAACCGATTGCTCGTTTCGTTCTACCGGCCATGAGAAGCGTTTATAATGCCATAGCAGCGGCCAATTTGCAGGATCAAATCCAGGTTTCCACTATCATATCCGACGGCTTGTTGGCGAGCTCATCTCCTCCATCTCTAGCCTTGTTTACCTCCAAGGCCCGTGAGTTTATAGAACCAATTCTCAGCTTTCTGGCTGAGAATGGTTCACCAATTCTTGCTCATGTGTATCCCTACTACACTTATATCAAGAGCCCTCAAAGCATGAGCCTTGACTATGCTTTGTTCACGGCCTCCCAAGCTGTTCTTATAGATGGCAAGTTTGAGTACCACAACCTTTTTGAAACAATTCTTGATGCTCTTTATGCAGCTCTTGAGAAGTCGGGTGGAGAGAATGTGTCGATCGTGGTATCAGAGAGCGGTTGGCCAACGAGTGGAGGACATGTCGTTGATACAGTTGAGTATGCAGGTACGTACTATAGAAATTTGATTAGCTTTGTCCGAAGTGGGACTCCGAGAAGGCCTGGAAGACCTATTGAAACGTACTTGTATGTTATGTTTGATGAAAACCTTGGGTCTTCTGAAGTGAAGAATCATTTTGGTTTGTTCACACCGGATAAAACCCCAAAGTACCAACTTACTTTTAGTTAGGTTTGAATCTTTCCATTGTATTTTGCCTGCCCCTTATTTGTATTTTTTAAGTGATAACATATAAAAAATCTTTGCGGTCATCCATCTGAGCTCAATTAGTTAAGACATATATCCTTGACTAAAAGATTAGAGGTTTGAATCCCGCACTCACGTGTTGTTGAACTTAAAGCTTTCCGTTCTAAGGTTGGAAATTCTCTACAACCTCATGGTTTCATTAATAATCTTCTCCTCATTTTATTCCGTTTCTGTACTTGTCCTCCTTGGAGCTCTGATTTCTCTACGTTTCAACCAAATAATAGATGTTTTCCTTTTATCTCTCTGTTTTCGATTGATTATCAATTGGCTCAATGAGGAAAGTTCCTCATTTGGAGTATACAAAAAAACGTGCATCAGAGTAATTAAGTAGCAGCAAAATTACAGTGCTTTTTCTTAGATATACCAACCTTAGTAGTTAGTTCTCGTGTTCATTGTGTGTGTTAGTGACTGGTGAAGAACTTGGAGCAACACATGGTAAATTATCCAAAATAGAAGTTTCAGAAAGAATGTTGGTGAATGACAGAAGTGGAAGTAAATGGAAGAGTCAAAAGAGGTAAAGTGGATGAGGATTTGAGTTTTGGACGGTGGAGGAAATTGGTGAAATGGATGAGAGTGATGACGTAGAAATATTGTGGAAAATGGAAAAATTGTTTCATCAAAAATTACTTGCCACAATGTTTTTTAACACGTCGGATTCTATTTTGGAATGAATTTTTCAAGCGTTTAAAAACACTTGAATCTTTTTAAACATTTAAAAAGTTGATAACTTGTGTAAAGCAAATTATTGGACGCTTGAATTTAAAACTAGAGTGTCTTCCCTTATGGGTTGATTTTCATCTACTTTGTTATAGGTGATTTTGGACCACTCCTGAATTTAGGGACTAAGCAGGACAATGCAGCACCAACCCAAAAGCATAACCAAGGAGCGGACCCTGGAGGAGGGTGAGTCAAAGGGATTGGGCCGAGACGACCCAATCCCATGCTCGGCCTCGACCTCAGGTCAAGGTCGACCACTCGGCCCACTCGTGTGGGTCAAGTCTCCTCCCCTCCGCTCTGTCCCTGGTGCCCTAGACCGCTTCGGTTCCACCTAGTTCAGCCTGAATTGTCTCCGAAAGCCTGGAAACCCTAGAGCAGGAACAAATATTTAAACCTTCTAACTGTCAAGCAACATCCAGGTGAGAGTTTGCGTGACTATATAACTCGTTTTAATGAGGAAGCACTTCAAGTAGAAGGATACAGTGATGGAGCGGTCTTGGTAGCCATAATCGCTGGACTTGAAAGATCAAAGAGGTCAGAACGAGAGTACAAGAGGCATTCTTCATTCTATCAGGACAGGAAAAAGGAGAAAAGACAGCGAACAAATGATGGCGGTCGAGGCCGAGCCGACCATGACCATGGTCGAGGCCGAGCACATCTCTTTGGTAAGTTTGAGAAATATACATCAACTACTATTTCACAGGAGCAAGTTCTGATGGAAATCCGAAACACGAGACTCCTTAAATTTTCAGGGAGAATGAAGTCGAATCCCGATAGAAGAGACAAGAGCTTGTACTGTCTCTTCCACCGAGACCATGGGCATTCAACCAGAGATTGTATTCAAGTGAATGATGAAATTGAAGCACTGATTCGAAATGGGTATCTAAAGGAGTTCACCAATAAGATCGAGGCCGACCAAAGATGACCAAGGCAAAGACGACGATGGACCCCTTCTGGAAATCCGTTGAGGACTGGGACAGACTCTCCTATGGCCGATGTTGAGGTCGAGCAGGGCACACTTCCACCAACACTGAATCTGAACTTATGGAGTTTTAGAGCTTTTTATTTATTGCATTTCATCATGTAATTAAACATTAGTTGTTCTGTTTCTGCATCCAGTACGTAGGAATAGGTTGAACATTTTCTTTATTCGTTTCCGTTCAAATGTAAAAGTTCAGTTAGTGTCAAAGCTCCAGTTTTTACCATTAAAGTTCAGTATTCAGGAGTGTGCATTGGACAATTGATTCAAGCATCACCTTCAAGCCAGAACCAGTGGAAGTTAGGCGAGCTTGGGCCCCCAGGTCTACCTTGCCTCATCCAGATTGAATTTGTGCGAGCCTAAACTCTTGAGGTTAGAGCCCACACCTATATGCGAGCCTGGGCCCCCGAGTCTATCTCGTCTCATCTAGATTTGAGATCATGTGAGCTTGGGCCACCGAGTCTACCTTGCCTCATCTAGCTTGAGTCCATCACATCATGCGAGCCTGAATCACCAAGTCTACCTCGCCTCATCCAGATTTGAAATTATGTGGGCTTGGACCGTCGGGTCTACCTAGTCTCATCCGACTTGAGCCCATCACTTCATTGCGAGCCTAGACCACCGAGTTTACCTCGCCTCATCCAGATTTGAGATTATGCGAGTCTGGGCTGCTGACTCTACCTCGCCTCATCTAGCTTGAGACCATGCTAACATCAAGACCAAAGTCGAGTCAAGCCACCTGGTTGAGACTAAGGCCGACCCTGTGGTCTTACCACATGAGAAGCACTTACACAGGAGGCTTCAAAACAGAGAAATGGATTGAGCAAAGTCCAAAATGAGGAACGTAAGGCACAAAAGTTTGGACTCGCTCCAAACGTTAGTCTTGGTCTCATCTCGAGCCCGAGCCCGAGGTCAGGTTATTTCTTCAATCCTTCACTTCTCTCATTTTCCTCTTGCCTAACCCATGTTCAGGGATCTTCTGTTTTGTCCTAGTTTTTCCTCACTTTTAGGATAACGAGAGACCAACATATGAATCAGCATAAGGAGAAGATCTTTACTCTTAAATCGGGCTTAAGGAGCTCAGCCTATTGCAATAAGTCACACCTAAATCCCAATTCAAAAGTGAGGGCTTAATGTTATAGGTGATCTTGGATAATTTCACATGCTAGGGATAATTGACATCGATTCAAGTATATTAAGATCTAAAAAAATTTCCCTATAGATCTGACCTTGGAATACTCTAGGTATTACTTGTTAGTGCTTTAATTTGCACTTGGATTGACGTGTTAGACAACGACAAAGTTTTGAGCAATTCATTGCTTTCACTATGCACATTTTCATCTCTACCGCCTTATCTTAAAACCTTATACATGCTAGAATTCTTAGTTCGCCAAATATCTAGAGATTATAGCAAAAGTCCGTCCAAAACAAGCCCTCAATCTCAAAATTAGAACATATGAATGATATTAGCTAGATCGAGAAATAGATGAAAAGTGAGTTGATGAGAACAACAATAACACGATCTTGTGCAATCCAGTCCTCATGGAGAGAATTAATCTTTGTCATAAGGTTTTCACAATCGCTGCGAATAAACTATTTCTGGCATAATGTTTGTGTGCTTGAAGAATTAGAATAATCTGACAATGTCAAAGAGAGTAATTACTAGAATCAAGCTTGATACAAAATAAGTTACACACTTGAAAGTAGAAGAATAGGTAACAAAGAGTGACTTAGAATAGAGGTAAGGGTAGAAGAAGTAGCAAAAGCTATTTGTTGAAGATGCTATCAGGAGAGCTCTCTCATAGATGAACTTGTTTCTAGTACAACAACCTCATCCACCGATCTTTTGATCGAGATTATATGTTTTAACTATATTAGTCTCCTACTATGAACTAATTCTTAAACCATTCTTTTTTAATATTAGCAGAATGGGACTCTTTAAATAGAAGTCCAAGAGAAATAACAACCAAACTAAACTTCTAAAAATAAAACAAAAGGTTAACCATCACTGTTCTGGATGCTCCAGTCGTGTTTTTTTTCGGTTCCTGGATGCATTTGGGATGGATATGGGGTACAATAGAAGGAAAAAGAGTGTGTTTGTGTGCAAAGGGTGAAACTTACACTTATAGTCCCTGGGGACGAAACACTGTTCTGGATGCTCCAGTCGTGTTTTTTTTCGGTTCCTGGATGCATTTGGGATGGATATGGGGTACAATAGAAGGAAAAAGAGTGTGTTTGTGTGCAAAGGGTGAAACTTACACTTATAGTCCCTGGGGATGAAACGTTGTTCTGGACGCTCCAGTTGTGTTTTTTTTGGTTCCTGGATGCGTTGGGATGGATAACTGGTACAACAGAAGGAAAAAAGCGTGTTTATGGGAAAGGTGCAAAACTTGCACACTATTTTGGACGTTCCGTTCGTGTTTTTTTTGGTTCCTGGATGCGTTGGGATGGATATGAGGTACAACAGAAGGAAAACGAGCGTGTTTTCTGGACGCTCCGGTCGTGTTTTTTTTTTTCCTGGATGTGTTGGGATGGATATGGGGTACAACTGAAGGAAAATGAGCAGGTTTATGGGTAAGTGGAGAAAGTTGCACTTATAGTTCCTAGGTGACGAAATGTTGTTCTGTGAATATTTTTCAGACAGTTTCCATTTAACAAAACTATGAGAAATAAACAGAAACATCCATGAACATTCCATTACTAGTGGCTGTCAGTATTACAAAAAAATATGGGTTCAAGAATACATAATATTGGTGACACATTGTCCTATAGTGTCACACCAATAAAAAAGATTCTTGTTAAAATGTCATATTGCCATTAAAAGGCACACCCACCACAAAAAATAAAGATAAAGCCAACCGCACAACATTTATATTGTGAGTACAAAAGAATACAACAAAAAGAACCATAGACCTAACTTCTCACATCTTCTTTAACGCATGCTTCTTTCCTTTTCTTTGAGTCACAGCAAATAGAGTTATAGCAAATGGAGTCTCGACAGCAGATGGAGTACCAACAGCAAATGAAGTCTCAACAATAGATGTAGTTGTAGCATATTGAGTTCCATGTGGAGCAGATGAAGTTGCAGCAGACTTTTGTGTTCCAATATTTCCTGCAAGACAATAACACGGTAAGTTGATGCATTGTTAATATACTTACACAGGTAATTTGTAAATATACTTACACATATAATGCTGAATCCCACGAACGTAGAACTTGATGCCTTCCTTGATCTCCTCTCCACTAGACCTTTAAAAGATCTACAGTTATGTCCGGACAACCTGCATCTACCACATCTTAACTTTCTAAAGATTTTTGTACTTAAAATCCCAGCTTCATCATCATCTCGTTTCCTCTGTTTTCTTGGTTGACCTGGTGGTCTTCGGATAATTGGTGGGAGAATGGGCTCATATGTTGTCTTCGGCCAAAGGTCATGACCATTCAAAGGTAGAAGAAAATAGGAGTATGTGTCCATTAGTGTTTTTTTTTTTTCTTTTTTTCTGTATACATCATCAACAAAATCTTCGGGCTTCTTTTTCACATAATATATGCATTGCACAACATGTGGACAAGGAATCCCATTTACTTGCCACAAGCCACATGTACAAGTTCGCACATCAAGGTCTACAACATACTGAGATGTACCGGACACCACCTCAAACTTGCCATTTCCAGCCCACAAAGGTATTGCATTTCTAGACATACTTATATTCTTCTCAAGCTTCTTCAGAATTTTATTTCCAATGTCCTTATACATCCTATTACTTTTTTCATGCTTCTTTGTAATCCTAACCATTATAAACTTCCTAATGGTTCTAAACATAATTATGGGCTTGTTTCCTACTGGTAATATAACTGCATTAAATGACTCCGACAAATTATTAAGCAAGGAATCACACTTCGAAGTACATGGAAATGTATGCCTAGACCAATACTTGCTAGGAATACCACTCAAATATTGGTAAGCCCCCACACTTAACCTACTAATGTCAGTTATAACATCATTAAAATCCTTCATATTGTTACACTTAGCAGCCTTCCAAAACGAAGTTTTCAAAGCTAACCCTTTAAATTCTTTTTGAAAATTCTCATGCAGATGTCGCACACAGAAACGATGAGATACATTTGGAAAAAACTTCTCAAATGTCAGAACTAAACCCTATGAAAAGAAAATTTGAATGTAAACATTACAAGTTACTTAAATATACCAAACACATTTTAAATGGAACAAAAAATACGTACCTTTTGTTGATATGAGATGAAAGTGTATCCTTTAATCGAGAAACATTTGATGTTTGTTTGTAGCAAAACGAGGAACCATGTCCAACTATCCTTCGTCTCGGCCTCAACCACGACCCACGCGATAGGATACAAACTGTCGTCCCCTTCAACACCAATTGCAGCCATTAATTGTCCTTGACAAAGACCTTTTAGATGGCAAGTATCTAAGGCAATAAATGGTCTGCAACCCGCCAAGAACCTGTCCTTGCAAGCCTTAAAACAAACATAACACCTCCTAAAAACTGAGGAGAAACTTCAGTAGCCTTATCACATTGAAGTTTCACAGTTGATCCAACATTGGACCTTCTAATCTCTGCCACATAATTCCACAATTTCTTATATTGTTCATTAAGACTACTGTTGATCCTCTTGTTTGCCTTACTCCTTGCCCTATAGGCTTGACTTCGAGAAATTCTTACTTGATAGTCCTTTTTCACCTCCTCAACAATTTCAACAAGAGACCAATTAGATTGACTCCTAAACCGTTCCAAATACATCTTGGCAACCCAATTAGAGTTCATGTTTCTATTTGCAACTTCCCTACTGCATATATGATCACCAAAATATGTCTTAATTTCGATAGTGTTATCGTTTTCAATAACACTAGCATACAACCTCCATTTACACTGTCTAGAACAAACCGCAGTCACCCTCACCTTATCATTCTTTGTGAACGTGACATTGTAAGCCTTTCTTACAGCATATTCTTTTATAGCATCTTTTAAGACCTTGGGACTGGTAAACCTCATACCCACCCTAAACTCAACCTGGTTCATATTAGTGTCAGCCCTAAGTTCAAGTCCCCTAACCTCTTCTTCTTCGTCAGACCCTATAGGTGTATACAATTTTAAACAGCTAACCTCTTCTTCTTCGTCAGACCCTATAGGTGTATAAATTCAGACCCTATAGGGTCTGACGAAGAAGAAGAGGTTAGGGGACTTGAATTTAGGGTTGACACTAATATGAACCAGGTTGAGTTTAGGGTGGGTATGAGGTTTACAAGCCCCAAGGTCTTAAAAGATGCTATAAAAGAATATGTTGTAAGAAAGACTTACAATGTCAAGTTCACAAAGAATGATAAGGTGAGGGTGACTGCGGTTTGTTCTAGACAGTGTAAATGGATGTTGTATGCTAGTGTTATTGAAAATGATAACACTATCCAAATTAAGAAATATTTTGGTGATCATACATGTAGTAGAGAATTTGCAAACAGGAACATGAACTCCAATTGGGTTGCCAAGGTGTATTTGGAACAGTTTAGGAGTCAACCTAATTGGTCTCTTGCTGAAATTGTTGAGGATGTGAAAAATGACTATCAGGTAATAATTTCTCGAAGTCAAACCTATAGGGCAAGGCGTAAGGCAAACAAGAGTATCAACAATAGTCTTAATGAACAGTAGAAGAAATTGTGGGATTTTGGGACAAAGATTAGAAGGTCCAATTTTGGATCAACTGTGAAACTTCAATGTGATAAGGCTACTGAAGTTTCTTCCCCGTTTTTAGGAGGTGTTATGTTTATTTTAAGGCTTGCAATGGCAGGTTCTTGGCGGGTTGCATGTCATTTATTGTCTTAGATGTTTACCATCTAAAAGGTCCTTGTCAAGGATAATTAATGGTTGCAATTGGTGTTGATGGGGACAACAGTTTGTATCCTATCGCGTGGGTTGTGGTTGAGGCTGAGACAAAGGATAGCTGGACATGGTTCTTCGTTTTGCTACAGACAAACATCAGATGTTTCTCGACAAAAGGATACACTTTCATCTCAAATCAATAAAAGTTACGTATTTTTTGTTCCATTTAAAATGTGTTTGGTATATTTAAGTAACTTGTAATGTTTACATTCAAATTTTCTTTCCATAGGGTTTAGTTCCGACATTTGAGGAGTTTTTTTTTTTCCAAATGTATCTCATCGTTTCTGTGTGCGACATCTGTATGGGAATGTTCAAAAAGAATTTTAAGGGTTGGCTTTGAAAACTTCATTTTGGAAGGCTGCTAAATGTTGCACAATTTTCTTACCGCAAGTGTACGAGTCAAGTAATAATATAGTGTTTTCGTGATTAAACGAGTGTCGTCCTCTGGATTGGTTTTCTAGCAAATTAAGTATCGTGAATAAGGCTTCTCATAAAGGATATCCATTCGAATTAAAGAGAAAACAGTTTCCAGTTCGACTCAGTTTTGCAACGACTATTAACAAGGCGCAAGGACAAACAATACGACATGTTGGAATTTATCTCCCACAACATGTCTTTTCACATGGACAATTATATGTTGCACTTTCAAGAGGGATCTCCATGAAAATAACAATAATTTTGTTAAATTCAAATGTTGAAAATGTAACAAAAAAAAAAAATTGTATATAAAGAAGTACTTATTTAATAGACTAGCATTTCATTTAACAATTCCATTTTATTTTCTTCAAAACTGATATTCCTTAATTTAATATTATATTGTTTATTCTTTTTTAATAAAAAAATATATATATAATAATTAAAAAAAAAAAAAAAAACTCCACACATGCAACGCAGGTTACTGTATTCTAGTAAATAAATAAGTGGCGGAACATATCTACTCAATAAAGGAAAAAATTATACTCAATTTTCATGGACCAATGGAGGAAAGCATCTCTCACATTCTTATTTTCAAAAAAAAAAAATTTAAAAAAATCTTGCATTCTCTCTCTATTTTCGGCTCATGACTTTCTCTTTGAGGATGCATTTTATTCCGTGTTTTAAATTTCTGTCAACGACATTTCAACATTTTCATATGTCCATGAGTTTGATATTCGATATTTCTATAAATAAATGGATAAAATATGAACAAAACAGTAATGAAAGGTAATTAATATGGAGATAATATTAATTATAAGTATTTTTAACTTATTTTTAAAATATAAAATATTTATGGGAAAAATATACTTTTGGTCCCTAAAGTTTGGGTTAAGTTACACTTTGGTCATGAGTTTTCAAACTCAACAAAAATACCCCTGAGCTTTGAAATAAGGAGCACTTTGGTTCCTGCCGTCTACTTTCTTGTTAAATACTAACAATTTCTGATGTGAGATTATTATTTTAATAAAAAAATATTTTTAAAAAATATATATTAAAATAATAAAAATATTATTATTATTTTTTATCTCTCCTTCTTTCTTCTCCATCTTCTTTCTCCTCTTCATCTTTTTCCCTCTCCATCATCTTCCCTCCTTATCCACTTCTTCTTCAGCTCCGGTGGCCGGCCGTCGTCGGCTGCCGGCGAACGGCGGCCGCTGGATTTTTTTTTTTCTTTCCTTCTTTCTTCTTCTTCCCTTCTTCTCTTCTTCTCCTTTCTTTTAACATCAACATCCATCACTTTCTTCCCCAAATTTCTCTGCAAAATTCTTTTTTTTCCCCACAAATCCCAACTGGGTTTTTTTTTTCTTTTGTTTGTTTGGCTGCATACAAAAAAATTACCAAATCTTTGAAGAAGGAAGATCCTCACCGAGAAAAACAATCTTAATAATTAACAATAATCCTACATTTTTCTTCTTTCTCGAGAACCCAAGCCCCAATTTTCATTCTCTGAATCTTTTTTCTGTGTTTCTGATTGTAATAATAAAGCTTCTTTTCGGGTGTTTCTTCTTCCCAAACCCAAGCTGTAGACGCCGCCGTCTTCTTCCCTTGAAGGGTGTTTCTTCTAAACGATTGAACCGGTTGCCACCCCACATTCTGAGCTCTAAACATAATACCCAAAAGAAAATTAATAACCAACAAACAATAATTAATTACAGGGACAAAATCAAAATTTGTAATTTTTTAAAAAAATGGTTTTGGATTTGAACTTACTTGGAGGGAGGTGGGGTTTCGAGGGTGGCATCAGAAACGGTGATATTTGAACCAGGGGAGCTTTGGTTGGATTCTGATATTAATGGTCTTTAAAAAAAACAGAGGGATTCCTCCTCCCTCTTCTGTATCAGATCTGAAACGGAAGGGGGAGGAGGAACTCCTCGATTCCGGCGCTGAATCGGGGAGGAGGAGCTCCTCCCCTCCCTGAAAATCTCTATTTTTTTTTTAAAAAAAATAAAAACAGAAGAAAGAAAAGAAAGGAGAAGAAGAGAAGAAGGGAAGAAGAAGAAAGAAGGAAAGAAAAAAAAAATTCGGTCGTCGTCGGCTGTCGGTCACTGGAGCTGAAGAAAAAGGGGATAAGGAGGGAAGAAGATTAAGAGGAGAAAGAAGATGGAGAAGAAAGAAATAGAGAGAATTTTAAAAATATTAAAAAAATAATAATATTTTTATTATTTTAATATATTTTAAAAAAATAAAAAATAAATTTTTATTAAAATAATAGTGTCACGTCAGCAACCGTTAGTATTTAACAAAAAAAAATAGACGGTAGGGACCAAAGTGTAACTTAACCCAAACCTCATGAACTAAAAGTGTATTTTTCCCAATATTTATTTATATTTTTTTTTTTGACACACGAAAAGACATTAGTCACCCAAAGAATAAGACCCAATACTAAGCAAAAACAATTCGTTGGACTCCCCTAAACTGGCTCATAATCACCAACAAAACGCCACACACCCATAAACACAGGTCCCTCCATAGCGCTAGCAGGCATGGCAAACAATATCACACAATATTCCGCATGCCATCAGCTGAAACAGGTCCTCGAAATACTGTTTGAAGGAGCACACCACGGGAGACTTGGCACCCCCAGGCCACCAGTCCAATAATAACACTAGTTGGAAGCCCCCACTAATCCATGGAACAAACTAATCACCAACTCCTCTTTAGACCCGTTCGAGCCCACATGCAGGAGATTACAGCCCCTAGAAACGACCTGCAAAATGACCCACAGAATGAAGCAACTAGCACATATAAATCATCAAGCAAACTAGAAAGGGAAGGACAAAGACAATCTAGGACAATCTTTCACATCCCACCCAAGTTAGTAAACCATGGGCAACTCAAGCAGCATAGCACGCCCCAAAACAGGATCAGAGGATGGACACCTGTCATGACAAAGCCCTGTACAACAAGTGCTACACATTTGCCTAGGAGAAGCAGACTGCATGACAACAGAAATGAAGCAAGTCAAGGTTTACCGGAAACTGCTGCGTGAGTGTGTGATAAAGCCTTCCCCAGAGCCGCCCTACTTGCCCTGGCAAGATTTATACGCCCCCGCCGCCCATCTTCCCCCTACACTGGAACAAAGGCTTCACTCGAGCGACTGAAGGAATCAAATAGGATGCTAACACGCCACCCCATATACCCACCCAGTAAAACATTCTCTTTTCTTTCCACTCTTTCCTTCCATTTTCATTTCCAGACTCACTTTCTTTTCCACACTTTCTTTCTTTCTCAAACTTTCTTTCCTTTCTCAATCTTTCTTTCATTTCTCAAACATTCTTTTCATTCTCACTCTTTCTTTTCTTTCTCAATCCCTCCTTTTATTCACACACCCCAGGCAGGGAACTAGCTTTCACACTGCAGCGTAGGGACCCCTAACCCGAGTTTAACTCTTGGTTGGCCTAACTGAACACACTGCAGGCAGCTCTTTTTACCCCTTATTTTGCACCTCGTGCCAACAACTCTAATCTGTATCCCAAACAGACTTTCTAGATCCACCCTTTATCCTATCGAGGTGACAACAGACTTAAGGAACCCATAAAGCAAACCTAAGCTCTCGAGACTAGCTAAGAGAAAGGCCAAGTGCATAAGGATGCAAGAGTAAACCAGAAACACTCAAAACCATATTCAAAACATGCCACCTGTCAACACCTCAATCCCAAGCAAAAGATAAAGCACAACTGCACATACAAGGTTTATCCCCAACAAGTCCCGCAACCAACCCCACCACTAGGCATCAAACCCAAACCTGATCCTAGGAATAACCACTACACAGCCGCATGGCCTCAAACCCAGTTCTAACAGAGAGACACCAAGACAAAATCATGCAAGTAGACAATCTGACGCACAAAACCTCCAAAACTTGGACCAAGGTCCACTAGCATGCAAAAGTCACCATCCCCAACCAACATCCTACAATGCCCCTATTACATAACCTAACATGCACCCATAAGAACACAGTACAAAGACAACAAATGAAAGGAAACAGAAACCTTCCCTGATTAAGCACAGTGGTTGGGAGAGGCTGTAGACGCTTAGACCGAGCACCTTTATCGCACAGAAGACTTCCTTACAGGGAAGCCACAACATCACACCTTAGAACATCAGAAATTTCGCTAGGCCCTTCTTCAAGCCAAACACGATCAACATAAGAAAAGGCCAAGCCAGCCAGAGCATGCGCCACCCTGTTTCCCTGGCGTGGGGAAAACAAAACCTTGTTGTTGTCCCAAGGCTGAAGGATCAATCGGACATCATCCATTAGCCGCCCTACTTCCGAAACATCCTGGATACCACCATGAAGAATTTTGACCAACCTCAGAGAGTCAGTTTCCACCACAAAATCAGCAAACCCCAGCTGCCGAGCAAGCTGGACCCCTTTATACACAGCCCAACCCTCCGCCAAATCCACGCTCCAACACCTCTGCAACCCCAAACAGGCTGCCATAAAGACCTCCCCATCAGCCCCCCGCAGTACGCAGCCACCCCCAGCATCCCCTGTATCAGGCCTGACAGAGGCATCAACATTCAGCTTCAACTCCCCAGCAGGGGGCGGCCTCCACACACAGCGTTCCTCCTGATCCCCTAGCCGGGCCTGTAAGCTGTCCCCCACCAGGCAACGACTCCCACCTACATGGAAGGCCCTAAGGTAGTCGTCTGAAAATGCCCATAGATCTCGACCATCTGGATGGCCACCCCAACTCAAACTATTCCGGAGATTCCACACAGACCACCAGAAGATGACCACCAGTTCAAAATCCGACCCTGACAGATTATCCTTCATCGCCCCAATGATTTCCTCAAACCGAAACTGAGAGAAGGACCGACGGAGTGGGGCAAACTTGGAGCACAACCACATACTTTCAACCACAGGGCAGTTCCAGAACAAATGGAGACGATCCTCAACATAATCATTACACAAGACACACAGACTAGAAACATTCAGGTTACGTTTGAGAAGGTTTACCTTGGTGGGCAGTCGATCATGGAACAATCGCCATAGGAAAAACTTGTGCTTACCAGGCACATTCAGCCTCCAAAGACCGGACCACCACGCACGAATCCTGTCCAGGCTTGACGTAGAAGGTCGATCCTGCACCGCCAACATATGAGCAAGCCGATACCCACTCTTCACAGAAAATGCCCCATGCTTCTCAAAGTGCCAAATTAAGCGATCCTCCCCCAGACCATGCCGTAATGGGATTCTCAGGATGGCCTCGCAGTCCGATTCATTGAAATGGGCTCTGAGCATATCCTCATTCCAACCACCAGATGCAGCAAATAGATCACTAACCGTACACGTAGCAGGAAGCGACGGGACCGACTGTACTTGAAGAGAGAACTCGTTCGGCAGCCAGTTTGATCCATAAATAGGCGTAGACTGGCCATTACCTATCCTCCATCGACAACCCCGAGCCAAAAGCTCCCGCCCCCATAACAAACTACGCCAGACAAACGATTGTCGCGATCCAAGACCTGCCTCCAAGAACCCCGACTGAGGAAAATACCGTCCCCTAAGTACAGAACACAACAGAGATGACGGGTCCTGGAGGATACGCCAGCACTGCTTGGCCAACAAGGCTTGGTTAAAGAGTTCCATGTCGCGAAACCCTAACCCACCCATGCACTTGGGCCGACACAGCGACTCCCAACTCATCCAATGAATTCGCCTTGTATCCTCAGACCCATTCCACCAAAATTTAGCCATAGTACTGTGTATCTCTTTGATCAACCCCCTGGGCAGCCTGAAGCAGTTCATCGTATAGCAAGGAATAGCCTGGACTATAGAATTAAGCAAAACCTCCTTTCCCGCTATCGAGAAGAATTTTTCCTTCCATCCCTGAATCTGTCGCCAGATACGGTCCTTAATAAATTTCAACGTCCCTGACCGATTCCGAGGCATGAATGAAGGCAAGCCTAGGTACTGCTGATGGCACGGACAATGGGACACGGACAAGATCTGGCTAATATACTGTTGCGCTCCTTCCTCCGTATTTGGGCTAAAAGCAACAACAGACTTCTCATAGTTGACAGTCTGTCCTGAGGCTCTCTCATACCATATCAATAGATCCCGAATGATCGCCGCCTCACTGCCGTTGGCCCTAAAAAAAAGGAGACTGTCATCCGCAAAGAAGAGATGAGAGATCGCTGGGCTAGAACGCCCGATCTGAAAGCCAGAAATCTGAGATCTCCGCTCAGCCCCACGCAACAAACTGGACAGTCCCTCCGCACATAACAGAAACAGATATGGAGACAGAGGATCCCCCTGCCGAAGACCTCGAGACGGCATCACCTGGCCCACCTTTTCCCCATTCAGATTAAAGGAAAAGGACACCGAACTGACACATCGGAGGATCAGATCAACCCACTGCTGGGCAAACCCCAATCGAAGCATAACCTCTCGGAGGAAAGTCCACTCCACCCTGTCATAAGCCTTGCTCATGTCCAGCTTCAGCGCAACCCATTTAGCCTTCCCCCTGCTTCTTCTACGAAGCTCATGGATACACTCGAACCCCAAGATGGCATTGTCCACCACACATCTCCCCGGAATAAACGCACTCTGATTCTGCGAAATCAGCTGTGGCAGGATATTCTTCATACGATTAACCAAGGCCTTTGAGATCAGCTTGTAACTCACATTACAAAGGGAAATAGGCCTAAAATCTGCAACCCGTCGGGCCGCCTTGGTTTTCGGAATGAGCACAATCAAGGTGTCATTAACTGCACTTGGTGAACAACCGTGATTCAACACTGCCAAACAGCTCTGTGTGATATCCGACCCAACAATACCCCAGTGGTTCTTATAGAAACTTCCCGGCAACTCATCTGGACCGGGGGCTTTACTAGGGTGCGTCTGCCTTAATGCCAACAGAATCTCTTCCTCAGTAAACGGACGCAGCAGTGCCTGATTCATGACATCACTCACAGAAGGCTTTAGATCCCGCAAAGCCACATCAAAATCCTGAACACTCGGGCCCGATGAAGCAAACAGGTGCTGGAAGTAGTCAACCATCACCTGAACAACTGCCGCCTTCTCCTGCTGCCATACTCCCAAACTATCTTCCAGCCCTCCAATACGATTTATCCTCCGACGGTAAGAGGCCCGACAATGGAACCACCGAGTATTACGATCCCCTTCCCGAAGCCACAGCTCCCTAGACCTCTGCTTCCAATACACCTCCTCCTCCTGGAGTACCTCTTCCAACTGCGCCTCTGCCTGGATGAGCAAATCACGAGAATCAGTTGATCTAAGATTAGCGATGGCCGACTGAACCTTTTGGTTGGCAATTCTTATGCGCCTCGGGAAGTTCCCGGACTTTGATCGACCCCAACCAGCCATCGTGTGCATACATCTCTTAGCCTTATCAGCAATAGCCAAAGGCGTTTTACCCCCAGATTCACCTGGTCCTGCACCCCACGAAAAATCAACCAACTGTCGCAAATCCGGCTGCCTAAGCCAAGTTTCCTCGAAACGATTAATTCGCCGACCACTTTGAAACCCACCCAGTGGAGGGGGGCTAAGTATCAGCTCCACCGGCCTATGGTCGGACTGGCTGTAGTCAAGATGGTTCACCACATATCCCGGATAAAGGTCCGTCCAAGCTGTAGTACCCAAAACCCGATCCAACCGTTCATAAATCGTCTCACCCCCTGGTCGTCTATTACACCAAGTGAAGCGATCACCAACAAACCCCAAATCTAGCAGGCCACATGCATCCACCACACTCTGAAAAGCGGACAGTTCTGACAACGGCTTATCCCTGCCCCCGTCTTTCTCATCCTGACATAAGATGGTGTTAAAATCACCCCCAATCAGCCACGGTGTATCAGTACAGCCCCTCAGCCTGGACAGGAGTGACCAAGTTTGAGAATGCTGATCCGTTTCAGGGAAACCATAGAAGCCTGTAAACCGCCACCTACAGTCATCCCATGAAATCCATCCATCAATATTATTCCTGGAAAAAGATAGTAGACTGAAAGACACCGAAGCAGCCCACATGAAGGCCAATCCACCGCTTCGACCATGGCAATCAACACAGAAACAGTTATCAAACCCCAGCAAACGTTTCGCAGAAGACATCCTACTAGCCGACACCTTCGTTTCAGACAAGAAGAGCACCCGAGGTCGTTTCTCCTGAACCAGTTTGTTCAGGCGCCTGAACGTTCGGGGTGACCCCGACCCCCGAACATTCCAAAATATCAGACTCATAACCCCGGGCGGGGCTGGGACCCAGCCACCGCCAATACAGTCGGACCAGCTACACCTGGCCCCCCTCCCTTCTCCTCCCCTCCTTTCGACCTTTTCCCCCCCAATATTTATTTATTAATATAAATAGTTTTTTTTTTTTTGTATCTTTTTTAAAAATATATGTTGACATCAACATTTTATTGGTATTACCACCAACATTTCCATAAAATTGAGACGTCGACATTTTAATCATTCTAATATAGACAAAAACCAACCTTTTTGTTCTTTGTTAAGAGGTGGGTGTGGGGGGCTTGACCTCTAACTCTTGGTCGAGAACTATACTCTTGTTGGCAAATCAACCCTTCTTCACTCCATCAAAATGATTGGTTTAATAATTTTTGGTTAAAATACCAGTACCTTGGAATACATTCTATTTTAGTAATTGTACTCTCAAATATTTCATTTTAGTCACTTTAATTTGCATAAAGTTTAAAATTGGTCATGATAGTTTGAAGTTAACTTTTTATCGAAATTGTTCAAATAATCACAAAATTTTCGTGCAATAAAAGACACAATGTGAATATATTTAAAAAAATTATAAAAGATATACTAATAGAAATTGAGTTTTTTTTTTTTTTTTTTTTAGAAAAAACTAATAATAAACCAACAATAGAGGGCAATTTTAAGCTTTATTCAAAGTATTGGGGATAAAATTGAACATTTGAAAGTACATGAACCAAAATGGAAATAAACCCAAAGTATATGGACAAAAATGGTATTTTAATTATAATTTTCTCTTTTTGAAAAATACTCTAGGTTAAAATATCATTTTCATTGTTGTACTTTAACTTTTGTTTCATTTTAGTTTTTGTACTTTCAAACGTCCAATTTTTTAGTTCATGTATTTTCAATAAAGTTTAAACGACTTTATACCGGTTGAGCTATGCTCTTGTTGGTGGTTTAAAGTTAAATTTTATCGACATTGGATAATTTTTATATAAGAAAAGATACGATGTAAATATGTTTAAAGGAGGCTAATAAAGACTAATTTGCTTCAAGAAAAATTAACACATTTGAAGGTAACATATATTATACAAAATTCAAAGCATAATGACCAAAGCAAGGTTTTTCGTACAGATGACTATTGAAAAAAAAAAAAAAGCAAAAATAGAAATGTCATACATTTTCAATTTAAAGATATATGTCCACTTACTTATGTCACCAATCTTAGTAAATTATCATTTTACTATCTACTCTAATCTTGCTCTCTCACTCAGTCACTCTAGTTTTTTTTCCCAATCTCTTGCTCTCTCTCTCATGTCTGGCTATTCAATTTCATTCTCTCTCCAATCTCGCTCTCCCTCTCTCTAGAAATGAGAGAGAAATGAAATGAGAAAAAGAAATACTCAGAGAAAAAAAAATGTGTATTTTCATATAGAGAATAATAATTTTGCTAAATGATTCAAGCAAAAGGACATGCAACGTAAAGTGTGACATTTTTCATCAAAATTCTGAATTACGGCCAAATTGATATTCTAAACTTTCCATTTTGACCACAGAGAAGTCAATTTATCTCAACATCAGAACCGAATTTCCATTCTTAAAGCTTCAAACAAATCACCGTAAGGTGATGGAGACACAGACAATAATCCGTTGAGCCCTAATGGCTTCATCACTCTTCTCCATTTTTTCTTTTCTTCTCCTCATTGGGGCTTTGATTTCTTCCAGTTTCAACCAAATAATTGGAGGTAATTTCCTTTAATCTCTCTGTTTTCGATTATCAATTGCCTCAATTTTTCTAGGGTTTAATCGTAATGCTGAAGCAGGATCGAAGTTGGAAAATATGGCGATGGCGATTCAAGTTGAAGATTCCATCGCTCTTTTGCCGTTTGGATCTGCCTCTGCCATTGGCAGCTTCAGTCGAACTCCTCAATGCGGAGGCCCTCGCCCCACTGGTAATTCTTTCCCACAACTTGTTTGGTTTATACTCTGTTTTCCTCTTCTTGTTAATGCATTTCTAATGATTTTACTTCCAAGTGCCATGCCCCGATAACCCCACTAAGGTTTGAATTGTGAATGAATGTTGAGGATTACGCATTGAAAAGATAAATGGAGAACTCAGATACATGAGTTACTCCACTCATTGTCAATTGGTTTTAAGATGGAACCCTATGTAATCTAATATCGCAAACTCGTTGAGTTTATTGGATTGATTGGATTTGGGCTGTCTGAACAATTTGTGCTTATTGAATCTCTGTGTTTCTGCCTTTCAAACTGTTCAAATAATGTTACTCTACTCGTTTTGCACATTTATAGTTGCAAATGCCGCAGCCATTGGTGTTTGCTATGGATCCTTGGGCGACAATTTACCAGAATCTAGAGATGTCGTCCAACTATACAAAAGTTATGGTATCAAAAGGATGAGGATTTATGATCCAAAAGAAGATATATTAAACGCTCTCCGAGACTCGAACATCGAACTCGTAGTAAGCATCCCTAATATGGTCCTTCAAAGCCTTGCTAATCTTTCCACTGCAACTAACTGGGTCCAAAGGTACATTCAAGCCTACATGCCGCGCGTCGAATTTCGATATATTGCTGTTGGAAATTATAACGAATCTTTTGCTAGTTACGTTCTACCGGCCATGAGAAGCATTTATAATGTAATTGCAGCCGCCAATTTGCAGGATCAAATCAAGGTTTCCACTGTAATATCTGATGGCTTGTTGGCGAGTTCATCTCCTCCATCTCTAGCCTCGTTTACCTCCGAGGCTCGTGAGTTTATAGAACCAATTCTCAGCTTTCTGGCTGAGAATGGTTCACCACTTCTTGTTAATCTGTATCCTTACTACACCTATATCAATAGCCCCCAAAGCATCAGCCTTGACTATGCTTTGTTCACTGCCTCGCAAGCTGTTCTTATAGATGGCAAGTTTGAGTACCGCAACCTTTTTGAAACAATTCTTGATGCTCTTTATGCAGCTCTTGAGAAGTCGGGTGGAGCGAATGTGCCGATCGTGGTATCGGAGAGCGGTTGGCCGTCGAGTGGAGCAAATGTCGTTGCTACAAGTGAGAATGCAGGTACATACTATAGAAATTTGATTAGTTTTGTTCCAAGTGGGACTCCGAGAAGGCCTGGAAGTCCTGTTGAAACGTATTTGTATGTTATGTTTGATCAAAACCTTGGGTTTTCTGAAGTGAAGAATCATTTTGGTTTGTTCACACCGGATAAGAACCCAAAGTACCAACTTACTTTTAGTTAGGTTTGAATCTTTCCCTTGTATTTTGTAATATGGTGACACAATAGTCTGAAATTTTAAGTGGATTGAATTGCAAAGATCTTTGCAGACGTCAATCTAAGCTCGATTTTTTAAGGCATATATCCTCAATCAGAAGATTAGAGATTTGAATCCTCTCGCTCACATGTTGTTGAACTAAAAGAAGATGTTTCCTTTAAAGAGTAATATCTATTCATTACGGATGAAACAAGGTATGATATTTTATTTCTTCATCCTTTCCATTTATGGTTTCTGTTTGGCGACTGAGAAAATGTTTTATATAGATTAATTAAGATTTTAAGTTTTAGTTGCTTTGGGGGCCGTATTTGGATTGCCTATGAAAAAGCAATGCCTCTTGAAAAAAAAAAATTAGGAATAATATGGTTGGGAATTAAAATTACCAATGTTGGGTTTCGAGTTTGGTAAATGTTGAGATCCTCAATTGAAAAATGAGAAGAACTTGCAATCTTTATAAGATGCATGAGTTGCTCCTTTCATGGTAAATTGGTTTTAGGAGGGAACTTCCTAATATGAAAAATGCAGAAAATCAATTATATTTGCGAAAATAAAAATGCAGAAAAATCTGAAAATTAATATGGAGAAAATTAATTTACAGAGAATTAAAATGCAGAAAGTATTGAAAATGCGAAAAGTTAGGGCCCGTTTGGTAACGTTCTCGTTTCTTGTTTCCGTTTCTTCATTTTTAATAAAGAAAAATAGAATTTCATGACCCTAACACCTATACATTCAATAATAATAAACTTATATTCTTAGTTATGTTTGGAAAAAATTGGAAACAAGAACAAAAAAGGAGAAACTAGTTTTAGTTGTTCCCAAAAGTTCTATACAAATTTTGGAAGTGTTTCTACAAAATGAGAAACAAGAAACATACATAGTTATTAAATGCTTAGATTTCTTAATAAAATTAGAAACAAGAAACAAGATAATTTTCAAAAAATGAAGAAAAATGTAGAAGATGTTGATATTGCAGAAAATTAAAAAAAAAAAAGTATTGGAATGTAAAAAATGTACCAGATAAAAATGGAAACAAAGAAAATAGTGGTTAGATGATCTATAAAATGAAGAGACATTGAGACCTCCAATTTTAAGGGCATGTCTTGACATAAATCTTATATTAAAAAAAAAGTGATCAAATTTAAATAGAAAACACAATAGAGAAAATGTGAAAAGTAGAAAAAAAAAACAAAATGGGGTGAGAGTAAGAAAAGAAACGTGAAAATACCTAGAAGAGAGGATATTAGAAAATTTTGTGAGACCGAGGAATGACTAAATAGACCCGATGCCTAAAAGAAAGGAATATAAAAAACTATCTTTTCAACGAGAATCAAGATAGCTTAAAAGCAAGATTTTAGGATGTCTGGTATCCGGTGGATGCTCACTATTTTACAATTATCACCATCCAAACATGGTAATATGGATGCCAAGGAATTTAAGATTACCACAAAACAAACTATCCCTTACTGTCCTTTTGAAAAAGTAAAACCTAACTTCGGGTCGTTTGGAATACATTTTAATTTAAATGTTTTTCAAGAATGCATTTTTTAAAAAACATTTTGTATAAAAATTGTTTAAAATTTAAACACTCATATGTTTGGTTACATTTCCTCAGGAGTGTTTTTATACACAAATTATTATATACTTAAAAACTCTTTTTAGAAAAGTTGGTTTCAAGTGTTTCTCTCAAAATGTTTTATTTCTCAATCTCATTTTCTAATAAGTCATTTTTAGGAGTTGCTAAACACTACAAATTTTTTCAAAATTAAACACTTGAAAAGTTAAACCAAACACACCCTTCGTATCTCTCAATAAGTTCTCTCATTTAGCATGCAAGACATTGTCGGATTAAAGTGTCGAGAGAGAAAAACCCTAGATTAGTTTAAGTTTATGCACTTCCTTTATTTTTCCAAATTTTTATTTTTTTTTTATTCAATTGTATTTATGGATTCATTTTCAAATGAAAGTTTCATTTGTTTTTTATTTTATTATCATGAGTAGCTAAATTCCTTTGAGGGCTTTAATTTGGTGAATGCTCTTAAGGATGAGTTAGCTTGGTAATTTAATTGGTCTCATTTGTGCCCATAACTCTTTGTGTGTTTTATCCTTTATTGAATTTAAAGTAATCTTGTTAGTTTAAATTGGTCATAGTGCAAGGGTCGGGCAATATCGCTTTTTTCTCCTACATAGTACTTGTTTTTATTTTTAATTTTTTCAATTTTTTTAATCCATTCTTCGGTTATCTAAAACTTTAATTATCAAATAAAAAATAACCAAAAATTATATTTGAAAAAATAATTAAATTAAAATAAAGTTTGAAAAAATAAAATAACATGATTATTCTAGTAAATATCAATGTGATTGTAGATATTTGTTTTTGGAAACAATTTTGATTGTGGAGATCACAGTTTTGAGTTAGATGAAATGAATATATGAATATATATATATATATATATATATATATATATATATATATATATATTATATTCCAACCATTTGAGTGAGATATGAAGAGGTAAGAAGATATTTTTTTTATTTAGAGATTTCTTATTTTATATTTTTATTTAAAATTTTAAATGATATTATTTTTATTTTATTTATCTAAAAGAGAATAAATAATACAAGATACGCGAGTGAGTAGATGGAACTAGAGGATAGAGCTAAAGGAGAGAGAAGAGAGCTTGAGCGAGTAAGGAGAGGAGAGGATGAAGAACAACGCAAGATCGTTCAATCAGGGAGAGATGGTTTCTTTCTAAAATATTGCCCCCCGAAAAAGAAAAGAAAAGAAAAAAAAAAACATCTACTTCCCGTGTTGACTTTGGCTAAAAAAGAAAACCAATCATGATCTTGATATGAGAGAAATGACTTCTTACTCTAATTGTTCGTTAAATAAATTTCCTTCCTTTGCGTATTGTTCGCTGAAAATTAATTCTTTCTTTGCAACTTTCAGGTTTTCTGTCTTGCAGGCCACGTCTTCCCCCCTCTCAAACAAATTTACCGTTGGTGGCACGTGAAGGTCAGGTGAGTTCCTCCCAACCAAATTTGACCATCAACCGTTGGCGCCGTCTGTAGGGAAGAAAGCTTGCTAGTGAAATTAGTGCATCAGTTACCTAACAAGTAAGAGGATGGAGAAGAAAAGCTAGAATCCATATACAAAACCTTTCGAAAATAACTATCATCCGCGGAAATTGAAAGAAGAGTTGTGCGCAAAGGACTCCAAAACGAACAGCGACCACAAGACGAACAGTGCGAAGGCCGCCGACCAGAGATATTCATCTAGACTGATTAGGAGGAAATCCGGCAGGAGATCAGAACCATCTTTGGAGAACAAATCAAAAACAAACACAAGCCTTGACCGGATGGAAGACACCAAGATCGAAGGCACCAGGAAAAGAAGCTAGTCGAAGGGTTGGAAGTCATTCCATCAGCATCCCAAACTAAGGCATCGTATACTGGAACAAGACTGGGGGCTAAGAGGAAGAAGCTATCAGGTTGAGGCCAACCTTAAGCTGAGGTCATCCTTGGGCCGAAGCCGAGGCCAACCTCTCAAAGCCTCAAAAGTTTCCCCATGATCACGTAATCAATGCAAATTTGATTACCAATGCAAGAACACAAGACGAGGTCAGAAATGAAGCAAAATGAGCCAGACATAGAAGATGACAGACTGTTCGAGGCCAAGGCCGAAATCGACCCTAGATATGGCTGAGGCCGAGGCCGAGGCCGACCCGAGCCATGCCCGAGGCCGAGGCTGACCATAGTCATAGTTGTGACCAAGGCCAATCCTGTTATTGCAAGCGAGATTGAACACCTGCGAGCCTAAGTCTTCGAGCTTAGCGCTCACGTCTCCATGAGAGCCTAAGCTTTTCAGCTTAGTGCCCATGCCCACATGCGAGCCTAAGCTTTTCAGTTTAGTGCCCACGCTTACCATGCGAGCCTAGGCTTCTCAGCTTAGTGCCCATGCTCCTCATGCGAGCCTAAGCTTTTCAGCTTAGTGCCCACGCCTACATGCGAGCCTAAGCTTTTCAGCTTGGTGCCCACGCTTATCATGCGAGCCTAAGCTTTTCAGCTTAGAGCCCACGCCTTCATGCGAGCCTGGACCAACGAGTCTACCTCGCCTCATCTAGATTTGAGATCATACAAGCCTGGGCTACCGAATCTACCTCGCCTCATCTAGCTTGAGCCCATCACTTCTCGCGAGCCTGGACTATCGAGTCTACCTCGCCTCAACCAGATTCGAGATTACGTGAGCCTGGATCGTCGAGTCTACCTCACCTCATCTGGCTTGAGCATCTTCACATCATGTGAGCCTGGACTACCGAGTCTACTTCGCCTCATCCAGATTCGAGATTACGTGAGCCTGGACCGCCGAGTCTACCTCACCTCATTTGGCTTGAGCATCTTCACATCATGCGAGCCTAGACTCCCGAGTCTACCTCGCCTCATCAAGATTCGAGATTACGTGAGCCTGGACCACCGAGTCTACCTCACCTCATCTGGCTTGAGCATCTTCACATCATGCGAGCCTGGACCCCCGGGTCTACCCCGCCTCATCCAGACTTGAGACCATGTGAGACTGGACCATGAGTCTACCTCACCTCATCTGGCGTGAGCCCATCATTCGAGCCTAAACTACTAAGTTTACCTCACCCCATCTGACTCGAGCCTATGCACTTCATCTGAGACAGGCTCACTTGGCCTAAGCTGAGGCCGACCAAGCCGAGGCCGACCTCAAACCTTAAAGGTATTCTCCTATTTACTCAACTATACTTTATGTTTTAATGTAGCTTTACTTGAGATTAGGGGCTACAAAGGGGATATGCACTCCCTATTAAACAAAAAGGGGGATATACACTCCCTATTAAACAAAAGGCACACTAGCTTAGCATGTCTAAACCTAGATTACACGTTCTAGCCTATTCTTTCATTGTTTTTCTACAAGGACTAACGTATGAATGCAGGGAGCTAGATTTTGAGCTAACAGGGGTCCGAGGCCGAGGCCGACCCTAGCCTCTTCCCTCATTCTTCTTTTGCAGAAATTAACCTTTCGATGCAGGATTGTGGAATCTTCTGCTTCTCCTATTTTTTACTTGTAGATAAGCCCTGGATCTGGAGTGAAGCATTCCGAATGACCAAGTACAGGGGTCTCGCTAAGGAAAATTAGGAAACTGTTGTGCTCGGCCTCATGCCGACCAGATAAGCTAAAATGGGAAATTGTTGTGCTTGGCCTCTTCTTGAGGCCGAGGCCGACCAGAGAGGCCCTCCAGCCATTTTTGTAATCTCTTACTTTTCTCATTTCCATTTCACCTAGCTCCTATTCAGGGAGTTTCTACTTTGTCTATTTGTGTCCCATCATGCAGGATAGCAATGAATCTGCACATGGGTCAACACAAGGCAATGATCATTACTCTTAAATCGGGCATAAGGAGCTCGGCCTATAACAGTAAGTCGCACCTGAATCCCAATTCAAGAGTGAGGGCTTACTGTTATAGGCAATTTTGGACCACTATGTACAAGGAGCTGACGATGACAACCGGACAGAAATAGGAATGGAGGATGGACCCTAGAGGCGAAACGGGCCAAGGTCGAAAGGACTGGGCTTTTGGCCCGACCCTCTGCTCGGCCTTGACCTTGGGCTGAGGTCGAGCTCGTCTGGCTTCGTTTGGTCTCTGCTGCCTCTAGCCGCCCTAGTTCCGCCTGATTCGTCCTGAAACGCCTCCAAATTCCTAAAAACCCTAGGAGCATAAGCAGTTATTTATACCCTTCTTCGCCACTGAAGAAGGGATCCGAACTCTAATCCCGAACTCTATTCTCTGACTCTTCTCTTGCTCTCACTTTCTTGCTTCCTATCGTTCTGCTTTTGACTTAAGCATCCGAGGCAGTGTGGCGTCCAGGTTTTCTGTCTTGCAGCCCACGTCTTCCTCTCTCAAACAAATTTACCGTTGGTGACACGTGAAGGTCATATAAGTTCCTCCCGACCAAATTTGACCATCAAAAGTGTGTATAGAGATCCCTGTCGAGAACAAATATTCTAAAAAAAAAAAGTTACGTGTAGAGTTATCACTTGAATTTTAAACTCCACGGAAGTCAATGAGTGAACAGCAGATGCAGTGTGTTATTTCCATGACGAAGAATCAAAGAAATCGCCATAAGGTTGGGATTTTTCTGCAACCTCATGGCTTCATCAATCTTCTCCACGCTTTGCTCTGTTTCTGTACTTCTCCTTCTCAGGGCTTTGATTTCTCCACATTTCCACCAACTAATCGGTAATTTCCTTTCATCTTTCTGTTTCCCGACTGAACAACCGATCATCTATTGCCTCAATTTTTAGGGTTTAGGGTTTTAATCTTATCGTAACCATTGCGAATCATTATGGTGAAGCAGGTTCAAGGTCGGCAAATATGGCAATGGCGATTGAAGATGTAGATTCCATGGCTCTTTTACCATTTGGATCTTCCTCTGGCACTGGCAGCTTCACTCGACTTCCTCAATGCGGAGGCCCTCGCCGGACAAGTACTCTTTCCCATTACTTGTTTGGTTTTCTTTCTGCTCTGTTTTCCTCGTCTTGTTAATCTATTTCTATGATTTTACTTCTGCACTAAGGATTTAGTGTTTTGAAATTCTAAATCTGCTAATAAACATATATATCTAAAGACATTGAAAACACGAAATACAATTTTGTTTTCTATTAATTCTCATTTTTAGATCACCAACCCACCATACCTGTCTTCCTGATATTTTGGCATTCATGGCGAAATTCCATATTTGTATTCCTTCCATCTTTCCAAACCATCATCTTTCCAAACCATGATCTATATGCTTAAATGTTTGGATTGGGTTGCTATTCACCATGATATCATAGTAGTTGAATCTTTGCAATCTCATTTTCCCGCCGATTGATATTAATTGTTCATAGTAGTTAAATTTTCTGATTTGTATATCACAAGATTTATAAACATGCATGCTTCTAGTCAAACCTATGATGATAAAATGAGCCAAATTATCATCAATAATGTCGAAAAACTAGATGGATTTATTTGATTTGGGCTGGCTAAACAATTGGTTCTACTTGATTCTGTGTTTTCTGCCTTTCAAACTGATTATATGTTTACTTTTTTTGTGCATTCATATAGTCGCAACTGCAGAAGCCGTCGGAGTTTGCTATGGAAGCAAGGGAGACAATTTACCAGAACCCAGAGAAGTAGTCGAACTATGCAAAAGCTATGGCATAAAAAGGATGAGGATTTATGATCCAAACAAAGCTATGTTAGACGCTCTTCGAGGATCAAACATAGAAGTGATTCTAGGCATGCCAAATACTGACATTGAAGCCATTGTTAATTTTTCTTTTGCAGCAAATTGGGTCCAGAGGAACATTCAAGCCTATGTACCGGACATCAAATTTCGATACATTGCTGTTGGTAATGAAGTGCGACCATCTGATTCTTTCGCTAGTTACGTTCTACCGGCCATGAGAAACATTTATAGAGCAATTGTAGCAGCCAATTTGCAGGATCATATGAATGTTTCCACAGTAATAACCACTGACTTGTTGGGGAGCAGCTTTCCTCCTTCTGTTGGCTCATTTAGATCCGACGCTCGTAAATTTATAGAACCAATTGTTAGCTTTCTGGCTAAGAATGGCTCACCCCTTCTTGCTAATGTGTATCCATACTACATTTATATCAGTAACCCCACATCAATTAACCTTGAATATGCTTTGTTCACAGCATCGCGACCTGTTATTGTAGATGGCAACTTAGAGTACTACAACTTTGTCAAAACAATAATCGATGCTCTTTATGCAGCTCTCGAGAAGTCGGGTGGAGCCAATGTGTCGATTGTGATATCAGAGAGCGGTTGGCCTTCAGGTACAGGCACCAATCCTGTAATTGAGAATGCAGTTGCTGAAACATACTATCAAAATTTGATCAGGTTTCTTCAAAGTGGGACTCCCAGAAGGCCTGAAAGAGCCATCGAAACGTATTTGTATGGTATGTTTGATGAAAATTTGATGTCTTCTGAAACGGCCAAACATTTTGGTTTATTCAAACCTGACAAAACCCCAAAGTACCGACTTAAGTTTAGTTAGGTTCCAAGCTCCACTCCTTATTTGGTGTTATATACTATATAGGATAATTAGTTGAGGTTTTAAAGTTTTAGTACTCGTTTGGAGTGACTTTTTAAGTGTTAAAAACACTTTTTTTTTCACTTAAAAATACTTTTTTTAAACACTTAAAAAGTCATTTCAAACGGATCTTTAATTGCTTTCGGGACGTATTATTGGATGCCCATGAATGGAACAATCCTGTGGTTGGGAATCAAAGATTACTCTCTTGGGTTTTGGATTTGGTCTTTAATTCTAGATATTTTATGTAATTGTCAATCATTAACATTAGTGAGCTGATCAAAATTATTTCAAGTGAATAATATAAATAAGTTAAGGTTAAATTATAAGTTTCTAAATTATCAATATTTGAACTTCAAAATATATAAGCCCTTAAACTTTCAATTTTGTGTCCAATAGAAATTAATTCATTTTTAAAAACTTGGAATCGGTTAAAGATTTATTAGACATTTTTTTAAAATTGATGAACCTTTTTAGCCACAAATTCGATAGTTCAAACTAATCGATTCATAATTCTAATTAAATGATTAATCAGAAATGGCCTATAAAAATTATGGAATCAAAATCGATTCTTGAGGGGTTGGAATCGTATTTCAGGATGTAGGAATCAGTTTCTTCCCGTCGTTGGAAGTCGAGTCTGATTCCAGTGAAGTGATAAAGACACTGAATCGAGAATCCGAAGACCTTTCAGAGCTCTCGTTGATGGTCGAAGCAATCGATGCTTTGGGCATGATAGCAAACATCTTCTCCTTCACTAAATGCTCTAGATTGGAGAACAAAGAAGCTCACAGATTGGCACGTGCGACAGTCGAGCATGGTTTTTTTTTTTTTTTTTTTTTTTTTGCCTTTTTTGGGCACAACTTGTTCTTATTTTGGTAGGGAGGAACATTTCCCCTTCCAATCTCTTCCATTCTTAATGAAGAGATGGATGTACCTAACCCTTTTTAGCATTTAATATATTGTCTTTCTCAAAAAAAAAATGATTGACTAGCTATTGAAAAACAAACGTTTCTACTAAAATATTTAGTTTAAATTGTACTTCAAATTGTTGTTTCATTTTGTTGTTGTATTTGTGTACCTGTATCAGGACCATTTCCATTAAAAAATAATAATAAATAAAGATACTCCTTCTAGAGTTAATTAACCAAGTAAATAGAGGTGGTCATGACAACCATCATTTCCTTTGCATGAAATGTTAGCTTAAGAAGTGAGTATGTGAAATTTTTCAAAAAAAAAAAAAAAAAAAAAAAAAAAAGAAGAAGTGAGTATGTTAAAACAATCTTACTAGAGAATTGTGCTACTTTCACCACAAAGTGTTAGTAAGTTAGAATCTTAAAAAAAGTGTTAGTAAGTTGGAACAAAGGCACAAATGTCTATGAGACTCTCGCTATAAAAAAAAAATAAAAGAGGAAAAATAAAGGCCTAGCAGCATGAATAAGTTTGGAAGAGTAGAAATGCTTATGAAAAAGAAAAAGGTTTAAATTTAGCTTGTTAGACAAAGAGGAGTACCCTAGACTCAATGATTAGGAGTTAGGTTGAATAAACATTAATGGTGAGTTTACATGAAGATGGTTTGTTTGTGAAAAGAAATGTTAAAGCTTTATGTGTCAAAATATTTTAAGTTGTGTTTAGCCATTTTTCAAATCCCTCCATCAAGGGTGGGTTTGATTTAACTTTTCAAATGTTTAATTTTGAAAAAAAAAAATCATTTTGAAAAAAATTGTAGTGTTTGGCAACCACTAAAAATGACTTATATGAAAATGAGATTGAGAAATAAATCATTTTGAGAGAAACACTTGAAACCAACTTTTTTAAAAAGAGTTTGTAAGTATACAATAACTTGTGTATAAAAACATTTATGAGGAAATGTAACCAAACATATGAGTGTTTAAATTCTAAACAATTTTTATACAAAATGTTTTTTAAAGAATGCATTCTTGAAAAACATTTAAATTAAAATGTATTCCAAACGGACCCTAAATCTAGCTATTTTTCTTGTTGCCCCTTAAAATATCTTATAATGTACTATACCCAACAAGGACTAGTTGGCTTGCATATACCCAACTCATCCAAAAACTAACCTTTAAACAAAGGTATAAACTACGGTAGAAAGATTGGGATCTAACTAACATGGGTATATATAGCTCAAGTGGTTTATGGGGAGGTGGAGTTAAAATATTCAATGAAATTCCACACAATGCACGTGCAAGTATACACAGCCAGCAGCAAGTGATAAGTATATTAATATCATCTCCACAGGGATTAGAACAAGAAAATTCCTATGTTCAAACTTAATTTCTAGCAAATTCAAGATGGTAACCGATAAAATTTTAGTAATGTCTAAACTAAGGTGCTTTGATAAAATAAATTGTAGAAACAAACATAAACACATAAATGCAGAATGCTCAATGAAACGAAACTTGCAACAAGGTTAAGAAAGTAGGCTCAGATTATGAACTATTTGTATCTCTCTAAACATCGAATGCTGGAGCAAGAACTTTGCTCTCTCAATCCACACAACAAGTTCTCACAAAATCTTCCCAGATCTCCTAAAATAGCATATTAACGTCCATTAACCCACTTCATTTTAAACATGCTGTATTATGTGCATTAGGTGAAGTGTTATCCCTAACTCCTTCACTTAGCTAGCTACTAACCCTAACAAGGAGCTAATGTGATTTTGAGTATTCAGCCACCCTTATTTTTCCCAAAACTAAAGATGACGGAGCAAAGAAATGGTTGGCCGGACGAAATCTTTGCTTAAGCAATAAACACCCTCAAAACCAGATTAAGAAAGCCAAGGAGCTCAGCTCCAATGTTTAGATTAATACAAAAGTATCTTAATCCTCACCTTAAGGTGATTAGTTCATGTTACAAGCTAAAAACAAAATAAAATAGCCAGAAAAAGTCATAAAGAAAACTAAACACAGCTACTCAAAGTTCAAGAGAAGAAGAAAGAAAACTAAGGGAAGAAGTCGCCGGAAATGGAAAGGTTGCTGAAGATGCTCCTTCCAAATGTCAGCTTCTCCTTCTTCTATGGAATCTCCTTCTCTTCCCTCCTCGATTTCTCCACACTGTCTTAATGTCTGTGTTCCCCTCTCCCTTTTGGTTTCTTCTCCTTTTTATACCTCCTCACAAAATGTGGTTGCCCTAAAAAATATACTCTTCTCTTCATTGAATTCAGGGCTACATCAGCTTCTTTTCAGCAAGATGGCAGACTCCCATTGGATGAAAGAGCTGATTGTAATAAAAAGTGCCAGCTCATTTAATGAATTGATTTTTCCCTCGTGTGAATCACGTGCGAACTTTGCTCCAGAATTGATCCAGCAATTCCATCTCCAGTTCCTCAATCACTTCAACTCTACACGTGCTGCCTTTAGTCTGCTACCAAAATGGCTTTATGGATCTGCACTATAAGTACACAAAATTTAATGCTTTTCACCTTCAAAACAGTAGCAAAATATTAACTATTTCCTCAAAGATAATTCAGACCAAAGCATGAGATTTATAGAAGAAAATGCCAAAATATGCTAGCCAACTACTCACATATTAAAGAATCCACGCTAAAAGATAAGATAAATAACTCTTATACTAAGAGTTATCAGTATCTCTATTTTTTCTTAGAGATCGTAGATTCAAATTCCTCTCACCTTACTTATCACGTAACATTCTCAACATGGATCTAAGACGATACACTAATTGAAATTTTCCATTTAAGTTATCATTAAAAGATATTAAAATCAAGGGATTGTTGTTTAATTAAAATTTCTATGTTTTATTTTATAAAATTAATGAGTTTTTCTTTTAAAGATATGACATTACAATGAAATACTTTGGGAAGGTTCAACTATTTCTTGACTGATTAACTTTGGTTAAGTTGGTACATTAATAAGGTTAAATTGTAATTAGTTTTGCAAGTTTTGGAAGGATGTATAATTGATCTCAAATTAAAAATTTGAAAATATGGTTGTAACAATCCTATTATTCTTGGATAATAGTTAAAAAAAGATAGTGCATTTCAGAAGAAAAGATAATAGTTATTGACTGAAATTACAAACAAACACGTAAGTCTAAATAGATTGAACTCTAACTGCCCCCTCAAAATGGTGCCTCTTTGGGTTCACCATTCTTGGATCGGATCCCAATTTCTCTTTATTGGACCGAATACCCGTTAGGGTTTAATGGGCTCTGATACCATATTAGATTATATGGGCTTCCATCTCAAAACTAATTGGCAATGAGTGGAGTGACCCTTGTAGCTTATATATTGTGAGGTCTCCACCAATCTTTTCAATGTGGGATCCTCAACACACCTTATAATTTAATTTGTTTTTCCTTTTGGACCTAGCTCTTAGAATCTTTGATCACTAGGTGGATATCCTAATATTTGGTTGATGATAATATTATAAAGGCTTCAACTTCCTCCCCTGCAATATGTTCTAGACCTTTTCTCGAGTAAAGGTCTTTGTTAATGAATCTACAAGATTATCACAATATTTAATGTAATTCACACTAATAATCCCAAATTACTCAAATATGATCTCACAGTATTGTGTTTTCTTTATAGAAACTGTTTTTTACTCTACCAATTGTGGCAGTGTTATCGTTCAATTTATCAAAATAGGAAGTATTGGTTTCTCCCACATAATTTCACATAACAAATCTTTTACCCAACTAACTTCCTCACTAGCTGAAACTAAAGTAATAAGCTCTGCTTCCATATAGTAGACTTAGCAATAATTGTTTGTTTTTTAGATTTCTAACAAATAACACTACTTCCCAAAGTAAAAATATAATATACCATGTAATAGATAGAGAATTATCTAACAATGTATTCTAGTTAGTATCAGAAAATCCTTCAACAACAATCGGATGTTTTTTTTATAAAGTAAAGTCATAGTCTTTCATTCCCAATAAATATTTCATAACACGATCAATGGTTGCCCTGCTAAAAACTCCTACTGCTAATGCAATGTCAACTCTAGTAAATTAGTTGCATATCGGATACCAATCACATACTAGCATACTCCTTTTGATTAATTATATCATTTTCATTTTCAATGAGAAACAAGTGAGCACTTGAATCAAAGTAAATACTAGTTTCAAAAAAAAAATTGAGTAAATACATGTTTACAATCAAAATAATTATATTTTCTGAGTATTTTCTCAATATGATGTGATTGGTAAAGAAAAAAAACTCATATGAGGTTTTAGTTGTTTTCATACCCATAATAAAATTAGTCTCGCTAAGATCTTTCATGTCACAATGGCTCCTTAATAAATTTTTTGTTTCATTTATAACAAAAATATTTGAGCCAAAGATTAGTAAATCATCAAAATATAGGCTAATAAAAACATGTGGATCTTCTCATGATTTATAATAGATGCATTTATTACATTCATTTGATTTATAACCATTATTTAGCATGTAAGAATCATATTTCTCCCTTAGGACTTATTTTAAGCCATGTAGGGATTTAGTAAGCATACACACTTTATTCTCCTGCCAAGTAATCTCTATAAAACATTTAGGTTGGTCCATATAAATTTCTTATTCTAAATCAACATTAAGGAAAAGTTGTTTTCACATCCATTTGATGAATACTCATACGAAAAATAGCAGCAATTGCAATTAGCAATCTAATAGGTGTGATTCTCGTAACCAAACAAAAGGTATCAAAGAAGTCTAAATCTTTTTTTTTTAACCTTTTGCAACAAGTCAAGCTTTATAGTACTTGTCTATAATAATACCCACCAGTTTCAACTTTTCTCTCAGGACCTATTTACACTTTATAGTCTTACACCCTGGTAGTAAATCAACTAATTTCTAAGTTTCGTTAGAAATTAGTGATTCCATTTCATCATTCACATTCTCTTTTCAAAAAATTACATCTGAAGATTATAAAGTTTCTTGCAAAGAAATTGTGTTTCTCGAACATTATAAACATAAAAACAAATTAGGTTGAAGGGCAAGTATCTTGCTATCTTTAACGAGATTCAAGCCCTCTGTAGTGTGTATATTTATTTATCAACCACTGGTGCAGTAGGTCTTCACTGTCTGGTCCCTTCGAGGATAAAACAATCCAACTAAAACGTTGTGTAACTCAAACCACTCTACACTAAGAGGTTGAGCTCAAAGCTCCACAACAAAGAACACGACTTTTTTGGTCAGTTGCTCTCAAAAGATCAAAGGAGAGAAATATGAAAGTAGGAAGAAGAGAATATTGAAATTTTGTTGTGTATTGAGAGTTTGTGAGAAAGGTGTTTCCACGAAAATTGTAGATCTAGAAATTTATGACAAAATAAAAGCAACCAAAACAAATTAAATATATAAAACCTCTCTAGATACATTTTCTCTTTATCAAAAGAAAACCCCCAAAACTAATTTTTAAAAAATATTTAAAATGCACTTAAATATTAGGGGCATTTGCATAGATAGCAAAAAACACTAAACTTATTGTAAAAACATCAAAAAGTAAAATTATTTGCAAAAATAGCACAAAGTGACGTTAAGTTACAAAAATATTTTTTTTATCAGCAGCTATCTGATAGAAAAGATTATCAGTGTCCATCACTGATAGTCATTGATAGACTTCAATTAATCGAAATCTATCAGTGATAGACACTTATAGAAAGGATTGTACAGAGTCTATTAGTGTCTATCATTAATAGTCACTAATACACCTAATTAATCGAAATCATTGATATAAATGATTATACAAAGTCTATTGATAGTGTCTATCATTGATAGTTACATTAATCGGAGTCTATCAGTCACTGATAAACTCTGATAATCAAAGTCTATCAATGTCTATCACTGGTAGATTCTGATTAATGTGTCTATCAATGGTAGACATTGATAAATCAATTATTAGTGTCTATCACTGATAGCCGCTGCTAGACTTCAATATAACTGATAGACTCTGATTAATCGAAGTCTATCAGGATAGGCACTGAGAGAAAGAAATGTACGTAAATTGGTAGAATTCGCACACAATTCAAAATAAAATAGGGATAAATAGGAATTATGAAATTTTATTCAAATAAATTGTAATATTTGCTATTATTTTTACATTATGCTATATTTGCAATTAGAAAGAAAAAGAAAAAGAAAAAAAAAAAAAAAAAAACCATAATTGCCACCACATGCAATTTCCCTAAATATTAGGGGAAAAAATCATTTTTTTTACCTTAAACTTGGTAGGTTTTATCATTTTTTAACCTTAAACTTTCAATTTCATTTAATTGAACCCTAAACTTAGTCGATTGTATCAATTTTAACCACAGACTTGCACAACTGTTGCAATGTAGACATTCGGTTCATTTTCCATTTGAATCACCATTAAAACATTGTGAATGACAATTTCCTCCTTTAAAAAGAAATCACATTACACCTGAGTTAAATTGGTTTTTTTTTTTTTTTTTTGTAAGAAATTTGTTGGAAAAAACTTTTTATTTTAAGAAATCAAACATCCAGACTTATTCTTCTTATTGCTATTTAGCCTAAAAAAATCACAAAGTTATGAGTAACAAAAAAAAAAAAAAAAATCCAACAAATATGAGAAAAGAAAAATGAAATTGTTTTCCTTTGGTTTCCTACACTCCCATATTCTAATTAACAAGGAAAAAATAACTTTCATCAAGTTCTTAGCAACAAGAAAAAACCTTCAAACATTTGAGGAAAAAACAAAACTCCAAAATTGCTTTCTTATCATCCACAATTACAAGTTCTTCCAAGCAGCTAAAAGAAAAGCAACAAATCCCACAAACACAATAGGAAGAAAATGAGATAAAACTCATTTACAACTTCTCGATAGCAAAAGTTTATTCAAATAAAAAATTTATCCAATAAATTTCTTTTTAAAACCCAACTCAAGGGCAATGTGAATTAAAAAAAGAAAAATGAGAAAATATTCAATTACGTGTTTTAATGGTGGTTTAAAAAAAAAAGTAAACTGAAGATTTATATATTGCAACACTTATGTAAGTTTGGGGTTAAAATTTATACGAGTTGTGTTAAGTTTGAGGTTCAATTTGATGAAATTGAAAGTTCGAGGTTAAAATTGATACAACTTATTAAGTTTGAGGTTCAATTTGATGAAATTGAAAATTCAAGGTTGAAATTGATACAAACAGATAAGTTTAGGGTTAGAAATGATACTTTCCCTTCATTTTTTCCCCAAAGAAACAAGAGAGATGAGATAAGTTCAAATTATTAAAATAATCATTCAAATTCAAATGGATTTGATATATTATTATATTAGAAGAGAAGATGTGGGTTCAAATTATTAAAATATAATTAAATTCAAATGCATGTGTATATATATACACATATATAATTCAAATGTTTCCTATTAAATGCTCATCAATGACTACATTACATTCTATGCTTCATTAAATGGTTTGCAATTATAGTATAGTCAAAGCATTCAATAATAGTTCATAATGCTAGGTCTTTTTTTATAAAAAAAAAAAAAATAAAAAAAAATAATAATAATAATAATAATAATTATTATTTCTTAAATTTTGCATATAGTTCCTTCTTTTTTTTTTTTTTTTTTTTGGATGAAATAGTTCCTTCCAACTTAAGTTTCTAAATTTTATAATTAAATCTTGAAAATGTAACCAAACAACTTTTTAAAAAAAATAATAATAAAATGTAACCAAACATTTGGAGTACGTTTAAATTCTAAATAATTTTTATACAAAATATTTAAAAAAAAAAAAGTAGATTCTTGAAAAACACTTAAAATAAAAAAAAAATATTCCAAATTCACATCTAATGGTTTAAATCATCAATTAGATATTTTCTCCTACCTCACCACTTCTTGTCACCACCTCTCCATCGCGGTTGCCCCCCTTAGGATAGGGAGTTCAAGGTCTAGAGTGTGTTTGGTTTAACTTTTCAAGTGTTTAGTTTTAAAAAAAAAAAAATTATTTTAAAAATTTTTTCTAGTGTTTGGTAACCTCTAAAAATGACTTATTAAAAAATGAGATGGATAAATAAAGATTAAATTATCAAAAATACCCCTAAACTTTAGGGTTTGTTTCAATTATGCCCCTAGACTTTCAAAAGTTTCAATTATGCCCTTGAAGTTTCAAAATTGTTTCAAAACTACCCTTGAAGGCTTTTTTTTGTTAAATTCATGGATGTAAAATGACGTGTTTGCGTATATATTGTTGCTTATGTGAATAGATTTGAACACATACGTGGAAAAAACGATAAAAACACATGCAAACGCATCAATTTTTGTCGATAAATTTAATGGAAAATGTCTCCAAGGGTAGTTTTGAAACAAATTTGAAACTTCAAGGACATAATTGAAACTTTTGAAAGTCCAGGGGTATAATTGAAACAAACCCTAAAGTTGAGGGGTATTTTTGATAATTTAACCATAAATAAATCATTTTCAAAGAAACACTTGAAACCAACTTTTTTAAAAAGAGTTTTTGAGTATACAATAACTTGTGTATAAAAACACCTATGAGAAAATGCAACACCAAACATATGAGTGTTTAAATTTTAAACAATTTTTATACAAAATGTTTTTTTAAAAATGCATTCTTGAAAAACATTTAAATTAAAATGTATTCCAAACGGACCCCTAGATTGGATGTTAAAAAAAATAATAATAATTAAAAAAAAAAAAAGTGTAATGATCAAAATAAATAAAATTAAAATATATGAACCAATAGAATAAATGTCGAGAACCAAAATAAAATGTAAAGAAATATATACTTTAAAAACAAGCTTGATCGCTAGCAATACATGTTGATCCAGAAATATTATATTAACTAATAAATAGATTGGTTCAATGCAAGTGGATAACATCAAAATGAATAGGAACTTATACTAAAAATAAAAATAAACCTCCTCATTTTGATATATTACTAAATTTAAATAATTAATTCATTCCAGTATAGCTCGGTAGATAAGGCCAAAATTAACATATTAAATTGTCAACAAGAGCATGACTCAACTGACATAAAGCATGTAGCTCGACCAAGAGGTGAGAGATTGTGAGAGATAATCCTCCACCCCTACATATTGTCCAAAAAAAAAAAAAAAAAACTAGCATCTTAGGGTTCGTTTGGAATACATTTGAATTTAAATGTTTCTTAAGAATGCATTTTTAAAAAAAACATTTTGTATAAAAATTATTTAGAATTTAAACACTCATATGTTTGGTTGCATTTCCTCACAAATGTTTTTCTACAAAGTTATTGTTTACTTGAGAAGTCTTTTTTGAAAAGTTGGTTTAAGTGTTTCTCTCAAAATGGTTTATTTATCAATCTCATTTTCTAACAAGTCATTTTTAGGTCTTGCCAAACACTATAAATTTTTTCAAAATGATTTATTTTCAAAATTAAACACTTGAAAATGTAAACCAAACACACCCTTAACGTCTAAAATATATACTTTTAACCAAGAGGTCAAAGATTTGAATCTTCACCCCACATCTTAAACTCAAAAAATATATACATTTATTATTTCATTTGAAAATGAGTTAGAAATATATTTTTAGCTTGGTTTGATTTTCTACCGTTCTTTTCATACAATTTTACCCTCTCTCCATATTTTAATTTTCATTTTGAATTATTATTTCTTAATATATATTTTCATTCTATACATTATAAATCTAATTTTAAAAAATATATTGTTTTGACCGTTACATATAATATTTAATAATTATTATATCATTATGATTTTTCGAAAATTGACAATTTTTCGTTTTAATATATTTACTTTCATATTGACATTCATATATAACTTCATATAATAATCCAACATTTATACCATGTTTATATATATTATCCTATCTTTATTGAGATATGCATTTCATCTATATAAATTTCATCATATACACTTTATATTATTTCATTTTCAAATATATATATATATATATATATATATATATATATATATATATATATATATATATATATATTTTGTTCAAACAATATATACCATATCATTAGATGTACCTCTTAGGAAATATATAAACATGGTTTGAAACAACTATATAAAAACAACATACAAAATATAAATATGTATATATTTTGATGGTCATTTGTCAGAAAAATGAGTTCGTTCACCGAAAGCATAACCTTCGCTCATTGTTTGAAGAAAATATATCATCATTTGAAGCATTGTTGGTTTTTCCGAATTGGAACACTGTTGGTCATTATTTAGTGTTTGAAGATGTTCGAACTTCAAATCTCTGAAGTTGAAACAAAGCGGGTGTTTAGATCTAAGTTCACAAGATGTAAGGGTATTAGTTCAATCCAAATTCAAAGTCAATTGAGTCATGGGTATTGTGGATATTGTGGATCAAACGTCGGCTACTAGAAAGAGCCGCTTGGTGCTTAAAAAATGAAATCGTGTGGGTTTTTAGAAGGCACTAAAAATCGAGGAGAAAATCACGAAGGAGGGAAGAAAAGAAGGGGAAAAAATTGTTGCTCTCCCTCTTTTTTACATATGTTTTCGAAATTTTCTTGGAATTCGACATCAGATTGTCTAGATGGTCTATTTACGTAGTTGAACTTTTTTTTTAGTTCAACAAAATTTGAGAGAACCTCAAATCTTTAGGTCGAAATACATGTCAATTACCACTGAACTATGTTCACTTTGACAACACGATATCTATTGTGATCCAAATCACTTTTAGTTTAAACTTGTTAACACCTTACATCTTTATTTAATTTTATCTTTACCCATGTATCTTGCCACTAAAAAAAATGTCATTCAAATCAATATTTTGCCAATACCAACGTCCAAACCAGTTTCTTGAAAAAACAAACTGCACCACTTAACAAAAACAACACCAAATAAGAATCAACAAATCCAATTAAACTAATACTAATAAATTTTATACAAGACGAACCAATTAACAAAAACTTATAGATGATGATAGTTTGGACCAAACCAAAGAGCATCAGCTCATTTAACATATTCACAAATAACTTAGTTCTGGTTCGCCAATGGAAACGACATCTTGTAATCAACTACAAAATCAAATTACAAGGTATAAAACTAAATTGAAACTAGGTTTCAAACATATGGACAAAATGTCATTCCACCCAAAAGGAAATATCAATTCAAATTCAAAAAGGTCCCTCCTTTTGAATCCATAATATGATGAAGAGTACATATAATGACTTCATATACGTATGTATGTGTATATAAAGTCATTAAACTCTGACACACAAAACGGAGTCATGAAAGACTCCAAATTTCAAAAGCATCTTGGAAAGGCACCAAAAACGTTCAATAAATGGAGCAATATAACAAAACAAAATGCATGGCCATATTGGCATCCAAAACGAGATGGTCCATGTGCTTACCCATAAAAAATTAAAAAACCATCTGTGTTTCTCTTTCTATGGTGCTTTCTTTGCCATCAAACTCAGACAAACTCATTCTGTTTTCTTCTTCAAAGGAGTGAATTCTACTCAAAAAGTCTCTCATTCAAACTCAAAAATGACCATTCACTAACAAATCTGATTCCCCACTTTGAATTTCACTCATAAAGAAAAGGGTTGAAAGAAAAAAGTTAATAGTGAATGGAGAAAGTGGATATCTCTTAAAACTCTCAAAGGGTCCAACAAAAAAGAGAACAGCTAAGTTCAGTTCACATGTGTGCACCATATTCAACCACAACCACTTCTGATGGAAGCCAGAACAAACCAGCAAAAACTGTAAAAAAGCTACCATATAATTTAAATTCATGCCAGTACAAAAGTTGGGGCCTCCCCCCCTCACTCCCTCCAATGCACACAAAACAATGCACATCACAAACAATAACAAAAACATATATATATATATATATATATATATATATATATATATATATTTATATATAATAATTTACAATAATCTACAGAGAAAAGGGAGGGGAGGTGTTGGGTTGATGCCATTTATACCATGTCAGTGCCCCATGTGATACCCTTGGTCCTTCCCCCATGTGTGGGCCTAAACAGGAACAGTGTGAGACAAAACAGTCCTCTAAAGTTAAAACTTTCACAAACCAAATCAAAATCCAATTTTGTCCTTGTTTTGTCAATTTGCAAAACCCTGTCTGCTCATCCACTCAATTTCAATTCAACACATCAAAGAAAAAGAATACTATCATCAAATTATTATATATCTAGAGGAGGAAAAGAAAAGGGAGAAAAAATAAAAAAAGGGAAAAGTAAACCCAGCTCTTTGGGTAACCAACCCCAACTTTCTTTGGTCCCAATGAGTTTTGTTATATTTCATCAGTGAGCTACAACAAATTTTTTCAAGTCTTCTTCTGTCTACTTAGGACCCTACTACTATGTACACAAGAGGCTCTTGTGAGCTTCACAGAAACTTCAAATTCTACCTAACTATGAATGCCAAGAACAAACAGAAGAACTTATGTGTAGATGAACAATGTAAAACGGAGTTAATCCGACCGTAGTTCTTTAGTCAGCATGGTCCAGCACACACCCAAATAGGGCACAAAATAAACACAGAAGACCCTAACTCTCATAAACCAAATCATCTGTCCTAAATGTATGAATTTATATGTATTTTCTGTTAGGAGTATGTATTGATGAAGATGATACTTGTGGAGATCCTCTCTATATAGTAATAGATCTACTCTTCAAAGTAGGTATAATTTCGCTATACATCCGGGGATAATTCTTCTGCCTGCTATATGCTTCTCTAATTTTTCTGCGTAGATAAAATACGAAGACCATTAGCAGTTTCATTCGCTAGAACTCCGAACACGATGCTCCAAAAATAGAAGAAAGTCGAGGAGGAAGAGATCAGTAGAGTCTTACCCTAACATTGTTGATATTTGCTGGCCATGCTCATGTAGTTATTGCCTATATTTCAAAAGATTCACACAAGGAATAGAAACCTAAGGAAAGTAATGTATCTTACTTTGAATTATACTGACTTCTTAAATTAGCACGACGGAAAGTGAGCTACCACAAGGAAGAGAATAACAGGACCTTGCCATTCAGCTGTGGGGTAAAAAGTTATTAAGGGGAAGCTATGTCACCAGCAGGACCAGTAGGCAGTGACGAGTTGCTCTGAGAAGATGACGGTAACGTATTGGGACCGCACCCATCCGCTTTAACAGAAGAAAAATCAGAATGTTGACCCAAGGCAGATTTTTTAGGAGAAGCAAATGGGCTATCAGGAAGGACCTGCTCAACACTGACCTCATGCCCAAAGTAAATAAGATAGAAGAAGAATATGGTTAATACGTTGTATGATTAAAATAATCTGGAGCAAGAAATTGAATTGGACCATCCTCAGTATGTTTTAATTAGAAATTAAATTTTAGACCTTTTGTGGATTTCAAGCAGTTCAGAGTTGTAACCGTCCTCTGTGGCTTTCCCACTGCTGTTGCTTTGGATAAAACAAGGATTCTCTTCCAGCTGGAAATTTTGCTGTGTGCTTATTGCATTGTTGGTAGTTACTTGGTTATTCTCATGACCTGAAACAGCTCTCACCATTAGCTAACAGAAGAAGTCATCAAGTGATTGAACACCTTTAAGCAAAGGAAAGGAGAGAAGACCATGAAGAATCAGCAAACCTTCAGAAGCTTCTTGATTAATAAAATCAGGAGGATAAATATTCTGGTTCATTTGATTATGCGATTCAGTGGACAATGGAGCACAAATAGGTAAATTATGTGGGTGATGGTGGTGTAGCTGATCGTTCTTCAAGTCGGGAAGCTGGAGATTCAATAGTCTTCTTCCCTGAAGTTCAAGGGCTTGCTGCAATTCAACTTGCTCTTCTAGTTTCCTACGCAACATCATCCCTTGAGTATTATACATCATTCTTGCTCCTGTAAATTTAATGGACAGATTAATAACCAATGAGAGGCATACCGTTTCATTGCAAATACAGAAGATAAAGAATGACATATTCAATCATTTCCCCCAGTTTTTCAATAACCAAATGACTGTCAAATTTGGGGGAAGTGGGCATGCCGACTCATTTCATACCGAGGTTTAGGTCATAAGGATCCCGGGCATCCAGTCCAGAGGGGCTCAAACAAGGAGAAAAGTCGCCCCTCTCTAGTTGCTGTTGTTGATGCTGCTGCCTCCTACATTCCATCCCAACCATAAACATCACTGCTATAAAGGTAGAAAGGGAACTGTATAGAACACAAAAAAGTTTATGGTAAATTTACTTTTCTGGAACTTTTCCCTTCTCCTTGTAGGGTTTCACAAGTACTCGTGATTCGCATATGAAATGTGGATTTCCCTTTGCCAATATATGTTTAACGGTTTCTGGATAGACAAATGTAACAAATCCAAACATCCTCTTCTGTTGGTATGGAATCCTAACATCTTGCACAGGCCCAAATTTGCTGCCAAAAAAAAGTTCATCAAGATTTAATCCATGAAAAAAAAAATGGTCAAGCAACAAAAAGCACTTCATGAAAATACATGGCTTTTATCATGACAGGCTAAATAATAAGAACCCTTCTATTCAAACCTCCATACCAGACTTCTAAACTGTTCCTTGAGCAACTATTCATAGCTCGAGCTACATTTTATTGCCCATCAGGACATAATTCCTCACATTGTATGATTGAGCTTCAGTAAGAGAAAACTATTTCCACATCCACAAAATAACAAACAAGATATTCATAGGTTGCAGAAACAGAGTAGATATCAGATAGTAATTCCAAGATTTTCAACTAAAACATGGCACCCAAGAGCTCAAAATTACTAGAGTTCAAAAGAAAGACTGCTCCCCAATTGATGTGCAGTGCATCTAAAGTGAAAGCCAATTATTGTAAACAATTTGCTTCAATGTAGATTATGGACAATTGATTTACAAATCAAGCAAATCAAATCAACAAAAAAAATAAATAATCTCATACCACTAAACTAAGACAGATTCATATATTTTCAAAAAATGCATGTCTTTTTTTTTCTCAGCAGCAATAAAAATTGTATGATGTAGCAAAAAGTGCAGCTTCTTTATTTCAAAGGCATACTCTTAAGCACATCGTTGAATAAAACAATGTGAATTCAGATTCATTTGTAACCCTTTGTTTTGGCATTTAGCAACCTCAAAATCTATAAAATTGTACATGATAAATATTTTTTTGTTTTATTTGTAACAAAAGTAAATGTCTGACTGAATATGCAAGTATTCACATGAAACACATAGGTGCGGAAACAAACATGTGCATATAAAGTGCATTTTACCTATGTCAATCATTCAGTGTTTGTGTAACATAGTGTGCACACTTCTTCAAGATGTACTCAGATCTTTAGCTTTTCTTTTCTTTTATTCTTTTGTTAGGAAAAAGAACAAAAAATAAAATAAAATAAAACAATGAGCAAACAACACAATAGAGAAAGCACAATATATTTTAAGTTTAAATCTCATATCATAGGGGATGATGATAAAAGCAACTGGGAAAGGAAGGAATTTAAAGTGATTGAGGTAAGACTAAGAGTATAGGCAAAGAAACATTCACGGGAAGATAGAAAGAGGTTAAGACATCTTCCAAGTACACGTACAGCAAGATGGATAAACTGATGACATTGGCTACTTACAAAACTACATCCAATTGAATGTCACTGAATGAAAAAAAATCTTTACAAAACAAAATAACACCTTAAGAAACTCTTTCATTCTATTAGATTTGCTAGAACTGAAAATCTAAAATCCTCTGAATTGAAGTTCAAGCCTGTGTGAACTAGGTACGAAGAAAGAATGTGTCAAGCTCAAATATCAATTGAACAAATATCAATCGAATATCAAACCATCTAACCACATTTACATGTATTGAGAAGTAAGTACAATCAAAGAATCTCACAAGGAAATGAAAAAAGTAGCCCTCATTCTCAAACCGAAGTTGTAATAGAACAAAGGTTTGAACAGAAAGCAGGGGCATAGAACATGAAGGAAAGCTCGTGATTCCAATAAACGGGCAATTAAGTAAGATATGGTTATTTGTTAAGTATCAGCACAAAGGGAAAGCATTTGTGCTGGAACTTAGGCTTATTTCACTATGCATTAAAAAACCTCAATGGCCAGCCTCCTTAAAACCCTGAAAAGTTTTAATACAGAAAACTAGGAATCAGATGCAGGCAAGTTGCTGAAAAATTCAAAGTGAGCAGAAATAAAAAACAGAAGAATATTTCAGACTAGATTTTTCATACATAATCCTCTTACTCAAAGTTGATTCTCAGACAATTGGGGCGACAATGACATGAATGGTTCATTTAGATATTTTAACACCCAGAAAAAAGGCCACCACACCTCATTAGTTACCTGAAATACTCTGAAACATCTTCATCCTTGAAGGTGCTATCAGCTGGGAATGTTAAATAAATCTGTCTGGACGCCGAGTTTCGCTTCTCAGCAGCCAAAGCCAAAAAATCATTCCTTTCACTTCTGGACATGCCAAACTTGTGATACTCATCTCCCATCATAAGGGCTGCTGCTGTAGCTCTAGATTATCCATTCCAAATAAAGAATAAAGATTGCATTACAGACCATTCACAAACTAAAATCCACCAAAAAATTAAACTATTATGGGCTTCATACACTATAAATAGAAGAATGACAAGTCAAAAGACTAAAGTTGGTTATCCATCTCCATCATGCATACCTATGAGTTTCATTCTGTTGTTGCAGAAGAAAGTTGATATACTTGTTATACTGTGAAGGTGGCACTCCAGCCATCAACTCAGATGCAGTGGCCAACCTCTGCTGCTGAGCAGCCTTATATCTCATCAACTCCTCACGCTGCTCGAACAAGCCCTCTAGTTTGCTAGGAGAACCAACAATGGCAGCAGAAGGATCAACTGAATCAGAAAAATCGCCATGCAAGAACTTGCAATTGCTACCATTTTTACAAAAACCTCTAGCAAAGTAAAGACAAGGCTTATACCCAACTCCAAATCCTCCATCTTCAGAGCCAAAACAAACATCACTAGCAGAATAGCTTCTTCTATGAAAAGGGGTCTCAGCATTGTCCATAGACTGAGTCCAATTCTGCAAACCACGCCCTAATTCCATCCTCGGATCCACCAAATCCTCACCTCTGGAAGAAGATGACTCGTTGAGAAACGAAAGGTAATCGTTAACTTGAGGCTCCTCAATGACTTCAGAATCGACAAACCCATTTTTGTGCTGCATATATGGAGGCATTGAAAAAGGAGCAGCTCGAATACTGTCGTAAGAGAGAAGGGGACTAGATTTGGGGCTAATGACATTGTTAGTGATGCCTGAAAGCGACCATGAACTCGTTGACGAAGGAGAAGAAGGGTTTTTAGTCAAGTCAAAGCCATTATTAGGGATTCTAGGCGAAGATTGAGAGAAAGGGTTACTGTTAGAAGGTCTAGCGATGGGATTAAGAGGCGAAGGCGAAGAAGGAGTTGAAGAAGAAGAGTTCAAAGAAAACCCTAAATGAGCTTTGGCCTTCAAAATCAGTGAATGCAAAAGGGTTTCAGGCCCAAAAGCCAAGCGTATCAACTCCTTATCACCAAGGTCTTGAATGAGAAGAAACCCCATGATTTTCGAAGCATTCTCAGGCTCCAAGTTCTTGATCTTCGCATAAACCAAAGTAGTTGCTTCATAAGCATCCATTTTTCTTCTTCTTCTTCTTCCTCTTCTTTTTCTGCTTCAACTTCACTTTCTCCTCTGTTTCTTCAATCAAACCCCCCAAGAAAACACAACCCAGAACAAAACCCAAGTAGCTAAATCCTCAAAACCTCACTGGGTCTCGAGAAAATCCCTCTTTTTCCCAGAAACAAACACAATGGGCTCAGAAATCAGTAGGGTTTTCAAGTGTTTAGCGAAGTGGGTTTGCTTAGTAGAGTAAGAGGCAGCAAGTGACAACTTCTCTCTCTCTCAATTTCTCTCTCTAAACAGGGAGAGAGAAGCAATGGTGTAGTGATAGTAGATTACAGATCTACTTCAAAGTTAAAAGAGTAATTGTCAAACAGTATAAATTTTGTCATACGTGTGTATTATATGCACTCTGTAATCTGTATGCAAAATATAACTTTTATCATATGAAAGAGATTCCAGTGAAGAAGATAGGTCCCAATGCTTTTTTTTTTTTTTTTCTCTTTCCTTTTTCTTTTTCTTCTTTCCAAGATAAAATGATACCCCCAAAAAATTTGAAAAAAAAAACCCTAATTCTGAAAAGGGGTCCCACATTTTCTCTTCATTTTATTTTTTTTTATTATTTGATGTTCTTTGTTCTTCATCATTATCGTTAAATTATATTTAATTAAGACGAGACTCAACCATGATTGCAACCAAATCTTCAAACTCAATTCTACTTCTCAATCCTCTTCTCTTTTCATTTTCAACTCTCATTTTCTTTTGCCCCATAATTGCTAAACCTCTCAATAATATTTGTATTATTTATTGACAAATCTAGATTTAATCTTGTCGTTTATTCGAAGTCAACAAATTAAATGTTGGGATGTATGGATAAACAATGTTGCACTGAAGTGAGGAAAATTATGAGACTACGCGAGTCTGGTTAAGAAGAGCTATACTAGTGAGGTCCATCTTCTTTTTTACGGTTTATTCGCTAGGAATTCATGGTTAAACCTATTTCGCCTGGAAATATTGTTTTGTAATCTTGGTCCAAAATTTTTCTATGAAGCATTACATATGGTATAGTAATGGTACCTCGTGCCTGATATGATTTAACTATTATGGATTGGCTCTAGTGGACAATAACAACCGTGAAAAAAAAAAATTAAGGATCCAGAACGCAAGCTGACTCGGACACTCACGGATGACTAATCATGTTTTTTGTTTTTTTTTTTCAATTTATAAATTTTTTTAGTAGGTTTTAAAAACATATTACTATTTCCCAAATTCCATTATTTTTCTTCTATTTTTTTTTTTTTTTTATCTTTTAACTCATCTCTCTATCAAATCTCTTCCCCTCTAAATCTCTTTATCTACAATTTTCATCTCTCTATTACTTTTTTTCTCTTTCTATATATTTCTCTTATTTTTTTACTATAAAATTTGAATATTTTTTTCACAATTTCTCTCATCATATCTTCTCATTTTCTATGTTCAATTTATTTATTTTTTCTCTCACTATGTCTAGCCATTCTTTCTAAGTTTTATATCACAATATTTTTTCTCTTTTTTATTTATCTTTTTTTTTCTCTCTTTTATTCTCTAATTTTACTCTCTCTCAAAAGATTTATCTTTTTCTCTCTGTAATTTTTGTCTTTTCTTCCTCTTTTAACTTTTATTGATTTAAAAATATTCTCTCTAACGTATCCCTTATCAAATTTTCTCTCTCTATCAATTTTTTTTAACTAATATTCTATCTAACATTTGGTAATTTTAAAATTTTCTATCTCTAACTTTTTTTCTCATATTTTAAATAATATTCTGTCCTCAATATATCTCCCAATTAATTCTCTCTAAATGTTTTTCTCTCTCTCTAAAGTTACTCTAAAATTTCTTTGGTAAAATTTTTTCTCTAGAAGTTCCTCTCCGAACTTTTATTTCTCTGTTTCCATATATTTTTCTCCCTCCAATTTTAAAAGAAAATGGAAAAGAAAAAAGTATCAAATACGTATACTTTTTTTAATAGAAAATTTTAAAATAGAAAAATAGGAGAAAAAATAAAATGGTTATAAAATGGCCCTTAATTTCAAATTTTAATTAGAATTCAAAAAAAAATCTGAAATTAAAATTTAAAAATATGAGTAAATAAATATACTTTTTTTTTAAACATGTAAATAAATATACTTTTTGATATAAACTAGAAAATAACAAATTAATATATGTGTACGGCTTGGAAAATAATCATCCATATAATATTTAAATTTTCAAGTCGACTATCTTCATGAATTCTATTTTATATCCTAGTTTCAAAAAAAAAAAAAAAAAAAAATCTATTTTATATCCTGTAAAAAAAAAATTGAACTCTATTTTATATTATCTAGTTAAGTTTTAAAAAATGTCATCTCATAAATATGTGAAAATATATTATATATCATTCATTATGAGTGTATTCTTTTATAATTGTATACATTCTAATATGTTAATTTATTTTTTTCTTTATAAAAAATTGTGTATTTGAATTTAAGGATTATAATAATCAACTGTTTCAACTCTCAACCAATTTTGGTGAATCAAGTCAGAGTCTACTCTATCCAAATTTACTTTCAAAAGTACTAAAATGGAGAATCAAAATCACCTTTGGTAGTTGGGATTTGCCCAACTTGTCTTAAAACCTATTAAATTGTTAATTATTGTTGTTCATTCTTAATGAATTGCATTAAATGTGTCCCAAACCCATCAAAAAAAAAAATCTTTTTGACAAAAATGACATTTCCATTATTTTAGTAACATAAAATTGGTCAAAGCAGGCTTAGTAATTGACATGTACCCTCGACCATGAGGTAAGAGGTTCGAATTTCTCGGCTCCACCCCCAAATTTTGATGTACTACAAAAAAAGTAACATAAAATTGACCGACTTGATTTTAAAAATGAAATGAGAATTTAAAAACAAAATATAAACTTTATAGATTTAATATCTTGTAAAGATATTGGTTTTACATGAAACAGCATAGTTCAACAGTAATTGACATGTACCTTCGATCAAGAGATGAGACGTTTGAATCTCCCACCTCAAATGTTGATGTCACCAAAAAAAAAAAATGAAAATACATGTATAGATAATAGATTTGCTCTTTATATTATCTATTTGAATATGAAGATTAATTATATTTATTTATGTTATAAATATAATTTTTTTAATCCTACTTTGAAGTTTTTGTAGCTTTAAACTAATTTAGTTTCAATGATGTTTGTAAAATATTTTTAAAAGTAAAAATTATGATCATCAAATTCATAATTATTTTATACTCCAATTTAAAGGTGCAATCATTGGATTTCCATTTTTTTCCATATGGTTCCAAAATGTTACTCTCTACCAACATTAGCTTCCATCACATCAAATTTTCAAATAGCTATTTCTCACAAGTCTCTTTCTCCCACTAATTATTATATTATAGAAATTGTACCAAAAAGGTTTGGTTGCAAATTTACTATTAAATTGGGAGAGTCTAATCATTAAAATTCGATCACATTCTGAGAATGAATTAAAGAATGGACAATGTTATAACGTTGAACTTGACACGAAGAAAGATAATTTTCATCAAGAGTCATGTCGTGATAATTATAAGAACATTGTAGAGCATTTAGCTAATGTTACACTATAAAAGTTTTCGACTTCCTCAGAAAAAACCAAATTGTAATTAACCTCAATCATGTTCATGTTTTTATAGTTCAATATCTTTATACAAAAAAATCCCATTCTCGTTCAAGTTTCAACTAAAATTACAAGTTTGTAATTAAAAAATAAAAATACAAATTAAAAGACATTATATAAAGATTTCATTAAATCACATGATTATTTAGTAGTTTTCTTATAGTTTTATTTACAACATTTTTTTTTATCATTTTTTTTATGTATCTTAGCTCTCAAATAATCTGATATTCCTATTTTATCAGTGATGGTGAACCTAAACAAGTTAGAAATTATAGACCATCATATATATGGTATAGAAAACAAAATTTTTTGAACATTGCATATGATACCAAAGTTGAGTTCCACAACTTTTGAAAGATAATATGCATTTCTCTTCTTGCAATAATTTAAGTTAGAATACTATACATGTGAAAGGTTCTCCAATTATACTATATTTGCTCAATCATCAATTCTTTGATAATAATTATTATATAAGATATATTTTTTTAATCTTTTTATATAAGATACTTGCATATTGAAATAAGACAAAAGTTAATATTTTTTTATTATTAGTTTCTTGAAAATGAGATTTAGGAAATTTTTGTTCTTCCCAAATACAATAGGGACATTAAAGGAAAAAAAAAAGTAAACCACACATTTAATTTACTAAAAAAAAGTATTTGATTTAAACAGCTTAATTCATAGGGGTCAACTTGGTATATGAAGTTCAAAATTAATTTTAATTAAATCAAACTATACCAAAATTATTTTCATGTTAAGCATACTTCAATTGATTAAAACATAATATATCTTTGATCAAAGAGTTAGATCTAGGTCGTTCACATCTTGTTAAATGTTTTTCAATTTTTTTTTTTTTTTGTCAAACAATCAAATCAAATTTAAAATATTTCATAATTCAATTCTATTCTAGTTACATGTAAATCCCTCCTGTCCTAGTGAGAACAAATTCTTCTCGTTCAAGTGAGTACACTATTTGTCATTCCTTTAATAACACAATAATTTGGTTCAACTTTGTTACATCAATCATGAATATAAAAAATAATATGACAAAAAGATTATGCGAACATAACACAATTTCATGATTTAATTATAATATTTGTTAAATGTTACGAATCATCGTTTACTTCCCATATAAGGGAATATGTCAACTTTCAATTTTTATATAATCAAATTTAAAGTCCTCCCAACTGAAATAAAATATTTGCAATAATCTACCAAGATGAAAATGTAATAAATGAAAATACAAAGATTAAAATAGAAAGGATAGTACATGAGTAAAAAGGGACTACAATTATTATTTCACCTACTTTAAATAAAGTGGGAAATAATGTTTGTACAAATTACAATTAAAAACTAAAAAGAAAAAAAAAAAAGAATATATATTACAAGAAATTGATTAAAGCTTCCTTTATAACACCCACTAAAATTTTTTCACAAATCTCCATATTTACTATTATTAATTCTTAAAAACAAAAGAAAAAGATATTTAGATATGGGTGAATAAGGGTTCAAAAGTTGAGTTTAAAAGCAAATTCTTGTGATTTGTGAATACTAAAATAAAATAGTAGAGAAAAAGATAAAAGAAAAAAAAAAAAAGAATGATCCAAAGTTCCAAACAGCTCCTAAGAATCAGTAAAAAGAAAATTCTTTTGAACTTTTTTTTTTTTTTTTGTTCTTTTAAATTCTTTTAAAAAACCAATTTTTTTTTTCTCTATCTCTCTGAAATCTGTCTTTTAGATTCCATAGCATTTTTAAAGCACAATATATATCATTATTCTGACTGTGACTTTAAACTTGTTGACGTGTCCGAATATCTGCCCTTGGATGCTTTGACTGCTTTCTCTCTCCATGACGTGTCAGAATCTCTGCCCTTCACTGCTCTGACTTTTATCTGTATTTTCTTTTTCCTTTTATGGGTTCTTTTCTCAATCCTTTTTATGGAAAGAAGATTGATATTTGATGTTAATATTATCTTGTTTAAGTGAAAGAGGAAGTCAAGTATTCATTGTAAAACATACTTTATAAGGAATTTTAACTCACCAGTTTAGGATTCTCTGACCCTATTTGGGTGAGTTAGATTTTGTGTAATCCTAGGTTAAAAAGTTAAAAGGAGTTTTTTTTTTTTTTTTTTTTTTTTTTTTTTTTTTTTTTTATAATAATAATATTGGGTATGTGAGAGCAATGTATTAAATTTCCACCGACATGTCGACATTTCTATCAATATTTCCACATGACTATAGGTTGAGGGGTGAATCGATATTTCCATTCTATCGTTAAAAAACTCATAAAATATAAACAATATGACCACAAAAAGTAATTAATGTGAAGATAATATTTATAATAAGTATTCTAGTTCATTTTAAAAATATATAACATTTATTTATTAATTAAAAAAATTGAACTTTTTTGTTTTAAATATTTTTACAGAAATATTCATCGACATGACACTTTATCTCGATATTTCCATAAAATAAAGATCTCGACATTTTCGTCGACATCGACATTTTAACTCTTGTATGTGAGTTTGAATTTGTAAGTGTGTTTGGTTGGTGATTTGAAAACAAGGGATTCATTATTTCGAATGTGTTTGATAATATATTTATAAATATCAACTATTTCTAGTTATTAACTAAATATTAAGTTGAATATAAACTATTTTTAATTAATTATAAATTAATTGAGTTTATAACCTAGAATACTATATTTATTAAAAAATTTATCTTTTTTAATTCAATTCTGCATTTAAAATTTTTAAATTTAAAACATGGATACATTGAAAACATTAAAAAGTTGTTTTCAGAATTTCCACTATTTGACGTAGAATACGAAAAATAGTTTTAAAAAACACATTTATCAAATGCATATTCACTAAATTCAGTGAATCAAAAAACATAAAATAGAACTCAACTTGTCTACCAAATAGGCAAGTTTCGAGCTACATAGTTTTACATAGGTTATCATACGTCAGACTTTTATAAACAATTATTTTGTATAATCAAAATATAAAATGTATCGCCTCAAATTTCTCGATCTCATGCTTTATAAACTCAAAATTATTAAAACCGTAGGTCAAATATCACATTTAAGTCATTTTGATATATGCTTTTTTTTTTTTTTTTTGAAAAAAACATTTTGATATATGCTTATATCTTATATATTGATGTTGATTAATTATTATATAAACTAAAAACAATTTAAATTATTTATTAAAAAAAAAACAACAATTTAAATTATTTCCGCAAAACAAAGCTATTAAACGAAATTCCTTTTTATAATTAAGATACGATTCATATGAAAAGGTTTGTGGAAAAGACATTCTTTTAAATTTAGAATTTCTTTTTTGGCACATGAACCCAATAGAATAACTATCACTTTTCAAAAGGTAATTTTGAGAGATTGCTCTTATTTCTAAGTAATTTTGACAAAATTGGCATCCAAGAAAAATAAACTTGTACAAAAATTCCAAAAATCTAACTTTGATGATATATTTATATATATATATATATATATATATTGGTATGAAGTGGAAAATTGAAGAAAAGGCTTTTGAATTGTTTTTTAATATTTTTATTAACTTTAAAATATTCTGCCTGTTTTTTGTTTTTTTTTTTTTTTGATAATAAAATATTCTGCCTGTTAAAAATATAGTAATGAGGGCAAGTTTGAAATTTTACATATATAATTATTTTAAAAAAAAAATTAAAAGTACTTTTTTTTTCTTATATAGAGATATGGTCTATATATGTGTCGGATATTTTTCCTTTTGTAGTAGCTTAAGCACAACTAAAAGAAAGAGTTTATTAGAACAGAAATTATAGCGGGTGAGTTCAATTAACCTATTAATTACATGTTTGTCATAATCTTTTGATTTTCTCATTTGTAGGATTTCATGCCTTTATTTCAATTTTTATCTTCCCTAATTACCCTTATTTAATTATATAATTATAATAAATATTATTTTTTTTTCTTTCAAATTGCAGCCGACAAGATGGAATGTTTTTTTTTAAAATATAATTATATATATTCTCAATTAATTCCTTTTAGGTAACAAATATATATAATTTCAAATGTATTCTCACATCCATTTTGGAATTCCTTTTTATGCAGATTTGGTAGATTTGCCGCATGCTTCTCTATATATATATTTTTAAATACACCTGCTTCAATAAGGAAGGTAATAACTAAAATTGGTTTCATGTTTATTCTTATAATATTTTTTATTTTTTAAAATTCGTACATGGAATGTTATTTTTTCCCATTGCCGCCTGCATATTTTTTCAAATAAATTCCATTTTTGAATGGTGAAATCCACCTGTTTTTGGAATTATGAAATTCCTTATTTTCCCATTGTCGCCTGCTTATGGATTTTCTAATAAGCAAATTCGATTTCCGGGATTTATTTCCATTTTTATATACATGTTTGTAAGTGGTATGTATAAATGACTTATGAAAAAACGAATTTCATACCTGTTTGTAAGTGGTATATATTGGTACAGAATCATCATGTATGTATTAGAATTATGAATAAACAAATTTCATACGTGCTTGTAAGTGGTATATATCGGTACATAATTATCATGTATGTGTTAGAATTATGAATAAACGATTTTTCATACCCCATATGAAATAACTATGCTAGTTAGCTAAATAAAAATACCTCATATGGAATGCCAGTGAGAATTTATCTAAAAAACTAAAATTTGAGGCAGACAAAACTAATTACGGAGAAGTTTCAAAATCCATACCAGGTATTTAAACATTCATACCTGGTATTTAAAAATTGTTTCAAAATTCATACCGGGTATTTAAAAATTCATACCCGGTATTTAGAAATTCATACGGGGTATTTAACAGAGATTTTCTTTTATAGTTTTGTTGTAGGTTTGTGATGAGAGGGCATTTTTGTAAATAACTCAAGTTTAGAGTTAGCCTAAGCTTTCCTTTTCCTTGTCTTTGAGCCACACGCATAGCAGCCCATTCCCATCTCTCTCTGTGTGTTATGTTTCGGTCGACCAGCATCATCTCCTATCCTCCTCCTCGGCGCCGGCGTCAGCCTTTCTCCGGTGAGCGTGCGACTACGGCAACGGGCGGTACAACGTCTAAGACGCGCGCGCGAAGGGTTATTTCCGGTGAGTTGTGTTTTGGATGGGTTTTCGTTTGGTTTTTGTACTTCTAGTGCTCGATTTCTCTCTTTAACGTCTTTCTCCTCTGTACCCATCATATTTACGACGTTCTTCAGCGGTCAATAGCTCTCGTTCGCGTGCCAGCCATGGTTGCAGCGTGGGGGTCAAATGGAAGAAGACGAACAGATTTTTAGGGAAGGAAGAAGACGAAAGCAGTGGTTTCCTTTTCTGTACTTTCTTTTCTTTTTTTTTTTTATATCAGAGGGTTATTTTCGTAAATGGGCCACAATTTAAAAAGATGGGTTGGACTGAAATGAAGTTTATAAACTTGGGGCAACCAGCTAAATGGTCATTTTAAAATAGGTGATTTGAAAAAGAGCCATTTGTATTTTCATTTTGGGATATGACCAAAAGCTAAATTTAGTAAATGTTTTTGGCAACCGATAGGACACAAATACCCCACCCAAATCTTAATTCATAAATAACTTAAATTAAAATACCCTATAAAGGAGGGAGGAAATCTCTTTTAAAAAAAAAAGGAGGGAGGAAATCTAGGATTGTTACGTATTAATTCAACAACCAAATCAATAACAAACCTACAAATTAAACCATTAAATTTGGAGAATTAAAATTGAAACAACAGATTCAAATTCAAACGGGAGAAAAAATAGGACAACTCAAAATTTAAACGTAATATATTGGATTGAATCAAAAAATTAAGACACTTAAAAGAACTTACCCCATTGAAATTGCGATTAAATAAAAAACTGAAGAACAACTTGATGCATCACACAAATTGGGTCAAAAAATAAGATGTAATTGATAATATTTGGTAACCATAAGAAAGAAGACTCCAGAATTAATGATAACATTGTAAATGAAACCCTCAAAGAAGCAAAAATCATACCAACGCATGGATCTAATTTCATAAAATCCATAAAAGCAAATAAAAAGGCCTCACAAATACCATTCAAGATAAACTCTTGCCATTCTCCACTCGGAAACCCTCACAAAGACCAAACGCATTCTATCCATTTTCAAAAAAAAAGGAAGACCCTTCAAGTTCTCTCGAGGGAAACCCGTTTGAATTTGCCAGCGCGTGGAAACCCGTAGATTTACTGCTAAGGAATCAATTTCAGTGGAATCAATGAACTTAATTTTTTGTTTTTTCTGGGAGATAATGAGAGACGTATCTGGATTCTGTTGCATACACACTGTATTTGTAGACTCACGCTAGACAAAATCCACTATGATGCTAAATTCATTGATGTTGCTGTTGGATATAGAAAACAAGAACCAGACAACGTCTCTATCCTCACAAAGCCTAAGTACAGTGGGCTTACCAGAGATGTTGTTGTACAAAGAGATACAGTGAATTTTCCCACTATTCTGAGATGAGAGCTTACTATCAATGCAATTGACGAGTTGTTCGAATGTACAATTAGAATCTACGCACATTGTTGACGTCTTGAATCCAGTGTATTGATAGCAACTATCCCACACACCATCGTACCATAAAGAAATCGGAATGGAAGACATCTAGTTCTGGGAAGAAAATGAAGGAAAAGCATCAAGGACAAAACCAATGAAATTTTAAGAAAGTGAATACATTCAGGAAAACAATACCTATAAAAAGCAACATTCTCGGATATAAAGCAATACCTATGATCGTCCAACAGTGTTCAACAAACCTTGTCCGGATAGATGATGAAGAATAAAAAATGAGCCTGTAAAAATCTTGTTCAACCCAGAATGTAGATGGAAGAGCGAAAAATTGCGCAAACACAGAATTCTGTAAACTAGACTACAGATTGAAGAGAGAGAGAATTGAGGCTGTAACGAATCTTGGAAACGGGAATACAGGCTGTAACGAATCTTGGAAAGGGGAATATAGATTGAAGAGAGAGAATTGAGGATGTAACTGTTAGTTCCTTAATTCATGGGATTGTAAGTTACAGATTTTTTTTTTTAAAAAATGAGATATACGACTGCAAAAAACTAGGAGAGATCGTGTGAGACACTTGGTAAAAATGGTATTTCGTGTTACCCGAAAATAGGTCAGAAAATATGTTTTGGCCATTTTTCATTAGAAAATTCGGTTTGGCCAATTTTTAAAAGTACCCTGTAATTTTTGGTCATTCCTAAGGATTTCCCTATAAACTTTTTGGACAAAAGTGAAAAAATATGGGCTGATTTCAGCCCATTCTTGTAAAAACCCCTTATTAGAAATTGGAGACATCTATTTATATGGCTTCACATAAGTCAAACAACTCTCTTTATTTTTTTCTCTTAAAAAAAAAACTCTCTTTATTATTATTATTATTTTTTTTTGTTCTTTTTCTTTTCCCATTGATTGTATAAATATGTAGAGCCCTTCAAATATACATGGTGTAGATGTTTGAGTATGATATTTTACCTTATTAATTACCGTGAAGCATAAGTATCTCGATCAAACTTGTGTCGAATATTCAATATAAAATGAGAGATGTCCTGATGTCATCTTCAGTTATATCTTGGATGATCAAGGTAAATTGACCTGACATAATTGGAAAATCGGTCTATTTAGAATGGACAATCGTTTTTTATTGCACAGATAGATACTTTGATGACACGTGTTAGAGGTACTGTTGAAAGACGTATAACGTATTACTCATGAGTATTTGTAACCGTCCAACCTTGGGAGCTGACATGAAAATAAATTATTGGATTTTGGAGATAAGGATGATGATGTAACATAATGATGTTCGCAAATGACGTTGCTCATTTTATCCTAACGTACATAAAATAGTTATTTTATTAATTTTCTCAATTTATGAGAATGTCTATATTTGGTCTTATTGTTTCAAAAGGTGGTCATTTAACCGTTAGTCATTCTAAAAATGGTTCAAAATGATTATGGTCATAATTTGGTAAATGGTGATTTTTTTTTCTTGCATGGAATCAAAATTGGTTAAATTTTAATTTATTAATTTACCAAAAAGAGTTAAAATGAGTTCATATAATAAAATAAGGTTGAAGTTTTCAACTTTTTTTTTTTTTTTTTTTTTGAGAAATTGAAGTTTTCAACTCTAACCCCATATTTGTTTAAAATGTTATAAATAACTCATGTAATTAAACGTATAAAATACAAAATTAAATCTAAAGAAGCACTAAAACATTATTTTAAAAAATCCCAAAAGGAAACACTAAAATAAAGTTCTCCTCTTCCTCCCTCTCCTTTGTTAAGTGGAGAGAAACTCTAAGTTATCGATCAATTAAAAAAAAACGAGAAATTAGTTGAGGATATACTAGCGCTATATTGTTGGATGAATGAGAGAGGTAAAATAACTAAAAAAAAGGTATAATGTAACTATACATCTAAAATTATAGACAGGTCTTTAGAGAATTTTTTCAAAATAATCCAATGATCTCTCAAAATGAGGAAAATATTTCCATTTTATATCTTCATGTCATCTAAAATCTCTCATTCCCCACCATCACACATTTACACTTTACAAATATATATCACTTGAATTGTAGTACAAAAGTTTTGATTTGAAATTTTAACATTTCAAAAAATGTATACACCACTTTATGATTTCAAGATAATATACCATTATAAGTACTTTTTCATAATCTCAATAATCAATAAGAGGGCTAAGCCAACATGAAATAGGATCAATCAGATAAAGACGCAGAAGGTCGAGCTTCAAAGCAGTAAAGAGGAGAGGAAATTGGGTCGTGGCCCAGTTTTGCTCATCGACCTCGACAAGTGTTGAGGTCGAGACCGAGGTCACTCTCGACCCAACATTGAGGCTTTGGTTGGGCTCGACCCGATGCCGAGGCCAAGACTATAGTCGACCTTGGCCCATTACCGAAGCCACCCTTGACCCAACATTCAAGACATGCATCCTAAATGTCTTTATCCAGTGAAGTACCCTGCAGACTAATTCGTTTCACTCCAATATTTCTGAATCGTCCCGAAGACGGAAAACCCTCTTTTCTCTCCCTTAAAAGAAAACAAGGAAACAAAGAATCCTAGATCAACTATAAAGAGAAGAGGGTTGAAGGGGAGCTCAACTTAAGTACTTATCCTTTCTCTTAAACTTCTACATCTTACTTTAAATGCTTCTTAGACATTCTTCTTCTTCTTTTTTTCTTACTTAAGCATTGGAGTCGACGTGGCAAATACCACACCAATATGCAATTTTCTTGTCTTGTCGGCCACGTCTTCCTCCTTAAACAAATTTACTGTTATTGTCACGTGAATGCCAAGTGTGTATTCCCCTATTCGAATTTTGGTAATAATAACATATACAAACATTCAAATTATAAATTTTTGGTAGCTCGAGGCTTATTAGTAAACATAAAGTGAGAAAGCCAACAAAATCATAACTCAACTGACATAAAACTTGTATCATAGACCAAAAGGTATGTAGTTTAAATCACCCACACCACATATTGTCAAGAAAAAAAACATCAGGTGAGAATGAGACGACCATGTAGTTGAACATAATAGATCATTGCTTTTGAGAAAGTTAAAAGAAATTTTAAGAGAATTTTAATTGTTTCATGTTTGGGAGTGATTTTGAAATGGTTAAAATCACTTGTGTCATATTTTAAATCACTTTGAAACATACATTTAATAATTCCAAATCAATTTTATGATGATATGAAAATTACATTTAAAAGTATAAAATCAAACATTAAATTGATTTTGAATGAATAAAGACAATGTTTGGGGTGATTTTGAACATGACAAAAGTAATTTTAATAATTTCAAAATCACTCCCAAACATGAGTTGTTTGGTAAAATTGATTATTCAATAATTTATCTAAATCAATTCTCACTTTTTTCTTACAAAATCACCAACCTAGCAGCTTTCAAAATCAACTTTCCTAAAAAATTGCCTTATTCTCTAACTAAAATTTTAGAATTACAATCATATATATCCTTTTATATATTTTCTTTTTCTTTCACATTTATTTCAACCTATATCAATATATTTTTTATTTATTCATTTTTATAGCAAATATTTTTCCTAAAATTTTATCAAAACAATCTAGATTAAACAAAATAACCTATTTAAATCATATAATTTTTTTAAACACTTGATTTATATTAAAAGAGATGTAAAATATCAATATATTTGAATAATATGCCTACTTGGGTCATTGTACCTCAATCACAACAATTTTGTATTATTTTACCAAACACTACAATCTATCTTTTCATGTTTAAAATTAAAATTTACCAAACACAACTTACCTCATGTTACATCTGATTTTTCTAAAAGCAAAGTTGTAGGCAATTATTTTAAAAACTACAACAACTTCAAACTAAGCCTAAAATATTTATACTGAAAAATAAAATCCATATTTTGGTTCATTTTAGTCTCTATTTGATAACTACATATTTGGGTTTGGATTTTTATTTTGAAAATTATGCTTATTTTCTTCCAATTTTCTTACAATAGTTTTTATCTTTGTTAAGGAAACAATTGAATTCTTAGTCAAATTTCAAAAAAAAAAAGTTTTTTGAAAACTATTGTTTTTAGTTTTCAAAACTTGACTTGATTTTTTTAATTAATATAGGAAGAAGGGGAGATAACATAAAACAAAGATACTGAAAGTAGTGTTTATAAATGTAATTTAAAAAAGAATCAAAATTCAAATGATTATCGAACGATGTATTACTACTAAGATGTTGATAGTTGATTTGAGAAATTTTAAATTTTTTATTGTAGTCTCTATGGTTGGTCAAATCTTTGCCACTATCAAATGTTAACCATTTTCTAATATTACATATTCTTTGAGACATGATGCAAAGAAGAGTGATTGGATTGACATTTAATATAAGATTTATATGATTGTTAAATTTGACTAAATATGTAGTGAATTTACTATGTTAGAGTTTGAATTAAGTCTAAAAAAAGGTGAAAATCAGGTGAATTTACAGGTAAAAAAGAACAAAAAAAAAAAAAAAAACCATAATCTCAAAATACGTGACTTAGAACATTTTTTTTTTTTTTTGTGAGATTGGGAATTGAACCATCAACCTGAGACGATGCTTCATAGAAAAAAAACAATCAAAGTGTATAGATTAAAATGAACCTGTCAAATAGAACTTACAAATGTGTCAACCTAAGTATAGTTCGAATAGTTGAGACCATTATGAACTTGTTTTATTCAAATTTTGAACTCACACATTGTTTATATATATGCCAAAGCGAGCTTAGCTCAGCGGTAATTGACATGTATCTTCGACCATGAGATCAAAAATTTGAATCCCAAATAACATGGTGCCTATACTTGGGAATTTATTCCATTTTAGTTTATTCACTTTCAAATATTCAAATTCAATCCTTGTACTCTCAATAAATTTTAAAATTAGTTCCCATCGTTACTTTAAATCAATTTTTATCCAACTCTCTTTTTAGTTCAACAACATAAGAGGTGAGGAGATTTGAACCAGCTTTGACCGTTGAGGGTATGTACCTTGATAGTTGAGATATACTCGAGTTGATAAAACAATGATAATAATTTTCATTCAAGAAAATGTAAAATGTGAGCACATTTTCCAAATTCATGGATAGAAAAACTTATACAAACTAGATCTCTTTAGAAAGTAGGCCATTAAACTAACGATAGGGACGACTAACCTTTTTTTTTTTTTTTTTTTTTGATAATAACGATAGGGACTAATCTTAAAGTTTCATTGAAAACATAGAAACTAAAATTGAAAATAAAGTAGGAACAGATCTCAAAGTATGTATAGGGATCAAAATGGTATTTTAATCGAAAATGAAATTAGTAGTAAGTTATAATGAATTGAAAAGTAGGCAATGGAAGAGGTAGAAAAAGAAGAGAGACAAGGGGTGTGGTTTATGAAGAGAGAGAGAGAGAAGGGTATGTTTTTATGGGCCTATAAGGCTGACAGAGTTTAAAGAGAGGTTTTGAAGGTGCATTTACAACCATGGCTGCTACAATTTGTGTAGCAGATATTGCCCCTATATCATCTGTAATTATTTCTCACACACACCCTCAAATTTAGGGGACCCCCTCCTATGATGAGTTTTTTTCACTAGTAAAGTTGTTTTCTCAATTTAATGGTTCAAATCGAGTACTTCAAAAAAGGATATCATCTTTATCCTCGACCGTATTTCAAAACGTAATTTACTAAGAATTCGATAACGTTGTTGTTTCTCAATCGTTTTTTGTTTCTTAATAAAGAAAAAACATAATTGTGTTTCGTAGTGACTACTTGTTGTTTCATAAACATTTTGATAATTATTTTTTGTTTCTTGTTCATTAAAATTTTAGTTTAAAAATGTAAAAATTATATACGAAAATTAGATTTTAAAAGAATGATAAATTAATATTTTTATTTATGTTTTAGAAAAACTGAAAGAAAAAAAAAAAAAAACCAACAAACAAACTTTGATTTGATGGTTTCCAAAATTTATATAGAATTTTGAAAACATTTCTGAAAAACAAGAAACAATTATCAAAATGCTTTTGTTTGTAAAAAACTAGAAACAAGAAACATGAACGTTATCAAATGAACTCTAATGTTTTTGTTTCTTGTTTAATTTCTTTCTTCTTTCTTTTTTTTTTTTTTAATAAAATGTTTCTTGTTGTTTCTTATTTCTTGTTTTTTCTTTTAAAAAATTATTATATTTGGTAACAAATTTATGTATTTATATAAAAATAAATTCCCTTTTTAACTACTTGTTCTCTAAAAATTTAAATCAAAATAATCAAAGTTTTATAGACTTATATAAAAATGATTTTTAAAAAATAAAATATTCAAAATTGTTATGCCATATTATTTTTCAATTGTAATTGGAGGTTTAAATCTTCATACCTCATATTGGTTGTACTAAAAAAAAATGGTGAAATAATAGTTTTATTTAGGTTTTTGATAAACTAGACCGATGAACAACTAGATTTTGTTGTTTCTAAAATTTATATTCAATTTGCAAATGTATCTTCAAGACATGGAAATAGAAAATAATTACTAAAATCTTGTTTGATAACCATTTGATTTTTTTGCTTTTTATTTTTTGTTTTTGAAAATTAAGCTTATAAACATTACTTCTACCTCTCTCTATATATATATATATATATATATTGTTATCTATCATCTTCTCATGTTGCAAGAACTAAGTCAGGTTTTGAAAACTAAAAAAATTATTTTCAAAAACTTGTTTTTGAAATTTGACTAGAAATTCAAATGTGTTTTTAATCGAGATGAAAAACATTATAAGTAAATTTGAAAGAAAACAAATATAATTTTCAAAAAAAACAAATGGTTATCAAAATGAGATCTAAACAATTACTAAACACTCGTGTTTTTAAAGAACTTGAACAAATATTTTTTGAAGTAAAGAGAAATAAAAGATTGAACAAGAAATAAAAATCTCATCAAACCACCTTCTAGGTTCACAATTGTTTTTCTTAAACACCAATAATGTGGTCGTTTGCCTTTGATGGTAACTTGACCATGTGGAAATATTAGTGAATTGTGTGTAATAGACACAATTTTGTTTATTACTTTTCTAATTATCTTTTTTTTTTTAAGAATATTAAAAAATATGAAAAATTTAAAACTTTGGTGTTGTATCATTTAATACCCAAACTAATAATTGTATCAATAAAACTCTAAATTTTCATATAGTAGATCAATTTTGACCCTCTGTTAGAATTTCATTTATAAATCGTTAATGCATAACTTTTACATGTATACAAGACTTCCTTATATGCTCAGATCAACATAAATATTAGAGAGAAATATTAGAATCAAATAGTACCTCTAAATTTCTAGTAATTCATTACCTATCATGTCTTACAAGTTTATCAATCAACAAATATTAGTATTTATCAATGAAAATAATATAATTGAAAAAATATATATTAAAATGTAAAGGACAAAATTGAAAGTATTTTGTTGAGACTAAATTGGAAAAAAAAAAACATGGACTAAAATATATAAATAAAAGCACAATTTTTAAAAATATGAAAAATAAAAAATAAAAATAAAAAAACTGTCATCAAAAGCGACCTAACAAATTAGGTAAAAAAACAATGTTTGAAAAAATTAAAACATGTCTCGTAGGTTTGGCCAACAAATTTCCATCATATTTGGTAAGGGAATATGACTATTCTAAATAGAATTTGGTCCAAAAATATATTGATTGTTCCACCTACTAAGGAAACCAACCTAATTCCGATCTTTTTAGTATTTCAACTTCACTCTCTTGTCTATCCATAGTAATTTAGGAAGGACAGAATTGTTGTTGTACAAAAATTTAAAATTATATTGATGTCTACAAAGAATGTTTGGATGTCTCAAAATTTTATAGAAATATCGATGGTTATACCAATAAATATTCTAAAAAACCAAGAAATTCGTAAATAAATAAATAAAAAAAGTATTTCAATTAGTAAATAAGGTATTTTCCATTTACACTCTTTAGAGATGTAAATTTTATTTTACTTAGGACATAAGCCCTCATGACTTTGCTTTTGGATCATCCCAAAAGGTCTCATACCAATAGAAGAGATACTTGTCCTCCTTTATAAGTCCATGATCCTCCCATTATCTAACCAATGTGGGACTTTGGTAGCACTCCCAACAATATTAATGTCGAATTCTCCGATTCATAGATATCACCAATGTCAACTATTATTATAATTCTTCCTAGCTTCATATGTTTTGCTTTTTTTTTTTTTTTTAGAGGTGTGAGAATTATATTGCTTTTATTTTTAAAAGTATATCTGGAGAGGAATTAAGGGTGTGTTTGGTTTAACTTTTCAAGTGTTTAATTTTGATAAAAAAAATCATTTTGAAAAAATTTATAGTGTTTGGCAACCACTAAAAATGACTTATTAGAAAATGAGATTGACAAATAAATCATTTTGAGAGAAACACTTGAAACCAACTTTTCTAAAAAAGAGTTTTTAAGTATACAATAACTTGTGTATAAAAACACTTATGAGGAAATGTAACGCCAAACATATGAGTGTTTAAATTCTAAACGATTTTTATACAAAATGTTTTTTAAAAGATGCATTCTTGAAAAACATTTAAATTAAAATGTATTCCAAACAGACCCTAAGGGGAAAAGAATTTCCTCCAAGTGATTTTGTGAGTGAGGTAAAATTAATAAGGCCTCGTTTGATAACCATTAGATTTTTTGTTTTTAGTTTTAAAAAAATTAAGCTTCTACAAACCTACTTCCACATATAAGTTTTTTTTGTTTTGGTATCTATACTTTCTTCCTTGTTTTCAAAAACCAAGTTAAATTAAAATAAATAAATAAATATAAAAATAAAAAACTTGTGTTTTATTTTTGGAATTTGGTTAGAAATTCAAATGGATCTTTAACAAATGATGAAAACCATTGTGAAAAATTTGGGAAAACATACATAATTTTCAAAAATCAAATGGTTATCAAACAGGCTTAAGAGTTTCTATTTGAGGTCTGTGTGAATTTCTATCCTTTTTAATTTTAGGAGACAAAGAGTTTTTTTTTTCTTTTTCTTTTAAAGTAAAGTAAACAAAGAGTTGACTAGTATAGATTTGAAAAAAGAAAAAAAAAAAAAAAAAAAAAAAAAAAAAAAAAAAAAAAAAAAAAAAAAAAACCATTTTGACTCTAAACTTGTCAAGATCTTATCAATTTGGACCATCAATTTTTAATTTCATCAAATTGAACCCTAAACTTAAATAAATGTTGCAATTTTTACCCTCGATTCAATTTCTGCTAATTTATCCACTAATTTTGACAAAAAAAAAGTTAAAAAATCTTCAAAAGCTCGTTAATTTCAAGAAAATAAATATTTGCACAAAGATAAGTTTATAATCCATACATAAATTAACTATTGAATAACTATGCCAAAATTCATAAATTCAATAAAAAAAAAAAAAAACATATATAACACTAACAATGTTGTTTTTCTCTCAATTTTTTTTTTTTATTTCATATCGTAGATATGGTTTATGATTATTGAACGCAGAAGAGAAAATTTTTTATAAATATATTTGGAACGAGAACTTACATTAGAGGGTTAAAATTTTACACTTTGTAAATTTCCATGCTAAGATTGTTGTTGATGGTCAATTTTGGTCAGAGGAACTCACCTGACCTTCAGGTGCCACCAACGATAAATTTGTAGATGAGGGGGGAAGACGTGGCCTGCAAAAGAGTAAACCTGCACACTGGTGTGGTTCTAGCCACACCGCCTCCGATGCTTAAGTCAGAAAACGGAAGGGAGAGCTAGAAAGTAAGAGAGAGAGAGTCGAGGATAGAGTTCGGGGTCCCCTCTTCAGTGGCAAAGAGAGGTATAAATACCTGCTCACCCTCCTAGGGTTTTTAGGTATTCGGAGGCGTTTCGAGACAAACCAGGTGAAACCGGGACAGCTAGAGGCGGTGGTGTAACGACTCTACTTTTCATGTCTAGATCCTAAGGCCGTTACTACATGCATTTCATTCTTCTTCTAAGAAAAGCGTGGAAATAACATTTAAAGAAAACATACTTAGAAATTTGCAAAAACTTTTCAATCTGGGATCCCAGTTAAAACCGAACAAACGAAACATTTAGTTATTCAAACAAAACTTAAAGCGGAATAAATCTTGAATCATTCGAAATACAAGCTCAAAAGGGGAATTTCAAAACGTAAAATGCGGAAGACTTATACTAAAGGAGATCCATGGCTCAGCAGCTCTCCGTCACGCGTACTGTACACCTTTACCTCTACCTGCAGTTGTATGTAAGGGAAAAGAATGAGTATTTAAGAAAATACTCAGTAAGTAGCAATCAAGGCTTTAACATTTTATTCGAGTTAAGGGCCTAAGGGTTAGGTCATCTCATTTCATTTCATTTCATTTATTTGAAGTTCGGGTCTCGTGTTCAATTAGTACACCTTTGTATATATATAAGTTTGCCAACTCACTGATAGTGCACAAGTGGGAGTTTTGGGAGGTCTCTACTCCTACTGATGGTAGATGGCACCCAGTCAGTGGAGCTAAGTCTCATCCCTCAAGGCACTAATAGGCGCGTAGCGCTCTAAACTACCATTTCACTGGTGGGGCGTTCATGGGTTTAAGTCAGGAATTTACTTCCACAGTTAGTAAATGACACCTAGACTGAAGCAAAGTCCCGCCCATTAAGCCCCTCATTTCAGTCTATTACATCTCAGTCCTAGGTGTTTAATTGACACGGCCCGCAATCGAGGCAACTAACCTATCCTTTTCCCTTCCTTAATCCTTTACCCTTTAGGACCCCTTAACTCTTGCTATTTTAACGACAACCCTCCTAAACAGGCAAATCATAGCTTTCTGTTGTCCACAAACAATGTTAGGCAGCTACGAAATATACACCAGTCACGCACTCGCTTCTATCCCTCAACACAAATATGCAGTAGCCAGAAATCTTAAAATAAACGCATCACATCACTTCAGTCTCAATCCAAACAACATATACACATTCTCATGCCAGGAACACATCAGTCATCTCAATGCTTAATAGAGTTTAATCCAGCAAAGTACTTACCATGCTCAGCTACCACCCAATGCATTTAAAACATGGAATTTGAATCCAACTTAAGAATTAAAACCAATTCATGCTATTATAAGCCACACTCAACTTTAATGGGTTTTAAAGCATAGAACTTATTCCAAAGGGCTACCTACCTTGAGATACTACGCTTGATCGAAAGTCACCCAACAACTCGATACAATGCCAACCACGTGATGCGAAATTTTCGTCTATTAACACATAAAATATATATCCACATATTAGAGGCATAACAATCTCAATTATTTTCCTAAAACACAAGACTTGAGAGGGCCGAAAACTCACCCAAATGAAACCACTGCTCGCTGTCCAATTTCTAAATTCGCTCCAATTCGACAACTCGGCCTCCAAACGCTACGGGCACCTTAGATTAAGATCCAACGTTAATGGGTACTTCACTAAGGCATAAAAATCCAATAAGCTATGACTTACAACTCCCTTACCCCAAATAGTTCTTTAGAAACAAGGCTGAAACTTCGAGTGGCGGCGAAGAACAGATCTGAAACAGCGAACGAGCCCGAAGACGGTGGCGGCGACGGCGGCTCGCGGCGGTGGAGTGCGGCGGCGTACAGATCTGAAACAGCGAACGAGCCCGAAGGCGGTAGCGGCGGCGGCTCGCGGCGGTGGAGTGCGGCGGCGTGGGCGTCGACCGGCAGCGAAGATGAGTGGCTGGGAGAGAGAGAAACAAAAAAAACTGAGAGAGGGAGCCGTGAGAGAGAGAGAGAGAGAAAACTCACCGGCGGTATGGAGGCGGCGGCGCGCGGCACTGCGGACTGAGAGGGAGCGAGAGAGAGAGAACCGAAAGAGAGAGAGTGTGTGTGTGTGTGTGCCGAGAGAGGGAGATGAACGTGAGGGAAAGAGAAAATTCAGAATTTTTTTTTTTTTATTACACGGTCAATCTGACCGAATTGGGGGGAAATTTTCCCCCATTTTCCCTTTTTCCTTTTTGACCGGGCTCATGCCCGCCTTTTCCCCCTATTTTCCTTTTTTTTTTTTCTAAATCCGGCTGCTACAGGTGGAGACCAAACGGAGCCAGATGGGCTCGGCAGGCCGAGTAGGGGGTCGGGCCGACCCCTTTGGTCTTGGTCCGTCCCACTTGCCGGTTTCGCCCCTTGGGTCCATCTCACAGTCCAATTTCTGCCCTGTTGTCCTCGCCAGTTCCTTGTGCATCAGGGTGGTCCAAAATCACCTATAACAATTGTGATGCTTAACTAAGTTTGAAATGCAATCCAACGAAACTAAAAGTTTATGGTACAAATTGATACAACCTCACAACTTTTAGGGCCATTTTTTTTTCCCTATAACTTTTGATGTTTACTCCCTAATGTTTGGATTTTTTTTTTTTCGATTTAATCCATTATGTTAAGCATTTTTATAATTTAGTCTCTCATCATTCGTAAATGTTAAAATTGACCGATAATAAACTATCCTGAAAAGCAGCAGTCCACTAACAAAATTGGAGATAAGTCATTGTCTTTCTTTTCCTTTTTCTGAATAGATGGTCTTAATTTATGGATTTTGAGTTCATAAAATCCCAAACAAAGACTTGTAAAAGTGTGGCAGTATACAATTTTAATTCTTGTCAAATAATTGAGTTTCAACAGCTTGCCTTTTTCTTCAATTATTGCCTCTATAATTACATTTGCTTTTGGATTAAAATATTGTTTTAATTAAAAACTCTTTTTTAAGTAAGAAAAACAAATTTGAATTTGGCATATTGCTATTTTAAAATTCACTTTCAAAGCCAAGGTGGGCTTCAATCTTTTGCTTAAAATGTAGTGTTGATTATATTCATCTACATTGTTTAGATTTCCTTAGAAAAAAAAATAAATATTTTTTCTTTTTAGGTGTTTTGATAATATTTAATATTTCTTTTTCCTATAAAAATCTTGATTTTCTGTATATTTTGTAAAGGAGTTTATAAACTTTTTTCAACTATGTCAGAAACAAAAAGACACATTTCTTATTTTTGCTTCTAAAGTGTTCATTCTTCATCTTTTTTTTTTTTTTTTTTTTTTTTTTGACAATATGTTCATTCTTCATCTTGACTTTTAAGTTTTGAAGTCTCTTTATGCATAATTCAAGGTCTTCATTATTTACAAATTGACCAATTCTTCCTCAAAGTTTCAAATGGAACTATTCTTTTAACAAGTTTGTCTTATTATTTGATGTACCTTTCCAAAAATTAATTTGGAGATATATCAAAGGTGACATAAGATTTTATTTTCAACATCAATGAGATTTTCCCAAACATATCTTCATGGAGAGACTTCTTTTAGGTAGAGGCCAATTAAATGGTTCATAGATCTTTAAATTTATTTTTTAGAGATGAATAAGGTTTGAAGATACTTTTGAAATTTGGTTTTGAATTCTAAATAGGTTTTCCTATAAAAACTTTGATCATTAGTATATATAGATTAAGGAAAAATACATTTTTAGTCCCTAAGTTTTGAGGAATAAGTGTGTTTCGTCTTTGAGTTTTCAAAATTGATCTTTTTAGTCCCCTAGATTTGAGAAATAAGTTTAAAAGGTTCCTAAGTTTTCAAAATGAACATTTTTAGTCCAAAGTTTTGAGAAATAAGTTTAAGAGGTCTCTTGTATTATTTTTCAATTTTTTTAAATTAATGTTTTTTTATTATTTTTTAATATTGAATTATTTTTAAATTAAAAATATTTAAAATTGAAAAAATAATATGAAGGACTTTTTAAACCTATTTCTCAAAATTAAGGGACTAAAAATGTCTATTTTGAAATCTTATGGATTTTTTAAACCTATTTCTCAAAACTCGTGAACTAAAAGGTTCATTTTGAAAACTAAGAGAGCAAACGCATTCTATTCTTCAAAACTCAGTGACCAAAAAGATATTTTCTTTTCTATAAATTAATATTGTGATTAGATATATTTAGTTCGTATCATTTTAGAGTGAATGACTTGTTTCTTGTCTTTTCGAAATATAACATATTTATCTCACCGACATTTTAATTATCTAAGTGAATCGTGATATGAATTAGAGAGATTTGGTAGTTATTTTTTGCCTTAATATAAGTATTAGCGATGAATGTCATTCCATGCATTAAATTTAGTGTTTGATTTTTGGGCATGCTTATTCTTATGCCATTCATAGAATCATATATAGAGACACCAATCTCAAGAAATTGACTCCTCAAAAAAAAAAAAAAAAAAAAAAAATCTCAAGAAATTGAGTTGGTTTAATTCACATCTTTTTACTTTTTCAAAAAAAAAAAAACACATCTTTTTGCACATTAAATATAAAAAAGAAGTACATAGTGTTTTTTCATTCTTTTTCACCCTTTCTAAGTCAATAACTAGAACTAAAAATAGCCGCCTTAATCCACCAATCGAGACTTTTGGCCATAGATCATCACATCAGGGGTTTCCTCTTAACCCCAAGGGATGACAACAAAGTAGCTCACCAGTTAGCTACCCATGCTCACAGAACAAAACATCTAGTGGACATCCCAACCGTTTCTTTTGGCTCTTTGTAATTCTATATTTGTTTTTTCCTTCAAAAAAAATAGTACTAAAAAAAATTGAATACCAACACATATACAATAATAAACAATTCATCTTTAGTAATAACCTCGTATGAAGTTCAAACAATTATAGTACTCACTATCAGTGCCAGCTGTCATATTGGAGATATAGACGTTTTTAAATCTCTCAAGATTGTTTTAAATCATCCAAACTAAGTTTTAGATTAATTCTCATTTAAATTATAATATCGAATTTTATGATTTTTCTTAATTGGTACATTCTTTACCATTATCAATTTAATTCATAACAATGCTTAATTCTGTGGTAGAAAAGTACTTGTTTGCTAATCAGAGATGGCTTAATTAATTCAAGACATCAATAATTGTTTTCGGTCCTAAATTTCAAATTCTCAAATTTTTGTTTGAATTACAATACTCTAAAAGAAATTAAAAGTTTTTATTGGGAAAATTCTAAACATTTAAATAGTGATCATTTTGTAAAAAGGATTTGTTGAAATTGATAGCTATATTATTATTTCCACTTGTTTTGTTATATAATACATAGAATTTTATTAGAATAATTGTTTTTACAAAGGTATATTTCTTATATTTCTTTAATATAATGATGGCAATTTAGTGTTAATGTGTTAGGTGAATTAATCATTGTAGAGGGTGAAGGCTACCCCCCACCTTCTTGATTTCAATTATGAAATTTGGTTTGTTCTCATAAAGGATTTGTTGGGGTTTTATAATGGATTTAATTTCAGTTTTATATATGGGAATTGGATAGAAACAATTAATTTGGATGATGTATTCTATTTTTTCACCCACCATAAAAAGTAAATACTTAATTTAAGTTTTTTATATTGGATATTTACTTCGGCATACATTCTATGTTCACATTATCAATTTTTCTTTTATAAATTACTTAATATTGTTGGATCACATCCATTTTCAAAAGATGCTGACGTGGTAACCAATTAATGGGAATAGTATCCATACTATTGTAGTATAGAAAAACTTTTCGTTATCTATGAGAAAATTGTCTATTTAGCCTCTAAATTTAACGATGGCAATATAGAGATAATTTGGTCGAATGTGAACATACACTCTAGAAATAGATGTTCAAGCGAATTTAAATAGAATATCAATACTTCAATTCACTCTATTTAATGATTTGTGTCAATTTTGAATTTTTCAAGTAGACGTGGATTTTTAGTTTAAAAATTGAAAAAACAAAAACAACAAACCGTGATCAAACATATTTATGTTTCTTTTTTCACTAAATGAAAGAGAATGTCAAAGTAACCAAAAAAAACTTATAAAACATCTTTTTCCGTAAATGAAACATGTTGTATATGTTGTGTTTTTGGCTTTTTTTTATATTATTATTATTCAACCGATGAGGATAGATATTCAAACCTCCAACTTTTATTGATCGTCAATGATACAATGTTTGGAATGTTAGTTTGAACTATGTTACTACATTGGCATGTTTTTCTTCTTCTTTTTTGTTTTTAAGTTCAAAATGTTAGGTCTTATAATCACTCTTACTTCGGTGGTATCCATTTTCAAACGATGCTGACGTGGTAACCAAAATGTTAATTTTAAAATGTTAGGTCTTAGCTTGTTTATTTTGCAATAATTTGACATTTGTAATAATTTATTTTTAATCATAAAATTATTCATACACCTAAACAAATGTCATGAATGGCTAGTTTAATGTTCTAGGTTTCTAATTGACTCTAGAGAGAATCATATCATAGTGTCTATGGTAGACGTATTTACATATTTCAATAACTATGAAAGTGATGCATGATAATTAATGTATGACTATATAATTCACCGTTGTTAATGTTTGGAACATTTTACAAACATTTTAATTTTTTATACTTAGTGTTTACATATATATGATCAAAGCCTTACTATCATAAAAGTTTTACATTTATTGACAAAATCATAACTTGCTCATATTAATTTATAATATCACATGACCCATATTAAGTAATTAACCTAACCTATGACAACAACTTATCCAAATAGCTTGCTATTATAGGAAAAAAATTACCATTACAAATATTATTCTACCAACAACTAACATTATTGTCTTTTAAAAAAAAAAATTATTGTAACAAAAATTAAGGCTAAAAAATATTATTTTCATCAAGGAATTGTTTTATTTTAGTTATTTCACATATTCAAATTTGGTTCATCTACTTTCAATATCAAAATGAGTCTCCATGGTTTATTTATGGAAAAATTTTGCTAAAAATATTTAGTCCCTATGAGTTTTTTTGCTTAAAATTTTGGTAAAAATATTCATATTATGTTTTTTTAATGAAAATTATTATTATGTTCTTTTGTCAAGTCTGATAAAAGTTAACTTCAAACTAACTATAAGGATTAATTTTGAGATATATTGAAAGTAAGAGGACCAAATTTAAACCTTTTAAAGTATAGAGACTACAATACCAAATTTAAACCTTTTAAAGTATAGAGACTAAAATAGAAGAAGATTCTAAAGTATAGGGACCAAAATTATAGTTTAACAAAAAATTAATATCTTTCTAAAATTTACAAATCATCTTTCTCTCCATTTTAGCAACCATAAGGACTTAATTTTTCAGAAATAAAAATATCGAAGATGAAATTGAAACATTTAAAATTAAAAAAACAAAAAACAAAAAACAAAAAAAATATATAAATAAGGTTAAATTACAAATTTAGTCCCTAAACTTTCAGGATTGTGTCCGTTGGTCATTAAATTTTAAAAAAAAATGTTTAATAGGTTATTGTACTTTCAATTATGTGTCTAATAGATCTCTAAACGTTTGATTTTGTGTCTAATGGGTCTCCAACACATATTCGAGATTTTTAAAAATTAACCAAACTCTACTAGATATAAAATTGAATATTATGCATATTGGAATCCTAAACTTCCAATTTTATAACTAGTAGGCTTGTGAATTTAAAAATTGTCGAATAGGTCAAGAATTTTTTAGACACAACATTAAAAGTTCAGAGACCTATTTGACACAAAATTGATAGTTTATTTATTTATTTATTTTTAAGTTCAAAATGCTAGGTCTTTTAATCAATCTGGTTTATTTTGCAATAATTTGACATTTGTAATAATTTATTTTTAATCATAAAATTATTCATACACCTAAACAAATGTCATGAGAGTGGTATCTAGTTTAATTGTTCTAGGTTTCTAATTGATCCCGATAGAGAATCATATCATAGTGTCTATGGTAGATGCATTTACATATTTCAATGATCATGAGAGTGATGCATGATAATTATTAAACACAAAATTGAAAGTTCGAACTTCGAAGACCTATTTGAAACTTTTTAAAGTTCATGGACCAAATTGACACAATCTTAAAAATAAAATTCGGAGACTAAACTTGTAACTGTACCTATAAATAAAATAGCAAATTAAAATAGAATAAATGTTAGAGAAGTGATATTGTTTTTTGAGATGTATGTTGAATGTCTTGTGTACAAAGAGTGTAATGGGTGGCAGTGTACGATTTTAATTCTTGTCAAATAATTGAGTTTCAACAGCCTTGCCTTTTTACTTCAATTATTGCCTTCATTATTTTCTTTACTTTTGTTTTCAAATTATACTTATTTATATTACTTTTTATACTATATTTGAAATGATTGGGTCTAAGATTTTTTTTTTTTTCTTTCCTTTTGCTTGCCAACAAAAATTGTGTTGGGTGAACATGTTTTTTTTTTTTTTTTTTTAAATCTTAATTTAGTCCCTAAACTTTTAAGTCTATTTTAGGTTAAATTATCAAAAATACTTGTGAACTATAGGACTGATTTCAATTACACTCCTAAACTTTCCAAAGTTCCATTTTAGCCTTTGAAATTTGAAGTTTGTTTCAAAATAACCCTTGAAAGCTATTTTTCATCAAATTCATGGATGAAAATGACGTGTTTGCCTATGTATTATTGTTTACATGAATAGATTTGAACACGTTCGTGGAAAATACAATAAAAACACATGCAAACATATCAATTTTTTTCCATAAATTTAACCAAAAATGTCTCCTAGAGTTGTTTTGAAACAAACTTAAGCTAAGATTAAAATGAAACTTTTGAAAGTTCAAGAGTATAATTGAAATCAACCTCATAGTTCAGGAGTATTTTTAATAATTTAACCTTTACTCTACTTTGGTTCCTAAACTTTTAAAAGGTTCAATCTAGACCCTAAACTTTCAAGTTTTTTCTATATTGGTCCTTGCACTTTAAAATGTCTATTTTAATCCCTGAACTTTCAAGTAATAATTATTTTGGTTCTCACTTTTATTTCAATTTTAACAAATTAAATCCATAGCTTTGGGTATGTGTATTAGCATGTTAATAGAGCATGATTTCAAGTCAAATAAGTTAGAGATAAACTTGGACAAAGCAGATTAAGTTAGAAAAGTGATATAGCAAGGACTAAAATGATTTTTTTTAAAAAAAAGTTTAGAGACCAAAATAGATATTTTAAAAGTTCAGGGATTAAAATAGAACAAAACTTGAAAGTTTAAGAACCAAAATGAACATTTTAAAAGTTTAGGGACCAAAATAGAACAAACTTGAAAATCCGTGAGATTTAAACCTTAAAAAGTTATGCTATAAACTAGGGGAGAGAATTTAAATATATAGTGTGGGAGACGATATTGCATTAAACATTTGGATTTTTTTTTTATTATTATTTTTGATAATGTAAACTTCATTCAAGAACAATTGGCCCCCGTTGGGATACCAAACAGCGATCGCTCTTTGATCGCTAAAGACACCATCCACTCGGGATAGTTTCCGAGCCACAAACATGGAGTAGATGATAGTCCTAAACGAGCCATTCTATGAGCAAATACATTGAATTTACGACTGGTAAAATGAAAAGTCAAACTCTGAACATGTGGATTATATGTGGGTTGACGACATACTAAACCTATCAGATTTTGCTTAAATTTTTTATTGAATACATCATTTATTTCTTATGGTATACATTTTTTTTTGTCCCAAATGTTTTTAATGTTTCGATTTTATCTTTAAATTTTTAATGTTATTTAATAAGATCCTCATAATTGAGCCAACAAGAATTTAACTCAACTGGCATACAGTTTTGTACCCTTAATCAAGATAACAGTGGTTCAAATCCCTCGCATCTAATTTGAAATGGATTGATTGGATTTTTAAATTATGTAGAGATGGATATTTAAAATTTTAAAAACAACAACTACATGATAAAATAGCATATTCACAATCTCTTATCATTTTCATTTACGAGCATAGCTCAGTGGTAATTAGCATATACCTTCGATCAAGAGATAGGAGGTTCGAGTCATCCACTCTCAATGTTGTTGTACTTGGAAAAAAATGAAAATTTTAAAAATGAGATATGAATAAAATTTTGAGAACCATTAGAGATGAAATTGAAATTTTAATTTATTTAATTTTTTTTATTTAGCTTTCTTACTAAGTGATATAATAAAGTGTTATTTGAAAAAAAAAAAAAAAAATGAGTCCACACTTTTATACTTTTACAAAAATAAATATACAATACAATTTTTAAACATCACATGTGAGATGCTGAGACTGATTGTAAATTTTGTATTTTTGTTGTTTTCGTAAATTTTAAAAAAGAGCCATTATACCTTTTTTTTTTAATTTAAAAAGAGCCATTATACTTTTTTTTTAAATTTAAAAAGAGCCATTATACTTTTTTTTTTAATTTAAAAAGAGCCATTATACTTGTTCAATAATATTTTTATACTTTTCCTCTATGTTTTGCTCATTTGAGATACTATCAAAAATGGCAAAACCTAACAAAATCATGAGTTTGTGTTCTTGAAAATTATTTTTAAAATTTTCTTCTCGATTAATTTTAAAAAATTTGAAAATATTTTGGTTGCTTTAGAAAATAAATTAAAGCATCAAAATTCCATTCACTTTTGTTATTTTGTTTTTGGAAAACTATATGTTAAAAATCAATATATTATTTTACTTCAAGAATTTAAAAAAAAAATGTTTATAAACCTTTTCTAATTCAACTTCCCCACAATCTCTTGTGCACAAATAACTTTCCAAAAAATTTCATTAAATATTTATAAAATATATAATTGAATCTACAGGTTAAAGTTTAAATTTAATTCTTTATTATTTTTTTTTTTTATTTTTTTTAGTACATCATTCAACTTTTGGAGGTGGGAGATTCGAACATCTGACCTCATAGTCAAAGATACATGTCAATTATCGCTAAGCTAAGATCACTTTGCGTTTAAATTCAATTTTTGAAGTTTGTACCTGATTTTTATCGAATCAACCTGCTTTTTTTTTTATTAAATAGTCATTAATTTTTAAAAGGTATATACATGATACACAATCTACTAGTCAATTTCATTCAAATACTATAACTATCTCACTATTTCATCTTATAATATTTGAGGTGTTATATATATATATATATATATATATATATATATATATATATAGCTAACACAATTATTTTAGTAAAATTTAACTGTCTCTATTCTCGAGAATTGCACCAAAAATTCATATATCTATTTAATTCTAAATTTAAAAAATAAGTTTGAGTAATTAAATTTTAAATTTTGTTGCTATTTCATCCTTATCCTACTATAAATAAAGCGGTATGTTAACCTATCGGGGAGAAATGTAGTATATTATAGTACATATTACTTTTTTTTTTTCTCATGTTACATTATGCCAACTTACTCAAAATTAATTTAGGTTAGATTGGATCCATTTCTTTTCAAAAAAAAAAAAAAAAAAAAAAAAGATTGGATATCCATTTTTTCTTAACCTATTAGTTAGGTTCTTTGGTTGACTAGATTAGAACTGATCTAACACAATCAATCTACGATAAAATAAAATTAAAAGTTTTATGAATTTAATGTCAACCTAATATTGATTTTCATTTCAAGGTCGTTTTTATTTCTAACCTAAATTAATTTTAAATGCAAACCTACATTATATGAATTGGGTTAGTTTGATTTTTTTTTTTTTTATTTATTTTGACAACATGTGGGAGGTGGGAGATCGAACCACAGACCTATTGGTCATTAGTACGAGTCTTATGTCAGTTAAGCTATGCTTATGTTGGTAGTTGTTTAAGATTTTTAAACAACCACCTTTTTCTTAACACCCATAAGTAAAATATATTTGAAAACTAAGTACCTCTATCTTTTTTTTTAGACAAGCATCTCTCCCTAACAACTATGACGTGTGAATTTTGAATGACTTAATGAAACCAACTCAACCCATTTTTTATGGATTGATTCCGGTTGGGTTCATGACTTAACTAAGGTTATTTGAGTTATAGAAATTTGTCATCCAATTAATTGGGTTGGATCCAAAATATCATAAAACCAACTTAACATCCCTACCTTAACATGTATTAAAATTTTAGTTTGTCCTTGTATAACAAAGATCTATTAAAATTTATGTACCATTAAATTATATGCACACGTGGAACATATTCAAGTAATTAGAGTTTTGAAATCCGCATAGGATGAGGATTTTTATCCAAGGTTGTATAAAATGTGGGCCAAACAGGGAGTGGACTTAATAAGAAGTCTACTCCCCCAACTTCATCTCCTAGGCCCAAACGTCCCTTGAAAATGGGTTTTGTTAATGGATGGGACAAATTAAGTTTCATGTGTCAAGTAGCATATCCAAGTAACATATTACGTTAATAAAACAACAATTTAACAATACTATCAACTTTTTGTCAACAAATTATAGTTTTAGAAGCACCAAAGAAAGAAGTTTTAGAAACATCAAAAGTAAAGTTAGTTAAAAGATGAGAGAGCATTGAGATGGTCACGTGGGGCACGTGGAGGGGGGCCATGAAGGGTGAATAGAGAGAGAAGTGGTGGGTGGAAAGCAGACAGGGGAGGGCTATGATTGGCATTACAATAAACAAGGTGAAAGCTTTAGGCTCTGTTTGGCTTTATTCAGACACCTTTGGGAATTTTGTCTTGTCACACCAAACACTCTCCCCACTCTATTTTCCACTTAATTAACATTACTTCAAATGCTCACCCAAAAAAATAATAATAATAATAATAATAACAGTTCAACTAAATAGTTGACCATGGCTTGCATAAATTGAGTAAATTCATCATTAATCCTAGTGAATCTAATGTCTAGTTTAGAAAATTTCTCATTCTCATGATTTTTTATTGTATGTTTAACCTAGTAAAATTATATGTACATTACTTATGTTAGGCGTAGTTGACTGATGATTTAATATATCGATTTCACTTTGATTGACTTTGACATAATAAGTTGTTTGACATCGCTAGTCTCTAAAAATCTTGTGACCAAAGTAACATTAGTGGTAACGTTTAAGGATTATATAGATAACATGAAATAATCTAAAATTGTTTTGAAATGTTCCATGACGTACGATAGAACCATTTAGAACATTTCATTTGTTCGAAAGAGATCCATCCATCTTCATTGTTTTCCTGAAATCATCTTATTTAGTTGATGCTTTATAATTATAATAGGATCATTATAAAACATCTATTACAAATTTACATCTGATTTGCTAGCAAAAAGATGATTTATTTGTTTAATTTGCTAATGTACCTCTGATTTGCTATTAAACCCTAAAAATTCAAACTAAACATATCGAAAAGAGGCATTTGATGTAAAGAAATGGAGAATGACGAAATCCAAAAGCCACACTTCAATAGCCAAATTTGGAACAAAAATATATATTATAATAGCAGGTATCAACACAAGAAGAAGGCATAAACCTCAAGTAATCCAAAAAAGAAGAAAAATTAAAAAAGAAAAGAAAATCAGAAACCTCAGATCCTCTAAGTTACATACAATTCATCAATCCAAATCAACGTCCGAGAAAAAAAGGGGCTGGAAACCAGGGGAATCTTGAGACAGTCGAGTAAGAGCTCAGTAGAAACATCTCCTAATCCAATCCACAAGAAAAAACACCTTTCCGATTAAAATCCATAAACACCACACATGGAGTTCTACACCTCAAAATCAATATCTCCTCCTAGGGCTCCTCGAACGTCGTTCCCGAGTAGGCCTGCAGCAATTAAAGTAGAAAAATAATACATACATGGTTTGTGAATTTCCTATAATACAAACATTTGATAATCTTGAACGGATCTTGGAGAAGCATACCTTGTGTTCTTCCTTCTGATGGGTCCATGGCTGAATGCCCAATCAACATTGATAATTTGGGTCAGGAGTTCAGATCCATCCATGGCAGATATTGCTTTCTCTGCTTCCTCAAAGTTCTCGTATTCGATCAGTGCATATCCCTTGATGAAACGAAAATAAAAAAAAAATATCAGCACATTGGCACAACAGAAAATGGGTAAATTTCTGAGTTGGGTATAGATAACAATGATGGAAACCCAAATGGTGGTCTTCATCAATCAACTCAACGTATAATATTGGAACTTAAAATATCTATTTACAGCTCCTAAACAGACGGTTGTCACTTAAATAATCTGGATCTTAAAGTGTAAGGCTCAGGTATCTCCAGCAAAATAGCTACGGCAAAGCAGACTATTGTTAATATACATGCAATATGTTACCTTTTCTCTTTTTGAAACAGGCAATATGTTACTATAAAAAGTTAAAAACATCTATCACCAAAATAATCCAGGTTTCAAGGTTTAATGCTCGTGTTTCTTCAACAAAACAACTATGGCAAAGCAAATTATTGTAATATACAATAATTTCCCTAGTTGATGGAATAGAAAGGAGATATTTCCATATCCGCACAAAAATCAACAAATATAACATATACATGAATGTGTGCTAAAACGATATTGCATGTTGCAATAGCTTCATATCATGACTACATCTGTAATGAAACATAGTATTAATTTGACTAAAATCTAAGGCTGATTGGGTACGGCAATCACATAACAAGGGAATGATGACATTATAAATATATATATATATATATATCCCAAGTAGAGCAGTACACCTCGCTACTTATACTTTGTTCAGGGGATAAGAAACCAACGATCAGTGAGAAATATGAAAGTACAAAAGAGAAGGGCTATACAAAAGTTTGTCACCTGGCCTACAGGTGAATTGTTATAATTTTAAATCTTTCGTAATAAATTGAGAAGCATTTTTTGTAATTTCCTTCCCTAGGTTTGTTAAGACGTCTTTGTCTTCTTTGGTTGGTCCTTTTGTTTCATCCTTATATGCAAGCTTTTGAAGACCAAGTTCACATCTTTCGATGTTCTTTCTCAAATCATTGCCGGTTTGCATTATTCTCAATTTTCAACATAAATTGGGTTTTTAGGGGAGATATTTATTCAAAGGTCTTTCAATTACTTTCAATTACTTAGACCCTGTTTAATAACCATTTGCTTTTCTTGATTTTAGTTTTTGGAAATTAAGCTTATAAACACTACCTCCACTCACCTATAAATTTCTTTGTTTTGTTATCTACCTCCTCTCCATGTTTACAAAAATCAAATCAAGTTTTGAAAGCTAAAAGATGTAGTTTTCAAAAACTTTGTTTTTGTTTTGGAATTTGGCTAAGAATTCAAATGTGTCCTTAACAAAGATGAAAATCATTACAAGGAAATTATGAGAAAATAAGCATGATTTTCAAAAACCAAAAACCAAATGGTTACCAAATGGGACTTTAGAACTCTGTATCTCTTCCAAGGTAAAGCTTCTTTGGATCAATGCCTCTAACGTTACTCTCCGACGTTTGGTTCAAGCACGACCAAAGAATCTTTTAGGATAAATATCTTTGTTCATCAGATTGTTTCGAGCTTATCAAGATCAGATCTTCTCATTGGTGCTCTCTTTCATCAATATTCAAGGGTTACTAGCAATGATTTTTGTAACTTTATGCTTCCTTTTGCTTCACTTTATGCTTTTAGCTTTTTCTCCCCTTTGGAGTTTTGTATCACTTGAGTATTAATCTCTTTTCATTTCATCAATGAAAAGTTTGATTTCTTGTTAAAAAGATTGAAGGATATATGAACAACGAGAAACAAAGAAAAATGCCAAAGCCCAACGTAATGGTTGGCTGGGATTATCTAGCTTATAAAATAGGGTTTGTTAAAAGAAATGGTGGAAGAGTGATTCCCTGAGGTTCGTTCAAGTTGTGATGTTGTACTGTGAGTTTGCTGATAAGGTTTGGAATCAGTTTGTTTGAGCTTTTGGGCAGGAGGGCTGTAAGCCTAAATGCGTGGTTAATTTTGGCTGAGTGAGGTGCTGGCAGGAGGTTGATTTAAAGGATAAAGCTAGAGTCCTATGGCGAAATTCCTCTAGAGCTATCATTTGGCACTTGCGGAAGGAAAGAAACGCGTTCACAGATAAGTTCTTGCTTTTTGATATTTTTTGTGATGCTTAACAGCTTTCGGCCTCTAATTGGAGTGCCCAAGATAGGATTTTTTTTGTAATTACTCAGCTGCCATGATTAACCTTCAATGGAAGGCTTTTTTGTAGTTTCTTTGGAGGAAGGGATGCTTATCCCTTTGTAGTTTTTTTTGTAGTTTCTTTGGAGGAAGGGATGCCATGATTAACGCCTCTAGCGCTCCTTTATGGCTCTTTGAAGGAAAGGATGGCTAGGATTTTTACACATAAGCCAAACTTTTCAGAATTTTTTTCATGATGTTGTACTGTTCATTGCCTCAAATAGGAGTGCTCAACCATCACATAAGTTCTTTGGTAACTACACTAGGATTGGAGGGATTTTGTAAGATTTATCCCCTTTAAAAAGGAAAATTTGTCCCACTGCCCCATGGTTTTTTTGTCGGCCAAGGCCCCCCCTTTGCACGTCATTCTTTGTTTATGATCTTTTTAAGAAAAAATAGTGGAAGAGATTATTTATCAAGTTCATGGCACTAGCTGTGGACGTCATCATGTGAATCTTACACCCTTCAGTCAACTTTATCATGGAAGTTGATCCACGCAATTGATTCAGATGGAAGATAGTGGTCATGTTTGACTCTAGAATGGGCCATCTATGCGAGCAATTATTTGATAAAAATAGTGTCCCTGTTTGCTTATATCCATCTTGATGAATTATTTTTTTTTTGATAAAGGACCATGCTTTCATTGAGAAAAAATGAAAGAATACAAGGGCAAACAAAAAACAAGCCCGAGAAAGAGGAATCCCTTCAAATGAAGGGACTCCAATCCAAAATGATGAGACCTAAGGAATAATTACAAAATAAACGCGTCACCGACGCCCAAAGAGAAACATTATATTTAACTAGGGACCAAACCTCAATAGGGTCCCTCTCTATCCCTCTAAAAGTTCTATTGTTTCTCTCACCCCACAATCCCCAAATAATAGCACAAATCCCAGCTTGCCACAAAAACTTTCCTTGCTCCCTAAAGGGAGGATGGGGAAGGAACTCCTCGATCGTCTCTCTGAGGCATCTGTGTCTGGCAAACTGCAACCCGAACGAGCCAAAGAACTCAACCCACACTGTCCTAGCAAAAGCGCAGTTCCATAACATATGATTGAGGTCTTCCTCTGCCATCCGACAAAAAAGGCAACAAAAAGGCCCAAACAAACTAGGAATCTTTCTGGACAGTCGATCAAGAGTATCAACTCTTCCATGGATCACCTGCCAAATGAAAAATTGCACCTTTTTTGGAACTTTCACCTTCCACAATAAAGAGAAAATGGACGGCTCAGAGGAAACAGGGTCCAAAAGGCAACGGAAGAAGGATCGGCAAGAAAACCCGAGGGAAGGATCGGGACTCCAGACTCAAATGTCTTTCCTAGTGGTACTAAAAGTGATTTCCCCAATCAAAGAAAGGAGAGTCACGAGGTCCGTTGTTTCACGATCAGAAAACGGACGCTCAAAGCCAAAGCAATAAGAAAGAGAGCTCCCTGAGGGAATCAGAACCTCGGCCACGAAATGATTTTTCATAGAAGAGAGATGATAGAGCCGAGGAAAGGTAACGCAAAGGGGTCTATCCCCCACCCATCTGTCCTCCCAAAAATAAGTGTCCTCTCCATTCCCCACCGAGCAATGAATAAAAGAGGCCAAAGAAGGGAGTTCACGCGAAATTTCTCTCCAAGGGTTTCTGGAAGTGCCTTTGATCCCCCATGTTACCCATTCGGAAGGGTGGGGTCCGTGTTTACTAACAATAATCCTATGCCATAGGGTGTTGGAATCAAAATAGAACCTCCAAAGCCATTTTGCCAGTAAAGCCTTGTTGCGTATCCTCAAGTTACCTATCTCTAACCCCCTGCCTTAAGGAATGCCCCACAAGATCCCAACGCACTAGATGCGTACTCTTACCCTCATCCACCCCTTCCCATAAAAAGTCCCTCATCAACTTCTCAATAACTTTACAAACCGAACAAGGGGCTTTAAAGAGGGAAAAGAAATAAATAGGGATACCACTTAAAACAGAACGAATAAGGGTCAGCCTACCTCCTTTGGGCATGTTTCCTTCCCAAATTGTCTTTTCCTCATCTTGATGAATTATGGATATGAAAGTCAATTCTATGAACCACTTGCTTCATCCTAGGAACTTCACTAGGTTGCTTTCTTTTAAGATTCTCAACATTTGGAATCTAAATCTTAGAAGACGGCTTCTTGATAGAGAGTTGGAAGAATGGGAAAATTTAATAGGCATTCTTGAAGGAATCAGACCAAATGGAGAGGAAGACAGAATGAAGCGGATTCCAGACAACACAAGGTCTTTTACTAGCAAATGAGCAACTTTCTTACTCCAAGCAAATACACTTTATCTTAACAAGCTACTGTCGAAGACAATTTGGGAAGGAAACATGCCCAAGAAACTAAAATTTTTCATTTGGCCTTTAGCTCATCAAAGTTTAAAATACAATGGTTAAAGTGCAAAGAAGACACCCATTTATAGCTCTTTCTCCCAATGTGTCCTCTCTGCAACAAAAATTCAGAATTAAGCAATCACTTTTTCCTTCATTGCCAACTCACGTACAGCGGTGGATGTTTATTTGCAATTTTTTTTATTTGGCTTGGTGATCCCATAGAAATGTAGAAGATGGTTTGATGTTGGTGCTGTCAGGTTGGTGGTTTAAGAAAAAAGCAAAGATTTCATAGAATAGTGCTAGCAGAGCACTTCTCTGGATGATTTGGAGAAAGAAATAGCAGGCTATTCTTAGATAAATCGTCTTCTTTTGATATTTTTATTTGTGAAAGTGTAGAGTTTACAGCCTCCTCTAGGAGTGCTTTATTTTTTTTTTTTTAATATTTGTGAGTGTCCGGGTCAGCTTACACGCACCTCGACTAATCTCACGGGACAACCGCCTGACCCTACTACATTTGGTTGTCAAGGATTGAACCCATGCCCTCTAAGCCCTTTATTTTTTTTTTACTGTTTACATCATCATCATTCCTTTTATAACACTCGCTTGCTCATCAACTTAGACCGGAGGCCCTTTATTTTTTTATCCTCCCAGTTAGGCTTAGGACCCTCATCACTAAAGTTTTTAGGTTGCGTGTTCTCTCTTTTGCTAGAATATATGATAGAACCTGACATATATTGCAATGTAAAAGATAATCAAACTACAAGATAAACCAAATGTTTCGAGGTACTTGGACCCTCCCTCTCTTGAGATCACTCAAGTCCAAAACCAACTAAATCAATGTCTAACTTTCTCCTTTCACACTCCCTTTATTTCTAACCAAATACCCGAACATTCTTAAATAATTTCTAATATACAATTACTAATATTTCTAATTCCACCCTAATGACATTCCTATCATTACCCGCACCTAAAACACAACTTCTCCTCAAGGTGTGGTTACACAAAAAAATTCCAAAATGGGATAACGATCAAAATATATCTCAGCCTTCTCTCTCATTTCTCTTTTTTCTTAGCATTATGAAAACCTAGTGTTTCGACAGCCAAGTGCGATGGCCAGTGGTCGACGGCATTAGCAAAGATGGTCGGTCGTGACAGCGTAAGCAACAACGGTTTGCAACGTACACGACAACCGCAAGAATTTCTCTTCGCGTGGATAGGATCTTGCCAAAATAGGTCAATTATTGGGATTTAAAATAAAGACAATCTAGCCCAAAATCCATCTACCTCCTTTCCAAACTTGGAAAGTAAATGGGCCCTCATGCCATTTATTTAAACACAGCCCACTCAAAAAGAGTTATATTTGAGCCCATGGTCCCATTTACTTCCAATTTTTTTTTCCTTCCCGACCTTTCACGTGACTAACCCACCTCACCATCATCTCTTCATCAAAACGACATTGGCGCTTTTACTAAATTTTCATCTCTGGCCATACATGCTTTTGTTGTCGGCCAGGGTTCAATCTTTCATATCTTTTTTTCTCAATTTTTGTCACAACTATTCGCCTTCTCCTAATCTTTGCAACGGTTGAAGCGTCACCCCCTCCACAACTTCACCTCTTGCCACAAAATCATCAATGGTCGAGATCTCTCCCCAAAAATCCAACCTTCATCGAGTCGAGTATCTTTCAAACCCACTTGCACACAATCTTCAAATTCTGATTCCAACAAATTACAAGTGGATCTCCTCGTAACCTAACCTTCTTCATTCTGGTATTTTTCATCCGCTTTCCCATCTTTTTGTTCCTTTTCCCCTCTTTTTTGCTAACGAACAAAACCTTGGACAACTCTGTTCCTTTTCTACTGGTTTTCTGGCAACCATGTTCTTTGGAACTTGGTTTTTTGGATCTCCTTGTATTCTTTGGAACTTGGTTTTTTGGATCTCCTTGTATTCTTTCAATTTTTTCTCATTGAAAGCTCGGTTTTTATCCCAAAAAAAATGTAGCTGGTTTACTGTCCAGTAAAATCTTTGGTGGACATTTTATTTTCCAAGCTTTTGGTACCCCCAGTATAATGTATTTACTGCATTGAAGCTGGTTTACTGTTGTACAAAATCTTATTTAGAGGACGTCACTTTAACCTCCAACCTTTTGTACTCTTTAATTTTTTAATATTACATTGCAAAGAATAGGGTGGGGGTGGTTCGAACTTATGCACCATAATAGACGAGTACAAATACTTAACCACTTGAGTTATGTTCAACTTGGCATTTTGGGCTCCTCCTTTAATTAACCCCTTTAATTCTATCAAGATAGATGATATAAACTCAAATGGAGCTTGAAAACAATTGCCCCAATTGATAGACTTAAAAAAACAATTATTACAAAAGAAAGGTACGCCAGATAGGGTGATGAACTATTTGGCAAACCTTATTTAACATTAAAACAATTTATTGTACTTTCAAGACGGGTGCAGAGAAAAGGGAGAATATGCAGATTTTAAAAACATCAAATATAAAAATAGAATCTACACTACTACATTCTTCTTACAAACCATACGATCATTAGCAAAATTTAAGTTTTCTATTTCTATTCCTTTCAAAATTACCTAGTTATTAGATGTTTTTAAGTATAGAACAACCAAACGCCATATATGCATATTTCTACTTCTCTTTAATAGAAAAGAGATAAAATATATAAATTACAGTTACTATAGGAAAAAAAATAAAATAGTAAGCAAATGTACCTTGACAAACCCAGTACGACGGTCGAGATTTAGATGCAAATTCTTTATCTCCCCAAACTCACCAAATGCATTTTGTAGATCATCCTCCTGTGCCTCTTCATGTACACCAGTTACCAGAATGATCCATCCTTCAATAGCTATACACAGTAGCTAGAATTAGAAATTGATTTCAAGGTGTAATAGCTAAAGGATCTATTGCTCTCCACATGAACTATTTCTATAACTATTTATATCATATAATTAAACATTTCTCACTGACAACAGAGTACCAAGGACATGCTCAGAAAGCCGAGCAATGTGGGACAGGCACCATCAATCAGGGTGTACCTGTCCATCTGAAAGAGCCTTAAAACCTGCAATACTGCATAGCAGGTAAAATTTTGCAGGCTTTGATCCAGGATAAGTCGTACTAGATTTTCCCAATCAGTCTACTGATGGAGTGTAAAGTTGAAAGGGTTTTTTAAAGAAAAGATTAAATTGCAAAAGTAAGAAGTCACTGTTCCTCCACCTTCCCGCAGAAGCAAATGCATAAATTATGCAACTACCATGTACTGCAGCTATTAAATCAGTGTTAGGATAGTCTTGATCTCTTGTTCTGTAAGAAATGAATGATAGTTTTAAGCTCATGACTCATAACATTATATGCAAAAAATTGACAAACTTGGCTTTTGTTTGGCACAATATGGAAATTTGGACACATCGAATCATTTGTTTACTCATAAATCCAAGAGGATAAAATGTTTATAATTTTTTTTCTTGAAATGACTGAAGTCCCTGACCTGAGCCACCTTTTTTTCTGTTCGGTGACAAAAACTTTATCTAAATAACCAGGGAAAGTGCACAAAAGGGGAGGGTATAGATATCCCCCAAGCCCAAATCAAGGAATTACAAAGAGCTTCCCGGTTCAAATCTTTAAGAGAGAGAGCAATGAGAATAGTTAAAATGTTCGATTGAAAGAGCTCCAGAGGAAAGCTACAAAATGAACCAAAACAAAAAAATTTCCCAAGTTTTAGAGTATCATTAAAAAAATCTATCACATCTTTTCAAGCATAACTGCCAAACAAGAGCAATACAAGCATTCACCAAAGAACTACCATTTCATCACCAAAAAGCAGATCATTGTAGACTTCCAAGAGGAAGACCACAAAAGACATGTGCAGACACCCATGTAAGCAACATTTCCAGGAAGACAACATCCAACAATCATAGGCAAAAGGTGAAAGAAAAGAGATGGCTTATCCTCTGCACCATTCCTAATGGTAATACACTGTTGAGGATAGGGGAAGATTCGAGGATTCCTCCATTGAATCCTATCATTAATATTGATAGTTGATGACAAGGGACCACAGGAAAAACTTGAATCCTATTAGGAACTCTAGCATGCCAGATCTCAGAGGACCAACCTTTTAGAATACAATAAATAGACACGAAAGCTTCGAGAGAAGAGATTTGCACGATAAAACCCCAAACTATGCAGTGTCCACATTTTAGAATCTTCTTTCTGATTAGGAGGCAAATTCTAATTATGAGGGTAAAGTTCCTTTCATCCATGTGAGTTTCAACCTCATGAAGAAAGTCCCTAGTTACAATGTTCAAGCTCACAAATTGAAAACTCCAAACATCTATAACTGAACAAGATGCAATATTTGAGAGATCATATATGATACAAGCTAGGAGTGAGTAGGGGTCTAAAACACCCAACCGATCCAGTAATGTTTCCCCTTTTCCAACTTAAAATAGGAGAATTGGTATACTGAAGGTCAACATTTATTGGCATGGAACCAATGGGATTTAGACAAAAGGAAGGAGGGAGAGCAAGTAAACCAACTGAGACCATTCGGCACAAGCCCATCCTTGGTTATAAAGGGCTGATGTTGAATGATCCCTCCAAGGAATAGTTAGTCATAAGAGAATGAAGAAATGGCTTTATTTTAGTCATCAAACCAACTTCTAATCAAGCTGAACTAAGATGGGCTCCAATAAAGCTTGTTCTCTGGTTGGTTTTGGTTTGCTCTGCATGGTGGTATAAGAGATGCAGGTTTCGATGGTTCAGATTCTACTTTTTGTCCTCATTTATGCTCCCTTGTGAGTTTGGAGGCAGCCTTCTGAGTTATTTTTGGCTTCTAAGACTCGTCTGTTGCAAGTTTTTCCTTGGGTTATTTCCTTTACATTCGCTTGGTCTTTAGTTTCATCTTGTGGTAGTTTCCTTTTGGTTTTTTTTTTTTTTTAGTTGCTTTATTGTTCCTTGTGTATCCATCCATTAGGTTCTTGGTTTCCCTCCCTTGTGGAGTTTCTATCCTTGAGCCATAGTCTCCTTTCATTTATCAATGAAAAGTTCCATTTCTGGTCCCAAAAAAGTCATGATAGAGTGAAGAGTTTACTTCATGTCCGTGTGCTAATGGTTGATACACCCGTAAGAAGAAAAGAGGAAATTACACCAGGAGAAGGGAGGTGGCAAATGGATGAAAAAATGATCTTAAGACTCGACAGCCGCTTAGCAAAGAGTGCACCGTTTTTGAGGATAAGGCAACGAAAGGCTCATTCTTTTAACTCTCTTGAAAGTCGATGCTCCATGATAATTTTCCACATCAAGACATTAAACCTTTTTCTCTATGACTATTTCCCACATCAAATTTCAGCAAAGATCTGTTACATTGTTGAAACAAGACGGCAAAACCAGCCGACATTAACAGTAAGCAAAATCCCTTCAAGCTCAAGAAAAAGATTTGCTTACTCTCAACTCATTAATCCCGAAAATTCAAGAAAAACAACCTTCGGTAGAACGCACAGGCCAATACATCTAAATCCGCCACCTACCAAGTAAATAAGCATCCAAAATTTCATAACCCTAGCTATAACAAATGGAAAAAAGAAACCAACATAGAGAAAAAATGGCAAAACTCAACCTGTCGAACTAGGTAATTAAGAAGAAGAAAGGGAATAGATGAAGAAAGAGAAAGGGGCAAAACTAACATCGTTGGGGGCCAGGGCCGTCAGCAGACTTGAGGGAATCGAAGTCCGACCCAGCAAGGCGGGTGTTGCGATCAGATTCTTCTCGGAAACCACGACCCTTGGTCTTCTTCGGACCACCGGCCGGCGAGGAAGATGCGCCGCCGGTAATGGCAGATTTGAGCTTAGGAAAAGGAGCTCGCGGGGAGGCATCGGCTTCGGCAGCTCCATCCTCGTCCATGAGGTCGTCTTCCTCGGGCTCGAAGTCGACAGCCTCAACATCGGCGCTCGCCATAGCTAACAAAGGTTTCTCAGAGCTCCTCGTCGGTTCTGCAAAATGGTGAGGAGGGAAATGGAAAGGAAGAAGATGGGAATGGTGGGGTTTTTGGGGATCGAAACAAGGGTTTCTGGTTTGCCCGCTAACCCAATTGTTCTAGATTTTTTTTTTTTTTTCTTTTTCGTTCTTTAATTATTTTAAGGTTTTGAATAAATATTTATTTTGGTTCCTCTGTTTTAGATTTTAATTCATTTTTTATCCTTTTTTTTAATTCATCTTTTATCCTTGTAATTGCAACAATGTACGTTTTAATCCATGTACTTAATTTAAATTTTAAAAAAAAAACAAAAACAAAAACAAACTTTTTGATCCCTACCATTTTTGTTAGGTTTCATTTTGGTCTCTAAGCTTTCAAACTCACTTTAACTCGGTTTGAATTTTGTTTCATTTTGGTCCCTCCATATTTTATGTTAAATACTAACGGTTTGCTGATGTGGCACCCTGTCGACCGCCGCTCACAAGTGGCCAGTTTTTTTTTCTCTTTTCTTCTTTTCTTCTTTTCTTCTTCTTCTCATCCTTCCTTCTCCAACATTTCCTTTTTTTTTTTTTTAACAAAAGAGGAGGGAGGAGGGTCTCCCTTTTTGGTGCTAACAACGAGGGAGACCCTCCTCCCTTTTCTTTCCATTTTTTTAAAGAAGAATATATATATATATATATAGGTCATTGTCGTCGAGCAACCGTCGACAGTAGGTTTGTGGATAAGAAGAAAAGGAGAGTCATGAAAGAGAAGAATGAAGAAGAAAACAAAAAGAATTCATAATCATAGAAAATATATTTTTAATTAATTTATTATTATTTTATTTTTTAAATTAATAAAAAAAATGGTGTTACGTCAGTCAGTATTTAACGGAAAAATGGATGGAATGACCAAAATGAAACAAAATTCAAACCTCGGGGGTTAAATTGTTGTTTGAAAACTCGATGACCAAAATGAAATCTAACCCAAATCCTAATTACCAAAAGTGTATTTTTTCGATCAATTTAGTCCCTATGTTACAAAATTTATGCATAAATTTTATAAACAATGGGAACTCATTAATCAAACTTATGACTCCAATCCAAGAAATTTAGCAAGTGTTGTGCTAGAATTATAATCGAAAAAGTTGATAAAAATTTGAGAATGAAAAGACCAAAATGATCATTTTTAAGAGTACATGGACTAAAATGAACGTTTTGAAAGTATGACAAAATGAACTAGAAATTAAAGTATATGGATCAAAATGAATATTTTATGCCCCGTTTGATAACCATTTGGTTTTTTGTTTCATGTGTTTTGAAAATTATGCTTGTTTTATCTAAATTTTCGGGTGGTGTTTTTCATCTTTGTGGAAGACATATTTGAATTCTTAACCAAATTTAAAAAACAAAAACAAGTTCTTGAAAACTTTTTTATTTACAAATTTTGACTTGATTTTTAAAAACATGGGGAAAATGTAGATAGCCACAACAGATAAACTTATAGGTATGAGTGATGATTATAAGTTTGATTTTTGAAACCCAAAAACAAGAAACAGATGATTATCAAATGGGCCTTAAAAGTACAAAATCCAAAATGAATCAAAACCAAAAGTATAATGATTAAAATAATATTTAAACCTCAATTTAATTTAACCTAAAATATAAGTTTATCTAATGTTTATTTAGTCCCTCAACTTTTGAGAGTGTGGGCTCTCAATTTCCAATTTTAGATATAATAGATCATGAAATTTAGAAATGTTTAATAGATGTTAATTTTCGATTTTGTGTTTAATAAATCGCTGGCATGTTCAACATTCTAAAAGATTAACAGGTTAATTATATATAAAATTGATTTTGATGTCTAATACGATGCAAAATTTTCAATTTTGTGTCTAGTAGCTCCATGAATTTTTAAAAAGATTAAATAGGTCAATTACCTATTAAACACAAAAGTTCATAAACCAATTAAACACAAAATTTAGAGTTTAAGACCTTATTATACACTTTTTAAAGTTCACATACCAAACAGACACATATTTGAAATTTCTTAAAGTATTATGTATTATCCGTAGACCAAGTAAACACAAATATGAAAGTTTATGAAGTAAATTTGTAATTTAATATTTGTTTTATTTTATTCTATTTGTTGTATATGTTTTTTTTAAATATATATATATATATATATATATAATCACGTGTTTTTTCTATCAAAGGATGATGTTCGTGCATTTCACGTTCCCATTATATGAAATGGATTTTTTTATTTTATTTTATATACTATTTTGGTTGTTTAATTTATTAAGTACAACTCCTATTATTTTTTATTAAAAAAAAAAAAAAAAAAAAAAAAAAAAAAAAAAAAAAAACTCCTATTATTTTGGTTGTTCTTTCAAGAGGTCTTTACTTGTCATATTTTCAAATGTTGTATTTTTTATTTATTTATTTATTTTTTTTTTTTTTTTTTTTTTTTTGTCTTTTGTCTACTATGATTTTTGTGTTTTCTAATAAATATCTTGGTTAGGGATCGTTGTGATATTTATGCTGTTTTTTTAGTTGGATTATAATTTCCACTCAAAGGTATACTCAATAAGTTTTCTAAAAATATTATTGTAGTTTTGTACCAAATGATTTTCGTCATATATAGAATTTATGTTGTAATTACAAAATAAAAAAAAAAACAAACAAAACAAAAACGAACCAAATAGACGAGAGTTTATAATATATTGTCCAAAATAATATTTAAACTTCTTTTAATTTTTATATTTGAAATGGAGTGGTGACGGGATATTTGATTGTACAACTTAAAATGGAGTTGCAAAAAATTTGACCAAACTACAATAAGTTTGGTTTAACTTTTAGGAGCTGTTTGTTTCATGGGTTTGGATTGGATTGGATTGGATTGGATTGGAATGGAAATGGATCACCATGTTTGGAAGCCCTGGAATGAGATGGGTTTGGAATTGGTTGGATTCCAATGGGTTTGGAATGGGATTCCAGCTCATTCCCTTGTGGATGCCAACCCATTCCCTTGTCTTCCCCATTTACTCTCTCACTCTCTCTCTCCTTCATAACTCACGACTGAATAGGGCTCTCTTTCTTCCTCATTTACTCTCCCTCTGTGTCTCTCTCTCTCCTTCATAACCCACGGCTGAAATCTTCAGAATCTCTTTCTTCCTCATTTACGCGTCTCTGCAACTCCTCTCTGTCCCTTCACATCCTCCATCTTCGAGCAGCCATTTTCTCTTTCCCTCATTACGACCTTCAACGGTCTTAGTAATGGTTGTTCTTGTCAATTCCTTCTTTGCATCCCTTCTCTGAGTTGATGCATGCTTCTCTGAGTTAGGGTTTCGCCCTCCACCTCTCAGATCTGAGGTATTTTCGTCGTTTTCGAATTATTTCGGCGGATTTGTGTCGGTGGCGGTGTAATCCCTCTTATTCGCTCGGATCTAAGGTATGTTTGCCATTTTTCGTGAGGTTTCTTGTCGTCTCTTCACCTCCGAATACTTCTGTCCGAGTGGTCGTCGTTTCATGGCGGATCTGCATTGTTCAGTTCGTCTGAGGGTGGTTTTTTTTGTTTCTCTTTCTGTCCCAGATGCTGTCGGCGAGACACCCTATCGCCGTTTGGCTTCGACGATATGGCCGCTTGCTGCTTCGTTATCCCCCTTCCTCTCTTTTGCCGCCCCGAAGATGGAGGACTGTCCCCCTTGCCGCTTCGAATCTCCTTTCGTCTCTTCGCCGCCTCGAAGATGGAGAACTATTCTCCATGGTCGTTGGGGCTCGCATTTTCATTCTCAGATGCTACACAATCAGTCCACCATTCGACGAGGCCCGGCAGGAGACTGGTTTGGGGATGATAAGCTTGGTAGGGAGGCCGAAACGAGTGAAAAAACAGGTTCGATTAATCGTTTTCTTAAGGCCTATGATGAGGAACCTGTTCCATGATTTTTGTATGATTATTGTTCATACCTGAGGCCCCTGATTATCAATACAATTCGTTTTATATTCAGTTGGATTAACGTTAATTACATTCCTAAAGCATGATGATGCGCTACTGATTATCAATTATATTGTTTTGTTTCTGGGAGTATCTTTCCACTGCACAACCGTGTTGTTGTTTTTGTTTATGATTTCGTAAACTGATGTTCAAATCTGAGGCCACCATTCCTGATTTTTTGAGATGCATAGTCCTCGAGGGAAATAGATAGACTGGTTGGAAAATCAATTTTTTGAGATGCATAGGCCTTGTTTTGGATTACTTTTGTTCCGTGACTATCGACTGGCTGGAAGTTGTGTTTTCCTTACTCCATATATCTGTTCAGTAATGACAGATCAGTGGCAATTAATTTTGTTTTTCCTTTTTTTTTTTTTGTTTTATTTCATCTGTCTCGTATTTAATGTGGCACTGTTAGGTGGTTGGGTGGATTTTAGTCCTTTCAATATTTATGAAAGTGACTAGTTCCATTTATGCTATGTACTTTGGTGGTTGGGGGACTTAACTGATATGAGCTCTCATTTTCTTCCTTAAATACACAACCCACCCTCATTCACCAATCACCCTTTGCCCTTTCTGTGCAACCATCTACTGCATTCTATCCTATCCCATCTTCACTGTTCGGGTAAGCTTTCCTTCCTACTTTAGTTTGGTTCTTCTCTTTATTATGATTCCTATTCTCACAGACTTGCTAAGCCTATTTATTCCGTTTTTAATTTTTCATGTATTTCGTGAATGACATAACCGAACAATGGTGTATTTAATGGATGCTCCAAACAGTTAACTAGGAGGGATCACGTTACCGGTATGACTGTCCTTAGTTACTAAATAAAGTATGCAATATGCACTCCATGTGTGAATTGTTCTAACTAAGTTCATGTTTGCCACATGTTTAATACATTTTTCGCAGGTTCTCGATCTCCCTCTAGGCAAAAAATATACGTCTCACCGATTCACGTAAATACCTCTCTTGTCAACTTCTTTGTTTGTAATATATTTATGTTCATTCTATTATGCGTTTCTTCGAAGAACACTGTAAATAGGACATTACGTTTATATGATGCATTATTAGTTCTTTTATTTTGCTCATTTGAACTTGGTAATTTTTAAAAAGACTTATTTGATAAAATCTTTTTTTTCCCTTTTCTTGTTTGGTTGTTCATTTTTTTCATGATATTTTCTTCATTTCGAATTTCTCATTTCTTTGTGTTGGATTTTTTGGTTCAATGTCGTAGTCACATTACTAGTGATTTTGTCGTTCACATTTCCAGTTGATTTGTCACATCATTTTTCATTTAACTAACTTAATAATAATTTTTTCTTTTTGAAAAAAAAGGAGGAAAAACAAACGTAGTAATAAAAATCAAATTTGTTAAATATTTGGAAAATTTATAAAATGAAAGACATAATTACACATTTTTGGACTGTCATAAATGACTAAAATTTATAACTATAATTATTTTCAATTTATGTCATTGAACAAAAATTTATAATTATTTACCATTGATCTCATGGAAAAATAAGACTACTTATTTTCTTAACACATGGAACCCCAAAATTAGTCTACTTATTTTCGTAACAGCACTCCATAGTAGCACACAATTATAATTATTAACAGTTTCGAAAAAAATCGGGTCATAAAATTAACAAATTCAGTCAACATACTCCTAAACCATGCATCAACTTCTAAAAAATAGCCTTTCGAAGTGAGTAACGAATTTGAAGTTGTGTGTTTTAAAAAATCTATTTTAAGACTGTTGGTGTGGTTGAAAAAATTATGTTTTACGAAATTTAACTTCTTAGTAGGGGTTTATCTATTACAAAATAATGTGCTCTAAACTGCCCGAAAACATATTTTAGCTATTAATAATTTGCTAAAACAAGTATTAGCTATTAAACAGAATATTTGATGTCTTCATTTTTTTCTTTAATAACATTATAACCATATAAACAAGTTGTTAAAAAATTGTTTCTAAACTATGAACTCAATATTACAAAATAATGTGTTCTAAAATGCCCGAAAACAGATTTCATGTTCAGTCCTATTGAATGGACACAATGTTTTTTTTTTTCTTTGGACGAAGCGAATAAATGAGGAAGTTAATAATGAAAATGAAATTCGTAACAAAGGAAGGATTAATAGATGGCCACATTCTATATATATAATTTCTTTTCCGACAATGAGTACAAATAATTTTAACTAAATTGAAGCAAAATACATGGAACCTCCACTTCAAAATGCAAAATTGTGTTGTGTTTTAAAAATATCATTTGTGAGTATACAAATGTATGGGTTTGTTTTTTGTGTACAACCACAATGACATTTTTAAAAAATGTGTTGCAAAATGTGACGTTTGGTGCAATCATTTTTTATTCTATGACATTATAAAAAAAGTTTTTAAAATTGCTTCTAAATTATGAACTCAATTATTTATTTCCTATGTTATTTTTTTTTTTTTACCTAATTACTAAAACTATGTCTTCATGTTTTGATTTTTTTTAGTACGTATGATTTAATGTAAGATTAAACTTGACATGGAACCTATAAAATTGTAGTAAAATTATTTCCTTTGAAAATCATTCACGGTGACGTAGAACTATTAGTCGAATTGTGCTATCATTTCACGATTACTTACTACTCGAACTTTAATTAAAACTTCGTAACATAGGCTTATGGGAGGGAACAAATTCTACGTCGTTTTCGTCGGGCGCATGCCCGGTGTGTACATGACGTGGTACGAATGTGCCCGCCAAGTACATGGTTTTTGTGGTGCCGTTTACCAGTCGTATGAGACGTTTGACGACGCAGAAGCAACTTATATCGCTTACACCATGGAAGTGGACAATCATTCCAGTCGTCATGGAGACCTTCACCTTCACAATAGCTATCCTAACCGTGAACTAGATAGAAATGTAGTCAATAGGACCGTTAGCACATGTAGTGGAACATACCATGTCCTCCTCTTCATAGTAGGGTTTTTTCTTGGTGTAGCTGTCGTCATATTAGGTAGTCTGATGTAGTATGGACATTTATTTTCAGGATTGTCCGTAGAAGCTATCGAATGGATGCCCAAGATAATGAAATTCAAGAATTGATCGCAATTCTTACTATCATTTGTGCGACACAGTATCAGTTCATCGCGACAGTTCTTGGGATATTGCACTCGGGTTATTCCTGGGAATTTCGATCCCCGACTCATGTACGACACCGAATCAGGCAACTGAACTTCTTCCGTCTTATTCACGAGGATGATTTGGCTTGTCGTGAAAATACACGCATGGATCGACGAACATTCACGATCCTGTGTACCCTTTTACGGACCACTGGTAGACTACAAGCCACTAGCTACGTCGATGTGGAGGAGATGGTTGCAATGTTCCTCCACATCGTTGCACACGACGTTAAGAATCGTGTGATCCGTCGCCAATTTGTGCGTTCGGGAGAGACCGTATCCCGACACTTCAATGCCGTACTGGATGCAGTACTTCGATTGCACTCAGTCCTATTGAAAGCACCTGAACCAGTTACCAATGCATGTACGGACGATAGGTGGAAGTGGTTTCAGGTAATGAAATGTTGTTATCTTGTCTTCCACTGGAGGACAACCTAACTTCAAGAAAATACCCAACCACTAAAACTTTATCACTCGTCTGTTCGCAGAACTGCTTAGGTGCTCTTGATGGTACACACATCAAGGTCAACGTCAGTGCGGTAGATCGCCCCAGATATCGGACGAGGAAGGGGGAGATTGCTACTAATGTACTGGCCGTTTGTTCTCAGAATGGCGAGTTCATTTTCGTGTTCCCAGGGTGGGAAGGATCTGCATCGGACTCAAGGGTACTTCGTGATGCAGTCTCACGTCCTTCGGGACTAAAGGTTTCCAGGGGCTACTACTACCTCTGTGATGTCGGATATCCTAACGCGGATGGATTCCTAGCACCATATCGTAGCACACGATACCACCTAACCGAGTGGCGAGGTGGAAACCCACCCACAACCCCGAAGGAGCTTTTCAACATGAGACATTCGTCGACACGAAATGTCATAGAAAGAGCCTTCAGACTGTTGAAGGGTCGATGGGCAATATTGAGGGGCAAATCTTACTACCCTGTTGATGTGCAAGTGAAAACCATCACCGCTTGCTGCTACCTTCATAACCTAATAACACGGGAGATGGGACAGGATCCTTCGATGGAGGCCGCTCATACGGGGGAGCAAGATTCTAACGATATGGGAACAGAGAACATCACGTTCGTTGAATCCACCACTGCATGGAGTTCCTGGAGGGATGAATTGGCGAATTGAATGTTCGCTGAATGGAACAACAGCTGAGATATGCCTCAACTTATGCTTGTTAAATTTTTTTGTAAAACGAAACTGTAGAAAGTGCCACTCGTTGTTTGTATATCGAACATGTCGTAGGAACAATATGATGTAAATAGGTCGTAATGGGTGTACGAAAACATGTATATTTTGGAAATGTAGGTTTGAATTTTAACTGTTTATTGGAACAAATGTTCATTAAATTTTACTAGTATGGAACTTTGTAAATGTTCTTTATTCTTTATGTCATCCACCTATGGTTCTGATTATTTGCTAAACATGCAGATGGCCGCGTCTGCCTCAGCTTCAAAGAAAGAAAAACACATATGGACGCCGGAGGAAGACGAAGTGCTTGTGCAGTGCCTACTGCACCTAGTCCAAGTGGGGGGATGGCGTGCAGACAATGGGACGTTTCGGGCTGGTTACCAGAATCAGATTGGAAGGATGATGAAAGAAAGACTACCAGGATGCAACATAGTCGTGAGCCCGAACATTGAATCCAGAGTGAAGACCCTAAAAAAACAGTACATGGCGATAGCTGAGATGATGGGACCGGCCTGCAGTGGATTTGGTTGGAATGATGAGAGAAAATGCATAGAGGCGGAGAAGGAGATATTCGATTTGTGGGTCGAGGTAAGCGAACAACGATCATAATTATGATATACATCTGATACACATATCTGCGAAGAATGCATGCTAATAAAACATTTATCTTCCACCTGTAGGGACATCCACAGGCCAAGGGCCTCCGTAACCGGCCATTCCCATGGTTCAATGAGTTGGCGCTCGTTTTCGGGAAGGACAGCGCTAGAGGAGTGAGAGCCCAAACCCCAATTGAGATAACACCTGAACCAGAGCCGGTAGCCGATTTGGATGAAGACATGAACGTGGATTTTGAGGATTGCTACGTCCCAAGTCCCCCAGTTATTGATCCCACACTTGGAGAAGAATTATGTGGGACACCGACTGGTAGGACGGCTGGTGCAGGACCTTCTAGGGCAGTAAATAAGAGACGATTATCCATTGGGAACGTGGCGGAGGTACTGGAGAATGGATTCCAGATGACCGCACAACAAATCGAGAAGATTGCGCTCTGGCCGACCAAGAGGGACGAGCTCGAGAGGAGTCGGCGGAAGGAGTTATATGCGGAGCTACAATCCATTCCTGGGGTGTCTATGGAGGACGGCTTGGTGGTCGCACGGGCACTACTATCAGATGAGAGGATGTTGACTCACTTTATGGACTTCCCTCCAGAATGGAAGTTCGACTACTGTATGGAGATCCTCGGTAGGGCATCGAGACAGCCCCCGCAGCCATGATGACTCACGTTACTGTCCGAAGACATCGACCTCCAGTCCTTCTGTTGCAGAGTACTACTGCTTCTGTTGTTTTTCACTATCTGGGACCATCTATCTTTCATTTATTTTATGCTATGTGTTTGTAGTCTGTCAGAACAATCTATCTTTCATTTCATGTACGGTTTATGTTATGCAAGAATCTACGTCACTATTATCTTTCATTTCTATACCTATGCAACTAGTTCCCTTCCTTGTTTAAAATCTAGAGCAAACCGATTTCATTATACAAAACGTTTTTTTCTACTTTATCTTATAAAATTCCAATTACAATGGAAAAATGTGGTATAGGACATACATGTGTATAATTGGGAAAAAAAGTGAAAAAACTTTTGAAATGAAAAAAAGAAATAAAAATAGCATAAAAAACAGCTCCCAATTGATCAACATTTTCAATTCCAGCACAATCCCAACCCTGCACTCCAAACACATGCATCAGTATGATTCCAGCCCAAATCCAGTGAACCAAACACAGGCATCAGGTTGATTCCAGCCTAAATCCAGCAAACCAAACACAGGCATCTGCATTCCCAGGAATTCACATTCCAGTAAAATATTCCCATGGGCATCAGAATCCATTCCATTCAATTCCAAACCCATTCAATTCCGGCGCACCAAACGGCCCCCTAAAGTTTATACCATACACGTTTTATAATCTATTGATAGCATACAAGCATATTTTTTTAAAACCAAAAATCAAAGGAAAACTTAATTAGTTTGGATTAATTTATTACAACTGAATGATTAGTCAAGTTAATTCAATACATTATTATAAAATAAGTTTTGTATAATCTGGTGAATTATAGAAATTAATTGAAATAATATAATTAATTTTAATAGACTGAATAATTAATTAAGTTAATTCAATACCTTATTATAAAATAAATCTTATATAATATAGTTAATTATAAAAATTGATTTAAATAGAATAAATAAATACACTAAAAGAAAAATTGATATTAATAAAAACAAGAGAAAGAAAGAGAAGTTACAGAGAAAATCCATACTTTCACAAGGTATCAAATATAAATCTAAGGGTATACGAAATTCATAGAAATAGCTCAAAACATTGTAATAGTTCGACTAAAAGGTTTAGGTTTGAATCTTCTCACTTCAAATGTTAAATTAAATGTTGATATACTACAAAAAAAAAAAAAAAAGTAATTTTGTATCCCTCACTCTTATTTCCATCTTGAAACGTCAAACCAAACGGTACTCGTTGCCAAGTAGCAAAATAATCACATTGTTTGCCAAAGCGAGCATAGCTCAGCGGTAATTGGCATATACCCTCGACCATGATGTCAGAGGTTCGAATCCCCCACCCCAAATGTTGATGATGTACTAAAAAATAATCACATTGTTTCTGTTACGGTCCATCTGTTCATTGTATTCTAGGGTTAGTGTGAAGTCTGTAATTTGAGTTCCTTCCAAAACCCTTCTAATCCCCCGTTTCTCTCTCTATGCCCTTCCCGTTTACAAGCTTTCTTATTTCCACGAATCCCAACACTCTCACTCTCCACCTTTCTCTCTAAACCCCCATTTGCACTGAAAGGCTCCTCCTTTTCCCAAAACATCTCTGCTTCCACAGTCCCGTGTGTTAATTCGAACCCACTTCCAAATCTCCTCATTCCCCCTCTACAAACTCATCTTCATTCTTCTGGGCAGCAATGAGCAGCTGGAAGAGCCTTCTTCTCCGAATTGGCGACAAGTCCCCGGAATATGGCACCTCCTCCGACTTCAAAGACCATATTGTTCGTCTCTCTCTCTGACCCTCCTTCCATTTGTACTCCAGTATTTGATTACTTGTCGTTGATTTTTATCTGGGTTTTGCAGGAAACTTGCTTCGGTGCGATTCGGCGGGAGCTGGATCACTATGGAGATGAAATTTTGCCTGTAATTATTTGCCTCTGCACATTCTTTGCTCTGTAATTCATCTGGGTGTTGATGAAATTTGCAGTCTTTGTATTGGATGAAATTATACTGGTTGAATTACTTTATCAGTAGTAGTACGTGTGGACTGAGTCTTTTTTTGCGGGTTGCTTCTTTGGTCGTGCCCCATTGTGGCAAGCTTGAGTTGTGTCTAACTACTCTATGCTTGTGGTATTTACACTGTTTTTTCCCTCTCGTATGACAGTTTCTTCTACAATGTGTGGAACAATTGCCTCACAAGATTCCTTTGTACGGGACATTGGTAAAGTACATTACATCCTTCAAACCTCTTATGGACATTTTTTCTTTGAATTTATGTCTTGTGATCGGCTTATGTTGCCATGTGATCTAGCTTTAATTTCTCAGTTATTTGTTATATGTACAGTTCTTTAAATCTTAACTGATGAAATTTCTAGCCGTTTCCCAGAAGATACCAAAATTGAAACTCAAATTTATAAAATGCAATAACCTTCATTGTGCTATTGCCTTTTCTGTTATTCTACGTGTATCGTTTGTGCCAATTGGAGTATGACTTTAGAGCTATTGTAGGTCGGGCATTTCCCCCTTTTCCTATACTTCATGATTTTGATTTAACAAATTGTATGTTCCCTACAGGAAAAGATAACTTCATAGAGAATGTATGTTTCTTAATACTTGCAGCCTTTTTTTTCCCGCTCTGGCTTCCTCTGATTTAACAAATTTATTTTATTTTATATAATTAAAAAATATAATATTTAGCAGATCTAATAATACTTTAAAATATTTCATGGCAGTACACTTATTAATTTTAATGATGGTTTCAGTTTGTTTTAGTGACACATGCCTATATTGTTGTGTATACAGATTGGATTAATAAATTTGGAAAATGAAGACTTCGTGAAGAAAATTGTGGAGCAAACTCACACAAATTTTCAGGTTAGCGATTTTGCAGATCAAATGGTTGAGGTGCTTTCATTTCATGTGCCTTTTGGACTTCCTATTCAATTCTTTTGACAATATTTGGGGGTGGAAGATTTGAATCTTTTGACCTCTTGGTCGATGATACATGCTTTATGTCCGTTGAGCTATGTTCATGTTGACACTTTCTACCCAATTCCTTCCTTATCAAACTCCTCTTATGATCACACATCCTCCCAAAACCCGATCCAATTGTCTTAAGGTAACAAGTCTCGTGACTGTCTCAAGGTGAGAAGGGTCTTAGTAAAGTGAAGTAAGACACTTTCATGCAACAAATAAAAATTTGGTTAAATTACAAATTTAGTTTTTGAACTTTCAAGGTTGCATCTAATTGGTCCTTGAACTTTAAAAAGTGTGTACGTGCTCTCTAAACTTTCAACTTTGTGTCTAGTAGTTTTATGAGATTTTAATTTTGTGCATTATAAGTTATTGGCCTATTCAACATTTTTTTGGATAGGAAACAACTTCATTCATTAAATGAAATGACACAAAATGCCAGTTGGATGTGAGAGAATTTAAACTATAGTTGTGGTAAGGAATAACAATTTCACACCAATAAAGAGCCATAAAAGTAGATATATAAAGGACTGCTTGAGAGGATTTTTCTTTGTCTTAAAACATCGTAGAGTTTTTTTTTTTTTTTTCCTCCAAATCATCCATGTAATTGCCCTTGAGATGTGGAGCCAAAGTAAACTCTTAGGAGAGCCTATTTGACATCGTTAAAAGTTCACAATTCGATCCGACCCAAAATCGAAATGTTAGCATGGTAGCGTCTCTAATAGGTTTGTGAATTTGGAAAAAATGTTGAATAGGTCAAGTATACATTCTATTGGACACAAAATTAAAAGTTTAAGGTCCTATTAGACGTTTCTAAAGTTGACAGACGTACTAGATACAATCTTGAAAGTTAAGAGACTAAACTTGTAATTTAACCAAAAGTTTGTATATTGTTTGAATGTGTAAAATAAATAATGGCCACAGAACGTCAAAGCCTTAAAGATTAATATTTATCACACCTATGTGTACAACATACGATACCAGGTTCTGTTAGTTGAAAAACAAATATTATGGTTGACTTCCACTACTCGTTCCTTGACAAGCAATACTGTTACTCATGCTTGTTCTCTTTTATGTCATACCACCACAAACTACTTCAATGCATCCTTACACATCTTATTTTATCAACTTTCAACTATAGTCTGGTAATGCATTCGTCCTTTATTTTCTTGCTACTTGCTTGGTATTCCTTCCATTCTTCTATTTAGTGGTTGCACATTTGAACATATTTCACATTGTGGTGTCTGGCATGGTGTAATTTCCAATTCTTGCTAATCAAGGTTAACATGAGCATGGTGCAATTTAGGACAAGTAATCTTTGTTGGTTGATCACTCTTCTGTTAGTGCAAATTAAGAAGAGCAATAAATTATATGTTTTTGGGATGTCTGACTTCTATCCTTACTATTCAAATTTCAATTATTTCATCAAAGATATTTTGTCTATCTTACTCTTTTGTTTCTCAGGATGCCTTAAACTCTGGAAATTGCGACAAGATCCGAATTTTGTTACGTTTTCTTACTGCATTGGTATGCTTGGTTTTGCTAGTAACGATATATTGTTTATGAATGAGTTATTATCTTTTTTTACAATTGGAAAACCTAACATCTTAGAGTTTTCTCTTGTGATCTCAAGCAAATGTTCTGACCTTTTAAGTGGGTTAATTTTTTCTTGTCTTGCATAGATGAGCAGTAAGGTCCTGCTGTCCACTTCTCTTGTTGTTGTTTTTGAAACATTATTATCCTCGGCTGCCACAACAGTGGATGAAGAGAAGGGAAACCCTGCATGGCAGGCGCGTGCTGACTTTTACATAACTTGCATTCTATCTTGTTTTCCCTGGGGAGGAGCTGAACTGGTTGAGGTATTGTTGTTTCGTCTCTGAATAATTTCTTTACTTGGTGGACCATCTTTCTCAATATTGTCCTTGCATTCTTGTTATGAATTGTAGTTCTATCCCAGGTTAGAAATTTGGGTGGACATCTTTCTCAACACTGTCATCTCATTCTTCTTATGAATTGGATTTATTTCCTAGGTTAGAACATATGCCCTGATTTGATATACTTTAATAGGTTCAACTACTTAATGAACTTTTTTGTTTTCCTGATGTATAATTTTATATGGTAATTAGAATATCTTTTTAATAATGTAGAACATCTTTAAAAAGATAACGGTTGAAGATTTGGTGAAATCCCTGGGATTAAACCAAGTGGTCATTGTTTGACCTCGGGACACTGTGGCTTGAGATATTAAAGCCTTATTTGATAATGTTCTCACTTTTTTCTTTTGTATTTGATTCAATACTTCTTGTTTCTTGAACAGTTAAAAAAAAATACTTCTTGTTTCATGATTTTCTAGAAGAAAAGACTTCTTTTTTTTTTTTCTTCCCATTTTCAAAGTGCAATCTGGGCCAAAGAACCTCTACTATTGATAACTCACTTTTGTACACAGCAAGTTCCTGAAGAGCTTGAGAGAGTTATGGTTGGAGTAGAAGCTTACTTAAGCATCCGAAGGCACACCTTGGACACTGGTCTATCCTTTTTTGAGGATGATGGGGAAGTTGAGAAAACTCTTAACGAGAAGGTATAATTTCACTAGTTGTGGTGATTCATTATCATCGTTATAACTTCTCTACTTAATTGGAATTTTGATTCATTATCACCATATATATATCGCACTCGCAACCCCATTAGTTTTATCTACCTTAAACAAAGGCATTCTGGTGCCCGATCTGTTATGTCATACAATACAAAGAATCTGTGTTATTTCAGTTGGAGATTCTGCCTTATGATTGGAACTGAACACAATTATGATACTGTTTTTTTTTTTTTTTTTTTTTTTTTTTTTTTTTTAATTTTTAATTTTTTTTTTAATTTTATTTTAAAGTTAAGTTTATTTACTAAGGATTTCTTTGTTTTTCTCATCTATATTTTCTAAAACGCTCTTAATATCATAAATGTATATATTTTTTCAAAAAAGAGTATCTAAAATTTTATTATATATTTTTCAAATTTAGCTAAGATTTGAAAAAAATAAAATAAAGGGAGAAACACAAAATAAAAGGATTGTTCATAAAGAAGCTTAATATTTGTGACGCCCCCCCCTTTTTTTTATATATATATATATATAGTTTGACTTTTGATTAATACAAGCTTTTCTCACTCTCCTATAAGAAAAGCTTTATATTTAGAAGCAGAGAATCAAAAAATGGAACATTTGATAACAGGACCTAAACTATTCTATGGGAGTTAGGAGGCGATATCTAGCCAATGAACTACTGATTCAGGATTAACAACTTCCAACTAAATTCAACCCAACTAGGTGAACTAACTATAAAGTAAAAACCAGTGATAAACTGTAACAAAAATACCGTAAGCAACAGTGAAAGAATTTTAATAATAAACCAGCCCATGGATAAATAGCTTCTACCATGTCTTCCTGTTCATTGCCTTCCTCCCCATGACCCACCAGAGCTTGAATTAGATAAAGTTGGTTTTGTCACATTGTTGTTATGAAATTAGCTACATTTATTACATCGATCCTTTTCTTTTGGTGGCTGTTTCAGGATTTTTTAGAAGATTTATGGGGTCGTATACAGACGTTGTCTAGTGATGGTTGGAAAGTGGATAGTGGTGATTTTCTTTAACTTTGAGCTTCAATTTGGTTGTTTACTCTGGTCCTTAACTTCTTTTATGTTGCAATATCATCATATCTTACAAGGACAAAACGGAAATTGATCCATATATACAAGTGCTGAAAGTATATGCCGTTATGTATTGGTATAAGTAATAATTGTGAGAATCCCATTTACATCAAGAATCCATATATTTTCTTTCATAATTCTGTGAGATGCTCTGGTACTCTCAGTGGGACTCAAGATCACTGAGTAGCAAGAATTTAATTTGACCTTTGATAATTTATAACAGTTCAATATCTTCTTTTGATGGAACCTAGCTAGCTAGTTTTTTCTGTCTGCTCGGATTTTTGAATTTGGTCTTCTAGAATCAACGAAATATTACTAGCAGTTATAGAGTGCTATGGAATTTGTGGAGGGTAGTTGAGATGTGTGCATTATTATGGAAATTGGGGGGGAGGAATAATAGAGTGTTTAGTGGGATTGATAGGAGCTTGAGTGATATTTGGTTCCTTACTGGGGGAAGTGAAATGGGGTTGTGACTTGAAGCACTATGGCTTCATTTCGGGCTTCATTTCTTCCAACTGGGGAGATGAGGATGATGTGGGGACTTTCAGGTGTTTTAACTCTTCTACTCGATTATGGTTAAGTTTGTTTTAAACTCTTTCTTGTAATCTTTTGGGCTGCTATTTGGTCGATGCTTCAGTTAGTTAGGCTGTTAGTTGGTTAGTCGGCCTTTTGTTATTGTATAAATACAACCTCTTTGTAACTTTTAAGGCTGATTGCCAATTTCAAATAAAAATACGCAAACGTGAGTGCATCAAGTTGGTATTAGAGTGATTGATCCATGTGCTATTTTTTTTGGATCACTCTGCACAACATGGCCTCATGGATGTGGAATCCCCACACCTTAAGTCTTAGATTGTTGCTTGCAGTTGGTTGAGTCGAGGATGGGAGAAATTAGAAAAGGACTGAAAGGCATTTAAGGAACAATTGGCCAACTTGCAGAAGCACAACAAAAGAACCAACCGACCACTAATCAACAAGCTTAAGACAACCCTAGAGACATGGGAGCCAATTGAAACCTTCAAGAAAATCAAGAAAACCCTCCAATACTTGTGAGAAGGTAGGGAAATTAGATTCTTTTTATTCACCGTCATCCATAAGATTTGGGGGCTTTTGGAGCCTCGACATCAAAGAGGATGTGGAGTATGTGATCAAGGAGGAAGCTGATGGCTGCTTCATGGTTGTTGATGTCGTTGACCTCTAGTGAGTTGTTTGTGCAAGGCAATCGTGGATGCAAAAGTGGGGGAGGTGCTGGTTGGAGAGGGAGACATGGTGGTAGATATGGATTTAATGGTGAAAGCAGAAGTGGCAGGCAAGGTGGGTATCTTGGTGGCTAGCTACAACGGTTAAGGAGGTGGTTAGAGAGGGGTGGTGGTGACACTTGCTTTGAGTGTGGTAAGACGGGGCATATTGCCAAGGATGCTACGAGAGTGGATCACAAGGTGGTGTAGGAAATTGCTATAGTTGAGGTGAAGTTTGGCATATTCCTATATTCCTTAGAGAAAATTCCTAGGGAAAGGCCACTAAAACCAATGAATACCGCTATTAATTCAACCTATATATGGTTTCTGATAAGAACCGAAATAGAACTACGATGTATTATTACGATAAACCCAAGTGTTCGAGGTACTTAGACCCTCCCTCTCTTGAGAACACCCAAGAGTAACCATTCACTACTTAATTCCCTGCCTTCCCCTTTTCCCACTCTCTCTATTTATAACTCCATATTCTAACAACTCCCTAACTAACTACTAATATACCCTTACGAATATTCCTAATTACACCTTACTTACATTCCTATCAGTTTCTTATGAATGACATTTTACCTTTTTGTCTTTTACTTCCCACCATAAAAGGCATTGAAGCTTTCACGCACTTAAATTTAGAGATTGATTAACAACATGTAATCACACTTGTTTCACTTACCAAGTGTTTCATAAAGCAAATTGTATAAATTGAAAAACTTGAAGTTCAAGAATATTCAACTTTTGGGAACGACCCTTAACCATTGTTTTATGGCAATATCTATTTCAAACATTCAACTTTCAGACTTCAATCTAGAATTTCATGCAATTAGTTGTTCATTCTTTTCTTTGTTCAACTTATTTGGAAAAAAGTGAGCTGTTATTACTCGGTCAATGTTGTTAAGGATCATTTTGATCATTTGAGGTGAAAGAAATAATTTAATGTTTTATGACGTGGCTAGGGATAGCGATACTCTATGAGATTTAGTGGTCTAGTATGCCTCTTCAGAGTTTCTAGACATCTTTGTATATTTTGTTAGTTTAAGAAATTCTTGTTTATGATGATAATAATAACAATTGGGTATTTTCAAAAAAAAAAAAAAAAAACAATTGGGTGCCATTGTAGAAAAGTCAGAAGTGCCCAACTCGTTTCTCTCAGCTAAGGAGTTGATGAGTATGACGAGGATGGGCTCTTGTTGAAGAATTCATACCTCATATCAAGATCTTGATGTCAGCAGAGGTGATTTTGGTTTCATCCTAGCTTGATGGCTTTTGGTTTCATCATATCAAGCCTACTTTAGTGGGTCATGATGACAACTCTTGTTCTGGCTGGAGTTTGCAAGGTTATCAAAGATGTTTTTAGAAATTGGATGACCCTATAAGACGGTGGTTTCTTTGAAGAATGTAGTGAATTTTTATTGAAGATCTCCCGAGGATGAGACATGGGTGTCCAAAGTGTCTTCCCCCCCCCCCCCCCCCCCAAAAAAAAAAGGGGGGGACGTGTTATATCCGAAACCTACGAAATATAGTAAATATCGTAAAGGCAGATGTAGTAGGGGTTGCAAACCGGACGGTACACAACTTGGTTTTGGAAGATATGGCACTAAAAGTTGTAGAGCAGGTCGTCTTTCATATCGAGCCATTGAAGCAGCGCGTCGGGCTATAATCGGACAATTCCATCGTGCTATGAGCGGACAATTCCGAAGAAATGGTAAAATATGGGTAAGAGTTCTCGCAGATCTCCCTATTACCGGGAAACCTACAGAAGTCAGAATGGGAAGAGGAAAAGGAAATCCTACGGGTTGGATTGCTCGTGTGTCCACGGGACAAATCCCATTTGAAATGGATGGTGTGAGTTTGTCAAATGCTCGACAAGCCGCTACATTAGCGGCACATAAACCATGTTCGTCAACCAAGTTTGTTCAGTGGTCGTAACGTAATTAATTGGTTAGTGGGGATAAACCGGGCCGGGATTCAAAAGAATTGGGCGAAGTGTTTGTTCCCGAACGACGGAAGTGGAAAGACACTAAGGGAGAGGGATATACTCCTTTATTTTTGTAATCGCCGAAATTGGATGAATCAGAGTCAATATTCCCCTGGTGGGACATGGGTGTCCAAAGTGAATTTTTATTGAAGATCTCCCGAGGATGAGACATGGGTGTCCAAAGTGTCTTCCCCCCCCCACAGGGGGAGATGGATGTCTAAAGAGTACAATGGTTTATGACACAATTTTCTTGAAGGCAAATATGGAAATGAGCCCCACAGCTGGTTCATTGGTATTTCCAAATTTAGCAGAGCTTTAGGATCCCCTGATTGTGCCAGACATTTCTAGATAGATATGGTACCGACAATGCAGGGAACGAAAACTTGGTTTCATCTCCAAATGGCTTTGGGGATCCCGAGGAGTGAAGTCGTATTGGAGATCGCCCGGGAGGGTGCAATGGTCTATGAGTTATGACAAAGTAACAACAAAATCAAATATATCTGGGAGTCCTAGAGGTAGGTCAGTAGTGTAGAATTAAGTTCGGTAATTAAGATCCATGGCAATTGATTCAGCTTTGAACTAAGACGTTTTGAAGCTTGGAAGATGCTAACCACTTGGAAGTGGCACATCTTTTTCCTTTCCCTTCTAATGGAGAGTTGGTTTATTGTTTGCCATCGCTTATCAAAGGTTTTGTACATTTTGCTTTTTAAGAAGTTGACGTTCCTTCCTTCTGCTTCTTCCATGTTTTAGTAGATATTGTGTTTTTAGTAATTATTTATATTTTCTCTTCATGTGATAGTTCCAAGGCCTCACCTTCTATTTGAAGCTCAGCTAGTTGCTGGAAAGTCTCATGAATTTGGAACCATCAGCTGTCCGGAGCAACCTGATCCACCTTCAACACTTTCTGGCATTACTTATGGTAAACAGAAGTATGCTGCAGAGTTAAGTTATCCTCAGAGGATACGTCGACTCAACATATTTCCATCAAGTAAATTTGAGGTACAATTTATTTCGGGACATCAATATCTTTAGTTTTGTCACGTATCCTTAGTTTTGTCCTGACTTGTGAATGTTATCCACAAAAGATGTTAATAAGACTTTGTGTTATATATATTTAATGTGACTAAAGTTGTTTCATTGGTCTAAATCAAAAGACTTTTTGGTGACTATTGTAAATTAACGTAACATTATGAGAGAGTACTCGATATTATTTCATTTACTAGATGAATATATCGACATGTATGAGAGCTCCAAACTGATAGTACATCACATCAGGATAAAGGACAAATAAAAGTAACTAATGATCCAATTGATACCACACCTTGTTATATTTTGTCCCAAACAAAACAACAATAAACTACAACAGTTTCGGATTTCAATACTAGATTTGATGCAATCTGAATGAGCAACTTTAGTCACATTATAATTTTGACGAAATTGTAATTCTAAAACACTGTTTAGTCAAGAGTTAATCATCTGTATTACTTTACATAAATTGCTTCAAAGCTCAAGCTCTTTATTCTGCTGATAAATAAAGGCCCCATATGCTGATTTATGCTTATTCAATACTTGAGCATGAGACTACTTTTGCCTCTTACTTTAGATCTTCCGTAATCGATATTTAGAAACACTATATATATATTTTTTTTATAAAGAACCAACTTTCATTGAGAAAAAATGAAAGAATACACGAGCATACAAAAAACAAGCCCACAAAAGGGGGTCCAACTAGAGAAAGGGACTCCAATCAAGCATAATAAAACCTAACGGATAATTACAAAACACCTTAGAAACTGACGCCCAAAGAGATACATGAAATCTAGTGAGGGACCACACATCATCTGAATCCCTCTCCCTTCGGCCGCCCCCTAAACACTATTATTTCTTTCTCTCCAAAGATTCCAAAACAAAGCACACATCCCTGCTTGCCACAGAAATCTCGCTGTCTCACGAAACAGCGGATGGAGGAGGAACTCCTCGATCATCTCCATGTGATCAACAAAAGTCATACCCTGCATCCCAAAAGCCTGACCAAACTAACCCCACACTGCATGAGCATAGATGCAACTCCAAAGAATGTGATCCAAGTTTTCCTCCGCCTTCCAACAAAGAATGTAGCAGAACGAATCAACCAAAGAGGGCATCCTTTTCAACAACCTATCACAGGGATTAACCCTTACCCTGCCATGGATAACTTGCCACATAAAAACCTAATCTTCTTTGGGATTTTCACCTTCCACACACGCGAAAAAATAGACTCACTTTGGGGAGAAGGGTGCAAAAGCCAACGGAAAAGGGAATTACAAGAGAACCCATCAGAAGGATCGAGGCTCCAACACCGAATATCTCTCCTCCCCAAATTGGACTCAAACTCCTCAATCAAAGACATTAGGGACATAACATCCATCGTTTCCCTATTGGACAAAGGACAACGGAAACTATACGAGAACAGAGGAGAACTCCCTGAATGAAACAAAACTTCTGATACTGGACGGTTTTTCAGGGAGGATAAATCGAACAGACGAGGAAAAGATAGACAAAGGGGTCTATCCCCCAACCATCTATCTTCCCAGAAATACGTATCTTTCCCGTCCCCACCAAACAATGAACAAGGCTAGAAAAGGTTGGAATCTCCAGGGCTATATCTTTCCATGGGCTTCTGAAAGTGCCTTTACCCCCACCAAACAACCATTGATTAGGATGAGGACCGTATTTACTCACAATAATCCTATGCCACATGGAAGAAGACTCTAAGGGGAAACGCCAAAGCTATTTAGAAACACAATATTAGTATGCCGTACGATTCAATGTCGAGGTGCATCTTTCAAATAGTATAACATTCATTTTTTTTGTAGCTAAATAATCAACTGCAGGTGTAACATGTGCTATCTCAAGATGGTTGGAGGATAATTTATTTTGGCTGGGTCACCACCCTTAAGACATTAGCTTTCTAATAGATCTTTTATACTTCGTTTTTAAACTCCTCATCTCCCACCAATTGCAAATTAGACATCACTAGTACTACATAGTTTAGCCCTTAATTTATTTTTAAACAAGTCAAAACACATTTGATGTAGAACTCTTCAAGATTCTTATTGAGTTCAACTTGTAAACTAACCAACTAAGCCAAAACTAACTCACCATAACCAACTAATTGGTTGACCAGAAGTTTACAGAGAATTAAAAGGCTTAAATAAAAATTCCTTAGTAACTTTAGTTACTCCACAGTAAACATAAGCTTACATAAAATCCACCCCACCAATATCAAACTTGTCCTCGAGTTCAAGAAGTAAAGTGAACTCATCAATGCAAAAGAAGGGAAGATATCAAATTTAATGAAGGTGTTACTAATGCACATGTTCGGTGGGAGATCAACATGGTAGGCATTGGGGCAATCTTGTCCAAAATAGGGAAAGGACCAATCTTCTTGTTGGTTAGTTTAGAATGAACACCAGAGGGTATGTGAAACTATTTTAGATGCACCATAACCAGGTCTCCAACATGGAAATCCATCGCAGGACAATGAGCATCCACTCGAGCCTTATAGGAATCATTAGCCTCCTCAACGTGGCGACGAACCTCTTGATGTATGAGTCTATGGGGAGAGAGGAATAATAGGGTTTTTAGAGGAGTGGAGAGGTCCCTATCTGATGTATGGGCCCTCATTAGATTTCATGTTTCTCTCTGGGGTTCGGTTTTGAAGGCTTTTTGTAACTATTCGATAGGTCTTATTAACCTCGATTAGAGCCCCTTTCTTTAGTGAGGTTCCCTTTTGTGGGTGGTTTATTTTTGGATGCCCTTATACTCTTTCATATTTTCTCAATGAAAAGTCGGTTTTTCTCAAAAAAAAAAAAAAAGGTGGCGGTCTTGATGTAACTCCTCAACTTGGTCAACCATTAGCTTAGCCTCGACACTAAGATCAACAAAAGAAGACAAGTTAGCAAGACCAAAAGTCAAACGAGGGAATTGGGTGTATACAATCTCAAATGGGGACTTCCCAGTGGAACGATTGACCTGAAAGCAAAATTTTCTTGAGCGAGGGAGAGATCCCATTGTCGAGGTTTGTCACTACTCAAGCAATGCAAAAGATTACCAAGAGTTCTACTAGTGATTTCTGTTTGTCCATCTGTTTGTGGGTGACTAGTGGTGCTAAAAAGAAGGCTTGTTCCAAAACGTTGCCAAAGAGATCGCTAAAATAACTCATGAACTTAACATCTCTATTTGAGACAACGGTCTTTCGAATACCACAGAGTCTAACAATCTCATGAAGCAACAAGTTAGCAATACTCAAGGCATTAGTTAGCCTTTTTACAAGCAATAAAGTGTGGCATTTTGCTAAAACGATCAACCACAACTAAAACGGAGCCAAAACCCCGTTGAGTTCTAGGTGAACCAAGTACAAAGTCCATGGAAAGGTTTTCCCATATAGAATTAGGAATTGGGAAAGAGGAGTAAAGTCCTTGATTTTGGCTTGAACCTTTAGAGGTTTGGCAAATAAAACAACGCATAACCAAGTTAGCAACATCTTTCTTAATTCGAGGCAAAAAAAAAAAACTTAGAAGAGAGGGAGGTTGAAGTTTTATCTCGACCAAGGTGGCCAACCAACCCACCCGAATGAACTTCTTTTAAAAGGGTTTCACGTAAAGAGGTTTGAGGAAGGCAAAGAGCATCACCCTTAAATAGGAAACCATCGACAATATGAAAATCTTTGCATGGTAAGTGATTAATGCAATAATACCAAATTTCTTTAACATCTACGTCAGATGCATAAAGTTCAGGCAAATGGGAAAAGGATACAATTTCTCCATGAATTAAGACAAGAAGAGTACTTTACCGCTTAAAACATTAGCCACCTTATTTGCAATTTCGGGTGTATGTTTGAGGGCAAAGTCAAAATGTTGGAGAAATTGAATCTGTCTAGCATGCATACAACTAATAGTTTTTTTTGGAATGGAGGAACTTTAAAGAGAAACGGTCTGTAAGTAAAATAAACTACCAAGCAATTAATGTTCCCATTGCTTTAAAGCATGACAAAGAGTAAAATTTTTGTTCATAAGTGCTCCATTTTTGGTGTGCCACTCAATGTTTCACTAAAACAACGCCAATCCCCACACTAGAAGTATCCACGCTAACCTCAAAAAGTTTACTGGTTTCGAAAAATAAGGAAACCAAGGTCAGGGGTTGAGCTTAAAAGATGTTTAAGTTGTGAAAAGCTTTCAATTTAAGAATCTCCCCAACCAAACATTCTGTGAGTGATGCAGCTATTGTGCTAAAATGCTTAATAAACTTGCGATAAAAGGCAAGACCAAGAAAACTTTGTTTTTCGCGCAATGTTTGAGGTTATGGCCAATCAAGTATTGCTTGAACTTTTGTAGGGTCAACTCTACTCCTTTGTTGCTATTTTACAATTTCAAAAAGTGAATTTTACAAGACAAAAAAGTACATTTTTCAAAGTTAATACGCAATTCATTATCTCCTAGAGTTGTGAAAATAGAGGTCAAGTGAGCAATGTGTTCATCATAAGACTTGCTATAAACTAATATATTATCAAAATAAACAACTACAACTTTATTAAGGTAAGGGAGAAGAACTTGATTCATGAGTCGCATAAAGGTACCAGGAGCATTGGATAGGCCAAATGACATCATTAGCCATTCAAAAAGCCTTCATTAGTTTTAAAAGCTGTTTTCCACTCATCCCTGAGTTTTATCTGTATTTGGTGATAACCACTCTTAAGATCTATTCTAGGAAAAAGTAAGGCGCCCACTAATTGGTCTAAAAAGTCATTAAACCTTGAAATAGAGAATCTATATTGAATTGTGATTTTATTAATAACTCGACTATCAATGCAATTGCCATGAACCATCTTAATATCTCTAAGGTATGGAAGCAAGTTGAGAGTTTTTGGTTGTCTCCGTAGTTTTTGGATTAATATCTCTAAGGTATGGAAGCAAGTTGAGAGTTTGGTTGTATTCAAGCTAGGGAATGACTTTCAAATCAATTTCGGGCATGATTCTTGGGTTGGAGATCTTCCTCTACTTTTGAAATTTCTCGGGTTTTTTTTTTTTAAATTTCTTCTCAACCAAATGCCTCTATTTTTTATCATTGGGATGATGCAACATTTTCATAGAATATTTTCTTTTTTCGGCTCCTCAAAGAGGAAGAGATTATTAATTTCCTCCAACTATTGGAGAGCTTAAATGGTAAAAAACTGTCAGAATTTTCAGACTCCCGCAATTGGTCCCTTGGGCAATCGAGTTTGTTTTCAGTTAAATGTCTTTTTAATCATTTGGCAACCTCTCCTCCTATGCATAAGGAAGTGTTCGTAGCTCTATGGAAGTCTAAATGTCCCAAGCGAATTAATATTCTCTGTTGGGTCATGATTTTTAGTTCTTTAAATAGCTCAGAAGTTCTTAAAAGGAGACTCTCTTTGCATTTTTTATCCCCTTCAATCTATACATTATGTTTGAATGACAATGAGTCTTTGCAATATTTATTCTTTGATTGCTTATATTCTCATTAGTGTTGGGGAGAGGTTATGTCTATTTTCAAGCTTCACTGGGTTCTCAAGCAGTCATTTTAAGGAAATGTGTTGCAATTGTTGATTGGGCCATCTCTTAAGCCTAGTTCTAAATTGTTGTGGTCAAATGTAGTAAAAGTCATTTTGTCAGAGATTTGGTTTGAAAGGAATCAAAGGGTTTCCATGATAAATCCCTCCCTTGGAAGGATTGTTTCGGTTCTGCTCGTCTCAAAGCTTTGTCTTGGTGTTCTCTGTCCAAGCTTTTTTCAGGCTACTCCATTCAAGATATTTGCCTTAATTTGGAATGCTTTCATTTTTCCATCTTAATTTCTGTTATTCATTTGAATTTGTTTTTAAACTTTCAGTACTTTAATCTTTATATTTAGTCTATGTGTTTTGAACATTGTCTCTTTTCATTAATTCAATGAAAAGTGTGGTTTCCTTTTCAAAAAAGAAAAAAAAAAAATCCAGTTACACTAGTTTCCCCACCTTTTTTGATTCAACTCACCTTGAATGGACTAGGATGAACTTTCAGTTTGAGATTTAGGGTTGTAATCAACTTCTTGGAAACTATGTTCTCGCTGCATCCACAGTCAATAATGACTTGACACACTTTGCCATTGATTGTATATGGGTACGAAATTGGCAATATTGTTGAGGGTGAAAATTTTTATTCGGTGTGAGGAGTACAAGTTGGAGAATTCTAGATAATCGTTCCCCATCATCAATTGGAATATAGTTAACACCATCGGAATCTTCACCTTGGTCGTCCTCAATGTCATCTTCATCCAATTCTTGAATTGCCAAAGTTCGACTTTGTGGACATTCATTGGAAAGATGACCTTGTTACCCCACTTGCCATTTGCCAAGATAATGACGATTATAAGGGTTAGAATTACATCTAGTAGTGGAAGCATCCAAACCTTTGTTAGTTGTGGTATTCTTGGTTTGATTTTCTTCTTTCTTGATCGGCTAATGGATGTAGAAGAACTCCCTTGAGGAAAACTCTGAGTGGGATTGATGGCTGTCTTTCTAGGATTATGTGGAGCTTATCCCAAGTATTTCTTCATTGATATGTTCTAGTCGATTTAATCTCATCATTCTCTTCAATCTTGGTTACTAAAGTAATATGCTAGGTGGCCTAGAGGATGTAAGTTGACCACTTCTTTGATGTCATCTCGTAGGCCATTAACGAAGTGAGAGATTTGTTATTGTTCGGTTTCTGGAAGGTTATTTCTAGCTCTCAAACAATGAAATTCCTCCATGTAATCAATAATACAATGGCCACCTTGTTTACATTGTTGGTATTGATTATAAAGGATTTGTTGATAGTTGAGAGGAAGGAATCATTTCTTCATTAAACAACCATTTCTTCATTAAACAACCATTTCTTGATGGGTTGTTTACCATAATATCTTTGGTTGTTCTGTAGTTGGTCCCACCAAGCTGAAGTTCCACTCTGGAGTTTGAAAGTCACGTATTTGAGCTTTTTTCCTTTGGGTGTATTAGCATGCGGTCAACGTTTCTGACCCAATCCAAGAAGTTTTCAACATTCATCCTACTATTAAAGTTATTCAGCTTGAATTCCAAATTTTCTTGGACATATTGTTGCATTCTTGGAATTCTTTCTTCTCATTCTTGGTTTCCAAAAGGATAAACTTCATCCTCGCCTGATGATTCAAAATCTTGCACCATGTAACCAGGTATTTGTATCTCAGGTAGTCTTCCTCGGGGCTGGTTTTCATGTCTTCTCGCTGGTAATTGATTTCTTTCTTAATTTTCCATAAGGTTTCTGTTGGCTTCTAGATTCCTTTGATTCTAATGCACTTGATTATTAACAATCAACAAGTTCATTTGTGAGCAATTTGGCTAATCATCTGTTGAGCAAGTTCATTTATTAACAATCATCAACAACATAGCTCAACTGGCATAAAGTTGTACTAGTAACCACGAGGTCTGTAGTTCAAATCCCCCCACCCCATATTGTCAAAAAAAAAAAAAAAAATCACCTACTTCTTTCTTTATTTCATCCACGGTTGTTTCAACCTTTGAAAGACATTGGTCAACTGCCTAAGGTGTAGTTGAGGAAGCTTCCGCTGCCATAGTGTTGATCTGAGAAAGGAGAATTCGTGCGTTGGATCGGACAGTCTGATACTAATTGATGTAGAACTCTTCAAGATTCTTATTGCATTCAACTTGTAAAATGAGGGGAGACCCATTTGGCCATATTTATACACAAACTAACCAAATAAGCCACAAAACTAACTAACCAGAACAACTAATTGGTTGCCTGGAAGTTTACAAAGAATTAAAAGGCTTAAATAAAAATCTCACAGTAACTAAAATAACTCCACTTGTTCGGGCTATTTGGAGAGATTTATCCAAAGAAGATCAAATTCTTCCTTTGGAAATTGGCCCAAGGAGCCATTAGCACCAAGGAAAACCTTCAGAAGCGCATGCCTAATTTGGCCCTTTCCCCAAGCTGGTGTACGTTATGCAAGGAAAATGATGAGACGCTAGATCACCTTTTTTTTTTCCACTGCCCTTATGTCTGGAGGATCTGGAATAAAGTTATCTATGCTTTTGGTTGGAAGCTGGCTTTCTCAGGGGACATTAGAAGCAACCTTCACTTCATCATGATTAGTCACCCATTTAAGGATATCAAAGCGGTTTTATGGTTGCACATCATTAGAGCTTTCTTTTGGGTCCTATGGAAGGAAAGAAATCATAGAGTTTTTATGGACAAAGAGCTTCCCTTTTATGGGCTCTTCGACATTGTCATTTATAATGCTGTTGCTTGGTGTAAATCTTCTAGTATATTTGCTTCATACTCATATGCTTCCCTTTTAACCAATTGGGAAAGCCTTTTGTAATCACCATGGATACTTTATCCTTTTTGTAAATTTCATATATCAATGAAATTGTTTCTTATTTAAAAAAAAAAAAACCCCACAGTAAAAATAAACCTACATCAACATTTTTAGAAAATTCCTTTGGAAAGGCACAAATGAAAAAGATGGTATGCACCTTCTAAAATGGGACATGTTGGGGACATGTCGAGGTGTGCCTGTGTTTGACACTAACACGTGGCCAAAAATAGTGTCTATACTTCCTCGTTAATGGGATTCTATAAGTATGAAAATGAAGTGTAGATCAATATACATTGAAAAACATGAACTACTATCAACTTTGTTCTTTAGTTGTTTATTTTGTGTCATGTTATTGATCATGGAAATGGAACTTTGGAAAAGAAATCCCCGTATCATTTCTAAATCTTGACTTTTACGTCAAAGATGTGAATTAGTTTCTCTACTCTTTTCTTTTAGCCTGGTTATAAATTTTTCTTATTGGTTTATGGCTAAATGATATATTACCAGATTTGTAGTGGTCTTCAATTGAATCTGTGTGTTTCTTGGACCTTCGTTGATGCAGGATCTGCAACCTATTGATCGCTTTGTCGTGGAGGAGTATCTTTTAGATGTGCTTCTTTTCTTCAATGGCTGGTTCGTTAATTTCTCCAAATCTGTAATTTAAGGATGAATACAAGAGCATGAAACTTTCCATCTTCTAGTTATTGTTGATTAATCAGTTTGGTTCTTGGAGAGGTGTTTTTGAGAACGTTATTTTTGATAGCATGATCAAGTGGCTTGTAATGGGAAGGTCATTATTCACTTAAAATCACCGTGTTATGTTTTACAATGAGAAGTTGTCGGTTGTTCTAAAAGAAGCTATCTGTAAAAACAAAATGAAGAAAAGTAAGGGAAAGCCCTTTCAAGTTACTCAAGTACAGTTAAAGTTATAGACCATTTGTTAATGTAAATGCGAAGGAATTATAGGAAAAGGCTCTGTTTAATTGCTCTTTCATGGTTTAGTTGGAAAAAGAACAAACAGTTAAATCTTTTAAGATAAATTAGTTTGATTCTTGTTATTTTCAAAAGAGGTTTAAAATGTTCCTCAGTATGGTTTTCACGGAATGTATTTCTATTGTCTCATTCTGATTGTATATTCTCCTCTACACTGTATATTCAGACATTCTCTTATTTCTTATATTAAAAATGTAAAAAAACATCACATATCCTTTTATTCCCATTCCCAAGCTACCGAGTGAAATGGATAGGTCCTCCAAGGTTTTTGTACCTTTAAACAAATAGTCTGCTTGTAAAATCTTTTACTATTCAATTAGGTCATAAAACAAACAAAATGCGTAGAGTTAATTTAAATAATTTTATGGAACGAAATATTATTTGTGGAATATAACATTTTCATACATTTCAATAAGTTGAAATGCAACATGTTACAATGATTTATTTTTCTTGTTTCATGCAAAGCTAGTCGAAAGGAATGTGCATCTTTCATGGTTGGCCTCCCTGTAACTTTTAGATATGAGTATCTTATGGCAGAGACAATTTTCTCGCAGGTATGTAACTATCTTTCTAGTTAATTATTGAAGCATTTTTTTTCAAAAACAAAAATATTGATGCATTTGTGGTCTCTCTCTTTTCCAATTTTATGAATGAATGAATGAAATGTACGGAAGGCAAGAGCTGAAAAGCCAAAGTAGTAGCATAAGATATCTTATTGGGATTAAGAGGAAGGTGTAAGTATAATAATATATAGATTAACTGGACCGAGAGGAAGGTATAAGTATAATAATATATAGATTAAATAATTACAGTGATATTTTAATTATTATTAATTTAAAACGATATCTCATTGGCAAATACAATTATTGTGTAAATTAAGCCATTTATTCTTTGTTCAAAATTTATTCGGTTGGTGATTTAGCAAGTTATTTCATAATCTTTACAAAACAAAATAATTTAGTTCCGTTCCTTTTCCACAGTTTGATTCCAGTACATTCCATTCCTTCAAAGTGATCTGAACACCACCTAAAATTCTTTAGCATTTCCATTCTTGGTGATTCTAGAGTTTGATTGAGAGGAATGTTCTTGATTAGTAGATTAAGAGTGGACTTCTCTCATAAGCAAGATTGAGCAGCTTTGATTGAGAGCTTTCTTTCATTTCTTAAAAATTTATTTTCTTATTTTTCTCTTTATATTGAGTTTTTATGATTTTTTAGAAGTCAGACTCAAAGTTGCTTCTCCCCTTCCCTTCCTAAAAAATTGAAACTATTTGCAGTTACTCATGCTACCACAACCACCATTCAAGCCTATTTATTATACGCTGGTCATTATTGACCTTTGCAAGGTACGTGCTTTTGTCATTGTAAATGTGTGTGTGTGTGTGTGTGTTTTTTTTTTTTTTAAATTTTAAATCTTTTATTGTATTTTGTTTCCTTTTTTATTTTTTTATTTATTTTTGCTAGTATAATTATAGTTGGTTCCGTTTCTTTTGTTGGGCTTTTTTATGGGCTTGGTTTTTTGGATGCCATTGTATCTTTTTCATTTTTTATCAATGAAAGTTTGGTTTTATTTATTTATTTTTATTATTATTTTTTATTTTAAAAATAAAAAATGATTATTATGGTTGGTTCCTTTGTCTTTTTGACCGAAGTCTAATTTGTGAAAATATATGACTATGGGTGTATTTAGGCTCTTCCTGGGGCCTTTCCTGCAGTTGTAGCTGGTGCAGTTCGTGCCCTGTTTGAGAAAATTGCTGATCTAGACATGGAGTGCCGTATACGGCTAATACTTTGGTTTTCACACCATCTGTAAGTTTGAACTTTGCAAACGCTAAAAAACTCACTATGAAGTGTGATTGCATTAACTTTCTCGTGCTAAATGTGCTAAAAGAAAGGAGTCATAAATGTGTTATGGGCCTTGTGGCTCATTGAATGCTTCGTATTATTATATTTTTTCCTTTCCCCAAAAGGTTCCATGTTGAAGTTATTCTCCCTCTCTTTCATGTACGTTGTCTTTTTGGGAATTAATAGATTCCTTCCTTGCATTTTTAATTTCAAATGTTATTACGAGTTGATTTTGTTCTCCCTTTCTTTCATGTATATTGTCTTTTTGGGTATTAGTGGACTCCTTACATTTTAAATTTAAATTATTATTATCTTTTCAATGCACAACCCCCCTCTTCCCTCCTCCAAAACAAAGCGTGTTTATTTATTTAGGAAGAGGTGCTGCCTAATTGAACAGGTCAGTTGTGCCTGAAATTTTAGCTCAACAGGGGGAGATGCATTATTATGGTGGATCATCTATGCTCAGCTATTTGCCTATGAAAAATGATTCAGTTTGAGTTTTGAAGCTCTGTGGAACTTGTTAAAGTCATTGCCTCATTCTTTCCCTGGAGATTGCAATTTTTGGGTAACAATGTGGGGGTGGGGTAACATTTGATCTTCTAGAAAAATGTTTAATGTCTTAATCAGTTGAGAAGGTTTCTTAGAACCAATATTTAGAAATGATAGCCTATCACTATAGAAACCTTTTTCTTTGATGCATTTGGCCTTCAGTTTGTGAGAGATAGGGAGATGATCAAGGAGTTCCTCCTTCATCCGTTATTTTGTGAGAGTGGGAGGTTTTTGTAGCAAGCTGGAGTGTGCATTATTGTGAGGTCTGTGGGGTGAGAGAAACAATAGATATTATTTAGGGGTGTGGAGAGGGCCCTTGTGACATATGGTCCCCTCACTAGGTTCCATGTTTCTCTTTAGATATCAGTGATGAAGTTGTTTTGTAATTATGTGATAGGTCTTATTGTCTTGATTGGAGTCCCTTTAACAGAACTTCCTTAGACTCCAACAGAACTTCCTTTTGTGGGCTTGTTTTTTGGATGCCCTTGTATTCTTTCGTTTTTTCTCAATGATAGTTAGTTTCTTAGAAAAATAAAAAAAAAATAAAGCTTGGTCAGTAAATCTATTCTTTGTCGTGAAATGTGATTTTTTCTTGTGGAAGGCATAAATTCCACTACTTTGGCATGTCATTACTTAAGAATGCAATTAATTATTTAGCCGTTCTGTCCATGACTTCTATTTGCCTGTCCATCTAGTAGTGAATACTTTAGATCAGTATCAAACTTCTTCCATAAACATCTTATATAGAAATGGATTTTATTCACTGAGTATCAAACTTGTCCCATAAACATCTTATAATAATGGATTTTAGAAGTTTTATGTCTTGATCACTCGTAAGAGATTTTGGGATTACCTTCAGGCATAAGTCTCTTTCTGAAATCAATTTGCTTCATGTGCCGTGTTGCTGATTATTCTAAATGCGCTATATTTCTGATGCATCCACAACAGCGAATGTGTGCTAAGGTTGTGTTCATGATATACTGTTGTGGATGCGTGCATCATACTTAAAAATTATGTTCTCCTTTTAAGGTTAGATTACCTGGATATGAACATTATTTCTGCCACCATTTATGCAGATCAAATTTTCAATTTATATGGCCATGGGAAGAATGGGCTTACGTATTAGAACTTCCAAAATGGGCCCCACAGCGAGTTTTTGTGAAGGAAGTCCTGGATAGAGAAGTCCGTCTATCATACTGGGATAAAATAAAGCAGGTATTTATCATGCTTGAAACTGTAGACATTTTCACCACAGATACTTTATTCACATCGCTCGTACTTGGCATGTTTGTAAATCAAAATGGTCCTTCATAGAAAATACAGAATGTATAATTTATTGGTCAGCATGAGCAGAACAATGAATAACAGATGATCCACCAGATAGTGACTATGGTCCTGTGTGATGTTCCAGCTTTTAATATTTGTATATGCCTGAAAGATCAGAGCAACGGAGTAAATATGAGCTTATCCTTCTTGATTTTTCACTTTGTTTTCTGAATGTCAAGTATATTGGGCTTATGTAGAGCATTGAGAATGCGCCTGGTTTAGAAGAGTTGCTACCTCCCAAGGGTGGACCAAACTTCAAATTTTCTACGGAAGATGACGCAGAAAAAAATGAACAACATGCACTTTCCACTGAATTATACAATATGGTGAAAGGACGGGCTGCAGCACGCGAAGTAATTTCATGGTTGGATGAAAGTGTAATTCCTAAGCATGGGTTAGAAGTTTCTCTCGTGGTGGTTGTGCAAACTCTTCTAGATATTGGGTCAAAGAGTTTCACTCATTTGATAACAGTTTTGGAGAGATATGGACAAGTTATTTCAAGAATATGCCATGATCAGGATAAGCAGGTCTTGCTTATATCTGAAGTGGGTTCTTACTGGAAGAACAATACTCAAATGACGGCAATAGCAATTGATAGAATGATGGGTTACAGGCTGATATCCAATTTGGCCATCATCAGATGGATCTTTTCTGCAGAAAACATTCAGCAATATCATACATCGGATCGTCCATGGGAGGTACGTAGTTGCTGTTTCTTTTTGCTACATGTTTCCTTCAAGCTTTCTGGAGTAAGTGATGGTAGCTATTGCATGATGATATGACATTTGTGATTGATTTTACTGTTTAGATATAACTTGAACGTTAAAAAGAAATTATAGCCTAGGTGCTTTACCTTTCGTTCTTAGAATAATGTCTTTAGACCTTGAGGCTTTAACAAGAAATAAAGTCGTAAAGAATTTCAACCTGCTTTTGAACATCTTATCCAGTCCAGTGAATGCTTTTGAACTTTCCTACGTTGAAGTTTTATTTCAGTCCCTTTAATCTTCCATACAAGTTTATTGTTTTCTTTGATTCTGTGGCATAGATATCTGCTGTATATTTTGAGACCTTTACAAATACTTAACCTGCTTTGTACATGAGACCGATATTTTCAATATAAAACGGCTTCAAGTGCTTTATCTCCTGGAAATAAGTTGTTTAACTAAAATTTTCTCTTATTACCTCATGTACAGATATTAAGGAATGCGTTGTGCAAGACATATAATCGTATTTCTGATCTTAGGAAAGAAATATCCACCCTGAAGAAAGATATTGTTGCAGCTGAAGAAGCTGTTTCTAAGACACGGGAGGAATTGAACGCTGCTGAATCAAAGCTCGCACTTGTGGATGGTGAACCTGTTTTGGGAGAGAATCCTGTAAGATTGAAGCGATTGAAATCCTATGCTGACAAAGCAAAAGAGCAGGAAGAATCGATACGGGACTCTCTAGAAGCCAAAGAAGCTCTTCTTGCCCGAGCACTCGAGGAGAATGAGGTATTAATTCTAAGACTAGAAATAATGCACACCGCTTTGATTGAACCTGGACTGACATTGATGTCATCGTTTTCAATTCTCTGTTACATCCACCAGAGTTAGTGACTTAACACCGTATCTCTTTCCCATTCTAACTAATCTTTTCCATGTGCAGACATTATTTCTATCCTTGTACAAAAGCTTCTCCAGTATATTGACCGAACGCCTTCCAGTTGCATCTAGCGTACAAACTGTGCAGGATTTGAAGTCTATTAATCCTGCTGATGCGAATGCTATGGACATTGAAGAACCATCAGCCATGGATATGGACAATGAAGATTCAAGACCTGAAAAAAGGTATTTTTGGTCAAGAAGACAATAATCCAATGTCTTTTTGTGCCAAATTTCTAATTCATGATTGTTCTAAATTCCTTCAATCTCAATTATGCATTCCTCATGTTTTCTTTATCTTGCAGTCAATTGAATGGTAGGACAGAGCATGCCTACACTGTAGGTGAAAATGAACAGTGGTGTTTAACAACCTTGGGATATGTCAAGGCCTTCTCAAGGCAATACGCGTCCGAGGTATTTTTCGATTCACTAGTTCCATACTTTCAGGACTGCCGATCATAGAAGCTAAAAATGATGCAAAATTTATGGTTTATATCTGAAAATATCAGAATATAACATGCAGCTACCAAGTCTCCTTCACAACACGAACACTGTTTTTTACTTGAATCATTTTCCTTGTGATATGCACAGATATGGCCGCACATTGAGAAGTTGGATGCAGAAATCTTATTATCAGAAGATTCACACCCACTTTTCAGGAAAGCAGTCTACAGCGGCCTTCGTCGGTCTATGGACTCGATCTAACAACATGATCATATTTATTTTAGTATTTGAATGTTTTCTATTTTTCCCCTCAATCCTTCCTTTTTCTTTTTGTAGATTAGGTGGATAGATCACTCAGTAATGTTATGTAACATTTGGCTAAACAGAAAATGCATATTAGGCTAGCCAATCGTTGTAGATACCGTTTTAATTATACTTGTTTTCGAGTTATGTTCAGATTCCTGTATCATAATATCTAGCTCAATCGCTCGGGTGTTACAGTCATTTCATTCATACCATATGACAATTTTCTTCAGACATCTTCCAAGCAAAGAAATTATCAAGTGTGAAAACTAATAGCAGCTTTTTGAGTCATATATGGGATTGTGTAGATTTTGACAGGGAGTAACTTGGAAGATTCTATCTGAAATAGTCAGTTGCATATATTTTTTTGATGATATGTGATTCAAATTAAGGAAAGGAAATGTATTAGAATGAGATAATCAGAAGGTTAAAAGAGTATGTACCTTTTCATTTTAAGTGCCTGAAATACCCTAAAAGGGTGGGAATACCGTTCATTTGTATGATGAAATGGATTACAAAAGGGTCCTATCGGTAATTATTTACAAAAAAAACACCTCCATTGATTAACGAGAGTAGTGTGATATAATTACAAAAAGGGTAGTCAATTTATTTTAAGATACAGCTAAAAGGGAAGTAGAATCTAAGAAGTAGACGATGTCTTTTTCTTGTTCTTGAAAATGTGACCATTACGTTCCAACCATAGTTTCTAAAAGTTTAAAGTTCTTGAAATAATTATAACTAAAATCAAGAAGAAATTAAGAAAAACATCATTGAAATGACCACTACTGGACTTTATTACATAGTTTTTCTTGCAAAGAAAATTTGAAAATGAGGATAGCACTGAGAGTTATCACATGAAGATATACAATGAAAGTTAGTATCATAAGAATGTGATGATTGTTGTTTTGTGTGGGCTGATGAATTGTAATAATCTTTTAATTTTGTTATTTCGTTTTATTAGACTAGACAATCAATATGTCCGGTTCGAGTACAATTTTGTGGTTAAGACATTTTAGTTCTTTTTAAGAGGTCTTAAATTTGAATCTCCGCTTTTTATCTGTAATAATTTAATATTTTTAAAAATAGAATGGATAGACTTTTGGAAATGATAAATTTGATTAACAACGATTTTAGTTATATATCGATAACAAATTAGAAAACATGTCAATTTCTTTGAAGATCCTCGTGTGAATAAAAATTAAGTGGACATTCTCAAATTTTTTCTCCCAATATTTTTATCATTGGATCATACATCTGTAGATATATCTCCAAAATTTAAGTGCTTTCAAAAGATTAACACAATGATATTATTGAAATACGCAAAAGATTAAAACAATGATACTGTTGAAATACGCAAATCTAGTGTAGAAATTAGGAACTAAAATTTCCTAATCGATACATAATGAAAAAAAATATTTAACATGAAAGGGTAGAATTCAAATGTATACAACATTAGGAGCAGATTGAAAAATGTGGTACAAATTTAGAATGAAATTTCAATTTCTCATTCATACATGTACACACACATAGCTACAAAACAATAGTTTTCAACAAAATTTACTTCTATAAATTGAAATGAATAATTTAATGAAAGCATTTTAATTAAATAATCATATTATATGTAAAGAGAGATGAAATTTTTTCTTGTTAATATGATGACTTTTTTTAAAAAAGAAAAAATTAAACCATATCCTCTATCATAGATTTTAACAAAATGTTCAAATAATATAGAAGCATGTAAAGTATCACCAAATAATAATAGATGTCAAATAAAACCACAGTAGTCAAAGTGAGCTTAGCTTAGTGGTAATTGACATGTATTCTCGACCATGAGGTTAGAGGTTCGAATCCCCCACTCCCAAATGTTGATATACTCAAATAAAACCATAGTAATATTTATAATTAATGAACTTCTTAACTATTATTTTTTGTGCATGAATATGGATGAGTAAGAAAGATTGATTTTCTGCCAATCAAGGATGAGGTATCTATATAAGTTTTGTTCTCCACTCCTGAGATGAAAAAAATAAAAATAAAATGAAATTTTGATTTTTTTTTTTTTTTTTTTTTTTTTGAAAAATGAAAATTTGATTTCATGATAATTTTAATAACATTTACTCTTTAGTCCAAGATTTTACCTGAATTAAATTAAGGTTGCTCAAATCAATGTCAGGTGTAAATTCTATGAGTGTTTTGACTTGGAATATTTAATTTCATCCAAATACATTCTTTTTCATTACGAGATCATTTTGGTCTCTGTATTTTGTGTTTTAAGATATCCAATTTTAGTCCTCATAATAAAGCTTAAGATTGGTTTCTACCGTGAGTTTTAAGTTATTTTTTTTTATCAAAATTGGATAAATAATAATAATAACTTTCATATAAGAAAAGACACAATGTGAAAATATTTCAAAAATTAAGAGCAGGAAGACTATTAGTTACTTTTTTAAGAAAAGTTAATAATAATTTCATAGTAATGACAAATTTTAAGTTTTATTGAAGGTATAGGAATTAAAATTGGACACTTGAAAATATATGGATTGAAATAGAATAAAATCCAAAGTACACAAACTAAAACAGTATTTTAACCTACATTTTTTTTTCTCTCTCATCCATACCATTAAGCAATATTTGAACGTTACCTTAACATGTTATTTATAAATTTGGTTAAAAATCACTTTTGGTTTCAGAACTTTCATAAAAGTAACAATTTAGTTTTTGAATTTTGATTTGTAACGATTATATTTTTAATTTTGTAACAGTTTAGTTCCTAAGCTTTAATAAGTAACAATTTAGTACCTGTACTTTCAGATTTGTAACAATTCAGTTCCTATAGTGAGAATTAATGATAAAATTTAATGTAATTTCTTATCTAGATAGATTAATAAATTATTTTGGGACCCAATATATTTATATCGAAGTTTAATTATTAAATAGTAAAAATCAACATTTAATTCTGATGAATTTTTTTATAACAAGGATTAAATTGTTATAAATTTGAAAGTAGGACTAAATTGTTACAAATTTTAACTCGAGCGAAATACTTAACCATTTATTATTTTTTTTAAAAAAAGAGAATACTTAACCATTTAGTCCAAAAAATTTAAGACAATAGAAATAGAAATGAAAAGCTTTAAAAGATTTAAAATGAAACTGAAAGATAATATATAGCGATAGTGTTTATTTATTTGACTAAACTTTGAACTTATATTTAAGAAGGAAAAAAAATCCATTGTTAACTTATATTAAAGTTTTAATTTCATACCACAAAACTCTCAATTTAATGTTTTTCAAAAAAAAAAAAAAAAAAAACTCTCAATTTAATGAAGTAATGAACTTAATAGTCTTCTTAAAACCAATCTTGTTACCTAAAAAAAAACTAACACTTTTTTATTTTTTTTGATAATATGTTGGGAGACATAGACCTTGTGATTTTCAATACAACTTTATGTTAGTTGAGCTAAGCTCTTGTTGGCAAAAAGAAAAAAAAAAAAACCTAACACTAATTGCACAATAATCAATCATAAGAACATTTTAAATTTCTTTAAAAATAACATTAAAAAAAAATTAATGATTAAAACAACATAAATTGAGCCACACAAGCAAATACACAACACTAATCACACAAAATACTTACTTAATCAAGAAAAACAATCTCATGGACAAGCCAACCGATAAAAGTTGGTGTCAACGGTAGAGAATCTATAAAGGATTCAAAAGACCCTACCTTTATTTGCATTGGTTAGAAAAAGAAAAAAAATAAACGATACTACTTTTATCACTTAGGGCTGTTTGGGGCACTGGGTTGGTTATAATAGCGGGGGTTATAATAGCTGGGGAATTATAATAGTCTGGGGTTATAATAGTCTGTGTTTGGGGTGCAGATTATTATAGTCTGGGATAAAATAGTCTATGTTTGGGGTGCAGATTATTATAGTCTGGGATAAAATAGTCTGTGTTCAAGCTGACTATTTTTTTTTCTTGACTTTTTTTTTTGTTTATTTTCCTCATACAACTTTGTACTTCAAATATTAATAATAAAAAAAAGTTTAGTTGTAAAAAAAATAAAAGTTTTGGGTACAGGGGTTAAATTATGTGTTTAGCTTAAAAGGAAAAAAAAATAACCTAAAGTAAAGGTTGATTTTCTTTGTTTTAGAGTCATGATTTTTTCATAAAATAAGTCATTTTATGATTTCATATAGAAAAACCGTATTTGTTTCATTTATGTATTTCCAACATAAAAATGATAAATGTTTATTCAAAACTCATTTTGCCTTTATTATCAAAAGAATCAAATAAAATAGAAATCACATAAAATAAAAACTTGAGTAGTATAATTTGGAATGAAAAATATGGTACGATGAAGGTAAACATTCATATACTTCATTATCAAAAGTAAATTATGTAATAAAACTCCATATTTATATATATGTACAAAGACAACCTAGTATCTAACTCTCACTAGAAATTTTATGATTTTTCCGACGACCACCAACAAATTTTTCGGCGATCGAAAATTTTTCCCTCTTTTTTCCTTTCATTTTCTTTACTCTTTTTTTTTTCTTTTTTTTTTTTCGTTTTTTATATTTTTCGAAATGAAAATGAGAAGAAGATTTTTTTTTTTAAAAAAAAAGAGTCGTCGGAAAAGTCGTTGGTGATTGCCGGAAAAGTGGTCGGAAAGTCGACGACGGCCGTCGGAAAAGTCGTCGGTGATTGCCGAAAAAGTGGCCGGAAAGTCGACGGCGGTCGTCGGAAAAGTCGTTGGTGATTGTCAGAAAAGTGGCCGGAAAGTCGACGGCGGTCGTCGAAAAAGTTGTCGGTGGTCGTCGAAAAAGTCGTCGGCCGGTCGTCGGTAGAAAAGTCAATGAGTCACATGGAGGAAGCGAGAAAGAAGTTACTGTAGATAATGGATAGAATAATTGGGGTGAGTTGAATAGTGGTTACTGTAGCAACACAGATGGGAAAAATAACCAACTCCGCCCCTTATTTTTGTTGGCGCCCCAAACACTGGATTGGTTATAATAGCGGGGGCTATTATAACCAACATAGTGGACCAAACGGCGCCTTAAGTTTAGTTCAACTAGTTATATCGCCCAAAAGGAAAAAAAAAAAACGATAGATTTTCCAATAAATGCTATCAAATAATTTACATATCCATATAAGACATGTCTGCGTAACCCAAAAGAATCCAATTTTTGACCAATATAAGCAAAGTTTAATAGTTAAAACAACTCCGATTCCTTCAAATGATTGTATGTTCAAATGCCCATCACCACAGAAGACGTACCATCTGAAAAAAAAAATGTCAAAATATTCTTATATTTGGTAGCCAAATCAAATAAACACAACTTTTTGGTAGAGACGTTTCATATAAGAACTCAAATAAGCAACAAAAAGTATTCAAAAGAATACATTTAAAAAAAAAAATCAAACTTTCAAAGAGATGGAAACTGTTTTCCACATCAAATCTTGTAAAAGAAAAGGTTCAAAGTTCAAACATGTCATAAACATTTCAAATATGCTGTAAGATCACAACAAAATGATTCCATCTTGTAAGAAGATCGCAGCCAAAGTAAATAACAGTGAAGTTCTTTGCCATTGCCATAGCCATTGCCAAATCTTGACTGCCCACTCGCCATCTGACCCACCTTCTCTCTTCACGCTTCCGTTTTGGTGTAGATTGGTTGGTTGCTTTATTCCTCCTCTTTGGTCCAATTACAAAATTGCAAAGTTTTTGGAATCGAACAGAATATAATTTTTATTTTGATTTTGTGTCAGTTCACGTTACTCTTTCTTTCTTTCTTTCTTTCTTTCTCGCAGCACTTGTTGAGGGCACGACCCACTTCCCTTCAAAAGACTTATTGGTTCAACTGACACAAAACCCGTTTCTGACTGCATGTCTTAAGCATTTCCAGCGAGGAAAGTTCTCTTCTTCCCTCTTTCTCTCACAGCCAAAAGCCAATTTTCCATAATAGTCAGAGGAGAAGGGGAGCAGTGGAAATTTGGCTTGGTTGTTGAATTGGGTGTTTGTAGTAGATCACAGTTCCAACTCTTCATTGGGTGTTCTTTTACACCCATGATGGAGTTTGTGGGCAGAGCTGTGAAGAAAGAGTTCAAAGGGCGTGGAATTCATTCGGGTGTTGTGAAATCCTTCGATAGCTCTTCTGGGTTCTTCGAGGTGGAGTTCGAAGGTGGTGATTCTGAGGAATTGGATTTGTCTGAGGTCTCTTTGCTTTTGGAGGGTCAATCTCAATCAGTGGAGAAGAGGCCCTGTCGTGGCCGCAAGCCCAAGAAGCGTCGAAGAATTGGGAGCAAATGTGAAATTGGCGATGCGTCGGCTAATGCTGGGAGGAATTTGGTGCCAGATAAAGGGAATCCAGATGAAACCCTAGAAATGGGCTTTGAGGTAAGTGTTGTTTGTGCGAAGGATTTAAATGAACGTTCTAATTTGAATGATGGAGTTAAGAAAAACCTACAAATAGTAGATGGGGTTAGTGGGAATTTGAATGGGAGTCTCGAGGGAAATGGGAGTTTGGATATGAATGTCAATCTCAGTGATGGGGTTGAAGATATTTTGGAAAGGAGAGGCGATTTTGAGAAGGGTTTTGAAGGAAATCTGTCGGGCAATGGGAATCTTCGTAGAAATGAAGATTTCAGAGACGGCTTTGATTTGAATGCGAGGTCTAGTTCAAATGAGTGGTTAAATTTAAATGACGGCGGTGATCTTCATGCTATTCCTAGTAAAAATGCTAACTTAGAGAGAAGGGGCTCCATTGATTTGAATCTGTATGTTAATGCTGACTTTGATGAGAATCTTACTGGGGGCAATGTAAGTTGTTCTCCAATGGAAATAAAGAAAAGGGAATGGGATTTTGACTTGAATTTAGAGGTTAATGATGAACACGGGGATACTGACAATAATGGTGGAGAAGAAGTTGCTTCTTCTGGGATCACTGAAGCAGTAATAGACAAAGTTTGTGATAAATTAGTAATGGACCAAGTTTGTGGTGAAGCAGTAATAGACCAAGTTTGTGACGAAGCAGTAATATACCAAGTTTGTGATGAAGCAAGGATAGAAAAAGTTTGTGATCAGGCTGTAATAGATAAAGTTTATGATAACGTTGAAGGGCTTCAAGACAAAATTTTGGAATCTGAGCATGGCAATTTGCAAGAAGTTCACGTAGATATCAAGGAAGAATTGCCAAAAGACAGCTATAGTTCTGGTGGAGATGTGACTGTTGAAACTTCACTTAGGGCTTCGGATCTTAACTGTGTTAATGATGGTAATTTGGTCAATATTGAACTGAAGGATGGCGGTTGTGAGGCTGGTCCTCAAACAATTGATGGTTGCCAAGGCAATTCTGAAGGTCAATGCAAACAGCGTGGCAGAAGAAAGAGAAAAAAGGTTCTGGATGGTGTAAATACACCAGATACAGTTTTGAGGAGAAGTACACGTAGAGGATCCGTACAGAAAACTGTCCCAATTGCATCATCCGATATATCCTCCCCTGTAGCTAGTGTGGTAACCGAGGAAAAACAGGTAGCTTATGATTGTAAAGGATCTGACATGCCTGTCGCCCTTCCTTTTAAGTTGCAATTACCACCCTCTTCAACAAACTTGAATCTTGATGATATTCCCATCCTTGACTTGTTCTCTATTTATGCCTGTTTGAGATCATTTAGCACGCTATTGTTTCTTAGCCCATTTGAGTTGGATGATTTTGTGGCAGCCCTTAAGTGCAAATCTCCTACTATATTATTTGATAATATACATCTATCTGTTCTGCAAACTCTAAGAAAGCATTTGGAGGATCTCTCTACTGAAGGTTCTGAATCTGCTTCCAGTTGTTTAAGGTAGAAATTGTTCCCCCCCTATTACTTTTTATTTGTTAAGACGATTATAATTAATATCCATGCGTTATTTTTTCTTAGATTATATATTTACTTATATGCATATATAATTATGTGTTATATTTTCTGTTTTGAAATTTTGATCAGGAGTCTTAACTGGGATATGCTAGACTTGATTACGTGGCCTATTTTTATGGTTGAGTATCTATTGATTCATGGTTCAGGTTTGAAACCTGGTGTTGATCTATGTCACTTGAAATTATTAAAAAATGATTACTACAAACTACCTACGGGCATTAAGATTGAAATTCTTCGCTGTCTATGTGATGATATGATTGAAGTGGAAGCCATTAGGTCAGAGATTAACAGAAGGTCTTTGGCAGCTGAGCCAGAAATTATTCGTGATAGAAGCATGAAGTCGGAGGTCTACAAAAAGAAGAAGATTTCAGCAAATGCTTCCATTCATTCTTGTCTGTCAGAGGACAGTATGGATGACACCACAGACTGGAATAGTGATGAATGCTGTCTGTGCAAAATGGATGGTAGCTTAATATGCTGTGATGGCTGTCCTGCTGCATATCATTTGAAGTGTGTAGGAATAGCCAATGATCTCTTGCCAGAGGGTGACTGGTTTTGTCCTGAGTGTGCCATTGACAGGCACAAGCCTTGGATGAAAACACAAAAATCACTTCGGGGAGCTGAATTTTTAGGAATGGATCCTCATGGTCGTACATACTTTAGTAGCTGTGGCTACCTACTGGTGTAAGTTTGATAATTTATTCCTCTGAAATGGTGTTATTTTTGCCCCGTTACTTTTGCAATTTTCAGGATATGATATTATTTCACCATTAGTACAGCGCTGCATGTTTCTAAAACTTTATAATTCCTTGTTTTCGTAAGTTGCTTACTTTTGTTACTTCCATTTCTGCTTTTAATCGTTGTATTTTCAGTGATTTGGAGATAGGAAAAATAAATATTGCCTCTTCTCATTAGGTAGCCTGTCACCACATTGAATTCCCATCCTCCTTTTTTGCAAAGGTCGTCCTTCCTTGCAACAATTCTACTATGCATATTAATCATGAAACTCCATGGAAAAGAGAAAAGAGGATAAAGACCCTCTTGGTTGATGCCTGCAAATATTTTAAGTTAATAAACTGGCACATTTACTTCTTACGTCTTTGGAACTTTTGAAACTTCCTGTTAACTTTTTTTATTTTTATTTTTATTTTCTTCCAACCCTTTTGGGGCAAATTAAGGATAACATTCTGGCAGTGTAAATTTAATTGAATAATAAATACATGGGTGTATGCATCTTAAGTATCCTTTCAGAATGCTAGGGTAGAAAAAACTTGGCCAAGCGTTTGTTATTCTTCTGTCCAGATTAGGTTAATTCTCCTTTATCATTATTCATTTTAAAATTTTTTGTTTTGATTGAAAATATTTGCAGGTTTGATTCATGTGACACCGAGTCCTCTGTCAGTTACTACCACAGGGATGATCTGGATGTTGTGATTGAAGCTCTTAGGTCATCATATTCATCGTACAGTGACATACTAGTGGCTATTTACCAGCACTGGAAGATTCCTTTCTCCTTAAATGGAAAAATTAGTAAAATGGATGCTCTGCATTGTACGACTGGATATTATAGCAATTTTTGCCATGAAGGTTCAAAGTCTGTGAATTTGTTTGAAGCGGAGACTATACTGGAAGGTCCAACTATGAATATCGAAGAATCAGCTCTAGATAGTAAGCTGAGCTCTAGCGTTCAGGATATTCAAAAGCATCAGACTAATGATTCAAACAGTTATGAATTCTTAAATCAGGCTAAGGTACCAGGGAAGTTCTCTTCTGGGGAAGATCCTTCTTTGATACATCCTTGCCTAGATGGGATGCAAGAGAGCAATACAAAAAGTGCAGGTCTTGATCGTTCATCATCCATGAGAAATGGAAAAGGGGATGTCCTTGAAGTTGAAAATGATTATGGTTACTCTAACTTCTATAGTTTTGCACAAACAGCATCTTTAGTGGCTGAGGAGTTCATGCGTAAATCATCTGACAAAGAGAAAACTAAAGAAAAGTCTACTATGTCAGAAGAAGAAATAATTGCAGCGCAGATGAAGGTAATTTTGAAGAAAACAAGCAATTTTTATTGGCCGTTTATTCAAAATTTTAATGTAGCTACGCAGAAAGAGAAATGTGGATGGTGTTTTCCTTGCAAATCTTCCAGTGATGAGTTCGACTGCTTGTTTAAGACAAACATTGGCCGGATTGAGGAGGGTTTGGCAGTTGATGTTCCTGGTCTTCAACTCAAAAGGAAGGGAAAAGGCCACCTCAGAGATGTTATATGTCAAATTCTCTCAATTGAGAATCGTTTACAAGGGTTACTTTTAGGTCCATGGCTGGATTCTCATTATTCTAAGCTTTGGCGTGAAGGTCTTTTGGCATTTGACTTTAATTCCGTCAAGCCTCTATTATTAATGGTAATTGCTTGTTATTATCTTTTACTTCAAAATTGGCTTGTTATAAGGCTTCTTAGATTATCTTTTCTTAGAAATTGTATTTATATAGATGTTGGAAATTATTTACATAGATGGGTACAGGTGACAAGAAGAGGATAATGCATCCTTCTAAAAACTTAGGAACTAGAAATAAAAACTTACGCCTTGCTCCTGCTACATTTGGTTTCCAAGGAATCTTTGTAGGATATTAAATCCTAGATAAACTTAAGCCCTTTATTATTAACATGGACCCTTATGAACCATTAATATGAATTTCAGCAACCATTGGGATAACCACCTTACTAATACTTCATGAGGCAAAAAAAAATATCTTCCATAGGCTTACCATTAAATATGATAGAATAATTAATTGGCTGAAGACAATCTCAAATCAAGGGCCTCCACCACAACCCAGAACCCTCTTTCCTCAAGACTTAGGACTCATTAAGGATCTGTCTTGTAGTGATAAAGACTCCTTGACAAGAGTAGTGGGAAGAACCATCCTCATTTTGCCTGCCAAGGCCTTGGCAATAATCTTATACTGATTAGTATCCAGACTAATGGCCCTAAAATCTTTTACTCTATGTGCATTCTCCTTCTTAGAAGGTAAACAAATGTAAATTCATTCATAGACAATTAATGGTACATTTCTTTTGAGTCACTAAAAGATCTTAACCAGATTTTCCTCAATAAAATCTAATCTTCCCAAAAGAATGTCATAATGAAACCGTAGGGATCAAGTGTTTTACTCCTTTCAAAACTAAAAAACCCCTTTCGTGATCTTTTCTGAAACAAAAGGGATATCCAACCTTTTCCTGTCCCTAATAGAAATAGGACTTCAATTCGACCTTAAGGGCCCGTTTGGTTTAAGGTTTTATAGATGCCTGGGAATACATGATGCCTGGGAATACTATGCCTGGGAATAACATTGCTGGGAATCAAAGATAACTGTGTTTGGTTGTGTATGGGAATGTCATCAGGATTTTATGAGAACAAATTATGTCTGTATTTATTTTTTAGAATTAATCTGGTAAACTTTATGTAATTTTAATAAATTAATCAATAAAATAATCAAAATTAGTTCAAACTATTAATAAAAATTAATGAAATAATAATCATGAAATAATTTTAATGGGATAAACTATGTTAATTTAACAACTTAAAATTATTTTTTTAATAAATATTTTTAACTACAATAATTTAATATATTGTATCCATAAAAATTAATTAGATAACTTTTCAAAAAAAAAAATTAATTAGATAAATATTTAATAATAATATAATTATATATTTATTATAAGGAAATCCAAAAAAAGTAATTAATGGATTATAAATAATCGATAAGTAATTAATTATAATTATTGAAAAATTAATTTAAATGATTTTAATTCAATAATTAAATATATTTTCGATAATATTAACTAATTAATTATAATTTTAGTAATATGTAATTACCATCCCTACAATAAACTTGGACTAAGTATTTGTTTAAAAGTCCTAAAAAAAGCATTTACTTAAAAAAATTAAACTTCTTGACAAACTATTATTTAATCTAATTAAATAATATATTATATTATTTTTAATTTAGTATCCATTAGTTAATTAATTAACTATATTCAAAATAAAATTGCATATAAAAATAACAAAGAAGAGATGGGAAAAGAGAAAACCCATGCTTTTGCAAGGGCATAGAAAACCCTTGGTTATGGGCATAAATGATGCCTGGGAATGAGTTATTTCCTGGGCCCACCACAGAAATCTTGAAACAAACAAGGGTATTATAAACCCTTGCCCATTCCCATCTCCAGAAACCTTGTACCAAACGGGCCCTAAGGAGTCTTGGGAATGTCACCAATCAACACCTCTACATTCTTAGCTATGTTCGAATCAATCAACACTTCTCTCAATTCTTGACTAAGATTGCTAGATGAACCCAGCCTAAAACCTCACTGTATTCCAAAATTTCTGGCCTTTTTAAATAGAAGTCCCTAGAACCGTTGCTGTTGCAATTCCACTTTCAATATTGACTTAAAAGTTGCTAACCTCTACATAAACTGAACCCCTCCCCCTCTAGATATCAACTCTGGAGTCTGGAAGCGCACCTGGAAGGGAAAGAAGAAAAATCATTGCACAGACAGATAGGTCAATGATTTGAAGTGACTCTATGACCAATAAATTTTCTAACCTCTTTGAAAATCATTGACTCTGACCCAACAATTTTCTAATATCTCTGTAATGAGAGTTCTTCAGGAGCAAAGATCTACATAACCTACAACACACTACCAAGGAATGCAAATTAAACCAAGTAAACTTATCTTTTGAGGGAGAAGGATCCATGAGGCTATAATTTTTAATAAACCTATTAAAGCTTGCATGGATTTAGTAAAATCACCTCCATTTGATTTTTTGAGGGAAAATGTAAGAACTTTAACCTCCACCAATATTGTCTACAAAGCCCATAAATTTCTAATTCCTACCAAAAAGCACTTCTCTCCCTTATACTTGGAGGGAATGCATATGTAGGGGTGACATGTTTCTTTGTTAGGATAATATGCTTTGTTTGGGATGGGGAGGACTAAGGAGACTAATAGAAAATACATCTCCCACCCCCATCCCGTTCCCGTCCCCATCCCCATCCCCATCTCCAAATTTTTAATTATTTCTTAGATATGTTTATTAACTTTTTATTCATTAAAGAAGGGGTTTCCTTTGCCCCTACAACTGAAGTCAAAACTTATGTGAAGAAGGGTCAGATTTGCTCCACATTAGCCAGTAGATAGAACCATAAAGAAGAAAATAAAACTGTATTGGGAGAAGAGTACAATTTTGAGGGATCTATGGCTAGCAAATCAAGCTGGAAAGATGACTTCTCGAGTTTAGACGTTCAGAAAACGACGTTGAGTCAAGAAAAGCCCATAGAAGACATTGTTGCCATGTTCGGGACAGACGAGAAAGAAGTCACAGATCTCAGTCAAGAAGAGAGGTTGGCCAAAGTGTTGAAGGAGATCCGAGAGGAGGAATGCTTAGAAATTAGTCCGCTTAGAGTTGAGGAGGAGATTGTTAGTGATTCTACAAAAGATGACAATTTGTTAAAAAGTCTAGCAGACTTGATAAAAAATTGGGAAGTGGGACCGAGGATAGATATTCCTATTTTAAAGGAGACCATTGAGATTTTATGGCAGGCCAATCCCTAAAAAGAATGGGGGCAGGGGAACAAAGGGGAAGAACAACAAAAATCAGATTAAAAGGGAGATAAAAGGGTTAGTTAGATCTTGGGAAAAGCCGATTGAAATCACAAGATCTTCATCACAGGGCCAAATCGTTCTATCTTGGAACGTTAGGGGGTTCGGGGAGGCGGATAAAAGAAGGTTAGTTAAAGATTTGATTAGAAGTTGTGGCTTGGATATTGTGCTGATTCAGGAATCTAAGCTTGGTTGTGTGAACAGAAGTATCATTAAGTAGATTTGGAGTTCCCGTTTTATAGGTTGATCTTTGTTAAATTCGGAGGGAGCCTCAAGGGGCATTGTGGTGATGTGGAAAGAGAAGGAATTCGAAGCGATTGATGTGGTCGCAGGCAGGTTCTTCGTATCAGTGTAGTTTGAATTTGAGAATGAGAAGCTTTTTTGGGTGACTAGTGTTTATAGTCCAAGCCGATCTAAGGGCAGAGCTAAGCTGTGGCAGGAGTTGTATGATCTTAGTGGCCTTTGCAGTGGAGTCTGGTGCATCGGAGGGGATTTTAATACGGTTAGGAGGCTTGAAAATAAATCTTCTCGAGGTAGAGTGATTAAGAGCATGAGAGCCTTCAACCGTTGGATTGAGAATTGCAGTTTAGTGGAGGTTGATATGCCCAATGCCAAGTACACTTGGTTTGATAAAAGAGAGGTTCCAGTGTTTACTAAAATCGATAGATTCTTTGCCTCTATGGATTGGGTAGACCTCTTCTCAAATGTAAATGTCAATCGCTTGCAAAGGGTAACTTCAGACCACTTCCCTATTTTGCTCCAAGCTAGGAATTTCTCTTGGGGACCGATGCCGTTTAGATTCGAGAATGCTTGGTTGTCTTATCTTGATTTTAGAAATCTGGTTGATGGTTGGTGGAAACAGTTAAATACTGGAGGGTGGGCTGGTTTTCAGTTCATGGATAAACTGAAAGGCATCAAAGGTAACCTTAAAAGTCTGGAATAAGGAGACTTTTGGTGATAAGGGAGGAAAATGATAGAATCTGTTAAAGCATTAATCGATTGGACAACCTTGAAGAAGAAGGGCCTCTTGACAAGCAACTTCTAGTTGCAGGCAACCTTAGCTGATATTATTTTAAATGAGCATCGATCTTGGTTGCAAAAGATGAAACTCAAGTGGTTGAAGGAAGGGGATGTTAATTCTAAATTCTTCCACAAATGGGCTTCGTATTAGAAGAAGTAAAAGCTATATTTCCTCCCTTATCAATAGAGAAGGGGAGCTCATTTCTAAGAAAGAAGATATTGAAGAAGAGATTATTAGCTTTTATCGGAAGCTGTATAGTAGTGACGGGGAGCAATGCTGTACTTTGGAAGGGGCTGATTGGGAGCCAATCTCGGAAAACCAAGCTCGATGGCTTGATTCTTGAAATACCTTTTAAAAAAGAGGAAATTTTCAAAGCAATATCCTTGCTGGGAGCCCAGAAGTCGCTGGGGCCGGATGGTTTCACAGGAGAATTTTTGAAAAGTTCTTGGAACACCATTAAAGATGACTTATTTAAGGTGTTCCAGGAGTTTTTTGAGAATGACATTATTCATAAGAGGACCAATGAGACTTATCTTTGTTTAATCCCCAAGAAAAGTGGGGCTAGCAAGGTTAGTGACTACCGCCATATTAGCCTTGTTACTTTGCTGTACAAAACCATTTCAAAGGTGCTACTGCTCGCTGAAAGAATTAGAACCGTTCTTCCCTCCACTATAGATAATTCTCAAATGGCTTTCGTGGAAGGTAGACAGATTATGGTTTCTATTTAATGGCTGCAGAGGTCGTGGATGATTATCTTGTTTCGAAAAGAAGGGATTTTGTGATCAAAGTGGATTTTGAAAAAGCCTATGACAAAATGGATTGGGATTTCCTTGATTTTATTCTTGAAGCCAAAGGCTTTGGTGAAAGGTGGAGGAGATGGATGAGGGGCTGCTGTTTGAACTCCAACTTTTCTATTTTGATCAACGGGAGGCCTAGAGGGAAAATCATAGCTTCCAGAGGCATTAGACAAGGTGACCCTTTGTCCTCGTTTCTTTTTACTTTAGTAGCTAATGCCTTGAGCCGTTTCATTCGTGTGTGTAAAAGCAAAGGGTTCATAAAAGGCTTTAAAATTGGGAAGGAGGAGATGAGGATTTCCCACATCCAATTTGCGGATGATAGGTCTTTTCAGCGAAGGCAGTCATGAATCTGTGAAGAATTGGAAGGTATTCTTGAATTTTTATGAAAAAGCTGTTGGGCTGCCAATTAATATGCAAAAATATGGCATTATTGGCATTAACGTTGAGGATGATGAAGTCCAAATTCTGGCCGAGATGTTGGGTTGCAGAGTTGAGAAGATCCCGTTTAACTACTCGGGGGGTCATTGTTGGTGGTAGGCCTAAGAAGGAGTCGTTTTGGGATCCGGTGTAAAATAACATTCGTAGCAAGTTGGCTTTATAGAAAGGGTTCCCAATCTCCAAAGGAGGCAGAACAACCCTCATAAAGGCTGTTTTATCTAGCATTCCAGCTTATTTCTTGTCGATCTTCAAAATCTCAGTGGGGGTGGGTAAAACTATTGAGAAGTCTTTTAGAAGATTCCTTTGGAAAGGGGCTGACAATCTTAAAAGCTCTCATTTAGTGAAATGGGATCTTGTGACTACTCCTAGATCGCTAGGGCGGGCTAGGAATTGATAGCATAAGAGCTAAGAATACGACTCTTCTTACAAAATTGCTATGGAGATTCAAAAGGGAGCTTAAGGCTATGCGGAGGAAGATCATTCACAGTAAATATGGGGAAGGTTTTATTCGTGATCATCTGAGCTTCAACAAATGGAAGTCCTACTTTAGCTCGTGGAAGGACATTGCTAGCTTGTCCGGTTTTTACAAGCGAAACAGTAAATACAAGATTGGCAATGGGGACAAAGCTATGTTTTGGGAGGATCCCTGGGTCTCCGAGAGGCCTCTAAAAGAGATGTTCCCTTGTATGTACAGACTGAAAGTCAGTGAGCTTTGGAACGGTTCCACTTGGGATCTCAGATCGAGGAGGGGGCTGCTCGATAGGGAGTTAAATGATTGGATTGAGATGTGTTCTCTTTTATCTCAACATAGATTTAATGGCAGTGATGATGTTGTTTGGTGGAAGCCCGAGAGATCGGGTATTTTTTTTGTTAGTTCGGCCTTATCCACTTTGTAGTCGAGAAGAAGGGTGTTGGTTGAGGAGTTGAGCTCCCAAATTTGGGAGGGAACTATTCCTAAAAGGGTGAAGTTCTTTTTGTGGACCTTAGCTCTCAACAGTATCAACACGATGGATAAGGTGCAAAGAAGATATTCTAGCCTTCAAATTTCCCCGAACATTTGTGTTATGTGCCTTAAGAGCGACGACACGACCTCTCACCTTTTGCTTCACTGTGAGTTTGTGAATCAGGTCTGGAATTGATTTGCCGAAGCTTTCAGGCAGGAGGGTTGTAAGCGTAGCAGTGTGTCAGATTGGCTGAGCGAGGTGCTGGTTGGAGGAGGGTTAAAGGGCAAAGCCAGAGTCCTTTGGAGGAATTTCTCTAGAGCTATCATTCAACATTGGTGGAAGGAAAGAAACAAGGGTGTTCGTTGATAAGTTCTTGCCATTGATATTTTTTGTGATGTTGTACAGCTTTCGGCCTCTAATTGGAGCGCAAATTTTTTGTAATTACTTAGCCGCCATGATGAACCTTTAATGGAAGGCTTTTTTGTAGTTTCCTTGGAGGTCGGGATGCCTTATCCCTCCGTCCTTAGGGTGTTTTGGTGTTGGCTTTTATGAATGAAGCTAATTATTTCCTCTCAAAAAAAAAAAAAAAAAAAAACCATAAATTTATAGAATATTTTGGTGAAAATAAACCGTCCGATCTACAAATTCCTTTGTAGATTGGATCGTTTTTAGCTCATCAAGATTAAAGCTTCCCACAGGTGGTCTCTTTCTAAGACTTTTGCGGGTTATTCTTTTTGGTACATTATTTCCAGTTGGGAGGTTTTCTTGTAGAGTGTTGTTTTCTTTGCTTTCTTTTTTATGTTCTTTATGGCTTATTTTTGTTCTTGTTCTTAGTCTACTTTTCATAGGCTGCCTGTTCTCTTTATTTTGTATTCTGTCCTTTATCACTGAAAAGCTTTGTTCCCCCCCCCCAAAAAAAAAAAAAAAAGATTAAAAAAAAATTGGTTTATCTAAATTTTAACTTTAAAATATATATTTTATATATTTATTAATACTTATATATATCTCTTCATTATAAAATGAACAAAGAACTGAAAAGGAGAAAAAGGGTGATGGGGGGAAAGCATCCCAAATGCTCTTCAACAGTGAAAAAGAAAAGGAACAACTGCACTAACATTATGTGCCATTTTATTTAACGATTATCTTTGATCACAAATGGCATTCAATTGTGATTTGTAACAATGCTGTAAATTTGAGAACTCCTGATGGCCTCACAGTTTGCGTCGATTCTTACCTGCAATGCCTCCATTCTTGAGTCCTTATGAAGGCTAATTTTTGTTCTTACAATACCTTTACAGATAGAATCAAATTTACGCCCGCCTGCTATATCAGCTGAGTGGTTTAAGTATGTCGACTCTGTTAACACCTTGGGTTCAGCTTCTCTTTTCATTACCAGTTCAGTTCGTGCTACTAGACATGGAATAAGTAGAAAAAGAGCTAGGTTTTCAGATATTGATTCAAATGGCTCTTCAAATGGTTCTAGTGGATTAAGTATGTTTTGGTGGAGGGGTGGCCAGCTTTCTCGTCGCATGTTTAACTGGAAGGTTCTACCTCGTTCTTTGGTTTCCAAAGCTGCTAGACAAGGTTTGTAACATGTTAATCTTGAAGCTGAGTTGACATCATTTGCAATGAAGTCAACTGCATAGTGATTCTGAATTCTTTTGAAGTTTAAAATTCTGCAGCTGGCTGTACAAAGATACCAGGAATTGCATATCCTGAGGGTTCAGAATGTGCGAGAAGGAGCAGGTGTATTGCCTGGCGAGCTGCTGTAGAGGCATCAACAAGCGTGGAGCAGCTTGCATTCCAGGTTTTTAATTTTCATCTTTGGCTATATGATATTATTTCCTCTATCTTGCTACTACTTCTGTTTTTGCCCCCTCCGTGTTGTTTATATCTATTCAATTCAACTTCCTTGTAGTTAAGAGCTTCTAGTAGCAAAAAGCAGGAAGGATTTCAAATTTCATATTTTGGGTTGTTATTTTTTTCCTTGTTGGAGGAAAACTTTATGAATTAGCCTTCCGAATGGTGTTTCCATGTCCTTGATCATTTGTTTTAGAGCTGCAATATTGAAAATTTCGTATGATTGTCATCTGTGGACTAATTTACAAATGAAAGAAGTGTATTTTTATAGAAAAAGGAAACGAACGATAGAATTGCTTCATAGTTTGATTTCAGTTACTTCTTAAGATAAGAAGGGATTTGATTTAAACAAGGATTAGAAATGGAAATCTTATTCATAGCATTAAGAGAATACAACCCTTAGACCCCATTACTATATGTAAGTGAGAGTTGTTTTCCCTTTCTCTCGTTCCCATTGTTTACTAAATTTAATTAAAGGGTGAATGATTTATAATTTGAGTCCCTACTTTTTCTGCAGGGCTCAAATTACAAATCATTCACCCTTAGGAGTTAGGGCCATTTATGCTGATTCGTTCCTCATGGACGGTTGGTATGCCAATTCTTATTCTTTCGTTTTTTTTTTTCTTTTTTACCTTCCACAGTTTTAAAATTGGAGCTCTCTTATTATTATTATTATTATTAATGCCTACCAAACAATCGTTTAACTGCCATAAAATTTAAGCATCGTCCGGTGATGTTTGTTAGTTGAAAACGATCCTTAACAAACGACTAATCCGTTGGTTGAAGATTCTGATCTATGCTCGTGATAGATTGTTTTATTAGTTTATGTATCTTTTTCTTCAAGTTTTGGTGACCCGTTTGCTCTTCGATTGCTTTCAGGTTAGAGAGTTTTATTCAAACATTCGGTGGGATGACATTGAAAATACCCATCCTCTTCCTACACTAGAAAAGGAATTAAGAAAATCAATCAGGCTTTTCAAGAAGGTAATTGTGCGCCGTAAGTCTGTTGAAGGGGACTTGGTAAAATATCTCCTTGACTTTGGAAAGAGAAGAGCTATTCCTGACGTTGTTAAAAAACATGGGGTAAAGTTGGAGGATTCTAGTAATGAAAGAAAGAGATATTGGCTAAATGAGACTTATGTTCCTTTGCATCTGGTGAAGAATTTTGAGGAGAAAAGAATAGCTCGCAAAACAAATGAGATTAAGCCCAAAAATGGGGAATTGGGTACAGTAAAGTTCTCCAGGAAGAAGGGATTTGCATATTTGTTTTCAAAAGCAGATAAACCTGATTTATATCAATGTGGCCGCTGTAACAAAGTTGTGCCTGTCAGGTATTTGGCAATCATTATTTTGCTTATTTACTAGGATGTGCTTCATAGCTCAAATATCAATTTAATCGCTTCTCTAGTTTCCTCACGCTCAAAACATAGGACTTATTTCTGTAGTCTGTTAGTGTTGTTCTTTAGATCTATTTCTTATTGTTAAAATATCTGTTCCATTGCCGGCATAGAAGAAATTGTCAATACCTTCCTCTGATTTTAGATTTGTAAGTTTGATTTTTCGTCAAGCAGTTTGCAGTTTCAAGGAGGAAAGAATTTTCACTTCTTTTTCAAAAATAAAATTACAAAAGAGGCAGCAAGAGGAAAACCTCTCCCCAGACACTTTAGGCCGAAGGATTATATTCAGACTATCAATTCAATTGCTGCTAGTGTTATACATGTAATTGAATAATTACAAAAATAATTTGGAAGGGAACTTGAGAAGAACCAACAAAAGCTGTACAATCCAAATGTCTTCCCACCGTCTTTTGATATCCCAGAAAATCTTCTATTTCTCCTGAACCAAACCATCCATGATTAAAGGCCCCTTATAGAATTATTCCAAAGAAGTTTTACCGTGGTCCATTACTAGACACCACGTCTCCTTGTGGGCTTTGGTCATGGAATTTTTTTGTAATTATCTGTTAGGTCTTACTATGCTAGATTGGAGACCCTCCCTTTGATAGGGCTCCCTTTTGTAGACGTGGATTTTTTTGTTTGCCCTTGTATTCTTTCATTTTTTTTCAATGAAAGTTGATATTTAATCCAAAAAAAAAAAAAGATAAAAGGCAGAATTAACATCTTTAGGGAGACAGATGGAAATTAAACATCTGAAACAGTTTGTGTTATAGTTTTGTGGAGTCCTCCATTAATTTAGAAAGTTTTAAGGTATTCTAAATGAGAGGAAATAGATTTAGATATCAGAAAGCAATGATCGAGCGTGTATCGTTCACCATTTGACCAGCAAAGTGGAGTGAACTTCATCTTTACCGTTGGCTTTGGCAGATTGTCTCTAGTACATTATTATTGGTTTTCTAATATTTGACTAAAATACTTCAACTTTCTCTTGAGTAGTTGCTTCATTTTATTCCATGCTTGATAAGATTATGAGCTTCAAATGTTATCGTATTGCGTTGTAGTTTGGCTGCTACATTGATTTCAAGGTTTATGCAAACAGTAGGCTTTTGAATGAATATAGAAGATGACTCTTTGGTAAAGAGTCAGAATTTCTGGAATCCTGTGTTGGAAAAGATTAAAAAATGGTTGTCTACTTGGAAAAAGACATTCTTCTCTAAAGGAGGCAGGCTTACCTTTATCCAATCGGTTTTGAGTGAGACTTCTAGTTATTTCTTGTCGTTGTTTAGAATTCCGGTCCTAGTTAGCAAGATTATCGAGAGAGTGATGATGAATGTGGGAAGGGGTCTATTCACCTCCTCCACCTGACCAATTGCTATGCTCTACGTTCCTCGACCCCTTCCCACAGAAAATCCCTCATAAACTTTTCCAAAGACTTACTCACTGACATCAAGGTCCTAAAAAGGAACATATAGTAGCTAAGGATACGACTCAAAATTGATTGAATGAGGGCGAGTCTACCCTCTTTTAGATAGAAGCTTTTCTTCCAAGACAAAAGCCTCCTACGAACCTTACCCACTGTTGGGTCCCAGATTCAATAACACTTAGGGTTTTGACCCAATGGAAGACCTAAATAATACGATGGGAAAGACCCAACATCACACCTAACCAAGGCCGCCCAAGTCCTCAACTTCTTAGAATCACTGTTCAGGTTGATGGACTCCTCATTACCAAAACAAAAAAAGATTGTGTCATCAGCAAACTAGAGATGAGAAAGATTCAAATTATCCTTCTCGACCTTAAACCCTTCAATAACATTAGACTCCATTCCTCTAGAGACCATTCTACTTAAAACATCTACCACTGGAAGGAAGAGGAAAGGAGAGAGGAGATCCCCTTGTCTAAGACCTCTTGTAGCACTAATCCTGTCTCTCAGTCTCCCATTCACCAGAATGGAGTACCTAACTGATTTCACACAACTCTAGATCCACGATTTCCACTTAAACCCGAACCCTTTCTTAGCAAGGATCCTATCCAAAAAATTCCAGTTCACGTGGTCACATGCTTTCTCAAAATCAATCTTAAAGATAATCTCATCTTGATTATTCGATCCATAATCCTTAGTGACTTCATTGACTATAAGAACTTGGTCAAGGATTTGTCTACCTGCTACAAAAGCCCCCTATTGATTATTCAATCTATAATCCTGAATGGCTTCTAGTCGTTGTGTGGGTGGTGTGTGGATGCACCTAGGCATGTGTGTGTGAGCGTGTTAGCGTTGACTTGTGCGTGTGTGTCCGTGCGCATGTGGGGGTGTGTGTGTGGGTGTGATATTTGACTTTTTTGGGAGGTCAACCCTGAGAGCTATTTAATGATGGGCTTGTGGAGAAACAACCATCCTTCTCTAATGTCCACACCCATCTATCCTCTCGTTTTGAGAAGTTGAATGTTGATAAGATATGAGATAAAGATGCCCATTCAATAATTTTCGAGTCCCTTAAAAGTTTCCTCAAAAATAGATTCCAAGCCCCTAATTTGACTTTTTTGGGAGGACAGCTAATCCATAACCGAGAGCGCTATATAATGAGCTTATGGAGAAACAACCATCCTTCTCTAATGTCCACACCCATCTATCCTCCCGTTGTGTGAAGTTGAATATTGATAAGATATGAGATAATGATGCCCATTCAATAATTTCCGAGTCCCTCAAATTTTTCCTAAAAGCAGATTTCAAGCCCCTGTATTAGGATTCAATAATTCCTCCTTTCTTTGGGATAAGAGAAATAAGGAGGGGAAACTTGTTTGGAATTTTTGAGGTCCCTGCCAAGTATCGCTCCAAAAAAGAGTCTTGTCACCAAGCCCAACTTTTTTTTTTTTGTTTCTATGTGGCCATAAATCAGCTGCTGTAATTTAGCTATAGATTTCCAAGGACCCTTGGAGGATTGTAAAGAGTAGCTCCCTGGTTTCTGATTTTTGGTTGCAATGGATTGTGCCACATTTGCTGCAATAATTCTTCTCCACAGGGCATCTTTTTCATGATAAAACTGTCAAATCCATTTGGCCAATAGGGAGACATTTTTCTTATGAATATCAAATATCCCCAAACCTCCCTCTTCAGAGGAGCTTGTATAGATGACCATCAGTTAGGGTGGCTGCCCTTCTTTTCTAGCCCACCCCTCCAAAGAAAGAGTCTGAAAATTTTCTCTATGGATTTGGTAACTTGATTAGGTGCTAGAAATAAAGAGAAATAGTAAATGGGTAGATTAGCGAATGTAGCTTGAATGTGAGTGTGTCTTCCTCCCTTAGAAATATGTGATGCTCCCTAGGAATGCAACCGTTTCTCCACTTGTTCAACAATAGGAGCTCAAAAGTTGGGATTGTGAGGGTTTTCATTGAGAGGTAACCCCAAATAAGTAGTTGGCTTTTCTAAAATTTTAATAAATAAAGAACCCCAAGACGCAAGCCCAACGCCGTATGGCTTTTTAGGAAGGTGCAAGCTTAACACCTGCCTTCTTACATGCGCCTCACATTTTCAAGGCGAGGCGTCTGGCTGGACATCAATTACATGACCTTTTTGTAATTATGAGCTAGGTTCTATTCTATTGGATTGGAGTCCTTGTAGTTAGGTTACAAACTTTTTTTTGTTAGGCTTGTTTTCTGTTTGCCCATGTATATTCTTTTATTTCTCTGGATGAAAGCTTGGTTTTTCACCCAAAAAAATGATGAATTGATTACATTTATGCTGTAAATATGTCATTAATATCATTACTTAATGACATGTGGTCTGAAACTTCGTTGAATTATTTTTTTGGGTATCTATATTTTTTTCTTTATTGATTCTCTTTTCTTTGAACTGTAGGGAAGCTGTTAGTTGCCGATATTGTCAAGGTAAATTTGGAGGCTTTCTTTTCTTGACCTTTTCGTTTTGTTGTATTGGGAACCACAAGTTATTTAGATTTTAATATCAGATTTTCAGATAAGGTTTGTGATATATTACCTGTAGTTTTACCTTCTATTATTCTTTACATTTAGCTTTTCAAGTGAGGATTAGGTTTTCTTTTTCTCTCTCTCTGTTTTGTTGTTTTTTCTATTTTTTAAATGAATATCAGATCTCCTGTGGAACTGAAGTTATCAACTATTTCTAATTTCATTGGGATAATTATGGGTGGGCATTTTATTTTTCTTTTTTGCCTAACAGGTTTGATCATCTTCCCCAAGAAAAAGAAAAATCCAGATAATTGGAAGAAATAATAAATTTCAAGCTCTTTTCTGTAACCTCTAGAATATCTATATCTTTGATGACTAGGGAGCCCATTGAAATCTTAAGAGCATGGTTGCTATGCAAACTCATCTGCAAGTTGACTGTGTAAATTATTAACCCAACTATGAATGCTGATAAATTTTGTTTGGGAAGTTAGTCCTTTTGAATCTCTATTTTAAGTTTGGTTCCTAATTATGTTTATACCGCTTTCAGGAATTTTTCACAAACGGCATGTGAAGAAGTATGTGGAATCCGTTGCTGCACAATGTACATATACCTGCCACAGTTGTTGGGATGGTATATCTGTGAAGACGAATGGAAAAAGAGGGAAAAATGGTGTAAAAGGAGGGAAGTTGCACATGGCAAGACGTAAAACAGCTTCTAATGATCAACGTGCATTACGGTTGAAAAACAGAAAAAAATTGTTAAGGGCTGGAAAACAAGTACAGACAAAAAACAAGTCCAAAGTTCCCACAGGTATTCCCCTACGCCGTTCAGCAAGACAAGCTAAACACTCTTCACTTCAGAAGAAAAAGCAAGACAAAAAGGTTGGTGGAAGTGTCAAAAGAAAAAAACCCAAGTCCAGGAAGGGAACACCAAAAAAATGCAAGAGAGAGACTTCTTCTCAGAAGAAGAGAACTCTGGCGTGTCATAGCTTCTGGCTTAATGGTCTCTTCCTTTCAAGGAAGCCTGGTGACGAACGAGTGGCACACTTTAGGGAGAAAAAGCTTCTTGCTCTATCTCAGAGTATTTCCGTGAACCATGAAAAACCAAAATGCAATCTTTGTTCTGAAACAGAATATGCTTCTGTTCTGAATTATATTGCTTGTGAAATTTGTGGAGGTAATTGCCTTCTTTCCCTCTGCACCTCTCTCATATTGGAACCTCTTCTATTCTATTAACATGATTTCTCCTGGCTTATGTGCAAGTAATGTGGAAGTTATTAAACTAATGTGTTTTTTTCCTCTGTGTGCCATGCAGCGTGGTTTCATGGAGATGCTTTTGGACTTGATCAGACCAAAATAGATAAATTGATTGGATTTAGGTGTCATATGTGTCGGAAAAGGATGCCTCCTGTCTGTCCCCATCAAACACATCAGAAGCCTGATATTTTGGAGGTTCCTGAGGTACAAAATAGTAGTGGTTAATTATTCCGAGGAATTCATGCCCTCCCATGTATAAATGTGATACATCCAATATTGTAGGAGAGATAATTATGTTTTCTCATGGGAAGAAAAGAAAAACAAAGAATGCAAAATGACAAAGAAGTTAACTACATTCAGAGAAATTATTCTCTAGTCTCTAGTGTACTTACTGAAACTATATAAAAATTTGAGATTAGTTGATTCCAATGATACAATGGCCTGAAGCTATAGAAGTCAGCATAGTTTTAATCCTGTCTGGATTACTTCCTTGCCATATCGTTGTAAATCTATCTTTTTTTTTATTATTTTCTTACATGAAACCTGACAATATATTTCTAGTCAAAAGAGAACATCCTATGGGTAGGTTGAAGAGAGACCCCCCTCCCAAGAAGGCTAAGTACAAAAACTTTTCCAATTGTGAAGGATCATTGAAATTGGATAGTTACAGAAGAATTTGTTGTTGCTATGACACCACCAAGAAACAGTGATTTGTACATTGCTACAAAAAGTATTGTGATTATAGGACTTATCTTCATCAAATAATCTGTGATTTCTTTCCAACCAGCAGCCCTACAAACGGGATCTTACTATACTGCATAGCCCCCTCAAATCTTAGCCTGACCTTTAAGCTTCTATTCGTTAAGCACTTCCAGCTAGCCATCAACCATCCAATAGGCCAAAGATATTAAGGAACAAGTCCCAGCCCTTCTTTGCTAAATTACAGTGAAGGAAAATGTGGTCCAGGGTCTCCTCCTCCCTTAGACAAAGGCTGCAAACTGACAGGGGTTGTCTATCAAACGTTTGTTCTCCTACTTCTGGTCATAAATCATGCTGTTCCTATTTTATCCTATTTCTTTCGACATATTTGAGTTTTTATACAACATTAAGATGAGGAAACTATCCTTCCCCTTCGTACAACCTCGCTTAGATAAAAACTCATTTACTTGTGGATTTCCAGCATATAAATTATTTATAAAATAGTTTAAGTTTTCAACAAGATTTTCTTTTTTCCCCATATTTTTCCAATAGAACTACTATTTTTCTTTTTTATGTCTGCCTCTGATCTTTTCTTGCCTTGATTTAATTTTTTTTTATATGAAAAATTACACTTCCATCGAGGAAAATTTGACAGCCCCACAAAGGAGCCAAACTAGATATGTAAACAAGAATGGAAATTTTTCTTTAAATTCATTCAGATTTTATCTTTTCTGGTACTATGCCCCACCTTTTCTATTTCGCCTTTTTAGTCACTTTGATAACCACTTATATCAAAGACTCAGAAGTCAGATGTGTATTACGTACCCAGAAGGATGAGGCAGATGGTCTGCATTGAAAGCTTGTTGGCTGTCTCTTTCACATCCCTCAACGAGGAGAATGAATCTGAAAGAAATGTATGATCTATTGAATTTTTGGGGAATTTGGATCAATAGAAGCAAAAAAGATTATTGGAGATAATTTTGATGGAGCGTAGTACATGGACTAGAGTATGTTTCATTGTATCACTTTGAGCCTCTAAGGAATTTCTTTGTTTTTAATTTTCCGTTTGACTACTTGTATCTTTTTATTTTGTCTCAATAGGACTATTACTGAGATTTTTGGTTTTTTACTTGTATCTTCTGGTGCCCTTTTGTTTCTTTCATTTTTATTAATTTTTTTTTTCGGAATGGAAGCTAGGTCTTTCATGAAAAAAATTAGTAGGACTTATACACTTTGTAAACTGGATTTAGAATGAAGTTCTGTATATTTTTAAAAATAGTATACTTGTGTCTGACTTCTTGGAACCCGAGTATCAATACTTGGTAAGCTGAAGATGTGATTCATCTTCTTTCAAATATAGAGGGATGCTTCTTGTTACCCTGCATGATTAGTAATGGATGTGATAGAGAACGTGTATTTAAAGTTTGCAACAGTAAGATCAATTATCTTCCTGGATAACAGAGAAGAATTAGATTCTTTTGTAAAAAATGAAAGAAGGAGAAGGAAGTGAAAAGCTGCACTTAGTAGCCAGCTGGAAGATGCTATTCAGAAAGATGAGGCAGATGGTCGTTGCAGTGTCGCATACATGAAATCTTAGGAGTGATGTATCAGAGCTGCGGGTTAAGTGCTACCCTTCCCATAGGAGATTAATGGTATAAAATAGATGTATATGTTTGAAAATTTTGATTCTGTATGCTGAGGGTAATCTTTGCATGGTTTCTGCTGTACCGTATTTCTGTTCCTAAATTTACATGCCAAAAATGGAAAAAAGAGAGGAGGATATGAGTAGGTTTTCTGAGTGTGTTCTCTCTCTCTTTCCCTCCGTACAGAAAAATGTATTGATGGAAAAGATTCCTAGTTTTCTTCTCTACGTGGTTATAAACTCTTACTCTTTCACCTTTGTTGCAGTACCTGTTCTTTATATCAGACTATCTATTTGAACATGGCATACACGCCATCCCCAACATCATGATTTGTTCTTTTCTTTTATGTATGCTCTGAACAGAAATTTAAATTGCATTCCTCCACATGGGAACCGATTATCTTAATGTGTGCGTTTTTTTTGTTTGTCTTTCTTCAGAAGATCTTGTTCCCTATTCCTATATTCCTGTCTTCCTGAACTCTTAGATGAACAATAATGAGATACCAGCATGGGCCTTTTTATGTACTTTTTCATAGATTATCATTGTTTATCATGTATACAAAATGGTGCTGAATTCTTTTGATGTATTAATTTTAACGCAGGATCAGAACTTGTGACATTAAAAAGGACCAATCTACTTCATCGAACGTGAAGATCCATAGCCAGATACCACAAGGTCTTAACTTTTGGCTTGGTATGGTTTTCATACATGTTTGAACTTATATGTATGGTGGCATCGGAGTGACTGATTCATTTGTTAGGTAGTGATGACAGTATGATTGCAGTTATAAACTAACCACATGAATATAGGCATTGTATTAGGCTAGCCAAGATATAAATATTAATCTTCCCCCTTCCCTTGGTCTAGCATTAACACATCTCTTAGGTAAGCAGGCTCGGCTTCTAATGGGTGTATTGAAACCGGGAAATTGGTTCCTGATTGAACACAGCTTTACTGATTTACAAATACTGATGGCAACTTTTCATTGAGTGGATCTCGAGAATTAAAGAGGTTTGCAGATATCTACTGAATACTGAAGATTGTAGGTAGAATAGATTTATAGAAAGATTGTAGTTACTGGCTGAGGGGCTGTATGTAACATTGGACTCCATTGTGAATCCATTGAAATTGCAAACTTCAGCCAATAAAATCTCGATGTCAAATTCATTTTATCAGTTTCTGATGGCAATGAAATGGATGGTGATTGATAGTTTTGTATAGTTCTTTCTGTAACTCCATTTATGTCACTACCATTGTTCTTTATCAGTCACCTTCGTCTTGGTTTCTGATATTCTTCTTTGAACCCTTTAGAAGAAATCTGCTTTGGATGAAAATAGGCTATATCAAATGAGTTGAAGATGCAGTTTATTCTTATTGTATTGATCAAGATCTCTATTTAGAATCTTCCACAAAGAGGAATACAACAATGAGAAATGTTATATTTTTAAATTTCAAAAGCAAAAAGACTGTTTTGTCTGTCTTTCAAAAAAAAGAAAAAAAAAGAAAAAAAAAAAAAGAAAAGCAAAAAGGCTGTTCTAATTTCAGAGTGTTATTTATGAACATCAACTGGAATGATGCTAAGTAATCATTAAAAAACTTGTGAATTCTAATCATATTTGGATGTTCCAAATTTTTGTTTGCCACTGCCAAATGATCTTTCCTATATGTTCAGTCACAAGTCAATTTTTGTATACATTTTTAATTGAATCTTGATGCTAATTTACTTCAATACTTTTTAAACAATCTGCTATTAAAGGGATGTATTGATCTTTTAGGTCTATTTGATGATCTTGTTGAACAAGATTGCATTAGGACCTATCTGAATTGACTGATGAATGTTAAGAGAGGCTCCTGCCCTATGAAATTAACCTTTAATTCAGAAAATAGATGTGCATTTTAAATTGAATATGAACATTTCTTACTGACCCATGAACTCTGCTAATAAATGAACCTATGCTACTTAAAATATAATTCCAATTTTCATCATTTAAGGTCTCATTTGATAATCATTTGGTTTTTGGTTTTTAAAATTCAAGCTTATGAACACTGCTTTTACCCATAAAGGGCCGTTTGTTTTTTGAGAATGTAGATGTCCGACATCTTCAGATGTTTGGAATCTCAGATGATCAGAATTTTAGATATCCGACATCTTCAGATAGCCACGTTTGTTTTGTAGGAAAATTTATAAGGTATCCCGGAATATTTTGATAGTTTTGAAGGATTTATTCTTGAAAATGTTGTAATTTTATGTAATGTTCCAAAAATGCCCTTATTAATATATTAATATAATTTATATATTGATTTAATATAATTTATATTTATATAATATATATTTGTTTTTATTAATTTAATTTTTTTTATATTAATTAAGTGTACATTCATTTTTGTATGTTATTTCATAGAATTCATATTAATATATGACTTTTTTTTTAAATAAAAAAGCTATATTAAATATAAATTTTATTTTTAATTTTAATATTTTTCTAAAAGACAATTATATAATTAATGTTATATGAGGTGAAGTCTAATTGAATTGAAGTCTATTTTATATGTAAATGTAATATATAAATATACTTAATTATATAAAGTTGATTATTGGACATTAATCTATTTAAATCATAAGATTAAAAATAAAGATAAAGAAAATTGATGAAAGAAAATATATAAAAAAATGAACGAAGGGCAAAAAGGTAAAGAGGGGATGCCCGCAACATGGGAATCTTTGAAATCCATGTTTCAAAAGGACATCCAAAAATACTTAGATTACCTCCGGTAGGGCATCCTAGGATACCCGGGCATCTCGAGATACCTGGGTATCTTACATTACTGCAAAACAAACGTGGGAATCCAGATGCCTGACTCATGGGCATCTCAGATTCCCAAAAAACAAACGGCCCCTAAGTTTCTTTGTTTTGTGATCTACATTCTTTCCATATTTTCAAAAACCAAGTTAAGTTTTGAAAAATAAAAAAAAAAATAGTTTTCAAAAACTTGTTTTTGGAATTTGACTAGGAATTCAAATGTGTCCTTAATAAAGATGAATACCAATGATAAAGAAATTAGGTGAAAACAAGCACAATTTTCAAAAACCAAATGGTTATCAAATGGGGCCTAAACAATTTGGTTATGTTTGAAAAAGATTTAAAGAGGACAAAAATCAATCTTTAACCCTATAACAACCGATCCAAGCATTAAGATCCATGGTTCAATTTCCACCCCTTATTTGTTGACCTAAAAAAGAACTCTCTACAATAATAACCATTGATGGATTGGCAATTTTTTTGCATTTGTTTTTTTTTTCCTTTCTTTTTTGTGTCTGTTTTTTAAAGTACAATATAGATATCCAATGTAGCATTTTGTTCTCTATATATATATATAATATTAAAAAGAAAGGCTTTGATTTTCCAAAGCAAAGGATAACCAGTAGAAAAAAAGCTTTAAACATTGAAGAAAAGAGAATTTGGTGTCGAGAGAGAGAGCTTGAGTTTGAATGTGGTTTTAATGTACAAAATAGAACAGGTTATATTGGATTCCCTTTGATACAAAAAATGAACCATGATAATACTGAAAATCAGTACTCTTCAGCAATATATAGAATGAGAAAACTAAAACAAATGTGGTGATACACTTTCAAGTTTCAACAAACATGAAGGCCTCAGGGATTTTTTCGGGTACGAAGACGATACCGCGATCATTCTCCTATGCTAATCCAATCAGAATGAAAAGAATTCTTTAGCCTATAATAAGAAAACACATTCTATAATCATTCTACTTACAACACCTCCAAGCCGATACCGAGTACAACGGACGATCTTGCCAACAAAGCATCACACAACCATTCTCCTCCTTCATCCTATAACCATCACAACCATACCTCTGCAGCAGGCTCCGTGCCTGCAGCATGCCATAATAACTCAAAGACACATGCCTGAATCCCGCGAGATCGAACCGTTGACTCCACTTCTCATGCTTTTCGTGTCGTTCCTTCCTTTCAGCTCCCTCACAAGCTATAATGTTCTTAATCTCTTCCCCAAATAGCATCTTTTCCAACTTCAACCTCTCCAGGGATGTTCTTGACATGTTAGATTCTAAGCAATCAAAAATAGCTGCATATGTGTGGAGAGCCTCTAGTAATCTCTCCATAAGTGTTGAACCATTATGGTTAGAATCTTGTTCTGTTACAACCATCACCTTTGGCGTCAAACTCCACAATCCATTCAGAAAGCTGTCGATCTTCGCAGCATGAGCTTGAGATAATGCTGATGAGGAAACTGAGTCGGGACTCGGACTGCACCTGTTAACCAAATCCTTGTCAAGTAACTCGCTCAAGGTGGTTTGGTTCAAGTGCGGGAATCTCGAGTATTGAACTCCATTTGCACTCTTTGCTGCTGATGGAGATGGCTTTTGCATGACTTCATTATCAGAGGCCAACAGGGTATGCAACTGAAGAACTGAGTTGATAGCCAGAGCCTCCCCAGTTTTTACACGAAGCTTTTCCATATCAAGATCCTCTAATCGGCTAATAACCGAATTGAATTGAAACGGGATATCCAATTTTTCGGCTTCTTCGGTCAGCCTACGAGCCATTTGATCCAGAACCTCTTTCTGTGGATGAACCCCAGTGATTCTCAAATGAGGAGGTCCTTCAGGCCTGACACTCAAAACTTGCAAAAGTGCAAGCCACTGAGCAGTTTCATTGGCATTGAGATCAATGATATGAATCATCTTTTCCCCCTCCATGGCTTCAACAATAGCTTGATTAGTAAGCACAATAGCCACCTTGAGGAAAGGAAACATTTCAAAAAACAGCTTCTTAACAAGAATCTCCTCTGAAACCATTGGTATCTTAGTGGAGTTGAAGGCCTTGTAAAGACCAGGCCAAGTCTTGAGGATTCGATCTGCGAGTGCCTCGGCAAAGTACGCCGCAATCCGCTGCATTGTATCACCATCAGCAGAAGCAAGATGGGATATTTGATCAAGGCCAAGATTAGCACTGTCAAGGCTACCAACAGCCACATGGTTTGCACAGGTAAGCAACAAATGGATTAAATACAAGCCCCTCTCCTCAGATTTGAGCTCTCTAAGCCATGGATATGGAGAACCCAATTTAGGAGAAAGAGACATCATTGTGAACAACTGGAGAGGGGAGGAAGTTATGGAGGATGTGCCTTCTTCTTGAAACATTGTTCAATGCAGTGAGCAGAACCAACGTTTTGGAACAGAGGATAAAAAAAATAGGCTATGATTTTTCAACAATCAACTTCACAGAAACCAGCAATTTCTTATGGATATTGCACACACAAGAACCAACTTGCATGAACTAAAGTGAGCAGAATCCTCAGTTTTCCTCATCATTTCTCAGAGAACTCATAGGAGATGGTACAATCCAAGAAATGAAACAGACTAAACATGAGAATGGAGACTAAAGGGCAAAAGACAAAAAGGGTTTGTTGCAGGGAATAATTACACAAACACAAACTACGGAGAAAGAGAGACAAAAAACAAAACTCAAAAAGGAAACACAGAAGAAGATACTCAAATGGGTGAGTGAAAAAAGAAGATTTGAATCAAAATCTCACCATAAACAAGCTAGTTGAGCAACAGGAACAAGTTCATCAGAGCAGAAGACGGACAAGAAGAAGAAGAAAAGAAGAGTGAACAAAGCAAAAGATTGATGAATCAAGAAAGGCTTACAGGGTTTTGTAAAGAACCGAAAACCCAATTGAAATTTGGGGGAAAAATCCAAAATCCAAAGTGTCGGTACTTGAATCTCTCAGAGTCCAGAAAAGGGTTGCGAGTGTGGGTGGGTTTCCTCTGTTTCCATCGTCAGTCTGGTTCCAATTCAATTCAATTAAAGCTCTGTTTTGAAAAGGCTCATCTCTCTCTCTCTTTTTCTCTCTCTCTCTCTCTCTCAGTCCTCCATGAGATGACTACGTTGTCGACAAAGCGTGGTGGTATGATCGTTTTGTCGTCATTGATTTCTTGTCCTTTACTCTGAAGTGGGGAATATGGAATTTCTGAGAAGCTGAGCCTCCTGTTTTCTTCTTGCTCAAAAGGGGTGAAAAAAATCAACCCCTCAACAAAAAAAAAAAAAATTATAAGAGGAACCAACAAATGGGACTTAGCGGTAATTGACATATACTCTCCATCAATGTTCAAACCCTCAAATCAGTATCTGGTGGAGAGTATTTTAAGACTGTATGGAGTTGTTATTATTATTATTTTTTTGTTGAGTACATCAACATTTGGGAGTGGGAGATCATGGTCGAAGGTACATACCAATTACCGCTGAACTAAGTTCGCTTTGACTGTATGGAGTTGTTATTAAGAACATGTAGAATTTCAAATTCGCATAAGTGGATGTTGTGACGATTTGGTTGAATAATTTTTTATATATTTGTGTAATAGGGGTGAGTTAGGGTTGTGGTTAAAGTTGTGTTTAAAGGAAGGCACTTTAGTAGTATTTTGTCTTGATATTGAGTGGAAAGGGAATCAAGGGGTGGGCTTTAAATATTCCCAAAAGAAGGATAAGTCCAAAGAGGCCATAACAAAGACAAAAGGATAGCCATTGTTGGGGTTTGTTTCCTAGTGGGGTAAGTGATGGGAAAAATGCAAGAAAGGTTCAACCAATGTGCTTCCAAAACCCAAATTTGTTTTGTTTTGTTTTGTTTTCAATTGGCAATGACCATACATTTTGTATTATCTTCCCCTCTATTAAGACAAAAGGACATGGTGGTTAAGCTAACTTCCAAAACCAGATACTACATTTATCCCTACTTGTTGACTCTCATAGCCCCTTTTCAAACAAAAAAAAAAAAAAAAAAAAACCCTCCACTTTCTTTCTTTCTTTTTTTTTTTTTTTTCTTTTTGTTCTTGCAACTTGCAACTTTTTTTTTTTTAACTCTAAAATAAAGTAAGGGTTAGGTTAAATACTCGGGTTTTAATTTTATTTTAGTCTTAAAACTTTTGTGGTGTATTTTTTCTCTCTGAACTTTCGTGTTTATTTTATTTTAGCACCTGAACTTTTAAATATTATGTTATAGTTTCTGAACTTTTGTAACACTTTAGTCTTTGTTATTAATTTATTTTAATGAATTGAAATTTTATAGACATGTTTTCTGTTCATTTATCTAGATCATGTCTGCAATCAACAAACGTAAGAGGGTTAAATATTGTGTTTTAATTTTAAATCAAATATAATTTTGTTATTTGATATGACAAAGCTACATGAACTAAATAAAATAGAGCCTAAAGGAATAATTGCAATATAGCAAAAGTTAAAGCCTTTTTTTTTTTTTTTTAATTATTGGTTATAGTTTTCAATTAGTAAATTTATTAGTGATTATGGTTACCAACTTGAGCATAGCTCAATGGTTAAGATACTATTAATATTTCCTTAAGGTCAAAGGTTCAAATCTCAACCATCATATTTATACATACTAGTTCTTAACCACTGAGCTATGCTCGTGTTGGCAAAAAAAAAAATTCTTTTTAATCTTTTTTTTTTTTGGACATTTTAGTTCATTTGTAGCGCGGTGTAGATAAGTCTATTTTATTTTAATCTAAATGATTGGAATTGATTGATTTGATTTGAACTTTGATTTGATCTTGAAGAAAAAATTGAATGGAACATAATTACATGATTAAAAAAACAAAGTAAGATTAACCAATTGATTTCTTTTTCCTTCCATCACCATTTATAAAAATAAAAGATTTAGTTTTAAGCAAGGTTTTAATTGTTAATGTAGACAAAAATGTCAATGATATTTCTTAATTTCTTAGAAATATCAATGGTAATCTATACTATATATAAAAGGAGTTAAGAGAGGAGAATTTTTACTTTCCTCTTTTGTCCTTACTTTTTAGATATATTCCTATTTTACCCTTTGTTGATGGGACACGACTATTCAAGTGTAAGTGTCCGTTGAGTCCAATAGGTACAATTGATGTCCGTGGGATGTGACTGTTCATGTAGAGATAGTTACATAGTGAATTGGTACATCAGTTCGTGTATAGGTGTGAGTCATGTATAAAAAGAAAATATATGTATATAAAATTGTCAAAATGTCAAACTATATGAAAAATTGTCCAATAGGTACAATTGATGTCGATAGGATGCTTCTGTTCCGGAGATGACCACACATTAAATTGATGCATTCATCCATGTATAGGTGTGATCTACCGTATAAAAAGAAAATATAAAATTGAAAAAATTCAATCTATAGGAAAATTTCTTCTTTTATACGAGAACTCAAGACAATCCAAAAAAAAAAAAAAAGAAAATTACAAGTTTGTGTTATACGTGAGGGAAACACTATTGACTGTGTCACAATAAAACCTTGAGAATTCATAAATTTATTTTGGTCCATGAAGAAGTAGTATTGTTATCTATCCTTTTTTATTTTTCGAATGTCATCAGTTATTTACATCCACATTAATTCCTGGAAGTAAATACAATTTAGGGACGACTTGTGAAATTTAATTACATCATTGAAACTAAGTCCAAACCATTGGGACAAAATTGAAGCTATGCTCAAACTAATACATTTTAAAACCATAATGACAAAAATAAAATTGTCTAAATGTATGACCAAATTTGTAATTTAATCTATTTAATTTAATATACAAACTAATACATTTTTGATAAAAAAAAACTTAGAAGTTTGATAATGATAATGATAAAAATAAAATAAAACTCAATAGCCTAAAAATTATTAAGTTATTACTTTAAAAAAAAAAACTTTTTTTTGACAACTACTTAGAAAACTAAACTTATTGATTAATAATTGCATGCATGATTTTAAACGAAATTAAAAATTTCAAATACCAAAATAATTGAACACACTTTCAGTTTTCTAATTAAATAGATTAATTTTTTGTTTATTAATCACAAATACAAGAATTCAAAACACACCCATATATATAATTAAAAAAATACACACACAAAACAGGTGGATGTGAAAACCATTTAGAAATACAAATATTACATTAACATGAGCATAGTTCAACTGGTATAAATCTTTTAACTAACGAGATTTGTGGTTCGAATCCCCACACCCCCACATGTAAAAAAAAAAAAAAAAGAAAAACACAAATAAGTGGAGGGAAAAAAGGATTTTGATTTGAAGCAAAACAAATGGGACAAAAAGGGTTATGTAATTGGTTTTAGTGGATTTTTTTTAATACTATTAATTATCTATGTAATAACATTAGTACTTGAAATTTAGAGTACATTTGTAATCCCTACTGTTTTGCTTACAACTTATTTTATAATTTTCTTTTATCTTAGAAAAGACCATTTAAAAATTACTTGACTTTTTAAAAATTAATTGTTAGTAGAATTTCATGTTTTTTATTATTTTTTATAAGATAATTATTAAACTTATAGTTAAAGTTTAAATAAATAGTAATAAAAAAAATGTGCAATGTACTAGTGTGCTACTATTATGTCTATATACATGCTATATAATAAGAAATTATTTATTTTTATCACTAATTTTTAAAAGTTTATGGTAATTGAAACAAAAGTCTATATACTATAAGTTTTTTTTAATCTAAAAAAAAAAATTTCACGTGCATTGCACGTGTTACTTGACTAGTATCAATAAAGGGTAGATGTCAATAGATATTTTTGAAATATTATAAAAGATAAAAAATTCATAAAATTGTTTAAAATTAACACTTAAACATTTCATTTTTAAATAAAATTTAAATATTTTATTATTAATATAATTTTCACAATAATGATATTTTATTGGTAATTATTTTTATATTTCGTTGAATTTTAATAATATAATAGACATGTTGATTTATCTATTATGTTGACGTGTTGAACCCATAGACAGGAAAATGTAGACGAAAATGTCGGCATGTTTGATGAAAATTTAATACCTAATTTCAAGAGAGTAAATAAACCATTAGTATACCTATTTTTCAATTTTTCTCTTAAAACTTTTAAATATGCTCTTCAAGTTTTCAATTATTTCAAAACTAGTTTTTGTTTTTTCTTTTAAGAACTCCATTAAACAAAAATGTGTAATTTAACAATAAAATTTCAATTTTATTTTCACTTTAAGGACAAAGTTCAAACGTCACATATATTAAAATACAAATCTAAAACATACACGTGGGCACTACTTCATATTTCTGTCAAATTTTCGAACATCTTTCATCTAAAAAGACATTTTCAAAATAATTGAAAAGTTTATAGGTTTATTTGAAATTTCCAAAACCTTTAAAGGACAAAATAGAAAGTTCATACCAAGTCTAAGGACAAAACTGTAATTTAACCTTGAAAATAATTTCGTACTTCTAGAAAATATCTAAACTTAAATCAATGCTTCAATTAGAAAAAATTGAGCTCGTTTAGAAAAAATTGAGCTCGTTTAGGTCCCGTTTGATAACCATTTGGTTTTTTGTTTTTGATTTTGAAAATTATGCATGTTTTCTCATAAATTACATACCATGGCTTTCATACTTATTAAGGATCCATTTGAATTCCTAGCCAAATTCTAAAAACAAAAACAAGTTTTTGAAAACTATTTTTTTTTCTTTCAAAATTGGACTTCATTTTTTAAAACAATGAATAAGATTATACTAAAACAAAGAAACTCATAAGTAGGAATAGGGGTGTATAAGCTTAATTTTCAAAAACCAAAAACCAAAAACCAAAAACCAAATGGTTATCAAACGGGGCCTTAATAATCATTTGGTTTTTAAAAATTATGTTGGTTTTCTTTCAATTACCTTACCATGGTTTTCATCTTTGTCAATAACAAATTTGAATTCCTAGCCCAAATTCAAAAGTAAAAACAAGTTTTTTATTACTTTTTTTGTAGTTTTCAAAAATTGACTTGGTTCTTGAAACCATGAGAAGAATGTATTATAAAAACAAAGAAACTTGCAAGTGAAAGTAATGTTTATAAACATGATTTTAAAAAACCAAAAACTAAGGTTCTGTTTGATAACTATTTAGACCCCAGTTTGATAACCATTTGGGTTTTTATTTCTAGTTTTTGAAATTTAAACTTATAAACATTACTTCCACCTATAAGTTTCTTCCTTTTTTTTAATCTATTGTCTTTCATGTTTTCAAAAACCAAACCAATTTCTGAAAAATTAAAAAAAAAAAAAAAAAAAAAAAAAAAGTGATTGTCAAAACCTTGTTTTTGTTTTTGGAATTTGGCTTGGAATTCAAATGTGTCATTGACAAATATGAAAACCATAGTAAAGAAATTGGAAGAAAACAAGATAATTTTCAAAAATCAAAAACCAAAAACCAAATGACAATTATCGTTGAGAAATTTGTATTTCATGTTTTCAAATATGTGTTTGGTAATAGATTTGAAAATTGGATCTCAATTTAAAAATTTATTCAAAAGTTGTTTGATAATATATTTATAAACCATAAACTATTTGTAGTTATCAACTAAATATTAAGTTGAATATAAACTATTCTTAATTAATTTATAAACATGTTATATGTTAAAAATTTGGGAAAAATACACTTTTGATCCCTGAGGTTTGGGTTAAGTTACACTTTGGTCCCTGAGTTTTCAAACTCAACAAAAATACTCCTGAGGTTTGAGATAAGTAGCAATTTGGTCCCTGCCGTCCATTTTTCCGTTAAATTCTAACGGCTGCTGACGTGGCACTAATATTTTAATAAAAAAAAATATATTTTTTATTTTTGTAAATAAAAACATATTAAAATAATAAAAATTTATTATTTTATTATTTTTTAAAAAAATCTTTTCTCTCTCTTTCTTTCTTCCCCATCTTTCTCCAACCCCATCTTCTTCCCTCTCTCCTTACTCCTTCTTCTTCAGCTCCGGTGGCCGGCCGCCGCCGAACGCCGTCGGCAGCCCGCGAACGGCGGCGACGCCGCCACCCGTCGATTTTTTTATTATGTTTCTCTTCTTCTCCCTTCTTTTCTTTTTTCTGTTTTTTTTTTTTAAACGGAGAGGAATCGGGGGAGGAGAGCCTCCTCCCCTGTTCCAACACTGGAATCGGGGAGGAGGAGTACCTGAATCCCATCTCATTTCATCCTTATTCTAGTCGCCGGAAAGTCTCCATTCGCCGGCACTTCTCTTTTTTTTTTTTTTTTGGCTTCTATTTGGGCTCGAAGGAAAAAAAACAACAAAACCTAAAATGCAACTTTTCCATGTCCTCCCAAACTGTAATGAAATCTTGGTTTCTTCTATTTTCTTCTTCTTCTTCCTCCCAAACAGAACAAACTCACTGGTGAAACTAATGAACTACTGAAGAAGATTTCTTGTTGAATCTTTACAGTAAGCAGAAACTCATATCCCAAAGCGATTTTGGAAAATGGATCTGGAGCATTCACATTCGCAAGCGAAAAGAAGATGATTCAGAAAGCCATGAACCGATGAAACGAGATAACCCAGATTGCTGTATGGAATCGACGTGAACGATGTCAAATGGATTGATGAAATCCTCAATGCCCTGCTCTCTAGTTCTTTATCTCTCTGAGTTTCGTTCAATCCTTCGTTCAGATCTGGAACGAAATCCATCTGAGTTTCGTTTCGGACCAAATCAAAGGAGATTCCCTTCGAATCCTAGAGAAAGGGAGGCGCGACGGTCGGATCTGAAACGTGAGGACGGAGCGACGGCGGCGAAGGGACGAAAATAAGGTCGATCTGAAAAGTTCAATTTTTTAAAAAAATAAAAACAGAAAGAAAAGAAGGTTCAAGGAAGAAAAAAGAAAAAAAATGAAAAAAAAAAGGGTTCGCCGGCAGCCGGCGGTGGTGGCCGACAGTCGGTCGTCGGCGACAGGTTGGTGGTGTGGGGATGGTTGAAGAAGAAGAAGTTGGGTGGTTGAAGAAAGGGGGAAGAGAAAGAAGAAGGGGAAGAAAGAGGGAAAAAAGAATTAAAAAATTAATAAAATAATAATTTTTTTTTTTAATATATTTTTATTTAAAAATATTAAAATTAATTTTTTAATTAAAATAATAGTGGCACGTCAACATTTCGTTAGTATTTAACGGCAAATTGGACGGCAGGGACTAAATTGCTCCTTATCTCAAAACCTTGGGGGTATTTTTGTTGAGTTTGAAAACTCAGGGACCAAAGTGTAACTTAACTCAAACCTCAAGGAACAAAAGTGTATTTTTTCCTAAAAATTTTGTATAACTATTATTTTACAATATCATATGATTTATAATACATTATATTATATACAAATTTTAATTTCACAAAAAAATGAATTGAGTTTTTAATATGAAATACTATATTTATTAATGTTTTTATCATTCTTAATTTAATTATGCATTTAAAATTTTCAAATTTAAAATCTAGATACACTAAAAACATAATAAAATAAAAAAAAAAGTTGTTTTCAAAATTTCCATTATTTGGATCACAGAATCCAAAAACAGTTTTAAAAAACACGCCTGCCAAACACATATTCACTGAATTCAATAAATTTGAAAACATAAAACAAAATCTGGATTGCCTACCAAACAAGCCCTTAGAGATTCAAATCCCCTACCCACAAATGTTGTTAAACTAAAAACAAAAAACAAAAAAATACAAAACAAAACACACAAAATTCAGCTTTAATGTCATTTTTCTTTGAAATCTTATCAATTTTATTCCATATATATGTTTTATAATTCATTGAAAGCATTTTTTATAACAAAAAAGACAAAAAAAAAAAAAAAAATCATTGAAAGCATATGGGAATACTTTTCTCAACAAATTTCCAAATGAAAACTTACGAAAGGTACAAAAATTGTAACACTTATCTAAGTTTGGGGTTCAATTGGATAAAATTGAAAATTTAGAATGAAAATTGATACAGCTCCACAATTGCAGAGTAAAGACAGGTCATAAATTTTTGTTTTTACCATTATTGAAATCGTCAACAAAAGCATAGTTCAAGTGACATAAAGTTGCATTGATGACCACAATGTCTGTGGTTCAAATCCCCCCACCCCACATATTTAAAAAAAATAATAAAAATAAATAAAAATAAAAATAAAAAACATTATGGAAATCAGATTTACAAGTTTTTATGAAATCGTCCAAGTTATAATTTATTTTGTTAATAAGAAAAAAAAAAGTTTCAAATTTAAATTCTACCAAACACATTCAATTGTATATGATTTACAACTTGCACTACAGAACACAGTTTTTCAATTTTTTTTTTTTTTTTTTTTTTTTTGAAACTTTTCATTTTTTGAATTCATTATTCAATTTCCAAATTCTACTAAGTACTACAGACATTTTCAAATTCAATAAATCCAAAAATGTATTTTGTTGTATTCATATCCTATCTTCAAAAATGTTTTTTTTTTTTTTTTGTCTCATGAACCAATGGAGCTTTAGCTTTTTATTTTGCCACTAATTTTGTAATCAAATTGTTAACATTAGGACTACAAGCTAAAATTGAAAAGGTTGACGAGACCAATTATACTGTGTTAGTTCGACCTATTTGAACTATCTTTATTGGTTTGTTCAATTTTCTAAAGTATAAAACCGAAAATCATCTATCAATTCACTTTAAATTGATGATTTATGAAGTTGATAATGCAGTTCAATTTTCAAAAAACGATTTATGTATTGATCTCCTATTTTCCTCGAATCGATATCAGTATCAATTTGAACCAAAAACCATCAAATCAACTTGCTTACACTCCTACTTAACACATCCTTTTTATGAGTATTATTTTAAAAACGATCGAGCTCTTATTGAAAAAAAAAATGAAATTGAAAAAAAAAGGGAGAAAATATGAAATAAAAAATTAATGGTTCATTAAAGATTGAATTCTTCCTGTGGTTCAAAATGGAAATCAGCACTAATTCTCACATCTTTAGCAAGCTACATACCCATGTACTTATTGTACTTCCCGTCCTAATCTTGCAAAATATACATAATTGTAGACACAAGTTAAAATGTGTTTTAGAAAACTATTTTGAGATTCTGTGATCCAAATAGTAGAAATTTTGAAAATAATTTTTTTTTAATGTATTCAAATTTTGAATTTGAAATTTTAAAATGCAGAATTAAATTAAAAAAATATAAAAAAAACTTTAATCAATACAACATTTTATGTTATAAACCCAGTTCATCTTCGTTAAATTAAAATATGCATAATAGATTATAAATTATACAATATTGTAAAATAATAATAATACAAAATTTATAACATATAACATATTTATAAATTAATTAATAATAGTTTATATTCAATTTAATATTTAGTTGATAACTACAACTAGTTTATGGTTTATAAATATATTATCAAACACATTTTGAACAATTGTTTAAGCTGAGATCTAATTTCTAAACTGCTACCAAACACATGACATGAAATACAACTTTATTTTCATTGAATCCCTTGTTTTCAAATTTCTGTTTGCAGATCACCAACCAAACACACCATACCAAACTCGATACAATCCTAAGCCTTTAGAAAAATATACAGTGCAATTTTAGGATAAGACAGACACTCGAGTGGACAAAGCCTTCTCGAATATTAGTGGGGTGGATCATGAGCATAATGCAAACAGTGGACGGTCAACGTCTTGACTATTTACAAAAATAAATTAATAGATCGGTTCTTGTACTGTCATGTTCTTTCTAAGAAGTTTTGTAATTATAGATCAGTTCTTACCCTAGACAATTCAGACACTTTTCTTGTAAGATAATTGAGAGATGACTTATCTTCCTATTTCATATCGATGATTTGTTCATTTCGAATAGTATTGACGTTTCTTATCACACAATTTCTTAAAAATAAAATAAACAAAATAAAAACACCAAGGTACTTTGAATAAGAGACTTAAAAGAAGATATCCACAAATGTGATGTTTATCACATTGCTGAACCAGAACTATCCCAACCAAGAAATATTATTAAAACAAAAGGTTAGGCTCCCTCAACAGATTGTTTTTTCCAATGAAACAAAATTCTGTAACTATGGTCCAAAACTAGAAGAACTTGAAAAATCAAAGTACCTTCCTGTTACTGCATTCTGAGCTTGGCAAGGGCTCCAGCAATCCTAGCACCCACAAGAGCATTATTCTTAACAAGTGCAATATCTGGGGGAAGTTAAAGAAAACCAAGGAACAAAACAAAAATCCATGTCTGAATATAACCTGGAAAAGTAAAAAGAAATAAATAACTTGTTTTGCTTAGTCTGTCATATTTTAGACCACGTATATTCTTCGTTTTCGACCTGATATAACCAGAAATGCATGAATATTTACTGTGAAAATGTTGGGAAAAAATTGTCAATTGAAGGATACTTGAAGCAAGCGATGCTCCTCCAGTGAGTTCATTTACTCTTTTAAGTAAGAAAGGAGTTTCAGCATTTCCCACTATATTCTTCTCCCTGTAGTTCATATATACAGAAAGATGAGTTTCGTAATAGTTAAATGCTCAAGGCATTAGTAACCTTTTCCATTCGATTCTCCGTTCCTAAATTTGAATGATATATATATATGCATATAAAAGATAAGCATGCAATAAAATTTACAACAAAGCAGAAAACTTCAAGCAAAAGTCAACATTTTCTTGCCAGCCAATTAATAAACCTGAATCTTGTTACTCCTGTCAAAGTCATACAATTTGGTGATTTATTTTGAAATCTAAATCCATTTTCAGTTCTCTGCAAAGGATTGTATACTATGGTCTTTACAACAAAAATAGACAATTTGAAACAATCAACCAACATATTTTGGCTTCATCAGTAGTTCTGGGTGAATAATGAAAACTAAATAGCTTTGACTCGTGTATTATTTACCGAGCTTCTTGAAGTGCACTTTGTATTGCATTCTCAATTAAGCTTCCAGAAGCTGAATGCTCTTTTGGAATTGGAACAGCAATCAGAATTCCACTGCCAAGCCCAAGATTCAAGTTGGCATCTGCAGAGGAAGACCATCAAAAAGTAATAAATAAAGACAAGAATGGAATGAACAACAACATATCACATTAATTGCCAACTATGTGAAGAAATATATAAGGGTCGGTGTCACACTTGAAATCTGTGTAAGGTATTCCCTTACAATCAATATGTTGATATCAAGAGGACTAAAATGCACTAAGGCAATACAAAACACTCCCAGTGGTTTGGAGAGGGCTGGTAATTCCTCCTCACAACTTTCCAAAACAAAACAAAACAAAACATGAAAATGCTCAAGCAACTTGCAAGACAAAAATGCCCCAACAGACCCACTAACTAACTTGTCGAGGGGGAATTCCCCTTTTTTCCCTTCTTGTATATTGGATGGTAATCGGGGGCTTTACAGTCTGTTATTCAATTCTTTTGCAAAGAAGATAACAATTCTTGGTGTTCGAGTTTCCTGTGTCCTAATCTCTATAAGACTTTTACAGCAACTGGGATTCTCTTCACTTTACAATTAGAGTTTCCCTAGTTTCTAGAGAATATATATTTGGCATTAAACCTTGATAGACCTCTTGTTAAATATGTATATAGTAGAAGACGTAAGAAGAATGGGAGTGAGGACCAGTAGAGGTTTGTTAGAGTCTGTTATGGGTAGTTGTGAATACCTATATAGTTAGAAGTGTAGGGAAGGTTACCATTTGGCTAGTGAATTGTAAAGGTGTCAAGGTGGAGAGATTGGGGAGCTCTCGAACTCTTCCCAGGGTGTACTAGTTTCTTGTTGATAAATAATATCAAGATTCTATCAAACCTAGTAAATAGTAGGAGAAAAAAAAAATCTTCTAACAATGTTTTTAATCAATCGAGGTTGAAAGTCCTCTAGTAACTTGCCAATAAGCTTTGCAGCATCTTCTGGGGTATCAACACGACTAGGTGCCTGCATTTTGTATGTCATGAACAAGAAAGAATTAGTTTCAGATAATAAAAAAATTCTAGCCTATTGACTAGCAAAAATCTGTACATCCTACCTATAGCATGAGTGAAGATAACCACAAACTTAAAATGATCTTCAGTTATGACATCATTTTTTTAGTTCACCTATGTAGGAATGGGGATTTAAACATTTGTCCTTTAGGACCTAGTTGAGCTCTACTCAAATTGGCATTATAACATCATATATTAATATTCATGATAGTGGCAAAACTTTTTTCCTTTGGTAAAATACGGACAGTCATTAGAAATGTGTAGAGATCTAGAAGGTATAAAGTTGTTTTACACGTGATTCTGTGAATACACCTTGCAGCCACTGGTTTCAGTGAAAAATGCAGGAAACTCGTTCGTCCTATAAGCTGCAACACTCACTCCCTGGGTTTCCTGTTAATAACATTTTTGGGACAGTGAACAAATTAAAAGAATACTGCATGATGTGTAAAAAGATTGAAGGGAGGGAAATAGACAATACCAAATATTCAAGGGTCCTGGGAATGTCTAGTATTGATTTTACACCAGCTGAGATAACTGCTACTGGGGTTCTTCCTAGCTCGGTGAGATCAGAAGATATATCCAGCGCTGCAAAAAGCAGTTGAAAATAAGTACAGGAGATGAAAAAAGTTGTTCAATGCTCCATTTTAGTTGAGTTGAAACAATAAAATATAAGCACTTTGTGTTCAATGCTGCAACGAGTAATTAATATGATGATCTATAATCTCAGAGTGAGCAAGTCTAAATTAAAATTTGACTTAGCAGAGACATCTTTCCATCCCACAATGAAGTATCAGTTGCCAGCTACCTTATGAAAGGAGATTCCTAATAGACTCTCCATTCTTTTTTAGATAAGAAAGTAACTCTCCATTCTAGTATATGCAAGAAAGTAACTTCATTTACCATGCATATTTATCGTTTACTTGTTCCCCTCCATATCTCTATTCCTATTTTGTTCATCATGTGCTATCGTTTATCGGTAATTTGCTCTCTTCCTAGCTTGTACATGGAAAGAATCTTCCCTCTCCCACCCTGCCTTTCCCCCTCTCTACTTTATATATACATAAAAGTATCTTAATCTGTCCATCATCTCTCTTTGAATATACAAGAAAGTTTCTTGATTCACCATGCATATCATTTATCATTTATTTGTTCTCCTTATTTTGCTTCCTATTTTGTTCATCATGTGCATCATTTGTCAGTCATTTGCTCTCTTTCATCTTCCGTCATCCACCCTTCCCCCTCCTCTCATAAAAATTTCTTGGTTTGTTCGCCGTAGGTATGTTATCATTTATCCATACAAAGTATCTTACTTTGTTCACCATGTCTGTGGACTCCTCCAATGCCCCCAGTCACAAACACAGGAATGCCAACCTGCAATAGATTTCCATGTATAGAACTGGTGAGAAGGTTAAAAAGTATGAACAATTCAGAAGTGTGTTTGTTGAATCAAACGCAGAATACAATGGAACCACCATGACATGCTTACCCTAGAAGCAAAGAACATTGTTGCAGAAACAGTAGTAGCACCATTTCCTCTGCTGGCCACCTTATAAGACACAAAAGATACCATAACATTATCCATGTAGAAAACACACAACTCAAGAAACATTACCTTCACATAATTATATTGTGTAGTTTATAATTAAGTTCAGGGTCCTATAATTAAAACTAATGGAGAAAAGAAAAGAAAAGAAAAGAAAAGAAAAGAATTATTATATCATACAACTATCAAGATCGATAATTACCAATTAGTATTCAAATATACAATTTAAGCTCAGACCTTGGATAGTTTTTGTATCTAAATTTGGAAAGCCATACAACCAGTAGAAATTTTGGAACTGCACCTTTACATTTCTAATAAGAACATCGGTGATCAATAACAAAATAATGGTGTACTTTAAGAACTAAAAATGTTTGAAAACTAAAGAAACCTTGTTTAGATTGTATCCTATACTATAAGTTTACTGTTCATACAAAAGTGGAATTAGTGCCAGCAAAAGGGTAACTGAAAAAGTTCATAACCACCTAGGTTGAATCAACAAATAACATAATTGCTAAACTAATACTCACAACTTGTGCTATGTCCCTCCTAGCAGTCTTTTGGACTCGGTTTCCCAGAATACTCAACCTCTCCAATTCTTCCTCGTTCAGGCCTGCATAAAGAGAGCTCCGCAGAATTAGAAATCTAAAAGTTAAAAAATAACGATGAATGAGAAATCAATTGGGGAACAAAACAAAACAAAACAAAACAAGAAAAATTTTGAAGGTTTCAATTTGAATGAATACTTCCAATAAGAAAGTGAAATTAGTAGAAGAATTGGATAAGAAATGCTAAAAAGAAGCCTATGCAAACACAAAATACAAAGGTTGAAAAGGGATGTAGAAAAATTATTTGTACGCCCTCCAATTGCCATCTATCAAAAGAAGATGCATATTTTGAAGACTCTTGTAATGACTGCCCCTCACAAAAGTTGTAAATTGCATCCAAAGGCTGTCTTAAAAAAAAAAAAACATCCCTGCGAATTACTTGATGAAAGATGTTATAATACCACACTCAAAAGAGATATTTTTCAAACAATGGCTTTAAAGCTCCTTCAACACTGTCACTACTGCAATGATGAACCCATAAGATACAAAACAACGGGAAATATTAATTCCATGCACAGAAGGTGAAAAGGGCAACACATAAGAACATGGTATATCACCAACTAGACCACTTCTTTGGAAAGCACACACCGATACACCTGGAGATGGAAAGAGGGGTTCTTCCTCAAAATATACGTGATAGAAGTTGCGTACTTGCAAGTGCACATGCTTACACAGGGAAACTTGGAGGGGAGACTTCTCGCAAGAGCAAGTTGAGAGTGAGAAACCTGGAAAGGTTATTGTTTGTGGGGGATACAGGCGGATGGATTAGTAGGGCATGGTGATCATTAGTTAGGATGGGAGGTACTTGTACAGATTGGATTGGAGAATGGGAGGACACTTATCTAATCCTAGTATGAGCTTAAAACTCTCATACTTCATAAATTCCAAAAGTCCTAGGAGGCAACAATTAGAGAGAAGTTCATAGCGTTCTGACACATGGAGAGCACTAAGAAGTACCAATGACTCTTCAAGGAATTAGTTACACCATATGGTGATGTACAAGAGCATGTGTTGAAGGAGCCTTTCATAAACAGATCAAAACAAGAGGTCAAGGCTAATTCAAGCTCTTGAACCCAAAATGTACTAGATCAAATGATATAGGTGCTCGAGTGAGTGGAGAATAATAAACAACTATAACTCATATAGGTCAAGGCTAAGTCTTCTGGCAAGCCTAGGGAGGGGAGTTAACATCCAAGCCATTATAAGTTGTTTTTTTTTTTTAACTAAGAAACCAAAATTTTATTAAGAAATATGAAAGGGAGAACAAGGGCATACAAAAGACAAGCCCTCGAACAAGAAACAAGCAAACAAACCAAGGCCCTAACAACTAATTACAAGAAAGAAAAAGGATCTCAACCCAAAAGAATGAGTCCCAAAGAGTAATTACACAAGGTCCGATTAACGGACGTCCATAGGGAAGAGTTAAATCTAATGAAATCTCAAGGTTCCTCCCCCGATCTCTCCTTCCCTCTAAAGATACGACCATTTATTTCTAGCCAAATACCCCTATAAAGTAGCAAAGAAACAAGCTTGCCATAAAACCTTTCCTTTATCACGAAATGGAGGGTTGAGAAGCAGTTCCTCGATCATGGTACCACAACCTCTGTTGCGAACTGAGAGACCAACCCAAAGGAACTAAAAAGCCGATTCCAAAGAGAATACGCAAAATAGCACTCTCCTGGAAAATGGTTAAGGGACTCCTCCTGATTTCTGCAAAGGACGCACCATTGAGGGCGCAACGCAAAGGAGGAATGTCTTTGGAGACAATCCTGTATATTGACTTGCCATGTAAGACTTGTCAGGCAAAAAATCTAACCTTCTTAGGAATTGTAATCTTCCAAAGGGAAGCAAAAGCAAAAACACCCTAAGAGGAAGAAGAGGCACAAAGGATTTGGAAGAAAGAGCTACAAGAGAATCCCTCAGAAGGTCTAGGAGTCCAAGTTCGAGAGTCTCTCCTTCTATGATGAATGGTCTAATTTAAGAGGATGGAGAGGAGATTGACTAGGTCGGCCACCTTGTGATCGGTAAGATGGCGACTAAAGCCCAAAGAAAGAGACGAGGCAGAGGAAGACAAAATAGAGGCTATCAGATGCAACCTCTTCTCAGATAAATGATAAAGTTGAGGAAATAGGGAACACAAGGGTCTCCCCTGCAAACAAATCGTCCCAAAAATAAGTATTAAAATCGCCCCTGATAGCGCACTAGATATAACTAGAGATAAAGGAAAACCTGAGGCAATCACAATTCGGAGGTTTTTGCTAGAACCTTTAAGCCTTAGCCTATAACCTGGAAGGCTGGAACTCATTCAAAACGATGAGCCATTTACTTACAATGACACTATAGCACAAGGCATCTAGCTCGTCGGAGATACGCCACAACCACATTCAAGACATTATACGAATTTGGGCTCATTCCTAACTACAGTCCAACATATTCATGCGCAAGATAGAGGACCCAATGGGAACTGATTGCCAGTAGGGGGCAAGAATAACACAACACAACTGATAGGGGGATTGGATTTAAGAAGTTATCTGATTTCAGTTCCTTCAACTATGATTAAAATTTGCTCCATGGTAAGGCTGCAAGAACAAACTGTTGCAATTACTAATCTAGTAGAGGATGAAGGGACCATACAGTAGGTAGGGCCCACAGAGCCAGATATCACATTCTTTGAAGGCCCATTTGATCGATGGCAGAACATAGGAGCAATATTCGATCTGTGGAGCAACACAATTTCATTTTCAAGGATGAGGTTGAGAGACTACAACTACCACTTAAAGAAACATACTATATGCAAATATATGTCTCAAAGACACGTTAAAGACCACAATTTTGAGATATATTGAGCAAAATTGTACCATTTAACTGCACAAATTAATGAGTTACACTATCAAAAATAAAAATCAGTTCATATCAGACTCAAAACTTAGTCCATTTATTACATTAAACTGCTAATCATAAACTGTAAACAATGCGACTATCATAAGCACAGGAAGTGTCAACGAGTATAGAGATTGAGTAGTTTAATAAACACCTACACATGGTGTGCCATCTAAAATTGCTACAGTAGCAGGAACCGCTCCATTCTTTCTCACTATCGCTTCTACTTCCTTCACAGTTTCCAGATTTTGTGGATATGGCATCCCTAGATACAACGAGAGAAAATGACTTTGAACTCTCAACTATTTCACAATGAATGCAAAAGATGTTGCCATGTAAAAGCTAAATAAATGACAATTTTATTGTGTTCATTAGTTTTTTAATATTTAAAAATAGCCAACATTCATTAGTTTTCCTGTTTTCAAACTAAGAATAATATTGGATCCTACAACATAAAGCATCAGAAATATACCTTCATTTTTGTAATACCCACATCTGTGTTCCAAACTCCTAGAGTAAAACCAATGATTTGCAAACGCAATAATTCTTACTCAGAGAATCATGCACAATATTAGCGTTCGAATGGATTAAACCAAGGTGATCAATTATAAGAATTTTTCTGAGTCACTTCATTTAGTTTCTTTTTGTCCAAGGTTCTACATGAATCAGATTACGAGAGGATCAAAGCTAGATGATCAGGTCATTCTCCATCATAAGGATAAACGAAACAAGTTTTGAAAAAAGAGGTTCCATAGTTTCAAATATGTCTACAGAAACTAAGAGCCCATGGCATGAAACGATCGAAATGGCAAAGAAAACCAGAGTCACCATGTGAGATGATGGTCGATTCAAGGGCCACAACAGGATCCCCACGAGACAAGGCAAGAGAAACTTCGGCAGATATCTTAATTAGGCCTCCACCTGGAGCGTCAATGGCACCCTTCAACATTAAAGAGGACAAAACAGTAAACAAAAGCTGGAAAAAGTAGTTTTAAGAGATAATTTTAAGGATTCTGACCTGTGGGTTATCTCTGGTTTTCGAGTCTGATGAGTGAAAGTGTCTACTGAGATTAGATATCCTGGAGAGAGCTGAAGAAGAAGAAGAAGAAGAAGAAGACGCCATTTTTCTTTTCTCCAACTGAAAACCTGAGCAGTGCGTTTGAGGGTAAATGGGCTAAATGCCAAATTGGGTTGGGGGCAGAACGCTACAAACTACGGGCCGTTTGGCCCACTGTCTTGGTTATAATAGCGGCAACCCAGTGTTTGGGGCACCAACAAAAATAAGGGACAAAGTTGATTAATTTTCCCCTCCATGTTGCTACAGTAACCACTATTCAACTCACCCCAATTATTCTATCCATTCTCTATAACTCTTTTCTCTCTTCTTACATATGACTCATTGACTTTTCTACCGACGACCGGCCGACGACTTTTCCGGCGACCACCGACAACTTTTCTGACGACCGCCGTCGACTTTCCGGCCACTTTTTCGGTAATCACCGACGACTTTTTTTTTTTTTTTTTAAAGAAAATCTTCTTCTCATTTTCATTTCGAAAAATATAAAAAAACAAAAAAATAAAGAAAAAAAAAAGAGGTAGAAGAAAATGAAAGGAAAAAAGAGGAAAAAAATTTTGATCGCCGAAAAGTTTGTTGGTAGTCGTCGGAAAAATCATAAAATTTCTAGGGAGAGTTAGATACTAGGTTGTCTTTGTACATATATATAAATGGATAATTGTAATGGGTGGCAAAATTAGGGTAAATAATTGCAATTTTAGCAATTTTTTAAAATATTTGCAAATATGGCAAAATTTTTTAATTAATTTTTTATATCCCTATTTTGCCCTTGCGCGCGCATCTGGTGGTCTTTCTATTTTTGTTTTGGTAGGTTTCTATCTGATAGAAAGTTTTTCTATCACTGATAGATTCTATCAGTGATAGAAAAACTTTCTATCCGATAGAAAGTTGAGAACTTTTTGAGAACTTTCTATCTGATAGAAAATTTTTCTATCACTGATAGATTCTATCAGTGATAGAAGTAGAAATCAGTGATAGAAACTTTTTAAAATATTACTGATAGAAAGTTTTTCTATCACTGATAGAATCTATCAGTGATAGAAAAACTTTCTATCATATAGAAAGTTAGAAAATTTTTCTATCACTGATAGAAAGTTTTTCTATCACTGATAGAATCTATCAGTGATAGAAAACTTTTCTATCAGTGATAGAAAACTTTTTCTATCACTGATAGAATCTATCACTGATAGAAAAGTTTCTATCACTGATAGAAGTGATTTCTATCAGTGATAGAAGCTTTCTATCAGTGATAGAAATCGCTTCTATCAGTGATAGAAACAGTTTCTATCACTGATAGAAGCGATTTCTATCACTGATAGAAAGCTTCTATCACTGATAGAAAGCTTCTATCACTGATAGAAATCACTTCTATCAGTGATAGAAACTTTTCTATCACTGATAGAAGCGATTTCTGTCACTGATAGAAGCTTTTCTCATTGTGATGGAATCTATCTAGTATGTATTGTCAATGTTCTAATGTAGTGACAGATTCATTTATTTTCTTTTGTCTTCTTCTCTTCCTTCCCTTTTTGCTTCTCTTTCTGATCCCCATGCCATGCCCTGCTTTTCTTTGTCCCATAATTCAGATCTATCTTCTTCATTAAAATAAAAACCTCCACTTCTTCTTCCCTTTTCTGAGTTCATCTCTTTCTCTTTTTCTTTTTGTTTCTGCTCTCTTTTTTTTTTTCTTTGGGTTTTGCCCCAAATGGGTACTGGTTGGAGAAAGGCGTTTTGTACTACAATCTCTCGAGATTCAGAATCCAATACTGTCTCTGAAAAACAGAGGACCTCCTCCTCTTCCTCCACCACGCCAAATCCCAGCCCCAGAAGCTGCGTTCGTTTGGGTTTCTTCAGCAATCCTTCTACTCCTCGCTTCAACTCTCATCACCCGGTCACTACTCCCGGTCTCCGCTGCCGTACTTCCCAAGACGCCGTTGAGAAGTCCACCGCCGTCAATCACAACCCTGCGCTCCAATGCAAGACTTCGAAGAAAAAAAAAAAGAAAAAGACGGATAGAAACGATAGAAAACAAACCTGAAGAAGAATGTGGAGAAGAGGAATGTGTGAACAAATCGGAGAAGATGAATGTCGGAGAAGACGAAGGCGAGAAGAATGATAGAAATCGGACCGAAGACTGATAGAAATCGGAGAAGACGCTGATAGAAACGATAGGCGAGTGATAGAAAAAACGGGAAGAGATTTTCAACGCGCAGAAGGGCATTTTGGTAAATTCACATTCCAAAAGTTAAAATTTTGCCATTTTCGCAAATAGTTTCAACCGTTGCTAAGTTTGCAATTATTTTGGGCCGGTTTGCTACTTTTGCAACCGGCCCTATATAAATATGGAGTTTTATTACATAATTACTTTTGATAATGAAGTATATGAATGTTTACTTTCATCGTACCATATTTTTCATTCCAAATTATACTTATCGTATTTAAGTTTACCGTGATAATAATAATTTAAAAAAAAAAAATACTACTCAAGTTTTTATTTTATGTGATTTCTATTTTATTTGATTCTTTTGATAATAAAGGTAAAATGAGTTTTGAATAAACATTTACCATTTTTATGTTGTAAATACATAAATGAAACAAATATGGTTTTTCTATATGAAATCATAAAATGACTTATTTTGTGAAAAAACCATGACTCTACAACAAAGAAAATCAATATTTACTTTAGGTTATTTTTGTTTCCTTTTAAGCTAAACACATAATTTAACACATGTACCCAAAACTTTTATTTTTTCTACAACTAAACCTTTTTTTTTATTATTAATATTTGAAGTACAAAGTTGTATGAGGAAAATAAACAAAAAAAATTCAAGAAAAAAAAATAGTAAACATATATTATTTGAACCCAGACTAAAATAATTTGCATCCCAAAACACTGCACCCCAAACACAGACTATTTTATCTCAGACTATAATAATCTGCACCCCAAACACAAACTATTTTATCCCAGACTATAATAATCTACACCCCAAACATAGACTATTATAACCCCATACTATTATAATCCCCCAGCTATTATAACCAACCCAGCGCCCCAAACAGCCCCTACGAGAAAAAGAATGTCAATGAAACTTGGTTAAAGAGTGAGATTGACCTGAGTTAGAGAATTTCTTTTCATACGCAGTGGGGTGAAACATTTTAATCACAGACCTCTTGTTTATTTATTTATTATTTTTTTTTTAGAATGACCTCTTGTTTATTAGTATAAACTTTTTTTATAAAAAAATTAGGCTGTTGTTTATGACCCATTTTCTTTTTTATGTTTTCGAAAATAAAAAATAAAGGAAAACCATGAAAACGTGTTTGGTATACCTATTTTCAAAAACAATTTTCGAAAACAACTAAAAAAATGATCTGTTTTCAAAAACGATAAAATGTTGTTTTCATTGTTTTCCAATTTTGTTTTTTAAATAATGGAAACACGAGAAACAACTCTAAAAACACAAGATACATCTTTATTTCCATCCATTATCTACCAACAACATTTTTTATTTTTGATATCCAAATTCTCTTTTGACTCTAAAAGGAAAAAAATACAAAATTACTGCTGTGTAAATAGTGTGTTTGATTGATACTGATGTTTTGGTTGTTATTTTTATTTTTTACATAATTCTACTTATTTTGATATATCTCACTTTACAAATCAAAAGTTTTATATAATACAACTATATGGTATATCGTTTTTTTTCCTTATAATTTTAATTCCAACATTTTTTTTTTTTTTGAAAAATCAATTCCAGCATCATTGATTTATAATCTCTCTAAAAATGAATAAAAATCGAGTAGAAAAATAATCATATTAAATCAACTTTTTCTAAAAAAAAATAATTTTATCAAGCACATATTAATATTTTCATGCATTTTCAAATTAATAACCAAACACAATTTTCAAATTTTGAATTCAAATTTAAAGTTTTTAAATTGGAACCAAACATGTTTTTGGATATAATGGAAATAAAAAATTGTTTTCATTTTCTGCTGAATTCTTTATTTTCGAAAACAATTTTCACGAACCAAACGGGGCCTTAGTACTCCTAGTTGAGTTACGGCTACGCTTAGGTTAGAGAGAAAATTTGAGTTTCTTAAAATACAAACGATAAAATTTACAAGAGAAGGAAAAAAAAAATCATTCCCAACAAGAGAAAGGAAAAAGGAATCATTTCCGACCAGAGAAAAGAAAAAGAAAATTGAGTTGAACAAATTTTGAAAAATATGACAAATTTTTATGATTAAATTTTGAAAAAGTTTAGGATGACAAATACTTGTTTTTTTAAAGGCTAAATTATAAATAAAAAAATGCCCCTAAACTATGGAGTTTGTTTAAAAAATGTCTCTGAACTTTAAAAAGTTTAAAAAATACCCTTGAACTTTAAAAAATGTTTCGAAAATACCCTTATTGTTAATTAAATGTTAATTAATCCTATTAATTAATTAATCTCATGCACATTTTAATCTTATTTAAATATAATTTCCTAGTTTAATTAAACTTAATTAAATCACATTTAATTAATTCAATTAAACTAATCAATTAATTAATTTCAATAATTAATTAATTTTACAATTCCCTCGTAGACTATAGTTTAATTAAATCTCATTTAATTTAAACTAAATTGAATAATTAATTAATTCATCAATCTCAAATATAATAAAGTTTAATCTCAAATTAGACTTTATATTTTAATGCATCACTATATAATATATTAATATGTATCTCATACAATTAACTTAATTCCCAATATGAATTTGAACTATTCAAATTCTCTCCAGATATATTTGTTCCTAATTACTCTTTACGAGCTAGCAGGGGACCTAATGGACCTACAGATCGGTAGCTCCAATGATATTAGGTTAACCGATTAAACGCATAAATCAAGTTAACCAGTATTCATTAATTGTAGGTCATTCCACTAAAGACCCACAATTGAACTCTTCTCACTATAGAACATTTTTGTGTCCATGAATATAGACCTATACCGGTAATTCAATTCTTCACGAGTGTCTGTAATCACAACTGGGTCAAATTACCGTTTTACCCATGTGTTACATCTGTCTCCTTAAGTACCAGTGCTCCTCTAATGAACAACATGTTTATGGTCCAACCAATAAACAGAAAGTTCCTCTCGGGCCAGAGGGCAGGATCCCTTTGTTCAAGTCCCGGAGTCACCACTTAAGGGAACATTCATCTACTTCTCCTAGAAGTGGGAATGAGTGAATTCCTTCTTGTGTTGTCATGTCTCCAGCCTCCCACTCGGTCTTGTCCAAAAAAAAAAGGCATATTGAGTCGGCGTATTGGCCACTCTCACTCATGCTAATCAAAGGACAATCCCTCATGAAAAGGAGTTCATGACACACTCAGGATTAAGACTGAGTTACCTAAGTCATTCTATTGAAACAATAACCTAACTAGTTAACGGTGTTATATCCAGTGGTTTACTATTTCATGGTCCGGTCTTATGTAAACTTATTGCATAGGATACCCCCGCTCGCATGTCTACTACATGGACGCTTTGGATCAATACGTATGTATCAAATACAAAGTGGGTCGTATCTCATAATGTTACCAGGATAAGGTACCCAACCTTATCCTTGTACTATAGACCTTTTAGCTAGGTTGTTACTGGAACATCGATCTCCGTATGTCCCCACATACTAGTTCAAGTTACATACAAACAACCTTGGATCTTAGTTTATTGGATTTGGGTCAAATTGTGCAATATTTAACAATAACACTTCATTGTAGAAACTCAATAACACTTTATTGAAACAAATATACCATTTGTTTACATTCACTATCTACGAGTTTTAGGGCATAAAATCCAACAACAAGATACTATATAAACTTAGACGAGATCAGTTGAACTTGTATAAGTAGTGACCTTATACTTGGGGGTTTCAAAAGTTCTAGATGTGATACTCCAACCTCTTTGGACGGGAGTGGATTCACTCATTCTTTGAAAGATCATTGATATGAAAGAATAGATAGTTGAACAAGATTTAAGATTTTGTTGATGATCTCCGTACAAAACACAGCCCACATTTACTCTATGGTTTTATGTTCACTAGTCAAATTCACAAATTCAGTAGCGCACATGACCTTGCTCAACATGCTTCAAGGTCCAAAATATTGAAAATATGGATATTTACCTTAGGTGAATGATGCTCTACTCATAAATTTACCATTTTCTTTATTTTTCTTTCTTGTGTATAAAAAATGTGAACTTATATACAAGCCACAAATGTTGGCTAAGGTAGATATAAGTAGACAAATATTAAGTGATACACTAGGAGTTTTTTCTTCTCTTTCAACACATCATCTCTAGAGTTTGACTAGATTTTCGGTTAGGGTACTTTTGAAACATTTTAGCGATTTTAACTGTTTCCATAAAAAAATTAACGACAAGGGTATTTTTTAAACAAATTTTAAAGTTCATGGTTATTTTTAAAACTTTTAAAAGTTTAAGGACATTTTTTAAACAAATCTCATAATTGAGGGGTATTTTTTTTTTTTATATAATTTAGTCTAAAAAATATCTCTTTAGGGGTCGTTTGTTTGATGGTAATCCAAGATTCCCATGGAATGGGCATCTGGATTACCTCGTTTGTTTTGTGGTAATGTTGGATACCTAGGAATTTCGGGATGCCTGGACATCCTAGGATGCCCATACGGGAGGCATCCAAGAAGCTTTTGATGCCCTCATGAGAGATGGGTTTCAAAGATTCCCATGTTGAGGGCATGACATTTTTACCCCTCCATTTTACCATTTGCATTTTTATTTAACAATAAATTAATTTATTCATACACTAAGAAATAACCATTTATTTTTTTTCAATTTTACATTTATATATAAAATAAATGATAGTTATATTGAATAATATTTTAATTTATTTTTGATTTATTCTCTTAATAATAATGTTAATTGTACATTTCAAAAAAAAAAAAAAAACACACACACACACATAAAATCCATTACAAAATATATATATATAGTTCTCTAAAAAAAATATAATTTGATAAAGTGATCAATTCAGTCCACTAAAATACACCGTGAATTATATTAATTGTCATGTTTTTTTTTTTAATTTAAAGTTGAAATTAATTTTTAAAATTAAACTAATATAAATGATTTTTTTTTCTAAAAAAAATAATCAATTAAATTAGTATAAATCAAATTGATATAAAAATAAAACATTAGATTAGCCAATGCCAAAACGTTATATAAATTTAAATTATATTAAACTAATAGGTAAATTAGCTAAAAATTAGTAAGGTCATTATTAGTATTATACATAATCTAAGAACTTTCACGTACAAAAATCCTGCAAAACAAACATAGTTATTTGAATATTCTCATATATTCTTATAAATTATTCCTTCAAAACAAACACGGTTATCTAAAATGTCTGACATCTATATTTCTGAGTATCTATAATTCCAGATATCTGAATATTCCAGTTATCTAGATTCCCAAAAAAACAAACAGCCCTTTAATATTATTTTTTGGTGGAGGGAGTTGAGGTGGTAGCGTGGAATGGATATAACCAGCCACGTGGAAGCATCATGGCCACATAAAGTCACTCCAAATCATACCACAAAATCACTCTTTTAATATCACCCCGATACCTTGTGGTTTATAGGTATAGGTCTTTGTCTTTCCCTCTCCACGCAAGGAAAATTATAAATAAGATTATATTATATATAATCATTTTTTTAACAAGGTAGACAATCATTTTATGTCATTTAAGCTATACTCTATCTTAACAAATAATCAACTTCTTTTACTTAGTTTATTACATGTAATTATTGGCGATCTAAAAACTAAGCAATAATTACTCGAATCTTCAAAAAAAAAAAAACTAAAAATAATAATACAATTTAGTGTTAGTTTCGGTCCATAGTTTAATTGAATAAGACACTAATTACAATTTTAGAGGTCATGGTTCAATCATTTCCCTCTTAATTGTTGAACTACAAAAAAAAATCTATGTTTTATTTAAGTTGGTCACAATTAAATCTCAAATAAACTTTCTTTCTGATGAAATTCTAGAATTCAAGGTCCTATTTGATGACCCTTTTAATTTTTGTTTTATGTTTACAAAAATTAACATATAAATACTAACACACATATATTGCTTTATCACCCATTTTTTACAAAAGTTTTCAAAAACTAAGACAAAATTTGAAAACTAAGTCTCCCTCTCATAATCATTTGATTTTTTTGTTTTTGAAAATTAAACTTACAAATACATCTATTTATGAGTTTCCTTGTTTTGTTATCTACTTTTTACAAATGCTTTCAAAATCCAAGCCAAAATTCTAAAAATTATATATATACTTTTTAAAAATTTGTTTTATTTTTGGAATTTGGGTAAGAATTCAAATGTTATACTTTAAGGAAGAAAAAAACTATTATAAAAAAATTGTGAGATAATAACAAGCACAACTTTCAAAAGAAAAAAAAAAATCAAATGGTTATAAAACGAGGTCAAAAAAGTAGTTTTTAAAATTTTGCATAAAATTCAAATATTTTCTTAAAAAGGTGAAAAACATATACCAAAAATTTGTGAAGAAACAAACATATTGTTATAGGTAATTTTGGACCACACTGATGCACGAGGAGCTGACGAGGACAATCGGACAGAGGAAAGACCAAAAAGTTGACCCAGAGGAAAACCGGACCAAAGGATCGGACCAATTTGCCCCACCCATATGGTCGGCCTCGGCATGAGGTCGAGGCCGACCATTTGGCCCGCTTGCGCGGGCCGAGCTTGATCACCTCCCTTTGGTCTTTGATGCCCTGGACCGCCCCAATTTCGCCTGGTTCGTCCCGAAACACCTCCAAATTCCTAAAAACCCTAGGAGGATAGGCAGGTATTTAAACCCTTATTCATCACTGAAGGAGGGTTCCGAAACTTTATTATGGACTTCTCCCTTTACTCTCTAGTCTCTCCTCGGTTTTCTGAGTTAAGCATCAGAGGCGGTGTGGCCTACACCACACTGGTGTGCAACAGTTCTTATTGATTTTGCAGGTCATGTCTTCTTCAGCTTCTACAAATTCACTGTTGGTGTCACGTGAAGGTCAGGTGAGTAATCTGTCCGGATTTTGGCATCAACACATATAATTTTCAAAAAAACAGAAAACAAAAAACAAAATAGTTATCAAATGGGGCATACAAGTTTTGAATACTCCCAATTTTCAGATATTATTTTCATACTTGATATTAATTTGTTTTCCAATAATACATAGTGAATGGGGATATTAAAATTTATTACATAAAAAAGAAATATTAGATGCAAAAATTATATCAAGTCTTATTTATATAGATATTGTGTGAGTTACTTTAATCTAGCCGCTTAACATATCAATATACAAAACAAACTAGCAAACATGAGCAAGGTTCAACTGACATAAAATTTATATTAACGACCTTGTTAAGATCCCTCATCCTCGTGTTGTATATTACACAAACAAACTATACAAATAGGGGTTTATAAAGTACCAACAATCACTATTGCTATGTATATCGCACCTATGCCCCTTCAATTGACTAGTATTAGGAATGATCCAAAGATTTTATCTTTCATGGAGCGACATTAATTGTCACATGCAGTTGAGAATGAGATCCTTAGCTCTGCTATATCAAGATTATTCTAATCCTCTCTTTTACATGTCATTAGGATTTAATTGTACATTCCCATATTTGGTATAATTAAGGGGCCGTCAATTACCTAAAGGACTTGCTCACTTCATATATATGTGTTTTTGTTAAAATTTGAGGGGAAATAAGAAAAAGAATATATGATTTTTCTTAAAAGAAAATTACATTACAAACGTGAACGAGAGATTTGAACCTTCTAGTCATGAAAGGAGACATTAGTATCTAACTACCATAACTTTTTATCTAGGTTTACCCCCATTTGATAATAATTTGGGCCCGTTTGATAACCATTTTGTTTTTGGTTTTTGGTTTTCAAAAATTTGACTTGTTTTCTTCCAATTTTCCTAACATGGCTTTCATATTTGTCAATGACACATTTAAGTTCCTAGCCAAATTCTAAAAACAAAAACAAGTTTTTGAAAACTACTTTTTTCCGTTTTCAAAATTTGCTTGGTTTTTAAAAATAAGGAAAGAAAAGTATTAGCAAAACATAGAAACTTGTAGGTGGAAGTAGGATTTATAAGCTTAATTTTCAAAAACCAACAACCAAAAACCAAATGGTTATCAAATGGGGCCTTGGTTTTTTGTTTTTGAAAATTATGCTCTCACAATTTATTTGTGGTAGTTCTCATCTGTCTTGAGGAAACATTTGAATTTTTAGTCAAATTTCAAATTCTATAAGCAAGTTTTAAAAACCAATTCTTTAGGCTTCATTTGATAACCATTTGGTTTTTTGTTTTTTAGTTTTTGAAAATTATGTTTGTTTTCCCCCAATTTCCTTACCATTGTTTCCATCTTTGGCAAGGACACATTTGAATTCCTAGCCAATTTTCAAAAACAAAACACACTTTTTTAAAACTATGGGTGTGTTTGGTAGGTGATCTAAAAACAAAAATTTGAAAACAAGAGATTCAATGAAAACATAGTTGTATTTCATGCTTTCAGATATGTGTTTGGTAGCAAATTTAGAAATTGGATTCCAATTTCAAAAATGGTTCAAAATGTGTTTGACAATATATTTATAAACCATAAACTATTTGTAGTTATCAACTAAATATTAAGTTGAATATAAACTATTATTAATTAATTTATAAACATTTTATATGTTATAAATTTGTATAATTATCATTTTATAATATCATATAATTTATAATACATTATATTATATAAATTTTAGTTTCACAAAAATGAATTGAGTTTATAACATGAAATACTATATTTATTAAAGTTTTTATCTTTTTTTTTTTTAAATTTAATTATGCATTTAAAATTTTCAAATTCAAAATTTGGATATACTGATAACATAAAAAAAATTGTTTTAAGAATTTATACTATTTGGATGACATAATCCGAAAACAATTTTCAAAAACATATATGTCAAACGCATATTCATGAGTGAATATGAAAACATAAAACAGAATACAGATTGCCTACACCCTAAAAAAAGTTGTTTTTAAAATTTCCACTATTTGGATCACAGAATTCGAAAACAGTTTTTAGAACACGTCTGCCAAACGCATATTCACTTAATTAAGTGAATCTAAAAACATAAAAACAGAATGTGGATTGTTACCAAACAAGCCTTTATTTTTCAATCTCATTTTATAATAAGTCATTTTAGTAGTTGTCAAACACTAGAAAATTTTTCAAAATGATTTATTTTTGAAAATTAAACTGAAAAGTTAAACCAAACACACTTTTTAGTTCTCTTAAAAAAAAAAAAAAAACAAAACACACTTTTTTGTTTCTAAAAAATTCAATAATAATTACACGGTTTTTAAGCATTTATCTAGATTTCACCGAGCCATTCTGTAAATTTCACTTGCACGCAATCAATTTCAGAACACAAAATCATCCATGAGAGATTCTAGTACAATAAAGCACAAATTTTCAATGCAAAAGACTTGAACTCATTGGAAAAATCTTTGGATAATCAGTTTCTTCTTCACTCGTCCTCTTGCAGTTTGTTTTCTCTAGTTTCATCAATGGCTACCAATCTCTCTCTCTCATTCATCCCTGATTCTCCTCTTCCAGCTGGTAATTTTCAGAAAACATTTCAAATAGTTCCTCTCTTTGCCCTTCCGCCGCTGTGTTCATCTTCAGACAATCAATTTCGCAAGAGCATTTCAAGCTGCAGAGTACGACCCCCAGCTATTCGTGCAATCAATCAGGAAGTGGTTCAGTCTCCAAGTTCAGACTCGATCCGCGATTCGAAAACTAATCCTGTTGCATCTTCTAAACTCGTCCTCGTCGTCGGCGGCTCCGGCGGCGTCGGTAGGTTCTATCTTTATTATTCTCTGCATCTTTCCGTTGAATATATATGGACGAACACGATGAATTGATTAACTAAACTAAATCAGAAAACGTTTAGGTTTAGTTGTTCGTTTAATGTTAATCTCGTCAGGAATCCCCTAAGATTGAGTGTTATTTTGAAGTATTGGTTGAAGTTCTTGTTAGTTCTTAGTGAAAAAGGTACTGGTAATGTTGATGAAGTTTTGAGTTCTTAATCTGGCTAATTGTTGCATGTTGGGATCATGTCCTCTTAATGAGTAATTAACAAGCTATATTGGCTTTTCAAAAAAAAAAAAAAAAAGCTATATTGGAGGATTTTTTTTGTCCACTGGATTATTTATGTTCTTCGTTTGATGTTTCACTTTCTTATATAGGACAGTTGGTGGCAGCAGCTTTGTTGGACCGGAATGTTAAATTACGCCTGTTACTGCGAGACCCGGAGAAAGCAACTACATTATTTGGTGAACAAGATGAAGATTTATTACAGGTACCATGGTCTGTCTGCATGGTCATGGCATGGATATTCCATTTTTCTTGGTTGAGTATAGCACATGGAGAGGACTTGGGAGCTTTTAGGTTATTGTTGTTAAAGTAGAGATCAGTTTAGCATGCTCAGTCGACTGGCTTCAATTTCGATTACTAATTTTCTATTGATGTGATTAGTAACAAATTAGAATGTTTTCTTCAATTCATTGCACTATGTGGTTTGGAGGATATATTGATTCTTGAAAGTTTCACCACATTCTCAGTTTGTCGTTACATAGAGTTTTAACTTTGACAGGTACGGAAAGGCGATACAAGGAACCCAGAAGACCTAGATCCTTCTATATTTGAGGTTTGTGATCCAGATTAGATTACATTACCTTTTACCATGTTTTATTTTGTTTCAAATTCTCTACCAATGCTTTAATCATAGGAAAATTCCTGAATTCATTTGATTATTCTTGGGCATCCCAATGCTTTGGCACAGCTCCACCACATAAAATTATCAGCTTTTAGCCACTCAGCATCCTTTTATATTACCAAACTAACCTTGCTTGAAATTGTACTTTTTGTTCACTACTCCCCAGCCCTCATGAGGAAGCAGCCTTTTGGTGGTGAAAAGTGGTTCCTTCCTCCTGTTTAAGTGAAATGAAACAGATGTAGAGAAAGAGAGGTCTTCTTAAGTGAGGAGGGAAGGTCACCTCTTTACTCATGTAGAGGGAAATATCCTTATACAAGGAGAGAGTAGAGGCGACTGGGAGAAATGAGGTGACAGTTGACATTGGAGGTTGGCGATGGTGTGGTGGTGGGTACTAGAAATTTATCCTATGGGTTGCCGCCCAACTAGTAGGTTCTTCGTGTGCAAGATTGAAATAGAGAATGGGAGAGTTTCTTAGGCCTCAATGGAGTTTTTGAGTTTCTGAGATTTGAGATAGATTTACCTCATTGCCTCCTTTTGCTTTGAGTTGTAATGAAATGCAAGATGAAGATGGTAAATTAGAGAGGAAAAAAAAAAGAGGCTAGAACCAAAGCTTACAATATAAATCAGATTGAAAATTTTGTGAACCTAAATAATAAACCATGCAATTTGGAAATTTCAAAAAGAAAAAGAAAAACTCATAATTTGGATTGTAATTGTTTCTTAATTTTAGTTTTTTTATAGAAGAAATGTTCATTCATTGATATAATTTTTATTGTTATAAAAAAAAATTATAGCCTGGTAGTATCAATTGTTTACAAATTTCCAATCTCTGTTTTGATTTATCATCTGTTAGGGTGTCACGCATGTGATTTGCTGCACAGGAACGACAGCCTTTCCTTCAAAGCGATGGGAAGGGGACAACACTCCTGAAAGAGTAGGTTAGGATTATACTCTTAATATCAATCGTAGTGTTTTGGCTAGAAACTTAAACCTACAGATCATTAGCACATCTCTGCTTCTGTTTTCAACGTCGTTGAAATTAATATAACATTATACAGTGTTTTTGTCCATTCTCTGGCTTGAAGTTGCACATCTTCGAATACTCATAAGCACAAACACATATTCAATTATGCCTGTGCTTCTCAGCACTTTCTGACTATGGCCTTGTAAATTGTAGATTGGGAGGGCGTGAGAAACCTCATATCAGCACTTCCTCGATCAGTAAAGAGAGTAGTTCTTGTTTCATCAATAGGCGTAACCAAATTCAATGAATTGCCGTGGAGGTAGGTCGTTTATTTCTAGCCGCATTATATGGTAGATGAATAAAGAAACTGTTAGGGACCAAGGCAGTATGGGATGCCTTTGTCCCACATTGGAAAGATATGGGCTTCTAATGGGGTATATAAGTGGTTGGTTCTCCCTCCCCAATCGCCTGGCTTTTGGGGTGTGGCTCTCCAACTACTTAGATACCTAACAGAAACCTGTTAAAAGTTGTCAAATCTTTTCACTGTCAAGAATGATTCTTCTTGGAAATAAATAATGATTTGTGTGACTTTGCTAAAAATTGATTTCTTCTAAAAAAAACCATAACCTGCTTTATTCGGAGAGATCAATTTTAGTTATATCTCGTGTAACCATAGACTCTAAGAATGTGCTCTTCAGTTTGTCAAACTGATGTTTGTTTCTTCAGAATGTTCGATTATATTAAAATCTGCAGTCATATATCAATTTTATGTTTGCACCTCCATATCATCATCTCATTGCTCCGAATACTAAACAGGAAATACACGTCTTAATACCTAAAGGACAGTAAAACTGATAATCATGCGGCAGAAACTTCTGTCTGTTAATTATTTACAGCATGAGGCTTGACATTAAGTCACAGATTTACCTTTTATTTTTATTGTGTTTAGAAGGTATGGAAATCAGACGAGTATGTGACTTCAGTTGTTCCTTTGGTTTTTGGTTGTTTTTTTTTTTTTTTTTTTGGGGTTGTGGGTTGGGGAGGGAGCCCCTGAATTTAAAATTTAAAAGTATACAAACTATGCTTTCAGTCCACTAATTGGTCTCTCTCTCTCTCTCTCCTTCCCCCTTAGCATTATGAATCTTTTTGGTGTTCTCAAATACAAAAAGCAAGGGGAGGATTTTCTTCGTGACTCGGGTCTTCCATTCACAATAATCAGGTCTGTGTAGTTGGCAAGAACAACTTATTTTGCCTAAGCTAATTATTTTTTTTTGTTGTTTTCTTTCTAGACGTTTAACACAGTTTTCAACATTGAGCCTACTCTCTCACACTTTCATGTACAAATATGTGTGTTCCAGAGCTGGTAGGTTGACTGATGGACCATACACCTCATATGATCTTAATACTTTGCTCAAAGCTACAGCAGGACAACGGCGTGCCGTCCTCCTTGGCCAAGGTACAACTTTATAGAATTTATCAAAATGAAAAATGTTGCATTGCCACTATAGTACCCTACCCATCATCCTTCTTCTGGTGTGGTTTCATTATCCATAATTTTATTACCAATTATGAGCCCTATGGCCTCGTTTCTATACTTTTCCATTGATTCTAATCGTCTGCAAAGAAAATAAAATAACGTAAAACAAAATTATGAAAAAAGTTTAAGAGTGGCCAGGTATGAAAATGTACAAACATATACACATATCTTAATACAATTTCCAATTAGCATGTTTCCGTTTCCTGTCATTGTATTCTCATTTCTTTCTTGTTAGTTAACATAATCGAATTCACGTTGAAATTATGTCGTCGTTCTTTAATCTCTCATCAATCTCAGGTGACAAACTTGTTGGAGAAGCCAGCAGGATTGTGGTTGCTGAAGCTTGCATACAGGCTCTGGACATTGATTTCACTGAAGGACAGGCCTACGAAATTAACTCAGTTGAGGTAAGCTTCCAAGATAGTGTAGGTTGTTTGAGAACTGTTCCTAAACTAATTCTGTTTTTAAAGACAGAAACTCAGTCAAACTTTGTTTGAATAACTGTTTGTAAAAATCAATCTCTAGCTTCCCTTATACTGTATTTTCATAAATAGAGTATTTTTTAAAACAAATAAAACTGTTCCCTTTTCTTTTTCCAAAACCATGAACTTGTGAAAAATGATTTCAGTGCTTTAAAAGTGATCTGATTAGTGTTATTAAAAATAGTTTTGATAACCCAAAAAAAAAAAAAAAAAAAAAAAAGGAAAAAAAGAGAGCTATTTAAAAACAACATTTCAAACTAGCCAGTTCTTTGTAGACTTATCTCTCTCTCTTTTGAGAAAGTGATAAAGCTTTTCCTCTTGAACTGTTGCAGGGTGAAGGTCCAGGAAATGATCCTCAGAAATGGAGTGAACTATTCAAAGCTGCTCAGACACAGTGATTTGTTCCTCACATATCACCATCTCTCTTCCTTTTACTGTAAATATATATAACATTCACTCACTCCACTTCTCATGATATCTTCATTTGAGATTGCTTCTCTCTCCAACTCTCTCTCACTTCTCTAAATGTAATATAAAAATTTAATGACAAATAGATTTTTGTGTAAAGTTCAAAAACTCAAATAGGAACAATGAAAGAATTGATAAGAGAGGAGAGCAAAGGGATAGACAGACAAACCATATGGTAATGGAGAGGATTGAATTATGTAACTGAAACATCATGTCTTTATCCAAGCCTAAAAATACATTAGCTTCTAAAGACAGTGGCCCCACACCAACTGATCAATACAAAGAACTTGAATGTTTGAGCATTTGAACTTTAAACAACTCAAAATTACATGGCTCAAATTGAAAAATTGATTGCTTAAATGGCTGCTTAACTGCATCCAACTACTTGTCAAAAACTCAGCAAAATTTGAGCTCAGTCTAATATACAGATACATTATTCTAACTTATCACATGGTACACCTACAACAATTCACTTTACAAATCTAAAACAAAGTTCAGACTGGAAGCATCGAGAGAACGAACGTCAAGTTTTGATTAAGTCTCCAACAAATTCACCTCTTTTATCCCAAGGTCGATGTTCGTAAGACTTTCCAGCCATACTACGTTTCGTGTTGATAGTACCATCTTCACAGTAGTACTCTGGAAAGTAATCCAGAAACCTTTTGCTTCCAAGCTCGTCGACGCCATTGAACAGGAAGTTACTCATCAAGTCCTAATGGTTAGATGTGAAGTGAGAAAATGAATCTTTAATGAAACAATAACATCGATGATTTTCGTGTATGTTACCTTTGCAGGGGTCTCCCCAATTAACTTCTTTAGAAGACCGTGTCCCGGATCCTATTTTGCAAATGTTACGTCGATAAAGTCAGCAGACATTCAAGCTTAATAAAAGATCTTGCAGCTCTAACTTTGAACAAACTACTAAAAGAATGAAAACTACTACCAAAGTTCCACTTTTAGTAGTTATCTAGCTAAGTTATGGGAATATCCATCCATATACAACCAGAGCTAGAAACATAAGAGGAGAGAAGAAGAGATGCATGGTATGAAAATGAATGTAATGACCTTTTCTGCCCTCCATGATAGATATCTATGTTGCGCTTCTCGATTAACCATGAGTCGAGACAGGATCGTTTCCTCCTCAGCATTGTTCATGAGCTCAAGCCATGCCTAGCAGTAAACTGGAACTTTCAGTAACATGGTCAAAATAAGATCCAACAAGATTCTACTAAAAGATCTTAAAAATACCAAAAGAATCCTTATCACAGCAGCGGCTAAGCTAATCTCATAGAACAACTACCTTGTAATAGTCCACGAACGCAGAAAATAACGAATTATAATTAGACTCTGTAGAGGATAACTTGGTCCATATCACAATTGGTGAGAAAAATTTCAAAGACTCGCTGGTAAGCTTTCCGCCCCAGGGTAAGAGCTGCAGGAAGTCTGTTTTCAGTAATCATAACATCAAATTTAGAACAGACTAACTAAGGAAAAAAGTAATATAACAAATGTCATAAAAGAAACAAGTCTAGTGTGGCTGTAGTAGTAAAGTAACTAATGTTGAAAAAGGAACATTCACCTCAGAATATTTAGTGCCAAGATGCAATAAGCTTTTGTAGTACTTCTCTCTATAATCTCTTTGGCTGATGACATCATGCAAAGGGTTAAGATCCCTACAAAAAAATCGAGTTAGTGATTCGAATGGATGCAAATCATACATAGAGTAGGTTCTGGAAAGAACACGAACATTAACTCTGTAACTTACTAAGCCTATTGAAAAATTGCAGATGTCAAACACTATCCGATTTAAACCGTTCACATGACTCCATGGTAGCCAATGTAATAATTTATGTCAACATTTTTTGATATCCATGAGTGTTTGAGCTTATTTACGCTTACCTCAACTAATCTCATAGAACGACTACATGACTCTACTCCATTTGGTTGACAAGTAAACTCATAAGATATTAAATTCTAGATAAGTGGTCTCCATGGTTTGAACTCATTCTCTCTGGAGCCACTCACATTTTTCATTGGATCCAATGACTACTGGTAGCCAACCCATGGTTATAACTTCTGTAGATTTTGAAACATTATACCTCTTACAAATCATGTTAAGCTATTTATTCCAAAGTTCAAAGGAGCTTACAGGACTACTATACTTGAACTTGCTGCAGTGAAAATATTTGCACAAAATATGGGAACATCAAATTCTGGTTCTGGGAATGCAGCAAAATCTAAAACCTGCACCATAAATGAATAGAAACAGTTCTTAGAAACTAAACATACATACTAAATATGCTGACTGAACTTACACATACACATGTTTTGGAGTGATTAAGGTTTTTGTTTCTAAACAGCAAAAAATAGTCACAAAAAAGAAAAGTAAGAAAACTGCAGTTCAGAAACTCGATGAAGGCCGACTCAAATTATTCAGAAACCTCAAGAGCATTGATACTAATTCTTACAACGAGTTTCTACGAAGAATGGCCGCAAGGGTTATATTTTCATTACCATAACCAGAGTACTTTTCAGTCTATGACTAAGATTAAACTTCTCATAATTTCCATACTTAGAGCTCCAAGGAAAGCTTTCTCGAGGGATGATTGTAATTTTAACATTTTCTTAAATTTAAATTTGATGAGAAGCATGGAATTACATCAAGGAAAAATAAAGAAGGCCACGAGTGAAAAGAACTGAAGAACTAATAACAACTCTGATGAGGAAATAAATGAAATAAGAATATCACAGCATGTAGGTTCCTCAAATTTGAAATTATGTTCAGGTACACTTACATGGTAGTACCAAAAGTTTCTACCAAAAGTTTCAAACATCTTATCTTCCAGAATAACTTGGTTTCTTTGGTGGGTTTGGAAAAGGCTGGTTACTGCTTGTTTGTTTGGAAGAATTCTGATGCAGAAGGAATTTAATATTCCTTGGTTTGATATGGTTTTCTTTTTTTATATCATTAACAGAGAGATGGTATATTAACCAAAACAGAGGAAAAACAGCCATGGGGCAGGTAGAGAAGAAAAGCTACATGAGACGAAAGAGCCTTCCAATGGAAAACCATAATGAACATGCTATAATTACCGAAGAATTTATTGTAGTTCGAGCACCCGAGGAAGTATACTAAACTATTTTGTGTGGTCTGATATGCTTGAATCGTGACATTCATTTTTCTATGGACATTTTAGTGACAATTATGGTCTGATTTGAATTTTTGGTTGGGGATGAGAGAATGACTTTTCTAAAGTTACTAAAATACCTTAATAAAGCTCAAAACATAAAGTAAGAATTTTCTCCATGTTGAAATATAAAGTAAAACCTGCATTGTTTCACTCTCAATATTCAAACTGCGAAGAAGTCTGATCTTTGGAGCTCGAAAAGATAACATTTCAAGCTTGGCTTGTTTGTCCATGGAAATCATGGAATTATATTTTTCCTGCAGGATAAAAGTAACTGTATTGTTATGATGAAAAACACAATGATTAGCGTTTGAATTCATACTATTTCAGGTTATATTAACTCTAGCTCCAAGTTGACGTAAAATCATATAATCAGTTAGAACATTATGAATAGTAATTAGCGTGGCAACAACTTGCATTCTAGATGAAAAAATAATCTATAATCTTAAGCAATAGTTCAGTTATTTGAGAAATTGTCAGATTTCTTCAATGTTCTAACATAAAGATACAAGGAATCTATATTGAAAAAAAAAACAGCTGTTATAATCTAGGATGGTAAGACTTTAAAAAACCAATAAGGACCAGAGACCAACCTGACAATCTCCTTAGCAGGAAATATTCAAGTTTGAAGAAATATAAACATGAAGAGGAGATAAACAAATAAGATTACTTATACAAAAAATGATAATAGAGAAGAAAGGAAAGAAAAGGTTAAATTACAAATTCAGTCCATGAAGTGATAGCTGCATCTATTTTACTTTCAGAATTTCAATTACATCTTAGGTAGATATGACATATCTCATGGACAAATCTTAATTGATATAGAATGACATGGCAGACCAATGACAATAAGATTCAAAAGACACTATTTTGTGTGTATTCTTATCACAAGTTGAAAACTACAGAACACTTTGCTAGAAAGAGTCAGTGCCAGTCTTCCATTAAAAGATAAAGCAAAGAGAACTACTCTAAAACAACAAGTCCATTAAACTACTTTACACAGAATCAACAAAAACCCTTGATACAGAAATGCCCTGAAAAAAGCTCATCATTCAATAGCTCACAGTAGAACAGGGGAGAAGAAGTTAAAGTTGCAACAAACACAGCAGAAAGCATCCCAGTTCCTACACAGACACTCTTAACAGAGAAAAACATCAATCCGGAGAGAAGAACAGCCAATTTTCTGAAGCATTAGCAAGCAAAAAAGATTAGAGAAGCTCAAGTGAAGTAAAAGCAGAAGACCCACTTACAGAATCAATTGAAATAACCCATTACCTGTAAAGGGGAAGGGAGTATATGGGTATGAAGTTTGGTTTCATCGAGAGCGAATTGAACAAATTTCTGATATGAAATTGCAGAGACTGCGACGAAAGCTCTTTTACACTTGTTTTTACTGCCAGAGTTGCTTGAAAATGGAGGAGAGTAGAAGGGAAAGCAGAAGGATAAAGAAGAACAAGAATCCATGGCGGCAAAGCTTGCAAAGAAGGTTGAGTTGCAGCATTTGGCGTTAGCAAATTCCCATTTTTCTGTGTCTTTGGATCGAGTGTTGGGGGTTTGAGCTTCTGGAACAGTGGGATTTTGGATTCTGTATCGACCCACGTCGCCAAATTGGTGGAATCAAGTAAAATGTTACTTAAAGCATAGATGAAAATATGGATATTGATGCTTGATGTCAATTATTCGAATTTATTAAGACGAATATAGTTTAAAAAGAAAAAAAATCAAGAAGAATGTTTTTTTTTTTTTTTTTTAATCCTTTTTGAAAAGAAATCAAGACGAATTTATGAATGGATATTTTGAGGAAAACTACCAATATCACTAGGATTTATATATATATATTTTTTTGTGAATTTCTTTAAACGTTTTTTTTTTGTTGTTAAATTACATGGTTAGTCCCTAAACTTTTAGGGTTGTGTTAATTTAGTCCTTAAACTTTAAAAAGTTTCAAAGGTCATCGAACTTTCAATTTTGTTTCCAATATGTCCTTGAACTTTAAAAAGTATTAAATATATCTTTAAACTTTCACTTTTGTGTTTAATAGAACACTCAACTAAAGTATCTCTTTCCAAAAAAATAGAACACTCAACTTGACCTATTCAACATTTTTTAAAATTCACAAGCCTACCACATACAAAATTGAAAGTTTATGCCTCATTTGATAACCATTTGATTTTGAAAATTAGACTCGTTTTCTTCCAATTTCCTTACAATTGTTTTCATGTTTGTTAAGGTCACAATTGAATTCCTGACCAAATTCCAAAAACAAAAACAAGTTTTTAAAAACTATTTTTTGTAGTTCTAAAAATTTCACTTGGTTTTTGAAAACACATGAGAAGAAGATAGATAACAAAACAATGAAACTTGTTGATAGAAGTAGTGTTTATAAGCTTAATTTTCAAAAACAAAAAATCAAATGGTTATCAAACAGAATCTTAGTTTTTAAAACTTGACTTGGTTTTTACAAACATGGGAGGAGGGTAGATGACAAAGCACATAATCTCATGGGTGGTAGTAGTGTTTTTAGACTTAATTTTTAAATACAAAAAACCAAAAAACCAAACGGTTATCAAACAAGGCCCCAGAGTTTCAACAAACATAAAATTCAAATTTATATATAGTAGATTGATTAAATTTTAAAAATATCAAATATATCAAGGATCTATTAGACACAAAATTGAAATTTTGGGGACTTATTAGACATTTTTAAAATTCAGGAATCTATTAGAAACAAAATTGAAAGTTCAAGAAACTATTAGAAACTTTTAAAGATCATGGACTTATTTGATACAATCCTAAAAGTTCATGTACTAAACTTGTAATAAAACTTTTTTTTTTTCTTTTTATAATGGTTCATTTAAGTCATAAGTTAATAATTTATTGTTATGTACATTATTTTTTGGGTAAGTTCATATTAAGTTCATCTATATGCATCAATACAAGAATAGACGATAGTCAAAATGAGCTCAGTTGTAATTGACATGAACTATTTTTTTTTGAAATTGGAGGTTCAAATCTCCCTACTTCATATTTTGTTGGACTAAAAGAAGGGATAAATTGCAAAAACCATCAAATTGATAACCCTTGAATGGATGTTTATTGGAATGATTGAAGTGTCGTGTGGAATTAGTCTTAGCATTCGTATTAATTTTTGCATTTATGATGTTGTATTTTTTTAAAGAAAGTAATTAGTTGAATATCAAGGGGTTCAAGTTGGTTGTTTGATTCATGAATTTAATGTCAAGAGATTAAATTCGTAACTTGTATGAACTTGAAACCAACAAGAGTATGACTCAATTGACATAAAACTTGTATCCTGACCAAAAAGGTCAAAGATTCAATCCCCTACCCCTACATATATTGTAAAAAAAGAAAAAAAGAACTTGTATGAACTTCAAACAATTATTTATGACTTTTTGTGTTTTACAATTGTTGTATTACAAAGTAAATGAATGGCCTTTTGTGTTTTGTTAATTGAGTTCTTGAGGGTTTTGTTTGTTGTAGTTATTGTTGCTGTTATGCAGGCTATTTACAACATTTGTAACTTATGTCTTTGATTTATTTTGAGTTTTGTAATTGTGGTTATATACAATGTCTGTGTTTTTATTTACACTATAATTGGTTTTTTTTTTTTTTTGGAGTTCAACAACAATTGGGGGTGAGATATTCAAACCTTTGATCTTTTGGTCAAGTTTACATGTCAATTACTGTTGAATTATGCTCACTTTGGCTTTACACTATAATTGCTTATAACCATCTTTGGAGTATTAAGTTTGCTTGTGTTATTCAGTTCTTATACATTGCATCTTTCCAACATATGATAGGTTGAAGATTTAACTTTTACATTTATCATTGTTTGATGGTTTAATTTTTACGCTTGAAAGTCTAGAGGTTCAATTTTTCCACTTTTAAAAGTTTGAGGGTTTAAATTTTACACTTGGAAGTTTAGAGGTGTAATTGTTACAACTACTATACTTTAGGGATGGTTTTGTAATTTGTAAAAAAAAAAAACAACAGCAAGAATAGATAATAATACATTCTTAAAATAATAACAAAAATAATGAATGTTGATAAATAAATTTTTTAAAAAAAGTTAACTAATCAATTTACGAGTTGTTATTAAAAAATCTATATCTATACCATATATAAAAGGGACTAAGAGAGAAGAATCTTTACATACCTATTTTGTCCTTACAATTTTATTCAATTCATATTTTGCCCTTCACTATTTGTTGATAGGACACAACTTTTGAGTTGAGGTGCCCATTGAGAGAAATTTGTACAATGAAGGTAGTTCTTCTATCTTTGGGAAGTGACTATTCGAGTTTAAGTATTGTTGAGAGATGTTAAGCCAATGACAATGTTTTTCACTTTACAAAATATATTTAAAAATTAAACTTTTAAGTTGAATAGGTGGAATTTATGCCAATGGGACACGACTATTTGAGTTTAGGTGACATATTGAATCAGTGCATTCATTTACTTATAGATACAATCCCATGTATAAAAAGAAATAAACCTGATTATCAATGCATACGTTGTCTATTTTTTTTCTATCAAAATTTCAAGTGATAGAAAAACTTCTTCTTTTATTAGAGAACTCAATGGTTTTAAGAAAGAATGAGAATTAAAAGTGTCTGTTTTCCGTAAGGAAAACATTGAACTGTCATAATGAAGCCTGAGAATTCATAAACTTTGTTTCAGAAATTTAAACAAGAGGGATTTCAACGGTTCCTAGAACCAAACATTTAATTTTCACAGCAATAAATCAGAATATAAAAAATCAATGCAAAAAAAAAAAAAAAAAAAATACATATCTTCTCATATCACTCCTTTATAAAGTTTTCTACCCAACTTTTATTTTAGTTACATTATTTTAATTTAATTATCCATGTGTTCTTTATCATTTTTCTCTTTTTCATTACTTTTAAATTTTATACATCAAATATTTAACTTAAAGAAATATATATTAAATCAAATTTGAAATTTCACTATAAAAGATTCATGTTCCAAAGATTTTAAACCCCATCCAACAACAACACATTCATATTAATTATAATTAAATTAATATAAATAATATAGTTGGAAACATTTTTTTTACTTTAAATTAAAATAGTGAAATTTCGCGAGCGATGCAAAACTATCGGTTAGATTATGACAATCCTCCAATAATTTTCCAAATACTTTGGACTTTTTTTTTTTGTTTGAAGTTTATTATTTTTTTTTTTGAGTTCAAGGAGAATTCGAACATTTGAACTCTCAATCGATGATACATGTCAATTACCGTTGAGTTATGCTCACTTTGACTTTTTTTTGTTTCATAAGTTTTGCTATGAGATTTGGGATAGATATTTGAATATCATGTTTTTCTTTTTAAAAACCAAAAAGTAATTATCTACCAAAAAAAACCCATCCATGATAGTCTTTTAATTACCCTTCATAGAGGTGGAATTTTTATGCCTAGAAATGAATAGTAAACACAATAATACTATTAATTATTATTTAATATTTTTTTTAATTAACTATTAACCTATTAATCTTAATAAATTTAATTATTTACATTTATAATTAATATTTGATATTATATTAATTATTTAGGTTAATACCAATTTGTTCATGTAATTTGAAACTTGTTCAATTTCAGTGTCCATGTCCCAATTAGTCCTCATACTTTTAAGAAATATTTAAATTAGTCTTACTATAATACTATTAGTTTATGGTTAACTTTTCAAACAAAAATTGTCTCTATATTAGCCTTCTCTTTATAAATTTTGAAAACATATTTATATTGTATCTTTTTTTTAAAAAAAAAAAATTGAAAATTATTGTTATTATTTTATCAAGTTCGATAAAAATTAACTTCAAACTAACAATTATGACTAATTCTAAATTTTATTGAAAGTAGGGAGACTAATAGAATGAATAAAAAATAAAAGAGGCAAAATATTTAATGTTGCTATAAACCCCACATCATTCCTAAAGAGTGTTGATGATCGGTCGGATTTGTCGAATCCTCGAGACTAAATACAATTTATAAACAGCTTACTCAGCTACTTGCAGTAGTAGCGGCGGGGTCGTGTCCACTAGGAATGAGACTTTCTTTTCAAACTCAGGTTTTCATGAAAGTCACAAAAAGTGGGTTTTGAAAAAGGTTGTCACAACGATTGAAAATAAAATAAAATAACTGAAATGTAAAACACCGGTAAAAATAAAATTGCAATAGACAAGAATACAGATAATGAAAATAATCAATGACAAAGGATCGCTGGATTTTAGGGTTCATTGAATTGTTTAATTATTCGGTTTCCTCGTTTTCTGTAAAGATTAATTTTACTGAATTACTATGCAGCCGACATGCTTCTTGGTTATTAGGATTCTGCATCCTCCTAACCTGTGCTAATTATTTAATTAACTTGTTAGCCCGCATGATCAATTAACCGATTAATATAAGATTGACACCCGCTACCCCACATGCATTAGACTGCTAGCCCATGAATCTAATTCTAATTAACTTAATAGATAACCCGTTAGTCCGCGTGATTACCTACTGAATTAATCACATTACGTCTAAGGGTCCAAAATTACTCAATTGAATTAAGAATATAAATCTCTAGATCAATTAAATAATTTCTTTATGCATCCTAGGCCTTATCAAGCAAACTATGCAAATTCATATAAAAAGATACAAAAATGACATGATTCAAACCTATTGGCCATCTCTAATAACTGATAGTTCGTTTAAGAAAACATTAAAAAACGATGATTCAATCAAGAATACATAGGTTGAACATGGAAATTCAGAAAAATATATAAATAACCAGCAAACTCAACCGAAACAAGTATAATAATTTAGTTACATCCTGAAATCCAACGAACAAGAGCTTACACTAACATAATCAATGAGTACATCCCATAAAGATGAAAGGAAAGCAGGGAAAATCTATCTTAAACTCAAAAGAAACAAGATAAGTGCAGAAAAAGAGAAAAAAAAAACGAGCTAAGAACAAGAAGTACTCGAGAATCTAACCTAGGATGACCAAAAAAATTGAACTATATATTTATAAAACAGTCGGAGCGTCGAGACGCTATAAGAGAGCGTTTGAGCTTGAATCGAGGTAGCATCAAGATGTTATTATGCAGTGTCTTGACGCTACGACATTCTCCAGCCTACTGCCTTCGCCTAGCGTTGAGATGCCCATGTGGCAACGTCTCAATGCTAGCCTCTCAAGATTCTTCAATTAGAGCATCATTTTTGGTCTTTTTCACGTCCTCTTCATCTCGTGGACTCCAAGTTAGCTCAATAACTTCTTAATTCCCCCCGAGTTAGTGCCAATTAGTGCAATTTGTTCCTGAAACATCTAATGCTCGAATATTTACAAAACAAACAATTAAAACATTAAAAACACCCTAACAAGCTTAGATCATTAGCGTTAATAAAATAACACTAATTAGGTGCCATCATGTTGACATGGCCAACATAAGCTGACATAAAGCTTGTACCCTCGAACAAGAGGTCAAAGCTTCAAATTCCCACCTCAGTAAAAGAAAACGTTGACGTGACTATTAATTAGGTATTTGCAATTTTTACCTCTAACCTTCTAGAAAAAAAAACACAAAGTTATTAGCAACAAGAAAAATCCAACAAATATGATTAAAAAAAGCCAAAAAATATTTTACTTTTGTTTCCTACATTTGCATATTCTTCTAATTAGTAGGAGAAAAACAACGACAAAAGAAAAAGAAAACCCCCACAAAGTTTTTAGCAACAAGAAAAAGCCCAACATTTGAAAAAAAAACCCTTCAAAATTGCTTTCCTTTGGTAATCCTAGACAAAAAAAAAAAAAAAAAAAAAAAAAAACCATGAAGTTCTCAATTACAAAACAAAAAAAAACTCATATACAACTTTTCAACAACAAAAGTTTCTTTTCTCAAAAAAAAAAAAAAAAAGTTTCTTAAAATAAAAGTTTCTCCAATAATTTTTTTTTTTTTTAAAAAGAGAAAATAGTCAATTACGTGTTTTAATGGTGGTTCAAATACAAAGTTATCCGAAGGACTACATTGCAACACTTGCAAGTTTGGTGTTAAGTTTAAGGTTAAAATTGATACATCTTACTAAAGTTGGGGTTCAATGGGATGAAATTGAAATTTTAGAGTTAAAATTGATGCAACCGGCTAAGTTTAGTATAAAAAATATTATTTTTCTCTAGTATTTTTAATGCTTGTTTTCCTAAAAAAAAATAGGTGATGATATGTAGTGAAAAATTAGCCGATATCGAATTATCGATAATATCAAGAGATATTGACGATTTTTTTCATCTTTTTTTTTTGCTTTCATATTCCTTTTTAATTTTGACAAAAGATAAGTGGGAATGAGATTCTCTACATTGATATATATATTAGCAAAAAGAAGATTTCAAAAAGATTTATCTTTAGGTTTAAATTTCATTTTGATTAGGGAACTTTTAAGATTATTTTGTTTTAGTCTCTAAACTTTTAAAATATCTATTTCGACACTTGAATTGTTCTAGTTTATTTCATGTCGTTCTTGAAGTTCAAAATGTATAGTTTAATTATGAACTTTTTTATTTTTTTTAAAAAAATTATGAACGTTTTAAAAAATAATTAGAGAAAAAATCAATTTTGACTCCAAATTTTGTTCGTTGTATCAATTTTAACCTTTAACTTTTAATTTCATCGAATCGAATCCTAAACTTAGTAGATTGTATCCACTTTAACTCCAAACTTGCACAAGTGTTGCAATATTATAGACCTTTGGTTAACTTTTCATTTGAATCGACATTAAAGCATGTGATTGCCATTTTTGTTAATTCATATTGCACTTGAGTTAGTTTATTCTAAGAAATGTGTTAGAGAAACTATTTGAAGAAATCTAACACTTTAGACCAATTTCCAAACTGATTCTTCTCATTGTTATTAGCCTCCTCCAAAAAAAGAAAACTCACAAAGTTATTAGCAACAAAAAAAAAAAAAATAATCCAAAAAATATGAGAAAAAAAAACTCAAAATTACTTTGTTTTAGTTTGCTATAACACATTCTTCTAATTGGTAGGAAAAAAGACAGCAAACAAAGAAATAAAAACTCACAAAATTCTTATCAACAAGCAAACATATGAAAAAAAAAATCTCCAAAATTGTTTTGCTTTCATAATCCTAGACAATAGCCAAAGAAACCCATAAAGTTCTCAATAACAAAAAAAAAAAAAAAAAAAAAGTCATCTAAAACAAAATAAAAAAAAAATCCCGAAATTGCTTTCTACCGTCCTAGAGTTGCATGATAATACAACATATATACTAAGTTTATTGAGATACTAAGTTTATTGATAATACAACATATATATTATTTCATCTTTATTGAGATATGTATTCCTCATTTTGCCATATACACTCTATATTTAGTTATTTACAAATATATACTTGGTATATTTATTCAGATCATTATGTCATTTATAAATATATACTCGATATGTTTGTTCATCATGACCATTATATATGGTTTGAAAATATATACTTCATACATACATACATATATATATATATATATATATATATATTTTTTTTTTCAGAAAACAATTGTATAAACAATATATACCTCAGATTATTATTAAAATACTCCTACATTTAGAAAATATAAACATGATATGAAATAACTATATAAAAACAACATACAAAATATAAACATTCATATATTTTTACGGTCGTTTGTTGGGAAAGGAGCTTGTTTGCTAGAAAAAGGAGCTTATTTGTTGAAAACAAAACATTCGTTTGTTACTTGGAGGAAATACACCATCACTGGAAGGAAATATACTGTCGTTTTGAAAGAACTGCCCCTTGGTCGTTGTCCTGAATAGGAACGCCATTGGTTGTTGTTTAGTGTTCGAAAAGGTTCAGACTTGAAATATTTGAAATAGGAAGGAGTGAGTGTTCAATTCTGAGTCCAATAGATGTGTAGGTGATTTGACCCAAATCCAAAGTTAATCGAGTCTTGGGTATTGTGGATTGAGCATCAAAATGCCAATTGAGGGTTGAACCATTGTTGGGAGTTGTCAAACATGAGGGAGGGAGAATGAGGTTGTAGTTCATCGGAGATGGAGAGTCGGAGACGACGCTCGGATCAATTGATTCTTAGAGGAGGAAATTGTGTGGGATGTTTTTCGAAGAAGCACTAAAAATCAAGGAGGAAATTAAATCACAAAAGAGAGAAGAGGAAGGGAAGAAAATGACGAGAAAAAATAATTAGGCTCTCTCCTTTTTTCCACATATTTTGGAAGTTATGGAAACTAGGATTGATTTTAGGGATATTTTGAAATAAATGGTTATAGAAAATATATTTAGTTTATTTTACTCATTTTTAAATTCAATGGACAAATTTGTAGAATCATGTTTAAATTGGCTAGACTTAAGATTGAAAATTTTCTTGAAACTTACTCATGTAACTTGATATTTCAAATGGTTTTTTAGTCGCACTATATTCAAAAGTAATTCTATTAAATAACAAATTTATTTAGTCACACTATTTTCAAAGTAATTTTATTAATTATAAATTCCTTTTTATTTTTTTATTATGTGTTGCTTGTAAATTTAATGAGATGCATTGCATTTCGATGATATCGAATCATATCAAAATATAATGAATAACAATATTGGAGCTTTTTTTTTTTTTTTTGAGAAGATAACAATATTGGAAGCTATTAAATGAAATCATTGTCAAGAATTAAATAGTATAACATAGGAAGATCTTTTATCCCTACCAAATTCAAACAAGATTATGAGAATTTCTGATTAATAACTTTAATTTATTAAAGTCATTTTTGGATAATTCATCCATTAAGTGTTTATCCAAAAATTAGTTCAATTTTTTTGAAGCATTTTTTATCTATTAAGAGTTTTTTAAAAAACCGCTTTTATATAAAATCACTCAATAAAATATACTAAAGACAATTTAAATTATCGTTCCTTTTGTTTGGAAAACATTTTTTTCACAAGTTATTCCAAACACACTATAAATAATTTTATTAACAATTGGCACGTTTCTCTATCTGGAACATAATTCAATTGGTTAAGACATATACCACATCGATTAAGAGGCTAAAAATTTGAATCCACCACCGCACAATTTGTTGCTTAAAAAAAAGACGAGAATTGATACACTTTTTTTTTTTTTTTTATTATTATTTATAAACAAAGTAATTGATAGGCTTTAATAGTTAACAAGCTAATAAGTTACTTGTAAATAATTTTTTTTAAAAAAATATTTAAATTAATAATGAAGTTGTTTTTGCTTCCAATCCCATTTATAGATTTTGTTATTAGTATTTATATTTATATTGTTGCTAATAAATGATATATTTTTATGTTAGATATTTATAAAAGATATTGGAGATATCGATCGATCCTTAATATCCACGTCGAACCTTCCAATTTACGGATATATTGACGGATATATTCATCACTCCTCTAGGTCAATTGGTACATTAGACTTGAAAAATCCCTTCTTACCATACTTCAAATTGAAAATTGCATTGTGATACCCCTCAAAGTAAAGCTCAAATTGATATGTTCCATAATATTATTTCATCATAAATTTAGAATAACTAGGTGAGTGTTGCTAGTTTGACTAGGTTTGGTAGAAGAATGTTGGAATTGTTGTGGTGCTTGGAAGTAGATTGACCATACTTCTTCTTTAAAATCAAAAAGGGAGATTCTTCATGTACATGATTATGACCCATTTGGTGCAACATTCATTGTTCAATGAACATGACTACCAGAAATGATAAAGCATGGTCTAATGGACAGGGAGCTATTATAAAGTGCTGAGTTCCATCTTCTAGAGCTCGTTTGTTTCGCGGTAATCCAAGATTCCCATGGAATAGGCATCTGGATTACCCCGTTTGTTTTGCGGTAATGTAAGATGTCCAGGCATCTTGGGATGCCCGGGCATCCTAGGATGCCCAACATGAGAGGCATCTAAGAAGATTTGGATGCCCTCCTAATACATGAGTTTCTAAGATTCCCATGCTAAGGGAATCAACTATTGATGTTTTGGTCCTTCGTTTTTTATATTTTCTTTCCTCAATTTTCTTTATTTCTCCCTTTTTTTTATTTTAATTTTAGGATTTTAAAAAATTAGTGTATTCATTCACTAATAAACAATTATATGAAATTAAATATATTTATATGTTTTATTTCCGGACATATATAATTCCATGCATTTAAAAATTCTGGCTATCTTGATTCCCAAAAAACAAACGGCCCCTTAAGGCCACACCACAATAATTTCTTATGCATCTACATGTCATAGGCAAAGCGAGATAATTGGTTGAAATGTCGTTTTGGTCCTTATACTTTGCGACTTGTTCGATTTTAATGTATGTATGTTCATATGTCCAATTTTAGTTCCTATACTTTCAATAAACTTAAACTAGTCTCATCTCGTTAGTCTATAGTTAGCTTTTACTACAAAAATTCATTCCTTATGAGTCTTTCCATTTGGAATTTGAGAAACATATTCACATTGTGCATTTTCTTGAATGGAAATTGGATAAAAGTTAACTTCAAACTAATGATAGAGACTAATTTTAAGATTTATTGAAAGCATATGAATTGAATCTAGACATGTGAAAGTATAGGAACTAAAATAAAATAAGTCTTAAAGAATAGGTACTAAAATGGTATTTTAACCCAAATGATTTTTTGAATCTCATGTCATGCTCAAATATTGATCTATAGTCTTACTTTTTTTTTTTTTGTTTTTTTTTTAATTAAACAACATTTGGAGATAGGGTGATTTGAACCTTTGACATCTTAATCGAGGGAACATGCCAATTACCGCTGAGCTATGCTCACTATATAGTCTTACTTTTTGTTTGTTTGTTTGTTTGTTTTTTTTTTTTTGACAACATCTATTAGTCTTACTTGACATTTAGGAAAACCTCTGTGCTAATATATGATTTTTTTTTTTTTTTGACAATATGTGGGGTGGGAGATTCGAACCACATATCTCGTGGTCATCAGTACAACTTTATGTCAGTTCAACTATGCTCTTGTTGGCATGTATGACCTATTTACATATATGTTCCGGCTCCTTTTTAACATAAAAACTACATGATGTACCTTTTGCCCCTCTAGGTAATTTATAATATGGCAAAAAATGTAGGATATTCACAGGGCAAGGTGGGAATGCTTTCTGTCCTCACCCCCATTTAATTTTCTGTCCCAGCAAAATTTAACGAAAAATTTCACATAGATACAGACGAGGATTCCTCATGAAGAATTCATAGGGATCAAGTTCTTTGCTAGAAATTATTTTCCGTTTAGTTCTGTTTGAAAAAAATCAAATACATTAAATGAATTAATTTGAAAAAAAAATCAATTAAATAGTTAATTTGTTTATGAAAATTTCCCATTTAAATGGTTAATTTTGCATTGAAAATATCTATTTAAAGAGAAATTTCTTAAACCTCCTAATAGAAATAAAATAATGTTGCATATCAAAGTTATCTTAGTTAGTGACAATAAAACTTTATATATAGTAACAAAAATAATAGTAAATTACAAAATTAAAAATAATAAATAATAAATAATATTTTTTTAAGGAAAACGAGGCAAGAACGAGTATGTGGCAGGACAAGAAATAGATTTCCGGTCCCCATTTAGGTCACATAGAATTTTTTTCTCCACACTCCCTCCCCTATTCCTCGCCCTATTAGGGGTAGATCCCCTCGGAGAGCAATCATGCCTGCCTCAACCATTAAAAAAAAAAAGGTCATCCCGAAAAAATAGTATTACCGCTACCGTTATAAATTAATATTTTTTTTGTTTTGAAAATTTTCCATTCTAAACAGTAGACCAAGTAAGCTTCCAAGGTGATCAAACAGTGTATAGAACTTTTTTTTTTCCTCACCAATAAATAGCAGAGTAAAAAATATCGAAATATATAACAGAAGTAGCGTATTGAGAATTTCTTTTTACAGAGTATTAGAGATGAAGAAAGTGGAAATTAATTACATGGGCATGGCAGATAAATTAAATCCTTGAAGGGATGAGAGGGATGTTGTTTTGCAAGTATGCACTGGCTGCAGCAACTCCACTTCCTAGTTTCACTGGGTACCCTACATCCTTCAGTATCATCTCCACTCCAGCAAGACATCCCAACAATTGCAACTGAAAAATAATGAAAAACGATTACAGCTCGTCGCTCAAACTAATCTTCTTAGGTTCGATATACTCTACAAATCCATTTATCCAAAAACTAGAAACATGAAACAGGAAACGAGAGTGTTACTAAACAAGTTTGAAGTTCTTTAGATCAATTCGATTTGTTGCCATGTTCCAACAAAACATGCCAGGAAGAAAAAGGAAATACATTATTGCAGTCGAACAATGTAAACCCAAGGCATGTTTGCACGTTTCGAGAAAGCGGGAACATCTCAAAAACGTCGAAAAGGAGTTTGATGCGAGCTGAGTGCGAAAAATGACATTTAAGTATGCAAATGGTAGGCTAGTAATCAGTGTTTAAGACACATCAAGGTATGTAAGAAAGCTTTAATTTACCTCATTAAGGTTTCCAAGGTGGCCAATTCTGAAAACTTTGCCAGCCACTTTGTTGAGGCCAAGTCCCAAGCTCAAATTGTATCTCTTCCACGCCCTTCTCACAATTTCTGAACTGTCAATGTAAGAAGGAACAAGCACAGCAGTCACAGTGTCACTGTACCATTCCTCTTTTTGTGTACAGTTCTTCAACCCCCAAGCCTCCACAGCAAGCCTGCATTTCAGTTTCAAAATTTCAAAACACAAAAATAACAGCCACGGAGTTCATGGTAATTCACTTCACTTCAGATATCTCGATGTCCTACCTTGTTGCTTTGCCGAGACGGCTGTGTCGAGCGATCACATTGTCGAGACCTTCCTCAAAAAGCAGATCCAGAGCTGCTCTTAGACCATACAAGAGCTGAATGGAAGGGGTGTATGGCCAGTATGTTCCTAGTTTGTAGAACTTAAGGTAGTCTTTCCAGTCGAAGAAAACTTTAACTGATGTTGATGTCTTGGACGCCTCCAGTGCTTTGGGGCTGGCACATATAATTCCAATTCCTGTAGGGAGAGAAAGAGCCTTCTGGGAACCGGTTAAAGCGACGTCAACTCCCCATTCGTCCATCCGAAAATCAAGTGCACATATAGAAGACACTCCGTCAACCAGTACAAGAGCAGGATGCTTGTACTTATCTGTGTTTTTCAGCAGAAGATTTAAGATCAAACTTCAGATAGGAGACAAGGGGAAATGGCAGTTCTGGTAACCAGGGGCGAAGTCAGAAATTTTGTTAGGGAGAGTGAATTTTTTTTTTTTTTTTTTTTTTTGATAAGATAGGGAGAGTGAAATTTTACCATTTAACTTTTCATGTATATAATATTTCAATTTTGAAAATTTAATGTTTTATATAATTTTCTTAATATAAGATGAACAGAGGGAAGATAAATTGCGCCCCCCTACTTCCTTCTCCGTTCCTTCCTTGCTTACCAAGTAGGAACCGGACTTTAGACAAGTCGTTGGTGACACCAGTGGCTGTCTCATTGTGGACAATGCAAATTGCCTTGATTGTGTGCGCACCATCGACTGCAAGCTTAGATTCCAGGACATCAAGATTGGCACCCTGGCCCCATTCGCTCTCCACAACATCGACGTTGAAGTTAAGACGCTGCTGCTGATCAATCCAGAGCAGACTGAACTGGCCAATCAGAAAGGACACAATCCTATCTCCAGGAGACAGCGTGTTTGTAAGAGCACTTTCCCAGGCACCAGTACCTGAGCCATAAACATGAAAATCAACATAGAACTTTTTTGTTGTTGTTGTTGTTGTTGTTGTTCTGGTTGGTGTTTTCAAGGGGAAGGAAAGTTACCTGTTGTGGGAATCAGAAATGTGGTTCCAGTAGTAGATTTGAAAATCTTTTTCACATCTTCAAGAAGAGTTTTTGTCAATGCAGGAATAGCAGGAGAGCGATAATCCTCATTGTTTCGGTTCATTGCCCGCAGGACTGGTTCGGGTATGTTGACTGGCCCCGGGACAAAGAGATGGTTTTTTCCAGGTGCATAAACATAATCCATTTTTCCTTCTTCTCAAAATTCTCTGTCAGTTTTCAGCTACAGAAGTAGAGAAAGTTACTCTTTTGAGTTGGAAATGGATTAGTATTTTCAAATTCCTAATGTGTAATGCAAAGCAACCACACATGGAAAGTAAAGGGGCTTCACTAGAACAGGCTCCTTCAAGACTTTACTGCTAGAACAGGCTCCTTCTCGGTGTTAAATTACTGTTGTACTCAAAAGTTTAACTAATAGGTTAGAGTATATTGATTTTTTTCGTATATATTTTTAACACTCTTCCTCATGTGTGAGCTCAAATAATAATTTGATCTATAAAGTTTAACATGTGAGTTATAAATATCACTTGAGATGGAAATGACATGGGAAAGGTTTAAACTCAAGATCTCTTATAATACCATTTAAAGTTACCACTATATCCAAAACATAAGATATTTAATCTTTGGTTAAATTACAAATTTAGTTTCAAAACTTTGATGGTTTGTTTTTTTAGTCCTTAAACATTAAAAAGCTTTAACTACATCCAAAACTCTTCATTTTAATTCTACCTTATCAAAAAGTTTCAAAATCAAAGTTTCTATTCCAAATTTTGTGTTTATCAAAATCGCAAGTTCATGAACACTTTTGAAATTTCAAAGTTCCAAGGTCTAAAAACACAACTTCAAAACTCAGCATCAAAATTTTGTAATTCAACCATAAATCTTAAAAGTTGATTTGTTGTGATCTTCTTAGATAATACTTCATCTTTTGTACTACAACATATGTTAAGGAAAATAACACTCATATAGGGTGAGTTGATTAAATACATAAACAAAGAAAATGACCCAATCAACAAACATGATACTATTTTTACTTAACTAATCTCTCACCCCTCCTAAGTTTTCCCTTTCATACTTTATAGACATACAGTTGTGGGCTCAAGATCCCAAGAGGCATCAAAGCATGAACCAGAATCTGATGCTATCTTTCACAAAGCTATTGAGGCTAATGAACTTTTCATCAAGTAAATTTACCATCATATTACAAGTTTAGTCCATAAACATTCAAGATTGTGTCTATCTAATCCCTAAACTTCCAAAATCCATACATAATATGCCAATACAACAGTAGATTTTACACAAATTTCATTCCAATGAATTGAGAAGAAAGAGGGGAAAATACCCAAATACCCAAAAACCCCAAAACCCCAAAATCCCAAAACCCCAAAACGAAGAATCAGAACACAAATCAAGACAGAAACAGAAGCAGAAAGCCCAGAAAACCAGAATCAAAGGCAACAGAGAGCAAAATGAAATGAAGAAGAACAAAGAGAAAGGAGAAAGAGACAGAGAAAGAGAGGCACCTTGAGAGAGAAATGGAATGGTGTGCTGCAAATGATTTCCAGGGAAGTTGGGGCAGAGGAACTGAGAAATGACAGAGCAGAGCAGAGTTTGGAGATTTTGTTTTATAAGAGAGAATTGGAGATGGGAGCTCCAATCAGGCGTCACCGTGGCAGATAAGACCCACACCAAATGGGTTCCTTTCGTTTTTTGCATGGCTGCCTTTGCTTCTCCTTTATTTTCGCTTCAATTATCCTCTTATCCTATTTTAACCACTATTTTTAGACCAATTATTTCATGTGATCGCGTCGTTGGATGTAGATCTTAATATTTGTTTGTCTCTTAATAATCGTTGTATTATATAAAATCACTATCAACTTCATTGTGACAATTTCATTGAATAATTTCTCAGTTTTTTGGATAAACATCACATAATTTCAGCTACTAAGATGTTATTCATTACAAAAAAGATAAGATGAGTATTATTTTAAAAATATTTTTTTAGGTTGAAAGTTCGACCCACTACCTACCTCCATATTTGTTGACTAAAAAAAGGTAACTTTGTTTAAAAGTTAGAAGTTCGAATCTTCATCCCTACATTTATAGTGTTATATCTTTCTTCTTTTTTCGTTTAGTAAAGAAAAACTTAACTTTATATTTAGGATTTAAATCTAGCTTTACGCCTATTGAATTATTAGAGGATATTTGATTTGACTCATAGTTTTAATCAACTTGGACTTAAAAGCGTGGTTTATGAATTTTGTTAGATGAAATTAACCAATTCATAATCTTGATATTGATAAACTCAATTACAAAATATCTTTTTAATTCTTGCATATAATTAGTCTTTAACACATGAGCAAATAGTGTCCATTGCTAGCCACAAGTACCTTGTTTAGAAAAATTAACTATGTGAGACTATTGATTTAACCACTTATTCAATTTGATGAAGGTTAGGGTTCAAAGATGAACTTTATTTTTCTATCTACTTTCTAAAATATTTGAAAATCATGGTTAACATTTCAAAGTGAAAAAAAAAAAAAAAGTACTTTTCAAATACTTATTTTTATATTTTTAAAATTGGGCTAAAATTTCAAAACACACTTAATTTATTGTTCACTGTGTGGAAAAGGAGGAACCATAAATTTTTATAAGAAATAACAAAGTCCCACATTTTAACTTTATATAAAAATCAGTTGGTTTAGAAAAAAATTGAGTGGAGAAATTAGAGAGAAAATTAAAAATCTTAATTCCTTTATATAATTTTTGAATTCTAAGATAATTCAAAGAGATAATTGCTCTCATTTTTTTTTATTTAATTATTCCTTAAAAAAGTAAAGGTGAAGCTTGAGGTTGAGACAGCAATGCCAAAGATAAAGTGATAATGTTCAATTTGAGTGTCAACCACATTCTCATTTTTCAAATTCAGGCCACACATCACATTTTATTATCATTATTATTTAATGTATTTATAATTTTCAACTTTATTTTCCATTTGATTTTTTTTTTATTTATCCTTAATTTTTTTTTAAGGTTGGAAAAATTTTGGACAATGAACAAAATATTGTGAGGGCCTATCTCCCATAATGTTATCTAATTTTGTTTTAATAAGACAAAACATTGTGTCTTCATTTGATGATGAGTTTATTTTTTGTGTTTTGATTTTTGAAAATTGGGATTGTTTTTCTACAATTTCTTTAGGATGGTTTTAGGGCCCGTTTGGAATATCTTTTAGTTTAAATGTTTTTCAAGAATGAGTTTAAATGTTTTTCAAGAATGCATTTTCTTTTAAACATTTTGTATAAAAATTGTTTAAAGTTTAAACACTTATGCTCTTGTTGAAGGAGAAATTTCGGCCAATCACAAGTTGCCACGTCATTAATATAAATTAATGATAAAATAAACTTGGGACCAGTTACACATTTACACGTGTGCCTAAATTAAATCAATAGACATTAAAATTCGGCAAATCAAAGAATGCCACTTGTCTATTAGTGATCCATCAGATAACATCAGCCAAGTTCAATCAGATTATGCCACGTGGCAATTGGACCCAAGCCCAAGCCCATATGAGGTCCATCAAACTCTATAAATAGAGGAGGCCACCATTCATTCAAGGGGGGATTCAGATTTGGAGACAGAGTCAGAGAACTCAGAGTCCAGAGCATTCTGCCAAGAGTCCAGAGTCGGCAGGCCGATCATCCAAGAGGATCAACTAGCTAACAAGTCGATCCAACAGATCATCAAGCCAACAGGCCGATCCAAGAGATCAACAAGCCAACCGACCGATCAAGAAGATCAACAAGTCAGCAGGCCGATCATCCAAGAGATCAACAAGCCAACCGACCGATCAAGAAGATCAACAAGTCGGCAGGCCGATCATCCAAGAGGATCAACAAGCTAACAAGCCGATCCAACAGATCATCAAGCCAACAGGCCGATCCAAGAGATCAACAAGCCAACCGACCGATCAAGAAGATCAACAAGTCAGCAGGCCGATCATCCAAGAGATCAACAAGCCAACTGACCGATCAAGAAGATCAACAAGTCAGCAGGCCGATCATCCAGGAAGATCAACAAGCCAACAAGCCGATCCAAGAGATCAACAAGTCAGCAGGCCGATCATCTAAGAAGAGATCAACAAGCCAACTGACTGATCAAGAAGATGAACAAGTCAGTAGGCCGATCATCCAAGAAGATCAACAAGCCAATAGGCCGATCCAAGAGATCATCAACCTAACAGACCGATCATCCAAGAAGGTCAACAAGCCAACAGGCCGATCATCAAGAAAATCAACAAGTCAGCAGGCCGATCATCCAAGAGGATCAACAAGCTAACAAGCCGATTCGACAGATCATCAAGCCAATCGACCGATCAAGAAGATCAACAAGTCAGCAGACCGATCATCCAAAAAGATCAACAAGCCAACAGGCTGATCATCCAAGAAGATCAACAAGTCAGCAGACCGATCATCAAACCGATCATCCGAGAAGATCAACAAGTCAGCAGACCGATCATCCAAGAAGATCAACAAGCCAACAGGCCGATCATCCAAGAAGATCAACAAGTCACAACGGGCCGATCCAAGAGATCATTAAGCCGGCAGGCCGATCATCCAAGAAGATCATCAAGCCAACAGGCCGATCCAAGAGATCATCAACCTAGCAAGTTGATCATCTAAGAAGCCCAACAAACCGGCCCAAGAAGAGCAACAAGCTAGAGGCCAAAGTTTATATATTTAAGAGAGAGAATCAGAGGATTAAAGTTAGAGATTGTACACCCACACACATACAACATTAATACAATATATTATTTATTCCACGTGTCTCCATCTCCGAAGTTACGTGTGAACAGCTCTGTTTGGCATCCAGAATTGAATGGAAATGATTTTAAATTCCAGGATTTAAAAAAACGGAAATGATTTTAAAATCCTAATCTTGTTTGGAACCCAATGGATTTTTAATGGATTTTAAATCAGTAAAAATAACATTTCTTATTTGGAAGTTTAAAAGAAATGAAAAGAAAGCAATAATTTTACAATTACACCCTTATAATTATAATTATTATTAAAAAGAATTAATATCCCTATTTTTTCTATGTATTTATTAAGTATTTTAAAAAGAATAAAAGTTAAATAAATATAAAAACCGAAATCCAAGTTAAATAGTACTAAAAAAACAAGTTAGCGTAATAAATCAACCAACCAAATCATTTTTTCTATGTATTTATTAGGTATTCATTTTGTTTTCATCAATTCAACCAAATCAGAAGGGTAAAATAGGAATGTGATTAATTTTCATTCAAAATCATGCCAAATCCGACCTATTTTGGACTGAAAATATTTTGAGGCAAACCAGGATTTCAAATGAGATTGGATTTCAAATTCTATTTTTTTTTTGTTCTAACCAAACACTGGAAATGATTTTAAATCCATTTTGATTTGAAATCCTTCCAAATCATAGCGTTCCAAACAGAGGGTTATATGTTTGCTTACATTTCCTCATGAGTGTTGATGTACACAAGTTATTATATACCTAAAAAGTATTTTTTAAAAATTTGCTTTCAAATGTTTCTCTCAAAATGATTTATTTATCAATTTCATTTTTTAGTAAGTGATTTTTAGTGGTTGCCAAGAATTTTTTTTTTCAAAATTAAACCAAACACACCACCTTTTGTTTAGTAAACATTTGAATTCTTACCCATATTCTAAAGACAAAAAAACAAGTTTTTAAAAAAATACTTATTTAGGCCCTGTGTTGATAACTATTTGATTTTTGAAAATTATGTTTGTTTTCTTCCAATTTCCTTACCATGGTTTTCATCCTTGTTAAGGACACATTTGGATTCCTAGCCAAATTCCAAAAATAAAAATAAAATTTTGAAAACATTTTTTTTTTTTTTAGTTTTAAAAAATTCACATGTGTTTTAAAAATATGAGAAGAAAATAGATAACAAAATAAAGAAACTTATAGGTGGAGGTAGTAGTTATAAGCTTAATTTTCAAAAATAAAAAATAAAAACGAAATGATTATGTTTTCAAATTTTGATTTAGATTTTTAAAACATTTTAAAAAATGGATAACTAAAATTAGTATTTATAAACTTATTCTTCAAAAACCAAAATTCAAAAACCCAAAATTCAAATGAGACCTACATTATAAAAATTATAAAATCCATGATTTGACTTCTCATCTTGTTCATTGTATTATTTGGGAATTTCCAGAAATGCCTACCCCTTGCACTTCAATAATGTCCATCTATAATTCTATGTTTGATCTTGTTGTTGTAACAGTTGCATATTTCTTCTCAAAAAAAAAAAAAAAAAATTGCATATTATAGGGGTGCAAATCGATTCGTGTCTTTATTGGTTTTTTTCTAACCGAGAACCGAATTGATGTGCTTGATTTTTGCAAATAAAGAACCAAATCAATGTTCAACTATGCTCAAAATTGATTGGTTCGGTTCACTTTGATTCGGTTATTTTTTGTTCAGTTTTTTAGGGCCTGTTTGGTAGACAATCCAAATTCTGTTTTATGTTTTCAGATTCATTGAATGGAGTGAATATGCGTTTGGCGACCTGTTTTTGAAAACTGTCTTCAGATTCTTTGATCCAAATAGTGAAAATACTGAAAACAACTATTTTATGTTTTCAGGGTATCCAGATTTTGAATGTGAGGTTTTTAAATGTACAATTAAATTAAAAAATTAAAAAATGATAATTGTAAAGGGTAGCAAAATTAAGGTAAATAATGACAAATTTAGCAATTTTTTAAAATATTTGCAAATATGGCAAAAATTTTTAATTAATTTTTCATATCCCCGTTTTGCCCTTGGATTGCGCGCGCTTCTTCTTTCCGGTCGGCGTGGAATTCTCTCCTTTTTTTTTATTTTGGTAGGTTTCTATCAGTGATAGAAGTTTTCTATCACTGATAGAAAGTTTTTCTATCACTGATAGATTCTTTCTATCAGTGATAGAAGTTTTCTATCACTGATAGAAACACTTTCTATCCGTGATAGAAATCTTCTATCACTGATAGAATTAACTTTCTATCACTGATAGAAGTTTTATACCACTGATAGAAAGAGTGATAGAAAATTTCTATCAGTGATAGAAAGTTAATTCTATACGTGATAGAAGATTCCTATCATTGATAGAATCTATCGGTGATAGAAAGTATCACTGATAGAATTAACTTTCTATCAGCTTCTATCACTGATAGAAAATTTTTCTATCACTGATAGAATCTATCAGTGATAGAAAAACAACTTTCTATTTCTATCAATGATAGAAGATGATAGAAATTTTTTTCTATCACTGATAGAATCTATCAGTGATAGAAACACTTTCTATCAGTGATAGAAGTTTTCTATCACTGATAGAATTAACTTTCTATCACTCATAGAAGTTTTCTATCAGTGATAGAAAATTTTTTCTATCACTGATAAAATCTATCACTGATAGAAAGTTAATTCTATCAGTGATAGAAGATTTCTATCACTGATAGAAACACTTTCTTTCTATCACTGATAGAAACACTTTCTATCAGTGATAGAAGTTTTCTATCACTGATAGAAAATTTGTTCTATCACTGATAGAATCTATCAGTGATAGAAACACTTTCTATCAATTATAGAAATCTTCTATCACTGATAGAATTAACTTTCTATCACTGATAGAATTAACTTTCTATCACTGATAGAAAGTGTTTCTATCATTGATAGATTCTATCAGTGATAGAAAAAATTTTCTATCAGTGATAGAAAACTTCTATCACTGATAGAAAGTATTAGTGATACTTCTATCTCTATCAGTGATAGAAGTTTTCTATCACTGATAGAAACACTTTCTATCCGTGATAGAAATCTTCTATCACTGATAGAAATCTTCTATCACTGATAGAAATCTTCTATCACTGATAGAAGTTTTATACCACTGATAGAAAGAGTGATAGAAAATTTCTATCAGTGATAGAAAGTTAATTCTATCAGTGATAGAAGATTCCTATCACTGATAGAATCTATCGGTGATAGAAAGTATCACTGATAGAATTAACTTTCTATCAGCTTCTATCACTGATAGAAAATTTTTCTATCACTGATAGAATCCATCAGTGATAGAAAAACAACTTTCTATTTCTATCAATGATAGAAGATGATAGAAAATTTTTTCTATATCACTGATAGAATCTATCAGTGATAGATATCAGTGATAGAAATTTTTTTCTATCAGTGATAGAAATCTTCTATCACTGATAGAATTAACTTTCTATCAGTGATAGAAAATTTTTTCTATCACTGATAGATTCTATCAGTGATAGAAACACTTTCTATCAGTGATAGAAGATTTCTATCACTGATAGAAACATTTTCTATCAGTGATAGAAGTTTTCTATCACTGATAGAAAATTTGTTCTATCACTGATAGAATCTATCAGTGATAGAAACACTTTCTACCAATGATAGAAATCTTCTATCACTGATAGAATTAACTCTCTATCACTGATAGAAAGTTTTTTCTATCACTGATAGATTCTATCAGTGATAGAAAAAACTTTCTATCAGTGATAGAAATCTTCTGTTAGTGATAGAATTGACAGAAGTTTTCTATCACTGATAGAAAGTGTTTCTATCAGTGATAGAAACACTTTCTATCAGTGATAGAAGTTTTCTATCACTGATAGAAAACAGTCTCCGAGAAAACGGTGAGGGTAAGTTGAATACGGAGTCGTCTTCTCCGACGTCTTTCCGGTACGTGGACTCGTCTTCTCCGACGTCTTTCCGATACGTGGACGACTACGAGGTCCGCCATGGCTGAGTACCTCGCATGTAGAGAGTCCCTATTCGTTGCAGCGCCGCCATCGAAACGGCGGCGGTGGTCATCTTCACCGTGGAAATTTGGGAGAAGAACTGATAGAAAAAAATGAGAAGCTAATAAAAAAGAACACATTGATAGAAAGACTTTCTATCAGATAGAAATACTTTTCTATCACTAATAGAGATAGATTCTATCAGATAGAAAGACTTTCTATCACTGATAGATTCTATCAGTAATAGAAAAATTTTCAATTAGATAGAAATGGCATTTTAGTAAATACACATCCCATAACTTAAAATTTTGCCATTTTTGCAAAATTTTCTACCGGCTGCTAAATTTGTATATTTTTTGGGCCGGTTTGCTATCTTTGCAACCGACCCATTAAAAAACTTTAATAAATATAGTATTTCATGTTATAACCTCAATTTAGGGTTTGTGAAATTAAAATTTGTATAATATAATGTATTATAAATTATACGATATTGTAAAATAATAATTATAAAAAATTTATAACACATAACATGTTTAAAATTTAATTAATAATAGTTTATATTAAACTTAGTATTTAGTTGATAACTACAAATAGTTTATGGTTTATAAATATATTATCAAATACATTTTGAACAATGGTTTAAATTGGAATCTAATTTCTAAATTTGCTACCAAACACATATCTGAAAACATGAAATACAACTCTGTTTTCATTGAATCCATTGTTTTCAAATTTCTGTTTTTAGATAACCAACCAAACGGAAACTTAGTTTTCCACTTTTCCTATTTACTTCTTCTCACCACCAAAAATCATAGGGATTATTAAGCTTCAATTCTAAATTTTTCTTTGGTCTGACCCCTAAAGCATGTTTAGGTGGGAGTTTAGATTGTTGGACCCACACTTTTTCTAATGGGCCAACGAGATATATGGCTAAAATAAATAGGGGCAACCAGATAAATGGCCAAATAAAAATAGCTGTTTTGAAAAAGGGCCATTCGAAATTCCAATTTGATAAATGGCCAAAAGCTATTTTTAGTAAACTCTTTTGGCAACAAAGTGGACAAAAATACCCCTATCCAAATCTCAATTCAAAAAATAAAATAAACCAAATACACTATAAATAAGGGAGAAAATCTAGCTTATTAATACATCTAGCAAAAAAATAATAGAAATTCAAACTAATTCAAACTAAATGGAATATAAATCTGGCAACCTAAATTTAAAACAAAAGATTTGAATTCAAAAATAGGAGGATAATTTTCGAATCTACCCTGTAATTTCTGGCCATATCTGAGGATTTCCTAACAAATAAGATAACAAACATCAACCAATTAGCACAAGAGAGTCGCATATTATTTTTTTAAAAAAACATTGTTAACTCGTACCAAAATAGGGACGACACGAAAATGATTGAATTACTTACTAAATTCACTTACACACAAAAACCGTATTTTCTTTTCCAAACCCTCAATAACCTAACTTCAAAGCGTAATCACTAAACTTGCAAATGATTTCAATCTTGAACAAGGGGAGAAACCATTACTCACAAATGGTTACTAGAACAATAAAAAACATCCAGGTTTATAAAAAGAAAAATTATGCAAATACAGTATATTCAGTACAAAAATTATGCAAATACAGTGTATATAGTAAACTAACATATTAGACAATATGCAAATAATTTACTATGGTAAAAATCAAATCATTTAAAAAACGAGAAGAAATCATTACTCACTATTTCCCTTCAACTTAATTTGAAAATTGGGATTTAGTATTCACCTTATTTTTAAAAAAAAAAAATCTAAAACCCTTGAGATTCTTCCCAATTTTCTTCTGTTTGTGCGGTCTTTCTCATTCTCATCTTCTTTCAACCATTACAAAGAATTAAAAAAAATACTTTTCTTTTGGGCACTTTTCTCCATTCTATTCCTCCTCCAAAAGCTTTCATTTGGAAACCATTTAAGACTTTGAAAAAGAATTAAAAAAAAAATACTTTGTGTTGCAAAATAAGATACAAAGAGGAAAATAATGATAGATAAATACAAAATACAATATTTAACATACCTATGATGTAGATCAATAACCCTTACAGTGGTGATATGAACGACAAAGCAAACAATCGATGGATGACAAAAAGTTGGGAAAAACGATGAAGATGCTGATTAGATAATTAAAATCTAAGAATTTAATCCAAAATTAAAAATGAAAACCTAATTTCTATGTAATCTTTCACTTTTAATAAAAATAAAATCTGATTTTGATTTTTGAGAGGTAGGAGAGAGAAGATAGATATTGTAATTCCTTGATTTAAGGATAATTTTTTTTATAATTAAATCAAATAGTGGCTGGGTGTGAACGTGAAACTTGACTCAAGCACGAAAATAGGTTAAGAAAGGATTTAGCCATTTTTCATTAAAAAAATCTGTTTGACCATTTTTCAAAAATACAGTGTAAATCTGGTCATTTTTCAAAAATACAGTGTAAATCTAACCATTTTTCAAAAATACAGTGTAAATCTGACCATTTTTCTATGGTCGCCCAACAATGTTCAATCAACCTGGTTCGGATAGATGATGAAGAGAGATAATTGATGCTGTAAAAATCTTTTGGAAAACCAAAAAACGTATATTTTTTTTTTTGAAGAAAAGAGGAAGGGGGAGAAATTGCACCGTGAAAATCTTCTAGAAAACAGATTAGAAAATTGATCCTGTAACTATTAGTTCCTTGATTCATGGAATTAGAGGTTATAGATTTATTTAAAAAAATAATAATCAGATACGGTTGCAGGGGACGTGAGGATGACTAAAGGGTAAAAATGGTATTTGGTATCGCACGAAAATAAGTTAGAAAATTTGGTTTGGCCATTTTTCGTTAAAAAATCCGGTTTGGCCATTTTTCAAAAGTACCCTGTAATTTTTGGCCATTTCTAAGGATTTCCCAAATAAATAAGTGGTAACTAACTAAATGACTAACGTGATTTTAATTAATAACTTCCTAATTGAAGAAGACAAAATTACCCCCAACAACACACTTTCTAACGTTAGATCAAATATTAGGAGAGAGAAATGCAACTAAAAGGTAGGAGATTTATGAGGAAGAGAGAGAAATACAGAATTGAAACCACCTAACAACCTAATTTGAATTCTCCGAAATCTATCATCTAGTTAAAGATGAATAACAAGTTGGCTCCGGGAAAAAAAAAATAAACATCAAATTCTTTGAGTAGTACATATAAACATATGATTATCCCTAATTAAAGATAAACATATGATTCACGAAAAAAAAATGAAGAATGAATACCCCCAATTACAAACGACAAAAAACAATCCCCCCATATCGTATTTACATGGAATTACACCACCTACTGTGAACACATACGATTCACAAAAAAAAAAAAAAAAAGAAAAAAAAATGAGTACCCCCAATTACACACACCCATAAATGACAACAAACACTCCCCAGTACGGTAGTTACAAGGAATTACATAAACTGAACTTCCAACTTCATTGAATATTCAAGCGGGGTATTTAAAAAAACAAAATTAAAATCTCACCTCAATTTATTGAATGTCAGATAAGAGATAAATCATCCCACCTTCCCACCTTTCCACATTGGGTTTCGTCCTTCAATTACAGCCCCTTTCGGTTTCTTTTCAATTTTTCCCTTGCCTCATTCTTCAACAACTCTTCGTACAACCTCCCTCCATCCTTCGTACAGACGACCGTTCGCAACCCCCTCTCCAACGACCGTACGCAGTCCCATCCTCGACGACCGTTCGCAATCTTTAAACAGTAGTTGAGAGAGGAGTTGGAGAATGCGTGGAAATAGGGAATATAAACAAAAACCGATTTTGACGGTTAGAAGGGGAAAAAACGGGATCTGGGGGAAAGACCATTTGAGAATCCCACAAAATGTGGAGAAAAAAAAATCTTGGGCATGTAACGGCAACATAGACGGCGTCTGTGTATGCACGGATATACCCCAGGGGTAAAAATGGAAAATCACCACCCGCCTGGCGTCCCTTGATTTGCGGCAGCCACACCGAGAAAACGAAAGTATTTTAGCCAAAAAAACTGAACTACTTATTTTTTCTAGTCATCCAACATAATTTCTCCTCTTCCTAATTGGTTAATTAAGTTAATAACATGAATATACAAAAATAAAACTTTTTGAAAAATAGCAACGGACCCTATTATTTAGATAAATGGTCAAATCAATTTTATAAATTAAAATATTAAGTTACGAAGATACCCTCTACTAGAAATATAACGGAAAATCTTAAATTAGTTAAATCAAATCTAAACTTCAAATTAAATCAAATCAATTCCAAATCTCTTAGGCAACCAAAAAAATTGAAATACAACATAATTAAAAATCTATATCTAATTAGTTAATAATTTAATACCAATACATAATAAATAAAAGGAAAAATAACACTTTTATTAGTCGTGAGTTAGGTTTCATTTTGAAAACGAAACAAAATCCAAAACTCAGGAGCGAAATTGTCGAGTTTGAAAACGTGACCAAAATGAAACCTAACTCAAACTTCACTAAGTGTATTTTTCTCTAAATAAAATCTAATTTACATTTTAGGCAAGTTCATATATTCGAGCCACAAATACTATGTATTTAAATTTAAGGAACAAAATCTAGTATACATTTTAGACATTAAGATACCCAAACATCTTGAAAATAAAGAGTATTTAGAGTATTTATGTCTTATCTCTTCGTAAATAAAAATTTAACAAATACTTTGTACCCAACCTAGCTATAATTTATAGTTCTACTAAGAATATAGTTCCCTAAAATAAAGTATATATTATGCCTACTACAACAAAGTGTAACCTACCAACATTGAAAAGGATTCACAATCCTTAAAATTAACTTTGTATAATCCTTTGCTGAAGCCCCTACCAACATTGAAAAGGATTCACAATCCTTAAAATTAACTTTGTATAATCCTTTGCTGAAGCCCTTATATTTTTAATGGATTAATGGATGATTCTACCTAGCTTTGCTTCCATTGCAACAGATCATGGAGATCCAACTATTCTTGCAATTGAAATCCTTCAAATTGACGAGAAAACATACTATTTTGGTCCCAATTGGGGCCAAGGAGAGGCTTGTAGAGTGTCGCCGCAACCTCAGTCTTCTTGTTCTTCCCGATTGCTGTTGCAACCTCCGCTGGTATTTGTATGTGGATTTCCGTTCTTACCACCGAATACTAAACAAACACTTATGAGGAAATGTAACCAAACATATCGAAGTTTAAATTATAAATTTTTTTTTTTGTATATAAAATGTTTAAAATAAAATGTATTCTTTAAAAACATTTAAACTAAAAGGTATTCCAAACATGCCTTTATTGGATGATACAAATTGCAACACTTTTTTTAATTAAGGTTAAGGTTAATGTTAAAATTGCAATACTTATCTAAGTTTTGGATATAATTTGATGAAATTAAAAGTTTATGGTAGAAATAACCCGATAAATTTAGGAGTAAAAAAATTATTTTTTTTCCATTTTATAAATGAGATTTTGTTCATCAATTAGTTACCATTAATTTATTACTTGAATAATTAATTAGGTTAATTTAATACATTGTTTTAAACTAATTTTAATATAATTTGTTTGATTAAATTAATTTAAATTAATAATGCTAATATAATAAATAAATATATTCCAAAGAAAAAAATATATATTAACCAAATAAGAAAGAGAAAGGGAAAGACATCAATAAAACTCATGCTTTTATAAGGTATCAAATATACTCTTGGGTTTACAAAAAGCATGGAAATTACTCATTCTCATGCCCAATCCTTCAAATTTTGTACCAAGGGTTTTGCTTATTCTCACCCCTATCCCCATTCCCTCAATTGGGCTCAAGGTACTCTAACTTTTGATCACTTTATAAAAATTTAAAGATTAAAATATCATTTTGGTCATTGTACTTTGAGTTTTGTTATTTTTTTAGTCTCGTACTACTTTCATATGTCCAAATTCTAGTCCGTGTATTTTTCAAGTTTCAATAAAGCTTAAAATTGGTCTCTAAAGTTATATTATTGTTATTTTTTCTATAAAAAAAATCTAGTCTTTATTAGCGTTTCTTCTATAAATTTTTGAAATATGCTCACATTGTGTCTTTTATTGTATGGAAATTATTATTATTCTTTAACCAATTTCGATAAAAATTAACTTTAAACTTAGAGACAAATTTAAAACTTTATTGAAATTACATATACTAAAATTAGACATTTAAAAGTATATAGACTAAAATGGAACAAATCCCAAAGTAAAATGACCAAAATCATACTTCGACCCAAATTTCAAACATAAGTTTGGGTAAAGTTAGATAAATTGATTTGATTTGTACGGGATAAGATTGAGATAGCTTATCTAATAATAAGACATGTTTGAGAGTTATTTTGGATTTCCAAAATCATTTTTATCATACCTAAAACTTTCGTGTTAAAAAAGATGTTTGACAATGGTAGATAAGTGATTCTCATTCAGACAAGTGAGGAGATGATTTTCGAGTGATTTTCTTGGTAAAATTGTGATAGATTTTATTTCTTAAAATGACTATTAAATTAAAGGGAAAAAAAAAACAAATCTCCTATTTCCCTTTATTTTAAAAATTTTGTGAAATGTTAATTTTTCGTTGTTAATTATTTTTTTCTTTTCTATAATTAATTGGTAAATCCTCAGAAATGGTCATAAATTACAGAGTAGTTTCGAAAAATGGCCAAACCGTATTTTTTAATGAAAAATGGCCAAACCGGTTTTTCCAGCCTATTTTCGTGTTATATTAACTTACTTTTTTGCCCTTCAGCCACCCCCACGTTTATCCTATATTTGTGCAGCCGTATCTTTTATTTTTATTTTTTAAATAATCTATAACGTCTCATTCCATGAATCAAGTGATTTTTAGTTACACGATCATCTCTCTTCCCTACTTGAAGCATGCATATGGATGTTGACAAAACTCATTCGAGCTTCTAATTGTTCTTCGGCTGTCCGTGTAGATACAGTGTAATCTTGTCGAGAATCTTGGTTACGAGACGAAGCTTGAAGTCGTCTGTGAAGAAGTATGGAAGAATCGATGAATGTAGAAGAAGACTGATGGTAGAACGATGGAAGGGTTTGTCTCGGAGGTTCGAATGATGGAGGAAGGGGAAGGGGTTCTCTCGCGAACGGTAAGTTGGAAGGGTTTGAAATGAGGAAGGGGAAAGTTTTTTTTTTTTTTTTTTTTTTTTAAACGTGAGTGTGTTCCCAAGAGTGTAATCATGCCTTGGGGTTTTTTCCATAAGAAGCTATCAATCCACTCGTCAGAGAGGTTTGTTTGAAATTGTGTATCAATTTTTTCATTTTTTTCTGATTATACTTTAATTTTGATATTTTAGGTGTTCATCCCATATTTTAGGTGAATCTAGATTTTTTTTCACACAAGGGGAATGTGTGATTTCATTTTTTCCCAATAAGCTATCAATCCACGCATCATAAAGGTTTGTTTGAAATTGTGCAACTTTTTTTTTTTTCTGATTATACTTTAATTATGATATTTTAGGTGTTCATCTCATATTTTAGGTGAATCTGGATTTTTTTCACACAAGGAGAATGTGTGATTTCATTTTTTTTTTCTGTTCTTCTTTGAATCTGGATTTTTTTTAATTGAACTTGTTCTTCATTGTTATTGAATTTGGTAAGCTCTTTCATTTTTTCTTATGATATACACGATTTAAATTTAAGTCCTCCTATTTTTTCTCTCTTTTTTTGAATTCAAATCTCTTGTTTTAAATTTAGGTTGCCAGATTTATATTTAATTTCATTTGAATTTCTATTTTGATTTGCTAGATGAATCAATGGGTAAGGAAGCTAGATTCTCTCCCTTATTCATGGTGTATTTGTTTTATTTTATTTTCAGATTTAAGATTTGTTTAGGGGTATTTTCATCCAATTTCATGCCAAAATAGTTTACTAAAAATAAGGTTTGCCCATTTATTAAATTGGAATGTGTGATTATACTTTAATTCTGATATTTTAGGTGTTCATCTTAATTTTAGGTGAATCTGGATTTTTTTCACACAAGGGGAATGTGTGATTATACTTTAATTCTGATATTTTACATCTTAATTTTAGGTGAATCTGGATTTTTTTCACACAAGGGGAATGTGTGATTTCATTTTTTTTCCCAATAAACTATCAATCCACGCGTCAAAGAGGTTTGTTTGAAATTGTGCATCAATTTTTTTTTCTGATTATACTTTAATTCTGATATTTTAGGTGTTCATCCCATATTTTAGGTGAATTTGGATTTTTTTTTTCACACAAGGAGAATGTGTGATATTTTGATATTTCCAGTGTATTTGTTTTATTTTATTTTCAGGTTTAAGATTTGTTTAGGGGTATTTTCATCCAATTTCATGCCAAAATAATTTACTAAAAATAGGGTTTGGCCATTTATCAAATTGGAAATACGATTGACCATTTTTTCAAAACAGCAATTTTTTTGGGTCATTTATCTGGTTCCCCTAATTAATTATCTCTCTTAGAGACCATGAGGACCAAGAATTGGGTCATCAAAATACCATTCAAGAATTGGGCCTTCTCAATTTCTTTGGCGAGGGATGTGGTGGCGAAGAGAGAGGAATTTAAGAGTGGAGGATGAGAGGGGATGCATATCTAGGCCATTTTTAAGCACCTTTAGACTCGTTTGGGCCTTTTGGAGGTTGGGAGTAGTGAGTTATGTGCGTGAAGCCAATTTTACTCATGCTTTAGTAAGTTTTTGTCGTCCATTAGATACTTGGAGCCTTTTTAGACACTAGCCAGTTTAGGATAAATTGTTAGGTGCTTCCGGTACAATGAGGCAAGTAATTTTGCACTGTTGGATGTAATAGAGAGAAATTGTGAGGGTATCTCAATTTTGTATCCAACAGTTATTAGGGAGCATACAATTTTGAAGATTTACATTTGGCGGTTTTAAAAAGGGAGCCTCATTGTACCGAGAATACCTAATAATTTATCTCACTTTAGTGGTTTCGAGGGCTGGATAAAAACTCATTTCTAGCTTAGTTTTCACCTCAAAGGGCATTTAAGGGGTAAGTTAGATTAAAATTGTATTTAAAAAAATAAATTGGGAGAAACGAGATACTTTGAAAAAAATTGGAAAAAAATAGACTTTTTTTTGGCATTATTGCTTTCCATGACTTAAAGAAGTTGAATCGTACGCACTTTTTTTTTTTTTTTTTTTTTTTTTTTTTAGTTCCAATTTTTTTTAAAAAAAAAATAAATAAAATAAAATTAGATTTATTATTTACGTATACAACCCATTAGATTTTCTTTTTCTTTTTTAAGTTCCATATTTTTTAAAATAAATTTATCATTTACAACATACCACCCAATTTTATATTTTGTCCTTTTTTTTCCTACTTGTTTTTCGATTATTGTTTTTTGAGATTTTTTATATTAATTTTTTTATAGCTCACTTATTTAGTTTTAAATTCTTTAAGATTTTTTAAATAATTTAGAGATTTTATTCAAGAAGATTTCAACAAAATTTATTGTAACAAATCTATATATGTTTTTGAATAATATTTAATCCAATTTTCATATTAATTAATGGGAAAATTACCTTTTTGGTCCCTCAGTTTTGAAGGATAGGTGCGTTTGGTCCCTGAGTTTTCAAAATAGACCTTTTTAGTCCCTGAGTTTTGAGAAATAGGTTTAAAAGGTCCCTAAGTTTTCAAAATAGACCTTTTTAGTCCTTGAGTTTTGAGAAATATGTTTAAAAAGTCCCTTATATTATTTTTTAAATTTTTATAAATTAATACTTTTTAATTTTGTTAATTTAAAAAATCATTCAATATTAAAATATAATAAAAATTATTAGTTTAAAAAAGTTGAAAAAATAAAACTAGGGACTTTTAAAACCTATTTCTCAAAACTTAGGGACTAAAAAGGTCTATTTTGAAAACTTAGGGACCTTTTAAACCTATTTCTCAAAACCCAGGGACTAAAAAGGTCTATTTTGAAAACTCAGGGGCCAAACGCACCTATCCCTCAAAACTCAGGGACCAAAAAGGTAATTTTCCCTTAATTAATTTAATGAATTTGTTCCAATTTTCCAACGAAGACTAAACCCTACAAATTAAATTTAAATACATAATTAGAAAATTATCGATTATTTTCTCATGATAGAGATGAATATTTGTGACCATAATCCTAATTTAAATACATAAGTAGAATATTTTTTTTTTTGAAACATACATAAGTAGAATATTATAATTGTATTTTTTTTATTTGAAATTTTTTAATTGATTTAATTTAGACTATTGGTTATTATATTTTGCAAGTATTTTAAACTTGAACTTGAGACAAATAAGAAATGGTTAACCAATTAAATTATCCACTATTTTTAAAAAACATTAAATTAAATCTTTCTAATTTTACAAGTACAAAAATAAAATATTATCATCATGAACCCTTATAAGAGGAACAAGACAAAGACAACCGTCGTTAAATTCCTGACCCAACTCTTGAAAGGAAAAGTCAGATCTGAACAAGGGAGAGAGGAGAAACTTCCTCCTCGTTTCGGCGTCGGATATGGCCTCCTCCTCTTTTCTGTTATAAAATAAAAAAAAAAAAGAAGAAAATGGAGTTAAAGGAAAAGAAAAGAGAAGAAAGAAAAACAGGAAAAAAAAAAAGTTCGCCAGTGATCGCCGTCGGCCGGTGTTGAGCAATTGTCGGAGACCAGTGTTGAAAAGGAAAAAGAAGAAGGAGTTAGAGGTAAGAAGTTGGGTGCAAAAGAAGAAGAGAAAGGAGAAAGAAATAAAAAAATTATAAAATAATAATATATTTATTACTTTATTATATTTATATTTTAAAAAACTTAAAAAATTAATAAAAAAATTTTCCCACGTCAGCAATCCGTTAACTTTTGAACGGAAAATTGGATGGAGGGACCAAAATGAAACTAAAACCAAACTTGAGGGGCTAAATTGTTGAGTTTGAAAACTCAAGGACCAAAATGAAACCTAACCCAAACCTCAAAGACTAAAAGTGTATTTTCCCATTATTTAACTTAAAAAATCTCGATTTTTAAAAGTAGTCTATGAGAAATACACGTGGAAGAAGTTACATTTTTTTTTAATTTTCTTTTTTTTTGCTGGTTTTTTATTTCATTTTTTTAAATGAAAAAAGTGGAATGATATTTCATTTATATAGTATAAATGTGCAAATGAAGGTTGTTCACACATAATTTCAATGAATAAGACATGTGGAATAAATTTGTATTTGTATTGAATTTGTATGTATGTTGGTGTATAATCTCTAACTTTGATCTTCTGATTCTTTCTCTTGTGTGTGTGTTTCACTCGAGGGTTTGAACGTTTATTCTCAAGTTTGAAGCCTCAATCAATCTTAGAGGTTTGGAAGTCTTCAGGTCTTGAAGAGTCTTTGATCTTCAAGGAGTATTCACGTCTTGAAGAGTATTTAGTCTTTAAGGAGTGTTCAACTCTTGAAGAGTGTTTGGTCCTTTAAGGAGATTTCAATGACTTAAGGATGTCAAGGAGTCTTCTAGCTTTATTCTCTAGAGTCTTTCTGAATTCTCTTGTCTTGAGTGAGTGCGTAGATTTTCTAAACTTTTGAAATGGAGGAGAACTCCTCTATTATAGAGTTCTCCATGCATGGGCTTTGATGGCTTTTGGACCTAAGGACTTGGACTTTGTTGACTTTGGACCCAACTATTTGGATTTGAGTTTGATTTATATCTGACTCAAAAACCCATATGACCCAAATGATAAATGACCAAAATTTGATCAAACTAATTTTAAATTAATTGATCAAATGGGCATTTGGCCTAAAAAATTTAATAATTGGCTAACTTAGTCTACGAATTATTAAATTTGGGACACATATCATTTTATTGGACCCAAGTTTAATTATTTGTAATTTCATCATTAATTTTAGATAATGACGTGACAATTTGTGGTTGGTCGAAATTTCTCATTCAACAAAAGTATAAGTGAAAACTTCCTTCTTTTAAAGTAGGGAAAAATACACTTTTGGTCCCTAAAGTTTGGTTTAGGTTTCGTTTTGGTCCCTGAGGTTTCAAACTAAGTTAACAGATCGCTGACGTGACACTTATTCTTTTATTAAAAAAATTATTTTTTTTAATTTTTTTAAAATAAAAATTAATAAAAATAATAAAATATATATTTTAATATACTTTTAATTCTTTTACCTTCATCTTCTTCAACCCTTCACCACCACCACTCTCTTTCTTCTTCAACACCATCCTCACCACCAACCTACCGCCGGCGATCAGTCGCCGACCACCGTCGCTCGCCGGTAGTTTTTTTTTTTTCTCTTATTTTCTCTTCTCTTCTTCTTTCCCACCTCACTTTTCTTTTTTTTTTTTCTTTTTTTTATAAGTGGAACGAACTGGGAGGAGGAAACCCTCCTCCCTCCTCTCGATTCAGATCTGATCCTGGGTAGATGCAGATCTCTACCCTCAAAACCACGCGAGCACGGGTAGATGCAAATCCGACAAGCAGATGTAGATGCCCTCGACACCACCGCTTCTCCTTCCCGTCTCTAGCAAGCTGTGGTGTCAAGGGTGTTCTCCGGCGATTTCTTCAGCGCGTCAAGGTATAGATCTGAAACTGATCCTCCTCCATCTCTCTCCTTCTTCTTTCAAGCTCGTCGCCGCCAACGCCCAAGTTCAAATCCAACAAAAAATTCTCAGATTTAGTGTCGTTGCCCCAAAATTGGTCAAATCTGGTGTCGTCGCCCCAAAATTGGTCAGATCTGGTGTTGTCGCCCCAAAATTGGTCAGATCTGGTGGGTGAGGGTCTCGTTTCCGTCGCCGATTCCAGCAGACGCGCGTGGGTCTTTCGAGCACAAACACAGATGCATTGGGTCTTCAAGTTGTGGGTCTTCCGAGCACAAACACAGATGGCTTCTCCTCCTCCTCTGTTTTTAGAAAAAGGGAAATGAAGAGAGAAAAAGGAAACAAGAAAGGAAAGAAGAAGAATAGAAGATTGGAAGGAAAAAAAAAGTCATCGACTGGCGGCGAGCGGCGGATGCCGACGATCGGAGCTGCGGCAGCCATACCCGTTGGTGATGAAGAGTGAAGATGAAGAAGAAGGTGAAGAGAAAGAAAGAGGAGGAAGAAGGAGAAGGAAAAAAAAGTAATAATATTTTTATTATTGTAATATACTTTTATTTTAAAAAGTTAAGAATTTTTTTTAATAAAAAAAATTGTGCCACATCAGCCCTCCGTTAGTATTTAACAGAAAAGTGGATGGAGGGACCAAAATGAAACAAAATTCAAACCTCAGGGACTAAATTGTTGAGTTTGAAAACTCAGTGACCAAAATGAAACCTAACTCAAACCTCAGGGACTAAAAGTGTATTTTTTCCTTTAAAGTATAAGGACTAAATTGTTACATTAAAGCTAAGAGACTATATTGTTGCAAAATTGAAAGTTCAAAGACTAATTAAGACACCGTTTGATAACCATTTGGTTTTTTGTTTTTGAAAATTAAGCTTGTTTTCCTTCAATTTCCTTATCATGGTTTTCATCCTTGTTAAGGGCACATTTGAATTCATAGCCAAATTCCAAAAAATAAAACAAGTTTTTGAAAACTATTTTTTTTAGTTTTCAAAACTTAGCTTCGTTTTTTAAAACACGGAAGAAGGTGTATAACAAAACTAAGAAACTTAATGGTTGAAGTAGCGTTTTTAAGCTTGATTTTCAAAAACAAAAAACCAAAAAGCAAATGGTTATCAAACGAGGCCTAAATTGTTACTTCCATAAAAGTTCAGAATCCAAAAGTGTTTGTTAACCTACTAATGTCAAGTAATTATTTTCTTTTACCCTCTATTTGGAACCAGGATAGTTCAAAAAATGATTTAAAATCTTGTGATTTGGAATTCGAGAAATGATTTTAAATTCTTTGTCTCGTTTGGAACGAGAAAGATTTAAAATGAATATATTTAAAATTTTGTATTTGGATGGTAATTTGAAAAGAAAAGAATTTACTAATATAGGCTTTTAATTTGAGTTATTAATAGAAAATTAAAACATGCTAAGAACACATAAGTAATTAATTTAACTCCCACTCCCATGAAATCCTACAAAATACAATCATTTTAGTTGGAAAAATTCTATGTAAAAACATGATTCTAAATCATTTTAGATTTCAAATCATTCTCTTTCTTGACATAACGAAACAACAAAATTCATTTGAAATCTCTCAAAAGCACGAGGTTCGCAACATTAAGGGTAACTAATCGGGTAATTCTTAAAAAAAAAAAAAAATTCAAGAAAAAGAGAAGGTAATTATAAAAAGAAAATTATTAAAATTAATCATTAAAGATAATGCTTAGGTGTAAATTGTTAATGATTAAAGTCCTTGTCCACGTGGTATTAAAAATACAAGAAACGTAGGCAGTCAACTTTTGAGAATGAGACACATGCGTGAATGTCGAGTCCACATAAGCCACGCTTTCCCTTTTTCTTCGAAGTTTCCCACATCAATTTTGTCAACACAAGTTTCCTACATTTGAATCTGTCAACCCAAAAACAAGACCATCTGTAAACTACTCGCTACTTTCTCTAATCTCACTATTTTCTTATTTAATATCTAAATTAAATTTATTGGATTTTTATTAAGGTCCCGTTTGATAACCACTTAGTTTTTGGTTTTTGAAAAGTAGGCTTGTTTTCTCTCAATTTTGTTGTCATCTTTGTCAAGGACACATTTGAATTCCTAGAAAAATTCCAAAAACAAAAACAAGTTTTTGAAAACTACATTTTTTTTAGTTTTCAAAAATTGGCTTAGTTTTTAAAAACATGAAACTATGGATATTAGAAAAACAAAGAAACTTGTAGGTGGAAGTATGATTTATAAGCTTCATTTTCAAAAACTAAATTATTAACAAACGAGACCTTAGTTATTCATATCTTAAATTAGGTTTAGTTTTAGTCTTTATCATTAATATGTATCATTGAAATATGAATTGAAATTTTGTTTTATAATATGATAAGGTGATTTGATTTCTTTTCCCAATAAATAAATAAATATATATATATATATTTGATCTAATAGTTGACTTGTTGAATGAGTTTGGAAGAGTTAACTGTGATCAATTAGTTAGTGTTCCAATTCTTATTTGTATATTATTATTTAAACTTATTTCCTTGAAGTTAATTATTTTTCAATTTCTTCTTTCTCATTTTTAAGTAACATCCCAATACAAGTTTTGAAAAAAAAAATCTAGTTTGTTGTTCACATTTTTTATTTTTCATAAATATACATTATTTTATCATTTTTTATTTGTAATATATGCACACTAATGTATGAAATTTAAATATAACAAATAGTAATTTCAAGGTTTTATTACAAGTTTGGTTCATGAACTTTCAGTGTTGTATTAATTAGGTTTCTAAACTTTAAAAAGTGTGTCTAATAAGTCCATGAACTTTCAATTTTATATCTAATAAGTACTTGAATTTAAAAATGTCTAATGAGTCCCTGAACTTTTAATTTTGTGTTTAATAGGTTCTTGACACATTCATTTTTTTTTTTTTTAAATCAATCAATCTATTAGATATAAAATAGAATTTTATGTCTATATTGTACCCTAAATTTTCACTTTTGTATCTTAGTAGGCTTGTCAATTTTAAAAAATGTCGAAAAAGTCAATGACTTATTAGACGTAAAATTGAAAGTTAGAGACATATTAGACACAAAAGTAAAAGTTTAAGGACCTACAAAATACTTTTTAAAGTTCAAGGATTTATTTGACATAAAATTGAAAGTTGAAAAACCTATTTGATACTTTTTAAAGTTCAGAGACTAAATTGACATGACCTGAAAAGTTTAGGGACTAAACTTATAATTTTACCTAATTTCAAATACTTTATTCCAAACCCAATTTTTATGTGAAAACTCCTTTTTTTTAATTAAAATTTAATAAAAGAAAAGAAATTATTACCAAACACATTTATATTTCTAGTTATGGATGAAAAAAAGAAGAAGAACCAGATTCATTTTTCTGTCTTAAGAAAGAAAAAAGAAATAAAAACAAAAAAACAAAAAACAAAAAACAAAAATCAAGAAACAAGAAACGACAATGTGATTATAGTAAGAATACTTACAAATTAAGTTTATAGACATCTTTTTAATTTGTTAAAAAGGGAACGACGAAACTTTACAAAACCATGCAACTTACGAACTCGAGCTTTCAAATGTCTCAATCAGCCAAACCACTTGAATGTTAACAAAAGTATAACTTAATTGACATAAAACTTATACTCTCGATTACGAGGTTTTTTTTTTTATTATTACATCAATATTTGGGGATAGGGGATTCGAACTTTTGACCCCTTGGTCAAAGGCACATGCCATTTACGATTGAGCTAAACTCACTTCGGCTCTAGATTAGGAGATTATAATTCAAAAAAAAGAAAAAAATCAAACTAACTGAGTTATACTCAAACCGACCTCTAAATTAAAAACGAAATAAATACAAAGTCCAACCACACCACCAACAACAAGATATCTATCTAATTATTAAATAAATAAATAAATAAAATAAGTATCTTAAAAAAAAGGGAAGAGATATGGTTGCACATTTTGCAGAGTCAGCAAAAAAAATATGAATAAAAACCTTTTCTCTTACAAAAATATGGTCAAACTCAAGCCCACTCAAAAACCACGGAGTCTCTTTTTCTTTTCTCTCTCTCTCTCTCTCTCTCTCTAGAAACTGTCGAATCACTGCCTTAAAACTTCACCAAACTTTCCTTCGTCTACTTCGAGAATCAAGATCCAGAATCAAGATCATCATCATCGCCATGGATACAATCAAGAATCGAATTCAAGAACGAGAACAACGACAAGAAGAAGTCGTAGAAGAAGAAGAAGAAGGCGAAGAAGACTATTTTGATCTCCTTCCTGATGCGATTCTTCATCTCATCTTCAACAAATTGATCGACGCTCGTTCTCTCATACGATGCCTCGCCGTCTCCAAGCGATTCGCCTCTCTCATTTCGCAATCCGACACCGTTTTCCTCGCGATTCCTCGTCCGCTGCTCGATTCGAAGCGGAAGTCGAGAGTCGGTCGTCGATCGCCGCCGAATTCGATGATTAGGTTTTTGTTTCGTAAGTTTGTGTCCACGCCTTTTCGTTTCTTCCGGCGTGTGGTTGCTCGTACTTCGCCGCCGAGTTCTGGATTTGGCGATTGGTACTACTGGCCGAGCGTTGCGTTGAAGGAATTGAGAGGAATTAAGTTTGTGCACATGGAACTCCCCTGCTGCGGCGATGAAATCGGCTCCAATCACGGCGGCGGTCCCTTGCTCAAGTGGAAGGCCGAGTTCGGCGCCGAATTGAAGAGTTGCGTAGTTCTCGGAGCGTCGTCTTTCCGGCGGAAATCGATTGTTCAGTCTGATTCAGAAGCCAAAGAAACAGAGGAAGAACGCGTAGAATCAGAATCGGAATCGGAAATGGGAGACGAAGAGCTTAAACTACGAATCGTATGGACGATTTCATCCCTAATTGCCGCTTCCATGAGACATTACTTGGTCAAACAGATGGTTGCCGATTTTCCGACACTGCAGAGCGTGTTGATCACCGATTCAACCAAACAAGGAAGGCTCAGTATGGAGGATGAGCAACTCACCGAACTCAGAGACTCGATGAAGTCTTCCACTTCGATTCGACCTCCAGTGGAGAGGACTGTAATTCCAGATCTGAACATGAAGATGTGGCATGTGCCTGTGCTGGATCTGCCGGCGTCCGGCTTCGTGATGACGGCGGCGACTCTCGTCGTGATCAGGCCAATTGCAGCAGGTATGGCTTTAGATGGATTAGATAAAATGGGAGATGATTTTGATGCTGAGGAAGGGGAGAAACTTGGAGCATATGGTGAGGCTGTGAGAAAATTGATGAAGTTGAAAAGAAACTATGCCTTGGAGGTAAATTCTTTCTGATCAGACAAATTTGTTCCACGTTTTTAGGTTGTAGAGTAGAGAATTACTGTAAATCCTGTTGAGGTCTTTATTTAATCTGCTAGGTTTTTAGTTTTGATTCTTTTTGGGCATTCAACTTTTGTTTTTTGAGTCTTCTTGATGCTCAAAACCTGTGGATTCAATTTGTTGTAAATCTTGCTGTCATTTGGTGATATGTTAAAAAATAGAGAGAATATTTCACTTTCCATATATAGTGTTCTATACATTTTCTCATCTTACATCTATTAATTAAATAGCTAAACAAACACTAAAGAATTTAGAACCTTTCTCCTATTTAGTTAAATTGAGTATATTTCCTTTTAGGAAGACAATGTTTAATGATCAAGAATTTGAATTACATAGGAATCACCATTCGAATAATATGATCAGGTTAACACCTCTAAATAATGCAAGTCAACAGATACGATATTGACACAAGAATGGGTAACGAACATGTACACATAGTATGAGATATGTTTGATAGATATATATTATTTATACTAACAATTTTGTACTTTCTTCTTTTAGAGTCTTGAGGATTAAAGAATTAGTCTATTGGATAACTTGGGAACAATCTATGTTGGGTTGCTAAGACAATCTAGATTTTGATTATAAAAAAGAATTACTCGAAGAAGATTTGATTGATTGCCCAAAATGAAATCTTACCTTTGTTGTTTAAGTTTAATGTTTATTATAATATAGGTGGGAGATATTGAGCAAGAACAAATACTTAATAAGAGAGATTGATGACTGTGTCACACATGATAATAATACTACATGATTTGCCTACCCAATTAAAATTTTATAACTAAAGATATTCTCACTTTTTAACTTGTATGTGAACTTTGTTTGGTCCATTAGAGGGCAAAAAACAAACAAAGAAAAAGAAAGAATAATTATCCTCATGTAAAGATGGATTTTTGTACAGAATATTTTTGTTTGAAGATCATGGCTCCATTAACAAATCTTGGACTCTAGTAGAACAAGTTTCTATGTATATGTTTTGGAGATGACCATGTCAGAATTCTTTAGCTAACATTTGGGGCATATTTGAAAGTAATTTTAGAGAAAATGATTTTGTTTATAAATGATTGAAGACATGTGTTGAGAGTGATTTTATAAAATAGCAAGGTAAGAGAAAATGGTTTAATTCTATTTATTTTTGTAAAAGTATTTAATTATAAATTATTTTAATGTTTCATTCTACCTTGTAAAAGAAATTTTGATTTCATTGAAAGTTGTTTTTTTTTTTATGAGTAATGTTTATTTTTAAAAGTAGTTTTAGAATCATCAAAGTACTAAAAATACATTACATTTAAGAGAAGGAAATAAAAAATATATAAAAATATATATATTTTGTCAAACACACGTTGGGGTGGGAGGATTCCAACTACAAATTTCTTGGTAAATAGTACAACTTTATGCCAGTTGAGCTATGCTCAAGTTGGCATTTAAGAGAAGGAAATAGAGTGGTAAACAAAAAATTATAGAGAGGGAATTTTTTTTTAACAGAAATAAAAATTTAAGTGAAAAAAAGAGAGCTAAAAGAAAAGTTTTAGAAACGAAAAAAATGTTAGGCAGGGAGGGGGACGAATTTTTAGAGTGACAAAAAAAAAATCAGAAAATTTTAATCAAGGGATCGGAAATTCAAAGAAATACAAAAACTTTGGGAAGAAAAACTTTAGAGAGAAAGAAAAAGTTAGAGGACAGGAGGTGACAAAATTTTGTGAGGAAAAAAGTTAGCAAAAGATGTACACAAATCAGAGAGAAAAAAATGTAGAGAGAGACAAACACAAATTTTAGATAAAAAGGTTAGGGATTTAAAAAAATATTGGAGAGAGCAAAAGTGAGAAAAGATAAGAAAAGATATAATCACTCGAGAGAGAATAAAAGTATGTTTGATTTAACTTTTCAATGGTTTAATTTTCAAAAAAAGATATCATTTTGAAAAAGGTTCTAGTGTTTGACAACCACTAAAAATGACTTATTAAAAAATGAAATTGAGAAATAAACCATTTTGAGAGAAACGCTTGAAACCAATTTTTTTTTTAAAAAAAGTTTTTAAGTATATAATAATGTGTGTATAAAAACAAGAAATGTAACCAAACATACGAGTGTTTAAATTCTAAACAATTTTTATACAAAATGTTTAAAAGAAAATGCATTCTTGAAAAACATTTAAACTAAAAGGTATTCCAAATGGACCATAAATTTAGAAATACATATTGAAAAAACTTGAGAGTAAAACCTGAGGAGGGGTAAAGAAAAATAACGATGGGGAGGGAAAAAATTAATAATAGAAAAAATTAACTTTTCTCAAAATTTTAGGACAACATAAAGTGAAATAGGAAGAGTAAAACTGAGTAAAGCTCAACAATAATTGATATTGTTATAGGTAATTTTGGACCATTTCGATGTACAAGGAGCTGACGAGGACAACCCGACACGAGCCAGAAACAGGACCGAAAGATGGACTCCGAAGGCAAAACGGGCCAAAAGATCAGGCCAAGGTCGGAGGGACCGGCCTTGGCCCGACCCAAATGGTCGGCCTCGGCTTGGGCCTCGGTGTTCCATCTCCGTTTGGTCCTAGGAACCTCGATTCCACTCGGTTCAGTCCTGTATCGCCTCCGAACGCCTAGAAACTCTAGAGGAAGAACATGTATTTAAACCCCTATTCGTGACCGGAGAAGGGATTCCGAACTCTATTCTCTACTCTCTCTTCTTGCTCTCTTGCTCTTCTCCTTCTGCTTTCTGACTTAAGCATCGAAAGCGGTGTGGCAAGCACCACACCGGTGGCATGTTTTCCTTGTCTTGCAAGCCACATCTTCCCCCCTCTTCAAACAAATTTATCATTGGTGGCACGTGAAGGTCAGGTGAGTTCTGCCTGTCCAAATTTGACCATCAACAGACATTGTGGAACACGTAAATTTAAATGAATGAGACATGTGGAATAAAATTTGATTTGTATTGATGTTATGGGTGTAGTACAATCTCTAATACATAATCCTCTGATTCTCTCTCTTGTTTGTATGTGTTTCTCTTTGCAACTTGTTCTTGAGATTGAAGTAGTCTCAAGAGTTTTGCAGCTTGTTCTTGAGATTGAAGTTGTTTCAAGGGTGTCTTCGAGTATTCTGAATCCTGAATTCTCTATGAGTTATTCTCTGAGATTTCCAACTTCTTTCTCAAAATGAAGGGGAGCTCCCCTATTTATAGAGTTCCCTATGGACATGGGCTTGGGCTTCATTGACTTTGGACTTGGCCCATTGGACTCAAGCTTAACACATTGGACTTGGACTTACTGATCTTGGGCCAAGTCATTTGGACTTGGGCTTTATTGACTTTGGGCTTAGTCATTTGGAATTGGGTTTGACTTAAACTTGACCCAAATACAGTAAAACTCAAACATGATATGACCCAACTTTGATCAAATTAAAGTTTTATTATTTGATCAAATGACCATATTCAAGAAAAGTAGCATTTCAATTTAAGATTTGCTAACTCTGTCTTCAAATTAAATTTGGGACACATGTCTGTTGGGTTTTATGTCCTAAAACTCGTAGATAGTGAATGATTAACGAATTATACACTTGTATCAATAAAGTGTTATTGAGGTTTATGCAATAAAGTGATTGTTAATTTAAGTCTAAAATTGCAACGCCCCAGGTTTTTATGACTACTAACCTAGTGACATTACTAACTTATGACAAAACTAACCGAGTGCTCTGAAAATTTCGGCAGCATAACGACATACAACGAACTAAACCAAAAATTTTCCAAATACGTGCTAGAACAAGAATAACACTTCTAATATCAAACCACTCACAAATACGCCACAACGCCTCAGGTTCACAACAAAACTTCCACAACAAGCGAGTCAGATCTCGCAATAACATAAATCAAATAAGTAGGGCATCCACAACCAAAAACTCAACTGGGCACATCTAACTACAACTTCAGCTTATTAGAAACAAACTTAACTATTATAAGCAAAAATAAGAGTTAGAGTTTATTAAAACCAACTCCACTAAGCCTAGAGTTCAACAAGAGGAATTTCAAAACTAGCCAAAGAGGACAAACAGTTGTCCAGCCATACAAACCACAACTACCTGATCCAATTGAAAATAAAAGAGAAACAACACGAACTAGCGATAATCATTCCTCACGCGCCTCCTCTGCATCACCATGGTCAAGGTAGTCCTCATAAACTGCATAGCCTAAAATGTTGGGGGGGGGGGAAGGAAGGGAAGGGGGTCAGTACAATCACGGTACTGGTAACAACCCCTACCTGAAAAGCCATCACACAACAACCAAAAAACAACATGCTTTTCATGCGCAAACAACATGTTCCTTAAAGCGGTAACACAACAACATGCTCAAAAATCAGTACAATGAATGACTCTCCTAAGTCATAACTCATGCATCTCTCTATGCAAAACATTAATGACTCGAGTTCCACGAGCTCACTCAACTCTCATGTTTAGCCTTCACATGGCTCTCCAAGATTGATCCTTCGAGCCACACTGTCCCCTGACCATTTGTACCCAGGGCCACAATGCTTTCTACAGAGCTCGACATTCGATCCTTGACCATTTGTACCCAAGGCCTCGAACTGTGCATCACCCCCTAGCCATTTGTACCAAAGGCACCCGATGACTTCCAACTCTCGTAGTCCTCACAAAGCTCTCCAAGACTGACCCTTCGAGACGCACTGTTGGTGCATCGTCAGCTGAATGGATGAAATGTGAGTTAAGATGAATAATATTGATAAAGAAGAATTCAGCTAACACTTAGTTATACACTGTTGCACATAGTAATAAAAAACCTTAGAAGTATTCCAAGGGTATCGATCCCATGAGGACTAAATTGGAAATTCAGATTTGATGAAGAAACTGCTCAAATGATTGCTTTTGAAAAATGTAACCAAAGAAAATAAGATTGATTGATTGGGTTTTTGAAAAGATAAACAAATAAGCAAGTAAATAATAAAGAATACCAATAATAAACAACGAGGTATTCAACATGGATTCATCCCTAAGGCAATAACCATAGTCATGCAATAATTAACCTAAGCCTATTCAATGCATTTGGGTTAGATTTAACTCCTATTTGGCCCTTGCTCCCAAGAACCGTTAGAAGGCTAAACGAGTACTGTTATGCACATTTCTGTGACTCGACTCCGACATAGATAATTCACGAATGCAACCTATAACCTTATAGTCAATATAGGGTGCCTTAGGCAGCTTGCCCTACATCGCCGAACAATCCCTTTCGAGCTTTTTCTCCTATATCACCTTTATGAGAACCGATATCGTTTGTCCCTTTCGAGATCAAACTCACATAGCATGCAAAGTCTAAGTGATCAAGTTAAACTTAGCAAGATTAGAGTGATAATCAATAAAGAATGACATGCATTGAACACAACTAAAGCAAATAAAACACTTTCAAGCTATTGAACCATAAGGGAATTCACCACATTGAACCCCTCAATGGAATTTAGCTACTCATGGTGAGATAAAGAGCAAATGAACACATTTTCATTGAAATAAGAATTTAAAGAATACAGAATAATGAAAAGATTCAAGAGCTGGAAATAAATGAGATAGCTAAATATTATGGGTTTTTCTATTTACTCAATCCTTCTAGAGTTCGCTAAGACACTCCACTCTTTCGCTTTTACAAGTGGGAATGAGTGAAACTCTCTACAAACCACAAGGTTTGATGTCTAACTCATAGGCGTCGAGCCAGGGTTCTGTCACCACTCTTTTCTTCCAATGAGTTCTGCTTGAATTTAACTTCTAATCTCGAGCTTATATAGTGTAGAAAATGGTTGAGGAGCTGCGAAATAGGTGTTGGAAGGTTGCCTAGTCGGTTTCGGGGTCAAAACAGGCAGTTAGGTACGAAGAAGACTCGTCAACAATGACCCGCAGACGACTTGGAACGGTCTGAGTTTTTCTAGAAATGCGGTCGCATTTCAATTTTGCCTTCCCAGAAATGCGGTCGCATTTCTGGGAAATTCCAGCTTTTCCTTTGTTTTTCCTGCACAGCAACAACTTAGTCAAATTCTCTTAAAATCAAGTCTTTTTAAGCATAAATAAACATAATTTGACAAAAGTGACTCTCAACACCCTAACTTAGCAACTTTAACATATTTTGAGCTCGGGAATAGTAAAATTGTCCAAAACATACAACATTTGACCAAGAAATGAACTAAATATAAGGGCAAAATATGTATATTTTTTACCCTTATCACACCCCCAAACTTAACTCATTGCTTGTCCTCAAGCAATTGCGAATCAAAATGTTAGAGATCAACTTTTCACTTGCAAATCAGAATGTAGGAGCTCAATATTAATTGCAAACCAAAATGTTAAAGTTCATGTATAGTAATCAATCATGGTACTAGTATCAACTTTGAATTTCAAATAAGTGACATGGAATCAAAGTAAACATGTTTTTCAAGATCGTTTTCTAAAAAGTTTGCCTTTAAGGAGAGGATTCTACTCTAGTGCCAATCACAACGTTTGAGTTTCCTAGGCATGAAGATTTCTATTGTTCTTTTTCAAAGCAAAACTCTCTCTAATCCATCCTAACCAATGTGCTTAAACTACCCAACTTCTACTCATAGAGCCTAGTGTAGTCCTTTTAGTTAAGAAAAACAATCTTGATGAAAACATGAACATACATGAATTACTAGACCTTTTCTCTCCCCCAAACTTATTTGCCTGCTAGTGCTCTTTTTATTCAACTTCTTTTTCTCCCAAGAGCATCCTTGCTGTCATCTTTACCTTCGTTCTAGCTTATCGATACTTTTTGGTGAAGATATCTAGCTACGAGCAAAGTTCACAAGCTTGGAAATGATACTCATTTCCCTACCATGGGTGTCATGAATGCCCATGGTTACTCAGTAAACCCTAGGAAGGAGGAGTAACTCTTGGTTTCACCTTTTTTTTTCAAATATACTGAACACACAATCTTTCCAACAGTACAAATTTACAAAAGATATTTACATAGTAAGCATAAAGCACCCCCCCAAACTTAAAGGTAGACAATGTCCTCATTGGCTTGTTTTTGAGGCATGAGCTTAACATGGGGCTTTTTGTTTTCAAAACTTCAAGGCTAAACTCTCCTAGAGTGTTAGAAAGGTTAAACACGAGGAAGTTTAGACTCTAAGAAAATTTTGTAAAGAAAAAGACTAATGGAAAGCCTATGACTAGAAAACAATTCAATTGTGACGGTGGCACTTTTGAGATAGGACAAAGCTCTAGTTTTCATCATCAAGGGCTTAAAAGAAAACTCCTTTGAAAACATGTTTTTCTTCCAAAATATTTTAAAGCAATTTTTCTTTAAAGTTGATTTTTTCTTTCACAAACTCATAGGTAAAGCTTAAAAACAAAAGGCAGATTTTTTCAAGAAAAGATATAAAACTCAAGAATAATAACGCTCAACAATTCTCCAAATGATTTGATTTCGAAGCGCGGACGTTACAAAAATTGCACAATATAACCCAAATCCAATAAACTAAGATCCAAGGTTGTTTACATGTGACTTGAACTAGTATGTGGGGACATACAGAGATCGGTGTTCAAGTAACAACCTAAAAGGTCTATAGTACATGGATAAGGGTGGGTACCTTATCCTGGTAACACTATGTGATATGACCCGCTTTGTATTCGATACAGACGTATTGATCCAAGGCGTCCATGTAGGAGACATGCGAGCGGGGGTATCCTATGCAATGAGTTTGCATAAGACCGGACCACAAAATAGTAAACCACTAGATGTAACACCGTTAACTAGTTAGGTGACTGTTTAAATAGGATCACCTAGGTAACTCAGTCTTAATCCTGAATGTGTCATGAACTCCTTCTCACGAGGGATTGTCCTTTGATTAGTATGGGTGAGAGTGGCTTGCATGCCGACTCAATAAGCCTACCTTCTTGGGGACGAGTCCGAGTGGGGGGGTTGGGGACATGACAACACAAGAAGGAACTCACTCCTTTCCACTTCTAGGAGAAGTAGATGAGTGTTCCCATAAGTGGTGACTCCGAGGCTTGAACAAAGGGATCCCGCCCTCTCACTGGCCCGAGAGGAACTTTCTGTTTATTGGTTGGACCATAAACAGGTTGTTCATTAGAGGAGCACTGGTACTTAAGGAGACAGATGTAACACAAGGGTAAAATGGTAATTTGACCCAACTGTGGTTACGGACACTCGTGAATGATTGACTTACCGTTATTGGTCAATATCCGTGGACATAAAAATATTTTATAGTGAGAAGAGTGCAGTTGTTGGTCTTTAATGGAGTGGCCCACAATTAATGAATATTGGTTAACTCGATTAATGAGTTTAGTCGGTTAACCTCATATCATTGGAGCTTCTGATCTGTAAGTCCATTAGGTCAAGATTGTTTCCTAACCTCACATTAGGGTTTCCTCTCTTATAAAAGGAAATGTTATGAGAACCCTAACCCTAAGGTCTCATTCTAGCCTCCCTCTCATATTCTCTCAACTCAAGAACTCTAGAGAGAATTTTTTCTCTCTAGAGTTTTCCCATTCAAGATTAGGTAGTCCCACAACTACGTTCCTAATCTCAGAGTTATAGTGGGGAAGCCCTTGTGGTGGTGTCCATTGAAGAATTCAGAGTCGTCAGACGGAGGTATGTTTCTCATCGCTTAACTTTTTGCCAATGTATTGGTATTTTGTATAACAAAATTAATTTACAAACGGTCCAATTGCTTCCGCTGTAACGGAATTGGGAATTCCAATCCTTCAATGTCAACTTATAATTGGTCCTGAATTTAATTATTTGTAATTTCGTTATTAATTTTGAATAACGACGTGGCAACTTGTGATTGGTCGAAACTTCTCCTTAACAGACACGTACCATCACTAACAAAAAAATCAATTGAGAATTACCTATAATTGATTGAAGAGGAATCACTTAGGGCCTTTTGGAATACATATTAGTTTAAGTGTTTTTCAAGAATGCATTTTTCTTTTAAACATTTCCTCGTGAGTGTTTTTGTACACAAGTTATTATATACTTAAAAACTCATTTTAAAAAATTTGCTTTCAAGTGTTTCTTTCAAAATCATTTATTTTTCAATCTCATTTTTTAATAAATCATTTTTAGTGGTTATCAAACACTAGAATTTTTTTCAAAATGATTTTTTTTTCAAAGTTAAACACTTGAAAAGTTAAACCAAACATACCCTTAGAGTGATCTCATCTATCATTGTCAAACATCACCATTTCAAAATAGAAGTGATTTTGAGTATGACAAAGTTAGTTTGCCAATTCCATAATAACTTCCAAACATGTCCTAATAAATGATGAACATTTTCAAAATTCTTAGCTAAATTCTAAAAATTACAATGATTTATTCTTCTTCTTTTTTTTTTTTTTTTGTGAAATACTAAACAAATATATATTTGGATTCAATAACATTTAGAGACGAGGAATTCAAATCTTTTATCTATTGGTAAAAAAATACACACCTCTACTCTTTGTTTTTTTTTTTTTTTCTTTTGTTGAGATATACACCTTAAGTGTTTAACTATGCTCAAGTTGACACTAAACAAATAAATTATTGGTAAATAAACTTAATATTTATACACATACAAGAAAATGTTTAGTTAATCATAGTTTTGATAAATTTGAGTTGGTATAATTTGTATTTGAATTGTACAAATTAATTAGTGTCATCTAAATATATAATCTACAAATTCATGATTTGTATTTTGTAGAAGTTAGTATGAAACATAGAAGACAAGTTTCTATTAACTTAGGTAATTTATATAATATATATGAGTTTGTGTTATAAGTAGGTTAAGAGATCTATAACTTTCCAATATTGGCTCAATTTATTAATCTTTGATTATAAAAGTCTAATATGAGAGCCAAAGATTAAAATATCAACATCACAGTTGCATAAAAATATCAATAAAAATAAAAATATTAATATAATATCAATATCACCAATTTAAACATAATATAGCAAATAAAACACTACTTTCCCTAGGGCAAAAGGTTTGGTCTCCTAATTATTAAAAGGGAAAAATACACTTTTGGTTCCTAAGGTTTGGGTTAGGTTTCATTTTGGTCAATGAGTTTTCAAACTCAACAATTTAGCCTCTGAGGTTTGGAGTTCATTTCATTTTAGTTCCCCCATCAATTTTCCGTTAACATTCAACAGTTGCTGACGTGGCATTGAGTTTTTATTAAAAAATACATTTTAATTTTTAAAAATATAAATAAGTAAAATAATAAAAAATATTATTGTTTTATATCATTTTTATTTCTTTCTCCCTCTCTCACCTTCACCTTCTTTTTCTCCACTACCATCACCACCATCCCACTGTTGCTGCCAGCCGCGATTTTTTTTCTTCCTCTTCTCCTTCCTCCTTTCTTCTTCTTTCTATCTTCTTCTTTCTCTCATTTTATTATTTTTTTAAGAAAAGAGGGAGGGAGGAGGAGTTCCTCCTCTCCGTTCTGGCATCAGAAACGGGGAGGAGGAGCTCCTACTCCCTCCCTCTTTTCATTAAAAAAAAAAAATAAAATGAGAGAAAGAAAAAATAAAAAAGAAAGAAAGAAGAAAAAAAATTGTCACCGACCGTCAGCGAGCGGCAGTCGATGGCGGACGACAGTAATAGTGGGATGGTGGTGATGGTGGTGGAGAAGAAGAAGAAAGAAAGAGAGAGGGAGAAAGAAATAAAAATGATATAAAATAATAATATTTTTATTCTTTTAATATATTTATATTCTAAAAAAATTTAAAAATAAACTTTTAATAAAAAATCAATGTCACATCAACAATCCGTTAAATGTTAACAGAAAATTGGATGGAGGGACTAAAATGAAATGAAATCCAAACCTTAGGGGCTAAATTGTCGAGTTTGGAAACTCAGACCCAAATCTCAATGATCAAAAGTGTATTTTTTTCTTATTAAAAATACCGTTAAACTATGAGGTTGGTCTCAATTATACACCTGAACTTTCAAAGTTTTATTTTAGCCCTTGAAGTTTGAAGTTTGTTTCAGAACTATCCTTTGGAGACATTTTTCGTTAAATTTATAAACAAAAAAATGATGTGTTTGTATGTGTTTCTTTTATTGTTTTTTCCATGTATGTGTTCAAATCTATTCACATAAGCAATAATATATATGTAAGCACATCATGTTGCATACATGAATTTAACAAAAAAAAATATATTTAACGATCGTTTTGGAACAAACTTTAAACTTCGAGGCAAAAATCTAAACTTTTGAAAGTTCAAGTGTATATTTTAAACCAACCTCAGAGTTGAAGGTATTTTTAATATAATTTAACCTTTTTTTTTATAACCTCGATCTCCTTTTTTTTTGGAAGAAAAATGCATTAATATAAGAAAAGTTCGGGTACAATTGCCCTCGTTAATAAGGATGGAAAATAGCCAAAACAAAAAAAAGGAAAAAGAATACACTTTTAGTCCCTGAGGTTTGGATTAGGTTTCATTTTGGTCCCTGAGTTTTCAAACTCAACAATTTAGTCCCTGAGGTTTAGGTTTAGTTTCATTTTGGTCCCTCCATCCATTTTTCCGTTAAAAACTAACGGTGTGCTGACGTGACACTATTTTTTTTATTTAAAAAAATTATTTTTTTTATTTTTTAAAATAAAAATATATTTTTTTAAAATTTTATTTCTTCACTCTCCACTTTCTTCTCCTTCTTCTTCTTCCCTTCCTCCTCCTCCAGCGGCCGACGACATTTTTTTTTCTCTTTCTTTTCTTCTCCAAAAACCCAAAATAAGAAACCGTCAATTTCTTTTTCTCTCCTACAGCTTGTGTTAAGGACGAGGACACGACACAGATCTCCACAATGGTATGATATTGTTCACTTCGGACATAAGCCCTCATGGCTTTGCTTTTGGTTCCACCCAAAAGGTCTCATACCAATGGAGATACTTGTCCTCCCTTATAAACACATGATTATCCTCTTATCTAGCCAATGTGGGACTTTGGTCGAACTCCCAATTCCCAACAGCTTGCTCGCCTAGATCTCGCGATCGTTGCTCGCCCACTCTTCGCAGTTTGCTGTCGTGTGCGTCCATGGTTCTGGCGCCGAATCAGGGAGGAGAAGCCTCCTCCCCGTTTCCCCCTCTTTTCTAAAAAAGAAAAAAGAAAGAAAATGAAAAGAAAGGAGAAGAAGAGAAGAAAGGAAGAAGAGGGGAGAAAAAAAATTTGTTGGCGGTTGCTGGTGGTTGGGTTGAAGAAGAAGAAGAAGGGTGGTTTGGTTGAAGAAGAAGAGGAGGAGAGAAGAATTAAAAATATTAAAAAATAATATATTTTAATATATTTTTATTTTGAAAAATCAGAAAATATTTTTTTAAAATAAAAAATAGGTGCCACATCAACATTCCGTGAGGGTTTAACAGAAAATTTGACAGAGGGACCAAGAGTGTAATGAAATCCAAACCTCAGGGGCTAAATTGTTGATTTTGAAAACCCAAGGTCCAAAATGAAACCTAACCCAAACCTCAAGGACTAAAAGTATATTTTTTTAAAAAAAAAAGACAAAAAAGTTTGCCTTTCTTCCCATAAGGAAGAACTCCTTTGAAACTCAAAAAAAAAAAAAAAAAAAAAAAATCACCTATCGCTTTTCGATCTTCTATTAGTTTTTTTTTTTTTTTTTTTTTTTTTTTTTTTTTTTTTTTTAGTTCAGCAACATTTGGGGTGGGGGATTTGGAACCTTTGACCTCTTGGTCTAGGGTACATGCCAATTACCGCTGAGTTATGCTCGCTTTGGCGTCGATCTCCTATTAGTTGAACAAATTGTAGAAAAAGAATAATAACAACAAAAATAAGCTTATTAGTATTTAGTGATAGGTTAAATTACATGTTTAGTCCCTGAACTTTCAGGGTGTGTCAATTTAGTCCCTAAACTTTAAAAAGATTCAAATAGGTCCTCGAACTTTTAATTCTGTTTCAATAGGTTCTTAAGTTTTCACTTTTATGTCCAATAAGTCCCTCAACTTTTAATTTTGTGTCTAATAAGTCCTTGACCTATTCAACATATTTTAAAACTCACAAGCCTACTAGATACAAAATTGAAAGTTTAGAGTCTTAATAGACCTAAAATTTAATTTTATATGTAGTAGATTGGTTAGTTTTTAAAAATATCTAATATATTCGAGACCTATTAGACATAAAATTGAAAGTTCAGAGGCATATTAAACATTTTTAAAGTTGAGGAACCTAGTACAGAGACCTATTAGAAACCTTTTAAATTTCATTGACCTAATTGTGATATAATCCTAAAAGTTCAAGGACTAAACTTGTAATAAAACCTTAGTGATATTATAATTAAAACAATTCTAAAAAAAAGATATATAATTAAAACATTTTTCAAACTCCGTCTAGCTAAAAAAACAGAAATTATGGTGCATGGGCTCCTTTAACCCGTTAATTTCAAATATGTCTAAATCTTTTAATTATATCAATAGTAAAATTTCATGCATTAATTCAGATTTTATTCTTCTCCAAATGCCCTTACTTAATTTGTAGATATTATAATTAATTTTGAAATTTTTTTCCTTCAACAACCGCCACCTAAGTAGTTATTATTCTATGATTTTATTAATAATGGAATCCTTTTCGATTACATTACCCTCTTTACCGTATTCCATGAGATAATATCCCATTGTTGTGGTTAAGCCTTCATTTTCCATATTTGTAAGCATTTTTTTTTCAAAATTTTCTTGTTTTTTATTTCTTTATGGATTTATATTTTTTAATGTAAATCATTTTCCCAGTTACATAAATCCACTATTTTTAGTAATATTTTCTTTTGATTTTGTAATATATAAGTTGTTCCAACCATTTGTTAGGTTCCAACTTAATTTCCGTCTGTATGCTTCTGGGGTGATAGTGACAATTCCGTTGAATTCAAAGTTTCAGAGATAATGTTGCCTCAAGGATTGACGTTTCAAATTTTGGTTGAGACTATAATGACCTGGCTAGGAACTAGTAGATAATTTTGATTGTCTTGAAAGTTTTTTCATGCATAGGACCCCAATATTCTATAAGGCGGTGTATGAAATTAACCATAAAAATACCCCATATAAAATAACTATGCCAATGAGCTAAATAAAAATATCTCATATGAAATAACTATGCCAGTGAGCTAAATAAAAATACTCCATATGAAATAACTATGTCAGTGAGCTAAATATAAAATACTAGTGAGATCGAACAAATAGAGAAGATCACCTACGTAGAATAAATGCCACCTACATAGAATAAATACCAGATATTTAACAAAGAAATGCTGATTTAAAACCCATACGGAAGACACAGATTAAAAACACAAAAGCCCAAAAAAACAAATGTAGAAACCCAGATGCAAAAGTAAAAAAAAAAGAAAAAAAAAAGGTATGGTTCCAGTTTCGCAGAAGCAAAATAAAAACCCAGACGTAGAACAAAAAAAAAAAAACAGAAGCAAAAAGAAACATAGAAGAGAACCAAAAACGGGTCTGGAGGAAGAGTGAAAATGAAAAAAAAAAAAAAAAGAAGGGGGAAGATGACCATTTTCGCATTGATTTGTACGATTATAGGAAGAAAATTCAAATATCTTTTCTTTCCTTTTTTGTTTTTTGGGAAAATTACCTTTTTGGTCCCTGAATTTTGAGGGATAGGTGCGTTTGGTCCCTGAGTTTTCAAAATAGACCTTGGTTTTGAGAAATAGGTTTAAAAAGTCCCTAAGTTTTCAAAATGAACCTTTTTAGTCCCTAAGTTTTGAGAAATAAGTTTTAAAAGTCCCTGGTTTTATTTTTTCAACTTTTTTAAACTAATAATTTTTATTATATTTTAATATTGAATGATTTTTTAAATTAACAAAATTAAAAAGTATTAATTTATAAAAATTTAAAAAATAATATAAGAGACTTTTTAAACATATTTCTCAAAACTCAAGGACTGAAAAGGTCCATTTTGAAAACTTAAGGACCTTTGAAACCTATTTCTCAAAATTCAGGGACTAAAAATGTCTATTTTGAAAACTCAGGGACCAAACGCATCTATCCCTCAAAACTCAGGGACCAAAAAGGTAATTTTCCCTTGTTTTTTTTAAACACATGTCAATCGTAAGGGCAAATTCATTTTAATCTCCTTAGTGGAATTATGGTTATGGTCCATGGGTTGTTTTATTAGCTAATTTTCAGAAATGTCCATTTCAATTAAATTTCTAATTTTTAGCTATTATGTCGTTTTTTAGATTTGTTTGCTTACAAAAATGCTCTTATTTTTCTTTTTCTTTTTCTGTTTTGACAATATGAGAGTGGAAGGATTTGAACCTCAAACCTAGTGGTTATCAGTACAACTTTATGGCAGTTGAGCTATGCTCTTGTTGACACAAAAATGCTCTTACATAAATGAGTAAATCTACATTTAATTTAATATATTTTTTAAATAGATGTTTTATGAGTGTATTTCATTCATGGAAAAATTTTGCATCATTAATGAGATGATTTTTCTTGATTAAATATATTATCATAATTTATTTCATTAGTGCACATATTCTGATTATTACCATTTATTTCCTCTCGTTTTCCTATTTTCCTTTTTTGTGTCATCTTCTTTTCTTTTTCATTTATCATTCACCATTGTGTCACATCATAGTTTTTTTTTTCTTTTTCCATTTCTTTTGTTTCATTTTTTTTTCATTTTGATTTTGAGTGAAATTTTTGGTATGTCTTGAACTAAATAAGTTTTTTTTTTTTTTTTTTTTTTTTTTTTTTTTTTTTTTTTTTTTTTTTTTTATCTTCCATTTTGTTAGTTTATTTCTCAGTTTGTGTTCTTTTTCTCAAGAAAGAAACCTTAGTTAATCATCTTCTTTTTTTCGCTAATTGTAGTTCTATATGCATGTGTCCTTTTCTTGTTTTGTTTAATACACATGGTGAGTATAGAATTACATAATATGAATTTTACTTGATAAATACATTCAATATTTGTTGATTTATCATATTACATCTTAAATATTATGCTAACTAAGATATATACCTGATATTTATAAAGTCATTTTTGTTATTTACATATACCTATGTCACTAGTATATATACCTCAAAAGAATATCATGAACTTCTTTTTTTTTTCCTTAATTTTGTTTATTATATTTTCTTTAAAAAATCTTTATTATATTGTTTTCTAAGTTTTTTGTTTTTCTTTTGAAGGTTTTTCTTTTTATTATTATTATTATTATTTAGTTAGTTAGTTTTTTTTTTAGTTCCTTGCCATTTTTTGTTTATCAATTTTTGTTTTTGTTTTTGTTTTTTTTTGTTTCATGGTACATATTTTGTATACAAAATGCTATAGTTTTTATGTTTTAGTCATATAACTTATATTGTATATGATTAATATATACTATATATGTATGATATTTGTATAGAATTATCACTAGTATATACTGTTGTGTTTTATGTCCTAAAACTCGTAGATAGTGAATGTTAACGAATTATACACTTGTATCAATAAAGTGTTATTGCCATATTAAGTCTATAATTGCACAATAAGACCCAAATCCAATAAACTAAGATCCAAGGTTGTTTACATGTAACTTGAACTAGTATGTGGGGACATACGGGGATCAATGTTCAAGTAACCACCTAAAAGGTCTATAATACAAGGATAAGGCTGGATATCTTATCCTGGTAACTGTGGGAGATATGCTCAAATAAGAACTGAGTTACACTAGCAAACTGATTACACCTTAACTGGATACTAACATTTACAGTGAAAATAACAATACAAACAATGTATATATGACAAATGCTGCAAAATATATTGAAAATAAATAGTCGAGGCACGCTTACAAAGCGATGTCCTGAACACAATTATTCGCTCTGCACAGGTTGCTAGTAGGCTACAGCGACGTCTCAGCAGGATACAATGACTAATTCCGGTAGAACAGCAACCTCGAACTACTCAGATCTGACAGAACTCTTGGATACTTGCTCTCAACTCGACTCAAGATCAAAAGAAACAAAGAAAGAAGGAAGAATGCTCCAAATGGAATGAGATGATTCAAATGAAGAAACAAGTTGCTATTTATAGGCTAGCAACTTAGTAACTCCAAAGAACAAAATTAAATAAAGTTGAAACATATGAAAAATATAACTCAATTGAGTTATAATATCAAATTTAACTTCCATATGTTAAATTTGTAATTGAAACATCAAATTGAAATTGATGTTTCAATCCATCTTGAAACTCTTGAAAATTTGAATTTAAATCACTTTCTTTCACATTTTATTTGTAAAATATCCAACAATCCCCCACATGAAAGAAAGTGAGAAAATCAAAACAAAATGTTGAGAGCAAACAGACAAGCTATGCATCAGGAGAGGTGTCTTCTGGACTTGAACCTTCCTTAGTGAATATCTATCGAATTTACCGAAGAAATAGTGAGACCAAGCTCTGGAACTATCCTTCTTGTTGGTGAATTAAGACAACAGACATCACACATAACTCATCTTGTATCTTCGAGTTCTATACGTTTGTGTCCATTTTGGTCCTGGACAAGATCCCGATTTCATGAGAGCTTTAGAGAACATAAGCCATTCAAAAAGTTCTCATAGAAGTGACCCACTTCTACTCTCACATAGGTGATATTGATTAAGAGTATTCTGCCATTACTCCTCTTGTAAACAAGATATCAACATGACCTTAACATCAACAGATCACACATTCTACAACATCATAGAAATGGGAAGAAACTATAAGTTTCTTAGTGTGTTATGAAATCAGGTCCAAAGGAAGTAGCTTTCTTAGCTCTTTTGCTTCTCCTTGGTTCAAACTCAGTATTCTGATCGTCTTGACCTTTCGGAGAGCTAGCCTCATAATTCCTTTTAACACCACTACTCATGTGTCTTTCCTCTTTCAAAGGAAATACATCATCGAAAAATTCAGCTTCAATAGATTCCATAATGGTATTATTATTAATATCAGGTATTTCTGATTTAATTACCAGGAATCTATACGCAGCACTATGCAAAGCATAGCCTATAAAGACACAATCAATTGTCTTAGGTCCTAGTTTGGTCCTTTTTGGTAAAGGAACTTGTACCTTTGCGAAACACCCCCACACTTTCAACATTTTATATGAGGGTAACTTTCTGTTCCACACTTCATAAGGCGACCTATCAGTCTTCTTTTGTGGAATTCTGTTTAGTATAAAATTTGTTGTAAGCAAAGCCTCCCTCCACAAATTATGGTGTAAACCTGAACTATTTAATGTGCAATTAACCATGTCTTTTAAAGTTCGATTCTTTCTTTCAACTACACCATTTTGTTGTGGTGTATAAGGTGCTGTAGTTTGATGGACTATACCATTAACTTCACAGAATTCATAAAACGATGATGATTCATATTCACTACCTCTATCTGATCTAAGCACCTTTACTTTCTTCTCAAGTTGATTTTCAACTTCTGCCTTATATGCTTTAAAAACATCTAAGGTTTCATCTTTATTATGTAATAGATATACATAGCAATATTTACTACATTCATCAATAAATGTGACAAAATACTTCTTACCGCCTCTTGTGGGGGTACTTTTCATGTCACATACATCATTGTGGATTAAATCAAGTACCTCATTACTTCTTTCCACAGATGAAAATGACTTTCTAGCAAATGATAGCGAGCATAGCTAGCTATTTTTCTCTGATTAATTAAGCTAGTCTTTTTCAATTATTTGCCCAAATTTATGCATTTTTATGTTTTATTTGTAGGAAGTATGTGCTTGAAGCTTAATTCAACAATTGGAGTCAAATGGAGCTTCCAATCTTAAAAAAAAAAAAAAAAAAAAAGCTTCGCGACGCTATAGAAAATTTTCCAAATTTGCGGATCTCGACGCTACAACGAAATTTTGCTATTTAAGCATCTTTTCGGCTAGGTTTTTTGGGGACTTTGAATGGGGGACTTTTGGAGCCGACTTTAGAGCAAAAAAAGGACAGAATTGAGCTGAAGCAAAGGGGATTAGTTGGAAATCAACCCATTGTTCGTGGGGATCGTGACGGGGACGTTCGGTCTCGGCCTACAACGAGTCTATTTCTCTTTTCCCTTACTTTAGACATTTTTTATGACTTATTTAGACTTAGTTTATATTGTAACGAAGATTATGTGTAGCTAAGTTTAATTCTTAGGGATTGATGTAGCCGTTGGGCAAGTTTTGGATTGATTTACGGTATTTATGCTATTGATGTCATTTATGCATATGTTGTATGTTTAATGCTTTCGATTTACTGGCCATAAATTGATTGATGTTTATATTTGAATCTAACTCGGGAGAGAGGATTCAAATTAGTAATCAATATGCATAACTAGAATTTAGCTAAAAATCGGGAGATTAAGGTTAATTCTAGAAATTGTCATAAAGGTTAGCCTTATTGCCTTGTATGTTTATTGGATTTAGATAGGGATATCGGGTTCAATTGCATATGGGAGAATCATGTATGCTCGGGAGAGATATGTGTGATTTTAGTTGCCAAGATTTATGAATCATAGCATGTGTTAATCCGTTTATTAATCCATAACTCCAATTGGTGAAATCAATTCCCTAAGGCCAATTATTCCCATTTGATTGTCACTTTTTACTTTAGTTTTGTGTTGATTAATTCATATTCTCATTCTATTTGATTCCCTAAATAAAATTGGCCAAGAGTATTTTCGATAATTAAAACTTGGCTAGACACCAATCCAGAGGACGACATTCGATTGCATAATCACTATATTATTACTTGACCCGTACACTTGCGGTTAGCAATTTGCACATCAGCAAACTTTGATTCAACACAAATCTCGCATTTGTGTCTATCATCAATGTTGAACTTAGGCAGAAGTCCTAAACTTACCATTCTTTGTAAAGAACGATAATTGACATGCCCCAGCCTAGAATGCCATACATCACACAACTCAACAATATAAGCAGAAGAGTTGTTATTATTATTATTCTTGGGCATTTGTGCCAATACATTTAGTTTGAACATGCCATCATTTAGATATCCTTTTCCAACATACATACCCCCTTTTGTCAGAATAAATTTATCTGACTCAAACACAAGCTTGAACCCATTTTTATTAAGTAGGGTTCCTGACACTAGATTCTTTCGAATCTCTGGCACGTGCCACACATCATTGAGGGTAAGTATCTTTCCAGAAGTCCATTTCAACAAGACTCTCCCTTTACCTGCCACAGAGGCATTTGAAGCATTTCCCATGTACAGCTTCTCACCACCATGTAGCTTTTCATATGTGGTGAATAAGGACTTATCCTTACAAATGTGCCTAGTAGCACCAGTATCAATCCACCAGCCTTTGGTGTCAGAGGCCATATTTACCTCAGAAATGACAGCAACGAGATCATCACTCTCCACAATATTGATCTGATTGTGGGAGTTTTGTCCCTTCTTGTGTCTACAATCAGCAGCAACATGGCCACTCTTACCACAAACTCAGCAGACTCCACGAATGCACTTATTGGCATCATTCCTCGATCGAGGATTCACATTTCCCTTCTTGAATTGTCGCTTCTTGGGATCACACCTCGAAGATTCAGCAACATGTGCATTAACTTCAAATTCCAGCTAAGCTTTGTCTCCTTTTCTATTATCCTCTTCAATACGAAGCTTGACTGCAAGATTCTCCATTGAAAAGCTCCTTTCGCTTGTGTTTAAGATAGCATTTGAAGTCCTTCCAAGAATGAGGTAGCTTCTCAATCACAGCAGCAACTTGGAATGGTTCACTGATGCCCAATCCTTAACTTTGCAAATCACTAATGATAATTTGCAATTCTTCCATCTGATTGACTACCAACTTGGTATCAATCATCTTATAATCTAAGAATTTTCCCACGAGAAACTTCTTAATACCAACATCTTCTAGCTTATACTTCTTGTCTAATGCCCCCACAATAGCCTTGAAGTAGTATAGGCATTGCAGTAGACATTATACAAGGTGTCTTCAAGACCACTCAATATATAATTGCGGCATAAAAAATCCGAATGCATCCATGCCTGCTTGGCAGCTTCAGTTTCAGGAGTAACACCTTCTGGTGGGGTAACTGGGCAATCTTCCTTCAAGATGTGAGCAAGGTTCAGTGTGGTGAGGTAGAAGATCATCTTCTGTTGCCACCTCTTGAAATTTTCTCCCTTGAATTTCTCTGGTTTTTCAGCATGATTTTTTAGGATAGTTGATCCCATCATGGTAGCACCAGGAACATTGGTGGAGCCATTAGTTCAATACTAATTGTCTTCAGATTGTTGGAGATATGCTAAAAAAAGAACTGAGTTACACTAGCAAACTGATTACACCTTAACTGGATACTAACAATTACAGTGAAAATAACAATACAAACACTGTATATATTGGAGGGATAAAAGCCCTTGAGCAGCGGAAACGTACAGAACCATTAACTCCGTTTTAATTTAAAAACAAAGTACCAGTACGTTGGGTAAATTACAGCAATTTAAAAAAGTTTAAACATGCTGAATAACGCTTATAAAACATGCTGAACAAGAATAAAAAATATACTAAATCTCATCTATAATGGATCCTATTGATCCTAGATCGAAGAAATACATACCTTTGAAGAAAATCTCGATTGGCTTCACCAAAACTCCTAGAAATTCACCAAAAGACAGCGGCAAAGTAATCTTGATTTCGCTGTAAAAAGGTCACGAACACCACCACCAAAGATCCACCGGTATCCTCTTCAAGGTTGCGCGTTAGAGGCTTGTGGGAGCACAATCTCTAAGAGTTCTATGGGAAAAAATATCTATGTATTCTTTTGGGAGAGAATTGCAGAGAGCTTGAGAGAATTCTGTGTGTGATTCTTGGGATCTCAAAACTGAATGCAGGGAGTTACAGTAAAAAAACACAACCCATTTCCTTAAAACCCTCCCATTCACGCAAGATAGAGGATAAAAAGGAGCCCCACGTTCCCATCAGTTACCCTAACTGATGGGAAAATAATTTAATTAATTATAAAATAATATTAATTAAACCTTTAATTAAATTAACTATTAATTTAATTAAATGGTATTTGTATAAACATATTTATACAAAATAACCTCCATTTATCCTATAGTTTTAATATAGCTTAATTAAATCAAATTTAATTAAAATGAAAACCAAAATATTAATTAATTCACCAATTAATTAATATCATAATTAAATATCTAATATTCAATTATATATATATATATATATATATATATATATATATATATATATCTCAAATTCACTATAGAATTAATATACATCACATGTGTATTAATTATAACCTATAGTTTTAATATGAATCAAATTCATATTTTAATTTAATATTCGAACCCCTTCGAATATTTAATTCACCCTTAAAAATTTACCTCAACGTCCTTATAGAGTTACCGATGGGACCTGATGGACCTACAGATCAGAAGCTCCAACGATATGAGATTAATTGGCTAAACTCATTAACCAAGTTAATCAATATTCGTTAACTGTGGTTCACTCCACTAAAGAACCACGGTTGCACTCTTCTCACTGCAGATATATTTCTGTGTCCACGGATATCGACCGTTAACAGCAAGTTAGCCCTTCACGTGCGTTCGTACCCCAGCTAGGTCAAATTACCATTTTATCCCTGGGCTACCTCTTGGTTCTTAAGTACTAGTGCTCCTCTAATGAACAACCTGTTTGAGGTCCAACCAACAAACAGAAATCCCTCTCGTGCCATAAAGAGGGTAGGACCCATTGTTCAAGACCCGGAGACACCACTTAAGGGAACACACCTCTACTTACCCTAATATCGGGAATGAGTGAATTCCATCTTGTAAGACTATATTCCTAGCTCCCCACTCGGTCTTGTCCCCAAAATGGTAGGCTTATTGAGTTGGCGAACAGGCCACTCTCAACTGTACAAATCAAAGGACAATCCCTCATGGACAGGAGCCCATAATCCACTCAGGATTAAGGCCAAGTTGCCTAGGTCATCCTCGTGAAATAGAAACCGAGCTAACTAACGGTGTTAGAGTTAGTGGTTAACTATTTCACGGTCCGGTCTTTGTGCAAACTCATTGCACAGGATACCCCCACTCGCATGTCAACTACATGAACGCGTTGGATCAGTACGCTTGTATCAATATACAAAGCGGGCCGTATCCATAGTGTCACCAGGACAAGGTACCCATCCTTATCCCTATACTACAGACCCTTTAGGCTAAAACATGAACATTGATCCCCGTATGTCCCTACATACTAGTTCAAGCCTCATTCTATCAGCCTTGGATGTTTAGTTTATTGGATTAGGGTTAATAAGACAAGATATAATACAAACATTGAAGAATACATCACTATTATTAATTTTCGGTCAAATGTACATTTACTATCTACGAGTTTTAGGGCATAAAACCCAACAAACTCCCACTTGAACTAAAACTCAAGTTACAGGGAAAGTATATACAATATAATCCAAAGCTGGAAATGGTACATGTATGTTGTACATTACATGAAAAGTAAATATACAAAATACAATAAACTAGGGCATCCTTACACCCATTACACATCTCCCACTTGCCCTAGATTACGCTATATACATATCTCACAGACCTAGACTTTCTAGATGACCCTCGAACACTTTAGCCGAGAGGGCCGTCGTAAACGGATCAGCAATGTTGTGCTCGGAAGCGATCTTGGTCACGACCACATCTCCTCTTTGCACAATCTCACGAATCAGATGATACTTCCCCACTATGTGTTTACCTCTTTTGTGGCTGCGAGGTTCCTTTGAATTGGCTAGAGCCCCACTGTTGTCACAGTATAATGTAATGGGCAAGTTCATATTTGGAACAACTTCCAAATCTGTCAAGAACTTTCTTAGCCAAACATCTTCCTTAGCCGCTTCACAAACAGCTACATACTCAGCCTCCATCGTGGAGTCTGCTATGCATCCTTGCTTTATACTTCTCCAAACTACAGCTCCCCCGTTAAGGGTGAAAACTGACCCTGACGTGGATTTCCTAGAATCCTTGTCAGTTTGGAAGTCAGAGTCGGTGTATCCAGTGAGAACTAACTCTTTAGCCCCAAACACCAGCATGTAGTCCCTCGTTCTCCTAAGATACTTGAGGATTCCTTTAACGGCGGTCCAGTGATCTAACCCTGGATTTGACTGATATCTGCTGACAATCCCTACAACATAACAAATGTTAGGCCTCGTGCATAGCATGGCATACATTAAGCTACCCACTGTAGAGACGTAGGGAATCCGTCTCATATCCTCAACTTCTTGAGGTGTTTTAAGAGACTGTTCCTTAGACAAGTGAACCCCATGCCTGAAAGGCAACAAGCCCTTCTTGGAGTTCTGCATCGAATATCGGGCCAACATCTTGTCGATATACGTTGCTTGAGACAGGGCTAGCGATTTGTTCTTTCTATCCCAAATAATCTTAGATGCCAAGAACATACTGGGCCTCACCCAAATCCTTCATTTGGAATTGAGCTGCTAGCCATTCTTTTACGTCAGACAGATATCCTACATCATTCCCAATGAGCAGGATGTCGTCAACATAAAATACGAGGAAAACTCCTTTATTCTTGTTGATCTTATTGTATACACAAGGTTCATCAACATTCTGGTCAAAACCAAAAGATTTGATCGCAATATCAAATCTAATATTCCAAGATCGGGAGGCCTATTTCAACCCATAAATGGATCGATTCAGTTTACAAACTTTTTGCTCCTGACCTTGGGTTATGAACCCTTAGGGCTGAGACATAAAAATACTCTCTTCAAGATTGCCATTCAGAAAAGCAGTCTTGACATCCATTTGCCATATTTCATAGTCATAAAACGTGGCAATGGATAAAAGAATTCTTATGGACTTAAGCATAGCAACTGGAGAAAAGGTTTCTTCATAGTCCACCCCTTCTCGTTGGGTATAACCCTTTGCTACAAGTCTTGCTTTGAAAGTCTGTACTTTCCCAGCAACATCTCTTTTCCTCTTATAGATCCATTTACACCCAATGGGTTTGACCCCTTCAGGTGGATCTACAAGTTCCCAAACTTGATTGAAGTACATAGACTTCATCTCAAGGTCCATGGCTTTGGCCCACTCATCTTTATCTACATCATTCATTGCCTGACGATAAGACAATGGATCTTCTACGCCGTCATCAGGTATGACTACTTGTGTTTCCGTTAAACCCAAGTAGTGGTTAGGTTGTATCACAACCCTCCCACTACGTCGAAGCTCTCCCACTACGTGAGGAGGACTAGATTGACGAGAAGAACTCGATTCTCCAACAACTCTTGTTGAAGGACCAGGTTCATCAACAACCCTTGTTGATCCTTCTGTAGCTTCTCCTAATACTAACTTACTTCGTGGTCTATAATCTCGAATGTGGTCTTCCTCCAAGAAAGTTGCATTTGTCGATACAAACACTTTATTATCTTGAGGGTCGTAGAAAAGACCACCTCTCATTTCTTTCGAGTATCCAACAAATTGGCATATTCTAGTATGTGGTTCCAATTTCTTAAGATTTGTCACTAACACATGTGCAGGACAACCCCAGATCCGGAAGTAACGCAAACTAGGTTTACGCCCCCTCCATAACTCAAAAGGAGTTTCAGAAACACTTTTTGAGGGAACGTAGTTAAGAATATGTACTGCAGTCTCTACTACATACCCCCAAAATGAGCTAGGCAATTGAGCATAGCTCATCATAGATCGAACCATGTCTAACAAGGTTCTATTTCTCCTTTCTGATACACCATTCTGCTGAGGTGTACCAAGTGCTGAGAGTTGGGATTGAATTCCATGTTTTATCATATAGTCCTGGAATCTCTGATCCAAATACTCTCCACCTCGATCTGATCGAAGAATTTTAATAGTTTTACCTAACAGATTTTCTACCTCAGCCTTAAACTCTTTGAACTTTTCAAGAGCCCCAGACTTATTTCCCATCAGGTATAAGTAACCGTATCGAGAATAATCATCTATGAAAGAGATGAAATATTCAAAACCACCTCGAGCCTTTACATTTATCGGACCACAAAGATCCGAATGTATCAGTTCAAGTGGTTCTTTGGCCCTATATCATTTTCTAGTAAAAGGCCTCTTGGTCATTTTACCCTCGAGACACGATTCACAGGGTGGTAAAGATGTATCTTCTATATCAGTTAGAAGTCCATTCTTAACCAAACGATCGATCCGATCGATGTTAATATGACCAAGACGAAGGTGCCAAAGATACGTATTGTTACTTAGAGGAGAAATCGTTTGCCTTTTATTTTGCGTTTCAGTCGTTTTAAACATTTCATGACTTAAAATAGCCTTAGCATCAGTTGGCCTTAACACAAATAAATTATTCTCACGCTTAGCTGAACAAATGTAAATTCCATTTCTTGAAATTAAAGCTTCATTAAGTAAGAACGAAATTGAATAACATTGTTCAAGTAAAGCTGAAATAGAAATAAGGTTCCTTTTAATTCTAGGAACCAAGTACAAGTTCTCTAAAATCAAAAACTTATTTCTAAAGAATAATTTTGCAGCTCCCACTGCACGAGTTGAAACAACGTCTCCTGTTCCAACCTTGAGCGTCATTTCACCGTCTGCCAGCTGCTGGAAATTATTTCCCTGAAAAGAAGAGCAAACATGATTAGTGGCTCTCGAATCCAATATCTAGGCAAACTCATCATGTTCTACGAGACAAGTCTCTAATACAAGTAAATCGAATTTACCTTCTTTTTCTCTTCTCTTCTCAACAAGGTAACGGGGACAGTTCCGCTTCCAATGACCATCTGCGTTGCAGTGGAAGCACCTGCCTTTGTCGGCCACGACCTTGGCCTTTCCCTTCCCTTGCACAGCCTGTGCAGGAGCCTTCCCCTTGTCTCCCTTCCTCTTCTGTATTTGCTTCGATGAAGAAGCTTGGGGTACAGATTTAGTCCCCGAGGATGAACCCTTGAGGAACTTCTTTTTGGAATGGGCCACATTGGCCTCTCCTTTAACCACATTTTTTCCCTTGCTCTTCTGCAAGGATTCATAAATCTGTAACTCCGAGAGGAGGATAGTCAGGTTGAACTGAATCTTATTCATGCTCACGTTTGTCCTGAAAGACATATAGCTCACTGGGAGCGAGTGAAGGATGAACGCAACTTGACTGCGCTCGCAGACTACCCCGCCATTTGCCTCAGCTGTATTAAACTGGTTAATCATGTCCAGGACGTGTTCCCGAACAGATTGACCTTCCTGCATCTTGGCATTGAAGACGTTCTTCAAGGCGTCGTGGTGGAGCTGGTAGGACGAAAGTCCAAACATCTCTTGTAGGGAATTCATAATTTCCCTGGCAGTTTCCACGTTCTCGTAACGCTTGGCCAATACTTCAGATAAGCTGACCAGAATGTAGACTTTGACCTTTTCATTGGCCTTAGTCCAGCGTTCGTAGGCGTCTTTTACTGCCTGAGCGGCAGTGCGAGGGGGAACGGGAGGACATTCTTCCGTTAAGACGAACCTTAAATCCTCAACCACGAGTATGGTATTTAGGTTCGATTTCCATTGTGGAAAGTTTTCGCCAGTAAGTTGTTCGTTTTTAAGCAAGGAAATAATTGAGGAAGACATTGCTGAAAAAACATACAATTGACCGTATTAGTTATCTTTTCCTTAACCCATCACACAAGCAATACAAACAATTGCATACATCCAATCAATTTTGCAAACAAACAATCAAAGAACCCTAATAAAACTATGATTGTGTTTCGCAACGATGCTTTAGAGGTTTAGAAGAACAGCCACCGAAGGGTGATCAGTTGTTCCTCCTCTAAAATGAGACTCTTCTCAGTCAATTTCTAATACCAGAATAACTCATATTCCATTAGATATTAACCACCGTTGTTCGGTCAAGGATTTGTTAACAATTAACTCCTCCCCGTAAGTGTAACCCTCCCACTTTCAGATCTCAGAGGCACGGACCAACAGGCTACCGTTAGGAAAGACAACTGTTGGTAATTAGCCTAAGCGATCCTATCCTATTCAGGAGATCACGGTGTTCCGAATCCTATGATCAGGCCCTCCGAAGGGATGATTGCACCGAGACAACACGCAGGTTGATCATAGGAATCTCACGTTGTGATCTAGGGGTGGAGACCGAAGGATACGTTGACACGCGTCCTGCTCCCACTTACTATAGTCACTTTCCCCATTCACCTTGGTATTGATCCATGCAAACACTCTCCGAAGGGAGGCCGCGCTAAAACGACACAAAGCCGAGCATGGATCTCACGGTGTGAACATCATGGGGACGTAGGAGCAAAACTCAATTTAAATTAAGTTTTGTAATTTTCCTCCCACTAAAGTAACCTATCGAATATTTTAGGGTTTGAATAAACCTAGGTAAATCCGGCTAAGTCATTTATCTAAGTCTAGTCCTATTATAACTATTATAATAAGACCTAATGTCTAGGTGTATTAAACCAATTTAATTTACCTAGCGACATTATTCTAACATTAACCTGTGATTAATTCAACTCAGGTATTCCAGATCAGTTCCCAGGTAGGAGGTGTTCCGTATACCGTCAACTTAAATACCTCCAATCCTTAGACAGAACTTCACTGGTAGAGTTCCCTTATAATCTCGGGAATGTTTGTCCTACTTAGTTCATTAAAACTATTTTAAAACTAAGTAAGAATTTCTAATCCTATTAGAAAATGATCTTAGGTATAATTAATTTTAACTCATTAAAATTAATTCATATTAAACCTAAGATCCTACGTGAGCATGCATATCTTGATTATAGATTGACGGTTTCTAATCATAAATTTTAAACTATTTCAAAATTTTAATGATTAGCCCTATAATCATGCATACTATAGTTTAAATCAATTAACAATCATATTCAAATTAATCAAATTTAAACTATACCACTGTGCATTGCATGAAAATTAATATAACTCTTATATTAACCTATGGATGTATCATGCTCAATGCAACTTGATTTCCATTTTTAATAAATAAACAATTTAATTATTGCCAAAAATGGTAAATCAAAGTAGCATGCTGCAAACAATTCATTTTAATATAACTCTTATATTAAATCTATGTAATTGCATCCATCATACTTCTCCATTTTCATGAATTTAATATAACTCAACTATATATTAAAATAAACATGAAAATCCATGCATTATCAACCAAATATTATAATCACATTATAACATACATAATGCATGAGCATGCTTTATATCCTAAGGTGGGATTTTAATTTAAATGACATCCACAAAGCATTTAAACAGCGAATAAACCGATTTAATTGGCCCCTAGGATAGATTAATGCAAAATTACACCAATAAAGCAATAAATCTACCCTATTACAAAAATCTACAGCTTCAAATCCGGTCTAGAGTCCTCGAACCGACCCGAACCGCTTCGAACTGGCCTTGAATACCTCAAACCGCACCGAACCGAGTCAAACCGGACCAAACCGATCCCAGCTAACCCAAATCGACCGAACCGAACCGAACCGGCGGTTTTAGGGCATCACGCACGTCTCTACGGAAATCTAGCGCCGCACGAAATCGTGACAGCGTCGAGACGCTGAGCTATTAGCGTCCCGACACTGGCGCGATTTCAACCGTCTGGAGCGTGGAATCGTGACAGCGTCGAGACGCTCTAGACCAAGCGTCCCGACACTATTACGCCTGGAACTCGTTTCTAGGCAGAACATCGACTGTACTCCTCGAATTTGGTCGATTTACACCGCGATTTTCATCGATCTTCAAGCCTAAACTAGACCCGGATTGTACAGACTCGATATTTATGATTTAATGCCCAAAAAACACAGGGGCCTTTACAATTGATCACATCAAAAATCATAAATTCTAAGGCCAATTAAACCTAAACAGTTTATCACAAAATAAAACATTCATAATGTAAATCCCACCTAAAACCAATGCAAATTTTAATCCTTAAATTAAAAGACAGACTTGGCTATGATACCAATTGAAGGGATAAAATCCCTTGCGCAGCGGAAATGTACAGAACCATTAACTCCATTTTAATTTAAAAACAAAATACCAGTACGTTGGGTAAATTACAACAATTTAAACAAGTTTAAACATGCTGAATAACGCTTATAAAATATGCTGAACAGGAATAAAAAATATACTAAATCTCATCTATAATGGATCCTATTGATCCTAGATCGAAGAAATACATACCTTTGAAGAAAATCTCGATTGGCTTCACCAAAACTCCTAGAAATTCACCAAAAGACAGCAACAAAGTAATCTTGATTTCGCTGTAAAAAGGTCACGAACACCACCACCAAAGATCCACCGGTATCCTCTTCAAGGTTGCGCGTTAGGGGCTTGTGGGAGCACAATCTCTAAGAGTTCTATGGGAAAAATATCTCTGTATTCTTTTGGGAGAGAATTGCAGAGAGCTTGAGAGAATTCTGTGTGTGATTCTTGGGATCTCAAAACTGAATGCAGGGAGTTACCGTAAAAAGCACAACCCATTTCCTTAAAACCCTCCCATTCACGCAAGATAGAGGATAAAAAGGAGCCCCACGTTCCCATCAGTTACCCTAACTGATGGGAAAATAATTTAATTAATTATAAAATAATATTAATTAAACCTTTAATTAAATTAACTATTAATTTAATTAAATGGTATTTGTATAAACATATTTATACAAAATAACCTTCATTTATCCTATAGTTTTAATATAACTTAATTAAATCAAATTTAATTAAAATTAAAACCAAAATAATAATTAATTCACCAATTAATTAATATCATAATTAAATATCTAATATTCAATTATATATATATATATATATATATATATATATATCTCAAATTCACTATAGAATTAATATACATCACATGTGTATTAATTATAACCTATAGTTTTAATATGAATCAAATTCATATTTTAATTTAATATTCGAACCCCTTCGAATATTTAATTCACCCTTAAAAATTTACCTCAACGCCCTTATAGAGTTACCGATGGGACTTGATGGACCTACAGATTAGAAGCTCCAACGACATGAGATTAATTGGCTAAACTCATTAACCAAGTTAATCAATATTCGTTAACTGTTGTGAACCACAACTGCACTCTTCTCACTGCAGATATATTTCTGTGTCCATGGATATCGACCGTCAACATCAAGTTAGCCCTTCACGTGCGTTCGTACCCCAGCTAGGTCAAATTACCGTTTTACCCCTAGGCTACTTCTTGGTCCTTAAGTACCAGTGCTTCTCTAATGAACAACCTGTTTGAGGTCCAACCAACAAACATAAATCCCTCCCGTGCCATAAAGAGGGTAGGGCCCATTGTTCAAGACCCGAAGACACCACTTAAGGGAACACACCTCTACTTACCCTAATATCAGGAAGGAGTGAATTCCATCTTGTAAGACTATATTCCCAACTCCTCACTCGGTCTTGTCCCCAAAATGGTAGGCTTATTGAGTCGGCAAACAGGCCACTCTCACCCGTACAAATCAAAGGACAATCCCTCGTGGACAGGAGTCCATAATCCACTTAGGATTAAGGCCAAGTTTCCTAGGTCATTCTAGTGAAATAGAAACCGAGTTAACTAACGGTGTTAGAGTTAGTGGTTAACTATTTCGCGGTCCGGTCTTTGTGCAAACTCATTGCACAGGATACCCCGACTCGCATGTCACCAGGACAAGGTACCCAGCCTTATCCCTATACTACAGACCCTTTAGGCTAAAACTTGAACATTGATCCCCGTATATCCCTACATACTAGTTCAAGCCTCATTCTATTAGCCTTGGATGTTTAGTTTATTGGATTAGGGTTAATAAGACAAGATATAATACAAACATTGAAGAATACATCACTATTATTAATGTTTGGTCAAATGTACATTTACTATCTCTGAGTTTTAGGGCATAAAACCCAACATATATGACAAATGTTGCAAAATATATTGACAATAAATAGTCGAGGCACGCTTACAAAGCGTTGTCCTGAAGACAATTATTCGTTCTGCACAGGTTGCTAGCAGGCTACAACGATCGTCTCAGCAGGATACAACGACTAATTCCGGTAGAACAGCAACCTCGAACTACTCGGATCTGGCAGAACTCTTGGATACTTGCTCTTAACTCGACTCAAGATCAAAAGAAATAAAGAAAGAAGGCAGAATGCTCCAAATGGAATGAGATGATTCAAATGAAGAAACAAGTTGCTATTTATAGGCTAGCAACTTAGTAACTCCAAAGAACAAAATTAAATAAAGTTGAAACATATGAAAAATATAACTCAATTGAGTTATAATATCAAATTTAACTTCCATATGTTAAATTTGTAATTGAAACATCAAATTGAAATTGATGTTTCAATCCATCTTGAAACTCTTGAAAAAATGAATTTAAATCACTTTCTTTCACATTTTATTTGTAAAATATCCAACAGTAACACTATGTGATACAACCCGCTTTGTATTTGATAAAAACGTATTGATCCAAGGCGTCCCTGTAGGAGACATGCGAGTGGGGGTATCCTATGCAATGAGTTTGCATAAGACTGGACCACGAAATAGTATACCACTAGATGTAACACTGTTAACTAGTTAGGTTACTGTTTCAATAGGATGACCTAGGTAACTCCGTCTAAATTCTGAGTGTGTCATGAACTCCTTCTCACGAGGGATTGTCCTTTAATTAGTACGGGTGAGAGTGGCATGCACGCCGACTCAATAAACATACCTTCTTGGTGACGAGACCAAGTGGGGGGTTGGGGACATGACAACACAAGATGGAATTCACTCCTTCCCACTTCTAAGAGAAGTAGATGAGTGTTCCCTTAAGTGGTGACTCCAGGTCTTGAACAAAGGGATCCCGCCCTCTCACTGGCCCGATAGGGATTTTCTATTTACTGGTTGGACCATAAACAGGTTGTTCATTAGAGGAGCACTGGTACTTAAGGAGACAGATCAAACACAGGGGTAAAACAATAATTTGACCAAACTATAGTTACGAACACTCGTGAAGGATTGACTTACCGGTATTGGTCAATATCCGTAGACACAGAAACATTCTACAGTGAGAAGAGTGCAGTTGTGGGTCTTTAGTGGAGTGACCCACAACTAATGAATATTAGTTAACTCGATTAATGAGTTTAGTTAGTTAACCTCATATCATTGGAGCTTCTGATCTGTGGGTCCATTATGTCCCCCTGCTAGCTCGTAAAGAGTAATTGAGAAAAATTTATCTTGAATAGAATTTGAACTGCATCTTGGGAATCAAGTTAATTCTATGAGATACAATTAGTATAAGGTATGGTGATACATTATAATATAAAGTTTAATGTGAGTTTAAACTTTAAAGAGTTCAAATATATTTATTAATTGAGAGAATAATATATTTGAAAGAGTTCAAATATATAACTAATTAAATATGTGATATTTAATTAGTGAATTAATTAATTAATTATTCTATTTAGTTTAAATAAATGTGATTTAATTAAACTATATTATATGAGAGATATATTAGAATATGATTCTAATATGTAATTAATTAAATATGGTAGATATTTAATTAATTATAAAATTAATTAATTTAGTTAATTTAATTTAGTTAAATGTGATTTAATTAAATTAAATTTATAGATTAATTTTTAATATGAATATGATTCATATTAAAACTCTAGGTTATAAGAGATAATTCAATTGTATGATTAATTGAATATGTGATATTTAGTTGATCATAGAATTAATTAATTGTGTGGTTTAATTAATTTAATTAAATGTGATTTAATTAATTTTAATTAAAACTATAGCTTTTGTGAGCAATGTGCATTAATATGATTTAATGCATATGTAATTAAATATAAGATATTTAATTACATTATTAATTAATTAAATGGTTAATTAATTGAATTAAGTTTGATTAATTAATTGGACACTTGTCGTATGATGGTGTTTTTCCTCCTTCCCCCACATTAAGCTTAACGCCTAAGGGGTCATTGGGCAAGAGATTCATTGTGCAGAATCTAGAATCTGACCTTTTAAGATTTCTCTCATTCTCTCATTTTCTCTCAAGTAAAAAAAAAAAAAAAACAAAAAACAAAAAACAAAAAATAAAAAACTAGAGAGAAGAAAATTTTCTTCTCTGTGATAGCTTCCCAAAACTCAAGATCATGGAGTCCCACCACTTTGATCTCAATCTCAGAGAATAGCGGAGTTGCCTCGTGGTGGTGTGCATCGAAGAATTTAGAGTAGTCAACGAAGATATGCTTCTCACCTCTTTTAGATATAGATCTAATTGAATTTAATTGCTTAGCCTAGATAATTCTGAATCGTTCTGAACTTTGCCAATGTATGAGTATTTTGTGAAACAAAATTAATTACGAACGGTCCAATTGCTCTTCCGCTTTAACGGAATTGGGAATTTCAATCCTTCATATACTTTCATATATACTTCAATATACTAGCATATATATAATCATCCTATATTCATAAGTCTCTTCATCTAAAATGTTGTCCTAGGTATTTTTAAAAAACCACATTAAGAATTTTTTAATATATGAAAGGGAAGAAAATACCCTGATACATAGAATACATATCATATAGCTCATATTCAGTAGTTGTTATTTCTAGTTCCTTGTGTTTATTTGAAACATTTAAGCTTGAAATACCCATTATGATTAAAATATTTATGTAGTTAGTATACAACTTAAATTGGAGAATTCTCCCACTAATATTTATAGTTGATTTTTTAAATATAAGTTGTACACGTGATATCAAGAAATAAAATAAGAAAATTATATGAATATAAACAAAAAAAAAAAAAAAAAAAATTAACAAACTTAATTGTAATTTCAAAATAGAACAAAAATGATAAATACTTGAAAAAGGAGGATGAAAATGAAATCATGTGAATGAAAATGTTGATTTCAGTCCCAAACAATAAACACAATAAGCAGAATCAATTCTTTTTTTTTTTTTTTTTTTTTTTTTGAAATAAAGCAGAATCAATTCAACAGCAAATAAACTCCACAGATGAATTCAGTGAGCAATGTATCTATGGCAAATCAATTAAGGAAGAATAAAAGGTTCGACCCCAAAAAGATGGTCTACATCCACTTAGCCATTCTTATTACCAGTAGAGGATTTACAATTACACAGTTTATACTGAGATAAAACTCATAGAACCTGGAAACCCAGCAAACACAACTTCACTCGAGCTTGTTTCGAAATAACAGGAGCTTAAGAAAAGGACATCAAGGGAGAATGTCAAGACCTCTCGAGACTTCCAGTTCAATCAACAGAGCCACACTGAATTCTCCTTCTCCCTCCTTCTCGCCACACTCTCGTAGAACTCTCAGAGGATGAACACTCACAGAAGAAGAAAAATGCTCTCACACCTTCAGAAGAATTTGCTCACCTGACTATATTCCCTATTTCCCTAAATTCAGTTATTAAGAGACGTCATCCATGTGCCACTCAATTACACAATCGAATTTAGAGGAAATTATGATGTTGAACTGTATATTCCAATTACTGGTGATTCACCGTACACATCAGCCTCATTTTAACCAAGTCAGCAACTCTTTACCAGCTCAGCTCCTTTGGCTTTTGCTGTCAAAATCAAAAGAAAAAAAATAAAATAATAAACATTAAAAATTAAAAAATGAAACCCACTAAATTCTCCATCTGGAAGTGCAAGCCATCGCGTGGGAGAAAAACATAAACAATATGGTAAGAGAAAGAGCATATTAAAAAGGTGGGAGAAAATTTGAAATTGCACCCAGAAGGAAAGTGAGAAGCCCAAATAGTTATGGTAAGGATTTTGTAAATTTAATGTGAGCAATTTTTTCTTAATTGACAATAATTTCTTTCTTTTATTTCTTTTTTCCATAGATGGTAGGTAAGGAAGGGTTTAGTGCTAATTAGACTCCTATTTTAGTCATTAAGACTACAACCGTTGGACAAAAATGAAAAAGCTATACTTTTTAGATACTAATGAAATATAGGTATATAAAGAGGACCATTTGCGTTGTTATCCCTATCTTATTCTTTTATAGAGCAATCCATTAAGAACTTAAAACAAGTTTCTCCCTTGTGTTTCGGAATCAGGGTACAGAGATTCCGGCAGTCGCGGCTCTGCAAACAGGAACAGAGGATTCTTCAGAAACAATTGGTCAGACTCTGACAGGTCAATCGCCGCCACACCGGCCGGCAACCGCCAAGAAAATCCCTGCACAAGCCTAGCCAACAGCATCATCGTAATGGCAGTCCCAAGCGTGCCGCCCATACACCCTCTCCGCCCTCTGGTGAATGTAATAAACCTCAGATCGGGCTCCCCTAGGTTGGGATCGGCGCCCGGATCTTGGAGATGTCTGTTCGGATCGTATCGCATCGGGTCGTGCCAAACCCTAGGGTTCCGGCCGAGTCCAAGGCGGCTTAGGAGGACGTGGCTGCCGGCGGGGATGAAGTAGCCGGCGACGACGGCGTCGACGATGGCAATGTGAGGGAGGTTGAAGGGAGCGATTGGGTGGAGGCGGAGGGCCTCTCTGGCGCAGGCGGTGAGGAATTTGAGATTTGGGAGGTCGGATTCTTGGACGAGGCGCTGTTTTCCGACGACTCTGTCGAGTTCTTCGATGGTGGTTTGGAGGATTTGGGGCTGGTTTAACATCTCTGCTATGGCCCACTCCACTGCGTTCGATGGATTGTCCACTGTTGCGAGAAGTAGTTCCTATCATTTCAAAAGCACGGTTAAAATTCACTTTTGGTCCCTGAACTTTCATAAAAGTAATAATTTAGTCTTTAAACTTTGATTTGTAACGATTTAATCCTTGTACTTTCAATTTTGTAACGATTTAGTCCATGTACTTTCAATTTTGTAACAATTTAGTCCCTAAACTTTAATAAGTAACAATTTAGTCCTTGTACTTTCAAATTTGTAATGATCTAGTCCCTATCGTGAAAAATTAATGTAAAGATTTAATGAAATTTCTTACCTAGATAAATTAATAAACTAATTTTAGACTCACTATGTTTATAAGCTACAAAGTTTAATCATCAAATAATAAAAATTGACATTTAGTTTTGATGATTTTTTTTACAACAAGGATTAAATTGTAACAAAATTTGAAATTATAGGAACTAAATTGTTGCAAATTTGAAAGTACTGGGACCAAATTGTTACTTATTAAAGTTCAAGGATTAAATTGTTACAAAATGGAAAGTATAGGGACTAAATCGTTACAAATTAAAGTTCGGGGACCAAATTGTTACTTTCATGAAAATTTAGGGACCAAAAGTGATTTTTAACCTAAAATTAATCATATGCTATGTTTGAAAGTGCTTTTTATATTATGACCCTAAACACTTCTTAATCAAAATCATTAGTAGAAAAAGAGACAAGTGTCTTATCCTCTTTGTGATAAAGTAAATAGTGTTTTGATCTAATTGTGGAAGAAAAAAACTTGGCTGCATACCGGTATGTAGGGATCTCCCTGCATACCACCATTAAAATGTTGACAAAATTTTTTTTTTCTCATTTTCTACCTTTCTCTTTTTTAGTTGTCAAGATTTTAATAGGATATGTAGAGAGATCCTTACATACCGGTATACAACCAAGTTTTGTTCATTGTGGAATTAGAGGTGTAGTAAGTACTTTTAGTATGATTAGAAACACGTATACTAGGATTGAAAGCACTTCTTATTCAAAATTATGCTTTGAGGTAATATAAAAAACATTCATATAGTTTGTGATAAAATACCGGTGAGGGATTTCTGTGTTTAGAAAGCACTTTGAAAATTGATGAAAGAAAAAAAAACGAATTAATGGCAAAAAAGTAAAGAGGAGATGCTCTCGACATGGGAATCTTCGAAACCCATGTTTTAAAAGAACATCAAAAAATATTCAAATTACCTCTGGTATGGGCATTCTAGGATACTTGGACATCTCTAGATACTCGGGTATCTATGTGGGATCCTCAATTCTTTTTATTGGACCGAATACCCATTTGGGTTTAATGGACTCTAATACCATATTATATTATATGGGCTTCCATCTCAAAACCAATTGGCGATAAGTGGAGTGACCCTTGTAGCTTATATGTTGTGAGGTCTCCACCAATCTTTCCGATGTGGGATCCTCAACACTGAAAACGGTCCTCGAGTGAAATAGACTTTTTTTTTTTTCTTTTTCCTTCTTGAGTTCAAAAGAGAACAAGAAACTGAGTGTTAGAAGAAAACGTGAGATTTAGAAAAACAGAGATCCATTTTTTAAACTCTTTTTTTCTTTTTGGTTATTGGAATTTACTTATAATTAGAGTGTACACAGATTAGTTTGGGTTGGAGAGAGTTTTTGGACCAACCCGACACATAAAAAACTAGGCTAAATAATTCAAAAAAAAGGGTTTGAATAAAATTCTTACCGTAATCTGTGCTTTAATCTCCCTGACTGACAACAATGGCTTCCCATCGCCATCTTTGAGCGAGATGAAGATATCCAACATGTCCTCAGCCTCCGTCCTCCTCCCATCTTTCCATTGCTGCACTCTCTCCTCAATGATGGGCTCTTCATACTTTCTAATAACATTCAAAGCCTTCTTAACAATCCTCTCGTAACCATCCAAATCGAACGCCTTCAAACACGGCATGTAATCCGATACACAAATTGCGTAAACATGTTGAAGAATCGTAAACAATGCTCCGATATGCTCTGTAATTAGTATTGTAGCTGCAAAGTTTGGACTGAATCGTAATCTATATAGCTGCAAAGTTTGGCTGTAAACATGTTGAAGAATCGTAATCTATATTGCTAATTAATTCTGTATCAAGTATATATACTACTAACAAATTAATTTTCCTTAATCAAATCCAATTTGAGTAGAAAATGGTTAATATCAATACATTTGTAATTAGTATTGTAGCTGCAAAGTTTGGACTGAATCTCTCTACTCCTATAAGTAAATGTTGTATGACCTTTTAATTATTATGTTAAATTGTGTTTTGTTTAATAAAATTATTTTAGTTGTTGCTAATTTAGGATTACACCCATTGTAACTCTTTTTTTTTTAGTTCAACGATCTAGGAACATAGGGATTTGAGCCTCGAAATTCTTGGTTTAGAGTACATGTCAATATTACTGCTGAGTTATGCTTACTTTGGTACATTCTATTGTGATTTATTCTCGTGGATATTAGTAAGGAATTTTAACCTAAAGTCTAGTTATGAAATTAAAACATTAAGTCCCTATTTGATAATAATTTCAATTTTTTTTATATAATTATTTTTTGTTTTTAGTTATTTAAACATTAGAGAGATCAAAAAGATGTTTTAAAGATAAGAAAATATGTGGAGACATTAAAATAAAAATTGTAAGAAATGGAGATTAAATGTTTTAGAGAGAAGAGTTAGATGGAGTAATTTAGAGAGATGAAAGAAAAATATTTATAAAGAGAAAAATTAGAGAGATATATTAGTTAGACTTCATTAAAAAAAAAATTAGATAGAGAAAATGGAAACAGAAAAATTTTAGAGAGAAAAAGTAAAATAAAAAGAGAAATTTGAGAGAGAGAGTAAAGTCGAAATAAAGATAAATGAGAAAAAAAGTTGTAGTGAAAAAATTTTAGAGAAATTTTGGATATAAATAAGTTGGAGAGAAGAAAAATTTTAGAGATAAAGAAATTTGGAAGAAAATAATTAATTTTTAGAGAGAGAATGAAAATATATAAAGATAAACATTTTAGAGGGATAAAAAAAAGTGTAAAGGTGAAAATTTGAGAGAGAGAAATATTTTAGAGAGAAATTTAGAGAGGAGGGTTTTAGAGAGAGAAAAAAAATCAGAAAAAGAAATTTGTTGGAGAGATATATGTGAAAGAGAAAAGTGAGCGAAGAAAAATGAGTTTTTAGAAACAAACATAAATATGTTTTTTAAAACTACTTTTTATTGTTAATTTAAAAACGCATTCCCGAATAAGCACAAGGTTTTCCTATGGCGTCTCGTCCTGGAACGGCTGCCCACAAAGGTAAATCTCCTTAAAAGAGGAGTTGAGGTGTCGCCTTTGTGTGTGTTGTGTAGTTCTGTTGTGGAGGATGGTCTCCATCTTTTCTGGAAGTGCGTCGTGACTAGGGAAATGTGGCTCTGCTCGAAATTTTCTCAGCTATACCAGTCGTTATACCACCTGGATCTTGTTGATGTCATCTGGGCATTGAGGGAGAAGTTGGGCGCATTAGACTTTGAGCTTGTGACGGTGTTCTGGTGGTCAGTTTGGAATTTACGTAACAATTTGTGTTGGAGGGGAGAATCTGATGGTCGAGATTTGTGGTCATGGTCTGAAGAGTATTTGAAGGCGTACTATGATGTTGTCGGGCGGCGGGAGTCTCGCTGTAGTTTGCAGCCTTGTCCCAGTCGGCCGGCCGAGCAGTCTTCATGGACTCCCCCGGTGGGCGGTGGATTCAAGTTGAACACCGATGCCTCGGTTAGGCCTGATACGGGTGAAGCGGGGGGAGGTTGTGTTCTTCGGGATGTGTCTGGTGCAGTGCTTTTAGCGGCATGTTTGGACCTGCCCAGGTGCTGGAGTGTGGATCTGGCGGAAGGTTGGGCATTAGTGAAGGGCGTGGAGCTAGCGTTACAGATGGGTTTCTTAAGTTTCTGTGTCGAGGTGGATTCATTAAGGCTGGTTCGAATTCTACATGGGGAGGTGACTGATTCTTCAGAGGTAGGCCTGTTGATGGATGATGTCCGACGTCTTCTCCATCCTTGTGGGAGTGGGAAGGTCCTTTTTACGCCACGGAATGGGAATAGAGTGGCTCATGCTCTAGCCTGTTTGACCTTCTCCTATTCTGGTTGTGTTTGGCTGGAGGAGTGGCCTATGGAAATCGCTGCGGTGCTGGCTGGGGATGTCGCGTTGTGTCATGAGGGGGCCCCTGTAGGGGAGAGTGAGCGCTCCATGCCGTTTCCAGTCGGTGTCCATCCTCTATGCATGTAGTCGGGGAAGGCTTTCTGTTGCCCGTTACCTTGATTTTGGTTGTGCATATCTGGGTTACTTTAACTGGTTTCTCTATGTGCTATTGTTTTGCAGGTGGCGGTCGAGTTTGGGCAGGTCGAGAGCGGGAGTGGTCCAAGGAACCAACTATACTGGGATGCGATCAGACTGAGTAGCGGAAACCTCTACCCAATGCTGGGGTGCAGATAGCAGGGGGGTGTTGTTTCCCTGAATTTTGTGATTCGTGGCAGTGCATGTTTAGGGTGCTATTGTGGGTGGGGTATGTTTGTAGTTAAGGAGGGGTTTCATTGTCTGGTATGGATGTGGTTTATTTGTGGGACTGGATGGGTTACATGGGTTGATTTACTTTGTGATTTCGTCTGGTTTGCATGTTTAGTGGATGCTAGGTTGTGGCTGGGTGCATCTGAGCATTTGCTCTCTCTTATGTGTGCCTTTTTGTGCTGCCTGGGTATGTTCGGCTTGTGGGCCTTGTAATTGTGTTGTGGCTGTGGTGATGTGTTGAGGTGTTTAAGCTTGTCAGGGCTTATGTGTTTGTATGTATGTCCTTTGCCTGTGTTAAAATGAGGCGTGAGTAGCGGACTTCGAGTTGTTAAATCTTCCCTTGAGGGTTCCTTGCATGTGTGAGGGTGGAGGCTCCCTTAGCTGTCTCGAAAGTCTAGGACGGTTTTATGGGGTCCATAAGTCTGTTGTCACTCCGATAGGATCAAGGCTGTGTGTGGAATATATCTCTTGCTTTCTAGTGTGTGAAGCCTGCCTAGGGTTGGTGGTAGGGGGTTTATATGTAGGGTTTTAGGGGTAACAAGAGCTACCTCCAGTGTGATCAGTTAGGCTGTCCAAGGATCTCTTTGGCTATGGGTCCCTGCACTGTAGTGTGAAAGCTAGTACCCTGTAAATAAAGCCTAGGTTGGGTGGAGAAAAAAAAAAGGAAAAAAGGAAAAAGGAAAAAGGAAAAGTAGAAGGATAAGGAAAAGAGGAAAGTGGGAGGAAATGGGAAAAGGAAAAGAAATGGTGAGGAAAGAAAGGGAGTATGGCCTTTTACCTGGCCCTATGTTAGGGGATAACATCCTAGTTTGGCTGTTTTAGTTTCTATATGGGGCTTTGGGTCCAGTGTAGGGGAAGATGGGTGGAGGGTTCTATAAATTAGTTCTGGTCTAGTAGGGGTTTGCTTTGGTAAGGCTTTCTCTCCTGCGCGAGTTGTCCTTGGGAAGTTTTGACTTGTCTCTTTTATGTTTGCTTTCAATTGCTTCACATAGGTGTAGGGGCTAACATATGTAACTCTTGGCTTTGGGAATGTTAAATGCTAGCACGAGATGCTTGACCAGTTATTACCGGGGCAGTGTTTTAAGTTAAGGAGTAGGGTTGATTTGGAGGATGAGATTGAGTTTGTCTTGCGTTGGCAGTACCTTCTCTCTGTTTCGTTTTATGTTAAGATGCGTTGATGGTCATTTTGGTGGCAGGTTCTGCATGGTGAAATAGGCCCCGTCCTGGAGTGGTTTGGTCTGGCATCCTGTTAGGATGACTTGGGGCGGAAGCGAGGGAGGAGCTTGGTGGCTAACTGGATCGTGGATGAAGTCATATGGTTGATTGCATGGGTCGGAGCTTGACTTCGTGTGGGGACGAGTGCTGTGAGGGGTGGTGTTGTTGGTTTTTTGTAGTAGCTCCTCCGTGTGTGGAGGATGGGGCTTATATCTGATCTTCTTGGTATTGGTTCCTAGGCGGCTCGTTTTTGGCTTGATGTAAGGTTCTGATGATCAAAAAAAAAAAAAAATTTAAAAACGCATTGAAAAAAAAAAAACATAATTGGGTCGTTACCAAAAACTCTTATTTTTTTTAAATGAAAAACAAAAATATTAAACAAAAAAACAAAAGGGTTATCAATTGATATTGATGGGTCAACTCAAAAAAAAAAAAAAAAAAAAAAGAAAAGCCGACAAGGTGATTGTTTAAAAATAGAGTTGTAAAGGATTGAGAATTGAGATAACTTTTTTTTAGACAATTCTTTAAAGATAATTGAGAATCCTTATACGAAGAATTGTTGAGAATCCTTTACCACTCAAATTGTTGAGAATAGTTTACAACTCAACAATTCTTTAAAGTATAAGAGAGTTGTAAAGGATTATCTTGAGACAACTTTTGGAAGGTCAGTTCAGGCTTTCTTTAAAGAATTGTTGTTGATGTACTAGGTGTTGTCGTGTATGTTTAGAGAGGTGCTTGTTCTCACAAGGATTGCCCGAGCCACTTGTGGAGGGTTGAGTACATCATTTGGGTATTAGAACTAGCTTTTTGAATGGTCGTGTGTGTTTAGGAGGTGATTGTTCTTAAGAGTATAATATCTTGAAATGTGTTATGATGCAGGATTTCTTGTTTTCTTTTGCTTAATTAAAGAAATCACCCTTGCCACTTGTTCACACGTAACTTCAGAGATGGAAACACGTGGAATAAACAATATATTTGTATTGATGTAATATGCGTGTGAGTGTACAATCTCTAATGTTAATCCTCTGATTCTCTCTCTTGTATGTGAATGTGTTTCACTCGAGGACTGTAGCGCTTGTTCTCGAGTCTGAAGCTTCAATGGATTCTTGGAGCTTTTGAAGTCTTGGAGTCTTGAAGAGTCTTTGGTCTTCAAGGATTGTTGAAGTCTTCTAGTCTTGAAGGGTCTTCAGTCTTCAAGAAGTTTTGGGGTCTTGAAGTCTTGAAATCTTGGAGAGTCTTTGGTCTTCAAAGATTGTTGAAATCTTCTAGTCTTGAAGGGTTTTCAGTCTTCAACAAGTCTTGGGGTCTTGAAGTCTTGAAGAGTCTTTGGTTTTCAAGGATTGTTGAAGTCTTCTAGTCTTGAAGTGTCTTTAGTCTTCAAGAAGTATTGGTGGAGTTTCTCTGAATTCTCTGACTCTGGCTGAGAGCTTCCAAATTCTCCTATTTGAAATGGGGAAGAACCCCTCTATTTATAGAGTTCTTGCTGGATGGGCCCTGGTGACTTTTGGGCCTAACAACTTGGGCTTGGACTTCATTGGTCTTGGACTCAACTATTTAGTCTTGGGCTTGGTTTATATTTGACCCAAAACCATATGACTCAAATATTTAAAAGACCAAATTTGATCCAATTAATTATTATTATTTAATTAATTGGTTAAATTAATTAATTTGATAAAAATAATTTATTTTTAATTAATTGATCAAATGGATATTTGGCTCTAAAAATTTATAATTAGCCAACTTTGTCTTCAAACTAAATTTGGGACAGTGTCCATTTATAATTGGTCCCAAATTTAATTATTTGTAATTTCGTCATTAATTTTAAATAATGACGTGACAATTTGTGATTGACCAAAATTTCTCCTTCAACACCACCTATTAAATAGATATTTTGTACCTTTGTCTCTCATCTTCCGTTTTGTTTTAGTTCAATAATAAGTGGGGGTGAGGTATTGGAATCTTTGCCCCTTTTCAATGTCGGCTTACAACCATTATCAAAGGCCCCTTTTTATATGGTGAGCTTTAACCAACATTGAAACTTCGTTTCAACGTACATTTTAATTTCTGAAAAACGATGTCGTTTTTCTCCATTTCCATTACGGTTTAAAACTGTTATTAAAGGCCCATTTTTATGATGGGCTTCAACCGACATTGAAACTCTGTTTCAACACGCATTGTAATTTCCGAAAAAAAGAAGTCGTTTTTCTCCATTTCCATTATAGTTTAAAACCGTTATCAAAGGCACCAATCAACACGGAAAATTAAAATTTTCATGCCATTTTTTTTTAATTTTCCATGATGGGCAAAAAGCGACATTGTAGGGGTGGCTTTCATGACGGTCCAAAACCGTCATCTAAGATAAAATTCACGCACCTTTTTTAATATTTTGCCACTAGAAATTTTTGGGGTCTTTTCATGAAAGGCAAGAATTAACATGGTAGGGGTGGCTTTCATGGCGATCCAAAACCATTATCTAAGATAAAATTTCCGAAAATTTCCATTTTTTTTTTTTGAAAAAAGGGGCATGTTTTGTCTCATCCGTCATTGTAGAGGCCATCCGTCATTGTTTACAAAAATCCAACCGACATCTTAGCCCAAATTGTTGTAGTTATCTGTCAACCTAATTACTTAAGTATAACTCAACTAGTTTAGTCAAATACCCGTGATCAATATTTGAATCTCCATTTCTCACGTGATATTATATAAAAATTATAAAAAAAAAAACTTGATCTATTAATTAAATTTTTTATAATAGTAATTTTTCTTTTACAAATAAAGTGTTTAAAATAATATTATTAACTATTTAAATTTTGAAGTTTTCAAGAATATGAAAAAAAGATGATGGTTATCTACAAACCTAAGTATAAGTACTCAACTAATTAAGGGTGTGTTTGGTCTAACTTTTCAAATGTTTAATTTTGAAAAAAAAAATCATTTTGAAAACATTTATAGTGTTTGGCAACCACTAAAAATGACGTATATTAGAAAATGAGATTGATAAATAAACCTTATTGAGAGAAACACTTGAAACCAACTTTTTTAGAAAGAGTGTTTAGTATACAATAACTTGTGTATAAAAATACCCATTAAGAAAATGCAACCAAAAGTATGAGTGTTTAAATTCTAAACAATTTTTTTATGCAAATTTTTTTTTAACAAATACATTCTTGAAAAACATTTAAATTAAAATGTATTCTAAATGGACCCTAAGTAAAATACGTTATGGGCGTAAATTACATCTTATTTTTAATTAATTTCTTTTTTCATTCATATTTACGTAATTTTGAATAAAATAGGACATTTAGATAATTTTTGTGGATAAATTTAAAAGGCCCATTTCAGCCACAAGAGCATAGGGTTATTGTCATCTTCGGTGAAAAGGACCAATCATTTTAGAGAAGACAAATTTGTTGTGGACAATAAGGGGTCGTTTGGTGCGCCAGAATTGAATGGGTTTGAAATGGAATGAAATGGAATCTGATGCCCATGAGAATATTTTGCTGGAATCATGATTCTCATGCCTGTGTTTGGTGCATTGGATTTGGGTTGGAATTAATGGAGAGAGAAATAGTGGGACCCACCAAAATTATAAGGAAAATAGAAAAAGAAATGGTGGGTCCCATCAAAATTATGAAGATAAATGGAGAGAGAAATAGTGGGACCCACAAAAATGTGGAAATGGGTTGGAATCACATACCCACCCTTTCATTCTAAACCCATACCATTCCCGGGCAACCAAACATGGACATCCATTTCCAATTCATTCTAAACCCGTGGGCCAAACGGCCCCTAAATGGTTTCTGTTGAATGATCAATTATTTTTTTTTGAAAAATAAAAAATAAAAGTCAAAAGTTGATGGTGAAGAAAAGTCAAAAGTGTCAAATCTAGAAGGGCCACGTAGCATATACCACGAGTTATTTTGAGACAAAACTAAAGAAAATTTTCGAAAATAAAGGAACTAAGTAGGAAAGTTTTGGTAGAGGTAGAGCAACCCCTTTTTGGGGGGATAAGTTCTCGGCCTCAGATGCGGTTGGCCTTTTTTCTTCTTTGTTATTTTTATCACTACTACATTTGCATACGTGCGTTGCACGTGGTTTTTCATGTTTTTCACATTGATTTAAATATGTAATTTGAATACATAATGAAGAAAGAATGATGAATATTATTTGATTCCAACCTAACTATAACTATCCATATGTATATGAATAGTTAATTAAGTAAGCAAATAAAAAAGGTTAACACGTGGTATTTCTATTCACCTAGTTTTTTAACACGTGCCTTGCACGTGGTATTTCTAATTATTTTATAATATTGATAGTATTTTCTTTTTATTTAATCATATATATAAGAATAATTTTATAAAAATGGTTGCATATGTGTTGATGGTCGATTTTGGCCAGGGGAATTCACCTGACCTTCACGTGCCACCAACGGTAAATTTGTAGATGAGGGGGGAAGACGTGGCTTGCAAGACAGTAAACCTGCACACCGGTGTGGTGCTCGCCACACCGGCTCCGATGCTTAAGTCAGCAAACAGAACGGTAGGGAGTGGAAAAGTAAGAGCAAGAGGAGAGAATAGAGAATATAGAATAGTGTTTAGGGATAGAATTCGGGTCCCCTTCTTCAGTGGCGAAGATGAATATAAATACTTGTTCATGCTCCTAGGGTTTTTAGGGATTCGGAGGCGTTTTAGGTCAAACCAGGCGGAACCGGGGCGATCCGGGGCATCAGGGACCGAAAAAGAAGTCACCGGACTCGGCTCGCGCAACCGGGCCGAATGGTCGGCCTCGGCCTTTTGCCGAGGCCGACCATATGGATCGGGCCATGTTGGCCCGACCCTTTGGCCCGATCTTCCTCTGGGTCGGTCTTTTGGTCCTACCTCTGCCCGTTTGTCCTCGCCAGCTCCTTGTGTGGTCCAAAATCACCTATAACAATATGTATCTGACACTCTCACTTATACTTACAATAGAATAAAAGAATTATAAAGTAGTATATAATTTTTCAAACAACAATTTTTTAGAACATGGAAGAGACAACAAAAAAAAAAATATGTAAAAAAAAAAGAGGAAAAAGTTCTTTATATGGTTGTAGAAGTTCAAAATTATTCAATGAATATATTCATGTACTATAAATTAAGCTTAAAAAATCATAGAATATAAACAAAAAAATCACAACAATTATCATTATTATTTAAAAGAAGTTAAATACATTTATAAAAGAGAGAATAATTGTGCACTTAACTTAAAAACATCAAGTTTTTTTTTAAAAAAAAAAAAAAAACTTAAAAACATCATTAGGTTTGACTTCAATTGACATTATATCATTTTTAAGCTTCCTTATTTGCATATCTTCAAATCTTCTCTTAAATTACAAAATATTAGCATTGCAATACAAAAGTAAAGTTAAAGAAAAAGGTTAAATTAAGCAATCTAATAAAAGTTATAAGGCAAAGCAAGACAATAAATAAAATAAGAAAAAAAAATTAAGTAGAAGAGAATGCTCAAGTGTTTGTTAAAAAAAAAAAAAGTTGAAGAGGGTTCTTTATATAGTTTTTTTTTTTTTTATGCCCGAGGATAGGAAGGGTACATGAATGAATCAAGACCACATCCGAATAAGAGGAATCCTGAGGACATGAAAGTATGGTCAAGATAAACTTAAAAGAATTTATAGTAACTACTTATATATATATCAACACCTTCCTTTTTGGTAGTTCAATCATAGGAACTGCAAAGTTTAAGCGTGCTTGGGTTGGAGACGTTCTATGTAGGGTGACTTTTGGGGAATTTTCCTAGCAAGCATGTGAGTGAGGACAAAACATCATAAGGATAAAATGGTCCAAATATGATACATCCTCCTTAGTCACTTTTTAAAATAGTAAGATAAGATATGATAAGATATGATAAGATAAGATACATAGTCTAAAATTTATTTTTCTTACTTCTTGAGATCCAAATTTATGTATTAATTTTGAACGATATAATTATCTATTATTTTTGTTTCATCTTTTGATTTGTCTATACCTATCTTTAGCCACAAAACCTTAAAATAAAGTCATAAATGTTTTAAATAGATTAACAATTTTATAATTAAAATTTGAATTTATTAACTTTGGAAATATTCTTTTAGAGATGGATAATTTGTTTGAGGAGAAAAAATCAAACATTAATGTAGGGAGAGATTTTTTTTTTTTTTTTTACAACGTAGGAAGAGAAATTTGAATGGGTTAAAGATGGTGGAAGAGAGACAAATGTATTAAAGAGAGAGGACGTATTGTCGAGAGAGAGAAACTAATAAATTGGGTAGTAAAGAGGGACATGTAGAGTTAAATTGGTGGGAGAGAGAAATGTAGAATTAAGATAGATATATCAATATGGTTTGTCTTTCAAGTTTTTCTTATGATAGGAACTATGTTATTGTGTATTTTCAAAGTTTGATAACGAGTGCATGTTTGAGAGTGACTTTTTTTTTAAAAAAAATATGGAGTGTGGAGATTTGAGCCACAAACCTCATGGTTACCAATACAACCTTATACCAGTTGAGCTATACTCTTATTGGCATTTGAGATTTGAAATGACTAAAATCATTTTTGTCATGTTTGAAATCATCTCGAAACATAACTTTAATTATTCAAAATTAATTTCATGTTTGATTTTACACTTTTAAACGTGATTTTCATATCATCAAAATTGATTTTAAATTATTATTAAAGGTGTATTTCGGAGTGATTTTGAATATGCCAAAAGTGACTTTAACCATTTCAAAATCACTTCCTAACATCCACTAAGACATGTTTATGATCAAAATATAAAAGTAAATTTGAATTAAACAAAAATTACAAAAGTAAGACTTCTAGCAAGTCTCCTTATTCAAAGTTGAATGAAAGCCTAGAGCCTGCATTCATGCTTTATTTATTAGTAATGCTTATACAACGTGTCCCTATTTTTATCTTTTTTCTTTTTTGTTTGGCCATTTTGATCTTTTGGTCAAATAGTACATATCAATTACCACTTAACTATGCTCACTTTGGCAACACCCTATTTTTATCTTACTATATTATTGTTTTAGCTAGTTTCTAAAGTCTGATACATATTATGAGATAGACGTGGCTCTGCATACAAGTAGAGTGGGTTTGGAAGGGCGAGATCATCAAAGTGAGAGAAGTCTACCTTAGTGGTTCCAGGCATTAAGCTCCATGAAAACCCTTGTAGTAGCCTAGCAAAGAGCATCATGGTAATGGTTGTGCCTAGTGAGCTACCTATGCAACCTCTTCTCCCTCTAGAGAAGCTAACGAAGCGTAGACTCGATTCCGATAATCCCAATTCGATTGTCTCATCCTTGAGATGACGTTGTGGATTGTAACTCAATGGATCCTCCCAGATCCTCGGATTTCGACCGAGTCCCGAACGACTCAGCAAGACTTGGCTGCCTTTGGGAATGAAGTAACCAGCTACAATGGCATCAGAGTTTGAGACATGAGGCACATTGAAAGGTGAAAATGGATGAAGTCGAAAAGATTCTCTGATACAAGCCATGAGATATTTAAGTTGTGGGATATCGGATTCTTGAACAAGTCTGTCTTTTCCAACTATCCTATCCAATTCCTCTATTGCTTGTTGGAGGATTTTTGGTTGGTTCAGTAACTCCGCCATTGTCCATTCCACTGCGTTTGAAGGATTGTCGATCGTTGCCATTTGTAACTCCTGTCGTTAAGAAAATGATTAAACATATATATACACACGTGCACGAATAGATAAGTTTAGTTTTAGAAAAGAATAGCAATTTCAATATTGGAGATCTATCATGTATAAAAAAAACTCATGTAAAAAAACTTGGCTGCATACAACCGTTAAAATGTTGACAATTAAGAGAGATAACAAAGTTTTCTCATTTTCTACTTTTCTCTTTCTTAGTTGTCAAGATTTTAATGGGATATGTAAGAAGATCTTACCTATGCAACCAAATATTGTTCTTATGTTTATAGAGAATGGTTAAATACTGCACATGCAATAAACGGAAAAACTTGACTACGTATGTAAGGATCTTCCTATATACCACCATTAAAATGTTGACAACTAGGAGAGATAATTTTTTTTTTCTCACTTTCTACCTTTCTCTTTCTTAGTTGTCAAGATTGGTAGACAAGTATTTTATTTTTACTTTTTACGAATGCATGTCATGAAATTCTCACCGTGATTTCTGCTTTAATCTCTTCGATTGATAATAGCGATTTTCCATTTTCATCTGTAAGCGAGACGAGAATATCAAGAATATCATCCACCTCCTTTCTCTTCCCATCTCTCCATTGTTGCACTCTCTCATCTATAATGGAATCATCATGCTTTTTGATCACTTCCAAAGCTCGTTTTACAGTCTTCTTGTGTCCATCCAAATCAAACAACTTCAAACAAGGCACGTAATCAGATACAGAAAACGCATTAACATGCTGAAGCAGCGTCAGCAATGCTTGAATGTGCTCTTCCTCTTCGAAACTCGGCCCTCCATTATCTTCTTGCCGGCCATCATCGCCGTAGTATCTTCTATCGAACAACATTCTCCTGATGACATTGCCGCAGTAATGTTGCGTTACACTTCTCAAGTTGATGGCCGCCCCACCCGACCTCGACTTGTTGAAAATGTAACGTAGAAGAGCATCGGCTTCGATGGTTCTACGTCCAGACATTCGACGAAGTGTCGAAGGGTTGAGCACTTGCGAGGAAAGTAGTTTTCGCATCTTCCTCCATTGGTCTCCCGACGGCGAGAGAGCCGTGGTGAGGAACCCACGGGTTAGAATGTCGACGGTCGTAGGGACAGGTCGCGACGCGAAGACGGAATCGTGCGTCTTTAAAAACTCAAGAGCGAGTTCTGGAGAAGTGACGGGGATTATGTAGGTGTTTCCGAGACGGATGCAAGCAATTTCGGTGTTGTATTGCTTCATTATTGCATGAATCCATCGGTGCGGCGGCGTGTTCCTCCACATTGCTGGGAGGCAGCCGACGAGCGGCCACGGCATCGGGCCTAGCGGGAGAGGCACGTGTCGAACCGAGTGGTTTCTTTTAAGGTGAGAAAGGACAGAAATTACGGAAGCCATGAAGAGGAAGAAGAGGAAGAAGAGGAAGAAGATGAAGGTTTTGGTGATGGGCATTGCAGAGTTTTGATATGCCAATTGAGAGATCAACGAGAAAGCTTCAATGGAGAGACACATGTGAATTCGTTGCAGACAATAGCAATATTGAGAGTGTATATATACATTATATTGGTGAGAAACGAAGAGAGAGAGAAAGAAGTGTATGGCTCCTATGCCAAGAAGTTGTCCAACTCAGAGAATTTATTAGATCTTATCAATGCAATGAGACGTTTTGCACGCTTGGATGTAAGAGAAAGAAATTGTAAAAGTATTTCGATTTTGTACCTAACAGTTACTAGGAACAGACAAATTTAAAGATATATACATACATAAAATTATCTGGAGCATTGCATTGGAAGCACCTAAAATTTTTTTGCATCTTTGCCAACCGTCCAATAGTTAGGATAAATTATTCAATGAGACAGCCACATTTAAAATGGTCGTTCAAATTTGTATATGCTTCCTATTAACCGTTAAATACAAAATTAAGGTACTTTTTACCGTCATCCAACGGTGCAAAATTATTGGCTTTTATTGCAGTGGTATCATCGAATAATTGCTCCAATTGCGAGACTAGAGCAAATGGGGAGCCTCTACAAAATAAATAATTTACACGTGTTATTTCTTATAAATTTAATTTGTGAACTATATATTTTCTTTTTATAAATTTAAAATGATCGTAATATCATATTCATTATCTCGTTAAATATAGATGAAATTGACAAATTTTTCTTTAAAGAAAAATTCAGGAAATTATTTATTTTTTTTGTAATTATAAAAATACAAATTGCCTTATTATTATTATTATTATTATTATTTGAAAAAAAAATCTGTTTGACCTTCAGTGTATATCCTGCCATTTATAAGGATTTCCCTAAATTTTTAAAGAGCCTGTCTGGTAAGTAATCCAGATTCTGTTTTATGTTTTCAGATTCACTGAATTAGTGAATGTGTTTTTTAAAATTGTTTTCGGATTCTGTGATAAATAGTGTAAATTCTAAAAAAACAACTTTTTTTTTTTTATGTTTTCAGTGTATCCAGATTTAAAATTTGAAATTTTTAAATATAGAATTAAATTAAAAATTATAAAAACTTTAATAAATATAGTATTTTCATGTTATAAACTCAATTCATTTTTGTGAAATTAAAATTTGTATAATATAATGTATTATAGATTATATGATATTATAAAATAATAATTATACAAATTTTATAACATATAAAATGGTTATAAATTAATTAATAATAGTTTATATTCAACTTAATATTTTAGTTGATAACTACAAATAGTTTATGGTTTATAAATATATTATCAAACACGTTTTGAACAATTTTTGAAATTGGAATCAAATTTCTGAATCTGCTGCCAAACACATATCTGAAAACATGAAATACAACTATGTTTTCATTGAATCCTTTTCAAATTTCTGTTTCCAGATTACCTACCAAACAGACCATGTCCTCTAACATAAAATTTTTTTATCTATATATCTGGTCATGGACCATGAGGTTTTTAAAATAATGATCTTTGAATTTTAAATTTATTAATATATCTAAAATTTGTTAGGAAGGAAAATCAGTTTGAATTTTGAATGGATAAAAAATTTGTTAGGAACACAAATTAGTTTGAATTTTGAAGTAGGAAACGTAGCTGAAAGTTGTTATGGCCGCAAATCAAGTATTTTAAAATTATTAACAATTTATATTAAAAATTTTAAGCTATTATTGCAATATCAGAAGCAATTTAACAAAAGACATCGTTCCGTTTGATTACCATTTGATTTTTGGTTTTTGGTTTTTGGAAATTATGTTTGTTTTCTCTCAATTTCCTTATCATGATTTTCATTTTTGTTAAGTAGATACTTGAATTCTTAGCCAAATTCCTAAAACAAAAACGCAATTTTGAAAACTACTTTTTTTTTTTTTTTTTCAAAATTTGATGTGGTTTTTGAAAACATGGGAAGGTTGTAGATAACAAAACAAAGAAAGTTGAGGGGGAGAAGTAGTGTTTATAAGCTAAATTTTCAAAAACAAAAAATGAAATGGTTATCAAACAGAACCTTAGCTATTCTGATTGTTTTCCCTTGATGTATTATTGAATATTGATGAAAGTGGTGGTATATAAACACATTTGACCCCTACTAAGTTTATTGGTCTACGTAGGTAAGAAATTTCATTAATATTTTCACGACAGAGACTAAGGTTTCGTTTGATATTGTTGTGCTTTCAAAATAATTGTTTGCAATTATTCTTTTAGAAAAATCAGTTGTGACATGAAGTAAAAATAGTGTTTGGTAGCATATTGTGGTGTTTGGTAAATTAATATTAAATTATTGTGATTTGACTATAATGACCCAAAGTAGGCATATTGTTTCCATTCTTTTTAAATAATGATATGTAAAATGAAATTTATTATATGATAATTATTTAAAAATGTATATAATTTAAATTGTATGTATGTTACTAAATTATTTGACAATAGTTTAGAAAAACAATTATTATATAAAAAAAAAAAAAGATAGGGAAGGATAAATTCAAAATCATTTAAATTTTAGTTAGAAGAGATGAGAGATTTTCTGAAAGTTGAAATCAAAAGCTAGTAAGAGCGTGATTTTGAGTAAATTGAAAAGTGATTTTATATAAATTAAGAAATAATCAGATTTACCAAACACCCTCAACGGTTAAATTTTTTTCCCAATCACCTTTTATTCCCACAAACGCAATCCCAAACAGAGCCTAAATCGTTACAAATTTTAAAATGTAGGGATTAATTGTAACATTTTAAAATGGTTCAAACTTTAAAGTATAAGAACTAAATCGTGGGAACTAAATTTGTTTTAATTAAGAACCAAAAGTGTTTTTCAACTGTTTTCTTCCATTTCGAGTTGTTTCGGAGGTTTTGAAAGGCATGACCATATATCTTGTTGGTCACATTATCCACAAATATATCGATATCGGCGTATCAATGGATATGTTAATCTCTCATTTCGACCCCAAAAATCTGAGGTAACCATTGAACTATGATTGTGTGTTCAGCTTGGATCGAACCTTTTGTGTTTATATATCAGCTACCACACATTATAATTGTGAGCTTTCCTAAACTTTGAATTGTGGTGGTTGTTTCTTTGTCTGTGTTTTTTTTTTTTTTTTTTTTTTTTTTTTTCCTTCTGGGAAAAGCTTAGGTAACATTTAAGGGACACAAAATCTTCTGCACGTGTTTTGAATGCCAAATATATGCATTTGGATAGAAATAACCTACACAATTATATTCATAAAGCTTTAATTAAAAATTTTGAAATACACGGGTTAAAATTATCTCAATTATTTGTGTCATAGTGAGTATAGTTAAACGATAATTAGCATGTATTTTTTTTTTTTTAGGTTGAAAGTTCAAATCTTCAACCTTCACAGTACTAAAAAAAAATCTCAATTATTTATTGAATTGTATAGGGCTCAATTGACTAAGAGACTAATAAGCTCTTTATGTTCATATTTGTAATGTTTTGTTCCCAGGGGCGGATTTAAGAAGGGGCAAGAGGGCACGTGTCCCCCTCAATTTAAAAGGTTTTATGTTATATATATAAACTGTGTCAGTCAGATATTAAAAGATATGTTTGGCGTGTTGGTTTCTGACACTCTTTTTGTGTGTTCGTGCCCCCCGCCAGGTCCTGGGTTCGAACACAATGAGCGCTTAATTATCTTTTTTCAGTTCAGCTTTTTTTAGGTGACCCCTCTTTCGGTTTTTCCTTTTTTTTTTTTTAATTTTATTTTTTTAATAGGTTCGAATAGTACAGAGTTCATATTTAATTTTTTTTTTCTTTTTCTTTCTTTTTTTTTTTTTTAATAGTTCAGTTTTTTATAGGCAACGGTAATTTTCAGTTTTGATTTTCGTTAATAACATATATTTATTTTTCAAACAGAATAATTTAAACATTTTAAAAATATATTTTTATGTTTTTGTTTAAGCTTTTTTTTATCACTATCTAATAAATAAATTTTTCATTTTCTTTGATGAATTTAAATTCTCCTATGAAATAGAACGAATGTTAAAATAGTATTGTTGATCTTTGTAATTTGTGACTCATTCTAATTTAGTTCATATATTTTCATATATTCAAATTTAACCTATGCAATTTCAATAAATCTTTAGAATAGTCATTATTAATTTGAAGTTACTCTAAAACATGGTAATAATCATAATTTTCACTCAAGAAAACACACCAATTGTTAATATGTTTTCAAAATTTATAAAACGAAAGCTAATAGAGACTAAATTTGTAAATTTAGGGACCATAGACACATTTTTAAGTTTAGGGACCATAGATACAAATCCAAAAGTTCAGAGACTAAACTTGTAAATTAGCCTAATCGATATTAGGTATTTAAATATTGTTTCAATGCTTCTAAAGTTGCATTCATATGAACTTGTGCCCCTGGTATAAAATCTTGGATCCGCCACTGTTTGTTCCTCGAAAAGTTTTTATTTTTGGTTTTTTTTCCTTAGAAAGTAAAGAGTTATACTTTTGTGTAAATATATTTTCAAAATAACATTATATATTGCATTATTTATCTTTTGAGTTTTTAGTAGTGATTTAATTTCATATAAGAGCAAGAAGTATAGTGTTGAATTCAAACCTCTATGATGTTTTGACATGCATTTCATTTTAATTAGTCTTGGGATTTTCAATCTCGACACTTTACTTTCTTAAATTTCTAAGAAATCACATCCTTTTGTCCCTACCGATGGAGAAATTATTCGAGGAGGTTGTCATAGTAGTTGATTGGTAGTTTTGCACAGTTTGATTTATCAAAGAAAAATTATAAAAGAACTTCGATTTTGTATCAAATGATTATTAGGGGACAAACATATTTTAAGATGTACATATGAAGGTTTTAAAACAGACAAATCTTTGTCTCTTGAGATGTGGTATTTCATGAAAATGTTTTTCCTAATTTTCATCATATTGTTCCTACAACAAATGTATTGAGTTTTATGTCCTAAAACTCGTAGATAGTAAATTAAACAAATTAATCGATCTCAATAAAGTGTTATTTGAGTGATTCAGTAACTTGGTTATTAAATAATTGAGTTTGCATTAATAAACCCTAAATCCAATAAACTAAGATCCAAAGTTGTTTAAATGAAACTTGGACTAGTATGTGGAGACATGCTGGGATCGATATTCAAGTAACAACCTAAAAGACTGGGTACCTTATCCTGGTGACACTATGTGATACGATCTACTTTATATTCGATACAGATGCATTAATCCAAAGCATCCATGTAGGAGACATGTGAGTGGGGGTATCCTATGCAATGAGTTTGCATAAGACCGGACCTCGAAATAGTAACCACTAGATGTAACATCGTTAACTAGTTTAGGTTTCTATTTCAATAAAATGACCTAGGTAACTCAATCTCAATCCTGAGTCTGTTATGAACTCCTTTTCAGAAGGAATTGTCCTTAGATTTGTATGGGTGAGAGTGGCTTGTTCGCAGACTCAATAATCCTACCATTTTAGGGGCAAGACCGACTGAGGGTTGGAAACATAACAGTACAAGATGAAATTCACTCATTCCCCTATTGGGGTAAGTAGATGTGTGTTCCCTTAAGGGATGATTTCGGGGCTTGAACAAAGGCGCACCGTCCTCTCCTGGCCTGAGAAGAACTTTTGTTTAGTGGTTGCACCCTAAACAACTTGTTCATTAGAGGGATCAGTAGTGCTTAAGGATCCAGAGGTAACCTAGGGGTAAAACGATAATTTGACCCAGATGACGTTATGAACACTCGTGAAGAATTGACTTACTGTATTGGTCGATATCCGTGAGAAGAGTGCAACTATGGGTCTTTAGTGGAGTGACCCACAGTTAACGAATGTTGATCAACTTGGTTAATGAGTTTAACTAGTTATTCTCGTATCGTTGGAGCTTCTGATCTGTAGGTCCATTAGGTCCACCTGCTAGCTCGTAACGGGTACTGAGTTTATTTAGTCTTGAATATTAAGGGATTTAATATAATGTATGGAGATACGTATGCTTCACACATTCAGTCTTTCTTCTCCCTTACGTGCCACACCAACCCTCTAAAGCCAAGTGCTTGCTTCAGTTACAACCCAGAATTGAATGGGGTGGGAAAGAAAGGTTCGGAAACCTAGTTTTTTGTATAAGTTTAATTAGAGAATTGAACTTTATAATAAAATTAATTTTGGATATGATTCGAAATTAATTAATGAGAGAATATGAATTTAATTAAATATGTGATATTTAATTAATTTGAATTAATTAGTTAGAGAATTAATTAATTTAATTTAATTTGGTTAAATGTAATTTAATTAAATCAATACTATAGTTTATGTACATTTGATGCAGATTAAAACTATAGGTTAGATGAGAGAGATACAATTGAATATGATTCAATTGTGAAATTAATTAAATACTCGATATTTAATTAGTGTGAGGATCAATTAATTGAATGACCAATTTAATTCAATTGAATATGATTTAAATTGAATTAAATAGTTTATATTATAGTTGATTTAATTAAATTAATTATAATTAATTAATTATTATTTAATTGATTTACGATCAAGATCATTTTGATTAGATCTAACGGCCTAGATCAAGTAGGATAATAACTCCCTCCCCACTTATCGTACAGGGGAGAGAAGTTCCCTAATTGATCGATTCATTCTGTCCCCTTACGCTAACACACAAGAGAAACTTCTCTCTGTTCTCTCTCCCTCTCTAAAAAAAAAACATGCAACAACCTTTCCTTGTTGTGATTCCCTTCCAAGACATTTTTGGTTCCCACAAACCAAATCTCAGCAATCCTAGAGGATAGCGGGTGATCCATGGTGGTAGGGGTGTGCAGCGGTCGGTCGAAGTCGGTTTTTGGCCAAAATCGACGCCGAAAACCGATCATTAGGTTTCAAGCGGTCGGTGGTCGTCGGTTCTTGAAGGGTTGGTGACGCCGACCAACCGACTACACCAACGATCGGTCGGTTTTGGTCGGTTACAACAGTCCGACGAGATGAATGAAGAAGATTAAAAAAAGTGAAAGTTTCAAGAATCTCACGAAGTGAATGAAGAAGAAGATCAAAGAAAAGGAAAGAAAAAAAGAAGTAAGAAGATGAAGATGAATAAAAGGAAAGAAAAAAAGAAATAGAAGAAGAAGAGAAAAAAAAAAGGAAAGAAAAGAAGGAGATTAAAAAACAAGAAAGAAATAAGAAGATTGAAGAGATTCAAAAAGAAAAACTAAGAAGCAAAAAACGAAAGGGAAAAGAAATAAAAATAACATGCAGAGAAGAAATGAAGAAGAGATAAAAAAGAGAAGAAGAAGATATCAGAGAAGAAGAAGATATGAGAAAAGAATGAGAGGGAAAGAAATGACTAATGAGAGAAAAAGACAAAAAAGTAAAAAGAAAAAAAATATTATAATTTCAAATACTTGGGTGATGGTCTTCCCAAGGTTGCAGGCAGTGCCTCGCAACACGCAACGGTAAGTTTTTTTTTTTTTTTTTTTTTTTTTTTTTTTTTTTTTTTTTTTTTTTTTTTTTTCGATCGAATCTCGCCATTTTAGGTGGGGTGACAGACCGATCGTCAGTTTTACTTTATGTAAAACCGACCTCCACCGAAAATATAAGAAAACCGACCGACCGACGTCGTTTTGGTTGGTTGGCTCGGTTTTTCGGCTTTCTTTACTCACCCCTACGTGGTGGTGGTGTCTTGATCAGAGAAGGAGCATTGTGCTGATTTGCTGCAAAAATCATGTAAGTTTCCTTGATCTAAATCCGTTTTAGATATAAATCCTTAGCATGCTTAATCTAAATTTAATTTAGAAAGTTTCTGATTTTTTTGCCCAACGTATTGGTATTCAAACAATTGAAATTAAATCACACTCGGTGAAAACCGCTTCTGTTGAGGATTCAATTCCTTCAAAATGTTCCAATCCTTTTCCAGATTTGGTTTTGCTCAAGATTACTCTAGTTGCTATTAATCTTGATAATGTTGATACTATTGGTTGTAATCAACCTCTTGTTGGGTTCTATGCCCTAAAACTCGTAGATAGTAAGTGTAAACTATTGACTGTTCTCAATAAAACGTCATTGATTGTTATTCTATAAAGAGTTATGGAATTATTAGCTGTTTTGTCTTAAATAAACCCAAATCCAATAAACTAACATCCTAGGTTGTTGCATCAATCTGACATATGGGGATCAGTGTTCAAGATACAGCCTAAAGGGTCTATAATATAGGGATAAGGTTGGATACCTTATCCTGGTCTTATCCTGGTAACGATATGGATACAACCCACTTTGTATTTGATACAAACGCAATAATCCAACGAGTACGTGTAGCTGACATGTGAGTGAGGGTATCATATGAATGAGTTTGCATAAGATCGGACAGCAAAATAGTAACCGCTAGATGTAACTCCGTTGACTAGTTAGGTTTCTATTTCACTAGGATAACCTTGACAATTTAGTTTCAATCCTGAGTATATTATGAACTCCTGTTCACGAGGAATTGTCCTTTGATTTGTATGGTGAGAGTGGCCAGATCGCTAACTCAATAAGCCTACCATTTTGGGGAGAAGACCAAGTGGGTGGTTGGGAACATAATCACACAAAATGAAATTCACTCATTCCCGACTTTAGGGTAAGTAGATGAACGTTCCCTTAAATGGTGTCTCCAGATCTTGAATAAAGGGTCATACCATCTCATTGGCACGAGAGTGGTTTCTGTTTATTGGTTGGACCATAAATAGGTTGTTCATTAGAGGAGCACTGGTACTTAAGGATATAGAGGTAACCTAGGGGTAAAACGATAATTTGACCCAACTGGTGTTATGAACACTCGTGAAGGACTAACTTGCTGTTATTGGTCTATATCCGTGGACACAAAAATGTTTTGCAGTGAGAAGAGTGCAACTGTGGGTCTATGGTGGAGTGTATAAACAGTTAACGAATATTGATTAATTTGGTTAATGAATTTAGTCAATTAATCTCATATCGTTGGAGCTTCTGATTTGTAGGTCTATTAGGTTCCACTGGTATATAAGAACAATGAAGCAGAGAATCAAATGGCATGATCTAGAGAAGTCACTTGTTCCATGAACTCTAACTATACAATTTGACTTTTCTTGAATGGATTTAACAATCCTTCCCTGCTTCCCAATCAAAACTTCCCACTTGTGAAACTGCCACTTGCAGTCTCGTTGAGACTTTACCTGCCATGTTGGGAGCATGAGCATTATCACCCTCCAGACCATCAACAATGCGTTTATGAACCCTTAGAAGTCCATCTACTTACCAGGCACCATTACCTATTAAACGAAGGATACAATCTTGTGAGAACTACAAAATTTCATCACAAATTGATCGATACCACAAGGAAAAATATCAAATAGGTAATTATTACTTGAATTTGAAATTCCTGGTTCTACAGAGACAGAACCGCTCATATAACAAATACAAAGTAAAAATAATTTGTCAAATTTCACAGCCAGCTAGTGAGACCACAACAGGGAAAACACATGAAATGACCACTAATGAAAAGACTGAATCATTTTATACTATCCATTAGAAAATAACAAAGGACATGCCAATCACAATCCACAACCTCTAACGATACAATTTCACTACTAAATACACTTCTGAGAAAAGATAAAAATAGTAGCAAATAAGTTTATTTGCACAAACAGTACAAGATTTAGCAACAGATCCCTTACTGCAATGCAGCTGTGCCAGAGCACCCGACTTCAAATACTTCCCACCAATTTCTTCGACTCTCTAAGCAACTTCCCCATCCCTTCACTCACTTTCCCCATTTACAGCAACCTCAATAAACCCTCAAAATCAATAATTAAGAACAACCCATCAATAGAAAAAAGTTGAAAAAAATTAATAACGTAACCCATGTACCGTTTGCTCCAAAAATCAAATCCTTAGAGTTTCAAGTAACCACCGTTGTCTGATTCGATGCTACTGTACCGCAAAAAAAGATAGTAGAGTTAGGGATCTACACGAATGGTTGAGAAGACGAGCTAATGAAGGATGAGACAAAAGACGAGAAGAAGACGAATGTTGGGGCATAGAAGAAGCATGATCTGTGTAAATGGTAGAAGAGAGAAAACGAAGGGGCAAAGAGAAGGAGGAGACGAAGAAGATGAGTTGGTAAAGGAAAGAAGAAAACAAAGATGAAAAAGTAGAAGATGAAGGAGAACACATAGGAGACCAAAGGAGATGAAGAAGTCGAAGCTAGGGTAGATACGAAACACGTAATGCATAGACAACACATAGAGAAGAATTTTGAGTCTTTTTTCGCAAAGTGTGACCACACGCCTTAAATTTCCTAATTCCCGCTTTTCTTTTCCTTTTTTCTATAGCTTTTTCTATAAAAAGCTGTCCTAAAATTTTATAAAAGTCATATTTGTTGTAGTGGTAGCTTGTAAAGGGTAATTGAGGAAATTAAGTATTGATTGTAAATTGAAGTGTTCAAATTTAATAAAGGAAATAATATAATTTTGGATGTGATTCAAAATTAATTACATATTTGAAGAAATTCAAATATTAATTTTAATATGAATTGGATTCATGTTAAAACTATAGGTTATGTGGGAATGTTCATTTAAATATGATTTAAATGAAATAATTAAATTTGATTTAATTAATTAATGAAATAAATTCCTATCCTATTATAATTGGGAAAAGTAACTTATTATTATTAATTAATTAAATATATCCCTAACATATTATGAATAGGAAAAGGATCCATAAACCTATTATGAATAGGAAAAGGGATATGACATACTATATAAACCATAGAATGCCTCCCAGTTAAATCATTCACTTCATTTCATTCTCCCTAAAATCAAGAAGAAGGTTCCCACTGCCTTGGTCTCAAATTCCCCAGAGAATACCAGTGTTTCCTTGTAGTAGTGTTCCATGTTGTTCGTGATTATTTCTCAAGAAGTTGGTGAAATTAATCTGAGTCGTCAACGAGAGTAAGTAACTTGTTACTTTATGTAAATTAGAATTAGTTTATAGTTTTTCAGCATGCTTAATCTAGATATACAATAGATTATGAATATATGTATATTGCTAGTGTATTGGTATTTCATGATTCTAAATTAATTGGAATTGTTCCTGAACCGCTTTCGCTGCATCGGGACCTCCGTCCCTACACCTCTTAGTGCTGATGTTGTCATTGGTATATCTATTGATCATGACAATTCCAACCAACCTGGCCTCTAATATTGCATCTCACAATAATGATGTTGTTATTTCATCGTTTGTTCCTTCTGCTTAGAATATTGAGCCCAGGTGATCTTCGAGGATTCTAGACCTCCTTCATATCTGCAAGACTATTACTACAACCTTTTACACTCCAATGTTGTTCCAACCTCTGCTGCTAAGTTCCCTATTCATAAGTATCTTGCTTATGATCGTTTGTCACCTTGTTATAAATCTTTTGCCTTGAATGTTTCCGCCACCTATGAGCCACAATTTTATCATCAAGCTGTCTCTTTTCCTAATGATGGAAAGCTATGAATGTTGAGTTAGTTGCCATGAAAACTAACAAAACATGGTCTGTTGTTCCTTTGCCATATGGACATCATTCTATGGGATGCTAGTGGATTTATAAAGCAAAACATCAAGCTGATGGGATAATTGAACGTTATAAAACTAGATTGGTAGCCATGGGCTACACTCAATAAGAGGGGCTGGACTACATCGAGACTTTTTCACTTGTGGCAAAACTTGTCATTGTAAAGGTACTTCTCACTCATGTAGTTTCTTTAAACTGGTCTCTTATACAGCTTGACGTAATAACGTGTTTCTCCATGGAGATCTCTTTGAGGAAGTCTACAATGGATCTCCTACTTGGTTATAAACACAAAGTTTCTGCTTCTAAGGGAGAAAAAACTTTTGTGTAAACTACATAAATCCATATATAGTTTAAAACAAGCCTCACGTTAATGGTTTGACAAGTTTTCAAGTGCTTAGTTATCTCTTGGTTTTTGACAGGACAAAACAAATTACTCTTTGTTTACTCGAGGTTTTGGAAACCATTTTGTGGCTTTACCTTTTTATGTCGATGACATAATAATTGTTGGTTCTTCTATTGATGTTATTAGTGCATTGAAACAACATATTGATTCAATTTTCAAGCTCAAAGACTTAGGGGTCGTTGCATTATTTCTTGGGGTTAGAACTTGCTCACTCTTCAAAGGGAATTTTCTTGAGCCAACGACATTATATTCTTAATCTTCTCGAAGACATTAGTCTTGTAGGAAGTAAACCTACTCTATTGCTAATGGAGAGATCCTTAAGTTGAAATTTCTACTACAGATGGTAATGCTTTGTTTGATTTATCTATTTTTTGGTGACTTATTGACATGTTATTATATCTCATAATTTTCAGACCTGATATCACATTTGTTGTACACAAGCTTAGCCAATTTATGGCTCAACCACGACAACCTCATTTATATGCTGTTTATTATTTGTTACACTATTTGTTGGGAATTGGGTGTGCAACCAAAAGTCCCACATTGGCTAGATAAGGGGATGATCATGGGTTTATAAGGGAGGATAAGTATCTCCATTGGTATGAGGCCTTTTGGGTGGAACCAAAAGCAAAACCATGAAGGCTTATGCCAAAAGTGGACAATATCATACCATTGTGGAGATCTGTGTCGTGTCCTCGTCCTTAACACTATTTGAAATGAACTTCTGGACAAGGTGTTTTTCTACAAGCGTCCTCTTCCTTTCAACTCTTGAGGGGGAGTATTAGGATATAATAAACGATTAGTTCATTTCTTGTTACTCTATCATTAACACTTCGTTTTTTTTTGTCCTCACTCACATGCTCCCTAGGAAAATTCCTAGGAGGTCACCTAACATAGAACTTCTCCAAGCCAAGCACGCTTAACTTCAAAGTTCCTATGATTGAGCCACCGAAAATGAAGGTACACCTTATTGGTATAGGTAGTATATATCAATTATTTTAAGCTTATTTTGACCATGCTTTCATGTCCTCAGGATCCCTCTCATTCGAATGTGATCTCGGTTCATTCATGTACCCCTCCTAACCTCAAGCGTCACATATTCACTCTCTTGATTCAAGTTTAATAGTTGCAATGTCTATTGTCTTAATTTACGTCTCAATGGTTAAAATTCAAACAATTTTAATCAATTTCCATATTTATTTTTTTCTAAAATTCCTACTCTCGACATTTTCATCTACAATATTTGCATTTAAATATTGTCTTAGTTTTTAGATAGGATGATTAAAAATGATCAATTATAATCTAATTAAATCATAAGTAAAGTTTTATTGTCTAATTTAAACAATTTCAACCGATTTTTGAAAGTATAATTTTTACCCCTTAGTTGGCTATTGAAGAGTTGATTTTAGTCTTATATTTTAGCACGGACGAGAGGAGAATTCAAGCCAAATCTTAATAATTCAACAAAGGGGCTTGTTTAAGTTAGGAGTCAAAGTAAATAATCCTATGAGGCACATGAAAATTTTTTTTCAATTCATTTTTAATATTTACTTTTAGATAGGGAACATTGGAATCAAATTAAAGATTAAGCCTAACTTGCTAGGGAGAGGTAGATTTGATAAATTAGAATTCTTGCCTACAAATCGTGATAGAAATTAAAATAATTGAAAATCAGTTGGCATAAATGTTGATTTTTTTTTTGAAGAGGACATAAATGTTGATTTTGATGGAACATGTTGAGCTCCAGATTTTACAAAAATTGGAAATGTTGGTGGAAATTTTGGAAAAAATCATAGAAATCATGGAAATTGGTGAAAATTGTTTGAATTGGTAAAATGAAACTTTAACTAGGGGTGTAAAAAATTCAGGTCGGCTCAATTATACGGAAAAACCAACCCAACCCGACACATGTCGGTTGTATGGCCAGACCGACCTGACTTGACTTGAACGGGTCGGGTCGGGTCGGGCCACTTTTTCCTTTATCGAATCGTTCTCAAATCGTTCGCTTTTTTTTTCTTTGGAACGACGGCAAGGCAATGGTCAGCGACAAAGTGGACGGTGGAGGGGTGGCATTAAGGACTTCAATGGGGTCGAAAACAAATCGGCGGAGAAGAAACAAAACCAGAAGAAGAATGTAACCCCACATACAAAAACTAGAAGAAGAAGAAACAAAACTCATTAAAAGGAAAATCACAATTCCAAAATAAAGAGGAAAAAAATTGAACCGAGAGAGACGGTGGAAGGAGTCGACGTCTTTCATGGTGGAGGAGACGGCGATGGAAGGAGTCGACGTCTCCGTTCGTGCTTCGTGGTGGAAGAGAAGACGTTCATGCTTCATGGTGGAAGAGACGACGACGTGCGTGCTTCGTGGTGGAAGAGACGACGACGACATTCGTGCTTCGTGGGAAAGTGAGAATGAGAGAGAGGGGGGAGGAGGCGGGCCGAACTGCCGAAGAAACCCTAGATTTTCTATTTAAGTCAAAAGCGAGAACCGAACCGACTCTGTTCGGTTTTTCAGTTCGATTCGGTTTTTTTTACCCTTAACTTTAACTATGAGTTAATTAGACTATAAATTATAATTTTTAATAATCATAACCAAAAACTAAGACAATATTTAGATGCAAATGTTAGTGAAAATGTCGAGAGCAGGAATTTTTGAAATAATGTAGAAATTGATGAAAATTGTTTGAATTTTAACTATTGGAACGTAAATTAAGACGACAATAGACACAAAGTTACTTTATCTAAAACATACGATATATGGAATTTCTTTTTACAACATGTGGGGTGAGGGTTTTGAACTTCTAACCTCTTGGTTGAGGATACGAGCTTTGTACCAATGAGTTAAGTATTCCAAGTTAAATTCGAAATTAATATTTAATAATAATTTTAGCCCAACCAGTTAAGATCGCAACTTTTTATTTTTTCTAGTTGGCTTTGATGGGGAGGGAACGCAAACAACAAGTAGATGCCAACACTCTAAACTTGATGGATGTTTGGGTGCTGCAACGAGGACTGGAGTACCATCGTGTTTGACAAGACGATCAAAAGTCTAAAAAAGGCACTGAAGGGGAATGCTGAGTCGTACAAGCGCAAGGGCGGTGGTCCAAAGAAGCAGGAGACATACAGTCTATACAGTTTCCCGTTTACTTTTCAGGTTAGTAGATGATTAAACTTTTGAAATGTAATCTTCATATAGTTTGTACGGTTTTCCATTTTTTTCTTTTATTGTTTCTTTACACAGCTATGGGCATACGAGACTGTTTCATCTCTTACTGGACGTGTTGCCAATCGTATAAGTGAGACAACCATCCCACGCATTCGTCGATGGTCTTGCTCCCACTCCCCATCATACACAATCATTGCCGATGAGGTTTTTGAATTCCGAGCAGTTAGTTATTATAATTTTTTTAATGTTTTGTCTTCATTATTATTTGTAAACTTCTGATTGTAACTAAGTCATTTTTTTCAGGCCAGAGTTAGGTTGAGTCTTGTTTCTTCTGTAGAGGAGAGTCAATTCATGAATCGAGTGATGAAGCCTCCACGTGCACCGGAGCCAGTACTAGAGCCAGGGCAAGAACCAGATCAAGAACCAGAGAGTCTACCTACTGCATTTGAGGCTATACTCCCTGTTGTAGAGGAGGCTACTGTAGCCAATACTGATATGTTGGATGTCATTGAAGCTTCTCCAGAAGTTTCAAATAAGAGAGGAAGGGAAAAAGAGGACAAAGACAAAGGGAAAGAGAAAGAGAAGGAAGTAGAAAAAGAGGATGAGAGCACGAAGGTGAAGACAAAGAAGAAAAAGACGAAAAAGACAAAAACAAAGCAGACTTGTGAATGTAGCCAGTGGCTACAACTTATGGATAGCCGGATGGAGAGAATGGATGCTTGCATGTCTGATATGGAGACATGCCTCAAGTCCATTACCAAGTTCTTGCGTCGTCTCTCTAAGGTATTTTGGTAGTTGGTCATTGTTATTGTATTGATTGGTTTTATTTCTTCTAACATTTGTAAACTTTCAGGGTAAATTCGTGGACCCTGAGAAGTACTTTGGACCGAAAGATGGTCCGGATGATTAGGACGGTCCATCGAAAGGACCAGCTGACATGGGTGGTCCATCGAAAGGACCCGATGACGTGGGTGGTCCATCGAAAGGACCCGATGGCAAGGGTGGTCCATCGAAAGGACCGAATGACAAGGGTGGACCAGATGCCAATAAGGAAGAAGGACATGAAGGAGGAGGAAACGACAGAGGAGAGGATGGGAAGGAGAAGGACGTTGATGAGGCGGACGACATAGAGCATATTACGGTAATAATATTTCTTACACTATCATATTTTAAATTTAACATTTTCATATATAAATGTAAGTTGATATACAGGAGTTGGAGTCTCAACCAACCACTGACGTAGAGTCTCACTCCATTATTGATGTGGAGTCTCAACAAACCACTGACTTAGAGTGTCACTCCATTATTGACGTGAAGTCTCAACCAAGTACAGGCCCAGTGGAACTCATTACACCTAAGGTTGAGGTAATTATTTGTCTTAATGTAAACAATATTATATAAATCTCACTAATGAATAAAATGTATGTATGTAGCCTGTTGAGTTAAGTGATAAGGAGGTTGAAAAAGTAATCGGGCTGCATGAATTGGTAAAAAGACGGGAAAAATGGACCCGAAAAATTTCTTGGAAGCTTCGATCTCCATGGGCTAACACCAGGCCGAACGACAAAAGGAGGAAAAGTTAAGCAATACGATCCCATGCGTGCCATTCCTGAGGAGTACGAGACCAAGTTTGAAAAATGGTTGGATGACCCATCGTCTGATGGATCGGAACGCAAGACAGTGTATGCCTACAGAAGCAAACAATGGTTCAAGACGTTACTCACATCGTCTCATTGGATGAGTGATGAGGTACAAACCATTTTATCACTGCTGTTGATTTGTAAATCTTATGGTTTTAGGCATAAGGTTTATAGTTAAAGAGGACTTAGGGTTTATGATTTAGGGTAGGCTAGGGTTTAGTACTACAATTCACTATTTTTTTGATTCTGTAGGTGATTGACTCTTTCTTCCTCTTTGTTCGAAAGAAGATGGATACCCGTCCTGACTTATGCCATCGAACGTTTGTCACGGTGGGTGTATTTGTAACAGTACGTATTTTCATCTGATAGAATTTCACTTAATTTGAATTGTACTAATATTGGATGTTATGCAGGAATTTTTGAGGCGCGGGGATGTGTACGAAGAACTCCTTCGTAGTGACCATGGGAACGACACGTTCGATTGGAGTAAATTCAAGACGGTCACTAACTACGTAATGGGAGAACACACAGATTACAACGTTCCTTGGAGTTCCCTTGATGTTGTCTACATGCCCTTCAACTTAGGTAGAAACCGTTGGGTTCTACTGTGCGCTGACTTTGAAACGGGCGAATTTGTGTTGACAGACTCCCTAATGGCACTGAATTCAGATGCAGACATAGCGAAGCAGATGAATACGATATGCACCATTTTTCCTAGGCTGCTACTGAGGTGCGACGTTATGAAGGAGAAGTCGTCTTTTCCAATACATCCATGGCGATTCAGAAGGAAGACCCAAGTGCCTCAACAACAAGATAGTGGAGATTGTGGGGTTTTCACTGTTAAGTTTTTGGAATATGATGTAACTAGATCAGATTTAGGTAGTCTTAGTCAAGAGAAAATGGAGTTTTGTAGGCTTCAATTTGTTGTACAACTTTGGGCCAGTAGGCCGTTCTTTTAGTAAAACATGATTTCGTTTATATTTCAATACCCTTGTAGTTAAAATTTCACTTATATACTTATCTTATACGTTAATAAACAGACCATGCAACGAAAATTTCTTACCATGCAACGTAATTTCAAGCCATGCAATGTAAATTTCATACCATGCAACGTAAAATTCGTGCCATGCAAGAAACTGTCTATCACTGCCATTTTTCCTGGTCTTCTCGGTCCCGATTTCGACCAGGAAAAATAACAGAGAGGGGTTTACTGCCAGTGCAAGTAAAAGACTCCCAGTGCCATTTTTCTCGGTCTCGTTCCCGTTCTCGTTCTCGGTCTCATCTTCGATTGGGAAAAATGGCAGTGGGATTGATATGCCTTTTTTTTCTTGTATTTTTTTCAGACCACGTACGCTATATAAAATAAACGATGAACGACAAAAATAGATACTTCAAACTAGAGAAATGTAATATAATTCATGTCTAAAACATTTAGGATACAAATATTCATGTCAAAATAAATAAATGTACTAAAATTCATGTCTAACACATCAAGAATTGTTCAATGGTTGTCTGCATGTTTTTCTGTTATGACCCATATTCCCGTACCGGCTGCATTTGCGGACATGTCGTACTTCTCCTGTAGACTGTATTCTCAACGTTTGACGACGACCAACTCTAGACACTCTTTGAGGAGGCAAGACTTCCACATCGACGAATTGAGGTGACCTCTTCCACTTCGACTCATGCCTAAAGGGTTGTATGGGCTGTGCATATGCATTTATCAAAGAATCCACATGGTAGACTCTGGAACAAAGTGTATGATAGTCTATATGTCGATAAGTGCATGCAGCGATCGCATGGGAGCATGGAAGTTCGTAATACTCAAATTCACGACAGGTGCATGTTCTAGCGTGAAGGTTGACACGTCCACCCAAATGTCCGTCCTCGACATCAAACTCATATCGAGCAATAGGTTTGACCACGTGCCTCCGTCACTTCTCCTCTGCTTTTTCCAAATTTTTCGTTGCAAACTTCGACCGCTGGCTCGAGTTACTGGAGTGCTTATTCCTACGTTTGTAGTATTTTGCTTGTAGCCACCCTCTGATATGATTCATGAATGCGGTGATTGGGAGCTCTAGTGCATCTTTCAACACTGAGTTAGTGCACTCCGCAAGATTGGTGGACATTTGGTTATACCGACGACCACACTGGTATGCTCGAGCCCACCTCTCAATTCCGACCCCTTGTAGGTATGTCCTGACATTTTCTGGGAGTTGCTACCTGATAGCGAGCATAGCTAGCTATTTTTCTCTGATTAATTAAGCTAGTCTCTTACAATTATTTGCCCAAATTTATGCATTTTTATGTGTTATTTGTAGGAAGTATATGTTTGAAGCTTAACTCAGCAATTGGAGTCAAATGAAGTTCAATCTTAAAAAAAAAAAAAAAAATCATAGCGTCGCAACGCTAGGATCAGCATCGCGACGCTGTCAGCAAATTTTCCAAAATTGCGATATCGCGACAGCGTCGCGACGCTGTCCATAGCGTCTCGACACTATCGACAGATTTCCTATTTAATCTTCTTTTCATACTACGGCTAAGGTGAGTCCAATTGGTGAGATTTTTGCCCTAATTTCGACTAGAGACCTTTTGTGGGAGCTAAAGACGGGGCCAAGGAGCGGGAATCAAGCAAGAAGACGTGGAGATCGTGACGGGGACGTGCCGGTTTCGACGGATTCGAGTTTTTCTTTCTCTTTCCCTTAATTCTTGTAGTTTTTATGGCTTTTCTTTCAACTATTATAAGGGAACTATCTCGGCGAAGTTCTGTCTAATGTTGGGGGTATTTAAGTTGACGGTTTACAGAACACCTCCTACCTGGGAACTGACCCGAAACTTGAGTTGAATTAACCATAGTAATGTTGACTTGCAATGTTGGGTTTATTAAAAGAAGTTGAATTCACCTAAAACATTTGCGGTTGAATCCTTTCCATAATTGTTATAATAGGATCAGACTTAGATAGATTGACTTAGCCGAATTTTATCTAAGTTAAACAACCCTAAATTAACCTTAGGACATTTTCAGTGGGAGGAAAATTACAAAACGAGATTTAAATCAAGTTTTGCTCCTACGTCCCTATATTCACAACGTGAGGTTCATGCTCGGCTTCGAGTCGCCCTAGGAGCGGCCTCCCTTCGGAAAGTGTTTGCATGAATCAATAACAAGGTGAATGAGAAAAATGTCTAGAGTAAGTGGGAGCGGGACACATGTCAACGTATCCCTCGGTCTCCGCCCCTAGTTCACACCGTGAGAGTCCTATGATCCGCCTGCAGGTTTTCCTGACACAACCATCCCTTCGGAGGGCCTGATCATAGGATTCGAAACATCGTGAGCTCCTGAATGGGATAGGAACTCTTAGGCTAATTACCAACAGTTGTCTTTCCCTTCGGTAGCCTGTTGGTGCGTGCCTCTGAGATCTGGAAGTGGGAGGGTTACACTTACGGGGATGAGTTAAGTGTGTTAACTAACCCTTGACCGAACAACGGTAACTAAACGCTAATGGAATATGAGTTATTCTGGTGTTAGAGTTTGGTTGAGATTGTCTCAATTCAGAGGAGGAGTAGCTGACCACCCTTCGGTGGCTGTTGTTCTAAACCTTTGAAGTACCGTTGCAAAAACCAAATTAATAGTTTTATAGGGTTTCTTTGATTGCTTATTTGTTTTTGCAGAATTGTATTGGATTATTTGTAATGAGTTAGTGCTATTAATAATACAAGTAGTTTGTTACTTCAACAATTATATAATAATTTTATGTGTATTGTCTTACGTCATTTTATAAATAACGGTAATACAGTAAGCTTAAACGACAAATTGTGGTAAATAAGTCTAGGATTATTCTTAACTGAGGAATGTCCTCATGCCCCATATGTTTAAATCATTAAGAATTGTTCTTGATGAATATGACATAGAACCCTACTTAGCAAAAAGAGAACTTGTTCAAGACCGTAATTTTCATTTACTTGTCTTGAAAACGTGATTAGTGAAGAATAGTGATTCCCACTGAATACTTGATTCAGGAGCCACAAATCATGTGTGTTCTTATTTTAAAGGAATAAGCTCCTAGAAACAGCTTGTTGCTTGTCTAATAACTCTCAAAGTTAGAATTAGAGAGGTTATATTGGTTATAGCAGTGGGGAACATTAAGTTATTTTTCTCAGTGGGAGAAAATACATATTATTAGATAATGTGTATGTAATTCCTAAGATCAAAAGAAATTTGATTTATGTGTCTTATTTGCTGGAACAATGTTACTCTTTACCTTTCTCTGCTAACGCAGTTTTATTTCAAGAAAGGGAGTTGACACTTGTTTAGCTTTACTAGAAAGTAACCTAAATGTTTTAAGACTAATCAAGAGTAAATCAGTCATGAATACTGAGTTGTTTAAGACTGCTACTACTCAATGTGAAAAGAGGCAAATGATTTCTCCAAAAGGAAAATACATTTCTTTGGTTTTAAGGTAGACCATATTAATCTCAATTTGATTGGGAGATTGGTCAAGAGTGAACTTCTAAGCAAGTTAGAAGATGACTCTCTACTACCTTGTAAGTCATGCCTTATGGGCAATATGACTGATAAGTCTTTTACTGGAAAAGATCTAAGAGCCAAAGAGCCCTTGGAGCTTGTACATTTGGATCCTTGTGGTTCAATATATTAAAGCAGTGGGAGGGCATGAATAATTCATCTTTTTTGGATGATTATTCAAAGGTATGAGTATCTTTACCTAATGCAACTTAAGTCTGAAACTCTTGAGATATTCGAAGGGGCTTAGGACTGAAGTTGAAAACTTGTTAGGTGAGATGATAAAAACACTTCGATCCGATCAAAGTGTTGAGTATAGGGATTTGAGATTCCAGGACTATTTGATAGTACATGGGATCACACCCTAAATCTCATTTAGGAGAAATAGAACCCTATTGGATATGGTTCATTCCATGTTGAGCTATACTCAATTGTCTGGCTCGTTTTGGGGTCATGCAGTGTTGACTGCATTGCATACTGCAGTAGGCAACCCCAAAAGGAAACGAGAAGTGGATACTTCTTCAATTCAGAAGAGAATAAAGAATTTGTATCGACAAATGCTATATTCTCAGAAGAAGTCTGCATCAAAAATCATAAACCACAGAGTAAAGTCGATTTAAGTAAGTTAACTAATGAAGCTACAGTAACATCCACAAGAGTTGTTGATGAGGTTGGCTGTTCAACAAAAGTTGTTGATGGATCAGTGCATCTAGTCAGTCACATCCATCTCAATAGTTGAGATTGCCTCAATGTAGTGGGAGGGTTGTTTGATAACTTGAACGTTACATGGGCTTGTTTGAAGCCTAGGTCATCATACCTGATGATGGCATAGTGGGTTCATTATCTTTTAGAAAGAAAATGAATGATGTTGACAAGGATCAATGGATTAAAGTCATGGACCTGGAAATGAAGTCTTTTGTATTTCACTTCCATCTGGGATCTTGTAGATCTGCTTGATGGGTAACACCTATTAGTTACAAGTGGATTTACAAGAGAAAACGAGACATTAAAGGTCTTAACCAGAAGGGTTCATACAGCAAGATCGAAAGCAAAAGGGTTTGCAAGCTTAAATGATCCATTCATGGATTAACCTAAGCATTTCGATCTTGAAATATAAGATTTGATATAGTGACAAAATCTTTTGGCTTTAATCAGAACATTAATGAGTCTTGTGTTTACAAGTAATCATCAATAGTTCAGTAGCTTACTTAGTGTTGTATATGATTGATATCCTAATCATTAGGAATGATGTAGGTTATCTTACTGACATTAAAGGAGCTAGCAGGTCATTTCCAAATGGAAATTTGGGAGAAGACGAGTTTGTTCTTGAGATCCAAATCGTTAGGAATCGTTAGAACAAAAAGCTAGCCTTGTCTCAAGTGACTTATATCTACAAGATGTCAGTTAGATATAAGATACAGAATTCCAAGAAGGGTTCACTACCTTTCAGACATGGAATTCTTTTTGTCTAAGAAACCATTTCCTAAGACACCTCAAGAAGTTGAGGAGATGAGACGAATGCCCTGTGCAATAGGGATTGTCAGTAAGTATCAATCTAATCCAAGATTTGATAACTGGAAAACCGTTAAGAATATCCTCAAGCATCTTAGGAGAACGACGAACTATATGCTCGAGTATGGGACTAAGGATTTGATCCTTATAGGATACACTGACATGGATTTTAAGACTGATAAGGATTTAAGGAAATCTACATCAGCATCTATGGTCAATCTTTACAAATGAGCTATAGTATGACATAGTTACAGTCTTGACCATATAGGCCGAAAATATAGCTACTTGTGAAGCAGCGATAGAGACTGTATGGCTTAAGAAGTTCTTGACTGATTTGGAATGTGTTCCAAATGTGAACTTGCCCATCACACTTTATAGTGATACAGTGGTGTTATGGCGAATTCAAAAGAACCTCGCAGCCCAAGACAAACAGACACATTGAATTGAATGAGATTTTGCTGATGATTTCACGAAGGCTCTCTCGGCTAAAGTGTTTGAGGGTCATCTAGAAAGTCTAGGTCTACGAGTTATGTACAAAGATGAAATCTAGGGCAAGTGGGAGAAATGTAATTGGTATAGTGATACCATTATTTAATGGGTATAGTGATGCCCTAGTTTATTGTATTTGTACATTGTATATGTTTTATACATGTATTTATACACCCAGTGCTGTATAGATTATTGTACATCCCACTAAACTAGAGTTTTAGTTCAAGTGGGAGTTTGTTGGGTTTTATGCCCTAAAACTCGTAGATAGTGAATGTAAACAAATTGTATACTTGTTTCAATAAAGTGTAATTGAGTTTCTACAATAAGGTGTTATTGTTAAATATTGCACAATTTGACCCAAATCCAATAAACTAAGATCCAAGGTTGTTTACATGGGACTTGAACTAGTATGTGGGGACATACGGAGATTGGTGTTCAAGTAACAACCTAAAAGGTCTATAGTACAAGGATAAGGCTGGGTACCTTATCTTGGTAACACTATGTGATACGGCCCACTTTGTATTCGATACAGACGTATTAATCCAAGGCGTCCATGTAGGAGACATGCGGGCGGGGGTATCCTATGCAATGAGTTTGCATAAGACCGGACCACGAAATAGTAAACCACTAGATGTAACACCGTTAACTAGTTAGGTTACTGTTTCAATAGGATGAACTAGGTAACTCAGTCTTAATCTTGAGTGTGTCATGAACTCCTTCTCACGAGGGGTTGTCCTTTGATTAGTATGGGTGAGAGTGGCCTGCTCGCCGACTCAATAAGCCTACCTTCTTGGGGACAAGACCGAGTGTGGGGCTGGGGACATGACAACACAAGATGGAATTTACTCATTCCCACTTCTAGGAGAAGTGGATGAGTGTTCCCTTAAGTGGTGACTCCAGGACTTGAACAAAAGGGATCCTGCCCTCTCACTGGCCCGAGAGGGAGTTTTTGTTTAGAGGAGCGCTGGTACTTAAGGAGACAGATGTAACACAGGGGTAAAACGGTAATTTGACCCAGCCGTGGTTACGAACACTCGTGAAGGATTGACTTACCGACATAGGTCTACATCCATGGACACAGAAATATTCTACAGTGAGAAGAGTTCAGCTGTGGGTCTTTAGTGGAATGACCCACAGTTAATGAATTGGTTAACTTGATTAATGAGTTTAATCAGTTAACCTCATATCATTGGAGCTTCTAATCTGTAGGTCCATTAGGTCCCCCTGCTAGCTCGTAAAGAGTAATTAGGAACAAATATATCTTGAGAGAATTTGAATAGTTCAAATTCATATTGGGAATTAAGTTAATTGTATGAAATACAAATTAATATAATGTATAGTGATGCATTAAAATATAAAGTCTAATTTGAGATTAAACTTTATTATATTGAGAGATTGAATATATTTGAAAGAGTTCAAATATATGTCTAATTAAATATATGGTATTTAATTAGAAGATGAATGAATTAATTATTCAATTTAGTTTAAATTAAACGAGATTTAATTAAACTATAGTCTATGAGAGGAATAAATATTTGAAGAAATTCAAATATTAATATGAATTTGATTCATATTAAATTTATAGGATATAAGAGAATTTGAAGGAGTTCAAATTTTAATATGAATTTGATTCATATTATGGAATTAATTAATTGAAGGCCTGAAATTAAATATATGATATTTAATTGGGTAATTAATTAATTAACTAATAGAAGGTCTGAAATTAAATATATGATATTTAATTGGTGATTAATTAATTAAAGAATTAATTAATTGTTAATTAATCAATTATGGAAATGATTAATCACTTATGGAAGTGATCAATCATTTATGGAAAAGATTAATCAATTATGGAATTGATTGGTTATGAAATTGATTGATTATGGAAAAGATTAAATCAGTTATGGAAATAATTGATTTTAAATGAATATTTTATTCATGGTCTTTCTCCTATAAATAGAACACTAACCCTAGGGTTTAGGTACCACAACATATGGCCACCATAAGGCCCTCTCATATTCTCTCAACTCAAGAACTCTAGGGAGAATTTTCTCTCTGAGAGTTTTTCCCATTCAAGATTAGGTAGTCCCACAACTACGTTCCTAATCTCAGAGTTATAGTGGGGAAGATCAAATGGTGGTGTTCTTCGTTGTTGCAGAGCAATCAAGAAAGGTGTTCTTGAAGAATTCAGAGTCGTCAACGAAGGTATGTTTCTCAACGCTTAACCTTTTGCCAATGCATTGGTATTTTAGTAGAAACAAAATTAACTACGAACGGTCCATTTGCTTCCGCTGTAACGGAATTGGGAATTCCAAATCCTTCACATTTCATGTACACAGGTATGGATATTACAGTACTTCGTGATCTTAAATATTTCACACCCCTTAGTAACAGTCATAGCTCAAACCCTCCATTTGCATTCTTCAATTACACACTCAGCTACCCATATGTTCTTCTTTGACTTTTTAACCCTAAAATGAAAGTTCCTTCTCATTGCAATCACAGACATCCTCATGTACAAGTCTCTCTTACACATGAATACTTCTCCAACTTCTACATCTTCAGAAGTGGAAAACTGACTTGTCATGATGATTGCCTTGGATGAAGTATTCGGAACGGAAGAGCATGTCGCCACCTATTTAGGCGCAGAAGGAACCTCAGTGTACTGTATGTGAATCTCTTCCTCATCGTCTCCCACAGCTACATCAACCTCTGTGTCTATGTCCTCATCATCTTTGTACTCCTCATAATCTTTGTAGTCCCCCCAATCTTGGCCACCATAAAGTTCACTACCATGGTTTTCATTATCCCCCAAGTTATACACAGGAATATTTTTGGATTCATCGCATGGGAAGGATGTAGATGCCGATGGTATATTGTTTGGGACCGATGTCGATGATAAATTCGGTTCCACCTTATTTGGCATGGCGCATGGGATGAGAAATGGTCGTGAGGCTTGGTTACTAGGACACTTTGGGATTGTGAATATGTATATGGGTACATCAGAGACCTTATTCCACGTCAAGAAGGTGTTAAGGTCTTCATCGTTCCTAATAACAAACGCAGGGGCCCTAGACATCAATTGGACTACACATCTTATTCTAAGGTCAAATTCCTCTGAACTTATACTGGTTAATCTATATAATCGACTTAAGAAGTCACTTATGCAGTACCAATGTCTATGTTGAAACCTGTCAACTCTCCACCCTCATATTTCTTTTCCCTATCATTCCACAGACCACCATAACAAACCCACACACGAGGCATTATCTGCACGAACAAAAAAAAATAATAATAATGAAACTGCCAAAATTCCCGGTCTAGGTGGGCTATGATTCCCGGGCGGGAAACATGAATTTCGATCGAGAAATCCGACAGCTCGACGCGTAAAAAAAAATTCCTAACCCACGATCGTACTATTAAACGTAAAAAATTGAACGATCAAAACTTGAATGTGTAGTATTCACGTACCTCCTTTAGAAACTCGAATGTCGGAAGTGTTTTGAGTGTGATTGGCCAATCCAAAACATGATGAAGTGATGAAATCGTGTAGGGACCAAAGGATTTTGTGTGGGGACCAAAGGACTAAAAGGAATAAGAATAAGAATGAGAATGGGAATCGTAATGGGAATCATAAAGTTTTTTTCCTTCCAAATTCCTTATTCATTAAGGAAAATTATGGAAAATTGGTGGGAAATCTAATTTAGTTGGTGTAGGAAATTAATTTCCTTTTTTGAAAATTGAAGAGAGGCTATAATGGTGATTTACACCTTTGCTGACATCATTAAAGCCAACAAAGGGTCCCCAAATAAGAGATTTTAAAAAAGGGGTCAATTTTTACAAAACAACAATGAAAGGGGCCTATAAGTACCAATTGCCCCAATAACTACATTTTAACCAAATGAAACAAACATGTGAAATGAGCCCTTTAAACTAAGGAAACTAAATCTAAACAAATGCAACAAACTTAGAAAGATACATAGGAATGAGAAATAACACTTGTTATCACCCACTCCTCACGCCAATCTTAAACTTAACTAACATGAAAAGTAACTTCACATCAAACTTAACTAAGCATGTTTCAAAGACGATAGGAGAAACTTTTGTTCAACAATAACTACACTTTAACCAAATGAAGCAAACATGTGAAATGAGCCATTTTAAACATATTGTACTAAATCTAAACAAATGCAACCAACTTAGAAAGATACATAGGAATGAGAAATAAAACTTGTTGTCACCCACCCCATCTAATGACTGCCACATTGCATTCATACAATGTTTACATGGACATCTTGTTTTCCTCAAATCATTGACATGATAATTCACCATTTCAAGAAATCGGGCAACTCCTTCCATATACTCGATTGAGAACTTATCTTTAAGTTTCATCTAGTCTGTATTCATTCTTACCTATATACTTTAAACAATCTTGTGTGATTCGTGAAAAGTTAGGACCTGTATGATTTATACAATAAGTTAGATTTAAAAGCACGTAATTGTTTATTTTGGTCCTTCAAATCCTTGAAAATATTATTGAATTTCAAGTCTAAAAGAAGGCGTAAGTCTCAAATCTAAAAGTTAGAGCTTTGTCTCGAGACAGACCTCAAGACATAAACCTCACAATAGCCTTTTAAAACATTGACTTTGAGTTCAAGGATTTTTGCGGTTTGTTTTGACTTGAAGGTCCCAAATTCGTCAACTTGAAGGACCATAAGTTTTGTAGTTTGAGCTTCTTAATAAGAGTTTTTTCAGTTTCTTTAATTTTTTAAAAGGCTAAGGTGGCCTCGAGGCTTTTCCTCTTGAAGAGGCGATATGAGCAAGCCTTAAGGCGTTTTGAGGCATAAGCCTCAATTTTAATTAAAAACGTTACACAAATCCTAAATTTGCGTAAAGGGGGAAAATAAATATTAACTAGTTAAGAACATTTTGCTACTTAGAGATAGATATCTAAAATTGTCATTTTCAATACACTATAAATCAACATAAATATATAATTAAAAAGGAAAAGAAAAGGTCATTTGTATTACATGAGTAAACATTAAGCAAGGGTCGGCAAATGTAACAATGATTCAAAAGAAGCATCACATTTGAATATATTTATAGGTTGTAACTGTACAAAAGCAGTAATTTTGGAATCATTAAAAAAAAGGAAAAAAGAAAAACAAGTGTATATATACTCATTAGCCTTTGATATCCTGTTTCCCTTTAAAAAAAGGAAAAAAGGCGTTATGAGGATACATTTTTAGTTCCAAAGATTGAATCATTACGGGTGTGTTTGGGGGCAACGAAATGGAGTTTTGAAGTCTGAAGTTCTGAAGTTTGGGGAGTTATAAAGTCTGAGGATTTGTGAAGTCTGTATTTGGGGTCCAGAGTTGTTAAGTTTGGAGTTAGGAAGATCAAGTCTGTGTTTGGAGAGCAGAGTTGTGAAGTCTTAGTTTATGTTTATTTTTTTTTTAAAGTATTATACAATTTTTCCAAATTGAATTAATAAAATTTTTTTCCCATCAATTGTAAAATTGAGATTTTAAGTATACATTACTATTTTCCTTTTAAGTCTCAATTTTGATTAAAATGAAAAAAAAAAAGCTAGATTCATAACACTCCAAAAGGTAGGAAAACGAATCATACAAAAATGAAACTCACATTTTTTTTTTATAAAAAAAAAAATCCTTTTAACACAAATTTATAATTGTTGCAATATCACGAAATCACAACTACATTTCATCAATCATGTTCAAGAATACATTTAGAAGTGTTTAGTCAGAATTGCAACAATTTAGAGAACTTTCTACTAATTAACATTTTCACAATACCCGTTTTTTTTTTCTTCTTCTTCTTCCTTTTTTTAAGAAAAAAAAATCTTTCTCGTACACCTTTATAGGAAGCAAACTCCAACAATTGAATGACTCATTTTATAATTTTTTTTTAAAAAAGAAAACTTTAAACATAAATACAAATTTTGGTAATATGACACAATCACCTCCACCTCACAACATAATAAAAACAGACCCCTACATTTCAAAAAAAAAAAAAAAAAAAAAAAAAGACCCCAACCAAACAAAAAAATCTGAACCTAATCTAATAAATGCAATTACAAAAAAAAAAAAAAAAAAAAAACTCATCTTCTCCATTTTCACTAAAGCTCAATTGAACTCGCAAAGAAATGAAGAAGGGTTTAAGCTCAAGTTGCAGAGCTTAATGTGGATGTGGCCTTTTTCTTCTGATTATAATTCAAATCTTTACAATCAACTCTTCATTCTGTTACGACCATGAACATTTGGAAAGAAGAAGCTTAGGAAGAAGGATAGTGGTTGATTTAATGGCGGACTATGTTTATGAAAGTGGAAGATCTGCCGTTAAAGAGCCCAAGAAAACTGTGGAATAGAGCTTGAGAAAGGCGACGTCGAGGGGAGAAAATCCCATTTAGAATAAGTAGAGACGACATGTCGGAGCTTGAAATTAATCGGTGAAACGATGGTGGATCGATCGGAGAAGTATCAGTCGTTTTTTTAATGGGGTTTTTGGATTTGGTTGTTAGTTCAAATTTTTTGGGTTTTTTTTTTTTTTTGGTTGTGAACGAGAAGTTTAGGGTTAGACTAGTGGAAAAGAGAGTGGGAGAGAGATGGTCGACTTCAACAATAAAGTATTGTTGAAGTCTGAACTTTTAAACTCTAAAGTCTGGACTTTGTGAGTTGGAAGCCCAAACGTTGAGTTGAAGGGGATTAGTATTAGATAACATGAGCTTCCATCTCAAAACTAATTGGCATTTTCAATGTGGGATCATCAACATGCCCCTCAAGATGGTGCCTCTCTTTGGGTTTACCATTCTTGGATCGGATCCCAATTTTTTTTTATTGAATCGAATACCCGTTTGGGTTTCATGGGCCCTGATACCATATTAGATAACATTGGGCTTCCATCTCAAAACTAATTGGCATTTTCAATGTGGGATCATCAACAGTTAGGAAGTTCGGGCTTCACAAATTGGAGTTCCAAACATTCCCTACATGTTCTAAGTAGAAAAATGTTGTAAAGTGATGCACAATTTTGCTACCGCAAGCGTACGGGTCAAGTAATAACATAGTGATATGAAAATCGAATGTCGTCCTCTGGATTGGTTTTCTAGTTAAGCTAATTACCGTGAATACTTTTGCCCAATTTTATTTAGAGATCACACTAGGATGAAAACTAATATAAAAAAGGTAATGCAAATTTAAGTATGGAAATTCAATTGGAAGAATTCTTAGGGAATTGATTTCGTCGATTTAGATTTAGGATTAACTAAAGGGAATGAATTGTTAACGTGCAATTATTTTATAAGTCTAAGAATCTTAAATCACTATCTCTCCCGAGCATAATTGATTCTCATGCATAGAATTATTCATTGTTATGGAGTCTACTAGTAGTAGTGGAGGTAGTTTAATGATTAAATTGACATCAACCAATTATTCCACCTGGAGACCAATGATGGAGGATTTGTTATATTGCAAAGACTTGTTTGATCCAATTGAAACAACCACAAAAGCTGATGGTACCATTATTAAACTTGCAAAACCAGATAAAATGAAAGAGAAAGATTGAGGAAAGCTAAAGAGGAAAACTTTGGGGACTATTATGCAGTGGGTTGATATTAGCATTTTCAGTCATGTGTGTCAGGAGTCTGGCGCATATGAGTTGTGGAAGAAATTGGAAGGTCTTTATGAAAGGAAGATCGTGCATAACAAAGCTTCTTTAATGAAGAGGCTTGTTAATTTGAAATTGAAGGGTGGGAAGTCTGTTTCTGAGCATTTGAGTGACTTCTAGGATATTATTAACAATTTGACTACCATGAAGATTGTTCTTAACGATGAATTGTAGGCTTTGTTCTTGTTGAGTTTTTTGCCGAACAGTTGGGAAACTTTGGTTGTGACTATTAGTAACTCTGCTCTAGAAGGTGTTCTGTCTTTGAATGTTATTAAAGAAAAGCATGTTTACTGAAGAGATAAGAAGAAAGGAGATGGGAGTTGATAATTCACATGCTTTTGTTGTTAAGAATCGTGGAACAAATAAGAGTAGATGACCCAAAGGTCGTGGTAACTCAAAGGGGAGGTCCAAGTCTAGAGACCAAGAGACTAGGACAAGTCATTACTGCAATAAGTCTGGTCATATTAAGAAGTTTTGCTACCGTTGGAAGAAAGAACAAGGTAAGAAGCAAGACTCACAAAAAGAGGGAGATGATAAAAATACCGCCACAATCGCTTCTAAGAGTGATGGTGATGTCACCTTGATTTGTGCAACTAGTGAGTGTCATCATGTAGAGAGTTCAGATACATAGTGGCTGGTAGATTCATGTGCTTCATACCATTGTGTTCCCAAAAGGGAGTATTTCATGAGCTATCAACTGGTGATTTTGGTAGTGTGAAGATGGGAAACCAGAGCTCAGTTAACACCATTGGGTTAGGTGATATTCGTGTGAAGACAAGTGTTGGGTGCACGCTTGCATTAAAGAATGTGCATCATATTCCTGATTTGCGCCTTAACTTTGTTGTCTGCAATGTCCTTGATCAAGAAGAGTTTCGACATATACCTTTGCAGATGGTAAGTGGAAATTGTCTAAATGTTTTTATGACAATCGAACATTGTCAATAAATAACTCTTGAAAATCACATTCCTGAATATATATATATTAATTACAGTTAATTACTATCAACAAAAAGTTATTAATGACAACATGTCATGATCACAAAAATGTCAATAATGACAATGTTTTATTGTCAAACAAAACTTTTCATTGACCGTTTTTTGTTGTCAACAAAAAAATGTCATGATAGTTGTAACGACCCTACTTTTCATGCCTAGATTCTAAGGTCGTTACTACATGCATTTCGTTCCACTTCTAAGAACAACGAGGAAATAACATTTAAAGAAAAAAATACTTAGAAATTTGTGAAACTTTTAAATCTGGGATCCCAGTTAAAACAGAACAAACGAAACCTTTAGTTATTCAAAACAAAACTTAAAGCGGAATAAACCTTAAATCCTTCTCAATACAAGTTCAAAAATAAGGATTTCAAAACACAAAATGCGGAATACTATCCTAAAGGAGATCCATGGCCCAGCAACTCTCCGTCACGCGTCCTGTACACCTTTACCTCTACCTGCAGTTGTATGTAAGGGAAAAGAATGAGTATTTAAGAAAATACTCAGTAAGTAGCAATCAAGGTTTTATCATTTTATTTGAGTTAAGGGCCTAAGGGTTAGATCATCTCACTCTCATTCATTTCATTTCATTTCATTTATCTGAAGTTCGGGTCCCGTGTTCAATTAGTACACCTATATATATATAAGTTTGCCAACTCACTGATAGTGCACAAGTGGGAGTTTTGGGAGGTCTCTACTCCTACTGATGGTAGATGGCACCCAGTCAGTGGAGCTAAGTCTCATCCCACAAGGCACTAATGGGCGCGTAGTGCTCTAACTACCATTTCACTGGTGGGGCGTTCATGAGTTTAAGTCAGAAATTAACTTCCACAGTTAGTAAATGGCACCTAGTCTGCGAAGCCAAGTCCCGTCCATTAAGCCCCTCATTTCAGTCTAATACATTTCAGTCCTAGGTGTTTAATTGACACGACCCGCCATCAAGGCAACTAGCCTATCCTTTTCCCTTTCTTAATCCTTTACCCTTTAGGACCCCTTAACCCTTACTATTTTAACGGCAACCCTCCTAAACAGAGAAAAACACAAACTTCCCGTTGTCCACAAACAATGTCGGGCAGCTACGAAATATACACCAGTCACTCACTCGCTTCTATCACACAACACAAATATGCAGTAGCCAAAATTCTTGAAATAAACGCATCACATCATCTCAGTCTCAATCCAAACAACATTTACACATTCTCACGCCAGGAACACATTAGTCATTTCAATGCTTAATAGAGTTTAATCCAGCAAATTACTTACCATGTTCAGTTACCATACAATGCTTTTAAAACATGGAATTTGAATCCAATTAGCTACTTAAATTCCAAAGGCAACTTAAGGATTAAATCCAACTCATGCTATTATAAGCCACACTCAACTTTAATGAGTTTAAAAGCACAGAATTTATTCCAAAGGACTACTTACTTTAGTGGAGGAGATACTTGATTAACCTTCAAGAAATTCCTTAACTCCAAGGTTCTTAAGCAAGCTACAATAAGGAAAGGAACTCTTAATTAACTAGGGACTCTAAACCAAGCATTCAACTAAGAACCCATTACATTTGGGGTAAAATTAACAACCAAAACTTACCCAAAACAGAACCACAGCTTGTTGTCCAGTAGTTCCCAAATCGCTCAAATTCGACAATTCGGCCTCCAACGCCACGGGCACCTTGAAATCGAAAGCTAAAATCAGTGGGTATCCTTAATTAAACATTAAATCGACCAAAACCCCCTTAAATCACACTTACAAACTCCTTACCCACTAGCTGAAGGCTTCGAATAGATTTGAAACGAAAGATGAAACCGGGGGTGGCAATGGCTGCTCGTGGCTGCGGTTCACGGCAACGTGCAGATCTGAAATCGGGGAGGCGGCGGCGCACAGATCGTCGGCGAGCGGCAGCGGCGTGGGTGACGGCGGCGCGCGGTCGACAGGTTGCAGACGGAGAGAGAGAGAGGGCTGCGAGGAAGAGAGAGAGGGTCGAGAGAGTGAGAGAGAGACGAGTTAGAGAGAGACGAAAATGAGAGAGGGAGAGAGAGGCATTACCGGTGGGACGGCGTGCGGCGACGTTAGCGGTGGGTTCGACGGCGAGAGGCGGCGGCGTGGGCGTCGACCGACAACGAGGAAGAGTGGCTGAGAGAGAGAGAGAGAACCGAAAGGGAGAGAAATAGGGTATCGGGGAGAGAGAGAGAGCTGCGGAAGAGAGAGGGTTCAAATTTCTTTTTTTTTTTTAATACGGTCAGTTGACCGAATTTGGGGGGAAGTTTCCCCCCTTTTTTCCCCTTTTCCCTTTTGACAGGGCCCTTGCCCATTTCCTCATTTTCATTTTTTTTTTAAACCGGCTGTTACAATAGTTTTTTGTTGGCAACAAAAAAAAATGTCATGACAGTTTTGAACATCACGAAAATGCTTATAATAATATTGAATATTTGTCACTCAAATAATTTCTGACTTTGATGAATCGTCATAAATAGTGATGTATCACCTATTTATATATTTATGATGATTCATAAAAGCCATAGAAATTATTTTGTGTAAAACCTGTGAATATAGTACACATATGTTTAAAATAAAGCACTCCAATTTTGACTCAAAATAAATAGATACATAAATAACAACTTTTATACATCATTGAACCCAAATTAGTCAAATTTTTACATATAAACTAAGTGTGATAGATTGTGTACCCCACAACAATTCCTACACTAGACTTCAGCTATGAGGGAATGTAGTATATGCTTTTTTTCTTTTTTGCCACTAACCCAACAAAAAATGTCATACACAGTTAAAAAAAAAAGGTTATACATCAATTGTCCACAATATGACTTTTCTTGACTTCGTTGAATTCCTGCAAGACATAACCAACAAAACAAGATCCATTTTAGAGTTGAATGCAATATTTCTTACATTAAAATAAGAACAAATTCATTTTAATAATATGTATAAGTTATACCTTTAAAATGGTGAATCTTTCGTGAATCTTTCTTAAAATGGTGACAAATATTCTCAACTCAACACATTTGATCTTGCGTGAATCTTTCTTCTTGCTCAAACATTGATCCCACAGCCAAATAAGAGCTTAGCTCAATTGGCATAAAGTTGTACTTATAACCACAAGGTCTGTGGTTCGAATTCCCCTCCTCACATATTGTCAAAAAAAAAAAAAAAAAACATTGATCCCACAAACTAAACACATAAAAAACGTACACAAACAATTAACTAGAATGATTCAAGTTAAAATAAACCGTTGATAAAATAATTATCTCGAAATACATAATTTGATTTGTCTCATACAACAAAAGTGAGCAATAAAAACTAAGCAAAACAATGTAATTACTCTAAATCCCATCAACACACCCAAACATATTTTAAACTCATTCAAATTCGTTGGATATCCTACAAACTCACTATACTAAACCTTTAAAAAGTCAAAACATTCAAAACTCACTCCATTTCCCACAAATTCAGTTAAACATACTTCAAAGCTCACAAGCTCACCTAAACTAACCCTTAAAAGTCAAGCACCTACGCCCAAGCCATACCCAAGCCATAAAGTCTTCTCCTTAACCAGGAAGTTTAAAATACATCCTAAAGTTTACTATCACATCACATTAGAACAAAGTTAAACATTGTAAGTGGCCTAAAAGTTCTCAAACTCACTATAAATTCAATAAACTCATCCAAACACACTCCCAAATCCCACAAATTCACCTAAACACGCTTCAAATTTCACAAACTTGCTCCAACGTGTCTAATTCACCCCAAACTCACCCAAACACCCTTCAAAGCTTACAATCCCACCTAAATTGACCCTTAAAAGTCAAAGACATGCCCAACTCGCCCAAACAAATTTTAAATCCCACAAACTCATCCAAAAGTCCTAATTTACTCATACTCAATCCACACCCAATAAACTCACTCAAACACATTTCAAATCCCACAAACTCACCTAAACTAACTCTTAAAAGTCCAGTATCGTTATTTTATAAATAATGATATCAACGATACATCACGAATATAAAAAAGATTAAAAAGATTTTTTTCAAATTGTACTTTGAACTTAGCAAGAGGTTACCCATATAAATATAGTCCATATAGTTTTAAAGATTTTTTTCAAATTGTACTTTGAACTTAGCAAGAGGTTACCCATATAAAAACTCATCCAAAAGTCCTATCCTGACAGGAGTTTTATCAAACCATAAGAGCTATTTAGGGTTTAAGATTTGAATACCACTAAGAGCTAGTTTGATAAGAGCTATTTAGGGTTTAAGATTTGAATACCACTAAGAGCTATTTAGAAGAGTTTACTATTCTTTCGACCACCCTCCTCTATGCACGGTCGTAAGATTTTGTGTTCTACTCCAAATTTAGGAATGAAAATATGAGTTAATTAAACATATAGTTTTTAAAATTTAATAGAGGAAATTCAAATTTTGTGAATTTTCATATTCATATATTCAAATTCTTATAAGTAAGAAAAAACATTACAGGGTTAATTAGAGAATGATCTTATTAACAATTTTTCACTATATTCTCAATGGAAAATTAACCGATTATCTCAATTGTTTTAATAGCTTGGTGCAAATGATTGAACTATCAAATGAACTGAATTATTGTTACAAAAACTAGCTAACACATTGAAGATAGAGAAAACTAGCTAACACATTATGGAAGCAGAAAAAACTAACTAACACATTCTATACTTTAGAATAATTGATCTCTCTAACATTAACCTAAAATATTCAAACCGAAGAAACTTTGTTCCAAGTTTCTAAATTTAGTTTTCATGTTAAACATGTATTAATAGAGCTTCCAATCATTGGAAAAAAAATATCCACAAAAACACTCTCATTTTACCATTGTTTAATTTCCAATCACTGTCTTCAAAAACCCTAACTTTTTGTGTGCTTCCAGATTTAAGACACTTCACCAAGACAATGTCAAGAAGTTTTAGCCTCTTCCAGATCCTTCTCTTGGTATTTGCTTGGCAATGTTGTGCAATGGTGGTTGCCATTTTCGACAACGACGTCGGTATTGTGAATCTCGTCGGCGGGATTGCATCAACGGTAAATCAACAACTTCCTGCATCCGCTCCTCAGACTCTTGGTACCGGAATTCTGACTGGCAGCGGCGGTAGTGTTGCAGTAAATGATGTTAAGGCCGCTGTTGATCTGAATGGGAAGGGTGGTGCAGTTTTTGATGTTAGAAAGTATGGAGCTAAAGCTGATGGAAAGACTGATAATGCACAGGTGATGATAATTAACGTCAATGAATCATAGAATTTAAACTTTTAATTTGAATAATTATCTTTGAACTTATAAAATTATTGAAATTTGAGCAATGATCATCTAAATATATGCTATTCCATAAATTTACCGACTTAAACAAAAGTCATTTGGTAAAAACAATCTCTATCTTTCTAATTTACCTGACATCTCTTTTCTACTTTTCTAAAAAAAAAATAACTTTGATTTTCCACGTGGTAGGCATTCATGACGACATGGATTGCAGCATGCCGAAAGACAGCCGGTCCGGCGAAGTTTTTGATCCCACGGGGCACATTTCTGGTGGGTCCGGTGACTTTTGCTGGTCCATGCAAAAGCTTGCCAATCACCATAGAAATTCAAGGAACTGTAAAGGCCACAACCGATATCAGTGAATATTCTTCCCCTGAATGGTTCTCTATCGAACATATCACCGGCCTTATCCTCACCGGCTCTGGCGTCTTCGACGGCCAAGGTGCCTCCGCTTGGTCCTACAATGACTGCAAGAAAAACATTCACTGCCAGAGTCTTCCAATCGTAACTATAATTCTCCATAACTCAATCACCTCCTATTTTTAATTATAAATTACAGCTAGAAATTTTTAAAGTTATGTCTAATTAATACGAAGTCGGGAATTCACTATTAAAATTCAGTAATTCACTATTAAAAAATGTGTCAGGACTAAATTTATAATTTGTTCTAATTGTTATTATGATTAATTAATTGGTTTTTTTTTCGCAGTCGATTAAATTCTCGAAATTGAACCACACAATTGTTGATGGGATCACTTCCTTGAACAGCAAGGCCTTTCACACGTCTGTTTTCAACTGCTATAATTTCACTGCAACCAACATGCGCATTATAGCCCCCGAAAATAGTCCCAACACCGACGGAATGCACCTTAGCACCTCGAAATTGGTCACCATTTCTAACAGCGTCATTGGCACCGGCGACGACTGTGTCTCCATTGGCCAAGGCTGTCAGAAAATCACTGTCACTAATATCACTTGTGGTCCTGGACATGGTATTAGGTAATTGTATCTTTTTGTAAAAAAAAAATAAAGATTAAATAGACACAAATTTTCGAAGTTTCTAATTTTCATAGACAAAGAAAAGAAACTCAAAAGTTGTTTATCCTCTTTACAGCGTGGGCAGCTTGGGTAAGTATCCTAAAGAAAAGAGTGTCTTCGACGTTCTTGTGCAAAACTACACCATATTTAACGCCACCAACGGTGCTAGAATCAAGACATGGGCTGGCACAGTGTCGGGGTCGGCCACAGGAATAATCTTTGATGACATCATGATGTACAACGTCAAATACCCCATCATCATCGATCAAACTTATGGCACAAAGAAGAACAAGGTAACAACCACAGAAAAACAAACTAATCTACGTTCTTTTCAGAACATTTATCATAAACCATCAACTTAATTAAGCTTTTGAGTTTAATAGTAATTTTACGCTCTACAATTTGATCATGTAGGCTTCAAAGTGGAAGATCAGTGACGTTCACTTCAAGAACATCCGCGGGACGTCGGTGACGAACGTGGCAGTGTTGTTGGAGTGCAGCGCGTTGTTTCCGTGCAAAGGGGTGGAGCTGAGGGACATTAACTTGACCTATGGGGGCAACAACTTGAGGAATACGACCATTGTTTCTTCATGTTTGAATGCAAAAATTGAACATCATGGGGTGCAGAACCCGCCGCCTTGTGTTGTATAACACGTGGTGATTTCCGTGCAAAGTTATTGCGTTCTATGTTTTCGAATGATGAATTCAATGTGAAAATGAAATTTTGTTTTTTCCTCATATTGGATCTTTGAAATTATTTGTGTGTGGTTCGTTATGTGTTGATGGGCAAGCTTTCTTGCATATGGGTATCCATTGATAATTTATATTAATTTCAAATTCACTAAATTATATAAAATGTCTCTAAAATTAATTATTCGGTTAGTTTTATTTAGGTTTGAATGAACAAGTGAAATTTATGGTAATTGTTGATGGTCGATTTTGGCCAGAGGATCTCACCTGACCTTCACGTGCCACCAACGGTAAATTTGTAGTTGAGGGGGGAAGACGTGGCCTGCAAGACAGTAAACCTGCACACCGGTGTGGTGCTCGCCACACCGGCTCCGATGCTTAAGTCAGCAAACAGAATGGTAGGGCATGGAAAAGTAAGAGCAAGAGGAGAAAGCAGCGAATAGAGAGTAGAGTTTAGGGATAGAATTCGGGATCCCCTCTTCAGTGGCGAAGAGAATACATGCTCATCCTCCTAGGGTTTTTAGGGATTCGGGGGCGTTTTAGGTCAAACCAGGCGAAACCGAGGCGGCCAAAGGCGGTGGGGACCAGACGGCATCGAACAGACTCGGCCCGCACGAGCGGGCCGAGCAGGGGGTCGGGCCGAAAACCCGACCCCTTCAGTCTTGGCCCGTCCCATTTGCCGGTTTTGCCTCCTTGGTCCATCTTTCAGCCCGATTTCTCCCCGGTTGTCCTCGTCAGCTCCTTGTATATCGGGGTGGTCCAAAATTGCCTATAACAGTAATTATATTTAATTTCTCCTAATTGTATTATTTTGGCTTAAAGAGAGAAAAAGATTAATTTTTTTCAAGTCTGGTAACTAACAACAAATCCTTTGACGTCAAACAATTTGAGTTTCTTCGTCTTCTCCCATTCTCATCATCCTTGTCAATATATATAAACTATATCGGTGATTTTGTCATCCTCCTTGATCTTCTCCAAAAGAACTCCTTGAGAAGAAGTTTCTTCTGATGGCGAGGATGACGACGATGATGAAAATGATGATCTTAATGATGATTTATCTGTCAACTCTTCCAACCAAGTGACTGCATCAAATTCTCTAAAGGAATAACTCACTGGAACTTTCCAGCTTAATTGGTCATATATTTTAGCTTCACTTTCTATAGATTTTTCTGAATCAGGGTACTCTTCTTTATAAACAATAACCACAGTATTTTCGTCGTCATTTGTTTCTAAGGAGGGTTTCGTCGTTAGAGTTTGATTTTCGTCAGAGTTGGAGTCTTCTATTGAAGCATATTTCACCAACATTTCTGAGGTGTTGTGTAGCTACAAAACAATCGCACACAAGTAACAATAGAAATGAATCATTAGTACCAATATAATGAAGTTTTTTTTAGTTCAACAATGATAAGGGAGGAATCAAACCCACTATGATGTGCTCTAATCAACGGCTATTTATAGATTTGTAAAAGGATCATAATTTTTTTAGAAAAATCCTAAACAATATAATTGGTACAAAAAAGTAATTAAAGTTTAAAGTTCCCAATGCATATTGTTGAACTAAAAAAAAATTATTAATTAAATAAAATACAGACGAGAAGATTAATTATCTAATACATTTCTTCCCACACCAAAAAGTATGAAAAAGGGAATCAAACATATTTCATAACAAACAAAAATATGAAACTCAGTTCTAACCATGAACGACCGATGAGATCAGTTGTTGATGAAGACGGAAGAAGAAGTTGCAGTCCTTCCACTTGTCGAGCTTCATCGGTGTAGCCGATGCTTTCTCTGGAACCACTGGCGTCGAGATCCGAAACATCATCTCGACTCCTTTCAAGAGTTTTGATCTTCTTGCTCCTCTTGAACGTAAAAGTTACAAGTAAACAAGCAAAAGCGAAGGCTCCACCCCATGTGACCAACCTTGATACACCGACGTTCTCGACGTACTTCTTGTTGGCTGGTGTGTCTGGCCGCTTGAGGTCAGAGCTTGATTTTTCCGGGTCGGACGACATTGATATGATCTTTGTTGGGGAAGGAGAAGAAGTGGAGTGGCAGTTGATCTCTTTGGGAGCTTAAAGGATTGAAGATTTTTTAAGACTTTGAAGTTCCAAACTGTATCAAGTTGGTTGCTTGTAAAGTGGTCATGCCCATTGTTCACACGTAACTTCGGGGATGGAGACACGTGGAATAAATAATATATTGTATTAATGTTGTATGCGTGTGGGTGTACAATCTCTAACTTTAATCCTCTGATTCTCTCTCTTAAATATATAAACTTTGGCCTCTAACTTGTTGCTCTTCTTGGGCCGGTTTGTTGGGCTTCTTAGATGATCAGTTTGCTAGGTTGATGATCTCTTGGATCGGCCTGTTGGCTTGATGATCTCTTGGATCGGCATATTGGCTTGTTGATCTTCTTGGATGATCGGTCTGTTAGGTTGATGATCTCCTGGATCGACCTATTGGACTTGTTGATCTTCTTGGATGATCAGCCTGTTAGGTTGATGATCTCCTGGATCGACCTATTGGGCTTGTTGATCTTCTTGGATGATCGGCCTGTTGGCGTGATGATCTCTTGGATCGGCTTGTTGGCTTGTTGATCTTCCTGGATGATCGGTCTGTTGACTTAATGATCTCTTGGATCGGTCTGTTGGCTTGTTGATTTGTTAGATCGGTCGTTAGCTTGTTGATCCTCCTGGATGATCGGTCTGTTGACTTGATGGTCTCTTGGATCGACCTATTGGCTTGTTGATCTTCTTGGATGATCGGCCTGTTGGCGTGATGATCTCTTGGATCGGCTTGTTGGCTTGTTGATCTCCATGGATGATCGGTCTGTTGACTTAATGATCTCTTGGATCGGCCTGTTGGCTTGATGATCTGTTCGATCGGTTGGCTTGTTGATCTTCTTGGATGATCGGCCTGCTGACTTGTTGATCTTCTTGATCGGTCGGTTGGCTTGTTGATCTCTTGGATGATCGGCCTGCTGACTTGTTGATCTTCTTGATCGGTCGATTGGCTTATTGATCTCTTTTTAGAGTCTTCTAGTCTTCAAATCTTCTGAGTCTTGAATCCTTTGAATTCTAAATCTCGGATCTCTGAATTCTCTGGACTCTTTGGATTTTGACGACTCTGGATCTTGGGAGAATGCTCTGGACTCTGCCCTCTCTGCCTCTGGCTGAATCCCCCTGAATGAATGGTGGCCTCCTCTATTTATAGAGTTTGATGGACCTCATATGGGCTTGGGCTTGGGTCCAATTGCCACGTGGCATAATCTGATTGAACTTGGCTGATGTTATCTGATGGATCACTAATAGACAAGTGGCATTCTTTGATTGCCGAATTTTAATGTCTATTAATTTAATTTAGGCACACGTGTAAATGTGTAACTGGTCCCAAATTTATTTTATCATTAATTTATATTAATGACGTGGCAACTTGTGATTGGCCGAAATTTCTCCTTCAACAAATGCCCCCTTTTCGAGATTTAGGCACAAGTTATGTGTGAGTGAATCTCAAAAAATATATTTTGGGATTAAAATGCAAGGTATTTGTTCTTGACTTTGACTCCATTTGGTGCGTCAATTTAATCAAAATATGAATTTTGGTCAAAATTTTGATTTTTTTATTTGACACACTTTTATTGCCAATTAATCAAAATTTGGGGTTTGGTCAAAATTTTGATTTTCCTTGTTTGGCAGCAAACTTTGATTTCAAGTTTGGGCAAAATTTGGTTTATACCCAAATTTTGATTTGAGGTAAAATCCTACCCAATTTTAACTCGCATTTGGAATAGAATTTGAGGTTTTGACTTTGGTTCATTTGGGATAAAATTTGGATTATGCCCAAAATTTAATTTGAGTAAATTTAAGGCTGCATCCCAAAATTTGGTGGGAATTTGGAATAAAATTTATTTCCCAATTTGATTTAAATCAAATCTCATATCTTTGGGTTAAAATTTGAACCAAAGACTCTCGTTGGAGATAAGATTTATATTCGAACCCTTCAAAAATTGATGAAGATTTCCGTTGGAGATAAGATTTATATTTGAACCCATCCCAAAATTGATGAAGATTTCCGTTGGAGATAAGATTTATATTTGAACTTATCCCAAAATTGATGAAGATTGTCGTTGGAGATAAGATATATATTTGAACTCATCCCAAAATTGATAAAGATTATCGTTGGAGATAAGATTTATCTATTTGAATCCAACCTTCCATTCTATAAATAAGGTTGAACCTCAGCAGGGGAGAGCACACATCAAGAGAGCATTCAAGAAGGGATCCAAGTAGGAAACTTTCTTTTCTTTTCTTTTCTTTTTTTTTTTTAATTTTTGTTTTTTTTTTTTTTACTTTTCGTTTTTTATTTTTATTTTTTTTTAATTTTCGTTTTTGTTTTTGTTTTTGTTTTTTTTTTTTGCAATTTGTTTCCTTCTTCCTTGAATGTGTAAGCTTCGTGCAACAGTCGTCACCAAATTCGCTTGCAGTGATTTCACTCCTACTAGACCAGTCCCCATTTTATTGGGTGATCTGAGTAACCTGCAGGGGTAGTCACCAGATTCGCCTTCATGCACTCTTGCTAGACCCAGTCCCCATTTTATCGGGTGATCTGAGTAACCTGCAGGGGTAGTCACCAGATTCGCCTTCATGCACTCCTGCTAGACCCAGTCCCCATTTTATTGGGTGATCTGAGTAACCTGCAGGGGTAGTCACCAGATTCGCCTTCATGCACTCCTGCTAGACCCAGTCCCCATTTTATTGGGTGATCTGAGTAACCTGCAGGGGTAGTCACCAGATTCGCCTTCATGCACTCCTGCTAGACCCAGTCCCCATTTTATTGGGTGATCTGAGTAACCTGCAGGGGTAGTCATCAGACTGGCCTTCAGTGATGCACTCTTGCTAGACCAGTCCCCATTTTATTGGGTGATCTGAGTAACCTGCAGGGGTAGTCACCAGATTCGCCTTTATGCACTCCTGCTAGACCAGTCCCCATTTTATTGGGTGATCTGAGTAACCTGCAAGGGTGGTCACCAGACTCGACTCGCCTACAACGGTCGTCATCAGATTCACTTGCAGTGACTTCATCACCTGTCTAGACCAGTCACCTTGATGACTGTAGTATCTTGAAGGGGTGATCACCAGACTTGCCTACAACGGTCGTCATCAGATTCAATTGCAGTGACTTCACCACCTGTCTAGACCAGTCACTTTGATGACTGTAGTTTCCTGTAGGGGTGGTCACCATTTTTTTTAACAACACCTTTATTGTCTTTTTTTTTTTGTGGTTTGATATCAAGCATTTTTTTTTAACTTGCAGCTAAGATGCATCTTCCAGTCTAGACACTTTCAAGATAAAGGCAACACTAAAGTTGTTCATCTTTGCAGATGTAGCGAAGACTTCAACCGTCAACTTTTGAATATGAAGTAAAGTTATCAATAGTCAATTTTTGAAGATGAAGCGAAGCGGACGCCGTCAACTGCCAACATTTGAAGATGAAGCGTAGTGGACGCCGTCAACTACCAACATTTGAAGATGAAGAGGAACGAGGACGTCAACCGCCACCAAACATTTGAAAAGGAGCAACGGTGAACCTTCGAACTTGGAGAAGGAGAACCTCAGTGGCGAACCTTCAAAAAGAGGGGTGAAGAGAAGCACCTTCGAACTTGGAGAAGGAGCAGTGGAGAGAAGCGCCTTCGAACTTGGAGAAGGAGCAGTGGAGAGAAGCGCCTTCGAACTTGGAGAAGTAGCAACGAAGAGAAGCGCCTTCGAACTTGGAGAAGGAGCAGTGGAGAGAAGCGCCTTCGAACTTGGAGAAGGAGCAGTGGAGAGAAGCGCCTTCGAACTTGGAGAAGTAGCAACGGAGAGAAGCGCCTTCGAACTTGGAGAAGGAGCGAGCGAAGCGCGTGAGGGAACCTTCAAACTTGGAGGAAGGAACTGCAGCAGCGCGTGAGAGAACCTTCGAACTTGGAGGAAGGTAGCAACGGAGAGAAGCGCCTTCGAACTTGGAGAAGGAGCGAGCGAAGCACGTGAGGGAACCTTCGAACTTGGAGGAAGGAACTGCAGCAGCGCGTGAGAGAACCTTCGAACTTGGAGGAAGGTAGCAACAGAGAGAAGCGCCTTCGAACTTGGAGAAGGAGCAGTGGAGAGAAGCGCCTTCGAACTTGGAGAAGGAGCGAGCGAAGCGCGTGAGAGAACCTTCGAACTTGGAGGAAGGAGCTGCAGCAGCGCGTGAGAGAACCTTCGAACTTGGAGGAAGGTAGCAACGAAGCGCATGAGAACCTTCGAACTTGGAGGAAGGAACTATGCAGCGAAGCGCATGAGAACCTTCGAACTTGGAGGAAGGAACTACAACGAATCACAGCGCGTGAGAACCTTCGAACTTGGAGGAAGGAACTGTGCAGCGAAGCGCATGAGAACCTTCGAACTTGGAGGAAGGAACTACAACGAATCACAACGCGTGAGAACCTTCGAAACCTTCGAATTTGGAGGAAGGAACTGCAGCGAAGCGAGTGAGAACCTTCGAACTTAGGGAGGAAGGAACTGCATCGAAGCGCGTGAGAACCTTCGAACTTAGGGAGAAGAAACTGCAGCGAAGCGCGTGAGAACCTTTGAACTTGGAGGAAGGAACTGCAACGAAGCGCAACGCGAAGCGAAGCGATGTGAGAACCTTCAAACTTGGAGGAAGAAACTGCAGCGAAGCGACGTGAGAACCTTCGAACTTGGGGGGAAGGAACTGCAGCGAAGCGCGTGAGAACCTTCGAACTTGGGGGGAAGGAACTGCAGCGAAGTGCGTGAGAACCTTCAGACTTGGAGGAAGGAACTTCACCGAAGCGCGTGAGAACCTTCGAATTGGAGGAAGGAACTGCACGAAGCGCGTGAGAACCTTCGAACTTGGGGGAAGGAATTGCAGAGCGAAGCATGTGAGAACCTTCGAATTTGGGAGAAGGAACTGCAGCGAAGTGCGTGAACCTTCGAACTTGGGGAGAAAGAACTGCAACGTAGCGCGTGAGAACCTTCGACCTTAGAGAGAAGGAACTGCAGCGAAGCACGTGAGAACCTTCGAACTTGGAAGAATGAACTGCAGCAGTGGAGAACCTTCGAACTTGGAGGAAGGAACTGCAGCGAAGCGCGTGAGAACCTTCAAATTTGGGAGAAGGAACTGCAGCGAAGTGCGTGAACCTTCGAACTTGGGGAGAAAGAACTGCAACGCAGCGCGTGAGAACCTTCGACCTTGGAGAGAAGGAACTGCAACGGAGCGCGTGAGAACCTTCAAACTTGGGGAGAAGAAACTCCAGCAAAGCTGCGTGAGAACCATCGAACTTGGGGGAAAGAATTGCAGAGCGAAGAACCTTTTTTTTTTTTGTTTATAGAGACTGAACTTAAAGTTTTCTTTAAGCTGCCTACGTACCTTTATGGAATAGGGATCAAGTCATAACGTAGTTCAAGATTTTTTTGCACTCACCTTTTAAGCTCGTGTGGGCTAGGAGCATCATGCAGTTTAGGCTCTTGCGATAAGGAGCTTTTACATTTAAAAGCTCTTATCTTTGTCATGGTCTTGATCAGATCCTTCATTTGCAGGATTGGTCAAGATAATGAGATTTGGCTTCACCTTCAAGGAACCTTCCGTATTTATGAGAACAGAAAACTTCCTCTTCATACGTGACGGGATGCTACTATGAAGCTTCTTGTCACTGTTTACTTCATCGAAAAGTTTCAACTCCAAGTTGTTCATCTTTCTTTTAGGTTGATCGTTTGTTACTTTGAGGCGATCAAAGACAGATGTTGAAGATCGACTTTTCTTCGATGTGGAGACACTTAGCCTTTGGAAAGCTGAAGGTCGAGTGGAGGTGGACATCGAACATTGATTTTCTTCCTCTGTCGTGGCCATACTCATTCTATGGAATACCGAAGGACGAGTAGTTGGAGGCTTGATGCGATCAAAGACGGAAGTCCTTTGTTCACTCTTCTTAGAATTGTCAACTTCTTCTACGTTGATGTAGTAGGAAGTCGCAAGGTTCTCTTTTTTTTTGTGGAAAGTTTTGGAGAATGATTTATTCAACATCACCAGTTGTTGAGGTTGAGAGAACTTTTTACTTCTCTTTCTCTTGGGTTGAAGTTTCTTAGGATCCTTCTTTCTTTGATGTTTGCTCTTTTCTTTGATTGTAGCAAGATTTGATTGAGCTACTTCATCAAGGTCGAGCTCAATTTTTCTTTCCATAGCCAGCTTTAGAATTAAGTCCTTTAGGACGAAACATCTTTCCACTGGATGACCAATAACTCGATGATACTTGCAATACTTGGGATCATCGACTTTCTCCATCTCTTCTGGTCGTTTACACTTAGGAAGCTTTATCAGTTGCGCTTCCAATAGTTGTTCCAACATATCAGGGATGTCGGCATCAGGGAAAGGATAGATTTTCTTCTGTCTTTCCTTTAAAGTTAAGTGATGCGCTCCATTTGTTTGTCGCTTTCCTTTCGAAGACGACTTGGGAAGGGTTGTGTTGACAACCATAGATTCTTATATAGTCTCTTCGTCGTTCCTTCCTTCTTTTCTCATGTTAGGGAGGAGAAGGTCTTGGTTTTCTCGGCTAGCAATACTTAGCTCCATATCGTGGGAGCGAGTTGCTAGTTCCTCAAAGGTGCGAGGCTTTATACCTTTAAGGATGTAGAGGAGTTCCCAGTGCATGCCTTGAATGCACATCTCGACGGAAGAGAGTTCAGTGAGACGATCTTTGCAATCTAGACTCATGGCTCTCCAGCGATTTATATAGTTAACAACGAGTTCACCTTTTCGTTGTTTAGTGTTGGTGAGCTCGAACATGCTAACGGTTCTTCTAGTGTTGTAGAAGCGATTCAAAAACTCTCTTTTGAGTTCCTCCCAACTGTCTACTGACTCAGGTTCTAGATCAGTGTACCAGTCAAACGCATTCCCTTTAAGTGTTCGAACGAACTGTTTGACTAGTAGGTCCCATCGAGTACCAGCGTTCTCGCATGTCTCAATGAAGTGAGCAATATGTTGTTTAGGATTGCCCTTTCCATCAAACTGCTGAAATTTTGGTGGTTGATACCCGATTGGCATTCTCAAGTTATCAATCCTCTTAGTATAAGGTTTGGAATATAAGAGGGAATCTTGAGTAGGTCCACCGTACTGAGCTTTGATACAGTTTGTGATCATATCTTGGAGTTGTTGGATGGATAGTGAAGCGACCGAAGCAGAACAATGTGGCTGATCATCTTGCACTGTAGTCTTTCCTTTGTCATGATTTTTTATGACTTGTGTTTGACTTGATTCGGCGATATGTTGGTTCTCAATTTGGCACTTTAGTTGCGCGATTTGAGAATCTTTTTCTTCAATCGCCTTCATCAAGTTGTTGATGTGCTCTTGCATCTCAGTCATTCTTTCTTCCATAGTTCTTGTCTCAGCCATCATGACAGTCACTACGTTAGAATCAGGTTCAAACAGAGGGTTATACTTAACAAGAAATTTGTCATTAGGATATGCCCCCTGCAAGGTTGTTTCTTGGCCTCCAGCGATAAAAGCTTTATCTTCTTGCAACGTCAGTTCATTGAAGCAACAATGGGCAGTAGAACCCATGCAAGACTTGTTCATGACAACGACCATTGAAGAAGTTTTGAACGACATGTTTATACTTGTGTTTTGAGATAAGAGAGAGAGATGAGAGGTAGAGATGGTCCCACCGGGCGTGCCAATCTGTTCACACGTAACTTCGGGGATGAAGACACGTTGAATAAATAATATATTGTATTAATGTTGTATGCGTGTGGGTGTTCAATCTCTAACTTTAATCCTCTGATTCTCTCTCTTAAATATATAAACTTTGGCCTTTAACTTGTTGCTCTTCTTGGGCCGGTTTGTTGGGCTTCTTAGATGATCAGCTTGCTAGGTTGATGATCTCTTGGATCGGCCTGTTGGCTTGATGATCTCTTGGATCGGCATATTGGCTTGTTGATCTTCTTGGATGATCGGTCTGTTAGGTTGATGATCTCCTGGATCGACCTATTGGACTTGTTGATCTTCTTGGATGATCAGCCTGTTAGGTTGATGATCTCCTGGATCGACCTATTGGGCTTGTTGATCTTCTTGGATGATCGGCCTGTTGGCGTGATGATCTCTTGGATCGGCTTGTTGGCTTGTTGATCTTCCTGGATGATCGGTCTGTTGACTTAATGATCTCTTGGATCGGCCTGTTGGCTTGTTGATTTGTTGGATCGGTCGTTAGCTTGTTGATCCTCCTGGATGATCGGTCTGTTGACTTGATGGTCTCTTGGATCGACCTATTGGCTTGTTGATCTTCTTGGATGATCGGCCTGTTGGCGTGATGATCTCTTGGATCGGCTTGTTGGCTTGTTGATCTCCATGGATGATCGGTCTGTTGACTTAATGATCTCTTGGATCGGCCTGTTGGCTTGATGATCTGTTCGATCGGTTGGCTTGTTGATCTTCTTGGATGATCGGCCTGCTGACTTGTTGATCTTCTTGATCGGTCGGTTGGCTTGTTGATCTCTTGGATGATCGGCCTGCTGACTTGTTGATCTTCTTGATCGGTCGATTGGCTTATTGATCTCTTTTTAGAGTCTTCTAGTCTTCAAATCTTCTGAGTCTTGAATCCTTTGAATTCTAAATCTCGGATCTCTGAATTCTCTGGACTCTTTGGATTTTGACGACTCTGGATCTTGGGAGAATGCTCTGGACTCTGCCCTCTCTGCCTCTGGCTGAATCCCCCTGAATGAATGGTGGCCTCCTCTATTTATAGAGTTTGATGGACCTCATATGGGCTTGGGCTTGGGTCCAATTGCCACGTGGCATAATCTGATTGAACTTGGCTGATGTTATCTGATGGATCACTAATAGACAAGTGGCATTCTTTGATTTGCCGAATTTTAATGTCTATTAATTTAATTTAGGCACACGTGTAAATGTGTAACTGGTCCCAAATTTATTTTATCATTAATTTATATTAATGACGTGGCAACTTGTGATTGGCCGAAATTTCTCCTTCAACACCCATTTACAAAGAAAGGTTAATTTTTAAAATGTATATTTAGAAATGAGGTAATTTAGAAGTTTAGTTGATTTTTTTTAAAATTTAAATATAGTATTATAAATGTAGAGGGGAGATTTAAACAGTTGAAATGTCGTTACTCACAAAATATTACACACCTATAGATGTTATAATTATTATATGCTAAAATTATTTTTGTATCTAAATCAATGTTACGTATTCGAACATCCCCAACAAATTTTTCTCTCAAAAAAAGAACCACTTAAATTATATATGTTAACATATACTAAAGATTGATCAAACCTCAACTTTAAATAATATTTCATCTCTTCATTATTTATTATTATCTTTTATCTTCCACACACTTCTAATTGTCATGAGACTATATTCACATCACAAAATGAGAATAATTCTATCATAAAAATAATTTTGTGCAAATGTGGCTACCACTTTTGGTAATGTCACCGGTACCGTAAATCTCAACCCTCAATCATACGTTTTCCTTTCGTGCCTTTGGATCTCATGGCACACAAGCACCGGTGATTGCATTGGTTGGGCTTAAAACTCCCTAGAATAGGAGTGTTGCTATTGTTTCTCATGGTCATAAAGTTAGCACAAAGAGTAGCAGCAGTGTTATTGTTTCTCAGGGTGGCAAGACAAGTCAAAACCATGTTAGTAGCATTATTGTTGTTTCTAGTGCTCGTTAAGTGAGTATGAAGAGTAGCAGCAGTGCTGTTGTTTCTCATGGTCATAAAGCTACTAAGAATGGTGGCGATGCTCATGTATCCAATGGCCTTGAAGCTACTAAGAGTGGTAGTAGTAGTGCTTATGTTTCTCATAGTATGGAAACCACCAAGATGTAACCAAGCCACCCAAACGAAATTCAAATGCCCCAAATTCATCCAAACATACTTCAAATCACACAAACTCATCGATTTGGTATAACTAGCTAGCATCTTTAAACAAAGGATGTTAAGGGTGAAACTTTATGTTGTAGGAAGATGAAATCATAAAAAGATTCTTAAAAAAAAATTATGGTCTAACTAGCTAGCATCCTTAAACAAAGGAGAATTAAGAAATGAAAATGTATGCTAGGCAATTTAAGCATAAGAGGAATATAGACATAGTTGACTATTAGTTGTTGACATAAAAGGATATTAAGGGATGAAACTTAATGTTGCAGGAAAATGCAATGAAAATGATCCTTGAAATCAATTCTTGGCCTAACAAGCGAACAACACAAAATTTATCTGAATTACGAAACTTCTGTTTTCACCAATTTCTTTTATATCAAATTTACAACAGTTACGTAACTATACTTTGATCTTCTGATGCCTCAGCTACCTTCAGATTTACTAGAATTTGATCTTGTACATCATTTGTTTTTTGTTTTTTTTTTTTAGAAAATTGTGCATCAATTTGTTTGTTTGTTTTTTTTTTCTTTTAACTTAATAAACTGCATTAAAACTAGGAAAAGTTAGTTACACCTAAATCCTCCTCAATTAAAAGAGGAACAACTAAGATGAGAAAATTTTATCTTTGACTGTGGAAGAAGGGGTGTTGGGAGTGCGACCAAAGTCCCACATTGGCTAGATAAGGGGATGATCATGGGTATATAAGGGAGGACAAGTATCTCCATTGGTATGAGGCCTTTTGGGGTGAACCAAAAGCAAAACCATGAGGGCTTATGCCCAAAGTGGACAATATCATACCATTGTGGAGATATGAGGGTGTCCGGTAGTCCCTTACAAGTGGTATCAGAGCCATGCCCAGGAGTAGTCGTGTCGGGTGGAATCCTCGGGTGCCGAACAGTTGTGAGGCTTAATAGTCATAGTGGAGGTCCGTGGTTGAGCTCTGGGTAGGCGGGTATACTCCGGAGAAGAGGAGTCGTCCTAGATAAGAGCAAGAACTCTCGGTAAAGCAGTGAAGCTCGGTGGTACTTTGTTCGAGGGGAGGAAGCGGTGAAGCCTAGAGAGTTGGACGGATAAATGACTATTTGAGGGAAGGCTCGGTGGTACTTTGTTCGAGGGGAGGATTGTTGAAACCATGAGGGCTTATGCCCAAAGTGGACAATATCATACCATTGTGGAGATATGTGGGTGTTCGACAGTACCGAACGACAGGAGAAGCACCGGCGGGAATCCAGCCGCTCCTAAGTGCGCAATTCGATTGGTTTTTGTAGAAATTAATGAGACGACCTTGACAGATTTTATGTAAAAGTAAGTACACAAATGCAACCTAACCAGGTGGAAAGAAAAAGTTGACATTTTAACCCAGTCTAATATCCAATTTAATGAAACAATTTAAAGTTTGGTCCCTGAACTTTCACAAAAGTAAGCCCTCATGGTTGTCTAAATATTTATAAGATATCCTTATAAAAATTTGAGTAATTGCAGTGGGTGGCAAATTGATTATATATAATAGCAAATTTAGCACAAGGTAAAAAGAATTGCAAATATGGCAAAAACTCAGCACCATTTCCCTTCTTTTTTATTTTTTGTCAATTTATGGTAATGTCATTTTTATGTGTGGTCACAACCAGAAATTCGTCGGATTTTGATATTATTGATCGATTTGTGCGTATATCCAGAAATCTTTCTCACTATTTCTCTTCTCTTTTTTTTTTTTTTTAATTTTGTATTTTTTGTGCACTTATGAGGTTGGAGTTCTTGTGTGATTAATATGTTTTTGCTTTGTTGTTGAGGTATTGTTATGATTGTTTCTTCTTCTTTTTATTTATTTATTTATTTTTTTTGATAATATGATATGTGTGGAGGGGGATTCGGACCACAAACCTTGTGGTTATCAGTACAACATTATGTCAAATGAGCTAAGCTCTTGTTGGCCTTCTTTTTAATTCAAGAATGCCAAAAATACAAAAATTGCAATTTTGGTGAGTGTTTGTATAGTTATATCAAAGTATATCACTGATATACTCCGGTTAATCGTAGTCTACCACTAACTATCACAGACTATAATTGATAGATAATGAAATACAAAGAATACAAAAATAGCAATTTTATGGTGGTGGTCACGGAGCTTGTTGAGAATTGGGAGTGCAACCAAAGTCCCACATTGGCTAGATAAGGGGATGATCATGGGTTTATAAGGGAGGACAAGTATCTCCATTGGTATGAGGCCTTTTGGGTGGAACCAAAAGCAAAGCCATGAGGGCTTATGCCCAAAGTAGACAATATCATACCATTGTGGAGATCTGTGTCGTGTCCTCGTCCATAACAAGTGGTATCAGAGCTACAGTTCGTGTTTTTCCGCAACAGTTTTTCTGCGTACAAGGATGTCAGCTATGAACGTGAAGATCGACAAATTCACCGGGAGGAACAGTTTTGGTCTGTGGCAGATCAAGATGCGGTCTCTGCTGAAGCAGCAGGGATTATGGGCGCCGCTGTCTGGTACGAAGAAGGCGGACGCCGATGAAGAAGAATGGAAAACCTTGGAGGAGAAGGCCCATTCCACGATTATGTTATGTCTGGCCGATGACGTCATCATCGAGGTCGCGAATGTGGATACTGCCGTCGGGCTCTGGTCTAAGCTCGAGAGCCTCTACATGACGAAGTCTTTGACTAAAAAGTTGCTCTTGAAGCAACGTCTGTTCAGTTTGCGAATGCAGGAAGGTACGCCCCTTAGAGATCACATAGACCAGTTGAACTCTATTCTGTTAGATCTACGTAATCTTGAGGTTAAGGTAGATGATGAGGATGCTGCTTTGATTCTGTTAGTATCTTTGCCGTTGTCGTATGAGAATTTTGTAGATTCTTTTATTAGTGGTAAAGATAAGTTGTCTCTAGAAGAAGTAAAAACTGCCCTTCTGACTAGAGAAGTTCGTCATAAAGTAGCAAGTTCGGTTACAGAAAATCAGGCATCTGGGTTGGTTGCTTCGAGTAGTAAGGGACATAGGAAATCTGGTAGAAAGAAGTCTAATGGTAAAAATTCGAAGCCTAATGAAGCTAATCCTAGAGCGAATGACATCTGTAATGTAGGGATAAAAGCCCTATGTGCAGCGGAAAAACACAGAGACCTTTTTTCGAATAATAAAACGTCGATTGGGATACCAATACGACGGCAAAAAACATGAATTTACAGCGACTATAATAGATTAAAAAACTGCTGTAAATTAGATACAAGCATGCAAAAAAAAATAGGAATAATCCTAGATCTAATCTAGAATTGGGTCCTATTGACCCTAGTTCAAGATAATCTTACCCTTGAAGAAAACCTTGATCGTTTCGCCAAATTCTCTGATTTTTCTCCCAAAAAAACAGCAGCAATTAACCTTGGTCTTGCTGGAAAATTGTGTAAACACCACCACAGGGATTCACCGGTATTCTCCAATTGGGATACTACGTTGAGTGCTGGTGGGAGCAAAAAATTCTCTGGATTTTTTTTTCTCTGGATGTGTTCTCTGAGAGATCTCTGGGAGAGAATGCAAAAATGAGAGAGAGCTATTGGGAGGGAGTCAGGCGTGAGACCAGGAGTCAGTTCTGCAACCTACTGACCACGTCTTTTTTTTTTAAAATTAAAATATCAGATAACTGATAAATCAGTTATCTGATATTTTAATTAATTATAATTTTAAAACATAATTTTAAATTATAATTAATTATATTTTAATTAATCTAAATTAATTAAAATAACATTAATTTAAATCCAATTTAAATTAATATCCCTCTTATATTATAGTTTAATTAAATCAAATTTAATTAAACTAAAATTAATTAATTAATTCGAAATTAATTAATAAAATAAAATAAAATTGAACATCACATATTCAATTACTATTTTCTCTCTCAAAACTATAGTATTAATATACATCCAATGCATATTAATTATAACCTATAGTTTTAATATGAACCTCTTCATATTTTAGTATAATATTCAAACACCTTTGAATATTCAATCCATCCTTAGAATTTTACCTCAACGTCCTAAATGAGCTACCGGTGGGACCTAATGGACCTACAGATCAGAAGCTCCAACGATATGAGATTAGTTGGTTAAACTCATTAACCAAGTTAATCAATATTCGTTAACTGTGGTTCACTCCACTAAAGAACCACAGCTGCACTCTTCTCACTACAGATATATTTCTGTGTCCACGGATATTGACCGTCAGCAGCAAGTTAGCCCTTCACGTGTGTTCGTACCCCAGCTAGGTCAAATTACCGTTTTACCCCTGGGCTACCTCTTGGTCCTTAAGTACCAGTGCTCCTCTAATGAACAACCTGTTTGTGGTCCAACCATCAAACAGAAAACCCTCTCGTGCCATAAAGAGGGTAGGGCCCTTTGTTCAAGACCCGGAGACACCACTTAAGGGAACACACCTCTACTTACCCTCATATCAGGAAGGAGTGAATTCCATCTTGTAAGACTACGTTCCCAGCTCCCCATTCGGTCTTGTCCCCAAAATGGTAGGCTTATTGAGTCGGCGAACTGGCCACTCTCACCCGTACAAATCAAAGGACAATCCCTCATGGACAGGAGTCCATAATCCACTCAGGATTAAGGCCAAGTTGCCTAGGTCATCCTAGTGAAATAGAAACCGAGCTAACCAACGGTGTTATAGTTAGTGGTTAACTATTTCGCGGTCCGGTCTTTGTGCAAACTCATTGCACAGGATACCCCCACTCGCATGTCAACCACATGAACGTGTTGGATCACTACGTTTGTATCAATATACAAAGCGGGCCGTATCCATAGTGTCACCAGGATAAGGTACCCAGCCTTATCCCTATACTACAGACCCTTTAGGCTAAAACTTGAACATTGATCCCCGCATGTCCCTACATACTAGTTCAAGTCTCATTCTATTAGCCATGGATGTTTAGTTTATTGGATTAGGGTTAGCAAGACAAGATATAATACAAACATTGAATAATACATCACTTTATTAATGTTCGGTCAAATGTACATTTACTATCTACGAGTTTTAGGGCATAAAACCCAACAAACTCCCACTTGAACTAAAACTCAAGTTACAGGGAAAGTATATACAAAATAGTCCAAAGCTGGAAACGGTACATGTATATTTGTACATTACATAAAAGGTAAATATACAAAATACAATAAACTAGGGCATCCTTACACCCATTACACATCTCCCACTTGCCCTAGATTACGCTATATACATATCTCGCAGACCTAGACTGTCTAGATGACCCTCGAACACTTTAGCCGAGAGGGCCTTCGTAAACGGATCAGCAATGTTATGCTCAGAAGCGATCTTGGTCACGACCACATCTCCTCTTTGCACAATCTCTCGAATTAGATGGTACTTCCTCTCTATGTGTTTACCTCTTTTGTGGCTGCGAGGTTCCTTTGAATTGGCTACTGCCCCACTGTTGTCACAGTATAACGTAATGGGCAAGTTCATATTTGGAACAACTTCCAAATCTGTCAAGAACTTCCTTAGCCAAACTGCTTCCTTAGCTGCTTCACAAGCAGCTACATACTCAGCCTCCATCGTGGAGTCTGCTATACATCCCTGCTTTATGCTCCTCCAAACTACAGCTCCCCCGTTAAGGGTGAAAACTGACCCTGACCTAGATTTCCTAGAATCCTTGTCAGTTTGGAAGTCAGAGTCGGTGTATCCCGTGAGAACTAACTCCTTAGCCCCAAACACCAACATGTAATCTCTCGTTCTCCTAAGATACTTGAGGATTCCTTTAACGGCGGTCCAATGGTCTAACCCTGGATTTGACTGATATCTGCTGACAATCCCTACAGCATAACAAATGTCAGGCCTCGTGCATAGCATGGCATACATTAAGCTACCCACGGCTGAGGCGTAGGGAATCCGTCTCATATCCTCAACCTCTTGAGGTGTCTTAGGAGACTGTTCCTTAGACAAGTGAACCCCATGCCTGAAAGGCAACAAGCCCTTCTTGGAGTTCTGCATCGAATATCGAGCCAACATCTTGTCGATATACGTTGCCTGAGACAGCGCTAGCGATTTGTTCTTTCTATCCCGAATAATCTGGTTCCCAAGAACATACTGGGCCTCACCCAAATCTTTCATTTGGAATTGAGCTGCTAGCCATTCTTTTACGTCAGATAGATACCCTACATCATTCCCAATGAGTAGGATGTCGTCTACATAAAGTACGAGGAAAGCTACTTTATTCTTGTTGATCTTCTTGTATACACAAGGTTCATCAACATTCTGGTCAAAACCAAAAGATTTGATCGCAGTATCAAATCTAATATTCCAAGATCTAGAAGCCTGTTTCAACCCATAAATGGATCGATTCAGTTTGCAAACCTTTTGCTCATTACCTTGGGATATGAACCCTTCGGGTTGAGACATAAAAATACTCTCGTCAAGATTGCCATTCAGAAAAGCTGTCTTGACATCCATTTGCCAAATTTCATAATCATAAAATGTGGCAATGGATAAGAGGATTCTTATGGACTTTAGCATAGCAACTGGAGAAAAAGTTTCTTCATAGTCCACTCCTTCTCGTTGGGTATAACCCTTTGCTACAAGTCTTGCTTTGAAAGTCTGTACTTTCCCAGCAGCATCTCTTTTTCTCTTATAGATCCATTTACACCCAATGGGTTTGACCCCTTCAGGTAGATCTACAAGTTCCCAAACTTGATTGAAGTACATGGACTCCATCTCAAGGTCCATGGCTTTGGCCCACTCGTTCTTATCTACATCATTCATTGCCTGACGATAAGACAATGGATCTTCTACGCCGTCATCAGGTATGACTACTTGTGTTTCTGTTAAACCCAAGTAGCGGTTAGGTTGTATCACAACCCTCCCACTGCGTCGAAGCTCTCCCACTACGTGAGGAGGACTAGATTGACGAGAAGAACTGCATTCTCCAACAACTCTTGTTGAAGGACCAGGTTCATCAACAACCCTTGTTGATCCTTCTGTAGCTTCTCCTAATACTAACTTACTTCGTGGTTGATGATTTCGTATGTGGTCTTCCTCCAAGAAAGTTGCATTTGTCGATACAAATACTTTATTATCTTGAGGGTCATAGAAAAGACCACCTCTCGTTTCTTTCGGGTACCCAACAAATTGGCATAATCTCGTACGTGGTTCCAATTTCTTAGGATTTGTCACTAACACATGTGCAGGACAACCCCAGATACGGAAGTAACACAAACTAGGTTTACGTCCCTTCCATAGCTCAAAAGGAGTTTCAGAAACACTTTTTGAGGGAACATTGTTAAGAATATGTACTGCAGTCGCTACTGCATACCCCCAGAACGAGCTAGGCAATTGAGCATAGCTCATCATAGATCGAACCATGTCTAACAAGGTTCTGTTTCTCCTTTCTGATACACCATTTTGCTGAGGTGTACCAGGCGCTGAGAGTTGTGATTGGATTCCATGTTCTATCATATAGTCCTGGAATCGCTGATCCAAATACTCTCCACCTCGATCTGATCGAAGTGTCTTAATTGTTTTACCTAACAGATTTTCTACCTCAGCCTTAAACTCTTTGAACTTTTCAAGAGCTTCAGACTTATGGTCCATCAGGTATAAGTAACCGTATCGAGAATAATCATCTATGAAAGAGATGAAATATTCATAACCACCTCGAGCCTTTACATTCATTGGACCACAAAGATCCGAATGTATTAGTTCAAGTGGTTCTTTGGTCCTATAACCTTTTCCAGTAAAAGGCCTCTTGGTCATTTTACCCTCGAGACACGATTCACAGGGTGGTAAAGATGTATCTTCTATGTCACTTAGAAGCCCATTTTTAACCAAACGATCGATCCGATCGATGTTAATATGACCAAGACGAAGATGCCAAAGATACGTGTTGTTACTTAAATGAGAAACTTTTTGCCTTTTGTTTTGCGTTTCAGCTGTTTTAAACATTTCATGACTTAAAATGGCCTTTGCATCATTTGGTCTTAACACAAATAAATTATTCTCACGCTTAGCTGAACAAATGTAAACTCCATTCTTTAAAATTAAAGCTTCGTTAAGCAAGAATGAAACAGTGTAACATTGTTCTAATAAAGCTGAAACAGAAATTAGGTTCCTTTTAATTCTAGGAACCAAATACAAGTCCTCTAAAATTAAAAACCTATTTCTAAAGAATAATTTTGCAGCTCCCACTGCACGAGCTGAAACGACGTCTCCCGTTCCGACCTTGAGCGTCATTTCACCCTCTGCCAGCTGCTGGAAATTATTTCCCTGAAAAGAAGAACAAACATGATTAGTGGCTCCCGAATCCAGTATCCAGGCAAACTCATCATGTTCAACGAGACAAGTCTCTAACACAAGTAAATCGAATTTACCTTCTTTTTCTCTTCTCTTCTCAGCAAGGTAGCGGGGACAGTTGCGCTTCCAGTGACCATCTGCATTGCAGTGGAAGCATCTACCTTTATCGGCCACGACCTTGGCCTTCCCCTTCCCTTGCACAGCCTGTGCAGGAGCCTTCCCCTTGTCTCCCTTCCTCTTCTGGATTTGCTTCGATGAAGAAGCCTGGGGTACAGATTTAGTCCCTGAGGATGAACCCTTCAGGAACTTTTTCTTGGAATGGGCCACATTGGCCTCTCCTTTCACCACATTCTTTCCCTTGCTCTTTTGCAGGGACTCGTAAATCTGTAACTCCGAGAGGAGGGTAGTCAGGTTGAACTGAATCTTATTCATGCTCGCGTTCGTCCTGAAAGACAGATAGCTCGCCGGGAGCGAGTGAAGGATGAACGCAACCTGACTGCGCTCGCAGACAACCCCGCCATTTGCCTCAGCTATGTTGAACTGGTTAACCATGTCCAGGACATGTTCCCGAACAAATTGACCTTCCAGCATCTTGGCATTGAAGACGTTCTTCAAGGCGTCGTGGTGGAGCTGGTAGGACGGGAGTCCAAACATCTCCTGCAGGGAATTCATAATTTCCCTAGCAGTTTCCACGTTCTCATAACGCTTGGCCAAAACTTCAGACAAGCTGACCAATATATAGACCTTGACCTTTTCATTGGCCTTGGTCCAGCGTTCATAGGCGTCTTTAACTGCCTGAGAGGCAGTGCGAGGGGGAACGGGAGGACATTCCTCCGTTAAGACGAATCTTAAGTCCTCAACCACGAGTATTGTATTGAGGTTTGATTTCCATTGTGGAAAATTCTCGCCGGTAAGTTGTTCGTTTTTAAGAAGGGATATTATAGAGGAAGACATTGCTGAAAAACAAACAAGTGACCGTATTAGTTATCTTTGCCTTAACCCATCACACAAGCAATACAAACAATTGCATACATCCAATCAATTTTGCAAACAAACAATCAAAGAACCCTAATAAAACTATGATTGTGTTTCGCAACGATGCTTTAGAGGTTTAGAAGAACAGCCACCGAAGGGTGATCAGTTGTTCCTCCTCTAAAATGAGACTCTTCTCAGTCAATTTCTAATACCAGAATAACTCATATTCCATTAGATATTAACCACCGTTGTTCGGTCAAGGATTTGTTAACAAATTAACTCCTCCCCGTAAGTGTAACCCTCCCACTTTCAGATCCCAGAGGCACGCACCAACAGGCTACCGTTAGGAAAGACAACTGTTGGTAATTAGCCTAAGTTATCCTATCCTTTTCAGGAGTTCACGGTGTTCCGAATCCTATGATCAGGCCCTCCGAAGGGGTGGTTGCTCCAGGGCAACACGCAGGCGGATCATAGGAATCTCACGTTGTGACCTAGGGGTGGAGACCGAAGGATACGTTGACACGCATCCCGCTCCCACTTACTATAATCACTTTCCCCATTCACCTTGGTATTGACCCATGCAAACACTCTCCGAAGGGAGGCCGCTCTACGACGACACGAAGCCGAGCATGGATCTCACGGTGTGAACGTCACGGGGACGTAGGAGCAAAACTCAATTTAAATTAAGTTTTGTAATTTTCCTCCCACTAAAGTAACTGTATATTAATTTTAGGGTTTGATTAAACCTAGATAAATCCGGCTAAGTCATTTATCTAAGTCTAGTCCTATTATAACTATTATAATAAGACCTAATGTCTAGGTGTATTAAACCAATTTAATTAACCTAGTGACATTATTCTAACATTAACCTGAGATTAATTCAACTCCGGTATTCCAGATCAGTTCCCAGGTAGGAGGTGTTCCGTTTACCGTCAACTTAAATACCTCCAATCCTTAGACAGAACTTCACTGGTAGAGTTCCCTTATAATCTTAGGAATGTTCGTCCTACTTAGTTCATTAAAACTATTTTAAAACTAAGTAAGATCTTCTAATCCTATTAGAAAATGATCTTAGGTCTAATTAATTTTAACCCATTAAAATTAATTCAAATTTTAACCTAAGATCCTATGTGAACATGCATATCTTGATTATAGATTGACGGTTTCTAATCATAAAATTTTAAACTATTTCAAAATTTTATAATGATTAGCCCTATAATCATGCATACTATAGTTTTTAAAACTATTAACAATCATATTCAAGTTAATGAAATTTTAAACTATAGTACTATGCATTGCATGATAATTAATATAACTCTTATATTAATCTATGGATGTATCATGCTCAATGCAATTTGATTTCCATTTAAATAATAAACAACTTTATTATAGCCAATAATGGAAAATCAACTTAGCATGCTGCAAACAAATAATCTTTAATATAACTCTTATATTAAAACTATGTAATTGCATGCATCATACTATTTCATTTTCATGAATTTAATATAACTCAACTATATATTAAACAAATCATGAAAATCAAACCATGCATTTCAAACACATATTATAATCTAATTATAACATTCATAAATGCATGAGCATGCTTTATATCCTAAGGTGGGATTAAATTTAAATGACATCCATAAAGCATTTAAATAGCGAATAAACCGATTTAATTGGCCCCTAGGATAGATTAAAGCAAAATTACATTAATAAAGCAATAAATCTATCCTATTACATAATTCTGCAGCTCCAAATCCGGTCTACCAGCCTTGAACCGACCCGAACCACTTCGAACCGGACTTGAAAAACTCGAACCGCACCCAAAACGGGTCAAACCGGACCGAACCGGTCCCAGCTGACCCAAAACGCTCGAACCGAACCGGCCAAATTAGGGCACCATCACGTTCTCGCGAAAATTCTGGCGCCGTACGAAATCGTGACAGCGTCGAGACGCTGTGAAGAAAGCGTCCCGACGCTGGCGCGATTTCAATCGTCTGGAGCGTGGAATCGCGACAGCGTCGAGACGCGCAAGGCTAAGCGTCCCGACGCTGTTGCGTCTGGAGCTGATTTCTGGGCAGAAACGCGACTGTTCTTGGCGAAATTCATCAATTCCTTCTGCGATCTTCATCGATTTTCAAGCCTAACTGCGACCCGGACTTATACAGACTCGATTTACACAATTTTGCCCAAAAACGCAGGGGCCTTACACGATCAAATCAAGTAAAATTGCGGTAAATCTATGGCCAAATTAAATCTAAACAGTTTATCGCAAAGCCACATTCATAATGCATAATTAATCCCACCATACAGCCATTCGCAAATCTCAAAAACAACGTTTTAATTCGAACCTGGCTCTGATACCAATTGTAGGGATAAAAGCCCTATGTGCAGCGGAAAAACACAGAGACCTTTTTTCGAATAATAAAACGTCGATTGGGATACCAATACGACGGCAAAAAACATGAATTTACAGCGACTATAATAGATTAAAAAACTGCTGTAAATTAGATACAAGCATGCAAAAAAAAAATAGGAATAATCCTAGATCTAATCTAGAATTGGGTCCTATTGACCCTAGTTCAAGATAATCTTACCCTTGAAGAAAACCTTGATCGTTTCGCCAAATTCTCTGATTTTTCTCCCAAAAAAACAGCAGCAATTAACCTTGGTCTTGCTGGAAAATTGTGTAAACACCACCACAGGGATTCACCGGTATTCTCCAATTGGGATACTACGTTGAGTGCTGGTGTGAGCAAAAAATTCTTTGGATTTTTTTTTCTCTGGATGTGTTCTCTGAGAGATCTCTGGGAGAGAATGCAAAAATGAGAGAGAGCTATTGGGAGGGAGTCAGGCGTGAGACCAGGAGTCAGTTCTGCAACCTACTGACCACGTCTTTTTTTTTTAAAATTAAAATATCAGATAACTGATAAATCAGTTATCTGATATTTTAATTAATTATAATTTTAAAACATAATTTTAAATTATAATTAATTATATTTTAATTAATCTAAATTAATTAAAATAACATTAATTTAAATCCAATTTAAATCAATATCCCTCTTATATTATAGTTTAATTAAATCAAATTTAATTAAACTAAAATTAATTAATTAATTCGAAATTAACTAATAAAATAAAATAAAATTGAACATCACATATTCAATTACTATTTTCTCTCTCAAAACTATAGTATTAATATACATCCAATGCATATTAATTATAACCTATAGTTTTAATATGAACCTCTTCATATTTTAGTATAATATTCAAACACCTTTGAATATTCAATCCATCCTTAGAATTTTACCTCAACGTCCTAAATGAGCTACCGGTGGGACCTAATGGACCTACAGATCAGAAGCTCCAACGATATGAGATTAGTTGGTTAAACTCATTAACCAAGTTAATCAATATTCGTTAATTGTGGTTCACTCCACTAAAGAACCACAGCTGCACTCTTCTCACTGCAGATATATTTCTGTGTCCACGGATATTGACCGTCAGCAGCAAGTTAGCCCTTCACGTGTGTTCGTACCCCAGCTAGGTCAAATTACCATTTTACCCCTGGGCTACCTCTTGGTCCTTAAGTACCAGTGCTCCTCTAATGAACAACCTGTTTGTGGTCCAACCATCAAACAGAAAACCCTCTCGTGCCATAAAGAGGGTAGGGCCCTTTGTTCAAGACCCGGAGACACCACTTAAGGGAACACACCTCTACTTACCCTCATATCAGGAAGGAGTGAATTCCATCTTGTAAGACTACGTTCCCAGCTCCCCATTCGGTCTTGTCCCCAAAATGGTAGGCTTATTGAGTCGGCGAACTGGCCACTCTCACCCGTACAAATCAAAGGACAATCCCTCATGGACAGGAGTCCATAATCCACTCAGGATTAAGGCCAAGTTGCCTAGGTCATCCTAGTGAAATAGAAACCGAGCTAACCAACGGTGTTATAGTTAGTGGTTAACTATTTCGCGGTCCGGTCTTTGTGCAAACTCATTGCACAGGATACCCCCACTCGCATGTCAACCACATGAACGTGTTGGATCACTACGTTTGTATCAATATACAAAGCGGGCCGTATCCATAGTGTCACCAGGATAAGGTACCCAGCCTTATCCCTATACTACAGACCCTTTAGGCTAAAACTTGAACATTGATCCCCGCATGTCCCTACATACTAGTTCAAGTCTCATTCTATTAGCCATGGATGTTTAGTTTATTGGATTAGGGTTAGCAAGACAAGATATAATACAAACATTGAATAATACATCACTTTATTAATGTTCGGTCAAATGTACATTTACTATCTACGAGTTTTAGGGCATAAAACCCAACATGTAATTACTGTAAAGAAAAGGGGCATTGGAAATATGACTGTAAAAGGAAGGGTAATATGTATAAAAAGAAGGAAGGTTCTGCCGCTGTGGCAGAAGCTAATACTGATTCAGATGATGACTTAGCCCTAGCTGTAAATGAAGAACCGTGTCTTAAAGATCTGTGGGTTCTTGATTCTGGGGCGTCGTATCATATGTGTCCAAATAGAGAGTGGTTTTCGACTTATCAGCAGGTAGATGGTGGTAATGTCACTATGGCTAACAACGCTGTCTGTAAGGTAGTTGGGATAGGCTCAGTCAGGATACGGACACATGATGGTTTTTTCTGCACTTTGGATGAGGTTAGACATGTTCCACTAATGACCAAGAGTCTGATATCTTTGAGTGTTATAGACAGTAAGGGTTTCAGTTTCAGAGGTGAAGGTGGAGTTACTCATGTCTGTATTATCTGGCAGGTGTCAAGCGTGGCATATGAGACTGGCAGGTGTCAAGGTGGAGTTTCAGAGGTTCCAAGGTGGTTCTGAAAGGTGTCAAGCGTGGAACTCTGTATTATCTGGCAGGTTCTACGCTGACTGGTTTTGCTGTTGTTGCATCCTCTACAGTTCGCAAAGATGATATGACTAAGCTGTGGCATATGAGACTTGGTCATATGAGTGAAAGAGGGATGCAAATTTTGTCAAAGAGAGATCTTCTTTGTGGACACAAGGTGCAGGATCTGGGATTTTGTGAGCATTGTGTGTTTGGAAAGCTTCATCGCAGTAAGTTTCCAAAGGGTGTTCACAGTACGAAGGGAACACTTGATTATGTTCACTCTGATTGTTGGGGTCCTTCTCAAGTTGAATCTATTGGAGGTAGTAGATATTTTTTGTCTATCATTGATGACTACTCAAGAATGACTTGGGTTTTTATGATGAAGCACAAAAGTGAAGCCTTCAAGAATTTCAAGCAGTGGAAGACCTTAGTAGAAAATCAAACTGGGAAGAAGATCAAAAGGCTACGAACTGATAATGGTCTGGAATTCTGTGGGTCTGAGTTCAATGAGTTTTGCAAGAATAAGGGGATTGCCCGTCATCGTACCGTTAGAGATATGCCACAGCAAAACGGGGTGGCAGAACGAATGAATCAGACACTTCTTGAGAGAGCAAGATGTATGCTTTCTAATGCTGGGTTACCTAGAAGATTTTGGGCAGAAGCAGTAAGCACAGCGTGTTATTTGATTAACCGAGGACCTCATACAGGTATTGATTGCAAAACACCTTATGAGGTGTGGTCTGGTAAGCCTGCAGATTACTCTTTGCTGAGAGTTTTTGGTTGTTCAGTTTATTATCATGTAAATGAGGGTAAATTAGAACCTAGAGCTAAAAGAGGTATATTTGTGGGATTTGGTGATGGGGTCAAAGGTTATAGGATCTGGTCACCTTCTGAAAATAGAGTTATACTCAGTAGAAATGTTGTGTTTGATGAAAATTCTATGTTTAACTCTGTTGTGAAGCCCGCTGTTGCAGAAGAAAGTAGTGATGTTGATAAACAGGTGGAGCTGCAATTCACCTCTGGTCAGGATGAATTACAACACCAAGGTGGAGAAGATCAACATGCTGCTATAGAAACTGCTATAGAAACTGATGTGCCAGTTGTTGATACAGGTACAAGAATAGATGAGCCAGAGTCTTCTAGCTCAGAAACAGCACGTCAGCCAAGTATAGCTCTTGATAGAGCTAGGAGAGTTGGCATTCGACCCCCACAGAGGTATGGTTTTGAGGATATGATTGCTTATGCACTACAGGTTGCTGAAGAGGTGGATCCCCATGAGCCGTCCACCTATAGAGAAGCTGTTTCGAGTAGTGAGTCTGCTCAATGGCTTGCTGCAATGGGAGATGAGATTGAGTCACTTGACAAAAATCAGACTTGGGAGCTAGTCAGACGACCTAAGGAAAGAAAGATTGTTACTTGCAAATGGATCTTTAAGAAAAAGGAAGGAATCTCACCTACAGAGGGTATTAAGTTTAAAGCTCGAGTTGTTGCAAGAGGGTTTACACAGAGAGAAGGAGTTGACTACAATGAAATATTTTCACCAGTGGTCAGACATACTTCCATCAGGGTGCTTCTAGCCATGGTTGCACATCAGAATTTAGAACTTGAGCAACTAGATGTGAAGACAGCTTTCTTACATGGAGAGTTGGAAGAGGAGATTTATATGACCCAACCAGAGGGGTTTCAATGTCCTGGTAAGGAAGACTATGTTTGCAAGTTGAAGAAGTCTTTATATGGGCTCAAGCAGTCTCCACGACAGTGGTATAAGAGGTTTGACAGTTATATGATTGAGTTAGGCTACAACAGAAGTCCGTATGATTGTTGTGTGTATCACAACGAGCTTGGTGATGGATTGAAGATTTATCTGGTTCTGTATGTAGATGACATGTTGATAGCTGCTAAGTCCAAGTCTGATATTCTGAAGTTGAAAGACCTTCTCAGTGCTGAATTTAAGATGAAAGATTTGGGTGCTGCTCAGAAAATTTTGGGTATGGAGATTTATAGGGAAAGAGATAAAAAGAAGCTTTTCTTGTCACAGAAAGGATATATTCAGAAGATATTGTCCAGGTTTGGGATGTCTTCAGCTAAGCCTATAGATACTCCTAGTGCTGCAAGTGTTCGTTTGTCTTCTGTACTTACATCACAATCTGAAGCTGAGAAGGAATACATGTCTCGAGTCCCATATGCTAGTGCAGTAGGAAGTTTGATGTATGCTATGGTATGCACTAGGCCTGATCTTGCACATGCTGTGAGTGTTGTCAGTAGGTTCATGGGGCAACCTAGAAAGGAACATTGGCAAGCTGTGAAGAGGATTTTTCGTTACCTTAGAGGTACATCTGATATAGGTCTCGTTTATGGAAGTGATACAGAATGTTTAGTGACTGGTTATTCTGATTCTGACTATGCTGGGGATGTTGACAGTAGAAGGTCCATGACTGGTTATGTGTTTACCCTTGGTGGTTCTGTTGTTAGTTGGAAGGCAACCCTACAGCCTACAGTTACTTTGTCTACTACTGAGGCTGAGTATATGGCACTAACAGAAGCTGCTAAAGAAGCAATATGGTTGAAAGGACTAGTTGGTGACCTTGGTCTTCATCATGATCAGGCTGTTGTATATTGTGATAGTTTGAGTGCAATATGCTTAGCCAAGGATCAAGTTCATCATGAGAGGACTAAACATATAGACGTTAGATATCATTTCCTGAGAGATGAGAAGAGGATTAAGGTGATGAAAGTTGGGACAGCTGATAACCCCGCTGATATGTTCACCAAGGCAGTCCCAAGTGGCAAGTTCCAACATTGTTTGGACTTGCTAAATGTTTTGAATTGCTAAGTGGTCCCTATGGGACCTTATGAAGCAGAGGGAGAATCTGGTGACTTTTTAAGTTGCATCTGGTACTTTTCTTTGGGTACATTTGGTTCATCTGTTATGTGTGAGAGAGTTCAAGTCAAGGTGGAGATTTGTTGATATGCCTTGAATCTGATATGAAGCTAAATTATGTATAGGGATTAGATATGATATTTCCGTTTTGGGCTTTTATTTTGGGCCTATTATGTTAGGGTTAAGAGTGGTGCCATATATAAACCCTCTTAACCTATTCTTTGCCCTAATCTCTCTGTATTCTGAATACTCCTCACATAATAAGATCGTTCTCTCCCTCTGCCCGTGGACGTAGCTAACACACCGTTAGTGAACCACGTATATCTGTGTGTTGTTTCTCTTCGCCCTTTCGTTCTTGTTACGTTGTTACTGTTTTCGTCATAACAGAGCTTGTGTGTTAGGCTTTAAAAATTATATTGTTGATTAAGCGTCGCTTGTTCGTAATGGTTACTTTTGGATTTTATGTTCTAATTATCACAAGAGACTTAAATTTTTTGTTCAATTTATGATTGTAGTATAATAATTTTGGATGAGTTTCTAATTACCGAGATGATTGCAATGGAAAGTACTTTACTAATAGATTTCAATTAAATTGATTTCTATCCGTAACAATCATTGGTAGACTTCAACTAATTGATAATTAACTGATTTCTATCAGGGATAGAAACTGATAGACTTCAATTAACTGATTTCTATCCTCGATAGAAAATGATAGATTTGAATTAAACTAATTTCTATAAGTGATACATGTCAATAAACTTCAATTAAATCGATTTCTGATAGAAACTGATAAACTTCAATTAAATTGGTTTCTATCGGTGATAGAAACTAATAGTCTTGAATTGAATTGATTTCTATCACTAATAGTCTCTGATTGATTGAAGCTTATCATCAAAGTCTATCAATATTTATCACTGATAGACTTCGATTAATCGAAGTCTATCAGTGACAATCAATATAATAGGGACTGATAGACTATTGGAGATATTAAGGGCATTTTCGTAATTTAACGTATTTTTTGTTATTTCCGCAAATAATTTAATTTTTTTGCTATTTTTGCAATATTTCGAAGCCCCCTAAAAATTTCTTGCAACATGAATATGGTTATATCTAAATAGGTGAATATTTATATTTCCAATTTTCTAGACATCTAAAATTCATATATCCAATAAGAAGGAAAAAAAAAACTCATTTTCATAGTCTACTCCAACCATCATTTATTAGGAATGCTATCAAATAAAATAGGAGGTACAATAAAATACAATAACAGAAAAAAAAATGGATTCTTTAAAAAAAATGTGGAAACAAATAAATTGGCTTAATTTTAGCTTCCAAAATTGTAAGATTTTATTTGCCAATAAATTCTCTGAGGAAACAAAAATATTTTGTTTAATAAATTTTACCAAATAAAACTCAATGTTTGATTTTGGATAATTAGTTAGTCAAAATAATATATTTGGGTTTAATCATCTCTACCAAAATTACCAATGTTCGATTTGACTAATTAATTAGTCAAATTCTCAAAGGAAATAAGATTATTGCCTTAATTAATTTGACCAAAATTACAAATATTTTGGCTAGTTAATTTTACCAAAATCTTATTTTTTCTTTTATTTTTGAAAATGGCTAAATTAAACCAGAAAAGATAAAATATAGACAAATTTAGGTGGTCTACATATTACGAGGCCAGTTATGCTCGAAACTTGAAGAATGTGGAGAGATCCATTGAGGATCACCGTTGAATTCATTGAAGAAGTTGGAGAGAAGACTTTGTATCCGGAAAGATTGAGGTGGTTTGGGTTTATTATTGGATCTTATGCTACAAAAGCACTTCTTTCCATATATGCTAACCTAAAGAAAGAGATCTCCACTTCAACATTTTGACTATCAAGCTTCATGGGGAAGGAGAACAAGAGCGGAGAATTGAGCATCAAGGCAACATGAAAACACTAAACTTGAGCTTCAATTCAAGGATAATTTAGGGGTTATTTAGAGTTGGTGCCTTAAAGTAGTGTTTTCATGTAGTTCTTATTGCAACATTCTTTTGGACTTTAATTGTAACGCTCGTAATTTAAGAAAATTTCAAATTTCATTAGCTTTGGAGTTAATTTGGAGTTGGACGGAAGTTTAAAAAGATTTGAAAATTTGGTGAAACTTAAAATTAAAGCTGGAATGACAATCCAGTAAATAAATGGTCTTTGGAGCCAAGCCCAAGCCTTTTTAAAGGCTGCACGCAGCCCTAGGTAGCCATCTTCCTCTTCCTTCTCTCCCTAAAACCCACGACCAGTAGCCATCTTCTTTCCCACACACCCAACGGCAAGCAGCCATCCTCCCGACAGATTGAAGCTGCTCCAGCTCCCGTCTCCGACGATCCACAGCGGCGCGTGACTACTCCGGTGAACTCGCTGCGGCGTCGTCTTCTCCTTCACACGTGTTCAGGCTCCAACGACGACATCTCCTTCCTTCGAGCAGCAATTAACTCCGGTGGCGTCACCTTCAATTTCCGGCAAGCATCTCAGTTCGGCAACGGTGGTGGCCGACGTGCGCAGCAGGTCTAGAAGGTGAGCGAAAATTCTCCAGCGAGTTCGGGGGGGGGGGTGGTGTGGCAGCTTGTGTTCTTCGTAATTTCCGGCGATTTTTTCGGCGTTTTTGATTAATTTCACCCTTGGGTAAGTTGGATTGGTTATTGTTTTGGTTGATTTTAGCATGAAATCGAATATCCGCTCAGTTATGAGTTTTGTGCAGCAAGCTTAACCTTTAATTTCGGCAATTCAAGCAGTGGGTCTTTGTGCTCCGACGGCTTCGTGTAGTTTCAGCGTCGGGTACCCATATCGATTAAGGGTCGGATTAGGAAGCAAGAGTGATTTTGGAACTCCAATCAGCAAGCATCGCTCAACTTTGACTTGGTTAAAGGTCTTGAAGCTAAGGAATTTATTTAGATTTTTATAAGATTATTAAACCAAGGTAAGTGAACTGACTGTTGAACTTTTTATTTGGGTGCGCATGTTTGATTTTCCAAAGTTCATGTGTTATTTTATGAATTGTTTGATTATGTTTGTGTTAAAATATATATATATAAATTGGAAGCATGGAATTTATTATTAATGCTTGCAATTGTTGATATTTTGAAATCTCTAAGTTGGTGGTCTCTCAAAATTTATTATATGTATGAGTTTAAATTATTTATGAGTTTTCTTAAATTTTATAAGTGTACATGAAATTGATGTACATTCAGAGATGCCTACACAGGACTTAGGGACATGAAATTGAAGTTTCAACAAAGAACTTTATTAGCAACACCATGATGCGTCACTAAAAGTGAATTTTCTGCCAATTCCAATCTAATTAATAAAGAGAACTTTTAGCAACGTCGTAATGCATCACTAAATCTTATTAGTCAAAGTAAAAAGTTCCATGGATAAAATACACATTCTCGACTCTCGAGAACCCCTATGCCAATGCAAAAAAGTGACAAATTTTATAGAATATATTACCATCAAAGACCAACTTGATCTCCAAAGGGTCGGGGTAGAAGTAGAAAGGGATTTTTGTACAAATGATCCTCTAAAATAGACGAAAATGATAAATGTCCGACACTTTCAAAACAAGGATATAGGTCATTTTGCTTGCGTCAGCATCCTAGTAAAATTACCATTTTACTCTCTACTCTAACCTCGCTCTTGTTGGGTTTTATGTCCTAAAACTCGTAGATAGTGAATGTAAACAAATTATATACTTGTTTCAATAAAGTGTTATTGAGTTTCTACAAATAAAATGTTATTGTTAAATATTTCACAATTTGACCCAAATCCAATAAACTAATATCCAAGGTTGTTTGTATGTAACTTGAACTAATATGTGGGGACATATGGGGATCGATGTTCAAGTAATAGCCTAAAAGGTCTATAGTACAAGGATAAGACTGGGTACCTTATCCTAGTAACACTATGTGATACGACCCGCTTTGTATTTGATACAGACGTATTGATCCAAAGCATCCATGTAGTAGACATGCAAGCGGGGGTATCCTATGCAATGAGTTTGCATAAGATCGGACCATGAAATAGTAAACCTCTAGATATAACACCGTTAACTAGTTAGGTTACTATTTTAATAGGATGACCTAGGTAACTCAGTCTTCATCCTGAGTGTGTCATGAGCTCCTTCTCATGAGGGATTGTCCTTTGATTAGCATGGGTGAGAGTGGCCAATATGCCGACTCAATATGTCTTTGGGGACAAGACCGAGTGGGAGGCTGGGGACAAGACAACACAAGAAGGAATTCACTCCTTCCAACTTCTAGGAGAAGTAGATGAGTGTTCCCTCAAATGGTGACGCTAGGACTTGAACAAAGTGACCTCGCCCTCTCAGTACTGGCTCGAGAGGGACTTCCTGTTTATTGGTTGGACCATAAACAAGTTGTTCATTAGAGGAGCACTGGTACTTAAGGAGACAGATGTAACACAGGGGTAAAACGATAATTTGACCCAACTGTGGTTACGGACACTCGTGAAGGATTGACTTATCGATATAGGTCTATATCTGTGTACACAGAATTATGTCTGAAGTGAGAATAGTGCAATTGTGGGTCTTTAGTAGAGTGAACCCACAATTAACGAAAATTGATTAATTGGTTAATGAGTTTAGCCAATTAAATCTCATATCGTTGGAGCTTCTGATCTGCAGGTGCATTAGGTCCCACTGGTAGCTCGTAAAGAGACTTGAGACAATTGAGTTTAAATTATAAATTGAAAGTGTTCAATTTATTTAGGGGAATCATATAATGTATGATAATGCATTATAGTATAAAGTTTATGAAACTTTATAATATAATTTTTTAGTTAATTTCAAAATTATTTTTGAGAGAAAATATTGGAAAGAGTTCAAATAATTAATATGAATTGGATTCATATTAATAAAATAACTTTTTAATAAAATCCCTAAAATTAAATATATGATTTTTAATTGGGTAATTAATTAATTATGAAATTAATTATTTATTTATTAAAATTAGATATGAATAAGATAATAGATTTGATTAGATCTTATTCGTGACATTTTCTTGTCTTGGCCTTTTCCTATATATAGAACCCCTGGGGTGGGGCGACAAGCATCCCATTCATTCTTCTACTCTTAGTGAATTCTCCTGAAGGCTCCCACCAATCTCCTGCCTCTAGTAGTCTGAGAGTCATACCGGTGTAGCCATAGTGGTAGTGTTCACAATAGTTCGTGATTATTTTACAAGCAGTCGATGAATTTAATCTGAGTCGTCAACGAGAGTAAGTAACTTGTTACTATATAAATTAGATTTAGATCTAATATTTTTGTATGCTTAGCTTTAATATAAATCTAGAATAGTTCTAAGTTTATTGCTAATGTATTGGTATTTTAGATTAAACAAAATTAACCCCAAATCGGTCCCAATATGCTTCCGCTTTACGAAATTACGGAATTCCAATCCCTTCAGCTCTCTCTCGCTACTCTCGTTCTCTCTCCAATTTCTCTCTCCAATCTCTCACTCTCTCCAATCTCGCTCTCTCGCTTCTCACTCTCACTCTCTCTCTCGCTCTCTCTCTCTCCAATTTCTCCCTCCAATCTCTTACTCTCTCTCATTTCTCTCTCCAATCTCGTTCTCGCTCCAACCTCTCTCTCTCTTAAATGTCTTAAATGTGCGTTTTCATATAGAAAGTAAAATGGTAATTTTGCTAGGATGATGACGTAAGCAAAAGGAAATATATCCTTATTCTGAAAATTAAGGTAGGACATTTTTCATTTTGGCCTCTCAAAATGGGTCATATCCACGCAATTATCTCAAATAGAAACATGGTGTACCTTGTGCAACATGAAACATATGTTTCCAACTAATTTGTGAACAAGTATAAAGGCAAATAATCAACAAGTAATTCATATTTTGAGATGAGGGGAAGATAATTTGTACCATGAAGTAAAAAATTATTGCCAATATGAATATATCTCAACTAGTATAAAATTTGTACTAATGACCAAGAGATTTGTTTTATCTTTACTAATCAGGAGAGGAATTCAATGGCGGATGCATCGGCAAGCTCGAGAATTTCCCTCTTATGTGTTACTATTAGCTTAAGGAAAAATAATTTTGTATTTGATAACTATTTCTTTTTTTCTTTTTTTTTTTTTTTAAAAAAAAATAAATAAATAATAAGACACAAAATTGTGTTTGGCAATCATTTTTTGTTTCTTGTACTTTCTAACATGTGAAAGTGTAACGCCCCAGGTTTTATTATTAACTAACCTAGTGACATTACTAAACTCCTACTCAGACTAACCGAGAGCTCCGAAAATTTCGGTAGCATAACGGCATACATAGGACGAAACCAAAATTTTAGATCACCTGATAAACTCAACAACACTTCTAAATTGATTCATTCAACTCCACAACTCCACAGAACAACTACAAACAGGATACGAGTCAAATCACGTATCTCCAACCAACACAGCAACTCGCGACGAGGGAAGTGACACCACGACCTGCTGCTTGCTGGACGACGACGCGAGACAGAGAGGAAGAGATCTGCTGCTGGCGGCTTCAACGCGAAGAAGAACGAGAGAGAGAGAGAGACAGCCGCGAAGGAGAGGGAGAGCGTGCAAGAAGAGACGGTGGCTGACGAGAGGGAGAGCGTGCAAGAAGAGACGGCGGCTGACGAGAGGGAGGCGGCGGCGCGGTTGGGAGACGTGGGAAGGCGGCGATGGCGGACGACAGCGTGAAGAGAAACAGGGTAGCGGCTGGGAGAAGAAAAGAACGGAAGAGAGATTGGGGGGGTCTGCTGCACGAGAGAGGGAGAGAGAGAGTTGATTTCTTTTTTTTTAAAAAAAAAAACCTAACTGAACTCCAATTAACCACCCACTAACAAGGAGAAAAACGATACTTTATTGCCCACTAACCTGAAAAAACCTAACCGACTAAAAAAAAACACTCAGCAACAACGCATAAAGAAGATAATATCCCAATTGACTTTAAAATATCAACTGAAGGTTATAATTAAATTCTAATTTTTTTCCAAATTAGAATTCAATCACGATTAATCCAAAATGACATAATTTTGAAACGTGGGGCGTTATAGAAAGTCTTATCTGAAATTAATTTTTAAAAATAAATCTTCAAACTTTTTTTGTTATATTATTTTTAAATATTTATTAGGCATTTTATAAGTTAGAAGTCGATAAAATAATGCTTTCATTTATGGTAGGAAAAAAAATGGAAATTGAAACAAGAAACTAATTCATTTTTTTCTCTAAAATGTTGCATTATTATGAAAAATGAGAAATAAAAACAAGAACAATTACCAAACGCTTTTGCATTGTTGGATGTAAGAGAGAGAAATTGTAAAAGTACCTCGATTTTGTATATCCAACGATTATTAGGACAGACAAATTTGAAAAGAGAACATTGACGATTATCTCTTGTCAATTCCTCGACATCAGATTAGATCCACCCCAGGACGATGAAGGCGAACCTTCTCACGCCTAGGGGATTTTTCTTTCTTTTCACCTATCTATTTGTGTATTGCATGTATTGCATTCATTTATTTGAGATAGGTTGTATGTGTTGAGGGTCTATTTGATTCTTTTTATTTTGCTTTGTTGTTTCTTTTATTTGCTTTGTCTATTGTTCTTTATTTTTTTTAGTTTTCTTTTGTTTGTTGGGACACTTTCCAATTAAAATATCTTTCTTCAAAGTTTATTTTTGGATTTTTGAGAAAATTATGTTTTTTTTTTTTAATGAAATCCCTTAATGATGATAACTAAAACTCTCTTAGCTTTTTAAATGCTTTAACAACTTTTAAGTTTTCAAAACATGAAACCTGAACGAACCATTTTCTCCATAAAACATTCAAGCTTTGCCTACCAACACCTTTAAGAAAGTTTAGACTTATCGGGAGCACTAATAATTTATCCACATCAACTGGTTATGTAAAAGAAACAAATAGAACTATAGAAGGGAGAAAAAGAAAAAAAAAAGAGAGAAAGTAAGAGGAGAGAAAATGTTTATACTTTATTTATTGCAATATATATACATTGCTCACATACCATTTTTAAACTTTACCTACAACCCTAACATTGTTGAACTAAAATGAAAAGAATTTTTTTTTTTAAACAACACGTGGGGCAGAGAATTTGATCTTCTGACCTCTTATTCAACGACAATACAAGTTTTATACCAATTGAACTATGAGTGAAAGTATACGTGTAAAACACATAACATGAGATAATAAAACAAAATACCTATGTTTCATTTTTGGTACATAGTATGAGATAGTCGTGGTCGTGCTTGTAGGTGTAATGGCTTTGGGAGACAAAGATCATCAGACTCGGAGAATTTGATTTGTGTCATTCCGGGCACTAAGCTCCATGAAAATCCTTGCAGCAATCTAGCAAACAACATCATGGTAATGTTGGTGCCCAATGAGCTACCAACGCAGCCTCTTCTTCCTCTGGTAAAGGTAATGAATCTTAAACTAGGCTCTGACAATCCCAATAATTCAATGGTCCCATCTATCAGATGACGTTCTGGATTAAACCTCATTGGATCTTCCCAAATCCTTGAGTTTCGACCGAGACCTGAACGGCTCAGCAGGACTTCACTGCCTTTGGGAATGAAGTAGCCACCCACGACCATGTCAGAGTTTGAGACATGAGGAACATTGAAGGGTGAAAATGGATGAAGTCGAAAGGATTCTCTAACACAAGCTATGAGATACTTGAGTTTTGGGATGTCAGATTCTTGAACGAGCTTGTCTCTTCCAACTACTCCATCCAGTTCTTCAATTGCTTTCTGCAGAATCTTTGGTTGATTCAGTAATTCGGCCATGGTCCATTCCACTGCGTTTGAAGGATTGTCGATGGTTGCAATTTGTAGCTCCTGCAGTCATTATGACAAGAAAGGTTACACAATTCAGAAAGAGTAAAGTAGAAAATGAGAAAACTTTTTTATCTCTCCTAGTCGTTGTCAACATTTTAATGAAAGTAGAAAAATTCTTAGACACTGTTATACAGCCAAGTATTGTTCATTTAACGAAATGGGTAAGTAATATCATAAACCTAGTATTTTTGTTATGAGGTTTAAAAATATACTCACTGTGATTTGAGCCTTGATCTCTTCAATTGACAGTGAGATTTTCTTCTCATCTTTATATGAAATGAGAATATCAAGAATGTCTTCAACCACTTGTTTCTTTCCATCTCTCCATTGTTGCACTCTGTCATTTATAATGGGTTCATCATACTTTGAAACGACTTTCAAAACATTTCTTAGAATCTTCTGGTGTCCATCTAAATCAAACGGCTTCAAGCAAGGCATGAAATCTGATATAGAGAATGCATTGACATGCCTAAGAATTGTCAGCAATGCTTGATTGTGCTCTTCTTCTTCCAAAGTTGGCCCCTCATCTTCCCTTCCCAGTCCGTAGTATCTTCTATTGAACAACATTCTTCTGATGATATTTCCACAATAATGTTGTGTAATGCTCCTCACGTTAACCACTGCGCCACCTCCATTGTCGGCATTCGTCGAGGTCAGGCGGAAGATGTAACGTAGAAGAGCGTCGGCCTCGTCGACTCGATGGCCAAGCATTTGCTGAAGGGTTGATGGAGTGAATATCTGTGATGCAAGTATTCTTCTCATCTTCTTCCATTGCTCTCCCGGTGATGAAAAGGCTGTGGTGAGATATCCATGGGATAAGATGTTGACGGTGTTGCAAATCGACGAACGCGACGCGAAGGCGGCGTCGTGCGTCTTTAGAAACTCGACGGCGAGTTCGGGGGAAGTGACGGGAATTATATAGGTGTTTCCGAGACGGATGCAGGCAATTTCAGTGTTGAATTGCTTCATTATTGCGTGAATCCATCGGTGAGGTTGGGATTGGGTGCACATTGCTGGTATGCAGCCAAGGAGAGGCCAGGGCTTTGGGCCTGGTGGGAGAGCTGCTGCTCGCTGGGTTGAGTGCTTGCTTTTCCAATAATAATACATCATACAAATGGAAGCCATGAGAATCAAGTTTAAGAAAGCTTCCATGATTGTATCTCTCTCTTTCTCTGTGTTGGATCAATGCATGGAGTGTATGATATATATATAAATATATGTGGAGATTGAAGAGAGAGAAAGGATTTGATATAATCTATTTGTAAAATGTGTGGTCCAAATAAACTATAAAGCTTCAATGACTTTTATATTCTTGCCCATGTAACTTATTTCTTTGTGCTAATTAGTACAAGGGTAATAATGTAATGTTGAAAAAGTGGGTTGTAACTGTCGGTGTTAACTATTGAAAGAATTTTGTATTTGAGGACTGTTAGATGTAGCCTATATTGTCGAACCACTTGTATTATCTCTTCTTTTGTTTGTGCGGTTGTTTTCTGGGTTTCATCCATTATTCATTTAATCTGTGTTACAATTATGTGGTTGTTTTCTGGATTTCGTCTGTTATTCTTTTAATCTGTGTTACAATTACACTGTATTTACTGTTGTTAATGATTATGAGTGACACAATCGCAATAAAAAAATGTTCAAATTTATTAAGAAATTTCACAATAAATTTTCAACCCGAATATTTTTGAAATATTGTTTTTATTTTAGTTCTTAGGCTCTTAGAACTTCAAACTCCATTCCTAAATATTATTCATATTCCATTTTCTATACGTTGAAGTTTTAACTTTAATATTTCAACCCTTTATCAAATTAGTTAATTTGAACCTAACTTAACTAGTAAAGATATATATATTCAATCAAAAGGTCAAATGTTATCGGTTGTTATACTAAAAAAACAATCTTTATTAAATGTTAGATTCATTTTTAAAACAATCCTACAATAAATAAAATTCCAGCTCATCACAAGAAGTCAATCTTGACAGAAATAGCTAAACCACAATGCCAAATTTTAGCAATCAAATAAAAGTTGCTCATTTCCTTATTAAAGCTTAACTCAATCATTGGTGTTAACTCAAAAGTTTAATAATATCATATATATAGTATTTTCAATATATTCTCAACTTTTTCAAAAATAATTTCAAATATATTTACTTCCTACTAAGTTTTATTTTTTATGGAAAAAAAATAGCTCAAAAAGATCTTAGATAATTGTTTTCTTAAGAATAAGACATTTCAAAATATGAGGATAAGAATCTTAATATTAGATTTTTTTTTTTTTTTTTGAAGACAAAGTAATCAATATTTTACTTAATGGATTTTGAAACTTATAATTAGAGTATTATGAACGTATAATTGTGTAGGTTATTTAAGGTAAACTTTATATTTGGCGAGAGAAATTGATTCATTTAAAAAATGTGCTTAAAACTATTCGGTCATAATTGGAAGTGTATAAAAAGGAAAAGAACAAAAAAACAATAAATAGTTAAATGGTTACATCAATTTTTTTTTTGTGAAATGCAACCTCCCTTCATGGTCTGGTTCCATGAGTTTTAGAGGTTGGAATTCTAAATCAATTAGATACCATTTAATTATTCTTACCTAATAATTCATGTTAACTAACTCATTTTTGTCCATCCAATATAACATAATTGGCTAAAGCATTATATCATCAACCAAAAGTTTAGAACTTAGAATTTCTATCTCCACATGTTGTTGAACTAATCTAAAATAAATATAAATACTAGTGATAACATTTTTATCGCACCAAAAACAAAAAAAAAAGTGGACAAAACAAATCTTTCTTCATTTTTTGATATTAAAAAAAAAAATCTTCCTTCATTTTTCAAACAATTTTTTATCGTGCTTCTTAATTCATGTCTATCGCATTCACAACTTAATTCCCTTGAATAAAACTTGTGAAACATTACATAAACACATTTGATTTCTAGAAATTAATAATTTTCTACATATCAAAAGACACATATTTAATATAGTCTTACATTTGGTTGTTAGTGACTGTAATGTCCCAAGCTCAGGATTCGGAATTCAGATTTAGCATTCCCTATGACCTGACCTGGCCACGTTACCTTAACTTATCTTAAACTGCTTCTAAAAGGTGAAGATTGTCCCCACAAACCACGGGGTCCTTTTAGCATGCTTTATCCTTACTCATATGCTTCCTAGGAAAATTTTCAAGAGGTCACCTAACATAAAACTTAACCAAGCCAAGCACGTTTAAGTTTGAAGTTTCTATGAATTGAGCCACCGAAAAAGAAGGTGCACCTCATTGCTATAGGTTAGTTGCTATCAATTCTTTTAAGTTTATCTTGACCCATACTTTAATGTCTTCCCGGATCTCTCTCATTCGTATGTGGTCTTGGTTTATTCATGTACCCTTCCTTTACTCGGGCGTCAGATGTGACTTTTTTTTTAAAAGAATATTTGAGGGTTATTATTATTATTACTACTATTATTAACTATTATAATTATTATGAGTTTGACAATATGTTAGGATAGGAATTTGAATCTCTGACCTCTTAATTGAGAATATTTTAGGGTTTTTTTTTTTTTTTTTGTATTTTTAGCACAAGGAATTGAGTAATTAAATCCATATGAAAATTGTTGTCAAATTTCAACGCAGCAAGTTCATTTTTTCTTTGTTCAGCCTGCCTTGAATTAAGCAAAAATCTCAATTGTGTGGTTCAGTTCTTCTTTTAAGTCAAAAAGAAATTGACTAGAAATAAAATAATGAAATCACATTTCTAATCACTATTTTTTTTTAAAATTAGTTTGATATATTTTTTAAAATTTTAGGTCCCGTTCGATGACCATTTCTTTGGTTGAGTCTTTGGTTTTGGTTTTTAAACTTATTAGTTATAAACACTACTTCCAACTCTAAGGTTTTTTTTAAAAAAAAAAAAAAAAAAAAAAAACTAATCTACTTTCTTCCCATGTTTTCGAAAACCAAGCCAATTTTTGAAAAAAAAAAAAAACTAGTTTTCAATTTTTTTTAAAGAATTTGGTTAGGAATTCAAGTGTGTCTTTAACAAAAATAATGAAAACCATGGTACGGAAATTAAAGAAAACAAGCCTAATTTTCAAAAACAAAAAATAAAAAAATCAAATGGAATTATATGTGGTTGATTTAAATCATTTTTTCATGTGTGACTGCTAAATTTCCGTCTTTATATGATATATGCAATGATCGAAATGTCTCGATGTTGATTGAAATGTCAAGGTCCAAATTTTACGAAAATCTATATTAAAATTTTGAGAAAATTTATGGAAATTGTTTGAATCAGTCAATGAAACTTTAATTATGGTTCAATTAGACTATAATTGAACGTTTTTAATCATCATATCTAAAAACTAAGACAGTATATTTCGATGAAAATGTTGATGCGAGCTAGAATTTAGAAAAAAAAATATGAAAATTAATTAAAATTGTTAAAATTATTAAATGAAACTTTAGTGGATTTTTTTTTTTTTTTTACAACATGTAAGGGGTGGGGATTGAACCTCTAACCTCTTGGTTAAGGTTTAAGCTTTATATCAGTTGAATCATGCTCTTGTTAGCCATATGAAACTTTACTGATGCCCTTTCTTTTGATACTAAACTTTAATAGTGCCTTAATTATACTATAATGGATCATTTTTAATTAACAATTATATCTAAAATATATATGTATAATATTTATATTGAAATGTTGAAGGAAATGTAGGTGTCAAGTAAGATTTTGGAAAAATTATGACAAAATGATATAAATTATTTGAATTATTAAATGAGACTTTAATTATCATGACTTAAATTTTTTTAAAAAAATGAAGATTAGTCAAACATATTTTAATTGATAGATGAGACTTAGGCTTAGTTTGAGATTGTTGTAACTTCTAAAATAATTGTTGTTAACTATGCTTTTAAGAAAATAAGTTGTACCATGAATTAAATTAGTGTTCGGTAAGTTTTAGTTTTATAGATGAAAAAACATATTGAGGTGTTTGGTAAATTAATATTCTAAATTATTGCAACTTAACTATATTGTTTCAATAAATAAATTTAATCTTAATATTTAATTTCAAAGTTTTATAAGATAATTTGAAAATTATTATAAGATAATATTTTTTAAGAAAACATATAAGATAATTAATTTAAATTTCATATGATTTAAAATATAATGTTAGGTTTAATCTAGGATATTTTTATATTTTGTTAAGAAATATAAATTGCTACTTGTATTGAAAAAATATTTTTTCAACTTAAATAAATAAAAAAAAAAAACTAATTTCAATTGAGTATAAGGTAATAGAATAAAAATATTTAACTTAAATTAAAAAAATGATTATTACTTGAATCACGTACGATAGAGAAGATAAATAGTTAGTTACAAATCATTTTTTTAGGAAAGCTAAACAAAGAAGCTACCTTTAGATTTTGCAAATAAAATAAAAATACTTTTACAAAAATTAATTTATATTATGTTTTACCAAAAGCTCAAAACAGTTAAGATTCATTTTTAATCACTTCAATCTCCTCCAAAATCAATGTCAAACACTCCCTTATAAAATGGGGCATTTATAGAATTTGATGTGAAAAAAAATATATATAAAAAAAAACTTATGAACTTTAACTCATGTAAATATTATAATTTACTTGAACTTTAACTAAAACTCATGTGAAAAAAAAAATCCTTACCAAGTAATAAATGAAGAAAAAAAAAAAGAAAAGAAAAGAAAGAGTAGCCAAAACCACGAAGAATAGATTTTTTTAGTTAATTATATAAAAGCATGTCAAGGTCACTTGAGAGCCAACAAGGGAGACAGGTGCCTGTGACCCCTAAGGTGACAATTTATAAAAAAAAAATTAAATAAAAGAAAATAAATTCGAATCTAACAAAAAATTATATGCATTATCGTTAAGAAACCTCCAAATTTCAAATCGTTAAAAGGGGGGAAAATGACTTCTCCCCTTCATCCAACATGTTGAGCCCCTAATGAAAAGGTCCCTCCCCCATGTTATTCACTCCTCCAAATCATAGATGAGTTGTGTCAATGAGGCCTTCGCAAAATTTCGGTTCTTAAAATATCTCCCTCAAGACCTTTATAGATCCAACCACAATTTTAGGGCTCGATAATTTTCCAACTTTTTTCTTTGTAAGTATAACTTGGTTAAAACTTTTTAGCTCCCTAAAACTCTTAACCCTACAAAGGTCCTTGCTCACACTTAAGCTTCTTCCAACTCATCCAGTGAATCTACTTCCTTTTCTCAACCGAGTTCCACCAAAATCGAGCATATATACATTCGATTTATATCCTCGTGGATACAATTTGAAGTACATGATTATTTTGAGGCATTTCAATCTTAAAGTTATAATTTGAAAATTGAGTTTGAATTTAGAAGGTAGTTGTGTGACTTATTAGAAATAATTTCAATGTGAGTTTAATTTTAATGTGAAAATCAGGTTTGAATTTGAGATATAGTTGTGTCTTACTTTTAGGAAAAATTCCAATTTTCAAATGGGTTATAAGTGACTTGACGGGTGGTTGTAAAATCTAAAGTTTTTTTTTTTTTGGAAAATGGATACTATTTATTAAAAATCGTAGGTAAGGAACATACGAAAAGAGGCTATGGAAAAGCCTTCCAGTTCAAAGCTATGGAAGATGCATCATAATTAGCAAAAAGCTTTCAAGAGGAAACCCAAAAGGAGGCACAAGGAATAATATCTTCCCAAATTTGAGAGGCAGGGCAGGAGATGTTTTTAAATATGTGGCCGGAATTTCGCTCCTTCCATAAAGACCACATGACTGCTGCAAAGATAACTTGAGTAAGAGTTGCTCCGTTGAGAAAAGCCCTTAAGGATAAAAGCCTCCTCACAAAGACTATTTGCAAGAAAAGGAGTCGGAAAATGGACACCCGTGGCGCTATGGAACGCTTGCCAAAAATCTGAAGCAAAGGCACAGTGAATGAAGATATGGTCTAAGGTACTCAAAATGATGGTGACACAAAATGCAGCAACTTGGACTGAGGACAGAATTCTTAAAGACCGATTGCAATCTATCCACCGTATTGATCCTTCGATGCATTACTGTGATGCCCCACATTCGAGGTAACCCAAAGTTTGTTTTAAATTAATCGTTATGTACGGCTGATTCTGATATTTTTCCTCGTGTATTAAGATCTTTTCAGTTTATCGTTCAGGCTGAATGGGGAAGTTAGTCAGCGTTTTTTTCTCCTGGTTAGTGGGTAGTTTTGGAGTTTGTTAGGGTTTTTTTTTTAAAAAAAAAGAATCAATCTCTCATCCCTATCTCTCTCGCATGAAGTTGCCGCCCTTCATCCCCTTCTTTGTGTTTTTTCCCTTCCAGTCGTGTAGCCGCCGCTGCCTTCCCTAGTTTTCCTTCACGCCATCGCCGCCAGCCGCCTCGCACCCCGTCCTCCTCGCGCTGCCCAGTCTCCACGCTCAGCCACCACCATCGTCTGCCTTGTTTTCTCCCTGAGTCGTCACCGGTCTTGTCTCCATCTCCCTCGTTTTTCAAGTTGCGCCGCCGCCTTCCCCCTTTGTTTTCTACCTCCGACGAGTTTCCCCTGAAAATTGAATAAACACACCTGCAGGCTTCAATTGAAAATACACTCCCAAATGATTTCTTTAAAATCCAATACCACCACCAGTACGTCACAATCAACAATCAATCCAGATACCAAAACCAAGGCACAACCACAAACCAAAACCACTAATGGAAAACTTAAGTCCCAATTTAAAACTCAATATAAATTCAAAAGATACAACTTACAGAATGGTGCTAGCGACTTTAGTTATAAAAGCAAAAACATCAATATTATATTTACATGCAAAATGATGTATAATCTAAATAAGACTAGTGGCAGATCTCGACCTCGATAGGCTCATCAGAAACTCAAATGCTACCTGGTAAAAAAAATTTTGGAAAAGAGTGAGCTAAAAAGCCCGGTGAGTGGTAGAAGTTTATAAGAAAATAAATTTAAGGAGACTAATAACATAAAAAATCACAAAAAGGTAATTGACAAGAATTTAAAATAAGCTTTTGAAAGAAACCTTGAAACACTTGTAACTTCTATTGAAAGTACACAAAGTTAAAGTATTTTATACCATGAGAATCTTTTAAACGTAAACTTTAACACATATTTGCGTGCCTAGGAAATCCATCACTAAACATGTACCCAAAAACTGGTCATACTAGCGCAGAGTAGTCTCAATACGCATAGCAGAGAAAACTAGTCATACTATGCATAGGCCGAATCCCCATGCATAACAGAGCAACTGGTCATGTTATGGATCGAGTAATCTCAAGATACATAGCAGAGCAAATTCTGGTCATACTATGTACCGAGTAAGCTCAAGGTACATAGCAGAGTAAATCCTGGTCATACTATATACCGAGTAATCTCAAGGTACATAGCAGAGCAAATTCTGGTCATACTATGTACCGAGTAATCTCAAGGTGTACATAGTAGAGCAAATCCTGGTCATACTATGTACCGAGTAATCTCAAGGTACATAGCAGAGCAAATCCTTGTCATACTATGTACCGAGTAATCTCAAGGTACATAGCAGAGCAACTAGTCATACGCGCGTAGAGCAGCCCCCAAAAGGGCAAAACACCCCGACACACGGCCCAAAGCCTATGTGGGTGCCGAAGTGGGTCCCAAAGACCTCATATATCATAACTACACTACGGAAACACATTCACGTAAGTGTATCGGGAAATCATTGTGGGTACATCATCTAGCGGTTTGAAAAATAGTTGTATCTCGTAAACTAAGTTCACAAATCATGCAAAAGCCATAACATTTCAAATCGAGTTTTCATACCTGAAAATCATAACCCAATGATCATTTTTCATAATTGAATTTACCATATGCAAGGTTTGGTTTACATAATTCCAAAATCCATGTATCCAGCTAAAATTTTCATTCAAAAATCATCCATGCACATGTAAAACTCCCTATATTTGAATTTATCTCAATTAATTTGATCCTTTGCCTTTAGGCTAATTCAAGAGATTTCTAGAAACTCTTCTTTCATAAACTCGTAATAACAGAGTAAATCGATATTGCTAAAATCATACACAAATACAAATCTTTTGTCATGGGATTTGATTTGAACAACAATGAACCATATCTCACAATTTTAAATTCATTTAACAAATAGTAAATCAATTCATGGGATAAACAAAATTTCTTGAAACCTCCAAAATTGTCAAATCTCCAAAATTTTTTCATAGAACGATTCAATAAAAAATTCTCCAATTAGTAAAATAGTAGAAACTTGGTAAAAATAATAACCACTCACAAACAGTATTAGTGAGGCTTCCATCTCGTAATTAGTCAACCCGGTCTCTACTTGTCCTGAAATTAATTTGGACATAATATGAGTAGTTTCTTAATTACACTTTTAAAACATCGTACTCATTAGTTCCAAAGATCTAAGCCAAATTCAATGCCCAATAGGATTTTCTCTCCCCTTCTTAACTCTTATGTACCCTCAATATACTTTTTAACAATAAAATATTCCAACTTTTCCAACTCTTGACTATTCATCTTCTTCCTCATTTTTTTTTCATTGACAAGCATTCCTTTTTCCCCTTAATCTCCCTTAGATTCATACTTATTCAATGCTAAAATGAACTTAAAAGAATAATAAACTTACCGTTTTATATCTTTGCCCTCATATTCTTAATCTCCTCCTTCATCCCATTCCAATCCATCTTTATGCAAAACACAATAAACAAAAACCCAGAGAACTTTTGAGTATAAAGAAACAAAATACCCACATTAAGAGTGTCCAACACCTAGCTTATGTAGTTTCCTTAATCTTTCAAACTTTAAGGAGAAAGAACTTATCGGCCTGAAATCGAGTTTACAAGTTTCTCCAAAATACTTTAGATCTTACCCACAAGGATCTATGAAATTCTTGAACCATAGTAGGAAACCCATAAGATTTTTGAACATAAAAAGAAGAATCCATGAACTATCATCCAAGTTTTCTATTTTTCCTAGTTATTCTCAAGAGTAAAATGACTTACCAAGTTCAATATTTGCATAAGAGCTTCTTTGAACCATTTCCGGCATGATTCCGACGAGCTTCTGACAAGATTCCGGCAAGATTCCGACAACTTTTCCCCCTTTCTCTCTCTCTTTCGTTTTCTCCCTTCATTTCTTTCTTTTTCTCTGTTTTCCCGATGGGGTTTCTCTTCCCCTTTTTCTCCTTCTTTTTGTTTTCTTTTTCATGTGGCTTCCAACGGAAGCCACACAAAACCCTCTTTTTTTATTTTTATTTTTTTAAAAAAACTAAAATATTTCATAGCAATTGGGCTTGGGCCTCTCCCTTTTATTATTATTTTTTTCTTCCCCAAAAATAAAGAGTCCAATTTCCCTACCATTTTTTTTTGTCCTTTTAAGTTGTACTTTATTTCCAATTTTCTTTGATCTTATTTCATTTCAAACTTTTCCTCCATCAAAATATCTCAAAACAAGTAATTGATTTGCCATATATTTATCCAAATGCTAAAGGATTAAAATTGAGTCTTACATAAGCTCCATTTAATCTTCTTTTCTCTCGTTTTGCTTAGATCCCAAGCGTCCAACATCTCAGATCTCGATTCTCTTGCAATCTTGCTTCTACCTAGTGTGTTTCGGCGTGGTTCCAGCCCTCTTTTGGCTCTTTTGGCATTATTGGGCAATTTCAGTAAGTTCTATCTTGACCCGTTCTCTATTGGCTTCAAATTTAAGTTACCCATGACCCAAAAGGCGTTAATCTGAGTTACACCCACTCGTTATCGCTTCCTAAATTGCAGGTTCTAGCCATTTTGGACACTTACAGCATGTATTGGTCACCGTCAGTTCTGTTCGGTAAGTTCCAGTGCCTTAAAGTCTTTAGAAACTGCCTTAGTTAGCTTTAGAATGCTTTTTAACCTTTGGTTATCCTCGAGTTTCAGTTTCGTATCGATTCGGACTCAGGACAGCACTTATTCAAGGGATTTCGGTGCTATTTGGTAATTTCTCGCAAGGTACCCGCCCCTGTTCGGTAAGTTTTCAGCACCTTAGGTCCCTTTTAATCGATGTTGGGTGTTGGAAAGGTTGTTAGGCTATTTCCCTAACCCTAGAAGGTCTCTTTTGTGCTTGTAGGTCCGTTTAGAGCATATTCTAAAATTTTCCAACAATCGGTAGTGGTTTAGGAGCGCTTTTATCTTGTGTAAGTAGTTTCTATCTGGTTGGGTTTGTTTGTTTGTTTGAGCATGTCGTTTGCTTTACTTGTCTTGTTATTACGTGTTGTGCCTATTACGTATGTAGCTCGCTATGTGAATAAGCATGATGTTTTGTTGGATTCTTAGGCATATTGCTCTGTTGTTTCATAAGCATGTTGCTTGTTTAATTTATGAGCACGAGGTATTGATGCATGACAACTATGCTGCACAAGAGTCGTGTCTGCATAGTGTGTGGTCATTGGGGAGAGGCGGAGCATGACGCGTAAATCATGTGTTGGGTGTGTGTGTGGAGCGTGACGCAAAAATCACGTGTGGGTGTGAGTGTAGAGCGTGTCGCGGAAATCACGTGTGAGTGGTGCTGAGCATGGCGCGTAATAATACATGTGTTGGGTGGGTTTGCGGAGCGTGACACAGAAATCACGTGTGGGTTGTGACTGCGGAGCGTGACGCGGAAATCACGTGTGAGTGTGCGGGCATGACACTGAAACCATGTGGGGGTGCATAGCATGATGTGTGGATTCATGTTATCGTCCCATTTTGCATGAAACATGGTGTTGGCATTGTTGTTTTCGTATTTAAAAGCTTGTTGGTTTGTTTACCTATACTATATATAAATGGGGCTAAGAGGGGAGAATCTTTTGTTTCCTCTTTTGCCCCTACTTTTTTAGTAAATTCCTATTTTGACCTTCCTTGATGCGATGTGGCTCTTCAAGGGTATGTCTACTCATCCCAATGGATGCAATTAATATTGACGAGACATGACTATTGATGAAGGTAGTTATACATCAAAATGCATCCATTCGTGTATGGATATGATCCATGTATAAAAGATATTGAACTATGTAATATACTTCTTTTATAATTAATTCTTCCTTTATTGTTGTTCATAGATAATTGATTTTGTGCAAAAGCATGTTGTTGAGATTCATGAATTTCGTAGTTATATTATTTTTATCTTTAGATTTTAGAGTTGTTATTTCATTCATTTCCTTTATTTAGTAGTTATAGTATCCTTTATTTATGTTTTCTTTTCACTCAGACAATTGGTTCCCCGTCGGGCTTCAATCACCAGATTCAAAATGGATGAGAAAGGTTAGCCAATTATCGTATTCATCGTCTCTTAATTTTCATGTGGTTGGTTATTTGATTTTATTTAAAGATTGTGTATGAAATTGTAGTAAATTTCTCTCTAAAAAAATTGTGATTTGAAATTGAAAGTTGTTTAGAAATTACACTACACTTTTCATCATTCATCTGCAATAGAATTACACTTCTTTCAATGGGTAAAAATTGTAAGTACTTTACCATAAAATTGTAGATTGCAATTGATTTTTGTCTTTTACTATTGTGTTTGTTACCCAAAACACACTACACTTTATCTCGGTATAGAATTTACTTCATCATGGAATTTTGATGAAATATTCTTTCTTTATGTTGTCAAAAAAAAAAAAAAAACATTTCTTCAATTGCATGAAATTTCATGTCGAGATTTTGTTTTTTATTATTGATTTTACTGGTTGTGATTGTGGTTTGATGGATTTTATATTATTTCATATTGTGGTTAATGTATTTTTATGATTAATTATTATTAACGTAAATAATTATACAAAGAAGTAGAATAACCTTAATAAATTTATTCACTTGTTAGTTGGGATTTAGGACTGATATTGAATAATTATTCTTGACTTTTTAAATCAACTTTTAAAATGAAAAAAAAAATGATGGTTGTTTGGATTGTCATCAATTTAACCAAAATCTATTGTTCACAATTGTGAAATATTAAAATTAGTATATGTCACAATTTTCTTAGATTTTATAAATTCCACATTTTTTTATATATTAATTGCTTGATTATGTCTCCTATATGTTTTTTACCACCCACCCATGTAGGACTTAGTTGATAGTCTTAGTTCAAACATGGTTAATTTATATCGGGAGTGATGGGTTGTCATAGTTAATAAAGATAGATATGTATGGTTTTGGAAACAGAAGGAAAAATTTAACAATTTAAGACAATATCTTTGAAGCCTATGTGAGTATTCATGGGGGTGGGTAATGAACACAATATTTGTTTTATATTTGTGAATTAGTAGAGAATATAGAAAGAAATGATAAAATAGATGGAAGTATAAAAAAGATAGATAAAGAATAAAACATGTTTCTAAAATATAACAAATTATTTTAAATAATTATTCAAAACAGAGATTCTACAAAATTTTTGAAAAAAACAAATTACATTCTTCAAATTTCTTTACTTTTAATAATATTCCATAGACGAAGTTTTAAAAAAAAAATTAAATAAACCTTAAAGAAAACGTTTTGATGGAATTTTTTTAAGCAGTAAGTATATTACAAACTCATTTAAAAAAATAAGAAGTTTTATTAAAAAAATACTATTATGTTTTGTTACAAATTCACATAAATGTTTAAATTAGAATTTCATAGTTTGTGGTGAAAAAAAGTTCAATGTTTTCATTTTTTGACTGAAAATATTATAAATGAAATATTTACTATTTAAACTGAATGAAAAATATATTCATTCAACATTTAAATTTATCTATGAAAATTTGTGTTTTATAGATTTTTAACCACGTGCATTGCACGGGTCTTTTAACTAGTTGCTTTAAAAGCATGATGTGTGTGAATAACATGTTGATGTGGTTGTCTGTTGTTTGGTGGCTTACCGAGTGTGAGCTACTTACCAGTACTGTGGTTGTACTGATACCCCTCCTCTTTCTTCCCCCCAACATTTTCAAATTATGCATGTGATGAGCTTTATGTGTCCGGTGATGTGGATGAGGAGGTTCACGAGGGATGACCACAGGATTTTGTGTATTTGATATTTTCTTTCTGTTGGACAGGGTAGTTCTTTTACTTGGTTGTTGATAGGTTGATTCTTTAGCTTGCATATAGGTTGGATTGGTTTTCTTTTAGTTGTTGAGGTTGTGTAGAATTTCATGTTTTCGATAGGTTGTAAATATGCTAATGTTAAATAAAGTCGAACTGTTTCTAGAAAGTTAAGAGTATGCTTGCACCAGAAGAATTTAGGTTCTGTTGTTGGTTGAAGATGCGAGATCTGACTCATATTATAGGATGAAGTTGTTTCTGTGGAGTTGTGGGGTAGAATGGAATGATATAGAAGTGTTGTTTTGAGTTTAACAGGTGATTAAAAATTTTGGTTCGTCCTATGTATGTCGTTATGCTGCCAAAATTTTCAGAGCTCTCGGTTAGTTTGAATAGGAGTTTAGTAATGTCACTAGGTTAGATTCTATTAAAACCTGGGGCGTTACAATCACTGACCAAATAAAAAATTTGAAGGTTTTATAATTTTTTTTAAACTAGATATTTTCTGTAATTTAATTGGTATGATTGCAACACTTAGCAAAGTACAAGAGGCTAGTTGATCAAATTAAAAGTTTAAGGATGTGATTGCAACAAACCCCATCGTCGGGGGGTGGTTTGTATAATTTTCCCAAATAAGAATGATGAAATAAAATACAACAAGTTTAGGGTCTACTGGTAGAAGTAAGGATCCAAATCTGTAACATTTTTTTGTTGAGATTATAATATTTTAACCACTTGAACTATATATACTCAGCTCGCTATTGGATAGTTGATTTTAGTTTTAGATTTTAGCACGGGTGAGAGGAGAATTCAAGCCAAATCTTAATAATTCAACAAAGGGACTTGTTTAAGTTAGGAGTCAAAGTAAATAATCCTATGAAGCACATGAAAATTTGTTTTCAATTCATTTTTAATATTTAATTTTAGATAGGGACATTGGAATCAAATTAAAGATTAAGCCTAACTTGCTAGGGAGAGGTAGGTTTGATAAATTAGAATTCTTGCCAACAAATCAGGAGAGAAGTAATTAAAATAATTGAAAATCAGTTGGCATAAATGTTGATTTTGATGGAACAGGTCGAGGTCCAGATTTTACAAAAATGCCGATGGAAATGTTGGTGGAAATTTTGGAAAAATTCATAGAAATCGTGGACATTGGTGAAGATTGTTTGAATTGGTTAAATGAAACTTTAACCATGACTTAATTAGACTATAAATTATCATTTTTAATCATCATATCCAAAAACTAAGACAATATTTAGATGCAAATGTCGATGAAACTGTCGAGAGCAGGAATTTTGGAAATAATGTGAAAATTGATAAAAAAAAAAAATTGTTTGCATTTTAACTATTAGAACATAAATTAAGACAATAGACACAAAGTTACTTTATCTAAAACATACAGTATAAGGAAATTTGTTTTCTTTACCACATGTGGGGCGGAGGTTTTGAACTCTAACCTCTTGGTTGAACGTTGAGCTTTATGTTAGTTAAAATTGAAATTAATATATTATAAAAATTTCAAAAAAAATATATATATAAATTAAATTGTTGTACATGAAAAACATAAAAAAAAAATAATAATAAATATAAACTAAATTGATAAAAATAAAATATTAAATTATAATAAAGTAATATATAAATTATTTGAAGACACGTAAATGAGTGTTGCCAATTGAGCTAAGCTCTTGTTGGTCTTCTTTTTAATTCAAGAATACCAAAAATACAAAAATTGCAATTTTGGTGAAAGTTTTTGTATAGTTATATCAAAGTATATCACTGATATACTCCGGTTAATTGTAGTCTATCACTAACTATCATTGATCGAAGTCTATCACGGACTATAATTGATAGATAATGAAATACAAAGAATACAAAAATAGCAATTTTATGGTGGTGGTCACGGAGCTTGTATGTTAGGCTTTAAAAATTATATTGTTGATTAAGAGTCGCTTGTTCGTAATGGTTATTTTTGGATTTTATGTTCTAATTATCACGAGAGACTTAAATTTTTTGTTCAATTTATGATTGTAGTATAATAATTTTGGATGAGTTTCTAATTACCGAGATGATTGCAATGGAAAGTACTTTACTGATAGATTGTTTCAATTAAATTGATTTCTATCAGTAACAATCATTGGTAGACTTCAATTAATTGATAATTAACTGATTTCTATCAGGGATAGAAACTGATAGACTTCAATTAACTGATTTCTATCATCGATAGAAAATGATAGGTTTGAATTAAATTAATCTATACTATATATAAATGGGGCTAAGAGGGGAGAATCTTTGCCTTCCCATTTTGCCCTTAACATTTTAATAAATTCCTGTTTTGTCCCTCCCTTCGAATAGTTGCAACTGTTAGTCCTGTTGAGAGAATTTAATCCATGGGGAGTGGTTACATAGTGAAACAAAGCATTCTTTCACATATGGGTGTGACTATCCCATTGCTTCGAATAGTTGCAACTGTTAGAAGTGTTTGTTGAGAGAATTTAATCCATGGGGAGTGGTTACGTAGTGAAACAAAACATTCTTTCACATATGGGTGTGACTATTCCACTGTGTATGAGTGTTATCCAAACCGTAAATTTGAAACATCATGATTTAATAGTGGAGACGTGTTTATAGGTTCTATAGAAAACGACCTCTATTCCTATTTTTGGGTTATACAATGGTGTCCCAAATGAGATAGAGTGTTTGAAAATGTTTAGTTCACGTTTATTGTTTTAAACAATCATTTTGACATTCAATCCTAAAGTTACATGATACTTCATTAGGAGAAACTTCCTCTTTCTATTTTTCCTTCTTCATTTTTTATTCACTTTTTAACATTTATTACTGGTGTTCTTTCAATTATATAAATATCAATATTTTATAGACAAAATGTTCAAAATATTTCATAGAGATGCAAATATGTCATAATATACTTTTTTTCATTTAAATAAATGTGTATTTTTAGAATAATTTTCTTAAATTTAATTATTAATAATTAATTTAAAACAATAATATAATTTATTTATTCCTTATATGTATAAGACACAACTATATGTACACAATTCTAAATTATATTTTTTTTCTTCAGAATTTTCACGAAAAGGATAAAAATATAAAAACATTAAAATGAAAATGGTTTGATTCATGTGTTTCACTGTATCAAAATATAAACATATTCATTTAATAAATTAATTATTTGTACAAAATTTCGTTTGTAATATATACATAAGAATTTTCATGAAAAAACAATAATATGAAAACATTGAAAAAAAAGTTTGCTTTGTCTACCTTTTAAAAATTTATTAAAATAAAAATTATATAATATTTATTTATTGCATATTAGAAAACTATTATTTTCTCATATTTTAATTTAAAATTATACTATTACACGTGCAATGCGCGTGTTCCTCAACTAGTTTCTATAAGTGATACATGTCAATAAACTTCAATTAAATTGATTTCTGATAGAAACAGATAAACTTTAATTAAATTGGTTTCTATCGGTGATAGAAACTAATAGTCTTGAATTGAATTGATTTCTATCAGTGATAAAAAATTATAACCTCAAATTAAACGGTTTTCTATTTGTGATTATCACTGGTAGACTTGAATTAAACTGATGGGTAGAAATTGACAGCCTTGAATTAAACTGAATTAATAGCGTTGAATTAAATTGTTTTCTATCAGTGGCTATCGCTGATATGCTTGAATTAAACACGATAAAAACTTATAGATTATGATTATCAAAGTCTATCAGTGATACACCCCGATAGACTTCGATTAATCAAAGTCTATCAGTGTCTATCACTAATAGACTCTGATTAATTGAAGCTTATCATCAAAGTCTATAAGTATTTATCATTGATAGACTCCGATTAATCGAAGTCTATCAGTGACAATCAATAATAGGGACTGATAGACTATTGGAGATATTAAGGGTATTTTCGTAATTTAACGTATTTTTTGTTATTTCCGCAAATAATTTTATTTTTTTTTTGCTATTTTTGCAATATTTCAAAGCCCCCTAAAAATTTCTTGCAACATGAATATGGTTATATCTAAATAGGTCGAATATTTATATTTCCAATTTTCTAGACATCTAAAATTCATATATCCAATAAGAAGAAAAAAAACTCATTTTTATAGTCTACTCCAACCATCATTTATTAGGAATGCTATCAAATAAAATAGGAGGTACAATAAAATACAATAAGAGAAAAAAAAAGTGGATTCCTTCAAAAAAAAAAAAAAAAAAGTGGAAACAAATAAATTGACTTAATTTTACCTTCCAAAATTGTAAGATTTTATTTGAGGAAGCAAAAATATTTTGTTTAATAAATTTTACCAAATAAAACTCAATGTTTGATTTTGGATAATTAGTTAGTCAAAATAATATATTTGGGTTTAATCATCTCAACCAAAATTACCAATATTTGATTTGACTAATTAATTAGTCAAATTCTCAAAGGAAATAAGATTTTTGCCTTAATTAATTTGACCAAAATTACAAATATTTTGGCTAGTTAATTTTACCAAAATATTATTTTTTCTTTTATTTTTGAAAATGGCTAAATTAAACCAGAAAAGATAAAATATAGACAAATTTAGGTGGTCTACATATTACCACGCCAGTTATGCTCGAAACTTGAAGAATGTGGAGAGATCCATTGAGGATCACCGTTGAATTCATCGACGAAGTTGGAGAGAAGACTTTGTATCCGGAAAGATTGAGGTGGTTTGGGTTTATTATTGGATCTTATGCTACAAAAGCACTTCTTTCCATATATGCTATCCTAAAGAAAGAGATCTCCACTTCAACATTTTGAATATCAAGCTTCATGGGGAAGGAGAACAAGAGCGTAGAAATGAGCTTCAAGGCAACATGAAAACACTAAACTTGAGCTTCAATTCAAGGATAATTTAAGGGTTATTTAGAGTTGGTGCCTTAAAGTAGTGTTTTCATGTAGTTCTTATTACAACATTCTTTTGGACTTTAATTGTAACGCTCGTAATTTAAGAAAATTTCAAATTTCATTAGCTTTGGAGTTAATTTGGAGTTGGAGGGAAATTTAAAAAGATTTGAAAATTTGGTGAAATTAAAAATTAAAGCTGGAATGACAATCCAGTAAATAAATGGTCTTTGGAGCCAAGCCCAAGCCTTTTTAAAGGCTGCACGTAGCCCTAGGTAGCCATCTTCCTCTTCCTTCTCTCCCTAAAACCCACGACCAGCAGCCATCTTCTTTCCCACACACCCAACGGCAAGCAGCCATCCTCCCGACAGATTGAAGCTGCTCCAGCTCCCGTCTCCGACGATCCACAGCGGCGCGTGACTACTCTGGTGAACTCGCGGCGGCGTCGTCTTCTCTTTCACACGTGTTCAGGTTCCAACGACGGCATCTCCTTCCTTCGAGCAGCAATTAACTCTGGCGGCGTCACCTTCAATTTCCGGCAAGCATCTCAGTTCGGCAACGGTGGTGGCCGACGTGCGCAGCAGGTCTAGGTGCTGAGCGAAAATTGTCCGGCGAGTTCGAGGGGGGGGGGTGTGGCAGCTTGTGTTCTTCGTAATTTCCGGTGATTTTTTCGGCGTTTTTGATTAATTTCACCCTTGGGTAAGTTGGATTGGTTATTGTTTTGGTTGATTTTAGCATGAAATCGAATACCCGCTCAGTTATGAGTTTTGTGCCGCAAGCTTAACCTTTAATTTCAGCGATTCAAGCGGTGGGTCTTTGTGCTCCGACGGCTTCGTGTAGTTTCAGCGTCGGGTACCCATATCGATTAAGGGTCGGATTAGGAAGCAAGAGTGATTTTGGAACTCCAATTAGCAAGCATTGCTCAACTTTGACTTGGTTAAAGGTCTTGAAGCTAAGGAATTTATTTAGATTTTTATAAGATTATTAAACCAAGGTAAGTGAACTGACTGTTGAACTTTTTATTTGGGTGTGCATGTTTGATTTTCCAATGTTCATGTGTTATTTTGTGAATTTTTTTATTATGTTTGTGTTAAAATATATATATATAAATTGGAAGCATGGAATTTATTATTAATGCTAGCAATTGTTGATATTTTGAAATCTCTAAGTTGGTGGTCTCTCAAAATTTATTATGTAACGCCCCAGGCCTAGGATTCGGAATCCGGATTCGGCACCTCACGGCCCTGGCATTCCCCTACATCCTCTACGGCCTGGCGACGTTACCATACTCGTCTTAAACCGCTTCTAAGAGTGAAGACTGTCCCCACAAACCAACACGGGGTCCTTCTAGCATGCTTTGTCCTCACTCACATGCTTCCTAGGAAAATTCCCAGGAGGTCACCCAACATAGAACTACTCCAAGCCAAGCACACTTAACTTCAAAGTTCCTATGATTGAGCCACCGAAAAGGAAGGTGCACCTTGTTGGTATAGGTAGTACCTATCAATTCTTTTAAGCTTTATCTTGACCGTTTCCATGTCCTCAGGATCCCTCTCATTCGGATGTGATCTCGGTTCATTCATGTACCCCTCCTAACCTCGGGCGTCACATGCCCACCAGCTTCCGCCTTGGTTCGTCCCCGAACCACATCCTACTGGGAGAGGTTTCGCTCTGATACCATCTGTAACGCCCCAGGCCTAGGATTCGGAATCCACCTTCCTTTTCGGTGGCTCAATCATAGGAACTTTGAAGTTAAGTGTGCTTGGCTTGGAGTAGTTCTATGTTGGGTGACCTCCTGGGAATTTTCCTAGGAAGCATGTGAGTGAGGACAAAGCATGCTAGAAGGACCACGTGTTGGTTTGTGGGGACAGTCTTCACTCTTAGAAGCGGTTTAAGACGAGTATGGTAACGTCGCCAGGCCGTAGAGGATGTAGGGGAATGCCGGGGCCGTGAGGTGCCGAATCCAGATTCCGAATCCTAGGCCTGGGGCGTTACAGATGGTATCAGAGAACCTTTGATGCTGAATGAGGACTTGTCCTATGAAGAGAAGCCGGTTAAGATCTTGGTTAAGGAGTCGAAAGTCTTGAGAAGCAGGACCATTGATTTAGTAAAGGTTTTGTGGAGGAATCACAAAATGGAAGAGGCAACCTGGGAAAGGGAAGCTGAGATTAGAGCTAAGTATCCTGAGCTCTTCGAACAGCAAACTTTCGAGGACGAAAGTTCTTAAGGTGGGGAGATTGTGACGCCCCGCATTCCAGGTAACCTAAAGTTTTTATTAAGCGATATTTTGTTCGTTAGCCAATTGGGATTTTTGTTTTTCTTCTCGTGTGGTTGGATATTTTTGTTGGTTGAGTTCGTTCAGGTTAGTGGGTGTGTGTGACGTTTTTTTCTCCTCATTAGTGGGTAGTTTGGGATCAGTTAGGTTTAAAAAGAAAAAGAAAAAGGAAAGAAGGAAAAATCTCTCTCTCTCTCTCTCTCCCCCATTCGCGTATCAGACCCCCCAAGGAAAAAAAAATCTCCTCTCGATCTCTTCTTCCCTTTTCTTCACCCAGCCGTCGTCTTCTCCTCCAGCCGCACGGAAGCACCGTCGCTCGCGCCTCCGCCAGCAGCCGCGTCGCAGCTCGCGCCTCCGCCAGCAGCCGCAGCCCGCGCCTCCGCCAGCAGCCGCCTCTCTCCTCCACGCGTCGCTGCCGAACTCCGTGAGCGCCGCCGTCGCCTTTCCCTCCCTCTCGGTTCAGTAGATCTGGAAGCACCAGCGAGAATCGCCGTCTTTTCTCGTTTTCGTCGAGCAGCGTGTAAGCCTCTGTGTTCCTCTCGACTTCTTGTTGATTAAGCTAGATTTAATCTTCTTCTCTCTCGTTTTGGTTAGTTCCGGGCAACCAGCTTCCCATATCTCGTTTCTCTCGCGTTTCGGTCTTTGCCCAGTCAGTTTTGGTGTGGTTTCAGCCCTCTCTCAGCTTTATTTGGCGATTAAGGTAAGTTTTAGCCTAGCCCATTCCTTTTTGGCATTGAATTCAAGTCACCCATGACCCAAAAGGTGTTAATCTGAGTTACCCACTCTTTATCGCTTCCTAAATTGCAGGTTGGGGCCATTTTGGACACTGTACAGCACGTATCGGTCACAGTTCAGTTCTGTTCGGTAAGTTCCGGTGGCCTTAAAGTCTCTAGAAACTGCCTTAGGTAACTTTAGAATGCTTTTTAACCTTTGGGTATCCGTTAGGATCAGTTTAATCTCATTTCGGGCTCGGGACAGCAGCGTGCATAAGGTTTTTCTGTGCTGTTTTGTATTTTCCTGCAAGGTTCCAGCCCCTGTTCGGTAAGTTTTCAGCATCTTAGGCCCCTTTTTAATCGATGTAAGTGTTAAGATATATTGGTAGTTCGTTCCCTAACCTCTAGGAGCCGTTACGGTGCTTGTAGGTGTGCGTAGAGCTTATTCCGTTATTTTTCCAGCAAGCATTGATTTGGTTTAAGAGCGCTTGTAAGCTTGTGTAAGTAGTTTCTACTTGGACGGGCTTGTTTGTTTGTTTGAGCATGTTATCGCTTTTCTTGCTTGGTTACTATATGTTGTGTTTATTATTGTTTGTAGCTCTCCTTGTGATCAAACTTGATGCTTTGTTGGATACTTAAGCATGTTGTGTTAATGGTTCATAAGTATGTTGTTTGTTTAATTTATGAGCATGAGATACTGTTGTTGTTGGCTATGTTGCATGAGTCGTGTCTGCATAGCGTGTTCATTGGGGAGAGGCGGAGCATGACGCGTAAATCATGTGTTGGGTGTGTGTGCGGAGCGTGACGCGGAAATCACGTGTGGGTGTGAGTGGCGCTGCGCATGACGCGGTATAATACATGTGTTGGGTGGGTTTGCGGAGCGTGACGCGGAAATCACGTGTGGGATGTGAGTACGGAGCGTGACGCGGAAATCACGTGAGTGTGCGGGCATGGCGCGGAAACCATGTGGGGGTGCATAGCATGATGCGTGGATTCATGTTGTCGTCCCATTTTTTTGCATGAGCATGTGTTGCCATTGTTAATTTCGTGTTTAAGAGCATGTGGGTTGTTTATCGCTTTATAAGCATGATGTGTGTGGTTAGCTTGTTGTGGTGGTTGTTTGTTGTTTGGTGGCTCACCGGGTGTGAGCTACTTACCAGTACGGTGGTTGTACTGATACCCCTCCCCTTTATTCCCCCCAACAATTTCAGATTATGCAGGTGATGAGCTGTATGTGCCCGGTGATGTAGACGAGGAGGTCCACGAGGGGTGACCACAGGGTTCCATAGTTTGTTTATATGTTTTTTTTTCTTTCTCTGTTAGAAAGGACAGTTTTCAATTAATTGTTGATAGGTAGGTCTGTTTAGCTTTTGTAGCTAGGTGGGCGTAATTTTTGTTCCTGTTATTGAGCATGGTTAGATTTTATGTTTCTTGTTAGGCTGTAAATATGTCGTAGCTTAATAAAGTCGATATGTTTTAGGAAGTTAAGGTTATGCTTGATCTGGTAGAGTTAGGTTCTGTTGTTGGTTGGAGATACGAGATCTGACTCGTATCCTGCTTGCAGTTGTTCTGTGAAGTTGTGGAGTGGATCGAATCAATTTAGAAGTGTTGTTGAGTTTAACAGGTGTTCTAAAATTTTGGGTTTGTCCTATGTACGCCGTTATGCTGCCGAAATTTCCGGAGCTCTCGGTTGGTTTGAATAGGAGCTTAGTAATGTCACTAGGTTAGTTTATATTAAAACCTGGGGTGTTACATATTATATGTATGAGTTTAAATTTTTTATGAGTTTTCTTAAATTTTATAAGTGCACATGAAATTGATGTACATTCAGAGATGCCTACAGTGGACTTAGGGACATGAAATTTAAGTTTCAGCAAAGAACTTTTAGCGACACCATGATGCGTCACTAAAAGTGAATTTCCTGCCAATTCCAATCTAATTAATAAAGAGAACTTTTAGCAACGTCATAATGCATCACTAAATCTTATTAGTCAAAGTAAAAAGTTCCATGGATAAAATACACATTCTCGACTCTCGAGAACCCCTATGCCAATGAAAAAAATTGACAAATTTTATAGGATATATTACCAACAAAGACCAACTTGATCTCCAGGGTTGGGGTAGAAGTAGAAAGGGATTTTTGTACAAATGATCCTCTAAAATAGACGGAAATGATAAATGTTCAACACTTTCAAAACAAGGATATAGGTCATTTTGCTTGCGTCAGCATCCTAGTAAAATTACCATTTTACTCTCTACTCTAACCTCGCTCTTGTTGGGTTTTATGTCCTAAAACTTGTAGATAGTGAATATAAACAAATTGTATACTTGTTTCAATAAAGTGTTATTGAGTTTCTACAAATAAAGTGTTATTGTTAAATATTTCACAATTTGACCCAAATCCAATAAACTAATATCCAAGGTTGTTTGTATGTAACTTGAACTAATATGTGGGGACATACGGGGATCGATGTTCAAGTAATAGCCTAAAAGGTCTATAGTACAAGGATAAGACTGGGTACCTTATCCTAGTAACACTATGTGATACGACCTGGCCGCTTTGTATTTGATACAGACATATTGATCCAAAGCATCCATGTAGTAGACATGCAAGCGGGGGTATCCTTTGCAATGAGTTTGCATAAGACCGGACCATGAAATAGTAAACCTCTAGATATAACACCGTTAACTTGTTAGGTTAATATTTTAATAGGATGACCTAGGTAATTCAGTCTTAATCCTGAGTGTGTCATGAACTTGCCTTCGTTTCTCAAGAGGGATTGTCCTTTGATTAGCGTGAGTGAGAGTGGCCAATACGCCGACTCAATATGTTTTTGGGGACAAGACCGAGTGGGAGGCGGGGGAAATGACAACACAAGAAGGAATTCACTCCTTCCAGCTTCTAGGAGAAGTAGATGAGTATTCCCTTAAATGGTGACTCTAGGACTTGAACAAAGGGACCTCGCCCTCTCACTGGCCCGAGAGGGACTTTCTATTTATTGGTTGGACCATAAACAAGTTGTTCATTAGAAGAGCACTGGTACTTAAGGAGACAGATGTAACACAGGGGTAAAACGATAATTTGACCCAATTGTGGTTACGGACACTCGTGAAGGATTGACTTATCGATATTGGTCTATATCTGTGTACACAGAATTATGTCTGCAGTGAGAATAGTGCAATTGTGGGTCTTTGGTAGAGTGAACCCACAATTAACGAAAATTGATTAATTGGTTAATGAGTTTAACCGATTAAATCTCATATCGTTGGAGCTTCTGATCTGCAGGTGCATTAGGTCCCACTGGTAGCTCGTAAAGAGACTTGAGACAATTGAGTTTAAATTATAAATTGAAAGTGTTCAATTTATTTAGGGGAATCATATAATGTATGATAATGCATTATAGTATAAAGTTTATGAAACTTTATAATATACTTTTTGAGTTAATTTCAAAATTATTTTTGAGAGAAAATATTTGAAAGAGTTCAAATAATTAATATGAATTGGATTCATATTAATAAAATAATTTTTTAATAAAATCCCTAAAATTAAATATATGATTTTTAATTGGGTAATTAATTAATTATGAAATTAATTATTTATTTATTAAAATTAGATATGAATAAGATAATAGATTTGATTAGATCTTATTCGTGACATTTTCTTGTCTTGGCCTTTTCCTATATATAGGACCCCTGGGGTGGGGCGACAAGCATCCCATTCATTCTCCTACTCTTAGTGAATTCTCCTGAAGGCTCCCACCAATCTCCTGCCTCTAGTAGTCTCAGAGTCATACCGGTGTAGCCATAGTGGTAGTGTTCACAATAGTTCGTGATTATTTCACAAGAAGTTGGTGAATTTAATCTGAGTCGTCAACGAGAGTAAGTAACTTGTTACTATATAAATTAGATTTAGATCTAATATTTTTGTATGCTTAGCTTAATATAAATCTAGAATAGTTCTAAGTTTATTGCTAATGTATTGGTATATTAGATTAAACAAAATTAACCCCGAATCGGTCCCAATTACGCTTCCGCTTTACGGAATTACGGAATTCCAATCCCTTCAGCTCTCTCTCGCTACTCTCGTTACTCTCGTTCTCTCTCCAATCTCTCTCTCCAATATCTCAATCTCTCTCCAATCTCGCTCTCTCGCTTCTCGCTTCTCGCTCTCACTCTCTCTCTCTCGCTCTCGCTCTCGCTCTCCAATTTCTCCCTCCAATCTCTTACTCTCTCTAATTTCTCTCTCCAATCTCGCTCTTAAAATCTCGTTCTCGCTCCAACATCTCTCTCTCTTAAATGTCTTAAATGTGCGTTTTCATATAGAGAGTAAAATGGTAATTTTGCTAGGATGATGACGTAAGCAAAAGGGCATATAACCTTATTCTGAAAATTAATGTAGGACATTTATTTCATTTTGGCCTCTCAAAATGGGTCATATCCACACAATTATCTCAGATAGAAACATGGTGTACCTTGTGCAACATGAAACATATGTTTCCAACTAATTTGTGAACAAGTATAAAGGCAAATAAATCAACAAGTAATTCATATTTTGAGACGAGGGGAAGATAATTTGTACCATGAAGTCAAAAATTATTGTCAACATGAACATATCTCAACTAGTATAAAATTTGTACTAATGACCAAGAGATTTGTTTCATCTTTAATTTGCTAATCAAGAGAGGAATTCAGTGGCAGATGCATCGGCAAGCTCGAGAATTTCCCTCGTGTTACTATTAGCTTAAGGAAAAATAATTTTGTATTTGATAACTAATTTTTTTTTCTTTTTTTTTTAAATAAATAAAAAGACACAAAATTGTGTTTGGCAATCATTTTTTGTTTCTTGTACTTTCTAACATGTGAAAGTCTTATCTGAAATTAATTTTTAAAATTAAATCTTCAAACTTTTTGTGTTATATTAATTTTAAATATTTATTAGGCATTTTATAAGTTAGAAGTCGATAAAATAATGCTTTCATTTATGGTAGGGAAAAAAATGGAAATTGAAACAAGAAACTAATTCATTTTTTTTCTCTAAAATTTTGCATTATTCTGAAAAAATGAGAAATAAAAACAAGAACAATTACCAAACGCTTTTGCATTGTTGGATGTAAGAGAGAAAAATTGTAAAAGTACCTCAATTTTGTATATCCAACGATTATTAGGACAGACAAATTTGAAAAGAGAACATTGACGATTATCTCTCGTCATTCCTCGACATCAGATTAGATCCACCCCAGGACGATGAAGGCGAACCTTCTCACGCCTAGGGGAACTTTCTTTCTTTTCACCTATCTATTTGTGTATTGCAATCATTTATTTGAGATAGGTTGTATGTGTTGAGGGTCTATTTGATTCTTTTTATTTTGCTTTCTTGTTTGTTTTATTTGCTTTGTCTATTGTTGTGTCTTTATTTTTTTTTTAGTTTTCTTTTGTTTGTTGGGACACTTTCCAATTAAAATATCTTTCTTCAAAGTTTATTTTTGGATTTTTGAGAAAATTATGTTTTTTTTTTTTTAATGAAAGCCCTGAATGATGATAACTAAAACTCTCTCAGCTTTTTAAATGCTTTAACAACTTTTAAGTTTTCAAAACATGAAACCTGAACGAGCCATTTTTTCCATACAACATTCAAGCTTTGCCTACCAACACCTTTAGGAAAGTTTAGACTTATCGGGAGCACTAATAATTTATCCACATCAACTGGTTATGTAAAAGAAACAAATAGAACTATAGAAGGGAGAAAAAGAAAAAAAAAAGAGAGAAAGTAAGAGGAGAGAAAATGTTTATACTTTATTTATTGCAATATATATACATTGCTCACATACCATTTTTAAACTTTACCTACAACCCTAACATTGTTGAACTAAAATGAAAAGAATTTTTTTTTTTAAACAACACGTGGGGCAGAGAATTTGATCTTCTGACCTCTTATTCAACGACAATACAAGTTTTATACCAATTGAACTATGAGTGAAAGTATACGTGTAAAACACATAACATGAGATAATAAAACAAAATACCTATGTTTCATTTTTGGTACATAGTATGAGATAGTCGTGGTCGTGCTTGTAGGTGTAATGGCTTTGGGAGACAAAGATCATCAGACTCGGAGAATTTGATTTGTGTCATTCCGGGCACTAAGCTCCATGAAAATCCTTGCAGCAATCTAGCAAACAACATCATGGTAATGTTGGTGCCCAATGAGCTACCAACGCAGCCTCTTCTTCCTCTGGTAAAGGTAATGAATCTTAAACTAGGCTCTGACAATCCCAATAATTCAATGGTCCCATCTATCAGATGACGTTCTGGATTAAACCTCATTGGATCTTCCCAAATCCTTGAGTTTCGACCGAGACCTGAACGGCTCAGCAGGACTTCACTGCCTTTGGGAATGAAGTAGCCACCCACGACCATGTCAGAGTTTGAGACATGAGGAACATTGAAGGGTGAAAATGGATGAAGTCGAAAGGATTCTCTAACACAAGCTATGAGATACTTGAGTTTTGGGATGTCAGATTCTTGAACGAGCTTGTCTCTTCCAACTACTCCATCCAGTTCTTCAATTGCTTTCTGCAGAATCTTTGGTTGATTCAGTAATTCGGCCATGGTCCATTCCACTGCGTTTGAAGGATTGTCGATGGTTGCAATTTGTAGCTCCTGCAGTCATTATGACAAGAAAGGTTACACAATTCAGAAAGAGTAAAGTAGAAAATGAGAAAACTTTTTTATCTCTCCTAGTCGTTGTCAACATTTTAATGAAAGTAGAAAAATTCTTAGACACTGTTATACAGCCAAGTATTGTTCATTTAACGAAATGGGTAAGTAATATCATAAACCTAGTATTTTTGTTATGAGGTTTAAAAATATACTCACTGTGATTTGAGCCTTGATCTCTTCAATTGACAGTGAGATTTTCTTCTCATCTTTATATGAAATGAGAATATCAAGAATGTCTTCAACCACTTGTTTCTTTCCATCTCTCCATTGTTGCACTCTGTCATTTATAATGGGTTCATCATACTTTGAAACGACTTTCAAAACATTTCTTAGAATCTTCTGGTGTCCATCTAAATCAAACGGCTTCAAGCAAGGCATGAAATCTGATATAGAGAATGCATTGACATGCCTAAGAATTGTCAGCAATGCTTGATTGTGCTCTTCTTCTTCCAAAGTTGGCCCCTCATCTTCCCTTCCCAGTCCGTAGTATCTTCTATTGAACAACATTCTTCTGATGATATTTCCACAATAATGTTGTGTAATGCTCCTCACGTTAACCACTGCGCCACCTCCATTGTCGGCATTCGTCGAGGTCAGGCGGAAGATGTAACGTAGAAGAGCGTCGGCCTCGTCGACTCGATGGCCAAGCATTTGCTGAAGGGTTGATGGAGTGAATATCTGTGATGCAAGTATTCTTCTCATCTTCTTCCATTGCTCTCCCGGTGATGAAAAGGCTGTGGTGAGATATCCATGGGATAAGATGTTGACGGTGTTGCAAATCGACGAACGCGACGCGAAGGCGGCGTCGTGCGTCTTTAGAAACTCGACGGCGAGTTCGGGGGAAGTGACGGGAATTATATAGGTGTTTCCGAGACGGATGCAGGCAATTTCAGTGTTGAATTGCTTCATTATTGCGTGAATCCATCGGTGAGGTTGGGATTGGGTGCACATTGCTGGTATGCAGCCAAGGAGAGGCCAGGGCTTTGGGCCTGGTGGGAGAGCTGCTGCTCGCTGGGTTGAGTGCTTGCTTTTCCAATAATAATACATCATACAAATGGAAGCCATGAGAATCAAGTTTAAGAAAGCTTCCATGATTGTATCTCTCTCTTTCTCTGTGTTGGATCAATGCATGGAGTGTATGATATATATATAAATATATGTGGAGATTGAAGAGAGAGAAAGGATTTGATATAATCTATTTGTAAAATGTGTGGTCCAAATAAACTATAAAGCTTCAATGACTTTTATATTCTTGCCCATGTAACTTATTTCTTTGTGCTAATTAGTACAAGGGTAATAATGTAATGTTGAAAAAGTGGGTTGTAACTGTCGGTGTTAACTATTGAAAGAATTTTGTATTGGAGGACTGTTAGAGAAAATCATAAGAGTGAGAGAGTGTGAATCTCTAAAAGAGGAATCACATAGAACTCTTGAGAGAATCAGAAGAAAAACGACAGTGAAAGAGGGAGAAGGAAAAAGGAGATCTCGAAATCTTGTGTACAAGGAGAAATGAGGTTTACCATTGAAGATCTATGAGAAAAAGAGCTTTTGTATCGAGAGGAATAAGATTTACTATTGAAAACCTATGAAAGAATGAAAATTTGGAATTTTTCTCATACTAGATCTAGCCTATATTGTCAAACCACTTGTATTATCTCTTCTTTTGTTTGTGCTGTTGTTTTCTGGGTTTCATCCATTATTCATTTAATCTGTGTTACAATGCCAAATTTTAGCAATCAAATAAAAGTTGCTCATTTCCTTATTAAAGCTTAACTCATTCTTTTTATAGTTGCTTATTTTAGATTTGAATTCACAAACCCTACTTCTTTTTCTCTTATCTGAAATATTTCAATCATTGGTGTTAACTCAAAAGTTTAATAATATCATATATATATAGTATTTTCAATATATTCTCAACTTTTTCAAAAATAATTTCAAATATATTTACTTCCTACTAAGTTTTATTTTTTAAGGAAAAAAAATAGCTCAAAAAGATCTTAGATAATTGTTTTTCTTAAGAATAAGACCTTTCAAAATATGAGGACAAGAATCTTAATATTAGATTTTTTTTTTTTTGAAGACAAAGTAAACGATATTTTACTTAATGGATTTTGAAACTTAGAATTAGAGTATTATGAATGTATAATTGTATAGGTTATTTAAGGTAAACTTTATATTTGGCGAGAGAAATTGATTCATTTAAAAAATGTGCTTAAAACTATTCGGTCATAATTGAAAGTGTACAAAAAAGGAAAAGAACAAAAAAACAATAAATAGTTAAATGGTTACATCAATTTTTTTTTTTGTGAAATGCAACCTCCCTTCATGGTCTGGTTCCATGAGTTTTAGAGGTTGGAATTCTAAATCAATTAGATACCATTTAATTATTCTTACCTAATAATTCATGTTAACTAACTCATTTTTGTCCACCCAATATAATATAATTGGCTAAAGTATTATATCATCAACCAAAAGTTTAGAACTTGAAATTTTCATCTCCACATGTTGTTGAACTAACCTAGAATAAATATAAATACTAGTGATAACATTTTTATCGCACCAAAAACAAAAAAGGTGGACAAAACAAATCTTTCTTCATTTTTTGATATTAAAAAAAAATCTTCCTTTATTTTTCAAACAATTTTTTATCGTGCTTCTTAATTCACGTCTATCACATTCACAACTTAATTCCCTTGAATAAAACTTGTGAAACATTACATAAACACATTTGATTTCTAAAAATTAATGATTTTCTACATATCAAAAGACATATTTAATATAGTCTTACATTTGATTGTTAGTGACTGTAATGTCTCAAGTTTAGGATTCGGAATTCAGATTTAGCATCCCCTATGACCTGACCTTGCCACGTTTCCTTAACTTATCTTAAATTGCTTCTAAAAGGTGAAGATTGTCCTCACAAACCACGGGGTCCTTTTAGCATGCTTTATCCTTACTCATATGCTTCCTAGGAAAATTTTCAAGAGGTCACCTTAACATAAAACTTAACCTAGCCAAGCACGTTTAAGTTTGAAGTTTCTATGAATTGAGCCACCGAAAAAGAAGGTGCACCTCATTGCTATAGATTAGTTGCTATCAATTCTTTTAAGCTTATCTTGACCCATACTTTAATGTCTTCTCGGATCTCTCTCATTCGTATGTGGTCTTGGTTTATTCATGTACCCTTCCTTTACTCGGGCGTCAGATGTGACTTTTTTTTTAAAAGAATATTTGAGGGTTATTATTATTATTACTACTATTATTATTAACTATTATAATTATTATGAGTTTGACAATATGTCAAGGGTAGGAATTTGAATCTCTGACCTCTTAATTGAGAATATTTTAGGGTTTTTTTTTTAATTTTTTATTTTTAACACAAGGAATTGTGTAATTAAATCCATATGAAAATTGTGGTCAAATTTCAACGCAGCAAGTTCATTTTTTTCTTTGTTCAGCGTGCTTTGAATTAAGCAAAAATCTCAATTGTGAGGTTCAGTTCTTCTTTTAAGGCAAAAAGAAATTGACTAGAAATAATGAAATCACATTTCTAATCACTATTTTTTTTTTAAATTAGTTTGATATATTTTTTAAAATTTTAGGTCCCGTTCAATGACCATTTCTTTGGTTGAGTCTTTGGTTTTGGTTTTTAAACTTATTAGTTATAAACACTACTTCCAACTCTAAGGTTTTTTTTTTTAAAAAAAAAAAACTAATCTACTTTCTTCCCATGTTTTCGAAAACCAAGCCAATTTTTGAAAAAAAAAAAACTAGTTTTCAATTTTTTTAAAAAAATTTGGTTAGGAATTCAAGTGTGTCTATAACAAAAATAATGAAAACCATGGTACGGAAATTTAAAGAAAACAAGCCTAATTTTCAAAAACAAAAAATAAAAAAATCAAATGGAATTATATGTGGTTGATTTAAATCATTTTTTCATGTGTGACTGCTAAATTTCCATCTTTATCCATATATATGCAATGATCGAAATGTCTCGATGTTGATTGAAATGTCAAGGTCCAAATTTTACGAAAATCTATATTAAAATTTTGAGAAAATTTATGGAAATTGTTTGAATCAGTCAATGAAACTTTAATTATGGTTCAATTAGACTATAATTGAACGTTTTTAATCATCATATCTAAAAACTAAGACAGTATATTTTGATGAAAATGTTGATGCGAGCTAGAATTTAGAAAAAAAATATGAAAATTAATTAAAATTGTTAAAATTATTAAATGAAACTTTAGTGGATTTTTTTTTTTTTACAACATGTAAGGGGTGGGGATTGAACCTCTAACCTCTTGGTCAAGGTTTAAGCTTTATATCAGTTGAATCATGTTGATTAGTGTTGTTTGCACGAGGCACAAAATATGGGGTAAAAAGAGCTACCTGCAGGGTGTTCAGTTAGGCCAGCCTTGAGAAAACTCAGGTTAGGGGTCCCTACTCTGCAGTGTGAAAGCTAGTTCCCTGCCTCAGAGTGGAATAAAAGGAAAAGGTGAGTATGGAAAGCTTGAAAAGATTGTTTGAGAATGAAAAGAAAGAAAAGGAAAGAATGAGTTTGACAAAAATGTCTGAATATGAGAAAGAGAGGTTGAGAGAAAAGTGAATATTTTTGCCCAGGCTTCGGGGTATTGTGTTAGCAGCCTAATTTGTTTCCTTTAGCTTTTAGGTGAGGCATTTGTTCCAGTGTAGGGGGAAGATGGATGGTAGGTGCTTATAAATCTTGCCAGGGCTATTAGGGTTGCTCTAGGAGAGGCTTATCACACACTCACGTGAGGATTTCTGGATGACCTTGGCCTGTTTTCATTTTGTTATCATGTAAGGTTTGCTTCTCCTGGGCAAAGTTTAGTATTCGCTATGCAGGGTGTTACCCATGAAAGTTTCCAATTCCAGAGCCTTTCAGGGCATAGTATAGTATATTGCTTAAGCCCTGCTTGAGGCTGAGTACATGTTGTTTGGTTGGGTGTGTAATGATAGTCATAAGTTGTTTATGTACCCTGTCTGAGTGGGGTTTGATGATTTATTTATGCATTTTGCTTCACCTCCTGAGGGTAATGTTTATGCAGGTTTATAGAGATGAGGTCGTTTGCCTTTCTGTGGTCTCTTGCTGAGGAGCCCATGGGGACGAATGTGTGAATTGGTTGATGGGGGTGCTGATGAGGATAGACCATGGCAGTGTTCCATATGTTCCATATCTTGCCAAAGTTTGAGAGTCCCGGCCTATGATTTGTGGTTTTGACATTGAATACAAACCAGCCTGAATCAAGCCAGTGGCTAGGTTTGGAAGAAAGTTGTTCGTGTTATGGAGGCTAGCTTCATTGTGAGGAATCCAATCTGATTGTTTTTGCTTAGTTCTGGACTTTTCTTTGGGTGGCTATACCAATTCTTTGTATATAAAGAAAAAAAAATAGTGCCTTAATTATACGATAATGGACCATTTTTAATTAACAATTATATCTAAAATATATATGTATAATATTTATATTTAAATGTTGAAGGAAATGTAGGTGTCAGGTAAGATTTTGGAAAAATTATGACAAAATGATATAAATTATTTGAATTATTAAATGAGACTTTAATTATCTTGACTTAAATTAAAAAAAAAATGAAGATTTGTCAAACATATTTTAATTGATAGATGAGACTTAGGCTTAGTTTGAGATTGTTGTAACTTCTAAAATAATTGTTGTTAACTATGCTTTTAAGAAAATCAGATGTACCATGAATTAAATTAGTGTTCGGTAAGTTTTAGTTTTATAGATGAAAAAACAGATTGAGGTGTTTGGTAAATTAATATTCTAAATTGTTGCAACTTAACTATATTGTTTCAATAAATAAATTTAATCTTAATATTTAATTTCAAAGTTTTATAAGATAATTTGAAAATTATTATAAGATAATATTTTTTAAAAAAACATATAAGATAATTAATTTAAATTTCATATGATTTAAAATATAATGTTAGGTTTAATCTAGGATATTTTTATATTTTGTTAAGAAATATAAATTGCTACTTGTATTGAAAAAAATATTTTTTAAACTTAAATAAAAAATTAAAAAAAAAAAACTAATTTCAATTGAGTATAAGATAATAGAATAAAAATATTTAACTTAAATTAAAAAAAAATTATTATTACTTGAATCAGTAGAGAAGATAAATAGTTAGTTACAAATCATTTTTTTTAGGACAGCTAAACAAAGAAGCTACCTTTAGATTTTGCAAATAAAAAAAAAAGTACTTTTATAAAAATTAATGTATATTATGTTTTACCAAATGCTAAAAACAGTTAAGATTCATTTTTAATCACTACAATCTCTTCCAAAATCAATGTCAAACACACCCTTATAAAATGGGGCATTTATAGAATTTGATGTGAAATAAAAATATAAAAAAAAAAACTTATGAACTTTAACTCATGTAAATATTAGAATTTACTTGAACTTTAACTAAAACTCATGTGAAAAAAAAAAACCTTTCCAAGTAAAAAATGAAGAAAAAAAAAAGAAAAGAAAAGAAAGAGTAGCCAAAACCACGAAGAATAGATTTTTTTATTTAATTATATAAAAGCCTGTCAAGGTCACTTGTAATGCCCCAGGTTTTATTATTAACTAACCTAGTGACATTACTAAACTCCTATTCAGACTAACCGAGAGCTCTGAAAATTTCGGCAGCATAACGGCATACATAGGACGAAACCAAAATTTTAGATCACCTGTTAAACACAAAATGACACTTCTATAATGATTCATTCAACTCCACAACTCCACAGAACAACAACAAACAGGATACGAGTCAGATCTCGCATCTTCATTCTATAACAGAACCTAACTCTACCAGATCAAGCATAACCTTAACTTTCTAGAAGCAGTTCAACTTTATTAGACATTAGCATATTTACAACCTAGCGGAAGCATGAAATCTAACCATGCTCAATAACAGGAACAAAAATTACGCCCACCTAGCTACGAAGCTAAACAGACCTACCTATCAACAATTAATTGAAAACTGTCCTTTCTAACAGAGAAAGAAAAAGCATATAAACAAACTATGGAACCCTGTGGTCACCCCTCGTGGACCTCCTCGTCTACATCACCGGGCACATACAGCTCATCACCTGCATAATCTGAAAATGTTGGGGGAAATAAAGGGGAGGGGTATCAGTACAACCACCGTACTGGTAAGTAGCTCACACCCGGTGAGCCACCAAACAACAAACAACCACCACAACAAGCTAACCCCACACATCATGCTTATAAAGCGATAAACAACCCACATGCTCTTAAACACGAAAATAACAATGGCAACACATGCTCATGCAAAAAATGGGACGACAACATGAATCCACGCATCATGCTATGCACCCCCACATGGTTTCCGCGCCATGCCTGCACACTCACGTGATTTCCGCATCACGCTCCGCACTCACATCCCACACGTGATTTTCGCGTCACGCTCCGCAAACCCACCCAACACATGTATTATAACGCGCCATACGCAGCGCCACTCACACGTGATTTCCGCATCACGCTCCGCACTCACACCCACACGTGATTTCCGCGTCACGCTCCGCACACACACCCAACACATGATTTACGCGTCATGCTCCGCCTCTCCCCAATGCACACACACTATGCAGACTCGACCAACATGCAACATAGTCCACTAACAACCACTTTCTCAAATAGAACCAAACATGCTTAAAGTACCTCATGCTTAAGTAAATAAACATGTCAACATGCTTAACTCACATAACGGATTGTATAAACGTATATATATCAAACACGAAACGTACAAGCAAGCAAGCAAACAAGTGACATGCTCAAGCAAACAACCAAGCTCATCCAGATAGAAACTACTTACCTACAACGCTTCCAAAGCAACCTTAGAGATCCAAAGCAGTCTAATAAGATCCTAAACAACAAGGATAAATCCTATTGAATTAGAATCAACTCACAGCTCCTCTAAACATGCTTTTAATGATCAAAACCTATCGAGAGAGAACTAATTCCTTGCTGGACAGCCACTCAAAGTTCCCCAAATCAACAACCCAAAACCTTCCAACCATGGGCAACCACGTCGAAGGCACAACGGGCAATGGGTATCCACCGAATGGCTATATTCGAGGCTTTTCAGCCATTGGACAGCAAGTAATTAACACGAAAATAAAATTCTAATTAGGACTCCTAGCGATCGGGCAACTCTTCTAAGGACTCATAATGATTGGGCAAAGCTACTAAGGCCTAGATAACTAATGAGAAACGATTTAGCATGCTTTAAACCATAAACAGCAAGCAGAAACTCATAACTCATGATTTAAGAACCTACAAGAGTTGGGTAAAACTAATTAGGCGACGACACATAATGGGCATAAATAGAAGCATGCTTTTAAGCCATGAACAACCAACGATAACCCATTTAACTCACATTCTAAGGACTCTAACTGTTGGGCAATACTTATAAGGCCTAAATAACTAATGGGTAACGATCTCTTAAGCTAATAAACTAAAGGCAGCAATGATTCTTACCCAAACAGACCCGATTCCACGCTAGACGGGTTATATTAACCTCGAACAGTGTGTTAGAATACTCCTTGGCTAGTGGGTATTCGAGTTTGAAGTGTATCGAACCCAATCGAACACTTAGACGGCGCTGCAGAACAGAAAAGCAACACAATCTTAAATTTCCAGCACCTAAAACGAATGGGTATTTAAATTTAGGCTTTAACCAAGAATGGATAAGGCTTAAACTTACCCGACAAGGAGATTCGAGGCCAAATCACTTGCTGGACAGAAGCAAAATCGCACAAAAGCGAGGCTCAGACTGCTGGACGGCGCGAAACTTGCTGAACAAAACGGAGGGAGTTAGATCGACCTTATCTCATCTAAGAATGAGAGGAACAAAAGCTTACCCACGATTTTAAGGCTGAAAAACATGGAGAAAGAGAGACCCTCGAGATTTACCTTGTTGAAACGGAAGGAAAAGAGGGGAAAAAGAGCGGCGGCGCGCGCGAGACGAGACCAACGGCAAGCGAAAACCACTGCGCGAGGAGGAAGACGACGGCGGCTGTGCGGCGGACTGCGGCGGCTCTATGCGTGGAGGCTGCGGCGGCGGCGTGGTTGCTGAGTGGAGAGAAGAAAGAAACGCAGAGATGGGGATGGGGGCTGCTGTGCGCGCGAGAGAGAGAGAAAGATGATGGAGGGTTTTGGGTTCTTTCTTTTTTTTTTCTTTTTTTTCCCTTAAAATTCTTAACTCCATATCTCCCAATTAGAATGGGAAAACACGCAACCTTCACTCCCACGTAGCCACCCAAAACAAACTAACTCCAACTGCTTAGCCATTACGGAAGAAAAGGAAAATATCTCAATTTAAATTTCCCAAATTATCAATTAAAGGCTAAATGAAATTCTAATTTTTCCCAAATTTGAATTCAAACTTCATTAATCCAAAATGGCATAATTTCGAAATGCGGGGCGTTACATCACTTGAGAGCCAACAAGGGAGACAGGTGCCTGTGACCCCTACCCTAAGGTGACAATTTATAAAAAAAAATTAAATAAAAGAAAATAAATTCGAATCTAACAAAAAATTATATGCATTATCGTTAAGAAAGCTCCAAATTCCGAATCGTTAATTAAAAGGGGGGAAAACGACTTCTCCCCTTCATCCAACATGTTGAGCCCCTAATGAAAAGGTTCCTCCCCCATGTTATTCACTCCTCCAAATCATAGATGAGTTGTGTCAATGGGGCCTTCGCAAAATTTCGGTATTTAAAATATCTCCCTCAAGACCTTTATAGATCAACCACAATTTTAGGGCTCCGATAATTCTCCAACTTTTTTCTTTCCAAGTATAACTTGGTTAAAACTTTTTAGCTCCCTAAAACTCTTACCCTCCAAGGTCCTTGCTCACACTTAAGCTTCTTCCAACTCATCCAGTGAATCTACTTCCTTTTCTCAACCGAGTTCCACCAAAATCGAGCATATATACATTCGATTTATATCCTCGTGGATACAATTTGAAGTACATGATGATTTTGAGGCATTTCAATCTTAAGTTATAATTTGAAAATTGAGTTTGAATTTAGAAGGTAGTTGTGTGCCTTATTAGAAATAATTTCAATGTGAGTTTAATTTTAATATGAAAATCAGGTTTGAATTTGAGATATAGTTGTATCTTACTTTTAGGAAAAATTCCAATTTTCAAATGGGTTATAAGTGACTTGATGGTTGGTTGTAAAATCTAAAGGTTTTTTTTTTTTTTTTTGGAAAATGGATACTATTTATTAAAAACCGTAGGTAAGGAACATACGAAAAGAGGCTATGGGAAAGCCTTCCAGTTCTAAGCTATGGAAGATGCATCATAATTAGCAAAAAGCTTTGAAGAGGAAACCCAAAAGGAGGCACAAGGAATAATATCTTCCCAAATTTGAGAGGCAGGGCAGGAGATGTTTTTAAATTTGTGGCCGGAATTTCGCTCCTTCCATAAAGACCACATGACTGCTGCAAAGATAGCTTGAGTAAGAGTTGCTCCGTTGAGAAAAGCCCTTAAGGATAAAAGCCTCCTCACAAAGACTATTTGCAAGAAAAGGAGCCGGAAAATGGACACCCATGGCGCAATGGAACGCTTGCCAAAAATCTGAAGCAAAGACAGTGAATGAAGATATGGTCTAAGGTACTCAGAATGATTGTGACCCAGAATGTAGCAACTTGGACTGAGGGCAGAATTCTTAAAGACCAATTGCAATCTATCCACCGTATTGATCCTTCGATGCATCACTGTGATGCCCCACATTCGAGGTAACCCAAGTTTGTTTTAAATTAATCGTTATGTTGGACTGATTCTGATATTTTTCCTCGTGTATTAAGATCTTTTCAGTTTATCGTGCAGGCTGAGTGGGGAAGTTAGTCAGCGTTTTTTTCTCCTGGTTAGTGGGTAGTTTTGGAGTTTGTTAGGGTTTTTTTTTTTAAAAAAAAGAATCAATCTCTCCTCCCTCTCTCTCTCGCGTGAAGCTGCCGCCCTCCATCCCCTTCTTTGCGTTTTTTCCCTTCCAGCCGTGTAGCCGTCGCTGCCTTCCCCAGTTTTTATTCATGTCGTCGCCGCCAGCCGCCTCGCGCTGCCCAGTCTCCACCCTCAGCCACCGTCATCGCCTGCCCTGTTTTCTCCCTGAGTCGCCACCGGTCTTGTCTCCATCTCCCTCGTTTTTCTGGTTGCGCCGCCGCCTTCCCCTTTGTTTTCTACCTCTGGCGAACAAGTCTCGCGAGCACCCCACGCGTAAGTTCCTCTCTCCCTCATCTTTGGCCGTTTTAAGCTCCATTTAATCTTCTTTTCTCTCGTTTTGCTTAGATCCCAAGCGTCCAGCATCTCAGATCTCAGTTCTCTTGCAATCTTGCTTCTACCTAGTGTGTTTCGGCGTGGTTCCAACCCTCTTTTGGCTCTTTTGGCATTATTGAGCAATTTCAGTAAGTTCTATCTTGACCCGTTCTCTATTGACTTCAAATTTAAGTTACCCATGACCCAAAAGGTGTTAATCTGAGTTACCCACTCGTTATCGCTTCCTAAATTGCAGGTTCTGGCCATTTTGGACACTGTACAACATGTATTGGTCACCATCAATTCTGTTCGGTAAGTTCCAGTGGCCTTAAAATCTTTAGAAATTGCCTTAGTTAGCTTTAGAATGTTTTTTAACCTTTGGGTATCCTCTAGTTTCAGTTTCGTATCGATACGAACTCGGGACAACATTTATTCAAGGGATTTCGGTGCTATTTGGTAATTTCCAGCAAGGTACCCGCCCTTGTTCGGTAAGTTTTCAGCACCTTAGGTCCCTTTTAATCGATGTTGAGTGTTGGAAAGGTTGTTAGGCTATTTCCCTAACCATAGAAGGTCTCTTTTGTGCCTGTAGGTCCGTTTAGAGCATATTCTAAAATTTTCCAACAATCGGTAGTGGTTTAGGAGCGCTTTTATCTTGTGTAAGTAGTTTCTATCTGGTTGGGTTTGTTTGTTTGTTTGAGCATGTCGTTTGCTTTACTTGTCTTGTTATTACGTGTTGTGCCTATTACGTATGTAGCTCGCTATGTGAATAAGCATGATGTTTTGTTGGATTCTTAGGCATATTGCTCTGTTGTTTCATAAGCATGTTGCTTGTTTAATTTATGAGCACGAGGTATTGATGCAAGACAACTATGCTGCACAAGAGTCGTGTCTGCATAGTGTGTGGACATTGGGGAGAGGCGGAGCATGACACGTAAATCATGTGTTGGGTGTGTGTGCGGAGTGTGACGCGAAAATCACGTGTGGGTGTGAGTGCAGAGCGTGTCGCGGAAATCACGTGTGAGTGGCGCTGAGCATGGCGTGTAATAATACATGTGTTGGGTGGGTTTGCGGAGCGTGACGCGAAAATCACGTGTGGGTTGTGAGTGCGGAGCGTGACGCGGAAATCACGTGTGAGTGTGCGGGCATGGCGCTGAAACCATGTGGGGGTGCATTGCATGATGTGTGGATTCATGTTGTCGTCCCATTTTGCATGAAACATGTGTTGGCATTGTTGTTTTCGTATTTAAAAGCTTGTTGGTTTGTTTATCTATACTATATATAAATGGGGCTAGGAGGGGAGAATCTTTTGTTTCCTCTTTTGCCCCTACTTTTTTAGTAAATTCTATTTTGACCTTCCTTGATGCGATGTGGCTCTTCAAGGGTATGTCTGCTCATCCCAATGGATGCAATTAATATTGACGAGACATGACCATTGATGAAGGTAGTTATACATCAAAATTCCTCCATTCGTGTATGGATATGATCCATGTATAAAAGATATTGAACTATGTAATATACTTCTTTTACAATTAATTTTTCCTCTATTGTTGTTCATAGATAATTGATTTTGTGCAAAAACATGTTGTTGAGATTCATGAATTTCGTAGTTATATTATTTTTATCTTTAGATTTTAGAGTTGTTATTTCATTAATTTCCTTTATTTAGTAGTTATAGTATCCTTTATTTATGTTTTCTTTTCACTCAGACAATTGGTTCCCCGTCGGACTTCAATCACCAATTTCAAAATGGATGAGAAAGGTTAGCCAATTATCGTATACATCGTCTCTTAATTTTCATGTGGTTGGTTATTTGATTTTATTTAAAGATTGTGTATGAAATTGTAGTAAATTTCTCTCTAAAAAAATTGTGATTTGAAATTGAAAGTTGTTTAGAAATTACACTACACTTTTCATCATTCATCCACAATAGAATTAGACTTCTTTCAATGGGTAAAAATTCTAAGTACTTTTCCATAAAATTGTAGATTGCAATTAATTTTTGTCTTTTACTATTGTGTTTGTTACCCAAAACACACTACACTTTATCTCTATATAGAATTTACTTCATCATGGAATTTTGATGAAATATTCTTTCTTTATGTTGTCAAAAAAAAAAAAAAAAAAAAAAACATTTCTTCAATTGCATGAAATTTCATATCGAGATTTTGTTTTTTATTATTGATTTTACTGGTTGTGATTGTGGTTTGATGGATTTTATATTATTTCATATTGTGGTTGATGTATTTTTATGATTAATTATTATTAACGTAAATAATTATACAAAGAAGTAGAATAACCTTAATAAATTTATTCACTTGTTAGTTGGGATTTAGGACTGATATTGAATAATTATTCTTGACTTTTTAAATCAACTTTTAAAATGAAAAAAAAAATGATGGTTGTTTGGATTATCATCAATTTAACCAAAATCTATTGTTCACAATTGTGAAATATTAAAATTAGTATATGTCACAATTTTATTAGATTTTATTAAATCCACATTTTTTTATATATTAATTGCTTGATTATGTCTCATATATGTTTTTTACCACCCACCCATGTAGGACTTAGTTGATAGCCTTAGTTCAAACATGGTTAATTTATATCGGGTGTGATGGGTTGTCATAGTTAATAAAGATAGATATGTATAGTTTTGGAAACAGAAGGAAAATTTAACAATTTAAGACAATATCTTTAAAGCCTATGTGAGTATTCATGGAGGTGGGTAATGAACACAATATTTGTTTTATATTTGTGAATTAGTAGAGAATAAAGAAAGAAATGATAAAATAGATGGAAGTATAAAAAAGATAGATAAAGAATAAAACATGTTTCTAAAATATAACAAATTATTTTAAATAATTATTCAAAACAGAGATTCTACAAAATTTTTGAAAAAACAAATTACATTCTTCAAATTTCATTACTTTTAATAATATTCCATAGACGAAGTTTTAAAAAAATTTAAATGAACCTTAAAGAAAACGTTTTGATGGAATTTTTTTAAGCAGTAAGTATATTACAAACTCATTTTAAAAAATAAGAAGAAATTTTATTAAAAAAATACTATTATGTTTTATTAAAAATTCACATAAATGTTTAAATTAGAATTTCATAGTTTGGGGAGAAAAAAAGTTCAATGTTTTCATTTTTTGACTGAAAATATTATAAATGAAATATTTACTATTTAAGCTGAATGAAAAATATATTCATTCAACATTTAAATTTCTCTATGAAAATTTGTGTTTTAAAGATTTTTAACCACGTGCATTGCACGGGTCTTTTAACTAGTTGCTTTAAAAGCATGATGTGTGTGAATAGCATGTTGACGTGGTTGTTTGTTGTTTGGTGGCTCACCGAGTGTGAGCTACTTACCAGTACTGTGGTTGTATTGATTCCCCTCCCCTTTCTTCCCCCCAACATTTCAGATTATGCATGTGATGAGCTTTATGTGCCCGGTGATGTGGATGATGAGGTTCACGAGGGATGACCACAGGATTTTGTGTATTTGATATTTTCTTTCTGTTGGACAGGGTAGTTCTTTTACTTGGTTGTTGATAGGTTGATTCTTTAGCTTGCATATAGGTTGGATTGATTTTCTTTTAGTTGTTGAGCTTGTGTAGAATTTCATGTTTTCGATAGGTTGTAAATATGCTAATGTTAAATAAAGTCGAACTGTTTCTAGAAAGTTAAGAGTATGCTTGCACCAGAAGAATTTAGATTCTGTTGTTGGTTGAAGATGCGAGATCTGACTCATATTCTAGTATGAATTTGTTTCTGTGGAGTTGTGGGTAGAATGGAATGATATAGAAGTGTCGTTTTGAGTTTAACAGGTGATTAAAAATTTTGGTTCGTCCTATGTATGTCGTTATGCTACCAAAATTTTCGGAGCTCTCGGTTAGTTTGAATAAGAGTTTAGTAATGTCACTAGGTTAGATTCTATTAAAACCTAGGGCGTTACAATCACTGACCAAATAAAAAATTTGAAGGTTTTATAATTTTTTTTAAACTAGATATTTTCTGTAATTTAATTGGTATGATTGCAACACTTAGCAAATACAAGAGGCTAGTTGATCAAATTAAAAGTTTAAGGATGTGATTGCAACAAACCCCATCGTCGAGGGGTGGTTTGTATAATTTTCCCAAATAAGAATGATGAAATAAAATACAACAAGTTTAGGGTCTATATGTAGAAGTAAGGATCCAAATCTGTAACATTTTTTTGTTAAGATTATAATATTTTAATCACTTGAACTATGCTCAGTTCGCTATTGGATAGTTGATTTTAGTCTTAGATTTTAGCATGGGTGAGAGGAGAATTCAAGCCAAATCTTAATAATTCAACAAAGGGGCTTGTTTAAGTTAGGAGTCAAAGTAAATAATCCTATGAAGCACATGAAAATTTGTTTTCAATTCATTTTTAATATTTAATTTTAGATAGGGACATTGGAATCAAATTAAAGATTAAGCCTAACTTGCTAGGGAGAGGTAGGTTTGATAAATTAGAATTCTTACCAACAAATTACGAGAGAAATAATTAAAATAATTGAAAATCAGTTGGCATAAATGTTGATTTTGATGGAACAGGTCGAGGTCCAGGTTTTACAAAAATGCCAATGGAAATGTTGGTGGAAATTTTGGAAAAATTCATAGAAATTGTGGACATTGGTGAAGATTGTTTGAATTGGTTAAATGAAACTTTAACCATGACTTAATTAGACTATAAATTATCATTTTTAATCATCATATCCAAAAACTAAGACAACATTTAGATGCAAATGTCGATGAAAATGTCGAGAGCAGGAATTTTGGAAATAATGTGAAAATTGATAAAAAAAAAAAATTGTTTGCATTTTAACTATTCGAACCTAAATTAAGACAATAGACACAAAGTTACTTTATCTAAAACATACAGTATAAGGAAATTTGTTTTCTTTACCACATGTGGGGTGGGGGTTTTGAACTTCTAACCTCTTGGTTGAACGTTGAGCTTTATGTCAGTTAAAATTGAAATTAATATATTATAAAAATTCAAAATATATATATATAAATTAAATTGTTGTACATGAAAAACATAAAAAAAAATAAATATAAACTAAATTGATAAAAATAAAAGATTAAATTATAATAAAGTAATATATAAATTATTTGAAGACACGTAAATGGGTATTGTTAGAATAATCATCATCTTAAGATATTTCCACACAAAAATTCTACAAAACAAACATGGTTGTCTAAATATTTATAAGCTATCCTTATAAAAATTTGAGTAATTGCAGTGGGTGGCAAATTGATTATATATAATAACAAATTTAGCACAAGGTAAAAAGAATTGCAAATATGGCAAAAAAATTAGAATACATTTTAATAATTCCCTTTTTATCCTTAAACAACTTTTTGGCAAAAAATCAGCACCATTTCTCTTCTTTTTTTTTTTGTCAATTTATGGTAATGTCATTTTTATGTGTGGTCACAACCAGAAATTCGTCGGATTTTGATATTATTGATCGATTTGTGTGTATATCTGGAAATCTTTCTCACTATTTCTCTTCTCTTTTTTTTTTTTAATTTTGTATTTTCTGTGCACTTATGAGGTTGGAGTTCTTGTATGATTAATATGTTTTTGTTTTGTTGTTGAGGTATTGTTATGATTGTTTCTTCTTCTTTTTATTTATTTATTTTTTTTGATAATATGATATGTGTGGAGGGGGATTCGAATCACAAACCTTGTGGTTATCAGTACAACATTATGTCAATTGAGCTAAGCTCTTCTTGGCCTTCTTTTTAATTCAAGAATGCCAAAAATACAAAAAATGCAATTTTGGTGAGTTTTTGTATAGTTATATCAAAGTATATCACTGATATACTCCGGTTAATCGTAGTCTATCACTAACTATCACTGATCGAAGTCTATCACGGACTATAATGGATAGATAATGAAATACAAAGAATACAAAAATAGCAATTTTATGGTGGTGGTCACGGAGCTTGTGTGTTAGGCTTTAAAAATTATATTGTTGATTAAGAGTCGCTTGTTCGTAATGGTTATTTTTGGATTTTATGTTCTAATTATCACAAGAGACTTAAATTTTTTGTTCAATTTATGATTGTAGTATAATAATTTTGGATGAGTTTCTAATTACCGAGATGATTGCAATGGAAAGTACTTTACTGATAGATTTCAATTAAATTGATTTCTATCAGTAACAATCATTGGTAGACTTCAATTAATTGATAATTAACTGATTTTTATCAGGAATAGAAACTGATAGACTTCAATTAACTGATTTCTATCCTCGATAGAAAATGATAGATTTGAATTAAACTAATTTCTATAAGTGATACATGTCAATGAACTTCAATTAAATTGATTTCTGATAGAAACTGATAAACTTCAATTAAATTGGTTTCTATCGGTGATAGAAACTAATAGTCTTGAATTGAATTGATTTCTATCAGTGATAGAAACTGATAACCTCGAATTAAATGGTTTTCTATTAGTGATTATCACTTATAGACTTGAATTAAACTGATGGATAGAAATTGACAGCCTTGAATTAAACTGAACTAATAGCGTTGAATTAAATTGTTTTCTATTAGTGGCTATCACTGATAGGCTTGAATTAAACACGATAAAAACTTATAGATTATGATTATCAAAGTCTATCAGTGATACACACTGATGGACTTCGATTAATCAAAGTCTATCAGTGTCTATCACTAATAGACTCCGATTAATTGAAGCTTATCATCAAAGTCTATCAGTATTTATCACTGATAGACTCCGATTAATCGAAGTCTATCAGTGACAATCAATAATAGGGACTGATAGACTATTGGAGATATTAAAGGTATTTTTGTAATTTAACGTATTTTTTGTTATTTCCGCAAATAAATTTATTTTTTGCTATTTTTTCAATATTTCAAAGCCCCCTAAAATTTTCTTGCAACATGAATATGGTTATATCTAAATAGGTCGAATATTTATATTTCCAATTTTGATCTAGACATCTAAAATTCATATATCCAATAAGAAGGAAAAAAAAACTCATTTTTATAGCCTACTCCAACCATCATTTATTAGGAATGCTATCAAATAAAATAGGAGGTACAATAAAATACAATAAGATAAAAAAAAAAAAAAAGTGGATTCTTTCAAAAAAAAAAAAAAAAAAAGTGGAAACAAATAAATTGGCTTAATTTTACCTTCCAAAATTATAAGATTTTATTTGCCAATAAATTCTCTGAGGAAGCAAAAATATTTTGTTTAATAAATTTTACCAAATAAAACTCAATGTTTGATTTTGGATAATTAGTTAGTCAAAATAATATATTTGGGTTTAATCATCTCTACCAAAATTACCAATATTTGATTTGACTAATTAATTAGTCAAATTCTCAAAGGAAATAAAATTTTTGCCTTAATTAATTTGACCAAAATTACAAATATTTTGGCTAGTTAATTTTACCTAAATATTATTTTTTCTTTTATTTTTGAAAATGGCTAAATTAAACCAGAAAAGATAAATTATAGACAAATTTAGGTGGTCTACATATTACCAGGCCAGTTATGCTCGAAACTTGAAGAATGTGGAGAGATCCATTGAGGATCACCGTTGAATTCATTGAAGAAGTTGGAGAGAAGACTTTGTATCCGGAAAGATTGAGGTGGTTTGGGTTTATTATTGGATCTTATGCTACAAAAGCACTTCTTTCCATATGTGCTAACCTAAAGAAAGAGATCTCCACTTCAACATTTTGAATATCAAGCTTCATGGGGAAGGAGAACAAGAGTGGAGAAATGAGGTTCAAGGCAACATGAAAACACTAAACTTGAGCTTCAATTCAAGGATAATTTAGGGGTTATTTAGAGTTGGTGCCTTAAAGTAGTGTTTTCATGTAGTTCTTATTGCAACATTCTTTTGGACTTTAATTGTAACACTCGTAATTTAAGAAATTTTCAAATTTCATTAGCTTTGGAGTTAATTTGGAGTTGGAGGGAAGTTTAAAAAGATTTGAAAATTTGGTGAAATTTAAAATTAAAGCTGGAATGACAATCCAGTAAATAAATGGTCTTTGGAGCCAAGCCCAAGCCTTTTTAAAGCCTGCACGCAGCCCTAGGTAGCCATCTTCCTCTTCCTTCTCTCCCTAAAACCCACGACTAGCAGCCATCTTCTTTCCCACACACCCAACGACACGCAGCCATCCTCCTGACAGATTGAAGCTGCTCCAGCTCCCGTCTCCGACGATCCACAGTGGCGTGTGACTACTCTGGTGAACTCGCGGCGGCATCGTCTTCTCCTTCACACGTGTTCAGGCTCCAACGACGGCATCTCCTTCCTTCGAGCAGCAATTAACTCTGGCGGCGTCACGTTCAATTTCCGGCAAGCATCTCAGTTCGGCAACGGTGGTGGCCGACGTGCGCAACGGGTCTAGGTGGTGAGTGAAAATTCTCCGACGAGTTCGGGGGGGGTGTGGCAGCTTGTGTTCTTCGTAATTTCTGGCGATTTTTTCGGTGTTTTTGATTAATTTCACCCTTGGGTAAGTTGGATTGGTTATTGTTTTTGTTGATTTTAGCATGAAATCGAATACCCGCTCAGTTATGAGTTCTGTGCAGCAAGCTTAACCTTTAATTTCAGCGATTCAAGCGGTGGGTCTTTGTGCTCCGGCGGCTTCGTGTAGTTTCAGCGTCGGGTACCCATATCGATTAAGGGTCGGATTAGGAAGCAAGAGTGATTTTGGAACTCCAATCAGCAAGCATCGCTCAACTTTGACTTGGTTAAAGGTCTTGAAGCTAAGGAATTTATTTAGATTTTTATATGATTATGAAACCAAGGTAAGTGAACTGACTGTTGAACTTTTTATTTGGGTGCGCATGTTTGATTTTCCAAAGTTTATGTGTTATTTTATGAATTGTTTGATTATGTTTGTGTTAAAATATATATATATAAATTGGAAGCATGAAATTTATTATTAATGCTTGCAATTGTTGATATTTTGAAATCTCTGAGTTGGTGGTCTCTCAAAATTTATTATATGTATGAGTTTAAATTATTTATGAGTTTTCTTAAATTTTATAAGTGTACATGAAATTGATGTACATTCAGAGATGCCTACACAGGACTTAGGGACATGAAATTGAAGTTTCAGCAAAGAACTTTTAGCGACACCATGATGCGTCACTAAAAGTGAATTTTCTGCCAATTCCAATCTAATTAATAAAGAGAACTTTTAGCAACGTCGTAATGCATCACTAAATCTTATTAGTCAAAGTAAAAAGTTCCATGGATAAAATACACATTCTCGACTCTCGAGAACCCCTATGCCAATGCAAAAAATTGACAAATTTTATAGGATATATTACCAACAAAGACCAACTTGATCTCCAAAGGGTCGGGGTAGAAGTAGAAAGGCATTTTTGTACAAATGATCCTCTAAAATAGACAGAAATGATAAATGTCCGACACTTTCAAAACAAGGATATATGTCATTTTGCTTGTGTCAGCATCCTAGTAAAATTACCATTTTACTCTCTACTCTAACTTCGCTCTTGTTGGGTTTTATGTCCTAAAACTCATAGATAGTGAATGTAAACAAATTGTATACTTGTTTCAATAAAGTGTTATTGAGTTTCTACAAATAAAGTGTTATTGTTAAATATTTCACAATTTGACCCAAATCCAATAAACTAATATCCAAGGTTGTTTGTATGTAACTTGAACTAATATGTGGGGACATACGGGGATCGATGTTCAAGTAATAGCCTAAAAGGTCTATAATACAAGGATAAGACTTGGTACCTTATCCTAGTAACACTATGTGATACGACCCGCTTTGTATTTGATACAGACGTATTGATCCAAAGCATCCATGTAGTAGACATGCAAGCGGGGGTATCCTATGCAATGAGTTTGCATAAGACCGGACCATGAAATAGTAAACCTCTAGATATAACACCGTTAACTAGTTAGGTTACTATTTTAATAGGATGACCTAGGTAACTCAGTCTTAATCCTGAGTGTGTCATGAGCTCCTTCTCATGAGGGATTGTCCTTTGATTAGCATGGGTGAGAGTGGCCAATATGCCGACTCAATATGTCTTTGGGGACAAGACCGAGTGGGAGGCTGGGGACAAGACAACACAAGAAGGAATTCACTCCTTCCAGCTTCTGGGAGAAGTAGATGAGTGTTCCGTTAAATGGTGACTCTAGGGCTTGAACAAAGGGACCTCGCCCTCTCACTGGCCCGAGAGGGACTTTCTGTTTATTGGTTGGACCATAAACAGGTTGTTCATTAGAGGAGCACTAGTACTTAAGGAGACATATGTAACACAGGGGTAAAACGATAATTTGACCTAACTGTGGTTACGAAAACTCGTGAAGGATTGACTTATCGATATAGGTCTATATCTGTGTACACAGAATTATGTCTGCAGTGAGAATAGTGCAATTGTGGGTCTTTAGTAGAATGAACCCACAATTAACGAAAATTGATTAATTGGTTAATGAGTTTAGCCGATTAAATCTCATATCATTGGAGCTTTTGATCTGCAGGTGCATTAGGTCCCATTGGTAGCTCGTAAAGAGACTTGAGGCAATTGAGTTTAAATTATAAATTGAAAGTGTTCAATTTATTTAGGGGAATTATATAATGTATGACAATGCATTATAGTATAAAATTTATGAAACTTTATAATATAATTTTTTAGTTAATTTCAAAATTATTTTTTAGAGAAAATATTTGAAAGAGTTCAAATAATTAATATGAATTGGATTCATGTTAATAAAACAAATTTTTAATAAAATCCCTAAAATTAAATATATGGTTTTTAATTGGGTAATTAATTAATTATGAAATTAACTATTTATTTATTAAAATTAGATATGAATAAGATAATAGATTTGATTAGATCTTATTCGTGACATTTTCTTGTCTTGGTCTTTTCCTATATATAGAACCCCTGGGGTGGGGCGACAAGCATCCCATTCATTCTTCTACTCTTAGTGAATTCTCCTGAAGGCTCCCACCAATCTCCTCCCTCTAGTAGTCTGAGAGTCATACCGGTGTAGTCATAGTGGTAGTGTTCACAATAGTTCGTGATTATTTTACAAGCAGTCGATGAATTTAATCTGAGTCGTCAACGAGAGTAAGTAACTTGTTACTATATAAATTAGATTTAGATCTAATATTTTTGTATGCTTAGCTTTAATATAAATCTAGAATAGTTCTAAGTTTATTGCTAATGTATTGGTATTTTAGATTAAACAAAATTAACCCCAAATCGGTCCCAATATGCTTCCGCTTTACGAAATTACGGAATTCCAATCCCTTCAGCTCTCTCTCGCTACTCTCGTTCTCTCTCCAATTTCTCTCTCCAATCTCTCACTCTCTCCAATCTCGCTCTCTCGCTTCTCACTCTCACTCTCTCTCTCGCTCTCTCTCTCTCCAATTTCTCCCTCCAATCTCTTACTCTCTCTCATTTCTCTCTCCAATCTCGTTCTCGCTCCAACCTCTCTCTCTCTTAAATGTCTTAAATGTGCGTTTTCATATAGAAAGTAAAATGGTAATTTTGCTAGGATGATGACGTAAGCAAAAGGAAATATATCCTTATTCTGAAAATTAAGGTAGGACATTTTTCATTTTGGCCTCTCAAAATGGGTCATATCCACGCAATTATCTCAAATAGAAACATGGTGTACCTTGTGCAACATGAAACATATGTTTCCAACTAATTTGTGAACAAGTATAAAGGCAAATAATCAACAAGTAATTCATATTTTGAGATGAGGGGAAGATAATTTGTACCATGAAGTAAAAAATTATTGCCAATATGAATATATCTCAACTAGTATAAAATTTGTACTAATGACCAAGAGATTTGTTTTATCTTTACTAATCAGGAGAGGAATTCAATGGCGGATGCATCGGCAAGCTCGAGAATTTCCCTCTTATGTGTTACTATTAGCTTAAGGAAAAATAATTTTGTATTTGATAACTATTTCTTTTTTTCTTTTTTTTTTTTTTAAAAAAATAAATAAATAATAAGACACAAAATTGTGTTTGGCAATCATTTTTTGTTTCTTGTACTTTCTAACATGTGAAAGTGTAACGCCCCAGGTTTTATTATTAACTAACCTAGTGACATTACTAAACTCCTACTCAGACTAACCGAGAGCTCCGAAAATTTCGGTAGCATAACGGCATACATAGGACGAAACCAAAATTTTAGATCACCTGATAAACTCAACAACACTTCTAAATTGATTCATTCAACTCCACAACTCCACAGAACAACTACAAACAGGATACGAGTCAAATCACGTATCTCCAACCAACACAGCAACTCGCGACGAGGGAAGTGACACCACGACCTGCTGCTTGCTGGACGACGACGCGAGACAGAGAGGAAGAGATCTGCTGCTGGCGGCTTCAACGCGAAGAAGAACGAGAGAGAGAGAGAGACAGCCGCGAAGGAGAGGGAGAGCGTGCAAGAAGAGACGGTGGCTGACGAGAGGGAGAGCGTGCAAGAAGAGACGGCGGCTGACGAGAGGGAGGCGGCGGCGCGGTTGGGAGACGTGGGAAGGCGGCGATGGCGGACGACAGCGTGAAGAGAAACAGGGTAGCGGCTGGGAGAAGAAAAGAACGGAAGAGAGATTGGGGGGGTCTGCTGCACGAGAGAGGGAGAGAGAGAGTTGATTTCTTTTTTTAAAAAAAAAAAACCTAACTGAACTCCAATTAACCACCCACTAACAAGGAGAAAAACGATACTTTATTGCCCACTAACCTGAAAAAACCTAACCGACTAAAAAAAAACACTCAGCAACAACGCATAAAGAAGATAATATCCCAATTGACTTTAAAATATCAACTGAAGGTTATAATTAAATTCTACTTTTTTTCCAAATTAGAATTCAATCACGATTAATCCAAAATGACATAATTTTGAAACGTGGGGCGTTATAGAAAGTCTTATCTGAAATTAATTTTTAAAAATAAATCTTCAAACTTTTTTTGTTATATTATTTTTAAATATTTATTAGGCATTTTATAAGTTAGAAGTCGATAAAATAATGCTTTCATTTATGGTAGGAAAAAAAATGGAAATTGAAACAAGAAACTAATTCATTTTTTTCTCTAAAATGTTGCATTATTATGAAAAATGAGAAATAAAAACAAGAACAATTACCAAACGCTTTTGCATTGTTGGATGTAAGAGAGAGAAATTGTAAAAGTACCTCGATTTTGTATATCCAACGATTATTAGGACAGACAAATTTGAAAAGAGAACATTGACGATTATCTCTTGTCAATTCCTCGACATCAGATTAGATCCACCCCAGGACGATGAAGGCGAACCTTCTCACGCCTAGGGGATTTTTCTTTCTTTTCACCTATCTATTTGTGTATTGCATGTATTGCAATCATTTATTTGAGATAGGTTGTATGTGTTGAGGGTCTATTTGATTCTTTTTATTTTGCTTTCTTGTTTGTTTTATTTGCTTTGTCTATTGTTGTGTCTTTATTTTTTTTTTAGTTTTCTTTTGTTTGTTGGGACACTTTCCAATTAAAATATCTTTCTTCAAAGTTTATTTTTGGATTTTTGAGAAAATTATGTTTTTTTTTTTTTTTAATGAAAGCCCTGAATGATGATAACTAAAACTCTCTCAGCTTTTTAAATGCTTTAACAACTTTTAAGTTTTCAAAACATGAAACCTGAACGAGCCATTTTTTCCATACAACATTCAAGCTTTGCCTACCAACACCTTTAGGAAAGTTTAGACTTATCGGGAGCACTAATAATTTATCCACATCAACTGGTTATGTAAAAGAAACAAATAGAACTATAGAAGGGAGAAAAAGAAAAAAAAAAGAGAGAAAGTAAGAGGAGAGAAAATGTTTATACTTTATTTATTGCAATATATATACATTGCTCACATACCATTTTTAAACTTTACCTACAACCCTAACATTGTTGAACTAAAATGAAAAGAATTTTTTTTTTTAAACAACACGTGGGGCAGAGAATTTGATCTTCTGACCTCTTATTCAACGACAATACAAGTTTTATACCAATTGAACTATGAGTGAAAGTATACGTGTAAAACACATAACATGAGATAATAAAACAAAATACCTATGTTTCATTTTTGGTACATAGTATGAGATAGTCGTGGTCGTGCTTGTAGGTGTAATGGCTTTGGGAGACAAAGATCATCAGACTCGGAGAATTTGATTTGTGTCATTCCGGGCACTAAGCTCCATGAAAATCCTTGCAGCAATCTAGCAAACAACATCATGGTAATGTTGGTGCCCAATGAGCTACCAACGCAGCCTCTTCTTCCTCTGGTAAAGGTAATGAATCTTAAACTAGGCTCTGACAATCCCAATAATTCAATGGTCCCATCTATCAGATGACGTTCTGGATTAAACCTCATTGGATCTTCCCAAATCCTTGAGTTTCGACCGAGACCTGAACGGCTCAGCAGGACTTCACTGCCTTTGGGAATGAAGTAGCCACCCACGACCATGTCAGAGTTTGAGACATGAGGAACATTGAAGGGTGAAAATGGATGAAGTCGAAAGGATTCTCTAACACAAGCTATGAGATACTTGAGTTTTGGGATGTCAGATTCTTGAACGAGCTTGTCTCTTCCAACTACTCCATCCAGTTCTTCAATTGCTTTCTGCAGAATCTTTGGTTGATTCAGTAATTCGGCCATGGTCCATTCCACTGCGTTTGAAGGATTGTCGATGGTTGCAATTTGTAGCTCCTGCAGTCATTATGACAAGAAAGGTTACACAATTCAGAAAGAGTAAAGTAGAAAATGAGAAAACTTTTTTATCTCTCCTAGTCGTTGTCAACATTTTAATGAAAGTAGAAAAATTCTTAGACACTGTTATACAGCCAAGTATTGTTCATTTAACGAAATGGGTAAGTAATATCATAAACCTAGTATTTTTGTTATGAGGTTTAAAAATATACTCACTGTGATTTGAGCCTTGATCTCTTCAATTGACAGTGAGATTTTCTTCTCATCTTTATATGAAATGAGAATATCAAGAATGTCTTCAACCACTTGTTTCTTTCCATCTCTCCATTGTTGCACTCTGTCATTTATAATGGGTTCATCATACTTTGAAACGACTTTCAAAACATTTCTTAGAATCTTCTGGTGTCCATCTAAATCAAACGGCTTCAAGCAAGGCATGAAATCTGATATAGAGAATGCATTGACATGCCTAAGAATTGTCAGCAATGCTTGATTGTGCTCTTCTTCTTCCAAAGTTGGCCCCTCATCTTCCCTTCCCAGTCCGTAGTATCTTCTATTGAACAACATTCTTCTGATGATATTTCCACAATAATGTTGTGTAATGCTCCTCACGTTAACCACTGCGCCACCTCCATTGTCGGCATTCGTCGAGGTCAGGCGGAAGATGTAACGTAGAAGAGCGTCGGCCTCGTCGACTCGATGGCCAAGCATTTGCTGAAGGGTTGATGGAGTGAATATCTGTGATGCAAGTATTCTTCTCATCTTCTTCCATTGCTCTCCCGGTGATGAAAAGGCTGTGGTGAGATATCCATGGGATAAGATGTTGACGGTGTTGCAAATCGACGAACGCGACGCGAAGGCGGCGTCGTGCGTCTTTAGAAACTCGACGGCGAGTTCGGGGGAAGTGACGGGAATTATATAGGTGTTTCCGAGACGGATGCAGGCAATTTCAGTGTTGAATTGCTTCATTATTGCGTGAATCCATCGGTGAGGTTGGGATTGGGTGCACATTGCTGGTATGCAGCCAAGGAGAGGCCAGGGCTTTGGGCCTGGTGGGAGAGCTGCTGCTCGCTGGGTTGAGTGCTTGCTTTTCCAATAATAATACATCATACAAATGGAAGCCATGAGAATCAAGTTTAAGAAAGCTTCCATGATTGTATCTCTCTCTTTCTCTGTGTTGGATCAATGCATGGAGTGTATGATATATATATAAATATATGTGGAGATTGAAGAGAGAGAAAGGATTTGATATAATCTATTTGTAAAATGTGTGGTCCAAATAAACTATAAAGCTTCAATGACTTTTATATTCTTGCCCATGTAACTTATTTCTTTGTGCTAATTAGTACAAGGGTAATAATGTAATGTTGAAAAAGTGGGTTGTAACTGTCGGTGTTAACTATTGAAAGAATTTTGTATTTGAGGACTGTTAGATGTAGCCTATATTGTCGAACCACTTGTATTATCTCTTCTTTTGTTTGTGCGGTTGTTTTCTGGGTTTCATCCATTATTCATTTAATCTGTGTTACAATTATGTGGTTGTTTTCTGGATTTCGTCTGTTATTCTTTTAATCTGTGTTACAATTACACTGTATTTACTGTTGTTAATGATTATGAGTGACACAATCGCAATAAAAAAATGTTCAAATTTATTAAGAAATTTCACAATAAATTTTCAACCCGAATATTTTTGAAATATTGTTTTTATTTTAGTTCTTAGGCTCTTAGAACTTCAAACTCCATTCCTAAATATTATTCATATTCCATTTTCTATACGTTGAAGTTTTAACTTTAATATTTCAACCCTTTATCAAATTAGTTAATTTGAACCTAACTTAACTAGTAAAGATATATATATTCAATCAAAAGGTCAAATGTTATCGGTTGTTATACTAAAAAAACAATCTTTATTAAATGTTAGATTCATTTTTAAAACAATCCTACAATAAATAAAATTCCAGCTCATCACAAGAAGTCAATCTTGACAGAAATAGCTAAACCACAATGCCAAATTTTAGCAATCAAATAAAAGTTGCTCATTTCCTTATTAAAGCTTAACTCAATCATTGGTGTTAACTCAAAAGTTTAATAATATCATATATATAGTATTTTCAATATATTCTCAACTTTTTCAAAAATAATTTCAAATATATTTACTTCCTACTAAGTTTTATTTTTTATGGAAAAAAAATAGCTCAAAAAGATCTTAGATAATTGTTTTCTTAAGAATAAGACATTTCAAAATATGAGGATAAGAATCTTAATATTAGATTTTTTTTTTTTTTTTGAAGACAAAGTAATCAATATTTTACTTAATGGATTTTGAAACTTATAATTAGAGTATTATGAACGTATAATTGTGTAGGTTATTTAAGGTAAACTTTATATTTGGCGAGAGAAATTGATTCATTTAAAAAATGTGCTTAAAACTATTCGGTCATAATTGGAAGTGTATAAAAAGGAAAAGAACAAAAAAACAATAAATAGTTAAATGGTTACATCAATTTTTTTTTTGTGAAATGCAACCTCCCTTCATGGTCTGGTTCCATGAGTTTTAGAGGTTGGAATTCTAAATCAATTAGATACCATTTAATTATTCTTACCTAATAATTCATGTTAACTAACTCATTTTTGTCCATCCAATATAACATAATTGGCTAAAGCATTATATCATCAACCAAAAGTTTAGAACTTAGAATTTCTATCTCCACATGTTGTTGAACTAATCTAAAATAAATATAAATACTAGTGATAACATTTTTATCGCACCAAAAACAAAAAAAAAAGTGGACAAAACAAATCTTTCTTCATTTTTTGATATTAAAAAAAAAATCTTCCTTCATTTTTCAAACAATTTTTTATCGTGCTTCTTAATTCATGTCTATCGCATTCACAACTTAATTCCCTTGAATAAAACTTGTGAAACATTACATAAACACATTTGATTTCTAGAAATTAATAATTTTCTACATATCAAAAGACACATATTTAATATAGTCTTACATTTGGTTGTTAGTGACTGTAATGTCCCAAGCTCAGGATTCGGAATTCAGATTTAGCATTCCCTATGACCTGACCTGGCCACGTTACCTTAACTTATCTTAAACTGCTTCTAAAAGGTGAAGATTGTCCCCACAAACCACGGGGTCCTTTTAGCATGCTTTATCCTTACTCATATGCTTCCTAGGAAAATTTTCAAGAGGTCACCTAACATAAAACTTAACCAAGCCAAGCACGTTTAAGTTTGAAGTTTCTATGAATTGAGCCACCGAAAAAGAAGGTGCACCTCATTGCTATAGGTTAGTTGCTATCAATTCTTTTAAGTTTATCTTGACCCATACTTTAATGTCTTCCCGGATCTCTCTCATTCGTATGTGGTCTTGGTTTATTCATGTACCCTTCCTTTACTCGGGCGTCAGATGTGACTTTTTTTTTTAAAAGAATATTTGAGGGTTATTATTATTATTACTACTATTATTAACTATTATAATTATTATGAGTTTGACAATATGTTAGGATAGGAATTTGAATCTCTGACCTCTTAATTGAGAATATTTTAGGGTTTTTTTTTTTTTTTTTGTATTTTTAGCACAAGGAATTGAGTAATTAAATCCATATGAAAATTGTTGTCAAATTTCAACGCAGCAAGTTCATTTTTTCTTTGTTCAGCCTGCCTTGAATTAAGCAAAAATCTCAATTGTGTGGTTCAGTTCTTCTTTTAAGTCAAAAAGAAATTGACTAGAAATAAAATAATGAAATCACATTTCTAATCACTATTTTTTTTTAAAATTAGTTTGATATATTTTTTAAAATTTTAGGTCCCGTTCGATGACCATTTCTTTGGTTGAGTCTTTGGTTTTGGTTTTTAAACTTATTAGTTATAAACACTACTTCCAACTCTAAGGTTTTTTTTTAAAAAAAAAAAAAAAAAAAAAACTAATCTACTTTCTTCCCATGTTTTCGAAAACCAAGCCAATTTTTGAAAAAAAAAAAAAACTAGTTTTCAATTTTTTTTAAAGAATTTGGTTAGGAATTCAAGTGTGTCTTTAACAAAAATAATGAAAACCATGGTACGGAAATTAAAGAAAACAAGCCTAATTTTCAAAAACAAAAAATAAAAAAATCAAATGGAATTATATGTGGTTGATTTAAATCATTTTTTCATGTGTGACTGCTAAATTTCCGTCTTTATATGATATATGCAATGATCGAAATGTCTCGATGTTGATTGAAATGTCAAGGTCCAAATTTTACGAAAATCTATATTAAAATTTTGAGAAAATTTATGGAAATTGTTTGAATCAGTCAATGAAACTTTAATTATGGTTCAATTAGACTATAATTGAACGTTTTTAATCATCATATCTAAAAACTAAGACAGTATATTTCGATGAAAATGTTGATGCGAGCTAGAATTTAGAAAAAAAAATATGAAAATTAATTAAAATTGTTAAAATTATTAAATGAAACTTTAGTGGATTTTTTTTTTTTTTTTTTACAACATGTAAGGGGTGGGGATTGAACCTCTAACCTCTTGGTTAAGGTTTAAGCTTTATATCAGTTGAATCATGCTCTTGTTAGCCATATGAAACTTTACTGATGCCCTTTCTTTTCATACTAAACTTTAATAGTGCCTTAATTATACTATAATGGATCATTTTTAATTAACAATTATATCTAAAATATATATGTATAATATTTATATTGAAATGTTGAAGGAAATGTAGGTGTCAAGTAAGATTTTGGAAAAATTATGACAAAATGATATAAATTATTTGAATTATTAAATGAGACTTTAATTATCATGACTTAAATTTTTTTAAAAAAATGAAGATTAGTCAAACATATTTTAATTGATAGATGAGACTTAGGCTTAGTTTGAGATTGTTGTAACTTCTAAAATAATTGTTGTTAACTATGCTTTTAAGAAAATAAGTTGTACCATGAATTAAATTAGTGTTCGGTAAGTTTTAGTTTTATAGATGAAAAAACATATTGAGGTGTTTGGTAAATTAATATTCTAAATTATTGCAACTTAACTATATTGTTTCAATAAATAAATTTAATCTTAATATTTAATTTCAAAGTTTTATAAGATAATTTGAAAATTATTATAAGATAATATTTTTTAAGAAAACATATAAGATAATTAATTTAAATTTCATATGATTTAAAATATAATGTTAGGTTTAATCTAGGATATTTTTATATTTTGTTAAGAAATATAAATTGCTACTTGTATTGAAAAAATATTTTTTCAACTTAAATAAATAAAAAAAAAAAACTAATTTCAATTGAGTATAAGGTAATAGAATAAAAATATTTAACTTAAATTAAAAAAATGATTATTACTTGAATCACGTACGATAGAGAAGATAAATAGTTAGTTACAAATCATTTTTTTAGGAAAGCTAAACAAAGAAGCTACCTTTAGATTTTGCAAATAAAATAAAAATACTTTTACAAAAATTAATTTATATTATGTTTTACCAAAAGCTCAAAACAGTTAAGATTCATTTTTAATCACTTCAATCTCCTCCAAAATCAATGTCAAACACTCCCTTATAAAATGGGGCATTTATAGAATTTGATGTGAAAAAAAATATATATAAAAAAAAACTTATGAACTTTAACTCATGTAAATATTATAATTTACTTGAACTTTAACTAAAACTCATGTGAAAAAAAAAATCCTTACCAAGTAATAAATGAAGAAAAAAAAAAGAAAAGAAAAGAAAGAGTAGCCAAAACCACGAAGAATAGATTTTTTTAGTTAATTATATAAAAGCATGTCAAGGTCACTTGAGAGCCAACAAGGGAGACAGGTGCCTGTGACCCCTAAGGTGACAATTTATAAAAAAAAAAATTAAATAAAAGAAAATAAATTCGAATCTAACAAAAAATTATATGCATTATCGTTAAGAAACCTCCAAATTTCGAATCGTTAAAAGGGGGGAAAATGACTTCTCCCCTTCATCCAACATGTTGAGCCCCTAATGAAAAGGTCCCTCCCCCATGTTATTCACTCCTCCAAATCATAGATGAGTTGTGTCAATGAGGCCTTCGCAAAATTTCGGTTCTTAAAATATCTCCCTCAAGACCTTTATAGATCCAACCACAATTTTAGGGCTCGATAATTTTCCAACTTTTTTCTTTGTAAGTATAACTTGGTTAAAACTTTTTAGCTCCCTAAAACTCTTAACCCTACAAAGGTCCTTGCTCACACTTAAGCTTCTTCCAACTCATCCAGTGAATCTACTTCCTTTTCTCAACCGAGTTCCACCAAAATCGAGCATATATACATTCGATTTATATCCTCGTGGATACAATTTGAAGTACATGATTATTTTGAGGCATTTCAATCTTAAAGTTATAATTTGAAAATTGAGTTTGAATTTAGAAGGTAGTTGTGTGACTTATTAGAAATAATTTCAATGTGAGTTTAATTTTAATGTGAAAATCAGGTTTGAATTTGAGATATAGTTGTGTCTTACTTTTAGGAAAAATTCCAATTTTCAAATGGGTTATAAGTGACTTGACGGGTGGTTGTAAAATCTAAAGTTTTTTTTTTTTTGGAAAATGGATACTATTTATTAAAAATCGTAGGTAAGGAACATACGAAAAGAGGCTATGGAAAAGCCTTCCAGTTCAAAGCTATGGAAGATGCATCATAATTAGCAAAAAGCTTTCAAGAGGAAACCCAAAAGGAGGCACAAGGAATAATATCTTCCCAAATTTGAGAGGCAGGGCAGGAGATGTTTTTAAATATGTGGCCGGAATTTCGCTCCTTCCATAAAGACCACATGACTGCTGCAAAGATAACTTGAGTAAGAGTTGCTCCGTTGAGAAAAGCCCTTAAGGATAAAAGCCTCCTCACAAAGACTATTTGCAAGAAAAGGAGTCGGAAAATGGACACCCGTGGCGCTATGGAACGCTTGCCAAAAATCTGAAGCAAAGGCACAGTGAATGAAGATATGGTCTAAGGTACTCAAAATGATGGTGACACAAAATGCAGCAACTTGGACTGAGGACAGAATTCTTAAAGACCGATTGCAATCTATCCACCGTATTGATCCTTCGATGCATTACTGTGATGCCCCACATTCGAGGTAACCCAAAGTTTGTTTTAAATTAATCGTTATGTACGGCTGATTCTGATATTTTTCCTCGTGTATTAAGATCTTTTCAGTTTATCGTTCAGGCTGAATGGGGAAGTTAGTCAGCGTTTTTTTCTCCTGGTTAGTGGGTAGTTTTGGAGTTTGTTAGGGTTTTTTTTTTTAAAAAAAGAATCAATCTCTCATCCCTCTCTCTCTCGCATGAAGTTGCCGCCCTTCATCCCCTTCTTTGTGTTTTTTCCCTTCCAGTCGTGTAGCCGCCGCTGCCTTCCCTAGTTTTCCTTCACGCCATCGCCGCCAGCCGCCTCGCACCCCGTCCTCCTCGCGCTGCCCAGTCTCCACGCTCAGCCACCACCATCGTCTGCCTTGTTTTCTCCCTGAGTCGTCACCGGTCTTGTCTCCATCTCCCTCGTTTTTCAAGTTGCGCCGCCGCCTTCCCCCTTTGTTTTCTACCTCCGACGAGTTTCCCCTGAAAATTGAATAAACACACCTGCAGGCTTCAATTGAAAATACACTCCCAAATGATTTCTTTAAAATCCAATACCACCACCAGTACGTCACAATCAACAATCAATCCAGATACCAAAACCAAGGCACAACCACAAACCAAAACCACTAATGGAAAACTTAAGTCCCAATTTAAAACTCAATATAAATTCAAAAGATACAACTTACAGAATGGTGCTAGCGACTTTAGTTATAAAAGCAAAAACATCAATATTATATTTACATGCAAAATGATGTATAATCTAAATAAGACTAGTGGCAGATCTCGACCTCGATAGGCTCATCAGAAACTCAAATGCTACCTGGTAAAAAAAATTTTGGAAAAGAGTGAGCTAAAAAGCCCGGTGAGTGGTAGAAGTTTATAAGAAAATAAATTTAAGGAGACTAATAACATAAAAAATCACAAAAAGGTAATTGACAAGAATTTAAAATAAGCTTTTGAAAGAAACCTTGAAACACTTGTAACTTCTATTGAAAGTACACAAAGTTAAAGTATTTTATACCATGAGAATCTTTTAAACGTAAACTTTAACACATATTTGCGTGCCTAGGAAATCCATCACTAAACATGTACCCAAAAACTGGTCATACTAGCGCAGAGTAGTCTCAATACGCATAGCAGAGAAAACTAGTCATACTATGCATAGGCCGAATCCCCATGCATAACAGAGCAACTGGTCATGTTATGGATCGAGTAATCTCAAGATACATAGCAGAGCAAATTCTGGTCATACTATGTACCGAGTAAGCTCAAGGTACATAGCAGAGTAAATCCTGGTCATACTATATACCGAGTAATCTCAAGGTACATAGCAGAGCAAATTCTGGTCATACTATGTACCGAGTAATCTCAAGGTGTACATAGTAGAGCAAATCCTGGTCATACTATGTACCGAGTAATCTCAAGGTACATAGCAGAGCAAATCCTTGTCATACTATGTACCGAGTAATCTCAAGGTACATAGCAGAGCAACTAGTCATACGCGCGTAGAGCAGCCCCCAAAAGGGCAAAACACCCCGACACACGGCCCAAAGCCTATGTGGGTGCCGAAGTGGGTCCCAAAGACCTCATATATCATAACTACACTACGGAAACACATTCACGTAAGTGTATCGGGAAATCATTGTGGGTACATCATCTAGCGGTTTGAAAAATAGTTGTATCTCGTAAACTAAGTTCACAAATCATGCAAAAGCCATAACATTTCAAATCGAGTTTTCATACCTGAAAATCATAACCCAATGATCATTTTTCATAATTGAATTTACCATATGCAAGGTTTGGTTTACATAATTCCAAAATCCATGTATCCAGCTAAAATTTTCATTCAAAAATCATCCATGCACATGTAAAACTCCCTATATTTGAATTTATCTCAATTAATTTGATCCTTTGCCTTTAGGCTAATTCAAGAGATTTCTAGAAACTCTTCTTTCATAAACTCGTAATAACAGAGTAAATCGATATTGCTAAAATCATACACAAATACAAATCTTTTGTCATGGGATTTGATTTGAACAACAATGAACCATATCTCACAATTTTAAATTCATTTAACAAATAGTAAATCAATTCATGGGATAAACAAAATTTCTTGAAACCTCCAAAATTGTCAAATCTCCAAAATTTTTTCATAGAACGATTCAATAAAAAATTCTCCAATTAGTAAAATAGTAGAAACTTGGTAAAAATAATAACCACTCACAAACAGTATTAGTGAGGCTTCCATCTCGTAATTAGTCAACCCGGTCTCTACTTGTCCTGAAATTAATTTGGACATAATATGAGTAGTTTCTTAATTACACTTTTAAAACATCGTACTCATTAGTTCCAAAGATCTAAGCCAAATTCAATGCCCAATAGGATTTTCTCTCCCCTTCTTAACTCTTATGTACCCTCAATATACTTTTTAACAATAAAATATTCCAACTTTTCCAACTCTTGACTATTCATCTTCTTCCTCATTTTTTTTTCATTGACAAGCATTCCTTTTTCCCCTTAATCTCCCTTAGATTCATACTTATTCAATGCTAAAATGAACTTAAAAGAATAATAAACTTACCGTTTTATATCTTTGCCCTCATATTCTTAATCTCCTCCTTCATCCCATTCCAATCCATCTTTATGCAAAACACAATAAACAAAAACCCAGAGAACTTTTGAGTATAAAGAAACAAAATACCCACATTAAGAGTGTCCAACACCTAGCTTATGTAGTTTCCTTAATCTTTCAAACTTTAAGGAGAAAGAACTTATCGGCCTGAAATCGAGTTTACAAGTTTCTCCAAAATACTTTAGATCTTACCCACAAGGATCTATGAAATTCTTGAACCATAGTAGGAAACCCATAAGATTTTTGAACATAAAAAGAAGAATCCATGAACTATCATCCAAGTTTTCTATTTTTCCTAGTTATTCTCAAGAGTAAAATGACTTACCAAGTTCAATATTTGCATAAGAGCTTCTTTGAACCATTTCCGGCATGATTCCGACGAGCTTCTGACAAGATTCCGGCAAGATTCCGACAACTTTTCCCCCTTTCTCTCTCTCTTTCGTTTTCTCCCTTCATTTCTTTCTTTTTCTCTGTTTTCCCGATGGGGTTTCTCTTCCCCTTTTTCTCCTTCTTTTTGTTTTCTTTTTCATGTGGCTTCCAACGGAAGCCACACAAAACCCTCTTTTTTTATTTTTATTTTTTTAAAAAAACTAAAATATTTCATAGCAATTGGGCTTGGGCCTCTCCCTTTTATTATTATTTTTTTCTTCCCCAAAAATAAAGAGTCCAATTTCCCTACCATTTTTTTTTGTCCTTTTAAGTTGTACTTTATTTCCAATTTTCTTTGATCTTATTTCATTTCAAACTTTTCCTCCATCAAAATATCTCAAAACAAGTAATTGATTTGCCATATATTTATCCAAATGCTAAAGGATTAAAATTGAGTCTTACATAAGCTCCATTTAATCTTCTTTTCTCTCGTTTTGCTTAGATCCCAAGCGTCCAACATCTCAGATCTCGATTCTCTTGCAATCTTGCTTCTACCTAGTGTGTTTCGGCGTGGTTCCAGCCCTCTTTTGGCTCTTTTGGCATTATTGGGCAATTTCAGTAAGTTCTATCTTGACCCGTTCTCTATTGGCTTCAAATTTAAGTTACCCATGACCCAAAAGGCGTTAATCTGAGTTACACCCACTCGTTATCGCTTCCTAAATTGCAGGTTCTAGCCATTTTGGACACTTACAGCATGTATTGGTCACCGTCAGTTCTGTTCGGTAAGTTCCAGTGCCTTAAAGTCTTTAGAAACTGCCTTAGTTAGCTTTAGAATGCTTTTTAACCTTTGGTTATCCTCGAGTTTCAGTTTCGTATCGATTCGGACTCAGGACAGCACTTATTCAAGGGATTTCGGTGCTATTTGGTAATTTCTCGCAAGGTACCCGCCCCTGTTCGGTAAGTTTTCAGCACCTTAGGTCCCTTTTAATCGATGTTGGGTGTTGGAAAGGTTGTTAGGCTATTTCCCTAACCCTAGAAGGTCTCTTTTGTGCTTGTAGGTCCGTTTAGAGCATATTCTAAAATTTTCCAACAATCGGTAGTGGTTTAGGAGCGCTTTTATCTTGTGTAAGTAGTTTCTATCTGGTTGGGTTTGTTTGTTTGTTTGAGCATGTCGTTTGCTTTACTTGTCTTGTTATTACGTGTTGTGCCTATTACGTATGTAGCTCGCTATGTGAATAAGCATGATGTTTTGTTGGATTCTTAGGCATATTGCTCTGTTGTTTCATAAGCATGTTGCTTGTTTAATTTATGAGCACGAGGTATTGATGCATGACAACTATGCTGCACAAGAGTCGTGTCTGCATAGTGTGTGGTCATTGGGGAGAGGCGGAGCATGACGCGTAAATCATGTGTTGGGTGTGTGTGTGGAGCGTGACGCAAAAATCACGTGTGGGTGTGAGTGTAGAGCGTGTCGCGGAAATCACGTGTGAGTGGTGCTGAGCATGGCGCGTAATAATACATGTGTTGGGTGGGTTTGCGGAGCGTGACACAGAAATCACGTGTGGGTTGTGACTGCGGAGCGTGACGCGGAAATCACGTGTGAGTGTGCGGGCATGACACTGAAACCATGTGGGGGTGCATAGCATGATGTGTGGATTCATGTTATCGTCCCATTTTGCATGAAACATGGTGTTGGCATTGTTGTTTTCGTATTTAAAAGCTTGTTGGTTTGTTTACCTATACTATATATAAATGGGGCTAAGAGGGGAGAATCTTTTGTTTCCTCTTTTGCCCCTACTTTTTTAGTAAATTCCTATTTTGACCTTCCTTGATGCGATGTGGCTCTTCAAGGGTATGTCTACTCATCCCAATGGATGCAATTAATATTGACGAGACATGACTATTGATGAAGGTAGTTATACATCAAAATGCATCCATTCGTGTATGGATATGATCCATGTATAAAAGATATTGAACTATGTAATATACTTCTTTTATAATTAATTCTTCCTTTATTGTTGTTCATAGATAATTGATTTTGTGCAAAAGCATGTTGTTGAGATTCATGAATTTCGTAGTTATATTATTTTTATCTTTAGATTTTAGAGTTGTTATTTCATTCATTTCCTTTATTTAGTAGTTATAGTATCCTTTATTTATGTTTTCTTTTCACTCAGACAATTGGTTCCCCGTCGGGCTTCAATCACCAGATTCAAAATGGATGAGAAAGGTTAGCCAATTATCGTATTCATCGTCTCTTAATTTTCATGTGGTTGGTTATTTGATTTTATTTAAAGATTGTGTATGAAATTGTAGTAAATTTCTCTCTAAAAAAATTGTGATTTGAAATTGAAAGTTGTTTAGAAATTACACTACACTTTTCATCATTCATCTGCAATAGAATTACACTTCTTTCAATGGGTAAAAATTGTAAGTACTTTACCATAAAATTGTAGATTGCAATTGATTTTTGTCTTTTACTATTGTGTTTGTTACCCAAAACACACTACACTTTATCTCGGTATAGAATTTACTTCATCATGGAATTTTGATGAAATATTCTTTCTTTATGTTGTCAAAAAAAAAAAAAAAACATTTCTTCAATTGCATGAAATTTCATGTCGAGATTTTGTTTTTTATTATTGATTTTACTGGTTGTGATTGTGGTTTGATGGATTTTATATTATTTCATATTGTGGTTAATGTATTTTTATGATTAATTATTATTAACGTAAATAATTATACAAAGAAGTAGAATAACCTTAATAAATTTATTCACTTGTTAGTTGGGATTTAGGACTGATATTGAATAATTATTCTTGACTTTTTAAATCAACTTTTAAAATGAAAAAAAAAATGATGGTTGTTTGGATTGTCATCAATTTAACCAAAATCTATTGTTCACAATTGTGAAATATTAAAATTAGTATATGTCACAATTTTCTTAGATTTTATAAATTCCACATTTTTTTATATATTAATTGCTTGATTATGTCTCCTATATGTTTTTTACCACCCACCCATGTAGGACTTAGTTGATAGTCTTAGTTCAAACATGGTTAATTTATATCGGGAGTGATGGGTTGTCATAGTTAATAAAGATAGATATGTATGGTTTTGGAAACAGAAGGAAAAATTTAACAATTTAAGACAATATCTTTGAAGCCTATGTGAGTATTCATGGGGGTGGGTAATGAACACAATATTTGTTTTATATTTGTGAATTAGTAGAGAATATAGAAAGAAATGATAAAATAGATGGAAGTATAAAAAAGATAGATAAAGAATAAAACATGTTTCTAAAATATAACAAATTATTTTAAATAATTATTCAAAACAGAGATTCTACAAAATTTTTGAAAAAAACAAATTACATTCTTCAAATTTCTTTACTTTTAATAATATTCCATAGACGAAGTTTTAAAAAAAAAATTAAATAAACCTTAAAGAAAACGTTTTGATGGAATTTTTTTAAGCAGTAAGTATATTACAAACTCATTTAAAAAAATAAGAAGTTTTATTAAAAAAATACTATTATGTTTTATTACAAATTCACATAAATGTTTAAATTAGAATTTCATAGTTTGTGGTGAAAAAAAGTTCAATGTTTTCATTTTTTGACTGAAAATATTATAAATGAAATATTTACTATTTAAACTGAATGAAAAATATATTCATTCAACATTTAAATTTATCTATGAAAATTTGTGTTTTATAGATTTTTAACCACGTGCATTGCACGGGTCTTTTAACTAGTTGCTTTAAAAGCATGATGTGTGTGAATAACATGTTGATGTGGTTGTCTGTTGTTTGGTGGCTTACCGAGTGTGAGCTACTTACCAGTACTGTGGTTGTACTGATACCCCTCCTCTTTCTTCCCCCCAACATTTTCAAATTATGCATGTGATGAGCTTTATGTGTCCGGTGATGTGGATGAGGAGGTTCACGAGGGATGACCACAGGATTTTGTGTATTTGATATTTTCTTTCTGTTGGACAGGGTAGTTCTTTTACTTGGTTGTTGATAGGTTGATTCTTTAGCTTGCATATAGGTTGGATTGGTTTTCTTTTAGTTGTTGAGGTTGTGTAGAATTTCATGTTTTCGATAGGTTGTAAATATGCTAATGTTAAATAAAGTCGAACTGTTTCTAGAAAGTTAAGAGTATGCTTGCACCAGAAGAATTTAGGTTCTGTTGTTGGTTGAAGATGCGAGATCTGACTCATATTATAGGATGAAGTTGTTTCTGTGGAGTTGTGGGGTAGAATGGAATGATATAGAAGTGTTGTTTTGAGTTTAACAGGTGATTAAAAATTTTGGTTCGTCCTATGTATGTCGTTATGCTGCCAAAATTTTCAGAGCTCTCGGTTAGTTTGAATAGGAGTTTAGTAATGTCACTAGGTTAGATTCTATTAAAACCTGGGGCGTTACAATCACTGACCAAATAAAAAATTTGAAGGTTTTATAATTTTTTTTAAACTAGATATTTTCTGTAATTTAATTGGTATGATTGCAACACTTAGCAAAGTACAAGAGGCTAGTTGATCAAATTAAAAGTTTAAGGATGTGATTGCAACAAACCCCATCGTCGGGGGGTGGTTTGTATAATTTTCCCAAATAAGAATGATGAAATAAAATACAACAAGTTTAGGGTCTACTGGTAGAAGTAAGGATCCAAATCTGTAACATTTTTTTGTTGAGATTATAATATTTTAACCACTTGAACTATATATACTCAGCTCGCTATTGGATAGTTGATTTTAGTTTTAGATTTTAGCACGGGTGAGAGGAGAATTCAAGCCAAATCTTAATAATTCAACAAAGGGACTTGTTTAAGTTAGGAGTCAAAGTAAATAATCCTATGAAGCACATGAAAATTTGTTTTCAATTCATTTTTAATATTTAATTTTAGATAGGGACATTGGAATCAAATTAAAGATTAAGCCTAACTTGCTAGGGAGAGGTAGGTTTGATAAATTAGAATTCTTGCCAACAAATCAGGAGAGAAGTAATTAAAATAATTGAAAATCAGTTGGCATAAATGTTGATTTTGATGGAACAGGTCGAGGTCCAGATTTTACAAAAATGCCGATGGAAATGTTGGTGGAAATTTTGGAAAAATTCATAGAAATCGTGGACATTGGTGAAGATTGTTTGAATTGGTTAAATGAAACTTTAACCATGACTTAATTAGACTATAAATTATCATTTTTAATCATCATATCCAAAAACTAAGACAATATTTAGATGCAAATGTCGATGAAACTGTCGAGAGCAGGAATTTTGGAAATAATGTGAAAATTGATAAAAAAAAAAAATTGTTTGCATTTTAACTATTAGAACATAAATTAAGACAATAGACACAAAGTTACTTTATCTAAAACATACAGTATAAGGAAATTTGTTTTCTTTACCACATGTGGGGCGGAGGTTTTGAACTCTAACCTCTTGGTTGAACGTTGAGCTTTATGTTAGTTAAAATTGAAATTAATATATTATAAAAATTTCAAAAAAAATATATATATAAATTAAATTGTTGTACATGAAAAACATAAAAAAAAAATAATAATAAATATAAACTAAATTGATAAAAATAAAATATTAAATTATAATAAAGTAATATATAAATTATTTGAAGACACGTAAATGAGTGTTGCCAATTGAGCTAAGCTCTTGTTGGTCTTCTTTTTAATTCAAGAATACCAAAAATACAAAAATTGCAATTTTGGTGAAAGTTTTTGTATAGTTATATCAAAGTATATCACTGATATACTCCGGTTAATTGTAGTCTATCACTAACTATCATTGATCGAAGTCTATCACGGACTATAATTGATAGATAATGAAATACAAAGAATACAAAAATAGCAATTTTATGGTGGTGGTCACGGAGCTTGTATGTTAGGCTTTAAAAATTATATTGTTGATTAAGAGTCGCTTGTTCGTAATGGTTATTTTTGGATTTTATGTTCTAATTATCACGAGAGACTTAAATTTTTTGTTCAATTTATGATTGTAGTATAATAATTTTGGATGAGTTTCTAATTACCGAGATGATTGCAATGGAAAGTACTTTACTGATAGATTGTTTCAATTAAATTGATTTCTATCAGTAACAATCATTGGTAGACTTCAATTAATTGATAATTAACTGATTTCTATCAGGGATAGAAACTGATAGACTTCAATTAACTGATTTCTATCATCGATAGAAAATGATAGGTTTGAATTAAATTAATCTATACTATATATAAATGGGGCTAAGAGGGGAGAATCTTTGCCTTCCCATTTTGCCCTTAACATTTTAATAAATTCCTGTTTTGTCCCTCCCTTCGAATAGTTGCAACTGTTAGTCCTGTTGAGAGAATTTAATCCATGGGGAGTGGTTACATAGTGAAACAAAGCATTCTTTCACATATGGGTGTGACTATCCCATTGCTTCGAATAGTTGCAACTGTTAGAAGTGTTTGTTGAGAGAATTTAATCCATGGGGAGTGGTTACGTAGTGAAACAAAACATTCTTTCACATATGGGTGTGACTATTCCACTGTGTATGAGTGTTATCCAAACCGTAAATTTGAAACATCATGATTTAATAGTGGAGACGTGTTTATAGGTTCTATAGAAAACGACCTCTATTCCTATTTTTGGGTTATACAATGGTGTCCCAAATGAGATAGAGTGTTTGAAAATGTTTAGTTCACGTTTATTGTTTTAAACAATCATTTTGACATTCAATCCTAAAGTTACATGATACTTCATTAGGAGAAACTTCCTCTTTCTATTTTTCCTTCTTCATTTTTTATTCACTTTTTAACATTTATTACTGGGGTTCTTTCAATTATATAAATATCAATATTTTATAGACAAAATGTTCAAAATATTTCATAGAGATGCAAATATGTCATAATATACTTTTTTTCATTTAAATAAATGTGTATTTTTAGAATAATTTTCTTAAATTTAATTATTAATAATTAATTTAAAACAATAATATAATTTATTTATTCCTTATATGTATAAGACACAACTATATGTACACAATTCTAAATTATATTTTTTTTCTTCAGAATTTTCACGAAAAGGATAAAAATATAAAAACATTAAAATGAAAATGGTTTGATTCATGTGTTTCACTGTATCAAAATATAAACATATTCATTTAATAAATTAATTATTTGTACAAAATTTCGTTTGTAATATATACATAAGAATTTTCATGAAAAAACAATAATATGAAAACATTGAAAAAAAAGTTTGCTTTGTCTACCTTTTAAAAATTTATTAAAATAAAAATTATATAATATTTATTTATTGCATATTAGAAAACTATTATTTTCTCATATTTTAATTTAAAATTATACTATTACACGTGCAATGCGCGTGTTCCTCAACTAGTTTCTATAAGTGATACATGTCAATAAACTTCAATTAAATTGATTTCTGATAGAAACAGATAAACTTTAATTAAATTGGTTTCTATCGGTGATAGAAACTAATAGTCTTGAATTGAATTGATTTCTATCAGTGATAAAAAATTATAACCTCAAATTAAACGGTTTTCTATTTGTGATTATCACTGGTAGACTTGAATTAAACTGATGGGTAGAAATTGACAGCCTTGAATTAAACTGAATTAATAGCGTTGAATTAAATTGTTTTCTATCAGTGGCTATCGCTGATATGCTTGAATTAAACACGATAAAACTTATAGATTATGATTATCAAAGTCTATCAGTGATACACCCCGATAGACTTCGATTAATCAAAGTCTATCAGTGTCTATCACTAATAGACTCTGATTAATTGAAGCTTATCATCAAAGTCTATAAGTATTTATCATTGATAGACTCCGATTAATCGAAGTCTATCAGTGACAATCAATAATAGGGACTGATAGACTATTGGAGATATTAAGGGTATTTTCGTAATTTAACGTATTTTTTGTTATTTCCGCAAATAATTTTATTTTTTTTTTTGCTATTTTTGCAATATTTCAAAGCCCCCTAAAAATTTCTTGCAACATGAATATGGTTATATCTAAATAGGTCGAATATTTATATTTCCAATTTTCTAGACATCTAAAATTCATATATCCAATAAGAAGAAAAAAAACTCATTTTTATAGTCTACTCCAACCATCATTTATTAGGAATGCTATCAAATAAAATAGGAGGTACAATAAAATACAATAAGAGAAAAAAAAAGTGGATTCCTTCAAAAAAAAAAAAAAAAAAAGTGGAAACAAATAAATTGACTTAATTTTACCTTCCAAAATTGTAAGATTTTATTTGAGGAAGCAAAAATATTTTGTTTAATAAATTTTACCAAATAAAACTCAATGTTTGATTTTGGATAATTAGTTAGTCAAAATAATATATTTGGGTTTAATCATCTCAACCAAAATTACCAATATTTGATTTGACTAATTAATTAGTCAAATTCTCAAAGGAAATAAGATTTTTGCCTTAATTAATTTGACCAAAATTACAAATATTTTGGCTAGTTAATTTTACCAAAATATTATTTTTTCTTTTATTTTTGAAAATGGCTAAATTAAACCAGAAAAGATAAAATATAGACAAATTTAGGTGGTCTACATATTACCACGCCAGTTATGCTCGAAACTTGAAGAATGTGGAGAGATCCATTGAGGATCACCGTTGAATTCATCGACGAAGTTGGAGAGAAGACTTTGTATCCGGAAAGATTGAGGTGGTTTGGGTTTATTATTGGATCTTATGCTACAAAAGCACTTCTTTCCATATATGCTATCCTAAAGAAAGAGATCTCCACTTCAACATTTTGAATATCAAGCTTCATGGGGAAGGAGAACAAGAGCGTAGAAATGAGCTTCAAGGCAACATGAAAACACTAAACTTGAGCTTCAATTCAAGGATAATTTAAGGGTTATTTAGAGTTGGTGCCTTAAAGTAGTGTTTTCATGTAGTTCTTATTACAACATTCTTTTGGACTTTAATTGTAACGCTCGTAATTTAAGAAAATTTCAAATTTCATTAGCTTTGGAGTTAATTTGGAGTTGGAGGGAAATTTAAAAAGATTTGAAAATTTGGTGAAATTAAAAATTAAAGCTGGAATGACAATCCAGTAAATAAATGGTCTTTGGAGCCAAGCCCAAGCCTTTTTAAAGGCTGCACGTAGCCCTAGGTAGCCATCTTCCTCTTCCTTCTCTCCCTAAAACCCACGACCAGCAGCCATCTTCTTTCCCACACACCCAACGGCAAGCAGCCATCCTCCCGACAGATTGAAGCTGCTCCAGCTCCCGTCTCCGACGATCCACAGCGGCGCGTGACTACTCTGGTGAACTCGCGGCGGCGTCGTCTTCTCTTTCACACGTGTTCAGGTTCCAACGACGGCATCTCCTTCCTTCGAGCAGCAATTAACTCTGGCGGCGTCACCTTCAATTTCCGGCAAGCATCTCAGTTCGGCAACGGTGGTGGCCGACGTGCGCAGCAGGTCTAGGTGCTGAGCGAAAATTGTCCGGCGAGTTCGAGGGGGGGGGGTGTGGCAGCTTGTGTTCTTCGTAATTTCCGGTGATTTTTTCGGCGTTTTTGATTAATTTCACCCTTGGGTAAGTTGGATTGGTTATTGTTTTGGTTGATTTTAGCATGAAATCGAATACCCGCTCAGTTATGAGTTTTGTGCAGCAAGCTTAACCTTTAATTTCAGCGATTCAAGCGGTGGGTCTTTGTGCTCCGACGGCTTCGTGTAGTTTCAGCGTCGGGTACCCATATCGATTAAGGGTCGGATTAGGAAGCAAGAGTGATTTTGGAACTCCAATTAGCAAGCATTGCTCAACTTTGACTTGGTTAAAGGTCTTGAAGCTAAGGAATTTATTTAGATTTTTATAAGATTATTAAACCAAGGTAAGTGAACTGACTGTTGAACTTTTTATTTGGGTGTGCATGTTTGATTTTCCAATGTTCATGTGTTATTTTGTGAATTTTTTTATTATGTTTGTGTTAAAATATATATATATAAATTGGAAGCATGGAATTTATTATTAATGCTAGCAATTGTTGATATTTTGAAATCTCTAAGTTGGTGGTCTCTCAAAATTTATTATGTAACGCCCCAGGCCTAGGATTCGGAATCCGGATTCGGCACCTCACGGCCCTGGCATTCCCCTACATCCTCTACGGCCTGGCGACGTTACCATACTCGTCTTAAACCGCTTCTAAGAGTGAAGACTGTCCCCACAAACCAACACGGGGTCCTTCTAGCATGCTTTGTCCTCACTCACATGCTTCCTAGGAAAATTCCCAGGAGGTCACCCAACATAGAACTACTCCAAGCCAAGCACACTTAACTTCAAAGTTCCTATGATTGAGCCACCGAAAAGGAAGGTGCACCTTGTTGGTATAGGTAGTACCTATCAATTCTTTTAAGCTTTATCTTGACCGTTTCCATGTCCTCAGGATCCCTCTCATTCGGATGTGATCTCGGTTCATTCATGTACCCCTCCTAACCTCGGGCGTCACATGCCCACCAGCTTCCGCCTTGGTTCGTCCCCGAACCACATCCTACTGGGAGAGGTTTCGCTCTGATACCATCTGTAACGCCCCAGGCCTAGGATTCGGAATCCACCTTCCTTTTCGGTGGCTCAATCATAGGAACTTTGAAGTTAAGTGTGCTTGGCTTGGAGTAGTTCTATGTTGGGTGACCTCCTGGGAATTTTCCTAGGAAGCATGTGAGTGAGGACAAAGCATGCTAGAAGGACCACGTGTTGGTTTGTGGGGACAGTCTTCACTCTTAGAAGCAGTTTAAGACGAGTATGGTAACGTCGCCAGGCCGTAGAGGATGTAGGGGAATGCCGGGGCCGTGAGGTGCCGAATCCAGATTCCGAATCCTAGGCCTGGGGCGTTACAGATGGTATCAGAGAACCTTTGATGCTGAATGAGGACTTGTCCTATGAAGAGAAGCCGGTTAAGATCTTGGTTAAGGAGTCGAAAGTCTTGAGAAGCAGGACCATTGATTTAGTAAAGGTTTTGTGGAGGAATCACAAAATGGAAGAGGCAACCTGGGAAAGGGAAGCTGAGATTAGAGCTAAGTATCCTGAGCTCTTCGAACAGCAAACTTTCGAGGACGAAAGTTCTTAAGGTGGGGAGATTGTGACGCCCCGCATTCCAGGTAACCTAAAGTTTTTATTAAGCGATATTTTGTTCGTTAGCCAATTGGGATTTTTGTTTTTCTTCTCGTGTGGTTGGATATTTTTGTTGGTTGAGTTCGTTCAGGTTAGTGGGTGTGTGTGACGTTTTTTTCTCCTCATTAGTGGGTAGTTTGGGATCAGTTAGGTTTAAAAAGAAAAAGAAAAAGGAAAGAAGGAAAAATCTCTCTCTCTCTCTCTCTCCCCCATTCGCGTATCAGACCCCCCAAGGAAAAAAAAATCTCCTCTCGATCTCTTCTTCCCTTTTCTTCACCCAGCCGTCGTCTTCTCCTCCAGCCGCACGGAAGCACCGTCGCTCGCGCCTCCGCCAGCAGCCGCGTCGCAGCTCGCGCCTCCGCCAGCAGCCGCAGCCCGCGCCTCCGCCAGCAGCCGCCTCTCTCCTCCACGCGTCGCTGCCGAACTCCGTGAGCGCCGCCGTCGCCTTTCCCTCCCTCTCGGTTCAGTAGATCTGGAAGCACCAGCGAGAATCGCCGTCTTTTCTCGTTTTCGTCGAGCAGCGTGTAAGCCTCTGTGTTCCTCTCGACTTCTTGTTGATTAAGCTAGATTTAATCTTCTTCTCTCTCGTTTTGGTTAGTTCCGGGCAACCAGCTTCCCATATCTCGTTTCTCTCGCGTTTCGGTCTTTGCCCAGTCAGTTTTGGTGTGGTTTCAGCCCTCTCTCAGCTTTATTTGGCGATTAAGGTAAGTTTTAGCCTAGCCCATTCCTTTTTGGCATTGAATTCAAGTCACCCATGACCCAAAAGGTGTTAATCTGAGTTACCCACTCTTTATCGCTTCCTAAATTGCAGGTTGGGGCCATTTTGGACACTGTACAGCACGTATCGGTCACAGTTCAGTTCTGTTCGGTAAGTTCCGGTGGCCTTAAAGTCTCTAGAAACTGCCTTAGGTAACTTTAGAATGCTTTTTAACCTTTGGGTATCCGTTAGGATCAGTTTAATCTCATTTCGGGCTCGGGACAGCAGCGTGCATAAGGTTTTTCTGTGCTGTTTTGTATTTTCCTGCAAGGTTCCAGCCCCTGTTCGGTAAGTTTTCAGCATCTTAGGCCCCTTTTTAATCGATGTAAGTGTTAAGATATATTGGTAGTTCGTTCCCTAACCTCTAGGAGCCGTTACGGTGCTTGTAGGTGTGCGTAGAGCTTATTCCGTTATTTTTCCAGCAAGCATTGATTTGGTTTAAGAGCGCTTGTAAGCTTGTGTAAGTAGTTTCTACTTGGACGGGCTTGTTTGTTTGTTTGAGCATGTTATCGCTTTTCTTGCTTGGTTACTATATGTTGTGTTTATTATTGTTTGTAGCTCTCCTTGTGATCAAACTTGATGCTTTGTTGGATACTTAAGCATGTTGTGTTAATGGTTCATAAGTATGTTGTTTGTTTAATTTATGAGCATGAGATACTGTTGTTGTTGGCTATGTTGCATGAGTCGTGTCTGCATAGCGTGTTCATTGGGGAGAGGCGGAGCATGACGCGTAAATCATGTGTTGGGTGTGTGTGCGGAGCGTGACGCGGAAATCACGTGTGGGTGTGAGTGCGGAGCGTGACGCGGAAATCACGTGTGAGTGGCGCTGCGCATGACGCGGTATAATACATGTGTTGGGTGGGTTTGCGGAGCGTGACGCGGAAATCACGTGTGGGATGTGAGTACGGAGCGTGACGCGGAAATCACGTGAGTGTGCGGGCATGGCGCGGAAACCATGTGGGGGTGCATAGCATGATGCGTGGATTCATGTTGTCGTCCCATTTTTTTGCATGAGCATGTGTTGCCATTGTTAATTTCGTGTTTAAGAGCATGTGGGTTGTTTATCGCTTTATAAGCATGATGTGTGTGGTTAGCTTGTTGTGGTGGTTGTTTGTTGTTTGGTGGCTCACCGGGTGTGAGCTACTTACCAGTACGGTGGTTGTACTGATACCCCTCCCCTTTATTCCCCCCAACAATTTCAGATTATGCAGGTGATGAGCTGTATGTGCCCGGTGATGTAGACGAGGAGGTCCACGAGGGGTGACCACAGGGTTCCATAGTTTGTTTATATGTTTTTTTTTCTTTCTCTGTTAGAAAGGACAGTTTTCAATTAATTGTTGATAGGTAGGTCTGTTTAGCTTTTGTAGCTAGGTGGGCGTAATTTTTGTTCCTGTTATTGAGCATGGTTAGATTTTATGTTTCTTGTTAGGCTGTAAATATGTCGTAGCTTAATAAAGTCGATATGTTTTAGGAAGTTAAGGTTATGCTTGATCTGGTAGAGTTAGGTTCTGTTGTTGGTTGGAGATACGAGATCTGACTCGTATCCTGCTTGCAGTTGTTCTGTGAAGTTGTGGAGTGGATCGAATCAATTTAGAAGTATTGTTGAGTTTAACAGGTGTTCTAAAATTTTGGGTTTGTCCTATGTACGCCGTTATGCTGCCGAAATTTCCGGAGCTCTCGGTTGGTTTGAATAGGAGCTTAGTAATGTCACTAGGTTAGTTTATATTAAAACCTGGGGTGTTACATATTATATGTATGAGTTTAAATTTTTTATGAGTTTTCTTAAATTTTATAAGTGCACATGAAATTGATGTACATTCAGAGATGCCTACAGTGGACTTAGGGACATGAAATTTAAGTTTCAGCAAAGAACTTTTAGCGACACCATGATGCGTCACTAAAAGTGAATTTCCTGCCAATTCCAATCTAATTAATAAAGAGAACTTTTAGCAACGTCATAATGCATCACTAAATCTTATTAGTCAAAGTAAAAAGTTCCATGGATAAAATACACATTCTCGACTCTCGAGAACCCCTATGCCAATGAAAAAAATTGACAAATTTTATAGGATATATTACCAACAAAGACCAACTTGATCTCCAGGGTTGGGGTAGAAGTAGAAAGGGATTTTTGTACAAATGATCCTCTAAAATAGACGGAAATGATAAATGTTCAACACTTTCAAAACAAGGATATAGGTCATTTTGCTTGCGTCAGCATCCTAGTAAAATTACCATTTTACTCTCTACTCTAACCTCGCTCTTGTTGGGTTTTATGTCCTAAAACTTGTAGATAGTGAATATAAACAAATTGTATACTTGTTTCAATAAAGTGTTATTGAGTTTCTACAAATAAAGTGTTATTGTTAAATATTTCACAATTTGACCCAAATCCAATAAACTAATATCCAAGGTTGTTTGTATGTAACTTGAACTAATATGTGGGGACATACGGGGATCGATGTTCAAGTAATAGCCTAAAAGGTCTATAGTACAAGGATAAGACTGGGTACCTTATCCTAGTAACACTATGTGATACGACCTGGCCGCTTTGTATTTGATACAGACATATTGATCCAAAGCATCCATGTAGTAGACATGCAAGCGGGGGTATCCTTTGCAATGAGTTTGCATAAGACCGGACCATGAAATAGTAAACCTCTAGATATAACACCGTTAACTTGTTAGGTTAATATTTTAATAGGATGACCTAGGTAATTCAGTCTTAATCCTGAGTGTGTCATGAACTTGCCTTCGTTTCTCAAAAGGGATTGTCCTTTGATTAGCGTGAGTGAGAGTGGCCAATACGCCGACTCAATATGTTTTTGGGGACAAGACCGAGTGGGAGGCGGGGGAAATGACAACACAAGAAGGAATTCACTCCTTCCAGCTTCTAGGAGAAGTAGATGAGTATTCCCTTAAATGGTGACTCTAGGACTTGAACAAAGGGACCTCGCCCTCTCACTGGCCCGAGAGGGACTTTCTATTTATTGGTTGGACCATAAACAAGTTGTTCATTAGAAGAGCACTGGTACTTAAGGAGACAGATGTAACACAGGGGTAAAACGATAATTTGACCCAATTGTGGTTACGGACACTCGTGAAGGATTGACTTATCGATATTGGTCTATATCTGTGTACACAGAATTATGTCTGCAGTGAGAATAGTGCAATTGTGGGTCTTTGGTAGAGTGAACCCACAATTAACGAAAATTGATTAATTGGTTAATGAGTTTAACCGATTAAATCTCATATCGTTGGAGCTTCTGATCTGCAGGTGCATTAGGTCCCACTGGTAGCTCGTAAAGAGACTTGAGACAATTGAGTTTAAATTATAAATTGAAAGTGTTCAATTTATTTAGGGGAATCATATAATGTATGATAATGCATTATAGTATAAAGTTTATGAAACTTTATAATATACTTTTTGAGTTAATTTCAAAATTATTTTTGAGAGAAAATATTTGAAAGAGTTCAAATAATTAATATGAATTGGATTCATATTAATAAAATAATTTTTTAATAAAATCCCTAAAATTAAATATATGATTTTTAATTGGGTAATTAATTAATTATGAAATTAATTATTTATTTATTAAAATTAGATATGAATAAGATAATAGATTTGATTAGATCTTATTCGTGACATTTTCTTGTCTTGGCCTTTTCCTATATATAGGACCCCTGGGGTGGGGCGACAAGCATCCCATTCATTCTCCTACTCTTAGTGAATTCTCCTGAAGGCTCCCACCAATCTCCTGCCTCTAGTAGTCTCAGAGTCATACCGGTGTAGCCATAGTGGTAGTGTTCACAATAGTTCGTGATTATTTCACAAGAAGTTGGTGAATTTAATCTGAGTCGTCAACGAGAGTAAGTAACTTGTTACTATATAAATTAGATTTAGATCTAATATTTTTGTATGCTTAGCTTAATATAAATCTAGAATAGTTCTAAGTTTATTGCTAATGTATTGGTATATTAGATTAAACAAAATTAACCCCGAATCGGTCCCAATTACGCTTCCGCTTTACGGAATTACGGAATTCCAATCCCTTCAGCTCTCTCTCGCTACTCTCGTTACTCTCGTTCTCTCTCCAATCTCTCTCTCCAATATCTCAATCTCTCTCCAATCTCGCTCTCTCGCTTCTCGCTTCTCGCTCTCACTCTCTCTCTCGCTCTCGCTCTCGCTCTCCAATTTCTCCCTCCAATCTCTTACTCTCTCTAATTTCTCTCTCCAATCTCGCTCTTAAAATCTCGTTCTCGCTCCAACATCTCTCTCTCTTAAATGTCTTAAATGTGCGTTTTCATATAGAGAGTAAAATGGTAATTTTGCTAGGATGATGACGTAAGCAAAAGGGCATATAACCTTATTCTGAAAATTAATGTAGGACATTTATTTCATTTTGGCCTCTCAAAATGGGTCATATCCACACAATTATCTCAGATAGAAACATGGTGTACCTTGTGCAACATGAAACATATGTTTCCAACTAATTTGTGAACAAGTATAAAGGTAAATAAATCAACAAGTAATTCATATTTTGAGACGAGGGGAAGATAATTTGTACCATGAAGTCAAAAATTATTGTCAACATGAACATATCTCAACTAGTATAAAATTTGTACTAATGACCAAGAGATTTGTTTCATCTTTAATTTGCTAATCAAGAGAGGAATTCAGTGGCAGATGCATCGGCAAGCTCGAGAATTTCCCTCTTTGTGTTACTATTAGCTTAAGGAAAAATAATTTTGTATTTGATAACTAATTTTTTTTTCTTTTTTTTTTTAAATAAATAAAAAGACACAAAATTGTGTTTGGCAATCATTTTTTGTTTCTTGTACTTTCTAACATGTGAAAGTCTTATCTGAAATTAATTTTTAAAATTAAATCTTCAAACTTTTTGTGTTATATTAATTTTAAATATTTATTAGGCATTTTATAAGTTAGAAGTCGATAAAATAATGCTTTCATTTATGGTAGGGAAAAAAATGGAAATTGAAACAAGAAACTAATTCATTTTTTTTCTCTAAAATTTTGCATTATTCTGAAAAAATGAGAAATAAAAACAAGAACAATTACCAAACGCTTTTGCATTGTTGGATGTAAGAGAGAAAAATTGTAAAAGTACCTCAATTTTGTATATCCAACGATTATTAGGACAGACAAATTTGAAAAGAGAACATTGACGATTATCTCTCGTCATTCCTCGACATCAGATTAGATCCACCCCAGGACGATGAAGGCGAACCTTCTCACGCCTAGGGGAACTTTCTTTCTTTTCACCTATCTATTTGTGTATTGCAATCATTTATTTGAGATAGGTTGTATGTGTTGAGGGTCTATTTGATTCTTTTTATTTTGCTTTCTTGTTTGTTTTATTTGCTTTGTCTATTGTTGTGTCTTTATTTTTTTTTTAGTTTTCTTTTGTTTGTTGGGACACTTTCCAATTAAAATATCTTTCTTCAAAGTTTATTTTTGGATTTTTGAGAAAATTATGTTTTTTTTTTTTTTTAATGAAAGCCCTGAATGATGATAACTAAAACTCTCTCAGCTTTTTAAATGCTTTAACAACTTTTAAGTTTTCAAAACATGAAACCTGAACGAGCCATTTTTTCCATACAACATTCAAGCTTTGCCTACCAACACCTTTAGGAAAGTTTAGACTTATCGGGAGCACTAATAATTTATCCACATCAACTGGTTATGTAAAAGAAACAAATAGAACTATAGAAGGGAGAAAAAGAAAAAAAAAAGAGAGAAAGTAAGAGGAGAGAAAATGTTTATACTTTATTTATTGCAATATATATACATTGCTCACATACCATTTTTAAACTTTACCTACAACCCTAACATTGTTGAACTAAAATGAAAAGAATTTTTTTTTTTAAACAACACGTGGGGCAGAGAATTTGATCTTCTGACCTCTTATTCAACGACAATACAAGTTTTATACCAATTGAACTATGAGTGAAAGTATACGTGTAAAACACATAACATGAGATAATAAAACAAAATACCTATGTTTCATTTTTGGTACATAGTATGAGATAGTCGTGGTCGTGCTTGTAGGTGTAATGGCTTTGGGAGACAAAGATCATCAGACTCGGAGAATTTGATTTGTGTCATTCCGGGCACTAAGCTCCATGAAAATCCTTGCAGCAATCTAGCAAACAACATCATGGTAATGTTGGTGCCCAATGAGCTACCAACGCAGCCTCTTCTTCCTCTGGTAAAGGTAATGAATCTTAAACTAGGCTCTGACAATCCCAATAATTCAATGGTCCCATCTATCAGATGACGTTCTGGATTAAACCTCATTGGATCTTCCCAAATCCTTGAGTTTCGACCGAGACCTGAACGGCTCAGCAGGACTTCACTGCCTTTGGGAATGAAGTAGCCACCCACGACCATGTCAGAGTTTGAGACATGAGGAACATTGAAGGGTGAAAATGGATGAAGTCGAAAGGATTCTCTAACACAAGCTATGAGATACTTGAGTTTTGGGATGTCAGATTCTTGAACGAGCTTGTCTCTTCCAACTACTCCATCCAGTTCTTCAATTGCTTTCTGCAGAATCTTTGGTTGATTCAGTAATTCGGCCATGGTCCATTCCACTGCGTTTGAAGGATTGTCGATGGTTGCAATTTGTAGCTCCTGCAGTCATTATGACAAGAAAGGTTACACAATTCAGAAAGAGTAAAGTAGAAAATGAGAAAACTTTTTTATCTCTCCTAGTCGTTGTCAACATTTTAATGAAAGTAGAAAAATTCTTAGACACTGTTATACAGCCAAGTATTGTTCATTTAACGAAATGGGTAAGTAATATCATAAACCTAGTATTTTTGTTATGAGGTTTAAAAATATACTCACTGTGATTTGAGCCTTGATCTCTTCAATTGACAGTGAGATTTTCTTCTCATCTTTATATGAAATGAGAATATCAAGAATGTCTTCAACCACTTGTTTCTTTCCATCTCTCCATTGTTGCACTCTGTCATTTATAATGGGTTCATCATACTTTGAAACGACTTTCAAAACATTTCTTAGAATCTTCTGGTGTCCATCTAAATCAAACGGCTTCAAGCAAGGCATGAAATCTGATATAGAGAATGCATTGACATGCCTAAGAATTGTCAGCAATGCTTGATTGTGCTCTTCTTCTTCCAAAGTTGGCCCCTCATCTTCCCTTCCCAGTCCGTAGTATCTTCTATTGAACAACATTCTTCTGATGATATTTCCACAATAATGTTGTGTAATGCTCCTCACGTTAACCACTGCGCCACCTCCATTGTCGGCATTCGTCGAGGTCAGGCGGAAGATGTAACGTAGAAGAGCGTCGGCCTCGTCGACTCGATGGCCAAGCATTTGCTGAAGGGTTGATGGAGTGAATATCTGTGATGCAAGTATTCTTCTCATCTTCTTCCATTGCTCTCCCGGTGATGAAAAGGCTGTGGTGAGATATCCATGGGATAAGATGTTGACGGTGTTGCAAATCGACGAACGCGACGCGAAGGCGGCGTCGTGCGTCTTTAGAAACTCGACGGCGAGTTCGGGGGAAGTGACGGGAATTATATAGGTGTTTCCGAGACGGATGCAGGCAATTTCAGTGTTGAATTGCTTCATTATTGCGTGAATCCATCGGTGAGGTTGGGATTGGGTGCACATTGCTGGTATGCAGCCAAGGAGAGGCCAGGGCTTTGGGCCTGGTGGGAGAGCTGCTGCTCGCTGGGTTGAGTGCTTGCTTTTCCAATAATAATACATCATACAAATGGAAGCCATGAGAATCAAGTTTAAGAAAGCTTCCATGATTGTATCTCTCTCTTTCTCTGTGTTGGATCAATGCATGGAGTGTATGATATATATATAAATATATGTGGAGATTGAAGAGAGAGAAAGGATTTGATATAATCTATTTGTAAAATGTGTGGTCCAAATAAACTATAAAGCTTCAATGACTTTTATATTCTTGCCCATGTAACTTATTTCTTTGTGCTAATTAGTACAAGGGTAATAATGTAATGTTGAAAAAGTGGGTTGTAACTGTCGGTGTTAACTATTGAAAGAATTTTGTATTTGAGGACTGTTAGATGTAGCCTATATTGTCGAACCACTTGTATTATCTCTTCTTTTGTTTGTGCGGTTGTTTTCTGGGTTTCATCCATTATTCATTTAATCTGTGTTACAATTATGTGGTTGTTTTCTGGATTTCGTCTGTTATTCTTTTAATCTGTGTTACAATTACACTGTATTTACTGTTGTTAATGATTATGAGTGACACAATCGCAATAAAAAAATGTTCAAATTTATTAAGAAATTTCACAATAAATTTTCAACCCGAATATTTTTGAAATATTGTTTTTATTTTAGTTCTTAGGCTCTTAGAACTTCAAACTCCATTCCTAAATATTATTCATATTCCATTTTCTATACGTTGAAGTTTTAACTTTAATATTTCAACCCTTTATCAAATTAGTTAATTTGAACCTAACTTAACTAGTAAAGATATATATATTCAATCAAAAGGTCAAATGTTATCGGTTGTTATACTAAAAAAACAATCTTTATTAAATGTTAGATTCATTTTTAAAACAATCCTACAATAAATAAAATTCCAGCTCATCACAAGAAGTCAATCTTGACAGAAATAGCTAAACCACAATGCCAAATTTTAGCAATCAAATAAAAGTTGCTCATTTCCTTATTAAAGCTTAACTCAATCATTGGTGTTAACTCAAAAGTTTAATAATATCATATATATAGTATTTTCAATATATTCTCAACTTTTTCAAAAATAATTTCAAATATATTTACTTCCTACTAAGTTTTATTTTTTATGGAAAAAAAATAGCTCAAAAAGATCTTAGATAATTGTTTTCTTAAGAATAAGACATTTCAAAATATGAGGATAAGAATCTTAATATTAGATTTTTTTTTTTTTTTTGAAGACAAAGTAATCAATATTTTACTTAATGGATTTTGAAACTTATAATTAGAGTATTATGAACGTATAATTGTGTAGGTTATTTAAGGTAAACTTTATATTTGGCGAGAGAAATTGATTCATTTAAAAAATGTGCTTAAAACTATTCGGTCATAATTGGAAGTGTATAAAAAGGAAAAGAACAAAAAAACAATAAATAGTTAAATGGTTACATCAATTTTTTTTTGTGAAATGCAACCTCCCTTCATGGTCTGGTTCCATGAGTTTTAGAGGTTGGAATTCTAAATCAATTAGATACCATTTAATTATTCTTACCTAATAATTCATGTTAACTAACTCATTTTTGTCCATCCAATATAACATAATTGGCTAAAGCATTATATCATCAACCAAAAGTTTAGAACTTAGAATTTCTATCTCCACATGTTGTTGAACTAATCTAAAATAAATATAAATACTAGTGATAACATTTTTATCGCACCAAAAACAAAAAAAAAAGTGGACAAAACAAATCTTTCTTCATTTTTTGATATTAAAAAAAAAAATCTTCCTTCATTTTTCAAACAATTTTTTATCGTGCTTCTTAATTCATGTCTATCGCATTCACAACTTAATTCCCTTGAATAAAACTTGTGAAACATTACATAAACACATTTGATTTCTAGAAATTAATAATTTTCTACATATCAAAAGACACATATTTAATATAGTCTTACATTTGGTTGTTAGTGACTGTAATGTCCCAAGCTCAGGATTCGGAATTCAGATTTAGCATTCCCTATGACCTGACCTGGCCACGTTACCTTAACTTATCTTAAACTGCTTCTAAAAGGTGAAGATTGTCCCCACAAACCACGGGGTCCTTTTAGCATGCTTTATCCTTACTCATATGCTTCCTAGGAAAATTTTCAAGAGGTCACCTAACATAAAACTTAACCAAGCCAAGCACGTTTAAGTTTGAAGTTTCTATGAATTGAGCCACCGAAAAAGAAGGTGCACCTCATTGCTATAGGTTAGTTGCTATCAATTCTTTTAAGTTTATCTTGACCCATACTTTAATGTCTTCCCGGATCTCTCTCATTCGTATGTGGTCTTGGTTTATTCATGTACCCTTCCTTTACTCGGGCGTCAGATGTGACTTTTTTTTTAAAAGAATATTTGAGGGTTATTATTATTATTACTACTATTATTAACTATTATAATTATTATGAGTTTGACAATATGTTAGGATAGGAATTTGAATCTCTGACCTCTTAATTGAGAATATTTTAGGGTTTTTTTTTTTTTTTGTATTTTTAGCACAAGGAATTGAGTAATTAAATCCATATGAAAATTGTTGTCAAATTTCAACGCAGCAAGTTCATTTTTTCTTTGTTCAGCCTGCCTTGAATTAAGCAAAAATCTCAATTGTGTGGTTCAGTTCTTCTTTTAAGTCAAAAAGAAATTGACTAGAAATAAAATAATGAAATCACATTTCTAATCACTATTTTTTTTTAAAATTAGTTTGATATATTTTTTAAAATTTTAGGTCCCGTTCGATGACCATTTCTTTGGTTGAGTCTTTGGTTTTGGTTTTTAAACTTATTAGTTATAAACACTACTTCCAACTCTAAGGTTTTTTTTAAAAAAAAAAAAAAAAAAAAAAAACTAATCTACTTTCTTCCCATGTTTTCGAAAACCAAGCCAATTTTTGAAAAAAAAAAAAAACTAGTTTTCAATTTTTTTTAAAGAATTTGGTTAGGAATTCAAGTGTGTCTTTAACAAAAATAATGAAAACCATGGTACGGAAATTAAAGAAAACAAGCCTAATTTTCAAAAACAAAAAATAAAAAAATCAAATGGAATTATATGTGGTTGATTTAAATCATTTTTTCATGTGTGACTGCTAAATTTCCGTCTTTATATGATATATGCAATGATCGAAATGTCTCGATGTTGATTGAAATGTCAAGGTCCAAATTTTACGAAAATCTATATTAAAATTTTGAGAAAATTTATGGAAATTGTTTGAATCAGTCAATGAAACTTTAATTATGGTTCAATTAGACTATAATTGAACGTTTTTAATCATCATATCTAAAAACTAAGACAGTATATTTCGATGAAAATGTTGATGCGAGCTAGAATTTAGAAAAAAAAATATGAAAATTAATTAAAATTGTTAAAATTATTAAATGAAACTTTAGTGGATTTTTTTTTTTTTTTTACAACATGTAAGGGGTGGGGATTGAACCTCTAACCTCTTGGTTAAGGTTTAAGCTTTATATCAGTTGAATCATGCTCTTGTTAGCCATATGAAACTTTACTGATGCCCTTTCTTTTCATACTAAACTTTAATAGTGCCTTAATTATACTATAATGGATCATTTTTAATTAACAATTATATCTAAAATATATATGTATAATATTTATATTGAAATGTTGAAGGAAATGTAGGTGTCAAGTAAGATTTTGGAAAAATTATGACAAAATGATATAAATTATTTGAATTATTAAATGAGACTTTAATTATCATGACTTAAATTTTTTTAAAAAAATGAAGATTAGTCAAACATATTTTAATTGATAGATGAGACTTAGGCTTAGTTTGAGATTGTTGTAACTTCTAAAATAATTGTTGTTAACTATGCTTTTAAGAAAATAAGTTGTACCATGAATTAAATTAGTGTTCGGTAAGTTTTAGTTTTATAGATGAAAAAACATATTGAGGTGTTTGGTAAATTAATATTCTAAATTATTGCAACTTAACTATATTGTTTCAATAAATAAATTTAATCTTAATATTTAATTTCAAAGTTTTATAAGATAATTTGAAAATTATTATAAGATAATATTTTTTAAGAAAACATATAAGATAATTAATTTAAATTTCATATGATTTAAAATATAATGTTAGGTTTAATCTAGGATATTTTTATATTTTGTTAAGAAATATAAATTGCTACTTGTATTGAAAAAATATTTTTTCAACTTAAATAAATAAAAAAAAAAAACTAATTTCAATTGAGTATAAGGTAATAGAATAAAAATATTTAACTTAAATTAAAAAAATGATTATTACTTGAATCACGTACGATAGAGAAGATAAATAGTTAGTTACAAATCATTTTTTTAGGAAAGCTAAACAAAGAAGCTACCTTTAGATTTTGCAAATAAAATAAAAATACTTTTACAAAAATTAATTTATATTATGTTTTACCAAAAGCTCAAAACAGTTAAGATTCATTTTTAATCACTTCAATCTCCTCCAAAATCAATGTCAAACACTCCCTTATAAAATGGGGCATTTATAGAATTTGATGTGAAAAAAAATATATATAAAAAAAAACTTATGAACTTTAACTCATGTAAATATTATAATTTACTTGAACTTTAACTAAAACTCATGTGAAAAAAAAAATCCTTACCAAGTAATAAATGAAGAAAAAAAAAAGAAAAGAAAAGAAAGAGTAGCCAAAACCACGAAGAATAGATTTTTTTAGTTAATTATATAAAAGCATGTCAAGGTCACTTGAGAGCCAACAAGGGAGACAGGTGCCTGTGACCCCTAAGGTGACAATTTATAAAAAAAAAATTAAATAAAAGAAAATAAATTCGAATCTAACAAAAAATTATATGCATTATCGTTAAGAAACCTCCAAATTTCGAATCGTTAAAAGGGGGGAAAATGACTTCTCCCCTTCATCCAACATGTTGAGCCCCTAATGAAAAGGTCCCTCCCCCATGTTATTCACTCCTCCAAATCATAGATGAGTTGTGTCAATGAGGCCTTCGCAAAATTTCGGTTCTTAAAATATCTCCCTCAAGACCTTTATAGATCCAACCACAATTTTAGGGCTCGATAATTTTCCAACTTTTTTCTTTGTAAGTATAACTTGGTTAAAACTTTTTAGCTCCCTAAAACTCTTAACCCTACAAAGGTCCTTGCTCACACTTAAGCTTCTTCCAACTCATCCAGTGAATCTACTTCCTTTTCTCAACCGAGTTCCACCAAAATCGAGCATATATACATTCGATTTATATCCTCGTGGATACAATTTGAAGTACATGATTATTTTGAGGCATTTCAATCTTAAAGTTATAATTTGAAAATTGAGTTTGAATTTAGAAGGTAGTTGTGTGACTTATTAGAAATAATTTCAATGTGAGTTTAATTTTAATGTGAAAATCAGGTTTGAATTTGAGATATAGTTGTGTCTTACTTTTAGGAAAAATTCCAATTTTCAAATGGGTTATAAGTGACTTGACGGGTGGTTGTAAAATCTAAAGTTTTTTTTTTTTTTGGAAAATGGATACTATTTATTAAAAATCGTAGGTAAGGAACATACGAAAAGAGGCTATGGAAAAGCCTTCCAGTTCAAAGCTATGGAAGATGCATCATAATTAGCAAAAAGCTTTCAAGAGGAAACCCAAAAGGAGGCACAAGGAATAATATCTTCCCAAATTTGAGAGGCAGGGCAGGAGATGTTTTTAAATATGTGGCCGGAATTTCGCTCCTTCCATAAAGACCACATGACTGCTGCAAAGATAACTTGAGTAAGAGTTGCTCCGTTGAGAAAAGCCCTTAAGGATAAAAGCCTCCTCACAAAGACTATTTGCAAGAAAAGGAGTCGGAAAATGGACACCCGTGGCGCTATGGAACGCTTGCCAAAAATCTGAAGCAAAGGCACAGTGAATGAAGATATGGTCTAAGGTACTCAAAATGATGGTGACACAAAATGCAGCAACTTGGACTGAGGACAGAATTCTTAAAGACCGATTGCAATCTATCCACCGTATTGATCCTTCGATGCATTACTGTGATGCCCCACATTCGAGGTAACCCAAAGTTTGTTTTAAATTAATCGTTATGTACGGCTGATTCTGATATTTTTCCTCGTGTATTAAGATCTTTTCAGTTTATCGTTCAGGCTGAATGGGGAAGTTAGTCAGCGTTTTTTTCTCCTGGTTAGTGGGTAGTTTTGGAGTTTGTTAGGGTTTTTTTTTTTTAAAAAAAGAATCAATCTCTCATCCCTCTCTCTCTCGCATGAAGTTGCCGCCCTTCATCCCCTTCTTTGTGTTTTTTCCCTTCCAGTCGTGTAGCCGCCGCTGCCTTCCCTAGTTTTCCTTCACGCCATCGCCGCCAGCCGCCTCGCACCCCGTCCTCCTCGCGCTGCCCAGTCTCCACGCTCAGCCACCACCATCGTCTGCCTTGTTTTCTCCCTGAGTCGTCACCGGTCTTGTCTCCATCTCCCTCGTTTTTCAAGTTGCGCCGCCGCCTTCCCCCTTTGTTTTCTACCTCCGACGAGTTTCCCCTGAAAATTGAATAAACACACCTGCAGGCTGCAATTGAAAATACACTCCCAAATGATTTCTTTAAAATCCAATACCACCACCAGTACGTCACAATCAACAATCAATCCAGATACCAAAACCAAGGCACAACCACAAACCAAAACCACTAATGGAAAACTTAAGTCCCAATTTAAAACTCAATATAAATTCAAAAGATACAACTTACAGAATGGTGCTAGCGACTTTAGTTATAAAAGCAAAAACATCAATATTATATTTACATGCAAAATGATGTATAATCTAAATAAGACTAGTGGCAGATCTCGACCTCGATAGGCTCATCAGAAACTCAAATGCTACCTGGTAAAAAAAATTTTGGAAAAGAGTGAGCTAAAAAGCCCGGTGAGTGGTAGAAGTTTATAAGAAAATAAATTTAAGGAGACTAATAACATAAAAAATCACAAAAAGGTAATTGACAAGAATTTAAAATAAGCTTTTGAAAGAAACCTTGAAACACTTGTAACTTCTATTGAAAGTACACAAAGTTAAAGTATTTTATACCATGAGAATCTTTTAAACGTAAACTTTAACACATATTTGCGTGGCTAGGAAATCCATCACTAAACATGTACCCAAAAACTGGTCATACTAGCGCAGAGTAGTCTCAATACGCATAGCAGAGAAAACTAGTCATACTATGCATAGGCCGAATCCCCATGCATAACAGAGCAACTGGTCATGTTATGGATCGAGTAATCTCAAGATACATAGCAGAGCAAATTCTGGTCATACTATGTACCGAGTAAGCTCAAGGTACATAGCAGAGTAAATCCTGGTCATACTATATACCGAGTAATCTCAAGGTACATAGCAGAGCAAATTCTGGTCATACTATGTACCGAGTAATCTCAAGGTGTACATAGTAGAGCAAATCCTGGTCATACTATGTACCGAGTAATCTCAAGGTACATAGCAGAGCAAATCCTTGTCATACTATGTACCGAGTAATCTCAAGGTACATAGCAGAGCAACTAGTCATACGCGCGTAGAGCAGCCCCCAAAAGGGCAAAACACCCCGACACACGGCCCAAAGCCTATGTGGGTGCCGAAGTGGGTCCCAAAGACCTCATATATCATAACTACACTACGGAAACACATTCACGTAAGTGTATCGGGAAATCATTGTGGGTACATCATCTAGCGGTTTGAAAAATAGTTGTATCTCGTAAACTAAGTTCACAAATCATGCAAAAGCCATAACATTTCAAATCGAGTTTTCATACCTGAAAATCATAACCCAATGATCATTTTTCATAATTGAATTTACCATATGCAAGGTTTGGTTTACATAATTCCAAAATCCATGTATCCAGCTAAAATTTTCATTCAAAAATCATCCATGCACATGTAAAACTCCCTATATTTGAATTTATCTCAATTAATTTGATCCTTTGCCTTTAGGCTAATTCAAGAGATTTCTAGAAACTCTTCTTTCATAAACTCGTAATAACAGAGTAAATCGATATTGCTAAAATCATACACAAATACAAATCTTTTGTCATGGGATTTGATTTGAACAACAATGAACCATATCTCACAATTTTAAATTCATTTAACAAATAGTAAATCAATTCATGGGATAAACAAAATTTCTTGAAACCTCCAAAATTGTCAAATCTCCAAAATTTTTTCATAGAACGATTCAATAAAAAATTCTCCAATTAGTAAAATAGTAGAAACTTGGTAAAAATAATAACCACTCACAAACAGTATTAGTGAGGCTTCCATCTCGTAATTAGTCAACCCGGTCTCTACTTGTCCTGAAATTAATTTGGACATAATATGAGTAGTTTCTTAATTACACTTTTAAAACATCGTACTCATTAGTTCCAAAGATCTAAGCCAAATTCAATGCCCAATAGGATTTTCTCTCCCCTTCTTAACTCTTATGTACCCTCAATATACTTTTTAACAATAAAATATTCCAACTTTTCCAACTCTTGACTATTCATCTTCTTCCTCATTTTTTTTTCATTGACAAGCATTCCTTTTTCCCCTTAATCTCCCTTAGATTCATACTTATTCAATGCTAAAATGAACTTAAAAGAATAATAAACTTACCGTTTTATATCTTTGCCCTCATATTCTTAATCTCCTCCTTCATCCCATTCCAATCCATCTTTATGCAAAACACAATAAACAAAAACCCAGAGAACTTTTGAGTATAAAGAAACAAAATACCCACATTAAGAGTGTCCAACACCTAGCTTATGTAGTTTCCTTAATCTTTCAAACTTTAAGGAGAAAGAACTTATCGGCCTGAAATCGAGTTTACAAGTTTCTCCAAAATACTTTAGATCTTACCCACAAGGATCTATGAAATTCTTGAACCATAGTAGGAAACCCATAAGATTTTTGAACATAAAAAGAAGAATCCATGAACTATCATCCAAGTTTTCTATTTTTCCTAGTTATTCTCAAGAGTAAAATGACTTACCAAGTTCAATATTTGCATAAGAGCTTCTTTGAACCATTTCCGGCATGATTCCGACGAGCTTCTGACAAGATTCCGGCAAGATTCCGACAACTTTTCCCCCTTTCTCTCTCTCTTTCGTTTTCTCCCTTCATTTCTTTCTTTTTCTCTGTTTTCCCGATGGGGTTTCTCTTCCCCTTTTTCTCCTTCTTTTTGTTTTCTTTTTCATGTGGCTTCCAACGGAAGCCACACAAAACCCTCTTTTTTTATTTTTATTTTTTTAAAAAAACTAAAATATTTCATAGCAATTGGGCTTGGGCCTCTCCCTTTTATTATTATTTTTTTCTTCCCCAAAAATAAAGAGTCCAATTTCCCTACCATTTTTTTTTGTCCTTTTAAGTTGTACTTTATTTCCAATTTTCTTTGATCTTATTTCATTTCAAACTTTTCCTCCATCAAAATATCTCAAAACAAGTAATTGATTTGCCATATATTTATCCAAATGCTAAAGGATTAAAATTGAGTCTTACATAAGCTCCATTTAATCTTCTTTTCTCTCGTTTTGCTTAGATCCCAAGCGTCCAACATCTCAGATCTCGATTCTCTTGCAATCTTGCTTCTACCTAGTGTGTTTCGGCGTGGTTCCAGCCCTCTTTTGGCTCTTTTGGCATTATTGGGCAATTTCAGTAAGTTCTATCTTGACCCGTTCTCTATTGGCTTCAAATTTAAGTTACCCATGACCCAAAAGGCGTTAATCTGAGTTACACCCACTCGTTATCGCTTCCTAAATTGCAGGTTCTAGCCATTTTGGACACTTACAGCATGTATTGGTCACCGTCAGTTCTGTTCGGTAAGTTCCAGTGCCTTAAAGTCTTTAGAAACTGCCTTAGTTAGCTTTAGAATGCTTTTTAACCTTTGGTTATCCTCGAGTTTCAGTTTCGTATCGATTCGGACTCAGGACAGCACTTATTCAAGGGATTTCGGTGCTATTTGGTAATTTCTCGCAAGGTACCCGCCCCTGTTCGGTAAGTTTTCAGCACCTTAGGTCCCTTTTAATCGATGTTGGGTGTTGGAAAGGTTGTTAGGCTATTTCCCTAACCCTAGAAGGTCTCTTTTGTGCTTGTAGGTCCGTTTAGAGCATATTCTAAAATTTTCCAACAATCGGTAGTGGTTTAGGAGCGCTTTTATCTTGTGTAAGTAGTTTCTATCTGGTTGGGTTTGTTTGTTTGTTTGAGCATGTCGTTTGCTTTACTTGTCTTGTTATTACGTGTTGTGCCTATTACGTATGTAGCTCGCTATGTGAATAAGCATGATGTTTTGTTGGATTCTTAGGCATATTGCTCTGTTGTTTCATAAGCATGTTGCTTGTTTAATTTATGAGCACGAGGTATTGATGCATGACAACTATGCTGCACAAGAGTCGTGTCTGCATAGTGTGTGGTCATTGGGGAGAGGCGGAGCATGACGCGTAAATCATGTGTTGGGTGTGTGTGTGGAGCGTGACGCAAAAATCACGTGTGGGTGTGAGTGTAGAGCGTGTCGCGGAAATCACGTGTGAGTGGTGCTGAGCATGGCGCGTAATAATACATGTGTTGGGTGGGTTTGCGGAGCGTGACACAGAAATCACGTGTGGGTTGTGACTGCGGAGCGTGACGCGGAAATCACGTGTGAGTGTGCGGGCATGACACTGAAACCATGTGGGGGTGCATAGCATGATGTGTGGATTCATGTTATCGTCCCATTTTGCATGAAACATGGTGTTGGCATTGTTGTTTTCGTATTTAAAAGCTTGTTGGTTTGTTTACCTATACTATATATAAATGGGGCTAAGAGGGGAGAATCTTTTGTTTCCTCTTTTGCCCCTACTTTTTTAGTAAATTCCTATTTTGACCTTCCTTGATGCGATGTGGCTCTTCAAGGGTATGTCTACTCATCCCAATGGATGCAATTAATATTGACGAGACATGACTATTGATGAAGGTAGTTATACATCAAAATGCATCCATTCGTGTATGGATATGATCCATGTATAAAAGATATTGAACTATGTAATATACTTCTTTTATAATTAATTCTTCCTTTATTGTTGTTCATAGATAATTGATTTTGTGCAAAAGCATGTTGTTGAGATTCATGAATTTCGTAGTTATATTATTTTTATCTTTAGATTTTAGAGTTGTTATTTCATTCATTTCCTTTATTTAGTAGTTATAGTATCCTTTATTTATGTTTTCTTTTCACTCAGACAATTGGTTCCCCGTCGGGCTTCAATCACCAGATTCAAAATGGATGAGAAAGGTTAGCCAATTATCGTATTCATCGTCTCTTAATTTTCATGTGGTTGGTTATTTGATTTTATTTAAAGATTGTGTATGAAATTGTAGTAAATTTCTCTCTAAAAAAATTGTGATTTGAAATTGAAAGTTGTTTAGAAATTACACTACACTTTTCATCATTCATCTGCAATAGAATTACACTTCTTTCAATGGGTAAAAATTGTAAGTACTTTACCATAAAATTGTAGATTGCAATTGATTTTTGTCTTTTACTATTGTGTTTGTTACCCAAAACACACTACACTTTATCTCGGTATAGAATTTACTTCATCATGGAATTTTGATGAAATATTCTTTCTTTATGTTGTCAAAAAAAAAAAAACATTTCTTCAATTGCATGAAATTTCATGTCGAGATTTTGTTTTTTATTATTGATTTTACTGGTTGTGATTGTGGTTTGATGGATTTTATATTATTTCATATTGTGGTTAATGTATTTTTATGATTAATTATTATTAACGTAAATAATTATACAAAGAAGTAGAATAACCTTAATAAATTTATTCACTTGTTAGTTGGGATTTAGGACTGATATTGAATAATTATTCTTGACTTTTTAAATCAACTTTTAAAATGAAAAAAAAAATGATGGTTGTTTGGATTGTCATCAATTTAACCAAAATCTATTGTTCACAATTGTGAAATATTAAAATTAGTATATGTCACAATTTTCTTAGATTTTATAAATTCCACATTTTTTTATATATTAATTGCTTGATTATGTCTCCTATATGTTTTTTACCACCCACCCATGTAGGACTTAGTTGATAGTCTTAGTTCAAACATGGTTAATTTATATCGGGAGTGATGGGTTGTCATAGTTAATAAAGATAGATATGTATGGTTTTGGAAACAGAAGGAAAAATTAACAATTTAAGACAATATCTTTGAAGCCTATGTGAGTATTCATGGGGGTGGGTAATGAACACAATATTTGTTTTATATTTGTGAATTAGTAGAGAATATAGAAAGAAATGATAAAATAGATGGAAGTATAAAAAAGATAGATAAAGAATAAAACATGTTTCTAAAATATAACAAATTATTTTAAATAATTATTCAAAACAGAGATTCTACAAAATTTTTGAAAAAAACAAATTACATTCTTCAAATTTCTTTACTTTTAATAATATTCCATAGACGAAGTTTTAAAAAAAAAATTAAATAAACCTTAAAGAAAACGTTTTGATGGAATTTTTTTAAGCAGTAAGTATATTACAAACTCATTTAAAAAAATAAGAAGTTTTATTAAAAAAATACTATTATGTTTTATTACAAATTCACATAAATGTTTAAATTAGAATTTCATAGTTTGTGGTGAAAAAAAGTTCAATGTTTTCATTTTTTGACTGAAAATATTATAAATGAAATATTTACTATTTAAACTGAATGAAAAATATATTCATTCAACATTTAAATTTATCTATGAAAATTTGTGTTTTATAGATTTTTAACCACGTGCATTGCACGGGTCTTTTAACTAGTTGCTTTAAAAGCATGATGTGTGTGAATAACATGTTGATGTGGTTGTCTGTTGTTTGGTGGCTTACCGAGTGTGAGCTACTTACCAGTACTGTGGTTGTACTGATACCCCTCCTCTTTCTTCCCCCCAACATTTTCAAATTATGCATGTGATGAGCTTTATGTGTCCGGTGATGTGGATGAGGAGGTTCACGAGGGATGACCACAGGATTTTGTGTATTTGATATTTTCTTTCTGTTGGACAGGGTAGTTCTTTTACTTGGTTGTTGATAGGTTGATTCTTTAGCTTGCATATAGGTTGGATTGGTTTTCTTTTAGTTGTTGAGGTTGTGTAGAATTTCATGTTTTCGATAGGTTGTAAATATGCTAATGTTAAATAAAGTCGAACTGTTTCTAGAAAGTTAAGAGTATGCTTGCACCAGAAGAATTTAGGTTCTGTTGTTGGTTGAAGATGCGAGATCTGACTCATATTATAGGATGAAGTTGTTTCTGTGGAGTTGTGGGGTAGAATGGAATGATATAGAAGTGTTGTTTTGAGTTTAACAGGTGATTAAAAATTTTGGTTCGTCCTATGTATGTCGTTATGCTGCCAAAATTTTCAGAGCTCTCGGTTAGTTTGAATAGGAGTTTAGTAATGTCACTAGGTTAGATTCTATTAAAACCTGGGGCGTTACAATCACTGACCAAATAAAAAATTTGAAGGTTTTATAATTTTTTTTAAACTAGATATTTTCTGTAATTTAATTGGTATGATTGCAACACTTAGCAAAGTACAAGAGGCTAGTTGATCAAATTAAAAGTTTAAGGATGTGATTGCAACAAACCCCATCGTCGGGGGGTGGTTTGTATAATTTTCCCAAATAAGAATGATGAAATAAAATACAACAAGTTTAGGGTCTACTGGTAGAAGTAAGGATCCAAATCTGTAACATTTTTTTGTTGAGATTATAATATTTTAACCACTTGAACTATATATACTCAGCTCGCTATTGGATAGTTGATTTTAGTTTTAGATTTTAGCACGGGTGAGAGGAGAATTCAAGCCAAATCTTAATAATTCAACAAAGGGACTTGTTTAAGTTAGGAGTCAAAGTAAATAATCCTATGAAGCACATGAAAATTTGTTTTCAATTCATTTTTAATATTTAATTTTAGATAGGGACATTGGAATCAAATTAAAGATTAAGCCTAACTTGCTAGGGAGAGGTAGGTTTGATAAATTAGAATTCTTGCCAACAAATCAGGAGAGAAGTAATTAAAATAATTGAAAATCAGTTGGCATAAATGTTGATTTTGATGGAACAGGTCGAGGTCCAGATTTTACAAAAATGCCGATGGAAATGTTGGTGGAAATTTTGGAAAAATTCATAGAAATCGTGGACATTGGTGAAGATTGTTTGAATTGGTTAAATGAAACTTTAACCATGACTTAATTAGACTATAAATTATCATTTTTAATCATCATATCCAAAAACTAAGACAATATTTAGATGCAAATGTCGATGAAACTGTCGAGAGCAGGAATTTTGGAAATAATGTGAAAATTGATAAAAAAAAAAAAATTGTTTGCATTTTAACTATTAGAACATAAATTAAGACAATAGACACAAAGTTACTTTATCTAAAACATACAGTATAAGGAAATTTGTTTTCTTTACCACATGTGGGGCGGAGGTTTTGAACTCTAACCTCTTGGTTGAACGTTGAGCTTTATGTTAGTTAAAATTGAAATTAATATATTATAAAAATTTCAAAAAAAATATATATATAAATTAAATTGTTGTACATGAAAAACATAAAAAAAAATAATAATAAATATAAACTAAATTGATAAAAATAAAATATTAAATTATAATAAAGTAATATATAAATTATTTGAAGACACGTAATTGAGTGTTGCCAATTGAGCTAAGCTCTTGTTGGTCTTCTTTTTAATTCAAGAATACCAAAAATACAAAAATTGCAATTTTGGTGAAAGTTTTTGTATAGTTATATCAAAGTATATCACTGATATACTCCGGTTAATTGTAGTCTATCACTAACTATCATTGATCGAAGTCTATCACGGACTATAATTGATAGATAATGAAATACAAAGAATACAAAAATAGCAATTTTATGGTGGTGGTCACGGAGCTTGTATGTTAGGCTTTAAAAATTATATTGTTGATTAAGAGTCGCTTGTTCGTAATGGTTATTTTTGGATTTTATGTTCTAATTATCACGAGAGACTTAAATTTTTTGTTCAATTTATGATTGTAGTATAATAATTTTGGATGAGTTTCTAATTACCGAGATGATTGCAATGGAAAGTACTTTACTGATAGATTGTTTCAATTAAATTGATTTCTATCAGTAACAATCATTGGTAGACTTCAATTAATTGATAATTAACTGATTTCTATCAGGGATAGAAACTGATAGACTTCAATTAACTGATTTCTATCATCGATAGAAAATGATAGGTTTGAATTAAATTAATCTATACTATATATAAATGGGGCTAAGAGGGGAGAATCTTTGCCTTCCCATTTTGCCCTTAACATTTTAATAAATTCCTGTTTTGTCCCTCCCTTCGAATAGTTGCAACTGTTAGTCCTGTTGAGAGAATTTAATCCATGGGGAGTGGTTACATAGTGAAACAAAGCATTCTTTCACATATGGGTGTGACTATCCCATTGCTTCGAATAGTTGCAACTGTTAGAAGTGTTTGTTGAGAGAATTTGATCCATGGGGAGTGGTTACGTAGTGAAACAAAACATTCTTTCACATATGGGTGTGACTATTCCACTGTGTATGAGTGTTATCCAAACCGTAAATTTGAAACATCATGATTTAATAGTGGAGACGTGTTTATAGGTTCTATAGAAAACGACCTCTATTCCTATTTTTGGGTTATACAATGGTGTCCCAAATGAGATAGAGTGTTTGAAAATGTTTAGTTCACGTTTATTGTTTTAAACAATCATTTTGACATTCAATCCTAAAGTTACATGATACTTCATTAGGAGAAACTTCCTCTTTCTATTTTTCCTTCTTCATTTTTTATTCACTTTTTAACATTTATTACTGGGGTTCTTTCAATTATATAAATATCAATATTTTATAGACAAAATGTTCAAAATATTTCATAGAGATGCAAATATGTCATAATATACTTTTTTTCATTTAAATAAATGTGTATTTTTAGAATAATTTTCTTAAATTTAATTATTAATAATTAATTTAAAACAATAATATAATTTATTTATTCCTTATATGTATAAGACACAACTATATGTACACAATTCTAAATTATATTTTTTTTCTTCAGAATTTTCACGAAAAGGATAAAAATATAAAAACATTAAAATGAAAATGGTTTGATTCATGTGTTTCACTGTATCAAAATATAAACATATTCATTTAATAAATTAATTATTTGTACAAAATTTCGTTTGTAATATATACATAAGAATTTTCATGAAAAAACAATAATATGAAAACATTGAAAAAAAAGTTTGCTTTGTCTACCTTTTAAAAATTTATTAAAATAAAAATTATATAATATTTATTTATTGCATATTAGAAAACTATTATTTTCTCATATTTTAATTTAAAATTATACTATTACACGTGCAATGCGCGTGTTCCTCAACTAGTTTCTATAAGTGATACATGTCAATAAACTTCAATTAAATTGATTTCTGATAGAAACAGATAAACTTTAATTAAATTGGTTTCTATCGGTGATAGAAACTAATAGTCTTGAATTGAATTGATTTCTATCAGTGATAAAAAATTATAACCTCAAATTAAACGGTTTTCTATTTGTGATTATCACTGGTAGACTTGAATTAAACTGATGGGTAGAAATTGACAGCCTTGAATTAAACTGAATTAATAGCGTTGAATTAAATTGTTTTCTATCAGTGGCTATCGCTGATATGCTTGAATTAAACACGATAAAAACTTATAGATTATGATTATCAAAGTCTATCAGTGATACACCCCGATAGACTTCGATTAATCAAAGTCTATCAGTGTCTATCACTAATAGACTCTGATTAATTGAAGCTTATCATCAAAGTCTATAAGTATTTATCATTGATAGACTCCGATTAATCGAAGTCTATCAGTGACAATCAATAATAGGGACTGATAGACTATTGGAGATATTAAGGGTATTTTCGTAATTTAACGTATTTTTTGTTATTTCCGCAAATAATTTTATTTTTTTTGCTATTTTTGCAATATTTCAAAGCCCCCTAAAAATTTCTTGCAACATGAATATGGTTATATCTAAATAGGTCGAATATTTATATTTCCAATTTTCTAGACATCTAAAATTCATATATCCAATAAGAAGAAAAAAAACTCATTTTTATAGTCTACTCCAACCATCATTTATTAGGAATGCTATCAAATAAAATAGGAGGTACAATAAAATACAATAAGAGAAAAAAAAAGTGGATTCCTTCAAAAAAAAAAAAAAAAAAAGTGGAAACAAATAAATTGACTTAATTTTACCTTCCAAAATTGTAAGATTTTATTTGAGGAAGCAAAAATATTTTGTTTAATAAATTTTACCAAATAAAACTCAATGTTTGATTTTGGATAATTAGTTAGTCAAAATAATATATTTGGGTTTAATCATCTCAACCAAAATTACCAATATTTGATTTGACTAATTAATTAGTCAAATTCTCAAAGGAAATAAGATTTTTGCCTTAATTAATTTGACCAAAATTACAAATATTTTGGCTAGTTAATTTTACCAAAATATTATTTTTTCTTTTATTTTTGAAAATGGCTAAATTAAACCAGAAAAGATAAAATATAGACAAATTTAGGTGGTCTACATATTACCACGCCAGTTATGCTCGAAACTTGAAGAATGTGGAGAGATCCATTGAGGATCACCGTTGAATTCATCGACGAAGTTGGAGAGAAGACTTTGTATCCGGAAAGATTGAGGTGGTTTGGGTTTATTATTGGATCTTATGCTACAAAAGCACTTCTTTCCATATATGCTATCCTAAAGAAAGAGATCTCCACTTCAACATTTTGAATATCAAGCTTCATGGGGAAGGAGAACAAGAGCGTAGAAATGAGCTTCAAGGCAACATGAAAACACTAAACTTGAGCTTCAATTCAAGGATAATTTAAGGGTTATTTAGAGTTGGTGCCTTAAAGTAGTGTTTTCATGTAGTTCTTATTACAACATTCTTTTGGACTTTAATTGTAACGCTCGTAATTTAAGAAAATTTCAAATTTCATTAGCTTTGGAGTTAATTTGGAGTTGGAGGGAAATTTAAAAAGATTTGAAAATTTGGTGAAATTAAAAATTAAAGCTGGAATGACAATCCAGTAAATAAATGGTCTTTGGAGCCAAGCCCAAGCCTTTTTAAAGGCTGCACGTAGCCCTAGGTAGCCATCTTCCTCTTCCTTCTCTCCCTAAAACCCACGACCAGCAGCCATCTTCTTTCCCACACACCCAACGGCAAGCAGCCATCCTCCCGACAGATTGAAGCTGCTCCAGCTCCCGTCTCCGACGATCCACAGCGGCGCGTGACTACTCTGGTGAACTCGCGGCGGCGTCGTCTTCTCTTTCACACGTGTTCAGGTTCCAACGACGGCATCTCCTTCCTTCGAGCAGCAATTAACTCTGGCGGCGTCACCTTCAATTTCCGGCAAGCATCTCAGTTCGGCAACGGTGGTGGCCGACGTGCGCAACAGGTCTAGGTGCTGAGCGAAAATTGTCCGGCGAGTTCGAGGGGGGGGTGTGGCAGCTTGTGTTCTTCGTAATTTCCGGTGATTTTTTCGGCGTTTTTGATTAATTTCACCCTTGGGTAAGTTGGATTGGTTATTGTTTTGGTTGATTTTAGCATGAAATCGAATACCCGCTCAGTTATGAGTTTTGTGCAGCAAGCTTAACCTTTAATTTCAGCGATTCAAGCGGTGGGTCTTTGTGCTCCGACGGCTTCGTGTAGTTTCAGCGTCGGGTACCCATATCGATTAAGGGTCGGATTAGGAAGCAAGAGTGATTTTGGAACTCCAATTAGCAAGCATTGCTCAACTTTGACTTGGTTAAAGGTCTTGAAGCTAAGGAATTTATTTAGATTTTTATAAGATTATTAAACCAAGGTAAGTGAACTGACTGTTGAACTTTTTATTTGGGTGTGCATGTTTGATTTTCCAATGTTCATGTGTTATTTTGTGAATTTTTTTATTATGTTTGTGTTAAAATATATATATATAAATTGGAAGCATGGAATTTATTATTAATGCTAGCAATTGTTGATATTTTGAAATCTCTAAGTTGGTGGTCTCTCAAAATTTATTATGTAACGCCCCAGGCCTAGGATTCGGAATCCGGATTCGGCACCTCACGGCCCTGGCATTCCCCTACATCCTCTACGGCCTGGCGACGTTACCATACTCGTCTTAAACCGCTTCTAAGAGTGAAGACTGTCCCCACAAACCAACACGGGGTCCTTCTAGCATGCTTTGTCCTCACTCACATGCTTCCTAGGAAAATTCCCAGGAGGTCACCCAACATAGAACTACTCCAAGCCAAGCACACTTAACTTCAAAGTTCCTATGATTGAGCCACCGAAAAGGAAGGTGCACCTTGTTGGTATAGGTAGTACCTATCAATTCTTTTAAGCTTTATCTTGACCGTTTCCATGTCCTCAGGATCCCTCTCATTCGGATGTGATCTCGGTTCATTCATGTACCCCTCCTAACCTCGGGCGTCACATGCCCACCAGCTTCCGCCTTGGTTCGTCCCCGAACCACATCCTACTGGGAGAGGTTTCGCTCTGATACCATCTGTAACGCCCCAGGCCTAGGATTCGGAATCCACCTTCCTTTTCGGTGGCTCAATCATAGGAACTTTGAAGTTAAGTGTGCTTGGCTTGGAGTAGTTCTATGTTGGGTGACCTCCTGGGAATTTTCCTAGGAAGCATGTGAGTGAGGACAAAGCATGCTAGAAGGACCACGTGTTGGTTTGTGGGGACAGTCTTCACTCTTAGAAGCAGTTTAAGACGAGTATGGTAACGTCGCCAGGCCGTAGAGGATGTAGGGGAATGCCGGGGCCGTGAGGTGCCGAATCCGGATTCCGAATCCTAGGCCTGGGGCGTTACAGATGGTATCAGAGAACCTTTGATGCTGAATGAGGACTTGTCCTATGAAGAGAAGCCGGTTAAGATCTTGGTTAAGGAGTCGAAAGTCTTGAGAAGCAGGACCATTGATTTAGTAAAGGTTTTGTGGAGGAATCACAAAATGGAAGAGGCAACCTGGGAAAGGGAAGCTGAGATTAGAGCTAAGTATCCTGAGCTCTTCGAACAGCAAACTTTCGAGGACGAAAGTTCTTAAGGTGGGGAGATTGTGACGCCCCGCATTCCAGGTAACCTAAAGTTTTTATTAAGCGATATTTTGTTCGTTAGCCAATTGGGATTTTTGTTTTTCTTCTCGTGTGGTTGGATATTTTTGTTGGTTGAGTTCGTTCAGGTTAGTGGGTGTGTGTGACGTTTTTTTCTCCTCATTAGTGGGTAGTTTGGGATCAGTTAGGTTTAAAAAGAAAAAGAAAAAGGAAAGAAGGAAAAATCTCTCTCTCTCTCTCTCTCCCCCATTCGCGTATCAGACCCCCCAAGGAAAAAAAAATCTCCTCTCGATCTCTTCTTCCCTTTTCTTCACCCAGCCGTCGTCTTCTCCTCCAGCCGCACGGAAGCACCGTCGCTCGCGCCTCCGCCAGCAGCCGCGTCGCAGCTCGCGCCTCCGCCAGCAGCCGCAGCCCGCGCCTCCGCCAGCAGCCGCCTCTCTCCTCCACGCGTCGCTGCCGAACTCCGTGAGCGCCGCCGTCGCCTTTCCCTCCCTCTCGGTTCAGTAGATCTGGAAGCACCAGCGAGAATCGCCGTCTTTTCTCGTTTTCGTCGAGCAGCGTGTAAGCCTCTGTGTTCCTCTCGACTTCTTGTTGATTAAGCTAGATTTAATCTTCTTCTCTCTCGTTTTGGTTAGTTCCGGGCAACCAGCTTCCCATATCTCGTTTCTCTCGCGTTTCGGTCTTTGCCCAGTCAGTTTTGGTGTGGTTTCAGCCCTCTCTCAGCTTTATTTGGCGATTAAGGTAAGTTTTAGCCTAGCCCATTCCTTTTTGGCATTGAATTCAAGTCACCCATGACCCAAAAGGTGTTAATCTGAGTTACCCACTCTTTATCGCTTCCTAAATTGCAGGTTGGGGCCATTTTGGACACTGTACAGCACGTATCGGTCACAGTTCAGTTCTGTTCGGTAAGTTCCGGTGGCCTTAAAGTCTCTAGAAACTGCCTTAGGTAACTTTAGAATGCTTTTTAACCTTTGGGTATCCGTTAGGATCAGTTTAATCTCATTTCGGGCTCGGGACAGCAGCGTGCATAAGGTTTTTCTGTGCTGTTTTGTATTTTCCTGCAAGGTTCCAGCCCCTGTTCGGTAAGTTTTCAGCATCTTAGGCCCCTTTTTAATCGATGTAAGTGTTAAGATATATTGGTAGTTCGTTCCCTAACCTCTAGGAGCCGTTACGGTGCTTGTAGGTGTGCGTAGAGCTTATTCCGTTATTTTTCCAGCAAGCATTGATTTGGTTTAAGAGCGCTTGTAAGCTTGTGTAAGTAGTTTCTACTTGGACGGGCTTGTTTGTTTGTTTGAGCATGTTATCGCTTTTCTTGCTTGGTTACTATATGTTGTGTTTATTATTGTTTGTAGCTCTCCTTGTGATCAAACTTGATGCTTTGTTGGATACTTAAGCATGTTGTGTTAATGGTTCATAAGTATGTTGTTTGTTTAATTTATGAGCATGAGATACTGTTGTTGTTGGCTATGTTGCATGAGTCGTGTCTGCATAGCGTGTTCATTGGGGAGAGGCGGAGCATGACGCGTAAATCATGTGTTGGGTGTGTGTGCGGAGCGTGACGCGGAAATCACGTGTGGGTGTGAGTGCGGAGCGTGACGCGGAAATCACGTGTGAGTGGCGCTGCGCATGACGCGGTATAATACATGTGTTGGGTGGGTTTGCGGAGCGTGACGCGGAAATCACGTGTGGGATGTGAGTACGGAGCGTGACGCGGAAATCACGTGAGTGTGCGGGCATGGCGCGGAAACCATGTGGGGGTGCATAGCATGATGCGTGGATTCATGTTGTCGTCCCATTTTTTTGCATGAGCATGTGTTGCCATTGTTAATTTCGTGTTTAAGAGCATGTGGGTTGTTTATCGCTTTATAAGCATGATGTGTGTGGTTAGCTTGTTGTGGTGGTTGTTTGTTGTTTGGTGGCTCACCGGGTGTGAGCTACTTACCAGTACGGTGGTTGTACTGATACCCCTCCCCTTTATTCCCCCCAACAATTTCAGATTATGCAGGTGATGAGCTGTATGTGCCCGGTGATGTAGACGAGGAGGTCCACGAGGGGTGACCACAGGGTTCCATAGTTTGTTTATATGTTTTTTTTTCTTTCTCTGTTAGAAAGGACAGTTTTCAATTAATTGTTGATAGGTAGGTCTGTTTAGCTTTTGTAGCTAGGTGGGCGTAATTTTTGTTCCTGTTATTGAGCATGGTTAGATTTTATGTTTCTTGTTAGGCTGTAAATATGTCGTAGCTTAATAAAGTCGATATGTTTTAGGAAGTTAAGGTTATGCTTGATCTGGTAGAGTTAGGTTCTGTTGTTGGTTGGAGATACGAGATCTGACTCGTATCCTGCTTGCAGTTGTTCTGTGAAGTTGTGGAGTGGATCGAATCAATTTAGAAGTATTGTTGAGTTTAACAGGTGTTCTAAAATTTTGGGTTTGTCCTATGTACGCCGTTATGCTGCCGAAATTTCCGGAGCTCTCGGTTGGTTTGAATAGGAGCTTAGTAATGTCACTAGGTTAGTTTATATTAAAACCTGGGGTGTTACATATTATATGTATGAGTTTAAATTTTTTATGAGTTTTCTTAAATTTTATAAGTGCACATGAAATTGATGTACATTCAGAGATGCCTACAGTGGACTTAGGGACATGAAATTTAAGTTTCAGCAAAGAACTTTTAGCGACACCATGATGCGTCACTAAAAGTGAATTTCCTGCCAATTCCAATCTAATTAATAAAGAGAACTTTTAGCAACGTCATAATGCATCACTAAATCTTATTAGTCAAAGTAAAAAGTTCCATGGATAAAATACACATTCTCGACTCTCGAGAACCCCTATGCCAATGAAAAAAATTGACAAATTTTATAGGATATATTACCAACAAAGACCAACTTGATCTCCAGGGTTGGGGTAGAAGTAGAAAGGGATTTTTGTACAAATGATCCTCTAAAATAGACGGAAATGATAAATGTTCAACACTTTCAAAACAAGGATATAGGTCATTTTGCTTGCGTCAGCATCCTAGTAAAATTACCATTTTACTCTCTACTCTAACCTCGCTCTTGTTGGGTTTTATGTCCTAAAACTTGTAGATAGTGAATATAAACAAATTGTATACTTGTTTCAATAAAGTGTTATTGAGTTTCTACAAATAAAGTGTTATTGTTAAATATTTCACAATTTGACCCAAATCCAATAAACTAATATCCAAGGTTGTTTGTATGTAACTTGAACTAATATGTGGGGACATACGGGGATCGATGTTCAAGTAATAGCCTAAAAGGTCTATAGTACAAGGATAAGACTGGGTACCTTATCCTAGTAACACTATGTGATACGACCTGGCCGCTTTGTATTTGATACAGACATATTGATCCAAAGCATCCATGTAGTAGACATGCAAGCGGGGGTATCCTTTGCAATGAGTTTGCATAAGACCGGACCATGAAATAGTAAACCTCTAGATATAACACCGTTAACTTGTTAGGTTAATATTTTAATAGGATGACCTAGGTAATTCAGTCTTAATCCTGAGTGTGTCATGAACTTGCCTTCGTTTCTCAAAAGGGATTGTCCTTTGATTAGCGTGAGTGAGAGTGGCCAATACGCCGACTCAATATGTTTTTGGGGACAAGACCGAGTGGGAGGCGGGGGAAATGACAACACAAGAAGGAATTCACTCCTTCCAGCTTCTAGGAGAAGTAGATGAGTATTCCCTTAAATGGTGACTCTAGGACTTGAACAAAGGGACCTCGCCCTCTCACTGGCCCGAGAGGGACTTTCTATTTATTGGTTGGACCATAAACAAGTTGTTCATTAGAAGAGCACTGGTACTTAAGGAGACAGATGTAACACAGGGGTAAAACGATAATTTGACCCAATTGTGGTTACGGACACTCGTGAAGGATTGACTTATCGATATTGGTCTATATCTGTGTACACAGAATTATGTCTGCAGTGAGAATAGTGCAATTGTGGGTCTTTGGTAGAGTGAACCCACAATTAACGAAAATTGATTAATTGGTTAATGAGTTTAACCGATTAAATCTCATATCGTTGGAGCTTCTGATCTGCAGGTGCATTAGGTCCCACTGGTAGCTCGTAAAGAGACTTGAGACAATTGAGTTTAAATTATAAATTGAAAGTGTTCAATTTATTTAGGGGAATCATATAATGTATGATAATGCATTATAGTATAAAGTTTATGAAACTTTATAATATACTTTTTGAGTTAATTTCAAAATTATTTTTGAGAGAAAATATTTGAAAGAGTTCAAATAATTAATATGAATTGGATTCATATTAATAAAATAATTTTTTAATAAAATCCCTAAAATTAAATATATGATTTTTAATTGGGTAATTAATTAATTATGAAATTAATTATTTATTTATTAAAATTAGATATGAATAAGATAATAGATTTGATTAGATCTTATTCGTGACATTTTCTTGTCTTGGCCTTTTCCTATATATAGGACCCCTGGGGTGGGGCGACAAGCATCCCATTCATTCTCCTACTCTTAGTGAATTCTCCTGAAGGCTCCCACCAATCTCCTGCCTCTAGTAGTCTCAGAGTCATACCGGTGTAGCCATAGTGGTAGTGTTCACAATAGTTCGTGATTATTTCACAAGAAGTTGGTGAATTTAATCTGAGTCGTCAACGAGAGTAAGTAACTTGTTACTATATAAATTAGATTTAGATCTAATATTTTTGTATGCTTAGCTTAATATAAATCTAGAATAGTTCTAAGTTTATTGCTAATGTATTGGTATATTAGATTAAACAAAATTAACCCCGAATCGGTCCCAATTACGCTTCCGCTTTACGGAATTACGGAATTCCAATCCCTTCAGCTCTCTCTCGCTACTCTCGTTACTCTCGTTCTCTCTCCAATCTCTCTCTCCAATATCTCAATCTCTCTCCAATCTCGCTCTCTCGCTTCTCGCTTCTCGCTCTCACTCTCTCTCTCGCTCTCGCTCTCGCTCTCCAATTTCTCCCTCCAATCTCTTACTCTCTCTAATTTCTCTCTCCAATCTCGCTCTTAAAATCTCGTTCTCGCTCCAACATCTCTCTCTCTTAAATGTCTTAAATGTGCGTTTTCATATAGAGAGTAAAATGGTAATTTTGCTAGGATGATGACGTAAGCAAAAGGGCATATAACCTTATTCTGAAAATTAATGTAGGACATTTATTTCATTTTGGCCTCTCAAAATGGGTCATATCCACACAATTATCTCAGATAGAAACATGGTGTACCTTGTGCAACATGAAACATATGTTTCCAACTAATTTGTGAACAAGTATAAAGGTAAATAAATCAACAAGTAATTCATATTTTGAGACGAGGGGAAGATAATTTGTACCATGAAGTCAAAAATTATTGTCAACATGAACATATCTCAACTAGTATAAAATTTGTACTAATGACCAAGAGATTTGTTTCATCTTTAATTTGCTAATCAAGAGAGGAATTCAGTGGCAGATGCATCGGCAAGCTCGAGAATTTCCCTCTTTGTGTTACTATTAGCTTAAGGAAAAATAATTTTGTATTTGATAACTAATTTTTTTTTCTTTTTTTTTTTAAATAAATAAAAAGACACAAAATTGTGTTTGGCAATCATTTTTTGTTTCTTGTACTTTCTAACATGTGAAAGTCTTATCTGAAATTAATTTTTAAAATTAAATCTTCAAACTTTTTGTGTTATATTAATTTTAAATATTTATTAGGCATTTTATAAGTTAGAAGTCGATAAAATAATGCTTTCATTTATGGTAGGGAAAAAAATGGAAATTGAAACAAGAAACTAATTCATTTTTTTTCTCTAAAATTTTGCATTATTCTGAAAAAATGAGAAATAAAAACAAGAACAATTACCAAACGCTTTTGCATTGTTGGATGTAAGAGAGAAAAATTGTAAAAGTACCTCAATTTTGTATATCCAACGATTATTAGGACAGACAAATTTGAAAAGAGAACATTGACGATTATCTCTCGTCATTCCTCGACATCAGATTAGATCCACCCCAGGACGATGAAGGCGAACCTTCTCACGCCTAGGGGAACTTTCTTTCTTTTCACCTATCTATTTGTGTATTGCAATCATTTATTTGAGATAGGTTGTATGTGTTGAGGGTCTATTTGATTCTTTTTATTTTGCTTTCTTGTTTGTTTTATTTGCTTTGTCTATTGTTGTGTCTTTATTTTTTTTTTAGTTTTCTTTTGTTTGTTGGGACACTTTCCAATTAAAATATCTTTCTTCAAAGTTTATTTTTGGATTTTTGAGAAAATTATGTTTTTTTTTTTTTTTAATGAAAGCCCTGAATGATGATAACTAAAACTCTCTCAGCTTTTTAAATGCTTTAACAACTTTTAAGTTTTCAAAACATGAAACCTGAACGAGCCATTTTTTCCATACAACATTCAAGCTTTGCCTACCAACACCTTTAGGAAAGTTTAGACTTATCGGGAGCACTAATAATTTATCCACATCAACTGGTTATGTAAAAGAAACAAATAGAACTATAGAAGGGAGAAAAAGAAAAAAAAAAGAGAGAAAGTAAGAGGAGAGAAAATGTTTATACTTTATTTATTGCAATATATATACATTGCTCACATACCATTTTTAAACTTTACCTACAACCCTAACATTGTTGAACTAAAATGAAAAGAATTTTTTTTTTTAAACAACACGTGGGGCAGAGAATTTGATCTTCTGACCTCTTATTCAACGACAATACAAGTTTTATACCAATTGAACTATGAGTGAAAGTATACGTGTAAAACACATAACATGAGATAATAAAACAAAATACCTATGTTTCATTTTTGGTACATAGTATGAGATAGTCGTGGTCGTGCTTGTAGGTGTAATGGCTTTGGGAGACAAAGATCATCAGACTCGGAGAATTTGATTTGTGTCATTCCGGGCACTAAGCTCCATGAAAATCCTTGCAGCAATCTAGCAAACAACATCATGGTAATGTTGGTGCCCAATGAGCTACCAACGCAGCCTCTTCTTCCTCTGGTAAAGGTAATGAATCTTAAACTAGGCTCTGACAATCCCAATAATTCAATGGTCCCATCTATCAGATGACGTTCTGGATTAAACCTCATTGGATCTTCCCAAATCCTTGAGTTTCGACCGAGACCTGAACGGCTCAGCAGGACTTCACTGCCTTTGGGAATGAAGTAGCCACCCACGACCATGTCAGAGTTTGAGACATGAGGAACATTGAAGGGTGAAAATGGATGAAGTCGAAAGGATTCTCTAACACAAGCTATGAGATACTTGAGTTTTGGGATGTCAGATTCTTGAACGAGCTTGTCTCTTCCAACTACTCCATCCAGTTCTTCAATTGCTTTCTGCAGAATCTTTGGTTGATTCAGTAATTCGGCCATGGTCCATTCCACTGCGTTTGAAGGATTGTCGATGGTTGCAATTTGTAGCTCCTGCAGTCATTATGACAAGAAAGGTTACACAATTCAGAAAGAGTAAAGTAGAAAATGAGAAAACTTTTTTATCTCTCCTAGTCGTTGTCAACATTTTAATGAAAGTAGAAAAATTCTTAGACACTGTTATACAGCCAAGTATTGTTCATTTAACGAAATGGGTAAGTAATATCATAAACCTAGTATTTTTGTTATGAGGTTTAAAAATATACTCACTGTGATTTGAGCCTTGATCTCTTCAATTGACAGTGAGATTTTCTTCTCATCTTTATATGAAATGAGAATATCAAGAATGTCTTCAACCACTTGTTTCTTTCCATCTCTCCATTGTTGCACTCTGTCATTTATAATGGGTTCATCATACTTTGAAACGACTTTCAAAACATTTCTTAGAATCTTCTGGTGTCCATCTAAATCAAACGGCTTCAAGCAAGGCATGAAATCTGATATAGAGAATGCATTGACATGCCTAAGAATTGTCAGCAATGCTTGATTGTGCTCTTCTTCTTCCAAAGTTGGCCCCTCATCTTCCCTTCCCAGTCCGTAGTATCTTCTATTGAACAACATTCTTCTGATGATATTTCCACAATAATGTTGTGTAATGCTCCTCACGTTAACCACTGCGCCACCTCCATTGTCGGCATTCGTCGAGGTCAGGCGGAAGATGTAACGTAGAAGAGCGTCGGCCTCGTCGACTCGATGGCCAAGCATTTGCTGAAGGGTTGATGGAGTGAATATCTGTGATGCAAGTATTCTTCTCATCTTCTTCCATTGCTCTCCCGGTGATGAAAAGGCTGTGGTGAGATATCCATGGGATAAGATGTTGACGGTGTTGCAAATCGACGAACGCGACGCGAAGGCGGCGTCGTGCGTCTTTAGAAACTCGACGGCGAGTTCGGGGGAAGTGACGGGAATTATATAGGTGTTTCCGAGACGGATGCAGGCAATTTCAGTGTTGAATTGCTTCATTATTGCGTGAATCCATCGGTGAGGTTGGGATTGGGTGCACATTGCTGGTATGCAGCCAAGGAGAGGCCAGGGCTTTGGGCCTGGTGGGAGAGCTGCTGCTCGCTGGGTTGAGTGCTTGCTTTTCCAATAATAATACATCATACAAATGGAAGCCATGAGAATCAAGGGTTTGGTCATGGAAGTTGCAGGGTTTTCTAAGAAAGCTTCCATGGTTGTTTGTATCTTTCTCTCTTTCTCTGTGTTGGATCAAATGCATGGAGTGTATGATAGATATATATAGTGGAAATTGAAGAGGGAAAAAGGATTTGATATTATCCATTTGTAAAACGTGTGGTCAATTAGTACAAGGGTAATAGTGTAATGTTGAAAATGTGGGTTGTAACTATCCGTGTTAACAATTGAAAGAATTTTGTATTGGAGGACTGTCAGAGAAAATCATGGGAGTGAGAGAGAGTGTGAATCTCTAGAAGAGGAATCAGAGAGAACTCTTGAGAGAATCAGAAGAAAAACGACGGTGAAAGAGGGAGAAGGAAAAAGGAGATTTTGAAAGTTTGTGTACAAGGAGAAATGAGGTTTACCATTAAAGATCTATGAGGAAAAGAGCTTTTGTATCGGGAGGAATGAGATTTACTATTGAAAATGTGTGAAAGAAAGAAAATCTTGAATGTTTCTCATACTGGATGTTGGCTATATTGTCGAACCACTTTGTGTTATCTCTTCTTTTGTTTGTGCGGTTGTTTTCTGGGTTTTCATCTATTATTCCTCTAATCTGTGTTACAATTATATGCGGTTGTTTTTTGGGTTTTCGTCTGTTATTCATTTAATCTGTGTTACAATTACACTGCATTGGTTGCTGTTAATGATTATGAGTGACACAAACATAATAAAAAATGTATTTAGAAATATCACAATAAATTTTCCACCCGAATATATTTTTGAAATATTGTTTTTCTTTTAGTTCTTAGACTCTTAGAATTTTAAATTTCCTTCCTAAATATTATTCATATTCCATTTTCTATTTTGATACGTTTGAAGTTTCAACTTTAATATTTCAACGCTTTATCAAATTAGTTAATCTGAACTTAACTTAACTAATTAAGACATATATATTCAATCAAGAGGTCAAATGTTATCAGTTGTTATACTAAAACAAAATCTTTATTAGACGAGTGATTCATTTTTTAAACAATCCCACAATAAACAAAATTCCAGCTCATCACAAGAAGTAAACCTTGACAGAAATCTCTAAACCACAATGCCAAATTTTAGCAATCAAATCAAAGTTTCTCATTTCCTTATTATAGCTTAACTCATTCTTTTTATAGTTGCTTATTTTAGATTTGAATTCACAACCATACTTCTTTTTCTCTTATCTGAAATATTTAAGTCATTGGTGTTAACTCAAAATTTTAATGATATCAAATATAATATTTTCAATATATTCTCAACTTTTTCAAAAATAATTTCAAATTATTGAAAATATATTTACTTCCTACTGACTAAGTCTTATTTTTTAAGGAAAAAAATTAGTTAAAAAATATCTTAGATAATTTTTTTTTTCTTAAGAATAAGACATTTCAAATATAAGGACAAGAATCTTAATATTAGATTTTTTTTTTTTTTTTTTGAAGACAAAGTAATTGATATTTTACTTAATGGATTTTGAAACTTATAATTAGAGTATTATGAATGTATAATTGTGTAGGTTATTTAAGGTAAACTTTATATTTGGCAAGAGAAATTGATTCATTTAAAAAATGTGCTTAAAACTATAAGGTCATAATTGAAAGTGTACTAAAAGGAAAAGAACAAAAAACAATAAAGACAGAGAGCTGAATGTATAAACAAAAATTGTCCAATCGCCTCTGAGGTATCAACACACAATAAATAAGTTGAATGGTTGCACCATTATTATTATTATTATTATTATTATTTTTTTTTTTTTTTTGGTTGAAATGCAACCTCCTTTCATGGTCTGGATTCGTTCTTAAGTGATTTTTAGACATCATTATCAAGTTTTACCTAATAATTCATGTTATCTAACAAATTTTCGTCCACAGAAATATAATATAACATACCTGGCTAAAGTATTATATCATCAACTAAAAAATTTAAAACTTCGAATTTCCACCTCCAAGTGCTATTGAACTAAAATAAATTAAAAATAAATATAAGTTCTATCGGTAACATTTTCCTCTCACCTTTCTTATTGGGTGCATATATATATTTATTAGAAAGAAAAAAAATGATTTTTCTTCTAAACTTAGTAAGGTCATGTGTATCCCTTATTAAAAAAAAAAAAAAAAAGTATATTCTCCCCTTTTAAGAAATCCCTAATCTATTCCTTTGAATAAAAAAAATGTGGATAATGTAGCGTAATTTGACACAATATACCTTAATAAAAGTCAAAAACAACTTGTGGAAAAAAAAATAATAACAAAAAAAGTGCACAAAACAAATCTTCCTTCATTTTTTGATATATATATATATATATAAACTTCATTTTTCAAACAATTTTTTTTTATCGTGCTTCTTAATTCAATCTATCATATACACTACTTAATTCCCTTGAATAAAACTTGTGAAACATTACATAAACACATTTTTTTAATTAATTATATATAAACACATTTGATTTCTAGAAATTAATAATTTTCTACTTATCAAACGACATATTTAATAGTCTTACTTTTGAGGTTGTTAGTGACTATAATATCGATTTGAAATCCATTCACATGCTTTCTAGGAAAATTATCAAGAGGTCACCCAACATAACACGTTTAACTTTGAAGTTCCTATGAATTAAGCCATCGAAAAAGAATGTGCACCTTGTTGGTATAAGTAGTTACTATCATTTTTTTTAAAGAAGTTACTATCAATTCTTTATTCTTGTAAGCTTATCTTGACCCATACTTTAATGTCTTCAGGATCTCTCTCATTTGGATGTGGTCTCGGTTTATTCGAGTACCTCTCCTTTACTCGGGCATCACAGTGACTTTTTTTTTTCTTTTTAAGAATAATTGAGGGTTATTATTATTATTATTATTATTATTATTAGGGCATATTGCATAAATCACCCCTAAAGTATAGTTATTGTTGCAATTTCACCCTTCAACTTTTAATTGTAAAAATTGGACCCTTTGACTTTTATATATGTAAAAATTGGGTCATTTTGTTAACCATAGTTTAAAAAAATGGAATGATTTAGAAAATTATATTATTATTATTATTATTATTATTATTATTATTTGCTTAGGTAATAATTTTGTCTCTTTCTGTAACGCCCCAGGTTTTAGTATTAACTAACCTAGTGACATTACTAAACTCCTATTCAGACTAACCGAGAGCTCCGAAAATTTCGGCAGCATAACGGCATACATAGGACGAAACCAAAATTTTAGATCACCTGTTAAGCACAAAATGACACTTCTATATTGGTTCATTCAACTCCACAACTCCACAGAACAACAACAAAAAGGATACGAGTCAGATCTCGCATCTCCAACCAACAACAAAACCTAACTCTATCAGATCAAGCATATCCTTAACTTCCTAAAACAGGTCGTCTTTATTAAACAATAGCATATTCACAACCTAACGAGAAACACGAAATCTAAACATGTTCATTAACTAGAACCAAAAACTATACCACCCTAGCTACAAGGCTAAACAAATCAACCTATCAACAATTAATGAACAGACGACCATTTTATCTACCAAAAATGAAATAAACAGGTAACTGGACCCATGTGGTCATCCCTCGTGAATCTCCTCGTCCGCATCACCGGGCACATAAAACTCATCACCTGCATAATCTGAAATTGTTGGGGGAAAGAAAGGGGAGGGGTATCAGTACAACCACAGTACTGGTAAGTAGCTCACACCCGGTGAGCCACCAAACAACATACAGCCACAACATCATGTTATCCACACACACCATACTTGGAAAGCAATTAACAACTCACATGCTCTTAAACACGAAAATAACAAGGCCAACACATGCTCATGCAAAAATGGGACGACAACATGAATCCACGCATCATGCTATGCACCCCCACATGGTTTCCGCGCCATGCCCGCACACTCACGTGATTTCCGCGTCACGCTCCGCACTCACATCCCACACGTGATTTCCGCGTCACGCTCCGCAAACCCACCCAACACATGTATTATAACGCGCCATGCGCAGCGCCACTCACACGTAATTTCCGCGTCACGCTCCGCACTCACACCCACACGTGATTTCCGCGTCACGCTCCGCACACACACCCAACACATGATTTACGCGTCATGCTCCGCCTCTCCCCAATGAACACACTATGCAGACACGACTCATGCGGCATAGCCAACAACAACAGTATCTCATGCTCATAAATTAAACAAACAACATACTTATGAACCATTAACACAACATGCTTAAGTATCCAACAAAGCATCAAGTTTGATCACAAGGAGAGCTACAAACAATAATAAACACAACATATAGTAACCAAGCAAGAAAAACGATAACATGCTCAAACAAACAAACAAGCCCATCCAAGTAGAAACTACTTACCCAAGCTTACAAGCGCTCCTAAACCAAATCAACGCTTGCTGGAAAAATAACGAAATAAGCTCTAAGCACACCTACAAGCACCGTAAAGGCTTCTAGAGGTTAGGAAACGACCTACCAATATATCTTAACACTTAGCATCGAATAAAAAGGGACCTAAGGTGCTGAAAACTTACCGAACAGGGGCAGAAACCTTGCTGGAACTAATCGATCAGCACCGAAACACCTAGAATAAGTGTTGTCCCAAGGCCGAAACGAGATCAAACTGAACCTAACGGATACCCAAAGGTTAAAAAGCATTCTAAAGCTACCTAAGGCAGTTTCTAGAGACTTTAAGGCCACCGGAACTTACCGAACAGAACTGAACTGTGACCGATATGTGCTGTACAGTGTCCAAAATGGCCCGAACCTGCAATTTAGGAAGCGATAAAGAGTGGGTAACTCAGATTGACACCTTTTGGGTCATGGGTAACCTTAATTTTACGCCAAAAGAGAATGGGTCACGTAAAAACTTACTAAAATCGCCCAAATAACGCCGAATGAGGTTGGAACCACGCTGAAACCCACTGAACAGCGACCCACTCGCGAGAGAAACGAGATCCGAGATGCTGGACGAACGAAATCTAATCCAAGACGAGAGAGAGGTAGGTTAGATCGGGATTGATCACTAAGAACGAGAGGAAAAAGAGAGACTTACACGCTGCTGGACGAGATCGAGGGAAAGACGATTGACTCGCGTGCGATTTCAGATTTACAGAACCGAGAGGAAGGAATGGCGACGGCGACTCGGCCTGCTGAGTCGCTTGCGTGCTTGGGCGCCGGAGAGAGGACGACGACGACGGAAAGGAAGAAAAAACACAGCGGCTCACGAAAGGGAAGGCGACGGCTACGGGCGGAGGCGCGAGCGGCGGCTTGCGAAGGGGAGGGCGACGGCGGCGCTGGGCGAGACGGCTGGCGGCGGCGCGAGGCTGCAGACGGCGAGAGAGAGCGGCGGCGGAGAGAGAGCAGCGGCGGAGGAGAAAAATCGCAAAATGAAATGGGGGGGGGTCTGCCGTGCGTGCGTGCGTGCGAGAGAGAGAGAGAGAGAGAGAGAGAGAGAGAGAGGGGTTCTGATAGGTTCCCTTTTTCTTTTCTTTTCTTTCTTTTTTTTTAAAACCTAACTGATCCCAAACTACCCACTAATGAGGAGAAAAAAACGCCACACACACCCACTAACCTGAACGAACTCAGCCAACAAAAATATCCAACCACACGAGAAGAAAAACAAAAATCCCAATTGGCTAACGAACAAAATATCGCTTAAAAAAAACTTTAGGTTACCTGGAATGCGGGGCGTCACACTTTCCCTTCTCTTTCCTCTCTCTCATTCGGCTCGTTTTCTGGAATGATTTGAAGTTCTTGGCCTGGTAGGCAAAAATGACCTAAAGGGTCTCTCCACAATGACAATATGTGGTGGTAGAAATTTGTCCTTATTATTATTATGAGTTTGATATTTAGTTTCGTCGACCTCCGACTACTGGTCGTCACCGACCTCCATCGACCTCCGACTACCGATCATCTCCAACCTCCGTCGTGTTGGGTTTTATACCCTAAAACTCGTAGATAGTGAATGTAAACAAATTTTATACTTGGATTTAATAAAGTGTTATTTAGTTTCTGTAATAAAATGTTATTGTTAAATATTGCACTATTTAACCCAAATCCAATAAACTAAGATCCAAGGTTGTTTGTATGTAACTTGAACTAGTATGTGGGGACATACGAGGATCGATGTTCAAGTAAGAAACCTAAAAGGTCTATAGTACAAGGATAAGGTTGGGTACTTTATCCTGGTGACACTATGGATACGACCCGCTTTGGATCATGATACAAACGCAATGATCCAACGCGTTCATGTGTTTGACATGCGAGTGGGAGTATCCTATGCAATGAGTTTGCATAAGTCCGAACCGCAAAATAGTTAACCACTAACTGTAGCACCATTAGTTGGCTTGGTTTCTATTTCACTAGGATGACCTAGACAACTCGGTCTCAATCCTGAGTGGATTATGGACTCTTGTTCACGAGGGGTTGTCCTTTGATTTGTATGGGTGAGAGTTGTAATGCCCCAGGTTTTATTATTAACTAACCTAGTGACATTACTAAACTCCTATTCAGACTAACCGAGAGCTCCGAAAATTTCGGCAGCATAACGACATACATAGGACGAAACCAAAATTTTAGATCACCTGTTAAACACAAAATGACACTTCTATAATGATTCATTCAACTCCACAACTCCACAGAACAACAACAAACAGGATACGAGTCAGATCTCGCATCTTCATTCTATAACAGAACCTAACTCTACCAGATCAAGCATAACCTTAACTTTCTAGAAGCAGTTCAACTTTATTAGACATTAGCATATTTACAACCTAGCGGAAGCATGAAATCTAACCATGCTCAATAACAGGAACAAAAATTACGCCCACCTAGCTACGAAGCTAAACAGACCTACCTATCAACAATTAATTGAAAACTGTCCTTTCTAACAGAGAAAGAAAAAGCATATAAACAAACTATGGAACCCTGTGGTCACCCCTCGTGGACCTCCTCGTCTACATCACCGGGCACATACAGCTCATCACCTGCATAATCTGAAATTGTTGGGGGAAATAAAGGGGAGGGGTATCAGTACAACCACAGTACTGGTAAGTAGCTCACACCCGGTGAGCCACCAAACAACGAACACCCATAACAACATGCTATCCACACATCTCATGCTTTTTAAGCGATAAACGAACCAACAAGCTCTTAAACACGAAAACATTAATGCCAACACATGTTTTATGCAAAATGGGACGACAACATGAATCCACGCATCATGCTATGCACCCCCACATGGTTTCCGCGCCATGCCCGCACACTCACGTGATTTTCGCGTCACGCTCCGCACTCACATCCCACACGTGATTTCCGCGTCACGCTCCGCAAACCCACCCAACACATGTATTATAATGTGCCATGCGCAGCGCCACTCACACGTGATTTTCGCGTCACGCTCCGCACTCACACCCACACGTGATTTCCGCGTCACGCTCCGCACACACACCCAACACATGATTTACGCGTCATGCTCTGCCTCTCCCCAATGCACACACACTATGCAGACTCGACCAACATGCAACATAGTCCACTAACAACCACTTTCTCAAATAGAACCAAACATGCTTAAAGTACCTCATGCTTAAGTAAATAAACATGTCAACATGCTTAACTCACATAACGGATTGTATAAACGTATATATATCAAACACGAAATGTACAAGCAAACAAGCAAACAAGTGACATGCTCAAGCAAACAACCAAGCTCATCCAGATAGAAACTACTTACCTACAACGCTTCCAAAGCAACCTTAGAGATCCAAAGCAGTCTAATAAGATCCTAAACAACAAGGATAAATCCTATTGAATTAGAATCAACTCACAGCTCCTCTAAACATGCTTTTAATGATCAAAACCTATCGAGAGAGAACTAATTCCTTGCTGGACAGCCGCTCAAAGTTCCCCAAATCAACAACCCAAAACCTTCCAACCATGGGCAACCACGTCGAAGGCACAACGGGCAATGGGTATCCACCGAATGGCTATATTCGAGGTTTTTCAGCCATTGGACAGCAAGTAATTAACATGAAAATAAAATTCTAATTAGGACTCCTAGCGATCGGGCAACTCTTCTAAGGACTCATAATGATTGGGCAAAGCTACTAAGGCCTAGATAACTAATGAGAAACGATTTAGCATGCTTTAAACCATAAACAACAAGCAGAAACTCATAACTCATGATTTAAGAACCTACAAGAGTTGGGTAAAACTAATTAGGCGACGACACATAATGGGCATAAATAGAAGCATGCTTTTAAGCCATGAACAACCAACGATAACCCATTTAACTCACATTCTAAGGACTCTAACTGTTGGGCAATACTTATAAGGCCTAAATAACTAATGGGTAACGATCTCTTAAGCTAATAAACTAAAGGCAGCAATGATTCTTACCCAAACAGACCCGATTCCACGCTAGACGGGTTATATTAACCTCGAACAGTGTGTTAGAATACTCCTTGGCTAGTGGGTATTCAAGTTTGAAGTGTATCGAACCCAATCGAACACTTAGACGGCGCTGCAGAACAGAAAAGCAACACAATCTTAAATTTCCAGCACCTGAAACGAATGGGTATTTAAATTTAGGCTTTAACCAAGAATGGATAAGGCTTAAACTTACCCGACAAGGAGATTCGAGGCCAAATCACTTGCTGGACAGAAGCAAAATCGCACAAAAGCGAGGCTCGGACTGCTGGACGCGCGCGAAACTTGCTGAACAAAACGGAGGGAGTTAGATCGACCTTATCTCATCTAAGAATGAGAGGAACAAAAGCTTACCCACGATTTTAAGGCTGAAAAACGTGGAGAAAGAGAGACCCTCGAGATTTACCTTGTTGAAACGCAAGGAAAAGAGGGGAAAAAGAGCGGCGGCGCGCGCGAGACGAGACCAACGGCAAGCGAAAACCACGGCGCGAGGAGGAAGACTGCGGCGGCTGGGCGGCGGACTGCGGCGGCTCTATGCGTGGAGGCTGCGGCGGCGGCGTGGTTGCTGAGTGGAGAGGAGAAGAAAGAAACGCAGAGATGGGGATGGGGGCTGCTGTGCGCGAGAGAGAGAGAGAAAGATGATGGAGGGTTTTGGGTTCTTTCTCTTTTTTTTTCTTTTTTTTTCCCTTAAAATTCTTAACTCCATATCTCCCCATTAGAATGGGAAAACACGCAACCTTCACTCCCACGTAGCCACCCAAAACAAACTAACTCCAACTGCTTAGCCATTACGGAAGAAAAGGAAAATATCTCAATTTAAATTTCCCAAATTATCAATTAAAGGCTAAATGAAATTCTAATTTTTCCCAAATTTGAATTCAAACTTGATTAATCCAAAATGGCATAATTTCGAAACGCGGGGCGTTACAAGAGTGGTCAGCACGCCGACTCAATAAGCCTACCATTTTGGGGACAATATCGAGTGGGGAGCTGGGAACATAATCACACAAGATGGAATTCACTCATTCCCGACTCTAGGGTAAGTAGAGGTGTGTTCCCTTAAGTGGTGTCTTCGGGACTTGAACAATGGGTCCAACCATCTCTATGGCACGAGAGGGACTTCTGTGTTGTTGGTTGGACCTCAAACAGGTTGTTCATTAGAGGAGCACTGGAGACTTAAGGACAAAGATGTACACTAGGGGTAAAATGGTAATTTGACCCAACTGGGATACAAACACGCGTGAAGGACTAACTTGTAGTATTGGCCGATATCCGTGGACACAGAAATATTCTGTAGTGAGAAGAGTGCAGTTGAGGGTCTTTAGTGGAGTGACCCACAGTTAACAAATGGAGACTAACTTGGTTAATGAGTTTAAGCCGATTAGTCTCGTATCATTGGAGCTTCTAATCTGTAGGTCCATTAGGTCCCACTAGTAGCTCATAAAAAGACTTGAAGCAAACAAATATAAATTGTAAATTGAAAGTGTTCAATTTATTTTGGGAATCATATAATGTATATTGATGCATTATAATATAAAGTTTATGAAACTTTATAATATAATTTTTGAATTAATTTCAAAAATTAATTCTTGAGAGAAAATATTCGAAAGAGTTCAAATAAATTTAACATGAATTGGATTCATATTAATTTTAATTTTAATAAAATCCCTAAGATTAAATATATGATATTTAATTGGGTAATTAATTAATTATGGAATTAATTAATTATTTATTAAAATTAGAGACATTTTCCTATTAGGAAAAATGTCTTGGCATTTACTATATATAGGACCCTTGGGGTGGGGTGAAAGACATCCCCATTGTCTCTCCTTCTCTCAGAGATCTCTCCCAAAAGACTCCCACAAGTCTCCTGCTTCAAAAAGTCTTAGAGATATACCGATGTAGCCGATTGGTGGTGTTCGCACAAGAGGGTTGCTACGTTTTCAATCTTATTGGCAAGAAAAGGCGAATTGATCAAGGTTTTCTACAAAAGTAAGTTTTCTATGAAATCCTTGATCATTAGGATCATATAGATTAGATCTAGTTAATTTTTAACATGTTTATAGCTGCTGTACAACCCTTTAAATATAGATTTATCGTTGTATTCTTTTGCAAATTATATTGGTATTTCAATTAGAATCTAAGACACTGAGTAGGTTCGGTAATTCTTTCCGCTACGTGGGGCTTTTATCCCTTCACGTCGACCTCCGAATACCGATCGCGACTGACCGCTATCGTCGACCTTCGACAACCAGCCATTATCGACCTCCGCCGATCGACCACCACCGCGACCTCTGGTTCCTGACCTCCGTCCACCTCTGTCGACTGACCGCCACCGTCCACCTCCGACTATCGGTCATCACCGACCTCCGTCGACCGACTGCCATCATCGACCTCCGACTACCTGTCGCGACCAACAGCTACCGTCAACTTCCGATGACCGGCTGCTATCGACCTCCACTGATTGGCCAGCGCCGACCAACCGCCATCGTCGACCTTCGACTACCGGTCGGCGTCGACCTCTGTCGATCTATCGCCATCGTCCACTTGCGACTACCGGTCGTCACCGACCTCCGTCGACCAGTCACCATCGTCGACCTTCGACTATCGACAGCGACCGACCGCTACAGTCGACCTTCGACGATCGACCGCTGTCGACCTCCATCGACTAACCGCCACCGTCGACCTTTGACTACCGACCTTCGTCGACCTCTACCGACCGACTGCCATCGTCCACCTCCGACTATCAATCGTTGTCGACCAGTCACCATCATTGACCTCTAATTACCACCGATTACTATCGTCGACCTTTGACCAATCGCCACCATTATTGACCTCAAACTACTGGTTGCCACCGACTTCCATTGACTGGTCGCTACCGTCGACCTCTGACTATCAGTCGTCGCTGACCGACCCCTACTGTCGACCTCTGACTACCTGGCGCCATCGTCGACCTCCAACTATCGGATGCCACCGACCTCCGCTAACCGGTCGCCACAGTCGACCTCCAATTATCGACCTTCGCCGACTGGTCGCCACCTTCGACCTGTGATTAATGGTCGTCGTCGACCTCCGTCGACCGGCCTCCATCGTTGACCTCTGACTACCGACCGCGACCAACCGCTACTGTCTGACTATCTGTCGCCGCCGACCTCCGCTGACCAACTGTCACTGTCGACCTCTGAATACCGAACGCTGCTGACCTCTGCTGACCAGCCGCCACCGACAACCTCTGACTATAATTTTAATGTATGTGATATGTAATTTGTTATTATATGTACCAAATTTTATTTCAACTAAAAATCAAGAAATGAGAAACAGTTATCAAACACATATTTTGTTTCGGTTTCATTTTTTAGAGAAACAAGAAACAAAAATAGTTATTAAACGTGTTTCTGTTTTTAGTTCTTAAAAAACAAGAAACAAGAAACGAGAAACGTTATCAAACGAGCCCTTAAATAATTCTTTTTTTTTAAGAATATAAGAAACATAAAAAACAAGGACAAAAGAGTCTAATATTAAAAAAAAAAATTAGAAAAGTTAGTTGGGCTATATCTACTTCAACTAATGATTGAGATTTTACTTAATGCACTTTGAAAATTTTAATTAGAGTATTATGAAAATAAGTGTGTAGGGTATTTCCGTTCGAGTGCATTTTGGATTTCATGGTAAAATTTATATTGGCAAGAAAAATTCATCCATTTAAAAAACATGCTTAAAATTCTATACTCAATTATACAATGAACAAAATGACTGAGGAGACAATGAAACAAAAGGAGAAAAAACAAAAACAAAAGGATAGAGAGAATGAAACAACCACCACAACCACGTGACAAAACTTGGCTATTTTAAATAACTTGCGAACGTAATGAATCGATAGGGTCGCTGATACATGACCAACAAACCGTCTAATCATTCCTGAACACACAATAAAATAATTCAATGGTTACCTCATAGTTTTTGTGGTTGAAATGCAACCTTTGACCGTCAGATATTTGCGTTTCCAAGTTAGTTTCAAAGGATGAAATTCGAAATTAGTTAGATACCATTTAATTATTAAAAAATGTTAGTTTTACTTGAGAATAGTTCAATATTAGAAAAGAATATAATCTTTTAAAAATCTATATATTCTCATTTCTTAGTTCCCCTTTTAAGCATACCCCTACTTTGGTCTTTTGAGAAGAAGAAAGAGGATAGAGAGGAAGAAGAAGAAAGGAGAAAAAAAAAAAAAATTAATCTGTTTTGTTTTGTTCATCTGATGTTGCCAATCTTTATCATCTCTTTAGCAATAACTTCCAAATTTCCAACTATGCCAAGAACTTTATTTCCTCAGCATTTAAAACGGTAAGAACAATACATACAATTAATGCTTCCCAAAAAAAATTACAATATTAACGATTTTAATTAAACGGTTTTTTTTTTTTTTTTTGTCAGCTCAACAACATTTAGGAGTGGGGAAATTCAAACCTCTCACCTTGATTAAGAGTGCATGCGAACTACAGTTGAGCTATGTTCACTTAAAAAAAAAAAAAAGACACTCCTTTTTTTTTTATTAAATACTGTAATATTACAACATTCTCCCATTCATTTAATACTTTAATCAAACAACAAAATATTTGCTAAAGGAAAGATAATTAAGTATGGTAGAGGTGTAAGTTATATTGAACTTTTATTAGTAAAAAAATAAAGGAAAAAATACACTTTTGGTCCCTGAGGTTTGGATTAGGTTTCATTTTGGTCCCTGAGTTTTCAAACTCAACAAAAATACCCCTGAGGTTTGAGATAAGTAGCATTTTGGTCCCTGCCGTCTATTTTTCTGTTAAATACTAACGGTTGCTGACGTGACACTATTATTTTAATAAAAAAAATTATTTTTTATATTTTTTTTAAATAAAAACATATTAAAATAATAAAATATTATTATTTTATTTAAATTCTTTCTCTCTCTCTTCCTTTCTTCTCCCCCATCTTCTTTCAACTTTCTTATCTCCTTCTTCTTCTTCAGCTTCGGTGGCCGGCCGCTGCCGGCCGCCACCGGCTGCCGGCGGCGGCGGCGGCGGCCGGAATTTTTTTTTTTTTTTTCTTTCTTTCTCCCATTTTCTTCTCTCCTTTCTTTCTCTCTTTCCTTCAATTTTTTTTTTAATAAAAAGAAGGGAGAGGGAGGAGGAGCCCTCCTCCCTCTCCGGCGCCGGCGACGGGAGGAGGGAGGGCCCCTCCTCCCGTTTCGCGCCGGCGACGGGAGGAGGGAGGACCCCTCCTCCCGTCGCCGGCGCCTCTCCCTTCTTTTTATTAAAAAAAAAATTGAAGGAAAGAGAGAAAGAAAGGAGAGAAGAAAAGGGGAGAAAGAAAGAAAAAAAAAATTCTGGCCGCCGCCGCCGCTCGCCGGCAGCCGGTGGCGGCCGGCCACCGGAGCTGAAGAAGAAGAAGGAGATAAGAAAGTTGAAAGAAGATGGGGGAGAAGAAAGGAAGAGAGAGAGAAAGAATTTAAATAAAATAATAATATTTTATTATTTTAATATGTTTTTATTTAAAAAAATATAAAAAATAATTTTTTTTATTAAAATAATAGTGCCACGTCAGCAACCGTTAGTATTTAACAGAAAAATAGACGGCAGAGACCAAAATGCTACTTATCTCAAACCTCAGGGGTATTTTTGTTGAGTTTGAAAACTCAGGGACCAAAATGAAACCTAATCCAAACCTCAGGGACCAAAAGTGTATTTTTCCCAAAAATAAAAGTAACTAGATTATGTGCTACGTTGCCTCAATTTGAACTAACTATAATTATTCAAAATAAATTTCTCACATTAGATTTTTTTAAAATTATTTTTTTTAAAACATTGAACATTTAGCCCCGTTTCATAACCATTTGGTTTTTGGTTTTTGAAAACTATACTTGTTTTCTTTCAATTTCCTTATCATGGATTTCATTTTCATTAATGACACATTTGAATTCCTAGCCAAATTCCAAAAACAAAAACTAGTTATGTTTGATAACCATTTGAGTTTTTGGTTTTTGGTTTTCTATTTTTTAAAAACAAAAACCATATATGTTTGATAATTGTTTTTTGTTTTCTTTTTTTAAAAAACAAAAAACCAACTTGTTTGATAATTGTTTTTGGTTTTCAGCTTTTTATAAATTATAAAGATGAAAAGATGTTTTAGAGAGAGAAAAATGTGTAGAGACGTTGAAACAAAAATTTAGAGACACAAATATAAATGTTTTCGAGAGAAAAGTTTTTTTTTTTTTTTTTTTTTTTTTGAAAAGACGAGAGAAAAGTTAAACATAGAAAATTTAGAAAGGTGAAATAAAATCTTTAGAGAGAGAATATTAGTTAGACTCGAGAAAAATATATTAATTAGAGAAAAATAGAAAAAAAGTTAGAGTAAAAGCGATAAATTTTAGATAAAAAAAATTAAATAAAAAGAGAAAATTTAAAGAGATAGTAAGGTTAAGAGTAAAAGATTTGCTAAGGAAATAACGATAAATTAGAAAAATAAAGAAAAGTTGTAGCGATAGAAAACTTTGGAGATTTTTTTTTTCAAAAGAAAAATTAGAATATGTTTATTAAGGAGAGAAAAGTTATTGATAAGTTTTTAGAAATAGATAAGTTATAGAGAAAAAAAAGTTTTGTGAGAGAAAAATAAATTTTATAGAGAGAAAAACGTTTTAGAGAGATAAAAAATAGAAAAAGGAATTTGTTGGAGAGATAGGTAAAAGAGGAGAAAAATAAGCATCAGAACAAAAATGAGTTTTTGAAAAACAATTTTTTTTTTTTAACTTTTCTTTTTGTTTTTGAAATTTTCTTATAATTTCAAAAACGGTTTTAAAAAACAGTAAACAAAAAAAAATTGTTATCAAACACCCTTGTTTTTTAAAAATGAAAAACAAAAACAGAAAACAAAATGATTATCAAACGGTCCATTGGTTTCCAAAAATTGGCTTGGTTCTTAAAAACATGGGAGGAAAATAGATAAGAAAACAAAGAAATTTAGAGATGGAAGGAGTGTTTATAGGACTTTTTTTATTAATATTATAATTTTTTAAACTTATTAGAGTAATAAATTTACCTAGAAACTTATTATTTGAATATTGTTGTTTTTTTTCCAGCTGGACAGGTCGTCTCTTGAAGGGACGACCTATCCACGTGTCAGATTTTGGTTCATTTGTTTAAAAAAAATATTTTTTTTGATAGGTCGTCTCTTCAAGAGACGACCTACAAACGGAATTTAAAAAAAAAAAAAGACAAAGCAGGGAGACGACCTGCACACCAAATTTTAACACTTTTGGATTTAGCACAATGGCTAGGGAATGTGGCTGGCATTCAAGAGGGCGTGGGTTCAAATCCTGCCCAACGTTAAACTTCTTTTTTCTCCCCCTTTTTTTTTTCCTTGCCTCTCTCTTTTGTATCTTCATTTAATTTTTTTTTCTTTTCCTTTTATTTTCTTTTAAAATAATTGAAATAATCTACTTCTTTTTTTCCTCTATTGTTTTTTTTTAAATCAAATAGAGTAATTCCCCTCTTTTTCTTCTTTTATTTTTTTTTAAATAAATTTGTTACATTTTTTTAATTTTTTAAACACATTAAATATTATATTGTAATTTATTTTTTAAGAAAATAAATTTTAATTAAGTGTTAATTATTATAATTCTTTCACAATTTGATGTTACTCGTCGTTTATTTATTTGATTTGATTTTTTATTCCCCTCTTTTTCTTCTTTTATTTGTTTTTTTATAAATAAATTATTTACATTTTTTTAATGTTTTAAACACATTAAATATTATATTGCAATTTATTTTTTTTAAGAAATTAAATTTTAATTAAGTGCTAATTATTATAATTTTTCACAATTTGATGTTACTTGCCAAAAAAAAATTTATCGGAGAAATTAAGGTAATTAGGAAAAAAGATAGAGAAGAATTAAATTTCAATTGAAAGGAAAAGAAAATTAAAAATGAAGATAAAAAAGGGAGAGGAAAAAAAAAAGGAGAATAAACAAGTTTCGCGCTGGGCAGGGATTTGAACCCATGCCCTCTTTTATGCCAGTCACGCCCCTTGCCATTGTGCTAAACCCAAAAACACAGAATTTTTGTGTGCAGGTCGTCTCTTGAAGAGACGACCTGCTTTGCCGTTATTTTTTTTTTTTAAATTCCGTTTGTAGGTCGTCTCTTCGAGACGACCTACCAAAAAAAATATTTTTTTTTAAACAAATGAACCAAAATCTGACACGTGGATAGGTCGTCTCTTCAAGAGACGACCTGTCCAGCTGGAAAAAAAACAACAATATTGGAATAATAAGTTTCTAGGTAGATTTATTACTGTAATAAGTTTAAAAAATTATAATATTAATAAAAAAAGTCCAGTGTTTATAAGCTTAAATTTCAAAAACCAAAAACCAAATAGTCATCAAATGGGACCTTAGAATTTCAAATTCGATACCTAATATTTAAGGGGGTCGTTTGATAACCATTTCGTTTTATATTTTATATTTTTGTTTTTCATTAAAAAAAAAAACAGAGTTAGTTTGATAACCATTTCTGTTTTTTAAAAATGTTTTTGAAATTATAAGTAAATTTCAAAAACCAAAAAAAGTAGTTTTTAAAAATAGATTTCAGTTTTTAAAAAACTCATTTTTTTTCCGATGCTTATTTTTTTTTTTTCCCTTCTTTTTTAGTTATCTCTCCAACAAATTTCTTTTTCTATTTTTTTCCTCTTTAAAATGTTTTTCTCTCTACAAAATTTATTTTTCTCTCTCTAAAATTTTCTCTCCCATAACTTTTTTTCCTAAATTTATATGTTTCTATAAACTTATCCATAAATTCACTCTCCCTAATAAACATATTCTATTTTTTCTTGTGAAAAAAAAATCCCCAAAATTTTCTCTCGCTACCAATTTTCTTTATTTTTCTAATTTATCGTTATTTCTTTAGCATACTTTTACTCAACCTTACTATCTCTATAATTTTTTTTTATTTAATTCTTCTATCTAAAATTTATCGCTTCTCCTTTGACATATTTTTTTCTTTTTTCTCTAACAAATATCTTTGGGAAAATTACCTTTTTGATCCCTAAGTTTTGAGGAATATGTGCGTTTGGTCCCTGAGTTTTCAAAATAAACATTTTTAGTCCCTGAGTTTTGAGAAATAGGTTTAAAAGGTCCCTAAGTTTTCAAAATGGTCATTTTTAGTCCTTGAGTTTTGAGAAATAGGTTTAAAAAGTCCATAATATTATTTTTCAACTTTTTTAAATCAATCTTTTTGTATTATTTTTTAATATTGAATGGTTTTTAAAATTTAAAAAATTAAAATATATAGATTTAAAATTTTGAAAAAAATAATATTAGGGACCTTTTAAACTTATTTCTCAAAACTTAGGGACTAAAAAGGTCTATTTTGAAAACTCAGGGACCAAACACACATATTCCTCAAAACTCAGGGACTAAAACGGTATTTTTCCCAATATCTTTTGTAGAGTCTAAGTAAAATTCTCTCTCTAAACATTTTCTTTCACATCTCTAAATGTTCTATGTTTAACTTTTTTCAAAAAAAAAATTTATATTTGTGTCCCTAAATTTTTGTTTCAATGTCTCTACACATTTTTCTCTCTCTAAAACATTTTTTCATCTTTCTAATTTTTTAAAAATCCAAAATAGTTACCAAACAAGTTTGGTTTTCTGTTTTTTAAAAACAGACAACAAAAAACAGTTATCAAACATATATGATTTTTGTTTTTAAAAAATAGAAAACCAAAAACAGAAAAACCAAAAACCAAAAACTGAAAATGGTTATCAAACGGAGCCTCAACTCTTTATTACGGTGTAAGTTAATCTTTTTAAACATAAGGTAATATATATACTTCGGACCGATCATTAAAAAATACAATGTTGCTGATAAATTAAAATTCTAAAACGAAACATTTAGGCCCCGTTTGATAACCATTTCAGTTTTTGGTTTTTGGTTTTTCTGTTTTTGGTTTTTGGTTTTTGGTTTTCTGTTTTTTAAAAACAAAAACCATATATGTTTGATAACTGTTTTTTGTTTTCTGTTTTTAAAAAACAGAAAACCAACCTTGTTTGATAACTGTTTTTGGTTTTCAGTTTTTTTTAAAATTAGAAAGATGAAAAGATGTTTTAGAGAGAGAAAAATGTGTAGAGACGTTGAAACAAAAATTTAGAGACACAAATATAAATGTTTTCAAGATAAGTTTTTTTTTTTTTTTTTTTTTTTTTTTTTTTTTTAAAGACGAGAAAAGTTAAACATAGAAAATTTAGAGAGATGAAAGAAAATATTTAGAGAAAGAATATTAGTTAGACTCGAGAAAAGATATTAGTTAGAGAAAAAAATAGAAAACAAGTAAGAGTAAAAGCGATAAATTTTATATTAAAAAATTAAATTAAAAAAAATAAAATTTAGAGAGATAATAAGGTTAAGAGTAAACGATATGTTAAAGAAATAACGATAAATTAGAAAAATAAAGAAAAGTTGTAGCCATAGAAAATTTTGGTGACTTTTTTTTTAAAAAGAAAAATTAGAACATGTTAATCAAGGGGAGCAAAGTTATTGATAAGTTTTTAGAAATAGATAAGATATAGAGAAAAAAAATTTTTTTTGAGAGAGAAAATTTTAGAGAGAGGAAAATAAATTTTATAGAGTAAAAAACGTTTTAGAAAAAAAAAATAGAGAAAGGTAGGTAAAAGAGAAGAAAAGTAAGCATTAGAAGAAAAATGAGTTTTTGAAAAACAGAAATCTGTTTTTAAAAATTACTTTTTTTTATTTTTGAAATTTACTTATAATTTCAAAAACATTTTTAAAAAACAGAAAACAAAAAACAGAAATGGTTATCAAACACCCCTGTTTTTAAAAAATGAAAAACAAAAACAGAAAACAGAAAACGAAATGGTTATCAAACGGCCCCTTAAAAGTTGAAAGATTGAAGTAAAAATTAGTTCAAAGTAATTAAATTAAATTTGATTTTGCAAATCTAAAAGACTAAAATATAAAGGATATAAGATCTACAGATGCAGATTATATTTGAACAAAAAGGAATATGACAAGAGAAACATTTATCATTTTTGTTTCCTATAAATAAAAAGATAGCAAAAATTTGAAATAAGGAACAAAAAATTATGCCCTTGCCTAACAACATTTTTAATCATCGACTCTTTAATTGTTTTAAAAACAAAAACGATATACTGACTCTTAGTTTTCAATTTTTATAAATATAAAAATTCAAACATATGTTTGAGTTATATGTTTCCATACAAATAAAAAGAAAAAGAAAAATGAAGCACAAATTTAAGTTGAGTATCCATTTGGTTTTTGAAAATTATGTTTGTTTTCGACCAATTTTCTTACCATGATTTTCATATTTGTTAATGCCACATTTGAATTCCTAGCCAAATTCTAAAAACAAAAACAAGTTTTTGAAACTTAGTTTTCAAAACTTGATTTTATTTTTTAATACATGAAAAGAAGGTAGATAACAAATAAACTTATAGGTGGAAATAATGATTAAATTCAACACTTTCTATATCTTATCGGTGTAGTTTTCAAACTTTACGCTTACATTTATTTTACAATAATGAAATATTTTCAATTATTTTAAGAGATTTTTTTTTTAGTTCAGCAACATATAGGGGTGGGAGGATTTGAACCTCTAACCTTTTGGTCGAGGGTACATGTCAATTATCGGTGAGCTACGCTTGCTTTGACATTGTTTTAAGTGATTATAAACATACCCAAGGAAGATAAATCGTATCCTGATTTTGTAATAACAAATCATTTCAATTATTTCACAAGATAATAAATGGAATTAGGGAATGAAAATTTGTCCTATAGTTGCACAAATCCAATTTTCACATCTTAATAAGATATACGAACTATTATAAATATATGTCAATCTAATAATTTATTGGATAAGACACGAATTACCGGATCAACCCCTTCTTCTTGTGCCAAAGATCTTACCATTTCCGAAGGAACTGGAGTTACATCTCTTTTCCATTTCCATTCCAGAGTTTTTATGTGTTTCCACGCCCCTTCGAGACCCCGAAAAATGAACAACTTTTCTTCGGAACACATACAAGATTCGTCATTGCAAAAAGGATAATGGTAACCCCACCATTAACTACTTCATTTATGAATTTCATAGTAATAGAAATACATGTCCTAGATCGTTAGTTTGATTCTACATCTCAGAATTGTTGAACTAAAAAAGGACTATTAAATATATTGTTTTAATACATTTCTCAAGTTTTAATTGTGGGAATATTGATAGTGGTAGCTAATTGCACATAAAATAGCAAATGTAGAACTCATTTGAAAAACCCCAACAGTGGGAGGTTGCATTTCAGCCACAAAAAGTTTGGATGGCTGAGCAACAAGAAGGAAACTGCAATATTCTTCTTATTTGACACTATACTACTTTTACACATTTTTTTTTATGGATATATTCCTCATGCCCATTTTTTTTTCCAAAGAAATATATTATCTTCACCTTGAAATCCAAAATCCAAAATGCTCTTGATTTGATAGCTATTTTATTGTTTGTGTAAAAATGCAAAACTATTCATGAAGTATATATATATATACCCTTAAACCTTTGAATTTTTAATTTAGGCAATTGCCTTAAAAAATTATGAAATTATGGCAACTAAGCATTGTTGTTAGAACTCTCTATATAGCAATTTGAAGAATACATGAATTATTCTCAAACTAGAACAACGCTCACATTTATTAGAAGAATGTTTTAAAAATTTATATATTCTCATTTCTCAGTCCCCTTTTAACCATATATACCCCTAATTTGATCATTAGAAAAGAAAGGGAGAAGGAGGGAAAAAAAAACCCTTGTTAATTAGGGTGTGTTGATTTAACTTTTTAAGTGTTTAATTATGAAAATAAATCATTTTGAAAAAAATAATAGTGTTTGACAGCCACAAAAAATACTTATTAAAAAATGAGATTGAAAAATAAACCATTTTGAGAGAAACACTTGAAAGCAAATTTTTTAAAAATAGTTTTTATGTATGTAATAATAACTTGTGTATAAAAATACTTATGAGGAAATGTAACCGAACATATGAGTGTTTAAATTGTAATCATTTTTTATACAAAATGTTAAAAAAAATACATTCTTGAAAAACATTTAAACTAAAATGTATTCCAAATGGACTCTTTAATCTGTTTTGTTTTGTTCATCTGAAGATGTCAATCTTTTATCATCTATCGAGCAATAACTTTCCAACTATGCCAAGAAGTTCATTTCCTACGTATTTAAAACGATAAGAACAATAACATACAATTAATGCTTCCCAAAAAAAAAAAAAAGAAATTACAATATTAACGACTCTAATTAAACGAAAAAAAAAAAAACTTTTTTTAGTTGAACAACATTTAAGAGCTTTTGGAGATGAGATCAAATTTCAACTCACCCACCGACAAGTTCACACTCTCACAGACACAATTACTTCGTCAGCAAGGATTCGTCTTGATTTTGTTGAATTCTCTATCAAACTTACAAAAACAATACTTTGAGAAAAATAAAAAATAAAAGAACCCTAACCTTTTGGGTTTTACATTTGAATCTAATCAATTTTTCAAATCTAACATATATATATATATATATCATATATATGAAATTAAAGTACCCACATGTTTCAACTTCAATTCTAAACAAAATCAAAGACCACACTGATATCAATTGATAGGAATGAACTCTTCACTCCACAGCAGAAGACTTAGAATCGACTTTGATTTATATAGAATTAAACTAAAATATAAGTTATCTTCTTACTTCAACTCCAACAAGCTCCAACAAAGTCGAATCTTCAAGGTTTCTATACGGTCTTCCACAAAGTCTCCACATGTGAATGATTTGGATTTAATCATTTGTAACTATTACAAAGTACTGTGTCGTACCAGGATAAGGGCACCTAACCTTATCCATATCTTATATGGATCCTTTTTAAGTTATTTCTTGAACATGATCCTCTTGTATGTCATCCCAATAGTGGGGTGAGAGATTCGAACTTCTAACCTCTTGGTCGGGATACAATATACCAATTACCATTAAGCTAATTGTTTTAGAATTCCATCCTCTGAAACTAACTTGAAATCTTTTCAATCACAGAAAACTAGAGGTAACCATTGAACCATTTATTGTGTGTTCAGCAGTAATGATTGGAGGGTGTGTGTTTATAATATATTAGTTGTAATACATTGTTTATATCAGTGATAGTACATTTTTTGTTCTGAGCATTTCTGGTATTTAGAGTACTACATACGACCAGACTCGAGGTAGCTTGTGGTCCTATTAACGTTATTTCTGGTGGTTCTTTCATTCTTTTCTTTTCTTTTTTTTTTTTTTTTTGTTTTTCTTGCCCTCAAGCCACAAATTCATTCCTAATTATTGAGTATAGAATTTTAAGCATGTTTTTAAAATGAATCAATTTCTCTCCCCAAATATAAAGTTTATCTTGAAATCCAAAATGCCCTTGAATTGCAATAACCTACCAGATAATTATCTATTCATAATACTCTAATTATAAGTTTAAAAATGCATAAAGTAAAATCTCAATTTGTTGGGTAAATGTAACTCAACTATTAAAATATTAATAACATCTCTAATTTGTCAAATATTAAGATCTTTATTATCCTTGTATTTGTAATGTCTTATTCTTTTAAAAAAATAATTATTTAATAAAACTATTTTTAGACGATATGTTAGGTGGAAGATTCAAACCTCTGACTTTATGATCTAGGGTACATATTATATGTCAGCTAATGTAGATGTTGAGTTATTTAATAAGACCTTACAAATATGAGGATAATGAAGATCTTTATGTTTAAGTCAAACAAAACATAGCTCAATTATAAAGTATGTATTTCTCGATCAAGAGAGGTCAAAAGTTCAAATGATCATTCACCCTCTTTATTGTTGAACTAAAAAAGAAACAATGTTTTTGAACTATAAGTTTTTTTTTTTTTTTCTTTTAAAAAATGAAACTTAGTCAGTACTTTTATGTAAATATACTTCCAATAATATGAAATTATCTTTGAAAAGGTTGAGACTTGAGAATATATTAAAAACTATAAAATATTATATTATTTATCACTACTTTACCGATGATTTTAGGAAAATTGTGACACATGGCTAAGAAAAAAAAACTTGTTTAGATTTTTGGCTAATTTAGTTTGGAAATTGGAAAATGGCTATTGCATATTGTGGAACAACGAACCGAAAACTTTTATTCTCATTTTACCTCTAGTATATATGTCTATCCACAGTCAAACCTTTGTAAATTGTCGTTATTCATACAAATTTTCTTTTCAAATTTACACATATTGAGGAACAACCAACCGAAAACTTTCATTCTATTTATCTAGTATATAGGTCCATCCAAAGTCATTAATTACTATTTGCAAATTGTCGTTATTCACACAGATTTTAATTTCAAATTTTAAAAAGGGTAACTGGTATCCTCTCCAACTGAAAATCGGGTCATTTTCTAGATTTACGTGGATTTATCACTAATGATTTTTATTCTTCATCTAAATGATTATCATAACTTAATCCAAATATTCCCAAATCCCAGAAAATGGTTGTACAACTGATAACACAAAATTAGTGCTAATTATTTCCATAAATCTTGCTTATCCGAATGCTATTATTTGTAAAAATCGACTAATTTTGAGTGTTATTGATGCATAGGTCATTTTGGTGTTCTCGATATCAAGAAGGGCATTTTGGTAATTAAAAGTATTGGGTGATTTTGTATGAAAAATGTATATTGATAGTTTAACATAAGTTTTTTCAATATTAAGAATTTAGAATTTTTGTTTAAATGATGTTAATCACGGTCTTAGATTTAATTCAAAGTTATTAAATCTTGTTGATGTCGAATTCGGTTTTCTCTCTTCCTTAAAATACTACTTCTTCCTTTTCTTTTCTTTTCTTTTGTTTTTATTTAGTTTGTTAGTATGTTGTTAAAGTTAGATTTTCTTTCTTCCTACTCCTAGGTTGTATTTCTCTTTCTAAGATGTCTAAACGATACGTAAGGGTATTTTCGTCCATTTTAATTATTAACATTATAATCAAAATTACGTTTAGCCATTATTTAATTTCTAAACATAGTTAGCCATTTTTTTATGTCTATTATTAAATTCTGATCATTTTCTTGTTGCCCCATGATTTTATTTCAGATAAGAGCAATAAGTACGTTTTTGTTTTTTTAATTATATTATTTATCACCTTTATTTTATTTCAAGAAGTACGATCTTGAATAGACCGAGAAGTCCAATATCATCATTGTGAGCTAGGGCTGTTCATCGGTCGGTCGGAGTCGGTTTTGGGCTAAAACCGACGCCGACCACCGACATATCGGTTTTCGGTCGGTCGGCGATGCATATTTTTGGAATGTTTCTTGAAACCGACCGACCAAATATACGGTCGGTCGGTCGATTTTGTCGGTTTTAAGGTTTTGATGGATGAGGAAAGTTTGAAGCGCGGTGAGAGGAGAAAAGACGGGAAGAATGAGAGGGAAAGAGAAGAGAGATGGGTAGCTAGAAGAGGAAGAGAGAGAGAAAAAAGATATTAGTGAGGAAGAAGAGAGAGAAAGAGAGATTTGTAATAACACCAACCTCGGATGGTGAAGAAGAGAGCTGGATGTCGTCGGGAGGAACACAAAGAGAGAGAGAGAGTCGAACGGTGAGGATTGAGGAAGACGGTGAGGAAGAGAGAGAGAAAGAAAAGAGAGAGAATAAAAGAGAAAGAAAGAGGGAAGGAGAAACGAAAGAGAGAGAGTCATAAATCTGGAAAATGAAAAAAGAGTGTTGGGGAAAAGAGAGGATGGAAAGAGAGAGGGAATAAAAAAATAATAAATTCAAAAAAGTAATAATTAACTTTTCAAAAAGTACTCTTGAAAGACTCAACAACATTAAATGCTTGTTCTCCTCAAAAAAAAAAAAAAAAAAAAAACATTAAATGCTTGTAAGGTGTGCAGTGTACTTCCTATTTATTAATTTTTTTTGTGAAACGTGCACGGTACTTATTAAAAAAGAAAGCTGATACATTTTTTTAAGTAATCGGTCGGTCGGTCGGTTTTATTTATTTTTTAGTGGACCGACCGACCGACGGTCGGTTTTTTCAGTGGGTCAAACCGACTCCGACCGAATGTGGTGGAAAACCGACCGACCGACGTTGGTTCGATCGGTTTCGGTCGGTCGAGTCGGTTTTCGGTTTAGTTTTGAACACCCCTATTGTGAGCCACAAATACAAGGATACCTATCCAAAGATTTTGAAAATTGTGTGCACAATTCGAATTGAATTATAATCGTGTCAAAGAAAATGTGTTAGTGGTGGGTTTTTCAAAAGGTTAATTTTAGCCCTTGAAGTTTAAAGTTTGTTTCAAAACGACTCTGTGAGACATTTTCCGTTAAATTTATGGACAAAAAATAATGTGTTTGTATGTGTTCTTTTTTATTGTTTTTTCCACATATTTGTTCAAATCTAGTCACATAAGCAACAATACATATGCAAACATATCAATTCCGTCTGAACTTAACAAAAAAAACCTTCAATGGTCATTTTGAAACAAACTTCTAACTTCAAGGGTTAACCAAAAAGTAAACAAGGAGCAAAAATTCAGCCACATTCCTGACAGCTAGCCTCTCGACGCTACTGAAATCTGAGGCGGGCCAAATCACCGTCAGCATCGAGACGCTGGCCACGGTGTCTCGACGCTACCGCGTATTATAAAAGGGTTTTTTCGCATTTTAGGTCGACTCATGTTCGTCTTTAGCCAATTTTCGCCGCAACACCTCGTCTCTCTTTATATTTTTCCAGTTTCCATTGTATTTGCATTAGATTAGATTAGTTTTTAGATATAGGAATGGCTAATCGAGCCTCGGCGCTTAGTTGGAGCATTGCAATGTTCGGTTAAGTGTAGATCCTCATAGTTGGGGACTCCGAATGTAAGTTTGGCATTCCTTTGAGACCTTGTATCTAAGATTTCAGTGTATTATTGTTTAATTGTGTTCTTAATTCCAATTTATATTACAATTGATTTGAATATTTGGACTGACAACCGATTATGTTTTTATCAATTGCTTTGCGAGAATTGGTAGGGAATAAATCTATTGTTAATCTTGATTAAAAGGTGTTTTATCCCTATGGGTCAAAATTGCATGATAGATTTAGGAGTTAATAAGGCTTAGAATCGTATGAATTTAGGCTTTTCCTAGTTTATGCATTCTATCTAACGTTTCATCATTCTTAATGCGATTAAATTCTTATTAGTGAGACTTCATTGGTTAGATTTTTAATTAGGTTCTGGCCTTGATGCATTGGTCGGGTTAGAAATAATTGGGATCATTAATCCCGCTAGCTTTTCCAGTGAGCAGTTAGACAATTAACCAATAATTTGATAAATAAGAGAGTCTATGATTTGGAATTGCCAAACGGAATTTGGACAACCAACTACACGATCCTGAGGTAAGATTAGCCTGTCCATTCTTCTACTTTCTAGTTATTTAAAAATTTGTAATTTAATTTCTTGCATTTTTATTTGTTTCATCTTCAAATTCTTCCATGCCAAACCCCCCCTCCAGTTACTAATTGAAAAATCTTAAGTCAAGATAATTAATTCGACTGCTCCCTGCATTCGACCCCGACCACTATTTCTACAAAAATAGTTGTAGTGTTGTGGAATTATAAATTTATTTGATACGATCATCGAAAAGTCGTTTATCAACAGCAGATTACGATTGTATTTGACGGTGTCTGGAACACGATGAAATTCTACAACGATTTTAAGTTTGGGATCTGGAACACGAAGAAATTCTATTTTATGTCTGGTATCTAGAACACGAAAAAATTCTATAACGATTTTAAGTCTGGAATCGTGTTTGTCTGGTGTGATTTCAACCTCGATCAGCTCAAGAAATGTGTGGCAAACCACCTGAAACTCTCAGATGGAAGTAGTATTTCTCGGTTGTCACTCTTTAGAAACTAGTCAAACAATCCAATTAGCATAATTCTTTCAAAAGACAGAGATGTTTCTTTGGATGGTCAATGAGTTTCAAAACGGGAAATATAGGGACTGCTATTTAGTTATGGACGTATAGAATACAAATATGATCGATATACACAACAACGAATCAGGAGCAAGTTCAAAACCCTATTGGAGAAAGATTTTGGGTTCATTAACTCAGATGGAATCAACCACATTGATAGAGAAGTTTTTCGCTATATGGATGTTGATCCTGTAGATACCAATATACACAGAGGCAATGTTGGACCAAATCCACTAAGGAATGCAACTCGAGGAAGGATGATGTTTATTTTCTTAATTCAGAAGGAATTGATGCATTGATGGAGAAGTTCATTAGTTTCGAAATGGTGAGAACAAGGTAATGTTGAGTTACTGTATTAACTATTTGTATATACTCTTATGTACATAGAGATGTCAGAGATATATACCCTTATCCATATACAAGCGATTGATAGGATCGTTGAGTATGATGCTTTGTTTGTATATACACATATATATGTTGTTGTACTTATTGCGTGTTTGTATACAATTACTTCTGTGCTTCCATATATGTGCTATTATATACACATAAGTATTGAGTGACTTTGTATGAAAAATGTATATTGATAGTTTAACATAAGTTTTTTCAATATTAAGAATTTAGTATTTTTGTTTAAATGATGTTAATTACGGTCTTAGATTTAATTCAAGGTTATTAAATCTTGTTGATGTCAAATTCGATTTTCTCTTCCTTAAAATGCTACTTCTTTTTTTCTTTTCTTTTCTTTTTTTATTTAGTTGGTTAGTATGTTTTTAAAATTATATTTTCTTTCTTCCTACTCTCAACTATTATAGGTTGTATTTCTCCTTCTAAAATTTCTAAACGGTACGTAAGGGTATTTTCGTTCATTTTAATTATTAACATTATAATCAAAATTACGTTTAGCCATTATTTAATTTCTAAACATAGTTAGTCATTTTTCAAGTCTAGTATTAAATCCTACCATTATTTAATTTCTAAACAAACTTCTAACTTCAAGGGTTAATTGAAACTTTTGAAAGTTCAAGAGTATAATTGAAATCAACCCCATAGTTCAAGGATATTTTTGATAATTTAACCTTTATTTTATCCATCTACTAGGAAATTAATAGTTTCAACAAAACAGTATAACCTCACCAATTCTTATCATCACACATTGTTAAATTCAAAAAGAGGAAAAAAAATAATAAACTTCACCCATTATATCATATCCTTTTTCTCTCTTCAATTATTTTCACTATATGTATTGAGAAATACTTGGCTCATAAAAATCTTATTATATTCCCCACTAAAATCTTGACAACTAAAACAAAGAAAGTTAGAAAATGATAATTTTTTTTAATCTCTGTTTTAACAATGGTGTGTAAGGAGATCCCTAATATAGGAGTCAGTATTGTTGATATATATTATTCACTGCATGCACTGATCCAACACAGAGAAAGAGAAAGATACAAACAACCATGGAAGCCTTCTTAGAAAACTCTGCGACTTCCATAACCAAAACCTTCATTCTGATTGTTTTCATGGCTTCCATTTGTGTCGTATGTTTCCAGTATTACTGGAAAAGCAAGAACTTAATCCAGCAAGCGGCTCTCCCACCAGGCCCAAAACCCTGGCCTCTCGTTGGCTGCATTCTAGCAACGTGGAGGCACACGGAACGCCACCGGTGGATTCATGCAATAATGAAGCAATTCAACACTGAAATTGCCTGCATCCGTCTCGGAAACACCTACGTAATTCCCGTCACTTCCCCCGAACTCGCCGTCGAGTTTCTAAAGACGCACGACGCCGCCTTTGCATCCCGGCCCGTCCCGAAAACCATCGACATGTTAACTCTCGGGATTAGTGGCACTATTTTTTCTCCAATGAGAAACCAGTGGAAGAAGATGAAAAAGATACTTGTATCACGTGTACTCAACGCTTCGAGTCTTGAAGGAATGTCTAGTTATAGGATAGACGAAGCTGACAGACTTGTACATCAAATTTTTCAGCCTAACCACTGCTAACGATGAAAAACGAGGCAGTGCAGTGGTGAACTTAAGAAGCATTACACAACATTATTGTGGCAATATCATTAGAAAGATGATATTCAATAGAAGATACTATGGCGGAGGAAGGGAAGATGGAGGGCCAACTTTTGAAGAAGAAGAGCATAATAAAGCTTTGTTCACAATCATTAGTCATGTTTATGCATTTTCTGTATCGGATTTCATGCCTTGTTTAAGACCATTTGATTTGGACGGACATGAGAATATTTTGAAAAAGGCTTCTGAAGTGCTCAGAAAGTACGATGAACCCATTATAAATGAGAGAGTGCAACAATGGAAAGATGGTAAGAACAAAGAGGTTGGAGACATTCTTGATATTCTTATCTCACTTAAAGATGAGAATGACAAACCACTCTTGTCAATTGAAGAGATTAAAGTTCAAATCATGGTCAGTATCATTATTATGTCATATTCATGAATACAATTACTGATTATACTCATGTTGTTGATGTAGATTCGAACCTTTTCCATCATTAATTATGACAGGAGCTACAGATTGCAACAATAGATAATCCTTCTAATGCAATTGAATAGGCAATGGCAGAAATGATCAATCAACCAAAGATTCTCAACAAAGCAGTTGAAGAATTGGATAGAGTGGTTGGAAGAGACAGGCTCGTTGAAGAACATGACATCCCAAAACTCAAGTATCTGACAGCTTGTGCAAGAGAATCTTTTCGGCTTCATCCCTTTTCACCATTCAATGTTCCTCACGTCTCAAACTCTGATATGGTTGTGGCTGGCTACTTCATCCCAAAAGGTAGCCATGTCCTATTAAGTCGTTTAGGACTTGGACGAAACCCAAGGATCTGGGAGGACCCCATGAAGTTTGATCCAGAACGTCATTTCAGAGATGATACAGTTGAAAAATTAGGATTGTTAGAACCAGGTTTGCGATTTATTACCTTTACGAGAGGCAGGAGAGGCTGCATAGGCAGCTCATTGGGCAGCAGCATTACCATGATGCTGTTTGCAAGGATGCTACAAGGATTTTCATGGAGCTTGCTACAGGGAATGACGAAGATTGACTTTTCTGAATCTGATGAAATTTCTCTTCCTCAGCCATTGTGCCTGCATGCAGAACCACGTCTATATTCTTCCATGTATCCAACTTATTGATTATGACTAGCTAAGAACATGTGTGCAATATCTACTTTGATTTTGCTGCATATGCTTGTATTAATTTACGACTTTCAGCTGTCAAGACATAAATTCATTCTCGTGTTATATCTTGTCTGCTACAGTTGAGTTGGTAGAGTAGTTGTTGTCATCCTTGTATTGTCCATATCTAGAGTTGTGTTGTCCCATCTGCCTTTTATTATTTCATTTATTATTGTTCTTCTCTCTGGTCTATAAGACCATGATTCTTGTATTGGGTAAAGGCATCGAACAATCAAGCAATACAGAAGCCTTCTTGCTCTCTGCTGTCATCCCTTCCAAACCTTGATTTGGTATCAGAGCTTCCATGGCTAACACCGAAAAATCCCCTTCCTCTCCTCCTAAGTCTCCCGTCACTTAGTCTACTCTTGCCCAAACACCAACTCTCAAAAAACCTGGGCCGGTTCATATACCCAAGGTCCCAAGAGCAACGGAGATGCGATATGGAACCACTCCAGTGGGTACCCCTGCATTTACCAACTTGCTGAACCAAGTTACCTCTATCAAACTTGACCGCAACAATTTCCTACTTTGGCAGAATATTGCACTACCAATCCTCAGAAGCTATAAGCTAGAATGGCATCTTACAGGTAAACAAATATGTCCCGAAATGTTCATCATTATTCCTTCCGATGAAGATGAACCCAAAGGGCTGCAAATGCCCAATCCTGAATATGATGTATGGATAGTTGCGGATCAACTTCTTGTAGGCTGGTTGTACCACTCCATGACAACCGAAGTGGCGTCTCAAGTCACAAGTTGTGAAACTGCTCAAGAGCTTTGGATAGCCCTACAAGAATTCTATGGTGTTCAATCCATATCCCAGAAGGATTACCTCAAGAGGATGCTTCAGCAAACTAGAAAAGGGAGTATGAAAATGACAGAGTATCTTAGTTTAATGAAAAGTTACTCAGATAATTTGTATTTGGCAGGTTCTCCTGTGGATCCAAAGGATCTTATCTCCTATGTGATAGCTGGATTAGACGAAGAGTTCACACCCATTGTGGTAGTGATTCAGAACAAAGAAATGACTTGGAATCAAGTTCAATCACAACTTCTAACCTTTGAGAACCGTCAGGAACAACTTCAAACTCTCAAGGGAGTGATCTCTATCAATCAACCCTCTGCAAATTTGGCTGCTACTGGAACAAACCAAAACAACCAGCAAGCTTCACAACACAACCGTTCTTTCAATGGAAACAACAACCAGAAAAATAGTCGTGGCAGGGGTAGGGGACGTACCTTTGGGAACTCAAAGCCAATTTGTCAAGTGTGTGGAAAGGCTGGCCATACTGCTGCTGTGTGTTTCTATAGGTTTGATAAAAGAACTTTAACAACAATCGAGGCTCATCTAATGCTGGTTCAAACAACCAATCCAAGCAAGGTGTTGGAAATCCTACTGCCATGATTGCTACTCCTGAAAATCTGCATGATAATGCTTGGTATATGGATAGTGGGGCCAGCAATCACTTGACTTCGGATCTCAACAATCTCACTCTCAAATCTGACTACACAGGTATGGAACAAATAACTGTTGGTAATGGTTGTCAGTTGCCTATTCACTCTATTGGAAGTTCAGTTATTTACTCAAAGTTCAGAAATCTTATGTTGAAAGGTTTACTTCATGTTCCTCAGATTAGTAAGAATCTAATTAGCATATCTCGCTTGACTATGGATAATGCGGTTGTGGTTGAATTTCATGATTCCTTTTTTCTTGTTAAGGACAAGGTTTCGGGGAAGGTTCTTCTGGAATGGAGTCTTAAAGATGGATTGTATCAGATACCGCCTCTGGGAGCTGCATCTCATAGCCGTCTACAAGAAGTTTCGAAGAAAAATGTCACTTTTGTTGCGTTTGTCTCTAGGATGACTAGTAGGAACCAGGATGATCCAATGTTAGTAACATCTCCTGGGAGTCACCTCGTTTTGTATTGTTCAAAGAGTACATGGCATAGTCGGTTTGGCCATCCATCTCTTCGAACCTTAAATCAGTTGTTGGCTTCTTGTAAGTTGAAATCTAAAATAAATGAGAATCTATCCTTTTGTGAGGCTTGTCAGTATGCAAAATCTCATAGACTTCCATTTCCTAACTCTAAGTCTCGAGCTACTAAACCTCTTGAACTCATTCACACAGATTTATGGGGTCCTACTCCCATAACTTCATCTAATGGTTATCAATACTACATCAGTTTTCTGGATGATTTTTCTCGATTTACTTGGATATTTCCATTGAAACATAAAAGTGATGCTACCACTTTGTTCAAGCAGTTCAAGAATCAGGTTGAAAATTTATTTGAAACAAAGATTAAAATTGTGCGTTGTGATGAAGGAGGGGAGTTTAAACCACTGATTCACTTTGCCTCAGAAGTTGGTATTCATATTCAGTTAGCTTGTCCTCATACTTCAGCCCAAAATGGACGTGTGGAACGAAAACATCGGCATATTGTTGAAACCGGCCTTGCTCTTTTGGCTCACGCTAAAATGCCTTTAAACTATTGGTGGGAAGCTTTTCATACCGCTGTTTTTTTGATAAATCGTATGCCCACTGTTGTTCTTCAAGGAAAAGTCCCTTATACTGTCTTATATAATGAACAACCTGACTACAACAGCCTACGGGTCTTTGGTTCAGCATGTTACCCCTGTCTCAGGCTATATCAGCAGCATAAATTTGATTTTCACACCACCCGATGTGTTTTTCTTGGCTATAGCAATAATCATCGAGGATATAGGTGCCTCAGTCCAACTGGAAGGATATATGTGTCACGCCATGTCTGTTTTGATGAGGAAAAGTTTCCTTTTGCTGATAAATTTATGGACCAATCCACCGCACCTTTCACTGCTCATACTGATCTTCTTTCTTGGTTGCCTATTCAAATTCCCTCCAGTAGCCATTCTAACACTACAACTCCTTGTCCAGCCCCTTCAGTCTTGCCATTGCCTCCATCAAATTCACAAATTTCCAGCCATCCATCAAATTCACAAATTTCCAGCCCCCAATCACAAATTTCCAGCCCCCATTCTGATTCCCCCATTCATCACTCCTCTACTGGTAGCCTCTCATCCTTTAGTCCCTCCTCCAGTACCTCATCCATGCCCTCCCCCACCGTTTTTTCTCCACTAGACACCTCTTCAACAGCTATAAACCGTCATTCCATGGTTACTCGTGGCAAGGCTGGTATATCTAAGCCTAAACAATTTTTTGGATGTTTTTCTCAAGCCACAACTTCAGTTGATTGGTCCCTCACTGAACCTTCCAGATTTAATGATGTTGTTACTAGTTCTCTATGGAAACATGCCATGGATGAAGAATTTGCTGCCTTGGTAAGAAACCACACTTGGGACCTTGTTCCTCCTACTCCCCATCAACATTTAGTTGGTAATAAATGGGTGTACAAACTGAAACGCACTGCTGATGGCAAAATTCAACGTTATAAAGCGCGTTTAGTTGCTCAAGGCTTCTCTCAGACTCCCGGTATTGACTTTCATGAGACTTATAGTCCGGTTGTTAAGCCCGTCACCATTCGGCTAGTTCTCACTCTAGCCTCTACTTGGAATTGGCCGGTTTGCCAACTTGACGTTAGTAATGCGTTTCTAAATGGCAACCTTCAGAAAACTGTTTTTATGCCTCAACCCCAGGGTTATGTGGACTCATCTCGACCCACTTTTGTTTGTCGCTTGAAGAAAGCTCTTTATGGCCTAAAACAGGCGCCTCGGGCTTGGTATGATAAGCTCCGTTCCACTCTTCTATTTTGGCATTTTTCATAGTCCACCTCTGACTCCTCATTGTTTTATTGGCGCACTGATCGGGGCCTTATTCTTCTGCTTGTTTATGTTGACGATATCCTTATTACAGGTTCTAATCCGACTGTTATTGAGACCATTATTACCAAGTTGAATAATCAGTTTGTCATTCGTGATTTAGGTCCTCTTCACTACTTTCTCGAGGTGCAAGTTACTCGTTCACCTTCTGGTTTTTTGCTTTCTCAAGCCACTTATATTCGTGACATTCTTACTCGTCTCAAGATGCTGAATTTGAAGGTTGTGTCTACACCTATTACCACTAGTTCGCCTCTAACTATTGGTGCTGCTGAGCCCTTTTTTTATCCTTCATTGTACCGCAGTGTTCTTGGTCCTCTGCATTATGTTCTTCTCACCAGGCCTGATATTGCCTTTGCTGTTAATAAGTTAAGTCAGCATGCTCAAGCTCCTTCAATCCATCATTGGCAATCTCTCAAGCGTATACTTCGTTATCTTCAAGGCTCTCTTCATATTGGCCTTAGTATACAACCAGCTTCATCTCTCACATTGACTGGTTTCTCTGATGCGGATTGGGCCGCTTGTCCTCTTGATCGCAAATCTGTTGGTGGCTTTTGTGTGTTTTTCGGTTCCACGCTTATTTCGTGGTCGTCCAAAAAACAGCAAGTAGTGGCTCGCTCTATTACTGAATCGGAGTACCGTGCTCTAGCTCTTGTCTCATGTGAAATTCAGTGGCTTCGGTCTCTCCTCTCTGAATTGCGCATTCCCCTTGCTGCATCTCCTATTGTATGGTGTGATAACGTTAGTGCTGTTGCGCTGGCTCGTAATCCGGTTGTTCACGCTCGTACTAAACACATTCAGATCGATGTTCACTTTGTTCGTGACCAAGTTCTTCGTCGCCAGCTAGAGATTCGTTATGTTCCTTCGATTGATCAACTTGTTGATTGTCTCACTAAACCTTTGCATCTGTCCCGTTTTATCTATCTTCGTGACAAACTTGGCCTCGCTTCTCTACCGTCGCGTTTGAGGGGGGATGTCAAGACATAAATTCATTTTCGTGTTATATCTTGTCTGCTATAGTTGAGTTGGTAGAGTAGTTGTTGTCATCCTTGTATTGTCCATATCTAGAGTTGTGTTGTCCCATCTGCCTTTTATTATTTCATTTATTATTGTGTTCTTCTCTCTGGTCTATACCATGATTCTTGTATTGGGTAAAGGCATCGAACAATCAAGCAATACAGAAGCCTTCTTGCTCTCTGCTGTCATCCCTTCCAAACCTTGATTTCAGCTTGTTTGTTGTGAGCAATGTTATAAGGTTTGCATGTTTGATTTTATTTTATCTCTTTATATTAGAAGCACCACAACAAGAGATGTTCATTTCTTATTCAATTGAGGAGCCATGTTTTTTTCTATACTACAAAAAATGTGAGGGTATAGTTTCAAAAAACAACAACAAAAACAGATGTGAGGGTATAAAGATTTGAACTTCGTCTAACTTTAAGGAAAGGAATACAGGCTAATTATCACTGAGTTAGACTCATTATGGCACAGATAATTGAGATTTTACACCGTGTATTCCAAACTTGTAATTGGAGTTTTATGAATATAATTGTATAGGTTATTTCTATCACAGTGCATTGTGGATTTCAAGGTGAATTTTATATTTGGCTAGAGAAATTTATCCAAACAAAAAACGTACATAAGATTTTGTGTACCTTAAAACTATTCAATGGTTACCTAAGATTTTCTTAGAAAAGACAGACAAAGAAACAACCACCACAATTATGGCAAAATATATTTTGGTTCTGTGCACCCTAAAGTTTAGAAAAACTCACAATAATATGTGGTAGCTGATATATAAACACAAAGGTCGAATCCTCGCTGAACACACAAACACAGTTCGATCGTTACCTCAGATTTTTGGGATCGAAATCTTTAACATATCCAATATATCCGTGGACTGATGTGACGATCAACATTCAACAAGACATACCCATGTGGCCATGTCTTTCAAAAACTTAAAAACAACCTGACAGAGATAGAAAACAACTCAAAAAACGAAGCTGGAAAACACTTTTATGGTCCTTAATTAAAACAAATTTGGAGGAAAGATGGAGAAGAAACCTCTCTCAGCAAGGGCAGAAATATTTATAAAAAAAAAAAGATGTATTTTTCGAATACCTCTTGCGACAAAAATCCACGTTGCAATGGCGGAAGATTTTGGAGGAAAGGATGGAGAAAGACACCTTAACAAGACGGCAATGGCAGAAGATTCCTAAAGAGAACAAATGGAGAGAAAATGAAAAAAAAAATAATAATAATAACCACTTTCATGCTTGATTTGCACGATTATAGGAAGAAAATTCAAATCCCTTTTCTTTCCTTTTTTTTTGTTTTTATATTATTTTATATATTTCCAAGTGTTGTCCGTGCAAGGGTATTCAAGTAAATGGACCTTCTAGATTAAAAAATCGGTAGACAAGATTGTAAAAATTGGTTCTTTAAGACAGTTTTGGTCTACTGGGCTACTTTTTGGCTCACTTATGTAGTTACTCCAAATTTAAACACTCATATGTTTGGTAACATTTCTTCATAAGTGTTTTTACATCCAAGTTATTATATACTTAAAAACTCTTTTTAAAAAATTTGATTTCAAGTGTTTATCTCAAAATGATTTATTTCTCAATCTCATTTTTTAATAAGTCATTTTTAGTGGTTGTCAAACACTAGAACTTTTTTCAAAATTAAACACTTGAAAAGTTAAACTAAACATACCCAAAACCAGTGATAAAGCAAATCTTCCTTTATTGTACAAACAGCCCATTGTTTCTGTTGATGGTCAAATTTGGCCAGGGGAACTCACCTGACCTTCACGTGCCACCAACGGCAAATTTGTAGATGAAGGGGGAAGACGTGGCCTGCAAGACAGTAAACCTGCACACCGGTGTGGTGCTCGCCACACCGGCTCCGATGCTTAAGTCAGCAAGCAGAACAGTAGGGAGTGGAAAAGTAAGAGCAAGAGGAGAGAGTAGAGAATATAGAATAGTGTTTTGGGATAGAATTCGGAGTCCCTTCTTCAGTGGTGAAGAGGGGTATAAATACCTGTTCATCCCCCTAGCGCTTTTAGGGTTTCAGAGGCGTTTTAGGTCAAATCAGGAAAAACCGAGACTGACAGAGGCGGTAGGGGCCTGACGACATCGGACGGACTCACCCCGCGCGAGCGGGCCGAGGGTCGGCGTGCTCGGCCTCGGCCATGGGCCGAGGCCGAGCAGGGGATCGGGCCAAAAACCCGACCCCTTTGGTCTTGGCCCGTCCCACTTGCCGGTTTTGCCTCCTTGGTCCATCTTTCAGCCCAATTTCTCCCCGGTTGTCCTCGTTAGCTCCTTGTATATCGGGGTGGTCCAAAATTGCCTATAACATTAAGCCCCCACTCTTGAATTGGGATTCGGGGTGACTTATTGGTATAAGTTGAGCTCCTTAAGCTCGATTTAAGAGTAATGACCCTTGCCTTGGGTTGGCTTATGTGTAGCTTTGTTGTCATCCTGCCAAGTAGGATAGAAGTAGACACTCCCTGAATACGGGTTAGATGAAATGGAAATGAAAAAGGGTGAGAGATTACAAAAGTGGTGCTGGTCGGCCTCGGCCTCGGGAAGAGGCCGAGCACAGCTATCTCCCTTTCTGCTTGCTTGGTCAGCCTCGGCCTCGGGAAGAGGCCGAGCAGTTTTCTAATTTTGCTTAGATCCAGTTTCTAGTTTGCAAGAGAGAAGTTAGGGAAGAGGCTAGGATCGGCCTCGGCCTCAAGCCCCCGTTAGCCTAAAATTTGGCTCCCTGCATCCACATATCAGTCCTTGTAGGAAAATAATAAGAGAATAAGTTTGAACATGTAAATTTTAGTAGAACATGCTAAACATGGGTGCTTTTTGTTTAATAGGGAGTGCATATCCCCTCTGTAGCCCCCAATCTTAAGTAGAACTTTACTGAAACATAAAGTATAGTTGAGGAAATAGGAGAATACCTTTAAAGTTTGTGCTTGGCCTCGGCAAGAGGTGCTCGGCCTTGGCAAGAAGTGCTCGGTCCCAACTTCTGCAGGGTGAGCTTGACTTAGATGAAGTGTATGGACTCATGCCAGGTGAGGTGAGGTAGACTCGTTGGTCCAGGCTCACATAATCTTATTCTGGATGAGGCGAGGTAGACTCGATAGTCCAGGCTCGCCTGATGTGAAGATACTCAGGCCAGAGGAGGTGAGGTAGACTCGTTGGTCCAGACTCACATGGTCTCACTCTGGATGAGGCGAGGTAGACTCGGTAGTCCAGGCTCGCCTGATGTGGAGATACTCAAGTCAGAGGAGGTGAGGTAGACTCGTTGGTCCAGGCTCACATGGTCTCACTCTGGATGAGGCGAGGTAGACTCGGTAGTCCAGGCTCGCCTGATGTGAAAATGCTCAAGCCAGATGAGGTGAGATAGACTCGTCGGTCCAGGCTCACATGGTCTCAAGTCTGGATGAGGCGAGGTAGACCCGGGGGCCCAGGCTCGCATATAGGCGTGGGCACTATAGGCTCGCATGTAGGCGTGGGCACTATAGGCTCGCATGTAGGCGTGGGCACTATAGGCTCGCATGAAGCGTGGGCTTTATAGGCTCGCATGTAGGTGTGGACACTATAGGCTCGTTGAAGCGTGGGCACTATAGGCTCGCATGAGGCGTGGGCACTATAGGCTCGTTGAAGCGTGGGCACTATAGGCTCGCATGTAGGCATGGGCACTATAGGCTCGTTGAAGCGTGGGCTCTATAGGCTCGCATGTAGGCGTGGGCACTATAGGCTCGCTGAAGCGTGGGCACTATAGGCTCGCATGCAGGCGTGGGCACTATAGGCTCGCTGAAGCGTGGGCTCTATAGGCTCACATGTAGGCGTGGGCACTATAGGCTCGCATGAAGTGTGAGCACTATAGGCTCGCATGAAGCGTGGGCTCGGCACTATAGGCTCGCATGTAGGCGTGGGCACTATAGGCTCGCATGTAGGCGTGGGCACTATAGGCTATAGGCTCGCATGAAGCGTGGGCTCTATAGGCTCGCACGTATGAGTGTGGGCGCTAAGCTGAAAAGCCTAGGTTCGCAAGTAATCGTGGATTCAACTAGATGAGGCGAGGTAGACCCGGGGGCCCAGGCTCGCGTGATCTCAAATCTAGATGAGGCGAGGTAGACGCGTAGGTCCAGGCTCGCATGGTGTCGGTCTTCGCTTGAATCAACAGGGTTGGTCTCGATCACAACCATGGCCATGGTCGGCCTCGGCCTCGGGCATGGCTCCGGTTGGCCTCGGCCTCGGCCTCGAACATATCTGGGGTCGGCCTCGGCCCTAGCCATGTTTGGGGTTAGCTTCGGCCTTGGCCTCGAACAATCTGTCGTCTTTCGTATCTGGCTCCTTCGCTTCGATTTGGATCTTATCTTGATTATGTGATCTTCGGGTCACTTTTGAGGTATTGGATAGTCGGATTCGGCTTTGGCCTAGGGTCGGCCTCGGCCTCGGGATGACCATAGTTGTGGGTCGGCCTCGGCCTCGACCAAAGGATGACCGTAGCTTAGAGTTGGCTTTGGCCTAGGGTTGGCCTCGGCCTCTGGATAACCATAGTTGTGGGCCGGCCTCGGCCTCGGCCAAAGGATGATCGTAGCTTAGAGTTGGCTTTGGCCTAGGGTCAGCCTCGGCCTTGGAATGACCATAGTTCAGGATGACGACATTCTTTTTCTGGTGTCTTCAATCTTGTCAAAGTCTCTGTTTGTTATTGATTTGTCCTCAAAAGGTGGTTCTGATCTCTTGTGGGTTTCCTCCTAATCGGTTTGGATGAACACCTTCGATTGGCCTCGGCATGGTCAGCTTCGGTATGGTCGGCCTCGGCCTCGGTCCCAGCCTTCGCACTGTTCGTCTGGTAGTCGATGTTTGACTTGGAGTCATTTAGCTTCTGCAGGTTTCCTTGATGATTTCGGAGTTCTTTTTGGGTGTCCAAAAGCTCGGTCGTCCTAGGGAGATCATCTTTTCTGGCCTCGGCTGTGCTGGCCACGGGTTTAGCAGCCCTGGCTTCCGCTTCGACAGTTTTGGCACTTCTGCGTTTATCCTCGATCAGATTCCTCTTGTCTGTCTTGGTATGACCGTAGCTTGGTGTTGAAACAATGTGGTCATGACCCTTTAGCGTGCTTGGTTCTGGGCTCCTCGGAATTATGTGATCTGAAGGTCTGAGCCCCCTGACCTTGCTGCTCATGCTGCCAGTCTTCTTTCAATTTCTGCGGTTGATGGTTATTTTCGGAAGGGTTTGGATTTTGGTTTCCCTTTTCCATCCTCGTACTCATTGAATCACCGATGTGCAGACTTAGCAAGCTTTCTTCCCCACAGACGGCGCCAACTGTTGATGGTCAAATTTGGCCAAGGGAACTCACCTGACCTTCACGTGCCACCAATGGTAAATTTGTAGATGAAGGGGGAAGACGTGGCCTGCAAGACAGTAAACCTGCACACCGGTGTGGATGTGGACTTTTCCTACCGCAAGCGCACGGGTCAAGTAATAATATAGTGAATAGTAAATTCGAATGTCGTCATCTGGATTGGATTTTTAAGCAAATCAAGTATTGTGAATTATCTTGCCCAATTTTATTTAGGGATCAAAAAGTGATGAAAAGATGATGATAAAACCAAATCAAAGCAAATAAAAAGAATGGAAATTCAATTGGGAAAACTACTTAGGGAATTGATTTCGCCGATTTCGTTTAGGATTGATTTTAAAGAATAAGTTATTATGCACAATGAAATTATGAGCCAAAGACCCTTTAATCACAACTACCTCTCCCGAGTATAATTGATTCTCATGCAAATTAACCAACTTGATATCCCTATCTAAGTTTATTAATATGCAAGGCAATGAGATCTTTTAACCAATTCTAAAGTTAATCTAAAAACGTCAAGAATTAGAAATTAAACTTTATTCATGCAATCTTGAGTAAGTCTAAATCAAATCCCCTCTCCCGAGCTAGATTCGAAACTTAAATCATCCAACTAATGGCCAATTAATTGAAAGCATTAAATCAAGATTACAAACACAATAACATTGCACAACTTAAACCACAAATCAATCCATAAACTTAATCAACTACATCAATCCCTAAGCTACAAGTTTAGCTACTCATGAATGTAAATACAATCTCAACTAAACATGTGTAAGCCATAAATCTAACTAAAGAAAGAAAAGGGAAAAGAAAACTCAATGTAGGCCGAGTCCCGACGTCCCCGTCACGATCCCCACGAACAATGGGTTGATTTCCAAGTTCCTCCTTTGTTTTCAGCTCCAAAAGTGCTCTATTATGTCCTCTTTACGGCTCCAAAAGGTCCCAAATTGATTCCCCCAAAAACCTAGCCGAAAGGATGCTTAAATAGCAAAATTTCGTCGTAGCGTCGAGACGCTGTCAAGACAGCGTCGCGACGCTGCCGAGATCCGCATTTTTGGAAATTTTGTCGATAGCGTCGCGACGCTGGTCCTAGCGTCGCGACGCTATGATTTTTTTTTTTTTTTTTTTTTTTTTTTTTTTTTTTTTTTTTTTAGATTGGAAGCTCCATTTGACTCCAATTGATGAATTAAGCTTCAAGCACATACTTCCTACAAATAAAACATAAAAATGCATAAATTTGGGCAAATAATTGAAAAAGACTAGCTTAATTAATCAGAGAAAAATAGCTAGCTATGCTCGCTATCAAATACCCCCAAACTTAAGCTTTTGCTAGTCCTCGAGCAAACTAAAAATTAAGCATACAGTAGAAGAATGGATGCAATAATCATAACTCAATCCTCAAGGCTCAAAGGTCAATAGTCAAGCAAGCAAGAGACATGCACATAAGGACCAATGAGGGAGACAAATTAAAATTTTTCCAAAATTAACTTGCACAGGCGAGATCTAACTCAACGAGACCAGACTCTACTAGCCCGGGATTGGATTATTAAACTCTCAGCTCATCTTCCCTCTACACTGGCACTAAGGTTTCACTAATGAGTTAATGGAACAAATTAGTTTGTTTTTCTCCAAACTTAGGTGCTTATAATTAACAATTTAATTAAGCATGTATATGTGGCACTAGCTTTCACACACCCATCGCAGGGACCCTTAACCTGAGTTTTCTCTGGTTGGCCTAACTGATCACAACAGGGGTAGCTCTTTTTGCCTAAACATTATTAAACATTGCAAACTGTGCACAGGCCATGGCATAATAATTTTCTTTTCAACAGTAACAACAAGAATGATTTTTCTTTATGAGCATAAATAGCATATATTCTTTTCTTTCCTCCTAAGCAAGATCAAACATGGTAATTTGCAAAACATTAACTTTTTAGCTCTTCCCTACACCTATCGAGGTGACAACAAGCATATGAACCCAATAATTCGCTCCTAAGCATTCAAATCCAAGTCAAGTCAAGACAGATACTCTACTCATGCAAGCCATCTCCTAGAAAAAATTTAAAAAGTCTCCCTTTTTGGGCACTTATGCTTACATCTCATCACAAGCTTGAAAATTGACAAGAAAGCCTATCCTAGGACATCATAATCATGCAAAAGTAGCATCCAGAAAACAACCATATGCATAATTCAAAGAAAGCTCAAAACTATAGCCCGAACTCAGATGCTCAAGGGCTCCACAAACATGCTAATCCACCCCCAAACTTAAAGTATGCATTGTCCTCAATGTATAAAGAAAATAAGGCATACACAAGCATGAGAACAATAAAAGAATGACAGGAGTGAACAATACTGGCCTGGAATGATGATGACTTCTTGCTTGAGAGCTTGGAATCTTGAAAGCTTGAAAGCAAAGGAGAGAAAGAAAACAAGACCTACAAAACAAAAACAAACAATAAATCAAAAACAAAAAGAAAACACACTAAACTTACTTGGGTTGCCTCCCATAAGCGCTTGTTTAACGTCATTAGCTCGACGTGTTGCACGTGCTTCAAGGAGGCTTTTGTTCTGTGAATCCAACAGAGGTGCTTTTTCTTGCACCTTTCCTGTAGCCCATGTAAAGCACTTCATCTTTAGAGTCTTCAACTGCTTTAAAGATTTCTTTTTCGTTCTTGACTCTAATAGTGAGCTCCCTGCGCTCAATATCTATGATCGCTCGCCCAGTAGCGAGGAATGGTCGTCCTAATATGACAGGCATTGAAGGATTTTCTATCATGTCCATAACATACAAGTCAATAGGGAGGAAAAATCTACCTACTCTGATTAACACATTTTCTACAATACCAACTGGTCTCACCACAGATTGATCAGCCAATTGGAGCTTTACAGGAGTAGACTTAATCTCACCTATATCTAACTTTTTACACAACGATAGAGGAATGATATTAATGCTAGCACCTAAATCACATAATGCTCTGAAAGAATAAGTACCAAAACTACAAGGAACAGAAAAACTCCCTGGATCTGCTACTTTTTCAGGTACTTTTTGTTGTACTCTGGTGCTGCATGTGGAAGCAAGATAAACAGTGTCAACCTTCTTTTCTTTTCGCTTCTTTGCTAACCACTCCTTCATGAACCTGTTGTATTGGGGCATCTCTAATGCCTCTGCAAATGGAATATTAATATTCAGATTCATAAAAGCATTCATAAATTTATCAAATTGAACCTGATTGTTCTTTTTCTTCTTTTTCTTTTTCTTTTCCTTGGGAACCATCAGTGTGGGAGAAGGAATAGGAGGCTCAAGGTTAGGTTGCTCAGCCTCATCAGATGATGTGTCCTCCTCAGCTTCCCCTGTAGGCGTTTCATAGTCCTCAGATTCAGGTTCCTCTTCAGATTCTTCCTGGTGCACAGTGATTGCCTTACAATACTCCATCTGGGGTTTCTCTTGTTCAGCTGGGGCCTTACCTTTATTCATGGTGCTTACAACATTCACCAACTGTCCCAGCTGAGTCTCAATGTTCTTTATGGTTGCACTGTGGCCATTCACTGTTGAATTGATGGCAATGACTGCCTCCTCTAACTTGGTTGTCCTGTTACTAGACTCTGCAATGAAAGCTCCAACAAGATCTTCTAACTTTTTATTATCTTGAGTTTGAGGGGCAAAACCAGGAGGATTAAGAACATTCTTAGTATTAGCATAAGAGAAATTTTCAGGGTTCCTATTGTTAGGGTGATAATGTGTAGGTGTAGAACTATTATTATATCCCCTAGAATTAAAATTTGATACATACTGAACCTGCTCGATGGTCTCCTCCTGAGGTCTAGATGCTAAAGCAGCAGCTGATTCAATTGACTGTGCACTCCCTGTACCTGAAAATTTCATAAAAGCATTGGCAAGGGAAGTCATCTGGGCCTGGAGTGCACTTACTTTATCAACCTCAAACACTCCAGCAGCAATCTTTTTAGGTGTAGACCGCTCGGATGGCCACTGATAGCTGTTGGTGGCCATATCCTCTAAAAGTGTGTGAGCGTTTTCCACGGTCTTGGACAACAGAGTCCCACCTGCAGCTGCATCAACAATCGTTTTTGTACTAGGAGTTAAACCATTATAAAACAACTGTACCTGAAGCCAATCGGGGTAACCATGTTGAGGACACTTCCTCAGTAGCTCTTTGAATCGTTCCCAAGCTTCGAACAGCTGCTCATCATATTGTTGTTGGAATGTCCCAATCTCGGTCCTCAGCTTGACCGTCTTTGCAGGAGGGAAAAATTTCTTTAAAAAGGCCTGGACCAAAGCATCCCAGGTGGTGATGCTCCCAGGAGTAATAGACTGCAACCAATCTCGTGCTTTATCCTGCAAAGAAAAGGGAAATAAACGTAAGCGAATAGCATCCTCAGAGACTCCATTAATCTTTACCGTCCCACAAATATCCAAAAATGATTTAAGATGAGAATTTGGATCCTCAGTGGGCGATCCTTTGTATGCACAGTCTCGAGCCATTTGAATAAGACCGGTTTTCAGCTCAAAGTTGTTGGCATTAATCGGTGCATAGACAATTCCCGACTGTTGCCCCTGAAACACAGGCTGAAAATAATCTCTAATAGGCCTAGGCTCCTCAGGTAGATTTTGGTCTGCCATTTGAATAATTTCTCTATTTTCCCTTCGAAGCCTAAGAATTGTTCTTTCTATCTCGGGATCAAATGGTATCACTTCTCTACTACTACGCATGCAAAATTAAAAATACCTTAAAAAGAAAAGAAAAAAAACAAATATGGAAATAAATAAAGAAAAGGAAACAACAAATCTAAATATGGAAAATATAATCAAGAAAAAGGAAACAAACTAACCTAATATGGAATGCAAAAATAAATATGACAAAATGAAAATAAGGAAACTAACCTAGAAAAGGAAAAACAAGAACAAATAAGGAAAAGATTACACAACTAAAAGGAAACTAACCTAGAAAATCAAATATGGAAAGAAAAACAAATAAGGAAAAAAATGCAACAAACCTAAAAAAGTAACAATACACCCTAAATTAAGATCAAGCCATTTTTCCACAATATCAATCTAGCTAAATGTGCCAATCCCCGGCAACGGCGCCAAAAACTTGATGTGGACTTTTCCTACCGCAAGCGCACGGGTCAAGTAATAATATAGTGAATAGTAAATTCGAATGTCGTCCTCTGGATTGGATTTTTAAGCAAATCAAGTATTGTGAATTATCTTGCCCAATTTTATTTAGGGATCAAAAAGTGATGAAAAGATGATGATAAAACCAAATCAACGCAAATAAAAAGAATGGAAATTCAATTGGGAAAACTACTTAGGGAATTGATTTCGCCGATTTCGTTTAGGATTGATTTTAAAGAATAAGTTATTATGCACAATGAAATTATGAGCCAAAGACCCTTTAATCACAACTACCTCTCCCGAGTATAATTGATTCTCATGCAAATTAACCAACTTGATATCCCTATCTAAGTTTATTAATATGCAAGGCAATGAGATCTTTTAACCAATTCTAAAGTTAATCTAAAAACGTCAAGAATTAGAAATTAAACTTTATTCATGCAATCTTGAGTAAGTCTAAATCAAATCCCCTCTCCCGAGCTAGATTCGAAACTTAAATCATCCAACTAATGACCAATTAATTGAAAGCATTAAATCAAGATTACAAACACAATAACATTGCACAACTTAAACCATAAATCAATCCATAAACTTAATCAACTACATCAATCCCTAAGCTACAAGTTTAGCTACTCATGAATGTAAATACAATCTCAACTAAACATGTGTAAGCCATAAATCTAACTAAAGAAAGAAAAGGGAAAAGAAAACTCAATGTAGGCCGAGTCCCGACGTCCCCGTCACGATCCCCACGAACAATGGGTTGATTTCCAAGTTCCTCCTTTGTTTTCAGCTCCAAAAGTGCTCTATTATGTCCTCTTTACGGCTCCAAAAGGTCCCAAATTGATTCCCCCAAAAACCTAGCCGAAAGGATGCTTTTAAATAGCAAAATTTCGTCATAGCGTCGCGACGCTGCCGAGATCCGCATTTTTGGAAATTTTGTCGATAGCGTCGCGACGCTGGTCCTAGCGTCGCGACGCTATGATTTTTTTTTTTTTTTTTTTTTTTTTTTTTTTTTTTTAGATTGGAAGCTCCATTTGACTCCAATTGATGAATTAAGCTTCAAGCACATACTTCCTACAAATAAAACATAAAAATGCATAAATTTGGGCAAATAATTGAAAAAGACTAGCTTAATTAATCAGAGAAAAATAGCTAGCTATGCTCGCTATCAGTGCTCGCCACACCGGCTCCGATGCTTAAGTCAGCAAGCAGAACGGTAGGGAGTGGAAAAGTAAGAGCAAGAGGAGAGAGTAGAGAATATAGAATAGTGTTTTGGGATAGAATTCGGAGTCCCTTCTTCAGTGGTGAAGAGGGGTATAAATATTTGTTCATCCCCCTAGCGCTTTTAGGGTTTCGGAGGCGTTTTAGGTCAAACCAGGAAAAATCGGGACTGACGGAAGCGGTAGGGGCCTGACGGCATCGGACAGACTCGGCCCGCGCGAGCGGGCCGAGGCCGAGCAGGGGATCGGGCCAAAAACCCGACCCCTTCGGTCTTGGCCCGTCCCACTTGCCGGTTTTGCCTCCTTGGTCCATCTTTCAGCCCGATTTCTCCCCGGTTGTCCTCGTTAGCTCCTTGTATCTCGGGGTGGTCCAAAATTGCCTATAACAGTTTCTTAGACTGATATTTAATATCCATCATATACTCATTGTTAGCTTTACGAGCTTTCAATCATATCTTATGTTTTGATGATAACAAACTTTTAATTTACTAACACTTTTAGTGCTTCAAAGTTTCAATCTTGTAGAGTTCGAAAAGACAATTCCAACACATTTTTAATCATTCAAATCGGAGTTCAAACAAGAAAGTTTACAAGCAAGGGAAGATTTGAAGAAAAAGTCTATGTGGCAGTGATGTGGCACTTACGTGGCATCCGATGTGGCAGCTCAAGTGGACCCTCTTTTGAATGGTTGGGTGAATCAATTTCTTACATTCGACTCCTAATTTTAATCTTCTTTAATTCCATTTTTCATCCTAAAATTAATCCTTTCAAATTCCATTTTCTCCTAAAATTAAAATTTTTCAAATCCCTATTTAAATTCCAATTCTCTCCTAATTTTAATCCTTTTTTAAATTCAAAATCCATTCTCTTTCATCAAATTAAATCCCCACCATCCAATTTGAATTTAATCCAATGACCAAAATTAAATTTCTCCATCTATAAATTGAGTCAATTCCTTCTCCTCCCAATACACACTCAAATTGATCAAATTTCCAACAAGCCTTCAAGTTTTTTGCTCTTCTTCTCCAAAATCCCCACATACTCTTAAACCGATCTAGTGCAATTTAATTTAGGAATTGTTTTAGAGAATTGTGAGTGCTCATTGTGTATTTTTCCTTTGAGGTATTTCTTTGTGAGATTTTTTTTTTTTTTGTATTTTTTTTCTTCTATTGGAAATTGTAATAAGGTGTAGGTGCACCTTGGAAATTGAGTGAGTGGTTTAGTCCTGAACCTAAAAAAAGATTTGTAGTGGTTTGATCCTAAACCCGATTAAAAGAATCTTAGTGGTTTGATCTTGAACCCGTTTAAAAAAGATCGGTATATGTTAGGTCCTGAACTTGTAAAAGGATCGATAGAGGTTTACTCTTGAACCTGGAAAAATAGTGCTTCATCGGTTTGGTTCTCACCTGTAAGAGAGTCATTACAGTAAAAATACCCTAGAAGAAGTCTTAGGGGTGGAGTAGAGGGATTTCCGAACCACTATAAAATTTTCCGGTGTTATCTCTTTCTCTCTACTCTTTTAATTTCCGCTATTTGATTTCTTATCAGAGTAGACTGCATGCCTAAGAAAATTGTCAAATAATTTTAACATATTTTATAGGTTTTATTATTAAATCAGTTTAGATTGAATCAATTTAGTTTAATTTAGCAAAAAAAAATTAGGGAAAATACACTTTTGGTCCCTGAGGTTTGGGTTAAGTTACACTTTGGTCCCTGAGTTTTCAAACTCAACAAAAATATCCCTGAGGTTTGAGATAATGAGCACTTTGGTCCCTGCCGTCTATTTTTCTGTTAAATCCTAATGGTTGCTGACGTGACACTATTATTTTAATTAAAAAATATTTTTTAATTTTTTAAATAAAAAATATTAAAATAATAAAATATTATTATTTTATCTTTTTTTAAAAATTCTTTATCCCTCCCTCTCTTATTCTTCCCCTTCTGCACTTTCTTCCCCAACTTCCTTTTTTCTCTCTCTTCTTCTCTCTTCTCTTCCATTTATTCACCTTTTTTTTTTAATAAAGAAGAGGGAGAGGGAGGAGGACTCCTCCCCCCCTTTCCAGCGCCGGCGACGAGAGGAGGGAAGGCCCCTCCTCCCTCTCATTTTCAATCTGATATCGAGAGGGAGGGGCCCTCCTCCCGTCGTCGGCGTCCTTTTTTTATTAAAAAAAAGAAAGGAAGGAAAAGAGAGAATAAAGGAGAGAAGAAAATGGAGAAAGAAAAAAAAAAACTTTCCGACGGCGGCCGGCCACCGGAGTTGAAGAGGAAGGAAATGAAGAAGAAGATGAAGAAGAAGGAGGGATAGAAGAAAGAGGGGAAGGAAGAAAAGGGAGAGAGAAAGAAATAAAAAAATATTTAAATAATAATATTTTTTATTTTTATTTTTTTATTTAAAAAATTGAAAAATAATTTTTTTATTAAAATAATAGTGTCACGTCAGCAACCGTTAAAATTTAAAGGTAAAATGGATGACAGAGACCAAAGTGCTCCTTATCTCAAACCTCAAGGGTATTTTTGTTGAGTTTGAAAACTCAGGGATCAAAGTGTAACTTAACCCAAACTTCTGGAACCAAAAATGTATTTTTCCATGCAACCCTATTCACCCCTCTAGTATTGTCATATGATCCTACACCAACGGCTAAATTCCTATAGATCAAAATTATGAAAAATTAAATAGACCCTTACTTAATTTGTAGAAATTAATTATTTTGTAATTGTCAAAAGACATAGATACTTTGTGGCTGTTTGTAATTTTTTTAGAATAATGGAAGTTGTTTTATAATTCAAAAATCTTGATATTATGAATATGGGACTTTTTTCCGAAAGTATTCCAATTCAACGTGTGAACCTTAGAAAGAGATTACTAATATCATAACCAATTGTTGCCTATTTCTAATTTCAAATATATTTCAAAAAGTGAGTAAGTTCGACAAAGAAAAAAAAAAAAATGGGCGTGGTTTATTAATCATTTCAGATTTTTATTTTAGTTTTTCAAATTTTTTTTTTTAAAAAATGATAACGTTTCATGATAACCGTTAGTTTTTATTTTACAATTAAAAAAAAAAAACAAAACAAAGTGTTTCAACCAATGAGACTTTAATTAATTATTGATCAACTATTTTTAGTTACTAAATTTAAAATAAATATTTTCATGGTTAATATTTTAGTCGTCATAAATGTTATTTTGTTAGTTAGCATGAGTATATTCTAATTTTCAAATTTTTTTTAGACAATACTTGATTACATATCAGAATGTAGGGATCTCTATACATACCACCATTAAAATATTGACAATTAGGAGAGATAAAAAAAAATTTACTTTTCTCTTTTTTAGTTGTCAAGATTTCAATGGAGTATGTAGGTATGCAGCCAAGTATTTTTTTTAAAAAAAAAATCACAATTTTTACTCATAAATTTGTCAGGTTGCATCAATTTTCACTCCCTATAATTTTTCAATTTCATCAAATTGAGCCCTAGACATAGTTAAATGTTGCAACTATGAATTTGCACTAATTCGTCTACTAATAATGTTAACAAAAAGTAATGTAAAAATCTAGGTAAATTCACTAATTTTAACAATATAACATAAGTTTTGCACAAATTTAAGTTTGATTAATGCACAAATTAACAATTGAATTACTTTGTCAAAATCGGCCACCAATTTTAATAAAAAACTAATTTTAATTAATATTGTTCTTCTTTAAAATTTTATCAATTTTATACCGTAAATATGTTTTATAATTCATGGAAAAACATATAAGAATATTCTTTTAACGAATTTTCGAACAAAAACTTACCGAGAGTCAAAATTGTTACACATTTTCAAGTTTAAGATTAAGGTTGTTGTTGATGCCAAAATCTGGCCAAGCGCTCACCTGCCCTTCACGTGACACCAACAATGAATTTGTTGTGATATGGAGAAAACGTGACCTGCAAGGAAAGAAAGCGAGCACTGCACACCGGTGTGGTGCTTGCCACACGCGCTCCGAAGCTTAAGTCAGTGATCGGTCAAACTCCGACCGGTCTCCCAGTCGAAAAGTACAGTTCAATGGAGTTCAGAGTTCAGATATCAGTTACCCCTTTTTTCTGGATCATCTCTAGCCTTTTATACCTCTCTTGCTAGGGTTTTTCCCTTTCCGCGTCGTCCACCGCACGTAGCCTCCCGCTACTGGGCCCAAGGAGATTGACCCGGGAAACCCAAGTGGCCAGTGGGCTTAATTGGCCTGGTCGGCCTCGGCATTGGGCCGAGGCCGAGGTGACATTCCACCTCTTGCGGGTCTTCATCTCCTCAGGCCGATCTCAGCTGGGTCCGAAGCCGTTCTTCTTTGGTGTACCTGCCAAGCCAAAATTACCCACAACATTAAGCCCCCCGCTCTCTTAACCGGGTTATGAGTGCTTTGCCTCAATCCAGCTAGTTTCAATAACCCAATTAGAGAGCATAACTCAATTTTGGCAGCTCATCAGAGAATGTGCAACAAGTTCGAATTCACCCTCGGATTTTGTCACATGGGAGTTCTTGTTAAACCCCTCTAGTTGGACAAATATCAGAGTGGTTGAATTGCAATTGAGTCGATCTTGTTGGGGCGGTAAAGTGAATAGAAAGGGGGAAAAAGACAAATGCTACAAAAGAGAGAGGAGAGAGAAAGAGACGAGGACCGAGGCTTATCTGCCTCGGTCTGGCGTGTCAGGCGGCGCACCTGACACGCCTGTCTGGCTGCAGGCGCACCTCGGCCTCTGCAAAAAGCCGAGGCCGATGTGACCCGACGGGACCCCCCGGTCCTATCACGTCAGGTACTTTGTCTAGGTTCCGGAAATTCAAATTTTGAATTTTGAATTTCCCACCATTTCGATCAATCCGAGCTTATAAAAGCCTTCTTTCCTCCTTTACTCTTCTCCATCAACACCTGCACTCCTTGCTTGCCCTCTTGCTGATTCCAACTTAATCACGGTAGGCTTCTAGCGAGAGTTTCCTTTTTACTTTCTTTTGCTACGCATATGGCTAGCGAAGGCTCTGTTACCTCTCCGGACGTGGAGGAATCTTATTCCGATGACGGTCCTTCAAGCTCGGGTTGCTTTGTGGACCCGGAGATTTCAGATAGCAGTGATGGGGAGCCCCCTGCATACTCATCGGACTTATCATCCTCGTTGACCGCAGATCGCTTAGAGTTCTTGCGGCGCAAGTATGATATTCCCGACGATGTGCATCTTCGGCTCCCCAATGCTGACGAGAACTTTGAGAATCCCCCGGATGGAAAGGTCGCTTTTTACCATGCCATGTTTAAGTTTGGGGTTCGTTTGCCACTGCCATTGTTTTTGCAAGACTTCTTGGTCTGTACGGGTCTAGCCACTGCCCAGCTCGCTCCAAACGGGTGGTGCCACCTCATCGGTTGCTTCACCCTTTGGGCGATGCACGGTGGGGGATCTCTAATGACCGTTGACGACATTCTGTCTTTGCATACCATCAATCGTAACCCCGCCTTTGGTGACTTTTTTTATTACGCAAGTACCAAAAAAGGCACCTTAATCAGCGGACCCACTTCCGTAAAAAAGTGGAAAAACGGTTGGTTCTTTGTTAGTGGTAACTGGCTTGAAAAAACAGAAGACGGTTGCTTTTTCGGGGTTCCAATGAGGTTTGGAAAATATGGTGAGCTCTCTATTCTCCTCCCCATTGGAATCCAATTCTCATCGCTTCTTTCTTCCCTTTCTAATTTTTCTCTTTGCTTCTCAGTGCCTCGCAACGTTCGACGCTCCCCGACAGCTAGGAAATTTGCCAAATACGTCCTGACCCTTGAGAAGATTAATCGCCACGGTCCTTTCCTAGTTGACCAGAGTGTCCTTGAAGCATCCGGTCTAGCCAGGCGTCGTACCATCAGCTCGGAAGGTAAACTCCCACTGCATCTTCCCTCTGGCCGGCCTCGGCGTGGTCGGCCTTGGCTTGGTCGGCCTCGGCCTGGTCGGCCTTGGCCTGGTCGCCATTTTTCTGCAAACAAAAAGAAACATAACATCACTCTTCTACAATATTTCACAGAAATGGCTTTCCGTGGAGTGTACGACTCGCAGCGGAAGAGGCGTGAAGCGCGCAACAGGGTTGGAACCTCCCGGGCCTCTGTGGACTTAGCCGAGGATGAGGCTCCACGGGTTGTGGCTGAGGCCTCTCGCCGACCCGCCCATGCTGCTCGCAGGACTCGGTACCAGACACGCTCCTCGGTCACCGAGACAGACCTTAGCACAGGCATCCCGGTTTTTGCCCTTCCCGAGGACTATGGGAGTGGCGGCAATGAGGCAGAGATCCTAACTCAAAACTTTATGTGCTGGCAAGGGTTGCAATCTCGAAGGCCAGAAGGCGAGCTAGAAGTTGAAGATCTGGCCCAAGGAATGCGAGAATTCCAGAGGCACCTTCAAGATGTAAGCTCTTATGCTCCTTCCCCTCTGCTCTTGCTACTCTCCCTCCTCACCTGACTTTTTCCTTTTTTGGATACAGGCTTTCACGAAGGCCACTGCTTCTGCAATTAGCCTGGCAAGCAAAATTAACGAGCTTCAATTGAATAGCTTCCCGCGTAGTGAGCTCATTCAAGCCCAAGAGAGGCTCAATGAGGCCAATCGCCTGCTGGAAGAAGTGCGAACGAAACTCAAATCCAGGGATGCTGAGCTGGAATCCACAAAAGCTCAACTGATGGAGGCTAAAGCCCATTTGGCCAACGCTGACTAACTAGCTGAAGAGTTCAAGAAAACCAGCGAGTTCTATGCCATGCAGGACGAGATATGGAATGACGGCATCAAATGGGCACAAAAAAGATACAGCAAGCGCCACCCCACCGTGGATGGTTCATTTATCCAAGAAGATCTTGCTACTCTCGCCACCAACCCTGATGCCTTCGTCTCTTCTGATGAGTCCTCTGGTGGTAGAGACCACATGGACCTCTGATGGTCTTGGACTCCTACGCTGCCCTTGTTGTTACTTGCCTCTGCTTTTTATGACGCAATCTTATGTAGCCCTTACGTAGCTTATTCAGATTTTTAATGAAAATGCCCTGATTTTTGTTTTAATCACTCTTCTCTGGCTGTTCTTGCTTACACTTACCTTGGAGCAAGTTAATCTAGAACAAATACACTCGGTCGGCCTCATGCAAATGCCGAGGCCGACCCTTAACTCAACACAACAGAATGAGACAAAAGGAACTAACAACCAGTAAAATGAACCGAACCTGTACAGTAGGCCCAGTCGGTCTGGGTCTGCTCGGCCTGGGTGTGACCAATTATAATGCCTTGGTTTCAGCTCGTCCGACCACGACAATCTCCTTATCCCCAGCCCCCTACTCAAGTATCATTTCAAACTCAACGAATTATACTTGAGTAAGTATGCCTTGGATATTGTTTACTTTGCTGTGAAACCTTAAAGCCCCCGCTCCTTCCTCTGTTGCCACGGGGCTCGCCCTAGGAGTATGGGCATTGCCACTCCTACAAGGATCCTTTGACAAGTAGACGCCACGGGGCACGCCCTAGGAGTATAGGCATTGCCACTCCTACAAGGACTTTTTGACAAGTAGACACCACGGGGCACGCCCTAGGAGTATAGGCATTGCCACTCCTACAAGGACTTTTCGACAAGTAGATGCACCGGGGCACGCCCTAGGAGTATAGGCATTGCCACTCCTACAAGGACTTTTTGACAGTAGATGCACCGGGGCACGCCCTAGGAGTATAGGCATTGCCACTCCTACAAGGACTTTTCGACAGTAGATGCACCGGGGCACGCCCTAGGAGTATAGGCATTGCCACTCCTACAAGGACTTTTCGACAAGTAGATGCACCGGGGCACGCCCTAGGAGTATAGGCATTGCCACTCCTACAAGGACTTTTCGACAAGTAGATGCACCGGGGCACGCCCTAGGAGTATAGGCATTGTCACTCCTACAAGGACTTTTTGACAAGTTGATGCCACGGGGCACGCCCTAGGAGTATAGGCATTGTCACTCCTACAAGGACTTTTCGACAAGTAGATGCACCGGGGCACGCCCTAGGAGTATAGGCATTGCCACTCCTACAAGGACTTTTTTGGTTAAACACCTGTTATAACGAAATCACTTAAGAAACTTTATTAATAACAAAAACCAGAGTTCAATTCTAGCTACATTCATTGTTGAATGAAGTTTATAGACTTAACAGGCAGCAAAACTATCCTATGCGAAAAGCTTATAAAGGAAAATACAGCAGTTCCAATCAGAATTCCATTGGCAAAGGGCATCCCTCTGCTCGGCCTCGGCCCTCGTCCCGGGCCGAGCCGTGTTGCCTTGTTCGCTGGCTCGCTCCTCTGAGCGCGGTGTAATAGCATTCGCGTGAAGCTTGTTGTTTTCCTCTCACAACTCCTATTCCGCTATCGGTTGGGAACTTCATCATTTGGTGGTATGTTGATGCCACCGCTTTCAATTCTTGCAAAGCTGGCCTTCCCAGTATGGCGTTATAGGCGGATACACAATTTACTACCAAGAAATTAACCATTTTCGTCACCACATTCTGCCCTTCCCCATAGGTCACCGACAACTCAATGTTTCCCTCTAGTAGCACCCTTTCTCCCCCAAAACCAACCAGCGGAGCAGCGCTTGTCTTCAACCGTTCCTTCCCCAATTTCATGGCCTCAAACACTTTCGTGGACAGGATGTCTGCTGAACTTCCACCATCAACTAAAATCCGATGAACCCGCGTATTGGCAACTGTCAGGCTCACCACCAGTGCATCATTGTGAGGCTGGTGTATGCCGGAAGCTACCAGCTCGGTGAACTCTACTGATGGCAACCCCTTTGAGAGTCGTACCGAATACACCCGTCTTTCCTCAAGATCACACCTTGCCTCTCTAGCCGCTGCTTTCCTTTTCCGGTTCGAGTCTCCTCCTACGGGTCCTCCCAAAATTGTTTTAATTTCCAGTGGGGGGTCATTGCCTTCCGCCTTGCCATCGCCTCTGGTCGGCCTCGGCTTTTTGCTCTCCTCACCGTCCACAAACTCCTTCAGATACCCATCCCTGATTAGATTTTCGATCTCATCTCGAAGCTGTATGCAATTTCGTGTCGTGTGACCATGATCTCGATGGAAGTAGCAAAATTTGCTCCTATCTCTCCTATCGGGGTTTCCTTTCAATCTATCTGGACGTTTCAGCAAATCTGTATGGTTGATTGCTACCAGAACCTGGTCGGGTGAGACAGAGAGGGGAGTGTACCTCTCATACTTTCCTTTGTACTCTGGTCGGCCTCGGCCTTCCTTCTGGTCTTGCTGGCCCCGACCAACAGAATACCTGAGATGGCTCCGACCCTCGTCCTCTTCCCGCGGCCGTTTGCCCCTCTCCTCCTTTCGTCTGCCCTTATCGATGGTGGTTACCCTCTGCGCTTCCCTTTCCGCCCGCGTTTACGTATTTTTGCGCTCTGGCCACGAACTTAGTGTACGTCCGCGGTTGGTCCTCCCCCACGGAATTCAACAATCTTTCATCCTGTAACCCGGCGATAACCGCGGTTAGCGCCACTGCATCGTCATACCCCTGTACTTGCACGACCTCGTTACTGAACCTTGTGATATACCCATTCAAGCTCTCCCATGGCCTTTGCTTTATAGTCAACAAATTGAACTGTGGCTTCTTCCGATTCCTTGCTCCTAAAAACTGGGTGGCAAAAAGGCAGGACAATTCTTTGAATAAATCAATGGATTTAGGTGGCAATTTACCGTACCATTGTTGTGCCGTTCCGGTTAGGGTTAACGAGAACGCCTGCCACTTAGTCGCCTCGGAAGCCCCATGAAATCCCATCCAGGATCGGTAGGTGTCCAAATGTTGCTCTGGGTCTTTTTTCCCTTCGTACTGCGGAAAAGTCGGTAACTTGAACTTGTGTGGAACCTCGGCTTGCATGATCTCATCGACGAAGGGTGGGTCAGCCTGTCCTATCAAACTTTCCAAATAATCCCTGTCCGCATCCCTAGGGCGTGCGCTTCCCTGGGTACCTTCCTTGGTCTTAACCTTAGGCTGCTCGGCCTCGGCCTTTGCCTTGGTCGCAGCTTCGGCCTCGGCTCTCAGCTTACCTTCTAGCTCGACCCTGATCTTTGCCTCGAGCTCGACCTTTTCCTGCATCTGGGCTTTAGCTATGGCTTCGGCCTCGACCTCGGCCTCGATCCTCCTGTGCGAGCCTACTGTGCTAACCTCATCTGGGACATCAAGTGCACCCTTGCGCTCTGCCCCTCTGCTCGGCCCTGGTTCCTTTAAGACAAGTTTTCCACCACCCCTTGGCTGGCGCAGCTTGCTGGTGGCACTATCTGTTTCCTCTTCCTCTTCACCGGAGGCCCCTCTCTTCCTCTCTTGGTCCTGCACGGAACTTCTCTTGTACGTCGTATGAGGATTCGGTTGCTTCAATATACCCAAAATCTCAGCCAAACTCTGGCCCATCTCGTTCACCCTTCCTCTAAGGTCTTCCATCTCAGTGCCCGGGGCACTCACCTTGGACTGTTGACCTCTCTCACCCGCTGGATTTTCCTGTTCCATTATCCTGTTGCACCGGCCTGCAATGCTCTCAATCCGACACACTTCCCCACAGACGGCGGCAACTGTTGATGCCAAAATTTGGCCAAGCGCTCACCTGCCCTTCACGTGACACCAACAATGAATTTGTTGTGATATGGAGAAGACGTGACCTGCAAGGAAAGAAAGCGAGCACTGCACACCGGTGTGGTGCTTGCCACACGCGCTCCGAAGCTTAAGTCAGTGATCGGTCAAACTCCGACCGGTCTCCCAGTTGAAAAGTACAGTTCAATGGAGTTCAGAGTTCAGATATCAATTACCCCTTTTTTCTGGATCATCTCTAGCCTTTTATACCTCTCTTGCTAGGGTTTTTCCCTTTCCGCGTCGTCCACCGCACGTAGCCTCCCGCTACTGGGCCCAAGGAGATTGACCCGGGCAACCTAAGTGGCCAGTGGGCTTAATTGGCCTGGTCGGCCTCGGCATTGGGCCGAGGCCGACCAGACCCTCGGCCTCGGCACTGGGCCGAGGCCGAGGTGACATTCCACCTCTTGCGGGCCTTCATCTCCTCGGGCCGATCTCAGCTGGGTCCGAAGCCGTTCTTCTTTGGTGTACCTGCCAAGCCAAAATTACCCACAACAGTTGTAACACTTATCAAAGTTAGGGGGTGCAATTTGATGAAATTAAAAGTTTAGAGTACAAATTGATACAACTAATTGGTATTTCCCTATTTTCTTATTCAAAATTTTTGGAATAATTACTAAGATATGAACTTTGAGGGTTAAATTCACTACAAATCCGAACGATCTACTAGTTTGAGCATAATTCACGTATTCTTCAAACTGCAATATAGAGAGTTCTAACAACAAATGCTTAGTTGTAATAATAGAAATTTTTTTTTAAGGTAATTTCCTAAATTAAAAATTCAAAGGTTTTCCAGGGATCATATATATATATATATTCTCATAGATCATAAATAGTTTTGCATTTTTACTCAGACGCTAAAATAGCTATCAAATTTAGAGCATTTTGGATTTCAAGGTGAACAAAATATATTTCTTTGATTTTAAAAAAAAAAAAAAGCAAGAGGAATATATCCACAAAAAGAAACGTGAAAATTAAGTAGTATATTCAAATAAAATAGAAAATGTATTCTACCCAAAATCATTAGGAAAGAGGTTGTCAAAAAAAAAAAAAAAAAACATTAGGAAAGAAATAAACATGAACACAATAGTAACGAGACTATAATCAGCTGGAAATTATGGACTCGTTTGATAACGTTCTCGTTTCTCGTTTCTTGTTTCGTGTTTCGTGTTTCGTGTTTCGTGTTTCTTGTTTTTTAAGAACTAAAAGCATAAACATAAAACTCCAATCCCTTTTATATTTTCTTGTTGTTTCTCTGGTTGTTTTTTAGGTTTTTATAAAGATTGTGAGGTATTCTAACCTTTCAACGTGAGATCATCAATACGCCCTTTGAAGATGGTGCTTCCTTGGATTCATCATTTTTGGGTTGGATTCTTTTTTTCTTTTTATTTTTTTTTGAACCAAATACCAGTTTCGGCTTTTATGGGGTTTAATACTACAGAAATTATAGTGGATGGGTCAAATTAATCCCCAAATTTCACAAATGTCTTTAATAATCAAAATTATTATTGGTAGGTTTTTTCACATAAATTGAGTTATTTTTCTTACCAAAATGCCCTTCAATTAAATGAATAAAATAAATTTAATTTATTAATATATTAGAATATAAATATCAATTTTTCAATTAAAGAATTTTGGGAATATAATTAAGATGCCATTTTTTCCTAAAATAGACAAATATTTCCATATAATTAGGGCAAATTTTATGCAGATTTTATCCATAGTAAAAAATCAAATTTTGCAAATTATTATTGTAGATTTTTTCTTTATAAATTATTATTATAGATTTTATCTTCCTAAATCCTTTTTCTCGCGATTTTTTCATCCCTTTTTGATTTATTTCAAATTTCATTTTTCTTTTTAATTTTTCGTCCAATTTTTTATTGTGCACATGTGCACTTGTTGCTTTTTCCGTTATCATGGTTCTCAATTTTCATCCCTCCCTGTGACCAATTTGCAGCTCATTCCTTTAGGATTTCCACGAGTTACTTTTTTAGTTCCATAGGTATGTATTTCTCTTGTGTATTTGTTCATTTTTTTTTTCATGCATAAGACCCCAATATGGAGGGGTATGAAATTAACGAATTTCATACCTGTTTGTATCATTGCATAATTATCAGGAATTCGTAAAAATTATGATTTGGCTAATTTCATACCTATTTGTATGTGGTATATATATTTACAAATTTATAATGTATGTGTTTAATACCCTTTATATACCTGAATTCATACCGGGTTTGAACAATAACAACCTTACAGTATACTTTATTTTTATCGAAAAACATAGTAGAGTCTCGTTCATACCGGGTGAGTCCCGTTAAAATTATGATTTGACTAATTTCATACCTGTTTGTATGTGGTATATATATTTAAAAATTTATAATGTATGTGTTTAATACCCTTTATATACCTAAATTCATACCGGGTATGTGTTGGGTTTTATGTCCTAAAACTCGTAGATAGTGAATGTAACTGTTGATCGGATATTAATGAAATAATATTGATATATTTTTCCATTAATTGTTATTAGTTATTTTATATTTGTCTTTGCCTAAAAATAACCCTAATCCAATAAACTAGACATCCAAGGCTGTAATATGTGTCTTAAACTATATGTAGCGACATATGGGATCATTGTTCAAGAAACAACCTAAAGGGTCTATAGTATAGGGATAAGACTGGATGCCTTATCCTGGTGACACTATGGATACGACTCACTTTGTATTTGATACAAACGCTGCGATCCAACGTGTTCGTGTAGGAGACATGCGAGTGGGGGTATCCTATGCAATGAGTTTGCATAAGACCGGACCGCGAAATAGTAACCACTGGTTATAACACCGTTAACTAGTTGGTTTTCTATTTCACTAGGACGACCTAGACAACTTAGTCTTAATCCTGAGTTGATTATGGACTTTTGCTCATGAGAGATTGTCCTTTGATTTGCATGGGTGAGAGTGACCAATACGCCGACTCAATAAGCTTACCATTTTGGGGACAAGACCGAATGGGGAGTTGGGAACATAATCGTGCAAGATGGAATTCACTCCTGCTCGACTTTAGGGAAGCAGATGAGTGTTCCCTTAAGTGGTTACTCCGAGTCTTGAACAAAGGGCCCTACCCTCTCAATGGCAAGAGAGGTTTTTCTGTTTGATGGTTGGACCACAAACAGGTTGTTCATTAGAGGAAAACTGGTACTTAAGGAAATAGAGGTAACCCAGGGGTAAAACGATAATTTGACCCAGCTGGTGTTACGGATACTCGTGAAGGACTAACTAGTCGATATTGGTCTATATCAGTGGACACAGAAAATATGTCTGCAGTGAGAAGAGTGCAACTGTGAGTCTATAGTGGAATGAACACACAGTTAACGAATATTGATTAATGTGGTTAATGAGTTTGACCAATTAATCTCACATCGTTGGAGCTTCTGATCTGCAGGTCCATTAGATCTCACTGGTAGCTCATAAAGTAATTTGAGGCAACTAAGTAATAAATGTAAATTGAAAAGGTTCAATTTACTAAGGGAAACAAATATAATATATATTGATATATTATTATGAGAGAAATTAATATTTGAAGAAATTCAAATATAAATTTATGGAAGTTTGAAAGAGATCAAATAATGAATTAATTAATTTAAGGCCTAAAATGTGTTTGGGCAAATTAATTAATTCTAGGTCGGGGATTAAATATGTGATATTTAATTGGTGGTTAATTAATTAGAGAATTAATTAACCGGGAATTAATCAATTATGGAAGTGATTAATCATTTATGGAAATGATCTAATCACTTATGGAAGTAATTAGTCATTTGTGGAAAAGATTAATCAATTATGGAATTGATTGATCATGATTGATTAAATAAGGAATAAGATTGAATTAATTTTGGAAAAGATTGATTTAATTGAATATTTTATTCATGGTCTCTCTTCTATAAATAGAACACTAGACCTAATTGGTTTGGGAGACTTACACTTTTTGCTCTTGCTCTTAGACTCTCAAGACAAGACCTAGAATTCTCTCTAGCCTTCCTCTTAGAGAAAGACTCCCACAAGTATTTTGCCTCCTAGACCTAGAGTCATACCGGTGTAACCTCTGTGGTTATTGTGTCATTCAAGAAGAATTTTCCAGCGATCACGAGACAAAGGAGGCTGCTGCGTTTTGTTCGTTGGAGCATCGTTGGCGAAGAACGGTCAAGTCTACAACGGAGGTTTGTAACGGTTCTTCCTCTTTTCTTTAGAAAAGTATGAAAATAAATTTGGATTTATTTTTCAGCATGTTTAAACTGATTTTCCAGCAACTTTAAAGTATGTTTAAAGTTTGATTGAGTTTTCGTAACAGTATTTTAATGTTAATTAATATACGACGTAAGGTCCAATCGATGTGCTTCCGCTGCGTGGGAACTTTTATTCCCTTCAGTATGAACAATAACAACCAAGTACTTTCCTCTCTAAAACTACTGATCTTACCTATTTTATTATTTCTAAGAAACTAAAATTTGAGGCAAACAAAACTAATTATGGAGAAGTTTAGAGAAATGGTGGCCTTCATACTGGCTATTTAACGGGTACTTAAAAACCCATACCAGATATTTGACGGGTATTTACCTAAGAAACGAAAAGAAGCAGAAGCAAAGATGTACATAAGAAAATTAGTCACGGCAACAAAAAATTGGTATTTTTCCAGCTTCACAAACTTAATCAAATAGAAACCAAAACACAGAAAGGAAAAAACACATAGGTTCTTATGCTTATTGTTATGGGAATGGACCAAAACACAAAAACAAAAAAACCAGACGTAGACGAAACAAAATAGAAACGAAAAAAAAAACAGACGTAAATGATAAAAAAAATAGAAACCAAATGCCTTCAGATGCAGAAGCAACAAAAAAAAGAGGGTATTTTTCTTCTGACTTCGCAGACGCAAAAAAACGGGGAAGATGAAACCAAATGCAGACGCAAAATTTTTTTAAAAAAAATAGACATAAAAAAACCCAAATGAACGACTCAAGATGAAACCAAAAACAAATGGAGAACGGGGAAGCATACGAAAAAAAACCAGATGGGAAAGATGAAGAAACAAAAATCGGGTATTTTTTCAGTGCCCTAAAAAAAATCAAGAATGGGGAAGATGAAGAAACCTTACTGACCTGCTATGGTGAAGAAAGACTGTTGAAGGAAGGTAAGAAGAAAATCATGAGAAGGATGAAGATTGCGCTCGCGGTTTGGAAGGGAAATGTGCAGTTTTAGGGTTTTTTTTTTCTAAATTGATTGAACCTGAATGAGAATTTTTCTTTTTGATTTAGTTTTTTTATGTATTTTCTTTTTTTTTTTTTAATTTTGAATATCAGAGGGTCAAATTGGTAAATAGGCTACAATTAATAAAAACGGGCTGGACTGAAATGAAAGTTATAAGATTTTCATACAAAAGTGAAATATATGGGTTGATTTCAGCCCATTCTTGTAGAAACCCCAGAAATTATAGCGGATTGGTTCAATTAACATATTAATTACATCCTTGTCATAATCTTTTGTTTTTCTCATTTGTAGGGTTTCATACATTTATTTTAATTTCTTTCTTCTCTAATTGTCCTTATTTAATTATATAATTATAATAAATATTAATTTTTTTTAACATTCCCGCCGCCTACTTATTGATTTGAATTAAAAACATATATGGAATGTTTTTTTCCCATTGTCGCTTAAGGATTTGAAATAAATCCTATTTTGGAATTGTGAAATTTCTTGGAATTATGAAATTCATTTTTTTTCATTGCCGCCTGTTTATGGATTTGGTAATAACCAAATTCGATTTTCATGTTTATTCTTATAATATTTTTTATTTTTAAAAATTCTTGTAGTCCTAAAATGAGATTTATTTCCAATTTTGACTATTTGGCCATATGCTTCCATGTTTCAAATAAAAAATTGAAATTTCTAATTTTCACTTTGACATCATTTTGCTACCATTTTCAGTCAGTTACCATTTTTCGCCCTTTCATTTTTTTTTTTCTTCTTCAAATGTTTTTAATTCTTGTAATGTTTTGTTTTCTTTTCAAAATCAGCTTCCATTTCTCATTAATTCCATTAACCCAATATTCTTAGCAATATTATATTTTTCATAATATATAAGTTGTTAGTGTAACAGCAACGTTGTTCCCCTTGCTGTAGTGCTTCTTAGTGATCTAATTACAAAGAGATAATAAAACTAAATTAACATGCAAACTTTATTTAATTTAACATTTCTCACACAACATTCTACACAACAAACAAACTGAAACTCGTGAAATACAAGCATATTTAGCAAAATCAAAGTATCTATTAAAAAGTAAATTCAGATCAACTCCTATGTAAATTACAATGCCTTTTTCTGTGTCATACTCAATTAAGAGTTGATCTAATTTATATGCTTACACGAAACCTAAAGGTAAAAAAGAAAAAAATCATGCCAATAACTATTACAACATAGATAAACTGATCTTTGAAAAATAAAAGGGATGAATATAGATAAAGAAAAAAAGGAAGGGGGAGAAGAATTTGCTATGAAATTGAGACCCAAATATGGTGAGATTTCACAACTTACGGAATTTACCAAAAATGGACAGCTGCAGTATTGACTTCTCAAAATAGTCTATCAAATGTCAAATACTATCAGTTGTCATTTCCAACCTATATGATGGTGTGGTTGATCTTCGAGCTCATATTGATGCTAATTAGGAGAAAGAAAAGGAATATGTACTGCTTTGTTTAGAATGTTTGGTTGGTTGATCAATTCTGCCATTGCCCATTCAATTGCGTTTGAAGGGTTGTCTATTGTTGCTAGTTGTAGCTCATGTGTCATAACGATGAGAAAGATAATTGTTTAGATATCTATGTTTACAATAGCGTACTTAATTAAGGCCACGTTTGATATCCATTTGGATTTTTGTTTTTGAAGATTATGCTTTTTTTTTTCCAATTTTTTTTTTATAATGGTTTTCATCTTTGGACTCGTTTGAATTCTCGATCAAATTCAAAAAACAAACACAAGTTTTTAAAAACTACATAATCTCTTTTGATAGTCACATTTGGTTTTTGAAAATTAAGCTTATGTTTTATACGTTCTCATGTTTTCAAAAATCAAGTTAAGTTTTGAAAACTAAAGAAAGTAGTTTTCATAAAACTTGTTTTTTATTTTTAAAAAATTGGCTAAGAATTCGAATGTGTCCTTAGCAAGGATGAAAACCATGATAAGGAAAATTGAAAAGAAAATTAAACAAGTTTTAAGCATAATTTTCAAAAACCAAAAACCAAAAACTATGGTCTCGTTTCATAATCATTTGGTTTTTGGTTTTTAAAAATCAAGATTATTTTCTCCTAAATTCCTTATAATGGTTTTTATCTTTGTTAAGGACACATTTGACAATTCTAGCCAAATTCTAAAAGCAAAAACAAGTTTTTGAAAATTACTTTTTTTAGTTTTCAAAACATGACTTGGTTTTTTAAAACATGAGATATAGATATAACAAATAAAACCATAAAACTTATAGGTGGGAATAGTGTTTTTAAGCCTAACTTTCAAAAACCAAAAACCAAATGGTTATCAGCCTAAATGGCTATCAAATGAAACTTACATTTTTCAGTTTTCAAAACTTGACTTGGTTTTTGAAAACATGAAAAGAAGATAGATAACAAAACAACATACAAACTTATAGGTGGAAAATAGAGTTTATAAACTTAATTTTAAAAACCCAAAAACTAAGGGCTCGTTTGATAACCATTTCAGTTTTTGGTTTTTAGTTTTTCTGTTTTTGGTTTTTGGTTTCCTGTTTTTTAAAAACAAAAACCACATATGTTTGATAACTGTTTTTTGTTTTTTGTTTTTAAAAAACAGAAAACCAACATTGTTTGATAACTATTTTTGGTTTTTAGTTTTTTAAAAATTAGAAAGATGAAAAAGATATTTTAGAGAGAGAAAAATGGACGTTGAAACAAAAATTTAGAGCACAAATATAAATGTTTTCAAGAGTTTTTTTTTTTTTTTTTGAAAAGACGAGAGAAAAGTTAAACATAGAAAATTTAGAGAGATGGAAATGTTTAGAGAATGAATATTAGTTAGACTAGAGAAAAGATATTAGTTAAAGAAAAAATAGAAAAGAAGTTAGAGTAAAAGCGATAAATTTTAGATTAAAAAAATTAAATAAAAAAGAAAATTTTGAGAGATAGTAAAGTTAAGAAGAAAAGATATGCTAAAGAACTAACGATAAATTAAAAAAATAAAAAAAAGTTGTATCGATAGAAAATTTGTTGGTGACTTTTTTTTTTCCAAAAGAAAAATTAGAACATGTTTATTGAGAAGGTATTGACAAGTTTTTAGAAAGAGACAAGTTATAGAGAAAAAAAAAAAGTTTTGGGAGAGAAAAAAAATAGAGAAAAAATTTTGTTGGAGAGAGAGGTAAATGAGGAGAAAAGTAAGCATTAGAAAGAAAATGAGTTTTTTAAAAACAGAAATCTGTTTTTAAAAACTACATTTTTTGGTTTTTAAAATTTACTTATAATTGCAAAAACGTTTTTTAAAAATAGAAAACAGAAAACAGAAATGGTTACCAAACACCCCTGTTTTTTAAAAATGAAAAACAAAAACAGAAAACGGAAAACGAAATGGTTATCAAACGGGCCCTAAATAGTTATCAAATTCGGCTTAAAAGTAATTTGTTCAACTACATCCCTACAATCTCTGAATGTATGAATATCACATAATAATAGTATAATATTAGAATACTCACCATGATTTGAGCTTTAATCTCTTCAATTGACAACTGTTGAGGATCCCACATTGAAAAGATTAGTAGAAATGAAGTTTCAAGAATGCTTGCTGATATTTTTCTTATTCAACCATGGAGGATGAAACCTCAATAAATACACGAGGAGAGCTTACTTGTCTAAGAGGATAAAATGATTACAATACCTAAAGCATTTGAACAGAAGAAAGGATAAAAGAAACAGATAGACTAATCCCATCCTAATAAATAAGCATCAGGGAAAAGAAAAGACAGAACAAACAAATAAAGTACACCAGTAGAGTATGGCCTTCAGAAGTCAATTCTTGACAGCCCCCCTCAAACGAGACGCAGGTGCAAACCGAAGAGCGAGTTTGTCACGAAGAAATGAATGTTGACTCTGAGATAACGGTTTTGTAAGACAATCAGCAACTTGTTCATGTGAAGCAATATGACGAATCTCAAGTTGTTTGGATAGAACTTGATCACGAATGAAGTGAGCATCGATCTCAATATGTTTAGTCCGAGCATGAAAGACCGAATTGTAAGCTAAGGCAGCTGCACTGATGTTGTCACACCATATGAGAGGAGTAAAGGGTAGAGCAGCCCATAGATCATGAAGAAGGGATCGAAGCCACTTGATTTCACACGCAGTATGAGAGAGGGCGCGATACTCGGATTCAGTACTGGATCGAGCCACAACTGCCTGCTTTTTAGAGGACCAAGAGACCAATGTAGCGCCAATAAAAACACAGTAGCCACCAACCGATTTACGATCATCTGGGGAGGCGGCCCAATCTGCATCAAAGAATGCAGTGATAGAACGTTGTGAGCATGGAGAGATGGAAAGGCCGAGATGCAAGGTGCCTTGAAGATAACGTAGAATACGTTTGACAGCCTTCCAATGTTGAACCGTAGGAGCCTGATTAAATTGGCTAAGTTTGTTGACAGCAAAAGCTATATCCGGCCGAGTATGGAGAGCATATTGAAGAGAACCTAGAGTGCTTCGATAGAGATGGGGATCGGCCAACAAGGGGCTGTCATTTTGCCGCAACTGCTTGCTACACAACATGGGCGTAACAGCAGGCTTAAGATGTTGGAACTGCAACCGAGAGATAAGATCGTGGAGGTACTGGGACTGAGTTAAGACCAAGCCGGAAGGGGTGTGAAACACTTGAATGCCCAGAAAATAATGCAACAGTCCAAGATCTTTGATGGCAAAGGAGGACTGGAGCTTGTGAATGATGTGAGCAATCAAGGAGGAGTTGGAGCCTATAAGAATTAAGTCATCAACATAAACCAATAGAAAAATGGTACCTTGTGATGAATGGAGTGTGAACAAATACATATCCGCCTGAGACTGAGAGAAGTTCCATGAGAGGAGAGCCGAACGGAGGGCATCATACCAAACGCGAGGGGCTTGTTTAAGGACATAGAGAGCCTTTTTTAATTTGCACACATGGTGAGGAAAGCGGTTGTCTATGTACCCTTGAGGTTGATCAATATATACATCTTCAGTGATAGTGCCATGAAGAAAGGCATTGCTAACATCTAACTGTCTGATTTCCCATTTCCATGTAATAGCCAAGGTAAGCACCACACATATAGAAGACGGTTTAATGACCGGGCTAAAAGTCTCACCATAATCAAGACCCGGTTGTTGAAGATAACCTTTTGCAATGAGGTGAGCTAGCTTTATACCGTTGAATATGCCCATCAGCATCACAATTGATTTTATAGATCCATTTAGTACCCACAATATGTTGTGAAGGATGTCGAGGAACAAGATCCCAAGTATGGTTGTTTTGAAGGGCAGAGTATTCAGCATCCATAGCTTCTTTCCATACAGAAATGCCAACACTTCAGGGAAGTTAGGGGGTTCGGTATGAGTCCAATCAAAGGAGGGATCAGATTGGGTAAGGCCACTGAAGGGAAGTTTGGGCTTAAAAATTCCAGACTTGGCACGAGTGGTCATGGGATGAGCATTGGAGGGAGGTAACAGGGTGGGTCTAATTGGGGTGGGAAATGAAGATGGGGAAGTGGAAAGCAGAGAGGATGGTGTGGAGGGGGACAAAATTGGTGAGGGACAAGAGGGAAGTAAGAGCCTGGGTGAAGTAGCCGAAGGAGATAGACATTGATTGGAGGGTGTTGGTGACTGTGGTGCTGTGGGTTGTGAAGGCACAGAGGAAGAGGTAGGAGTTGGAGGTAATGGCAGCCAAGATAGGACAGTGGTGGTGGTAATATGTGGTTCTTGAAGCTGTTGCATAAATAAGTCTTGGTATGGAAAGTCTTCTTCATTGAAACATACGTGTCGAGAGATGTAAATACGTCCTGTTTTATCCATGCATCGGTAGCCTTTTGTGATTATCTGTATAGCCAAGAAAAACACATTTTGCAGTGTGAAACTCAAACTTATGTTGCTGATATGGTCTGAGGCAAGGATAGCATGCTGAACCGAAGGTTTTCAAGGCTTTGTAATCGGGCTGGTGACCTTTTAATAATTCAAAGGGGGATTTAGATTCAATCACATAAGTGGGCATCCTGTTTATGAGGTAGACTGCAGTGTGGAATGAATCCCACCAATGGTGTAGAGGCATTCGAGCTTGAGCTAATAACGCAAGACCGGTTTCTACCACGTGATGATGTTTTCGCTCAACTCTTCCATTTTGGGTTGAAGTGTATGGGCATGCAATTTGTATATTAATGCCATTCTCAGTTCCATATTGGATCACAAGCTTGAACTCACCTCCTCCATCACATCTTAGCGTTTTGATTTTGTTTCCGTATTGATTTTCCACATGTGTCTTGATCACTTTGAATATTTCAAATGTTTCTCCTTTTGCTTTGAGTGGAAAAATCCAAGTATACCTTGTGTGATCATCAAGAAATGCAACATAATAATTGTATCAGTTGGTAGATTTAACAGGAGCGGGTCCCCACAAGTCAGTATGAATAAGGTCTAATGGTTTAAGAGCTCTAGAGTCCGAAGTTGAGAAGGGTAAACGATGAGATTTACCAAGTTTGCAAGCTTCACAAAAATCTAATTTTCCATTGCCTTTAATAGGGACTTTACATAGTTGAAGAATTTGATCCAAAATCTTGGATGATGGGTGGCCTAATCTTTTGTGTCACATATCCATTTTACATGTTGACAAAACATAACTAACTAAATGAACTTGTCTTCCATTGTCAATTCTTCTCTGGATCTTCACAACTGAGGCATCATTGAGTCCCTTTATGTCCAATAGTTTGCTGGTCTCGGCATCATCTTGCTCCAAAAGTTTATACAGCCCATTCTCTAACTTTTCAACCAAGCAGACTTCATTGGAGCTCTTTTCCTTAACAAAGCAAAACAGGTCATGAAATTCAACCATCACATTATTGTCTTGTGTTAACTTGGAGATGCTAATAAGGTTCTTTTTAATAAGAGGAACAAACAATATATCCTTGAGTAATAGGGAACCCTTGCTGAATTTCAAATAACAGGAGCATGTGCTAGCAATTGGAACTTTCGAGCCATTTCCAACAACAATATTAGAGAGGTTTGAAGAGGTACCTTTGTGAGAGATCTTGCCTATCTCTGCTGTGACATGGTTTGATGCTCCACTGTCAAGGTACCAAGATGGATCTTGAAGAGTTTTAGGGTAAGCCATGAGGGCAGTAGCATTGTTGGAGTTTGATTCTTGAGTTCCTTGGTGAGAGTTTGCTGATGGGGAGGACTGAGTTGCTGGATTTTCTGATTTCTCATATCGGTGATGGCATATGACTGTTGTATGCCCCATCTTTCCACATAGTTGACATATTGGTCGGTTATTTGGTGGATAAGGAGAATAACGACCTCGAGACCTGTAGCGATTTCCTCTATTTGAAGAATAGCCTCGGTTTGATCCAGAGTTGTTCGAAGAAAAATTCTGATTCTGCTGGTTGTTGTTCTGGTAGTTGCTCCTTAGTGTTTCAACACTTGCCAAGTTTATGGAAGCCATGTTTGCTGAGACTTGATTTACCGAAATGTTGGTCTTTAAGGCTTGTAAGCGTTCTTGCCTCTGTTCAAAAGAGAGGAGCTCAAGTTGAATTTCACTCCATGTCATATTTTGAGTACGAATCACACACACTATAGGCGTGTACTCTTCATCCAAACCAGCTGTAACATGGGAGATAAAACTCCGCATATCCATTGGAAATCCTGCAATATGAAGGTTATCAAAATACTTCTTCATTGTATCAAGGTATTCATACATTTTCATGGTTCCCTTTCGTGTTTGCTGCAACATCAGCCGATTGTAGTCTTCTTGTGATCGGGATTGCACTCCATAGTATTCTTGGATAGAGTCCCATAGATTTTTGGCTTCATCGTGGCCCATGACTTGAGTTGCAATCTCAGGAGACATCGAGTTATACAACCATCCGACGAGAAGTTGATATGCCGCCAGCCAGAGGTCATATTCAGGGTTCGGTATCTTTAGTCCCAGAGGGTCTTCTTCTGATGGTGGCACGATAATAGTCATCTCAAGGGCTGGAGTCTTCCCTAATAAGTGCCCCTCAAGTTTGTAGCTCTTGAGAATTGGCTGAACAATGTTTTGCCACAATAGAAAGTTTGTTCGATCCAGTTTAATCGAAGTTACCTGGTTCAAGAGATTCGTAAATACCGGGGTGCCGAGAGATTGGTTTCCATACCTTACTTCATATGGGTTTCTTTCGACAGCCATAGTCTTGACTGGTTCGGACTTGTTCTCACTTGTCTCTACAGTGAATGGCGGTTTCGACAGTTCGGCAGTGGTGGTGATGGATTTCGACGGTTCTGGAGCTGGGGTGGAAACTGTAGTGTCGGTCATGGTTGCTCTCGAGCTTTGATACCAAATGAAGTTTCAAGAATGCTTGCTGATATTTTTCTTATTCAACCATGGAGGATGAAACCTCAATAAATACACGAGGAGAGCTTACTTGTCTAAGAGGATAAAATGATTACAATACCTAAAGCATTTGAACAAAAGAAAGGATAAAAGAAACAGCAAGACTAATCCCATCCTAATAAATAAGCGCATCAGGGAAAAGAAAAGACAAAACAGACAAATAAAGTACACCAGTAGAGTACGGCCTTCAGAAGTCAATTCTTGACAGTAGAGACCTCACTAATAACAACAATGGTTTCCCATTCTCATCTTTCAGTGAGATAAGGATATCAAGAACATCTTCAACCTCTTTCTTCTTACCATCTTTCCATTGTTGTATTTGATAGCGAGCATAGATAGCTATTTTTCTCTGATTAATTAAGCTAGTCTTTTTCAATTATTTACCCAAATTTATGCATTTTTATGTTTTATTTGTAGGAAGTATGTGCTTGAAGCTTAATTCAACAATTTGAGTCAAATGGAGCTTCCAATCTTAAAAAAAAAAAAAAAAAAAAAAAAAAAAAAAAGCGTCGCGACGCTATAGAAAATTTTCCAAATTTGCGGATCGCGACAGCGTCTCGACGCTACAACGAAATTTTGCTATTTAAGCATCTTTTCGGCTAGGTTTTTTGGGACTTCGATTTGGGGACTTTTGGAGCCGAAAATAGGACAGAATTGAGAGATTTTTGAGCTGAAGCAAAGGGGACGAAGTGGAAATCAACCCATTGTTCGTGGGGATCGTGACGGGGACGTTCGGTCTCGGCCTACAACGAGTCTATTTCTCTTTTCCCTTACTTTAGATAGTTTTTATGGCTTATTTAGACTTAGTTTATATTGTAATGAGGATTATGTGTAGCTAAGTTTAATTCTTAGGGATTGATGTAGCCGTTGGGCACGTTTTGGATTGATTTACGGTATTTATGCTATTGATGTCATTTATGCATATGTTGTATGTTTAATGCTTTCGATTTACTGGCCATAAATTGATTGATGTTTATATTTGAATCTAACTCGGGAGAGAGGATTTAAATTAGTAATCAATATGCATAACTAGAATTTAGCTAAAAATCGTGAGATTAAGGTTAATTCTAGAAATTGTCATAAAGGTTAGCCTTATTGCCTTGTATGTTTATTGGATTTAGATAGGGATATCGGGTTCAATTGCATATGGGAGAATCATGTATGCTCGGGAGAGATATGTGTGATTTTAGTTGCCAAGATTTATGAATCATAGCATGTGTTAATCCGTTTATTAATCCATAACTCCAATTGGTGAAATCAATTCCCTAAGACCAATTATTCTCATTTGATTGTCACTTTTTACTTTAGTTTTGTGTTGATTAATTCATATTCTCATTCTATTTGATTCCCTAAATAAAATTGGCCAAGAGTATTTTCGATAATTAAAACTTGGCTAGACACCAATCCAGAGGACGACATTCGATTGCATAATCACTATATTATTACTTGACTCGTACACTTGCGGTTAGCAATTTGCACATTTATAATGGGTTCATCGTATTTTCTGAGCACTTCAGAAGCTTTTTTCAAAATATTCTCATGTCCGTCCAAATCAAACGGTCTTCAACAAGGCATGAAATCTGATACACAAAATGCATTAACATAACAAAGTAACGTGAGTAAAGCTTGATTATGCTCCTCTCTTCTTCAAAAGTTGGCCCTCCATCTTCCCTCCCTCGACCATAGTATCTTCTATTGAATATCATCTTTCTAATGATGTTGCCACAATAATGTTGCTTGATGCTTTCTCACGTTAACCACTCCACCATGTCTTGAAGTTAGGCTGAAAATGTAACGTACAAGTGTGTCAGCTTCGTGCATTCTATGGCCAGCCATTCCTTCAAGAGTTGAAGAGTTGTATGAGCACACGTGATACAAGTATCTTCTTCATCTTCTTCCACTGCTCTCCCATTGGGGAAAGAATAGTGCCACTGAACCCGCGAGTTAACATGTCGATGGTCTTCGGGATGGGCCGGGATGCGAAGGCGGTGTCGTGCGTCTTTAGAAACTCGACGACGAGTTTGGGGGAAGTGACGGGAATTATATAGGTGTTTCCGAGATTGCTTCATTATTGCATGAATCCATCGATGAGGTTAGGAATGGGTGCAGGCAATAATTGCTTCATTATAGCTTCAACCCACGAATTCAACTTTTTTTTTTTAATTTCAGATTTCATTTTCTTTTTTTTTTTTTAATTTCATTATGTTTTTTTAAAAGAAAATTCTTGTCTTAATTCATTCCTGGTTTTTTCTTTTTGACAAATTTTGAAAATTAATTTTTATTTTAATATTTTGTTTTTTATTTTTGTTTTTTAATGTTTTTATTATATAAATCTAATTATTGAAATATTATAATCAATAACATAATTATAATTGGAAAATTATCGTTTTAAATTTACCACATTATTGATACATTTTCAATCACTTCACATTTCGATTCGTAATTTTTACCAACTATTTTTTTAAAGAAATTACACTAATAAAAATTGATACATCACAAATTAGTGGGACAAGAAAAATTGGGGTAAATAAGAATTGTTGATGGTCAAATTTGGTCAGAGGAACTCACGTGACCTTCACGTGCCACCAACGGTAAATTTGTAGATGAAGGGTGCTATAGGCAATTTTGGACCATCCCGATGTACAAGGAGCTGAAGAGGACAACTGGGGAGAAATCGGGCTGGGAGATGGACCAAAGAGGCGAAACCGGCGAGTGGGACGGGCCAAGACCGAAGGGGTCGGACTTTTGGCTCGACCCCCTACTCGGCCTCGACCCAAGGCCTCCGATGTGGTGCTAGCCACATCGCCTCCGATGCTTAAGTCAGAAAACAGAAGTAGGAGGGCTAGAGAGCAAGATAGAGTAGATAATAGAGTTCGGGTCCCCTTCTTCAGTGGCGAAGAGGGGTATAAATACATGCTCATGCTCCTAGGGTTTTTAGGAATTCGGAGGCGTTTCGGGACAAACCAGACGAAACCGGGGCGGCTAGAGGCTGTAGGGACCAAACGGAGACGGACGAGCTGGGCCGAGGCCTTGGCCTTGGGCCAAGGTCGAGCAGGGGGTCTGGCCAAAAGCTCGACCCCTTCGGTCTTGGCCCGTCCCACTTGCCGGTTTCGTCTCTGGGGTCCATCTCCCAGACTTATTTCTGCTCGATTGTCCTTGTCAGCTCCTTGTACATCGGGGTGGTCCAAAATTACCTATAACAAGAATAAAATTAGATTTTTTTTTATGTGGCTTCAACCCTTGGATTCAAATAAGGATAAAAAATGCTTGTTTTTCCCAACTTTTTTCAAAAGACCATGTTTTTGCCAATTTTTTTTAAATGTATTTTTTTTTCCAATTAACCCTAAAAAGAGGTGGTAGATTGAATAAAATAAAATAACACGTGTTACATGTTCTCTTTCTAAAACAACATCTAAAATCTTTTAGATTTACTATACGACTCTATTTTGCCTAATCATTTATTTTTTTGCCATTTATCTTATCATGCTAAATAAACCAATGTTCGTCCAATAGACATGTTACATCATTTATTTAGTTATTAATAATAATGATGTTAACAGCATACATATAATCATGATTCAGAATTCCAAAATTGAGAGAGGGTAATTGAAACTTTTTCGACATTTATGGACTAAACAAACCCAACCTAACCTCAACTAAAGATTATACCACATTTTATGAAAGGAAAAGATAGAAGCATATATATTTTTTTTCTTTTGATAAGATGGAACAAGTATTTTGTCTTTACTTTCTGTCCTTGAAAATATTTTAGATTTAAAAAATATAATCAACCATAGTTTGCAACTTTACTCACCCTAAGAAATACTCGAACAAGAGTTGTCCATGCATTTTTTTTTACAACTATGTGGGAGGAGATTTGAATCACGGACCTCTACCTCATACAGTTATGAACTGAATGCAAGAGACTTTCATAGCACGATCAATTAGATCGAAAACTTCCCATCTTGACTCGACAAATTTCTCTAGCGATCTTCTTTTAGCTCAACAATTATGGAAGTGAAAGATTGAACTATCGATATTTAAGATGGTAATTAATTTTTATCTACTAAGTTATACTCGTATTAGCCTAACTAGATTGATCTATTTTCTCAGTTTAGTTTTTGTTTGGTCATTTCTTTTATTAAAATAAATTTTTTAAAAAACTCCATGCTTATCCACATAAGTTTTTAAGATTTGTGAAAATTTTAAGTCGTGTTTATATAATCACTCTACTCATCATTCTCATTCCAAAAAGAATAAGATTCTTCCGGCTTAAAAAAGAAAGAAAGAAAAAAATAAAGACTTTTTTTTCGCTACATAAACATTTGTCCACGGCAAAAAAAGAAGTGAGAGATTCAAACCACTTTCTTAACAAAAAGAAAAGATTTTTCACTCTCCCCTTGCCACAATTTGATAACCTGTTTTGTACTTTTCATTTTATGACAATGAAAAAGAAGTTCAAACCACTAGTAGTAGTTCCATCTTCCATGTGGCTTGTCGCTGTTGACAGTTCAATGCTCAGAAACGACGACTAGAGACAAAAAAAAAAAAAGTATGTTTTTTTTTGGTCACAAAAAAATTGATCGATGATGTCGGCCAAAAATACTATTCTCATTTCAAAACCCCATCAAACATTTTACATTCAAGATCAAGATCCTTACGGTAATTAATCGTATGGGTTAGATTTGAAAATGGCGATTTGATTACATTATACTATGATGACGTATGAGGTTTTTCGAAATCCGCAAGCCACTTTACCGAATACATTATATTAATTTCTTACAAATTTTCAGTTGTTTTTCTTGTCCGTCAATCGCGTGGCGTGGATCCCATTGGCCCATTTCTATCCATCACGCGACAAAACGCAATTATCTGTACTGATGATTGATGAACATCGTCAACGTGACTACTGTATTTCGCAGCAAAAACAAAAAGGAAAAACGGAGTATATTGGAGGAAGATGATGATGATGATGATCTGGGTTGTAGATACGATTTTGATTGGTAGTTAATTCGATGATGAAAAGAAGAAGAAGAAGAAGAAGAAGAATAAGGATCGAATTCTCGAGATGGGTTTTGGTGAAGACAATCTGAATGGGGTTATTCTGGCTTTGCTCTCAAGTGGGTTCATAGGGGCAAGCTTTATTATCAAGAAGAAGGGGCTTAGAAGAGCAGCAGCAGCATCTGGGGTCAGAGCTGGTGAAAATTTTCCTTCTGGATGCACTTGATTTGGGTTTTCTGTTTGTTGATTTTTCTGGGGCCTGCTTAGAATCAGATGGCCTTGTCGTTGTTCTTCGTTTTGCAGGTGTTGGTGGCTATACTTACCTCTTTGAGCCTCTATGGTGGATAGGCATGATTATAAGTGAGATATTCTTTCTCCCTCTCAAGGAGCTTCGATTGTTTTGCGTTTAAATTGTTGATATAATGATGAATTTTCATGTGTTTTCTTATTTTGACTGTGTTCAAGTTGTGCACTATGTACATGAATGAATTTAAGTTTGGTTGGTTCGTGCTTTGAACTTTCAAGTGATTTTCTGGACATGATTCATTTGGCCCATCTTTTCTCTGCATTTGTAACTTCTGCTTTAGGATTCCATCTCATATTTGATCAGGTTCATGAAATCTTCAGTATTTTTATTGTTTGTAATCCAGTGATTGTTGGTGAGGCTGCCAACTTCATTGCATATGCATTTGCCCCTGCAGTTCTCGTGACACCTCTCGGCGCGTTAAGCATAATCGTCAGGTATTCCTTGTTTAGTGTGCTTGTTCTTTCTCAATTACGTCAAAAATCGGCTTGATGTTAGCTTTCAGTGTTTTCTCTAATATTCTTCACATGGGATTTTCTAGTGCTGTGTTGGCTCACTTTATCTTGAAGGAGAGATTGCACAAGCTTGGGGTTTTGGGCTGTGTGATGTGTATAGCAGGTTCAGTCATTATTGTTGTTCATGCACCAAGTGAGCTTCCTATTACTTCTGTACAGGAAATATGGAATATGGCAACGCAGCCAGGTTAGACTTCTAGGGCTCCTACCATTTTGTTCTGTACCTTGTCATATGTGAGCTTCATTGCTGACTGATACTATTTTCTTTTCCAGCCTTTTTGCTATATATGGGCTCTGTGATTGTGTTGGTTTTTATTCTTGCCATCCATTTTGCCCCAAGATGTGGACATACCAATGTTTTGGTGTTTACTGGAATTTGTTCACTAATGGGTTCCCTATCGGTAAGTTTCATCTTACTATAGTGTCGAGTTTATTTGAATTACGATACTTTCTATTGTTCAAACTAAAAATTTAAACATTTGATATCTTGGCATGAATTGCAACTGATATCGCAAACAACTTACTGCACCTTAAAAAGTGAATTGACTAAATGAAACTCTAGTTACATCCCTGGTCCCGCTGATATATCTACCTGCCCCTCCATCTACTTTGTCATGAAAATAATCTTGATGGGAAATGTCTAGTTAGCCAACCCATCTCTCTGTGCTGAAGGAAGATGGACAATGTAAAATCCTTTTACAAAGGAAAGCATAATTCTTACATGGATTTGTCAAACCCCTCTTATGGAGTTTTGCGGCGAGATGTAGAGTCTCTTGTGAGCCTTTCATGAAGGATGGATCATGTGAAACCCATTTGTTATGGGGAATTCGCCGAATGGAAAAATCTCCATTAGTCCTTTTGGCTTTCAAAGAAAATTTATTAAATGCGTCAGGAAATGTGCATCAACATAGGAGATTTAATTCTTTGGCTTTTGTGTATTTACAAGGAACATCTATTGTATTGCTCTAATATTCCTTCATAATTGATAATTGTTACTTTGAATGTTATACTTCTTTGTTTTAGTTGAAGGATTAATTGTTTCCTCATAGCATGTTGCAGATTGTGATATTCTGTCCTATTTAAAACCTTCTCTTTTGTACAAAATATATATATGCAAAATGTGCAGTACAAGCACTTCTCATCTTCTGCCGACTGTGACTGATATCTCTACTTATCTAAACTCAATGGTCTTAGTTAAATTGTTTGATTAAAACTAGATGCTTGTTCACAAGCCAAAGGTATTTAATCAGAAAACAGTTTGTTATGCAAGCTTCCCTACCCATCTTTTTCTTAAATTAAGTTGAAAGGATAAATTAGGCTTGCTTTCTCATTCTGTCTATTGATTTTCTGTGTGATTGTGTAGTCAATCTCAAAATAAGTGCTGACTTTATCCCGAATATTTGCAGGTTATGAGTGTTAAAGCCCTTGGGACATCATTGAAATTGACCTTTGAGGGGAAAAACCAATTAATCTACCCTGAGACATGGTTTTTCATGTTGGTGGTTGTTACCTGCGTCCTTATACAAATGAATTATCTCAACAAGGTTGGCAATTGTACTACTCTTCTATTGTTCTAAGACTGGCATGTGGTCAATTAACTTTGAAAGTCATGTTTGAGTTCTCTGTCTCACAATAGGAAGATAGTGACTAGTTGTTGAAAGTCCCCTTGTTTTTATTTATTTATTTATTCCAAGTTCTTTTCCTCTCTAGTCTCTTGTTTCTTTTGCTCCCTTTGCTAGAATTCTTTGGGAGATTGTCTTTCATGGATGTTTTCGATTTTATCATCTTTTTTTTTTTGGGGGGGGGGGGGGGGGGAGGGAATTACAAAAGGGAAGAGAAACTTCCAGCCACCCGTTACATAAAGGATTTCCAACTAGTGATTTGAGCGTAGATGCTATGATCTTTAAGAAGCTGGGGCCATAAGCACAGCAGATCATCTCCAAAAACGCCTGCCATAATTTTGTCTCTCTCTCTTTGTGTATTATGTGTAAAATTCAATCTGAATCTTAGTACCACCTTTTTAGTACTTGTTTTGCTGAAAAGTACTGAAACATTATTTTGGGAAGTTTTGGTTGGTTTATGGTCAGACCTGAAAACATCAAAGATCTCCTCTCATTGCCACCCTTTCAAGGATGAAAAGAAAACTCTTTGGCTTGCTCTCAATCGATCATTCTTTTGGACTCTTTGGCTTGAATGGAATGGACGTATTTTCACTCATCATCTTCGTTTAATAGCTTCTTGGATTTGTTTTTTTTAATGTTTTATATTGGTGTAAACACATATTCTTTTGAAGCCTTTTGTCTTTCTACTTTAGTTTCTATTTGGAAAGCTTTTCTGTAATCCATCTATGTTGTTTGGGGTTTTTTTTTTCTCCCTTTTGATTTCATTCATCAATAAAATATTATGTTTCTCCCTAAAAAAAGAATCTATGAGCATTTACACCAACAAATCCATGAAACTTCCGAAAGGAGGAAACTTATTGTTTGAGACCCGGTTGTTTCTTTCACACCAAAGATTCCAAAGAAAGGCTCTAGTAACGGCACACCAAAGAATCTTCTTTGTCTCCTTAAGCGGATGGCCCACAAAAATTGAGGTTAGAATATCATGAGCACGTGCACGATAAGACATGGCTTGACCTTCCAAAAGTTTCCAACATCAGCTTCGGGTAGTTTTGGGCGAAGGAGGAACCAATGAAGAGATGGAAAAGCAATTAGGAATTCTCTTTGCATAAAACACGCTATTGGGGAGATGAACAATGAGAAGACATCCTTCTCTGTAATCTTTCAGCTGTATTAATTCGTTCATAGCGCTAAACCTTTCCATATGAAACCATACAAAGGGCTATTTCCTTCTTCATTCCTGCTAACAAGATTGTCCATCAAAGATTTGACCATGAATTTTTTAGAAGGTTCTAAGGACATTAGCCACACATCTGGTTCCTTTTTGAAGATCACATGGAAAGATAGTGTGATTAAGTAGCCCATTCCATGATCTCCTCCTCGAGATTTCAATAGATACCAAGGTCCAAGAGGAGTTATTTTGGTTCCACAAGTCCACCACTGATGCTGTCTTGTTTTTGGAGATTCTATGAAGATTTGGGAAAGATGCTGCTAACAAAGATCCCCCATCCAAATATCACGCCAAAAAGATGTATTCAGCCCATTATCCAACAGCTTGCTGGATCTTTCTTTAATAAGGGCCTGAGCTTGCTGATTTCATTCATCAATAAAATATTATGTTGTTTTGCTGAAAAGTACTTAGTGCCACCTTTTAGTATTTGCTGATTTCTTTCCAAGGAGATTTGGAGGTGGTACTTGGTGAGGGACTCAGCCATGAGGGTTCCAAAGTAGAAAGATCATATTTTTCCTTACCACTTTATGCCAGCCTTTTCTTCATGAAGGAAATGCCATTGCCATTAGCAAGAGGGAGCAATTTCTTTGTTGCAAGTTACCAGCACACAATCCTCCTAATGATAGATGTCTTTGAGATTTCTCCGAATTAATGTTGTGCATCCTCTCCCTATAATAGTGGACTTTCCCTGAAAAAATCTCTAAGGTGCTTTTCTAAAGATTTGATAGATTTTTGTGACATCTTGTCAGAGAGAGACAATAGATGGACATATTAGAGAGTGTTGATTGTATAAGAAGAGTATGTCTCCCACCCTTCAAAATGAAGGAATGATGCCAATTATGAAGCTTTTTTTTTTTTTTTTTGATAATGAGCCAGCCAATTATGAAGCTTGTGAAGAACCTTTTCAATGATGGGTTCCCAGAAAAGGTGGCTTTTCAGATTTCCCTCCAATGAAGGCCAAGTGGTGGGTCAAGTACCCAATTTACAGTCGAATCTGATGGTTAATGCCTCCAAGACTGATTGACTGACATTCACACCCAACATCCCACTTTTGGTATAATTAATGTCGCATGCTTGCTCAAAGATTTTGACAATATTGAACATGTTCTTGATTGTTGAGGATCCATGGAGGAAAATAGAAGTGTATCATCCACAAATTGAAGATGATTAATTTGCAAAAAAAGACTCAAAAAAAGACTTACCAATAGGACTTGTCTTGATCATCCCCAAAGAAGCCCCATGACAGCCACTAAAATGAAAAGGGAGAGAGAATCTCCTTGCCTTAATCCTCTTGTAGGGGTGATTTTACCTCAAGGTCACCCATTGATGATGCAGTAATTGACACTTGATATGCAACCCCGAACCTATTTTCTCCAAAGGTTCTCCAAAGCCTTTCACTTTGAGAATGGTATCCAAGAAATCCCAATCCACTTTTGTTTTTTATTTTTGATAGGAAACACAGACTATTCATTGATATGATGAAATGAGTTACAAAAGGGTCCTGTCGAATATTATTTACAGAAAAACCCTTCATTTATTAGTGAGGGTAGCAAGACTATAATTAAAAAAGGAGGAGACAATTTACTCCAAGATAAAGTGGCTTTGTCCTTTTTCTTATCCATGAAGATGCGACTGTTGCGCACCAACCAAATGTTCCAAAAGAAAGAACGAACATGACACAGCTAGAGGATCTTTTTTTCTTTTTTAAAAGGGTGTCTCATAAGTAAAAGAGATGAAGGGAAAGAATATCACCCAGTCTAGGGAAAGCCCATTCAAAAGCTGATTGCAAAAAATTCTTGTACTTGGTGGCAAAAGGACAGTTTCTGATTAAATGAATTTGAGACTTGACATCACTATTGCACATTGAGCAACATGAAAGAGATATGTGCAACCAGGGAGACCTTTTCTGAAGCTTGTCATATGTGTTGATGCAGGAATGACTAACCTCCCATTAGAAAGAATTTCACCTTTTTGGGGAATCGTCCAGCCCAAATGTGCTTGTATGATTCAGAAAAATCACTAGACATCGGATGATAGAAGCTTCGATAATGATTTAGAGGTGAAGGATTTACTACTCTCGAGATCCCAGCACCAAGAATCGCCTTTGTTGTTCTTAATCAATGGCTATGAATCTTGCCTCAAAAGCATGAACTTCTCAGTTATTATAAATGGAAAGCCGAGGGGGAAAATCGTGGCCTCTCGAGGATTAAGACAAGGAGATCCCATATCTCCTTTTCTATTCACTTTAGTTGGGGATGCTATTAGTAGATCGGTCCAATTTTGTATAGAGAGGAGAATTCTTAGGGGCTGGGAGATTGGTAGAGATAAGACTACAATCTCAATGCTACAGTATGCTGACGACACCCTTGTCTTTTGCCCAAAAAATGATTTAGACATTGTTAAATGGTGGGACATCCTCAAGCTGATTATGGCAGGCTCGAGTTTGGCTTTGAACAAGGCGAAGACCTCACTTCTAGGGGTGAGCATTGACCTCTCAGAGACAACAGTGTTAGCCAGTTCTCTAGGGTGCCAAGCGGATTCTTTGCCCATCAATTACCTTGGTTTCCCTCTTGGAGGAAATTATCACAGGAAAAGATTTTGGGAACCCCTAATTGAGAGGTTCAATAGAAAGCTTGATAATTGGAGGAGATTTCCTATCTCCAAAGGAGGGAGAGTTACTTTAGCTCAATCGGTCCTTAATAGTCTCCCTATATATATGTTCTCTCTGCTTAAGGCCCCAAATTGCACTATTAATTCGATGGAAAAGCTAATCAGGGACTTTGTTTGGAATGGGGGAGTATACAAAAGAGGGACTAACTTGGTTAGATGGGATTGGACTTCCTTACCGACTTATCTAGGTGGATTGGGGATTGGTTCCTTACGGCAAAGAAATGCTTCTCTTATGACTAAGTGGCTTTGGCACTTTACTCAGGAACGGAATTCTTTGTGGAGAAAGATAGTTATCAGCATCTATGGGGTCTCTCCAGATGGTTGGAGGTCTAATAACCTACAAGGAAAAAAGAACAAAATTTGGGTGGATATAGCTGCAAATTACCCAATTTTTTAGCGGTTCACAAAGTTTATTGTGAGCAGTGGCACGGACATAAGTTTTTGGGAAGGTAAATGGTGTGATGACCAACCCCTAATGTGCCGGTTCCCTGAGTTCTCGATTTCTGACAAAAAGAAGTCCAGCATTGTCGAATGTTGGGACAGCAACTAGCAGTCACGGAATTTAGCCTTCAGAAGGGGCCTTTTTGATAGAGAGTTGGGTAGTTGGATGGCCTTGATCGACAAACTTAATGGGATTAACCTTGGGACTGGTCCAGATGTTATTTGTTGGACAATTGGGGGGTCAGGTACTTATTCTACAAAGTCCATGTTTAAAGAATTGACCCATCACTCTCCTATAATTAAGCAGACTTTGTGTAGCTTGATTTAGAAACATAAATGCCTGAAGAAAGTTAAGGTGTTTTTGTGGTCCTTAGCTTACCGAAGCTTAAATACTGATGAGAATCTCCAGAAAAAGTTTAAGGGCTGGACTTCATCGCCTTCTATGTGTAGAATGTGTAGTCAGTCGGATCATCTGTTTCTTCATTGCAGATTCGAGGGAAAGGTGTGGAACTTTGTTGCAAACTTGATGGGTATGTCGTTTTGTTTACCCCAGAGGGTGGAAGATTGGTTGAGTGAAGGTCTTGTTGCGTGGGATATGAAGAAAAAAGCCAAGATTATGGCAAATTGTGTGTTTCAAGCCACTATTTGGCTTTTGTGGAAGGAAAGAAACTGTAGGACTTTGAAGATCAGTCCGTTAACTTAGAATTTTTGTGAGTATTTACAAAATACAGCCTCTTGGTGGATTTTGCTTCACAAACATTCTTTTTGTAATTACAGTTTGCTATCGATTATTAAGGATTGGCAAGCTATTTTGTATTAGTCGTCGGGCAAGGGCGATCTCCACCCTTGGCCCTTAGGTTGTTTGCTTCTTTTGTGATTAATATATTTCCCTTGATGTTTCTTATAAAAAAAAATCAATGGCTATGAATCTGACATTAAAGAAATCCATTCCTTTGTCTCGCTATCGAAGAGGTTTCTTCTAGGATATATAACATCCATAATTGGGGTTGCGAGCACCAAAAATCAGCAACAAGAGCATCTTTTTTGGTCGATATATGATATAGCCGAGGATATATATATATTGAAGGCTTGAGTTCCCCAACCATATATCTTTCCAGGAGGTATTTTTACCGTCACCAACCTTGATCAATATATTGGAATAAACCAGAAGTTTCATACTGTCAATAGATTTCCAGGGACCTCTGGATCAGTTTAAAGACTTGGCACCCGACTTTAGGTCAAAATGCATAGTCCCATATTTTGTAGCAATAACCCAACGCCAAAGGGCTCCCTTTTCTTTATGATAACGTCATATCCCATGATTCCTAGGCCTCCTTCCTCAATTGGAGCTTTAACACGACCCCATTTTAAGAGATGAATGCCTTTGGAGTTGTTTTTACCTTTCCATAGGAAATTTCGGAAAAGTTTTTCTATCTAATTGATCACCTTGTTGGGGGTCTTGAAAAGTGATAGGTAATAAATGGGAAGGTTTGATAGAGTGGCCAGTATAAGAGTGAGTTTACCTCCTTTTGAAAGGTGGGGGGATCCCAATGTTTGATGACTTCTCTCAATTCTCTGTAAGTCATAGGATCCCAAAAAGATGAGGATTTTGGTTTCCCATTCAACGGCAATCCAAGGTAGGAATTCGACCATCCAAATCTAGCTCGAAGAGTAAGCCTTGCTCCTGGGAGGATCTCTAATCATCAATAATTTCATTTGCACTTAGGAAAGCATCCAAAATCTCTCTCCATCACAAAAGCCATATGATTTTTAGCTATGGTGAAAGGAAGCACGCTCTTGAGGCGGTTTGGAAGGACCCAAGCAATTAACTTGTATGCACACGGTATCAAGCTAATAGGTCTCCAATGCCTCCAAAATCTGTCTCCCCATCACAAAAGCCATCTGATTTTTAGCTATGATGAAGGGAAGCACATTCTTGAGGCGGTTTGGAAGGACCCAAGCAATTAGCTTGTATGCACACGGTATACATCTAATTCTTGTATGCTTTCAAAATGAGTTTGTAATTACTTCCCTTCCACGCCTTTGTAAAATCTTTTTATGGGACTAAGGTCTTGTACAAAGATTCTCGATTCATGTGTGAAGGAGCCTAACGACAAGTCTCTAATTTCAAATCTCTATCAGGACACCAGTTCTCCAGTAAATTCATTGGAGAATTTACTCCTTTGTCTCTTCATTATTAAATTTAAGGTTAGTTCACATCACATATTTAAGTTCCATGACGAAGACTCGACACTCAAGATCCCAACATTCTGAAATGAAATTGAAATGGCAAACATATGTGGAAATGCCTCTTGAAAAGGACCGAGGCCTCTCCAATGATCTTCCCAGAATCTATACATACTACCCATCACCACACCAAAAGAAGACCTCTCCTTGAATATATCAGGGCTAAAAAATTGGAAATTTCATTCCACTGGACTCTTCAAGTCCATCCCGTAAGAAAGTTGCTCAAAGGGTTTTCTATCTTCTTTAGGGCACTGCTGGGGTTTTCAACGATAGAGAAATAGTAAGTGGGTAGATTAGAAAAGACTAACTTAATCCAAGGAATCCGCCATCTCTTCAACATAAAAGAATGCTTCCACCAGCTCAAATTATCATAGATTTCATGGGCGCTACTAATATCTTTAACTAGATTACCCAAGGGAAGATCAAATACTGAAGTGGCCATTGAGTATTGACCAACCATACATCCAACCAATACCATCAGCCACACTCTGCACCTATGAGATATTGCAGTTAATTCTAGCTGGTGGATTTAGTTGAATTACCCTTTAAGCCTCCTTAAAGATGTAAGTAATTTTGAGGAGGTTACTAAAGGGGTCCTGCCAAGGAAAACAAGAGTGTTAAATTAGAAAATTGTAGAAAGGGATGTGAATTCCATATCTACCAACTTTATGACCAACAAACTAGAGTGTTTTGCATAAGAAGGCCACCGAAAACATAACGTTAGCAATAGATAAAGAAAGGGAGACAAAAGGACCCTTGGATGAATGCCCCTGGACGCTGGAATCTGCTCTAGACCTTTTGTTAAGAACAATGGAGAAACTAGTGGAGGAGCCACATAGTCACTTCGAAAACCTTCATTTCACGCTTAAAATGTTAATATTTTCTAGGGAAAAATACATTTTTGGTCCCTGAGGTTTGTGTTAGGTTTCATTTTGGTTCCTAGGTTTGAAAACTCGACATTTTGGTTCATGAGGTTTGGATTTCATTTCATTTTGGTCCCTCTGTCTAATTTTCCATTCTGATCTATTTTTTTATTATTAATAATTTGTTTTTTTTTAATTTTTTAAAATAAAATAATATTAAATTACTATTATTATTTTTTAACGAAAAATTAAACGGAGGGACCAAAATGAAACGACATGTTTGTGCCCTTAGTAATTAACGAAAAATTAAACAGAGAGACGAAAATAAAACGAACTCCAAACATCAGGGACCAAAATGTCGAGTTTTCAAACTTCGGAACCAAAATAAAACCTAACCCAAATCTCAGGGACCAAAAGTGTATTTTTCCCTATTTTCTAACTCTAGATGTTGTAGGTTTGGAGGGTTGTTTTAAGAAATTAGTTGATGTCTACATAAATTGGGTCAATTATGGTTGATATTAAGATATTAGTTTCATTTGCTTATGTGCTGCGAGTATGGCTGGTTGGAACTTGGAAGTAGTGCAATAGCGTAATCATATCCTTGATGAGATTTCAAGTATACGGAATTCAATGGTCTTATTTGCTTTACGGATTGTTCACTATGAGAATTCTGTCCTTGCCTTTTCTTTTTACTTGCAATAATTAATATATAAGATTGTTAACTGACAACTCTAGCCGATGATATAATGCTCCTCCAACTTCTCTTTGTTCATTGAGTTAATTACTGAAAGTTGGTTTACAAGTGGTCTATGGAACATCAATAAATGCCTCTTATTTGTGTTTGATGATATTTTTATTTTTCAGGCACTTGACACATTCAACACTGCAATTGTCTCCCCGATATACTACGTGATGTTTACATCACTTACCATCCTTGCAAGTGTCATAATGTTCAAGGTATGGAAAATCTATTTGTGTGTAATTCAGGTGGTGTCTGTTTGCTTGAACATAAGGAGAATAACTAAAGCATGCATTGAGATTGTCACTACAAATTTATAAGTTTTTATGCGATAATTTATGAAGTGGAACCATTTCTAAAAATTTCAGATTCTTCAATGAGTCTAGGAGGTTCTATCCCATGATTTAGGTGATTTCATGTTGTAGTTTTAATTACTTTATTATTATTATTATCATTATCATTATTATTATTTTATTTAAAGTTTTAATTACTTGAACTTAAAGAAGCCCGGAATATAATTTTCTAATGTTACCAGCTTCTGCCAACGACCCCCTCACCAAAAAAATAGGAAACAACTATGAAAGTATATATTCTTGATCTCATTGGATGGGGTAAAATAGGAACTTTGAATTCGGATTCACGTGCTTATCTAAGCTGATTGATGTGGAGGTGTGCTAGGACCGTATTTTAGCTTCATTTTGTTCTCTTTATCATGAGTCGTTCAGGTGTAAACTTAATATGTCAAAAAGTACTTAGAAATTCGCCTTCAGGATTGGGATGGCCAAAGTGGAGGAACGATCGTATCCGAAATATGCGGCTTTGTTGTTGTGCTTTCTGGCACCATCTTACTGCAAGTGACGAAAGATTTTGAAAGAAGCTCATCGTTCAGAGGTGTGTTAAAGAATTTAATAAACATTGCATCATAAAGTGTATTTTACCTGCAAATGTTGCTAAGATTTGTAGACTCAAAACCTTTGGTGTTTCAAATATATACGTATGCAGGCAATCATACTCATACCCCTGGTTCCCCTTCGTTATCTACTCGACTTTGCAATGGAAATGGAGAACTAGCAAAGTATAGTGATGAAGAAGTGCCTCCTGAGCAAATGTGCTTGAGAATACAAGAATCATACTAGTTTTTTTCCCATCTGATACGTATATCTTCTCAGTCGAAGCATAACGGAGGACCCGTCACGGAGAAGTGTTCATGTTTCTACACCAGAAGTTAAGCTCAGAATTAAAGGTTGCAGTGCAGGTAAATCATCAGAAACTAGTCAGCTGGTTGTGGAACAGAACTCGAAATTTCATTGTTTAGTTCCGAACGTCAGAAGTGATTTCGCAGGGGAGGCTTATTCCACTTAACAAGGGGGTCCTGACAGAAGACACAACTGGGTTTCAGACACAGGAAGCTTGAGTTTCCTTTTGCAGTATCTGTATAGTGAAAAAGTGGATGACCAACATTGAAACCTTTCCTTATGTAGCTTGATAGTTTGTGCTTTGCTGTTTTCTCCTCTGTTTCATTTGGGGTATATAGGGGCGTTCCCTTGTTTTTCCTTCTGACACACAAAAAAAATTCAATTCTTGTACATAGTAAATTCTTTGAGTGCAGTTAAATGAAGAGATCCAAACTTTCATTACGAAGTAGTATGTATGGTTTAAATGAAACTTGGACTCACAAATCAGAAATGAAGGATCTGCTTAAATTCGACTGTCATGGGGTTCAATCAATGTTTCTTTTGTCAAATCTTGGCATGTGTTGTTTAAGCTTAGAAAGTTGTGTTTTTGACAGCAAAGTTAGCCTCACTAGGATACATTGAGCTGGAAGAAACTTTCTTTATCTTCACTATCAACAAAGTTAAAGGCACCTCATGGTTGAACCATACATCTTGTCAGATCACTTGGTTTCACTGTCAATAGTTCATGTTTACATTTTGCTTCAAGACTGCAAGGCTCTTCTTGACCCAACGGTAGCCTGCAGGAAGAAAAACTTTATCAGCCCTTCAATTCAATTGACATCCTACAAACCAATGATGAGAGAAAGTGATTGAAGAGACTATACTAAATTAAAATAAAATGAATTCTCTCTCACTCCTTTCTCTTTTTAACATAGCACTTTTTCCTATCTCGTTTCTCTCATCTCAAAAAGATTGTTTGTCTTTTCAAGGCAAAGGAGATTTTTTTTTCTTCCTCATCTTTAGATAATCACAATTGTTTTTCTTTTCTAGCCAAAGAGATCTTTGAGGAGCCGTTTGGCCCACTGTGTTGGTTATAATAGTGGGGGCTATTATAACCAACCCAATGTTTGGGACATCAACAAAAATAAAGGGTGGAGTTGGTTATTTTTCCCTCTGTGTTGCTACAGTAACCACTATTCAACTCACCCCAATTATTATATTCATTCCCTACAGTAACTCTTTTCTCTCTCCTTCCATGTGACTCATTGACTTTCTTACCGACAATCGGCCGATGACTTTTTCGGCGACCACCGACAAATTTTCCGGCGACCGACGTCGACTTTCCGCTCACTTTTCCGGCGATCACCGACGACTTTTTTTTTTTTAATCTTTCTTCTCGTTTTCATTTCAAAAATATAAAAAACAAAAATAAAGAAAATAAAAAAATTAAAAAAAATGTAGAATAAATGAAAGGAAAAAAGAGGGAAAAAATTTGCAGTCGCCGAAAAATTTGTTGGTGGTCGTCGAAAAAATCGAAAAAATTATAGGGAGTTAGATACTAGTTGCCTTTGTATAAATATGGAGTTTTATTACATAATTACTTTTGATAATGAAGTATATGAATGTTTACCTTCATCGTACCATATTTTTCATTCCAAATTATACTTATCGTATTTAAGTTTACCGTGATAATAATAATTTTTTTAAAAAAATACTACTCAAGTTTTTATTTTATGTGATTTCTATTTTATTTGATTCTTTTGATAATGAAGATAAAATGAGTTTTGAATAAGCATTTACCATTTTTATGTTGGAAATATAGAAATAAAACAAAGGGAAAAATACACTTTTGGTCCCTAAGGTTTGGGTTAAGTGACAGTTGGGTCCCTGAGTTTTCAAACTCAACAAAAATACCCCTGATGTTTGAGATAAGTAGCATTTTGGTCCCTGCCGTCAATTTTTCCGTTAAATCTTAACAGTTGCTGACGTGGCACTATTATTTTAATAAAAAAAAATTATTTTTCTAATTTTTTAAATAAAATAGTAATAAATTAAATAAAAAAAATATTTTTAATTATTATTTTTATTTCTTTTTCCCTCTCTCTTCCTCCTCTTCTTCTTCCTCTTCTTCTTCCTCTTCTAATCCATCATCTTCCTCTCCTACTTCTTCTACCACCGGCCGCCGCCCGTCGCCGGCACCGGAGACAGCCGGCCGGTGCCGGCGACCGACGACATTTTTTTTTTTTTATAAACGGTAACGGGGAGGGAGGGAGGGACCTCCCTCCCGCGTTTCCGGCGCGGGAGGGAGATCCCGGAAAAGAACCGGTTCTCCATTTGGTCTTTGATCCAGAAACAAATATGAGTTTCTTTGGAAAACAGAAAAGAACTGGTTCTCCATACCCAAAACAAGATATTCAAAACCCCAAAAAGGGCCAGAGGCGGATTTTCAAGAAAATCTCTGTATGGGAAATCTCAGCTGCGGAGAAGCGACTGGGGATTTTGGGCTTTGAATGTGAAATGTTTGTGACAGAGAAGGGGAATGGGAAAGGAAAAGGCAAAATGCAAAATGCGGAGTGAATGCATGGCATGGGAATGAATGAAGTGTGCATTTTGTTGCCGTTTTTCTTTCTCTCTCTGCGCTGGGAGTGTTAGAAACAGATGAGAAAATTAATTGAGATTAATGAAAATGCCTAAATGGGATGTTGAAGGCAAAGAATGTGTCTATTTGCAGTGAAATTTGCACTGATTCAAAGCTCACACGGTCAGTGATCCATGCTATCTGCCTACAGATCTGTAACGGGGAGGGAGGGAAGGACCTCCCTCCCACGACTCCGACGCCGGAAACGCGGGAGGGAGGTCCCTCCCTCCCTCTCCGTTACCGTTTATAAAAAAAAAAAAAAAAACAGAAGAAAGAAGGAAGAAGAGTAGGGAAAGGGAAGAGAAAGAGAAAAAAAGAAAAAAAAAAAATGTCGTCGGTCGCCGGCGCCGGCCGGCTGTCTCCGGTGCTGGCGACGGGCGGCGGCCGGTGGTAGAAGAAGTAGGAGAGGAAGATGATAGATTAGAAGAGGAAGAAGAAGAGGAAGAAAAAGAGGAGGAAGAGAGAGAGGGAAAAAGAAATAAAAATAATAATTAAAAATATTTTTTTATTTAATTTATTACTATTTTATTTAAAAAATTAGAAAAATAATTTTTTAATTAAAATAATAGTGCCACGTCAGCAACTGTTAAGATTTAACGGAAAAATTGACGGCAGGGACCAAAATGCTACTTATCTCAAACCTCAGGGGTATTTTTGTTGAGTTTGAAAACTCAGGGACCCAACTGTCACTTAACCCAAACCTCAGGGACCAAAAGTGTATTTTTCCCTAAAACAAATATGGTTTTTCTATATGAAATCATAAAATTACTTATTTTGTGAAAAAATAATGACTATGAAATAAAGAAAATCAACCTTTATCTTAAGTTATTCTTGTTTCCTTTTAAGTTAAGCACATAATTTAACCTTATACCAATAACTTTATTATTATTTTTTTTACAGCTAAACTCAAACATTTTTCTTATTAATATTTGCAAAATATGATATTTGACATACAAAGTTGCATGAGGAAAATAAACAAAAAAATTCAGGAAAAAAAAATAATTAGCTTGAACCTTTGATTCAGAACCTAATGTTAAACATATCAACATTGCAAACACATACTATTTTAACCCATACTAAAATAATCTGCACTCCAAACACAAACTATTTTATCCCAGACTATAATAATCTACACCCCAAACACAGACTATTTTATCACAGACTATAATAATATGCACTCCAAACACATACTATTTTATCCAAGATTATAATAATATGTACCCCAAACACAGACTATTATAACCTCCAGACTATTATAATCCCTCAGATATTATAACCAACCCAGCGCCCCAAACAGCCCCTGAGCGAACAAAATTTGAGCTCTAGCTCCTCTGGGCTCTCGATCTGTTTTCTCCCAATCTTCTTTTTTTAGATTATTTCTTATCTTTCAAATAAATAAAATTAAAATAATATCATTTAAAATAAAATATATAAGATAAGAAATCTTTAAATTAAAAAAAACATCTTCTTACCTATAATATCTCACTCAAATTGTGATAAAAAAAAGTGTAATCTTGGAATATTTCAAAAAAAATACTTGAAAAAAAAATATAATTAATTAATTAAATAAATTTACAAGTAAAAAAAAAAAAAAAAAAAAAAAAAATATAGTGAGAGAAAAAAAAGTGTTGTCAAATAGAGAGTAAAATGGTAATTTAAATAGGTCATATCTCATTTTAGCCCAAAAAAAAATTGAGTTATCCCTAAAAACCAAGTATAAAAGTTTTTTTTTTTGGACAAAAAGGTTGGGGTCGATTTTTGGCCAAACCATTCGGTTTTAATTGATCGGTGATTGTTGGTTCTTGATGGATTGGTGACATGACTGATCGACTATATCAACGGTCGGTTTCATTTTTGTCCCTCCATCCATTTTTGGTTAAGTTTTTTTTGGTTAGAACTTAACAAAATGCTGACGTGACATTTAAAAAATATATTTTTTTAATTTTTAAAATAAAAGTAATATTAAATTAATTAAAAAATTATTATTTTATTATTTCATTTCTCTCTCCTTTTCTTCTCTTCTCCACACACCCGGCGCCCACTGCTCCAAGGCGGCCGACCGCCGGCAGCATTTTTTTTCCTCATTTTCTTCTTCTTTCCTTCTTCTCTTTTCCCCTTTTCTCTTCGCTTCTTTTTTTTTTCTCCCCCTCCCTCCTCGTTTCTCCATAGCCTTCTTCTTCTTCCTCTTTTTTATTCAAGTCGTCACCCACAGTCCCTCATCTCTGGCAACGTCTCCAAGCATTCTCTAGCGGCCAAATCTTCTCTTCCCCGCGAGCTCGAGAGGATTTCCCAGATCTCCAGCGAGTTCGCAGGTAGTGAGGGGTGCGAAAAAAGATGCTAAAAAGAAGACACGACGACTGTGGTTTCTCAGATCTGGGCTCATCAGAGAGAGAGAACTGGAACAAAGGGAATCCAAGATCTGGGTTTCCCAGATCTGAAACGAAGAGAGAGCATGGGTTTCGTCGTCGGACAGAGGACGTGGGTTTCGCCGTCGAAGAGAGAGCGTGGGTTTTCCAGATCTGGGTTTCATAGGACTGGAACGAAGGGAAACCGAGAGGGAGAGCCAAACGAGCGGGAATCCGAGAGAGAGAGAGAGAGAGAATCGAGAGGAAAAGATGGAGGAATCGAGAAGGAAAGCTGTTGTCCGTTTGCTGCTACTCGCTGGAGGCTTGCTGTGCTCGTTGGAGAGGACGTCGGAAACGAGAGGGGGTCGACAGCTTGAAGGAGAAGAAGATGAGGGAGGTCTTCGTTTTTGTTTTGAAAAAAAAATAAAGAGATGGAAGAAAAGAGAGGAGGAAGAAGAAGAATAAGAAGGAAAAAAAAAAGTGGTCGTCGGTCGCCGACGTTCAACGGTGGCGGGGCGAGGCTGCAACTAGGGTTGTGGTGATGTGAAGGTGATGAAGGCAAATAAGAAAAAGAAAATAATAAAATGTTTATTAATTAAATATATTTAAATTAAAAATATTTTTTTAATAAAAAAAACAGGTGTCACGTGATTATTCCGTTAAGTTCTAACGAAAAAATGGATGGAGGGACCAAAATGAAACTAAAATCAAACTTCATGATTTAAATTGTTGAGTTTAAAAACTTGGACCAAAATAAAACCTAACCCAAACCTCAATGATCAAAAGTGTATTTTTCAAAAAAAAAAAGTTTCAAGAATCCCAAAAACTGAATGAAGAAGAAGATCAACCAAAAAGAAAAAAAAAAAGAAATAAGGAGAAGATGAAGAAAAGGAAAGAAATAAGAAATAAGGAGAAGATAAAAAAAAAATAGGAAAGAAAAAACCAAATAAGAAGAGGATAAAAAAAAAGAAATAAGAAGAAGAAGATAAAAAAATAGGAAAGAAGATCAAGAAAAAAATGAATAAGAAGAAGATCAAGAAAAAAATGAATAAGAAGAAGATCATGAAAAGGAAAGAAAAAAAAATAAGAAAAAGATTAAAAAGAAAGTAAAGGAAAAAAGAAATAAGAAGAAGAAAGAAAAAATAGATATGAAATGAAGAAGAAAAGAAGAAATTAAAAGAAAACAAATAGAAGAAGATGAAAAAATACTAAAGAATGAGGGAGAAATAAAGGAAATGAGAGATGACGAAAGTAGAAAAAAAAAAAAAAGTGTTCATTTTCTTCTAATAAAATCCTTGGGAAGACCATAGGGTTGCAGGCAACACAATAATGTTTTTTTTTTTTTGGCAACACAATAATGTTGTCTATAGTATCGCAGACATGGTATTTTTTTTTTTTTTTTAATATTGGTTGGTTTAATCGATTCTCGTCGTTTTAAGCAAGCCGACCGACCGACAGGTCGATCCAAATCAGAAATCTATATCTATATCTATACTATATTAAAAGACGCTTAAGGGGAGAAACTTTTGATTTCCTTTTTTGTCCCTTTTTAATCTTCAAATTCCCTATTTGTTCTTCCTATTTAATTATTCAATATTTTATTAGATTTTTTTTTTAAAAAGTTAACTATTGTATTGTTTTTTTTTTTAAAAAAAAAAATGGTTACAAAATTGGTTAAATTTCATTTTCATTTAGATATTGTTTTTTTAAAAAAAAAATATATCTATTGGTTAAAAAAAAGTTAATTATCACGTTTTTATTAAATATATATATATGTTGGTAAAAAAAAAAAAGTTCATTATCACGTTTTTATTAAAAATATATATATATATATATATTGGTTTAAAAAAAATCTCATATATGATCAAATTAAGAATTGGTTTTTTAAAAAAATCTCATCTTCATTCCAAATTCTAATTAATTTTCAATGGTGAAAATTAGAATATTTTTTTTAATTTTTTTTAATTGATTTAAAAAACAAATCTCATCTCATCCTTGGTAAGATTAATAATTGGTTTAAAAAAAAAACCTCTTTTCCGTTTAAGTTTTCTTTTTTAATAAAAAAAATCTCTTTGATAAGATTAAGAATTGGTTTTTTTTTAAAAAATCATCTTCATCCTCACTTTTAATTATTAATTCTATTTGGTTTTCAGTGGTTATAATTAATAAAATTTTTAAAATTAAATTTTGTGAAATCTAAATTTAGACCCATTGTTTTGAATTGTTTTGATTTTTCAAAAATAAAAAGATAATTGAGTTTAATTTTTTATTTATAACTAAAATTCAAATTAATTGTTTTTAATTTTCAAAATTTATAATTTAAAAAGATTTATCATAACCACCCGATTCACTTGAACCCCTATAAATAGTGGTCTAAACCATGGAAAGAGATAGGGTGGAGTTTTGTAATGCATGAAGAATTAAAAAAAGTCATTCCTACCCAACGTAAGTGGGAGAAATTCCTACTCAACGGGAGAAGACTCATTCCTACTCAATGTGAGTGGGAGAAGACCAATTCCTACTCCATCCTTAATAATGTGAGTAAATATAACCTTTTCATTTAGTGTAAATATATATAATTCATTCTTATTTCTTTTTCAAGTAGACTAATGTATCCTTAGAAGATTTTGGTACATTATCAAGTCATATTTCAAATTTTCTAATTAACTACTCATACTTTAAAAAGTATTATAACACGTGCAACGCACGTAGTTTTAAATAATTAACTACCCATACTTAAAAGGTATTATAACACGTGCAACGCACGTAATTTTAAACTAGTATATTAAAAAAATCAACCGACCATTTCTGACAACCGACTTGGTTATTTTACTTTATTTTGCTCACTCCTAACAAAAAGTATAAAAGAATTAAATAATTATTTATAAAATAAAATTTTCTAGCATGAATCTAGAGCGTAGGTGAGAATATTAAAGTTATTATGTCTAAGGTTTAGATTAGGTCTCATTTTAGTTTATGAGTTTTCAAACTCAACAATTAAGAAGAAGAGGGAAGAAACCACAAAAAAAGGGCAAATTGCAAAAACCACCCCCTGAAGTGTGATGTTTGTAACAATTACACCCTTAAAGTTTCAATAGTAAAAATTAAACCCTCCAACTTTCAAAAGTGTTAAAATTAGAACCCTAAAGTCTTGAATGTTAAAATTAAACCCCCAATCTATCATAAATGTAAAAATGAAGTCCATTCCATATTTTTCCTTTCTCTCTCCTCTTTACTCTCTCTCCTTTCTCCACCTCTTCATCCTTCCCATCACCCACTCTCTCTCTACTTTCTCCCCCTACCTCTCTATCCTTTCTTCTCATTCTAAAGACGGGTGATTTTGGGGTTCCTCTTTGTGGGTATAGTTGCAGAGCTTTACTATCTGCTATGGCGGAAGAATCAACATTACAAGAGGTTGAAGACGACGAGTATAACAAAAGGGTCACTTCATTTGATTCCTTCTGAAACCAACACCACTCGCGAAATTACCAGAAACCCACTTGAGGACCTCCATGGATTGGACCTCGAGCTCGGCTGCAAGTGAAGATTTGTTGTTGAAGATGACCGAGGAAGACGAAGATGAGGTAGAGGATTTGGAGCTGATGGGGATTTAGAATCTCGCAAGGTAGCCAAGATTTTTCTTCACGATCAAAGAGGAAATCAAGGAAGATTTGGAATCTGAAGATCATGCGAAATCTAGAGGCGATATAAGCGGAAAAGGGTCGAGAAACAGAATCTTGAGTGATATAATCACAACGATTCAAACGCCGTTCTTCACTCCCATGGCTTCTCCTCTAAGCTCTTTAGACTCGTACAAGCTTCATGGATTCAATATTCTCCTCCTCCCCCCAAGTTCAAATTTCCCAGAGATGCAGAGGAGAAATTGTACAAAGACTAATGGAAGAAGCTCAAAGAAGGGTTGAGATCAAAGAAAGAGAAGGAAATTTAAACGCCAAAAACGAACAAAGAAAGCCAATTAATTATCGATTCCATTATTATTCCTTAGAGAGAGAGGGTGATGGAAAGGATGAAGAGGTAGAAGGAGAAAGGAGAGAGAGGAAAGAGGAGAGAGAAAGGAAAAATATGGAATGGACTCAATTTTTACATTTATGATAGATTGAGGGTTTAATTTTAACATTCAAAAGTTTAGGGTTCTAATTTTAACACTTTTGAAAGTTGGAGGGTTTAATTTTTACAATTGAAACTTTAAGGGTGTAATTGTTACAAACATCATACTTCAGGGGTGGTTTTTGCAATTTGCCCAAAAAAAAAGAAGAAGAGGGAAGAAATATTAATTTAATATTATTTTATTTTAAAAATTAAATAAAAAACATGTGTCACGTCAGCATTTCATTAGGAAACGAAATGAGTTAATGAAACAAAATGAGTTTAATTATGAAGTTTGAAATCTCGGAAACCAAAATAAAATTTAACCTAAACTTGAGCTACCAAAAGTTATTAAAATAATAAGGGAAAAATACACTTTTGGTCCCTGAGGTTTGGTTTAGGTTTCGTTTTGGTCCCTAAGGTTTCAAACTCAACATTTTAGTCCCTGAAGTTTGCATTTAGTAGCATTTTGGTTCCTCCATCCATTTTTCCGTTAAAAACTAACGGAGGATGACGTGACACTATTTTTTATTTAAAAAAATTCTTTTTTTTTTTAATTTTTTAATTAAAAATATATTAAAAGAATAAACAAAAATTATTACTTTTTAATATTTCATTTCATTCTCTCTCCCTCCTCCTCCTTTTTCCTCTTCCCACCAACCACCCACCCACCCACCATCCCTAAGACTGTCGGCACAGTACCGGCCACCAGCCACTGCCACTCGCCGGCGGCTGTCCGCCGGATTTTTTTTTTCTCCTTACTTTCTTTTCTTCTTCTCCTTCTTTTCTTTTCCTTCCTTCCTTCTCCAACTTTTCTGTTTTTCTTTTTTTTTTCAACAAAACATTCCTCTCTCAAGCAAATCCTCTTATTCTCCTCTTCATTTCTTCATCTCCTTGTCATGTGACGCCTCCAGCCTCACCATCTCCGGCGTCTCCTCCCCGTGTCCTCAAATCGGCGCTGTCCTCGGCGACATTGTCCTCAGATCACAGGTTTATTCGTGGGTTCGTTGGCGTTCGTTCGTAGGCGTTTCGTTCGTGGGTTTGCGGCGTTGTCGGCGTTCGTTCGTCCTCAGATCGCGGGTCATTCGTGGGCATTCTTCGTGGGTTCGTTCGTCTTTAGATCGCGGGTCGTTCGTGGGTGTTCGTTACTGGGTTCGTTCGTGGGCGTTTTTTCAGATTTGGGCTTGGCGACGACGTTTCACGAACAGCAACAACAGATCTGGGCTTCTTGCGGCGTTTCACGAACTGCAACCTTCCAGATCTTGGCTTCTTGCGGTGACGACAGTTGATGGCGGTGGTTCCAGCGCCGAAAAAGAATAAGGGAGGAAAAAAAGAAGAAAAAACAGAGACTTTGAGGAAAGAATAAAGGAGAAGAAGAAGGAAGGGAGAGAAGGAGGAAAAAAAAAAAGAAAAGTGAGGTGGGAAAGAAGAAGAGAAGAGAAAAGAAGAAGAAGAAGAAAAACAAAACAAAAAGAAAACAGCCGACGAGCGGCGGTGGTCGGCGACTGGTCGCCGGCGGTGGGTTGGTGGTGAGGATGGTGTTGAAGAAGAAAGAGAGTGGTGGTGGTGAAGGGTTGAAGAAGATGAAAGGTTAAAGAATTATAAATATATTAAAATATATATTTTATTATTTTTATTTTTAAAAATGAAAAAATAATTTTTTTAATAAAAAATAAGTGACACGTATCTGTTAACTTTTAACGGAAAAATGAATGGAGAGACCAAAATGCTACTAAATGTAAATCTCAGGGACTAAAATGTTGAGTTTCAAATCTCAGGGACCAAAACGAAACCTAAACCAAACCTCAAAGACCAAATGTGTATTTTTCTCAAATAATAATAAAAAAAAGTGAGATAAATTTCTTTTTCACAAATTCCCAAAAAAAATATATCTTTTATTTTGATTCTTTACGATCCCTCACGAGTCTTTTCCTAGTGGTTTCCATAAAAACGAAAAAGAAAAAAGAAAGGAAAAAGAAAGAAGAGACGAGAGAGAGATGGAAGCAAAGGTCAGCAAATTCTTCGGGTCGGTCTCCAATTTCTTCTCCGGCGGCGATCACATACCATGGTGCGATCGCGATGTCATCGCCGTATGTTCATCCTCCTTCACTCTTCTTCTACTGCTTATCTTTTTAGTTGCTTGATTTCTTTTCAGGGTTTTCTTTCACACTCTTGTTTAGATTATGCTTTGTGTTTGAAATCAGGTCGCTGGCTTCCTAATGAGCTATAATCGTTAGTGTATTTCAGTCAATGTTGAGTGTTTCTTTCAATCCCTCTTGGTTGTATTGAAACAGTATTCTAATCGTTAGTGAACTTCTGTTCATTCTTCCAGTTTCCCCATAGTTTGATGAATTATTTATGATGTTATTCAATTGCGTTTCGTGGTTGTGTGGACTTTGTACTCGAATTTTCCCCCTTTCAACTTGTTTATCTTTGTCCTAATATTTCCATTTTTTTTTTCCGAATTTGGGCATGTGCTCTTTTTCTTAATTCGCAAGCTTGCACATCACTATTTAATTTTACGGGGTGACATCGAATGCTTTCAACATTTTTATCGCGGGTATTAATGAAATTATGGCTTTGACTAATTTTTGCCTGCATTGAACTCACGGACCAGGCCATTATCATAGAAATTTCAGCATGTCATGCTTAATAGGAACAATCAGTTTTGCTTGGTTCTTGTTTAGCTATGAATAATGACTTCCCCCATTTTATCTTGCCCTTTGGAAGGAGTTTTAAGGCTAGATTTTTCTAATCCCTGTATTTATTTTACCCCTGATAGCTATCTCCATATCCATTTTTATATGTATCGTCGGACTATTAGATCAGATGCAGGCAGAACGGTTGATGCACCAATTGTGAAATTATTTATAGTATGCGTAATCTAGCTCAAATGTTCATAGTTATTGAAGAAAAATAATATATATTTTGAAAATTTTAGGCCTGGTTGTAAACCAGGTTAAAGAATAGTTTTCTGTTAAAAAAATGTTTTCTCAATTAATTAGTTTTCGTTTATTAAGTATAGCTTGATTTGAATGTGTTATATTTTTAAGTTAATAGGTAGAAGTAAATGAAAATACAATAAAAGAAAATTTCTTTCCAAACAGTTCTGAAATAAAATAAAAAATAAATAAACTGAAACTGTTTAAAAAAAATTAGTTTGCAAAACAATTTAAAAAAAAAAACATACCCAAACAGCCCCTAGTTAGTTAGTCAGTTTGCACATTTACTTTTCTTTGTATTTGGCTATTTGCACTTTTATTTCTTTCTATTATCAATTTTTGATATAGAATAATCGGAGCCATAGATTCTTATTTTCTCCATGGCTTAGTCGTACCTTTCCCTTCATTGTTTAGTTGCGAAGTAGAAGTTCAAACTTTTTGTTGTGACTGCATTATTTTGTTAATCTTTATTATAAATTTATAATATGTCATTTCTCATACTATTCTTGAATCACACGCCGGTTAAGTTGATATGGCGATGCATTGCAGGGTTGCGAAAGAGAGGTTGCTGATGCTGAAAAGGGCTCATCTGATGAGCTGTTGAAGGAAAGCCTTATGCGTTTATCTTGGGCACTTGTTCATTCAAGGCAACCTGAAGATGTACAACGTGGGATAGCAATGCTTGAAGGTGAAGTATTTTATGGAATTAAACATCTAGTTGAGCTGTTTACTCGTTTGATACTGTTCAATATCTGTTCTCTTCCTGTCATTTTTTAAACTCAACCAATTATGCAGCTGCGCTATCTGCTGATGACAGTCCATTGAAGATGAGAGAGAAGCTTTATCTTCTTTCTGTTGGGTATTTCAGAAGTGGTGACTACTCTAGGAGTAGGGAACTTGTAGAACAATGTCTAACGGTATGATTCCTCTGTGGCTTGGATTTTTATCCATAAGAATACCTAAACCATCAACTTAATGACTTGAGTTATTTTCTCTCTTGATACCTGAGGCAATAAGTTTCTGCATCAAATAAATCTATGATACTAAAAAAATGTAAATATGGCCTTGGTACAAATCTGACCCCCTAATATATGAGAGCTACTTCTTTTCTGTAAATTGACGTGGTTGACATGTGTTTATATGACTGGGAGATGTGGGAGGACACATTTAATTTATGATGGTTTTATAAATTTAATCACCAAAATGAAACATATAACATACATAAAATTGGAACTCTCGAAAATAAACACCACACTTACATATGACATACATAAAATTGAAACACTCTGAAATAGAATGTCGCACTTCCTTTTTGATACCTTTGATGGTTGTATTTTAAAACTTTGGAGTTTAACCATTTTGATGTTTGATTCTCAGATTGCACCTGACTGGAGACAGGCAAGGACACTGAAGAAATCTATAGAAGATCGGATCACTAAGGGTATTGATTTCTCCAGACTTCTCATCTTTCCTTATCCCGACTTCACCATAATTTGTCAAAAACTGAACATTTTTATTCATTAACACTCTTGGTTGGTAATGTAGATGGTGTGATCGGCATTGGTATTGCAGCAACTGCTGTTGGACTGCTTGCTGGTGGTATTGCTGCTGCTGTTTCCAGGAAGAAGTGAGCCAATTACTTGCTTTGTACATATGAGATGACTGTTTGATCAAATCCTGCTTTAGAATTACTATACTTATAAACTTCGAGTTGTATAATGCTATTTAGCTATTGCTAATGCTTGTTCTGTTGATCTATTTTACATTGTAAAAACATGATATTATGCTATGTACTATGTCATGCAACGGTAGTATATTTGAGATACACATTCTTTCAGATGGATTTTTGGGGGACTGAGCAAAAATATTCTGAAATTTTTGATAGGTTTCATTATGTTAGTCTTGTTTTTTCAAGAAAAATGCTTCTTTGTCCATCTCTTAGGAGACTGCTTTTCTTTTTTCGTAGAGAAGATTGTGTTAAAGCCATTTCTTTCATAATATATTTGTTGCATTGTCCCTCATTGGTAAAAAGGTTTTTTTTTTTTTTTTTTTTTAAAAAAATTATCATATATGTAGGGAATTGTTCTTGAAAATTATATCTCCCTCAGAAAAGCAGTTGAAAATGTTGGCAAATATTTAATCATCAAACTAGTTTGTTTCTTGTACTTGTTTCAATTTTGATCGAACTGTATTTTTGAAATACAATATGTTCTTTTTAGAAAATTAAAGATTCATTAATTGATCTAGTAGTCGAAAGGATTAATTTATCTAATGGGTGGTTATTTAAGAGCTAAAGTGATTAGTTTAGTTGTAATTTACATAAATCATTGACCAGGAGGTTAGAGGTTTGAATCTTCCAACTTCAAATATTTTTTAATTCAAAAAATAAAATAAAATAATTATTGGTTATTTAAGATGTGTTAACTTCAAATATTTTTTAATTCAAAAAATAAAATAAAATAACTATTGGTTATTTAAGATGTGTTTCGATAATGTTATAAAAATATCCATTTGAAAAATAAAGGATGCATCGAAAAATAGGGTTATATGTCATGTTGTTAATAGGTTTTTTTTTTTTTTTTTTTTAAAAAACAAATGTCATGTTGTTAATAGTTGTATGTATGTTGTTAATAGTTTTGAATTTTGAATTATGTTTAGTAGTAGATTTATAAATTTGATACCAATTTATGAAGTCCAAAATGTGTTTGGTCGTCATGGTTTGGAGAAAGTTAGAATTTAACTTCTATGGTTTAAAAATTAATATTTCATTCCTATGGTACGGTATGATAAAATCACATTAAGTAATCTCTACCGTTAAAAGTCAATAATGAATGAGTATGTGGCAGTCAGCTGTCGTGTCATATATTCAATCCGTTAGTGCCTTCTAGGTAACTTCTAATTATTTAATGAGGTTTTATCGAATCATAGAGACAAAGTTTTAATTTTAAAATCACAGAGACTAAATTCTAACTTTTTCGTAACTTATGGACTAATTTTGTGATTAACCAAAGTTTTATTATTGTAATGATGTTTTTATTCAAGTTGATAAAATATATCTATTATTATCAAGTAATGGAAATTCAACCTAACAAATTATTGGGAAAAATACACTTTCGGTCCCTGAGGTTTGGGTTAAGTAACACTTTAGTCCATGAGTTTTCAAACTCAACAAAAATACTCATGAGGTTTGAGATAAGTAGCAATTTGGTCCTTGTTGGCCATTTTGTCGTTAAACACTAATAGTTTGCTGACGTGACACCATTATTTTAATAAAAAAATATTTTTTTAAATAAAAATATATTAAAATATAAAATTTTATTATTTTATTAATTTTTTTAATTCTTTCTCTCTTACTTTTCCATCTTCTTCTTCCTTCCCCACCCTTCTTTCTTCCTCATCTCTTTCTTCTTCCACTCAGGTGGCCGGTAGTCGCCGGCAGCCGGCGTACGACGGCGACGGTCATCGAATTTTTTTTTTCTTTCTTCCTCTTCTCTTCTTCTCCTTTCTTTTCTTTCTTCTGTTTTTTGGTGGTGCTGCTGTCGTTCGCCGGATGGGAAGAGGAGCTTCCTTCGTCGGATGAATTGATGCCTCTTTCTCAAACCCTAATAACTCTCGATCTAGTTTTGGCTTTTGATATTCAGAATCCCAGCAATACCAGTCCGTCGTTGCCTTGCCCTTCTCCGTCGCTTTCGAATCCCCTACCCAGCTCCGGCAACGGAATTGCACCGTCCAACTCGGCGAATTTCGGCGATTTTGCCAATTTGGGCTCTGGCGTCGCCAGCGTCGAGCCGGCTCGGACCCTCGAGCGGCCACGCCTAGTCTGGACTCCACAGCTCCACAAGCGGTTCATTGACGTCGTTGCCCATTTAGGGATAAAAAATGTCGTCCCCAAGACCATAATGCAACTCATGAGTGTCAATGGCTTGACCAGAGAAAACGTAGCTAGCCATTTACAGAAGTACCAACTCATGAGTGTCACTAACCATTTGTTCGCTAACTCCCCTGTTCCACCCCATTTGCTTCACTCTGCTCGTGCCAGTTCTGACCATTTCTTGCCCTTTGTTCCCATGGCCACTCTGCAGCAGCACCACCAAATCTCTCTGTTTTAAAAAAAACAGAAGAAAGAAAAGAAATGAGAAGAAGAGAAGAGGAAGAAAGAAGAAAAAAAAATCTGGCGACTGCCACCGCCGTTCGCTGGCTGCCGGCAGTGGCTGGGCAGCGGCCAACCACCGGAGTGGAAGAAGAAAGAGATGGGGAAGGAAGAAGGGTGGGGAAGGAAGAAGAAGATGGAGAAGAGAGAAAGAATTAAAAAATAATAATAAAATAATAATATATTTATATTTTAATATATTTTTATTTAAAAAAATTTTTAAAATGATTTTTTATTAAAATAACGGTGTCACATCAGCAAACTGTTAGGGTTTAACGGCAAAATGGACGATAGGGACCAAATTGCTACTCATCTCAAACCTCAGGGGTATTTTTGTTGAGTTTGAAAACTCAGGGACTAAAGTGTTACTTAACCCAAACCTCAGGGACCAAAAATGTATTTTTCCCAGGGTAATTGTCAAAAATAGGACAAAATATATGGCATAAAAGAGAAATAGGATTGATTTTAAATTGAAAGAGTAATGGGATTTTTAAGGTAGTGAAATTACAAAATTATCCTCAGTAAAAATCCCCAAATTCAGTTTCTTCTTCTGATCTACTCTCACCCTTTCTTTCCACGATTTTCTCTCCTTCCTCACACACGTAGATTTCCATGATTTTCTCCCTTCTTCACGCACGCAGACAAGTGAGCAAGCAACCAAGGCACGACGAGGAGGCGGCGACAACGACGACTGACGGCGACCAGCAGCCCAAATTCCTTAGAATACGAAGCTTTGCGAACTCGAACAACCAATTGACGCTTATAACTTGCAGGAACTGCAAGGCGCAATTTGAGCATTTCCTCAATCACCCTCGAGCTTGTCGATTTCACACTGCCCATTTTAGAGGTAAAACTCTAAGTTATTTGTATTTCTTCCAATTTCGTAGCCATTTTTCGTTTCTTTTTTGTACAATTTGAATGTATTTAGAGCTTCGGTTGTTGCTCAGCTCTTGGTTTATCTATGATTTGTAATCCTTGTTTAGTTAGTTGTGAAAGGTGTTGTTTGATAAAGTTGGAAATGGAAGGTTTATAAGATATTCTCATCCATTTAACTTTTCGCAATCTCGTTGTGAGAATTTTTTTTTCTCGCGATCTCGCTGAGAGAATATTTTTTCTCGCAATTTCGCTGGGAGAAATTTTTTCTCACAATCTCGCTGGGAGAATTTGTTTTTATCGCAATCTCGCTGGAAGAATGTTTTTCTCGCAATATCACGTGCGAGAATTTAATTTTGTTTCTCGCAATCTCGCTGGGAGAATGTTTTTCTCGCAATATCACGTTGCGAGAATTTTTTTCTCGCAATCTCGCTGGGCGAATGTTTTTTCTCGCATTATCACGTTGCGAGAATTTTTTTTCTCGCAATCTCGCTTGGAGAATATTTTTTTCTCGCATTCTCGCTGGGAGAATGTTTTTTTCTCGCAAACTCGCTGGGAGAATGTTTTTTCTCGCAATCTCGTTGGTTGGGAGAATGTTTTTTCTTGCAATCACATGCCTTGGTCGGTGTCGCCGTTGATCACTTGTTTGCGTGCGTGAATAAGGGAGACAAACGTGGAAACTTTGCGTGCGTGAAGAAGGGAGAAAGGAGAAAATGTGCATGAGAGAAAGAAGAAAGTGAACTAGGGTTAAAAATGGGGGATTTTCATTAAGGGTATTTTTGTAATTTCAGTGTCCTAAGAATCCCATTAGTCTTTCAATTTAAAACGAGTCCTATTTCTCTTTAATGCCTTCTTTTTTATCCTATTTTTGTCAATTACCCCAAATTATTTGTAGATATGATAAATGAGGTCTATGACATGATATAGTCTTTATTTGAATTGATTCGAAGATCTAATAACAAGTCAAATTAGTTATAAAACATGAATTTAGGTTTTAAAGTAGGGTTTTGATTTATAACTTGAAAGAAGGCTAGGCTTATGAATGTGAACACCAGCTTACTCGCGCACCTCGACTAATCTTACGGGACAACCGCCCCTACTACATTTGGTTGTCAAGGAAACTCTTTTTGACCATTAGGGCCAACCCATGATGGTTTTTATGTTGCATTCCTATTCATTATTATATGTTAAATATAAGGTATAATAATGCGTAGTGGAATACGAAGTGCAGCTATAAATAACGGTTGCATTTCTATTCATTCTCTTTGATAATAGTTGTTTTTTTTTTTAGTTTAACAACATTTGGGGTGAGAAGATTCGAACCTCTGACCTCTTGGTCGAGGGTACATGTCAATTAACCTGAGCTATACTCGTTTTGTCATTGATAATAGTTGATAGGAGAAATGAGCTATGACAATGACTTTTTTTTTTTTTTTTTTTTTTGCCTTTTTTGAGTTCCATGACTTTTTTTTTAATGGCAGGGAGATCTAGCGAATTAAATTTGGATTAGATTTTAAACCATTGTTTTGATTGAAAAGTAAAAACTACTCGTGTTATTTTTGTGATTCTTTTTAGAGTGTAGCTATAAATAACTTGTTACATTGGAGTTATGGTTGATTCATACTAGAAAAGTAGAGATGTCTAATAACTTTTAATAAATAAATATAAGATATAATAAAACTCCTAAAATCAGATGGACTAATAAATTAAAAATTAAGATAGGTTAAACCACACATCAGAATGTAACTTAACCACTTTATTTTTATTATTAAAGCAAATCAATTGCAATACAATATAGGAAGACTTTAGAATTCAACTAAACATTAGAGGCTACAATAACAAAAGGAAATAAATGGAAATGGAAAGCTCAAAATTTTCCTACATAAACCATAGGATCCATCCAAAACCCTATATGTTGTTTAATAAAACTTATTCTAAGGTAGAAAAATCAAACAAATTTGAAATTAGCTGAATCCTTAAGGCTCATCACTGCCCAAAAGTGCTAGAAGAAATGCCTTGTAGTCTCCTCCTATGTCTCTAGACACAGCTTGCTCAAGAGATATATTATTTCTCTTCAAATACAGTTCCATAATCTCCTTCAAATCTTTTTCTGCTCTTGTCACAATCACTCTGCCAAGAGCATCTCCGTCGATCCCGACCACATTCGTCGCATTTCGCAAGATCTAAACATGGATTATGGTGTTAGGGTAGCACGGGATTATGAGAGTTGACGAAATCGTTGAAGATGCAAATAGGTTGTTGGTTAAATTAAAATCGATGTCACATCAACGTGACATCGTGAGATAATTTTACTAAATCAAATAGATTGAAATGGAGACAATCGAACAGATCAAAGTATTTTTAAGCGTCAAATCAATTAACCCTATAGTATAAATTTAGTGACTTTGTGAATGTAGTGATTGGATAATATGTATATATACCTTTGCATAATACTTTTTTGGATCTCTAATGCATCTGATGACAGTTCTTAATGCAGCAAGATACTCATCAGCTGAGTCACCCATCAAACCCTGAAGCTCAAAATCAAAACCCCTCATGCATTAGTGTGAGAAATCATTACATAGAAAAATAGTTACAACTTATAAAAACGCTCAACATCGTTGGACGACTAGGGATGCATTTCTCATCTCCGTTCATACAAAGCTTTGTCTTTATTCCATTTTTAGTTTTCAAAGAATTTGGAGTAGAATATGAGACAAAGAACTTTCTTCTCCATCGTCTTCTATCCTCTTTACAATATGTGAATTCTTTGTTTCGTTAAAAACATGTTCTCGTACGTTATATTCTTGCGAGTAAAATAGTTACTACCCTAACACTCAAAATTCTTTCGGTTTTTCAGCGAAGTAATTACGACAATAGGATAAGAGTATATTATGAGTATATAGTATCTCATTTTAATTTTTTTTTTTTTTTTGAAAAATTATGTATTTGATATATATATACCTTGGTGATGGATGTGGAATGGATGTCCCTATAGCGATTGAAAGTTGCATTGAGCTGTGGCTTACTTCTTGTGCTAAGGACTCTGATAATCTCTTCATGGTTGAAAGCTTTGCCTTTTATTTCATCATGAAGACTGTTTGCTTCAAAATTTGCAATGCTTTCATCAATCTCATTACCTTCATATCTGTAGGCACTCACTACTGCCACAAGAAGCTGCAATCACAAAAATTATATTATTTCTACCTAATCTAACGATATAACAATTGCGGCGTTTGATAATCATTTGGTTTTTTTCATTTTTGTAACGTATATATATTTGTTTTCTCCCATTTTCTTTATAGCATGGGTTTTCATCGATTGTCAATGACACAAATTCTTAATTGAATCCCAAAAACAAAAACAAGTTTTTGAAAACTACTTTATTTTAGTTTTCAAAACTTGACTTGGTTTTTTAAAAAATTGGAAGAAGAGGTAGGATAACAAAACAAAGAAATTTCTAGGTGAAAGTAATGTTTATAAGTTTAATTTTCAAAAAATTAAAACTAGAAACAGTTATCAAACGGGACCTACGTTTTTGGTTTTCTGTCTTTAAAAAGAAGATCGTTAAGTAACGTAACGACCCCTTTTGATTACTTTTTTTTCCAAGAAGTAATCTAATTTGATAACATTGTAATCTACTTTTCAAATAGTTTATAAGAAATTAAAAGAAAAGGAAGTTTGAACAACTTATAGAACTTCATTTGCTTGGACATACTTTTCTGATATCTTCAGTTGTGGAAGAGGCAACATCTTCCTCAAGGGAACGTTTGAATCGAAACCGATAAGCTCGTTTTACCGCCAAGAGCTCTTCGGCAGACCGAACACATGCTATTTCGACGATAACACGATAATCGGGCACCGACGCTTTCAATGCAGCGTTGGCTAAAACAGCATCTCTATCAGCAGGATCAAGTGTCCATTGGGATATAGCTCTCTACCATTCCATAACATATTCAAAAATTCATCCACCAAAATTCATTACAAAAACAAAACTCAGAATACAATGAAAGCATATATATATATATATACACACACACATACATACAGACCTCAAAGTCTCCAGAAAGCTCAGAGTTGAGTTGGTGAATGAGATCTTCATTGTAGATTTCTTCATAAGCCAACCTTATAAGCTTCCTTTGAGTTGCATTTCTGTGGCCTAAAATGGAAATTATGGCCTTCTCATCTGTTCCCCAACCTTTCAACAGAAATACAAACTCTAAATTATCGAACACTTTCGACGTAACTTTAAAGTGTTCATAGATGACTAAAAGTGCTTTTCTTTTTAGTGTAATTCGTAGTGTTTTGTTAAAATTTTAGAGGGGTAAGAAATGCTTTTGACCGATAAAGTGTTTTTACCGGATGTGGTTTGAGAAATTCTAAAAATGGATAAAAAGCATTCAAGTGCTTTTAGAATGAGCAACTAAGCAATTTTCTTTCAAAAGTACTTAAACAAAAAACGCTTTTTTCAAAAGTCATATCAAATACAAAGGGAGAGATTACGGTCTTCTCATTGGTTCCCCAACCTTTCAACATGAATACAATCTCTAAACTATCTTTTAACGTAACTCTGAAGTGTCTTTTTTTTTTTAGAACATCAACATTTGGGAGTGGGGGGATTTGAATCTCTGACCTCATGGTCGAGGGTACATGCCAATTACCGTTGAGCTAAGCTCACTTTGGCAACTCTGAAGTGTTCACGGATGACCAAAAGTGCTTTTTTTCATATAATTTGTAGTGTTCTGTTAAAATTTTGGAGGGGTAAGAAATGCTTTAATTTTGACCAATAAAACGTCTTTATCAAATGTGGTTTGAGAAATTCTAAAAACGGATAAAAAGCACTCAAGTGCTTTTAGAATGAGCAATTAAGCAATTTCCTTTCAAAAGTATTTCACTTGAAAGCGCTTTTTTTAAAAGTCATATCAAATACAAGGAGAGAGAAGAGATACCTAGACAAGCCTTCTTGATATTCTCAGCATCTTCAACAGGGGAGAAGTACTTGGGAGCAATTAAAGTGGCCATTCTTTGTGAATTGTTGATGAAGATTGAAGATTTTTCTTCCTTTTAATTTTGTTTTCTTTGAAGGAATTTGTTGATGAAGATTGTATTCAACTTCAGCCATTCTTATAATAGCCAAAAATGCTCAACGGTTGCTGCTTTATATTTTTAACAGTCCATTCATTTAATTGACAAAGTACTGTTATCTCTCTTAATGAAATTTAATTTGTTGACACTTTCATATTGGTCCTTTTAATGACAGATCACTAAAACTTTGAAGAAACTTTATTCAAAATGAAGTTATGATCCAAGGACTTGTTTAGATCTAGAATATTTAATTCATTCCTCCAAGCAGTTGCATTCAAATGAAGTTTTTTTTTTTTTTTTTTCCCCTAAAGTGAATGTTATTTTTTGTTTTTGAGTTTAGCAATACGAAGGTAGGAGCCTGTCTAGGAGGTAGGAATTCGAACCTATGACATTATGAAAAATGTATAATTTTGTAGTAATAACCATCTTTCCTCAAAAAAAAAAAAAAAAAAAAAACCATCTTTAGAGAGGATCACACTGATGTAAGTTTGGATAAAATTATTCATTATATCAAAATTGTCACTCCTTTTGTCAACAAGAGCTTAACTCAACTGACATAAAATTGTATGGATAACCACAAAGTTTGTGGTTCGAATCTCCCTTCCCACATATTGTCCAAAAAAAAAAAAAAAAATTGTCACCCATTTGCTCTCTTTTACCTTTTCTAAGTTATTTTTCAATTGTCATTGTGATCGATATTCATTTCAACTGACATTGTGTCGTTATTCACCACACCATTTCAATTAGTTTTTCTGTTTTAATATCAAATCACAAATATACATGTTTTATAATAGCACTTTTAATATAAAATCACCCTAAACTTTTGGAAGAAAGAACACTTCAAACACTTGTCTATTTCTAGAACTTCTCAAACTACTTTTGATTATATTTACAAGGGAAAAATACATTTTTGGTCCCTGAGGTTTGGGTTAAGTGACACTTTGGTCTCGAGTTTTCAAATTCAACAAAAATACCTCCGAGGTTTGAGATAAGTAACAATTTAGTCCATGCCGTCCAATTTGCCGTTAAATAGTAACGAAATGCTGACGTAGCACTATTATTTTAATTAAAAAATTAATTTTTAATATTTTTAAATAAAAATATATTAAAAAAATAAAAATATTGTTATTTTATTAAATTTTTAATTCTTTTTCCCATCTTTCTTCTCCTTCTTCTTTCTCTTCTCCCATTTCTTCTTCTTCAACTTCTTCTTCTCCAACTTCGGTGGTCGGCGGCCACCGCCGTTCGTCGGCCGGCTGCTGACAAGATTTTTTTTTTCTTCTTCCTCCTTCCTTGTCTTCTTCTTCTCCTAGCTTCAGCCTCTATTTTAAGTTTCATCAAATCATCCATTTCAAAAACCCTAATAATGATTTGATTTCTTCCAATCTCCAATTTCAAAACCTTGAGAACTTTGATTTCTGATAATCACCAATTTCAAAAACCCTAACACAACACTAATTTCTTCAAAACTCTGACAACGATTCGATTTCTTATTTCAAAAAACAACAACGCTAAAATCTTCCAAATCTTGAATTTCAACACAAAGCCTAATACCTTCAAATTTGCACCTGCAGAACGCGCTCGTAGCACCACACTACACAGTGAACAGCCACACAGTGGTGTACGCAACGAGAGGCAGCGCAAGAGTGCAAGTCGTGGACAACTACGGCAGTCGGTGTTTGACGGGGAGCTCCGGGAAGGACAGGTACTGACGATTCCACATAACTTCGTGGTGATAAAACGGACGAGCGAGAGAGGATTCGAGTGGATTCGAGGAGGGAGGTCCCCCTCCGTTTTGGCGGCGAAAAACGGAGGAGGGAGGAAGCCTCTTCCCTCCTTTCTCTTTCAGTTAAAAAAAAAAAAAAAAGAAGTGGCAGCTGAAGCTATGAGAAGAAGAAGAATAAAAAGAAGGAAAAAGGAAAAAAAAAATATCTTACCGGCTACCGTTCACTGATAGCGAGCATAGCTAGCTATCTTTACTTATTTAATTTAGCTAGTCTTTTATGATTTTTGGGCCATTTTATTGTGCTTTAATGTTTATGTTGTAGGAAATGGTTGATTGGAGCTTAAACGCAATAGTGGAGTCAATCGGGTGCTCGGGACGTGAAAAGATGCATAGGAATGAAAAAGAGTCAAAGAGGAAAAAAGTCAAAATTGGGTCAACAGCAGGCTAGCGTCGAGACGCTAGCTCTTGAGCGTCTCAACGCTCGCATTCCATATATGAATAGGCGCAAAAAGGTCACAGCGTCTCGACGCTGCGACCTTAGCGTTGTGTTAATTCGTTTCCAGAAACGCGCTTTTTGAAGGCAGCGTCGAGACGCTGTCTTGACAGCATCTCGACACTATGACGAAAAAACAGAATATAAGGTTATTTGCAGCTAGGTTTTGGGGGATTCGTTTTGGGGACTTCTTGGAGCCGTAAACAGGGCAGAAACAGAGACTTTTGGAGCAAAAGCAAAGGGAGCAAGTTGGAAATCAACCCATTGTTCGTGGGGATCGTGACGGGGACGATCGGTCTCGGCCTACATTGAGTTTTTCCTTTCATTTCCCTTTTCTTTAGCTAGATTTTATGGTTTTTCCATGTTTTGTTGAGCTTGTAATACCAATCATGAGTAGCTAAACTTGAAGCTTGGGGATTGATGTAGTTGATTAAGTTTATGGATTGAATTTATGGTTTAATTGGTCATTAGTTGGATGATTTAAGTTGATTCTTGCTCGGGAGAGGGGATTTACTCTACTACAAAAACAGCCTTTAATGACGGACAGAAAAAAGGGGGTGGGACTTTTAACGACGGACGGAAAACGCGAGCCACTTTTAATGTCGGACGCGTGTTTTTCCGGAAAAACTTACTTTTAATGACGGGCATAGCCCGCCATTAAAAGCCCGTTTTAATTTTTTTTTAAACGGTAAAAAGAAAACATTGCTTTTCTCTCTCCCCGAAGGCCCACATCCTAACCCTAGCTCTTCTTTTACCTTCAGGTGCCGCAACTCTCCCCTTCTTCGACCTTCGGCACCGCAGCTCCCCTTCTTCCCTTCGGCCGCTCCAGCTTTTGGCCGCCGATGAAGATTTTGCCGCAGCTCCCCTTCTTCCCTAACTCTTCTTCTACCTTCAGGTCTATTCTTCAACATTCGGTCGCCGGTGAAGATTTTGCAAACCAACTGGACGACGTCGGAGAACAAGCTTTTGGAAACAAACTTCGGCCGCCGGTGAAGATTCTTGCGTGCGTTTCGATCGAAGGTGACTGGACTGCGTGGGTTTCACCTCGTCGACTTCTTTCTCGCTTTCTAACAGGTTAGTTTCATCGTTAATTTTTTTTTTAAAAAAAAACCCTCTATTTTCAAGAAAAAAAAAAATCCTTTTCATGGGGTTCCACCGGAGAACAACTCCCTCCATCAAGAGTTGCATACATGCTGAAAATTGGGTGAAATCTGGGGCATAGCTTGAAATTGCCATTTACATAAGCTACCACCTAAACTTGCTCTAGGAATTTGAATAGACCATAGTATTGAACAAATTGTTGAATAAGCTCGTGGCTGCCCAAACTGGGACTAGAGTCGCGAAGATTCGGATTCAGAAATGGTACAATATCTATAAGGATCATATTACTCTGAAGGATTACGAAATCCACGACGACATGGGCCTTGAACACTACAATAAGGTTATTTCCTTACCACTATTGGATATTTTGTTTTTGTTTGGGATGGATTTTAAGGGCTCTGGTTAATTTTCTAGGATTTATGACGGAATTCACCTGCCCATGAAGTTTTATTTTTATCTTGTTTATGTGCTTTTAGAATTCCGTAAATAAGTATGGGCTTTCACTGTAACTTTGTGTAGAAGATTATGATTTTTGAGGTTTTAATGTGCGAGTTTTACTCGGAATTGAGAAGTATTGAAATTGAAATTGTTGTGGTTGGATTTTCAAAGGAGCACTGAATGTCTATTTTTTTTTCGTTTTACATGGCTAGTTTATCCCCCATTGAATCTATAATGGAAAAAAATTTGTGGTTGTTTAAGGTTAAGATCAAACCTTATGGTTATGAATGCTGCTTTTGTGCTAGTAATCAATGATAGTAATATATTTGTTTTTGTACTTAATCATCTATTAATCTATGAGTCTTCTTATAGCTTCGTCTTGTGCATGGTAATAAGTTTGCTCACTCAGAAAATTTTAAAAAATAGAGTTCTTTTGAAGTGGTTTTATGCTCTTTGATTGGCATGCAGTACTAGTTCTAATTCAAAGAACTTTTTTCTATTTTATTGGATACTTGAAATTCACCTTAGCTGCAAGCTTTTGAGTAACATTTGATTATAATTTTGTATGAGTAGTTCAATTAGTTTTCATTCACTCACAGTCATTTTAGTTTCTTAATGAAAAGTCCTTTGTTTCTTAGGAAAGAAATGAAGTTTAGTTCATTGAGATCAAATTGTATTAGTTTCAATAACTTGTTGGACTTGTAGAGATTTGTATTTTTACAAATCAAATGTGCGGTTGTGGCTGGTAACCCTAGACTCTTGTTTGCTAGTCAACCAGCTCTTGTTTGTTAGTTTCAATAACTCTTATTTTCTTCATCACAATGATAATACCAATCTATACTACTAGTCATTCTTTAAACTTTTGTTTGCTAGTCAACCAGCTCTTGCTTTTTTTCTTTTTGTGACAATCAAGTTGCTGTGCACATTGCCTCAATCCCACGTTTCGTGAACAAACCAAGCATATCGAACTCAAATTTCATTTTGTTAGAGATAGGTGGTTGTTGCATTCATAAGCCCATGTCTATTGGATCGATCCAACTGTAATTCACAGACATCATTACCAAAGTTTTGGGTGCGACACATTTCTTCCCTTTGCCCATGTAAGTTAAGCAGTTTAAACATACATAAATCCATCTTAGTTGTTGGAGTTGTATGTTTTTTCTAACTTGAGCAACCTAATCATGCTCAAATATCAATACATTTTATGGACATTTCAATTGATCTGAGTTTATTATCTTGCAGAATGTGTTGTTTTTGGTTCCTGACTTCGGGTTCAATTTCTTTGGCTGCTTTTCTGTTTTCGAGCATGGTAAGGGAGGTGGTATTTGTATTCTTTAGAAAGAAGAAGTTGATTTATGATTTATCTATTTGTTCCTATTCAAATTTTCATATTGATTCATCTATTATATGAGAAAGAAGATCTTAGCAGTTTACCGGTTTTTGTGGCCAGCCTGATCCAAATAAGAGGTCAATTGGTTGGGAGCTTCTTCGAAGGCTTCATAATGATGCTCCTTCTGTTTGGCTTGTAGGTGAGGATTTAAATGAAATTCATTGGAATCATGAGAAGTTAGGTGGTGTTCAAAGAGATCCTTGTCTTATGGCAAATTTTCATGAGGTTTTATCTGATTGTGGTTTAAAAGATCTTGCTAGGTTCCTTGGAAATTCAGATTTTTGTGATCTTTTAATTTTATACTCTATTTCTAATTTTGAAGTTCAACATCCTTTTCCAACTTGTGGTTTACAAAATATAAAAGCCTATCTTGAGCTTCTGATTGAGGAATGATTGACCTTTATAAACATATACACGCATGTTTGGCTTTATGTTTTCTGCACAGGATGAAGTATGTAATGACAGCAAGGCTTGCAAGACGTAATCCTTCTACACAGGATGATCATTCTCAATTGGTTATTTGGTTATCAGGAAGGGGGGAGCTAGCAAACGTAAATAATTTGGAAGGCCAGTAGCTCCTCTTACATTCTTGTATACATGGTTGTCTTATAGGCTCATAGCAATACTTATTAGTCGACAAAATTTCAAACGTACTTTGGTAAATATCAGAGGCACTTCTTCCCAACTCCTTGTACTCAACAATCTCAATGCTTTTCCTATATTGAAATATATTGCTTTGTGCTTCTAACAGAATGCCAATGAAAATCCTAGCAATCTACAATTTCATCATGTTGGTTCCTTTTGTGTTTTGATAATCCTTCTGTCAAATTTCTGAGTTTAGAATGTTTATGCCATTAGAAAATTTTTGCCATTTTCTATTATGGGATGTTTACTGTATCTTCTGAGGGAGGGGTAGTGATACTTCCTAAATTCTATTACTATGGTTCTTCGGATTTCGAAGTTTCGCTGAAACTTACAGATTAAGAACATGTTTGAAGCTTTATAGTATGAAAGATGGCGAATTTGCAGCAGAAGTTTACTTTTATAGTCATGGCAGAGCCGCAGAGGCTTCAAGGACGCTGCTGTTAAAAACGATCTGTAATTAGTGAATACATAGGCATGCGTTCAGGTATTAATCTTAATATTCTTGAATGCATAAGCTTTCCACTTCTTTTGTAGCAGCAGCCTACAAGGCATTTTCCTTCTTTCCTTTTGAGAACTTCACAATCAATACAAGCAGCTCACTTCGCCGACATTTGCATTTTCTGGCATTTCTCTGTATTTCTCTGCTTCCTTCTCTACATAACTTTTCTAACAAATACACTTTACTTGGCTGGACATCTTGCAATGTGCAAGATTCAAGTTTCTGTTTCAAACAGAAACTTTTCATCAGATCTTCAAGAAATTTTTTTCTTGCTTGCTGGTCATCCTTTTAAGAAGGAAAAGAAGGTCGTTTAGTTGAATTTTTTTCGAGCCTTCCTAAGGGTTTTTCGGTTGGAGCAAAAGTCTGGCATCTTCATGGAGCAAAAGTTAATGTGATGGATTTGTTCGCCTAATTTCTATCCTATCGGTGTTTTTTTGTTTTTCATTATAGGCTTGGTTTGCTCTGTTCTCTTTTTTTGTGATGTGGGTTACTCTCGGTGTGAAGTTTAGGTAGTGGATTTTATTGTGTGGTTGTCTTAGATATCTTTTCACCATTCCAATTCAATCAATTGTGTCGTACTTTCTATTTGGTATTGTTAGTTATTACTTCTATATTTTTCTTTCCAAAATTTAACTAACCCTAGCTTTTTAGATCTTTTTTATCGGTAAAAGTATTTTATCAAATATACTGCTTGTACCAACTTTGTATAATTATATTTGGAAATGAGTTAACTCCATGTTCTTTATTTTGTCTTTGGTTAGCAAGGTGTGGCTCCATTGGTGAATCTTTAAAGTAGCAGAAATAAAGCCAAATCCTAGCATCAAATGGTAGGTGGAAACCATTTAATTTTAGTTATGATTTTAAGTTGATCCAATTGCTGGAATTTTGATTACTTTTGCTACATTTTTTCTATCATGTTTTTAGTTAACATGGTTTTGATTAGTATATCGTAACTTATTGACTTAAGCTTATGAATTTAGTGATTAATATATCGTTACTTATCGACTTAAGCTAATGAATAGGTATATCAACATGATGTTGCCAAATGAATTTAGAATTTTAAATTAATAGTTAGAAATGTGTGTACTTATTTGCTTCGTTTGATGCATAATGAGAAAAGTTGATTAGTTATGTGTTGGACCATCCAAATTAGGTTTTTGTTTCTCCATATATAATCAGGTTTATATAGCTTATTTGCTTCCCAAGCTAGAGGGTGTGTTTGTTTTAGGCTATGATATGATTTAGGTCTAATAAAGTTGTGGCTAATAAAGTTTGTTTGATTGCAATGTCCTTTAATGATTGTTTAGATTTAAGATTGTGCTTGATGCAAGATCTAACTTAAATCTAAACAATCTTAAGGAATAAGTTATTATGCACAATATCCTTTAATGATTGTTTAGATTTAAGGTGTTTAGTAATTTTGAAGGCAGCGTCTCGACGCTATGACAAAAAAAACAGAATATAAGGTTATTTGCGGCTAGGTTTTGGAGGATTCGTTTTGGGGACTTCTTGGAGCCATAAATAGGGCAGAAACAGAGATTTTTGGAGCAAAAACAAAGAGAGCAAGTTGGAAATCAACTCATTGTTCGTGGGGATCGTGACGGGGACGCACGGTCTTGGCCTACATTGAGTTTTTCCTTTCCTTTCCCTTTTCTTTAGCTAGATTTTATGGTTTTTCCATGTTTAGTTGAGTTTGTAATACCAATCATGAGTAGCTAAACTTGAAGCTTAGGGATTGATGTAGTGGATTAAGTTTATGGATTGAATTTATGGTTTAAGTTGTGCAATGGTTATTATGTTTGTAATCTGGATTTAATGCTTTCAATTAATTGGCCATTAGTTGGATGATTTAAGTGTTGATTCTTGCTCGGGAGAGGGGATTTAGCATAGACTTACTCAAGATTGCATGACTAAAGTTTACTTTCTAATTTCGTGACGGTTTTTAGATTAACTTTAGAATTGGTCAAAAGAACTCATTACCTTGCATGTTAATAAACTTAGATAGGGATATCAAGTTGGTTAATTTGCATGAGAATCAATTATACGGGAGAGGTAGTTGTGATTAAAAGTTCTTGGGCTCATAATTCCATTGTGCATAATAACTTATTCCTTAAAATCAATCCTAAACTAAATTGGCAGAATAAATTCCCTAAGTGTTGTCTCAATTGCTTATCCACTGTTTGCTTGTTTTGATTTAATTTTCGATCTTTCATTCATCACTTTGTGTTCCCTAAATAAAATTGAGCATGATAATTCACAATACTTGATTTAGCTTAAAAATCCAATCCAGAGGACGACACTCGTTTATACGAACACTTTATTATTACTTGACCCGTGCGCTTGCGGTAAGGAAAATTCCACATCATTCGCCGGCCGACCGCCGGAGTTGGAGAAGAAGAAATAGAAGAAGAAAAGGGAGAAAATAAAGAAGAAGGAGAAGAAAGAGGAGGAAAAGAATTAAAAAAATTAATAAAATAATAATATTTTTATTTTTAATATATTTTTATTTAAAAATATTAAAATTTAATTTTTTAATTAAAATAATAGTGTCACGTCAGCATTCCGTTACTACATAACGGCAAATTGGACGGCAAGGACTAAATTGCTTGGGTAATTGTCAAAAATAGGACAAAAATTGTAGCACTAAAGAGAAATAGGATTGTTTTTCAATTGGAAGAATAATGGGACTTTTAGGGTAGTGAAATTACAAAGGTACCCTTAGTAAAATCCCAAATCTTTCTTTCCTTCTCTCACGCAGATTTCTTCCTCTCTCACGCAGATTGAACCCATTTTGTTTCTTCTTCTTCTCTCATCAAAACGAACTCATCTTTCTTCTTCTCTCACTCATGAGCAATTTCTTCCTCCATTGATGACCGGTTATCAAGCGACAATGAAAAGCCCTTAATGAAAAACCCTAATTTTTTACCCTCTCCCACTCTCCCAACCACGATTTTCTCCCAACCACTTCATGACAGGCACGGCGACGGCGACAAGCACGAAAAAGGTGACGGCGAACAAGGCACTGACGGCGACCAATTGCGAGAAAAAAAATTCTCCCAGAGATTGCGAGAAAAAAAAAATTTCCCAGCGAGATTGCGAGAAAACAATTTCTCCCAGCGAGATTGCGAGAAATTTTTTTCTCCCAATGAGATTGCGAGAAATTTTTTTTCTCCCAGCGAGATTGCGAGAAAAATTTTGAGATTGCGAGAAAAATATTTCTCCCAGCGAGATTGCGAGAAAAATATTTCTCCCAACGAGATTGCGAGAAAATATTTTCTCGCTGCGAGAAAAAAATAGAGGTATTAGGAAACCAAAACAAAATAAAACTAAACTACGAAGAAAGGTTCTTACCGTCTACCCAAAGAGAGCCCTCGGGTTGTTGGTTTGTGCGTGAGAGAAGAAGAAATATGAGTTGTTGTCGCTTGATAACCGATCATCAATGGAGGAAGAAATCGCTCATGCGTGTGAGAGAAAGATCATTGTGTGAGAGAAGGAAAGAAAGAAAGAAATGGGTTTGAAGTATGGAAAAAAGAAATGAGTTTGAAGTATGGAAAAAAGAAATGGGTTTGAAGTAAGGAAAAAATCAAGCAGCTGAATTCTTCAAGATAGATTGGGGATTTTCATTAAGGGTAATTTCATAATTTCACAGTCCTAAAAATCTCATTTCTCTCCCAATTTAAAATGAGTCTTATTTCTCTTTAATGCCTTCCTTTTTGTCTTATTTTTGTCAATTACCCAAATTGCTTCTTATCTCAAACCTCGGAGGTATTTTTGTTGAGTGAAAACTCAGAGATCAAAGTGTAACTTAACCCAAACCTCAGGGACCAAAAGTGTATTTTTCCATATTTACAATATTGACATGAAAGAATCATATGCATAAGCAAGATAGATTAATTTAGAACAGACTAAGAGAGAACAAGAAGGGTTGGATGGTAGAGCAAATGTAAGATAAAAGAAGGATTTGATTAACAATAATCAATTTCTACAATGAGTTCTAACTAGTTGAGAATAAGGACCTGCAAATTTGTACAAAGATCATCTATATTCATTTCCTTCACATTTCAAGTTATATGATAATATCCACAACAAAGTTAGGCTTCTATATTTTCATATCCAAAGTGAATCCATAAAGAAACTATCAAACTAATCAGATTATGGAACTTCTCTGAGAGAGAAAAAGAAAAGGGTTTAAGGGTAGTGAGCCACATCTACACTGGCAAAAGTAACATCCTCCTGTATTCGAAAGGAGTACCGAAACCGATGTAAGCATTCCGAAACACCACCGTCCATTTACCAAAAATGTTCAGGAGGGTCGGAAGTGCACGCCTTCATATCATTGAATCAAGAACTATAACCATCAACTGCCATATGCTGTCCATTCTGTTTAACCAATGAGAGTCGGTTCCGAAGAATTGCTCAAACCACATTCAACCAAAATCCAAATACTCCAATCCGCTTTCTTGAGTCTGACTGCAAAAACACAACTGTAACAACATGCCCAAGTCTGCAAAAGAAGAATCAGAGACTAAAAACTGGAAGTCTGAAGATGAGTGTTGGATTCAAAGACTTTCTTACCATTTCAAGTTGTGAGGGAGGCAAATTGCACCCCGCACAATTGAATGATGGTAAAAGATAAAAGGTCGAATAAAATTTTAAAAGAAAAGATTAAGGAAAAAAACTAAGTTTTCATTGAGGAAAAAAATGAAAAAAATGCTAGAAAACAAATAAATAAAGGACTCGCTTAATGAACAAGAAGAATGACTCCAATCCAAGAGAACAAGACCTAACGAATACTTACAAAGATGGAGGTCGAATATAAAATTAACTAAACACTCAATGCAACATTAAATTAAATCCACTTATACAGAGCTCGTCATGTGTCCATTTTACAGAAGTCCATGATGTAATTGAAGTTACTTCAAGTTATCACTTATCAGTAATGAATTCCGCATCCAACTGTAAAACATGAATGTTGATGGTACTGGCAATGGAGAAAACAGACCTGCTGTTCGTACTTGGCACCAAAAAAGCTCCTCGGTTTCCATATTTCCCTGTAACCTAAGCACATTTGATAAAGCCTTTTAGCCATCTGGTGCAAGTAGGATTGAAACTGATTTCCAGTTGTGCATGTCTGAAATTATATCTCTTCCTCATCTAATAACAAAAAGAACAGAAGATAGATATTTCTAAAATGCTGGTCGATTTACTGTTGTCCAACAGAATTGCTCTTTTTAAGTTTCTTTTTTGGATAAGAAAGAATTTCATTGATGGTATGAAATTACAAAAGAGGTATTATAGTTATAGCGATGAAAGAGGGAAGAGCGTCTACACTGAGAAACAACCAAAATAATGATAGCATCAAAAAACCTATTGTAAGAGCGGATCTTGAAATATTCTACAATTCCTTTCCTGCTAGGTACCTCAGAAGAGGACTTGAACAAAGATCATCCAAAGGAGTTTTTTCTCCCTTTTGAAAGGATGGCCCCCAAGAGTGAGCAAGTGAAGGAGAGCAGGATCCTCTGGGAGAGCTATAGACCACCCAAAAGCATTAAGAATATAATTCCAAAAGGTCTGCACATGAAGCACAAGACAAAAACATGTGGCCTTGAGGTTCCAAATTATGCTTGCAAAGAATGCACCAATATGGAGAGATAGATATTTAGGGCATTCTCCTTTGTAGCTTATCTTGTGTATTAGCTTTGTGGCTAACCTCCCAAAGAAAAAACTTCACTTTCTTTAGATAGGGTTTGTCCAAATCATAAAGCTTAGGAGAATTCTTCCAACTTATGAGAAAGATCACTCAAAACGGAGCTAACCAAGAAAAGCTTATTAGGCTCCAGCCTCCATATGCCTCTGTCCATAGATTGAGTAAAGTTCAAAAAAGAGAAGATGCACTAAGGGTGCAAATTCCACAATTTCAGCATCTTTTTTATTCCTTTCAGCTTGAGGTTGCAGGATCCAGATTCATTCACCCACATCTCACGGACAGCAGCTTCTTTATTAAGAGGAAGGCCAAACAGTAGAGGGAACCTTTTAGCTAAAGCTTCCTCACCAAGCTAAATGTCATTCCAAAAGGAAACTCTTGAGCCATCCCCAAACTTGTAGCACACTCGGTGATGGATCAAATTTTCATATTTCAAGATTGTTTTCCAAGGACCTTTTGCAGTTGTTAAAGAGGAAGACACCGCTTAGAATTCAGAGAGAAACTATATTTGGCATCAATAACCTTCCTCCAAAGTTCTGGCCCATGTAACAAACGCCCTCTGCTTGTTGAATCCTCCCACTACGAGAACCCCCATCATTTAGCTAGTAAACTCACAAAGCTTCAAGACCTCAATACATGTAAATAATTATAAAAATATATTGGAGGAAAAAAAAGAAGCATGTCAGAGAACTACAGTATCTCACCAGGGGTCAGCATCTGTACTTTGTCTAATTCTTCTTTATAGCAACTCTGTTATTTTCAGCTCCCCGAAAAATGATAAAATTTTAGAACACAAAAAAAGTGCAAGCATTTTGCAACTGAATTATACATGCATGAACTCTAATACAAATAATGAGTCAGTGAGGACCTCTTTCTGGAACAAACTGGGTCACATCTGAACATTCGTCTCCCAAAAACTCCATGATTTTTAGAGAAATCTCGATCATTCAATCTTCAAGGATAACAAAAAAATTAGAATTTTCTCTTGTCAATAACTCATAATACTTGAATCTAAAGAAATTTTCAATCTCCACCAATTCCAAACTATTGGAAAACACCATAGATTTCAATCACGAATCTAATCCTGAAGAAACTTTAAAAGAAAATCAGCAACCAAAAACAATTAGGAAAGTCAATCTCGTACTTACCTTTAATACAAAACACAAGTTTCATCACTATTTTTCTTTTCCACCCACAATATTTCCATACAGGTTGCTATAAACGGTTGAGAAGCTCATTCCTCGTGCATTAAAATAACTCACCAACCATAAGACTGCAGAATGATTTATCACAATCTCACTACCACTCATCTTGCTGAGTTTCTCTGCAAAACCAAACAAGCTATGAAAGAGCATTGACTCATTAGATACAACCCAGGCAGCCAAGACTGCAGCAGAGAAGCCCTCAAATGCATCATTGGGTAATAACATGATTGCCTCAACAAGCTCAGGTGATGGTGCATTATAACAGCACAAATTTAGAAGACCTTCGATGGCAGTGGCATGCATGTGTGCATCTAATACACCTGAGCAGAAAAGCTTCAAAACTATACTCTCCACCCGAACCTTTGAAACTATAAGCTCTGACCTTATCAAGCCCCAGAGTTTATGTTGTTCAAGACAACCCCAATTCAAAGAGCTCTTAACTAAAAGAAAAATGGATTCAGTGTCCTTACCAAACACCGAAAATTTCTTTCCAATAATCTCAAACTGCATATTAACAAGATCAGTGTCATCCAACCGGGTAACAAGTAATTTAACAACCTCCTCCTTGCATATGCATAAATCTGAGAGAAGATCAAAAACACAACGAAATAAGAATTTCACTCTCCTTGCATTCCATTCCACACAGGACAGAAAATCAAGATAGAAGACCTTGGTTAAAGATACGTCTGCATCTTTGTACAAAATATCTTTTGAATAAGCAAGGAAACGTCTATAAGCAGAAAAGGCACTTGTTACCAACTCAGAAATCACCTCCTTGTCTATTTCAGAAAAAGAGACAACTGTATCTTGAGGGTTTTTTCTCATATCATTCCTGAAATAAAAGTACCCATTCAGATGGAAAAGCAATAACTGAGTCTTCGAGTCAATTTCTACACCATCATTGTCTCCAATCACTGCATTGCCTGTAAAACCTGCTTTGTCTGCCTCATAAGCCAGACGAGATACATATGATAACAACCGCGCTCCCACAGGCAAACCATTCCTAGAACAAAATAAAAGCAATTCTTGTATACTTTTTTCATGATGAAAGATGAAGGTACGGGTTATTAAGGCAGTGGCAGATCCTATTTCATCATCATAGCTGGGATCATTTGGAAGTAAGTCAAGAGCAGAAAATAGTTTATACCCACTGAACTCATAGGTATTTACAATTTTGGAAGACAATATTTCAGTGCTTATTGTTCTGCTAGTTTGCACACTGTCATCAAGCAAGAGAAATAAAACTAGAAGTTCTTCCAGAGTTTTGAGGCCCATTTTATAGGATTTTCTAGTAACTTCTCCTAGATTTTTCAACAAAATCTCTATATTGTCACATTGTTGTACATCCGTCACAACTAAATGATGAGAGGCAGTTACAATGCAACCAGGTTGGCTTTCAGAATATGGTGTGCCAGTTTCTGCACAAGACTTACTCGGAGAAGACAGAGGCTTCACAGAATGATCAGGTAAACCAAATAATTGCAATCCTTTTGGGACCTGAATCTTCCTACCTGATGAAAGTATCCTAAGTCTCTCTCGTAGTAACGGAGAAAGGCCGTCGAAAGAAGTCAAAGTGTGCAATGAGGAAATTACTCCTTTTTCAATAAGTGCACTAAAAGCTGATGAGACACCCAAAGCTATTTTATCCTTCCTTTCCACATCATAGTTGTCCACAAGAAGGAATAGAAAGTCAAGAAGAGTGTGAACCATATCAATATATCTTGGTATAGAAAATACCATTAACAGCATTGCAGGCTCAATGTTCATAATTTTGTCAGTTCGATCATCAAAGAAAAGCCAATCATAAAATAGAGCAAGTTTTGCATTGGCTTCAATATAATTCTTCCTGCAACATTTCAAAAGCCATCCTATGACAGCCCATCTCGGAATAATATCAGACTGAATGACTTCATTTGGAGGATGGTGTGCACAACATATAAACCGAACAATGTCAGAAATGATAGTTGCACTCTCGGGCCCATGTAGAAATTTCTTGGCAAACCACAGCTGGTAGCGGTTTTGAGAGCCTAGTTTCACATTTGTCATTAAAAACCGCAGTTGAGCCTCCATTTCTGGGGAAATACGAAGCAAAAAGTATCGACTTGAAGTTCTTGTGTAGTAAAATTGTGAAATATCCAAAAACCCAGGACTCTTAAAGTTGATTGGGTTTAATAACAAGTCTTTCCATACAGCTCTAAATTCAGGTACATAAACTAGGTCTTGTAAGAGTCTAATAAAATCTCTCCCAATCTTCAAACAATAATGAAATTGCTCCCTTATTACTTTAATGCAAAAATGAATCTCCAATTGCTTCAGAGACTGCAATTTTGCACCAGATAATCTGCAGTGATCTGCCAATAAGCGTAGAAAGGTATATAATGCACTTGGAATAACCTCTGGTAATTCTTCCAACAAACAACTCCACTTGTTCAAAAAAAGATTCACCAATTCAAAACACAGCCATAAATTCCCTTCACCAAAATCCCCACCAACAATTTGCCTCAACAAGGATATCAAAACACCATCAACCCCTACAGCACATACATCTATCATTTCCTCAATTATAAAAAATATCTGACTTTTTACTGAATCAATGAGTTTAAGATATAGTTCATTAACGACCTTCCAAAGCAGATAGACAATCAGACTATAACCATCAGTGACAATTGCATGCAAATGCTTAACGTGAGTTTTAGCAAAATGTGGTTCACATAAAATCCCATAGAGAATAGCCCGATTCAGTTCCAAGTATTCTTGTTGATCTGGGATCTTTAAGCAAAATGGAGGTCTTAATTTTGGTTCAAGAAGCTTGAAAGCTTGTCTCAAAGAGAGCTCAAAATGATTTTCAGCTTCATAGGAAGCCACGTGAATGAGTTTGGAAACCATCTGTTATATAAAAAAAAAAGGTGAGATGCCGATGGAAGAGAAAAGGGAGTCACTAATTGACCTTTCAGTAAAGCAGCTGACAGATGATAATTCTGCTTGTTCCTCGAATAATTGGAGATCAAGCAGCTAGTTTCGGAAAGGTGGAGCTTAAAACTCAGGCATTTGAAACTGAGCAAAGACTCTTGGAAAGTGTTACTAATCAACATCATTAGCAACTGAATTGGAAGGTAACAATGTGAATAAGAAGGTCCTAGTACATGAACCCATTTTGACTACATTCAACGGGTACAGAACCACCTTTTCTTCATGCTTGCAGACCCTTTACTAATCCAATTGCTGTGTAAAATTACTATACTCTCTCACAGTTAAGTGGATGTTCGTCGCATCATTCAAATCTTTCCTCAAACACAAAGAAGACAAGTTCTTGAGTCCTAGGCTTGCTCTTCCTAAACCAAAAGAGAATGCATTGCATGAAACAATTACAAACAACATAGCCGAAATTACATATTATGTTCATAAGAATCATCAGCTAGATATAGCTCCACAGTCAAAAGTCATAGCAGAACAAGCCAGTATTCTCAATGAACTTTGAAATTCTATACAATAGTAAATTGAACAAAAGCTAACCATCATAAACCCAAACAAAGACCGACCTCAAACCAAAAAAAAAAAAAATCAGAATGACTAATATCCGTAAATAAATTAAGAAAAAAAATCTAGAGACTGTTCGGCGATCATCACTGATACCACGAACAACCTGTCTATTGGTATATTGCCCAGAATTTACTTAAAATCAAGTACGAACCAATTGTATTTAATTTTCACACTGAAGAATCAAAACTCACAATCCAAACGGAACGTCAAAGGTTTGTGGGATATTCACTTTTCTTCTACTAATAATGAATTTTGTGTTAATGAGAGGATAGGCTGGAGAATTCAGGACTATTGTGAAAGTATTTGGAGGGGAAGCAAAGGAGAAAGCATTAAGGAGCAAAAATTGAACCGTAGTCTAATAATATGTTGGCAAATATGGGGTCATCGCAACTCAATTATTGACAACCAGCAGCAGCCAAATATCAGAAGATTACAGCAGCAAATCGATGTATATCTCTGAGAGTTCCTAAAAGAGAGGAAATCGAACCTGGAGGGTATTGAGTTGAAGAGATGGACGATCGAATCTGCGGCTGAGGCGGACTCGTCTCCGGCGATTGGTTGGCTTCCTGCTCCGGTGGGGACGTGGAAGTTGCAATGTGACGCAGCTTGGTCGGAGAAGAGAAATGGCGGTGGTCTGGGTTGGATTCTTGGTCGAACTATTAATCGACAATGGAAGGTGATTTGGCTGGAGGGTGCAGCCCTTAATGGATGGTCTGAGAGCAATCCCAGTGGTGTCGCCAACAGTGAAGGTCAAGGTGGAGATCGATTCCTTGCAGCTTGTTCGACTTCTCAATGACGAGGGCGTGGATATTACTTTACTGAATTGGATCAACCCCGAAATCTAGTGGCAAACAAAATAGAAATTTTGGTAGATTGACCGTTTTGGAGACATATTTTCACATATGTCCAAAATTTTCGATATTTACCCCATTAGATTTTTTTGATATATTTTCTTATCTTTATACCCTTGTTCTTATCATTTATTCTCAAATAATATTAAAAATGATAATAGTCAATCGAATATGCTTCATCGGAAGGTTAGTTTTGGTTTACTCTCTTCATTTTCCCGTCTATCCTTCGTTTTGGTTTTATTTCTGGCCTCTTCCCATTTATTTTCTTCTTTTTTCCGGCAGCATTTTCTCTCACTTTTTGTTGCCAATTGTCGGCGGTTTTCATTTTTTTTTTCTCCTCTGTTTATGTGGTTTCAGACTGCATACAACAGTTGATAGGAACTTTGCTTGTTCGTGGTATTTTTTCCAGTGGTTTCCCTGTTGTATTTAGGTTTTTTCGGTAGGTTTCCGGCAATCTGTGTTCAGTTTTTACATTTCGTTTTCCAGTCGTTTGAACATGGATACGTTTTCAGTTTTTATATTTTATATATTCCAAGAGACATATCGTTTTAGTCAAGGTAAGTTTCGTATACAGTACACATTATAAACGCGTTTTTATATGGCTATGTTTTAAGTTTTTATATTTTATATATTCAGAGGGATATATCGTTTTAGTCGATGTAAGTTTCGTATATATTTCGTACACATTATAAACATTTTTTTTATGGCTATATTTTCAATTTTAGTATTTAATATATTCCAAGGATATCTCATTTAAGTCAATATAATAATTTTAAAAAAAAATAAGGAAATGTTTCCTTCCAAATATGATTTTCAAGGATGGATTTAAAAAAAAAAAAAAAAAAAAAAAAAAAAAAAAAAAAAAAACTCATAACCGCACCTCAAAAAAAGAAGAAAAAAATACACTTTTGGTCTCTCAGGTTTGGGTTAAGTGACACTTTGGTCCCTGAGTTTTCAAACTCAACAAAAATACCCCTGAGGTTTGAGATAAGGAGCACTTTGGTCTCTGCCGTCAAATTTTCTGTTAACTTTTAACGGTTGCTGACGTGTTATTTTAATATAAATTTTTTTTTTTTTTTTAAATAAAAAATATTAAAAAATTAAAAAATTAATATTTAATTATTTTTTTTATTATTTCTCTCTTTCTCTCTCATCTTCTTCTTCTCCACCTTCCTTCTTCTCCATCTTCACCCTCCTCCTTCTTCTTCTTCCTAAGTCCGGCGACCGGCAGCCACCACACGCCGCCGCCGCCGCCGGCCGCCGGTCGCCGGCGACTGAATTTTTTTTTCTTCTTTCTTCTTCTTCCCTTATTTCTTCTTCTCTTCTTTTTCTTCAATGTTTTTTTAAAAAAAAAAAATAGAAAAGGGAGGGAGGGGTCCTCCCTCCCTTTTCTATTTTTTTTAAAAAAAAAAACATTGAAGAAAAAGAAGAGAAGAAGAAAGAAGGGAAGAAGAAGAAAGAAGAAAAAAAAAAATTCAGTCGCCGGCGGCGGCGGCGGCGTGTGGTGCCCGCCGGTCGCCGGACTTAGGAAGAAGAAGAAGGAGGAGGGTGAAGATGGAGAAGAAGGAAGGTGGAGAAGAAGAAGATGAGAGAGAAAGAGAGAAATAATAAAAAGAATAATTAAATATTAATTTTTTAATTTTTTAATATTTTTTATTTAAAAATAAAAAAATAATAATTTTTATATTAAAATAATAGTGCCACGTCAGCAACCGTTAAAAGTTAACAGAAAATTTGACGGCAGGGACCAAAGTGCTCCTTATCTCAAACCTCAGGGGTATTTTTGTTGAGTTTGAAAACTCAGGGACCAAAGTGTCACTTAACCCAAACCTCAGGGACCAAAAGTGTATTTTTCCCAAAAAAGAAACTCTCCAACTTTTACCCAAAAAGAAATCGTGCATGATGATTTTTCAAAAAAAAAATACTTCCTCACTTCTCATAACCGCACCTCAAAAAAAGGAAAACATATCTCCTTCTAATCGTGCAAATCACAATGCATACATGAACGAGATTATTTTCTATATAAAATATTGAATACTTATATAATACAGGGTTTATATAATATATATATATATATATATATATATATATATGAACTGGTATATATATGTATCAACCGTTATACAGTATATTTCTATTCATTATTAACTATCCCTAAATATATATATAATATATTTAGAAATGATATAAATATAAAGTAGAACTATCACTCAATTGATTGTAGAATGTAATAATTCTCAAAATAATAAATATATATCATGCAATATAATATATAATCAATATACATAATCTATTATATATTATATATTCATCATTGTATATTCAATTTCATAAGTAAAACGCCAAAATGATAAATATATACAAGACTGTATATTGTATCATAAATATATACTTATAATTATATTATATAAACCTTATTATTTTTTTTATAGGTAATAAATCGTGGATTTTTTTTTTCGTTCACTCTCTCTCAAGCCAAAAAACAAGGGTTTTTTCCCCGATTGCACGTCCTTTCCTTTTCCGTTCACTCTCTCTCACCTACGGTTTGAAAAAATGCAATTTGAAAGGAAACAATTTGTTTCCTTTTTTGGTTTTATTTTATTTATTTTTTTAAAAAATAGTCAGTAGTATATATGAGGGCTGAATCATAAAAGGGTCATGATTTTTATGAAAAAAATTTGAGTCATTAGGTCTTTTATGTAAAAAATGGGAAACTTGGACATTTATGAAATATAGGATCCATATTTGGTCTATCTATGTACTTTTCCCCAAACAAAAAGGTTGAAATAATATGACCCACCATTTGGCCCGAAGAGCTGTTGATTTAAATTCTTCAGAAATTATAGGAATTAGACTGTTTTGGAACTAATATTTCTATCAAATTTTTTTGGCTTTGTTTTGGCTCAAGATTTCCCAACTAAATATTTCCTATTTTGCCCTTCAAAACTCTGCACATTAAAATTTGGTTAGTATTGATTCTTTCTATAATATTAACCAATACTCAAACCCTAATCCTAATTACATTTCATGTGGGGCTTTGTTTCCAGTGTAGGGGCTTTGTTTCCAGTGTAGGGGGTGAAGGGAATAACAGTCCCCACGCAGCGGAAGCGCATCGATTGGTCCTTACACCGTATATTAATTAACAATAAAATACCGTTACGAAAACTCAAACTAACTTTAAACACACTTTAAAGCTGCTGGAAAAATTGGTTTAAACATGCTAAAAATAAATCTAAATTTATTTTCATGCTTTTCTAAAGAAAGAAAGAAGAACCGTTACAAACCTTCGTTGTAGACTTGACTGTTCTTCGCCAATGACGCTCCACGAGCGAAAACGCAGCAGCCGCCTCTGATTTTCTTCGCTGGAAATTCCTTCTTTGAATGACACAATAACTACAGAGGTTACACCGGTATGTCTCTAAGTCTAGGAGGCAAAAGACTTGTGGGAGTCTTTCTCTAAGAGGGAGGCTAGAGAGAATTCTAGGTCTTGTCTTTGAGAGTCTAAGAGCAAGAGCAAGAATGTCAAGTGTCATGACCAATTAGGTCTAGTGTTCTATTTATAGAAGAGAGGCCATGAATAAAATATTCAATTAAATCAATCTTTTCCAAAATTGATTCAATCTTATTCCTTAATTAATCAATCATGATCAATCAATTCCATAATTGATTAATCTTTTCCACAAATGACTAATTACTTCCATAAGTGATTAGATCATTTCCATAAATGATTAATCACTTCCTTAAGTGATTAATTATTTCCATAATTGATTAATTCCCGGTTAATGAATTCTCTAATTAATTAACCACCAATTAAATATCACATATTTAATTCCCGGCCTAGAATTAATTAATTTTTCCCAAACACATTTTAGGCCTTAAATTAATTAATTCATTATTTTAACTCTTTCAAAACCTCCATAAATTTATATTTGAACTTTTCAAATATTAATTTCTCTCATAATAATATATCAATATATATTATATTTGTTTCCCTTAATAAATTGAACATTTTCAATTTACTTTTATTACTTAGTTGCCTCAAATTACTTTACGAGCTACCAGTGGGACCTAATGGACCTGCAGATCAGAAGCTCCAACGATGTGAGATTAATTGGTCAAACTCATTAACCACATTAATCAATATTCGTTAACTGTGTACATTCCACTATAGATTCACAGTTGCACTCTTCTCACTGCAGACGTATTTTCTGTGTCCACGGATCTAGACCAATATCGACTAGTTAGTCCTTCACGAGTGTCCGTAACACCAGCTGGGTCAAATTACCGTTTTACCCCTGGGTTACCTCTATTTCCTTAAGTACCAATTCTCCCCTAATGAACAACTTGTTTGTGGTCCAACCATCAAACAGAAAACCCTCTCGTGCCATTGAGAGGGTAGGGCCCTTTGTTCAAGACTCAGAGTAACCACTTAAGGGAACACTCATCTGCTTCCCTAAAGTCGGGAAGGAGTGAATTCCATCTTGTACGATTATGTTCCCAGCTCCTCATTCGGTCTTGTCCCCAAAGTGGTAGGCTTATTGAATCGGCGTATTGGCCACTCTCACCCATACAAATCAAATGACAATCTCTCATGAGCAGGAGTCAATAATCAACTCAGTATTAAGACTAAGTTGTCTAGGTCGTCCTAGTGAAATAGAAAACCAACTAGTTAACAGTGTTATAACCAGTGGTTACTATTTCGCGGTCCGGTCTTATGCAAACTCATTGCATAGGATACCCCCACTCGCATGTCTCCTACACGAACGCGTTGGATCGCAGCGTTTGTATCAAATACAAAGTGGGTCGTATCCATAGTGTCACCGGGATAAGGCACCCAGTCTTATCTCTATACTATAGACCCTTTAGGCTGTTTCTTGAACAATGATCCCATATGTCGCTACATATAGTTCAAGACTCATATTACAACCTTGGATGTCTAGTTTATTGGATTAGGGTTATTATTAGGCAAAGACAAATATAAAATAACTAATAACAATTAATGGAAAAATATATCAATATTATTTCATTAATATCCGGTCAACGGTTACATTCACTATCTACGAGTTTTAGGGCATGAAACCCAACAAACTCTCACTTGAACTAAAACACTAGTTAGTGGGATGTAAATGCAATAATCTAAAGCTAGAAATGTCATGTATATAATACAATGAACTAGGGCATCCTTATACCCATTATACATTTCTCCCACTTGCCCTAGATTAGATGGCATACATATCTCGCAGACCTAGACCCTCTAGATGACCCTCAAACACTTTAGCCGTGAGAGCCTTCGTAAATGGATCAGCGATGTTATGCTCCGAGGCGATCTTAGTGATGATCACATCTCCTCGTTGCACAATCTCCCGTATCAGGTGATACTTCCTCTCGATGTGTTTGCCCGTTTGTGGCTTCGAGGTTCTTTTGAGTTGGCTACAGCCCCATTGTTGTCACAGTATAGTGTTATGGGCACGTTCATATTCGGAACCACTTCCAAATCAGTCAAGAACTTTCTAAGTCATACTGCCTCCTTAGCTGTTTCGCAAGCTGCTACATACTCAGCCTCCATGGTTGAGTCTGTTATGCATCCTTGTTTGATGCTTCTCCACACTACTGCTCCTCCATTGAGGGTGAATACTGACCCTGATGTGGATTTCCTTGAATCCTTATCAGCTTGAAAGTCAGAGTCAGTGTATCCAGTAAGAATCAAATCCTTAGCTCCATACACAGGCATGTAGTCTCTCGTTCTCCGAAGATACTTGAGGATGTTCTTAACCGCTCCCCAGTGGTCCAACCCTGGATTAGACTGATACCTACTGACTACTCCCACTGCATAACATATGTCAGACCTAGTGCAGAGCATAGCATACATTAAGCTGCCCACAGCTGAGGCGTAGGGAATGTGTCTCATGTTCTCAACTTCTTGAGGTGTCTTAGGAGACTGTTCCTTAGACAGGTGTACCCCATGTCTGAAGGGTAGTAGTCCCTTCTTGGAGTTTTGTATCGAATATCGAGCCAACATCTTGTCAATATACGTTGCTTGAGACAGAGCTAGCGTTTTGTTCTTACGATCCCTAATGATTTGGATTCCCAGAACGTATTGAGCCTCTCCCAGATCTTTCATTTGGAATTGGGTTGCTAGCCATTTCTTAATGTCAGTGAGGTATCCTACATCATTCCCAATGAGTAGGATATCGTCTACATAAAGTATTAGAAAAGCTACTTTCCTTTTGTTGACTTTCTTGTACACACAAGGTTCATCAACGTTTTGGTCAAAGCCAAAAGATTTGATTGCAGTATCAAATCTAATGTTCCATGATTTGGATGCTTGTTTCAATCCATAAATGGATCGATTGAGCTTACAAACCTTTTGTTCCTGACCTTGGGCTATGAACCCTTCGGGTTGAGACATGAAGATATTCTCTTCAAGATTACCATTCAGAAAGGCAGTCTTGACATCCATTTGCCATATTTCATAGTCATAATATGTGGCTATGGATAAGAGAATTCTTATGGACTTTAACATGGCTACAGGAGAAAAGGTTTCCTCATAGTCAACCCCTTCCTTTTGGGTATAACCCTTTGCCACTAGTCTAGCTTTGAAGGTCTGTACCTTTCCAGTTGCATCTCTTTTTCTCTTATAGATCCATTTGCACCCTATGGGTTTACCCCATTTGGTAGATCTGTAAGTTCCCATACAGAATTGGAGTACATTGACTCCATTTCCAGGTTCATGGCTTTGACCCATTCATCCTTATCTTCGTCATTCATTGCCTGTCGATTGGACAATGGATCCTCAATGCCATCATTAGGTATGACAACCTGAGTTTCAGTTAAACCCAAGTAGCGGTCAGGTTGTAATACAACCCTCCCACTGCGTCGAGGCATTCCCAACGTTTGAGATGGACGGGATGGATCTGAAGAACTAGTTCCTTCATCAACCCTTGTTGAAGGTCCAACTTCATCAACAACTCTTGATGATTCTTCAGTAGCTTCTCCTAATATTATTTTGTTGTGTGGTTTATGATCTCTCATGTGGTCTTCCTCTAAGAAAGTGGCGTTTGTCGATACAATCACCTTATTTTCTTGTGGGTCGTAGAAATAACCACCTCTCGTTTCTTTAGGGTAACCAACAAATTGACACAGTTTTGAACGAGGTTCCAGTTTCTTAGGATTTGTCACAAGCACGTGTGCTGGACAACACCAGATGCAAAAGTGATGCAAACTAGGTTTACGCCCCTTCCATAATTCGAAAGGTGTTTCAGAAACACTTTTCGAGGGAACATTGTTCAATATGTATACTGCAGTCTCTACTGCATACCCCCAAAACGAGCTAGGCAATTGAGCATAGCTCATCATTGATCGAACCATGTCTAACAAGGTTCTATTTCTCCTTTCTGACACACCATTCTGCTGAGGTGTACCAGGGGCTGAGAGTTGAGATTAGATTCCATGTTCTATTATATAATCTTGGAATCTTTGATCCATATACTCCCCTACTCGATCAGATCGAAGTACTTTAATAGATTTACCTAATAGGTTTTCAACTTCAGCCTTAAACTCCTTAAACTTTTCAAGGGCTTTAGACTTATGTCCCATTAGGTACAAGTAACCATATCTTGAATAATCATCTATAAATGAGATGAAATATTCGTACCCTCCTCGAGCTTTTAAATTCATTGGACCACATAGATCCGAATGTATTAACTCTAAGGGTCCTTTGGCTTTGTAACCTTTTCCAGTAAAAGGTCTCTTGGTCATTTTTCTCTCGAGACATGATTCACTAAGATTCACAAGGTGGTAGTGAATCATCTTCTAACTTGCTTAGAAGTCCATTTTTACCAAACGACCGATCCTATTGATGTTTATATGACCAAGTCTGAGATGCCAAAGATGAGTATTGTTACTTGATGGAGAAATCTTTTGCCTTTTACTTTGAGTTTCAACAGTTTTAAATAATTCGTGATTTAAAAGTGCTTTGTTTTCGGTTGGTCTTAAAACATACAAGTTATTTTCCAATTTGGCTGAACAAATAAGTACGCCATTTTTATAAATGAACGCTTCATTCATATCAAAAGTAACTGTATACGATTGTTCAATCAAACATGAAATAGAAATTAAGTTCCTCTTAATCTTGGAAACGATTAACAAACTTTCTAAAAGTAAGAATCTATTTCTAAAAAATAACTTCGCAGCTCCCACTTCTTTAGCTGAAATGACTTCTCCAGTTCCGACCCTGAGTGTCATTTCCCCATCGTTCAACTGCCGAAAGGAACTATTTTCCTAAAAAGAAGAGCAAACATGATTAGTTGCTCCTGAATCAAGTATCCAGGTAAACTCATCATGTTCTACCATGCATGTTTCTAAAACCAGTAAATCAAATTTACCTTCCTTTTCCTTCTTTTTCTCAGCAAGGTACTTTGGGCAGTTTCTCTTCCAATGTCCATCTACATTGCAGTGGAAACACTTGCCCTTATCTGCCATAACTTTGGCTTTTCCCTTGCTTTTAGCAGCAGTACTGGAAGCTTTCCCCTTGTTTCCTTTCTTCTTTTGAGTTTTCTTTGAAGAAGTGGCTACAGATTTAGTTCCAGAGGATGAACCCTTCTCGAACTTTCTTTTAGAGTGAACAACGTTTGCCTCTCCTTCTATCTGTCCCTTGTTCTTAAGAAGAGACTGATAGAGTTGTAGCTCATTCAGGAGGCTAGTCAGGTTGAATGTTATTTTATTCATCGTTGCATTGCTTCGAAACTGTAGAAAACTCTTCGGAAGAGATTCTAAGATGAATGCAACCTGACTACGCTCATCTATGACCGCCCCGTTTGCCTCTGCCACGTTGAATTGGACCATCATATCCAGGACATGCTCCCGAACAGATTTTTCCTCTTTCATGCGACAGCTATAAACGTATTTGAGAGCGTCATGGTGGAGTTGGTAGGACGGTTGTCCAAACATCTCCTGGAGAGAGTTCATAATCTCCCTCGCTGTTACCATGCCCTCATGCCTTTTAGCCAAAACTTCAGATAAGCTGGCTAAGATATAGACGCGAGTCTTATCATTGGTCTTTGTCCAGAGGTCATAAGCATCCTTAACTGCTTAGGATGCAATACGAGCAGGGGCTGGAGGACAATCCTCCGTTAAGACGAACCGCAGATCATCGACAACAAGAATCGTATTCAGGTTCGACTTCCACGTAGCATAATTTTCGCCGGTTAATTTCTCATTTTTAAGCAGAGAGACAATTGAGGAAGACATTGTTGAAATTTAAACAAACAATGATCGTATTAGTTATCTTTGCCTTAACCCATCATACAAGCAATCAATTGCAAACAATCCAATCAATTTAGCAAAACAGACAATCACAGAACCCTAAAACTATTGATTTAGTTTTGCAACGATGTTTCAGAGGTTTAGAATATCAGCCACCGAAGGGTGATCAGGTACTCCTCCTTTGAAATGAGACACCTCTCGGCTAATTCTAATTCCAGAATAACTCATATTCCTATAGACATTAGCCACCGTCGTTCGGTCAAGGATTTGTTAACACTTTTAACTCATCTTCGTAAGTGTAGCCCTCCCACTTTCAGATCTCAGAGGCACGCACCAACAGGCTACCAAAGGGAAAGACAACTGTTGGTGATTAGCCTAAGAGCTCCTATCCTTTTCAGGAGTTCACGATGTTCCGAATCCTATGACCATGCCCTCCGAATGGATGGTTGCGCCAGGACAACCTGCAGGCGGATCACAGTGAAGGAATTGAATCCTCTAGCGGAAGCGGTTTTCACCGATCGTGATTTAATTTCAATTAGAGAAAACTGGTACGTTGGGCAAAATAAGAAACAATTTCTACACTAGATTAAGCATGCATTTACAGATCTAAAAAAAATTTAGATGCAAGAAACTTACGTGATAGAAGGCGAAAAATAGCACAATGCTCCTATCCACGTTCTTGATCTTCCAATCAACACCACCAATAGCGAACACCTGCTATGTCTCTTGGATTACTAAGACTTGGTTTGTGGGAACCAAAAACATCTTGGAAGGGAATCACAACAAGGAGAGGTTGAGACAAAAACTCAGAGAATTCTCTCTCTGTGTTTTCGTTAAACTGAGAGAATGATCGATTAGTTGGGGAACTCCCTCTCCCCTGTACGATAAGTGGGGAGGGAGTTATTACCCTACTAGATCTCGATCGTTGGATCTAATCCAAACGATCTTGGCCGTCTATTAATTAAATAATAATAATCATTTAATTAATTAATTAATTAAAATTAATTTAATTAAAACAATATTAATTAAATCAATTATAACATAAGGTATTTAATTCAATTTGAATCATATTAAATTGAATTAAATTGACCATTCAATTAATCTCATTAATTGAATCCACATAATTAAATATCCAATATTTAATTAATATTACAATTGAATCATATTCAATTTTAATCTCTCTCATTTAACCTATAGTTTTAATGTGCATCATAATGTACATTAATATTAACTATAGAATTAATTTAATCAAATCACATTTAATTAAATTAATTAATTCTCCAATTAATTAATTCATTAATTAAATATCATATATTTAATTAATTTACTATTTGAATCATTATTCAAATAATTCTCTCATATACTATAGTTTTAATATGAATCTCATTCACATTAAATTTAATTTACAAGAGCATAGCTCAACCGGCATAAAGATGTACTGATAACCACGAGGTCAGTGGTTCGAATCCCCCACCCCACATTGTCAAAAAAAAAAAAAAAAACCTATAGTTTCAATATGAATCTAATTCATATTTAATATTTGAACTCCTTCAAATATTTAATTCTCTTGTTAATTAATTTTGAATCATATCCAAAATTAATTTATAATATAAAGTTTAATTCACCAATTAAACTTATATTATAATGTATCTTTATACATCATTTTAATTGTATCAAATACAATAAAATTCCCTTAACGAATTTGAACACACTTCAAATTCTATTCAAGATTATTTAACCTCAGAACCCTTTACGAGCTAGCAGGTGGACCTAATGGACCTACAGATCAGAAGCTCCAACGATACGAGACTAATTGGCTAAACTCATTAACCAAGTTAGTCAACATTCGTTAACTGTGAGTCACTCCACTAAAGACCCACAGCTGCACTCTTCTCACTGTAGAATATTTTTGTGTCCACGGATATCGACCAATAACAGTAAGTCAATCCTTCACGAGTGTTCGTAACGCCAGCTGGGTCATATTTGAAGGGAATAAAAGTCCCCACGCAGCGGAAGCGCATCGATTGGACCTTACGCCGTATATTAATTAACATTAAAATACCGTTACGATAACTCAAACAAAACTTTAAACAAACTTTAAAGTCGCTGAAAAAATGGTTTAAACATGCTAAAAATAAATCTAAATTTATTTTTAAAACTTTTCTAACGAAAAGAGGAAGAACTGTTACAAACCTCCGTTGTAGACTTGACCGTTCTTCACCAACGATGCTCCAACGAACGAAAACGCAGCAGCCTCCTCGCCTATTGATCGCTGGAATTTTCTTCTTTGAATGACACAATAACCACAGAGGTTACACCGGTATGTCTCTAAGTCTAGGAGGCCAAAGACTTGTGGGAGTCTTTCTCTAAGAGGGAGGCTAGAGAGAATTCTAGGTCTTGTCTTTCAAGAGTGTCAAGTGTCAAGAGTGTCATGACCAATTAGGTCTAGTGTTCTATTTATAGAAGAGAGACCATGAATAAAATAATCAATTAAATCAATCTTTTCCATAATTGATTCAATCTTATTCCTTAATTAATCAATCATGATCAATCAATTCCATAATTGATTAATCTTTTCCACAAATGACTAATTACTTCCATAAGTGATTAGATCATTTCCATAAATGATTAATCACTTCCTTAAGTGATTAATTATTTCCATAATTGATTAATTCCTGGTTAATGAATTCTTTAATTAATTAACCACCAATTAAATATCACATATTTAATTCCCGGCCTAGAATTAATTAATTTGCCCAAACACATTTTAGGCCTTAAATTAATTAATTCATTATTTTGAACTCTTTCAAACTTCCATAAATTTATATTTGAACTTTTCAAATATTAATTTCTCTCATAATAATATATCAATATATATTATATTTGTTTCCCTTAATAAATTGAACATTTTCAATTTACTTTTATTACTTAGTTGCCTCAAATTACTTTACGAGCTACCAGTGGGACCTAATGGACCTGCAGATCAGAAGCTCCAACGATGTGAGATTAATTGGTCAAACTCATTAACCATATTAATCAATATTCGTTAACTGTGTGTACATTCCACTATAGACTCACAGTTGCACTCTTCTCACTGCAGACATATTTTCTGTGTCCACGGATCTAGACCAATATCGACTAGTTAGTCCTTCACGAGTGTCCGTAACACCAGCTGGGTCAAATTACCGTTTTACCCCTGGGTTACCTCTATTTCCTTAAGTACCAATTCTCCTCTAATGAACAACCTGTTTGTGGTCCAACCATCAAACAGAAAACTCTCTCGTGCCATTGAGAGGGTAGGGCCCTTTGTTCAAGACTCGGAGTAACCACTTAAGGGAACACTCATCTGCTTCCCTAAAGTCGGGAAGGAGTGAATTCCATCTTGTACGATTATGTTCCCAGCTCCCCATTCGGTCTTGTCCCCAAAGTGGTAGGCTTATTGAGTCGGCGTATTGGCCACTCTCACCCATACAAATCAAAGGACAATCTCTCATGAGCAGGAGTCCATAATCAACTCAGGATTAAGACTAAGTTGTCTAGGTCGTCCTAGTGAAATAGAAAACCAACTAGTTAACGGTGTTATAACCAGTGGTTACTATTTCGCGGTCCGGTGTTATGCAAACTCATTGCATAGGATATCCCCACTCGCATGTCTCCTACACGTACGTGTTGGATCGCAACGTTTGTATCAAATACAAAGTGGGTCGTATCCATAGTGTCACCAGGATAAGGCACCCAGTCTTATCCCTATACTATAGACCCTTTAGGCTGTTTCTTGAACATTTATCCCATATGTCACTACATATAGTTCAAGACTCATATTACAGCCTTGGATGTCTAGTTTATTGGATTAGGGTTATTATTAGGCAAAGACAAATATAAAATAACTAATAACAATTAATGGAAAAATATATCAATATTATTTCATTAATATCCGGTCAACGGTTACATTCACTATCTACGAGTTTTAGGGCATAAATCCCAACAATATTACCGTTTTACCCCTGGGTTACCTCTGGATCCTTAAGTACCACTGATTCCTCTAATGAACAATCTGTTTATGATCCAATCAATAAACAGCAGTTCCTCTCGAGCCAGGAGAGGATGGGCGCCCTTGTTCAAGACCCGGAATCAGCCCTTAAGGGAACACACATCTACTTGCTCCAATAGGGGAAGGAGTGAATTCCATCTTGTACTATTATGTTCCCAGCCCCCATTCGGTCTTGCCCCTGAAATGGTAGGATTATTGAGTCGGCGAACTGGCCACTCTCACCCATACAGATCTAAGGACAATCCCTCCTGAAAAGGAGTTCATAACAGACTCAGGATTGAGATTGAGTTACCTAGGTCATCCTATTAAAATAGAAACCTAAACTAGTCAACGGTGTTACATCTAGTGGTTACTATTTCGCGGTTCGGTCTTATGCAAACTCATTGCACAGGATACCCCCACTCGCATGTCTCCTACATTGATGCTTTGGATCATTGCATCTGTATCGAATACAAAGTGGGTCGTATCACATAGTGTTACCAGGATAAGGTACCCAGCCTTATCCCTATACTATAGACCATTTAAGTTGTTACTTGAACACTGATCCCCGTATGTCCCCACATACTAGTTCAAGTTTCATCTAAACAACCTAGGATCTTAGTTTATAGGATTTGGGTCAAATTGTGCAATTTTAGTAACAATAACTCTTTATTGTACAAACCTCAATAACGACGTATTGATACAAGTGAACAATTTGTCACCATTCACTACCTACGAATTTTAGGGCATAAAACCCAACACACAGGACTCTCACGGTGCGAACTATGGGCGGAGACCAAGGGATACGTTGACACGTGTCCCCCTCCCACTTACTCTAGACATTTTTCCCATTCACCTTGATATTGATTCATGCAAACACTTTCCGAAGGGAGACCGCTCCTAAGGCGACTCGAAGCCGAGCATGAATCTCACGTTGTGAATATAGGGACATAGGAGAAAAACTTGATTTAAATCTCGTTTTGTAACTTTCCTCCCACTGAAAATGTCCTAAGGTTAATATATGGTTGTTTAACTTAGATAGTATTCGGCTAAGTCAATCTATCTAAGTCTGATACTATTATAACAATTATGGAAAGGATTCAACTGCAATCTTTTGGGTGAATTAAACTTCTTTTAATAAACCCAACATTGCAAGTCAACATTACTATGGTTAATTCAACTCAATGTTCGGGTCAGTTCCCAGGTAGGAGGTGTTCCGTAAACCGTCAACTTAAATACCCCCAGCTTTAGACAGAACTTTGCCGAGAGAGTTCTCTTATAACCTCAGTAATGTAGGGTCTTTACTCTAAAGATCTAGGTGCATTAAACACTTTTAATAAACCTAGTGACATTGCATGCTAACATTTAACTATGATTAATTCAACTCCGGTATTCCAGGTCAGTTCCCAGGTAGGAGGTGTTCCGTAAACCGTCAACTTAAATACCCCCAACCTTAGACAGAACATTACCGGTGGAGTTCTCTTATAATCATAGCAATGTTTTTCCTACTTAGTCAATTAAAACTATTTTTAATTCTAAGTAAGAAAAGATTCTAATCCTATTAGAAATCGATCTAGGTCTAATTAATTTTAAACAATTTAAAATTAATCCAATTTATCCTATGATCTTATGTTTGCATGCAAATCTTGATTATAGATTGACGATTTCTAATCATTAACATTAAAGAACTATCTCAAATTTTAATGATTAATCCTATAATCAAGAATCTAGGGTTTAATTCATTCAACAATCTCATTCAAATTAAATAATTAAACCACATCAATTGTATGAATAATATAACAATTATATTATTAACTATGGATGTTTCATGCTTCATACAATTTTGTTTTTCTTTTATTATAACAATTATAAGCCAACCAAGAAAATCAATCAATGATGCTTCATTCATTACATTAAACATAACTATTTATATTTAATTTAAGTAATGACATGCTTCATGCTTTCCAATTTTTCATATAATTAATATACACTTATATTAAAAAATATGAAAACAAATCCATGCATTTAAACATACATTATAACATTTTATAATATATAAAAATGCATGAGCATGTTTATAACCTAAGGTGGGATTAAATATTCTATATGACATCCATAAAGCATATAAATAGCAATTGAACCGATTAATTTTGGCCCCTAGGATAAAATAAAGCATTAAATTACATTAATTTAGCTAAATTCTATCCTAAAAAAACCTTGTACAGCTCCGAAATTGGTCTAGACAGCACGAACCGCTCCGAACCACCTCGAACCGGCTTCGAAAATCACGAACCATGCCAAAAATTGGCTGAACCGGACCAAATAGGTCCAAGCCCAGCCGAACCGGTCTGAACCAGACCGGCCACCAGCTTGAACCGCGCCTGTTGAAGCCCTAGCGCGCGCCGCCATCGTGACAGCGTCTCGACGCTGTGTTGATAGCGTCTCGACGCTATGCGCATTCCTTATCTGGCGTCTGCGGAATCGAGGCAGCGTCTCGACGCTGTTGAGGTAGCGTCTCGACGCTGTTGCGTCTGGAGGCAGAATCTGGGCAAAAACAGCGTCGATTCTTCGATTTTTCTTCCGATTTCAGCTGCGATTTCGTCGATTTTCATCTCATAAAAACCTATTCTAGACCCAGACTTACATAGGACTCGATTTTACATAATATACACGAAACACCAGGCCTTACATGATCAAAATCACATAAAAATAAAATCTATGGCCATAAAATTAACCTAAACAGTTCAAAGCAAACCGAACATACATTATGCATAAATCCCACCTATTAGAGCCTATCGCAACTTTTAATATTAATTAATAGGGACAACGATGTCTCTGATACCATTTGAAGGGAATAAAAGTCCCCACGCAGCGGAAGCGCATCGATTGGACCTTACGCCGTATATTAATTAACATTAAAATACCGTTACGAAAACTCAAACTAACTTTAAACACACTTTAAAGTTGCTGGAAAAATTGGTTTAAACATGCTAAAAATAAATCTAAATTTATTTTCTTGCTTTTCTAAAGAAAGAAAGAAGAACCATTACAAACCTTCGTTGTAGACTTGACCGTTCTTCACCAACGACGCTCCACGAACGAAAACGCAGCAGCCGCCTCTGATTTTCTTCGCTGGAAATTCCTTCTTTGAATGACACAATAACCACAGAGGTTACACCGGTATGTCTCTAAGTCTAGGAGGCAAAAGACTTGTGGGAGTCTTTCTCTAAGAGGGAGGCTAGAGAGAATTCTAGGTCTTGTCTTTGAGAGTCTAAGAGCAAGAGCAAGAATGTCAAGTGTCATGACCAATTAGGTCTAGTGTTCTATTTATAGAAGAGAGGCCATGAATAAAATATTCAATTAAATCAATATTTTCCAAAATTGATTCAATCTTATTCCTTAATTAATCAATCATGATCAATCAATTCCATAATTGATTAATCTTTTTCACAAATGACTAATTACTTCCATAAGTGATTAGATCATTTCCATAAATTATTAATCACTTCCTTAAGTGATTAATTATTTTCATAATTGATTAATTCCCGGTTAATGAATTCTCTAATTAATTAACCACCAATTAAATATCACATATTTAATTTCCGGCCTAGAATTAATTAATTTTGCCCAAACACATTTTAGGCCTTAAATTAATTAATTCATTATTTTAACTCTTTCAAAACTTCCATAAATTTGAATTTGAACTTTTCAAATATTAATTTCTCTCATAATAATATATCAATATATATTATATTTGTTTCCCTTAATAAATTGAACATTTTCAATTTACTTTTATTACTTAGTTGCCTCAAATTACTTTACGAGCTACCAGTGGGACCTAATGGACCTGCAGATCAGAAGCTCCAACGATGTGAGATTAATTGGTCAAACTCATTAACCACATTAATCAATATTCGTTAACTGTGTACATTCCACTATAGACTCACAGTTGCACTCTTCTCACTGCAGACGTATTTTCTGTGTCCACGGATCTAGACCAATATCGACTAGTTAGTCCTTCACGAGTGTCCGTAACACCAGCTGGGTCAAATTACCGTTTTACCCCTGGGTTACCTCTATTTCCTTAAGTACCAATTCTCCTCTAATGAACAACCTGTTTGTGGTCCAACCATCAAACAGAAAACCCTCTCGTGCCATTGAGAGGGTAGGGCCCTTTGTTCAAGACTCGGAGTAACCACTTAAGGGAACACTCATCTGCTTCCCTAAAGTCGGGAAGGAGTGAATTCCATCTTGTACGATTATGTTCCCAGCTCCCCATTCGGTCTTGTCCCCAAAGTGGTAGGCTTATTGAGTCGGCGTATTGGCCACTCTCACCCATACAAATCAAATGACAATCTCTCATGAGCAGGAGTCCATAATCAACTCAGTATTAAGACTAAGTTGTCTAGGTCGTCCTAGTGAAATAGAAAACCAACTAGTTAACGATGTTATAACCAGTGGTTACTCTTTCGCGGTCCGGTCTTATGCAAACTCATTGCATAGGATACCCCCACTCGCATGTCTCCTACACGAACGCGTTGGATCGCAGCGTTTGTATCAAATACAAAGTGGGTCGTATCCATAGTGTCACCAGGATAAGGCACCCAGTCTTATCCATATACTATAGACCCTTTAGGCTGTTTCTTGAACAAGTATCCCATATGTCGCTACATATAGTTCAAGACTCATATTACAACCTTGGATGTCTAGTTTATTGGATTAGGGTTATTATTAGGCAAAGACAAATATAAAATAACCAATAACAATTAATGGAAAAATATATCAATATTATTTCATTAATATCCGGTCAACGGTTACATTCACTATCTACGAGTTTTAGGGCATGAAACCCAACAGGGGGAAGATAGGTGGAGGGTCCTATAAATTAGTTCTGGGCTAGTAGGGGTTGCTTTAGGTGAGGCTTTACACTCCTGCGCGAGGTTTCCTTGGGAAGCACAGGTTTAGGACCTAGCATATGTAGCTCTTGGCCTTGGGAATGATAAATGTCAGCACGTGAAGCTGGGCCAGTCATACTATAGAGCGGTGAACTTGGTTAAGGTGCAGGGTAGTTTTGTGGGATGGGATTGAGTTTGTTATGCTTAGCTCCTCCTTAACTCTCTTTTGGTTTATATGCAAAGATGCTTTTGATGGTAATTTTGGTGGCAGGTTTACATATTGATTATAGGTCCTGTCCTGGAGGTGGTTGGACTGAACGACCTGTAAGGATGACTTGGGGTGAAAGTGAGTGAGGAGCTTGGAGGCTAGCTGGATTGTGGATAAAGTCATATGGTTGTCTTCATGGATCGGGGCTTGCGCTTTGTGTGGGGAAGAGTGTTGTACAAAGGGTGGTGATTTTGGCTTAACTTTGAGTAGGCCCTCCGTGTGTGGAGGGTGGGGCTTATATCTGATTTTCCTTTGTATTGTTTTCTGTGCGGCCCTTTTGGCTTGATGAAAGGTTCTGATGATAAAAAAAAAATTACATTTCACATAAATATTCAACCAATTGCTGTCCATTGGAAGAATCTCATCTACGGCTCTATTTTCATTGCCAGCCGTAAAAAAACTCAACAAAAGTTTGATCTCAATTGGTTCTGTCATACTTTTTTTTAAAATTTTTTTTATTTGATCATGCAACTTCAATTAGTAATTTTTTTATTTTTAATCAATATGTTTATAAATTTTCTTTCTTTTTTTTTTTATTTCTTCAAACAGCTTGGATTACGTATGATTTTCATTCTTTTTTTCATTTTGTTATAATTAATATACAATGACATAAGATGTTTCTAATTCTATATATTAGTTCACATTAACCTTTTTTTACCTCTAACCACTCAATTAACAGTAGAATGTAATATTTCTTCAAATAATAAATATATATCATGCATTATAATATATAATCAATATATCAAACCTATTATATAATATATTCATCATTGTATATATTTAGTTCATAAGTAAAACGTCATAATAATAAATAGGGAAAAATACACTTTTGGTCCTTGAGGTTTGGGTTAAGTGACAGTTTGGTCCCCGAGTTTTCAAACTCAACAAAAATACCCCTGAGGTTTGAGATAAGGAGCATTTTAGTCCATGCCGTCAATTTTTCTGTTAAATCTTAACAGTTGCTGACGTGGCACTATTATTTTAATAAAAAAAATTTATTTATTTTTATTTTTTTAAATAAAAATAGTAAAATAATAAAATATTAATATTTTATTTTTTTTATTCTTTTTTCTCCCACCCTCTTTCTTCTCTTTCTTTTTCTCCATCTTCTCCATCTCCTTCATCTTCCTTTTTCTTCTTCCTAACTCCAGCGACCGGCGGCCACTGCCTGCCGTCGCCGCCGGTCGCCGGTGACTTTTTTTTTCTTTTCTTCTCTTTTCTTCTTCTCTCTTACCCCATTTTTCTTCTCTAATTTTTTGTTTTTAAAATAAACAAGAGGAGGAGGAAGGAGCCGTTTCCGGCGCGAAACAGAGGAGGAGGGGCCTCCCTCCTCCTTCGTTTCGCGCCGGAAACGGATGAGGGAGGAGTCCCTCCTCCCTCATACTCTTGTTTATTTAAAAAAAAAATAGAGAAGAAAAATGGGGTAAGAGAGAAGAAGAAAAGAGAAGAGGAAAAGGAAAAAAAAAAAGTCACCGGCGACCGGCGGCCAGGCGGCGGCGGGCGGTGGCCACCGGCCGCCGGAGTTAGGAAGAAGAAGAAGAAAGATGAAGGAGATGGAGAAGATGGAGAAAAAGAAAGAGAAGAAAGAGGGTGGGAGAAAAAAGAATAAAATATTAATATTTTATTATTTTACTATTTTTATTTAAAAAATAACATAAATAAATTTTTTTTATTAAAATAATAGTGCCACGTCAGCAACTGTTAAGATTTAACAGAAAAATTGACGGCAGAGACTAAAATGCTCCTTATCTCAAACCTCAGGGGTATTTTTGTTGAGTTTGAAAACTCGGGGACCAAACTGTCACTTAACCCAAACCTCAGGGACCAAAAGTGTATTTTTCCCTAATAAATATATATCAGGTTGTATATTGTATCATAACTTCTACGAATGATAAATATATACCGTATTAATGTATAAACATTTATTATATAATCTCATATACATAATTTTTTTATAATGGAAAGAATTTTATACCCACGACTCGAGTAGTTCATATACTTCGTTTTCGGAGTGTTTTGGCATATTGAAAAATATATAGAAATCCTTGTGTGTGTGTGTTTGTTTGTTTTTTAATTTTTCAGTATACAATTTTTTTTAAAAAAAGATATATGACCACGTATATATATTTGTCAATAAGATGATATTAACAATGAACAAATATATTTTCAAATGTCATTTTGTTAATTTATTTGTTTCATACCTTTGTTTGTTATTTGGGATAAGATATATTATATATAATTGACACTTCAAATTCTAACTTAGAAATGAATACTATGCAATATATCGAACACATAAATATATAATCTGATATATATATATATATATTATAGATACACCGTTATTTATAGCATACATAGAAATATATAATCTGATATAAAGCTCTAACACATTTCACGAAAAACGATGTGAAGGTTAGAGAGGACAAGTTAATTTGGTTGTACAAACTATTGTCTAAAGGTGGTGTTAAAATTGTTTATATAGATTTACATTATATAAATTGTCATATACTTTGTTTATATTATATAAACGTTTGAATCATTTAGTCATAAAAAAAATATTAAGTGATTATAATTTATAAACATTTAAATGGTTCTATACATAAATTTGAACATCTAAGAAAAATTAAATAAGCACTGAATATATACTACAATTATAAAATATAAACTGTTTAAAAAAAATTATAAAAATATAAACATTTTGGAGTTCTTATATACATACATTAAATATCCCAGTCAGTGAGCAAAAATAAGATAACATTAAATACATACTACCATTTTTTTAAAATATATATATATATATATATATGTACTACCATTATACATTATAAACCTGTAAACTTGATTAAATGAATGCTAACGTAAAAATTGCATTCTGATACTTCAATTTAGATTGAAGATGAAGAAAAATCATTCCATATATGCATAAAATGAATTTAATTGAAATAACACCATATTTGTGGGGGTGGGGGTGGGGGTAGGTGAAGCTTACGTGAGGTAGTGAGGTAGAAGGAGGGATGAAGAAAAAAGAAAAAAAATAATTAGGGTTTAGGGTTCTCTTTGGAAATTATGGAAACTATATTTATTTTGAAGAAAATTATGGAAACTAAGAGTGATTTCGGGATATTTTGGGATATTTTGAAATCTTATGAAAAATATATATTTTTTGTTTTATTTTTAATCATTTTTTAAATTCAATGGGCAAATCTGTAAAATCATTTATCTATTTGGCTTAAATGGCTAGGCTTGGGACAAAGCTAAAAATTTTCTTGAAATTGAACATTTATGTAATTTGATGTTCAAAATTTTTCTAAAAAAAAAAAAAAAAAAAAATTGATGTACAAAATGGTCTATCTATGTAGAAACTAAAAGGCCGTTTAGGCCTCAGATTTTGGAAAGAGAAATTTGGGGATACGGCAGGTTGGTGGGGGACGGAACTGAAATATAGCCAAAAAAAAAAAAAAAAACAAATGGAATATGGCCACACGTGAGGTATGCGTGACCACTGTCAATATTTATTTTCCACATTTACCCTTATTGCGTTTTCAAACACCAGAGGGGGGCCTACATGCCTACGGTGTATCCAAACTTCCTCCCAACAGATTTTCCATTCTTCTCGGTTCAAATTATTTTATTAGATTTTTCAAATCGTTTTCAAATTTAGTTTAACAAACTTTCATATATTACATTAATATTAAGATAACTAAATACCATTTTTTTTCATAATTAATCTGGGGAGATATCAAAAATCTGGATTTTTTCTTCCATCGATGAGTTCATCGTTCATTTGACACTAAAGCATTTTCAATTTCCAGGTGTTGCATCTTCGGTTAACAGAGGCTGCACACTGTATGCTCAATATACAGCAGGTATTTTCGGGGTTTCAGATGCAGATGCACTCCATGCCGCCAGTTGGTTTGCTGAATGTTGTGGTTCTATTCAGTGGGAGGTGGGATGAAAACAATCGGTACAATGGGTTTAAGTCCGACAGTGTGCCAGTACCGGAGGGATGCACAATACAAGAGTTCAATGAATGTATTCGAAGCAAGGTATTTCCATCGGACGAGCACATGATCACTCGGTTAACCATGTACAGGAATGGTATCAACAAGGCTAATATAATCCGGATCACTGACGACAGGGATGTTACTTGGGTCATGTCCAACATTGGTGATGGGATGGCTAGTGACATATGCGTTGTGGCTGACCACTGTGAGGTAGATTCACACTCTAGGAATGTAGTGCATTTACAAGATGGAAATCACGGATTAACTTTGCAGCATAACATCACAAAAAAAAAAATCACGCAATTATTGATTAAGTCGATGTTGAAGGATCAGTGTCACCCCATGATTTTATTAACTATATGAGGAGGAAACACAACGTTAATATCAGTTATGACAAGGTATGGAGGGGGCGGAAACTTGCACTTTACTGCCATCAGAGGGTCACCCGAAGCGTCGTATGCACTAATCCTTGTTTTCTCTGTTGCCCTGATCGAGAAAAACCCAGGTTTGGGGTTTTAGATAACGTTCAAAGTTAAGTTTAAGAAACACGCATACAAAGTATTTTTTGATATATATACTTCGGGGGGCACATACATCAATGCGGGAGGGGGGGGACATGCATACAGTGTGTTTACAGTATTTCGTACGATCGTGTAACATCATAGCATTTTTTTTTTGCAGGTGCATACACTGCTTTTGATGTTGACAATGAGGGCAAGTTCAGGTATTTTTTCATGTGTGTCTCTGCGTCCATACATGCATGGAAATACTGTTTTCCTGTTATGTCGGTTGAAGAGGTAGGTATGTGGGGGGTTGTTTAATTTTCGTGTATTTCAAGTTAGAGGAGTGTTGGAAGACAAATAGTCTTTTCTGATTTACGTCTTTTCTAATAAATTCTGGCTGACGCAAGGAGGGTTTGGGAAGTTGGATTTTTCTACATTCTTTATGTTCTTCATTTAATTCTTGTGTATTTTTAATCCACAATGCTCTTTGTTTGTATCAATTTGTCATCAGCTTTGAATGTGTTATTGGTGAGGCATTCAGAATCTGGAAATCATGTACATTTTTTGGTTTTTGGGATATAGTTTTCAGTTTATTTTTTAAAAAAATCGAACGTTTTTTCCCGATTCTGTAGGTAGATTTGGTTTTCAGAGATACACCCCCACAACAATATGCTTGAAAGTAGGGAGCACACTGTCTTTTTAAATTCAGGGGCATTTTCGTCAGTCCATAACAATTAGTGTTTTCCCCATTTTACCCTTTGGACATTTTTTCAACGAAAATGAGTTTTGGACTTTTTTCAAAACCACGTTTTTTATTTGGCCATCCATGCGGTTAGCCCTTTTGGAAACCCAGGGTTTCAAAAAACCCCAATTCAGTGTTTGTGGCCCCATTTTTTCAAAACCCCCATTTTTACAACCCCCCCCCCCCATTTTCCAAACCTCCATTTCTCTCAATGTATGATTTCTTCTATTATATTGTGTTCTTCATACACTTTTCATACTTTGTATAAATAAAAAAAAAAAAAAATAGAAAGAAACATCTCATGTTCTATCTTTTCAATTTTAAGTTTTAAAAAAAAACATATAATGTTATATCTAAAGAACATCCAATGTTACTACTTTCAAACAAAATTTAGAATTACTACTTTGAATAAAATTGAGAAACTTGTAGAAAATTAGTTTTCACAATTATGTCTAATTTTTCATTATGTTCTATACATTTAGTAAATTAATTAATTAATTAATTAAAAGACATGTAACAAATTTTGAAAAAAAAAATTGATTATATTCAGGAAGATCAGATTTTTAGTAACTATGGAATATTTGACACTAGTTGAGTTTTATAAAGAAAAACACACTTTCCCACTGTTTGAGAATTTTTTTTTAAAAAAAAAACATATAATTGTTGGTGAGAAAAATTGAGGAAAATTTCACATTCTAGAATGGATGAAAACAAATATTTATCAATTATTTTCTTACAATGTTTGAATGTTATGAATCTAATTTTTTTTTCATTTTAATCAAAATTGTGACTTCAAAGGAAAATGGTGAAACATACTTAAAATCTCAATTTTAGAATGGATGGAAAGAGTATTTTTATTAATTCAATTTGAAAAATTTGTATTACAATTTTTTTTTAAAAAAAAACTACAACATAAACTCAGACTTCAGTTAAGATAATTAAGAATTGAAATGAATGTACCCAATTGTGAGTTGTATTGAGAAAAAACATGTGTGATTTTATGTGCCAATTGACAAAGTTACAATGATCAATATATGTAAAACTTATTATTTTTTTTTAAGTTACACTTTGGTCCCTGAGTTTTCAAATTCGACAATTTAGTCCCTAAGGTTTGAGATAAGGAGCAATTTGGTCCCTGTCGTCCAGTTTGCCGTTAAATATTAACGGACTGCTGACGTGGCACTATTATTTTAATTAAAAAAATTAATTTTTAAAATTTTAAAATAAAAATATATTAAAATAATATAAATATTATTATTTTATTATTATTATTTAATTCTTTCTCTCTTCCTTCTTCATCTTCTTCCTTCCCCATCCTTCCCCATCTCCTTCTTCCTTCTCCATCTCCTTCTTCTTCAACTCCGGTGACCGGCCGCCGCCCGACCACCGTCGACTGTCGGCAAACGGCGGTGGCGGCTGCCGGAAATCTTTTTTTTTCCTTCTTTCTTCTTCTTCCCTTCTTCTCCTTTTGTTTCTTTGTTCGGTTTTTTTTTTAGTATTTTTCTTCTTCTTTTCTTTTTTTCCTTTCTCGTTCTCTTTTCCTCCCTTCCTTCCTCTCTTCTTCCTTTTCCCATACCTCTTTCTCACTGCTTTCAGATCTAAAAAACTGAACGGCGGCGTGGTGTGGTGTTCCAGCTCGACGACGACGGCGACGTGGTGTTCCAGCCTTAACTCACGAACTCAGCTCACGAACGCGATTCAAGCTCGATGACGGCGTGGTGTTCTTGATCGGACGTGCGGTTCAACCTTAACGGCGACGTGGAGTTACAGATCTGAGCGAATGGCGTTGGGTTTCGGATCTGAGCGATCGACGTTGGGTTCCAGATCTGAGCGTTCCTCGACGGTTCCAACTCGATAGCAGCTCACGAACTTAACGATCTTGGGTGTCGATTTTTTTTATCTAAAAGCAGGGAGAAAAAGGTAGGGAAAAAGGAAGAAGAAACAAAGAAAAAGAGGAAAAGAGGAAAAGAGGAGAGGAAAGGATAAAAAAAAAGAAAAGAAGAATAAAAGGATAAAAAAAAAAAAAAAGGAAATCGCCGGCACCGACGGCCCCGTCGGTGGTCGGCGATTGACGGTGGCCGGTCGGCGCCGGTTGGTGAATGGGAAGAAGAAGAGCACGAAGAAGAAGGGGACAAAGGCGAAGAAGGGGGAGAGAAATTAAATAATAAAAAAATAATATTTTTAATTAATTTATTATATTTTTATTTCAAAAAATTAAAAAAATATATTTTTTAAATAAAAAATTCGTGCCACGTCAGCAATCTGTTAATTATTAACGGAAAATTGGATGGAGGGACCAAAATGAAACGAAATCCAAACTTCATGGACTAAATTGTCGAGTTTGAAAACTTAGGGACCAAAGTGTAACTTAACCCTTTTTCAAAAAAAAAAAAAAAAAAAAAAAAAGTGTAACTTAACCCAAACGTCAGGGACCAAAAGTGTATTTTTCCCATAAATCTAATATATATATCTATTTTTTTTTTTTTTTTGGAACATAATATATATATCTATTAAGAGAAAAACAAAAACACAATTGATCAAAATATTGGTTTTTTATCGTTAAAGGTTATAGATCAAACTTCCCCTTCAAATATAAAATACTAAAGTGAAAAAATCAATTTATATTTCTAAACTCTGTGGCAACTAATAATTGTATTAATTTAAACTTTAACTTCTTATTCAATTTAAACCCTGTAGTAATTTATAACTATTTTTATTTCATTTGTAAATTCAACTCAAAATCACCTTAATAAAACTATTCTTCAAACTAGTAAGAAAAATTATCATGTAATTAGAGAAAAATGAGAAATGACAAACCACTCATTTTAACAAAAAAAAAAAAAAAAAAAAAAAAAAGTTACTGTTCACACTTAACTTTGGGGATGGAGACACGTGGAATAAAATATGTATTTGTATTGATGTAATATTCGTGTGGGTGTACAATCTCTAACTTTAATCCCATGATTTTCTCTTGTGTGTGAATGTGTTACTCGAGGGCTGGAACACTTGATCTCGAGTCTGAAGCTTCAATGGATTTTTGGAGCTTGAAGTCTTCCAGTCTGGAAGGAATCTTCGGTCTTCAAGAGGTGTTGATGTCCTGAAGAGTATTTGATCTTCAAGGAGTGTTGAAGTCTTGAAGAGTGTTTGGTCTTCAAGGAGTGTTCAACACTTGAACTTATGAATTGCAGAGTCTCCGGTCTTCAGACCTGGTGGAGTCTTTGAATTCTCTGGTTCTGCTTTAGAGCTTTAAAATTCTGGAACTCTGTCTTTCTGAGTGTAGAATTTTTTAACCTTGAAATGGAGGAGAACCCCTCTATTTATAGACTTCTCGCTAGATGGGCCTAACAACTTGGGCTTGGGCTTTATTGGTCTTGGGCTCAACGATTTTGTGGGTTTAGTTCATATTTGACCCAAAACCATATGACCCAAATATTTAAAAAACCTAAATTTGATCCAATTAATTATTTTGTTAATTAATTGGCCAAATTAATTAATTTGATCAAAATAATTTATTTTCTAATTAATTGATCGAAATTTGGCTCTTTAAATTTATAATTGGAACTTTATCTTCAAATTAAATGGAACACATGTCAATTGGTCCCAAATTTAGTTATTCGTAATTTTGTCATTAATTTTAGATAATGACGTGACAATTTGTGATTGGACAAAATTTCTCCTTCAATAGTTACTATCCATTTGATTTCAAAATTTCTCTAATCTTTGCATTTAAAAAAAAATTATGTAGGTGTGAAATTTATGCATTGACAGTTTTAAAACAAACTTTCAAAAGAAAATCTAAATTAATTTACTTTCGATGACTTAGAATATTAATTGATAAAATATTACTTTGGAGTCATATGTGATAAAACTCTCAAAGTTTTTTTTTTTTAGTTCAACAACATTTTGGAGTGAAGGGATTCGAACCTCTGACCTCTTGGTCAAGGATATATACCAATTACCGCTAAGTTATGCTCTCGTTTTGGCCAACTCCCAAAGTTGTTAAGTATAAATGTTTTTTTTTTCCAAAGACTTAGAATATGCTAGAAAGAGAGGAGGGAGGGAGGGAGGGGAAGATGCTTTTTAGAATTTATACTGCAACTGATTTCATCAATAGACAGCAACTAGTAGTATTTACATTTCTCATAACCCCCACACAACCATACAGGGGAAAAATGGAAAAGAAAAAAAAAAAAAAAAACCCTTAAAAGAAAAACACTAAACCTGAAAGAAAGAAGAAATCGACATTCGAAAACAAATCATCAAATCCATCTAATTTTCCCTCTAATTGTACCAAATGTTGTCCCTTTCTTTAAACCTATCATGATAGTTCCAATCTAAATCTGAATGGTCAATTTGACCCAGTAAGTAGAGCTTGGAAATTGAACAAACCTTTTGTTTCCATATACAAATGATTTGATTTCTGTGGCTGTTTGCACAAGTCAATGAGTCAGCTCTTCACTTCCAATTCCTATACTAGACTTGTCCATCACACGTACATTATACCGTTCGTAAACTCGTGCACGGTTCTCTGCCCACCATTGCTCTGCTTGTTTCTCTGTAAATCGCTTCCGACTGCATTGAACCAGTGATGTTAAAGTTCAGAGAACATTTTGCATGGAGAAAAGATCAATAAGGTATCGATTGCTTGCATGATTTTAAATATATGAATAAATGAAATCATAAGATATGAAAGTAAATTCAGCTAGGAAACCATTTCCCCTCAATTATTTTTTTGTTATTGTTAAATCACTATTCACTACTACATCGAAAAGCTTAAAGCTTAAGCTCAACATATCTCCCTTACGCATGAACTTGGTATTAACTTTTAGTATTAACTAGTTATATTAATGCAGAGAACAACAAATTGTAGGTTTTGTCCGAAAACAAGTGATTAGAATTTTAATTTTAAAAAATTGAGCAAGCTGACTACCTATTTAATTATTTTCATTTTATTTTATAAAAATACTTTTGAAAGCCTAGCAATGAAGAGCAAATCAATATCAAACAAGCAAGAAATGGACGGCTGTGAGAACAAAAAAAAATACTTCATTATCATGAGTTTCGACCAATTGGTCTTCTACCGTGGATACCTGCATCATTATTTTATGAAAACCTGGTGTATAATTGGGTAAAACATGCATACCTGAAACGAACTCGCTTAAGATCCTTGGCACCTCCTGGTTGTGAGGTGAGTGTAATATATACACCAGGCTCATCTTGCTCAACCCATTCTGCCTCTTGGCGAGATTCAGTTTCTTTAATTCTATTTCCATTCTTTGCTGAATCCAATTGACTCGATTTGCTTTGAGTTGAAGACTGGTTATTCGTGGTGCTTGATCCATTGGAAAGCAACTGAACACTTGAACCGTTTGAGTCTGTCTCTAAGGATGTTGCTTGACCACTTAATTGGTCTATAGAAGTGTTGATCAAATGATTGAAGGTCGCACTGGAGCTGAGGGAAGCAAGAGTTGATTTCATGTTACGAGCAGCTCCAACTGGCAGCCTTTCAGCCATTTCCTTCAGCTGTTCACCATCCCATGGGAAAAAATTTAGTATCACCTGTTTAAATTTTCTATTGAATTCTAGGAAAACAGTAAGGGAACAAAACTGAAATTTATCACGTTCCTGAAAACAGTCGAGCAACTTGTTCAGGGCGTACTTAATTTGGGTAACATAGCTCATCAAAATAAATGCTTTATTGGAATAGAATACACGAGACAGGCGAGATAACCTGAATTTCTTAAAGATAATGAATTAAACTTCCACCAAACGAACTGAAAAAAATGACAATTGAAAATAGATGGAAAATAAGTTAGAAAATTTAGGACAAGCATAAAAAGAAATGGAAAAAAAGGGGAACAAAAAAGAAAAAGAAAAAAAGCTCAACATCTTATAGTTTTTAAACTAACAGTTAAAAAAATACAGTTCCCGAAATTTGGCCTCAGGATTATTAGAAACGGAAATCAACATTTGTAGAAATCATGAGCAGTATGCACGTTAATAATTCAGTTACTTCAGAGTTCAAATCATGTACTTTCTTTCTTTTTTTTAGAACTCAAGGATACAGTAGTACAACCTATAAAACAGATCCTATTCAAGTAAGGTCGTGTATTTTCTTTCTTTTTCTTTCTTGGTTTTGGAATTACTAGCCCGAATCATTATTAATGACTTTAATCTTTATTTTTAGTCTCTTTTCATTGAAATAATGAAAAGTGTGCTTTCCTTTTCAAAAAAAAAAAATCATCATTAATGTACGTCAGTTTGAAGCTAGATAGTTGACAAGATATAAGCTTTGGACAACATTATCTGCAAACTAAGAATCATTTCAAATACCGAAAGTTAAGGCAGTCTACAGAAGCAAGGGTTAAAAACACAGCAGATCAAATTGACATGTTGATAGTTTATGTGGATAATATAGTCTATATAACTAACCTCCAGAGAACCCATTACAAGCTACAAAGAAGAGAGGGTGAAGAAGCTCACCCTCTCAAAATCATAAAAAGAGTGGTGGTATGCATCAAGACACCATCCACCTTGAGAATAATAGACGACTTACAATTTAGAACGTACTGAACTTTCCTAGAAGCAAAGGTATCACATCACATTTTTCGTGAAGCATAAGAATGTGATAAAAGGTCTTAAATTATAATTATGTCCTGTTCTTAAATAAGAATTTTTGAAACCCGATGTGATATTACACAAAACAAAATAGGGATAAAATTAAACTTTACCAAATGCTTAAGACAATCATTCGTGAGTCTCCAGTGTACGCGCATAACATAACCTCGCTAAAATACCTATTTATGTAGTCATAAAAAGGAAATCATGAATTATTAAAATAGCTCATAAGAAACCATCTTACTTGCGCAGTTAGTGACTTGATCACTTCTTTGGCTGCATTGCATCTTGCAGCCTCCTCACTTGCTATTGATATTGCTTCCTTTAACTGTTTACTTGTTCTTTCTAGCTCAACTTCTTGAAGTTGTGCTTTTCGTGTAAGGTTTTCAACCTGAGAGACAGTATTCGCTATTCGGTTAAGCATACTTATTCTTCAACATGATATTTAGTCTATTACTTCCCGTAATGTTTTATTAGATAAGACTGTAATTGGTAAAACTAAACAAAGAAGCAGAAGAGGAATAAACCTGATAGGGTAACCTATAGAAAATGGAATAATCACAGACCAAAGACTAAGCTATCCAGAAGATTACGAGTATACTCCTATTGTAAAAAATAGATGCACAAATTCGTATTGATAAGGGAACACCCTAAATAAAAATAATAAAAATAATATTAATAAGACAAAAAAGAGGGGCTAGGAATGAGGCATCAATGAACTACCATGAGTTTGCCTTTGGTCAAAAAGGACCATGTAAATAAGAAAGGACTTAGTAGGAATGGATTTGAGTCATAGCGGCCACCTACTTAGGATTTAACATTTTCTGAGTTTTCTTGGCAACCAGTGTAGTGGGGTCAAGCGGTTGTGCGGTGAGAATAGTTGAGGTAAGCACAAGCAGTCCGAAGACACTCACAGATATAAGAAAAAAAAAAGAAAAAGAAAAAGGAAAAAAGAACAAGACATCAATGCCCCCAAGGGGCAGTCCCATTGGCTAAGGCTCGCAGTCTCGGACCCTCGGTAATATGTAACCAAAAATCAAATGTTCGAATCTTCAGGTGAACTTAATAAGGAAAAATCTTGATGTCCACGCCTTGAACAAGCACAGACTTTTAAAAAGGAAAATAATGCATCAACAAAATTGAGTTTAAAGGAGATTGCAGAAAATACCAAGAATTTGGCATTAACATTAAAAGTAGGAAATTATTTTTGAAGAGATGTTTTTCTTTTACATAATATTAGGTATTCGAAGCCAACTAATGCACACCTCAATTCTTCCTACTAGACAACCACCGCATTTAACATCAGAAAACCCATAGGATATATCCTAGATAAGTTGCCACCAAGTCTATGATCTCAAAAGTGTTTGGATATACAATTTGGTCAATTGTCCCTTAGACTAGTGAGCCAAACTAAAATTCCAGCTCCTACAATTAACACAAACCTTGAGGTAAGAGAGATCTGGACAATCCATTATTTGAATTCTCTCATAGTCATAGGTCTTAAGAGCAGGAGACCACCAAAAAGTTCATCTGTCTCAAGGATTTTCTTTTTCCTATCCAAATACTGTTGGTTATCACTTCATGAAAAATGTTGGAGGTGCAGTTGAGATGAATGTATGGCGATTTAGAACAAAGGGTCTTTGACATCTTTGAATTGTCTAAGTTCCATACACTATTATTTTGCCTGAGACCAGGAAGCACGTAGTCTAGCATTTGGTAAAAGGAAGACCATTCCTCTGGTTCTCTCAGTTGAGAAAAGCCCTTTTAAAATGAAAAACAAGCCCTAACTCTCCATTCCAGCATTTTCTGATGGATATTGCAAAGCTAAATTATAGGATCAAGGAAAAGTTACCTAAGAATGCCAATACAAGGATCCTTTTCAAACTCAATTCAGACCATTGCAAACTTTGAAGAAGAATTCTCAATAAACCATTACTTGCATTCAGCAATAAGATCTGCTACTACTGAGCGAAAAGGGAGCTCGGGACCAAAACCGACCTTACCTATCATCCTTGTATCTACTAGAAAATAACTCGGGTCTCAGCTTCCAAGGACATTTCTTGAACTGGTTTAATGTAAGAGTAGTGTTTTTGTACATAATATTGCAGATAGCTAAAGTAATCACCAAGTAACGCAGAAAGGAACCAAGACTAGAAGATCCCAGAGTTGCTAGAGTTGGGAAGTTTCCCATAGTTAATTCATTTGTTCTATAGAAAATATATAATACATAAAAAAGTATAGCATTGGAGTCGAGCATGAGGAACCCCTTTATTCTGAAAAAGGAGATAGTATTGGATACAAAAAAAAAGCATTCTGAACTTTTTTCCTTCATCAATCCTGGTTTTACGAGCCTAATATATATATATAATTACATTAAATAGAAGTGTTACACATACATAATCATAATCACTACTTAAAGATAAGATCTAATCCGTAAAGGTAATAAAGGACAAGCATAAAGATGCAATTAAAGTAAAATAACGTGCAAGTGATAAATATCTGCACAAAATAGAACAAGAAAAATACACCACCGCTTCCAAAATGTCATTTCAGTTTTAACTAAAAAAATGACATAAATGTCATTAAGGGACTAAAAGCAGAAAAAATAAATGAAAGAAGTTACCTGAGCCCTTAATCTAATAACTTCCTGGCTAAGTCTGTTGTTTGTGCTTTTAGCATCACTCACAGCAATCCTTGGAGAGGTAAGTCCTCCAAGAGTAGGAGTGGGAGTAGTTGAACGCGGAGGGCTGGGACGCCTAGATATTGGAGATGTAGCTCGAGAAACAATTCTTGATCCAGGAAGAGATGCAGCAAAGAACTTCTTTGAAGATCCAAAGACCGGGTTAAAAGATTTAGATATATTAAGAGCTCCCCGCTGAGAGCCTCCACTAGGAACTGGTGAGACCCTACTGCTGCTAAATTCTAGTTTCTTGTTTTTCTTTGAAGGCTGACTTTCCACCTGCTTGAATGATTCAACAGAAGGAAGCCTAGAAAGTTGAGCCCGAGATTTCAAGTCCAACTTATCATTTTTATTCACGAGTTCAGTTGATCCCTGATTAATGCTGCCTCTTCTGCTCAGTGAAGACTGGGAAGAAGCGTCCATTTCAATAATTTTTTTAAGTTTATGATAGCAATTATCACAAACACGATAAGCTTTGTTGGGGTTTGGTGCCATCGAAGCCTTGAGAGACTTCTTACTGCTGCAAGAATGACAAAACACAAGACCACAGTTATAACAATTGTGGCGTTTCCTTTTAAAGTTAAATGGTAGGCGGCAACCAGAACACATGGATTGATCAACACCTGAAACCCACTTATGAAGGCAAATAGCTGCGGTGAAATTGGTGCCACAAGCAATACTTTTAACTTGCTTATCTTTAAGAGCCTCAACTAACGTCGGAGTATTTCTATCATCAGTGCTGCCATGACCTAACCGACCATTCGCCCCCTTGCCCCATGTGTAAACCTCAGTTCTAGAAGTTAAAACAGCAACATGATAAGCACCACAAGCCAGCTCCTCCACAAAGCTTTTTGAGAGTTTTCCATCAACTCGTACTGGGAGCTTTCCATCTGCTTGAGGATTGCCTAGCTGACCATAAACAGGGCTTCCCATAGTGTAGACATGGCCAGTGTTTGTAAGTGCTACAGTTAGACTGTGTCCACAAGCAACTTGGCAAAAGTTTGGTTCAACAAGAGCAGCAACACAAGTAGGCACAAGCTTTGCCTCTTTGTCACCATGCCCTAGCCGACCTTTATCTCCATCCCCCCAAGTAAACAGCTTCCCTGAAGAGTTGTTATTTGAACCTGGATTTCCAATTATAACTTCTACAACTGCAGCAGTATGCCAAACACCACAAGCAGCTCGGACAGTTCGTAGACCTTTGAGAGATTCCACTTCCCTAGGTATTGAAATACTGTCTCGATCTCCATGACCCAGAACACCAAATGTGCCATCACCAAAAGTAAATAATTTTCCAGCAGATGTCACCAGTGCTGTATGCCACGGTCCACAAGAGATAGATGATACATGTAGGCCCTGTAAGGGCCCAGTTACTCGTTTCGGAACCCAGTGGCTAACTTCTTTTCCATGCCCAAGAAGCCCAGAATTATAGGTGCCATCACCCCATGTATACAGATCACCAGAAAGTGTTACAGCACACGTGTGATATTCACCACAAGCTACTAGCTCAATGTTTAAATTACTGAGGGCGTCAATAAGCTTTGGATGAAGAGCATCAGAATCTCCTCCATGCCCAAGCCTGCCTCCGTATTCCTCACCCCAGGAGAAAACTTCACCTTGCTTGGTCACCAAGGCAGCATGGCGATTACCACAGGCAATGTTTTGGACATCAAGTACTACTACAGACTCTAAGGCTTTCGGCAGCAAAGAATCCATTTTGCTATCAAAAGAACTTCCAACTCGACGAGTTCCACCACCAAGGACACCTTCACCAGTTCCTTCCCCCCAAATAAAAACATCCCCCAGGGCATCACAATCATCATTTCCTGAGCCTTGGCTTGACGAGCTGACAGCACTGGATAGACTAACCCTAAAAGCATCCATTGGAACTGTTTTCATGTGGCCATGCATGCTATCTGAGCCTCCGGATGACAAAGAATGAACTGAACCACTTGCAGAATCTGAGTGGAAGAAACCTTTAGGAGGAATATTATACAACATTACATCCGATAATGCCTTATCCAGACCATATTTTGGAGGACTTCCATAAGGACTGTGAAGTCTAATGTGTTCTCCACCTTCCTGAAAATTTATGTAATGATATATAACTTTAATTTGATTTTACAATGCTGAGAAGAAGTGTAATAGTTAGAGAAATATATACCTTTTGCAAGCTGTCATTGCTACTAAATGGGGAATGCAGGGGAGAACTTCTTTGAGTAAATGTTCTAGGACTATTTACTCCAGACAGCATCCCTTCACTCCGTGATTCAGTTCTCCATTTTCGATTATGGATACGTGAAATTAATGCTTTTAAGCCACTAAACCAAACCTCAGTTTCATCTTTATCCTTGCATATCTAGTATATCATAAATAAGAACACCATAGGGTTACTCATGTACCAAATAGCTCTTACAGAGCACCAGCGCATCAAAATAAGAAAAAGTTTGGGTACTGTTGTAAATAAGTAAAAGAATGGCTCACCAAATCAAGCGATCTCTCATTATATATTAGAGAAAATGATTGACATTCCTTCTCAGGTCGTGGATATCTTTGAAAGATCGGCTGAAAAAATTAGAACCACAATTAATTAGTACGTCAGGAATACAACTTATTGCTTGCCCCATAGAAATGGGCTTTTAAGGAGGTTACTGGTATAGAGGCAGCCATCTTCATCATTCATTTAAGAATACATAGGGACATATGGGGGGAGTATCATAGGCTGTCACAGTGGAGGTGGTTGATGTGGATATTATATTTACCAATCAAGAAGCCTGTCACTAATCCCCTTACAGAGCATGCTCCCAAACACGTCCACAACTAACACAAACAAAAAATGGGGCAAAGGGATCTCCTTGCCTAATACCTCTAAAAGCCTTAATAAGACCTGTAGGCTTGCCATTTACAAGAACTGAGAAAGAAGTGTCTGATCTCAAATTCACAAGATGCTTCTTCTGCCAAACCCTTTTCTATGGAGCATTTCAAGGAGGAAATTCCAGTCTACTGTACCCACCATTTCACTAGCAGTTAAAATGGAGTCAACAATTTGTTTACTTAGAAATAGATACTGACTGATATTGGACAATGGTGCTGGGTAACTATGTAGTTTTGTTTGATTATCAAGGCTCACTTTGTAATCTAGCTTAGGTATTTTATTTTATTTTATTTATAAGTTAGGTTGTTAGTTAGTTACTGTAGTTAATTTGATTAACTACCCTTGCAATTAAAGCCCATTATATCATGAGCTAAAACTATATATAAAGGCTAAGGCTCCCTTTTTTGTACAACCATTTTAAAGATCAATAAAATACTCTATAAGGTTGTCAGCTCCACCAACATTGGAATCAGAGCTTGGAAAACAATCCGACCAAGAAGGATGGCTAACACTAAGAATTCAGAAATGGGTAGGGAAAAAACCTATACTGTTGAGCTTCATGTGATTGTGCTCAATATCCACCATAACATTCTTCCTTTGGAAGGTTTTACCAATCAGATGACAGGAGTAGAATAAGATGTTGAAGAATTACAAAGAAGCGTTAGAGGATTACTAAGGAAAAACACTAAACTTAGTGCCCAAATTTACTAAGGAAAAGAGAAAGTTGTAGAAAGTTTAGCTAAAAGGAACAAGAAAGAGGAACTGGTTGACCTATTTGCAAAGAAATATGAGAGGAAGAAGCTGAACACTTCCCCAGCCAAGAATTTGAAATTCCAGTGAAGAAAAATTCAAGTAAGGGTCCAACGCCCAAGAACCACAAGAAATCTAAGAAAAACCAGAAAAGATTCAAGAATCAGATTCAATATCTATTAGTGATACTTCTGATGAAGAAAGTGATGATAATGATACAAGAACAAGAAGACGAAAACATAGAGGGAAGCACAAGGGGTACAAGCTGAAAATCAACTTGTCATATTTTGATGGGCAATTAGATGTGGAAAGTTTCTTAGATTGGATCAAGCAAGTAGAGGATTTCTTCGAATGTATGAACATCCCTAGAAATTTCCAAGTAAAATTGGTAAAATTCAAATTGAAAGGAGGGGCTGCAGCATGGTGGGATCAATTAGGAAAATGGGCAAGAAAACCGTGAAAGATTGGGAAAATGTGAAGAAGAAGCTCAAAGCATGGTTCTTATCTTACAACTATGAGCAAATCTTGTATCAATCATATCAAGAATGCAGGCAACATAACCAATTGAATGCAAGAAATTATTTTTCGAAATTTGAATAACAAGTAGCTTGGTATATTCATGGCCTTCAAGAAGAGATTTAAGATCGAATTGACTTGTTTCCTCTAGGGAGAATTCGGGAAGCGGTAGCAATGGCCATCGAGGTTGAGAAGAAAATCAAGAAACAAACAAATAGGGACCGTGGACAACCAAGCTGGAAAGAAAAGCAAACAGCTACTAATTGGAATAGTGGAGGAAGAACACCATTTGGCTGCAAATCGTCTAACTCAAGGAGAGAATTTAGGCAAGACAGAAGAAATTGAGAGCATGAAGGTGGAGAAGAGAAATTGAAGACATTAACCACATGAAGATCAAATTATCAAAAAAAGTGGGGGCGAAAATATAATGGTCAGCCCATAACCATCAAGAAAACAGCCTCCAAACCAGAAAACTTATATGCAAGACATACAAATTCAAAGAAATGTTATTAAGTGTAGACAAACTGGTCATTTTGCAAATGAATGTCCTAAAAGAAAAAAGATAGCCTTGGTAGAAGAAGGTTCCGAACAAGAAGACAGAAGTGAAAATGGACAAAAGTTTTCAGAAGAAGGAGAAATCTTTGAAAAAGGAGATGATGGTGAACGGGTAATTTGTATGTGCCAAAGGCTTTTATTAAATCCAAGAATGAAGATGAATACAATTTAAAGGCACTCAATATTCAAGACAAGATGCACTGGGAATAACAAAATGTGTGATGTAAAAAGAGATAGTGGAAGTTTTTTTTTAACCAGAAACAAAACTTTGCACTGATGGAATGAAAAGAAACTAATACTCAAAGGATTCAAAACTCCACAAAGGAGCAAAAAATGAAAAAAGAAAGACAACCCAAAACACCAACAAATTTGAAAATAAAACCCTAAAAAAGACTATGGAAGTTTTTTTTTTTTTTATATATCCGTGAGTGTCCGGGCCAGCTTACGCACACCTCGACTAATCTCACGGAACAACCGTCTGACCCTACTACATTTGGTTGCCAAGGAAACTCGTAGGATATTAAATATCCTAGGTAGGTGGCCACCATGGATTGAACCCATTTCCCATAAGCCCTTTTATTTTTTCTATGGCCCTTTTATAAAAAGACTATGGAAGTTGTGAAAACATTGTGTTCAAAGCATTGATAAAGGCTCTTTGATTTTTTTTTTATATACAAAAGCTAACTTTCATTGAGAAAAAATGAAAGAATACAAGGGCATCTGAAAAAAAAAAAAAAAAAAACAAAAAAAAAAAAAACCAAAAAAAAAACCAAAAAAAAAAAAAAAACAAAGCCCACAAAAGGAAACCCCACTAAAGGAGGGGCTCCAATCAATGATGATAATAAGATAATAACTAATGCATAATTATAAAAAGATTTGGACACAAAAGCCTAGGGAGAAACATAGAACCTAATAAAGGTCCACATCAGCCTAGGGGCCAGGGTGGAGATCACCTCTCCCAAAAACTATCTCAAAAGGGCTTGCCAATCGGAACCTAGGATTTTGACCACAAGTTAATAGCTAAGGAATGGGATTGTACTATTGAAGCACAAAAAGAATCTTCAAATTTCTTCTGGTTCTAAACAAGGATCTTGACAAAGTATGAGCAAAATTCCATTATGTATATACATTCCAACTGGATCGTATTCTTGTAACTTCTTTTGAATCCTTTTGTAATTTATTTACTTTTAATGAAATGGTTTCTTACCTAAGAAATTAAAGAAGTAAACTTGAAAGCTAAAGAATGATATGAAAATGACAACTCATTAGCATCCTGAACTTTTTAACCATAAAATTGAAACTGAAAGTTGTCTCTATAAGCAATTTTTAAAATTCAAAAAGATTGTATGAAAGAAAAAATTAAACTCGTCATTAAGGCTATCTTACCTTCTTCACTCGCATACAATCACATTAACGTTGAACTATTAGACCATTAAGCAATATCAAGGGAAACATCCACAAATAATAATTATTTTGAATTGATACTCTCGAATGATAGTTATTTTAAATTGGATACTTGCAAATTATAATTATTTTGAATTGGAGACTTACAGTCCGTTGCCCAGAAATAATTCTAGAGACGTGGCTTAGCTTAAGGTGCTTCTCCTCTTTCCCTGAGAACCATATCAAAACAGACTCATCCTGAAACCATAAAGATATTACTCAGAATCTTTAAAATGGGAGTGCAAGTGACATACAGAGACAAGCTAAAAGATGACTAATTCAATATCCACCCATTACAACCACAATTACACAAAGAAAAGAGATTACAATTATATGCATACTTTATAAAAATATTTAAAAAATTATATGCATTCTTGCATAGAATTATATGAATAAGCACACATACTAACATGAAAAGTAGAGTGATGAATGAAGGTGGAATTGTATGTAGAAGTAGGAAGCACCCGTTTAGTGACTATAGTCTATCTTCTTTACTCTCCAATTGGAACTCTTTCAGGTAACTTTTAGGAGTTTTATCTCCCTTTATTTCATTTATCAATGAAATTTGTTTCTCTTCTCAAAAAAAAATGTAGAAGTAGGAAGCAGTGGCCAAATGATAATGAAATAGTTGTAACTTGGATGCATATATCAAGGAGTCGATATAACCAGAGAAAGGCATCATTCAGATCCCATTTTTTTATATTTTGACATCAGTCAAATGTCGCTAGCTTCTGGCATAATCTATTAGAGAGCAAGTTTTGCCTCATAACATCTATCAGAATGGAATATACAATTAAGATCAGATGGTTGTGCATGAGAATATTCATCATTCAACTGCATAAATGATGAGTTATCATCATCCCATTCATGCCCATGCCTCGTAACATCTATGTTTAAACAATTTCTAAAATTGCTACATAAATATGACGACTTTTTTATTAGATAAAATAAAACCAATTCTCTCATGGTTGGTAGCCTGAAGGAAGATCACACCAATGATCAGGTGGAAAAAGATAACCTCACAGTTGCCACAAGCCTCAGAAATCTCCTTTTGTGAGCAGCCGAACTATATATTGCCTAGGGCAGGGGGACGAGATGACCCCCTCCCAGAAAACTAATGAAGCACTTCTCCACACTGGTGCACTCTTTGCAAGCATGCTGTGGAGACTCAAGACCACATCTTCCACGCTTGTACCTTTACCTCACTTTTGGAAGTATATTATTCTTGCCTTTGATTGGTCAGCCCCCCTCCCTCAACAAGACCACCACCTCCTAGCGTCCACCCTTTCGAGTCATCCTTTCAAGAAGGAGAAGAAGCATCTTTGAGTGAATTTTGTCAAAGGACTCAAAGCCTTCTTTCGGGACTTTTGTGAGCAAGGAGAGGCCTTTTGATTGTCTACTAATAAGCTAATTTCTTGGTGTAAATTGTCTTCTGTGACTTCTTTGGATTTGGAGCTTTCTCCCCTCTTTTGTAATTTCATACGTCAATGAAATTGTTTCTTAAGAAAAATAAAAAAGACAATGAAGCAGAGCCTTCCAATCTTGGAGAATTAAGGCTCGACTGTAATTACAAAAGAATTCTTTGTGTCTTAGACACCACAAAGAAGACGTAAGTTGTACATAATTACAAAAGCTATCGAAATGAGTACACTTTTCTTCAAAAATTCTTCAGTTCATCTCCATCCAAATTCCCCACGCAAAAGCTCAAGCCGCACATCTCCATAGGATCCTAGCCTTTCCTTGTAACCTCCAACTATTCATAGCCTAACTAATCAATCCACTACAGTGGATGGCAAACAACTAGGAAGGCCAAATTTCTTCAGTAGACAATTCCAATCCTTAGCAGTATCAGATTCTCTTCATCCTTGACAAAGGCTACACACAGAAAGGGAAAGTTGCCCGCTGCCAAATTTTCTCTCGATTCTGTCATGGGTGTTAAGGCTTTTGCAAGAGAGACTCCAAAGGAAGATCTTAATTTTCTTGGGGACATTAAGCTTCCAAATCAAATAAATTGTGGGGTTTTTAGTTTCTAGGCTATTTCAGTCAGCTTCACTAATTTAGTGGTGAAGCTTCCTGAAGATTCAAGGGACCACAGGGCTCTGTCCGACATCACCTTACCCCACTGTGTCAATTTTTGCTACCAGCCCCAGCCAACTATCAAAATCTCTGTCCAAGATGTCCCTTATGAAACCAAGGTCCCAGTCCTTGTTTTCCCCATTTCAGCACTAAGCCACCGTTACTTCCTTTATCATAGAAATATTGTACAGATTAGGGAAGGAGTCTTCCAAAGAAGAGGACCCAACCCAAGTATCCTTCCAAATTTTGATTATATTATCAGTCTTCACTTTAAATGTCACAAACTTAGAGAAAAGGGATGTTTTTTTTTTTCTGCAAAGTCAAACCAGGATCTTCCTTTGGCCTTTCCTTTTGGAGGAAGGGTTGCCCACCCTGAGGGATTGCTTCCATGGATACTCGAAATTACTTTCCTCCAAAAGGCACCATCTTCTTGCGTGAATCGCCAGAACCATTCCAAAAGCATAGCATTGTTTCTTTGATTAAAACAGCCAGCTCCTAGGCCAACATATTGCAAAGGTAACGATGGGCGATGGCTACTCCCATTTCACCAAGTCACTTCCTTGATGGTAAGCTCCTCCATTCCAAAGGAAATTTCAAACTAGTCTCTCCAAATCCTTAACGACTTTGATGGACATTTTGAAGATTGAGAAGTAATAAACTGGGAGGCTATTAAGATGGAAAGGGCTAAGGTAAGTCTTCCCCCTTTTAACATGGGAAAGTTTCTCCATTTATCAGTATTACTTTGAATTTGTCTAGGATTCCAGAAGGAAGCTGCCTGATGATTTCCTCCAAGAGGAACACCCAGATAAGTGAAAGGAAGCTCTTCTGTTTTACAGCCCACATTTGTAAGCTTGGAGAAGCACCGATTCCTTGTTGATGTTTAAGCCTATTAGGGAGGTTTTTTTGGGGTTAGTTCTTTATTCAGCTTTGGCCTTCTAAGGAAAGTAAAAGATGCCTTAGTATAGGTGATTGGGCTAAGAAGCACAAATGACTAGAAGTTTTAAGGACAACCTTGATGGCGCCTATAACGAGGAAGATTAGAAACGAATGAAAAAGGAGGATCTGAAAAGAGTTCTTTTTTTTTTTTTTTTTTGGAGGGGGGATAAACCACTCCCAAATTGAGAGTCCAAAAGAGAGAATAGTTTTAAAAAAAAAAAACAAGAAACAAAGTTTTTTGTTGATAGAATGAAAACATACTAATGCTCAAAATTACAATCACCACAAAGGAGAAAAGAAGAAACAGACCAAAGAAAAACAAAATATAGAAGAGAAAACCACCAAAGAACTAAGAAAACTAGAAAAATAGACTAAAGACGGGCGGCTACAACTGAAAAACCAACAAAAAGAAACAAACAGCAAATCGACCAAACTCAAAGAAGACATCAGAACCACCAAGTGGTCGAAAAGACCAATTGAAGAGGAAGCAAGGAAAAGAAGGATCTTTGATTTTCTAAAATAAATAAATAAATAAATAATAAAAAATAATCAGCGACTATTGAAAACTGCACCAAAGAAAACTGACAAGAACCCAACTTGAAGAGTCTAACCTGAGAGAAAATCAAAACTGAGCTCATGAGAAAAACACTAAAGAGCTTTAACTACGGGAGACAGATTAAGTGCCCGCATATGTAAGCCACATATCTCGACAAGAGAAGAAAATTTTGCTAGGATTTAGGGAGAAACCATCGAAGGAACTACTCCCACGAAATTATCGACACCTTGTTCATTATTTTCATATAGAATTTCAAAAGCTTCTACAAATGAATCATCTCCAAATTGATCCACCAACTCTAATTTCGGAATATGAAAAATAGACTCCACACTACTCATACTAACATCTGCTCAGCCTTGGCAACGCCAACTCAATATATTAGTCATTAGTGCATCTATAATGCTAAGTCCACAATTGGGTTGTATTAAATGCACTTCTATTGCTCATCTGTTTCTCTTAAATATGCAAAACTAAAGGATAGTTATATTGAAACCATAATCTCAAGGCACCATGGTTGAGGAGGTGCTCCTGTATCCCCATTTCGGAATAAAGGAAGAGTGTCGTGACAGTCTGTTAGGCCTCCTATCACAAGGGTATATAAGAGAAAGGGAAATTCAGGGAATGGTGAGAAACGGTTAGAAAAGGACAGCACGGGGACCACGGGGAATGTGGGAGTGAGGGAATGATGTAAAAGGCTGAAAGAGAGAGTGGGAAAAGCAGGGATCATTTTGTCTTAGGCTGAGAGTGGTCTGAGAGGGAGAGAACCAGCCTCTCGAAAGCTGGAATATCCTTGTTCTTGTTCTTGGCTCTTGAATATCAATATTATCGGCTAATAACCCCTCTGGATATTGAAGAACCCCTCAATATCACAGAGTTGGGTCTGTTTCTCCCCATTACTAGTGTTGTTTGGGTGCTGCTGTGTGTGTTCTTGTGTTTCTTGCAGGTTAAGGAAGGAGGATACCTTACAAATTGGTATCAGAGCACGTCAAATCCTGGGGAAAACACGCACAATGGCTCAAAAGCAGACAGAGGGGCGCCTGGAGAACCAGGAAAGGCAGATGGGAGAGTTTAAAGAGACCATACAACTGTTTGGGAAACACCTTGAACAATTGTGGCTTGAGATGAAGGAGAATCAGAGGGCGATTATGGCCCTGATGGCAGGACAGAATGTGGGACGAGAGCAGTCGTCTTCAGAAGTTACTGAGTCTTCGAGCAAGCAACTTAAGGCCTTAGAGAAGGAACCGGAGAATAAGGAAGAGAAAACAGAGGCCATCGAGGCTAACCGCGTGCAAAGGGAGATACAAGGAGGAGACCGTTGCAAGTTTAAGAAGCTCGAGATGCCGGTTTTTGCGGGAGAGAAGTCGGATTCGTGGCTCTTTCGTGCGGAGCGTTATTTCAAGATTCATCAACTAACGGAAGCTGAGAAAATCACAGCGGCTATTATCAGTTTTGATCATGATGTAGTCGATTGGTATCGCTGGGAAAATAGTCAAGACCCGATTAATTCATGGGACCAGTTGAAGGCCAGACTGTTCGAAAGATTTCGCCCCTCTCAAGAAGGGAGTCTTTGCGCTCGTTTCTTGGTCGTTAAGCAAGATGGCCACTGGGCTACGATAGTCACAAGTCGGCCCAACAAGGTGGGGGAAAATCTTCTTCACCAGGTACGACAAGATCACACGTTAAGACTAATAATGACTCATGGCAGATACGTACGGTAACCATACCGGAAAAGGGCGGACAACCGTGCACGGAAGCGCCTACGCGCAGGCTCACAGACGCAGAATACAAGGAAAAGCGAGACAAGGGCATATGTTTTAAGTGTGATGAGAAATTTACGTTCAACCATCGTTGCAAAGGCAAAGAAGTGAGAGAGCTTCGAGTACTCCTGGTCCACGAAGAAGAAGAGATTGAACTGGTGCAAGAAACAGAGGCTGAAGAGGATATAGCAGAGGTGCATAACCTCGAGGCTAGAGATCTCGAACAAGTGGAGCTTGAAATCGGTGATTGGATTCTCCACTCCCGGAACGATGAAGATTAGAAGGCTGATCGAGGGAAAAGAAATCTTCATTCTAATCGATTACGGGGCCACGCATAACTTCATATCCCAACAATTGGTGGAGGAGTTCAACTTTCCCTTGACAACCACCTCCGATTATGGCATCGTGATGGGTACCGAGTCCGCAATCAAGGGACAAGGAGTGTGCCAAGGCGTTGTGATCTCTCTTCTAGAGCTATCTATTAAGGAAGACTTTTCTTCCACTCGAGCTGCGTGGGGTGGATGTCATCCTAGGAATGCAATGGCTGAAGGCGATGGGGAATATGAGTGTTAACTGGTCTGAGCTGACTATGACAATTGATGTCAATGGCTCCAAGATCACTATTCGAGGAGATCCATCCTTGACAAAAGCCAAGATTACTATCAAGATGATGATTAAGTCCTGGACTGATACAGATCAAGGATTCCTGATTGAGCTACGTGCCTTGAACATTGAGGAAGAACTAGAAGAGGCTGCAGAAGAACTTGTGCTTCCGAGATCGATCGAAGAATTGTTGGGGGAATTCCAAGAGAACTTCGAGTTACCTGCAGGTCTACCCCCCCAAGAGAGATGTTGATCATCATATTGTGCTACAAGAAGGTCAAACACCTATTAATGTCCGGCCCTACAAGTATGCCCATGTTCAAAAGAATGAGATTGAGAAAATGGTCATTGAGATGTTGGAATCAGGTATTATAAGACCGAGCTGCCGTCCATTTTCGAGTCCTGTCCTGTTAGTTAAAAAGAAAGATGGGGGGTGGCGATTCTGCGTCGATTACAGAGCTTTCAACCAGGCAACAATACCAGATAAGTTTTCGATCCCTGTCATTGAAGAACTCCTTGATGAACTCAATGGCTCTGTTGTGTACTCTAAGATAGACTTGAAATCAGGTTACCATCAAATAAGGATGAGAAGTGAGGATGTAGAGAAGACGGCTTTCCGAACACATGAGGGCCATTATGAATTTCTTGTGATGCCATTTGGGTTGACCAATGCCCCAGCCACCTTCCAGGCGTTGATGAACAAGGTGTTCAGGCCATTCTTGCGAAGGTTCATCCTTGTGTTCTTCGACGACATCTTGATTTATAGCCCAGACATTGACACTCACAGGAAGCATTTAGCCATTGTTTTTGAGACGCTGAGAGACAATGCTCTATTCGCCAACCGAAAGAAATGCGTGTTTGCTAAGAGCAGAGTCGAATATCTTGGGCATTGGGTTTCCTCAGAAGGAGTAGAAGCAGATCAAGAAAAGATTCCAGCGATGCTACAATGGCCCACGCCTAAGTCAGTCAAGGAGTTGAGAGGATTCTTGGGTCTGACAGGGTACTACCGTCGTTTTGTGAAGGATTATGGGTCTCTGGCTGCTCCCTTAACTCAGTTACTCAAGAAGGATGCCTTCAGCTGGAACGATTAAGCTGGTGCAACATTTGAAACATTGAGGCAAGCCATGATTTCTCTCCCAGTCTTGGCGCTTCCAGATTTCACTATGCCATTCACTATAGAAACAGATGCCTCTGGGTTTGGAATTGGAGCCGTTCTTACACAAAAGGGGAGGCCTATCGCGTTCTTCAGCCAAGCGTTGAGTGCAAGATCCCAAGCCAAGTCTATCTACGAGCGAGAGTTGATGGTTGTGGTGTTATCAGTACAAAGGTGGCGCCACTATCTATTAGGTCAGAAGTTTACAGTATTGACTGATCAAAAGGCCCTTAAGCATTTGTTAGAGCAACGGGAAATCCAACCAGAATATCAGAGGTGGTTAACAACTAAGCTCCTCGGCTACGATTTTGAAATTAGATATCACCCTGGTCTCCTCAACAAGGCAGCTGACGCCTTATCCAGAATACCTGCCACAAGTGAGTTGATGTCATTATCCGTTCCCTCGTTGATAGATCTGGAGGTAGTCTACAAAGAAATAGATCAGGACCCAGACCAGACTTGCAGAAGATTCAGCAAGAATTGCAGGAAGACCCCCTAAGTCATCCCAAATTCTCTCTTATCCACGGGCGGCTACACTACAAGGGAAGGCTAGTTCTATCAAGTAAGTCCGAATTAATCCCTGCACTTTTGCATACATTCCATGACTCAGTAATGGGAGGACACTCGAGCTTTCTTAGAACTTATAAGCGGATGAATGGGGAGTTATATTGGAAGGGAATGAAGAGCGATGTGAAGAAATATGTGGAGAAATGTTCGATTTGTCAGGCCAATAAATCCGAATCTGTGGCACTAGCTGGGCTCCTTCAACCTTTACCTCGTCCAGACAAGATTTGGGAAGATGTTTCTATGGACTTTATCGAAGGTTTACCGGTCTCTCAAGGAGTGGACACTATCTTAGTGGTAGTAGACAGATTGAGCAAATATGCTCACTTTATAACTCTCAAGCACCCCTTCTCAGCTAAGATAGTGGCTGCAGCTTTCATTAGAGAGATAGTTCGGTAACACGGATTCCCAAGATCCATTGTCTCTGATCGGGATAAGATCTTTGTTAGTCACTTTTGGAGTGAGATGTTCCGGATCCAGGGAACTCAATTGAAGCGCAGTGTCACAGTCGCGGTCTTTAGGGTCTCGAAAAGCGACTGTGCGGCACTTACTTTCGCTCACAAGTAAGTCAGCCAACTTGGAAACGGATCGCCGGTGGCACAACGGGCGAATATCGCAACCTCTACCCCCGTTCTTGGAAAACGGTTTTAGAAAACGGGGTTAGAGAAAAGGTTTTGGAAAACGTTCGAAGACATTTTTGAAAGTATATTTGTTGCACAGACTATCAAGTAAGTAAAGGCACAACAACAACTTGATAGCATACAACTCTCGGGTAGGAAGGATTGACAACTAGTCGTACCCCCCTATAGTACATTATAAGGCATTTTAGCCTTGGCAGGCTTAAACATGAAAATCACGAGGAGTCATACACTTGAGAAATGCAAAGGAAAGTAAACAAGTGATACAAAGGAAATACATATAATGAAAGCATGAGGGGAAAGGGTTGACATGGGCATGCGGCCATAGGCAACACGCCTTGGACGAGCATGACCGTGACACGCAGCACGGCCTTCCATCCTCAAACCGACGGCCAAACAGAAAGAGTGAACCGTTGTCTTGAAACCTTCTTGCGTTGTTATTGCAACGAGCAGCCAAAGAAATGGGCTCAGTGGATGTCGTGGGCCGAATTTTGGTACAATACCACGTTTCACTCCTCTATTAACACCACTCCTTTCAACGTGGTTTATGGAAGGCAGCCACCACCTCTAATTTCTTATGGGGACAGAAGACAACGAATGATTCCTTGGACCAACAGTTGTTGGAAAGAGATAGGAAACCGCTGAGATTGAAGGAGCAGTTGAGATTGGCCCAAGAAAGGATGAAGAAACAAGCGGATAAGAAGAGAAGGGATGTGGAATTGCTCGAAGGGGACTTGGCATATTTGAAAATCAGACCATACAGGCAGCGATCCGTGGCCAAGCGCAGGTGCGAGAAGCTTTCCCCTCGGTTTTATGGACCATACCAGGTGCTCAAAAAGATTGGCGTTGTTGACTACCAATTGGCCCTTCCCAGCTCAACCATGATACATGATGTCTTCCATATCTCTCAGTTAAAAAAAGCTATTGGGCAGGAGTTGGAAGTTCACAGTGAGATACCTCCTCTCTCAGAAGAATTTGAATGGGTCATTGAACCAGTAGCTCGATTGGGCATTCGTTGGAATGAAGAAAAGGATGTGGAAGAATGGTTGATCCAGTGGAAAGACCAACAAATTTGCGATGCAACATGGGAGACCGCAGCCGACATCAAATGCCAATTCCCTACCTTCCACCTTGAGGACAAGGTGAGTATTGTTAGGCCTCCTATCACAAGGGTATATAAGAGAAAGGGCAATTCAGGGAATAGTGAGAAACGGTTAGAAAAGGACAGCATGGGGACCACGGGGAATGTGGGAGTGAGGGAATGATGTAAAAGGCTAAAAGAGAGAGTGGGAAAAGCAGGGATCATTTTGTCTTAGGCTGAGAGTGGTCTGAGAGGGAGAGAACCAGCCTCTCGAAAGCTGGAATATCCTTGTTCTTGTTCTTGGCTCTTGAATATCAATATTATCGGCTAATAACCCCTCAATATCACAGAGTTGGGTCTGTTTCTCCCCATTACTAGTGTTGTTTGGGTGCTGCTGTGTGCGTTCTTGTGTTTCTTGCAGGTTAAGGAAGGAGGATACCTTACACAGTCTCTGTTTCTTTGCTATGTTGTTGGGAGAAGGTTTGGAAGGTTACTAGGTTTAAGGCGTCCTTAAATTCTACGTCAATTTCATAACATAGCTTTAGCACAAGAAACTGATAAGGTGCTAGGAAAATTTCCTTCAGTGTGAATGTAGAAATGAATGGATTAGAAGGAGGCTGGGTATGGGCATCTATTACCCAGCCTTTTTGCAATTACGAGCTTGGATTGACCTGATGGTTTCTTTCGTTAGTGTTTAGCTCGGTTCCTTACCATTAAAAAAATAATTAAAAAATAACTCTGATTGCACAACAAATTATCAAATCATAGCCATGTTTATATCGATAAAACAAGTATAAAATAAAAAACAAGAAGAGCCCACCGGTTTACTGATTATTAGAAATAAATGATTTACAGAGTTATGCTCTTTAAAGATACGCTCTTGTATTCCTTTTTCATCTGGAGAAACAAAACCATACTCACATTGGAAAGGCGGAAAGGACAAAACTTTGGCTTCCCTCTTCTTCCATACTTGAGCAAGTAGGCTCCTTTCTTCAAAGCAGTAATGGCCTATCATAAGAATAATAAAGAGGCAGAAATCCGGTACTTAGCATGGGTTACATAATTAACTTTGAGTAAAAAGATTAACATAAAGCATGAGGAATCTATCATAAAATTCTTGTGTGCTCGTCTATATAGAAATTTTACAAACCGGAAACCAGAGTTAGATTAACCGAGCATAGAAATGGGCTTTGACATTAATATGGAAAAGCTATTGATAAGAAAGGAGGCACCATAGTAAAGTTTTTTTAAGATAAGAGACAATGTCATTGATGTGAATGAAATCACAAAAAGTATGCCCATGCAGTTACACAAACTCTCCAATTGGTGTGTATGGAAGTTAAAAAGTATTTACAAGAAACTTAGAATGAAAACACCACGAAAAGACGGAAAAGAGAAGAAGAAGAAGAAGAAGAAGAAGAAGTTTCCTCTTTAGAGCTAAAGATTCTTTTAGTGTGCTCCAACCAAATCTACCACAGCAAGGCACCCAAAGCACTTTGCCACAAACAAGATTGAAGATAATGTCCCAAAGCCTTCCTAACAGAAAAGGAAAGGATGACTTTCTCACTAATTTTTGTAAAAGCAGCACCAGTTGAGGTCGAGGTAGAAACTAGAATGTCTTCTTTGAATCTCGCCACTTGCATTTAAACCTTTAAGACAAAGGACTCCAAAAAAAATTCCATTACTTAGGATTGTATGACTTCCAAAACTTTGTACAAAAGGCAGGGAGGAGCTCCAGATCGCCTTCAGTGAGGTGACTGAAAAGGGACTTACCTGTGCACACACCCTAGTCATAAAAAAGCCACCTTCAGGAACCTCTACTTGGGGACAAAGAAAGCCTTCAATACAGACCAAGAATTGTAACCATTCATCCAGTTCTCTAACTAACAGAATCCAAAAAGAGGTAATATTTCATTTCTAACAATTGTTACCCGGATCACAAGCTCCTTTGATAGAATCTTAAAGAGGACCAAGGAGAAATTTCTTGGAAACTTCTTTGCAAGGCAAATGTCGTCTTTCCAATTATGCAACTGAAAGTGAGAGAAATAATAGGACCTTTGGAGGGATGGAAAGGAATTATGATGATGTTTGGTCCTTTGTTAAATATTTTTCTTCTCTTTGGGTGTCTGTAACATGTTTGTTTTATAATTATCCTATAGGTCTTTTTTTTTTTTTTTGACGGGAGCCCTTTTCTCTAGAAGGTTTTCTTTCGGAGGCTTGGTTTTTCTATATGCTCTTGTATTCTTTCATTTTTTCTTAATGAAAGTTTGGTTCATTATCAAAGGAAAAAAAAAAAAAAAAAGGAAATTGAACTTTTTCTTTCAGTTAACAACAAGGCAACATTTTTCTCCCCAGTCTTCACCTTGAAACTACGGAAAAAAGTAGGCTTCCAACCAACTTGATAGCATCTCGCTGAGATTCTCCCTTCTAGACTAAAAATTCTAAGATTTGGTCAATCAATCAATCTTAGATACCACCACACTTGGAGTACAAAACACAGAGAGAAAATATGAGAACCGTCTGAATAGAGGTGTGGTAGGACCAGTCTAGAGATAGAACCAAACCTCCACTTTCTCAGCTTCATCTCAACCTTCTCCAACATCGAGGGCCAAGAAAAAAACTTTCTTAGAACTACCCCAAGAGGCATGCCAAAAAAAAAAACAAACAGGAAGCCTTAACATTGAAATGCTAAATCTTCACAACTCTAAAGATAAGCATCATCTGCATCAATCTCCAACCACCATGGATTTGAGAAGGTTAATCTTAAGTTTAAACTCTGAAGCCAAATCAAACGTCCTCACCAATTTAAACAGTTGGCAATATTATCGTCTAGGAACAAGAAGAGCAAGTTGTCATTAGAAAATCAAAGATGAGAGATGTGGACCTTAGTTCAACCCACATGAAAATCTCAATAATACCATCCTCCACTCTTTCTCCAACGATCAACTAAGATAAACTTCCTCAGAGTTCAAACCATCAAGACTGAGTGCTTACGATACTCCAAGCCAATGAAACCTGATTGTCTTTTTCTCTCCCATGTAAGGTGCCCTTAGTATTTCTACTTCATACCATGGCCACTAGATAGTGCTGTCAGTTTGTTCAACATTCTCTCTCATAACACCTACTTTTTTTTATTTCTTTTAAGAGAAACGAGAAATTCATTGACGAATGAATTTACAACAGAGGGGAAAAGAACCCCAAGCCATAGTATTACAAAAAACAAAATCTTCCAAGTTCCCAAAAGAATGCTTAGACTGTAAAATAATATTTCGGGATAAATCTCAACAACCTACTTTTTGTAATGTAGCAATTAAAATAAAACTTCAAAAAAAATTAACAAAATTTTAGGATAAACTAATTCTCATGCTTCCTAGAAATATATATACAAACCCAACAAAATCCCTTTATCACATTCTGATGCAAGAGTATCACTTGATTGCACTAGAGAAAGAGATGGCAACAGAGGAGAGAGGTAACAAAAGGAAGCAACATGAGGTAAACCCAAAACAAATTTTGACTAATGTGGCTTCTGACAGGATAATCGAGGAAACAGAAGGTTAAGGATGCAACCGAAAGCAAAAATAGGCATAAAAGAATAAGCTGTGCATCGCGATTTAAGCATAAAATATAGGCATTTTCCTGAATCTCGAATTAAACAGATAACTACGTAGAAACGTAACAAAAGGACTGAGGATATGAAAGGCACCTGCTCGACATCCCTCTCGACGGCGCCAGTCCTACTAAGATCCTGAACCATCCTATCCATCCTGGACGAGGAAACGCCGCCCCGTTGCCAATTCCTAAAACTGAGCACTAATTTCTAACAGCTCATCCATTTTCAAAACGAAAACCTTCCATTCATGAACCCGCTCAGTCACTCGATCACTCTCCGACAAAACCTCTCAAATCCACACAGTCAAACTAAAGCCAAAACTCCATCAATCAACCATCCCAACAACCACTCCCTCAGTCCGCGTAAAGTTAGCCCAGCTAGAGATACAATTGACCGCACTGGCTCTCTACAGAACAAGCTCAAAACGCTAAAGCAACGAAGGGAAACTAACACAGTGAAGACTGTTGAGGCTGGCACCCAAGTAGACCGGAAAAACTAGCTGCTTCCCTCTCTCTAACCCTTCTGCAAACGCCAATTGATCGAAAAATGTGGCAAAACTTGAAGCAATCAGATGGTGAAGACGTCGTGGAGCTCGAGAAAGGTTCTGAGCAAGAAAACAAGAAACAATGTGGGAAAAACGATGAAAGAAAACGGATGATCGAAATCCAATTCCATGAAATTGGAGAAGAGAAGAGAACGAACGGTACTGCAGTAGAGAGAATGTGAATCGGAAATTCGGAATAAAGTAAAGCAGAAATGGTGGCTCAAGAGAGCTCAGATTAGAGGCTGATTGGGTTAAATGCCCTTATACAACTTTCATTGGGGCAAAATGGGAAAGAATTAACTTTTACCCTTTAACTAATATCTAACCTTTCAACTTGGAATGTCTCTTTAGTTTAAATGTTTTTAAAGAGTGCATTTTTTTTTTAACATTTTGTATAAAAATGGTTTAGAATTTGAACGTTATGTGTTTGGTTACATTTTCTTAAGAGTGTTTTTATACCCAAGTTATTATATACTTAAAAAATTCTTTTTAAAAAAATTGTTTTCAAGTGTTTCTGATCTCCAAATGATTTATTTCTCAATCTCATTTTTTAATAAATCGATTTTTTTTTTCAAAATCAAACCTTTGAAAAGTTGGACTAAACATACCATTCGTCACAATGACTTTTTTTTTCTTAAATCATACAAAATGTCTTTGAATTTTATGAGAGGTTTTAACTATGTATATGAACATTCAAATATTTCATTTTGATCCTTAAACTTCAACTTTCTACCAAATCTAACTCTTAGGTTGACATTTTCATTAAAATGAATATGGGAATATAATGTGGCAATGACTTTTAAAATGGTGGTGTATGTGACAAAAATGACAAATTTCAATTATATTCCTGAACTTTTAAGTCAAGTTCCAGCTATATTATATTATTATTGTTTCAAAGTTTCATTTTATCTCTCAATCTTTGAAATTGTTTCAAAAGTTCATTCGCTTCCTTATTAAAAGGAAGATAGAAAAAATGTGGTGTAGTGGAGTAGTGGTGAGTTGTAAAAGAAGTAAAAAAAATCATAGTCACCTTTCGTAATGATGTCATATAATTTAGGGAGCGAATGAATGAATTTGGGAATTATAGTAAAATATTGTTTTTTTTTTCTCTCACAATCAAAAGATTTAGAGAGAAATTAAACAATGTTATAGGCAATTTTGGACCACCCCGATATACAAGGAGCTGACGAGGACAACCGGGGAGGAATCGGGCTGAAAGATGGACCAAGGGGGCAAAACCGGCAAGTGAGACGGGCCAAGACCGAAGGGGTCGGGTTTTAGGCCCGACCCCCTGCTCGGCCTCGGCCAGGCCGACCCTCGGCCCGCTCGCGCGGGCCGAGCCCGTTCGGTCCCGTCTGGTCCCCACCGCCTCTGGATGCCCCGGTTTCGCCTGGTTTGACCTAAAACGCCTCCGAAACCCTAAAAAGGCTGGGAGGATGAACAGGTATTTATATCCCTCTTCGCCACTGAAGAGGGGATCCCGAATTCTATCCCTAAACTCTACTTTCTATTCTCTGCTTTCTCCTCTTGCTCTTACTTTTCCACGCCCTACCGTTCTGTTTGCTGACTTAAGCATCGGAGCCGGTGTGACGAGCACCACACCGGTATGCAGGTTTACTATCTTGCAGGCCACGTCTTCCCCCCTCAACTACAAATTTACCGTTGGTGGCACGTGAAGGTCAGGTGAGATCCTCTGGCCAAAATCGACCATCAACAAACAACATTTCTAGTGTTAAGTAGACCACACGAGACAAATGAAGTTTGAGTTGTCTATCTCACAAACAACTGACAAAAATTAAAGTTGTGACACGAATGGAGAAGAGAAAGAAACGAATAAAGAAACTGAAGATAGTGAAATCTACAAGGATGAATTTTTTCTTCTTTTGTAGGTCTTGTCTTCTCTATTGTTGTCCTAGTTTCAATTGAATCACACTTTTTAGTTAGTCCATTCTTCTACAACTTTTTTTGTTCATAAATATAGTCATCTAATAAAGCTCTATCTGATCCTGTTTTTTTTTTTTTTCTACTTTTCTAGTGTTAAGCTTTTCACCATCAAGAAGTTTGTTGTTTCTTACCAATGCATGACTTTCTTCACATTATGTGTGGCTTTCCAGACCATTTTTAGCTCAAAGTCTATCTCCAAAAATTTTTCCTCTAATCAATACCATTTTGAATGTGATTAAAACCCTTCGATATTGTTACAAGTCATTGTTAAATATGCACACGTGTATCGTTTGTTTTTACAACAATTATTACCACATCCATATTTTCATATTTCATTTAAATTTGGAAGCTAGGGATGATCATTGGTTGGTCGACATTGGTTTTGGACTCAAATTGACCCCAACCACCAACATGATTTGAAAGAAGTTGCTTACGTTAGTCGATTGGTTATGGTTAGTTTGAAGAATCCGATGAATTGAATGAAGAAGAAGATTTTTTTTTTAAAAAAAAAGGAAGAAGAAGAAGAAAGGAAGAAGAAAAAATAAGTTGCACGGTAGGAAATAACGTAAAATGGATTAATTTAAAAACCTTACTCAACTTTCAAATTGGTCATTGACCTATTCGACATTTTCAAAAATTTATAAATCTATTACATACAATTTTGAAAATTTAGGGTCTTCTTAGACATAAAATTGAATTTTATATATATTTTTTAGTACATTAACATTTGGGGTAGGGGATTTGAACTTCTGACCTCATGGTCGATGGTACATGTCAATTACCTCTAAGCTAGGCTCGCTTTGGCAATTCAATTTTATCTTTAATATATCCGTTTGTTTTAAAATTTTAAAATGCCATGGACGTATAAGAAAAAAAATATGAAAGTTTTAATATTCATTAGACATTTTCAAAGTTCATAGACCTATTAAACACGATTGAAAGTTTAGAGGTTTATTAAAGAAAAATTAAAAGTTTAGAGGTCTATTAAAGATTTTTTACCGTTATGAAACATACTAAATTTATAATTTTTTTCCCCTTAATCTACAAAATCATTACTTTTTTTTTTTTTTGAATAATAGAAAATCAGTACCTTTATTTATTATATCTTTGAACTTTAAATTGTCTTTCATTACCTACTGTTTATATCATATTTTTGTTTACTATTTGTTGTCAATATCCTTGACAGAATACTAACGTGTAGTATGTTCGTCGTCACGTGACATACATTCAGATGATCGTTATTGTAAGTTGTATTTTTTATTTAAAATGTTTTTAAAAAATCAAACTTAAAATGAAAGCTCTCACAATAATTAATATTTTAGTCATTATTCAATTACCAATTTTGTTTTTTGTTTTTACATTTCAAACAGACCTTTTCATTTCTTTTTTCAATTTCAAGTTTAAGGTCATTTTCAAGTTTCAAGTTTCAAGTTTTACCCGCCACGTGAAACAATTTTTACATCAAAATAAATATTATCTCCACTCAATGAATTGGAAAATATTTTTATATTGAATTGAAAATTGTTGTAACATTTTAATATTTAATTGTATTTTAAATATGAGATATTAAATTTTTGGAGAGTTTTTTTCTCTTTTAAAAAGAGATAACGTGTTTGGAGAGATTTTATCTTTTTAATTTTTGAGTTACTTTTGTTTTGTATTAAATTTCAAGATCTTGAAAATCCTATAAATACCTCCCACACCAAACACTTTCTACACATAACAAGAAATACAACAATTCCTACTTTCTGTTCTTTCTACTTTTTCATATTTCTCTCATTTGCTCTTTTAAGAGCAATGGCCAAAAGAGGGGTGTTCTTTGTTGTGAAGCTTTGAGCTCAACCTCTTAGTGCAGAGTGGTTTGAGCTACACAATGTTTCAGTTGGGTTGTTGTATCCTGGAGGGGACAGGCCAGAGAAGACCTGCTGCACCGGTGGTTGATAAATAATTATACACCGCAGATGGCTTGAATCTCTTTAAAGAGAGCGAGATACCCGTGCCTCAACCTAAATGTTTACGTGTTTGTTTCTCAATATTTTATCCAATTTCCTCTGTTATTTGTAATTTCCCCCAACAATTTTAAGGAGAGTTAAACATGGAGCCTACTATTGAAAAACCAAATGAGAATGTTGGAGATCTCAACAAGCCCTTCCGATTTAGGGGAGCACACTTTAAGAGATGGAAAGGAAAATTGTTGTTCTACCTTAATCTTCTCAAGGTTGCCTATGTCCTCACATAAAAGAACCCGAAGAAGATCGATACTGAAAGCATGAGCGTTGAAGAGTTCATGGAACACCAAGAGAAAAATGATAAACATGAGAAAAATGAGTACAATTACCTATACTCTCTCTTTTAAGTTTTCTTGTTGAGTATTTTTATGATGATTATCATACTATTCTTACAACTGCCAAGAAAATATTGAAAGTCTTACAGAGTAAACTTGTTGGTAAAGTGGCAAGAGGGCAAGATGCATTGATTCAAGAAGGCAATGAAATTCCCACCAAGGTAGATCTTATCTCTTTGAATGATAATTTACCTAATGGTCAAATTCCAGAAAATAGTTACTTAAAGCTAAAGAAGAATTATATGAAACAGAATAACAAACCTCACTTTTCTAATAAGAAAAATCCAACCCATGTGAATAAGAACCAAATACATCCTCAACACTCAAGATCAGTATGTTTTGTTTGTGGCAAAAGTGGGCATATTGCTCGAATTTGTAGATTCCGGAAACAAGAACCTGTACCTCAGGCCAATGTTACCGAAGAGCCATTTGTGGCTATGATTACTGATATTTATATGGTTCAAAGTGTTGAAGGATGGTGGGCTGATTCTGGAGCCAATAGACATGTCTGTTATGACAAAGATTGGTTCAAAGTTTATACTCCTTTTAAGGAGCCTAAAACAATAATGCTTGGTGATTCCCATACTACCCAAATTATGGGAATTGGTGAGGTTGAATTAAAATTCACCTCTGGAATGGTTTTAATGTTGAAAGATGTGCTTCATACACCCTCCATGAGGAAGAATTTAATGTCGAGTTATCTTCTTAACAAAGCTGACTTTAAGCAAACTATGGAATCTGATCAATATGTGATAACTAAAAAGGAAATTTTTGTTGGAAAAGGTTATGCTTGTGATAGAATGTTCAAATTGAAAATTGAAAATATTAATAAAGCATCTACCAGTTCAATTTACATGCTTTCTTCTTTAAATTTTTGGCATGCTCGTTTGTGTCATATAAATAGTAAATATGTGGGAGTTATGAGTAGTCTTGGATTAATTCCTAGTCTAAAAAATAATTTTGAGAAATGTGAAATTTGCAGTAAAGAAAAAATTACAAAAACACCTCATAAAAGTGTGGAAAGAAATACCGAATTATTAGAGTTAATTCATACAGACTTGTGTGAATTTGAAGGAATTTTAATCAGGGGAGGAAATAGATATTTCATCACTTTCATCGATGATTTTTCTAAATATACTCATGTTTATTTATTGAAAAATAAGAGTGATGCTTTTGAGAATTTAAAAAAAAAAATTCCTCCTTGAAATTGAAAATCAATTCGGTAGAAAAATTAAGAGAATTAGAAGTGATAGAGGTCGAGAATATGAATCATTTGAATTCAATTCATATGTTGAATCATTGGGAATAATTCATGAGACTACTCCACCATATTCACCTGCTGCTAATGGAGTAGCTGAGAGGAAAAATAGAACCTTAATTGGTCCAACTAATGCTATGCTATTAGAATCAGGTGCACCTTTTAATCTTTGGGGTGAAACAGTTTTGACTGCTTGTCATGTGTTAAATAGAGTGCCACATAAAAAGACAAAGATTACACCTTTTCAATTGTGGAAAGGGTATAAGCCAAATTTGGGATATTTAAGGGTTTGGGGATGTTTAGCTTTTGTAAGGCTAACAGACCCAAAAAGGCCTAAGTTAGGATCTAAAGCTACCACTTGTGTGTTTTCTTGGATATGCAATTAATAGTACAACCTATCGATTTCTTGATATTTTGAACATAACGTGATTTTTGAATCAAGTGATGCAATTTTTCATGAAGAAAAATTTCCTTTCAAGTCAAGAAATAGTGGGGGACAAAACTCTGAACAAACTTCTACTAAGTTTGGTTCTTCTACTCCTAGTGATAATAATGAAAATAATTCTCAAGTAGAACTAAGGAGGAGTAAAAGAGCTAGAATTGTGAAAGATTTTGGTCCTGATTTCTATGTTTATAATATTCAGGAAACACCAATTTCTTTGCAAGAAGCTCTATCATCTCCATATGCAATTTTCTGGAAAGAGGCTGTAAATGATGAAATAGAATCACTAATTTCTAACAAAACTTGGAAATTAGTTGATCTACCACCAGGGTGTAAAACTATAGGGTGTAAATGGATCCTGAGAAAAAAACTGAAACCGGATGGTAGTATAGACAAGTATAAAGCTAGACTTGTTGCAAAAGGTTTTAAACAAAAGGAAGATTTAGACTTCTTTGATACCTTTTCTCCGGTAACGCGAATCACATCCATTAGATTGTTAATTGCAATTGTTGCAATTTTTTATATGAGCATTCATCAAATGGATGTGAAAACAACTTTTCTAAATTAATGGTGATTTAGAAGAAGAAATATATATGGACCAACCTGAAGGTTTTATAGAACCTGGGCAAGAGAACAAAGTGTGTAAGCTTACTAAATCTCTATATGGCTTAAAACAAACCCTAAAGCAGTGGCATGAGAAATTTGATTGTTGTATGCTAAATAATGGTTATAAGCCAAATGAATGTGATAAATGCATCTATTATAAATCATGGGATGATTTGCATGTTATTATTAGCCTATATGTTGATGATTTATTGATCTTTGGCTCAAATATTTTTATTATAAATGAAACAAAAAATTTATTGAGGAGCCATTTTGACATGAAAGATCTTGGTGAGGCTAATTATATTCTGGGTATGAAAATAACTAAAACCTCAGATGAGTTTTTTCTTAACCAATCACATTATATTGAGAAAATACTCAGAAAATACAACTATTTTGATTGTAAACATGTATCTACTCCATTTGATTCAAGTGTTCACTTGTTTCCTGTTGAAAATGAATGTGATATAATTAATCAAAAGGAGTATGCTAGCGTGATTGGTAGCCTACGATATGCAACTGATTGTACTAGACCTGACATTGCATATGCAGTAGGAGTTCTTAGCAGGTTTACAAGTAAGCTAGGTAAAGAACACTGGCATGCCATTGATCGTGTTATGAAATATTTATTGAGAACGAAAGACTATGGTTTACTTTATAAAAAATATCTTGCTGTTGTTGAAGGATTTTCTGATGCTGACTGGAATACATTGTCAAATGACTCTCTATCTACTACAGGGTATATTTTTTTACCTTGGGAGGTGATGCTATTTGTTGGAAATCTAAAAAACAAACAATTATTGCCAACTCTACTATGGAAGCAGAGCTTATTGCTTTAGCTTCAGCTAGTGAAGAAGCTAGTTGGCTAAGAGATTTATTATATGAGATTCCAATGTGGGAGAAACCAGTACCTCCTATTTTAATAAATTGTGATAGCACTGCCACAATTGGTAGAGTAAAAAACCGTTTTTATAACGGTAAGTTCGACCTATTAGAAGAAAACACAGTACTGTGAGATCTTATTTGAGTAATGGGATTATTAATGTGAATTACATTTAATCTTGTGATAATCTTGCAGATCCATTAACAAAGGCCTTGACTAGAGAAAGGTTCTGGAACACATCGAGGGGATGGGATTAAAGCCCTTATAATTATCATGAGCCATATATAAGGATACCCACCTAGTGATCAGAGATCCTGAGAACTAGGTTCAAAGGGAAAAACGAATTATAAGGTGACCGTAAAAAAAATGCACTATATTTATATTTAATCCATCCCTATGGTGTGAGTGCATTTATCCTATAACGTTATGGAGGGTTGAGTTTTTCAATAAACTCTTAATAAGATCTGTAGCTCTTATGAGTGGGGTGTCATAGTTATAGGAGCACCCTTTACAGATTTTACCTATATGAGTGTGAGAGTGGGGCCGCTCTCTATGAGGATATGGGGCTTATTCTCAAATACACTCATGAAATACTGGGATCAGCACAAGGCCGTAACGTGCTAACCAATAAAGCTCATGTCAACACCTGGATAATTATGTGTGGATAATAATCGCCTATTTCCCCTTAAGTGTTAGAGTTCAAGTCAGAGACCACTACTAACGCTGGAGTAGAGATTATTATTTCACTAGTAAAGGTTCAATGCAGAATCACACTTTTATGATGCATAATTATCTTTCTTATGGCCAATTGATTTTGATTATTTTAAATATTAAAATGAGTGGGGGAATGTTGTAACATTTTAATATTTAATTGTATTTTAAATATGAGATATTAAATTTTTGGAGAGTTTTTTCTCTTTTAAAAAGAGATAACGTGTTTGGAGAGATTTTATCTTTTTAATTTTTGAGTTACTTTTGTTTTGTATTAAATTTCAAGATCTTAAAAATCCTATAAATACCTCTCACACCAAACACTTTCTACACATAACAAGAAATACAACAATTCCTATTTTCTTTTCTTTCTACTTTCTCATATTTCTCTCATTTGCTCTTTTAAGAGCAATTGGCCAAAAGAGGGGTGTTCTTTGTTGTGGAGCTTTGAGCTCAACCTCTTAGGGGGTGTTTGGGGCACTGAATAGGTTATAATAACCCCCCTTATTATAACCTATTCAATGTTTGGGGCACCAACAAAAATAATTGGTGAGGTGGGTTATTTTAACCCCCGATTATTTTATCCATTTTCTACAGTAACCATTATTCAACCCACTACAGTAACTATCTTCTCACTTCTTCCATGCGACTCCTTGACTTTTCCGACGACCGCCGACGACTTTTCCGGCGATCGCCGATGACTTTTCCGGCCACCAATTTTTTTTTCCATATTTATTCTCAATTTCATTTTGAAAAATATAAAAAATAAAAATAAAGAAAAAAAAACATCAAAAGTTGCCGGAAAAGTCGTTGACAACATCGAAGGTTAATCAACTTTAAAAAAAAAACATTCAAACGAAATTATATTTACCACACTCAAGTTTATTTCAAATGATTTTATTGATAAAAAAAGAAAAAACTAATATGATTTTTGAACTAAACATTTACAATTTTTATTTTGGCAATACTAAAAGTTAACTAATATGATTTTTCTATACCAAAACCTAAACTTTTTTGCTTTGTAACAAAAAAAAAAAAAAAAATACATAACCCTAAATCAAATCAAAGTGTTGTATATCATAAAAAAAAACTAGAAAAAGAAAACAGTCAGTTTGAACATTTGATTCAGAACCTCATGTTAAAACAGATCAACACTCCAAACACATATTATTTTATTCCATATTAAAATAATCTGCACCCCAAACACAGATTATTTTATCCCAGACTATAATAATCTGCACCCCAAACACAGATTATTATAACCCCAGATTATAATAATTGCCAGATTATTATAACCACCAGATATTATAACCAATTCAGCACCCCAAACAACCCTTTAGTGCAGAGTGGTTTGAGCTACACAACGTTTCAGTTGGATTGTTGTATCATGGAGGGGACAGGCCAGAGAAGACCTGCTGCACTGGTGGTTGATAAATAATTATACACCGCAGAGGGCTTGAATCTCCTTAAAGAGAGCGAGATACCCGTGCCTCAACCTAATTGTTTACGTGTTTGTTTCAACAAAAATCAAATGACCCTGCACTTGAAAATTGTTGGAGTTAGTGACTGATTTGGCTTGAGAGATTTTTTTTTTTTTTTTTTTTTTTTTAAAAAAATAAGAATAAAAATGCATCAAAAGAGATTACAAAGAGTTTGGATGATGCTATTCCCTTTGCGTGCCCTTATTAATTAAGGAAGATATGGTTGGTTTGAGAGATTTATTCAATAGTAAATCGTGTACATTTATTTAGTAGGACACCAATTTCTTGTGACTTAATTTTCGTTCAAATTGGTAGTATTAGAAGATTTCTAGGTTACCCTTTTTAAAATGTAAAAGTCATGGATGAATATAACAAAACTCTCATATAATGTAAAGGTCACAAATATTGTCAAAGAGCTTATATTAATTTGAAAATAATGGGTAAAAATCGAACTTCTATTAAAAGAAAAAAAAAAAAAAAGTTTGATGTATTTCCTAACTGCTATGCTCACTCAACATTTTTCTCTTTCTCCATTTATTCTTATTTCTCTCTTATTAAAACACAACTTCATTTCTTTCTAACATCTATATCTCCTTTTCTCCACCAAAAAAAAAAAAAAAAAAACCCTCTATTTCATGAATTATTTGCAATGGACTTTCCGTCCAGCCAACATTTTAAATATGAACTCTGATGCATCATGGAGCGAGACTTTTGAGAAGGGCGGATTAGGGTTGGTGGTGCGTGACTCCGACGAGTATTTTGACCTGTGTGTGGGTCTTCACAAAATTTCAAGAAAATGATCGATCAAAGTGTTAGAAGCTAAAGCTATTTGGAAGGGTTTGAAATCCTTACATGCAAAAGCTTCAGAAAATAGTTTGAGTGTGATCGTTGAATTTGACACGCTTGAGATCCTTAATTGTTTGAACAAAGAATAAGAGAATCTGTTTGAAGTTAAGAACAATTTAGAAGTCATTGACACTTTGGCTACTCGGATGGGGGTGCTTACCTTCAAGCATTATCCAAGGTTGCATAACAATGTCTCTCATTGCTTAGCATGTGAAATTGTTTCCCACATTTTTTTAACAATCAGAGACTCTCTTCCCCGCTGGAAGAACCTTTTGGTTCTCTAATTTCCCCCTTGAATATATCATAAATTAGAATGAATATTCGTGTACCTAAACCCGATTTTGATATATTCAATGAATTTCCCTTTTCAAAAAAAAAAAAAAAAAAATCTCTATCTCCAACATTAATATATATATATATATCGGTAGGAGATTTAGAAATTGGATCTCAATTTAAACAATTATCTAAAATGTGCTTGATAATATATTTATAAACCATAAACTAATTTTAGTTATCAACTAAATATTAAGATGAATATAAACTATTATTAATTAATTTACAAACACGTTATAGGTTATAAATTTTGTATAATTATTATTTTGCAATATTTTGTAACACATTATATTATACCAGTTTTAATTTAACAAAAAATGAATTGAGTTTATAACATTGAATACTATATTTATTCAAGTTTTTTTCTTTTTTTTTTTCTTAATTTAATTCTACCTTTTAAAATTTCAAGTTTAAAATCTAAATACTCTAAAAACATAAAAAGATTGTTTTAAGAATTTCACAAAATTTGAAATCAATTTTAAAAAATACATGTCAAATCAAATACATATTCACTAAATTTAATGAATCAAAAAACACAAAATAGAATATGGATTGTCTACAAACGAGTACTAACGTTTTTATTAATATCTATCAAATTCATTTGTTTTTTTTTTTTTTGGCATCAAACCTTTAATTTCTACCAATTAAACCTCGAGTGTGAATAAGTGAGTAAATTTAAGACCTCCTTAATTCTAAACTAGTAATTGTATCAATTAAAACTATTTACCCCATCTATTCGATTCCATTCGAAAAAAACGTTAGTTTATACGTTCGAAGACTTATAATAATATCAATTAAACCCATTTGAAAATCGCCCATGCACCAAAGTTAGCATATCTCATTAACTAACTTGTACTCTCAACCAAGAGATCTAGTGGTTCGAATTAACATTTTTCAAATAGAATCTAGAAAAAAATAGTTATTGAGATTTGGATTATGTTTCATTTTGGTTCATAAATTTGAAAATTTAGAGACTAAAATGTAACAAAATCTCTAGCAATCCATATTTAACCTTATAAAAAAACAACGGCACTGTCCCGGTTGGTTCAATAATCTCTCGGCCTGCAGAGTCGCTTCCGCCCTTTCCCTGGAAGAACACTGCATGAGCTCGAGCTGCCCTCAAATGGCTGCTCATCCACTTCCTCTCCCGAAATCAACTTTCAGAACTAGAATTCTCGCATCAACATTCAAATGCGCAGCTCCTTTTCTTCGTACTAATTCCAATTCTTTCAGACCTCACTATATCTATTCGTATTCGCTCCCCAAATTTCATTCTAATACTGCCCTTGGATCCCTCCAAACCTATGGAGCTCCAGGACCTCCTAATCACGATCCTGTCTCGAATTCATTTCTAGTGGAAAAGATTTTGTTCAGCTTGAAGCAGAACAATGTAAGTTCTTTGTCCAGTTCTCTTTTCCGCCTGAATCCTTCAAGTTTAGTCGAAATTCTTCATCGGTGTCGCGAAAATTTACATTTGGGCTTAAAATTTATTGGTTTAGTTTCTTCTAATTGCCCGAATTTCAAGCATTCGTCTCTTTCTTTGAGTGCAATGGTTCATTTTTTAGTGCGTTGTCGGAGGCTCTCAGAAGCCCAAGCTTGCATTCTTAGGATGGTGAGGAAGAGCGGCGTCTCACGAGTTGAGGTTGTTGAATCTTTAGTTTCGACGTGTGATAATTTTGGGTCGATTGATTTGGTTTCTGATTTGTTAGTAAGGACCTATGTGCAAGCTAGAAAGTTAAGAGAAGGGTCTGAAGCATTTCGGATTTTGAGGAGTAAAGGAGTTTCTGTTTCTATAAATGCTTGTAATAGTCTCCTTGGTGGTCTCGTGAAGATTGGGTGGGTGGATTTAGCTTGGGAAATATATGGGGAAGCTGTGAGAGGGGGTGTTGAGTTGAATGTTTATACACTGAACATTATGGTCAATGCTCTATGTAAAGACCGCAAGATTGAGAATGTGAACTTGTTCTTATCAGATATGGAAAAGAAAGGAGTTTTTCCTGACATTGTGACATATAATACTCTCATCAGTGCTTACTGTCGTGAAGGGCTTGTCGAAGAATCCTTTCAGCTGTTGAATTCAATCTCTGGTAAGGGTATGGAACCCGGCCTTCTAACTTATAATGCTATAATAAATGGCCTGTGTAAGATAGGTAAGTATAACAGGGCAAAGGATGTTTTAAACGAGATGTTGCAACTTGGGTTAAGGCCTGATCCTGCTACGTATAACACATTGCTGGTTGAAATTTGTCGAAGAGATAATATTTCAGAAGCCGAAGAGATATTTGATGAAATGTCACGTCACGGTGTTCTTCCTGATTTGGTTAGTTTTAGTTCTCTGATTCGTTTGCTTGCAAGGAACAGGCATCTTGATCGGGCTTTTATGTATTTTAGAGATATGAAAATTATTGGACTAGTGCCTGATAATGTAATTTATGCTATTCTTATAGATGGGTTTTGCCGAATTGGTGCTATTTCAGATGCTTTGAAAATGCGGGATGAGATGCTTGCTCAGGGTTGTGTTATGGACGTGGTTGTATATAATACTATTTTGAATGGTTTATGTAAGAAGAAGTTGTTCGTTGATGCAGATATGCTATTTAATGAAATGGTTGAGAGGGGTGTGTTTCCGGACTTTTATACTTTCACCACACTCATTCATGGATATTGCAAGGATGGAAATATGGATAAAGCACTGAATTTGTTTGGAACAATGATTCGTACAAACCTGAAGCCAGACATTGTGACATACAACACGTTGATTGATGGCTTTTGCAAAGTAGGTGAAATGGATAGGGCCAAGGAGTTGTGGGATGATATGATCAGGAAAGATATTCTCCCTAACCACATTTCCTACGGAATTGTAATAAATGGTTTTTGTAATTCAGGCCTTTTATCTGAGGCATTGCATTTGTGTGACCAGATGGTTGAACGGGGTATCAAACCCAATCTTGTCACTTATAATACTTTAATTAAGGGCTACTGCCGGTCTGGTGATATTCCAAGCGCATATGAATGCTTGAGCAAAATGATATCAAATGGAATAATTCCTGATGGCATTTCATATAATACCCTTATTGATGGATATTTAAAAGAAGAGAACCTAGAAAAAGCTTTTGTTTTGATTAATGAGATGGAAAAACAAGGGCTTCAACTTGATGTTATTACATACAATGTAATTTTGAATGGATTCTGCGCAAAAGGAAGAATGCAAGAGGCTGAGCAGGTGTTAAGGAAAATGATTGAGAATGGTATACATCCTGACAGAATCACTTATTCTTCTCTGATAAATGGTCATGTCAGCCAAGACAATATGAAGGATGCATTTCGTTTCCACGATGAAATGCTCCAAAGAGGACTTGTGCCTGATGATAGATTTTAAATTTTGTACTTCACTGGATGCATGTCAGCTATTTAATTAAGGTAGAGGTCTCTTTTCCCCCTTGTGTATGCATGTACACCTACTCCTTTTGTATGCCACTTTATTCATCTATTAATATGCAGATTGATTTGATAGGTTACGTTTTCTAATTGCTTAATATAAGAGTGCCATTTTCACACTCATACTGAATATATTCATAAATCTAGCTCTGCCCAATATTTAAAGAACCAACTTAATCTTTCATGCAGGATACTTCATATCTAATCTGAACCTGGATGGTGATACTTCTACTTTGATGGCTTTGATTCCTTGATCACAGAGAATCATCACAGGTTATGAATCTTCTTTACTTGTAACCCAACCCCACGCCCCCCAACCCACCCACTCACACACACACACCAATCAAAGATAAAAAATACTCTAAAGACTAAAATCAAAGATTTACGCCTAAAAAAATTCAAAAGCTATACTCCATAGACAAGAACGAAAATTATATCCAAAAAGCATTGAATGGGGGTGCTATCATGAACGAAGGCAAGTTTAGTTGAAAAGCTTCTACAAGAAATCAAGATTCAAAAGATTGTTAAGGAAACGGGGAACTCAAAAATGATGAGGGCCTAATAGATACGCGGCTCTTCAAGAAGTTTTGGGGCATTCTTAAAGATCTTCTAAACATTTTCCAAGACTTCATTTTGAAAGGTCCTCTTAGTTAATGTATAAATGAAAACTTCATTTTTTTTGGGGGGGGGGGGGGGGGGGGGGGGGGGGAGGGGAGGGGAGTCAGGCATTCTTTCAAGCCCTAATCGCAGCCCCCCTTTTGTCTCTCCTCTTCCTTCAATGTTCTTCAATCTCCTCCCTAATCTTACTCAAATTTCTCAAATCTTCACCTCTTCTCATTCATTTCACGCCATTACTCACCTATTTGCTCTTCTCATTCTCTATTTTCTGACTCCTTTCAAGGTTGACAGCGGATTTGGACTCTTTTGGGCGATTTTGCAACCTCCAATCCGTGGGTCTCATCTCTTGGTACATTCTCCCAATTTACATACAACATATTTCTTGTGATTGACTGTTAGTTGCAGCGAATTTTCAGCTTGGTTGAAGTTATTTCTTAGATTTTGGGTGCCCTAGGACAACATTTTTTTATTTACATAAATTCTTCAGGGAGGTAGGAAAGGGCGGTTGTTTAGTGTTTAAACTTGTGACGGGAGGCTGGAATTTTGTGCATTAGGCTGCTATAAGTTGAAGTTTGGGGGCTGTACGTTCTATTGTGAAAGTTTTTTTTTTTTTTTTTTTGTTGGGGGGGGGGGGGGGGGGGGTGCTGTACGTTCTTAGTTTTTCTCAGTTTGTTTGGTTTTGTTGGGAATCTCTGTTGGAAATGAGTTCTAAAAGGGCTAGGAACACTTCCTCCTCATCACAAGTGTTTGATAAGCAAAAGTTCATCGAGGAGGCATCTGAGCGTTTTCATAACTAGTCCATAAAACTAGAGCCGGGTCTTAAATTCGATGAAACCCACCACACCTCCTGTTTGAAAGTATAGAGCAGTGTGGGTGGGTTGAATTCGTCCGACGGCCCAAGGCTGTAGTTGTGCGGGAATTTTATGCTAATATGGTCGACAATGTCTCTTGGTCTTTTGTTCATGGTCGCTAGGTCTTATTTGATTCTGCCTCCATCAACAGGTACTATAATCTACCTAACTTTGACCGAGACGAATATAATAGATATGCGAGTGAGCAGGTGGATGTGATGCAAATCTTTTGAGAATTATGTTGGTTGGGCGTAGAATGGGCCTTACGACGGGGGAGACCATAAAGTTCAAAACTTTCGACCTTAGCGTTACTAACAAGGTATGACGTAGTTTTATCTGTGTAAAGCTCCTGCCTGTCTCTCACCTTAGAGATGTCACCAAAGAAAGGGTCATCCTGTTATACGCCATTGCCACAGGCTGATCAATGGACATGAACAAGGTCATTTATTACTCTATGCATCATATTTGCTGAGGTAGAACCACAGGAGGCCTTGATCATTCCTCCTTGATTACAACTTTATGTCGCAATGCAGGGGTGTTGTGGAACCCCAATGAGGAGCTGGCCCACCCGAAGGCAGACATGGACAAGAATTTCATCATTGGGGTTGCATGGTTGGGATTAAGGGGCCGAACAGCAGGACGAGATGGAGGCTCATCCTGAGGAGCATATTCTACTTCCCCCGAGCTTCCTCACTAGGATCATCCACATCCATCACTTGAGGAACAGGTTCAACAGCTAAATCTTGCCATTGAGGGCCTTCATAGTCAACAATCACGCCTTCATAGTCGGCAGTGTAGATTGAAAATAAAAAGCAACTCGAACCAACCAACCAAGTTTGGCATAAGAGCAGTCATGGACAAGAATTTCATCAATGGGTGTTTTTGGCGGATTTGTTTTTTTGTATGCCCTTGTGTATTCTTTCATTTTTTCCAAAGCGTGATTTCTTTTATATCTATATAAACTTTATCTTACCTCCCCAAATTAGGGTCTTATCATTTTATTTTCTTTCTTGTATCTACCCTGTGGGCTATTTATCAGCTGTCAACCATGATACAGTATAGTATTCACTTGTCATAAAGAGAGACCAATCAGCTTGTTGCTTCGCCATGGCAGATTAGGCAAAAAAAACCAGATAAAGAGGAGCTAAGCCAAAAGAAGGCATGGCTGCACAAGTACTTACCCCACTCAGTGAAGGGCGCTCCCTATTCTATTCCCAGCCACAAGCTCAATGAAGGAAATTGTTTGCAATGGTCACAATGTGTTGAACGCTCCAAGGCCCGTTTCCTCTGAAAGGTACCAAGATGTGAAAGGCAAAGAATAATATGGTAATGTCCTGCTTGTTTGTCAAGGCCCCCAGACTCTGAATAACACTTGCAAAGACGACGTCTGTTCGAATCTTCGAGTGAGTTTAATAAGGAAAAATCCGAGAACACTTCTGCCACATTTGAAAGGCAGACTTGATTCATGACAAGTAAAAATGGCAGTGACCCAATACTTCAGCCTCCTTACTGGTTTGTGTTGGCAACTTGATCTGTCTGTGAGAATACAAAATGGGATTGTACAAGCAATGCTGTGGGTGGCAGTCTACAAGAAAATAGCGTTGAAAAAGAGTGTTCAAATTTCTTCTAGAATCATCGACGAACGTCGAGAGGGTTTCAGATTTGTGGAAGAAGTTTTTGAACCACTTTTCTAGTCACCTATTTCTAATAAACGCACACTGCCCCGCCGTGTCTAAGCATTGTATTGTATTTTTATGTTGATGTTAAATGTCGACAAAGAGCACCAATGTGGCCTCACTTAACAGAGCGGTTTCTTTATTTTTTCGATCAATATGATGTGAACATTGCAACAAAGGCAATCACACTGAGGAAATTTGTTAGGAATTACATGAAAAAGGAACTAATTAGAAAAGCATCTAACAACTTTCAATGCAAGTAAGAGGAAAAGAGCACAGCAAGTGTCAGTTTCTCTAGTAGAAGTAAATCGATATTAAGGGCTCATCAAGTGGGACTCTTCTATTTCTTTTCAACCAAGTATTCTAAAGAACTTCTAGGGAAAAAAAAAACCAAATTGCAATGGAACTCTTCATTTGTCGTCGAAAATCGAACATAAATACAAAACGAAAAATGAGACTTTTGGAGTGGCACATGAGAAACAAAAATGCTTTTTTTTTTTTTTTTTTTTTAGTTCAATTACATTTGGGGGTGAGGGATTCGAACTTCTGACCTTTTGGGTTGAGAGTATATGTCTATACCATTGAACTATGTTTACTTTGACAAAGTCTTCTATATTTTTATTTAAGGCACCTTTTAATTTCACATAATCAGATCGGATTTTGTGGCTACAAAAATCTTTCAAAGTTTTTTGCAATGTCATTTAAAACCCAATTCAATAGTAAAATCCAAATTTTAGAAATTCACAATGCTAAAGCCTATTTCTTTATAACCTTAGAGAGTTCATTCATCAAAGTTCTTGCATGCCTTTCATGAAAATAACATTTTCTAAAAGGAAATATCAACACCTTGTTAGAGTACTTATACTTAGCCTCAACATTTTTTAAAAAGTAAGTTTTTCTCTCTTAATTGTCAACATTTTAATGGTGGTGTGTAGGGAAGTATCTACACACAAGTATATACCGTCAAAGTCCGAGTTTTTTGTATTATTTTTTTGCCCCAAAACTAACAATGAGCCTTACATGATATCTAGTTTATTACTATTTTAAAATGATAATTGAATAGTTTTATTCAATAAAATAACTATGATTTAAATCATGTTTTGAACTTTGAAGTTTGGAGATTATTTAATTTTGGTCTTCAAATTTTAAAGTGTTGATTTTATTTCATAAGGTTTTGAGGTTGATCAATTTTGAACTTTGAACTTTAAGTCTTTATCAATATGTGAATTCTAATCACCCCAAACTTAAAAAAAATAGTCATTTTGATTATTGGCATTAGTTTGGGTCAATTGTTTAAAAATATATATATAGATATGATGCAACTTTAAATATATATACTAATGCATTGATGTGTGTATTGTATTAGAGCCATATAGGTTAGCTAAAATGAATAATAAGTGGGATATTAAGTGATAAAATACTAGCAAGACCAAAATAATTGTTTCTTTTTTTTTTTTTTTTATTATTACCTTTTTAAGTTTGGGAACAAAATTGATGATTTTTTTTTTCATGTTTTCATAAAAAAAAAAAAAAAAATTTAGGACCAAATTTGGTGATTTTGTTTTTCAAAGTTCATATACTAAAAAGATATTTTAATTAATGTCTTACCTAAATATAATAAAATTGATTCTTTTCCAAACTTAATTAGTTTAATCCTCAAATGTGCAACTTCCTCACAAGTCTAACTTTTTTCTTTATTTTTTTTATTCGTTGGTTTGTTTAAATTTCAACTCTCAAATGAAAAACGTGATAAAATCTTAAAAAAGAAAAAGGTAAAAAGGTCAGTGTTATAGGTAATTTTGGACCACCACAGCGTACGAGGAGCTGACAGGACAACCGAGAGGAGATAGGACCAGGAAGGGGACCCAGAGGGAAACCATACCGACGGGCCGGGCCAACGTGGCCCGACCCGTACGGTCGGCCTCGGCCCAAGGCCGCGGCCGCCCCCTCGGCCCGTTTGCGCGGGCCGAGTCCGTTTGCCTCCGCTCGGCCCCTATCGCTTCCAGCTACCTCGGTCCAGCCTGCTTCGTCCCCGAACGCCTCCAAACCCTAGGAGTCCGAGCAGGTATTTATACCCCTCTTCGTCATCGAAGAAGGGGACCGAAAACTCGATTCTTGACTTCTTTCTCTATTCTCTTGCTGCTCAGTTTCCTGACTTAGGCATCGGAGGCGGTGTGGCCTACACCACACCGGTGTCCAGCGATTCTTGCTGGTCTTGCAGGTCACGTCTTCCCCAGCTTCTACAAATTCATTGTTGGTGTCACGTGAAGGGCAGGTGGATTGCTTGGCCAAATTTTGGCATCAACAGTCAGCATTCATATGTCATCAAATTGTGTGCTATGATTAATTAATTCAAATTCAAATCTTGTTATATTTTATTTTCCCTCTCCTATTTGTGTTGATTTAAAATAGAAGGAGAGTAGATTTTGGTTAGGAAGTTGTTTGAGTTGATTTATTTTATATTGGCATCGTATTGAAGAAGTAGTAAAGAGCATCAAGTATCTAAATGAGAGAAAAAATTGAACACCAATACATAGGAGTGTTCAATTTCCCATGAGATGGGTTGGCTAGGAACAACCTAGATGGGGTAGGATTTCTCTAATTTAAACGAGGATGAAGTTGAGAAACCAAGTGGCTGTTTGTTTTTAGGGAATCAGGATGTTCGTCATCTTCAAATGTACATAATGTTAAAAGACGATCCCCTCAACGTGGGAATCTTAAAAAAACTCAGGTACGAGAAGGATATAATTGGAAGCACGGAAATAGGTTAAAAACACTGTTTGGTCATTTTTCATTAAAAAATTCTGTTTGACCATTTTTCAAAGTATTTCTAGCCATTTCTAAGGATTTCCATATATATATATATATTAACAACATGTGAGGTGGAGGATTTCTTATATTTTTAAGTGAGAAAAATCGTTGCTATATTTGCAATATTAACTATTATTTTTCTTAACCATATTACAAACGGTCATATCTTTAATTATTTTAAAATAAAATATTACTTGATTATTAACATGTATATCAAAAGAAATATTTTTCTTTATTAACAAATCTTTAAGTTATACTATTTTTAATAGAAATATTTTGTTTTTAAAAATATTCAATATTTTTAACTTATAAGTTAGTTATAAAAGTAAATAAATATATATTTAAATAATTTATAAACTTGGTGTCGAAGGACAAATCAGGCATAGGTTCAGGGAGGACGGACAATGTATTTTCCATCCCCATCCTAAAAAATACAAAGAGAAACTCGTTGCCCCCATCTGTAATAAGATTCCCCATGTGAATTTTTTATATATCGATTTTTAATTCTTTTCGTTATATATTTTAGTACATGAACTCTTAAAAAAACTTTCTATTATTTTGCCCCCGACATTCAATACGTCTAATATTCATATTAGTCAACAATTTATATGACTCAAATACATGCTAAATTGCTAACATGAGCATATCTCATATGACATAAAATTTATATTGATGGCCAATGGATCTGTGATTCAAATCTCCCACCCCCACATGTTGTCAAAATTACATGCTAAATTATAGCATGTTGAGTATTATCCACATGTTAAATAATTAGTTGTAAAATAATAGTGAAATAAAAAACAATTCATAAATTGCTAACAAGAGCATAGCTCAACGACAAAAAGTTATACTGATGACCATGAGATTTGTGGTTCGAATTCCTCACCCCACATATTGTAAAAAAAAAAAAAAATCATAAATCTCGAGAGTTAAACGAAAAAAAGAATAATATTAAAATTAAGTTGAGCTTCTGAAATGAAATTTATTATACCTAACGTGTTTTTTTTTTTGGAAAATTTGCTGATGATTTTGGTTTAAGGGAGCAAATTGAAGCTTCACGTCCAACAAAAATGTCCTTTTCTAGTTGACATTAAAAAAACTATTCAATCCATAATCAAAACGTTTTCAAAATAAAACACATGCATGTCGGCTTTATTTTATTTATTTATTTGTTTGTTTATTATTATTATTATTATTATTTTTGACAATAAACACACACACATATACACATTTATTTATTTAATTATTGTAAAGTTGGTAAGATAAAGGATATAGTATATTTCGCCACATTGGAAACATTTTTTTTAAGAATGGAAACATGATCAAATTATATGTCCAATGTGAAAAAGAAATATTATAATTTATAAAGCAATGTGATCTATTAATTAATCTCTAAATCCAAACATTAGAAGTTGTTTTCTTTGAGGATAACTTTTTTTTTAAAAAAAACATGCGAGGATGCCAAATAATTATCTTTAATGATATATATTCAACATATATCATTTCAGATTTTTTTTTTTTTAATTACATCATACAATACGAGGATAAGAATTGGAACCTATAAACTCTCTTTTATGAGAAGTAAATAATGTATATACTTATGTTGACATTTGTATTACATATGTAGATTGCTTGTGGTTATTATACTAAAATTTAAGCATACGTTTCTTTAAAAAAGTTTACTAATTACTTGATTATTTGAGCTAACAAGTCGGCTTGAGTGTTCAAATAGTTAATATCATATTTTTTTGTTCAACAACATATGAAAATCAAGATTTAAATTTTTGATTGATTTAAATTTTTTATTGTTTAGTTGAAAATATAATGTCTTGATTAATTGAATTTTGTTTAAATTGGTCAAATGTCATAGTCATTTGTTACCAAACAATTGAAAGGACATATATTTTTTTTTATTAAATACTTTTATCTATTATATCCTTTTATAAAAAAAAAAAAAAATTAATGTCACATCAACATACCTACAACCATAAAATTAATTATTAAAAAAAAGTGATGAAGCAGATTATTATTTTTAGAACAAAATTTGGCTGCATATGAGTATGTAGGGATCTCCCTGCTTACTCTATTAAAACTTTAACAATTAAGAAAGAGAAAGGTCGGAAATGAAACATTTTTATCTCTCGTTTTTTTTTTGGAAAACACATTTTTATCTCTCCTAATTGTCAACATTTTAATGGTGGTATGTAGGGAGATCCCTGCATATCGATATATAGTCAAGTTTATTTTTTATTTTTTATTATTTTTATTTTTATTTTTTAAATCAATGGGAAATGATGGGTGAGAATAACTACCAACTTAAATGAGATTACTGTATACCTTGACCAATTATGTAAATTTTATATTATGAACCATATAACAAAAAGAAATGTTCTTCTAAAAAAAAAAAAGAAATGTTAATTTTTAGTAGAACTGATGCACATAAAACGTGGAGAAAAAGAATAATGTGAGCTAACTTTCATTAAAGGGGAAAAAAAAAAAAGAGAAACAAACAAACAATGACATTAAGACTAAAAAAAACAGAGAAAAATACTATTCATTGCACAAACTATATATATTTGATACCCATTGCACAAACTATTGAATATGTGTTTAGAACCATTTTTAAAATACATAAATATAGTTTTAAAATTTCAAAAAATAATTGTAATTAAAATAATATAAGATATTTGGAACTTAATTATTATTCTATGAATCTATATTATTTTTAGTTCGACAACATTTTTGTTGAATTGAAATTCTAAACCCTTTGATCGAAGATACATTTCAATTACTATTTTGCTATGCTCACTTTGACAAATCTATTTATTCGATTGTATTTTTGTTTTTGTTTTTTTTTTTAAATAAAGAAATTGAGAAATGTGGGAGTGGTCAAAGGTCAACCCTTTGGAAGGTAGATATTGAACAGTCAGCGATAGTTACATGTCTCTTACGTGACAACCACCATGACGTCATCTGATTGGTTGATTGGCCATGTCGGCATTTTTTCATTAAAAAATTTCAATTTTCCATTTAATAAATATCAATAATAATAATAATAATAATAATAATTTTTTTTTAATTTATTGGGTTAATTTTGAACATTTGAATTAAAAGTGTCCATGGAAGTATAACTCAACATCTACTTCTTTTTCTAATATTGGAAATTTAAATTTCTACTTTCACATTTGTTGCACTAAAAAGAGATGGATAGATCATTTAAGATTAAAAATTAAAACGGAATAATAAATCATACAAAATTTAACTAGTGACAAGAAAAAGTTGTAGAATTGCGTATTTAAATTTAATCATGAAAATTTATAATCTTGCTATATAATTGAATAGGTAATAAAATAAAATAAAATAAAAAGTCACACCAATGAAATACTTAATTCAAATACAAGAATTCATTACTTGTTTAATTAGTTTGGAATTCAATTTGATGAAATTGAAAATTGAAAATTAAAATTGAACTCGTGAAATCAAATATAAGAGTAGAGAACAAATATCTATACCTAGTCAATCTAATTTGAAATTAGATGCCAATAACTTTAAGCTCAAAATTCTTTGATGAAATATTGTCATCATCACCAATTATATATATATATATATATATATATATATATTTAAAATAAAGCAAAGAGTAAACTTTTGGTCATTGAGGTTTGGGATAGGTTGTCTCTTGATCGCTGAGTTTTCAAACTCAACAATTTTATTTTTGAGTTTGTGGTTACACTCTTGGTCCCTCCATCTAATTTTCTATTAATTACTAACAAATTGGTAATAAAAAATATATTTTTTAGTTTTTTTAAAAATAAAATAATATTTTAAATACTTATTTATTATTTATTATTATTTTTTTAACTTTAGGATAAAATTTCAACCATGAACAAGAATGCGGTTAGTAGAAGTATTTATTTTTCTAGAAAGAGAAGAACAAAACACCAAAATATTATAAACTAAGACCTACTTGAACTAATTTAAGTTGACTTCTTTTTTATGATTAAGGTTATAAAAATAGCTCTTCTAAAAACAAAAAATGATAGAAATAGCTAAATCCATCTTGGTTCTTTCTCATTGGGTTAGGGGTTAGCATTGGTCGGTCGAGGTCGGTTTTGGCCCCAAACCGACGCCGAACTGATCAAAATCGGTTTTCAAAAAGTGGAAACCGATTTTTTTTAGAAAAACTTGTTTTCGCTAATCGACCGATTGACCGGTCGGCTCAGTTGGTTTGGCCAGTTTAAACCGACTTCCTGGTTTCAGACAACATAGTTTCAGACGAAGTACGCGGCGACCGACGAGTTTTAAACCACGAAGAAGAAAAAGAAATTGAGGAAGAGAGGTCGAGGGTTTCTTTTCTTTCAGCCACAGTTTCGAGGAAGACTAGAAAAGGGATGAAGAGTTTCAGAGTTCAGACCACGACGCCGAGGGTTTTTCTTTTAGCCGAAGAAGAAAAAGAAAAAAGAAATGGTGGGCTACTGAGGGATCAAACCTTTGATCTTTTTGGCAAGCTTTATGCCAGCTAAGCAATGCTCTTGTTGACTTTTTTTGACAGGTAATTTACTTCAAACAACTCAAAATTTTCATGCATCTCAATATTCTAAACGTAATATCTTTATACAAAGTGTTTTTAACTTTAGGGATGTTTGAAAAATTCTTCTTCTTTTGTTTTTGTTTTGAAAAATTGTGATTTGAATCACTTGTGTACATACATTTTCTAAAGTACTAAAAAAAAAAGCATATTGAAAGAAAAGGAAAAAGTTTAATAAAAATATTATCGAAATAAATGATTTTAGGTAATTCTTTTTAAAAAATATAGGAGGACAAGCGGTTATATTCAAGTTGATTTATTTATTTATTATTATTGTTATTTTAAATAATTAGAGGCAAACGGTCTAGTGATACAAACTAGTTATAAATAAAAACTATTTTTCTTAAAATTCTTGAAGTCGAACTAAGTATTATTATTATTATTATTATTTTAAAAGAAAAAAATAACATTAAGAAACCGAACAGTTAGGTACAACAACCAGATCCTCCACAATTGAGGAAAACCAAGGGACCAAGAACACTCCACCCTTACAACATCATCCATTCTCGAGACCTGAGAATGATCAAAACAGAAATAAGAAAAATCGTTGTTTCTCGCCACTGCGAGCAAGAAGTCGAACTAATTATTGGTTTAATTTTGTTGTAGTTGGAAAACATTTTGAAAACAATATGCAAACATCCCATTCGCTATCCACAGTACTTTTGATGACGTTAAAAAAATAGTTGACAAAAGGGAGAATTACTGACAGAAATAAAAATTGTTGACAAAAGTATTGCCTTTACCAACAATAAGAAAAAACGTCGACAAAAGTATAAAAAAAACGGTCGGCAAAAGTGACACATTATCCAACGGTTTTTACTTACTGTTGACAAAGACGATACTTTTGTTGATGGTTTTTCTCTTATCATTAGACTGTCGGTAAAGGCGATACTTTTGTTGAAGGCTTTTACTTACCGTCGACAAAAGTAACTTTTAAAAACAAGTAACTTTTTAAAACCTAACTCATTTCTCTTCCTCATTTCTGTTATGCATCACAATCCTATTTTTTTCCTTCTCTTCCTTCTTTTCTTCTTCTTCTGTCATCGTAACCTGCCTCTGTAATAGGACCAATTTGGTCCAATATATTTAATCTTAATCATGCTAGTTTTATGTTTAATCGTGTGCTTAATTGTATTATTTTATAGGTATTTGGCGTTTAAGCTTCTCGAGATTCGATATTCCAAATTGACATTTATTCGGAGAAATTAAGAAGGTTTTGAGCCAACTTGAAGTCCATGAGACGACAATGAGGTGAAAAGACCGAAGCGGAATGTTCAAGCCTCAAAGACGATGCCAAATTGCACAAAAATGCTGCAGCCAAGCGAGACAACCCGAGAGGTTAGCGTTGAGACATTGCCACGATCCCGAAACACGCTCCAGAAAGCACAGCGTCCCGACGCTGTCGGCGTTATTTAAATACTGCCTTTTCTGATTAGGTCATTCATTCAACAATCGTTTTCCCTTTTTTTCTTCGTTTTCTCTCGGTTTTCTCTGTTCTTTCTCTATACTTCTTAGTTTAGGTTAGTATAGGTTGGTTTATCAAGCTTTGGAGCTTAGATTAGGCTTGTCTATGTTTGTCTAAGTGCCGATCGTTGTAGTTGGAACCTTGAATTTGTAAGTACATTTGGTTTTTATGAGATTTCTGAGCTTTACTGTGTTCATTGAATGATTTTGTTGTTGTTGTGATTTTAGATTAATTATCGTTCTTGTTATTAGCATGCACAGTAAGTTAGATTGATGCCCTAACTCGCAACTTGAATGTTAGTAATTAGTTAAATCATTAAGTTTCACGTTGCGAATGAAGTCTTAATTCATAGTTAGCAATAAACCGATTCACGGGCATGGGTCCCAAGAGCATTTCTCTGACATCGTAGTTTGCATGATAGGTCTAGGGTCTAAATCGATGATCGTAATTAAATTTAGGCTTTTCTTGTTTAATTGCGAGCATTCTAGCCTAGAGCAACAATTAGTTAATTTATGTTAATCATTGCAGGGTTAATTAATTAATAAATTGGATGTTGGTTCGACGAGTTAGTCGGGTTAGCGCTCTAGGGGTATCTTGATCTAGTGCAATTATTTAATTGATCAATCTTAACGGGTTAGTAAGATTAATTAATTAGTAATTAGTAATTGGTTTGACGTACGATGAGATCAAGTCAATTTACCTCAGTGTACCAATTAGACATCATGCATGTAAATCGTTAACTTGTTAATTGATGAGTAAGAACAAATGTACTGAAATCCGAGTGTCTCCAATTACAGTGATCACCAAGGTGAGATTAACCAATCGCCCTTTTATTTTTCTATCATTTACTTTCAGCACTTTTACTTTTCCCATCTTTAATTCCCTTTCTCTTCAACCCCCTTCGATTATCACAAACACAAAATGATTTGAAAATAAATTAGTTGTTCCCTGTGATCGACTCCAACCACTACTACTGCAAAATAGTTTAGTGATCGGTGAACTATAAATTTTATTTGACGCGACCCTCGTCAAGTCGCTCTGTCACTCTGCATCTTGCTGCGCCATGCCTCCACCTCTACATCTCGTCGGCATTGTGTCTCGCCACCTCCTTCCATCAACACTATAACCATCATGGTCACTACACGTTATGTTTTTTCCTCTCATCTCTTTTCATTTTTTTCCTCTCACCCTCACTCTCACCCTCACTCTCACTCTTTTCATTCTTTGTTTATTCACATATGTGAATATTAAGAACAAAAGAGAAAATAAAGACAAGAAATTTATGCCAAAGCGAGTATAGCTCAGTGGTAATTGACATATACCCTCGACCATAAAGTCAGAGGTTCGAATCCCCACAACCCCAAATGTTGATGTACTAAAAAAAACGACAAGAAATTTATGTACATTAGGTTTTTAATTCAACAAAAAAGAAAAAAAAGATTCCCTTCCATATCATGATACTGATCTTTCAAATTTTTAGATTGACATTAATTTGTCCGGTAAAAAAAAAAGTATTATTATTGGTTTATTTCTTCAATTTGATCATCAAACTAAAAAATGTCAACCACTCCCATTTGGAAATTTAGGCTTTCTAGGGAAGCTCAAAGTTTACAACTAGACCAAATGTCCATGAGCACACAAGTGCGCGCTCCTACTTGATGAATATCAAAATTCTAATTCCAAAAAAAAAAAAAATGACCTAAATTAATTCATAAAGACCATAATAAGTTAGAAAAGTAAGACTCACGGTTCTACAACCCTCAGACCCTTTGATAACCATTTGATTTTTTTTTTTTAAAAATTAACTTAAAAACATTACTTCCACTTATAAGTTTTTTGGTTTTGTTATCTACTTTCTTCCCATGTTTTCAAAAATACTACGACCTCGTTTGCTTTCGATTTCTTTACCACAGTTTTCATCTTTGTTAAGGACACATTTGAAATCCTAGCCAAATTCTAAAAACAAAATTGAAAACAACTTTTGTTAGTTTTCAAAACTTGACTTGGTTTTGAAAATATGGAAAAAAAAGTTAATATAACAAAACCAAGAAACTTAATGGTGGAAGTGGTGTTTTTAAGCTTAATTTTAAAAAATAAAAAATCAAATAGTTTTCATACGGGACCGTAGTTTTCAAAAACTTTTTTTTTTAGATTTTGACTAAGAATTCAAATGTGTTCTTAACAAAGATGAAAACCATGGTAAGAAAATTGAAAGAAAACAAGATTAATTTTAAAAGACCAAATGACTATCAAACAATGCCTAAATAAATCAAATCAAATTCAATATATAAGTGATGGAATTAAATTGAAAATTGAATATATTTGAAAATTTAATTATTTTTTTCAAAAGAAAATACCAAAGGTGTCACACATTACCTTTTTTTTTTTTTTTTTTTTTTTTTTTTTTTTTTTTTTAAACTTAATTATGGTTTGACTTGAAATCTCCAACTTTGATTTGTCTTTGCTTTTCAATTTTATGACTCATTTGACTCAGCCCAATAAGTACAATACAAGTAATATTATATAGTTACATTAATAATAATGATAATGAAATGATAAAGAGGGCTGAAATTTTTGCATTCCTTAAATGTCAATTGTGATTTATGGCATGTTCAACATATGTGCAAAAATGCAAAAAGTTGTTGAAACTTAAAAAATTAATTAAGGGTCAAGTTGGAAGCTATTTCTTAAAAAGCGTGACAACACATCTAACATAATTGAGATAAGATCGGTTTCAAAAGAAAAATAATAATAATTGAGATAACATATCGTATTACTGAAAAGTAAAACACTTATACAACAAGAGCATAGCTCAACTGGCATAAAGTTGTACGGATTAATCACGAGATCTATAGTTTGAATCTCCCTCCCCACATATTTGTAAAAAATAAATAAATAAATAAAAAGTAAAACACGCATTAATTATTATCAAAAAAAAAAGGAAAAAAAAAAACACGCATTAATTGTTAATTTTTATGATTATTAAATTCAACCAATATTTAAGGAAACCGATAAATTCTAGGATTGTTTTAAGTTTCTATGTTTAGATTAATAGTTGATTAAGAAAAATAATTCATGATTACCAAAAAAAATATTAAAAAAATATTGATTTTTGTTATCAAAGTCGATATTCATGATTTTTTTTTTTTTTTAAAAAATGCAATTTTTATGGTTATTAGTTAAAAATGCCATATTTTCATAATATTACCTGGCACACAAAGGAATAAAGATTTAAACTTAATGAGCCATACAAAGATACCTCTCTTAACCATTTTGAGCCATGGTAAAAAATTGGTGTTGAGAAATTCCATATTTGTAACGCTTTGAATATTTTATCTATTTATTTTTTTAATTTTTTTTTAAAGTTTTGAAATATTTTCATCAACCGAGTATAGCTCAGTAGTTGATATATTGTAACTTCGAGTAACAGGTTAGATGTACAAATCCTCTCACCCCTAATGTTGTTGAACTAAAAAAAGTCCACGAAATTTATATAATGTTTTCATTTAGTCTATGCTACTAAAAACACCATTGAAAACTTGTCCGTCTAATTTGATTCAATTAATAATGATATTTTAAATATTGTATTTGTACCAATTTTGATGAAAATACACATATTTACAAATTTATTATTTTTTTAATATTGTAAATATACGAAAGATACATTATTCTTACCACATGACTAATCTCACAAGACAACAACAAAATTATTGTATACTTGAATATTTATATTTCATGCATCTAGATGAAAAAAATTCACAATACAAAAACTAACTTATTATTACAAAATTATATATGGATCTCACTACAAAAAATATATGATTGTGCTTATAAAAAATTAAAGAAATTAAATTGTTACAAATTTCAAATTTCAGAGACTACAGAAATAACTAACTAAATCATTATAAATTTCGAAATATAAAAATCTAACTAAACCCGTCACATACCAGTGGTCTAAAAATTAACTTATGTTACACATTTTAAACCACAAAAATTAAACCAAAATTGTTATATACGAAGTTTGAAGAAACTAAACCACTACAAATTTGAAAAAGGCAACCATCAAACTAAATTACCATACCCTAAAGTTTACAAACTCCTTTAGTACTTTAACAAAAGTTAAATGCAATTCAACTAATACACGTTAATTGATTTTTAAGTTAGGTGAGTTTGAACCTTTCACTTTCTAGGACTCGATTGGGATGATTTTATTTTTTAACTGTTTAAAAGACTTTTTAAGTAGAAAAACAAATGTAACATTTAGAAAGTTATTCCAAACATGCACTAAGTCAAAATATTTAAATTTTATGTCAGTGAAACTATGTTGTCGACAATTAATTTTAAAAATAAATGCATGTACATATATACATATATTCAATGCCGACATCCCTGACTATATGGACCCGTTTAAAGTAAAAACTAAAAAAAAAAACGAAGTTCCTTCGACTTTCTCAAAGTCAAAATCTAGGATGCATATAAAAACCCCTTTCTCTCACCTCCTTCTTCATCTTCCATTCTAATCCTCTATTTTCTCTCTCTACATTTTCTCTCTCTAATTTCATAATTTCAATGGGAAATTGTTCACTCTCTCCATGTCTTCATGCCATTTCCACCCCCCACCGACGTCGCCGCCGCCGCCGCTCCTCCGCCGTCAAGCTCATTTTCTCCGACGGCCACACCAGAACCCTCGCCGGAAACCACCACATCGCCGGCGAGATCATGTTCCAATTCCCCGACATGATGATCTGCCACGCCGATTCCTTCTTCATCGGCCACCCAGTCCCCTCCTTGGGCATCGAAGACCAGCTCATCGCCGGCCAGACCTACTTCATTCTCCCGATCGATCGATTCGCCTCCTTCGACGTTCTCTCGACGTCGTCACTCGTCGCTATCGGGGCCGGAAATGCCAAATTCTCCGGCCAATGCCCGTTTGAGTACATTCGAGGCGCCAACGGGAAAGTTCTGATTAAGGTCGTGCCGGAGTTTATTGTTCGGCTTGTTTCTCCGGCGGCGGCGGCGGACGGCGGCAACGGCGGCGGAGGAGGTAATTTTTTGTGCAGTACGCCGGAGTTGAAGAAGCATTACGATCAACTAGTTGGGTCGTCGAAGGAGCAAGTTTGGTCGCCGAAGTTGGAGACGATTTCGGAGTATAAAATTAGGTATTCGCCGTGTAAATTTTTAGGGTTTAAACTTAAGCAAGTAGAAGGTTGATTAACTCAATTCTAACTTACAACAAGATAGTGAAGGAAACGAGTATTCTAATTTCTTCCATAGGCTCACCGACCAATGCGGAGGGCGTTTTAGATTTTTTTTTATGACGGATTGGAGAATTCGAACCACAGACCTTTTGGTCATTAGTATAAGTTTTATGCCAATCGAGCTCCTATTCATGTTGGCGAGAGAGTTTCGGATTGTTGTGAGAGTGAAAGCTTTCTGGCCATTTTTTCTAGTCAGATAGCGAGTGATCACTTAGGAAATAAGTAGAGTTATATCTAAACATTGTATTGCGTGTATTTGTTTCTCTATCTACCAAATATGGTGGAAGTGTCCTTCTAGGTGTTAGAATGGAAGGAAAATTTTAGAATATCAATATTGGGGCAAATTATTCAATGAGATTATCACAATGTGACTACTTCTGTAAAAATGTTGGATGTAGATCTTAATGTGATACAAAGGCGATGTACTTTTACAATTTCTCTCTCTTACATCATATGGTGCAAAACTACTAGTCTCATTGTACACTCTCACACATCAAATAATTTCTCCAACAGTAAGGGCTCATTTAACTCGAGTAACGACCTTGGTTGCTCATCTTTAGTTTTTCAATCTAGAATGGAAAACTTTAAGAGCTCTATTTGATGATCATTAGGTTTTTTATTTTTGATTTTTGAAAATTAAATTTATGTTAAAATATAATTTTAGTTTTTGTACTTTGGATTTTATTCCATTTTTAGTTCTCTATACTTTCAATAAAGCTCAAAACTAGTTGATACCATACGTTTAAAGTTTGTTTTCATCGAAATGAGTTAAATAATAGTAATATTTTTCATACCACAAAAGACACGATGTGAACATATATTTCTAAAATTTATAGAAGAAAGGTTAATGAAACTAATTATTTTTTAGAAAAACTAACAATATTCTCACATAGTAGGGACTGATTTTAAGTTTTATCGAAAGTAAATTGTACATTTGAAAGTACAAGGACTAAAATGGAACAAAATCCCAAGTATAGTGACCAAAATGATATTTTAACCTTAAACTTATTACTTCCACCTTCAAGTTCCTTTATTTGTTATTATATCTATCTGTTACCAATGTCTTAAAAAACCAAATCGAGTTTTAAAAACTTAAAAGAATAGTTTTTTTTTTTTTTTTTTTTTTTTTTTTTTTGGCATTTAAAAGAATAGTTTTTAAAAACTTGTTTTTAATTATTTTTTTAGATTTGACTAAGAATTTAAATGTTTCTTTAGAATGGAGAAACCTAAAGTAAAAAAATTGTGAGGAAACAATCATAAAATTAAGAAAAAAAAAACTAAAAACGAAATCATTATCAAACACTTAGGCCCCGTTTGATAACCATTTCAGTTTTTGGTTTTTGGTTTTTCTGTTTTTGGTTTTTGGTTTTTGGTTTTTGGTTTTCTGTTTTTTAAAAACAAAAGCCATATATGTTTGATAACTGTTTTTTGTTTTCTGTTTTTAAAAAACAGAAAACCAACCTTGTTTGATAATTGTTTTTGGTTTTCAGTTTTTTAAAAATTAGAAAGATGAAAAGATGTTTTAGAGAGAGAAAAATGTGTAGAGATGTTGAAACAAAAATTTAGAGACATAAACATAAATGTTTTCAAGATAAGTTTTTTTTTTTTTGAAAGACGAGAAAAGTTAAACATAGTAAAAAACGTTTTAGAGGAAAAAAAAATAGAGAAAGGAATTTGTTGGAGAAAGATAGCTAAAAGAGAAGAAAAGTAAGCATTAGAAGAAAAATGAGATTTTGAAAAACAGAAATCTGTTTTTAAAAACTATTTTTTTTGGTTTTTGAATTTTACTTATAATTTCAAAAACGTTTTTAAAAAACAGAAAACAAAAAATAGAAATGGTTATCAAACACCCATGTTTTTAAAAAATGAAAAACAAAAACAAAAAACAGAAAACGAAATGGTTATCAAACGGCCCCTTAGTAAATACAATGTAAAAGGAACTAATTAGAAAAGCAGGCAACAACTTGCAAGTTAAAAGAAAAAGAGCACATCATGTGTGAGTTTCTCTAGCAGAGAAAAAAAGCAATATTAATTAAGGGCTCATTCAAGTGGGACTCTTCTATTCATTTTCAACCAAGTATTCTAAAGAATTTAAGGAAGGAAAAATAATAATAACAACAACAATAATAATAATAATAATAATAATAATAATAATAATAATAATAATAATAACCAAATTGCTTTAAAACTCTTCATTTGTGGTAGAAAGTCAAACATAAATACATAATTAAAGCTACCCTCCATTTGTGGTAGAAAAAAGTCTTCCTTATCATAAATTGAAATTTGAGGCTAAAAATCTTCCAAAGTTTTATACAACGTTATTTAAACCCAATTCAATAGTAAAAATTCACTTTTGGAAATTATTATGGATGCATAAAAGAGTTATTTCAATACAACCTTAGAGATTTAATTCATCACAAAACTTTTTCCACTAGTGCCTTTACCAAAATAAAATTCTTAAAAAGAAATATAACACACATTTGAACATTTGAGGTGAAAGGATTCGAACTTCTAGTCTCTTAGTCGAAAGTATATGTCAATTACCGTTCAGTTATGCTCGCTTTGGCAGAACACTCATGCTTGTTTTGGATATTATATTCAATATATTTTTTTAATAGATTATGGTAACTGCTTAGGGCATGTTTAAACCTAACTAGAAATTATTAAGTGATCGTCCAAATGAAGCACCCTCCTCATTTTGAGACATGTGGAATGTTAACTATGAAGGTTAACCAGTGGTTAACCTTTTTAATTTTTTTTTTAATTCTTTTTACTAGGTTCACCTCCAATCTTTTTCTTTTTTCTTTTATTTATTTTTTTTTTATCAACATTTGCCACATTCCTTTTTTTTTTTCTTTTGTTTAAGATTTTCTTATTTTGAGTTCACAACATTTGTGGTGGAAGGATTCGAATCCATGACCTCTTGGTCATAAGCATAAACTAGTTGCGATATATTCTTGTTAGTTTTTGGTTTAAGATTTTCAATTGGTTACCATATCTTTTTTATTTTATTTTATTTTTTTCCTTTTTCTCTTTCCATTTAAGATTTTCTTTGGTTTTTCCTCTTTCGGGTTTTTTTTTTTTTTTTAAATAGGGAGAAAAATAGGGTAATTGCTAAACTAATTTTAACGTTACTCCTTAAATCATTTTGTCAATCAAACTTAAATTTGCACAACCTTCTCTTCTAGTTTCAAATTTTAGGGTAAAAAAACAAAAGAAAAAAGAAAGAGATTGAAGGTGAATTTAACCACGTTGGTTAACCTACATGGTTCACACGCCACATGTCACAAAATAAGGAGGAGTCCTCATTCTGGCCGGATCGCCAAATAATTTCTCGAGTGATTTTGATAGGGTTACAATCACTTTTGTCATATTGAAAAATCAAATACTCGTGTATTTAATCATTCAAAATATAATTTTAATATTTGGTTTTATATACTTTTAAATATGATTTAATAGCTGTTCACACGTAACTTCGGGGGTGGAGACACGTGGAATAAATAATATATTGTATTGATGTTTGTATGCGTGTGGGTGTACAATCTCTAACTTTAATCCTCTGATTCTCTCTCTTAAATATATAAACTTTGGTCTCTAGCTTGTTGATCTTCTTGGGCTGGTTTGTTGAGCTTCTTGGATGATCGGCCTGCTAGGTTGATGATCTCTTGGATCGACTTGTTAGCTTGTTGATCCTCTTGGATGATCGGCCTGCTGACTTGATGATCTGTTGGATCGGCCTGTTGGCTTGATGATCTGTTGGATCGGCTTGTTAGCTTGTTGATCCTCTTGGATGATCGACCTGCTGACTTGTTGATCTTTTTGATCGGTCGGTTGGCTTAATGATCTCTTGGATCGGCTTGTTGGATTGTTGATTTGTTGGATTGGCTTGTTAGCTTGTTGATCCTCTTGGATGATCGGCCTGCTGACTTGTTGATCTTCTTGATCGGTTGATTGGCTTATTGATCTCTTTTTAGAGTCTTCTAGTCTTCAATCTTGAATCCTTTGAATTCTAAATCTCGGATCTCTGAATTCTCTGGACTCTTTGGATTTTGACAACTCTGGATCTTGGGAGAATGCTCTAGACTCTGCCCTCTATGCCTCTGGCTGAATCCCCCAATCTCAATCCCCCAGAATGAATGGTGGCCTCCTCTATTTATAGAGTTTGATGGACCTCATATGGGCTTGGGCTTGGGTCCAATTGCCACGTGGCATAATCTGATTGAACTTGGCTGATGTTATCTGATGGATCACTAATAGACAAGTGAGATTCTTTGATTTGCCGAATTTTAATGTCTATTAATTTAATTTAGGCACTCGTGTAAATGTGTAACTGGTCCCAAATTTATTTTATCATTAATTTATATTAATGACGTGACAATTTGTGATTGGTCAAAATTTCTCTTTCAACAATAGCATTAAAGTTGATTTTATATGATTAAAGGCATGTTTTATAATAATTCTGACAATATGACGAGTGATTCTAACTATTTCAAAAGCGCACTTCCAAACATGTGTGCGACATCTTATTAACCGTTGAGTCGTTGACTCACATTTTATGTCTTAAACATGGATATAAATGCTTCTAAGACTTGCATTCAAATATTTGACTTTTTTTCTCATATATCTTCAAAATCTTTAGCCCCACTTTTTTTTTTCTTTTTTTTTCTTTTTTTTTTTTTTTTTAAAAATTTGTCCACCTTACCTCCTAATAGAAGTAAATTTGGTGTTAAGGTTATAAAACAGTCATTCTAGCATGTGCCATAAATGAGGTAAGAATAATTAGGACACAAAGAAGTTTGACCCTTTGAAAAGCTATATCATTTTCTTAGAACTAGCCCCACTCTATAAATTAAATGTAATTGAATTGAAAATTTTATGTGGGAAAACCTGAAAAAGATATTCAAATATTGACCAACCATTCCAAACATGTAGGGTATAAGGTACGGTAGTAATTTACACCCTTGTCAAAGTAGCATAGCTCAGTTGTAATTTGTACACACATATTCCTTCTTTTAAAGTCAGATGTCCAAATCTCCATACTTCATATTTATTGAACTAAAAAAAAATTACACAGGTTAAAAATTTTCTTCCATGATAGAGTGTAGTGGACACCAAAATTTTAAAAAACAATAATCTAATTTACAAAAATCATCCAAACCAACATTGATTTTGCCTTGGTCAGTTGAAGTAGCTAAAAGTAAAAAATTGAACATTGTGAGACCGTATTTGATAAGCATTTGGTATTTGGTTTTTAGTTTTTAGTTTTTAGTTTTTTGAAAATTAATTAAGCTTACAAACACTACTTTCAACTTAATTAGTTAGTTTTTTTTCCTTCTTCTTCTTCTCATGTTTTCAAAAACCAAGTCAATTTTTGAAAACTAAAAAAAAGTATATAATAACTTGGGTATAAAAACACTTAGGAGGAAATGTAACCAAATATATAAAAGTTTAAATTCGAAACAATTTTTATACAAAATATTTTTACAAAAATGCATTCTAGAACACTTAAACAACAAGGTATTCAAAATGAGTCCATTATATACTTAACACTTTTCAAAAACTTTTCTTTTAGGTGTTTCTCTCAAAATGGTCTATTTCTCATTCTCATTTTCAGGTGTTTCTCTCAAAATGGTCTATTTCTCTCAAAACTTTATAAGTGGTTGCCAAACACTAGAATTTTTTTTAATAAAAAATGAACACTTGAAAAGTTAAACTAAACATATCGTTAATTTAATCCTCAAATATGCAACTTTTCCACACAAATGCAACTTTTTTTTCATCCTTGTTTTGTTTGTTCGTTTGTTTAAAATTTCTAACTCTCGAATGAAAAATGTGATAAAATCTTTTGTTATGGGCGTAATTTTGGACCACACTAACGAACAAGGAGCTGACAAGGACAATCGGACAAAGGTAGGACCAAAAATTCGACCCATGGGAAGACCAGACCAAAGGGTCAGGCCAACGTGGCCCGACCCATATGGTCGGCCCGCTTGCGCGGGCCGAGCTCAGTCACCTCCTTTCGACTTGTGATGCCTCGGATCACCCCAGTTCCGCCTGGTTCATCCCGAAACACCTCCGAATTCTTAAAGACCCTAGGAGGATGAGGTCGACCTCGACCCATTGCCGAGGCCGACCAGGGCCAAAGGTCTGGAGATCATTTGAGGTATGGCGCCGACGAAAACCCTAAGGGGAAGTCTATAAAAAGGAAGACCGCACACGCGTTCAGGTATGCAAACATCAATCCCTAAATACATTCTACGTGTTTTTCGGCCAAGGCTAACTTAAGCATCGGAGTGTGTGTGGTCTACACCACACCGGTGTGCAACGTTTGCTCATCTTGCAGGTCACGTCTTTCCCGCTATCTTATAAATTCACTGTTGATTGTCACGTGGAGCGAAAGACAAATTCCTAAGCAAAATTTGACCATCAACATCTTTAGAAAGAAAAAAACTAAAAGGTCCACACATTCATATGTCAGCAAATTGTGTGCTATGATAATTCAAATCTGGTTATACTTTCCTGTCCTATTTGTGTTCATTTAAAATGGGAGAAGATTATATTATTGAAGCTAAACCACTATTTTAGAGAATTATTAACCACTTCAACAAAGAATGAGAGTAAAAGCTCTTCTCATTATTACCTCCAAAATTAACCGTGGCCATTATGGTTGGTTGTATTATTTTTTTGGTAAGCGAGAAATTTGAATCTCTCACTTCTTTAAGATTAGTTGGTTCTATTGAACCTTCTAAAATCAAGGTCGAATGGTGAGTTTTAGTACCGATTGATGTTTGAAATGGATATCAATTGAGTTTAGTAAAACGAGCTAAGCACTTGATTTCAATCATGATTTGTTAAAATAGATTTAATTAGATGTAAAAAGAGTCATTTTAGAGGAATTTAAAGATTTTTTTAATGTTATTGTGCAGAATCCGTGTGAATTTTCCTCGTTGCGGCTGCAAAATAACGTAACCTAGTGACAAATTGAGCGCGATTCACATGATTGACAAATTCTGCAATTATCCTCCTTTATTCACAGCTAAGATCGAGGATCTAGTTTCTAAACCCTAATTCGACAGTCCCTAATCGTTACAAGACTATAAAAGGTCTAAGCATTTTTCATCTCCATCTTTAATCTTTGTCTTTTATTTCTAGTTTTAGGAGGGAAACCCTAGGTTTCAACCTAAGAACAGGAACTTTTGCAAAATGTCCAGATCTCAACTCAACTACCTCTTCTCGATCCACGTTGAAAGATAAAAGGATTGAGATAGACCGAGAGACATTCTTGCAAATTTTCCATACTCCTAGGTTTTTAGTTTTACTGCTTCTTTTTTATTATTAAGCCGTATGTGAGAAACATACAAAGGAGGAATTACAAAAAGGTCTTCCAATTAAGGGAAATGGAAGACGCATCATAGCTGGAAAAGAAATAAGAAGATGAAGACTAGAAAGCAGCCAGAGCTATAATATCCTTCCAAAGCTGAGCTACTGAACGTTCCTAGTCGTTGAAGATACGACTATTTCTTTCCATCCAAATGGACCACATAGAGGCAACAAAAATATTCTAAAATAGAATATATTTTCGAGACTTTGGCTTTACGCGACAAGAAGCTCAACACAGAACGCTTGAATCTGATTAGGTCTTGAAAAGAATAGACCTCTTGCTTCGAACAACTGGTTCCAGAAAAGGCCAGCAACATTACAGTGAAGAAAAATATGGTCCAAAGTTTCCGAATGATTTTTACAAAGGGGACATCTGTTTGGACTCAGAGCTGTGGATTTGAGTTTTTTTTTCTTTGGAAATGAGACGGGCTGATGTCGTGTTAAAAGAGCCATCAGAATTTGCGGTCCAGTGGATGATATCGGGGAAAAGAGACATTTAAAAGACCTGTAAATGAAGCCAGTGGTTGTAAATGAAAGAGATTTATGGAGCTTAATTGAGAGATCTGTACCATTCCACAAGAAGTTTCTGATGATCTTGTCGAACAAAAATGAAGGGAGAGTGAGGGTCCCTCGTCTAATACCCCTCATGCATGGCCTTTATTTTACCTCTAGGTCTACCATTTACTACTTCTTTATTTTCTAGCTTATTTGATCTTGGGGTTCTCTTCTAATTGTTCATTCTTAGTTTATGTTTTGTACCTCTTTGAATTCTAAGTTTCTTATGAATTTTATTTTTATTCAAATTGTTTTTATCTTTTATTCTTCCATGAGCTAACATTTTCTTTGGGATTCAAATATGTGAGCACTTGAAGGATGGAATGAAGCCAAAAATGTGAATTACAACTCATTTTGCTCTTGTACTTAGCAAACACTGTTTGCTTTTATTGATTATAAGACCTCTTGTTAAATGATAATACTCATTTACGCCTTTCAAATCTAATTTATTGTTTGAATTCAAGCATTTAATGATGTATTAGTTAACAAATCAAAAATATATTTATGTAAAATCGGGCGAATGTTTGTGAAATATATGTTATTGGGGTGTCAAAAATTATAATTTTGGTAAAAACTCACATAATTTCTTGATTTTGTGCCGAATATGAAAATTCCACTTATTGCGGCCGCATACCCTTCGGGTCCGTTTGGTAACGTTCTCGTTTCTTGTTTCCAATTTTATTAAGAAATCTAAGCATTTAATAACTATTGTATTTCTTGTTTCTCATTTTTTAGAAACACTCCCAAAATTTGTATAGAACTTTTGGGAACAACTAAAACTAGTTTCTCCTTTTTTGTTCTTGTTTCCATTTTTTTCCAAACATAAATAAAAATATAGGTTTATTATTATTGAATGTATAGGTGTTAAGGTCATGAAATTCTATTTTTCTTTATTAAAAATGAAGAAACGAAAACAAGAAACGAGAATGTTAACAAACGGGTCCTAGGGGTCTCGAGGGCGCATAGTGCCAACAAACAAAATAAGCATATGATTGGAATCTGTGATTTTATCCCTCTGCTTTGCAGTTCTAATGGTGGATCTCGATTCTCACACCAATCTTGATAGCCACACCCTTACCCTAGAGACCTATAAAAGGCAATTCGATCCTTCAAGGATGCTAGGAGCCAAATTGAAGATTCACTTAGACGCTACTTCAGAGATTCTCAGCCTCAACCTCGCCACCACTTCGAGTTTTGGCAGTGAAAGATTCTAGGTTTCATTAGGATGTACAAAAGTATCTACTGAGAGCTTGTACTTAATTGGACACCGACATTGAAAGAGTATGTGTACCAATATAATTCCCTTGAAAAAGATATTGTTTGATTAGATTTAGGTGTAACGATTGATATTCACTTTTAGAAGTTTTATTTTCTTTGATGAATCGAATCTCCAAGGCTGTATTAAAATAGTCACATCGCGGATTGGGTTTAAATAACATTGTAGAAAACATTAACTTCGAAAGCTTTTCATAGCCTCATATTCCAATTTGATTAAGGGTTTAAATACTATTTTGGCCCTCTACTTTTGGTTTTGGGTCTTACCTTAGAAATGTTAATTTTGGTATTTGTACTTTTGAGCTTTGGTTCATTTTCGTCCTTGCATGTACTTTCAAAAAATATTCATTTTAGTCCCTATACTTTTAAAAACTAAGCAATTTAGTACCTATTCATAAAACTTAAGCGTAAATTTTATACACAATGAAAGTCCATTAATCAAACTTATTACCTTTCAATAAATTTAGTAAGTGAAGTGTCATGTTAAAATTATTATCTAAAACAATGAGAAAATTTTGAAAATGAAGAGGCCAAATTAGTCATTAATTTTTTAAAAGTACAAAGACCAAAATGAACATTTTGAAAGTACAAGGACCAAAATGAACCAAAGTCCAAAGTATAGAGATCAAAATGGAAACATTTTAAAAGTGCAAGAACCAAAATGAACCAAAATCAAAAGTACATGGACCAAAATAGCATTTAAACCTTGATTAAGAGGAAGACTTTTGTGTTTCTCTCGAGCTACTCAAAAGAAGTCTCCTTTTTGAGCTATTCAAAGTTGTTATTTAATGAAGGTAGCTTCTTCATTATGTGTATATATATTTGACTTTCTACGACAAATGAAGAGTTCCATAGCAATTTGGGTTTTATTTTTTATTTTTTAATAAATAAAGTTCTTTGGAATACTTGGTTGAAAAGGAATAGAAGAGTCCCACTTGATGAGCCCTTTTACTTGTAAGTTGTAAGTTGTTGGCTGCTTTTTCCAATTAATTAGTTCCTTGTTCGTTATTGTATTTCCTTTAACAAAATTTCCCTAGAGTGTGATTACTTTTGTTGCAATTTGCAATGTCCCTATCATATTTTTTTTTCCAAAAGGTTTCCCATTCTAGAATATGAAAAGCTGATAAAAAAAAACACAAAAACAAAAACATGAAGATGAGCAGTCAAAATTACTCGAGTTAACCCTAAGAAAAACACTCTTGACTTACTTGGTAGATGCTTAAAATAAACTATTATGACGAAAACAGTAACAACGTAACAAGAACAAAAGGGCGAAGAGAAACAACACACAGATATACGTGGTTCACTAACGGTGTGTTAGCTACATCCACGGGCAGAGGGAGAGAACGATCTTATTATGTAAGGAGTATTCAGAATACAAATATTAGGGCAAAAATAGGTTAAGAGGGTTTATATATGGAACCACTGATCCTAACCCTAACATAATGGGCCCAAAATAAAAGCCCAAAATCGGAAAATCATATCTAATCCCAATACATATGGCACCAACTCTTAACCCCCGTACTGGGTCGTTCAGAGCGCTTCATATCAGATTCAAGACATATCAACAGAAACAAATACGTGCAACACAATATTTTAGATGTAGTTGAACAGTGTCTACATGTTTATTGAAAATAGGTGAAAACCCTACCTATCTTTCTCTGAATTCCATTAGTGTTCATTATTGAGTAATCACTTGCTATCTCGACTAGAAAAAGTAAGCAAAAAGTTGCCACTCTCACAGAAACCAAACCGCGCTCTCCCCATTGGTGGATGTGACCATTGAAATTAGATTACTCTTTTCCTCTATTTTCTAATTTGAACTGCATAACATCCCTTCAACATTATTCCCATTTATGTATTCCCATAGAGAAATGAAATTGCTACCACAAACCAATAAGAAGATTTGAAGTATTGGGTTGATACCATTTTCCCTCATGAATCATGAAGTCTCTGCCTTTCAAATGTGCCCAAGAGGCGTTCTCAAAGTCAAAAAAGTCTGTTTTGGCTGCATAAATTTCCCTAGTAGTCATAGAATTGATGTGTGCCCATGACATTACCATAAATTTTTGTCCAAAAAACCCGCATCCGTTCGCGACCTTCTAGAGACACCGTGAATTCTTTCTGATTAAGCTCACCTGAAGATTTGAACCTACGACTTCTGAATAGGTGTTACTCGGAGACCGTCGGCCTTAGCCTACTAGGATTTTATTACATTACCATATATCACATCACATTTTGACCTTTGCAAATAATTTCCTTGATGGAGTTGCTTGTGGCTTGGAGTAGAGAATAGAGTTTTAATTAGCCTTCTTTTTGCTTAACTTTAAACCCTAAAAATCTATAGGGCGAATACCTAATTTTATACTCCGAAATAGTCTCCAATTTCGGCGACCAAACTTGCCCCTTCGACGATCCAACTAGTTGATCGTAGTGCTTCTTCAACTCCGGCGTACTACACAAAAACCCACCTCCTCCACCGCCATCTCCGCCGTCCGCCGCCTCCACCGGAGAAATGAGCTTAACGATAAACTCCGGCACGACCTTAATCAGAACTCTCCCATTCGTGCCCTGAATGTACTCAAACGGGCTCTCGCCGGAGAATTTCGCCGCTGCCCCACTACCGGCGCCGATTGCGGCAAGCGACGACGTCGAGAGAACGTCGAAGGAGGCAAACGGGTCGATCGGGAGAACGAAATAGGTCACGCCGGGGAGGAGCTGGTCGTCGATGGCTAAGGAGGGGACCGGGTGGCCGATGAAGAAGGAATCGGCGTGGCAGACCATCATGTCGGGGAATTGAAACATGATCTCGCCGGCGATGTGGTGGTTTCCAGCGAGGGTTCTGGTGAGGCCGTCGGAGAAGATGAGCTTGACGGCGGAGGAGCGGCGGCGGCGGGTGGTGGAGATGGGATGAAGACATGGAGAGAGTGAATTTCCCATTGAAATGGTGAGATTAGAGAGAGAAAAATGAGGATTAGAAAGGAAGATGAAGGAGGAGGAGAGAGAGAAGGGGTTTTTATATCGATTGGAGATTTTGACTTTGAGAAAGTCGATGGAGGTTTTGTTTGTTTTTTTAGGTTTCTGTAAACGGTCGGTGGTCAGGGATGTCGGCGTTGAAAATCTCTGCATGGTGTATGTATATCATGTCCATGTGTATATATATTTAAATCTAGGGTTAAATTAACACATTTACTTTCGTTGAAAAATAACAATTTAGTCCTCCAAAACTTTACTTTATTGTAGTTTAAAATGGATTAAAATACACGTTTAGCCCTACACGTTTAGCCCGTCCATACAATTTAGTCCCTTAACTTTTGTTTGTAGCGATTTTAGTCTATAAATTTTCAATTTTGTAACAATTTAGTTCCTGAACTTTTTTTTTTGAAAAAAATTTAGTTCCTCAACTTCAATAAGTAACAATTTAGACTTTAAATTTGTAATGATTTAATCCTTATCCTAAAAAACTTTACAAAATTAAGTGTCGATTTTTATTATGCAATAACTTAAATTTTTGTAATTTCGTAATACCTAATCAAGTTATCAATCATTATATGTAAGAAATTTCATTAAATCTTAACAATCATTTTCATGACAATGACTAAATTGCTACTAAATTGAAAGTACAGAGACTAAATTGTTACAAATTAAAATTTAGAGATTAAATTATTACTTTTATGAAAGTTGAGAAACTAAATATGCTTCAATAAAAAAATAAATAAAACAATAGTTTTGATTAGTTCATGTGACTTTAAATTTTCTAGCGTTTTTTTAGTCAAAGTGAGTCTAGTTTGGTTATGTACCTTCGACCAAGAGGTCAGAGGTTTGAATCCTTTCACCTCCAAATGTTGTTGTACTAAAAAAAATTGTAATGTTTTCCATTTAAAAAATAAAATTTTTTGTAAGGTTTTAATTTCTTGACTTTTTATATGTAATGCTTTAGTTAGTTTTAAATTATTTTTAACAATTTAATCTGTGATGTTTTTATATTTAACAAATTCTAAGTTAGCTTTTTAGCTGTTAAAACGTATGTTATTGATTAAGAGGTTAGAAATTTAAATTCTTAATTCCTTCCCCATGTTATTGAACTTAAAAATAAAAATCAAGTTAGTCTTTTAGTTTAAAATTTATAATGATTATTTAGTCTCTAGACTTTGATTATGTTTAATGATTTACTCTTTTTTTAATTGTGTATTGATTTACATTAAAAAAAACATGTAACAATTTAATTGATTCTTGTAGTTCAATAGATAAATTTGTAGTGTTGTAGTCTTTCTAATTTATAGTTTGTGATGAGTTAGTTGATGCATAAAATATTTATAGATATGTATATTGTATACAATAATTTAGCCTGGATTTGATAACAATTTTTTTTTTTATTTTTTGTTTTTGAAAGTTATTCTTCTTTCCTCACAATTCTCCCGTAATTTTTTCACCATCCTTAAAAATATATTTTAAGTCTAAGCTAAAATTCAAAAACAAAAACAAGTTTTCAAAAATATTAAAAAATAATATATTTTTATTTTGAAAAATCAGAGAATATATTTTTTTTAAAAAAAAAATAATATAGGTGTCACGTCAGCATTCCGTGAAGGTTTGACAGAAAATTTGACGGAGGGACCAAAAGTGTAACAAAATCCAAACCTCAAAGGTTAAATGGTTGAGTTTGAAAACTGAGGGATCAAAATGAAACCTTAACCCAAATCTCAGGGACCAAAAGTGTATTTTTTCCTAATATTTATTTATTTATTGGTTTACCTAAATATCAATGGATTATAAGAACCTTGAATTTTTTTTTTTTTTGTTAATATAATATTTTATCTCAATTTTGTTGGATATGGGCACTACAATTTTTAAGAAGGATGTTCCAACTTTCCCATTTTTAGATTAATTTTCTAAGTTTCAACAACTTTTGCATAATTTTCTAAGTTTTTAAGAAGGATATGGGCACATATGCTGAAAATATTGCATAATTGACATTTAAAGGAATATGGACCTAAAATGTTTTTTTCAAATTGGTAGTTGACAATTTTTAATTTGATGATCAAAATTGAAGAAAAATAATAAGAATTTGTTTTGACTGGACAAATTAATGTCAATCCAAAATTTTGAAGAAATCATAATTTTTCCCTCTTTACTCTCTCTTAAAATGGGAGGTTTAGAAATGATTTTCAAAATGTTTGTTCAACTACAATAAAATTAAATCAATAATTTGTTCGACCTCATAAAAAATTACAACCAACTTAATTTTTATTTAGAAATCTTCCGTATGTGTTATTGTTTCTATTTGTATAACATTTTTATTGCATTCTATATATTTTAGGTGTTCTTAAAAACGACCTTGTCAATATATATATAAATGTAGTAATTTCAACGTACATAGTAATATTAATAATGTGCCGGTAGAAGTGACTTAAATCAAAATTTTCAAAACAAAAAACAAAAAAAGAACAATTTTTCAAACATCCTTAAAGTTATAGACTTTGCAAAAAGGATATTAGGTTTAGACTATTGAGATTACATAGAAATTTTGAGTTGTTTGAGGCAAGTTGCCAATGAAGGTTTCAACCAAATCATAGAATATAAACCACTCAAGCTTGAACAAGTATCTCCCTTGTAATTAATTAATTATATTATAAGTATTAAGACTTAGCCCAAATGAAAATGAATCAAAGATTGATTCTTTAGTTATTTTTTATAACCTCAATCATCAAAGAGAAGTCAACTTAATTAGTTCAACTAGGCCAATTTATAATATTTTGGTGTTTTTCTTCTTCTCTTTCTAGAAAAATTTTAAAAAAAAAATAAAAAGAACTTCTAGTAGCCACATTTATTGTCTAATTTTTTTAATCAATGTTATTGAAATTTAATCCTAAAGTTAAAGAAATAGAAATGAAGTAGTCATCCATTATAACTCAAACATATGTTTAAGTAGTAATGTAATTATATTGTACCCAAAAAAATGGAAAAAAGAAACTATTTTCTTTCAAATACCTAGTTTTTAAATTTCTAAAATATGTGGGCAAGATTTTTAAATCGTAAGGATATAGTTACTAAGGGTCCATTTGGAATACATTCTAATTTAAATGTTTTTCAAGAATGCATTTTTTAAAAAACATTTTGTATAAAAATGTTTAGAATTTAAACACTCATATGTTTGGTTGCATTTCCTCACAAGTGTTTTTATACACAAGTTATTGTATACTAAAAACTCTTTTTTAAAAAATTGGTTTCAAGTGTTTCTCTCAAAATGATTTGTTTATCAATCTCATTTTCTAATAAGTCATTTTTAGTGGTTGTCAAACATTAGAAATTTTTTCAAAATTAAACACTTGAAAGGTTAAACCAAACACACCCTAAACAAGTTTGTTTTTCAAAATGGAAAATAAAGATGAAAACTTATTGTAGGAGTTCTCAAGATTTTCATTATATAACAAAGTTTGAGTTCCATATTTATGTGTTGTGTTAATTACCTTATAGCTGATCTACTTTTTCTTTCAACCTTCCTCTAGATCTTTTTTCTTGAATTGGTCTTATTGAAGGAGTTCAATATAAATTTCGATAAGTTTATCAATTAATCAGGGTTTAAAAAACTCATTTTTTTTGCAGATATATTGCTAACACTATATATGTTCATTATTAATCAACATCTTGAAACATTTACCTAAATAACTTTTGATCAATACTTTTTTTCACTTGATATATACACGTTGCTTAAAAAAAAAATGCTTCTCCATTAATAGAAGAATTTTGATCTTTTAAGTTATCACCCTCCAATTTCAAACTATTAACGTTTTTCAAATTAGATCCCTTTTAAAATATATAAATCACTTTATAGTTGATTTCATGAGTCAATTTTAACTTTAAACTTGTTACGAATATTATTAGTATTTTAAATAGTACAATAAGATTATGTTTGTGGACATTGATACTTATGATTGTATTCGAATTCATGGATATTTCATTGCTAAACTTTTTATTTTTTTAACCAATGTGACATAAACATAGCTTAACTGACATAACTTTGTATTAATGATCAAAAGGTCTGTAGTTTGAATCTTCAACTTCTAGATGTTGAAAAAAAAAACTTTTTAATTTTTTATCTTATTTTTTTTTTAAGGATTTTAGTTTTTAAACCTAGTCCATTATATAAATAGATTCCTAAATTTTCATTAATTAAAGTTTAAACAAAAAAAAAAATGAATATGTTGTTAGTTAAACTTTGTGTGATTTATTAAACCTTCACTCTATCCCTAAAAAAAAACAACAATCACGTGTGGTAAAAAAAAAAAAGTTAAAATGAACCCAATAAAAAAACTAATGACTTTTCCTTTCTCTTTTTTTGGTATTTATTTATTTATTTTTAGAATTGGTATTTATTAAATGAAGTGGAAATTTAAGGTAAAATTGCCGACATAGCCAATCAACCAATCAGTTGACGTCACGGCGGTTGTCACGTAGGAGATATGTAACAATCCGTGACTATTCAATATCCTTCGTTACAAAGGGTTGACCTTTGACCACCCCACATTTCTCAATTTCTTTATTTAAAAAACAAAAACAAAAACAAAAACAAAAACAAAACAAGATAAATTTCTCGAGTGTAATTAGTATCTACTCTCGATCCAAGAGGCTTGAGGTTTGATTTCTCCATTCCAAAATATTGTTGAATTAGTTCCCAATATCTTACTATATTTATGTGTTTTAAATGATTCTAAACATTTTTAATAGTTTGTGCAATCTCTAAGGGGCCATTTGTTTTTTTGGAAATCTAGATAATCGAAATACTCATATGCCCGAAATTATAGATACCTGAAAATATAGATGTTCGAAATTTTAGATAATCGTGTTTTTTTTTTTTAAGGAATAGTTTATAAAATCAATATCTAGGAATGTTTAGATAACTATGTTTGTTTTGTAGGAACTTTGTACGGAAATGTTTTTAGATGATGTATAATACCAATAATACCCTTACTAATTTTTAGCTAATTTATCTATTAATTTAATATAATTTAAATTTATATAATGTTTTGGTCTTTACCAATCTAATGTTTTTTTTTTTCTTATATCAATTTAATTTATACTAAGTTTATTTGTTATTTTGTAGTACAAGTTGATTTATATGAATTTAAGGTTTTCATAAAATATTTAATTTCAAATTTTAATTTCAACTTTTAACTTTTTCTAAAAACATGACCATTAATATAATTCACAATGTGTTTTAGTGGATTATTTTGACCACATTATCAAATTAGATTTTTTTAAAAAAATATATTTATTTTGTAATGGATTTTATGTGTGTATTTTTTGAAATGTACCATTAATATTAATATTAAGAGAATAAATCAAAATATTTATTCAATATAATTATCGGTTATTTTATATATAAATGTAAAATTAAAAATGGTTAGCTACATATGGTTATTTCTTAGTGTATATGAATAAATTGATTTATTTTTAAATAAAAATAAAAAATTCAAAATAAAGAAAAAATATATTAAAAATGGAGGGTAAAAATGTCATCCAAAGATGCTCTCAACATGGAAATCTTAGGACATGTTTTGTAGATAATTCGGATTCTGTTTTATGTTTTCAAATTCATTGAAGTCAATGAATATGCGTTTGGCAAATGCATTTTCGTAAACTGTTTCGGATTCTATGATCCAAATAGTAGAAATTTGAAAAACAACTTTTTTTTTTGTTTTCAATGTATCCAGATTTTGAATGTGAAACTTTTAAATGCAGAATTAAATTAAAAAAAAAAAAAGATAAAGACCTTAATAAATATTGTTTAAAAAAAAAGACCTTAATAAATATAATATTTCAGGTTATAAACTTCATTCATTTTTATGAAATTAAAATTTGTATAATATAATGTATTACAAATTATATGATATGGTAAAATAACAATTATACAAAATTTATAACATATAACATGTTTATAAATTAATTAATAATAATTTATATTCAACCTAATATATTTAGTTGATAACTCCAAATAGTCGGACATAGGAAGAAAAGGAGGAAGGAGAAGGTGGAGAAGATGGAAAAGAAAAATAAGAAGAGAAAGAAAGGAAAGGGAGAAAGAATAAAAAAAAATAAGGGAAAAATACACTTTTGGTCCCTGAGGTTTGGGTTAAGTGACACTTTGGTCCCCGAGTTTTCAAACTCAACAAAAATACCCCCGAGGTTTGAGATAAGGAGCAATTTGGTCCCTGCCGTCAATTTTTCTGTTAAACCCTAACGGTAAGCTGACGTGGCACTATTATTTTAATTTAAAAAATTAATTTTTAATTTTTTTAAATAAAAAATATAAAAATATAAAAATATTAAATATATTATTATTTTATTATTATTTTTAAAATTCTCTCTCTATCTTCTCCATCTTCTTTCTTCTCCACCTTCTTTCTCCCTCCATCTTCTTCCTTCCCTCTCCCATCTTCTTCAGCTCCGGTGGCCGGCCGACGAACGGCGACAGTCGCCGGAATTTTTTTTTTTTTTTTTTCCTTCTTTCTTCTTCTTCTCTTCTTCTCTTCTTCTTCTTTCTCTTCCTTTCTTCTGTTTTTTTTTTAAAAAAAAAGAAGGGAGTTTCGGGGAGGAGGAGCTCCCCCTCCCCGATTCGACGCCGGACTGAAGAAGATGGGAGGGGGAAGGAAGAAGATGGAGGGAGAAAGAAGGTGGAGAAGAAAGAAGATGGATAAGATAGAGAGAGAATTTTAAAAATAATAATAAAATAATAATATATTTAATATTTTTATATTTTTTATTTAAAAAAATTAAAAATTAATTTTTTAATTAAAATAATAGTGCCACGTCAGCTTACCGTTAGGGTTTAACAGAAAAATTGACGGAAGGGACCAAATTGCTCCTTATCTCAAACCTCGGGGGTATTTTGTTGAGTTTGAAAATTATGGGACCAAAGTGTCACTTAACCCAAACCTCAGGGACCAAAAGTGTATTTTTCCCAAAAAATAATTAAATATTAATATTTTATTTTTTAATATTTTTTATTTAAAAAAATAAAATATATAATTTTTTATACTAAAATAATAGTGTCACGTCAGCAACCGTTAAAAGTTAACAGAAAATTTGACGGCAGGGACCAAAGTGCTCCTTATCTCAAACCTCAGGGGTATTTTTGTTGAGTTTAAAAACTCAGGGACCAAAGTGTCACTTAACCCAAACCTCAGGGACCAAAAGTGTATTTTCCCCTAAATATATTATCAAACACATTTTGAACAGTTGTTTAAATTGAGATTGAATTTCTGAATCTGCTACCAAACACATATTTGAAAACATGAAATACAACTCTGTTTTCATTGAATCTCTTATTTTCAAATTTTTGTTTTCAAATCACCAACCAAACGGACCCTTAGAAACCCATATATCATGGGGGCATCAAGAGCTTTTTAAATGTCTCCTCTATAGGCATGCTCAGGCATCCCGAGATGTTTGGGTATCCTACATTACTACAAAACAAACGAGATCATCCCGATGCTCATTCTATGAGAATCTTAGATTACCTTCAAACAAACGACCCTTAAATAGTATTTTTTTTTCATTGGTCTTGTCATTGTTTTTGTTTGTTTATTTTCAATAGTTTGTGCAATCTAGCTCTCTGTTTGATAACCATCTCGTTTTTTGTTTTTGGTTTTTGGAAAATTAAACTTATTTTCTCCCAAATTTCTTATCATTGTTTTCATCATTGTCAATATGACACATTTATACCTAACAATTTTTCAAAATTTCCTCGTGGTTTTGGTTTAAAGGGTACAAAGGGAAGCTCCACATCAAACAAAAGTGTCCCTTTTTTTAGTTGAGAACACATGTTCCATCTTCTTAACTACCAAAAAGCTATATTTCAAACTCACAAAAAGAAAAAAAAAGCTTGTAATTAAATCCTTAAAACACATGCATGTCGGCATTTCTTATTTCTTCTTATTATTTAAATCGGATATATGATTTTACGTGAGATTGCAATAATGTTTTTTTTTTTAAAACAAAAATATTGTAAGGATGGTAAGTTTTTTTTTTTTTTTTTTTTTTTTTTTTTTTTTTTTTTTTTTTTAAAAAAACATAATTATTTTTTGCCATGTTAGTAGCATAATCAGATTGTACATATGTCTGATGTTTTTTTTTTCTTCAAAGATATATATTGAGTTTAACAAAGATGTTCAAAGTTACTATACAGATTTTTTATGGATGCCAATTTACAGTGATTATTCTCTAGAATTTTTTAAAGAATTATTAGATCAATTAATTAATTACTAAACTTCATACATAGGTACGTATACATATGTATACATACATAATATGCTTTATTTGGCATTTGTAATTATATATAGATTGATTTGTAGAATCGTATGATAACACTAGAGAGAGTGAATATAAGGTTTGTTATAAGTAATTTTGGACCTCTCCGATGTACAAGGAGCTGACGAGGACAAACAGACAGAAATAGGGTTGGGAGATGGACCCCAAAGACAAAACCGGCAAGTGGGACGGGCCAGGGGTCGGGCTTTAGCCCGACCCCCGGCCCAAGGTCGAGGTCGAGCTCGTCTGGCTCTGCTGGGTCCTTACCGCCTCTAGGCGCCCCGATTCCGCCTGGTTTGTCCCGAAACGCCTCTAAAGTCCTAAAAACCCTAGGAGTATGAGCAGGTATTTATACCTCTCTTCGCCACTAAAGAAGGAGACCCGAACTCTCTACTCTCTCCTCTTACACTCTTGCTCTCCTCTTTCTGCTTTCTAACTTAAGCATCGGAGGCGGTGCACCACACCGGTGTGCAGGTTTACCGTTTTGCAGGCCACGTCTTCCTCCTCATCTATAAATTTACCGTTGGTGGCACGTGATGGTCAGGTGAGTCCTTCCGACCAAATTTGACCATCAACAAGGGTTGTTTAATAAAATTTAAGACTTTTTTGAAAAATTCAAACTAAAATAATTTAATTCTAACGAATCGAATGATCAAGATAATTTAGCAATAAGCAACCCAATCAAAAAAATCAATTTAGCAAATGAATCGATTTAACATAAAAATGAATCAAAGACAATTTTTGTCATATGCAATTTAAGAAAGAAATTAATATATTTAAGAGAAATAAGATTGATGCAAAAATTAAGAGAGAAGGAAAATATGACAAGAAATTTTATAATAGTTCGAAAATCTCTACACCTCGACTCATTCTTGGATATTTTACTACAACGACTTTATTACAAGTGATAACCAAACCGATTGATCGTTCTTTTTTCTTTCTAGGCTAAAGAGAAACATTGCGATCCTTTTATATGCTCAAGACCCAACTTATATCGATCTTTTTCGTGGGTTCAAGATCAATCCACTATGGTCTTTTTTAACGGGTTTAAGATCAAACCACTACAACCTTTTTTTAGGTTCATGATTAAACCTCAAATTCCAAAGTGCATTCGATCTGATTACAAATTCCAAATGAAATAAATAAAATTGAAAAAAAAAACCCTAACTAACTCTCATTAAGTGTACATGGGTTGGGGAGATTTTTTGGACTAACCCGAAAATTCAGATTGGTCGGGTTGACAACCCGAGAGAACTGAATAAAGTTGGCAACCCAACCCTTTTATTTTGGGTTGGGTCGAGTCGGGTCATTGGGTTGTTCAATTTTTTTTTTAAATTAAATTAAACTCAAATCCTAATTTCCAATTTGAACATACACCAAATTCAATCTTTACCTCTAATCCTAACACAAAATACATATTTCTATCTAAATCCCAACACAAAATTCAAATCAAATTAACCTTATTCAAGAAATAGAATATTGATTTAAAAAAATTAAACAAAGAACAATAAGAACAAATCTAAATAAATCTATGAAAAGAAAATAAAGTTAGAATAATTTTAGAAATTCGGTTTGGTTTGGGTTGAACCCAACTCAAGAAAATCCAACCTGAGAATCGAACCAAATTTTCGGTTTTGAAAAAAAACAACCCAACCCAAACTGAAAAAATTTGGGCAAATTGCAAAAACCACCCCTAAAGTATCATAGTTGTAACAATTAGACCCCTAAACTTTCAATTGTAAAAATTAAACCCTCAAACTTTCAAAAGTGTAAAAGTTAGAACCCTAAAGTTTTAAGTACAAAAATTAAACCCTCAAACTAGGAGAAATACAAAATTTAAACCATCATAAATTTAAAAATTAGATTGGTTTAGGGTTTAGGGTTTACCTCATTCCACCCCCAAAATCTAAAAAAATTATTGTTTTTGACAACATCAAATATTGAAATTGAAGAGAAAGGATTGAAGTCGATGGGTTTATCGCTGTTATGGTTGTTCATGGAGGTTCATACAACAACACATCGATCTCTTGGAGTGATTTTTTTCAAAATTGAACAGTAACTCCTGAACAGATTAACCACCTTATTTCAAAATTGAACTCCACGCAGAATAGCAAAATCCAGCAAAATTGACTCCAATGCAAAGAATCTCCGTCACAACGACCAGTAACCAAAAATAGCATGCAGTTAGAGGAATTCATTCTCTTCAATCCCTAGATCGAACAATTTCTGCGTTTCCATCTTACATTTTCTCGACCAACGAACTGCTCACTCCATGGTTCACCAACTGTACCGTCGACTAAATTTCACCAACGGAGTCCAATTTAGAGAGAATAGAGGGTGGGAGATTGGCAATGGAATGGTATTCACCGAGAACGTGGAGAGAGAAAATAGAGAGAGAAGGAGGAAATTTGGGAGAAATTGGATAAAAACAATCTAATTTTTAGATTTATGATAGTTTAAGGGTTTAAATTTTATATTTCTCATGGTTTGAGGGTTTAATTTTTATACTTAAAAGTTTGAGGTTTTAATTTTTATACTTTTAAAAGTTTGAAGGTTTAATTTTTACAATTGAAAGTTCAGGGGTCTAATTGTAACAACTATGATACTTTAGGGGTGGTTTTTGCAATTTGTCCAAAAAATTTCTAAGCCAACCTAACCCTTATGGTTTGGGTTGGGTTGTCCTGGTTGTTCGGATCACCGGATTACTTGTACACCCCTAAATCTAATCTCTCATGACAAATATTTCTCTCACACGAAAATGAAATAAAATGAAGTTTAGAATGGATAATGGAAAATGATGGAGAAAATTTTTTAGATTTTTGGATTTGAATTGTTGGGAGAGGAGTTGATTCAAGAGAGATGGAAAGTGAGATCTAAATAGAAAGTAATGGAGTAAGTTGGAGCCATTAGATCTAGGTTAAAAAGCTATAGGGATGGAGATTAATTTGAGAAATAAATACGACAAAAATGGATTGAAATCAAGCTCTGTACAAAATATCGCAATTCTATTCGTTCAGTCATCGCCACATAACATTTTTTCCTCAAAATATATATGTTATAGGCAATTTTGGACCACCTCGATATGCAAGGAGCTAAGGAGGACAATGAAATATAAGCCCAAGGAGACAACCAGGAAACGGACCCCGGATCAAGAAGAACAGGCCAGAGGGTCGGGCCAAGGTCGGAGGGATTGGGCCTTAGCCCAACCCATATGGTCGGCCTCGGCCCGAAGCCGAGTCCTTCTGCCTCCGTTCGATCCCTGGAGCCCCTAGCTGTCCCGGTTCCACTTGGTTCAGCCTGGAATCCCGAACTCTAATCTATGCTTGCTGACTTATGCATCGGAGGCAGTGTGACAAACATCACACCGATGTGCAGGTTTACTGTTTTGCAGGCCACGTCTTTCCCCTCTCATACAAATTTATAGTTGGTGGCACGTGAGGGTCAGGTGAGTTCTGAGTTCCTCATGTCTAGATTTTGTCATCAACAAAATATATATATATATATATATATATATATATATATTGAAAACTTATGGGAAGCGAGGATTCGAACTACAGACCTTTTGGACATTAATACAAACTTTGTGTCAGTTGTGCTAGGTTCATATTAGCATTTTCTCCTCAATCTTTTGTTCATAACTACTACTTTGTTTGATGTCTAACTTGAGCTATTCATATATAATGTAGTGGAATTGTCTTTTTGAGAATTACACTACACTTTAAAACACTAAAATAATTAGTAATTTAAATGTTTGTTATCATCAAAACATATGGTATGATTAAGCGATTATAATGCGGTAGAATTGTCTTTCCGAACACCATGCTGTTACATGCAAAATCGAAAGTTTAGAGACATGTTATACATAATTTTAAAGTTTAAGGACTCAGTAAACACAAACTTGAAATTTAAAGACTTATTAGACATTTTTTAAAGTTCATGATCAAACTGACACAACTCTTAAAGTTCATGGACTAAACTTGCAAATTTAACAAAAATTAATGTTAGCATAACAACTATAAAACTAATAATAATAAAAAAATTATATATAAAAAAAGTCCAATCCTTTTCAAAAAAATAAATAAATAAATAAAGGTCTAAAACCGGATCATCTTATTTATATTTATTATTATTTTTTGAGAAGATCATCTTTTTTTTTTCTTTTTTTTTTCGAAAATTCATCTTAATTTTTTTAAAAAAAGCAATTGAAAGAATTTAATGAGATTACTATTATATCTTCCCTAATTAAATCACACGCTATACTAAAAAGTAATTAAAACATGCTAAGCCGACGTTTAAACTTTATATCTATAAGCAAGAAAAAGATTAGAAATATTATCTTTTAGTATAATTGGTGCAAATAAAACGTGGCGAGAAAAAGTAATGTGAACTAACTTTCATTAAAAACAATGACAAAGTTTATTTAAAAAAAAAAAAGAAAAAAAAAAGAAAAAAAAAAAAAGACAAAATTGAAAAAAAAAAAAAAAAAAATCTATTTGGAGATTGCACGAACTACTGAAAACGTTTTAATAAATCATTTTTTAAAGTTATAAATACAGCTTTAAATTTTCAAAAAGTAACGATATAATAATCTATTTAAAATAGTTGGAACTTATTAATATATATATATATATATATATATGTATATAAGGAAATTGAGAAATGTGAGGGTGGTCAAAGTCAAAGGTCAACAATCTTTTTTTTTTTTTTCTTTTTTGGGGAAAGGTAACGATCATAATCTTTATAACGAAGGAAATTAAACAGTCACCGATGGCTACATTTGTCCTACGAGACGCGACGTGATTTGATTGGTTGATTGACCATGTCGACACTCTTACATTAAAAAAATTTCCATCTTTTAATAAAAAGAGATTAAATAAAAGGTTCGGTTAAAAATTTAGTTCCATAGTTGTGTTAATTTGGTCTCTAAATTTTAAAAAAATTTAAATAGGTCTTTAAAGGACATTAAAAAGCTTAAAGTTGAAATGAGTATTTAAATCAAATAGTAAGGGTAAAAAATAGGTTTTTTCTTATTAAAGTTTTATGATCAAATACCGAGAATAACAAAATATATGAGTGTGTGTATGAGATTTTTGTACGGATGACCCTCTAAAATAGGTGGAAATGATGAACGACCTACCTTTTCAAAACAATGATATATGTTATTTTGCTTGCATTAGCATTGTAGTAAAATTATCATTTTACTCTCTACTCTAACATCGCTCTCTATTGCTACTTTCGCTACTCTCGCTCTAGCTTCTCGCTTTCTCTCCAATATCTTGTTCTCTCTCCAATCTCACTCTCTCGCTTCTCGCTCTTAATTTCTCCCTCCAATCTCTTACTCTCTCTCTAATTTCTCTCTCCAATCTCTTGCTCCCTCTCCAATCTCGCACTCGCTCTTAAATCTCGCTATCGCTCCAACCTCTCGCTCTTAATTGCCTTATATGCACGTTTTCAAATAGAAAGTAAAATGGTAATTTTGCTAGAATGATGACGTAAAGCAAAATGACATATATATCCTTATTCTGAAAAGGTAGGAAATTTTTCATTTTGACCTCTCAAAATGGGTCATCCACGTAATTGTTTTTGTGTATATATATATTTCATAGTCAATTTAATTTGAAAAAACATTAATGGTTTGAAAATTGGATGCTCATAACCTACAAGATTGAGGGTCCGTTTGGAATACATTTTAATTTAAATGTTTTTCAAGAATGCATTTTTTAAAAAACATTTTGTATAATTTTTCAAAAAAAAAACATTTTGTATAAAAATTGTTTAAAATTTAAACACTCATATGTTTGGTTGCATTTCCCCACAAACGTTTTTCTACACAAGTTATTGTTTACTTAAGAAGTCTTTTCTAAAAAGTTCGTTTCGAGTGTTTCTTTCAAAATGGTTTATTTATCAATCTCATTTTCTAATAAGTCATTTTTAGGTGTTGCCAAACACTATAAATTTTATCAAAATGATTTATTTTCAAAATTAAACACTTGAAAAGTTAAACCAAACACACCCTGAAATTGTTTGATTAATGGAGAAATATCATCATCACCAATCACCATCAACCACCAATTATTATATATTTTTTTGAAAACTCGTTCATAAATTAAAAATTTATCACATGAGTGAGATAGATTCCTATTCCTCTACGATATCTCACAAATCAATACACAATTGGTTAAATCTTACAAAACTATTTCATTGAAGACATTTACTACTTTTCCATTTTTATAAAACAACTTGTATATATTTCAAGTGAAAATTAAAGAAAGGGCATTTGATTAAAAATTGTTTAGATTAATGTCATAGGAAGGTGTTGGTTTTTTTTTTTTTTTTTTTTACAACATGTGGGGTGGAGATTTGAACATCTCTTGGTTGAGGTCGAAGTCGAGGGTATAAGTTTTATTATATCAGTTGAGTTATCCTCTTGTTGATAAAGATGTTGAATTAATAATTCATGTACAATATAAGTAATATATCTGCTAAGGGCGTTCTAAACCCTAATTGATTGGTAAATTTATCCCAAAGAACATTGGAAGAAGAAGAATGAGAGGAAAAAAAAAACTAGAGGAAGAAGTTGAAAGGCAGTAGAGCTTTGACTATAGTGTCTAATTAACACAACATAAATATTGAACTAAAAAATCTTTACCATATTTTAGAAATTAAAAATAAAAATATTATATATATATATATATAAAAGGTATTTTATAGAACTTTCTTAGAACTGCATTATAAAACTCTGAAAATGCACTTTAACGCCCCACGTCCAAGATTCGAAATCCGGATTCGGCACTTCAGGCCCCGACATTCTCCTGCGACCTGACCACGTTACCATACTCATCTTAAACTGCTTCCAAGAGTGAAGACTGTCCCCACAAACCAACACGGGGTCCTTTTAGCATGCTTTGTCCTCACTCACATGCTCCCTAGGAAAATTCCTAGGAGGTCACCCAACATAGAACTTCTCCAAGCCAAGCACGTTTAACTTCAAAGTTTCTATGATTGAGCCACCGAAAAGGAAAAGGTGCACCTTTTTGGTATAGGTAGTATCTATCAATTCTTTTTAAGCTTATCTTGACCATACTTCCATGTCCTCAGGATCCCTCTCATTCGGATGTGACCCCGGTTCATTCATGTACCCCTCCTAACTCGGGTGTTACATGCCCACCAGCTTCCGCCTTGGTTCGTCCCCGAACCACATCCTACTGGGAGAGGTTCTGCTCTGATACCATCTATAACGCCCCAGGCCCAAGATTCGGAATCCGGATTCGGCACTCAAGGCCCCGACATTTCCCTGCGACCTGGCCACGTTACCATACTCATCTTAAACTGCTTCCAAGAGTGAAGATTGTCTCCACAAACCAACACGGGGTCCTTTTAGCATGCTTTGTCCTCACTCACACGCTCCCTAGGAAAATTCCCAAGAGGTCACCCAACATAGAACTTCTCCAAGCCAAGCACGCTAACTTCAAAGTTCCTATGATTGAACCACCGAAAAGGAAGGTACACCTTCTTGGTATAGTAGTATCTATCAATTCTTTTTAAGCTTATCTTGACCATACTTCCATGTCCTCAGGATCCCTCTCATTCGGATGTGGCCTCGGTTCATTCATGTACCCCTCCTAACTCGGGTGTTACATCCACCCTCCTCAAAGGAATGCAAGTTTTTCCAAAATTAAGAGGGAGTGTTCTTTGATTGGTGTGCTTTGCAGAGCTAGTTTCGAAATTGTTGGGAGTGTGATCAAAGTCTCACGTTGGCTAGATAAGAGGATGATCATAAATATATAAGGGACGACAATGCAAGTATCTCTATTGGCATGAGGTCTTTTGAGTGGAACCAAAAGCAAAACCCATGAAAACTTATGTCCAAAAAGTGGATAATATCATACCATTGTAGAAATATGTGAAGTGTTTGTTGTCTCTAATCTCAAACGCTCGGTATTTTTTTTCACAATATTACACCATTAATAGTTAATGGGTCGTTTCATTTCTTTTTAGTACTATGATTTCATTTTTTTTTTTTAATTTTAGGATTATAGATTTCAATAACATTAATTAAGAAATATAAAAATAGTATAGAAATGTGGTTCTACTTACTAGAAGTATTTATTTCTCTGAAGAACAAAGTACCAAAATGTTATAAACTTAGGTCTAATTGAACTAATTGAGTTGACTTCTCTTTGATGACCAAGGTTATAAAAGAATATATAGCTAAATCCATCTTGGTTCTTTTTCATTTGGGCTAAGTCTTAATACTTATAATATAATTAATTAATTAATTACAAGGGAGATACTTGTTCAAGCTTGAGTTGGTTTATATTCTATGATTTGGTTGAAACCTTCATCTCTCATGGTTCCCTTTTTGACAGGCAATTTGCCTCAAAATTTCCATGCATTATCTCAATAGTCTAAACCTAATATCTTTATACAAAGTCTTTAACTTTAGGGATGTTTGAAAAATTCTTCTGTTTTTGTTTTTGTTTTGAAATTTTGAATCACTTGTACAAGTATATTGAGCATGAGCATTAATATTATTGTGTAAGTTGAATATATGGCAACAAGGTGCACTCTTTGCTTGACATTTGGAGGTGATAAGAGGATTCGAACCTTAGACCTCTACTGTCAGTCAATTACTTCTAAATTATGCTTACTTTTTGGCTGTGTATGCTCCAACTTTTGATATAAAAAAGAACAACCTAAATTAATAAAGAACCTAATAAGTTATTTCTCAAAAAAAAAAAAAAAAGTTAGAAAAGTAAGACCCTTAATTCTAAAACCCTAGAAAAATTAAATTGAAAATCAATAGAAGAGGTAGAATGAAATTGGAAATTGAATATATTTTAAACATTTAATATACTTTTTAAACATCAACCCACACACTACCCTTTCTTTACTTAATTATGGTTTGACTTGAATTTTGTAACTTTTTTTTTGCCTTTACTTATAATTAATTTTAAGGACCATTTCTGATTTTAGTCTTTTGACTCAGCCAGATAAAGTATGATGCAAGTAATATTATATAATTGCAATATTTAAACAAAAGTAATAAAGAGGGCTGAACTTTTCACGTTCCTTGTATATCAATTATGCCACATTCAACATATGTGCAAAATGAAAAGGTTGTTGAAACTTAAAAAATTAAACAAAAAATGTTGTAAAAAAAAATCGAACCAAAAGAAGGCGAAGTTCAAAGTCCTATTTGCCAAAGCGAGCATAGCTCAGCTATAATTGACATGTACTCTTGACTAAGAGGCCAGAAGTTCGAATCCCCCATCCCCAAATATTGATGTACTCAAAAAAAGTTCAAAGCTCTATATTTGGAAAAAATGTGACGATACATCTAAAATAATTTGAGATAAAATATTGGTTAATTTACGAGTTTAGTTTCTCAACTTTTTAGAGTTGTGTTGAATTTGGTCCCTGAATTTTTTAAAATGTCATATATGTCTTTGAACTTTGAAATTTGCATCTAGTACATGAACTTTAAAAAGTATCTAGTAGGTCCTTAAATTTTGCTTTTGTGTTCACTAGGTCCATTAACTTTCCATTTTGTATCTAACAAGTCTTTTTTAAAAAAAAAAAAAAATTGTAGACCTACTAGAAACAAAATAGGAAGTTTATGGTTCTAATAAGCATAAAATTCAAGTTTATATCTAATAGATTAATTAATTTTTAAAAATCTCCAATATGCTAGAAATTTGTTAGGCACAAAATTGATAGTTTTGGGACCTCGTACATATTTTTAAAGTTCAGGGACCAAAATGACACAACCTTGAAAGTTCAGGTACTAAACTTGTAATTTAACCTAAAATATTATTATAAAAAACCAATTTATACCTCTAAATTTTGGAGTTGTAACAATTAAAATTTTCAAACTAATTATTGTTTCAATTTAAACAATAAATTTGTATAAGCGAATCAATTTAGACCATCATGGGTGATTTATAACTATCTTCACTTGATTACATTTAAAATCACCTACATAAATTTATGCTTCTCCAAAATATCCTATCTAAAGTAGTAAGAAAAATTATAATGTTATTTTTCTAAATAAGTAGGAAAAAAATAGAGGGAGATAAGAAAATAAGAAATCACTCACATTAATGAAAAACCACTATTATTCATTTGATTCTAATATTATTTATCTTTTGCATTATGTTAATCCTCGTTGGTATTTAGGGGCGTTTGTTTTTTGGAATCTAGATAACCGGAATATTCAGATGCCTGGAATTATAGATACCCGGAAATATAGATGCCCGACATTTTAGATAACCGTGTTTGGTTTGAAGGAATAATTTATAAGAATATATGGAAATATTCAGATAACTATGTTTGTTTTGTAGGATTTTTGTACGAGAAAGTTCTTAGATTATGTATAATACCAATAATGTCCTTACTAATTTTTAGCTAATTTAGTTATTAGTTTAATATAGTTTAGTATTATTATTAAGAGAATAAATAAAAGATAAATTAAAATATTATTCAATATAACTATCATTTATTTTACATCTTAATGTAAAATTTAAAAAATAAATGGTTATTTCTCAGTGTACGAATAAATTAATTTATTTTTAAATAAAAATACAAATTGTAAAATGAGGGGTAAAAGTGTCATCCGAAGAAGCCCTCAACATGGAAATCTTTGAAACCCATCTCTCACGAGGGCATCAAAAGCTCCTCGGATGCCTCCCGTATGGGCATCCCGAATTTCCTAGGTATCCAACATTACCACAAAACAAACAAGGTAATATGCCTATTCCATAGACATCTTGAATTACCGTCAAACAAACGGCCCCTTAAAGAAGTCTAAATAACACGTGTGAAAATTAACCGTTTGAAAAGAAAATCCTAACAAACGATCTAAATATTATTGATTTAGATTGAAAGTTTAGAGTTTTAATTGATGCAATTAGTGGAGTTTAATTCTCAACGTTTATATATTTTTTTTCTAATATTATATTTACAAAAAGTAAAACATGCATCAAATTAAAGTTAATTTTCATGATCATATAAATAATCCATTGACATTTAGACAAACCAATAAATTCTATAATTGTATTAAGTCTATATCAAGATTAATCATCCATTAAGATAAACATGATACATTGATTAACTTAAAAGATTGAAAAAAAATACTAATTATTGTTAACAAAGTCAATATCAACAAATTTTTTTTTTTTTTTTGAGAAATACACCTTTTATGGTTATTTCTTTAAAATGTCATATTTTCAAAATATTACCTTGCAAATAAAGAAATAAAGATTCAAACCAAAATGACTTGTGAATGTATACATCTGTGCTTAACCATTTTGAGCTGTGGTCAAACATTGGTGTCAAGAAAATGTTATATGGTTTGTCAAAAAAAAAAAAAAATTGTCTATGAAGTTTAGATTTGTTTTCATTTAGTCTATGTCATTAATACGATTAACAATTCACTAAGATAGCCAAAGCGAGTCTAGTTCAACGGTAGTTGATATGTACCCTCGACCAAAGAGGTTAGAGGTTTGAATCCCTCATGGTCGAAAGTAGATTACCGCTGAGCTGAGTTCGCTTTGACAAACACAAGCTAAATTGGCTCAATTAATAATGTTGATTAAAGTTTTAAGAATTTAAACCATTACAAAATTTAAACTACAATAAAATAAAATACAATAATAAATCATTATTTCAACAAAAAAATAAAAAATAAAAAAACCTGTTAATTTTAACCCTAGTTTTTTTAGAAAAAATAAATTTAACCCTAGATTTTGAAAATATATACATTTGTATATAAATATATATAGATTTTTACGCCGACATCCCTGACCAGCAAATCCTTAAAAAAATATTTAAAAAAAAAATCCTAAAAACAAACAAATCCACATGGAGTTTCTGAAAGTCAAATCTGGCATTGATATAAAAACCCTTTTTTCTCTCTCTCCTCCTTCGTCATCTTCAATTCCAATCCTCAATTTTCTCTCTCATCTTCTTTCAATTTTTTTCTCTCTCAAATTCCCAATGGGCAATCGCAATTCAGTTTCTCCATGTTTTGTTTCCGTTTCCATCTCCCGCCGCCGCCGCTCCTCCACCGTCAAGCTCATCTTCCCCGACGGCCTCACCAGAACCCTCGCCGGCAACCACCACATCGCCGGCGAGATCATGTTCCAATTCCCCGACATGATGGTCTGCCACGCCGATTCCTTCTTCATCGGCCACCCCATCCCCGCCATGGGCATCGACGACCGCCTCCTCGCCGGCGAGACCTATTTCGTTCTCCCCATCGACCGATTCGGCTCCATCGACGTTCTCTCGACGTCGTCGCTTGCGGTCCTTGGTGCCGGCAATGTGGCCGCCGTGATGAACTTCTCCGGTCCGTGCCCGTTCGAGTACATTCGCAGCGCCAACGGGAGGGTTCTGATTAAGGTCATGCCGGAGTTTATCGTTCGGCTTATTTCTCCGGGCGCGGCGGAGGGCGGCGGAGATGGGAATGTTTTGTGTAGTACGCCGGAATTGAAGAAGCATTACGATGATCTGGTCGGAAAAGGGCAAGTTTGGTCGCCGAAGTTGGAGACTATTTCGGAGTATAAAATTAGGTATTCGCCCTGTAAATTTGTAGGGTTTAAACTTAAACAGAAAGAAGGCTAAATAAGTCATTTCCTTTTTTTTTTTTTCATCCTGTGAATTGTACAAAGAGAGAGCATAAAATTTGAATTATAATCTTGAAACTCTTCTTCTTCTTTTTGAATTCTATTAGTTGATTTTGTTGCAATTTTTTTTTCATAGCTTTGGAACTTTAGATGTATGATATTAGGGTTGTTTGATTTTGGGAATTTTTTTTTGTTGTTTAGGGCTTATGGCTTGGATTTGGAAGTTCAAAATTGTATGTTTCTTTTGTTTTGTTTTTTTGGTTTTGTATCCATATTGATTGGGGAAAGCTAGTTAATATTGAACTCAAAAGCTTTAGCTGATAGGTATCCCGAATTACGATATTAGGGTTATTGGGATTATGGACTTAGTGAAATATATGATGATTTATATGGTTCATGAAACTTTGTAGGATATATTGTTTGGAGATTCAATTGACAACTAACTTGAAGCTATATTCATGTGTTTATGACTTGGATTTGGGAGTTTGAATTTGTATGTGGCTTTTTTTTATTTATTTTTAAACTACTATATTCAACCAAAAACTTTATTATCAATATTAATTTGGAAAGAAACACAGAGTTGTGTTAAATTACTTGTTGAATTTTTTTTTTTTTCTTTTTTTTAGAACAATTACTTGTTGAACTTGAACCCAACCACTTAAGTTGATGGTAGATATTTAATTTTCAATTCTTATTGTTAACATCTTAAGCTCTGTTTGAGAACCATTTGGGTTTTAAAAATTATGTTAACAAGTTTTTGAAAACTAATTTTTAAGGTCCCGTTTGATAACCATTTTGTTTTTTGTTTTTGGTTTTTGAAAATTAAGCTTATAAACACTCCTTTCACCTATCAATTTCTTTGGTTTGAACTTACATCCTTCTTATATTTTCAAAAACAAGTCAATTTTTTTTTTAAAAAAAATAGTTTTCAAAAACTTGTTTTTGTTTTTGAAATTTGACTAAGAACTAATGTATGCTTAACCAAAATGAAAATCAAATGGTTATCAAACAGGGGACCGTAGTTTTAAAAATTTGATTTGGTTTTTGAAAACATGGGAGGAAGAAAGTAAATAACAAAAAAAAAAAAAATTATAGATTATAAATAGTGTTATAAGTTTAATTTTCAAAAAATAAAGAACCAAATAAACTTTTTTGTAGCAATACAGTGTTTTTTTTTTTTTTACCACAAACAATTTCTAGGGTTGGTTTTATTTTTATTTTTCTTTTTCTTTTTGGAACTGTATAATGCATAATGGGGACTTGCTTGGAAATTTAAAATTGCTGTTTTGTTTTTTGTTTTCAAGAGTGTTTGGTAGGGTTTGATGGGATCTTATTTTTTGAATTTGTTGGTCATTATTGTCAATTTTAAAATTTGAGAGGAATATGTTAAGGCTTTTTGTTTTTTGTTTTTTTTTTTTTTTTTTCTTTTTGGAATTTAAGGCATGTTTTAAGGGTCAGGTAGACCGTAACTTTTTTTTTTTTTTTTTTTAACGCGGTCAGGTGGTAGACCGTAATTGGTTCATGGAGATGTGATTTCTGGACAAAATGAGATGTATCCAAAGCGAGTCTAGCTCAACCGTAATTGACATGTATTCTCGACCAAGAGGTCAGATGTTTGAATCCTTCCCCTCCAAATGTTGATGTACTACAAAAAATGAAATGTAAATTCATTAATTTGACAATCCTAAACTAATAAGAGGTTTGGAATTTTAAGTTTCTATGATATTTGTTTAGATTTTTAAGAGTAAAAAGCTGGGAACATATAGACTATTAATTACTTTTTTTTATTTGATGATTAGACTATTAATTACTTATATTATTTGGTTGATGGATATATGTGATTTATAAAACTGTATATAGGATGGTTATCTTGTGAGATTAGTAAATTTTTAGCAATATCTAGATTTACTTATATGAATTCTAAGTTGCACATCAAATACCTTTTAAAAAAAATCTTTTAAAAGCAGATATGCTAAAAAGTCTAAATTAAAACAGTTTCAAAACTGTTTGTTTTTTTTTTCCCCAAATTAATGATAAACATAAATCAATGAATTATTAATATTTAGACAATGACATATGAAGAAATTTTGGTGTAGATGACAAATCAATTATGCCAGCAGGAATAATAAATGTGACATTAATATTTTTTTTTTTGAAATAATAAGTGTGACATTAATAATATATCAAAAGGTATCAGTCAAATAATTCAATTTCATAGCAATTTGATGGATTTCCAAAGTTAAATTCTCCATATGTGTATCAATGTATATGCCTATTTTAGTCTAAATTTTGGTTTGAACGTTTTTTTTTCTCTCTTTGTAGATATGTATTATGTTTTCCTTCTTGGTAAAGTTGGATGACGTTACTAGATTTTGAATTATTGTTTAATATAACAAAGTTGAATGGATTAAAATTATGACCGAATCATATCATTATTGTTGGGCTATGCTCTTTCGTCAAAATTTGTAATTCGTCCAACTAATTGGTAGGACAATTATTCAAATGTTATGTGCATAATTGAGTTTTGGTATATAATAAGTTGCGAGTATTGAAACTAAAGAAAGACATCATTAGAATTTTAGAAATGTGATTGAAATTTTTGAAGTTCAAAATTTTGATAGAAATGGGTGTTCTCAAACCACACTAACAAATTTATTTATAATTTCCAAGTTTTTTCATCGACTTGTTTGATTAATAAAAAAAAAAAAACTTATTTTTTTAAAATACAAAATTTTAACCAATATTTTCTGTATGTTTTTTCAAATTCTATGCAAGCCTTAGCCAATTTTTCATAACTGAATTGAGTGATTTCAAGACTATTTTTTAAAAGAAAAATTATTAAAATTTTCCAATACTCACAATTATTTCTTAGAAAGGTAGAAATATAAAATAAAGGAAAATATTATTTTTAACTCTAAACTCATGAGGTTATATTAACTTTGTGAATGTTCAATTTCATCGAATTGAACTCCAACCTTAACGGGTTGTATCATTTTTAACTCTTAACTTTTAATTTCATCAAATTAAACTCATACTTAGTAGCTTGGATCAATTTTAATTCTAAACTTAGCTTCCATAAGTGTTGCAATGTAGACCTTTGATTACTTTCTATTTGATCCACCGTCAAAGAATACAATTGAATATTTACTAATTTTTCTTTTTTTAATTCATGTGGCATATGAGTTGGTTTCTGGTAAGAAATTTATATTGGATAAAAAACTTTTTATTTGAATAAACTTTTGTTGCTGAGAAGTTGTACATGAGTTTTCTCTCATTTTCTTCTTATTGTGTTTGTAGGGTTTTGTTTTTTTTAGCTACTTAGAAGAACATGCCATTATAGAATGTTAGGAAAACAATTTTAGAGTTTTTTTTTCTTTTCATTTAGATGACTTCTTCTTGTTGTTGAGAACTTCGGTCTTTTTTTTTTTTTTTTTGTCAAGATTATGAAAGCAAAGCAATTTTAGAGTTTTTTATTAGAATGTTTGCTTTTTTTTTTTTTTTACTTTAATTTTGTTTGCTGGTTTAAACAAAATTAAAGCAAAGCAATTTTAGGTTTTTTCCCCTCATATTTTAATTTTTTGTTGCTAATAACTTTGTGATTTCTTTTTTAGAGGCCAATATCAGTGAGAATAATCCGTCTAAAGTGTTTGATTTCTTCAAATAAAGAGTTTCTCCAACAAAATTCTTACAAGAAACCAATGTATACATGTTTTAACAATGATTCAAATGAAAAGTTAACCAAATGTGTCTACGTTACAACACTTTTGCAAGTTTGAGGTTAAAATTGATACAATAATCTACAAAGTTGTGGGGTTTAATTTGATGAAAATTGAAAGTTGAGAGTTAAAATTTACACAACCTGCAAAATTTAGGGTTGAAATTGATTTTTTTCCTAAAATAAAGAGCTTAGTAGAAAATAAACTCTCTTTCTCTTTTTAGATTTTTTTTTTTTTTGAAACAGGGTAGAAAATAAACTTGTGTTAACCCAAAAAAGAAAAAAAAGAAAAAAAGCAAAACCAAACTTCAGTCTTCTCCAAAAGAAAAAAAAAAACAACCAATAAATATTTTTGTTTCATTTTTCAATAATATTGCATTACATATGATAGGAAAAAGAACATAGTAGAGATTTTTTTTTTTTTTTTGAAGTGTGGGGGTGAGGATTTGAACCACAGATCCTTCGATCATGAGTACAAACTTTATGTCAGTTGAACTATGTTCATGTTGACGTAGAGACATTCACATCTGACTATTTAAATTATGTTTCAATGTCCATATCATTAATAATAAAAGACAATTTTGATAGCACTTGCTTTGTATTCTCAAACCATGGGAACTTTAGACCACAATATAATCTTTCAATATTTGACTTATTCTCTTTTACACAAACCAGTGCCTCTTCATCTTTAATTTGGATAGAAACATCTTCCATTTGTTGTAATCATATATACTTGACAATTAATTGGACTTTATAATTTATACCCACATGCATGTCATTGTTACTCATGGACCTTTTCTTATATCTATATGATCCTTTCAATAATTATTCTCACGTCAAAATTTACTCATTCAAGAAATATGACTTCAAATAAATGTTATGGAGATGTATGACCTAAACTCTCGACCCGACTCAAAAGTGTACAATATTGACTTTTGAAGTGAAAATGTCAAAGTCTCTATGTTTATAGTGGAGGGATTGAATTGGTAATTAAAATAGATGAAGCTTTATATATGTGTGTATACGGCATATATCAGGTTTGGTTTAAAAAAAATTAAAACAACCAAAACGGGTCACTTTTTAAAAGTACCATAATCAAAATAGACATTTTAAAATTAGATGAACTAAAAGAAACCAAAGATGAAAGTACATTTATCGAAATAAACCAAAATTGAAAATAATAATATTTAAATAAAAAATCTATTATAGTTTTATATTTAAATTTCTTAGAAAATATAATTCATGATCTACAACTTTATTAGAAAGCATTTGATGATTTTCTTATATGGTCCTATCCTTCCAAATATTAGGGCGAGTTTGACTTTTAAAAAAAGTAAATAAAAAATGATTTTAGTAAATTAAAAATAATCTATAATTTATATGGTGTTTGGTTGGATAATGATTAAGAGTTTTTTTTTTTCTTCAAAATTTTAAAATACTGAAAAATCTCTTTACACTTTGATGTTTGATTTTACGTTATACTTTTGAGTGTTTCGGATCAAACACTTGAATCCAAAATTTTTTATAGATACATTATCACGAAATAATTTTAAATACTTTTGATTTTTTTCTAAAGCATTTTTAAGTTATTCCCGACTATGATTATTTTATGTGAAAAGTGTTTTCTCTCCTAAGATTAATATAGCTATAATATTTTTATGAAAGTAATCTATTTAATATTATGACCATTTATATATATATTTAGTAACCTTGGTAATATGGCATATTTGCATAGAGAAGAGACTGATTCATGGTAAAGTTATATTTTCAAACTATTAGAGTTTTTAGACCACAGTTTTTATTTTCAATATTTTGACTCATTCTCTTTTAAACAAGTTGATGTATTTGTTGATGGTCGATTTTGGCCAGAGGATCTCACCTGACCTTCACGTGCCACCAACGGTAAATTTGTAGTTGAGGGGGGAAGACGTGGCCTGCAAGACAGTAAACCTGCACACCGGTGTGGTGCTCGCCACACCGGCTCCGATGCTTAAGTCAGCAAACAGAACGGTAGGGCGTGGAAAAGTATGAGCAAGAGCAGAAAGTAGAGAGTCAATAGTAGTGTTTAGGGATAGAATTCGGGATCCCCTCTTCAGTGGCGAAGAGGGATATAAATACCTGTTCATCCTCCTAGTCTTTTTAGGGTTTCGGAGGCGTTTTAGGTCAAACCAGGCGAAACCGGGGCATCCAGAGGCGGTGGGGACCAGACGGGACCAAACGGACTCGGCCCGCACGAGCGGGCCGAGGGTCGGCCTCGGCCCATGGCCGAGGCCGACCATATGCTCGGCCTCGGCCATGGGCCGAGGCCGAGCAGGGGGTCGGGCCGAAAACCCGACCCCTTCGGTCTTGGCCCGTCCCATTTGCCGGTTTTGCCTCCTTGGTCCATCTTTCAGCCCGATTTCTCCCCGGTTGTCCTCGTCAGCTCCTTGTGTATCGGGGTGGTCCAAAATTGCCTATAACATTAAGCCCCCACTCTTGAATTGGGATTCGGGGTGACTTATTGCTATAAGTTGAGCTCCTTAAGCCCGATTTAAGAGTAATGACCCTTGCCCTGGGCTGGCTTACGTGTAGCTTTGTTGTCATCCTGCAAAGTAGGATAGAAGTAGACACTCCCTGAATAGGGGTTAGATGAAATGAAAATGAAAAAGGGTGAGATATTACAAAAGTGGTGCTGGTCGGCCTCGGCCTCGGGATGAGGCCGAGCACAGCTATCTCCCTTCTTGCCTGGTCGGCCTCGGCCTCGGGAAGAGGCCGAGCATCATATTCTGGACCCCGACTCGCTGACCGGGCAGCGAGACCCCCGTACTGGGTCATTCGGAGTGCTTCACTTCAGGTTCGTGTCTGCAAGAGAAAAGTTAGGGAAAAGGCTAGGGTCGGCCTCGGCCTCAAGCCCCCGTTAGCCTAAAATTTTGCTTCCTGCATCCATATGTTAGTCCTTGTAGGGAAATAACAAGAGAATAGGTTTGAACATGTATCCATATGTTAGCTTCAACCTGGGTGCTTTTTGTTTAATAGGGAGTGCATATCCCCTATTACTTGCTTTTTGTTTAATAGGGAGTGCATATCCCCTTTACAGCCCCCAATCTCAAGAAAAAACTTTATTAAAACACAAAGTATAGTTGAGTAAATAGGAGAATACCTTTTAAGTTTGTGCTCGGCCTCGGCAAGAGGTGCTCGGCCTTGGCAAGAGGTGCTCGGGTGAGGTGAGGTAGACTCGTTGGTCCAGGCTCACATGGTCTCACTTTGGATGAGGCGAGGTAGACTTCGGCAGTCCAGGCTCGCCCGGTGTAAGGATGCTCAGGCCAGAGGAGGTGAGGTAGACTCGTCGGTCCAGGCTCACATGGTCTCACTCTGGATGAGGCGAGGTAGACTTCGGCAGTCCAGGCTCGCCCGGTGTAATGATGCTCAAGCCAGAGGATGTGAGGTAGACTCGTCGGTCCAGGCTCACATGGTCTCACTCTGGATGAGGCGAGGTAGACTTCGGCAGTCCAGGCTCGCCCGGTGTAATGATGCTCAAGCCAGAGGATGTGAGGTAGACTCGTCGGTCCAGGCTCACATGGTCTCACTCTGGATGAGGCGAGGTAGACTTCGGCAGTCCAGGCTCGCCCGGTGTAATGATGCTCAAGCCAGAGGATGTGAGGTAGACTCGTCGGTCCAGGCTCACATGGTCTCACTCTGGATGAGGCGAGGTAGACTTCGACAGTCCAGGCTCGCCCGGTGTAAAGATGCTCAAGCCAGAGGATGTGAGGTAGACTCGTCGGTCCAGGCTCACATGGTCTCACTCTGGATGAGGCGAGGTAGACTTCGACAGTCCAGGCTCGCCCGGTGTAAAGATGCTTGAGTCGGTTGCCTTGTGCACACTTCTGAATACTGAACTTTAATGGCGAAACTGTAAGGCTATTAATTAAACTTTCACACTTTGAATGAAGAAAAAAACATTGAACCTATACTAGAGGCAGCAACAAAGTAAACAATGTCTAATTACATGATAGAATGCAATAAACAAAAAACCCTAAAACTCCATAAGTTCAGATTCAGTATTGGTGGAAGTGTGTGCTGCTCGGCCTCGGCTCATTCTCTGGTCGGCCTCGGCCTGGTCGGCCTCGGCCCTCTGTGGCTTGACAGCTTTTAGTGCGGTCCAGTAACACTCCCTTGATTCCTTCTGCTCTCCTTTGACGACTCCCACACCGTTCGGAGTTGGAAACTTCAGTAACTGATGGTAAGTTGAAGCTATGGCCTTCATCTCATGCAAGGTTGGTCTTCCTAGGATTGCATTGTAGGCTGACATACAATCCACAACTAGGAAGTTTATCATCTTTGTCACTGCATTCTGTCCATCCCCAAAGGTCACAGGAAGTTCTATGCTACCTTCTGGGGTCACTCTCTCTCCTCCAAATCCTACAAGTGGGGTAAGACTTGGCTTTAAGAGTTCCCTCCCTAACCGCATTGCTTTAAAGGCCGTTAGAGAAAGGACATCAGCCGAGCTTCCCCCATCAATTAGGATCCGATGGATTTTCACATTGGCTACAATTAGAGTGACCACCAGAGCATCATTATGTGGCTGATGAATGTTCGCTGCCTCAGCCTCAGTGAACTCCAAAGGGGGGTGTGCCTTTGATAGATGGACAGAGTACATACCTCGATATTCTGGTTCGGACCTTGCTTCCCTGACCATAGCTTTCCTCTTCCTGCTCGAACCTCCTCCTGCTGGTCCTCCAAAGATGGTTCTGATCTCCCGTAGGGGTTCTTCTTTGTCTCGGCCATCTTTGGTAAGGCTCGGCCTCGGCCATCCGTGGTCGGCCTCGGCCTTTGGCTCACCGACGAACTCTTTCAAATACCCATTCTGGATCAGTGCTTCAATTTCATCCTTCAACTGAATACAATTCCTGGTTGAATGCCCGTGGTCCCGGTGGAAAAGACAATACTGGCTCTTGTCTCTTCTATCGGCACTCGACTTCATCCTCCCTGGGAATTTCAGGAGGCCCGTATTTCGGATCTCCATCAGTACTTGCTCCTGCGGAACAGCAGTTGGGGTGTATTTCTCAAACTTACCGAAAGGAGGTGCTCCTTGGTCTGGTCGGCCTCGGCCATTGTCTGGTCGGCCTCGGCCATGGTCTGCTCGTCCCCGGCCTCCTTCGTCGGTCCGCTGCCTTTTGTCCTTTTTACTGTCATAGCTAGATGAAGAAAACCTCTTGTATTCTCGTTCTGACCTTTTTGACTTCAGTAACTCCTCTGCGCTCATATACTTCTGTGCCCGGGAGACGAACTCCGCATAGGTTCGAGGCTGGCTCTTACCTATTGAATTGAGCAGTCTTTCGTCTTCCAGACCGGCTGTTATTGCTACCAGGGCTGCTCCCTCGCTGTACCCCTCAACCTGTAGTGCCTCATCATTAAAACGAGTTATGTAATCACGCAAGCTCTCACCTGGTTGTTGTTTGACCGTCAAGAGGTTGATGTGAGGCTTGCGCTGCTCTCTAGCTCCCATGAACTGTGCAAGGAATGCTTGGGCTAACTCTTTGAAACAGCTGATGGATCTCCTTTTCAGCCTCTCAAACCAGTGCCTAGCTGATCCTGTCAGGGTGAAAAAGAATGCACGGCACCTGATTGCATCTGAGACGCCGTGGAAGTCCATCCAACTTCTGTATGCATTTAGATGTTGCACGGGGTCTTTCTTGCCATCGTACTGTTTGAATGTGGGTACCTTAAACTTTTGAGGCACCTCGGCTTTCATGACTTCTTCTGTGAAGGGCGGATCGACTTGGTCGGCTAGTTCCTCCAAGTTTTGATCTCCAAAGTTCTTTGACCTCTGCTGGTCTCCCTGAGGATTTCCGAGCTCCTTTAGTGCATTAAGAAGCTCGGTCTTCCAAGGGAGGTCGTCTTTCTTGGCCTCGGCCTCGGCCAACCTAGCCTCGGCCTCGGCTGCTCTGGCCTCGGCTTCGGCAGCCCGGGCTTCAGCTTCGGCGGCTTTGGCCTCGGACTCGGCAGTTTTGGCACTTCTGCGCTTCTCAACGATCAGATTCCTCAGGTCTGTCTTAGTATGACCGTAGCTTGGGGTAGAAACTGTGTAGTGACGCCCCTTAAGTGTGCTTGACTCTGGGCTCCTCAAAATCGTGCGATCAGTGGGTTTGAGCCCCCTGAACTTGCTGGTCATGCTGTCAGTCTTCTTTCCCTTTGACCTCGTCCCTGACTCTGCAGTGTGCTCCATAGGCTCCTTCCCCTTCCTCGGGTCTCTAATCAAGCTCCCCTCATGGACTTTGGTGCTAGGGCCGGGTTTATCCAGGATTTGGAGTATTTTGGATAAACTCCGATTCATTCCCTTCACCTCATCCTCAAGGGCGGCAATCTTGGTGTCGGCATCCTCTGCTCGGCCTCGGCCATCCTCTGCTCGGCCTCGGCCTCGGCCTCGGCCTGCTTGTCTCGGCGACCCCCGAATGCTGTCATCGTCACGTGACCTCCGCTGGTGGCGGTCACCATCCGAATTCTCTATGTTTACGTCTTGGTCTTTCTTCTCCATACCCTTACTCATGGAATAACCGATGTGCAGATCAACAGGCTTTCTTCCCCACAGACGGCGCCAACTGTTGATGGTCGATTTTGGCCAGAGGATCTCACCTGACCTTCACGTGCCACCAACGGTAAATTTGTAGTTGAGGGGGGAAGACGTGGCCTGCAAGACAGTAAACCTGCACACCGGTGTGGTGCTCGCCACACCGGCTCCGATGCTTAAGTCAGCAAACAGAACGGTAGGGCGTGGAAAAGTATGAGCAAGAGCAGAAAGTAGAGAGTCAATAGTAGTGTTTAGGGATAGAATTCGGGATCCCCTCTTCAGTGGCGAAGAGGGATATAAATACCTGTTCATCCTCCTAGTCTTTTTAGGGTTTCGGAGGCGTTTTAGGTCAAACCAGGCGAAACCGGGGCATCCAGAGGCGGTGGGGACCAGACGGGACCAAACGGACTCGGCCCGCACGAGCGGGCCGAGGGTCGGCCTCGGCCCATGGCCGAGGCCGACCATATGCTCGGCCTCGGCCATGGGCCGAGGCCGAGCAGGGGGTCGGGCCGAAAACCCGACCCCTTCGGTCTTGGCCCGTCCCATTTGCCGGTTTTGCCTCCTTGGTCCATCTTTCAGCCCGATTTCTCCCCGGTTGTCCTCGTCAGCTCCTTGTGTATCGGGGTGGTCCAAAATTGCCTATAACAGTATTCATCTTTGATTTGGATAATACAAACATCCTCTACTTGGTGTTATATATATTTGTCAAATTAGACATTATCGTAATTTATACCTCCACCATGCATGTCATTACCGTAGACTTTTTCTATTTCGATCATCTCTCTTTCGATAAATCTTCTCGAGAAAAACACGGTTGCACATCAAATTTACTCATTCAAGAAATATGACATAAAATAAATTACTGTTAAGGAGTGTATGACATGAACTCTTGACTCAACCCAAAAGTCCATCATGTTGACTTTTAAGTGACAACGTTAAAGTCTATAGGTTGATAATGGAAGGATATTGAATTTTCAATTTAAAATGGATGATGAAACATGTTTTTTTTTTTTAAATTTAGATTTAAATTTGTTTTAAAAATAAAATTCTCATATTCTACAAACTTATAAGAAACATTAGATAATTTTGGTGATATTTGTAATAATATATGCATGGTAAGGAAAAGAAAAACTTTAATGATACAGGATAAAATGTGTCAAAATGTTTTATATTCTAGCAAAGCTTTACCTTGCATAATTCTTTCACAAACGGGTACTTCTCATTGTTCATACTTATTTTCAAAAGAGTACTTTATATTTGTATTGATGTTGTATAGCATGTGGGTGTACAATCTTTAACGTTTCCTCTTATTCTCTCTTGTATGTGAGTGTGTTTCACTCGAGAACTGAAACGTTTGTTCTCGAGTCTGAAACTTCAATTGATTCTTGGAGTCTTGAAGGGTCTCCAATATTCAAGAATGTTCAACACTTAGGAATTTATGGATTTCAGTGAGTCTTCCGTCTTCAGTTTTGGTGGAGTTTCTCTTAATTCTTTGGTTTTGGTTGAGAGTTAAAATTCATGAACCCTTTGAAATTATGAAGAACTCTTCCATTTATAGAGTTCTCCATGGATGAGCTTTGCTGACTTTTGGACTTTAATAATTTGGACTTGAGCTTTATTGGTCTTGGACTCAACTATTTGGGTTTGAGTTTGATTTATATCTGACCCAAATTTGATTAAATTAATTGATCAAATGGACGCCAAAGCTATAGTTTAGCGGTAATTGGCATATATTCTCGACCAAGAGGTCAGAGGTTTGAATCCCCTTAACCTCCAAATGTTGATGTGCTTAAAAAAAAAATTGATCAAATGGACATTTGACCTTAAAATTTTTATAATTGACAAATTTTATCTACGAATGAAATTTGGGACACATGTCATTTCCAAAATTTCTCATTCAACACTTATATTTCCATATATATCTAATTTGAACCTTTAGATTTGGAAATTAATTAAGGATGTGATCATTGTTTTATGGTCCTATCTATCCCAGTATTAGGATGAGTTTGGCAAGATTTTTTTTCCAAAGTAAAAAGTACTTTTAGTTTATTAAAAATAATTATAATTTATATATATATTTTTTATTAAATCATAATTAAGAACATTTTTTAAAAAAATAATATATATATAAATCATTTCACACTACAATGTTTGGTTTTAAGGAAAAATACACTTTTAGTCCCTGAGGTTTTGGTTAGGTTTTATTTTAGTCCCTCAGTTTTCAAACTCAACAATTTAGTCCCTCAGGTTTGGATTCCGTGAAATCCAAATCTCAGAGACTAAATTGTTGAGTTTGAAAACTAATGGACCAAAATGAAACCTGACCCGAACTTTAGGGACTAAAAGTTTATTTTTCCCTTAGTTTTACATATTGTCCTATTTGCATCAATCACTTTAGCTCTGAGTATTTTGTAAATATATTATTTCCCAAAGCATTTGAAAAATACTTTCTGGTCTTTTCAAAAGCACTTTTACAAATATGATGATTTTATGTGAGCAGTGTTTTTTTTTTTCCTTTCACAAATATAGCTTTAATATTTTTATGAAAATATTCTACAAGCATTATGTTTAGTGACCTTGAGATCTCATATAGGTTCTAAACCTAGAAAATAAAATGTATGGAGACTTAGACAAAAAAGGTGTTCATATTACTAGGTTTTTGGGTGCAATCAAACTAGAAAACTACCTAATATTATAAAATTGCATTGTAAAAGTGACTTTTTTTTAAAAAAAAAAAATCATTTTAAGTTGAACAATGTAGTGTACAAATTAAAAATGACCTAACAAATGTATTAAGATAGTTAATTAGTTTCCCTAATTTGTGTTTAGTTTGTTAAATTAATTAGTTTCCTTCCTTTATATGTAGTTTGTTAATAGTTTGTTTCTCATTTTTGTTATTTCTTGTGTATAGTTTGGCTATATATATAGCCTTGTTATCAATGGAACATAATGCAAAGTTTTATGCCTCTTCTAGTCTTAATATGGTATCAGTTGTAAAATTTTTCCTTCTTTGAGCTCTGAGAGTTTTCCCCTTGCATCCTCCCATGGATGATCCTAATAACTCTTCTTCCTCCACAATCCATTCTACCAATCAATCTGTCATAAAACAGTATGAAAATCCATATTTTCTTCATCTTCTGATGGCACCAACCTTGTTCTCGTTTCTGAACCTTTAATTGAATCAAATTACAATTCCTGGTATAATGCTATGATTATCGGTCTCACTGTGAAGAATAAATTGGGGTTCGTGGATGGTTCCATCACTCAGCCAAGTAGTGAATTGAAACGTTCTTGGATTATTTGCAACGGAGTGGAAACTGCGTGGATCTTGAACTCTCTTTCGAAAGAAATTGCGGCCAGTGTCAATTTTGCTGAAACCGCCAGGGATATTTGGCTTGATCTTTAGCAGAGATATCAAAGGAAGAATCGTCCTCGTATCTACCAACTTCGCTGTGAGATTTCTAACCTTGTTCAAGATCAAGATTCTGTCACCACGTATTTTGCCAAGCTCAAGACGTTGTGGAATGAACTTGCGTCATATCGACCTGTCTGTAATTGCGACAAATGTTCGTGTGAAGGAGTTCGAAAGCTTGCTGAATATTTTCAAACAGAGTATGTTACGGCATTCCTTATGGGTCTGAATGAATCGTTCAGTCAAAGTCGTACTAAATTGCTTCTCATGGAGCCTGAACCAACAATTCAACGAGCGTTCTCCTTAGTAGCACAAGAAGTGGAACAGAGAGTTTCTTCGACGCCGCCGACAACTAACTCTGCTAATTCGATAAATTCCTCGTCTGCTCTTCTCGTTAAAAGTTCTTCTACTTCTCGAAATCAATCGAACTCTACTACGAAGAAAGAAAGGTCGTTTTGTACTCATTGCAATGTTCAAGGACATATTGTGGATCGTTGTTACAAGAACCATGGATACCCCCTGGGTATCGCAATCAGAAGACCAATTCCAGTTCATCGAAGTCAGAAAACCGCTTCTTCTGGCGATTCCTTGTCTGCTCTAACTACTGAGCAATGTCAGGGTTTATTGACTGCTCTCCAAAGTCACCTTACTAAAATGGCTTCTTCTGGTACTTCTGATACTTCATCATCTTCTCATGTAGCAGGTATTGTTCCAATTTCTCATGATTTTTCTTTTGCATCATGGGTGCTTGATTCAGGAGCATCCACGCATATTTGCTACATGAGAGATTTTTTCATGTGTTTGACACCAGTTCAAAATAAGTTTGTTACTTTGCCTAATCAAACTCGGATTTCAGTTGATTTTGTTGGAGATATTTAGCTGAACAGTCATATATTGCTCAAGAATGTGATGTTTATACCGTCTTTTACCTTTAATCTGATATCTATCAGTGCGCTAACTACTGATCAGCCTCTTATTGTCAAGTTTGTTGAGAAATCATGTTTTCTTCAGGACAAGTTCTCTTTGAAGACGATCAGGAAGGCTGACTTTTGGCAAGGACTATTTCTGATGAGGGTTGATGTTCCTAAGTATTCTTTGTCTACTACTACTACATTTTGCAACTCTCTATCTTGGCATGATAGACTTGGTCATCCCTCCCCCAAACACCTTACTACTTTAAAAGATTTGTTGCATTCTAGGACTATTAAACCTATTTCAAGTGATCCATGTTTAATGTGTCCCCTTGCTAAGCAACGGAGGTTATCATTTCTGTAACGACCCGGCTTCTTAATAAGCCTTTAAGGGACCGTTACGACAATGTATGCTTTGGAGGTCTTTTTAAATAAAAATATTTTAAAACATAAACACCTAATTTAAGTAAAAATTTTAAAACAAATGTATGCTTTGGAGGTTATCATTTCTGCGTCGCGACGTTGTCCCATTACCGTCCATTCTGTTTAAAGAAAAATCGAGAGCGTCGAGACACTATAGCACAACGTCTCGACGCTGTACTTTTTTACCGCCTGAATCAAATAAGGAAATTGCTAGCATCGAGACGTCCAGAAAGCAGCATCTCGACGCTAGCTCTCGGATTAGCCTCATTTGTAAGCCTCCAACTTTGATTCTCTTCGTTTCATTGGCCTTTTTTCGTGTCCCAAACACCCGATTAACTTCATTTTCTCTATTTAGCTCCCATAATTAATTCCTACATATAGAACATTAAAATGCATAATTTTGACTAATTTAATCTCAAAGACTAATTAAAATAAACTGGAAAAACTAACTCGTTAAGCTTGCTATCATATTTGGAGATAGCTTTAGATTTTGTTATTTTTGCAATTATTTTAGTCTATTTTACTATTTGTGTAAACAACTCAAACAGTTAAATCCAAATCCACATAATGGAGGATTGGGCTAAATTCAAATAATTCAAGCTCACAATTGAAGATTGGGTCAAACCCAAATTCAAAATCAACCAAGCTTAAGTTCTTATAAGACTCACCAAAAGAAGGTCACTCTTTATTTTGAACATTCATAAGATTTAAAACTTTAGAAGATTCAGCATTTTCAGAAGATTTGGAATTTAGAAAAGACTCTCCAAAAGTGAAAGATTCTTTGAATGTAGACTTTAAAAATCAAAAGAATTTGAAGTCAGAGATTTCTTAGAAGGCTTGATGACTTTGGAGATGAGTTGAAAACATTTATTAAGTGGATAAGATTTCAATACATTGATCGTGCCAACAATGTGTTTATTGAATCTTAAAAAGTGTCTAATAAATTAAGATCTATTGTATACAAAATTGAAAGTGATGAAAGAGTGAATATCACTCATGCGGAAGCAATTAGGATCTTAGGCACTCTAACTACATCAATTTTAGGATCTAAAGCATGTTGTCCAAATGAGGAAAAACAGAGTTATGAACACCAACCTTAATGAAGCTCCAAATTGATGCTCCTCGTGGGTTGTTTTTGTTCACCAAACGATCACGAACCACCCACTAGAGTCTTCCATGCTTCTCCAACCTTAGAACTGATTGTGGGATCTAATTGTGATGGGAATTGAAGGCAAAAGGAGAGTTTGAGAGCTTTTCATTGATATCAACCCTTAATCCATGTATTTCACGTCCTATTTAAAGGCTAAATCATGCAAACAAACTCTTGCAATTGAAGACACATCAAGGGAATTTAGATTAGTCATCTAATTAGGTGGCTAATCCAAGGGAAGTTCGTGAAGATGGTGAAACCTATCACCTCATAAAATTCAATTTCTTTTTGAATTTCTTAAATCCAAAATAAATGAATTTCTTATATACTTTTAATAAAATTAATTCAGATAATTAATTTTAAATAGTTAATTAAACAATTTAATTTTTTTAATTAATTTAATATCTAATACTAAATTAATAATTTGCATTAATTCCAACTTCTCTCAAAACCGTTGTCTCGAATATGAATCCCTATTCATACGTGCCATATTTAAATCATATTTAAATATCTCAAACTCTCTCTAATATAGTTTAATTCATAATCAAACTATTATACGTTAAGTATGTCAGATATAAATAATGTTAACTCCCTAAACCAAATTTGAACGATTCAAATATTTTCATCACACTGTTCTAAGGTTTAGTCCGAGATGAACCAGATAAACTCTTTAACCTAGTTAACCAACATTCGTTAACTACCGGGACACTCCACTATAGCCCAGTAGCTGCACTCTCCTAACTGTAGATATATTTCCATCCACTCTAACCATGATTAGTAAGTCGATCCTTCACAAGTTGTTCGTAACTAGAGTTGGGTCAAATGTCCGTTTTACCCCTGAAGTTACCTTTTGCTCCTTAAGTCCCACTGATCCTCTAATGAACAATTGATTTATGGTCCAACCATCAAACCGAGTCCCTCTTGGAGCAATGAGAGGGTGGGGCCCCTTGTTTAAGACCTGGAGTCAGGACTTAAGGGAACAACCTCTCTACTATCCCTAAAACGGGTAGGAGTGAATTCTACTATCCCAGCTATCTACCAAGTTTTATCTCCAAAATGGTAGGCTTATTGAGTCGGCGAACTCGGGCCACTTTCACCCATGCAGTTCAAATGATAATCCCAAATAAACAGGAGTTCATAGTTAGCTCAGAGTTAAGATCGAGTTACCTAGGTCATTGAATGAAATAGTCAATCTCAACAGTAAACAACGTTATAAAGTGAAAGTGACTTATTTCGTAGCCCGATCTTATGCAAACTCATTGCATAGGACGTCCCCACTCGCATGTCTCCACATGAACGATTTAGAATCACATCATTTGTACTAAATACAAAGTGGACAACATCCATAGTGTCTCCAGGATAAGGTACCCAACCTATCCTTATACTATAGACCGTTTTGGCTATTTACTTGAACTTGATCCATTCTTATGTCTCCACATATAGTTCGAATATTCATACTATAGCCAAGGGTTCTTAGTTTATTGGATTTAGGTTAAAGAACGTGCAATTCACTTGTTCAATAACATCTTTACTGAATAAACCTCAATAACATCTTTATTATTATTTTTTTGAAAGACTCAATAACATCTTTATTGCAAAATAGAATATGTTCACTAGTTACAAACTATGAGTTTTAGGACATAAAACCCAACAAGTGAAGCTATTAGACAAATGTTAAAAATTTAGAAACCTATTAGATACAACCATTTAGAGCTTAATGATTTAATTTAAATTTTCCCTTTAACTTTCAAGTCCTAAATTTTAGAAAGCTAAACTTTCAATTTTGTGTCTAAAAGATCTTTAAACTTTAAAAATGTCTGATATATCTTTGAACTTTCAATTTGTATCTAATTAATATCCATGACGTCTTCGACTTTTTTTTTTTTTTTTTTAAATTACAATTCTATTAGACATAAAAATGATTTTTTTTTAGTACAACAAATGTGAGGTATGTAGATTTCAACCTTCAATCTTAAAGGAGCTAATTAATGCTAGGTTATGCTCATTTTGACCATAAAATTGAATTTTGTGTATAATAAATACATGAATTTTGAAAAATGTCGAATAGGTAGGTCAATGATTTTGTTAAACATAAAATTATAAGTTTAAGTACCTATTAGACATGCTAACTTGAGTATCGTTCAACTGGTTAAGAAATATATACCCTAGTAAGAGATTCGAATCCCCCACCCACATGTATTGTATTGGAAAAAAAAGTACCTATTAGATATTGAATTGAAAGTCAAGACTTACTAGACACTTCATGTATCTATTAGAAAATTTTTAAAGGTTAAAATACCAAATTGGTCTTGTACTTTGGGTTTCGTTTTATTTTGATCCATGTACTTTCAAATGTTTATTAGTCTCCGTACTTTGAATGAAGCTTAAAATCTGGTCATACAGTTGGTTTATTGTTATTTTTTTTTTTGTTCAATTATAAGTTTAGTCCGTCCATCAACTTTTAGGGTTGTGTCAATTTGGTCTCTGAACTTTAAAAAGTTTCAAATATGTCATTGAACTTTCAATTTTGTGTCCAGTAGGTCCCTAAAAATTTTTAAGTATCCAATTGATCCTTAGACTTTCAATTTTATATTCAATAGCTCCCTAAACTTTTAATTTTGTATCTAATAAGTCCTTGACCTATTCGACATTTTTTACAATTCACAAGCTTATTAGATACAAAATTGGAAGTTTGGAGTCTCAGTAGACATAATATTCAATTTTATATCTAGTAGATTGACTAATTCTTAAAAATTCTGAATATGCAAGAAACCTATTAGACGAAAAATTGAAAGTTTAGGGACCTATTAGACATTTTTAAAGTTTAGGGACCTATTAGACACAAAACTGAAACTTTAGGGACCTATTTAATACTTCTTAAAATTCAGTAACCAAATTGACACAATCCTAAAAGTTCAAGGATTAAACTTGTAATTTAATCAATTATTTTCTATTAATCGATTTTGAAAACATGTTCACATTATGTCTTTACTTACATGAAAATTATTATGATTATTTAACCAATTAACTTCAAATTAAACTATTGGTGAGGACCCATTTTATATAAATTGTATTCGAAGTACATGAACTAAAATTGAACCTTTGAAGATACATGGATTGAAATAAAATGAAACTCAAAGTATAAAGACCAAATGGTATTTGTTATAGATAATTCTGACCACTCCGGAATTCAAGGAGCAGATGTAAGCAACACGACACGAGCCCGAAAACAGGATCAGAAAACGGACCCCGGAGGAGAAACAAGCCAGAGGGATCGGGCCTTGACCCAATCCCCTTCTCGGCCTCAGTCTTGGGCTGAGGCCGACCTTCAGCCCACTTGCGCGGGCCGAGTCCTTTCGCATCCGTTTGGTCCCTAATGCTCTTAGACGCACCGTTTCCACCTGGTTCAGCCCGAATCGTTCTCGAAAACCTAGAAACCCTAAGGTAGGAAAAGGTATTTAAACCCTTCTTCGTCACTGAAGAAGAGATTCCGAAATTCATTCTCTGAACCCTACTTCTCTTCTTGCTCTCTTGTTCTCTTTCTTCAGCTTTCTGACTTAAGCATCGGAAGCAGTGTGGTAACGGTGTGCATGTTTTTCTATCTTTGCATGCCACGTCTTCCCCTCTCATACAAATTCACGGCTGGTGTCACGTGAAGGTTAAGTGAGTTTTTTCTGTCCAGATTTTGACATCAATAGTATCTTAACATTGTTTTTTTAAATTTATAGATCTAATAGACACAAAACTCAAAATTTAAAGACCAAACTTATGCTAAAGCGAGCAATACAAATACTCTTAATCAAGAGTTCAAAATTTCGAATTTCAAGGTTTTCCATCCCTAAATATGGTTGAATAAAAGAAAAAACATATTATTTAACCCAAAAAGAAAAATAGATGCATGATTTGATTGATCTTTTTTTTCGTATGAAAAAAAAAAAAAACAATTTTGGAAAACAACATTGGATCATTCTCCAAACGCTCGAAACCAAATTTCATTTCTTTCTGGCGTTCGATTTTGGTCGGTCGCCAAAGAAAATCCAATCTGCGAAAATACCATCAAATTAGCAAACAGTGCGAGTCACAGAGGCAGTTCGAGGATACGCAGCAGCCGTCGCCGTCGCCATTTCCCAGAGATCATCAGCCCAATTGCAGAGGGTAAGTCTTCTAATTCCCCCGCCAATGCATCTCAGATTCCAATCCCTAACTCCTCTTTCAACATTTTGCCGGCCGGTCAAGTCGGAATCCATGGATATCGCTTCATTCATCAGCTACTCTGCAATGATTTCTTAGTCTGATGGTTGCTCTTTGGTTTTTTAAGGCCCTGATTGCGAAGTAGAGTCAAATGGCGTCCATGGAAGTCGACAGCGCTAACTCCAATACTTCTGACCCTGATAATCCTAGATTTTCCGTTAACGGTATGCCCTTGTCAATTGCCGTTGTTTCCTTCATTAATCGTGAATAAATATTCGAGTTTTTTACGGGTTTGAAGACTGTGTTTGGTGTGTTCGTTTTGCCCATTCTATCAGCTGCGGCTATATTCATCATTTTAGACTAATTCTTTTTTATGCTGATGGTGCTTTATCTGTTTTATTTGTTTTTGAAGTATTGCAGCTCTTGAAATCTGCCCAGATGCAGCATGGGTTGCGTCATGGAGATTATACTCGCTATCGGTTTGTGCAAATTCGTTTTCTATCATCTGATTTAATCGATAAATTGATGTGCTATTTTGGTTTCTTACTTCCAATTATGCTAGTGTTATGAATTTCTCTTGATTGCGTAGGCTGTTGATTGTTGGTAGATTTGATTTTCTTGATGCGCAGGAGGTACTGCACAGCTCGGCTAAGGAGGCTGTATAAATCTCTGAAGTTCACTCATGGCCGTGGAAAATACACCAAACGAGCCATAACTCAATCAACTGTTAGCGAAGTCAGGTTTGTTCTATTTAATAATTTTTTGAAAGCAGAGAGTAGCAATTAGATTCTTCACATATTTACATCTTGCATCTTTTCTCTCCCTTTTTACATTTGCACTTCAGAGTATTCTCCTCCTGCTACTGACTTGAAAAATGTTGCACTCTAGAAATTGTTAACAAAATGGTCACTAGTTTCCCCTTAATTTACACTGATTGTAATAAAGTGGGGAAGGAAAAAAGGAAGAGAAAGAAGATGAGCAAAATGGTAATTAATTTGACCATTGGTGCAGTTAAGGAATAAGGGATATAAAACCTTATGATGAGTTCGGTTAAAGTGGCACATATATTTTCAGATTGGAACGTGTCTATGAAGATAAGCACTTTGCAAAAATCATTTTCAACAAAGTTTAAAACTATCAACCTTCTGGATTTAAAATAGGTTACTCCATGTGGTTCTTTATACTGCGGAGAGAGCATGGAGTCATGCCATGGAGAAAAGGCAATTACCAGATGGTCCAAATGCACGCCAGCGTATCTATTTGATTGGTAGGCTCAGGAAGGCAGTAAAATGGGCTACTCTCTTTGCACAATTGTGTGCAAGCAAGGGAGACTCGAGAACATCTTTGGAAGCAGAGGTTGATCCTAGTTTTCTTCTTTTGAAATATATATCTATATATGATATTCTAACTTTGATTTTTTTTAAAAGTACATCTTAGTGAAGAGTGATTTTTCATCATCTTTTTGTTTCTCAGCTGATAATTATTTGTTCCTATATGTAGGCTTATGCATCGTATATGACTGGGAACTTGTTGTTTGAACAAGATCGGAATTGGGATACTGCATTACTGAACTTCAAAAGAGCTAGGTGCTTCCTTGAATTTTCTTGATCTTTAAATTCCTTGTTAAAATGATCAACTAATTCTTGCATTATCTTCTTTTTAAGGGTTAAGATGCATTATGCAAGTATTTTGCTCTATGGATATTTTAATAGTTTTTTTTTTTTGTTTTTTGTTTTTTCTTTTCATCTTATCAATGAAAAGTTTCAGTTCTTGTAAAAAAATAGTTTATTTTTGTTTTTGTATTTCTGTTTCTGTCCTCTGTATAAGAAAGGCCTAAAATCCATTAGAGAAACAAGGTCACTAGGAGAGTTTGGAAGACTCAGAGTAGATATATTTTTTATGACAACGTTGGGCATTTAGAAGAGACTTGGGATGGAATTAGGTGTAGTGCCTCTATTCAAGCTTTCAATTCCCAATTTCCCACAAATTTGCACATCACTTGTTTTGATTTAGGTGGCTATAATCCTTCTCATGGGGGTTTCCCCCTTCTTGTAATTTCATGCTATCAATGAAATTGTTTCTTATAAAAAAAAAAGATTTAGTTGGCTGTAAGTACACTGGGTTGACATTCCAAATTCTTCCCTCTCCCTCTCCTCTCACTGAAAGTTCTATCTTGTTCCAACCAAATTTCTCATAAAATGGCCCTAGAAGCATTAAGTGAAAGAGTCCTTGCCTTGCCTTATCTTTGACTTATGCATCGTATATGACTGGGAACTTGGTTATCCTCGAAGGCTAGGTAAGCAGTAAGCTAACACCAAAAGGATCATTAAAGATGCGGTGGGTAAGTGCAACTAAGGAAAAGGCGATTAGCATTCTTATTTCTTAATGCTGCCAAAGTGAGCATAGCTAAGTGGTAATTGGCATGTATCCTTGACCAATAGGTTAGAGGTTCGAATCCACATACTTCTAAATATTGTTGAACTCAAAAACAATTCTTATTTCTTAATGTTGAAGGCAACTATAAGATAAAAAGAAGACAGTTATAATCTATCTATGATATCTACTGTTATCCATATGTAAAGAATCCAGAAATTGTAAAGGATATTTGATTTCCTAAAGGCCCTGCATCATTTATCATCTCATTTGCTTTATCAGATAACATGATTAGCTAATGTTTTGTTACATTTTAGAGCTGTTTATGAGGAGCTTGGGAAAGTAGGAGATCTAGAGAATCAAGTTTTGTGTCGTGAACGTGTGGAGGAGCTAGAACCTAGTATACGATACTGTTTGCACAAAATTGGCAAGTCAAACCTACAGGCCTCTGAACTTCTACATATTGGGGAGATGGAAGGCCCTGCTCTAGACCTCTTCAAAGCTAAATTGGAGGTCTTTTTGCTTGCTTTTTTACTTTCAACTTTATGCATTTATCATTTTTCTTCCAATTTTTATTTATTTATTTCATTTTATTTATAAGCATATACAATGTGTCTATGTGGACGAGCACCACAAATCAAAATATTTACTGAAAGAGATCTGTTCATCTAAAAATAGTCTGACACTCAAATTTGTTTTCGAAGTTTATAAGAATTCAATTTTCTTCTTGATTTCAGTGTTTCTTTTACTGCAAAGTTGTTTTGTTGTCAATGAAGTTATATATGAGTTTTCAAGAAAGCTTTGTTTGAGGCCTTGGTATTTAATTGGTTATAGAGCACCTTTTTGCTTTAAAAAATGTTCTTGCATCAACAAAGTTTTCCTTTTATTTAATTTTGAGAGCTTTTCACCCAAGGACAAGTTCGAATTCCAGACTACATTTTTCTCATCTCCCTTTTCTTTTTGATCTCAGTATAGGCATTGTGGTTAATGGTGGTGGACCTGTGGTTGTTATAACTCGTACCTTCATTTTCTCAATGGAAGCTTGGCTTTTCATTAAAAAAAAAAAAACTTGCACCTTCATTTTGGTATTCTGACATGAGTTTTATACTGACCATAATCTGGGAGCCAATTGTGTAGTTGTAGAGAGCTGGTACCCATACCTCTATTTAAACCATCATTTTCTTAGTTGGGATCTGCTACATATCAAAGTTCTGTTAATAGTTTGTTTGTTTTGTTTTGGTTTTTTTAGTTTAGCAATCAGTTTTTTACCTTTATAATATAAAAATTGGGTAGATTTATTGTGGAGTAAAGAAATCCCTTTTCTAGTGTTCTTTGTGGAAGAATTGACCTGCTTGCACTTTAGAAATCTGTCTCCTGATATTTTTTACTTATATACAGATTCAAACCAATGCTGTCATTAGGTCTTGGCAACATAGTTTCTTGAAGCTAACTTCACTCAACTTACCCTTTTACTACACTAGTTGAAGTCTAATGGACAATCTATTTCAATTTTGGATTTCAACAGAGGTTATCTATAGCTGTTGTATAATTGTTTTTGATGTCTGTCTATTTGTTGTTAGGTAGACCGTAGAGTACACTGCTTGTTATTGAAAAAACATAAGACAAAAGATAACCACAGGAATATTCTTCAACTGCAAACCACTTGATTTCTCAGGATTTCAATAAAAATCTACTGAAATTTCATCATGGTGGCAATGATTTTCTCTCTTTTTTTGTGTTTGGTTAATCTGATACTGTCTTTACTCTTTTAGTCTATTAGAGGTCTTAGTTTATTTTATAGTCTTGTACTTTCTTGCTTGTAGGCTGTCATGTCAGAGGCCAGATCTCAGCAGGCTGTCTCCATGACCGAGTTTCATTGGCTTGGTCATAGGTTTCCAATATCCAATGCAAAAACTAGAGTTTCCATATTGAAAGGTTGGTGTTCGTTTCATAAATCATTTAAATATTGAGATTTATGATGATTTTCCTTGTGCAGGAACTTAGATGCTAACGACTATAAATTTAATGGCCTGTTTGGATTGTCCTTAGGTGGAAATTATAGAAAAGAGGAGGTTTAGTGGACAGTTGAAGATAGGATAAAAAGAGGGCTTTCTAAGGGGAGAAACTTCTACTTATCTGGAATAGGATGAATTCTTTAATCCTTTTAGTTATTGACTATATCCCTATGGATTTCATGTCCATATTGCAAGTAATCCTAAGTTGAGGTTGGGTGTAGTGTTGATGGGGATGGTGAAGTCTCAACTCACCTGGGGATCAGTGGTTTTACTCTTTCGGCCTATTTAAACCAAGAAAATATGGATCTTGACCAGAATGTCAGCATGGCAGAAGTTAATGTCTCAAACTGGGGAAGAGAATTCGCTACTTCTTGTTTGCAAGGAATACATGAGGCATTGGTTAATTTAGCCACCGCTAAACCAATTGCTTATCAACCTTCTCTGCTAGATATTAAACTTCAAGACTAGGAAGGTTTTTGAATCAATATTGAACTTGGAGAGATGTGCATTTTTCCCATTCACATGAAGAAATCCACTAAGAAAAGTAGTGGAAACGGGAAAGAAAGACATTGGGGGTGTAGGGTATGGTTGGAAAATTCTGGGTTTATTAGCAAATCTTTGATTTCTATGGTCATTGTTAGAGCTGATGATGCATTGGAGGTGGTGATTACAATGTTGTTTGATGAAGGGTGGATAGAAGTGGATTTTTGAAAAGTTGTCTAGAGGGACTCATTGAGATCAAGTTGTAAAATAGAGATTTTCGACCTAACGATAATGGAACTTCAAGCCCATTTAAGAAATCCGCTTTGTACCTTATTGTTGATCGAACTGGATGCACACCAGACCCAAATTCTCTCTCAGTCACCCTTTGACGAAAAGAACATAAGATCCGAAGTTTACGACTTGATCTTCGAGAAAGTCGACGGATCTGAATTCTACATGCTTTCATTTTCAAAAGCTTCTGTTAGAAGCTTTCCTACAATACTTTATTCAGGATGTGCAACAATCGGTCATCTCTTAGTCGTGTATAGTGAACTCCTTGATCATTTCCTTGGCAGATAACAAATGAAATCGCTTCCCTGACCGACCATCTTATGAATCCATTCTTTTCGCAGTTGTTGGTTTGTTGTACTATTCTGTACTCTACCTCTCTCGATTGGTAGAAAGACGTTTGGGAGCTAGGATGATCCAAATTTATATTTTTTGGGAATTGATCAAGTTTTAAAAGATGATTGTCTATCTCATGGTTGCTTATCTTTTCTTGGTCCAATATGAGGGAGAATAATTTTCTCTTATTGATTAGTTCCTCGTCTCAAATGAATGGTCGAGTAAATTCTACTACAATAGAGCCTCCAATACCTCACATCATTTTCCTATTTTCCTTGAGACGAGTGGCTTCTTTTGGTGTTTCTATGCCATTTAAATGTGTTTTTTTAAACCTTATCATCACAGCTTTTTGAGACTTCTAGCTATTTAGTTGGGTTCACGTTTGTGGGAAAGCTCAAAATCCTAAAGAAAGATCTAAAGAAGTAGAAAAAAGAGACAACTGGAAACTTAGCACATTAAGACCATTAAAGATCTTGACTAGGAAGAATACGTGGCTCCCTTAAACATTGATGATTTTTTCCTTAGAAGAAAGGTGATGGCTATGAAGCACGGACACGCCAAAATGGGGGGAGGATCTGTGTCGGACACGTGTCGGACACGGATTCGCCCGGACACGCTCCGGACACGTGTCCGACACGCAATTTTGCGTGTCCTTTTTTTTTTTTTTTTTTTTAATTTCGGACACGCGGGGACACGGCTGGATACGCCCACGGACACGCGGAGTCTAGGAGAGAGAGAGAGAGAGGGAGAGAGGGAGAGAGGGAGAGAGAAACCTCAAATGCCGCCGCACCTCAAATGCTGCTGCAAGTTTATTTCATCCAAGTTTTTCTTCTTTATCTTTTAAACCCTAGATAAAACCCTCCTAACCTAGATAAAAGGGCCCAGCCCAATAAACCCTCCTTTTTAAAGTTAAGATAAAAGGCCAGCCCAATAAAAAAAACTGTTTTTAAATTAAGAAAAAATGTATGATTATTAAACTACTCATAAAATTTTATATATATACTATTTTTTTTTTTAAAAAATATATATACTAATCTTTTTTTAAAAAAATATATATATATATATTAAAAAAAAAAAAAAACAACGTATCTTCAACGTATCCGTATCTTAGTTTTTTAGAATTTGACGTATCGCCGTGTCCTGTCGTGTCCGTGTCCCGTATCCGTGTCCGTGTCCGTGCTTCTTAGGGTGATGGTCTTAGGAGTGTCAAATTTCATGGCCTAAAGAAGATGACAAAAACTCTGGTCTTTCTCACACAATTGCCAATAGTAGGAGGAAAAGAGCTCCCATCTCAGATCTGGTTAACGGGCTGGTGAGTTTGCTTATTGGTGGTCAAGTTGAGACTGAGGCTGTGAATGTTTTCCAAACTCTCCATATCTGGAGGGAAAGTGGTTGTTTTATTTTTGAAGGCCTTCACTGGGATTCAATAAGAGACGTGGACAACAAATGATTAAATAGGCATTTGTGATAGTTTGTTGGTCTTGAACTCTATTAAAAATTTGATAAATAACAAAACACCTGGCCTTGCTGATTACATGGTGGCATTTATTAAAAAGTGTTGGAACGCTGTCTAGCTGATCTTTTTTATTGGTGGAACTTCATTTGCATGCCCCAAGGAGAATTTTATTTGTCTTATCCCTAAAAAGTCCTCATTGGAAAGGGTTTTGGCCAGAACAACATTTACATAACATTAAGTTCGGGCTGATAAGCTCAAGCAAAGTCTTCCTTTTACCATTACACCATTCTGTCCTTATTAAAAAAGTGCTTTTATCAACCGAAGGCAAACTATAGACATGACTTTACTTGCTAGTGAAGTGGCGTGTTTCTCCATTCTAAGAAGAGAAGGCCTCGGGTTGGAAGATAGATTTGGAAGAAAGCCTATGACCTTGTTGATTGGGACTTTCTTCTTGCAATCATGGAAATAAAGGAAAGAAAAGACTAGTGAAAAATGGTTACAATGGATCCATGCTTGTATCTCCAATTCAAATTACTTGGTGCTTTTAAAAGAATACCTTGGTTTACCTTTGTGAGGAAATAATTAATTGAATTTCTGGAATCTAGTTGTTGACAGGGTTTTTAATTGACTGGACAGAGGGAAGAATGGTATCTTCTCTGATGTGGAAAACTTACTTTGGTAAGCCTGTTTTAACTTATATGCGTACTTGCTATCTTTTCAAATTAAAAGCTTTGTTGAAGTTTCCAATATCCTTGGAAAGATTTGAAACTTGGCTCGTGAAGGCATCAAATTTGGGAATCAATCTAGTGGAATGAAAGAAAGTTTGATCATAAAGAAGGTTGCATCCTTTTTTGGAGGGTGGAGGAAGATCTAGACTATATTTTGTGGAATTGTGATTTTTCTCGTTCCGTCTAGGGTTTGTTCTTTGATGTGTTCGGATTGCAAGTGATGAGCTTTAGAGACGACAGGAAGATAACGAGAGGTTTTTGTGGCAAGCCGCATGCTAGGGTGTGCTCTTTAGGTAGGGGGGGGGGGGGATAACAAAGTATTTTAGAGGCCTATAAAGGGACCTTTTTGATGTGTGGGCTCTTACTAGGTTTCATATTTCTCTTTAGGCATTGGTGACGAAGTTCTTTTGTAATTGTGTGTTAGGTATTATCATTCTTGATTGGAGTCCATTCCTTTAGCAGGATTTCCTTTTTTGGGCATGCTTTTTGGACACCCTTATATTTTTTCTCTCAATGAAAGCTGATTTTATCACGAAGAAAAAGGTGGTGACCTTGGAATAGATCCTAGAGAGAAAAACAATGCTTTGGTCTCTAAGTGCTTTTGGATGTTTCATCTCAAAAGAAACGCTCTGTGGCATTCAGTTGTTGCTAGTATTTATGATGAGGATGCTGGAAGATGGTTTATGAGCTTGCTGTGCAACAATAAGTCCTCAAGCCCTTCGAATTTTTGAGATTAAATGCCTGGTAAAAGTGCCACGATTTCTTCTTCTTCAAGCTTGGTAATTAGGAAGGAGTGAGCTTTTGGAAGCACATTTGGCCAGCTGACAACTCCTCCAAAATTTTCCAATGACAGAGACTTTTGGTGAAGGATTATTGAGACGTCAATGCTTATTCTTGGAGGCTATCTTTCCCTCGACCTCTTTATGTCGGGAATAAATGAAGCTTGTTTACTTGCATTAAGTTCTTAATTGTCAAAACATTAATTGGCAGAATGATATGGTTATCCAGCTAGATAATGGGAGAATCTTTTTCACATATGCTGTTTTTCAATCGCTTTGCTTTGAGTATGTCTTTTATCCATAGAAGCTTGTCGAAGTATCAGGTGGGGGATTTATGAATTAGAAGACCGTTTGACAGAGAAGTGCCTAGGTGGGCTGAATTTATGGAAAATCTGGATGCAGTCCTAATTGGCAACGGCAAACAGAATATGGTAGGAGTTAGATCCAAGCGGTTTTCTCTCTGTGAAATAATAAACCTAAACCCAAGGTAAGAACCCCTGGTGGACTATATTTGAAAATTCAAAATTCCAAGGAAAGTAAAATTCTTCATTTGCTGCAGATAAGTTACCGAGGAAACTTCCAAGTTGGGCTTTGGCTTCCTCTGTCTGCTACTTTTTCTATAAAGAGAACGAGACCTTTGATCATATTTTCCTCCCTTGCCCTTTTGCTCAAACAGCCTGGTTCTTCCTTCTGTCTGAGTTTTGTTTGGCCATTTGTCTCCCTGATCGGGTGGATCTTTGGCTTTTGGAAAGCCTAGGAGGAAAGTTGTTTAAAGCAAAAGCTAAAATTCTATGGAACTATGCGGTGAGAGCTACTCTATGACTAATTTGGAAGGAGAGTAATCAAAGAATTTTTGAAAATCAGAATGACTTCACTAGATTCTTTTTGTAAAAGTGTATAACATAGAACTCTTGATGGTGCTCAAATCACAAAAACTTCTTTTGTAATGCTCCTGGTGATCATCAATGATAGGGCTTCGATTAGTTTTTTGGGTGGGGGTTTTCTCTATCTTTGGCGTCAAGGTTTTCTGCTTCCTTTTTGCTGCTATTACATTGTCTGTTCCTCACCAAAAAGGAATTAAAAAAATTAGATTCTTCCTGTGAAGCCTAGCCTTGGGAACTGGGAAGTATCAACATGGGAGAAGATTTAAAGGCAGAATTGTATCTTTCAAGATTTTCCTACTTGCTGTCCTCTTTTTTGTTGAGGGGAAGAGGCGTAGATTCATTTTTTGTTTAATTGCCACTTTTCCCAAAAGTTCTGGTGGTTTCTACTTGTCATTTTAATCTATCTTGGTATGCCACTCCCTTGGTGCCACGTTGTATGGGCCTAACTTTTGTTGGCAATCCTTTCAAGCCAAGAGGAAAAGGGTGATTTGGAGTTGTGTGGTTAAATGAAGTCCTTCGGGAAGGTTGGTGGGAAAGCAACCAAAGAAATTTCCATGACAAATCAAGAAATGTGTAGGAAGATTAGGATATCATAGTTATTGAAGCTTCCCTTCGGTCTTTTTGCACCATTTTTTTTTTTGTAACTATGGTTATTTTTTTGATTAAAGACGATTGAATTACTTTTTTAATCCCCTTGGTTATGGGCTGATTTCTTATCACTCTTTTGTAAATTTGTAATTTACTTTATGTAATGTAAGTTACTGTTGTTTCCTCTCTGAACTAGTTGGGTTTTTTGTTTGCTATCCTCTATTCTTTCCTGTGTGATTTCTCCCAACCATGACATGCTCTTTTTATTTTACTGGGCACAATGTACTTATGAATAATACGAGGCCAGCCTTTTCCAGACGTGTGCTGGTATGTAGATTCTGTTGGTTTTATAAGCTTACACTGAAGAATCTGGCTAGATAAGTTCTGAAGGAATAAGTTGTGAAACCTATTCGTGAAGAATTTCTTATTATGTTGTATTTTTCTAGGAATCTGTTAAAGGCCTGCCCTTACCGTCAGGTTCATATTTTTTCACTTTTGTCATCCAGAATTCCTAATTATGTCTGCATGAAATTATCCAGCTCGGGAATTGGAAAAGGACTTGCAAGGTTCAGCAGATTCACTTCCAGCAGAGAAAAGATTGACCATTTTTGATAAGATCTTTGCAGCATACCATGAGGCAAGGAGCTCTATTCGCAGTGACTTGGTATGTGGAAGATGACATTAAGCCTTTCTTTGGACTCTTTTAGAGTTTGCATCTCTACTAATCTGGTCTTCCAGACTTACGTTGCCAGTATTCGTTTTGTTTAGGTCAGTGCTGGAAATGCTGAAAATGTCAAAGATGATTTGAGTGGGCTTGATAAAGCTGTTAGTGCAGTGTTGGGTCAAAGAACAATTGAACGCAACCAGTTATTAGTAAAAATTGCAAAAAGTAAGCTTGTTAGGCGTCATGAGGAAAAAAATGAGAAAGTTACCAAGCCAGAGGAACTTGTTCGCTTGTATGATCTTTTATTACAAGTAAGCATCTTTTTGTGTTCCTGTATCCTTTTCAGCATTTGATCTAAATGTATTTGGATGCTCTACTAAAAATAGAGGCTTTTCTGGAGGAGTTAGCAATAGCTTTTATAATTTATTTATTTATTTTTGCAGAATATTGCTGATCTTTCTGATTTAGTCAGTTCGGGAAGAGATCGAAAGCAGGAAGAAGTGACATTTGCTGAAGAGTGCTCGCTTAAAAGTATAGCTTTTCGTGGAGAAAGGTTTCTGCCCTTAAGTTCTTGATCTTTCTTACTGATCAGAAAAACCTCCATATTTACTTTGATCATCTAACAATTTGCATTCTGGATTACCTGTTCCTTTTTCGAGCATAGAAATCTGATTGATTTGATTGATTTATTTAATCCTTGTAAACTTGCTCAGAATGCGTGAGATTCCCAACCATTTTCCTTTACCTTGTAACTCCGTGCTTTTGGCTGTATCCTGCACGTTGTTTGTTTTACATTCTCTTGTTTTCTATTTAACCTGCCCAATTAGTATTATGCCAGCAATGACACGCCTTCTTGGCCACATCTTTTTGCAGTCTCATTTCAGCATATTTCATTTGGTGGCAAGGAGATTTAGACATCTCTTTCCGAACAATTAGAGATGGGAAGTTATAAAAGGCCCCGATCTAGATTGATAACAAAGATAGAACAGTTAGCAAAATATCCGTGTATTCTTGACCAAAGAGAAACAAAAGACCGTACAATCTCCCAAATCTCTGTTTCTATCAGTGTCCTCGAAGATTTTATTGTTTGTAATGACTGAAGGATTTCCCAAATCTCTCTGTGCTACTAAAACTTATTCAACCCTCGAAAAAATGTGTAGCATGTTTGAGTGGGGAAGATGTTCATGGCCCATCTATAACAACGTATGCCCTCCAACTGAAAATAAAAAAGAAGAATTAATTCACACTTCTCGTTTCCAAAAGTGTGTACAAGGGCTTGTTACGAAACATAACTGATGTCTGGGTTCTGGACATTCTTTCCTTGGCCCCTCCACATTTTGTCATTACATCTACATCGGACGTGGTAGGCAGATTTACATGTAATTGATCGAGTTCCAATTGCTCCTTCAGTGTAATGTTATTTTCTTCTCTATGAGTTGTGTGTCTGCATGTTTATTCTCTGATCTTTTATGTTTCCAATCTTTGTTATTTATGTCATTTGTTATAATTATATGTCGTTACTCACTCTGTAAATGATGAATCCTCCTCTATGTATTTTCAGGTGCTTTTACCTGGCAAAATCATACAGTCTGGCTGGAAAAAGAGCAGAAGCTTATGTACTATTCTGCCATGCTCGCTCCCTTGTTGAAGATGCCATAAAAAAATTCCACACGGCAAATATCAGTGATCCGGTATGTGTATCATGTAGAATACTCTAGTAGTAACCTAGTTAGAACATACAATCACTTGTATCATGGGCCGTTGCACTTTGATCTTTGGTAGTTCTATAATTCTATTCTGATATCTTTGGTAGATTTCACTGCTGTAGCTTGTTGCAAGTTTGCAACAGTGTGCTGGTGGAACTTCCCTCTGAGGAATATTTTCAAATCTTTGTTGAGGTTTAGAAGCTGAATGATGGTTGTTTCTAAGAGAGCAAAAATTCAGTGAAAACGCGTCTCCTCTTTGTTTCTTGTTTGTTATCACAAATAGTTTTTTTCTTTAGAACATTTGAAGTTGTCCTCCTCATAAAAATCAAACTTAAGAATTGTGATTTTAGGTGCACAATTTTGAAGACAAGTAAATTTCTTTTAAGCTGTTTTAAAAGTAGGTTCCCAAACAAGCACTTCAGTTCTAGCATATACATTGAAAAACCTTTGCTTAATTTTTTGCAACAGAAGATGATCGCAGAGTTGAAGACATTGATTGAGGAATGCAGAGCTAACAGTTGTATAGAGCATGCAACTGGAATTATTGAGGAGGTGAAGGCTCCAGAGAATCTGTCGAAGAAGATCTCTAACTTGTCATTGACTGGAGCAGAGAAGAAGGTACTGATTACGTTTATTCCGTTTGTCGAATTTTCCTTTTTAAGATGGAACCAGATTGAATGAACTTGAATTGCTTGATGCTGGATGCAATAATACTCACTGGTAGTCGAAAATTGAGACAGTCATCAACAACTAAAACAATTGACCTGAGTAACAGTGTGTTTGAAATAACTTTTGAAAAAAAAGCTTTTTAAATAATATCACTTTCTCCTCTATAAAAGTATTTTTTTTTAAAAAAAAAAGTCTTAATAAATAAAAGATATTAAAAAATTGGACAAATTTTAAAACTCTTAATAAATAAAAGGTATTAAAAAATTGGATTAATTTTAAAACTCTTTTTGAAAAACACTCGAAAGATGAATTATCCAAAAAGTGACTTTAAGGTGATCGTGATCTAAGAAGCACGGATACAGACACGAGACACAGATACGACACGAACACGAAGACACGTCATTTTTTTAAAATCTAGGACACGGGCAAGGCACGGACACGTTTAGTAAAATATAAAATTTTCAAAATATATATCATTTTTATACTAGAAGGAAATTCAAAATCAATAAGTTTATGCATTTATATCCTTTAAATAATGAATTTAAGGTATTTCACTCTTAAAATTTAACAAGGATTCTATATAGACCTATATTGACATTGTACAACTAGTGTTTGCCACATATCAATTATGCTAACAAGTGTCCAACAAGTGTCAGAGTGTCCAAGTGTCCGACACGTGTCGGACACGGACACGCTAGCCAAACTAAAGTGTCCATGCTTCTTAGATCGTGATTGATTGAAAATCTTTAAAATATGTTAGAAAACAAAATATATTTGTAACTAATAGAATCACTTTTAGATGTAGTGCAACCAAACAAATTTGTTATTTAAAGTACTCACAAGTATAAACACATTTTTATTAAAGAAGAAATTGTAAGAAAAAGTGCTTAAACTAGACGGTATACCAACTCACCCTAAATCTTTGAACATGTTTGATCAATTTCCTGTTGTATAGATACACCAAATTCTTATTTCTTCCTAGCCAAGTCATGTTTCTTTTTTATTGGAAAAAGAAAGCCATGTTTTTTCAAGCACATGTTCTTATATTAGTTAACATCTGCTTGAGTGCTAACATCTATCAAATCCATCTTCAATATGTTACAGTCGGTCAAATATCTCCTTCAGAGCCTTGATAACTATGAGTCTGCAATCGGCGATTCCAATACCAAGAGTGCTCCACGCATTGAAGCCTTTCCTCCCGCGTTTCAGCCGATCCCTCGGAATCCCATCGTTCTGGACCTTGCTTTTAACTTCATTGACTTCCCATCTCTTGAGAATAGAATGAAAAAGGACAGAAAGGGCTTTATCAGTAGGCTATGGGGATGAGTTCCTTTGGCAACATTTTGTTCTTTGCTGCCTGAGTTTTTGTTTTTGCTGCTGGTTACAAGAATATAGAGACCTTGGTACTGATCCTTTAACAACTTCCCATCCCCCTTGCGAATTTTGGGTCACAGTTAGAAGATAATGACTGTTTGGTTTTTGGTTTCTCTCCGATGTATAACAAAGATTTAGGACCAAAACTTTTCAGGATTTTTCTTAGAAGCCTGCTTGTGACTGTTACAGAATACACATTGTTTATTTTCTGATTTTGGCGATTAATTTTGAATTCATTGTGGATATTTTAGATGCCGATTCGCAAATTCTGTCGCGATACAATTAGTTAGCTCACCTGTGGATGATTGTATTGATTTGGCTGTTTTGCTGATCAGAGCTCTCAGTCCCTTGAGCTGCCATGAAAAAAGAAAAAAACATTTTGAGCAGATGATTGGTTTGCATTTTGAAGCGTTTGGTTTCTAGCTAAGAAGTAGAGATACGGAGACGAGACACGGATACGACATGATACATCCGTTTTTTAAAATTTAGGACACGGACATGGTACATCGGCTTTTTAAAATCCATGACACGGACACGACACAAACATGTTTGGTAATATTTACATTTTTTAAAATTTAAAATATATATCATTTTTATACAAGAAGAAAATTTAAAATCAATAAGTTCATACATTTGTTTGCTTTTAAAAAAAATGAGTTTAATGTATTTCGCTTTTAATATTTAACAAAGGTTGGATATGGAGCTATATGACCTTTGTACAACTAGTGTTTGTCACATACCAATTATCTTAAGTTAACTAAACTAAAGTGATAGGTTTTCAATATGTCACAAGAGTGTATAGATATGCTTGATCAGAAGTTCCTCGTGTATAGATATGCTTGAGAAGTTCCTTCCCTAGTGGTCCTTCCAAAGAAGAGGAAGTAAAGGGGTTGAAGGGACTTGAGTGTGTTTGGTCCCTCATTAGGTTATTCTATGTTTTTCTTCCGCTTCGATGACGAAGCTTTTTTTGTAATTACTCTAATGGTCTCGTTTTATTTGACTAGAGTCCATTTTTTTTAGTTCGGCTCACTTTTTGTGGGTTTGGTTTTTTGGATACTCTTGGATTCTTTCGTTTTTTTTTTTCTCAACGAAAATTTGGCTAGGATCACGTTGTATTTTTTATTGCAGTTTCGTTTGTCTTATTCATTAGGGCCATGATCCATGTGTAATAATCATCAAGTAGGTATCAAAGCAAATTGTGTCTTGACATTGAAAAATGTATAGGCTTTTAAACTACTGAAAGTGATAGCCTCAACCTCTCAAAAACCCTTGGCCTCTCAACACAATTTCAAAGCCAACATTCATTCAAATGGATTAAACCATTCTTCCTTTCAACAAATTTATTGAGTCAAGTCAGCTTAGTCAAGTGGGACAGAAAGAGTTGCTTTCTCCAATGACAAAATCTATCTCTACTGATTTGAAGGGACTACAAGTTGGAAGACTAGCCTTGTTGGAACAAAAGTGTGTCCATAAAATGTAATGAAAGCCAACACTTAGGCCCAGCTATACAACCCCTGATGTTGATGTAGCAGCAATTAGATTAATGGGGAGTTTGACTTATAAAAGCACTTTTCTAAAAAAATATTCTTTCTTAAATTACTTTTACTAAAAGTTAGTTCACTAAAGAATAAAACACTTGTATGGAAAAGTGATTTTAATCTACGTTTCTAAGGTTGTTTTATATCTCAAACTTATTCTATCAATGTTAAATTACCATATGGAGTGATTCGAGAATGATTCTCCGTCAATTACTTCGGAGAATCAAGTTTTAAGTGTCTCTTACACTACAAGAAAATAGGTTTATTGCAGCGGTTTGGAAAATGCTGCAAAGATTTATAAACTAGCAGTGGTTTCTAACAACACATACCAAAACCACTACTATTGATACACATTGCAACAATTTGTTCACAACCATTTTTAAATTGTTGCAATATATACTCAATTGCAACGGTTTGAATCAAACTAAAATTTTAAAATTATTTTTAACACTGCATTAAAAAACACTTTAGCATTCAAAACCACTTTTTTGGATTTCAACAAATCATTTTTTTTTTTTTTGACAATATAGAGGTGGAGGGATTTGAACCACAGACCTCGTGGTTATTAGTACAACTTTATGCCAGTTGGGCTATGTTCAACAAATCAATTGTTCCTTGACTGATTGAACGATTTCTTGCCAAGTGCCATTAAAGGGAGACTTGGAGAAGTTAAAAGAACCTACAAACTTGTAAATTCACTTCATAGGTTATTATTATTTTTTAAAGAATCCATCGCAAATACGAGGTAGAAGATTTCAAAATCTACCATTTTGAAGTAGATATGCTTTAACCACTAAACTATGTTCGTGTTTGTTAAGTGTAAATGAATAACGAACAAATTGCAAACAAAGAAACTAAACTTAGTATATTAAAGAAGAACAGTTATAGGTACAAATTAAATCTTGTAGTGAGGTTAAAGCTCACATGCATTTGTCACAAATCTACTTTTTTTTTTTCTTCTTTGAAAACTCTGCACAACTGTATAGTTCAAAAGTTGAAATTAATTAAGGAAGAAACGTGAAAAACTTATGTATATTGATATATGAAGGGATGTCCATGGGACAGGATGGCTTCCCCACCTCCCATTTCAATTCTCATCTCTGCAAAATTTCTCGTTACGTTTCACGAGGAGTGAGACAAGGATTCCCGGTGAAGATTTTGCGGGGATCAGATTCTCCGTGGGAATTATTCCTCATTTAGGGTTTTTTTTTTTTTTTTTTTTTTTTTTTTTTTTTTTTTAATTTATTTATAATCTTCCTTGAATCAAATAATTCTTTTGATAAGTTTTCAACTTTTCATGGGAAATATTCATTAATTTTCAATTAGATAGTTAATTATTTAAATGAAATCTTCATTTAAATAGTTAATTTCTTTTTTTAAAAAATAATCTCCTATTAGAAATAAAATAATATTTCATATCAAATTATCTAATTATCTATACATATAATTCAAATGTTTAAACCATATAATTCAAACGTATCCAATTTTCTAAATCATTAACAATAAAACTTTAAATTCATATATATATAGAGAAATAATAATAATAATAATAAAGTAAACATGGCAGGGACAAAGAACAAGGATGGAGAATACATTTCTCGTTCCCGTTTAGCTCGTGGGAAATTCCTCCCCCCCCATTTTCCACCTAAATGGGGACCTGCTCCCGCTAGGCAAATGGACATCCCTAGATATGTGTTTATAGGTGTTATGGCTTTAGAACACATGGTAGACAAGATAAACATGATAGTGAATTATTGATCCCATCTTCATTTTTTCAAGTCTATTTTTCATAGTTTAAAAGAGGGGTAAATTTTCTCTTCACAATTATAATTACCTTCCAAATATTTATGTGAAGACAAAATAAATTGACTTTATAGCTAGAGTTTGGTTTCTAGATTTTAAGACTACTCAATTATTTGTTCTTACATATAGGTAAGTATCCTAGATTAGAGGAGCTTAATAAGGTTTCATCCAATAATTAAGTTAATCTATCTTCTAAGGATATATAGAGTCATAATTAATAGTATCTTAATGGTAAGGAATGATGACAAAAATCAAAATTAGTTTTTTTTTTTTTGGGAGGGGGTTAAATTACAAGTTTTTATTGTAATTTCAAGTTTGTGCCAATTGGGTGTCAGAATTTTAACGTGTGTTTAATAGGTCCCGAACTTTGAAGAGTGTCTGTAGGTTCTTAAACTTTCAATTTTGTGTTTCAATAAGTCTTTGGATTTTCAATTTTAAAATTCATAGACTTACTAGGTTGAAGACCGAAAGTTTAGGATTCTAGCTATTAGACATAAAATTCAAATTTATATCTACTAGATCAATAAAATTTTAAAAATTTTGAATAGGTCTTAAAATATTGAAAGTTTAGGATCCTATTAGACATAAAATTCAAATTTATATCTAACATATCAATAAATTTCTAAAAATTTTGAACATGCCCTAAAAGATTGAAAGTTTAGAATTCTACTAAACATGAAATTCAAATCTATATCTAATAGATAAATACATTTTTAAAAATTTTGAATAGGTCAAGGACCTATTAGACACACAATTAAAAGTTTGGAAATATATTAGACATTTTAAAAATTCAAGAACCTATTCGACACCGAATTGAAAGTCTACAAACCAATTAGATACTTTTTAAAGTTCAAAAACTTTGTAGACAGAAACCTAAAAGTTCAAAGACTAAGCTTGTAATAATGACGTATATTGTTTTGTTTAACACTTTAAAAGATTGGTGGTGAAATTGAAACTTTTAAAACGTTGAAAACAAAATTGAAACGAACCGAACTCATACATTAGTGACATTTTGAATATAACTTCAACCCCCAACAAAGAAACCCTTTGGTTGGCAATGGCATTGATAGCACTACTTGAATAATTATTTGCATTTGAGTATTGTCTGTAGTGAGACTTTTCTTATATATAGAGTAGTTACTATCTTCATGCCCATACTCAATATATATTTTTGTTTGCTCAAAGTACAATTATTTCTCAAATAAATAAAAGTGCAATTATTTCTTCATATGTTCTTGTCTTAGCCCATCAACTTTACATTCAAACAAATTTCCATAATTTGATTCTTTAAATGGATTTTTACTCTTAGCATTTAAATTTAGATAGTGTATGTGAATTTTTTAGTCTTAAAAATTTAAGGGTTGTTTGAAAATGGTCATGGAAGTGATTTTTTTTTAAAATTTTTTTTTTTTCAAAACCATTTTTGTAAAATTGTCATTAAACGAGTCAATACTAATTTTATTTTAATTTTCACCGGTTTTTTCAAGTTTCGTATTCAATTTGATGAAATTAAAAATTAGAATATAAATTTTTTCACATCAAAAGAAAAACTAATATATATATATAAATCACCAAAATTAATTATTGAAATCTACATGAAGTAGCTGGGCAGGGCTACAATGGAGATAGGCCGGTTTGACTCGGGGCCACTAGATCCCTTTGACTCTTTTTCTTTTAAAATAATTATTCTAAATAAATTTTTAATAATTTTCTAAAAAAAAAAGAGACTTTTTTTTTTTTTTTTTTTTTTAATCTTTTCAAGACTCAATAACTAAGACTTCATTTGATAATCATTTGTTTTTCTAGTTTATTTTAAATTTTTGGTTTTTGAAGATTAAGCTTGTAAACATCACCTCCACTTATAAGTTTATTTGTGTTGATGCCAAAATCCGGACAGAAGACTCACCTGACCTTCACGTGACACCAACAGTGAATTTGTAGAAACTGGGGAAGACGTGACCTGTAAGACCAGCAAAAACCGCTGCACACCGGCGTGGTGTAGGCCACACCGCCTCCGATGCCTAAGTCAGAAAACCGAGGAGAAGCCACAGATAGTAAAGGGGAGAGTCAAGAATCGAGTTTCCGAACCCTTCTTCCGTGGTGAAGAGGGGGTTTTATACCTGTTTGTCCTCCTAGGGTTTTTTAGGAATTCGGTGGCGTTTCGGGGCGAACCAGGCGAAACCGGGGCGATTCGGGGAATTAGGGACCGAAAAGAGGTCACCGGGCTCGGCCCGTGCAAACGGGCCGAATGGTCGGCCTCGGCCTTTTGCCGAGGCCGACCATATGGGTCGGGCCATTTTGGCCCGACCCTTTGGTCCGGTCTTCCTCTGGGTCGGTCTCTTGATCCTACCTCTGCCCGATTGTCCTCGTCAGCTCCTTGTCCATCTGTGTGGTCCAAAATCACCTATAACAATTTGCTTTGTTATCCACATTCTTTCCATATTTTCAAAAACCAAGTCAAGCTTTTAAAACTAAAATAAATAGTTTTAAAAAAGTAGTTTTCGTTTTTAGCATTTAGCTAAGAAATTGAACGTGTTCTCAACAAAAAAAATATGATAACCGTGTTAGGAAATTGAGAGAAAACAAACCTAATTTATAAAAACCAAAAATAAAAAATCAAATGACTACCAAATAGTGTCTAATTTATGTGAGTGGATTTACGGATGTTTAAACTTAACAATTTTCTAAACTAATACTTTTTGTGAATTCAATTTTATTTTAAAAAATTTTATGGTCAAATATATGTAATGTTTTTGTGATTGACTAAGACCATTTTTGTTAGTATTGATTTTTTGAGTTCTATTCATCTCTCTTTTAATGAGACTAGTAATCAACCCGTATTATGCATGTGAAATTTATAGTTTAAAATACAAAAAAAAAGGTAAGCATGGATAAAATAGTTTAAAAAAAACTATATTAATTAATTTAATAAATATAAATAATTGGTTTCAACATATTATTATTGTTTATTTAGATAAATTAGAAATTGGTTTTATGTTATGCATAATTTTTAGTTGAAATTTTGATTAACAAATAATACTATGTAAATTATAACTTATGTTGTTTTAACCAACTTCTATTATTTAATTATAGCTATTTATAATTCAATTTACTAAAATTTAGAGTGAATCAAAATAAGTCATAGTATATACTTCAATTTTTTAAAAAAAGGCAAATATGGAAATATTTAAAGTAAGGAGAAAAAGAGAAATACAAAATTTCTCTCCTTAAGTCATAGTATAGAATAAATATATTTAGATATAGATAAATTGGTTGAGATTTTAAAACCATTCAAATATTGTTTAATATAATATTTATTCAAATATTTTATAGATTTGGCTATAATAAATAAACATATTATTTCAATTGTTTTATATTGATATTTAATATTATTTAAAAATTTATATAATTTAAATTACAAGTAATTAATTACTTTGTTTAATCTAAATGATTTGATAAACATTTACGAAAAAAGAAGTTATTATAAAAACTGAATCAATTCAAATTTCATTGATATAAGAGAATAAACATGAAAAAAAAAAGACAGAGGATAGATTTGGAATTTGTAAAACTTAGGCCCCGTTTGATAACCATTTGGTTTTTGGTTTTTGAAAATTATGTTTGCTTTCTTTAAATTTCCTCACCATGGTTTTCATTTTTGTTAAAGACACACTTGAATTCCTAACGAAATTCTAAAAACAAAAACAAGTTTTTGAAAACTACTTTTTTTAGTTTTAAAAAATTGACTTGGTTTTTGAAAACATAGGAAGAAGATGAGTGAAAAAACAAAGAAACTTAGAGTTGAAAGTAGTGTTTATAAGCTTAAAAACCAAAAACCAAAAACAAAAAACCAAATGGTTATCAAACGAGACCTTAAATACTGAAGATGACAAATTTTGAGGAAAACTGAATTCAAAATTTGATATGAGTACGATTATAGGAATGCAAGAGTAAACTGATAAGTGATTTTAGATAAATTAAAAATACTCAAATTTACGAAACAACCTAAATGATAAAAATTCTTACTCCTGCAAATTCAATCCCAAAAATGACCTAAAACTCATTTTAGCTCGGACATTTAAGTTTTATTTCATTTTGTCGAATATCTACTTTAGGCATTTTAAATTCTAAAAAAGCAACCATTTTGATCTACGCTACGATCTTGTCACCTAATCTTCCCTCATTAATCACAATGTTAATAACACGTTTGAAGTTACACTATCCATATATTAAACATTGAACTCAAAACTGTTGGTATGTTGTTGCCAGCATGTATGGAGTCATAGTCCATGTGGATTACTTGTCCTTTCCATCTGTTTTCTAAGCTCCACGGTGGATAATTAAATCATCCATAAAATAACCAACTGACTGTGTTATTTTGGAGCCCCGTTTTTACAGCTGTAACAGGGTTATTCTCTCGGGTCGGATAAGAATCGGGTCACGTGGTACCAACAGAATTCGTTATTCAGACAGAGGAGTAGAGTGCTGATTTAATGGAGGTCTGAATCCGTGAATTGCTTAGAGTGTTTTTGTGAGGTTCTTTCATCTACAGACATCATCTTCTTCTTGCGATTGTGAGGGTTCTTCATCAAGAAGGAGTGAGCTGATTGTCTACTCAATTGAAGGGGATTTCGAAGAGAGCTATGGTGAACTTCCAGGGAGTGAAGTCGATGAGCTCTGAGATGTATTTCTCTACTGAATTGAGTGAGTTTTAGAGAATATTATGATTGTATATTCTCTATGTATGGTGAAAGTGATATCGAGCATAACTAGCTAGTTTTCCCTAATTAATTTAGCTAGTCTTTGATGATTTATTTGCCATTTTATTGCATTTATTTGTTTATTTTGTAGGAAATGGTTGATTGGAGCTAAAGCGCAATATTGGAGTTAATCGGGTGCTCGGGACGTGAATAATTGCAAAAGAACCAAAGAGAATCAAAGAAGGAAAAGCCAAAGTAGGGTCAACCGCAAGCTAGCGTTCGAGACGCTAGCTCTTGAGTGTCTCGACGCTGGCATTCCATATCTGAATAAGCGCTAAAAGGTCACAGCGTCTCGACGCTGCGAGTTTTCCTTTCCAGAAACGCGCGTTTTGAAGGCAGCGTCGAGACGCTGTCTTGATAGCGTCTCGACGCTATGACGAAAAAACAGAATATAAGCTTCTTTTCGGCTAGGTTTTAGGGGACTTCGTTTTGGGACTTTTTGGAGCCGTAAACAAAGAGAAAACAGAGCATATTGGAGCTGAAGCAAAGGGAGCAAGTTGGAAATCAACCCATTATTCGTGGGGATCGTGACGGGGACGTTCGATCTCGGCCTACAACGAGTTTAATTTTCCTTTCCCTCACTTTAGTTAGTTTTTTTATGGTTGTTTTAGACTATTGCTATATTGTAACATTGTGTATGAGTAGCTAGACTTTAATTCTTAGGGATTGATGTAGCCGTTGGGCACGTTATGGATTGATTTACGGTTTTTATGCTATTGATGTCATTTATGCATATTTTGTGTCCTTAATGCTTTCAATTTACTGGCCATAAATTGATTGATGTTTATGTTTGAATCTAACTCGGGAGAGAGGATTTAAATTAGAAATCAATATGCATAACTAGAATTTAACTAAAAATCGGGAGAGTAAGGTTAATTCTAGAAATTGTTAAAAAGGCCACCCTTATTGCCTTGTATGTTTATTGGATTTAGATAGGGATATCGGGTTCAATTGCATATGGGAGAATCATGTATGATCGGGAGAGATATGTGTGATTTTAGTTACCAAGATTTATGAATCATAGCATGTGTTAAACCGTTTATTAATTCATAACTCCAATTGGTGAAATCAAATCCCTAAAACCAATTCTTCCCATTAAGTTGTCACTTTTTGCATTCTTTTTGTGTTTGATTCAACTATATTCTCATTCAATTCGATTCCCTAAATAAAATTGGTCAAAAGTATTTTCGGTAATCAAAATTGGCTAGACACCAATCCAGAGGACGACATTCGAATTTACATTCACTATATTATAACTTGACCCGTACACTTGCGGTAAACAAATTGCGCATCAGAAAGCTCTGTAAAGACATTATTAAGCACATTGATTGATTAACAGTAAGAGAGCCTAAAGTGGATGTAGATCCCTCAATAGGATTGAACCACTATAAAACTCTGTGTCTCATCTTCCCTTTTCTCTACTTTTATCATTTATGTTCTTGTTGTTTCTTTTTGGTTGCTGCGTTTTAAGCATACTTGTGTTGCTGCTTCATTTTGTTGTTCTTGGTACTCATAGTATCACTCAAGTGTTGGTTGTTTGAGGGCTGAGATTTTAACAAAAACAACAACAAAAGAACCAAAATTCTTATTTTTTAAAGTCACACATTTAGAAACTAAAGATCACCATTCTTTCACATGTCAATTAAAACAGCATGTCACGTCAATATATAAGGTTACAACATCAACGACAACGGTCCATAAGAGTTAAAATCGAAAATAAAAGAACGCAGTAGAAGCTTTTTGAAGCTTAGCAACAAAATAAACACAACTATCGAAGTTCCAAGTTAAAAAAAAGTGAAGAAACAACAAAAGAAGTGAAAAAGTGAGGATGGTGGAGGACAAAAACCAAGAAGGTTGCAAAGTTTGAGGAGAGAATGTAAGAAAGAAAGAGTAAAAGAAGAAAGACATTTTGAATTTGGAAGTATGGTCTCTGGGGTTTATGTTCTTCTTCTTATCCTCCAAACTGCTTTTTCTCTGCAACTTTTGTTCCTCAAAGTGCTTTTTCTCTACGGCTTATGTTCCTCTACGGCCGACACCACTTTACTGCCATCATTCATCCCCTATTTCTTTCTCCAACCAACAATCATCACTAAACAATTTGGTAAATATCATTTAAAAATGACGTGTAGGTTGAATAACAGTAAAGAAACATTGATGAAGTCAATTTGAACATAACTCAGCTGGTTAAAATATATAATGTTATAGGCAATTTTGGATCACCCCGATATACAAGGAGCTGACAAGGACAACCGGGAAGAAATCGGGCTGAGAGATGGACCAAGGAAGCAAAACTGGCAAGTGGGACGGGCCAAGACCAAAGGGGTCGGGTTTTTGACCCGACCCCCTGCTCGGCCCACTCGCACGGGCCGAGCCCGTCCGACTCCATTTGGTCCCCACCGTCTTTGGCCGCCTCGGTTTCGCCTGGGTTTGACCTAAAACGCCTCCGAATCCCTAAAAACCCTAGGAGGATGAGCATGTATTTATATCCCTCTTCGCCACTGAAGAAGAGGACTCCGAATTCAATCCCAAAACACTATTCTATATTCTCTACTTTCTCCTCTTGCTCTTACTTTTCCACTCCCTACCGTTCTGTTTGCTGACTTAAGCATCGGAGCCGGTGTGGCGAGCACCACACCGGTGTGCAGGTTTACTATCTTGCAGGCCGCGTCTTCCCCCCTCATCTACAAATTTACCGTTGGTGGCACGTGAAGGTCAGGTGAGTTCCCTCTGACCAAAATCGACCATCAACATATATTTTCAACCGAGGTTAGATGTTCGAATCCAATCACCTCAAATTATTGAACTTAAAAAAGAATTATTAATCAAAGAAAAAAATTATAATATGAAGAGTGCTAACAGTAAAGAATTATCTATTTTTAGAATGTCTTTTAAAGTGTGCCTATAAAGGACTAAGAGTATTTAAATTAATAGTGTTTGATTAAAATTTTAAGAGTGTTTTTAACCCGTTAAAAATACTTTCATTTTTTGTTTTTTACAATCAAAAGTAGTTTGAAAAATTCTTAAAATGGAGATAAAACGTACTTTAACTTTAAGTGCTTTTTAATTAGATGCAAATGTTTAATTAATTTTCCGTTCTTATAAAATGAATATTTACTAAAGGAATACCTTTTTTAAAAAAAGGCATCCAAACTCGGTTTAAATGTAAGTCAAATAGAATATAAAAACCGTTATACTTATTTAGTAGTTTAAAGTTTAATTCGGTGAAATTAAAAGTTTTTATAGTAAAAATTAATTAACTGAGATGGATTTAAGAGTAAAGGTTCATTATATATATATTGAGTTATAAAATGGAAAACTTATCCACTTCATATGACTTGGTCAATAGTAATTTATTCAAGCCAAAGTGACTCTTTATGATAAAAATTGACCGGTTAAAAGATGTCGTACTAACCATTCATAGTCTCATAAAAAAAGATTATCCTTTTTATATTCATACATCATCAACTTTAATAGTAAAAAATAAACCGCCAAAGCGAGCTTAGCTGATCAGCGATAATTGACATGTACCATCGACCATGAGGTCAAAGGTTCGAATTCCCCCACCCCACCCCCAAATGTTGATGTACTCAAAAAAAAAATAAAAAATAAAAAATAAAAAATAAACCAAATCATAAAATTAAAATTTTAAAAGGTATGACTTTCAAATTACTCTCAAATTTGAAATATCATAATTTAATATTACTAGATTTTTACCACGTGCGATGCACGTGTAATAATTTGACTAAGTTATTATGAAGTAAAATTAATTTAAAATTAATTAAGATTGTATATACATTCTTATATTAGTTTTGTTTTTTCTACTTCTATCATGATTTTTTTGTTTTTTAATATAACTAATTTTAATATAATATAATATATATGTAACTTATCATAGCAAATGGAGTAACAATAATTATGCTAAATAATAATAAAAAAAAAATACATGTTAAATAAATTGGTTTATAAAGTCAAAACTTCTTTATAAAAATTAAACTCTCATAAACTATACGATAAATTTTAAATTAAACATTCAAACTATTAAAATATAAAAATTTGATCTATTTTAGTCAATTTCTCTTTCTCTCTCTATTCTTTGTCCAATCCGACTACTTCCGACATCTCTCCCTGGCCATTTCCATCTTTTCAACCGCTCACTCTTACTCTACTTAACTCCAACCTTGAAAAAGTTGAATAATTATCTATTTTGTTCCGTTCAACACTATCTCTTTTGTTGTATTTGTATGTTGCATCTCAATTTGATATATTTTTTATTTATTTGTTGATCATTGTTTGTTTTATAGCTCATCCAAACAACAAAATTTAAAGTGTTCCAATTATTTGAAAGTAAAGAGTATGGGTTAATTAGATAGTTATTGTATTTTTAAAAAAAGAAATTTGGAAAAACAAATGCATTTGAAAAGATTTTGGAAAACCAAGATGATTCGTTGGTTTTGTGCAAAAGGAGATTCAGACATGAATATCGGCATCTCACACGCGGATTCATGATGACATTCCACCTGTGGCAGACTCAAGTTATGCTTTTATTTTTTTATTTTTATTTTTTATTTTTTATTTGCATTTTCTTCTTTAATTTTTAATTTCTATTGGCATATTTATTCTTTATTTTATTTGTTTATTTATTTTTATGTTTTCGTTTATATTTTATGTTTTTGTTTTCATGTTCTTCATTAATTTTTAATTTATGCTTTTTAATCTATGATTTTGTTTTAGAAAATGATAAATACATTGACATTTCAAAAAACTTATTTCATCTTTAATGCTTTGCTTTCTGAAAAAAGGTACCAGAAACATATTCATCGTGTTTTTTTTTTTCCTAAAAGTTGACATACCTAATTTTTTTTTTTTGCTTAAAAATTCTATAATTCTATAAGTTGTAGTCATAAAATTTTTCTTTAGTTTTTAATTATGAATTTTAAAACCTAAGTTAGATTCCATATTTTTGCTTGATTGTTTTGATTTTACATAATTTGTGTTTATTTAATTTTGATAGTGTTTATTCTTTAAAATAAATTAAAGAGTTTAGACAAAATTTAATTACAATAGTTTCATTCTATAATTGCATTGGTCAATTTAGAAATAAATTACACAATAAAGTTTAATGGTATGATTTTTTTTTTTTTTTAAATTATGGTTTTCCATAATCATCATGGCATATAATAAAGTTTTACTCAAGTTCAGTAATTTTTTTTTTTTTTTTTTTTTTTGATAATACTCAAGTTCAGTATTTGAGTCCAACATAATCACAAAGCAATCATAATCTTATATTATTGAAATAAGTCTAACAAATTTTATCAATCTTCAATAACTTAAAAAAAACATAAAAAAATAGTTATGAAAACCAAATTCTTAAGGAGTGATAGGGGTATATAAGATTGGGAGGGTGTGAATGAGAATGATTTTATGATGGGATAACTGACATGAATGGCTAAATTTAAATGATCTACCCTACCAAATCAGATAACCAAATTCTAAAATTATGATGTATTTAAAACATATCAAAAAAGAAAAATCCTAAAATCATGACATATTTAAAAAAACATATCAAAAAATCAAACTAAAACAACCAAATCAGTTAAACTCATTCAAAATTGAAGTATATTGAGAAAATAATTGAGATAATCTCATTGGTTAAAATATCATCCCAACTAAATCTTAAAATTATGGTGTATTTAAAAACATATAAAAATCCTAAAAATTTTAAAACCAATCAATAAATCAAATCAACACAACTCAATTATAACAATTATGCGATAATTAAACTCAGAAGTATGTCTAGAATCTAAAGGGTAAAAACCTTAAATTTGAATATTTTTCAAAATCAAACTTTCATATGATATCCAAGCATGGAGATATTTGAAGAACGGTGATGGAAAGGATTAGGAAAATAAATTGGAGTCAAGCAAAAGTGAGATCAATAATGGAGGGGTTTGGTAAAAATTATAGACGAAATGCTTATAATAAAATCATAAGAAATTGCAACTATTTTTGCTACATATCTACATCGAACTCACAATTAACTATTTCTATTTTTTATATTCTCCATTGAAATCTCACAATACTCTTTCTCATCCTTCCCTGCAACACTTCGCCCCTAACCTTGATCACTCATTGTCCACCAGTTTTAATTACAAAATTTGATTTAACCATGCAAATGCAATATAAAAAGTATAGCGTACTTAAATTTGATAGTAGATTGTCTTAGCTTCAAAAAGTGGGGAGTCCTATATTACCTAGATGTTCGGTATCTAAAACTTGTTAGTGGATTGAGCAAGGAGGTGATGAAAATCGACAATTCAATAAAGAAACAATAGAGGTGATTAGACATTAACTGCTGCAAAAAAATGGCAAGTCTAAAAAAAATATACATTTATGTTTAAAAATTTAAAAGATATATATTACGATATTTTGAATATAAAATCACATAACAAAATTAAAGTGCGAGAAATAAGAGATTTAGCCGAAAAATTCAAATATAGAGGTATTTGAGTGTGGGAGGTAAATACCAGCTACTCGACGAAGAAGTTGCAAGAGTTTCACCATGTTTGTAAAGTTTTCTTGATGTGTAAACCAATGGAAGAACGTGAAATATTTATAGACGAAATTTAGATTTAAATTCTAATTTGATTGGATTTTGGATCAAATCTACAAAGCATAAAATAAGATATATAGACTATAATATTAATCTATGTTATTAAATTTCATAAGATAAAAAGAATATCAAGCAAAGAAAAAATTAATAAAAAGCAAAATTTAATCTATCCACCATAAAATATTATTCTAGGTTATTAAATTTTATTCTTTTGTAATTAATTAATTAAAAATTACAAAATCTAATTTTTTTTTTCTAATTTATTTTTTTTAATCTTTTTTAATTAAAATAATTATTTTTTTTATCTTTTCTTTTTTTTAATTAAAACAATTATTTTTTCAAAAATTGAAAACTAATTAATTTAAATATATTGTAGATTAAAAAAATAAAAAAAAATACCCTATTTGTTTTTATTAAAAAAAAGAAAAACAAACACATAGAATTCGTTTTAACCATAAATACGTTGTTTTTTTTTTCCTTATTTTTTATAGGAAAAGATTTTTTTTTTCCAAAATTTCATATTGGTTTTTAAAATTTTGTAGGGATTACAGATTTTTTTTTCTTAATCATTTTTTATAGGAAAAGATTTTTTTTTCAAAATTTCATATTCGATTTTAAATTATTCTAGGTTATTAAATTTTATTCTTTTGTAATTAATTAATTAAAAATTACAAAATCTAATTTTTTTTTATTTTTTCTAATTTATTTTTTTTAATCTTTTTTAATTAAAATAATTATTTTTTTATCTTTTCTTTTTTTAATTAAAACAATTATTTTTTCAAAAATTGAAAACTAATTAATTTAAATATATTATAGATTAAAAAAATAAAAAAATACCCTATTTGTTTTTATTAAAAAAAAGAAAAACAAACACATAGAATTCGTTTTAACCATAAATACGTTGTTTTTTTTTCTTATTTTTTATAGGAAAAGATTTTTTTTTCCAAAATTTCATATTGGTTTTTAAAATTTTGTAGGGATTACAGATTTTTTTTTTCTTAATCATTTTTTATAGGAAAATATTTTTTTTTTCAAAATTTCATATTCAATTTTAATTTTTTTTAGATTACCACTTTTTAATTTTTGTATCTTTTATTTTTTTTAATTAAAATAATTAGATTTTAACTAAAGTAATTATCTTAAATTTAAAGGGGTATTTTAGTCTAAAAATGTTTTTCACGGATCCTTGCTTTTTAATATATTATAGATTATAGATTATAGATACTTTCAACGGTTTCAATTTTGTGACCATATTTTAAAAAGTTTCATATTCATCTTTTTTTTCTTTATTAAAAGTTTACCAAAAGTCTATATTATTAGTATAGAAAGAACATTTGTTAAAAAAAAAAATAAAAATAAAAACAACAACATAAATCCAATATGACAAATTATTATTTTTTTTTGAACAACAATATGACAAATTATTTGTTAATGGATAAAAAATCAACAACCAGCATTATTAGTTAGCAGTATGAATTGCTCATGATAAAAATTCACCATTTTGAAATAAAAATATCACACGATAGAGTCCATTTGTTACATCCACAAACATTTTGTACATCAATGCATGGTAACTTTCAATTAAAGGATAAAAATTTAATAAAGCTATATGAAATATAGGAATCATAGACTGAAATATTAATGAAAAACAATTAATATCTTATATGAAAGACATAAATAAATTTTTTTGTATACAGACTTCACCAAGGGATAGAAAAAAAAAATTTAAAATTTTAGAAAGCAACACAGAATAATAAAAAACAATAAACTAAAACAAATTAAATGAGAAGCACAAAGCATAGAGATTAAAGATCTAATTCTAAGAATGAAAATGAGAAAGATACCTTTTTGGCCCCTGAGTTTTGAGGGTTAGGTGCGTTGGGTCTTTACGTTTTCAAAATAGCATTTTTAGTCCCTGAGTGTTGAGAAATAGGTTTAAAAGGTCTCTAAGTTTTCAAAATGAACATTTTTAGTCTTTGAGTTTTGAGAAATAGATTTAAAAGGTCCCTCATATTAGTTTTGCAACTTTTTAAATTAATTTTAATATTGAATGATCTTTTAAATTAAAAAAAATAAAAATTAATAATTTACAAAATTGAAAAAATAATATGAATGACTTTTTAAACCTATTTCTCAAAACATAAAAATGTTCATTTTTTAAATTTATAGACTTTTAAACTTATTTCTCAAAAGTCAGAGGCTAAAAAGTTTTAGGGAAAAATACACTTTTGGTCCCTGAGGTTTGGGTTAAGTGACACTTGGGTCCCTGAGTTTTCAAACTCAACAAAAATACCCTTGAGGTTTGAGATAAGGAGCACTTTGGTCCCTGCCGTCAAATTTTCTGTTAACTTTTAACGGTTGCTGACGTGGCACTATTATTTTAATATAAAAAATTATTTTTGTTTTATTTTTTAAATAAAAAATATTTAAAAATTAAAATATTAATATTTAATTACTTTTTTTTATTCTTTCTCTCTTTCTCTCTCATCTTCTTCTTCTCCATCTTCCTTCTTCTCCATCTTCTCCCTCCTCCTTCTTCTTCTTCCTAAGTCCGGCGACCGGTGGCCACCACACGCCGCCGCCGCCGGCGATTGATTTTTTTTTCTTCTTTCTTCTTCTTCCCTTCTTTCTTCTTCTCTTCTTTTTCTTCAATATTAAAAAAAAAAAAATAGAAAAGGGAGGGAGGAGGGAGGTCCCTCCTCCCTAATTTTTTTTTTTTTTTTTTTTTTTTTTTTTTTTTTTTTTTTAAGAAAAGAAGAAAAATGGGGAAGAAAAGAGAAGAAGAGAAGAAGAAGAAGAAAAAAAAAAACAGTCGCCGGCGACCGCCAGCGGCGGCGGGCGGCGGCGGGCGGCAGCGGGCGGTGGCGGCCGGTCGTCGGAGTTAGGAAGAAGAAGAAGGAAGATGAAGGATATGGAGAAAGAGAAGAAGAAGAAAGAGAAAGGGAGAAAAATAATAAAAAAATAAAAAAATATTAATATTTTATTATTTTTATTTTAAAAAATTAAAAAAATAATTTTTTTTATTAAAATAATAGTGCCACGTCAGCAACTGTTAAGATTTAACAGAAAAATTAACGGCAGGGACTAAAATGCTCCTTATCTCAAACCTCAGGGGTATTTTTGTTGAGTTTGAAAACTCAGGGACCTAAGTGTCACTTAACCCAAACCTCAGGGACCAAAAGTGTATTTTTCCCAAAGTTTTATTTTCAAAATTCTAGAACCAAACGCACCTAGTCCTCAAAACTCAGGGATCGAAAAGATATTTTTCTCGAATAAAAAAAAAAAATTTGGATAGTGGTGGGAGTGGAATTGGCATAGAAATTTGGGCGGCTGGCAGGGGCATTTGTGTCTTTTCGGTGGGAGAATGTCTCGGTTAATGAGCAGAGAAGCGAAATGGCCGACATGTCGTCCTGCAAGGGCGTACGTCGCTCCAAAAGCCAAACGCATCGTTTTGTGCCCGCCGCTTTTATTCTTCTTTTTCTCTCCACCTGTTCTGTTATTATCTGTCTTCACATTTTTCTTTTGTTAAAAATAGTTTTTTTTTTTAATTAATAAATGAAGAACTCCAATTTTTTTTGATACATCAACATTTGGGATGGGGATTCGAACATCTGATCTCTTGGTCGAGGGTGCATGCCAATTACTGCTCATCTAAGCTCGCTTTCACTGAAGAACTCCATCGTTAGTACTATTAATATTTGTGAAAAACTTCCATTTTTACCTCGAGTTTTGATGAATCTGTCAATTTTCAATCTTGTAAAGATTCCATTTGATAACCATTTTGTTTTGTTTTTTTTTTTTTTGTTATTTTTTTTTTAAATTTATAAACATTATTTTTACCCACAAATTTTCTTGTTTTATTATCTATATCATTTCCATGTTTTAAAAAATCAAATCAAATTTTGAAAAAAAAAAGTTTTCATAAACTTGGTTTTGTTTTTAAAATTTGGTTACAAATTCAAATGTCTCATTAACAAAGATAAAAATCATTGTAAGGAAATTGAGAGAAAACAAAACATAATTTTCAAAAACAAAAAACTAAAAATCAAATGTTTGTCAAATGAGACCTAAATAATTTGTTTTTGAATAAATTGTGTATATATCGATCTAAACATAACTTGTATACTAAAAATAATAATAATAAAATAAGAGGTCCAAATGTCAGAGGGGGCTTAAAGTGGTGTAAAGATAATTTTGAACACATCTATATAAATCTATTTATATTTTGATATTAGTTTGTGAAATAAAAGGTAACTTGTTTTTCCACCGAATTAAAAAAATAAAACTTGAGAGAATAATAACTTTTTTTTTTTCACTCTAAAAAAATTGTTTTTTTTTTCATTTATAAAAATTATAGTCTCTTATTAAAAATAATTTACTAAAAGTTTTAAAATATTTTTATTAATCTTCACAAAAAAGAATTATGTGATATTTTTTTTTATACTTGTTAGGAAGAATTATGTGATCATTTTTCTTGTTAATTTGGTAGAACTTCTGGAAAAAGATTTTGAGTTGATTTTAAATGGAATCAAGTGAAAAATAGTTTATAAATCACTAATGAATAGTCTAAATTGATTTAAATATGAAAGTTTAAGGTTTAAATTAATATAATTATTAGTTTGAGATTTTAATCAATACCATCCAAAATTTGGAGATATTAATTGATTATTTAAAAAATTATAGTATTATATATTTGTTATTGTTGATCTCTTAGACATTTATATTTATATACTTTTCTTAAAGAAAATATGATTTAAAAGACAAAATTCTAAAATTTTAACTTTAATTAGTTTTTATATTAAATAACTATTACCCATGAGAAGACAAGTTTGAACCTACAACTCATAAAGAGATATAGAAATGTTTAACTAATTGAGCTATGCTTAGATTAGGTCGTATTCTAAGAGCGGATACCAAAATCATTAAAAGACGACTATTTCGCTTGTGTTTCTCATATTCTAATTGGCTAGGTAAAAATAGTACATGCAATGGTTATCTTGTTAATTATTTATATCCTTACACATATTGTTACAATATTTGATAAGAGATATATAAATATGAAGAACTACTTTTGCAATAATTGAATTATGATTAATCATGTACGAATTACTATCTTTACACTCTCAAGAAAATGCCTTTACAAATATATGGAATTCAAATTGATACATATTAACTTGTGGTAAGTGAGCATTGTCCTTTAAGAGGCTTGCGCACGCTGAGGCTGATTTCGAGCCTTTTTCTTTTTTTGTTGATCTTCTTTGTCTGTCGTTGGAAGGTCAAGGTAGGGATTTTTGTTTCCCTCCATGGATCTCGTCTCTTTTGGAGAATGAGGGGTAGTTGTAACAAACCCTTTTCGTGTTTAATGCATTTGTTTGTTTCAAAAAAAAAAAAAAAAACAAAAAAAGGCTTGAGCTCATAAGCTTGTGTAGTTTTCCATTAATAAAAAGCTAGCTATATCTTTTTAATTAGTTTTATAATCCTAATTTGCATTAATGTGATATTAAAATAATTAAATTATAATTTTTTAATTGCATTCATTAGAAAAAAAAAAAAAAACAATCTTTTGTCAGGATAAACATAACACAACTGACATAAAACTTGTATTCTCGACCAAGAAGAAAAATTAAATTAGTGTCCTATTTCTTTCTCCAACCACTTTACTGTTGGCACCCTTTGCACAAACACTTAAGGAAACACGAAAGACCAAGAACCCAACGATAGCATTGTTTCCTTAAGACAATTTTGTTCCCTCTATGGTGCTCAAGGTATCATGAACAATTCTCTTCCAGGATAGGACGGATTACCCACCTATGAATGTAGCACTTCAATCATAGGACTCTCGAACACTGGTATTTAAGTAATCGTACAGAGAAAAGTAGGAGAAGAGTTTTTTAAAGAAGAGATTGTGTCTTGTTCTTATATTTGTATCAAAACTCAAAATGAATCACATATTTATAGACTATTTGTGACTATTCAAATAGTCACATCTTTTCGTGTAAGGGTTGTGTCATTTGATAAATGGACACATCCATTCACATAGGATTGTATCCTTTTACCAAAAGACACACCCTTTCACATAGGGTCGTGTCCTTTACAAAAGACACAATCTTTCACATAGGGTCGTGTCCTTTATCAAAAGACATACCATTTCACGTAAAGTTGTGATTCTTTGTTTTATTAAAATAATTTTATTCATAAATCCAACATATACTACCAAAATTAATTTGTGTCCTTCTTTCTTTCTCCAATCAACAACCATCACTAAACAATTTTACCAAACTAACCTATTCCAATTACTATTGAACATATGGTTAAGGGTGTGCTTTGAGAAAATCTTTTGTACTCACTCTCATTTATTGTTTGTCAGGTTAATATCATTTAAAAATAATATAGGTTGAATAACAGTAAAGAATTATGAAGGAAGTCAATTTGAGCATAGCTCAGCTGGTTAAAATATATATTTTCAACCAATAAATTCGAGATTCAAATCGTCCCCCACTCCACCTGTTGTAAAGAAAAAAAAGAAACTTTTATTAATAAACTAAATAAAATAGAAAAAGAATTAAAAAAAATCCGAAGTAAACACTAAAACAAAGAAATAAACTGAATGAATGTGTATGTATATGTATATATATAATATATATAATCATAATTATTCATAAAAATACTAAATAAAATAAGAATAAATTGAATCAAGGTATCTATGTTAGCTTTTGACTACAATAATGAAGAAAAAAAAGAGAATAATCTTCATATTCATGGTATTATTATTGAAAGCACAAGAAACTGGTTACAAAATTCAAAGTTTGAATCTTCAAATCAAAATTTCTTTTTCCAAAGAGAATCTTCAAATCAAATTGAATGGCTTAAATGGGTAGAACATGCATTTTTTTTTAGCTAGCCTTTAAAAGGGTGGGATATTTAGATTCAATTTTTTAATATTTTCTTTTTCAATTTCAATCTTTGCTTAGTCCCATCTTATTGGGGATTCTAGTCATTTGATTCATGCATTATGTGGTTCATAGCTTTTTGTTTTTATATTTTTGTCTTAATGGAAAAAAAAAAATGCTTCATTCTTCACTCATTATTATTTATGAAAATATAATGTTACAATGATTCCCTTCATGTATGGCTCAAATATGCTTACTTGTTGCTAAAGTTTCTTGAGCAATTCTTGCCCCTCTCTTAGGCTTTGGCCATAGGATGCATCAATGACAAATTTTGACACTTAAGCCAATCAAAGAGTTGTCTCGATGTGACCCGACTTCTAAATTAGTCATGTCAATTCGTTTGTCAAAAATCACAATCACCTTAAGTGATTGGAAAATGAAATGTGAGATGAAAAAATGATACGACTAAAAGATTTTACCTGTCAAAATCAGAATATAGTTCTCAATTGAGGTTAAAACTTCCGCATAAAACATTCTAATGAACACTTTGATTTTCCAATTTTTTTCAAAACACCTTGATTTCCAATTTTTTTTAAAAAAAAAATTATTAGTTTTTTTCTAATTAACCCATTCCTTTAGCATTCATCCAACAACTTGGAAGCTAAGGCATTATAGTCAAACATGGCTCTTTAAAATTTAAGATTGTTTTGTTTCATTTGCAAAGTGATTCAAAATGGCACACACATTACCTAAAATTAAAGGACACACACCCATTGTTCTTCCATATGTCAATATGATTATTAACAACCCTTATTTGGTAAACATAGAGAAAATGAACTATAATTTTTTAAATCTTCCTTACATGACCTATTAAACTGAGTAGTATGACAACCTGAATTTCTATTACATGACCATAATGCAATAACTAAACTAAAACGATTTTTTTTTTTTTTTTAAAAAACAAGACTTAATAAAGGTAAACCTCTGCTTATATGTAACTAACGTGAAATATATCTCAATCGTACATCACACATCCGAAAGACATTATTGCAACTCAAAGTTTTCTCATATGAGATTACACATTTTGATCGAACATCCATGATGACTTCATCTAATGGATTAAAGGAATTATCAATTAAACGGTATAGTCAAAATTGGTTTCTAATTAATACCGATGAAAATTTAAGAAGCGTTTTAAACTGGTGATCTATGTAGTTAGCATTTCAATCATGCTAAGGGGTCATGCAACCCTATACCCTAAAAAGTTGGTAACATGCAACCCTATACTTATACACTAAATTGTCACTCTATAAAATCATAAATTCATTTTCATAGTTACTAAACCAATCAAAGTTTCCTTAGGTAGATGACACACCTATATGAGTCAAACATCTTTAGATACTTTTCTCTAGTTTGCAATTCACTAGATGTTGATGGTAGAACCTAAGTTCTAGGTTCAATAACTTAAATTTATTAAATATGAGATAGTATGAATTATCATAATCAAACAACAATAAAATAATGTTTCAAAAAAAACAAAACAATAAAATAAAATAATTAATATTTAGTAGTTTAACTTGTAGTTTCTTAAGTTAAATAATTGACATCCAAAAAGATAGTGATAGATATGTGGAACTATTTCCCAAAAGATAATTTAGCAAAGGGAATTAAATTGATAAATTTGTTTATATTTGGTTTATTATAATAATCAATATGTACTTTACTTTTTCTTCTCCCAATAATATTTTGTACTAGGGAAAGAAAATATTAGGTTGTCTCATTTCACAATTATTCAATCTTTATTTTTGCAAAATTAAAGTTATAAAAACTACTTCTACATTAATTTTTCTTTGCTTTGATATCTACTTTTTACAAATATTTTCATAACTCAAACCAAAATTTGAAAACTAAAAAAAAAAAAAAAAAAAAATTAGTTTTTGGAATTTAGAATCTAGAAGAAAAACTGAAATATTTTCTTCAAAAAAGATGAAAAGAAAAAAAAAAATGTGAGAAAACAAACACAATTTTTAGTCAAATAATTATCAAACGGAACCTTAGTTGTTTGGATGAATGGAAGAAATTCTTTTTCAATCGATAAGTTATCAAGTGTTTGGTATATATAGGAATGATATATATGTGAATGATATTTTTTTTTAAAAAAAAAAACTAATTTTAAATTAAGGTTCTCGAAACTTCTATTTTAATGTAATAGAATTGGAATTCAAAAGCCATGAAAATATGCTTTTCGAAAAAAAAAAGCCATGAAAATATGAAAGAGGTATTTGACTATGTTATATATATGTTATTTTTTTTAGTACATCAACATTTTGGGGTGGGGGATTCAAACCTCCGACCTTTTGATCGAGGATATATGTCAATTACCGTTGAGCTAAGCTCACTTTGACGACTATGTTATATATATGTTAAACATTATAATATTGGTTTGCTTGAATAAATTAGAATATATAGTGTACCAAAAATCGACATAAATAGAAAATTTTGAAAAATGAATGAGATATTTACAAAAGATTTTGTTTAATCATTTACCACCAATCTACTTCCTAGTATCCTAAAATCTAATAACATCCCTTATTTAATTTACTTAAATTACCCGTATAACTTAATGGTAATTAATATGTATTTTTGACCAACTGATTAGAGGTTCGAATTTCTCACCTCTAAATGCAACTTGAAAAAAATGAATAATAATTCGTAAAAACATATATCATTGGTCACTTATTTACTCAATTATTCCATAATGATCCAACCTGCAGAACAAAATAACTTTACAGTTGCCAACATATATTATTTTTCTCATAATAATTATTTACTACAATAATTATTAATAAAAATTATAATAAATGGGCTGAAAACTACAACCACCAATCTCAAAGTTTTGATCATTGAAAATTATAGGGAGGGATTTTGACTGACTTAGGGTTCTGTTCTTAGACAAAAATTCATTTCTAGAAGAGAGAGGACAGGTAGACCTAAACATAGAAGAGAGAGAGAATCTAGGAGAGAGAAAGATGCCAAATAATTAAATTATTAATAATAATTAGCTTAATAAAGCAAAAATAACATTAGAATTTATTTTTTTTAAAAAAAAAAAAACATGGCCACATCAACATTGCCACGTCATCATTGGGCTCTTCAAGGACCAATTTGACAATTTTATTTTTTGTTGGTGAGTCATTAATGAAAAGATGGTGATAGGAAGCCAATTCAAGAGAGGTAAAATGGTGAGCTTCTGAAAAATATAATTTTTTTATAAAAAAAAGTTTATGATTTTCCCCCTAAATTATAACTATATAAAATCTAAATTTATAAATGTATCTATGATACTAATTAATATATAATTAACCTCTCTTAATTTATAGGTTAAACTTCCATGGTTGTATCAATTTCGTCTTTAAAAAGTTTCAAATAGATCCTCAAACTTTTACTTTTGTTACCAATAGATCGTCAAAATTTCACTTTTGTGTTCAGTAGGTCCCTCACCTTTTAATTTTGTGTTCAATAAGTTTTTGATCTGTTTAACAATTTTTAAAATTCACAAGTCTATCTAGATATGAAATTCGAAGTTTAGAGTCTCAATAAACGTAAAATTCAATTTTATATATATAGTAGATTGATTAAATTTTAAAACTAGCTAATATATCAGGGACCTATTAGACACAAAATTAAAAATTCAATGATTTTTTTAGACATTTCAAAGTTCAAGAACCTATTAAAAATAAAATTGAAATTTTATGGACTTATTAGAAACTCTTTAAAATTGAGGAACCCATGATACAATCATGAAAGTTCATGGACTAAACTAGTAATAAAACCTAATTTATATATCATAAGTTGAAATCTATATTATTCATCATTTGAATGGTAAAATAGAATTTAATTAAAATAATAAAGTTCGAACTATTTTTAAAACTCAATTTCCTATTTACAGTGACTTCTTAGTACATGTTGCTTCTAATTTTTAAAACTTTTTTGAAAACATTATATTATTATTTTTTTTTTTTTGTATTTCTTTTACAGGATAATTGTTATATATAGGTTATTTTAGACTACTCCAAAACATAAGGAACTGATGAGGACAACACAACACCAACCTAAAGACACGATCAGTAAACAAATCTCGAAGGAGAGATGGACCGAGGGGGTTAGGTCAAGGGCAAAGGGATTGGGCCAGGCCCAATCCCATGCTCGGCCCACTTGTGAGGGTCGAGTCCTCCCCCCTCCACTCGGTTCCTGGAGTCCATGGCTAACCCGATTTGACTTGGTTCGATCTTAGAATTGTACATAAAAAAAAAAAAGGAAAAAAGGTATAAAAACTCTCCTTCAACCTTGAAGGAGGGAGGGGAAATTCATTCTCTAAACTCTCACTCTTACTCTTGCTTCCTATCTTTAACTTAAGCATCGGAGGCAGTGTGACAATTAGTACCACACCAGCATGCATGTTTACCCTTGTTTTACAAATCACGTCTTCTCCTTTTCAAACAAATTTACCGTTGGTGTCACTAGTTCTTCCCGTTCGAATTTTGACATCAACAATAATATATATAACACGACTTAATTATAATTCATGATGAAACTATTTAAAAGCTTCCAAATATTTAAATCATAGTGGAGAGTTTTATTTTGAACAAAGTATATACTATTATTTTGTTGGCAAATTTTTCTAGTCAAGTCGATAATCCATTCTAGAATTACTAAAGTTGAAACAACCATGTCATATACTACAATTTTTTTCTTAGTTCAACAATAATGTGGATCTCGAGATTCAATCATCTAACTGTTAAGATATATGTATAATACCTTAATCAGTTAATCTATATCTAGTTTGGTTCAAGTGTTAAAGCATTATCATATTATCAACTACTAAATGTGACAGGCTCAAATCGTAGATCATAATTTTTAGAAAGCATCGTGGCACATGAATTACCATCTCAATTTTCTCTATTGTTGTAATTCCCTAGCTAAATCCCATAGCCCTTTGCAATTTTATATAATTAGTGTGACCTTGTGTGGACACAATATCACAAAAGTGTCAAGTTGTATAATTTATAGTACTTTCCATGGAAAATTAAAGATTGAAAAGAAATTCAATACACAAACGAGGGAATTGAAATTTGTGCAAGATTAGGGATGGATATCAAAATGACACAAAATTCAGGGACTATGTTATGTAGTTGCCTTAAATTTTATAAGTTCATTTATAGTTGTTACTAAGCTAAAATTACCCTTATAATCTTTTATGGTTATAGTTATACTTATAATTTTGGACCGTAGTACTATTAAAAGTTTCAATTTGACTTCATCTTATGGTTTGGTTGAATCTCTCTAGTTATTTTTATCTTTTCTAAATGTTATATTTTTTTTTACATTAATATTTTCTTTGAACGTGACAATGACTAGGGAGAGAAACGGAATGATTTTGGCCCCATTCGGGGTTATTTGGATCCGCTTGATAACCATTTGGTATTTGGTTTTTGGTTTTTGAAATTGTGTTTATTTTCTCTCAAATTTCTTATCATGGTTTTCATCTTTGTTAAGGTCACATTTGAGTTTCTAGCCAAATTCTAAAAAAAAAAAAGTTTTTTTTTCTCCCATAAATTGGCTTGGTTTTTGAAAACATGGGAAGAAGTATATAAAAAACAAAGAAACTTATAAGTAGAAGTAGTGTTTATAAGTTGCGACTAAAAAAAAAAAGTAGTGTTTATAAGTTTAATTTTTAAAAACCAAAAACCAAATGATTAATCAAACGGGTCCTGATTTTTGGTTTTTGAAAATTAAGTTTATAAACACTACCACCTATGAGTTCCTTTGTTTTGTTACTTACCTTTTTCTCATGTTTTCCAAATTACCAAGTCAAGTTTTGAAAATTTTAAAAAGTAGTTTTCAAAAATTTATTTTCAAAAATTTATTTTTGTTTTTGGAATTTGGCTAAGAATTAAAATTTGTTCTCGACAAAGATGAAAATCGTTGAAAGGAAATTGAAAGAAAATAAGCATAATTTTTTAAAACCAAATGGTTTTCAAACTAGGTGATTTAAAATTAGGGTTACACAACCTATTTTCTTCTTTAACCACAAAACCACTTGATTTCATCTATTCTTTACTCAATATTTCAAACGCCAATACAATCGATCAACTTAATACAATCAACCAATTTAACCTTCTACACATACACTACAAGAAATTCAAGTTCTGATGATAATATTTTGAGTAATTGCATTGGGTGGCAAATTAATTATATATAATAGCAAATTTAGCACAAGATAAAAAAATTGCAGATATGACAAAAAATTAGAATACATCTTGATAATTCCCATTTTACCCTTATTGTTTTTTGAAATATTATTTCTGCTTCCTGATTACGATTTCTTCTTCTTTTTTTATATATATTTTTTATATATATATTTTTGCATTGTCTGTTACGATTTCTTCTTCTTTTTTATTTTTTATTTTTTATTATATGTTCCATGATTACGATTTCATCTTCTCTTTTTTTTTTTTTCTTTTCATTTTTGTGCATTGTCTGTTACAATTTCTTCTTCTTCTTCTTTTTTTTTATTTGCTTCGCTTTGTTTCTTCTTCTTTATATATATATATATATATATATATATATTTGATAATATGTGGAGAGGGGATTCGAACCACAGACCTTGTGGTTATCAGTACAACTTTATGTCAATTGAGTTAAGCTCTTGTTGGTCATTTTTTTTTTTTTTTTAATTCAAGAATGCCAAGAATACAAAAATAACAATTCCGGTTAATCGTAGTCTATCACTGACTATCACTGGTCAAAGTCTATCACGGATTATAATTGATAGATAATGAAATACAAAGAATACAAGAATAGCAATTTTATGGTGGTGGTCACGGAGCTTATATTGTTGCTTGAGAGTCGTTTGTTCGTAATGGTTATTTTTGGATTTTATGTTCTAATTACCACAAGAGACTTAAAATTTTTGTTCAATTTATGATTGTAGTATAATAATTTTGGATGTGTTTCTAATTACTGAGATGATTGCAATGCAAAGTACTTTACTGATAGATTTCAATTAAATTGATTTCTATCAGTAACAATCATTGGTTGACTTCAATTTTGATAATTAACTGATTTCTATCTGGGATAGAAACTGATAGACTTCAATTAACTGATATCTATCCCTGATAGAAAATGATAGATTTGAATTAAGCTAATTTCTATCAGTGATACAAGTCAATAGACTTTCATTAAATTGATTTATGATAGAAACTGATAAACTTCAATTAAATTGGTTTCTGTCCGTGATAGAAACTAATAGTCTTGAATTAATTTGATTTCTATCCGTGATAGAAACTGATAACCTTGAATTAAATGATTTTCTATTAGTGATTATCACTGATAGACTTAAATTAAACTAATAGATAGAAACTGATAGCCTTGAATTAAACTGAACTAATAGCCTTGAATTAAATTGTTTTCTATCAGTGTCTATCACTGATAGGCTTGAATTAAACACGATAAAAACTTATAGATTATGATTATCAAAGTCTATCAGTGTCTATCACTAATAGACTCCGATTAATTGAAATTTATCACTGATAGACTCCGATTAATCGAAGTCTATCATTGACTATCAATAATAGGGACTGATAGACTATTGGAGATACTAAGGGTATTTTCGTAATTTAACGTATTTTTTACTATTTCCGCAAATAATTTTATTTTTTGCTATTTTTACAATATTTTTACCGCTTTTTGCTATCTGTGCAAATCCCCCTAATATTGTTAACGAAAATATGTGATTTCATCAGCATTATTATCCGCAAAGCAAGTCACGTTCGAATTCCAACTCATTAACTTTAATCATATCTAAACAAAAATGATTTACATTTTTTTTTTTTTTAAAAGAAAACCTTGACACATGTAAACAACCACACAGTCAACTTCTCGAGAAATTTAACCCCAACTATAAGAATTGGAAGAAAATGCATTTACATTAAAACAACCCTTGAAACATACGATCATAGTAGGATAATTGTAATGGGGGGCAAAATTAGGGTAAATAATGTCAAATTAGCAATTTTTTAAAATATTTACAAATATGGCAAAATTTTTGAATTGTTTTTTTATATCCCCGTTTTGCCCTTGAATTGTGCGGCCATATCTTCTTCCCAGACCGCCATCTCTTTTTGATTTGGTAGGTTTCTATCAGTGATAGAAGATTTCGATAGAAAAACTTTCTATCAGTGATAGAAGTTTTCTATCACTTCTATCACAAATAGAAAACTTTGTGATATCACTTCTATCACAAATAGAAAATTTTCTATCAGTGCCTGTGTCATGCTGCTTATAGTGATAGAAAGGTTTCTATCACTGATAGAAAGTGATAGAAAGTATTTTCTATCACTGATAGACGCTTTCTATCGGTGATAGAAAGACCTTCTATTTGTGATAGAAAGCTTCTATCAGTGATAGAAAAACTTTCTATCACTGATAGAATCTATCAGTGATAGAAAGCTTTCTATCACATATAGAAAAACTTTCTATCAGATAGAAATATAATATAACGACCAAACACTGATAGAAATAGGATAGAAGGATAGAATCTATCTCTATTAGTGATAGAACGACTTTCTATCACTAATAGAAAGAGATTCTATCGGATAGAAAGACTTTATATCACTGATAGAAATATTTTCTATCAGATAGAATCTCTTTCTATCACTGATAGATTCTATCAGTGATAGAAAATATGAGAAACGAAACAACACCAACCAAACACCTACCAAACACCTTATAAAAAAGAATACACTGATAGAAAGTCTTTCTATCTGATAGAATCTATCTCTATTAGTGATAGAAAGTTTCTATCATTGATAGAAAATTTCTCACTGATAGAAAGACTTTCTATCACGGATAGAACTTTCTATCAGATAGAAAGGACATTTTAGTAAATACACATTTCAGAACTTAAAATTTTGCCATTTTTGCAAAATTTTCCGCGAGCCGCTAAATCTGCAAATATTTTGGGTCGATTTGCTATATTTGCTACCGACCCATACATCATACTATACTATTTGTAACGCCCCAGGCCCAGGATTCGAAATCTGGATTCGACACGTAACGGTCCCGACATTCCCCTGCGACCTGTCCAAGCACGTTTAACTTCAAAGTTCCTATGATTGAGCCACCAAAAAGGAAGGTGCACCTTGTTGGTATAGGTAGTATCTATCAATTCTTTTAAGTTTATCTTGATCATATTTTCATGTCCTCGGGATCCTTCTCATTTGGATGTGATCTCAGTTCATTCATGTACCCCTCTTAATCTCGGGTGTCACACTATCAACTTCTCAAGATGTTTAACCCAACTATAAGAATCTATATTCATTCTTAAAAAAATCCCTTGACACAGGTAAACAATGGTACGATCAAACTTCTCGAGAAATTTAACCCACGTGCAAGAAGACCACTCGATACAACTTTTAAAACTATAGAAATCAAATTGGAACTACTGATCTAGAATAATACACACCCTACAATACTGAATAATAAGCCAAGTAATTGGTAGTAGAGTAGTAGTACAAGTGTACAAGTACTTTGAGACACAGCACAAGATTCTAAGAGAGAGAGAGAGAAAGAAAAGACAAAAGGCAAAAAAGTAGACAAGGAGAAGGAGAGCGAATAGTCGGCGATGACATTAATGACTGCAGATACTGTGATAACAAAAGCACTTTTTAGACCCTCAAAATCCACCACTCCACACAATTTCAAATCACTTTTCTCTCTCAATTTCTCAATTCTCAATTCCAAATCTCTTCTTTTTTTTTCTTCTCTCTCTAAATTACAAACTTTTTAACTACAAACATTCATATATTTCCCCTTAGAATCCATGTTTCTGTCAGTTCTTCAGTCCCCCAGATCCAATTAGATCTCTTCAAATTTTAATTTTTGTTTCAGACAGATTTTTTTACAATTAGGGTTTTTTTTCCTCGCCGGAGATTCACCAGCTGTGGCTGCCGCACGCCGTCTTCCTTCCGATTCCGGTGCCTTCGCCGATTGGGTGGCTCCTCCCTCCACCGCCATCGCCGCAGCCGATGAGCTCTCTCTCGGTTTCAATTCCGCTGCTGCCGTTCCGGCTGCCAGGATGTGGCCCTCCTCCTCCTCCAGATCCATGGCCGGCGTCTACGGGCAAACGGCGGCGGCGGCGCCGGACATGGTCGGTCTCATGGCCTCTGGCTTCGGCGTCGGCGTGAGCGTTTTGCCTCTCCTTACTGGTCTCGGTCCGTCGAGCGTGGGGATTGAAGAGGCCAATTTGATGATCAGCCGCGGCGGCGGCGGCGGAGGGGGTGGCGGGGTTCATTTTCATGGGAATAATTTTGATGGGTTTGGGTTTTTGGGAGGTGGGTCGAGCTTGAATTCCGGCGCCGGGACTTGTCATGACTGTGGGAACCAAGCTAAGAAAGACTGCAGCCACCGACGGTGCCGGAGCTGCTGTAAAAGCCGAGGTTTTGACTGTGCTACTCACGTGAAGAGCACGTGGGTTCCTGCAGCCCGGAGGAGAGAACGGCAGATGCTGACCGCCGCAGCAGACGCCGCCGCCATCACCGGCGGTACTTCATCGGGATCCACCTCCGGCGGGAAGAAGCCGAGGCTCATTGCGTCACAGACAACCACCAATTCTCACACTTCCACTTCCAACACTCCGACACGAAGCTTCGACACTTCCTCCGGTGAAATCAAATCTCCAAATTCTTTTTGCTTTAAATTTCATTCTCATCCCTAGGCTTTCTAGATTTTTTCAAATTCTTTTATTTGAATCTCGAGATTTTCAAAATTAGTTCTTAAGGTCCCGTTTGATAATCATTTCGTCTTTGATTTTTTGTTTTTGAAAATTAAACTTATAAATACTCATTTCACCCACAACTTTCTTTGTTTTGTTATCTACATCCTTACCATGTTTTAAAAAACCAAGTCAAATTTTGAAAAAAATAAAATAAAATTTCAAAAACTTGTTTTTGTTTTTTGAATTTGACTTAACAAAAATGAAAATCATGGTAAGAAAAAAGAGAGAAAACAAACGTAATTTTCAAAAACTATAAACAAAAAATCAAATGGTTATCGAATGACCCCTAAATTTTTAACTCTAAGAATGTCTCTATGCTCTTAAAATATCAAATTTGATATATATATAAACTTGGATAGGAAATAATATTACATAAATTTGAACACAAATACTTTTTGGTCTATTCAAAAGTTTATGTTTAATTTGCTCTTAACATATAAATAACTTATCTTCAAAAAAAGAAAAACCTTATGAATAACTTATTTTTAAATTTGTGTATTAATATACTAGTATAGAAACATGTATTGAAGTCATAAATTAGAAGCTAAAACAAACATTATTGAGTGAATATAATTATTGCAAGAAACAATAATATCCATTATTTATAAAAGTTCAAATATGACAATAAATGTTTTGAAAATATAAATACTAAAAAGGTTATTTTTTAAAAAGTCGAGATTAAAATATAACAAACATTATTCTTTCCTGCAAATCATTCATTATTTTATCCGAAGAACACAAAGAAAAATTTTCTTTTAGGGTTGTTTTTGTGTTGACTTTAAACAACAATGCAGCTGCAGATCTTATGAGTTGTAAGAAGGCAAAGCTGCCGGAACAAGTACGAGCGCCGGCGGTGTTCAAGTGCGTCCGGGTGACGGCGGTGGAGGGCGGCGGCGGAGGGAATGAATATGCATATCAAGCCGTCGTGAAGATTGGCGGCCATGTTTTCAAAGGTTATTTATACGACCATGGAGTGGAAGCAAGAGATGGGTTTCCAATGTTGTCGGATTTGCATCTCGGAGGAGGCGGAGATGGCGGTTCGACGTCGTCGCCGATCATCGATCCCACCGATGTTTATGGAAGCTCCGCCGGCCGCGGCGGAGGACTGGCCGGGGGATCTGGCTATGGTAATCCAATAAATTGAGTTGTGTTTTTTTCTCTTTGTTGGGTTACATGGATCCATATTAAACATATTCAATGTTGGGTTATAGCTTTTGAATTTGTTTAGTGGAAAAATAAGAATTAAGAGTCTCTATGTTTCAAAAAAAAAAAAAAAAAAAAAAAAAGAATTAAGAGCCTCTACTTATGGGTTTTTTTTTTATTTGTATAACTATTTTGCATACAAATAACTAATTTAAATTCCATTAATATTTCCAAAATTATAAAATCATTTAGTGCATTGAAGAACTTTTGAATTTAATCTTAGTCCGAGTCGTTTTATTGTCAATCTATGTCCCACTCAGTTATTAACCTCAACGATATACTATTGGCTTCAATGAAAATAGTTGTTTTAAAATTTAAAAATTAAAAGAAAATATATTTTATTTTTTTTTTTTAACAACAAAAAAGAAAATATATTTTAAAAGTTTAGAATGAATCTTGATGTTTTTGATTTTGAAGCTAAATAGAGTGTACATTTTTTTAGATAGGAAATGATATTGACTGTTTACTTTGATTATGTTTTTCAAATAAAATTTCCACTTTTTTTCTTCTTTCAATTTAATTATTTGGTTTAATTTGAACTTTTCTTTTTCTCTAGATCAAAATAAGATTATTTGCTCGGGTTGTTTAAAATATTCATTTTTTTTTTAACTTTAATTCAATTTTTTACTTTAAATTTTAAAATTTATCAAATAATATTTTTTTAAAGTGATGAATAAATACTCTCTTGCCTTACTAGTCATGGATGAAGTTGTGACTAAAGAAAGGTCATATCTTGTGGACAATTTTTTTTTTAGATTAAATTATAAAAAATACTCATAAACTATGAGGTTGGTTAAAACATTTCAGCCTTTAAAGTTTTAAGCTTGTTTCAAAGGCCTTTGTTTTTTTTGTTGAATTCATGGATGAAAAATGATGTGTTTGCATATGTGTATTGTTGCTTATGTGAATAGATTTGAACACATACGTGGGAAAATTAAAACAATAAAAATACATGCAAACACATCATTTTTCATCCATAAATTTAATAAAAAAATGTCTCTAGGGGTTGTTGTGAAACAAACTTTAAATTTCAAGGGATAAAATAATGAAATTTTTTTAAAGTAGAGTATAATTGAAACTTATAACCCCATAGTTTAGGGTACATTTAATAATTTAACATTTTCTTTTAATCTTTTAATTTTGTATATAGTTCAACATGTAGAGTTAAGATTCAAACTTTTGACCTCTTGATCGAGAATATATACCTTAAACATTAGAGCTATGCTTGGGTTCATTGACAATTACTCTTCTCGCTGTATTAGACCTTAGATGCATATGTTTTAATCATGAGTTTAGTTTTTTTTTTTTAGGAATTCTTTTTAGCTATTGATTTTGTGGAAAGTTGAGATAATATGTTAGTGGCTTTGTTTGGACATTTTTATAGCTTGATTTTGAGAGGGTTTGTTAACTAAATTTCATGTAACTCATTTGTCCTTTGATAGATAATTTTTTAAGGTTAAATTACAAGTTTGGCCCTTGAACTTTTATGTGTCAATTTGGTCACTAACTTTAAAAAGTGTCAAATAGGTCTTTCAACTTTCAATTTTGTGTCCAATAGGTCCCTAAACTTGAAAAAATATGTCCTTAAACTTTCACTTTTGTGTCCAATAGATCTATCACCTTTCAATTTTGTATCTAATAAGTCTTTGACCTATTCGATATTTTTTAAAACTCACAAGCCAATCAGATACAAAATTGGAAGTTTAAAGTCCTAATAAGCTTAAAATTTAATTTTATATCTTATAGATTGATTAATTTTTAAAAATCTCGAATATACCGGGGACCAATTAGACACAAAATTAAAAATTCAAAGACCTATTAAACACTTTTTAAAGTTCGACCGAATTCCAAAAGTTTAGACACTAAACTTGTATTTTAACGAATTTTAAATTTAGTTTGATGAGATATTAGTTTGATCATTTATTTAAGCTAAGGGAGGGGATTAAATTGAATAAAAGTTTAATACTAATATTGATTCACTAAACTAAATACATATAAAAGTAGATTAAAGAATAAGAAATTATATATTACTTTTTCGTTCCATCACTGCTTAATGAGTAAATGTAACTAGCTAGTTCAATTAAATGTAATAATCAATTTTTCTGCTATAATAATAATAATAATAATAATTAAATGTAATCAAATGAAACTTAAGAAAATCAATAAAATTAATTAAATTAAAAGTTAAATGTACTTCATTTGTATAATAAAGTGCTTTAACCAATTTTAAAGTCGCGTTTGAAAACCATTTGGTTTTTTGTTTTTAGTTTTTGAAAATTAAGCTTATACATACCTACTTCCACTTATAAAGTTTTTTTTTTTTTTTTTTGTATCAATCTTCTTCCTTGTTTTCAAAATCCAAGTCCAATTTTGAAAAAAAAAAAGTAGTTTTCAAAAACTTGTTTTTGTTTTTAGAATTTGGCTAGAAATTCAAATAGATCTTAACAATGATGAAAGTCATGGTAGAGAATTTAGGAAAAAACAAGCATAAATTTCAAAAACTAAAAACAAAAAACCAAATGATTATCAAACGGGGTCTAAACTATCTATGCTTTTTACCAATGATTTGGTTTGATTCAATTTAATGTCGAAAATTAATGATATTGAAATGAATAAAAAGATATATAAAAATATAAAAATTGTTGAACAAAACTGAACCAAATAAAAAAAAGAGTCATACTTTAGTGATACTTTAGGAGGTCGAAGATTCAAATCTCTTGTTTAGCTAAAAAAAAATTAGTAAACAAAAAATTAAACCAATTAATTGCATTTATTTTGGTTTAGATGATCGGTTTTAGGGTGTGTTTGATTTACTTTTTCAAGTGTTTAATTTTGAAAAAAAAAATCATATTTACAAATTTTCTAGTATTTGGAAACCACTAAAAATAATTTATTAGAAAATGAGATTGAGAAACAAATCACTTTGAGATAAACACTTGAAACCAACTTCTCTAAAAAGTTTTTATATATACAATAACTTGTATATAAAAACACTTAGAGGAAATGTAACCAAACATATAAGTGTTTAAATTCTAAATACTTTTTATACAAAATATTTTTTAAAAAATGCATTCTTAAAAAACATTTAAATTAAAATGTATTCCAAACGTTTTTTTTTTAGTTATTTTTATTATTATTATTTTTTTTGCAACTCATCTTAGTGAATGTGAAAAGATAGATTAGATCACCCAACTTGAAATTTTATTACCAATTTATGATTTTATTACCACTTTATGATTTTGTCACTAAAGGAGGAGCTCTTATGCTTAATCTTAATTGGAAAATTTTTCTAAACTACAAATATTACTTTTATTGAACTTTAATCACATTAGCATCATTTGTAGGTACTATATTAACAATTTATTTATAAAATAAATTTTATAGGACTTAAGTACTCCCATAATACCATAATTTTTTTCATCTTTATTTAATTTGATATATTCTACTAGTTATTAGTTATGTGATATTATTAACTAGTTAGCATCCATGTATCTTGCATGTGTTTTATAATGTTCAAAAACAAATATTGTGGATTGATATAAAGTTTAAAATTATTCAATCGCAACTTATAATTATAAAGTTCAAAATATCTATTTTGGTTCTAGAGCTTTTAGAATTATTCCATTTTGATTCCGATAAATTTTTATCCGGTCTATTTTAATTATTGAACTTTAAAAAAAAGTTATATGTTTCTTCCCTTAAACAACATTTTTCAATTAAAAAAAATTTTAAAATCCCAAAAATTAAAGAATAATCAAATATAAATATAGTTTTATTTATCGAAAAGACCTTTTAGTCTTCAATAGAAAATTCAAATCTAACACTTTTAGTCCTTGAGATTTGAATTTAATTTTTAGTTGATGACTGTGGTTTTAAAATTAAGTGCATGTTTTGTTCCAAATGTTTGCAATTTATTTCTAGTTAGCCCATTTTTTTCTTTTATCAACATCTAAATGCTCTTCCAATCAAAGCCAAGAAAATCGCCAGAACGACATTAAATAAGGAAAGTAAAAATAGCAAAAACCAAAGGCCACTACCCTTTAAGAGGGCAATCACGATCAAGCTCACTAGTTAAACCTCAATTTGAGCCAAAACCCTCGCCAGCTAGGTGTCACGGTCGTACCTTTTCAACCGTGCGGCTAACCTTCACTAACCTTCACTAACCTTCCACTAACCTTCCACCTGAAAACTACATCATCGATCAATTCATTACTAGGCCAATTGCAAAGGATGCTCCAAACTTGTTCATATCCATCTCAATTTGCCCCCACCTGCTACCTTAAGCCCACAACAATAATATCGTCAGGGAAATGCATTTTGAATATAGATAATATCCCTACAAAGCAATTAAACAGATAGGACAAAACCCCCACAGATTGTTCCACCAAAACCTCCTACCTAAAACTTACTATCCCTCAAGCCCTCCAAAACCATGCAATGAGAAGAGGTAGAAATTCAAGTGTAGGAAGGGGTCAAGCCCAAGTCCATGCAGACAAATGCTAAGCCTTATGACTAAGAGAACTTACAACCAGTTAACCAAATAATGAAACCTTTCAAACTTTCCAAGAGAATCTTGCGTGTATGTGTGTTTAGCCTCTCCTAGCGTAGCCTCAAAAGCCAGAAAAGGATTTATAAAGCCCTCCACCTATCTTCCCCCTACACTGGCACTAAGGCCTCGCATGAAAAGCTAAGAGGTCCAAATTAGGAAGCTAAACTCAAAACCTAGGAGCCTGAATAAATAAACTCAACTTTTCCTTTTCTTACTCTTTCCTTTTCTTTTTCTAATCTTTCTTTTTTCCTTTTTTTCCATATAACCTACAAATGAGGCCGGCACTAGCTTTCACACTACAGAGTAGGGACCCATAATCCGAATTTTACTCTTTGTTGGCCTAACTGATCACACTGCATGCAGCTCTTTTTACCCTTTATTGAACAAATAAAAAACACAAACCAAAAGACAAGAGAGAGCAAAGCTTTAAATACACTGCTTCAAACTCTCTAACTTATTGAACCACATAAACTTTTGACAGGCAAATAGACTTTTATCCCTAGGCAAGGCTCACTCACTAATTTGCAAGAGTTAGATTTTCTAGCTAAAACCTTACACCTATCGGGGTGACAACAGGATTATGGGCCTCATAAAGCAAAATCTAGACTATTAAGACTATCCACAAGACAGGCCAGGTGCTCAAGAGAGGCAAGAAAACCAAGAAAATTTTGAATAGGCTCAGAAAAAACTAACAAGCTTCACTTCAACAAGACCAAGTGGCAAAGCATAAAACACATGAAGACCTAAGCAAGACAACAAATCCACCACCTAAACTCCTCACCTAAATGTAACGTCGTCAAATTAAGGTGAAACTCGATTTTTGCTAGTTTTGAATTTATTTAGGTTTAAATTAAGGACTTTGATGGATATGTGTCTTATTTTATTGGGTTTTTACCTTTGGTTATAACTGAGGGGCATTTTGGTAATAACCTTAAAGTTGGAGTTGCCCTAGTTCCCCTTTGTTTTGAGTCAACTGCCATCCACTTCTTTTTTTTTTTCTCCTTCTCCTTCGATTTTCAGCCCCCATCGTTGAAGGGATAAAAGCCCTTGGCAGCGGAAACGATCAAGAACCTTAACTCAGTTTTTAATTTAGAATAAAATACTGTACGTTGGCAAATTAAATACAGCAGTAAAATCATAATTAAACTACTGAAATATTTGAATAAAGCATGCATAAAATATCAAGAATTACCCTAGATCTAATCTAGAGAGGATCCTAATGATCCTAGATCAAGAATACCTTACCGTTATGGAAATTCTTGATCACCTCGCCAAATTCTACCCTTTGAATTTGAAAATCCAACAACTTCAAGATCCTTCCTTGCTGTGGTTTGACGTGAAACACCACCAGAAAAATCACACCGGTATTCTCCTTAGGTATCTAATTGAGTGGCTTGTGGGAACCAATTGAATTCTAAGGTTTGGATAGAATATCTTTAATTATCCTCTGTTTTTGCTAGAGAGAAAATACAGAGAGTGGCGATCTTGAAAGAGAGAGATTTTTCGTGTGAAGCCCTTAGAGAGATACTAAAAAAACCAAGCAATTGATCGTGATAAAACTGAGGGAGTGGTTATTCAACGGATGAAAACCACCACTCCCTAAAAACTCTCCCTATCACGCGTGAAGGCTAGGTTAGTGGACGAATAATTCCATCAGTTACTTTAACTGATGGAATACTTAATTTAATAATAATATTAAATTATTTCAATTAATTAAATTAATATTTAATTTAATAATCATATAAACCCTTTATAATAATTCCACATATAACCTATTGTTTTAATAAAATTCAATTAAATCAAATTTAATTAAATTAATTAAAATTAATTAATTAAAACAATAACTAATTAATATATTAATTAATTTTATAATTAAATATCTCATATTTAATTATATCTCTCTCCAAATAAACTGCAGTATTAATGTACATCTAATGTGCATTAATTATAACATATAGTTTTAAAATATAAATCAAATTCATATTTTATCTTAATATTCGAACGCCTTCGAATATTCAATTCTCCCTTAGAAATTCACCTCAACGCTCTTATAGAGCTACCGGTGGGACCTAATGGACCTACAGATCAGAAGCTCCAACGATATGAGATTAGTTGGCTAAACTCATTGACCAAGTTAACCAATATTCGTTAATTGTGGTTCACTCCACTAAAGAACCACAACTGCACTCTTCTCACTGCAGATATATTTCTGTGTCTACGGATATCGACCGTCAACAGCAAGTTAGCCCTTTACGTGTGTTCGTACCCCAGCTAGGTCAAATTACCGTTTTACCCCTGGGTTACCTCTTGGTCCTTAAGTACCAGTGCTCCTCTAATGAACAACCTGTTTGAGGTCCAACCAATAAACAGAAGTCCATCTCGTGCCATAAAGAGGGTAGGGCCCATTGTTCAAGACCCGGAAACACCACTTAAGGGAACACACCTCTACTTACCCTAATATCAAGAAGGAGTGAATTCCATCTTGTAAGATTACGTTCTCAGCTCCCCACTCGGTCTTGTCCCCAAAATGGTAGGCTTATTGAGTCGGCGAACAGGCCACTCTCACCCGTACAAATCAAAGGACAATCCCTCATGGATCGGAGTCCATAATCTACTTAGGATTAAGGCCAAGTTGCCTAGGTCATCCTAGTGAAATAGAAACCAAGCTAACTAACGGTGTTACAGTTAGTGGTAAACTATTTCGCGGTCCGGTCTTTGTGCAAACTCATTGCACATGATACCCCCACTCGCATGTCAACTACATGAACGCGTTGGATCATTACGTTTGTATCAATATACAAAGCGGGTCGTATCCATAGTGTCACTAGGATAAGGTACCCAGCCTTATCCCTATACTACAGACCCTTTAGGCTAAAACTTGAACATTGATCCCCGTATGTCCCTACATACTAGTTCAAACCTCATTCTATTAGCCTTGGATGTTTAGTTTATTGGATTAGGGTCAATAAGACAAGATATAATACAAACATTGAATAATACATTACTTTTATTAATGTTCGGTCAAATGTACATTTACTATCTACGAGTTTTAGGGCATAAAACCCAACAATCGTAGCATTCGTTTTTCCCCTTCTTCCTTGTTGCTGTAAAATCCAGCCTCAACTCCCTGCGTGTTCCGTTCGACCAGCCAGCATCTCTAGTCATCGTCCTCGACGCCGCCGTCTGCTCCCTCCGGCGAGCTTGGAACCGCGGTGGATAGTGCAGCAACAAGACGCGCGCGCGAAGGGTGGGAGTCGTCTTCTAGGTGAGTTTTGGTGTTTTCTCGCAAATCTCTCTCCCTCGTCGATCTCTCATTCGCCGTCTCTCCCTTCTCTGTTCTTCTTGTTGCAGCAGCATGGGAAGAGTCGAGATTGTGGTATTTTCAGACGGCAGTACCGTTAGGCGCAACCGACAAACTTTCAAGTTGTTTCTTCGTCGTCTCCAGCATGATATCAGTGTGGGTAAGTGAGAATATTCATCCTTTTGATTGTTGGCCACATTTAAACGATTACCCATTCACTCTTCCTCCCGTTCAGCAAGCGTTCTCCTTCAATTCTGGCGATTCAAACAGTGGGTCTTCGAGTTTCAGTGTGTTTGAGCAATTTTGGCTTTGGGTAAGTGAACTAAGTCAAGTTTTGGATGATTTATTTGTGTCAAAGGAGTACCCATTGATTTTGGCATGTGATTGCAAGGTTCTCTTAGCTTTTGGGGATTTAATCGTCAGTTTGGAGCGTTATTGGATCATTGGACAACAAGCTAAAGGTTGAGTTTGGCTAGCCTAAAGCCTTGGAGTTAAGGAATTTTGAAAAGGTTTTAGCAAATATTATTTGGCAAAGGTAAGTAGTCATTCAGATTAAAGCTCTAAGTGTTGCCGTTGGGTCTAACCAAGCATGGTTGGTTCTTTTTTTTTGGAAATATGGAAATAGTTAAGAATGTCTTAGTTAATTGTCACATATAAAGTTTGTCTTTATGTAAGTAGCTTGTGGACATGAAGTAGTTGCCTTTGGGATCATTGTATGTTTATTAGTAGTGAATTGAAGTTTTGGATAAGTTTTCATGCTTTGGTCAAATATTCCTTGATATGTTGTTTGCTTACTTGACTATGGTTTAAGTGTTGTTTACTTGGACATGACTTAAGCGTTGCTATGCTTGTACGATTAAGTAGTTGAAGGGAATAAAAGTCCCCACGCAGCGGAAGCGCATCGATTGGACCTTACGCCGTATATTAATTAACATTAAAAACCGTTACGAAAACTCAAACAAAACTTTAAACTAACTTTAAAGCCGCTGAAAAATCGGTTTAAACATGCTAAAATAAATCTAAATTTATTTTTAAAACTTTTCTAAAGAAAAGAGGAAGAACCGTTACAAACCTCCGTTGTAGACTTGACCGTTCTTCGCCAACGAAGCTCCACGAACAAAAACGCAGCAGCCGCTTCAAGGTATTCTTCGCTGGATATTCTTCTTTGATTGACACAATAACCACAGAGGTTACACCGGTATGTCTCTAAGTCTAGGAGGCCAAAGACTTGTGGGAGTCTTTCTCTAAGAGGGAGGCTAGAGAGAATTCTAGGTCTTGTCTTTCAAGAGTGTCAAGTGTCATGACCAATTAGGTCTAGTGTTCTATTTATAGAAGAGAGGCCATGAATAAAATATTCAATTAAATCAATCTTTTCCAAAATTGATTCAATCTTTATTCCTTAATTAATCAATCATGATCAATAATTCCCCAATTGATAATCTTTTCCATAAATGACTAATTTCTTCCATAAGTAATTAGATCATTCCCATAAATGATTAATCACTTCTTTAAGTGATTAATTATTTACATAATTGATTAATTCATGGTTAATGAATTCTTTAATTAATTAACCACCAATTAAATATCACATATTTAATTTCCGGCCTTGAATTAATTAATTTTGCCCAAACATTTTTAGGACTTAAATTAATTAATTCTTTCAATCTTCCATAAATTTATATTTGAACTTCTTCAAATAATAATTTCTCTCATAATAATATATCAATATATATTATTTTTATTTCCCTCAGTAAATTGAACATTTTCAATTTAATTACTTAGTTGCCTCAAATTACTTTACGAGCTACCAGTGGGACCTTATGGACCTGCAGATCAGAAGCTCCAACGATGTGAGATTAATTGGTTAAACTCATTAACCACAATAATCAATATTCGTTAACTGTGTGTACATTCCACTATAGACTCACAGTTGCACTCTTCTCACTACAGACATATTTTCTGTGTCCACGGAACTTAGACCAATATCGACTAGTTAGTCCTTCACGAGTGTCCGTAACACCAGCTGGGTCAAATTACCGTTTTACCCCTGGGTCACCTCTATTTCCTTAAGTACCAATTCTCCTCTAATGAACAATCTGTTTATGGTCCAACCATTAAACAGAAAACTCTCTCGTGCCATTGAGAGGGTAGGGCCCTTTGTTCAAGACTCGGAGTAACCACTTAAGGGAACACTCATCTGCTTCCCTAAAGTCGGGAAGGAGTGAATTCCATCTTGTACGATTATGTTCCCAGCTCCCCATTCGATCTTGTCCCCAAAGTGGTAGGCTTATTGAGTCGGCGTATTGGCCACTCTCACCCATACAAATCAAAGGACAGTCTCTCATGAGCAGGAGTCCATAATCAACTCAGGATTAAGACTAAGTTGTCTCGGTCGTCCTAGTGAAATAGAAAACCAACTAGTTAACGGTGTTATAACTAATGGTTACTATTTCGCGGTCCGGTCTTATGCAAACTCATTGCATAGGATACCCCCACTCGCATGTCTCCTACACGAACGCGTTGGATCGCAGCGTTTGTATCAAATACAAAGTGGGCCGTATCCATAGTGTCACCAGGATAAGGCACCCAGTCTTATCCCTATACTATAGACCCTTTAGGCTGTTTCTTGAACAATGATCCCATATGTCGCTACATATAGTTCAAGACTCATATTACAGCCTTGGATGTCTAGTTTATTGGATTAGGGTTATTATTAGGCAAAGACATATATAAAATAACTAATAACAATTAATGGAAAATATATCAATATTATTTCATTAATATCCGGTCAACGGTTACATTCACTATCTACGAGTTTTAGGGCATAAAACCCAACAAACTCCCACTTGAACTAAAACACTTAGTTAGTGGGATGTAAATGCAATAATCTAAAGCTGGAAATACAATGAACTAGGGCATCCTTATACCCATTATACATTTCTCCCACTTGCCCTAGATTAGATGGCATACATATCTCGTAGACCTAGACCTTCTAGATGACCCTCAAACACTTTAGCCGTGAGAGCCTTTGTAAATGGATCAGCGATGTTGTGCTCCGAGGCGATCTTAGTGACGATCACATCTCCTCTTTGCACAATCTCCCATATCAGGTGATACTTCCTCTCGATGTGTTTACCCCGTTTGTGGCTACGAGGTTCTTTTGAGTTGGCTACAGCCCCACTGTTGTCACAGTATAGTGTTATGGGCACGTTCATATTCGGAACTACTTCCAAATCAGTCAAGAACTTTCTGAGCCATACTGCCTCCTTAGCTGCTTCGCAAGCTGCTACATACTCAGCCTCCATGGTTGAGTCTGCTATGCATCCTTGTTTGATGCTTCTCCACACTACTGCTCCTCCATTGAGGGTGAATACTGACCCTGATGTGGATTTCCTAGAATCCTTATCAGCTTGAAAGTCAGAATCAGTGTATCCAGTAAGAATCAAATCCTTAGCTCCGTACACAAGCATGTAGTCCCTCGTTCTCCGAAGATACTTAAGGATATTCTTAACCGCTCCCCAGTGGTCCAACCCTGGATTAGACTGATACCTACTGACTACTCCCACTGCATAACATATGTCAGGCCTAGTGCAGAGCATAGCATACATTAAGCTGCCCACAGCTGAGGCGTAGGGAATGTGTCTCATGTTCTCAACTTCTTGAGGTGTCTTAGGAGATTGTTCCTTAGACAGGTGTACCCCATGTCTGAAGGGTAGGAGTCCCTTCTTGGAGTTTTGCATCGAATATCGAGACAACATCTTGTCAATATACGTTGCTTGAGACAGAGCTAGCATTTTGTTCTTACGATCCCTAATGATTTGGATTCCCAGAATATATTGAGCCTCTCCCAGATCTTTCATTTGGAATTGGGCTGCTAGCCATTTCTTAATGTCAGTTAGGTATCCTACATCATTCCCAATGAGTAGGATATCGTCTACATAAAGTATTAGAAAAGCTACTTTCCTTTTGTTGACTTTCTTGTATACACAAGGCTCATCAACGTTTTTGTCAAAGCTAAAAGATTTGATTGCAGTATCAAATCTAATGTTCCATGATCTGGATGCTTGTTTCAATCCATAAATGGATCGATTTAGCTTACAAACCTTTTGTTCCTGACCTTGGGCTATGAACCCTTCAGGTTGAGACATAAAGATATTCTCTTCAAGATTACCATTCAGAAAGGCAGTCTTGACGTCCATTTGCCATATTTCATAGTCATAATATGTGGCAATGGATAAAAGAATTCTTATGGACTTTAACATGGCTACAGGAGAAAAGGTTTCCTCATAGTCAACCCCCTCCTTTTAGGTATAACCCTTTGCCACTAGTCTAGCTTTGAAGGTCTGTACCTTTCCAGCTGCATCTCTTTTTCTCTTATAGATCCATTTGCACCCTATGGGTTTTACCCCATATGGTAGATCTGCAAGTTCCCATACAGAATTGGAATACATTGACTCCATTTCCAGGTTCATGGCTTTGACCCATTCATCCTTATCTTCGTCATTCATTGCCCGTCGATAGGACAATGGATCCTCAATGCCATCATTAGGTATGACAACCTGAGTTTCAGTTAAACCCAAGTAGCGGTCAGGTTGTAACACAACCCTCCCACTGCGTCGAGGCATTCCCAACGATTGAGATGGACGGGATGGATCTGAAGAACTAGTTCCTTCATCAACCCTTGTTGAAGGTCCAACTTCATCAACAACTTTTGATGATTCTTCAGTAGCTTCTCCTAATATTATTTTGCTTCGTGGTTTATGATCTCTCATGTGGTCTTCCTCTAAGAAAGTGGCGTTTGTCGATACAATCACCTTATTTTCTTGTGGGTCGTAGAAATAACCACCTCTCGTTTCTTTAGGGTAACCAACAAATTGGCACAGTTTTGAACGAGGTTCCAGTTTCTTAGGATTTGTCACAAGCACGTGTGCCGGACAACCCCAAATGCGAAAGTGATGCAAACTAGGTTTACGCCCCTTCCATAACTCGAAAGGTGTTTCAGAAACACTTTTCGAGGGAACATTGTTCAAGATGTATACTGCAGTCTCCACTGCATACACCCAAAACGAGCTAGGCAATTGAGCATAGCTCATCATTGATCGAACCATGTCTAACAAGGTTCTATTTCTCCTTTCTGACACACCATTCTGCTGAGGTGTACCAGGGGCTGAGAGTTGAGATTGGATTCCATGTTCTATCATATAGTCCTGGAATCTTTGATCCATATACTCCCCTCCTCGATCAGATCGAAGTACTTTGATAGATTTACCTAATAGGTTTTCAACTTCAGCCTTAAACTTTTCAAGGGCTTCAGACTTATGTCCCATTAGGTATAAGTAACCATATCTTGAATAATCATCTATAAATGAGATGAAATATTCGTACCCTCCTCGAGCTTTTACATTCATTGGACCACATAGATCCGAATGTATTAACTCTAAGGGTTCTTTGGCTCTGTAACCTTTTCCAGTAAAGGGTCTTTTGGTTATTTTTCCCTCGAGACAAGATTCACAAGGTGGTAGTGAATCATCTTCTAACTTGCTTAGAAGTCCATTCTTTACCAAACGACCGATCCTATCGATGTTTATATGACCAAGTCTAAGATGCCAAAGATGAGTATTGTTACTTGATGGAGAAATCTTTTGCCTTTTACTTTGAGTTTCAGCAGTTTTAAATAATTCGTGATTTAAAAGTGCTTTGTTTTCGGTTGGTCTTAAAACATACAAGTTATTTTCCAATTTTGCTGAACAAATGAGTATACCATTTTTATAAATGAACACTTCATTCATATCAAAAGTAACTGTATACGATTGTTCAATCAAACATGAAATAGAAATCAAGTTCCTCTTAATCTTGGGAACGATTAACAAACTTTCTAAAAGCAAGAATCTATTTCTAAAAAATAACTTCGCAGCTCCCACTGCTTTAGCTGAAATGACTTCTCCAGTTCCGACCCTGAGTGTCATTTCTCCATCGTTCAACTGCCGAAAGGAACTATTTTCCTGAAAAGAAGAGCAAACATGATTAGTTGCTCCTGAATCAAGTATCCAGGTAAACTCATCATGTTCTACCAGGCATGTTTCTAAAACCAGTAAATCAAATTTACCTTCCTTTTCCTTCTTTTTCTCAGCAAGGTACTTTGGGCAGTTTCTCTTCCAATGTCCATCTACATTGCAGTGAAAACACTTGCCCTTGTCTGCCACAGCTTTGGCTTTTCCCTTGCTTTTAGCAGCAGTACTGGGAGCTTTCCCCTTGTTTCCTTTCTTCTTCGTTTTCTTTGAAGAAGTGGCTACAGATTTAGTTCCAGAGGATGAACCCTTCTCGAACTTTCTTTTGGAGTGAACAACGTTTGCCTCTCCTTCTATTTGTCCCTTGTTCTTAAGAAGAGACTGATAGAGCTGTAGCTCATTAAGGAGGCTAGTCAGGTTGAATGTTATTTTATTAATCATTGCATTGCTTCTAAACTGCAGAAAACTCTTCGGAAGAGATTCTAAGATGAATGCAACCTGACTTCGCTCATCTATGACCGCCCCGTTTGCCTCTGCCACGTTGAATTGGACCATCATATCCAGGACATGCTCCCGAACAGACGTGCCCTCTTTCATGCGACAGCTATAAACGTATTTGAGAGCGTCATGGTGGAGTTGGTAGGACGGTTGTCCAAACATCTCCCGGAGAGAGTTCATAATCTCCCTCGCTGTTACCATGCCCTCATGCCTTTTAGCCAAAACTTCAGATAAGCTGGCTAAGATATAGACGCGAGTCTTATCATTGGCCTTTGTCCAGCGGTCATAAGCATCCTTAACTGCCTGGGATGCATTACGAGCAGGGGTTGGAGGACAATCCTCCGTTAAGACGAACCGCAGATCATCGACAACAAGAATCGTATTCAAGTTCGACTTCCACGTAGCATAATTTTCGCCGGTTAATTTCTCATTTTTAAGCAGAGAGACTATTGAAGAAGACATTGCCGAAATTTAAACAAACAATGACCGTATTAGTTATCTTTGCCTTAACCCATCATACAAGCAAACAATTGCATACAATCCAATCAATTTAGCAAAACAGACAATCACAGAACCCTAAAACTATTGATTTAGTTTTGCAACGACGTTTCAGAGGTTTAGAATATCAGCCACCGAAGGGTGATCAGGTACTCCTCCTTTGAAATGAGACACCTCTCAGCTAATTCTAATTCCAGAATAACTCATATTCCTATAGACATTAGCCACCGTTGTTCGGTCAAGGATTTGTTAACAATTTTAACTCATCCTCGTAAGTGTAACCCTCCCACTTTCAGATCTCAGAGGCACGCACCAACAGGCTACCGAAGGGAAAGACAACTGTTGGTGATTAGCCTAAGAGCTCCTATCCTTTTCAGGAGTTCACGATGTTCCGAATCCTATGACCAGGCCCTCCGAAGGGATGGATGCGCCAGGGCAACCTGCAGGCGGATCATAGGACTCTCACGGTGTGAACTATGGGCGGAGACCGAGGGATGCGTTGACACGTGTCCCGCTCCCACTTACTCTAGACATTTTTCCCATTCACCTTGATATTGATCCATGCAAACACTTTCCGAAGGGAGGCCGCTCCTAGGGCGACTCGAAGCCGAGCATGAATCTCACGTTGTGAATATAGGGACGTAGGAGCAAAACTTGATTTAAATCTCGTTTTGTAATTTTCCTCCCACTGAAAATGTCCTAAGGTTAATATAGGGTTGTTTAACTTAGATAGTATTCGGCTAAGTCAATCTATCTAAGTCTGATCCTATTATAACAATTATGGAAAGGATTCAACTGCAATCTTTTGGGTGAATTAAACTTCTTTTAATAAACCCAACATTGCAAGTCAACATTACTATGGTTAATTCAACTCAATCCGGTTAGTTCCCAGGTAGGAGGTGTTCCGTAAACCGTCAACTTAAATACCCCCAGCCTTAGACAGAACTTTACCGAGAGAGTTCCCTTATAACCTCAGTAATGTAAGGTCTTTACTCTAAAGATCTAGGTGCATTAAACACTTTTAATAAACCTAGTGACATTGCATGCTAACATTTAACTATGATTAATTCAACTCCGGTATTCCAGGTCAGTTCCCAGGTAGGAGGTGTTCCGTAAACCGTCAACTTAAATACCCCCAACCTTAGACAGAACAGTACCGGTGGAGTTCCCTTATAATCATAGCAATGTTTTTCCTACTTAGTAAATTAAAACTATTTTTAATTCTAAGTAAGAAAAGATTCTAATCCTATTAGAAATCGATCTAGGTCTAATTAATTTTAAACAATTTAAAATTAATTCAATTTATCCTATGATCTTATGTTTGCATGCAAATCTTGATTATAGATTGACGGTTTCTAATCATTAATATTAAAGAACTATTTCAAATTTTAATGATTAATCCTATAATCAAGAATCTAGGGTTTAATTCATTCAACAATCTCATTCAAATTGAATAATTAAGCCTCATCAATTGCATGAATAATATAACAATTATATTAATAACTATGGATGTTTCATGCTTCATGCAATTTTGATTTTCTTTTATTATAACAATTATAAGCCAATCAAGAAAATCAACCAAGCATGCTTCATTCATCACATTAAACATAACTATTTATATTTAATTTAAGTAATGACATGCTTCATGCTTTCCAATTTTTCATATAAATTAATATACACTTATATCAAGAAATATGAAAACCAATCCATGCATTTAAACATACATTATAACAATTTATAATATATAAAAAATGCATGAGCATGTTTATAACCTAAGGTGGGATTAAATAATCTATATGACATCCATAAAGCATATAAAAAGCAATTGAACCGGTTAATTTTGGCCCCTAGGATAAAATAAAGCATTAAATTACATTAATTTAGCTAAATTCTATCCTAAAAAATCCATGTACAGCTCCGGAATTGGCCTAGACAGCACGAACCGCCCCGAACCACCTCGAACCGGCCTCCAAAATCACGAACCATGCCAAAAATTGGCTGAACCGGACCAAATAGGTCCCAGCCCAGCCGAACCGGTCCGAACCGGACCGTCCTTGCTTGAATCGCGCCTGTTGAAACCCTAGTGCGCGCCTCCATCGTGACAGCGTCGAGACGCTGTGTAGATTAGCGTCCCGACGCTGTGCGTTTTCCATATCTGGCGCCTGCGTAATCGAGACAGCGTCGAGACGCTGTTGAGGTAGCGTCCCGACGCTGTGTGCTTTCCTTACCGAGCGCCTTCGGTATCGAGACAGCGTCGAGACGCTGTTGAAGGAGCGTCCCGACGCTGTTGCGTCTGGAGGCAGAATCTGGGCAAAACAGCAACGATTTCTTCGGTTTTGGCTTCGATTTCAGCGGCGATTCCTTCGATTTTCATCTCATAAAAACCTATTCTAGACCCGGACTTACATAGGACTCGATTTTACATAAAATACCCGAAACACCGGGCCTTACATGATCAAAATCACATAAAAATAAAATCTATGGCCATAAAATTAACCCAAACAGTTCAATGCAAACCGAACATACAATATGCATAAATCCCACCTATTAGAGCCTATCGCAACTTTTTAAAATTAATTAATAGGGACAGCGATGGCTCTGATGCCGATTGAAGGGAATAAAAGTCCCCACGCAGCGGAAGCGCATCGATTGGACCTTACGCCGTATATTAATTAACATTAAAAACCGTTACGAAAACTCAAACAAAACTTTAAACTAACTTTAAAGCCGCTGAAAAATCGGTTTAAACATGCTAAAATAAATCTAAATTTATTTTTAAAACTTTTCTAAAGAAAAGAGGAAGAACCGTTACAAACCTCCGTTGTAGACTTGACCGTTCTTCGCCAACGAAGCTCCACGAACAAAAACGCAGCAGCCGCTTCAAGGTATTCTTCGCTGGATATTCTTCTTTGATTGACACAATAACCACAGAGGTTACACCGGTATGTCTCTAAGTCTAGGAGGCCAAAGACTTGTGGGAGTATTTCTCTAAGAGGGAGGCTAGAGAGAATTCTAGGTCTTGTCTTTCAAGAGTGTCAAGTGTCATGACCAATTAGGTCTAGTGTTCTATTTATAGAAGAGAGGCCATGAATAAAATATTCAATTAAATCAATCTTTTCCAAAATTGATTCAATCTTTATTCCTTAATTAATCAATCATGATCAATAATTCCCCAATTGATTAATCTTTTCCATAAATGACTAATTTCTTCCATAAGTAATTAGATCATTCCCATAAATGATTAATCACTTCTTTAAGTGATTAATTATTTACATAATTGATTAATTCATGGTTAATGAATTCTTTAATTAATTAACCACCAATTAAATATCACATATTTAATTTCCGGCCTTGAATTAATTAATTTTGCCCAAACACTTTTAGGACTTAAATTAATTAATTCTTTCAATCTTCCATAAATTTATATTTGAACTTCTTCAAATAATAATTTCTCTCATAATAATATATCAATATATATTATTTTTATTTCCCTCAGTAAATTGAACATTTTCAATTTAATTACTTAGTTGCCTCAAATTACTTTACGAGCTACCAGTGGGACCTTATGGACCTGCAGATCAGAAGCTCCAACGATGTGAGATTAATTGGCTAAACTCATTAACCACAATAATCAATATTCGTTAACTGTGTGTACATTCCACTATAGACTCACAGTTGCACTCTTCTCACTACAGACATATTTTCTGTGTCCACGGAACTTAGACCAATATCGACTAGTTAGTCCTTCACGAGTGTCCGTAACACCAGCTGGGTCAAATTACCGTTTTACCCCTGGGTCACCTCTATTTCCTTAAGTACCAATTCTCCTCTAATGAACAATCTGTTTATGGTCCAACCATTAAACAGAAAACCCTCTCGTGCCATTGAGAGGGTAGGGCCCTTTGTTCAAGACTCGGAGTAACCACTTAAGGGAACACTCATCTGCTTCCCTAAAGTCGGGAAGGAGTGAATTCCATCTTGTACGATTATGTTCCCAGCTCCCCATTCGATCTTGTCCCCAAAGTGGTAGGCTTATTGAGTCGGCGTATTGGCCACTCTCACCCATACAAATCAAAGGACAGTCTCTCATGAGCAGGAGTCCATAATCAACTCAGGATTAAGACTAAGTTGTCTCGGTCGTCCTAGTGAAATAGAAAACCAACTAGTTAACGGTGTTATAACTAATGGTTACTATTTCGCGGTCCGGTCTTATGCAAACTCATTGCATAGGATACCCCCACTCGCATGTCTCCTACACGAACGCGTTGGATCGCAGCGTTTGTATCAAATACAAAGTGGGCCGTATCCATAGTGTCACCAGGATAAGGCACCCAGTCTTATCCCTATACTATAGACCCTTTAGGCTGTTTCTTGAACAATGATCCCATATGTCGCTACATATAGTTCAAGACTCATATTACAGCCTTGGATGTCTAGTGTATTGGATTAGGGTTATTATTAGGCAAAGACATATATAAAATAACTAATAACAATTAATGGAAAATATATCAATATTATTTCATTAATATCCGGTCAACGGTTACATTCACTATCTACGAGTTTTAGGGCATAAAACCCAACAGTAGTATGTTTGGAATGTTTGATTCACGATTGTTTTAGATTGTGTTCATGTTATGGAGGATGGGTTAAATGTTCATTGGACTTGTGATTGGAGTTGGGTTGTGATTCTGACTCAATTGTGTTTATAGAAGTGCATCGTTATTGTTTCCAGGTGTGGAAAAATTTTGGGTTCCCTATATGTATGCCGTTATGCTGCCGAATTTTCGGTAGCCTTATAGTGGTTTAGAGATCATAATTACCTTTGAGGAAAGGATTAAGATAGGGACCTCGACTACGTTTTAGGGCCTCAGGTAGACTTATTAAATTCCTTAAGTCTTACATAGCTAGAGTGTGTTCCTTCCTCATCTCAGGACTGATAGAACTTAGTTACCAGGCACGTTTACGTGTGTTCTATTAGTTGACTGTTAGAGCTCAGTTTCAGGCACGCTAGCGTGCGCTCTTTCAGTTCAGGACGGCGTTGAGCTTATGATCAGGCACGCTGTTTGAGCGCCAATTGGCACCAGACATGTTTACATGCGTCAGTTGCTCCACCGTATTTTTTATCTTTACATTCAGGGGTGTTGTGTTGGGATAGGTGTAGTTCTGCTAGAGGTGGCTAGCTAGTCTTTAGTTTACTTACCTTAATCGACTGACCCACACAACACTCTAATTGGCACAGGTTGGGGATAGGTTAACACCCTAGACAAAGCATGTTTATGTGATCAGTTGTGGCCCTAGGGTTAGAAACCCAAATGTTGATTCCAGTTAGGTCCCTATGTCGCTAAGACCCAAAAATTCAGAAACTCAGTTTCAAGTTACTAGATCTCATGTTTTTAGTTCCGGCTCTTAAGTGGGCTACTTACTGAGTATATTCTTATATACTCACCCATGCTACATATCTTTCCTTTTCAGGTGGTACTTGAGAGCGTTGGCGATTGGCGAGGGTCATGGTTTGGCTGGCTATGGGACTGCAGTTGCAAACTATGTCGTTTTTCCTTAGGGATTCAGTTTCTCTCATCCTAGAACTTGTTCTATGTTGAACCTTTGTTTTGAAACGATTGTTTCTACTTTTGGAATTTATTCAGATGTTTTTATTTCGTTATTTATTTGAGGAACTTATTCATGTTTTGGGCCCTATTTGAATTAAATGAAAAACATTGTTATTTTCCGCTGTAAAGTTTACAAAGTTTTTCGTACTCATGCATGTAGTAGCGACCCCCTGTGTATGTTTTTATTCCCTCTTTAGTCGGGTCGTTACACTAAATTTCACAAAGATTCAGTTCAGCTCAACAGCAGAGCAATCCCACGGTCATAACAGAGTTAAACAGTTATCGTGAAACAATCAAAATTAAATTTAGGTCTTTTGCTCAGGTGCAGGCCTTAATCCAGGTATACCTAGGCAAACCAACAAAACAAACAGAAAACATAACATGCATACATCGATAGATTAGGCTCAGATGCAACCAGCCACAACCTAGAACACTAGCATGCAAACATCCACCCTCAAACCTAACCCATATAATGCTCTCGATATAGGTTAAAAACCTGAAAACAAGGCAGAGTAGAGAAAAGAGTGAAAATAGAAGAAGACTCCCTTGGAGTTGGCACCACAGATAGAAAAGGAGGTTGAAACTGCTTAAGACGCAAACTGATCGCTCATTCTAGTTGACGGATTCTTGGGTTTTATTGCTATTCATGCCTATACTTGTTCACGCTCTGATGCCCACGCAAGATTGGGCGTCCTCTTCCAGTAGGGGGCTCACCTCCACCGGAACCGACTCCATCCAGAATAACTTACCTCCCTCAACGCCTTTCGAGCCAACTGATGAGCCACTCGGTTTGCCTCCCGCATGGCGAACCTACAACGAAACCACGACGCCCCTGGAACCTCCCTACGTAGATTATCAACCACCGCCCGACCTCAGACAAGTCTGTTATTCCATCACCACACATCAACTGAACAATCCTCATGGAATCTGACTCTAGGATCAAAGGAAAAAGACCCAGCTCCGATGCAAGACGGAAACCATCCACTATCGTTAGTCCCTCAACCATATCTGAGCATCTCAAATTCACATGCTTTACTACTGCCGAGCACATGGCCAAACCAGTACTATTCTTGACTACAATTCCCGAGCCCGAACGCAACAAATTCTCGCAAAAGGCAACATCCACATTTAATTTATACCAACCCCCTTCCGGCGCCTCCCATATGACTCTATCCCAGGAAATCCCTCCGAGCTCTCCTAGGGAAGAGCTCGAGAAGCCTCACGAAACACCGCCACATAGTTCAGCACTCACTCCATCAACCCAGCCGAGGGAGCCATACCCATAAACTTCTACTTATTCCAACAGTTCCATATAATCCACAGCAAGACCACCAATTCCTCAAACTTATCCCAATCCACCTTGTCTTTGATATCCCGATGAATATTAATCATGGAGCTTGCTCTCACATTCCTCACCAAATGACCCTATTCAGAGCCCATCAAAATTCTCTGGAGAAACTTGCATTGCCAGAAGAGATGGATGCAAGATTCCCCATGTCGGCCACAGAGAACACACACATTCAAGACATCAACGCCTCTAACTGCCAAACCATCCACTGTAGGAAGGCGATCAAGGCAAAGTCTCCACAAAAAGATCTTCACTTTGTTAGGGATCCTCATCTTCCAACACCCCTTCCACCAACTAAGTAAAGACTCGTTAAAAGACGAGGATGGACCCAGGTCAAGCAAGCTCCTTTGGCCTAACCGGTACCCACTCTTAACGGAGTAGACACCACTTTTCTCAGAATGCCAGATAGCTCTATCCTCAGACCAAACATGTCGAAGAGGGATAGTGAGGATGATATTTACCTCGTGGGGGCTAAGATGGTGCCGAAGTAACTCTTCGTTCCACTGCCCCTCGGCTGTGATAAGGTCAGCAACACAAGCATCAAGCGGTAAGGTGATTGGGGACTGCACCCTCATGCAGGCATCATCTGGGATCCAGTTAGACCCATACACCCTGATCTTCTCCCCATTTCCCACTCTCCAGCGGATACCTTTTCTCAGAAGCTCTTTCCCCCACATCAGACTCCTTCATATGAAAGAAGGTCTCGACCCCACCTCAACCTCCAAAAAATCTACACCCGAAAAATATCGACCCTTTAACACTCGGGTGAGGAACGAGGTCGGCTGTTGCATGATTCTCCAACACTGCTTTGCAAGCAGGGCCTGATTGAACACCTCCAGACCCCTAAAGCCCATGCCACCAAGACACTTCGACTTACAAGGAGACTTCCAACTTACCCAATGTATTCTACGTTCCTCATTATCCCCGTTCCACCAAAAGCGACGAGTCATAGCCCTACTAATGTCCTGAATAAGCCTCTTAGGCAAGCAAAAACAATTCATAGAGTAGCACGGGATCGCCTGTACAATAGATTTCAATAAGACCTCCCTGCCCCCTATAGAGAATAGTTTACCCTTCCAGCCTTGAATTTGCTGCAAGACACGATCCTTAATAAAACTCAATGTACTCGTTCTGTCTCGAGGCATAAAGGACGACAACCCAAATACTGACGGTAACAAGCTGAGGCCTGGACCTGAAAAATCTGGCTCAACTGATTTTGGGCGCTCGCATCTGTACTCGAGCTAAATGAGATAATAGACTTGTCATAATTGATAGTTTGACCCGAGGCACGCTCATACTTCAGGAGCATATCACGAACAGTCAGGGCCTCACTCTCCTTAGCCCGAAAGAACAGAAGACTGTCGTCAACGAAGAATAAATGGGATATAGATGGGCCACCCGAGCTATTTTCAGTCCCGATATAGCCCTAGTTAGCCCTTGAAGTTTGAAACAAGCTTCTAATTGATCTTTAAGTATAAAAAAGATAAATTATATAATTTTTTTTAACTCATTTAAAAATATATATATAAACAAAGTTTGATTAACATATGTTAATTAACTATTACGTCATCAATTTGTTAGGGTAACTCTTTTTTTTTTCTTGTTCAAAGAATAAAAATAAATTCAAGGGTTGACCTTTCTTTTTAATATCTTTGTTTTATCATTTTCGGGATGAGGAAAATATGAATCCCCATCACCCCAATAAAACCATTTTTTTTGTTCATTTTTATTTTATTATATATATATCCTATATTATAGAATATAGTTATATATAATATCTAAATATAGAAGATCAAATAGTAAACTGAAACTGTTTATTAAAAATTGAAGTCGACATTCAAATGATGATATTAGTAACATCAACTCTACATAGAGATTGTTTAGAAATCAATTTTAAACTTGAAGGACTTAGAAACCAAATTGGCAAATAAACCTCGGAGACTCAACATGCCACTTTTAAAACTTAAGGAACTAAATAGAAACTAAATTCAAATCTTCCTATACTAAAAGTGTTAGTTTTGAAAACTTAGGGGGTGTTTGGGGCAAGGGTTTGGGTTTAGGAGGTGGGGAGTTGTGAAATAGGGTGAGTTGTGAAATCTGTGTGTTTAGGAAGTCTGTGTTTGGGGTGCTGATTTCTGAAGTCTGAGTTAGGAAGTCTGTGTTTGGGGTGCTGAGTTCTGAAGTCTGTGTTAGGAAGTCTGTGTTTGGGGTGCTGAGTTCTGAAGTCTGAGTTTCTAATTTTTTTTTTTAAAAAAAATTTATCAATGTTCTTACAATTGTTCTAAAATTAATAGTTTAAAATTTTCTTTCTTGTAGATTTGTGATTTTAACTCACAATTTTGAATATAAATTCAAATTCTAAAAAAGAAAAAAAATCATTTTCTCTTCTTCTATTTTATATACTAAAGTTCAAAGATTAAATCATCACTTTCATGAAAGTTGAGGGTCATGAACTTGCATATAACAAAGCTCACAATTGATCAGGTATATGAGTTACTCGTCTCCTTGCCAATTAATTTTGAGATGAAACCTCTTTTTAGATCTAAACCATATATATATTTCACCATGTGAATCCGTCAATTGTGTATATATTCTTAATATTATTTGAACTAAAAAGAGAGAGCTTCTATCCTTTCTTATTTTCACGATCTTGGACTTTTGGGCATTTGAATTTCTATGATACATAAGTTATCTTTTTATACCATATTTAACAAATAAAAATTTGGATCAATATTTTCAATTCTATTGAAATGAATCACATTAGTAGAGAATAAAATGGTTAGAGTTGCCATTTCAATGATGGGCCAACATCAAATTAAATGGATATTCAGAAATTACAACATGTACCACTTTGTTTATAAAATTTCTTTCATATGACAAAGCTCATGAACTTGCATATAAAATTTCTTGAGAAATTACAGTATGATAACAAAGGAGGGAGATTGGCAAAGTTGGTTTATTTTATGCCAAACAAAAACTTGCAACTTCTGATCTGACAAATGACTTGCTTGTAAACTCCAATCTTGACAGTGGTTGTGCTTGCCAGTGCACTCTTCCTCAGCTTCTTCAATCTTCTCCCAAATCTAACCTTCAGCCTTCTCATTCTAATTCTCAGATGCAAAGGTAATAAACAAGTAACGAGATAAAAAATTGCAATGTAACCGGCCTCAGGTGCATCGGTTTCAAGCATGGTGCAAAATAGACAAAAAAAAAAAATCGTCCAGATTTTGTTGGATGCTCAAAGGGGGAGTTAAAGGAAAACAAGCACAAATTTTTAGAATAAGTTAAGAAAATTAGAGATGCCAAAGAACTACGTCAAGAACAACCACTAAAAAGGAAAATATAAATTGTTGCCTGTGTTTGGTTGGTATGAAAATAGCTTAGATAAAGTAAACACATTGAATCAAGAAAAATGGCCAAAAAGAGGGTCCAAATGATAGAAAAAAAGATCAAATTAGAAAAATGGCCAAAAAGATCGAAAAAAGGCAGGAGACAGCCATAAAAGAGGGATGAAAAAAAATAAAAAATTTTAAAAATTGGATACAATAGAACCAAGAGACAGAAATGAGAACGAAGAACAAAGAAAACTTGACAGAACAAAAAAACCAACACAGAGATGATAAGGAACCAGTAAAAAAAATGCACGAGACATATCAAAATACGTAAAAATTGGAACAAGGAGGGCAAAAATTATGCTTGCTTTACATCGAACATCCAATCAGATGCAGAAAATTTTGGATGTAAATTTAACTAACATGCAGTACTCATCATCGGCCGGCAAGGGACAAAAAACCTTACCTCTTCTTCCCACCCCTCACCATGCTCCAAGAACCTACCATGCATATCCAGAGAGCTCTCGGTAAGGGAAAGTCGACGGACGCGGCAAGTTTGAAGCGGCATGGGGTGGGGATCTGAAAAAAAAAATCGATAAGCATTAGATCTGATAATAGATCTAGGGTTTCGAAGAGGATGAACAAAAGGAAGATAGATCTAGGGTTTCCAAGAGGATGAGGAGAGGGGAGAGTGTCGAGTTAGATGAACAACAAGAAAAAAAAAACAAAAAACGTTAGATCCATGAACCTATCGACGGAAACAAGGAGGATGAAGCGGCATGGGACCTTAGAGAAACGAAGAGTCCGAGAGAATCGAAGAGGCAGAAAGATGAGAAAACATACCTGAGAGAAACGAAGAGGAAGATAGATGAGAAGACGCACCTGAGAGAAACGAAGAGGCAGAGAGAAACAACGAAGAAGACGAAGAGAAACGAGGGAGCGATTTGGAAAGACGGAGAGAGAATCGAGGGACCGATTTGGAAAGACGGAGAGAGAATCGAGGGACTGATTTGGGAAGTCTGAACATCCAAACACGGGTTTTGGAAAATGGCCGCCCAAACGCAGACTTCGACGGGCTTACAAACACGGGCTTCCAACATTGGCGGCCCAAACACGCCCTAGGGATTAAATAAAAACTAAGCTCAAATTTTAAAGACTAAAAGTGTATTTTAGTTGAAAATATAAATTACTTGTCTCAAATAATTTAAATGTGATATATATCTATCTATAATAATAATAATAATAATAATAATAATATATAAAAAGTACGAATATGGAAGAAACTAATTTTGGACGATATTACCCTTGCTTTTTTCCCTAATATCTTAATTGTCCCTTAAATATTTTTTAAATAAAAAAAAATCTCATACACCACGTAAGTAGAAGCAATACATAAATTAAAAAAAAAAAAAAAATCATTTAAGGGAAGGGGCTTTCAATTCAACCATTTAAGAAAGGGAGAGAAAAACATAAATGTTTTTTTTCCTAAATATTGCTAAATTTTTCTAAAATAAATTAATGATTTAATTTTGAGAATTTAAAAAAGTTTTTCAGAATACCAAAAGTTTTCCTACTCATTTCCTACAATTACGAAAGAGTTTCTTTTGCATTCATTTTATAAAATAATAACATTCGATATTTACATGTTTTTTTTTTATTGGAAATAAACCTGGTAAAAATAAATAAATTTGTTAATGAAAGCTTAATAATAAACTATTTAAATAAAGTACTAAAAAAATACTACTCAAATAAAACTTTTAACATGCCTCACACGTTGAAATACTAATTAAACTAATGTGTTATGAAAGTCCTTTTGTATACCCTCACATGTTGAAATCAATCAATAATTGACCTCTCTGTCCTTTGTTTTTTTGTGTTTTACTTTTTAAAATTAATAGAAAATTTAATTTGATAAATAAAAATTTAATGACATTCATAATTATTGATAAATGAGAGAAATGTTAAAAAGTAGAATATTGATAGTCATACCTCATTTATAAAAAGTTTATGGAGTTTAGAAGGGTTTGAAATACCAAAAGTTTTTTTAACTCCTTTTATTTCATCTATAATCTATAATCTATAATCTATTAAAAAACCAAATCTTTGAAAAATATTTTTTTACTATATTATCCTTTGTCAAAATTTATAATAACATATCATGCCACTAACAATTAATAACTAATAATTTTGAATAGCCAACAAGAGCATAACTCAACTGGCATAAAGATGAATTGGTAACCACGAGATCTGTGGTTCGAATCCCCCACCCCCATATTGTCAAAAACTAATAATTTTGAATAATACATATTGTGCCACAAACATTAATTATCAATAGTAATTTAATAATTTATTATTAATTAATTAACACAAAAAGTTGAAAATTATTATAAATTCACAATAAACTTTATGTGAATACGGAAGTTACATAACAAGTTTAAGTGAACTAAAAATAAAAATCAAAATAATTAAAATTATTCTAATGTAATATTATAATTCTAATTAATTATCAATCATAATAAATACATGGAATTTGAAAAGTTGGAATATGAAAAAATGTTGTTATTTAACTTATGAAGAATTTAATTATTTTTACTAATGTTAATTAATAATAAGATTTCAAAAGTTCTGGAAGCCTAAGAGATTTATAATGTTTTCCTCTTCTATCATTATAAAAAGGGTTACCTTCCCTCCACCAATACTTTGAACTCTCTATTGATCTCACATTTTTTTTCTTTCAAAGTTTATTTGATATTGATAGCTCGAGAGCTAGACATACAAAATACATCCCAAGTCACACATTGGTAAGTTTGGAAATTTACAATCATACTTTGATTAAGTTGAATAATGATATTTGTTTAGCTAGCTAGCGGTGAGGCAAATCTATTTTCAAAAATTTGTATATCTATATAGATCACATTTTGTTTTTGTTTTTGTTTTTGTTTTTTTTTTTGTTATCACTGTTTTTTATTTATTTTATAATTACTATATTATTATTGTGTTTTGTTTTTGTAAATATTTGTCTTTTTATAATGGCTATAATTTATTTTATTTTTTGATTTAAAAATGTTTGTGCAATTTGATAACTATTTTGATTTTAAAATGTTTGTGCAATTTGATAACTCAATATCTATTAGGTTTAAGTCATATAGAAACGTAGTGTGTTTATTAAATTACTTTTTTTAATATAAATATAATTGAAATGTATTATCTTAGGCCCCATTTGATAACCATTTGATTTTTGAAATTCATCGTTATTTCTTCCCACTTTCTGTAAAATGGATTTCATCTTTATTAAGAACACATTTGAATTTCTAGCCAAATATTTAAAACAAAAATAAGTTTTTGAAAACTATTTTTTTTTAGTTTTGAAAAATTGACTTGGTTTTTTAAAACAAGAAAATGACATATATAACAAAATGAAAAACTTGTAGATAAAAGTAGTGTTTATAGTGTTTATAGGCTTAATTTCAAAAATAAAAAACCCAAAATGAAATGGTTATCAAACGAGGGTTTAATTATTTATTTTTAAAAATAACATATGATATAGTTGAAGTAAATATTAGACAAAAATATTTCTGCTCAAAATCAAACATTCAAGTCTTTTTCATAGTGAACCTATTAGAAATTGTAACAAACAACCATAAATTATAAGAAGTTAGAATATGAAAAGCTTTAAAAGGTTGGTCAATTTATTTTTAAAAATATACTCCAATTAAAAGTTATGTCTTTATCTTTAATTACAATTAATCATGGAATCCTAAAAGTTCTAGAAATTAAATAAATTAAGAATTCACGTTAGAATATGAAAAGTTTGAATATAAAAATAAATAAATAAATAATTTCTTTTTCTTCTAAAAAATAAATAATAAGTCAATATGAGCATAGCTCAACGGGCATAAATGTCTTGCTAACGACCAAGAGGTCTTTGGTTCGAATCCCCTCATCCCCACATGTTGTCAAAATAATAATAGTAAATTTGTAGATGATGGGGGAAGACGTGGTCTGCAAGACGGAAAACCTGCACATCGGTATGACGGAAAACCTCACCGAAGCTTAAGTCAGAAAACGGAAGTACGAGGGGTAGAGAGTAAGAGAAGAGAGTAGAGAGTTCGGGTCCCCTTCTTCAGTGGCGAAGAGGGGTATAAATACCTACTCATCCTCCTAGGGTTTGTAGGAGTTCGGAGGCGTTTCGGGTCAAACCAGGCGGAACCATGGGCCAAGACCGAGCAGGGGGGTCGGGCTTTGGCCTGACCCCTTCGGTCTTGACCCGTCCCACTTGCCGGTTTCGCCTCTTGGGTCCATCTCCCAACCTGATTTCTCCCCGGTTGTCCTCGTCAGCTCCTTGTACATCGAGGTGATCCAAAATTGCCAATAACAAATATGAAATGTATCAGCTCACCTAGTTTAAAATCTTTGGAACCTAGTTTTATTAGGTGGAATTTAAATTTTGAATGAAAATATCTTTGGTTGAATTTAAATAGTAAATAATATTTGACATGAAATGAAAAATAAAAATGATGAAAAACAAAATAATAATTAAAAATTTTAAAAAAAATATATGGTGCAATTGAAATTGATATCGACAAATAAGTGATATGATAAAGATAGTTTACTATCTCATGAATAATTCAAGATCAGAAAAAGAAAGGAAAAAAATGCATTTAATGGAATGTATCTTTTATCATTGGAGAATTTCTTGATAAACAACATTTTAGGCACACCTCCATTGTTTGATCATGATGTTTTACATTTACATATATATATTTTGGATTGCACCTATGTGAATGACTCCGTCAATTCAAAGTTTACCAACCTTCACTTGAATAATTCTCTCAATGGATGGCTCAACTCGAGAGTAGCGTACTGTCAACAAAGATTAAAGAGCAAAATAGGAATTTGTCAAAATTGTAAGGACAAAAGCGGGAAAGTTAACATTCTCCTCCATAGCCTCATGAAATTAAAAAGAATTGAAATAGATAAAAATGATAAAGTAATATAAGTGGAATAATAACCACGAAGTCTGTGGTTCGAATCCCCCTCATATTGTCAAAAATATATATATATATATATATATATATATAAAAGTGGAATAAAAATTGTAAATTGAAATTAATAAATTAAAAAAAGTGACATAGTAAAATAATTTATTTACCTCACAGGTAATCCTTCCACGTCCTTCAAATAGCTTGATTTCTAGAGAAAAAGCAAGAAATAAATAAACATTTAACAAATCGGATCTTGATTATACAAATAATCTTGCTATAAACAATATTTTAGGCACAACTCTACTTTTTGAAACATCCATAGACAAATCAACGTGTCGATTCAATTTGTTACCACCTCCACCCAAAATAGTTGTCCCTCGAATAAAAATTGTAACTATTCAATCCTTCTCTTAATAGATACCTTAACTCGAAGAGTCGCATCTTATCAACAAATATTGAAGGACAAAATAATAATTTATAGAATTGTATGGACAAAAGAGGAAAGCAAAGATTCTCCACCCTCCACGAAATTAAAAGATAATGAAATAAATAAATGTGATAAAGAACACATAAATGGTTAAAAACTTAAAATTAAAATGCATATATAATAGAATTAAAATAAAAGTTCTAAATTGAAATTGATAAAGAAGTGACATATAAAGAGTTTAATATCCTCATGACTAATTCTCTAGTGTTCTCCAAAGATATTGATTTTTCTGGAAAAAAGAAAAAGAAAAAAAAAAAGTTTTTTAATAAATTGGACATTATAAGAGAATCTCTTTATAAACAGTGTTTTCAAAACATCTTATGTTTCACATCTACGGTTTGGATCACACCATACACATAATGGATGCACCAATTCAATGTCTAATCACCTCCATTTGAACACTCATGACTCACCCATATATATTGAAACTATTCAACATTTTTTTCAACGGACATCTCAAATCAAAGAGTCGCATCTTGTCAATAGAGATTTAAGGGCAAAAAAGAAATTTATTAAAAATGTAAAGGCAAAATAGGAAGACAAAAAATCTCTCCTCATAAAAATTATATCAATTCAATTTATGAAAATTGAAATAATTATTAATAAACTGGACACTATTAAAGGAGAATGTTATCTCTTTATAAACATATGTACCGACAATCATGTTTATTTGTTTTTATACATGGATTGCACCTATATTGAATGAATGCACCGGTTCAATGTGTTACCTACACTCCAATAGTGATGTCCCATCGACATAAATTATTGCACTTGATCAATTTAAAAGTTTAATTTTTAAATATATTTGTAAAGTGAAAATTTGATGAACCACCTTCATTGTCCTAACATTTCTTAATGGATACCTAACCTCGAAGAATTGCATCCCAAACATTGAAGAACACCTCCTTTGTGTAAATTTCTCTCAAGAGGCACCTCGATTCAAAGAGTTGTATTCCATCAACAAATAGTGAAGGGAAAAATAGAAATTGAATAAAATTGTAAGGGCAAAATAGGTATGTAAAAATTCTCCCTTCTTAGCTAACATTTCTCAATGGATACATAACCTCGAAGAGTCACATCCCAAGGATTGAAGAACCATCTTCATTGTACAAATTTCTCTCAAGAGGCCCCTCGTCTCAAAGAGTTGTGTCCCCTCGACAAATAGCTAGTGAAGGGTAAAATAGAAATTGAATAAAATTGTAAGGGAAAAATAGGTATGTAAAGATTCTCCCTTCCTAGCCCATTTTATATATTTTATATTTATATTTATATATATATAGAATAGCTTTTTAGTCTCTAATCTCTATATGCTTTTAACTGATTAAATTATTAGTTTTAAAAAAATGGTTAAATTATCAAAAATGCCTCTGAACTATGAGCTTGATTTCAATTATACCCATGAACTTTCAAAAGTTTCATTCTTAACCCTCAAAGTTTGACGTTTGTTTCAAAATGATCCTTAGAGACATTTTCCGTTAAATTTATGCACGAATAATGATGTGTTTGCATGTGTTTTTATTGTTTTTTCCACGTATATGTTCAAATACACCATTCACACATAAGCAACAATACATATGCAAACATGTTATTTTTCGTCCATAAATTTTATGAAAAAGTGCCTTCAAGGGTTGTTTTAAAACAAAATTCAAACTTCAAAGACTAAAATGAAACTTTTGAAAGTTCAGGACATAATTGAATAACCTAAGGTTAATTTTGATAATTTAACCTCTTTTAATTTACTTTTAGTTTCACTTTTGTTTCTATGCTTTTTATAAGTTCCATTGGCATTCTTGCTTTTAATTCAAGCTTTACCAAATTATCTCAATTAGGGATATCAGAAAATCCAGTGCATCAAAGTTGTTTACAACTAACATAAAAATGGGTTAGGAAAATTTAAAGGACATCATCTAACATTGCACTTTTTTTCCCTTTTTTTCTCGCTTTTCAACCAAAAGTAATAGCACGAATTCATATTTCAAATGTGACTTAGCTATATCCATGTCATTAAGTTATTGAAATAAAATGCACATCAGAAAATAACCATAAACATGAACCGAAAAATGTTGGAGGTTCGATACTCTCTAGTCTTCACTAATGAGTAAATTTGTCTCTTAAATTTTTATTTTAAAGAGAGCCTACAATAATGAAGTATTTAAAAACACATAAAATAAGTTTGAATCTAAAGTTAAACCATAAGAAGTAAAATTGTAATTTAACCTAGACACCAGAGTTATATTGCTTCGAAATTCGTCATATGCGAAAAATATTACCGACAAAATGACCAATAAATTAAATATGAGAGTGCTTGTATCTTACTCTTCGTTGTGACAAAAAAGTTGTAATGTCACAATCACAAGTTGCCTAACAAAATTAAAGAGAAAAATCAAACTACAAAGGCATATAAAAATCGTTACAATAGAAAAAAAAACGATGTCACTTTCAAGCCCACCATAATACCTAGGGCAAGGTATCCAAAATTTCATGCATAAAAACAACATTTAATTTTTTTTTAACTTTTTATTTATTTATTGAGAGAATAAAAACAACCTTGGAGCTTGCTTCTTCTTCAAGTGAGTGCATTGGAGTTTGTGACCCTATACCAAACATATTATAATTACTCCCTTGTCTCCTCAATATATCTCTCCATTTATTTGTCTCTGTTCAAAAACTTTATTGTAGACTTTTGTCTTTCATTTTTAATGTGGGAAAACTACCTTTTTGGTCCCTGAATTTTGAAGAATAGGTGTGTTTGGTTCCTGAGTTTTAAAATATACATTTTTAGTCTTTGAAAGTTTCAAAATGGACATTTTTAGTCTTTGAATTTTGAGAAATAGGTTTAAAAGGTCCTTGAGAGATTTCAAAATGAACATTTTTAGCCTTTGAGTTTTAAGAAACGGGTTTAAAAAGCATCTCATATTATTTTTCAACTTTTTTAAATTAATATTTTTATTAATTTTTATATTGAATGGTATTTTAAAGTGAAAAATATCTTTTTGGTCCCTGAGTTTTGAGGAATAGGTGCGTTTGGTCCATGAGTTTTTAAAACAGACCTTTTTAGTCTCTAAGTTTTGAGAAATAGGTTTAAAAGGTCCCTAAGTTTTCAAAATGGACCTATTTAGTTCTTGAGGTTTAAGAAATAGGTTTAAAAAGTCTCTCATATTATTTTTTCAATTTTTTTTAAAATTTATACATTTTAACTTTTTTTAAAAAAATTAAAATACCATTCAATATAAAAATAATAAAAAAAAATATTGATTTTAAAAACTTGAAAAAATAAATATAAGAGACTTTTTAAATCTATTTCTCAAAACTCTAGGACTAAAAAGGTCCATTTTGAAAACTTAACCTTTTAGACCTATTTCTCAAAACTCAAGGACTAAAAATGTCTATTTTAAAAAACTAAGGACCAATCGTACTTATTTCTCAAAACTCAAGGACCAAAAAGGTAGTTTTCCCAAATTAAAACAATAACCATGTTGGAAATCAATTGTTGCAAATAAAAGTAAAATTATGTAAACGACTAACATACTTTTTTTTTTTTTTTTTTTTGAAGAAAATAGGTGGAGAGCGAGACAAACTGTGCAGAAACGAAGAAATGAAAATGGCGCTTTTTTTAGTACATCAACATTTGGGGTGGGGAGATTCGAACCTCTGATCTCTTGGTCGAAGTTACATGCCAATTACCGCTAAGCTAAGCTCACTTTGGCACACAATTGATTACCTTAAAAGAAAAATCTCCATTAAAGAAAATTAAAATAACATGATGAAAATGTACTACGAAAGAAATATGGAGCGAGAATCTTAATGGAAGAGTAAATTGGTAAGAGAAATAAATTAAAAATTCAAAAAATTTCAAATTAATTTTTTTTTTTTTTTAATGATGATCAACGTGAGTTTAGTTCAGCTGGCATAAACTTTGTACTACGGTTCGAATCCCTCCACCTTACATGTTGTAAAAAAGAAAAGTTTCAAAACGATGGACATGTCAGGAATATAGACTTGGAAATAACTCATCTAGCACAATTCAACCATTTTAGAAGCAAATTTAAGGCCCATTATGTAAGTTCTCTTGGCCCAAAAAAACAAATTCACAGAAACTATGCCCTTATGTTTAGAAATTATGGGAATTAGAACATTGAGAGTGATGAGTAATCTTGGATTAATTCTTAGTCAAAAAATAAATTTGAAAAATGTAAAATATATAGTAAAACTAAAATCACAAAAGGAACTCATATAAGCGTGGAAAGAAATATCAAATTATTAGAGTTAATTCATATAGACTTGTGTGAATTCAAAGGAATTTTAATTAGAGAATGAAATAGATAGCTCATCACTTTTATCAATAATTTTTCAAAATATATTCATGTCTTTATTCATTGAAAAATAAAAGTGATGCTTTTAAGAATTTTAAAAAAAAAAAACCTCCTCAAAGTTGAAAATTAATTCGATAGAAAAATTAAAAGAATTACAACGGATAGAAGTAGAGAATATTAATATTTCAAGACTTTTAATACAAGTACTATGTATATTTCAAAATTCTTAGAATTTTTATGAAATAATTTAAATTTGAATTCTATTTTTTACATTTTTCAAGAATTTTTTTCCCTCTAATAGTAGTATTTCGTTTTTTCATTTTCTATATCATCAAAATCTAACTATTTCCACTTTAACTAAGAAGACATAAATTTAAAAATAATATTATATTTAATGAAAAAAATACACTTTTGATCCCTAAGGTTTGGGTTAGATTTCATTTTGGTCTCTAAGTTTTCAAAGTCGACGTTGTAGGCTTGTAGCCCATAAGATTTGGATTTCATTTCATTTTGGTCCCTCCGTCAAATATTCCGTTAAATATTAACTCAATGCTGACGTGACACCTATTTTTTATTTAAAAAATAATTTCTTTTATTTTTAAAATAAAATAATATTAAATAAATAAAAAAATATATTTTTTATTCTTTCTCTTCTTCACCATCACCACTACCACCACCCGCTATCGGACCATTACCTCTACTGTTGTCGCCGTTTGTCGTCGCCACCGTGCTGTTGTTTTTCTTTCCTCTCCTTCTCTTTTCTTTTTTCTTTTTTTCTCTTTTTTTTCCTTCCTTTTTCTTCCCTCTCCTTCTCTTCTTCTCCTCTTTCTCCTCTCCACTTTTCTTCCTTTTCTCTTCTCTCTTTGATATTTTTTTTAAAAAGTGTATGGAAGGGAATTTTCCCCTTTTGTTTCTGATCTGAAACGAAACCCATATCAAGGTTTCGTTCCAGATATGAAACTCTCCTTCGTTTCAGACCATAACGAACGGACGAAACGAATGCACATGAGTGGGCGTTGGCGTTCGATTGAAGGTGACGACATGTCTGAAGACTAAAGACGGCATCAACCGAAGGCGGCGACAATGGCGTTGTGGTTAGGCAATGACAGTGGCTGGGTAGCAACTGAAGACACCGACACGAAATCGAAGGCGACGACTAAAGAAGAACTAAATGTCAGGATTGTGTGTGGAGACAAAACTCATCCCTCAGCATGCTTGCACGAAAAGAAAGAAATAAATGGGCCAGGCCCATTAGGTTGTTCTCTTGCTATATAAATATGTGTTTTTTGTTGAGAAGCCGTAAGAAAAACGAGAGGATTTTTTCTTGGGAAGACAGTGACGTGCGACAGTGAGTTTTTGAGAGAATAAGAGTATTTCTCTTGTGTTGGGGTGAGGGTTTTTGTTTCTTTGTTGATCCCAAGCTATCGGGTTGTGATACTTGGAAGTCAATAGCTTTTGTTGGGCTATTGAAGGTTGGTTTGTGGCGTTATTAAAGGCTTCCTGTAATTTCCCAAACTCTAGTAGAACCTGTAGTTGCAGAAGACTGGACGTAGTCCCGAGCTTGGGGCGAACCAGTATATTTTCGGTGTCGTTTTCTTTTTCCCTATCTTTTATTATTTTCATGACTATTATTTTTTGCTTGTGTTGGCTTAACCTGTGGAAGGGGAGAAATTTATAATATTATTGATTGCCGTCATAATATTATTTTTATTTGTATTCCGCATTTTTCCTCCCAACAATTGGGATCAGAGCTTTTGGTTCAGGAGTCATGGGTTTTGTAGAGCCAAAAAGTTTCGATGGAGTCATGAAGTTCGATGGGAAAAATTTTGGATATTGGAAGATGCAAGTCAAAGATTACTTAACTTGCAAGAAAGTGCATAAGGCATTGAAGGAGAGATCGAAAGATATGAAGGACGAAGATTGGGAAGCTCTAGATGAAGAGGCAGTTGCAACAATTAGGATGTGTTTGTCGATGGATGTGGCAAGTCTTGTAGCCCATGAGACAACTGCAGTCAAGTTGATGGAATCGCTTACAAACAGGTATGAAAAACCCTCTGCAAATAATAAGGTCTACCTAGTTAAGAAGTTTTTCAACATGCAAATGTCTGAGGATGCTTCTGTGAATTCCTATATTAATGAGGTCACCACTTTGATTAATCAGTTAAAATCTGTTAAGATAGAATTTTCTGATGAGGTGAATGCTATTCAGTTATTAACGTCTTTACCTGATAGTTGGGAAACGATGAAGACAGCAGTGTCTAATTCGACTGGAAATAACACTTTAAAATTTTCAGAAGTTTGTGATTTAGCCATAGCTGAGGAAATTCGTAGGCAGGGTAGTAATAAAGAGTCTACTGTAGGGTCAGCTTTGGTTATGACTAAGGGTAAAGATAAGGTTGATGAAGATAATGAACCGAGTAGCAGTAAGAAAAAGTGGAAAGGTAGGAATGAGGTATACTGTTATTACTGCCATAAGAAAGGTCACTTCAAGTATCAGTGTAGGAAATTTAAAGAGGATCAGAAAAGAAAACTAGAGACAAATATAGTGGAAGAGGTTGTCTTAGCTTGTGTTGAGAGTGACACAAAGTATAGTAATCACTTATCAGATTGGATATTAGACAGTGCAGCTTCTGTTCACATAGCTTCAGATAGGAGTTTGTTCACATCATTCACAGGAGGGCATCGTGGCCTTGTGAGGATGGGGAATGGTAGAACCTCCAAGACTAGAGGGATTGGAGATGTTAGTCTGAAGACAGAATGTGGAGGTAAATTGGTACTGCGAGATGTGAGGTACGTGCCTAATATCAAGATGAATCTTATTTCTATTGGTAAGTTGACAGATGATGGTTTCATGTGTGAGTTTGGCAGTCGCCAGTGTAAACTCAAGTTCGGATCCCAGGTAGTGGCAGTTGATCATAGGAAATCTACACTGTACAGATGTCAGTTGAATGTTGCCAAAGGTTAAGAGAGACAGTGGATGCCGGTTAAAGCTGCAGATGGTAGTTGTAGAGGTACAGTTGAGCCAGCAGCAAGGATAGCCAAGTTCGATCAGTTCGATCAAGATCCTTCAGTTCAGAAACAATTGGGAAGTCCAGGAGAGAAAGTTGATGGCTATCGTGAATCCCCAGTTGTCAGACAGTCGAATGAATTGAAGAAGTCGCTTAGGCGAGTTGAGGCATCAAAGTGGAAGGCCAGGGCAGTTGCTAAGGTCAAAGGTCAGGTCTCTAGCTTGGTAACAGGTTTGAACAGAGGATTCAAGTCATTCTCAGAGTGTATCTTCTTCAGGAACATTTGTTCGGGTTGGAAGAAGATGACAGGTGATACCACTTAGCTGAAGTGGGAATACGTGTCTGTCTTTTTCGTCTGAAAGACAGGTCCACGTAGCTAGCCCATACCTCGGGGCGAGCACAGATGAGCTACAATTATACTCTGATAGTTGCCTGTTTTTGTGAGTTTGTTGTTTTCAGGTATTTTGAGCCTTGGAGTTTACCAAGAAGATCAGAGATAACAGTTGTAGTGGGAGTAGATCCTTGGAGTTTGTCAAGATGTTTAGAGTTTTTTGTTGCAGTGGGAGACGAGATCGTTGTTTTGTCTCCAAGTGAGAAATTGTCAGGATTGTGTGTGGAGACAAAACTCATCCCTCAGCATGCTTGCACGAAAAGAAAGAAATAAATGGGTCAGGCCCATTAGGTTGTTCTCTTGCTATATAAATATGTGTTTTTTGTTGAGAAGCCGTAAGAAAAACGAGAGGATTTTTTCTTGGGAAGACAGTGACGTGCGGCAGTGAGTTTTTGAGAGAATAAGAGTATTTCTCTTGTGTTGGGGTGAGGGTTTTTGTTTCTTTGTTGATCCCAAGCTATCGGGTTGTGATACTTGGAAGTCAATAGCTTTTGTTGGGCTATTGAAGGTTGGTTTGTGGCGTTATTAAAGGTTTCCTGTAATTTCCCAAACTCTAGTAGAACCTGCAGTTGCAGAAGACTGGACGTAGTCCCGAGCTTGGGGCGAACCAGTATATTTTCGGTGTCGTTTTCTTTTTCCCTATCTTTTATTATTTTCGTGACTATTATTTTTGGCTTGTGTTGGCTTAACTTGTGGAGGGGGAGAAAGTTATAGGTTGCATGATTATTTGTCAAAATTCGATTGGGATTCATTAAATTCTTGGACAATCGATTCTGTCGAGCGTGAGAGGGATAAAAAGAGGAAGAGACCTTTGAGAGCGTGAGAGAGAGTGAGAAAAGGACGAAATGGTATTTTCGCAGCCCAAGGAGTCTCCAAATAAGAGATTTTTAAAAAATGGCCCCTTTTTACAAATGAAATATCAAAGGGATCCATAAAGCTCAATTGCCCATCATTTTTGTATCTTAACTTTTTTCTCTCCACTTCTTCACCTCTTGCTTTTAATTTTTGCCCTTAAATTTTTTTGTCCTCAACTCTTAACCTTTTATTTTCTCCAAATTTTTATCATTGTACTCAAATTTTTTCTATATCTTATTGCTTTATTTCTTTATCTTCAATTTTTCACTCTCTATTAATTTTTTTCTCCCTAAATTTTTTGTCACAAGTGGGTCGAGTTTCCTCTACCTTCGTTTGGTTTCTAGTGTCCTGGGTCAGCTCGGTTCGACTTGGTTCAGCCTCGAATCGTCCCCAAACGCCTAGAAACCCTAAAGCAAGAAAAGATATATAAACCCTTATTCATCATTGAAGAAAGGATCCCGAACGCTACTACCCGAACTCTCTCTTCTTCCGCTAACTCTCTGATCTTGCTCATCTTTTTTTTTTCTCTCTTAATTTTTAGTTCTCTTGGTAAGAATCTTGTCTACCAGTGTAACGCCCTAGGCCCAGGATTCGGAATCCGGATTCGACACTTAAGGCCCCGACATTCCCCTGCGATCTGGCTACGTTACCATACTCGTCTTAAACTGCTTTCAAGAGTGAAGACTATCCCCACAAACCAACACGGGGTCCTTTTAGCATGCTTTGTCCTCACTCACATGCTTCCTAGGAAAATTCCCAAGAGGTCACCCAACATAGAACTTCTCCAAGCCAAGCACGCTTAACTTTAAAGTTCCTATGATTGAGCCATCGAAAAGGAAGGTGCACCTTGTTGGTATAGGTAGTATCTATAAATTCTTTTTAAACTTCTTTTTATCATACTTTCATGTCCTCAGGATCCCTCCCATTCGGATGTGATCTCAGTTCATTCATGTACCCCTCCTAACTTCGGGTGTCACATGCCCACCAGCTTCCGTCTTGGGTTCGTCCCCGAACCACATCCTACTGGGAGAGGTTCTGCTCTGAAACCATCTGCAACGCCCCAGGCCCAAGATTCGGAATCTGGATTCTGAATCCTAGGCCTGGGACGTTACAACCACCTTCTATTTTTTTTTAAATAAAGTGTAATAATCTTTTTTAGTAATTTGATGATTATAAAATCACCTTTTAAAACAAAAATTAATAATTTAGAAAATTACTTTAAATTAAATTTAAATCACTTTTACAAGTATATGGAACCAAATATTAAAATAATTTATAACTAAACACTTTATAAAATTAATTATAATTAAATCATTTAGCTTATAAAAACGTTTATCCTAAACTCATCTCTCTAACATGACCTTAGTCATTGAAAATCACTTTTAATTGTATGAAAATCACTATTAAAAGCATGGAACCAAACATTAAAATGATGATATGGAAATCACTTTTAATAAATAAATCATTGCTAAAATCACTATTTTAAAAATCGTTCTAAGCTCATCTACAAGCATCACTCCTTCTCTTGCGCTAAAGTGAGTGTAACTCAATGGTAAATATAATTGGAATAATTTACTCCTTCTCTTGAGGTCAAAGGTTCTGAATCCCCATACCCTCATTTGTTGTACTAAAAAAAAAAAAAACATTAGGCATGTTTAGTTATTCTTTTAGGTTGAAATATCATGTTGGTCCCTCCTTAACTTTCAAGTTTGTTCCCTTTTGATTCCTAAACTTTTAAGATTGTTCCATTTTGGTTGCTAAACTTTCAAAATCGTTTGTCTTTGTCCTTGAACTTTTTAGAAGTAACCATTTTGATCCTTGTTATAATATTTTTCTGTCTAATATATATCCACTTGTCCAATTATGCTCGTATCTAACTTATGTGGCTTGAAATCATATGTTCATATTAATATGGAAGTACACATTCTCAAAGCTATGTCATTAATTTGTTAAAAACAAAATAAAGGTAACGAATAAAATTGTTACTTTTCACAGTTCAAAGATTAAAATAGATATTTGGGTAAAATACCTTTTTGGTCCCTCATGTTTCGGACTAGTTTCTAATAGGTCCCTAGGTTTCAAAATCGAACAATCAAGTCCCTACTGTTTATGAAATAGTTCTATTAAGTCCCTACTCCATTAATTTTTTAACTGAGGGCTGACGTGGCACCGTTTAGGAATAAATTAATAATTTTTCAAATTAAAATAATAATAAAATAAATTTAATTAATAAAAAGAAAAATTGTTTAAAAAAAAAGAAAATATATCTTTCTCTCTCCCCTTTCCTTCCCCTCCCCCTTTTCTCACCCGTGGCCCCTCCCCGGAAAAACCCTTTTCTTCTCCAGCGAGCTCATCCCTCCCTCACCCCCCGAAAATAGTTCAATTTCTTCTTCTTTTCTTTACCACCGCCGCCCCACCACCGGAGCTGCTTCTTCTTCTTCGTCTTCTTCTTCAAATGAACCCACCCCCACCCCCACCCCACCTAAATCTAACCCAGCCGCCGCCGTTGCAGTCCTTGTCGTCGCCGCCGCCCTCCACCACCACATTCTCCTCCTCCTCCTCTCCCCTACCTCTAATCTCAACCACCTTCTTTCCTCTCCCCTACCTCTAATCTCAACCACCTTCTTTGAAACCAAACCCCCCCCCCCCCAAATTCTTCTTCTTCAAAATCAAGAAAAACCCCCTGCTAAATCAGTCGACATGCAAGTACAAACCCGTCAAGCTCCTAAGTCCGACGACGACGAAATGTAGCCGGAAAGTCCCATCCCTTGCAGAGAAATAGTGGGTCTGTTTTGAGAAATAGTGGTTGTGATTGTGAAGGAGAAAGTGAAGGAAATGGAGGAAAATGGAAATAGGAATTATCAGTTTGAAAAAAAAAATGGTGGCGGTGGTCGTTGCCGGAAACGACGAGTGATGGTGGCGGTGGTCGTCGCCGGTAACGACGAGAGATAGTGACGGGTCGCCGGAGGAGGATTGAAGGAGGGGAAGACGAAGGAGAGGGAGGGAAGAGGAGGGAGAGAGAAGCAGAAGAAGGGAAAAGGGAATCGGGGAGAGAAGGTTTTTTTTTTCTTTTTCTTTTTCTTTTTTAACTATTTTTCTTTTTATTAATTAAATTTATTTTATTATTATTTTAATTTGAAAATTATTATTTTATTCCTAAACGGTGCCACGTCAGCCCTCAGTTAAAAAATTAACGAAGTAGGGACTTAATAGAACTATTTCATAAACAGTAGGGACTTGATTGTTCGATTTTGAAACCTAGGGACCTATTAGAAACTAGTCCGAAACATGAGGGACCAAAAAGGTATTTTACCCTAGATATTTTAAAAGTTCAGGGACATATAGAACAAATCTGACATGTCAAGAACCAAAATATAATGGACATTTTTGAAAGTTTGAAGACTAAAATGGAACAAATTTGAAAGTTCAAGAAACAAAATGAGATTTAAAGTTTTTTTTTTTAGGAATTATTTTTCCCAAATTTTGCGTTAACTCAACACTTTAAGTATCTCATCACCCATAATCCAACAATGTCCTCTTTTTTGAAGTCTTTGATTGTGGTTTTGTTTCATTTCTTCTATTCCCAAATGGCCATAAGAAAATATATTGGTCTTCCCCATTTATTCCAAGAAAAAATAATTCCTTAAAAGAGCAAGTGGAAGAAGTTTTTGGTAGTGACCATATTTTATTAGATAAAATAATTTAGAGCCACCAAACTTTTCTGACTTTTCATAAAATTCCATAAAATACATTTTCTCCTTCTCAACCACATCTATTATTATAAAATAAAATAGATACATCCCTCTTCTATTCAAATGGGCTTCTTTAGGAAAGTGTGTATCTAAGCATAGCCTCTACATAAAATCTAAAATATAAAGTTGCTTGCAAATAAAATTACTCACTAAATATAAAAAAGCTATGAAAGGGATATATTGCATTTTTTTTTTTAAGCTAGTATCATCTTTATTAAGGAACAAAATATTTTAAATTGCAAGTAGGTTTCTTAAGATCCTCTCTTAAATTGAAAAGACACCAAGTTTGTTTATTAAAATTGTAGGCAAACATGAAAGCATATCGAGGAACAATGTCTAATGGTTGGTACCGACAATATATAAAGGAGAAAAGATTCAAAGATTCAAATAAAGTTAAGTTTGTGTACGAGTCAAAAGCATCTCTTTTCAATATTTCAATAACTTATTTATCTAGCATAAGTTTCTTTTAAAATCAATATTTACACATATTTTAGACAAAGTAAGCAATATATTATTAAGATTACTTTTATTTCATTAAAGAAAAATGTTAGTACTTTGGTGTTTGATATCCCATTGACATTCTTGAACTATCATTTCTCTTTTGTATGTGACTTATCTTCTATACTATATATAAATGGGGTTAAGAGAGGAGAATCTTTTGTTTCCTTTTTTGCCCTTACTTTTTTACCTACTTTTTTAGTAAATTCCTATTTTGACCTTTCTTAAAAGACATTGAAGTATACTTCTTTTACAATTAATTCTTCCAGTATTGTTTTCCATGTGTTGTTCATAGATAATTGATTTTGTGAAAAACATGTTGTTGAGATTCATGAATTTCGTAGTCATATTATTTGTATCTTTAGATTCCAAAGTTGTTATTTCATAAATTTCCTTTATTTTGTAGTTATAGTATCCTTTATTTCTGTTTTTTTTTTCACTCAGACAATCGGTTCCACCGGCGGGCTTCAATCACCTATTTCAAAATGGATGAGAAAGGTTAGTCAATTATCGTATTCATTGTCTCTTTATTTTCATGTGGTTGGTTATTTGGTTTTATTTAAAGATTGTGTATGAAATTTTAGTAAATTTATCTCTAAAAAATTGTGGTTTTAAATTGAAAGTTAAAATGTTTAGAAATTGCACTACACTTTTCATCATTCGTCTGCAATATAATTATACTTCTTTTAATGGGTAAAAATTGTAAGTACTTTACCATAAAATTGTAGATTGGAATTAATTTTTGTCTTTTACTATTATGTTTTTTACCCAAATCACACTACACTTTATCTTTGTATAAAATTTACTTCTCCATGAAATTTTGACGAAATATTCTTTCTTTATGTTGTCAAAGAAAAAAAAAATCTTTCTTCCATGGCATGAAATTTCATATTCAGATTTTATTTTTTATTATTGATTTTACTGATTGTGATTGTGGTTGGATGGATTTTATATTATTTCGCATATTGTGGTATGATATATTTATATGATTAATTATTATTAACGTAAATAATTATACAAAAAAGTATAATAACCTTTATAAATTTCTTCACTTGTTAGTTGGGATTTAGGACTGATATTGAATAATTATTCTTGACCTTTTAAATCAACTTTTAAAATGTGAAAAAAAAATTATTTGGATTGTCATCAATTTAACCAAAATCTATTGTTCACAATTATGAAATATTAAAATTAGTATATGTCACAATTTTCTTAGATTTTATTAATTCAGCTTTCTTTAATATATATATATATATATATTTATTTATATATATATATATTAATTGCTTGATTATCTTCATATATGTTTTTTACCACCCACCCATGTAGGACTTAGATAGCCTTAGTTCAAACGTGGTTAATTTATAACGGGAATAATGGGCTGTCATAGTTAATAAAAATAGATATGTATGGCTTTGAAAACAGAATGAAAATTTAACAATTTAAGACAGTATCCCTCTATGAGTGTTCATGGAGGTGGATCATGAACACAATATTTGTTTTACATTTGTGAATTAGTAGAGAATATAGAAAGAAATGATAAAATAGATGGAAGTATAAAAAATATAGATAAAGAATAAAACAATGTTTCTAAAATGTAACAAAATATTTTAAATAATTATTCAGAACAGAGATTCTACAAAATCTTTGAAAAAACAAATTACATTCCTCAAATTTCTTTACTTCTAATAATATTCCATAAACGAAGTTTTTTTAAAAAGAAAATTAAATGAGCATAAAAAAAAAAACGTTTTTATGGATTTTTTTTAAGTTGTAATTATATTACAAACTCATTTTAACAAAATAAAATAAGAAGAAATTTGATTAAAAAAATAATATTAATTTTTATTAAAAAAAAATTACATAAATGTTTAAATTAGAATTTTATAGTCTGTTGAGGAAAAAAAAGTTCAATATTTTCCTTTTTTGACTGGAAAATATTATAAATGAAATATTTACTATTTAAACTGAAAGAAAAATATATTCATTCAACATTTAAATTTCTCTATGAAAATTTGTGTTTTAACGATTTTTAACCACGTGCATTGCACGGGTCTTTTAACTAGTAAAAATAAAGGATGACTGATAACTCCATTCTCCATTACATATTCGAAGGAGAAAACCTTTTTTTTTTTTTTTTAGTTCCAATTGAGTAGGAGGGAATTCGAACCTCCGATCTCTTGATCGATAGTACATGTTCAATTACCAATAACTAGCTATGCTCAAAAGAGAAGACTTGTAGTCGGACAAATTAATAAAATAACACACATGAAGGTGAAAAGTATAATGAAAAAAAAAAAAAAACAGAAGAAATATAAGAATAATCCCTAAAGTATTTGTATACAAAATAGCTTTATATAGAGATTATACGAATTTAAATATTTAATTATTTCAATGAAAATGATATAAACGAATCTTGGATACTAGAATGCAATGATTTTGTGAAGATCCTTAGCTATTTTTTGATGACTTATTGACTACAAAAAAGAATGGTTGCTTATTTAGGGTTTGACTTCAAACCTATCTGTAATCATTTGGGAGAGAAAAGGGTTTGCTTTTGACCATTCTTTTGAGAATTTTGTAAGCTATAATATAATAAGGTGGGTTATTGAAAAAAATTTGGTTGCATACCCGTAGTTGTTAACATTTTAATGGTGGAATGTCGGGAGATCCCTACATACCGATATGCAGCGAAGTTTTTTCCTGGGTTAAATTATAATTTCGGTTTCAATATACTTTAAATTGTAGGTTAATTTAGTTTTTATGTTTTAAAAGTTGGTTAAAAATCACTTTTGGTCCCTAAACTTTCATGAAAGTAATAATTTGGTCAATAAACTTTGATTTGTAACGATTTAGTCCCTGTACTTTCAATTTTGGGCTCTATGGGCTCGCATGTAGGCGTGGGCACTATAGTGCCCACGCTTCAAGCGAGCCTATAGTGCCCACGCCCACATGCGAGCCTATAGTGCCCACGCTTCAAGCGAGCCTATAGTGCCCACGCCTACATGCGAGCCCATAGAGCCCACGCTTCAGCGAGCCTATGGTGCCCACGCCCACATGCGAGCCTATAGTGCCCACGCTTCAAGCGAGCCTATAGTGCCCACGCCCACATGCGAGCCTATAGTGCCCACGCTTCAAGCGAGCCTATAGTGCCCACGCCCACATGCGAGCCTATAGTGTCCACGCTTCAGCGAGCCTATAGTGCCCACGCCTACATGCGAGCCCATAGAGCCCACGCTTCAGCGAGCCTATGGTGCCCACGCCTACCTTGCGAGCCTAAGCTCTTCAGCTTAGCGCCCACGCCTGCATGCGAGCCTGGACTGCCGAAGTCTACCTCGCCTCATCCAAAGTGAGACCATGTGAGCCTGGACCAACGAGTCTACCTCACCTCACCTGACATGAGTCCATACACTTCATCTAAGTCAAGCTCACCCTGCAGAAGCCAGGACCGAGCACCTCTTGCCGGGGCCGAGCACAAACTTTAAAGGTATTCTCCTATTTACTCAACTATACTTTGTGTTTTAATAAAGTTTTTCTTGAGATTGGGGGCTGTAAAGGGGATATGCACTCCCTATTAAACAAAAAGCAAGTAACAGGGGATATGCACTCCCTATTAAACAAAAAGCACCCAGGTTGAAGTTAGCATATGGATACATGTTCAAACCTATTCTCTTGTTATTTCCCTACAAGGACTAACATATGGATGCAGGAAGCAAAATTTTAGGCTAACGGGGGCTTGAGGCCGAGGCCGACCCTAGCCTTTTCCCTAACTTTTCTCTTGCAGACACGAACGGCCGAGGCCGACCAGGCAAGCAGAAAGGGAGATAGCTGTGCTCGGCCTCTTCCCGAGGCCGAGGCCGACCAGCACCACCTTTGTAATCTCTCACCCTTTTTCATTTTCATTTCATCTAACCCCTATTCAGGGAGTGTCTACTTCTATCCTACTTTGCAGGATGACAACAAAGCTACACGTAAGCCAGCCCAGGGCAAGGGTCATTACTCTTAAATCGGGCTTAAGGAGCTCAACTTATAGCAATAAGTCACCCCGAATCCCAATTCGAGAGTGGGGGCTTAATGTTATAGGCAATTTTGGACCACCCCGGTATACAAGGAGCTGACGAGGACAACCGGGGAGTAATCAGGCTGAAAGATGGACCAAGGGGGCAAAACCGGCAAATGGGACGGGCCAAGACCGAAGGGGTCGGGTTTTCGGCCCGACCCCCTGCTCGGCCTCGGCGCCGAGGCCGACCCTCGGCCCGCTCGTGCGGGCCGAGTCCGTTTGGTCCCGTCTGGTCCCACCGCCTCTGGATGCCCCGGTTTCGCCTGGTTTGACCTAAAACGCCTCTAAAACCCTAAAAAGGCTAGGAGGATGAACAGGTATTTATATCCCTCTTCGCCACTGAAGAGGGGATCCCGAATTCCATCCCTAAACTCTACTATTGACTCTCCACTTTCTGCTCTTGCTCATACTTTTCCACGCCCTACCGTTCTGTTTGCTGACTTAAGCATCGGAGCCGGTGTGGCGAGCACCACACCGGTGTGCAGGTTTACTGTCTTGCAGGCCACGTCTTCCCCCCTCAACTACAAATTTACCGTTGGTGGCACGTGAAGGTCAGGTGAGATCCTCTGGCCAAAATCGACCATCAACAGTTAACATTTTAATGGTGGAATGTCGGGAGATCCCTACATACCGATATGCAGCGAAGTTTTTTCCTGGGTTAAATTATAATTTCGGTTTCAATATACTTTAAATTGTAGGTTAATTTAGTTTTTATGTTTTAAAAGTTGGTTAAAAATCACTTTTGGTCCCTAAACTTTCATGAAAGTAATAATTTGGTCAATAAACTTTGATTTGTAACGATTTAGTCCCTGTACTTTCAATTTTGTAACAATTTAGTCCCCGAACTTTAATAAGTAACAATTTAGTCCCTATACTTTCAAATTTGTAACAATTTAATCCTTGTCGTCGCAAAAAAAATCATCAAAATTAAATGTCGATTTTTATTATTTAATGATTAAACTTTGTAGCTTATTAACATATTGGGTCTCAAATTAGTTTATTAATCTATCTTAGGTAAGAAATTTCATTAAATCTTTACATTAATTTTTCACGATAGGGACTAAATCGTTACAAATTTGAAAGTATAGGGACTAAATTGTTACTTATTAAAGTTTATGGACTAAATTGTTACAAAATTGAAAGTACAAGAACTAAATTGTTACAAAATTGAAAGTACAGGGACTAAATTGTTACAAATCAAAGTTTAGAGACCAAATTGTTACTTTCATAAAAGTTTCATTATCATTGCTATTATTATTTTATTATTAATTTGATTGAAACTTCTTGAATACATTGTTGTTGATGTTATTGTTAATTATTGTTATTCTTATTATTATTTTATATCTGTCTATCCTTGCGGGCGCCATAATTAATCTTACAGGACAACTAACTAACCCTATGGTCAGAAAACATAGGATATTAAATCTCAAGTATCACAAATTGAACCCATTCTCTTTTAAGTATTTTTTATTTTTTCCTAATCCCTTATTGATCACTAGGGCAAGGATTACTAAATACTCTTATTGGCAGTGAGAAAATAAAAATAAAAATTCAAAGTGACAAATTGTATATGTGGTTGTGGTTAAAAGGAGTCATGTAAACACATCCAACAAACATTAATGATGAATTCAAAATAAATAAATAATGATTGCAATTCTAAATCAATATAATTTTTTAAACCTTAACTCACATTCATGCTTTTTCTTCCATCTGACTTTTGCTAGACTCTTGTTTTTATTGAAATAAAATGTTACATTATAGCGTTATCATTATTATTATTATTATTTTCTATAAATGGTAAAGATGTTTAATAAGTTTTACTTAAAACATATTAACAAAAAAAAAAATTTTAAGTTACAAAACATACACAAACACACATTTAATTTGGGTAGTGTCAATATGAGCATACGACTGACCTTATTGATAAAGGAATCAAAGATGCTCTGATACCAAATGATAAAAGGAACTATCTCAATTACGTTTGAGAACTCCCCTTATTTCAGGTGAATCCCCACAACAATAATAAAAATAACCTCATTAACGAAATGATAGACAACCCCAAGAAAGTTAAACAGATTTGCCTTGGAAGGATGATCAAAGATCAAGAAGAAAGGAGAACTCGTTCCTAATTTCAAGATTTCGAACTCTTCACAATCTAATTGATCAGACTAGATTGAAAGTCCTAGGCATGCATTCTAAACACAAGAATACAAAGAAAGCATAAAAGCTTGAGAGAGACTAAACTCAATCTGATTGAGCTCGTTGGTCACTCATTTCTTTATCACTTGTACTAATGACTAAAATGTTCGAATCCCCCCATGTTGTTGGAAAAAAAAACACACATATATATTTGGGTATCAATAGTACTTTTATTGAGGTAAGGATTTAGTTACTAAATTTTAGTATATAATTAAGAGGAAACTAGATAAATGATTATTTTTAATTGACACTTTTGAAAAGTAGCAAAAATTTTCAAGCGAAAATACTCCTAATCGAAATATATTTTTTTTAGTACATCAACATTTGGGTCTGGGGGATTCGAACCTCTGAAATTTGGTCGAGAGTACATATGTCAATTACCACTGAAATAAGCTCGCTTTGGCCCCCTAATCGAAATATAAATCTAGTAAACAATTAAATTAAAATACAACATAAATAAAAGAGAGAATCTAGGATTTACAGTTGTGAAATTTTAAATATATTTATAGGGAGAATCTAGGGAAACATAGTTTGTCTTAGCGACAAAATTTAAGTTTACAAAGATATTATGGAAACAATCAATAGGACTTTATAACGACGATGAAACTGACTAAAATACTCTTGGAATGAAATCTAGATACAATGAAAACTTAAATTCAAATACAATGTAAATGAATGAGAGAATCTAGGAATTACAATTTAAATTAAGGGAAAAATACACTTTTAGTTCCGGATGAGGTTTGGGTCATATTACAGTTTAGTCTCTGAATTTTCAAACTCAACAATTTAGTCCCTAAGGTTTGGTTTTAGTTTCATTTTAGTCCCTCCATCCATTTTTCCGTTAGATTTTAACGGACCGCTGACGTGACACCTATTGTTTTTATTAAAAAATTATTTTTTCATTTTTTAAAATAAAAATATTAAAAATATTACTTTTTAATATATTTTTATTTCTTTTTTATCTTTTTTCTTTCTTCTTCTTCAACCCCTCACCACCATCCCCTTCTTCTTCAATACTCCACCACCAACCTAGGTCGGCGACCGACCGCCGTCGCCGCTGGCAACAAATTTTTTTTTTCTTCTCCTTTCCTTCTTCTTTTCTTTTCCTCTCGTTGCTGACCAACCACCGATTCCCCTCCATTACAATCTCCCCTCTGATTTCCCTCTCGCCGCTTGAATCCACACAGTCTGATTTCTTTTCTTTTCCTCTCGTCGTCGGTCTACCTATCGGATTCCGCTGAATTGGAACAAAGCTTGAAACCCACACAGCTCGAATCCACACAACTCGAATCGTTGAGATTACAGACGGATCGAGGCCTTTGGACAGAGCGGAGCAGCAACGAAATCAAAGGGAAGAATTCGATGAAAGCAAGATGAGATCTACTGGAAATCCACACAGCTCGAAACCCACTAAAACACACCGAAAAACACAGATCAAAACCCACACCGTCGGCCACACAGCTCGAAACCCACACCGCCGGCCAACGAAGAAACGCCGTCAACGCTGCAATGGCCAAAGAGACCCATTCGCGCCGCCGTCAATCGCCTACACGCACGAAAAAGTCGTCGACGACGGGAAGCTCTGCCCGAAGCGACCCACGCCGTGTTCTTCTCATCCACGCAGGCGTCCAGATTCGTGCGCACAGGCATTCTCCCGAAGCTTCACACGAATAAATCCGGTTGAAATCCTCCCAGTCGGGGGTTTCCGGCGGCGGAGAAGTGGGTAATTTGGAGGCGGAGTTGGGGAGGTAGCTGAGGAGGGTCAACGCCGGTGATTCTGAAAAAGAAGAAAAAAAAAGAAATACTTAGTCCAAGTTTATTAAATGGATACAATTACATATTTACTGAAATTATAATTAATTAGTTAACATTATCGAAAATATATTTAATTATTGAATTAAAATTATTTAAATGAATTTAGTATAAAAAATCATTTTTCAATAATTATAATTAATTACTTATTGATAGTTTATAATCAATTAATTATAACTTTGGATTTCATTATAACAAATAAATAGTCATATTATTGTCAAAATATTTATCTAATTAATTTCTATGGATACAAATATATTAAATTACATATTTATTAAAAAAAATTAATTAAATAGTTTTAATTAGTTAAATTAACATAGTTTAGTCAATTAAAATTATTTCATGAATTCATTAATTTTTATTAATACTTTGAATTAATTTTGATAATTTTATTGATTAATTTATTAAAATTATATAAGATTTACATGATTAATTCTAAATAATAAATACAGACATAATTGGTTCTCATAAAATTCGAATGACATTCCCATGTACAACCAAACACCCATCTTTGATTCCCAGCAATCTTATTCTCAAGCATATTATTCCTAGTGTTGATGTCAAAATTTGGCCAAGGGGCTCACCTGACCTTCACGTGACATCAACGCTAAATTTGTTTGAATGGGAAAGACGTGGCCTGCAAAACAAGAGAAAACTAAGCACCGGTGTGGTGCTTGCCACACCGACTCCGATGCTTAAGTCAGTTGGGAGATCATAAGCGAATCAAAGAAAGTAATAATATAGAGGAAGAAAATAGATACCCAGTTGAGTCCTCTTGACATGGGGTGAACCTCTTCTATTTATAGCTGAAATTAGGGTTTTCCCCTTCCTTTTAGGATAGTGAGTAGCCCTAGAGATTGATTTAGGCCCATTGGGCCTCCGTGGGCTTGTTTCTCCTCTAGGCTTCTATCATTCTGACTTCCTTAGAGCTAGGTCCAAATTTATCCATAACAATTAACATACATATTGGTCTATATTTAGAAAACCACATGTCCCAAAATAAAATTCTAAAAAATAATTTTATGTCATATAGATGGAAGAGGAAAGGATGGAAGATGAACCACACCACTCGAAGCATTAAAAAGTGGAGAGAGGAAGGGAGAGAAAATGTAGGGATTTGGTGGATGGGAGTGAAAATTGAAAAGTGACAAAGAATTTTTATAATCTAAAAAACTATTTCAAATTCTACAAAAGTGAAATTTGGGTAACTCATTCCTTTACAAAATTACAAAAAATAAAGAAGTAATAATTAACTAAGGGACATATTTAGAATTATAAAATTAACGTCGGGACATAAGGATCCAAAAATGATTCTCCAAATAAGCCACTTTTTAAGGTGATAAGATAAGATAAGATAAGATAAACTAAACACTATTGTGATTTTAGAGAAAGAGAAAAGAAATGGAAATAAGTACAAAAGTTTAGAAACTGTAATAGGATAACCTAATACTTTAGGGACCGTTTGATAACCATTTCATCTTTTGCTTTATGTTTTTTTCCCCGTTTGATAACCATTTCAATTTTTTGTTTTTGGCTTTTTTCGCCCCGTTTGATAACCATTTCATTTTTTGTTTTTAGTTTTTGAAAATTAAGCTTATAAACACTACTCCCATCCACAACTTTCTTTGTTTTGTTATCCACAATCCTCCCATGTTTTCAAAAACCAAGTCAAAATTTGAAAACAAAAAAAAAAAAAGTAGTTTTCATAAACTTGTTTTTGTTTTTGAAATTTGGCTAAGATCTCAAATGTCTACTTAACAAAAATGAAAACCATGACAAGGAACTTGGGAGAAAACAAGCATAATTTTCAAAAACCAAATGGTTATCAAACGGGCCTTTGTTTTTGGTTTTTTGTTTTTTAAAAACAAAAACCATATATGTTTGGTAACAGTTTTTTGTTTTCTGTTTTTAAAAAACAGAAAACCGAACTTCTGTTTTTTTCAGTTCATTTTTTGATAACTATTTTTGGTTTTCAGTTTTTAAAAAATTAGAGAGATGAAAAGATGTTTAAAGAGAGAAAAATGTGTAGAGACATTGAAACAAAAATTTAGAGATATAAATATAAATGTTTTCGAGAGAAAAATTAAACACAAAAAATTTAGAGACGTGAAAGAAAAAGAAAAAAAGTTAAGAGTAGAAGAGATAAATTTTAGATAGAAAAATTAAATAAAAAGAGAAATTTTAGAGCGATAGTAAGGTTAAAAGTAACAGATATGCTAAAGAAATAACGATAAATTAGAAAAATAAAGAAAAGTTGTAGTGAGAGAAAATTCTGGGAGTTTTTTTTTCTGAAAAGAAAAGTTAGAATATGTTTATTTGGGAGAGAAAAGTTATGGATAAATTTTTAGAAATAGATAAGTTACAAGGAGAGGAGAAAAAGTTTTGAGAGTGAAAATTTTAGAGGGAGAAAAAGAAATTTTATATAGAGAAAAATGTTATAGAGAAAAAAAAATAGAAAAAAGAATTTGCAGGAGAGATATAGGTAAAAGAGAAAAAAAAAAGAAAAAAGAAGAAGAAAAAAAAGACATTAGAAGAAAAATGAGTTTTTGAAAAACAGAAATCTGTTTTTAAAAACTTTTTCTTTTAAATTTGCTTATAATTTCAAAAATGTTTTTAAAAAACAGAAATAGTTATCAAACAGCCTTGTTTTTTCAAAAATGAAAAACAAAAACAGAAAACAGAAAACGAAATGGTTGTCAAACGGCCCTGTAGTTTTTGAAAATAGATTTCTGTTTTTTAAAAACTCATTTTTCTTCTAATGCTTTTTTTTTTCCTCTTTAAACTATTTTTCTCCAACAAGCTTCTTTTTCTATTTTTTTTCTCTCTAAAACGTATTTCTCCCTACAAAATTTCTTTTTCTCTCTCTAAAGTTTTCTTTTTCAAAACTTTTTTTCCTCTACAACTTATTTGTTTCTAAAAAAACTATCCATAATTTTTCTCTCCCTAATAAACATATTCTAACTTTTCTTATGAGAAAAAGAATCTCCCAAAATTTTCTCTCGCTACAACTTTTCTTTATTTTTCTAATTTATCGTTATTTCTTTAGCATATCTTTTACTCTTAACCTTACTATACTCATATCCTCAAAAAAACAAAAAACAAAAAACAAAAAAAAACCTATATTTATAAAATTTCTTCTTTTATTTAATTTTTCTATCTAAAATCTATCTCTTCTACTCTAACTTTTTTTTCCTTTTTGCTCTAACTAATATCTTTTATAGAGTCAAACTAATATTCTCTCTCTAAATATTTTCTTTCACGTCTATAAATTTTCTATGTTTGACTTTTCTCTAAAAAAACATTTATGTTCATGTATCTAAATTTTTGTTTCAATGTCTCTACACGTTTTTCTCTCTCTAAAACATCTTTTCATCTCTAATTTTTTAAAAACTGAAAACCAAAAAAAGTTATCAAACATATATGGTTATTGTTTTTAAAAAACAGTTATAAAAAATATATGGTTATTGTTTTTAAAAAACAAAAAACCAAAAACCAAAAACCAAAAACTGAAATGATTATAAAACAGGACCTTAGAAATATATTTTCCTTGAAAAAAAATAATAAATATAAAAACTAGTATGTATAATAATATGCTTAAATCCCATTTTATCAAAAAAAAATTCTGCTTTATGTGCTAAGTTTTGGTGGGGCTCGACAGTTCAGAAACATCGTATTCACTCGCGTAAGTGGGGGGAGTTATGTAGCAGCCGGTTGTTTTTTTTTTTAAAAAAAAAAAGGGAAAAAGAAGTGGGCTTCAATGGCCTGGTCAAAGGGGGGAGTGGGGGGAAAGTTTCCCCCCACATTTTCGGTCAAAAAGGGAGCTTTAAAAAAAAAAAAAAAAGATCTTAGCTCTCTCCCTCCCTCTCACGCGCCCTCCCTCTCTTTCTCCTCTTTCTCTCACACGGCTCCCTCTCTTCTCCTCACTGCCATTCGCACGCCGCCACCACAGCCATCCGTCCGCACGCTGCCGTCACATCTCCACAGCTCACCGCCTCCGGCGCCACCGCACATCGCCGCCGCCGACCTCCGCCTCCGCCGCTCGCCGCCGGTAAGCGTTTTTCTCTCTTTCTCTCTCTATCTCAGCCTCTCTCTCCTACTCACGACTCTCTCCCCCTCGCAGTCTCTCTTTCTCCGTCTGCAACACATCGCTCCGCGCCGCCTCGCCGCCGCTACACGTCAAGCCGGCACCGCTCCGCCTCCGCCGCACGAATCTGTCCGCCGCGCCGCCATCACCTCTGTCTGTCGTCGAGTTCTTCAGTTGTGCCGCTACCGTCTTCAGCCAAATAGCTATACGCCGCCTTGAGTCGTTTGAAACCGTGAGCGTTCGACGGTTCGATTAATTAAACAGTTGGTAAGAACGATGTAAGTTTCAGATCGACATAGTCTTTTATCCTTAAACGAATACCCAATAATGTTGAGGCTTGATCCAAGGCGTTCACAGTGAGTGGTGATCGAGTTCGTAAAGGCGGTGCGCAACTTGGTAAATAGACAGCAAACGTTAGGTTCGCTTGGGTGAGTTTTCGACCCTCTCAAGCCTTGTGTTTTAGGAAATTAATTGAGATTGTTATGCCTCTGATGTGTGAATATATATTTTATGTGTTAATAGACGAATATTTCACATCACGTGGTTGGTGTTGTATCGAGTTGTTGGGTGATTTTCGATCAAGCATAGTATCTCAATGTAAGTAGCCGTTGGAATAAATTCATTTATGTTGAGTTGGTTTGCTATAGTATGAGAATGGGTACAAGTTATTCGAATTGTGACTGAGGTGATATGTTGCGTTAATTCTAAAGATCATGGCTACGACATATGTATATATATATCTGTGTTGTATGATAAAAGCGAGTGTATGACTGTTGCATATTTTTAAAATTGACTGACATTGTTTGTGGGCAACGAGAAGTTGTGATTTTCTCTGTTAGGAGTATCAGTTGTCGCCTCCATTTCTTTTTCTTGAGATATGACTGTGTTGGGATGGTGCATATTAGTTAGCCTATCAGTAATCTGTGAAAAGAAACCGATGAATTAAACAGGGTTGCAGTTAAAAATAGCAAGAGTTAAGGGGTCCTAAAAGGGAAAGGAATAGGCTAGTGTCTTAGACGAGGGTCGTGTCAATTAAACACCTAGGACTGAGATGTAATAGACTGAAATGAGGGGCTTAATGGGCGGGACCTGGCTTCGCAGTCTAGGTGCCATTTACTAACTGTGGAAGTTAATTCCTGATTTAAACCCATGAACGCTCCACCAGTGAAATGGTAGTTGGGAGCGCTACGCGCCCATTAGTGCCTTGAGGGACGAGACTTAGCTCCACTGACTGGGCGCCATCTACCATCAGTAGGAGTAGAGACCTCCCAAAACTCCCACTTGTGCACTATCAGAGAGTTGGCAAACTTATATGTATATAGGTGTACTAATTGAACACGAGACCCGAATTACAGATAAATGAAATGAAATGAAATGAATGAGAATGAGATGACCTAACCCTTAGGCCCTTAACTCGAATGAAATGTTAAAACATTGATCGCTACTTACTGAGTATTTTCTTAAATACTCATTCTTTTCCCTTACATACAACTGCAGGTAGAGGTAAAGGTGTACAGGACGCGTGACGGAGAGTTGTTGGGACATGGATCTCCTTTAGGATAGTATTCCGCATTTTGTATTTGAAATTCTTATTTTGAACTTGTATTGTGAATGATTTAAGGTTTATTCCGCTTTAAGTTTTGTTTGGATAACTAAAGGTTTCGTTTGTTTTGTTTTAACTGGGATCCCAGGTTGAAAGGTTTCGCAAATTTTTTTTTTAAGTGTGTTTTCTTTAAATGATATTTCCTCGTTGTTCTTAGAAGTAGAATGTAATGCATGTGGTAACGGCCTTAGGATCTAGGCATGAAAAGTAGGGTCGTTACAGTTGGTATCAGAGCTCTAGGTTATAGGTTCTGTAGACTGGTTTACATCGTAAACCTTAGGTATATCCATGGCTTGTCAGCGAGCGTCCGGTCACGCCAGGTACACGTCATTTATTTTTGTAGCTTGCACATGTTATATGTATTCGAAAAGTCTCATGTTGTAAAAAAAAATTAGTAAGATGATAAAAGATTTTTGTGTAATAGATCATGCCTCCCCGAGCACAAGGACGTGGAAGAGGTCGTGGTAGGGGTCGTACAGCCCCTGAACAAGTCGTGCCACCTGTGGAGCAGGGAGGAGATCTACTGGAAAACCCACAAGTGGACAGTCGGGGCCTGCGGTAGGACCTGTCACGATGGATATTCAGGCAATTGTTCAGACCGCAGTTCAGGCTGTAGTTGCGGGCGTGCTTGCAGGGCGACAGGCCCAAGCGCCTCAGAACAATGAAGCCGCCCTATCATGGGAGGCTAGGTGCTTAAGAGATTTCAGGAAGTGGGACCCCTATCCGTTCAATGGAGCCTCAAGGGACCCCACGGTAGCAGAGTTGTGGCTGTCCTCCATCAAGACTGTTTTTCGCCACATGAACTGCCTGGAGGACCAGAAAGTGTACTGCGCCGTGTTCTTGTTACGAGATAACGCCCTGATTTGGTGGCAATCGATTGAAAGGACTATAGACGTCAGCAACGGACCTGTCACATGGGCTCAGTTCAGGGGGGAGTTCTTTAGGAAATATTACCCTGCCGCCTCCCGATTCAAGAAGCAATCAGAGTTCGTGGCTCTTACGCAGGAAAACCGAACCGTAGAGGAGTACGAGACAGAGTTTGCCAAACTGTCTCGGTTTGCCCCTGCCCTGGTAGCTGTAAAGGCTGATAAGGTGGAACGTTTCATCACAGGCTTAAAGGAAGAGATTCAGGGCAGTGTGGCAGCCCATGAACCCCAAGACTATGCCACGGCAGTTAGGGTGGCATAGCTGATTGATCGACGACCGTCAGCTGTCTCTTCAGAACCTTCCTCAGGTCATAAGCGAAGGTACGATCAGATGAGCTCGAACACACAGAGGGGTCACCGTTACCCTAGACGAGGTCCGCCCCAGGACCGTCGACAGAGAGCACAGAATTAGTCAGGGCCTAATCAGGATAGGCCATTATGTCAGACTTGTAGGAAGTACCACTGGGGTCGTTGCTTGGCAGGGACCCGTGTATGTTTCAAGTGTGGTCGGGAAGGGCATATTGCCCCGAATTGTAATCAGAAGAAAGCTAATTATGCCGACCAGCCGTCCAGTTCAAATCAGGCATCCGGGGTGAGACCAGCACAACATCAGGGCAAGATATTTGCCACCACCCGACAAGAGGCCGAGGACCTTAATGCAGTAGTGACAGGTACCATCTCTATCCTCGTCCATTATGCTTTTGTGTTGTTTGATTGGGGTTCGACGCATTCTTTTATTTCTGCATCATTTGTAAGTCAAGCCAACCTAGAACTAGAGCCACTGGGCTATGTTTTGTCAGTCTCAACCCCTGCGGGGGTAACGTTACTAGCTAGAGAAGCGGTGAAGGCCTGCCAAATGTTAGTGTCCGATTGATCAATGGATGTGACATTGATCGCCCTCGATATGAGTGATTTTGACGTTATTTTGGGAATGGAATGGTTGGCTTCTAATTATGCCAACATAGACTGTTATCGTAAGGAGGTGATTTTCAACCCTCCGTCAGAGGCAAGCTTCAAGTTTAAAGGATCGATGATCAAAGGTGCTCCTAAAGTGGTCTCTGCAATAAAGGCGAGAAAATTGATTAGCCAAGGAGCCTGGGGCTTGTTGGCTAGCGTGGTTGACACAAGGAAAATCGAGACATCAATGACCTCGATACCGGTGGTGAGGGAATTCACAAATGTATTTCCTGAGGATCTGACAGGACTACCGCCAGCTCGAGAGGTTGACTTCTACATTGAGCTTGAGCCAGGGACTAACTCGATTTCTAAAGCTCCATATAGGATGGCTCCAGCGGAATTGAAAGAACTTAAGGTCCAGATTCAGGAGCTGTTGGACAAAGGCTATATACGCCCCAACGTCTCGCCGTGGGGTGCTCCGGTTTTATTTGTGAAAAAAGAAGGATGGGACTATGCGTTTTTGCATCGACTACCGGGAGCTGAACAAAGTGACAATAAAGAACAGATACCCTCTGCCCAAGATTGATGACCTCTTTGATCAGCTCCAAGGTGTAGCAGTATTCTCTAAAATAGATCTACGGTCAGGTTATCATCAGTTGAGGATTAAAGAGGACGATATATCCAAGACAGCTTTCAGAACCAGGTATGGCCATTACGAATTCACTATGATGTCCTTTGGGCTTACTAATGCTCCCGCAGTTTTCATGGACTTGATGAACATGGTATTCAAGGAATTCCTGGATTCATTTGTGATTGTTTTTATCGACGACATTCTTATCTACTCCAAGACAGAAGAGGAACATGAGGATCATCTCAGGAGAGTTCTAATTACCTTAAGAACGAACGAGTTGTATGTCAAATTCTCTAAATGTGAGTTTTGGTTACAACGAGTTTCCTTCTTAGGGCACGTGGTGTCGAAGGAAGGTGTCACAGTAGATCCAGCCAAAATAGAGGCAGTGACCAATTGGTCTCGACCCACTTCAGTCAGCGAGATTCGGAGTTTCTTAGGGTTAGCAGGATATTACCGTCGTTTTGTGCAAGGCTTTTCCAGTATTGTCGCACCCCTAACTCAGTTGACTCGAAAGGGTACTCCGTTTTTGTGGAACGAAGCTTGTGAGGCAAGCTTCCAAGAGCTCAAGCAGAGACTAGTTTCAGCACCAGTACTTACAGTACCTGATGGCTCCGGAGAATTTTTCATTTACAGCGATGCTTCGAAGAAGGGACTGGGTTGTGTGTTAATGCAGCATGGTAAGGTCATTACTTATGCGTCTCAACAGCTGAAAGATTATGAGAAGAACTACCCGACCCATGACTTGGAATTAGCGGCAGTGGTCTTTGCCTTGAAGATTTAGAGACACTATTTATACGGAGAGAAAATCCAAATCTTCACGGACCACAAAAGTTTGAAATACCTCTTCACCCAGAAAGAGTTGAATATGAGGCAGCGAAGATGGTTAGAGTTGGTGAAAGATTATGATTGTGACATCCAGTACCACCCGGGCAAGGCAAATGTGGTTGCAGATGCCCTCAGTAGGAAGACTGCTCATGCGTCTGTTTTGATTACTACTCAGGCTCGTATATTGGATGACTTGGAACGTGCAGAGATTATGGTTGCAGTGGGCGAAGTTACAGCACGCCTAGCTCAGTTGACAGTTAAGTCGAGCTTGAGACAGAGGATCATAGATGCCCAACCAAATGACCCTGACCTTGTTGTTAAACGCAGTCAAGTAGAGGCGGGGCAGGTGAACGAGTTTTCCTTATCCTCAGACCTCGGCTTGTGTTACCAGGGTCGCTTACCTGGGAATGTCGATCTCAAACAAGAATTATTAGCAGAGGCACATAGTTCACCTTTTTCAATCCATCCAGGAAGCACGAAGATGTACCATGATTTGAAGTAGTATTACTGGTGGCAAGGCATGAAAAGAGAGATAGCGGATTTTGTCAGTAAATGCCTTGTTTGCCAACAGGTGAAAGCCCCGAGGCAGAAACCAGCAGGCTTGTTGCAGCCGCTGAGTGTCCCAGAATGGAAGTGGGAGCATATATCTATGGACTTCATTACAGGATTGCCTAGAACGGCCAAGGGTTACACCGTGATTTGGGTCATTATCGACAAACTCACTAAGTCAGCGCATTTTCTCCTTGGGAAGCCTACTTACACTGTTGAAAAGTGGGCACAGTTATATATTACAGAGATAGTCAAGCTTCATGGTGTGCCGGTATCAATCGTGTCAGATAGAGACCCTTGGTTCACGTCTAACTTCTGGGGGAGTCTGCAAAGAGCCTTGGGTACTCAGCTGTGTTTCAGTACAACTTTTCACCCTCAGACAGATGGTCAAACTGAGCGATTGAACCAAACTCTAGAGGATATGTTGCGAGCATGTGTCTTGGATTTCTCAGGTAGTTGGGATGCACACCTGCACTTAATGGAATTTGCTTATAACAATAGTTATCAAGCAACCATCGGTATGTCACCGTTTGAGGCCCTCTATGGGAAGAGATGCAGGTCCCCTGTTTATTGGGATGAGGTCGGAGAACGTCAGTTGTTGGGACCTGAATTGATTCAAGCCTCCTGTGAGGCTATTCGCACAATCAGATCGAGGATGTTAACAGCCCAAAGCCGACAGAAGAGTTATGCTGATACAAGGAGAAGAGATTTAGAGTTTGACGTGGGTGATCATGTTTTCTTGAAGGTAGCTCCAATGAAAGGAGTATTGAGGTTTGGAAGGAAAGGCAAGCTCAGTCCATGTTTCATTGGTTCGTTTGAGATTTTAGAACGGATTGGTCCTGTAGCTTATCGTCTAGCGTTGCCACCTTCTCTTTCGGCAGTACACAACGTTTTTCATGTCTCCATGCTGCGAAAGTATTTGACAAATCCAACCCACAGGGTGGACTTCGAACCTTTGCATCTGAGCGAGAACTTGACTTATGAGGAGGAACCTGTGCTAATTCTTGACAAAGAGGTGAAGGCCATTCGCAATCGCGAGATAGCCCTTGTGAAGGTCTTTTGGCAAAACCACTTGTCTGAAGAAGCAATGTGGGAGAGAGAAGACGAGATGATGACCAAGTATCCAGAGTTGTTCCGGTACTAGCAACTTTCGAGGACGAAAGTTCTTTTAAGGTTAGTATGATGTAGCAGCCGGTTGTTTTTTTTAAAAAAAAAGGGAAAAAGAAGTGGGCTTCAATGGCCCGGTCAAAAGGGGGAGTGGGGGAAAAGTTTCCCCCCACATTTTCGGTCAAAAAGGGAGCTTTAAAAAAAAAAAAACAGATCTCAGCTCTCTCTCTCCCTCTCACGCGCCCTCCCTCTCTTTCTCCTCTTTCTCTCACACGACTCCCTCTCTTCTCCTCACTGCCGTTCGCACGCCGCCGCCACAGCCCACCGTCCGCACACCTCCGTCACATCTCCGCAGCTCACCGCCTTCGTCGCCTTTGTGCCGCCGCCGGTAAGCGTTTTTCTCTCTTTCTCTCTCTATCTCAGCCTCTCTCTCCTACTCACGACTCTCTCTCCCTCGCAGTCTCTCTCTCTCCGTCTGCAACCCGTCGATCTGCGTCGTTTCGCCGCCGCTACACGTCAAGCCGGCACCGCTCCGCCGTCGCCGCACAAATCTGTCCGCTGCGCCGCCATCACCTCTGTCTGTCGTTGAGTTCTTCAGTTGTGCCGCTACCGCCTTCAGCCAAATAGTTGTACGCCGCCTTGAGTCGTTTGAAACCGTGAGCGTTCGACGGTTCGATTAATTAAACAGTTGGTAAGAACGATGTAAGTTTCAGATCTACGTAGTCTTTTATCCTTAAACGAATACCCAATAATGTTGAGGCTTGATCCAAGGCGTTCGCAGTGAGTGGTGATCGAGTTCGTAAAGGCGGTGCGCAACTTGGTAAATAGACAGCAAACGTTAGGTTCGCTTGGGTGAGTTTTTGACCCTCTCAAGCCTTGTGTTTTAGGAAATTAATTGAGATTGTTATGCCTCTGATGTGTGAATATATATTTTATGTGTTAATAGACGAATATTTCACATCACGTGGTTGGTGTTGTATCGAGTTGTTGGGTGATTTTCGATCAAGCGTAGTATCTCAATGTAAGTAGCCGTTGGAATAAATTCATTTATGTTGAGTATGGTTTGCTATAGTATGAGAATGGGTACAAGTTATTCGAATTGTGACTGAGGTGATATGTTGCGTTAATTCTAAAGATCATGGCTACGACATATGTATATATATATCTGTGTTGTGTGATAGAAGCGAGTGTATGACTGTTGCATATTTTTAAAACTGACTGACATTGTTTGTGGGCAACGAGAAGTTGTGATTTTCTCTGTTAGGAGTATCAGTTGTCGCCTCCATTTCTTTTTCTTGAGATATGACTGTGTTGGGATGGTGCATATTAGTTAGCCTATCAGTAATCTGTGAAAAGAAACCGATGAATTAAACAGGGTTGCAGTTAATAGCAAGAGTTAAAGGGTCCTAAAAGGGAAAGGAATAGGCTAGTGCCTTAGACGAGGGTCGTGTCAATTAAACACCTAGGACTGAGATGTAATAGACTGAAATGAGGGGCTTAATGGGCGGGACCTGGCTTCGCAGTCTAGGTGCCATTTACTAACTGTGGAAGTTAATTCCTGATTTAAACCCATGAACGCTCCACCAGTGAAATGGTAGTTGGGAGCGCTACGCGCCCATTAGTGCCTTGAGGGACGAGACTTAGCTCCACTGACTGGGCGCCATCTACCATCAGTAGGAGTAGAGACCTCCCAAAACTCCCACTTGTGCACTATCAGAGAGTTGGCAAACTTATATGTATATAGGTGTACTAATTGAACACGAGACCCGAATTACAGATAAATGAAATGAAATGAAATGAATGAGAATGAGATGACCTAACCCTTAGGCCCTTAACTCGAATGAAATGTTAAAACCTTGATCGCTACTTACTGAGTATTTTCTTAAATACTCATTCTTTTCCCTTACATACAACTGCAGGTAGAGGTAAAGGTGTACAGGACGCGTGACGGAGAGTTGTTGGGCCATGGATCTCCTTTAGGATAGTATTCCGCATTTTGTATTTGAAATTCTTATTTTGAACTTGTATTGTGAATTATTTAAAGTTTATTCCGCTTTAAGTTTTGTTTGGATAACTAAAGGTTTCGTTTGTTTTGTTTTAACTGGGATCCCAAGTTGAAAGGTTTCGCAAATTTTTTTTTTAAGTGTGTTTTCTTTAAATGATATTTCCTCGCTGTTCTTAGAAGTAGAATGTAATGCATGTGGTAACGGCCTTAGGATCTAGGCATGAAAAGTAGGGTCGTTACAAGTTATGTAAACCCAAGGAAATGGGCGGATTAAATTTCAGGGATTTGAAACTTTTTAACCAAGTTTTGCTAGCAAAACAGGCTTGGAGGGTGTTCCATAATTCACATTCTATTGTTGCACAGATTCTTACAGAACGATACTTCCCGTCATTGTCGCTTTTGGGAATGGTCGGTCTATCAGGGTGGCAGTTGATCCTTGGATTCCTAGGCCTAACACCTTTAGGGTTCTTGGTTATAAAGGATCAGGAACAGATAAGATGGCAGATGAGTTTATTTCTCCCTCCAGTCAGTGGGATGTGGTCAGGCTTCGTCAGGATTTTTGTGAAGATGATGTGCAGGAGATTATTTGTCTTCCTATAAGTCAACATACTCCTGATACTTGGATTTGGCATTTCGATAAGTATGGGGTGTACTCTGTCAAAAGCGGATATAAATTAGGGATGATCTTGAAGTGTGGTGCTTCTACGTCTTGCAATGACAAGGCGACGAAATGGTGGTCTAAGTTGTGGAAACTTACAATTCCAACAAAAATCAAGCATTTTGTTTGGAGGTCTTTTCAAGATTGTATTTCGACTGCAACCAATTTGGGAAAACACCATGTTCTGGTGGATGGGCTATGTAAAATATGTTCTAATGCACATGAATCCACTGACAATGCACTTTTTCATTACACCAAGGCAATTTATGTGTTGGTTGACAATGAATTTGGATGTTCAATTTGGATGGAATGTAGAAATGGATATCAAAGATAAATGGATTCATTTGAGCTCTTTAGTTGAGAGGGAGGTATTAGAGTGAATTTGTGTTGGATCATGGGCTATTTGGAATGATAGTAATAGTGTCATCCACAATCAGGTCATTCCATCGGTGGAAGTTCGAAGTGAATGGATTGATGATTATCTGGAGGAATTTAAAGCGACAAATCGGCAATGTGATCGAATTGTACAATTAGTTCAAGATGTCAAGCAATTGATTTCTCGAGGGGAGGAATGGATAATGCATGTTGACGCTGCTTGTCATGTGGAGAATAGGTGTTGTGGTATAGGTGTGGTGATTCGCAGTCAAAGGGGTGAACTGAAGTTAGCTTTGCAAAAAGGTTCGTCTACGTTCACTAGCCCGTTGTGTGCTGAGGCTGGAGTGGTTTTAGAAGGGATCATGTTAGCATACCAGAATGATGTCCGAAGATTAACAGTTTTGTCTGATTCCCTTAACTTGATATCCTTTATGCTGCAAAAGGAGAGATGTGTGGTGGACTGTGCCACTATTCTTTGGGATATTAGAATGTTGTCTGATATGTTCCATCAAATCAATTTTTCCATGTTAAACGGGATTTTAATGTATTAGCTCATGATTTGGCCAGTACGGGTTTGTATTCGACACCACATGTGTGGTACTCAAACTTCCCAGATTGGGTTGTTAGGCTAGCTCAATGGGAGCAGCCGCTCTTTGTATCTCTCGCAGAAGTTCCTTCGTTTTAAATTATATGATGTTTATTTCAAAAAATAAATGCTTAAATCCCATTTTTGCCTTTTGAATGTTTATATTCATTCAACTTTAGTCCCTAAACTATGTACCAAAGAAAAAAGAAAAACAATTGGTTAAATTATCAAAAATACCCATGAACTATGGGATTGGTTTCAATTATACCCCTAAATTTTCAAAAGTTTCATTTTAGTCATTGGATTTTGAATTTTGTTTCAAAACAACCCTTGAAGACATTTTTTTCGTAAAATCTATAGACGAAAAATAACGTGTTCGTATATATATAATGAGAATTAACCTAAATGATATTTATATATGATTGATTAGTTTAGTTAAAACAATGTTATAAAATTTTGAACCTATCCAAATTGGACTTTTAAAGTTAGCATGATATTATAGACTGAAAAGACCAATGTGAAAGAGAAATCCAAAAAAGTGATTAGAATTTTTATATTTTGTCCAAATGCTATTGGCCAGTCTCCAAAAGATGGCTTATATATTCATTCGTCATTTGAAATTTTTTATTTTTGACATTATTATATGGTAACGGTTGTGGACCAATCATCATTATCATATTATTATTATTATTATTATTATTATTATTATTATTATTATTATTATTATTGAGAAATTTTGTTTTATTCAAAACTTCGTCGGTTTCCTAAAATTATTTAAACATGTTTAGTTCTCCATTGTTTTTTCTTTTTTCCTTTTTTTTTTCAGTTCATCTAGATAGAATATATTTACATCAATTCAAACAACCACCTATTTTGTCCATCAAATTCAAAAATATTTTCTTACCCGACATCAATGTCATCTATACATCTCTCTTTCTTTAGAAGATTTAAATAATCTTTACTAATTCAAAGAAGAAAGAAATGACTTTTGGACTTAGATATTTTTGGGTGGGGAGATGGCTAACTTAATTCAATCAAGGTATTTGTAATTTTCTTTACCCTCTCTTGAAGATTATAGGGTTTGAATCCTAATTATCTATTTCTTAAGAATGTACAAATTTGACATAAAATACATGTTATAGGTAATTTTGGACCACCATGATGAACAAGGAGCTGACGAGGACAACCGGGCGGAGATAGGACCAGGAAACGACCCTGAGGAGGACCAGACCAACGGGTCGGGCCAACTTGGCCCGACCCATATGGTCGGCCTCGGCCCAAGGCCGAGGCCGACCACTCGGCCCGCTTGCGTGGGCCTAGTCCGTTTGCCTCCGCTAGGTCCCTACCGCCTCTAGCCGTCCCGGTTCCGCCTGGTTCGTCCTGAAATGCCTCTGAATTCCTAAAAACCCTAGGAGCATGAGTAGATATTTATACCCCTCTTCGACACTAAAGAAGGGGACCCGAACTCTCTACTCTTACTCTCTTACTCTCTTGCTCTCCTCTTCCGTTTTCTGACTTTAGCATCGAGGCATTCCCTCTCATCTACAAATTTACCGTTGGTGGCACGTGAAGGTCAGGTGAGTTCCTCTGACCAAATTTGACCATCAACAATACATATCACGCAATATCTATACGACATATAAAAACGACATATCAAGTATATTGTATGGGAAGAATGAAAAAAAAATAAAGTTGTTGTTATGGGTAAATTTAGACCTAGCTCTAAGAAAGTCAGAATGATAGAAGCCTAGAGGAGAAACAAGCCCACGGAGGCCCAATGGGCCTAAATCAATCTCTAGGGCTACTCACTCTCCTGAAAGGAAGGGAAAAACCCTAATTTCAGCTATAAATAGAAGAGGTTCACCCCAAGTCAGGGGACTCAACTTGGTATCTATTTTCTTCCTCTATATTATTACTTTATTTTCTTCACTTATGATCGCCCAACTGACTTAAGCAACGGAGTCGGTGTGGCAAGCACCATGTCGGTGCTTAGCCGTTGATGTCACGTGAAGGTCAGGTGAGTCCCTTGGCCAAATTTTGGCATCAACAGTTGGCGCCGTCTATGGAGAAGAAAGCTTGTTGTTTCAGCGAGAGATCCGCTCGTGAGGCAATGACTTTGGTCTACGAAAAGGGATTTTCCTCTCGGATTAAAGGTCGAATGAGTTTTCTTTATTTAATTGCAATTCCCTCTCTTTATTTTTATTCACCTCAGTAACGAAAGATATGACAGATTTTAATTTTTCTGTTATGTTAATCAATGGCTAATTAGTTAATTTTTAATGGAAAAGAGTAGTTGAATTTGAATGTTTTAAATTGATGAATCTGAAATAGAAATCGAAGTTAATTACAACGGATTGCATGAGGTTTTGTGTTTCCACTTTCTTGTTTCCTTCACTGAGTGTAGCTTGCAATTGGTGACAATATGTTGCAACCTTTGATTTGCTTTGTGATATTTAGCATTGGCTTGAATTTCGATTTGTGATTTGCAAGGAATTTCAGTTTGTACTAATCTTTTATCGGTTGCATTTTTGACATATGTATAATTTGATTTGGATTTGCTCTCTAATTTAGAATTTCAATTAGATATTTCCTCAATTGACAATTCATATTTTTTGAATTCGCTTGATTTGACTTGAATCGTAGATTTGATGTATCTACCATGTAATTTTAGAATATCGGTTACATATTTTAAAGAAGATATTTTGTTGATAATTCATATTTTAGATGGGATTTATCTAAGTTAAAAATTGTGGATTTGATGTATCTATCATTTTGGTAAATAAATAGACCAACTGGTCATATTTCAAGCCGCACATATAAATTTGCTTAGTCATGTCATTATAAATGACTTAGACCAAATTAAAAGTCGAAATTAAGTGGACTATATAAATAAGTTATTTATTTACTTCATAAACTGTTCTATGGCACCTTCATATTGCAAAGTTTGTTATTTATTTCCAATTCTGAGTTCAACAATATAGGGTGAGAAATTCAAGTGGTTTGAAGATATAACTCAAATTAGCCCAACAAAGGGTCTTTACTATTTCATGGGCGGTATGTTCTCTACTTACCCTTATTTACTAAATATCTATATACATTCTTATTACTTTATGTGTATCTATTGATTTATTGAATGCAAACTATTCATAATTTGCAAGCTACTCATGACATACTTATGTTTCAGTCAATGATTAGTCTTTTTCCCATATCACCATAATGCTATCTACCGTCGCTATTTCGCGAGGCAACATGACGTGCAGAGATCCCGAGTAGCTGAGCCAACAAAAAGGTCCTTGGGAGTGGCAATGCCTATACTTCCAAGGTTCCTCGTGGGAGTGACAACGCCTATACTCCTCGGGGTTAGCAACTTATCAAAAGGTCCTTGGGAGTGGCAATGCCTATACTTCCAAGGTTCCTCGTGGGAGTGGCAACGCCTATACTCCCCGGGGTTAGCAACTTATCAAAAGGTCCTTGGGAGTGGCAATGCCTATACTTCCAAGGTTCCTCGTGGGAGTGGCAACGCCTATACTCCCCGAGGTCAGCAACTTATAAAAATGTCCTTGTAGGAGTAGCAACACCTACACAAGGGGCTTCAAAACAGTAACCACACTTGTAGTTGAGACCAAGACCTAAGATATTTCGCCAGAAGAGTCTTTTTGCAAGATAACAAATTGGCACAGGGGAGAATTATACTCTTAAATTGAGCTTAAGGTGTTTTGACTTATATCAACAGTGGCCACCCCTAAATCCCAATTCAAGAGTGGGGGCTTAATGTTATGGGTAAATTTGGACCTAACTCTAAGAAAGTCAGAATGATAGAAGCCTAGAGGAGAAACAAGCTCACGGAGGCCCAATGAGCCTGAATCAATCTCTAGGGCTACTCACTCTCCTAAAAGGAAGGGGAAAACCCTAATTTCAGCTATAAATAGAATAGGTTCACCCCAAGTCAGGGGACTCAACTTGGTATCTATTTTCTTCCTCTATATTATTACTTTATTTGCTTCACTTATGATCGCCCAACTGACTTAAGCATCGGAGTCGGTGTGGCAAGCACCACGTCGGTGCTTAGTTTTCTCTTGTTTTGCAGGTCATGTCTTTTCCATTCAAATAAATTTACCGTTGATATCACGTGAAGGTCAGGTGAGTCCCTTGACCAAATTTTGGCATCAACAGTTGTTGTCAGCGATTTTATTTTGGAACATGACCATTGACTGACCATATATTAGACAAGTAGGTAGGAGGAAATTAAAATATCAATATTAGTGTAATTGCATATTTAATCTTTATCCTTTTTAACTTTAGTAATTTTAATTTTGTTTATATACAATTAAAAGTTTTGTTATCATCTTTATATATTCCTTGATGGAAGCTTATTAGACATTCTTCCTAAGGGTAAAGAATTACAAAAATGTTGGGTGACAAGGTATTTGTTGTTGAACTTCAAAATTAGGAACAAAAATCTAATATAATGGTGATTAACAATTGTACTCCAAATTCCAAATGAGAATAAGCCTAAAGTCTTCTCTAATACTTTTCAACCAAAATGATGCCTTTAAAGTCTATCCAAGTACATGTTTTTCAACTTAACTTATAATATGACATAGTTCCTACCCTATTAAAATAAAATATGTTAAGTTATGGAGTAAATTAATCACATTCTTCTAATTTTTATTATATTTTTTAAAAGAAAATAAAACCCATTGATAGTAATTTGAATAGTCAAAGATGTTAGTGAAAATCAAAAGAATGCAATTGAAACTGTTAAAACATTAAGATAAAATTGAAAACAACTGCATAACTTTTAGTTGATTTGAAGTTAGACATTTTAGTGGAAATTTTTAGTTTTGACAAATGGGTTTTATATTATACCGATCAAGAAATTAAATTATATATTTGATTTCCCGAACTTTTGGAATTATATTTATTAAGTCCCTATACTTCAAAATGTTTTGAATAAATCCGTTTTAAAGATGCATCAATCTAGTTTATGTACTACAAAAAATTTTCAATAGGTTTACAAACTTTGAATTTTGTGTCCAATTGAAATGGTTGAAGCTCTAGCCATCCGGGTGGGGATTGAACTCGCAAAACCAACAAGTATTCATCCAATTTGGGTGAAAACTGATTTGCTTCTAGTGTGGAATCTCGTTCAGGGAGTCGAAACCCATGAGAACAAAACCCAAAATATCATAGAAAATATCAAGTTCTACAGAAATTCAGGGGAGATGGAAGGGTTGTTACTAACCTCTAGAGAATCGAACCAAGTCACCTACGCCTTAGTTGTCCATGCTTGAAGATACCGCGTCGATGAAGTCTGGATGGAAGAAGCTTCTCCTTGGACGAGTCAGCTTGTTTGTTTAGACAGAAGAGAAGGAAGCCGGAGAATGAGTTTCAATGGTAGCAGGAGTTAGAGGGTTGTTTTCGTGTCTATCTTCTCATCCTGTATTTCTTTTCCTTTTTGCCTTTTCGCATTTTGTTCCTCTTCTATAAATAAAATAAATAAATAAAACCCCATTAGTTCAACATTTAAACTATTAAACCAACAAAGTTAACGATAGAGACCAATTAAATACAAAATTAAAAGTTCAAAAATCTATTACAAAGTATATAAACTAAAACCTTACCAGATAAAAAACCGATTAGAAACTCGACCCGGGTCTACCAAACTTGTAATTTAATGGTCTCACAAAAAAAAAAAAAAAAAAAAAAAAAAACTTGTAATTTAACCCTGCAAAAATGTTGGTATGAAACAAATCTTTTCCACGAATGGCCTAACACCAAGGCGAAGAATGGAGTAGGTGATCATGTTTTTGTAAGGTCATGGGATTTGATTCACCCGCGCAATGCGATGAACAAAAGATTTCGAGAGAGTGGAGCTGGGACCGAGTGGCCGAGTGGGGGCCTCCAATTGCCTCAGTGGAACCAATTATCGCCGGAAGTGGAAGCTGCAATGTCAAGCAAAAGCAAACCCCAAAACCCCCAAAAGCCAAAGCCAAAGCCAAAGCTTCCTCAAAAATCTCTATCGCTCACCCACCCCCACCCCCTTCTTCCTTTCACCAAAAACTTTCAAAAGTTTTTCACAGCAACAACTCCCAATCATCATCACCATCGCCATCATCATTCCCTTTGATTTTCTCTTTGTTTCCTCTTTCATTCTACCCATACCCATCCATCAGACCTCGTCCTTCTCATGTAAGTCTCTCTTTCTCTCTGTTTTTGCGATTCCTTTGTTGGGTTTTGGAGGAATTTGTGGGAATTGAAATGGGTTCTCTTTGTTTTCTTGAGATTGTTGAGCTTTGATTGGTTTCGTCTTGTGATGGGTTCGTTTGTGATTGATCTGTTGTTTTGTTGATTAGAGTGGAGGAGATTTTTTGTAAGGCATTGTTGGTGAATTTGAATTGCTGGGGAAGTGACTTTCTGATGGATTCTTTTGATGAGGTTTCTCGGTTTCGATACGATATGAATTCGAGCGACATGGGTGATTCTGAGTCTTCTGGCGTTCTTGAAATTTATGTCCATCATGCTAGGAACATTCACAATATATGTATATATGAAAACCAGGATGTTTATGCAAAGTTTTCTCTCACGTATAATCCAGACCAGACCTTGTCCACTAGAGTCATTCATGGAGGTGGGAAGAATCCTGATTTCAATGAGAATTTGAGGATGAAAATTACTCAGCTTGATTCTGTGCTCAAATGTGAGATTTGGATGCTTAGTAGGGCTAGAAGCTACTTGGAAGATCAGCTTTTGGGGTTTGCTTTGGTCCCACTTTCACAAGTTGTTGGTAAAGGGAAAGTGACTGAGAATTATAGCCTCTCTTCCACGGATCTCTTCCATTCCCCGGCCGGGACGGTACGGTTGAGTCTGTCTTTAGATAAATCATTGCTTGTTGATGAGTTGAGTTCGATATCAGATCTGCCCGTGAGTTCATCTATATCTTCAGAAGTTGTGTTGTTGGACAGGAAAATATCAGAAGTGATGTTGGACCCAGCTGAGTATTCAAGGATTGAATTCCCTGATGTTAATGTGGTGATGGAGAATCAACAAATGGTGTCTGAGTACTTTGATTTGACCAGAAATGGTTCTTGTTCGAGGCCTGGAATTGCCACGTTTCTACGTCTCGGTGCGTCGCCTCCCCAACCGGCCTATGACTTTGAAATGACTGCAAATTCATCTGAAGAACACCAAGCTGGATCAGTTTCCCCAAATGACAGCAGCATTCAAAACTCTAGCTTCTTAAGCTCCACAACAACAAGTTTGAGTGATGATAGAAACTCTGTTGATTCTGTTGAAAAGAAAACACGTTTCTCAGGTGCATCGTCGAATTCTGTCAATGCTTCAGTCACTACTACCGAAGCCGGAAATCAAGTCTCTGGTCCTTGTCCTGATACTCCAACTTCAAGGAAGAGCAGCGGGACTGCAGAGGAAAAAGAATCAAAGTTTTCAAACAAGGAAGATAAAACTAGCATAAAAAAGGAAGGAAATATCCCTTGTGTTAAATATGGCCAGGTGTTTTCAGCTCCTTTAGGGAACATTAACCTTGAAGCTGAGCAATCTGCAATGCAGCAGCAAATTGTGGACATGTACATGAAGAGTATGCAGCAGTTTACAGAGTCTTTGGCAAAGATGAAACTTCCAATGGATCTCGATAAGCCCGAGCAAGAACACCGGGGTGTCATAATTCAAAGCCATGATACCAAACCAGAAATCGATCAAAAGAAAAAAGACGGATCCCGGGTTTTTTATGGTAGCAGGGCATTCTTCTGATAACCATAGGTGGTGCAAATTTGACACTTCTAGCAGGGTATGGAACGTTTAACTTATCAGGAGCTATTCAAGCAAACTTCCCTGGCTTCATAATCAAATGGTATTTATAACTAATCTTCTATACTATTTTTTAATCTTTTTAGCATGCAACTCTCCTTAAAGAGAGTAGTTCCTAATATCTATACTAAATCATCTGTCATAGTCATGGCAACAAGACATTCTTTATCTTGTGATTAGAGTTTCGTTTTTCGCGGAATGTATAGAGTATTTCATGGTGATTGTATCCAAGCAAGCTGTACTAACACACTGTTTGGTTATATGCTAAATAACAATAGTCTTTCTACTCATTACTCCCATGATTCCACTGCTTAAGAGTAGAAATCACTTATCTTTTGATTCAACAACTTTTCTTGCAAACCTGACTGCAAATTGTTCATTTATAGGAGAGTTTATTCTCCTAACATATAATTTAACACAAAAATCATCCATATGACAAAGATTGGTAGTTAATAACTTTTACTATAAAGTAGAACATGTTGACCATTGGTGAATAACCTTATTTACAATTCTTTTTCTTTCTGTGGCCTTCTTTTCATGAATGTTTTCCAATTCTTAGCCAAGTCTTGAAGTTATAAAGTCGTTTTGAAAAATTCACTTTTAAACAAAATCGTTATCCAACAGACCCTTAACATGTTCATTTTCATATATATAACAAAAACTTGACTGGGTTTAGTTGTATTTAGAAGCCAAAGGTAACTTCATTACCACAATGACACAAACCCTTATGAGAAAAATGGAAGACAAAAGAACAGAGGTTAAGGAAAGGCATGATTAAGATTGTTGAAATTTATGCATTGGAGTGGGGTTGTGGGGCAGGTAGAGGCCATGTTTTGTCAACACAAAGTGCTTTCATGTTTGAAAGTGCAATGGAAAAGGGAACTAATTGTTTGTCATTGGTAGATTAGAGAAAGGAATCCAAAGTAGTTTGGCTTGGCTACTGTTTGGAATTAAGAAACATCCACTTTCACAATGGAAATTTCTAGCATGCTTTCTCAATGCCTTTATGGAAAAGTAAACTTGACTGTGGGTTGTTTTTGCCTTGTGTGTTATGTTTCTTTGGTTTGTTAGTGGTTTCTTCTTCCCTTCCCACCAACCTCAACCTCAGTGACATCAAGTGGCCCATGGCTGGTTTGACTTTGCCAATTCTTTGAATTTCATATGGATTACCATTTCTTTTTTTTTTTTTGGAATTAGAGTCAGGCTCATTTGGTCTATGTTTGAGTTGATCTACTACAATTCAAGAGGGTTTGAGTTTGACTCATGATTTTAATAAGTTTGTGTTTATTAAATATACGGTCGAGAAGTTTGAATTTATATGGTTTGTGTTTGAATTGTATAAAATAATTGATTGCTCAAGATGGTCGACAAGAGAACAAGGGATGGTGTCTGTGGAAATTGCAAATCCAATGGCAAAAAGCCTCGCTTACTCGCATCATCCTAACAAGAGAATCCCTGCACAAATTTTTTTCTACTTTGACTATTGATTTTTGTCTATTTTAGTCCATAAACTTTGGAAAGATGTTTGTTATGATCTTTGATAGCAAAGTTCCTACACTGATTCAATATGGAACGAAAACCCTTGATTGTAGCTATGACAATATTTCACAAAATTTATTATGTTGTGCTAAAATTGTGATAGGAAAAAATGATAAAATGGAAAAGTAATGGAAGAAAAAAAAAATTACGTCTTAAAAAGTATATAGATCAAACTAAACGTTTTGAAAGTAAATGGACTAAAATGAACAAAATTGAAGTATGGAAACCAAAATAAGATTTAAACCAAAGTTCTACATATATAGAGACCTCTATGATGATAGTTAGTCTTGCATAAATAAATAAATAATAAAATAAAATAAAAAATCCATAAAAGAATGCAACAACGGTAGGAATGACCATTTTTTAAAGTGTGTTTTGTAAAATGGTAACCCTACTTATTTTTTAGATAAATGGGCCAACCAATTTTGTGAATTAATAAATATGAATTATCAAGTTACAGATATACCCTTGCCAGGAAAATATAACCGAAAATCTAAAATTATAAGGTAATCAAATTAAACCAAATTTATGATTCAGAACCAATAAAATAAATTCTTTTACAAATCCTAAAAGGATCATTATCTATAAAAAAAAAAAAAAATTGTAAATACAAAATAATTTAAAATTTATATAAAGCTTTTGCACACATATAAGTTTATAACCAATGTACACTTTAATCATGGAATAATTTTGTCAAATTCATAAATTCAAAAAAAAAAATTCTAACTCTAATGTCGTTTTTCTCTAAAATTTTATGAATTCCTAGTACACATGGTTTATAATCCATTTAAAAAATAAGAGAGAACTTTCCTCAGCGATGACAACACTTGTCTAACCATCATGGATTGGCCCTAATGGTCAATAAAGGCCATAGAAAAAATAAGGAATTAGAAGGAAAGGTGATCGTAAGTTGGTCCGGACACTCACGAATATAAAAAAAATAAAAAATAAAAATAAGAATAAAAAAAGATGTAATTTGATGAAATTGAAAGTTTAGGGTAAAAATTAATATAACTTGACAAGTTAGTCAAACTTGTTTTTTATCTCTACAAAATTTTGTCCATCTCTTTATTATTATTCTTTTTTCATTCTTTATTGTATCCCTTTTTTTAAGACAAAATGTTTGTATCTCAATCTCTTTCTATACTTTTTAGCTCTCCTTTAATTTTTTTTTTTTTTTTTTTTTTTTACCTCTATCTAGTTTTCATTCTCTCTCTCTAAATTTTTTTCACTCCCTTTCTACCTTTTTTCTCTAAATAAAATATTTATCACTTTTCATCCCTAACTTTTTTTTTTCCCTATAGAATATTTATCCCTCTCCATCCCTAACTTTTTTCTCCCTCTAATAATTTCTCTCAATCTTGTAATTTTTTTTTATCTCAAATATAATATTATTTTTAGTAATTTCCGGTCCATATGGATCCTAGATATCTAGGAATTAGAAACCTAGGATTTAAAAGTCGAGACCTTTTTTTTTATTAATATTGTAATTTTTTAAATTTATTATGATAATAGTTCATTTTGAATCTTATTATCAGAATATTGTGGTTTTAAATCATCATTATTAAAAGAAGACCTACAAATACACATTTAAAAAACGAATGTTAATTGTTATCAAAAAAAAAAAAAAAAAAAAAAACGAATTTAACACAATTTCATATTCATTGTATATTTGTTTGGCTGGATGATCTCTCTAGTATATAAAAGGACCTTGGTTTTTGAACTTTTTTTTTTTTGACAATATGGGGATGGGGGATTCGAACCACAGATTTCGTGATTACCAATTCATCTTTATGCCAGTTGAGTTATGTTCTTGTTGGCGGTTTTTTAACCTTGGTGCACATTGAATTGGTTTTTTTTTCTCTCCTCTGTTTTCCTCTTTTTTCCTTTTCTTTTTTCTTTTTCATTTTCTTTTACTTGTTTTTTAAAAATAAATAAATAAATAAATTTTCTTTTTTTATTTTTTTATTTGTTTTTTTAGTAAATCAAAGATGTAATTACATTTTTGTTTAATTTTTTAAATGCATTGAATATTATATCATAATTTAATTCAGTATTAATTATTTTAGTTTTTCTTTTTCTTTTTTTAAAAAATACAGTGTAAATCTGGTCCTTTTTAAGGATTTCCCTTTTACCTTTACTCATACATTTATTTCTTAATTACATTTATTTGGACAATACTTGTAGCATACTAGTATTGTAGAGATTTCCGTACACACCACCGTTAAAATGTTGACAAATAGAATAGATTACAAAAAAAAAAAAAAAAAATCTAATTTTCTATCTTTCTTTTTCTTAATTGTCAAATTTTAATGGGTTATGTCGAGATCCCTACACATAGGTATGTAGGCAAGTGTTGTCCAATTGAAAGGTTAGTTATGAGCAAAATACATCAAAATATATTAATATTTTTTTGCTAATTTCTTCAATTGAAACTTATCTTCTTCTTCTTTTTTTTCTTTTTTCTAATTTCTTCAATTACATTTTTTTTTCTAATTTCTTCAATTACATTTTTTTTTCTAATTTCATCCGTTAAAAATAGGGATTTTAGCACATTTAATTTGTTTATAATTTATAATTGATTTATTAAAGGTTATTTTCATATAATCAAATATTTAAGTGTCTTTTCTACCATTGAAAGTGATTTTTAATCACTAGGGCATGTTTGGGACTACCTTTAGAATGAATATCTTCATTTAATTATAATTAATTAGTTTCTTTTACAAGTTGTTAGTTACAAACTATTTTATTATTTGGTACAAGTGATTTTAATTTAATTAAAATTATTCTTTTTAAATGATTAATGTTTGTTTTAAAGGTAGTTTTAGAATCACCAAATTACTAAAAATGAGTATTACATTTGAGATTAAATAGGAAAAGAAAATGGAAAGAAAATTTTCAAAGACTAAAAAATGTTGGTGACAGGGAGGGATAAAAAAATTTAGAGAAGAGAACAAAAAAATTAATGGAGATAGGTAAATTTGAAGATAGAGAGTTTAAGTGAGAGAGATACTGATTTTTTTTTAGAAAATGACAAAAAGTTTATGGAGAAAAACAATAACGAGAGAAAAAAAAGTTAAGAGTCGGGTCAAAAATTAGGAGTAACTACACAAATGGACCAATATTGGCTCATTTATTACAAAAGTGTCTAATTTTACATTTTTGTCAGCTCATAACGGGATATCAAAGGAGTTTGAGAAGCTCATTTACGTATTTGCCCTTACCGGTTGACAGAAAAAAAATATAATACTAAAATAAATTAATAAAATAAGATTTTACCAAATTAAATAAGGGAATTTAGGGAAGAATATAAATTGAATTAATGCATGAAATCTTACTATTGATAAATTTAAAAGATTTAGACAAATTTGAAATTAATGGGTTAAAATGAGCCCATCCACCCTAATTTCTGAAAAGATTATCAAGAGCCAAAAATTAGAGAAAGAAAAATTAGAGAGGAGAAAATTAAAGAGATAGAAACATGAAAGAGTGAGGAAAAAAACTAGAGATAAGAAAAGTGAGAGAGAGAGAGAGTTAAAAACCATTGAAGAGAGAAAATAGAAAAAAAAATGAATAACAATTTTAAAACAAGAATAAGTCAGAGACAAACATTATAAAGATTTAGAAAGAAAAAAGAGGGAAAATTAGCGATTTCTCACAATTTTAGGACAAAATAGAGTAAAATAGGAAGAGATTTAAAAAATAATAATAGTTATTTTTAAAACAAAATCACTTACCATCACTGGAAAAAATCAGTTTCCATGTGATTGATAGGAAATCGCTTAAAGTGATTTTGAAATTCTAAAATCACTCCCAAACCTATCCAAAAGGTAAGAATTGATTTTTTTTTTTTTTCCTTATAATTAAAAGAACTATGAAACTTATTTTATATAAGAAATGAAAATTTATATAATTAATTACAGCTTAGTCATAAATACAACCTCATGTCAGTTGAGTTATACTCTTGTTGACTCAACATAGATCCAATTTGATCTCATAATTTATAAAATTTTAATTTGGTCCACATAGTTTAGGTTTCTACAGTTTTAAACCTTCACTTTAGTTGCTATTTAAGACAAACTTCCAAATCCCGATTCTCGTTTCTATTCTCTCCTATTAACTAGACCAATAAACATCCGTTCATCGAAAAAGAAAAAATTGTAAATATGGTAACAAAGATACCTTTTATAATATTTGACTAAATTATATTTTAAAAAAATGAAAATTAAACCTCCAAAATGGTAATTGACATATATTTTTCACCTCGTCTATGATGTTCAAAGATTTTCGATTATTTTTCTAGAAAAACTTTTTTTTCTAGACATCATTAATAGAAGGTTTTTTTAACCTCTCAAACCATGGGTTTCACTCAAACTAACCCTCCCCTAGAATACTTCTCTTTTTCTTTTTTTCTTTTTTTTCTTTTTTTTTCTTTTTTTTTAATTTTATTTTATGTTATTTTCCCTTTCTTCCTTTTTTTTTTTCCCCATTTTTCTCGACTCTTCCTCATTGTTGCTTCTCCCTTCTTTTGTTTTCATTTTTCTTTTTTCCTTCTTTTTATTTTCTCTGTCATTTTTTCTTTGCTTTTTTTTTTTCTATACATTTTTTTTTCAGATTTTTTTTTTCTATTTTTTCTCTTTTAAACTAGGATGAAAATGATTAATTAATGTTGACATAATATTCGTTTTGTGTACATTTAGTGGTAACTTGATTTTTAATTTTTCATAATTATTTATTCAATTAAAATTATCCATTTATTACTCAGGATTAATTAATTTATATTTATGTATTGAAATATGAGTTCATTAATTAATGCATCTGTAATTTTGACCAATCACAAATTACCACGTTATTATTTAAAATTAATGACAAAATTATAAATAATTAAATTTGAATTGACATGTGACCCAAATGTACATAACAGAGATGAAAACGAAGAATATCCAAAGTTAAGAATAGGCAAACCTGCTCCATTTCTCACATGTACTTGATTCGCACCACCATACTCAGTTCCAACGGATAGATTCCCAAAATTATGAGTAAGGTGATTGGTAGCACCAGGGTCGGGGTACCAAGATGTATCGTGATTAATATCAGGGAGCAGTGAGCATAGCATTCATCTGGGAAAAAGAGGGAGATCGGTTAAACTGGTTATAAGAGGGAGTAAACGAACCTGGATTGGGAGGAGCACTTGGAGGAGCATAGCGAAAGTAACACTTCGAAGCAGTATGATTGAACTTCCCACATAGCTGACATTGAATCCTATTTCGGTTATTCCATGTTCTACCTCCCCGATTGGATCTGCCGCCACCACATCCTCTGTTTCCACTACTAAAAGGTGGAGGGAATGAAGGCATATTAGATTTTTTAGCATCATTATCAAAAGATTTAGATTGAACAGATAGATTCACATACGACAGAGAGGCATCAGTAGGAGTAATTTTACTCTCAATCCTATTCTCTTGCGTAAACAAGAGAGCCATAACCTCATGGACTGATTGACCTACTTTTGCCGAAATCATAGAGACCATCGATTCGTATTCCGAACCAAGACTAGCCAGAATATATAAAATATGATCTTCGACGTCAACGATTTTACCAACTGCAGACAACGCATCAACGTATTGTTGTATTTTCGAGAAATACTCTTTTAAGGACATACCTCCCTTCTGGATAGTTTGCAACTTTGTTTTGAATTTCATCACCTGGGCGAGATTACGAGAAGAGAAAATTTGGGCTGAACAGTTCCAAATTTCCTTAGCAGTCCCACAGTGAAGCATTTGATGTAGTATCTCCTCCGACATTGAACCAACAAGCCAGGACGAGATGATTTTATCCTGACGTTTCCATTTGGTATATGCTGGATTAGGGATTTTGACCACCGAAGAACCTTCGCCCGCAGTAGGATCAGAGGGAGAATTTAAGTGTTGAGCATGAGGATCATCATGCAAATGAGATTCTAAATCATAGCCCTCAAGAGGAAATTGTATATGAAATTTTCACAAAAGGAAGTTATCATCAGTAAGCTTCACAATAGAAGCCTTATTACCAGAGCCAAAAATTTGCGAGGAAGCAGACGAATTGTCCGTTGCCGCATTGGTACCGCTCTGAGAAGACATAGCTCGAAAAAAAATTAGGGCAGATGCTTAGTCGTTAGACTTAATCTCTGATACCATCATAGAATTGCATAAACCATAAGGGAAGAAGAAGAGGACACAACAAGTGCAGGAGAAAAACCCTATGCATTCATATATGGTGATTACACTACTCACGCCATATATAAAGGTCTGGGGATAAAAAAAAAACTCTTGCAAAAATAATCAGAGGAAATTACACATTCCAGAACCTTCATCATCTGCCCTAATGCATACGAATATAACAAATGAGGAAGGGGCTAAACAATAGGGCCGAATACAATATGGACCAAGATAAATACAAAATCACAAATATTTAATGGGCTATCTTAATAGACCAATTATTGAATTTTTTAGGCCAAATGTTCATTTTTTTTTCCATTTGATCAACTAATTTGATCAAATTTGGGTCACTTATCATTTGGGTCTTATGGTTTTTGGGTAAAAATAAATCAAACTCAAATCCAAGTAGTTGGACCCAAAGCCAATAAATTCCAAGTCCAAGTTGTTAGACTCAAAAGCCATCAAAGTCCATTCATGGAGAACTTTATAAATAGAGGAGTTCTTCCCCTTTTTAAAGGTTCAAAAATTTTATACTCTCACCAAAACAAGAGAATTTAGAGAGACTCCAGAGGATAAAGTTAGAAAACTCTCTAACGTCTTTAAGTTCTTGGAGTACTAAACTCTTGTTCTCGAGTTTGATAAGCTTCAATCAATCCTTGGAGTTTTAAGTATTTAGGTATTGAAAACCAAACACTCTTCAAACATTCTTTAAAAACCAAACGTTCTTTAAGACATGAACGCTTGTTCTCGAGTTTGATAAGCTTCAATCAATCCTCGGAGTCTTAAGTATTTAGGTTTTGAAAACCAAACACTCCGCAAACATTTCTTGAAGACTGAACACTCTTCAAGACCTAAATACTTAAGACTCCAAGGATTGATTGAGGCTTATCAAACTCGAGAACAAGCGTTTGAGCTCTTGAGTGAAACACACTCACACCACAAGAGAGAAAATCAGAGGATCAAAGTTAGAAATTGTACACTCACATTTATACAACATCAATATAAATACAAGTTTATTCCACGCGTTTCATATCCTTGGAATTACGTGGGAACAACATCATAATTTTAATATAAAATTTATAAAATTAATCTTAAAAAAAATGAAGATTCCTAGATTTATAAAATTAATCTCATAAAAATATGAGTTCATTAATTAAAGCATCATAGAAAACAAAAATATTACTCATTCCCTATAAAATTAACATTCCTAAGTATACAACCAAACATAAAATCTTATTCTCAAGTGCCTACACCAAACAATTTTATTCCAAGACACATCTATCATTCTTAGGCATACAAGAACCTTAAACCAAGAGCCAAGAGAAAACAAAAACTACTTTTGGAAATATTTTCAAATATCAATTTTATCTCTGAAATTTTCTTAATTTAAAAAGGTAAAAAGTGTAAATAAAACCCTAGAAGTGGGTCCCACTCCATTCATCTCCTCTAAATGGGTCCACATTTAAAAAATAAAAAATAAAAATAAAAAAAACCCACCTCCTATATCTAAAACAAAATTCTCTCTCTCTCTCTCTAAAACCAAACTCCAATTTCCAATTTCCATTTTCCATTTTCCAACACTCTCTTGTGCGCCGCTTCCAATGGCGGACTACGGCGGAGCCATTTCTCTCTCCCACCAGCCCCCCACCTCCGACTCCTCCTCCTCCGACCACAGCCCTCCCACCATTCCCCTCTCCTCCTCCGCCGCCAACAAACCCAAAAAGCTCCTCTCCTCCGCCGTCACCTCCTCAGGCGACACCGGCAAGAAGCCACGTGGAAGGCCACCGGGTTCGAAGAACAAACCGAAGCCACCCATCGTCATAACCAAAGAGAACGACTCCGCCATGAAGCCCGTCGTGATCGAGATCGCCGCCGGCAACGACGTCGTCGACACCCTCCTCCACTACGCCCGAAAACGACATGTCGGCCTCACCGTCCTCAGCGGCTCCGGCTCCGTTTCCAACGTCACGTTGCGTCATCCCATGTCGCATTCTACTTCCCTGTCGCTTCATGGCCCTTTCAGCCTCGTTTCTCTCTCTGGCTCTTTCATCGCCAATACGACGTCGTTTGGCTCCTCCTCTAAACCCTCCTTTGGAATTTGTCTCGCCGGTGCTCAAGGTCAGGTGAGCTTAAGCCGATAGGTTATGGTAAATTTTATTATTGTCTTTTATTTATATATTTTTTTTCTTTTTAACATTTGTTGCACAAGACCCGATAAGTAATTAAGAGGAAATGACGTTATAGGAGTTTAAATATAGTATCAAGTTCAACCTTTCCGGCATGAAGCTTAACGAGTAATTATTAATGCCAATATTAATTAAAAAGTTAAGCGTTTGCTAGTTTGTTTGATTACGAACTCTTTTATGTATGCACTTTCCCCTTTTTCGAAAAATATATTTGAATTCTAAGTCAAATCTAAAAAGAAAGATCAAAGGTTCTAAAAAATTACTTCAATTTTTTACCACATTTTCAAAAAGCAAAGGCGAATGAATTATCGATTATCAAACAGGGTCTAAATTGTCAATTACGGCCAATCTAATTCTTCTATCTATATTCTCGACAAGGTGTTCGGGGGCATAGTTGGCGGGAAAGTGACTGCAGCGAGTCTCGTGGTGGTGGTCGCGGCGACATTCATAAACCCAGTGTTCCATCGGCTGCCAAGCGAGACGGCGGACGACGACGGCGTTGATATGGCGAAACCCGCCATCACCGCTGCAGATGAGTCCCCTGCTGGGGCGACGACGACAAGCTCGGCGACTCCGATGTCGATCTGCGTATACAATGCTCCATCTCCTCCGGATCATGCAATGCCATGGGGGCCGAGCTCTCGAACTTCTTACTGAGCTCGCCATGAAAACAGAAGAGAGAAAGAAACATTACACATCCTTTGGGGTTGTGATTATTGTCAACTGAAAACTGATCATATAACAAAAGAATGTGATGGTCTTTCTTGGAAGAGTTGATTAATTGGGATTTTTTGTTCTTTGGTAACGTTAAAATGGTTGCTTTTATTTTTGTGTGTATGTTTTTTTTTTTTTTTTTTTTTTTGGTGATTTTTCTGGTTTTTTTTATTTATTTATTTTGGTGTGTGTGTAAGAAAAATGATTTTTTTTTTTGTTTGGTTGCATGAAGATTTGAATGGAAAGAGACATAGAGATGATTGATCTAAGAAAAAGTGGCGTAGGGCTTAGGGTTCAATCCGGTGGTTATTAACTTATGAACACATCACATATTCTTTTTGTTTTGTTTTGTTTTTTGTTTTTTGTTTTTTTACTTTTATTTTATTTTTTGTTTTGGTTGGGTTTGTTTCCACTCCTTTTATATATATGTGTATCTATGTATTAAATTACTAAATCCACTTTGAACTATTGGGTTATTGCTATTATATATTGGCTAAATTATAAAAAATGTCCTTGAACTATGGGATTTGTTTAAAAAATGTCCGTGAACTTTAAAAAGTTTTAAAAATATCTATGAACTTTAAAAAATGTTTCAAAATACCATTGCTGTTAATTTTTTGATGGAATTCATTAAAAATTTCAGTTTCATTAATATTCTTTAACTTCCAAAAGATTTTAAAAAATAACCTTATTAGAAAATGCTTTTTTTTTTCCTTATCCCACCATAAATTCTTCTTCCATGAAAATTAATGTGAAGTTTTAGCTATTTTTCACGTATTCATACACTAGGAGCTTTAATTTTTTTCTCTTTCAACACATCATCCCAAGAGCTTGACTAGATTGTGGTTTTAATCGTTCTCATCCAAAAATTAACTGTAAGGGTATTTTTGAAACGTTTTGTAAAGTTCTGAGGTATTTTTGAAACTTTTTAAAGTTAAGGGACATTTTTGAAACAAACTCATAATTCAGGGGTATTTTTTTATAAGTTAGCCTTATATATTCTATTCTTATAACTTGTCAGTGGCTTGGATTTTTTTAATTGCAACAATTTTCACAAGTTTTTTAATTATAATTATTTAGAAAGTTTTATGGTATAATGGCATGAAACTTCTAGATAAAGGGATGATTTAGAATTTAGAGTGCAAATTTTAATTATAACAATTGTTTATAGTGCAAGGGTTTTTCATATGAAATATTTTACAAGTTGCAAACAAACGATGTTATGTAATGTAAAGGTTTAAATGCAATGATTTCTTAATTAACTTGGGGTGGCTAATATAAATATAGCTTGATTGAGACATAAAACTTTATTAATAACCAAGAAGTACGTGGTTTCATTTTCTTTTACTTTTCTAATTATTCTCTCATTTCTAATTCTTTTTTACCTTTTTCGACAAATATAAATTGTCACACACACAAATATATAGTGTTCATTGAAAAAGAAGTTGATCTGTATTTTTTATATATGGTTTATATTTATTGAATAAAAAAATATTAATTTGATTTTCTTGTTTATTAAATACACCATAAACAAACTAATAAAATGTTACCCTAGATTTCATAAATCGTGTCTAAGTAATGCATACCTTTGGCTAATGAAATTAAACACAAGGTGTTTTGAAAATTGAATTACCAACCACTTTTGAGACGATAATAACTATTTTAGAATATGTAAAAGGCAATAATTATTGGTTTAAGAGAACTAACTGAGTGGAGAGAGAGGTCAATATGGACATAACTCAATTAACATAGAGTTTGTATTAACGACCAATACGTTTGTGGTTCAAATCCTCAAACCCACATTGAAAGAAAAAGGAAAAAAAAAAAATTAGAGGAGAGAGAGAAAGGACAAATGCAAATGGCAATAAGAAGTTCAATGAAAAAATCCATTAATACCCCTAAACTTGGGTTGTATCACTCTAAACTAATAATTCTATCTATTAAAATTCCAAAATTTCATAAGTGAATCAATTAAGAATACTATTAAGATTCTATTTTAAAACCATCAATGCATACTTGTCACACGTGGCCAACAAGAACATAATTCAACTGACATAAAGTTGTACGGATAACCACAAGGTCTATGGTTCGAATCCCCCACCCCACATATTGTCAAAAAAAAAAAAAAATTGTCGCACGTGTTACATGTATATAGGACTTTTTGAAATGCAAAGATTAATGTAATATTAAGACTAAATGTTTAAATCAAATGGATAGTAGCGATTTTTTATTAATATGAATGCTTTTCTATCTTCTTTGTCTTACCCTATTTTCTCTACTCATTTAGGAAGAACTGATAATTTTTCTTGTTATTTTGATAGGATTTTGAGAGAAATTTTAATTTATTTAGGTGATTTTGAATTTATTTTTAGTAAAATCGAGTGAAGATAATTATAAATTTTAAATCCCTAACGAATAAGCTGAATTAATTAAAGTTTAAGATTTATTGATATAATTATTATTCTGAAGTTTAATTAATATAGCCCATAAAATTTAGAGGTATGAATTAATTTTTTTACTAAATTTTTATTAAATGATGATTCAATGGACTCAATACCTAACCTGAAAATAAATAGTATTGAATAATTACAGTTCAATCGTACTTCTTATTAATAAGTTTTTTTTTTTTTTTTTTTTTTTTTTTTTTTTTTTTTTTTGACCAACTTCTTAGTACTAGTTTTGAGTCTTTTGACTATGAGTTGATGTACTGAATTATAAAGTGCGGTGAAGAAATTATATATATATATATATTTAAAAAATTATATAATGCTAATTAAAGTTGTGTTCTTGAAAAGACTACTCATTATAAGTCATAATTAATTTAATTCATTCACATGTGAAAAATGTTCTTTTTCTAACATTTTAAACTTTAAAACTTTTAAAGGTATATTTTCCCTCCCTACATTTGTAGTAAAACTCAATTTAATTTTGATTTTTAAATTTACAACTATAGGCTCAACTTATTGATGGGGAAATCTAAAAGCTTATGTTACATTTGATAATCATTCTGATCCCGTTTGATAACGGTTTTTGGTTTTTAGTTTTTGAAAATTAAGCCGACAAACACAACTTCTACTTAAAAATTTCCTTGTGTTGTTATCTATCTTCTTTCCATGTTTTCAAAAACCAAATCAAGTTTTGAAAAAAAAAAAAAATAGTTTTAAAAAACTTGTTTTTGTTTTTTGGAGTTTGGCTAGAATACAAATGTGTCGTTAACAAAAATGTAAACAATTCTAAGTAAATTTAGAGAAAACAAGCTTAATTTTCAAAAAAAAAACAAATGGTTATTAAATATTACTAACCTCTATTTTTAGTTTTCTGTTTTTAAGAATTAGGACCTCTATTTTTAGTTTTCTGTTTTTAAGAATTATGTCTACTTTCTCTCACTTTGGGAAGTATGTTTTTCACCATTTCATGTAACACAAAAATTCTTAGTCAAATTTTAAAAACAAAAAGAAAATATTAGAAACTATATATATATATTAGTTTTCAAAACTTAATTTTGAAATAACAAAACAAAGAACTCATAAGTGGAAATAGTGTTTATAAGTTCAATTTTTTTTTTTTTTAGTACTATAAGTTTTCAATTTTATTAAACAAAAAAAATCAAATGATTATAAACATGATCTTGTAAAGATAAAAAAAATAGATCTAAGAAAGAAGAAACCCAAAAAAGAAAGTGGTCATAAAGAGGGGTAGAAAGGTAGCTTGGAAGAGTAAAAGAAGGGTAAGATTTAGGGGTCAAATTGATGTTGGGTATGAAGAGAGATGTTACTTTCTAGTGTACAAAAGTAGAAAATGGGGAATTGAAGAACTCATAGTTGGCATGCAACTACTCCTCTATTCTATTTAGTTACCTTGTGACATTTGCAAGTCCTCCATTTTTGTTTCTTTTCAAATGTTCTTATATTGATTATTATACCAACCATGTTTAAAATTTAGATGTCAAAAGAAATATCGAGGTCTCAAATTTATGAATGTCAATGGTAATATCAATAAAATGTCGATGTCGATGGATATGTCTGAAAAACTTATAAAACAAAAAAAAAATTAAATTAAGAAATAAATAGTTTTCACTTTTAAATAAGTTAAAATACTTGTTAGTTAAAATATCATTTTGGCCTTTGTACCTTTGACTTGTTTCATTTTAGTCCATGTACTTTTAAATGTTCAATTTTGGTTCATGTACTTTCAATAAATCTAATTTAATTGTTAGTTTCAAGTTATATTTTAGAAAAAAATGGATAAAATAATCATAATAATTTTCATTTAAGAAATGACATAAGGTGGATATGTTTCAAAATTTTATAGAGGAAATGCTAATATAGACTGATTATAAGTTTAGTCCTTGAACTTTTATGTTTATGTCTAATGGTCCCGAACTTTCAATTTTGTGTCTAAAAAGTTCCTAAATTTTAAAAATATATAATTGGTCCCTAAAATTTCAATTTTGTGTCTAATAGGTTCATAATATATGCAATATTTTTAAAGATTATTCATGACTCTATTAGATAGAAAATTGAATTTTTTTTTTGTCTAATAGGACAACAAACTTTCAATTTTGTGTCAAATAGATTTGTGATTTTTTTTTTTAAAAAATGTCGTTTAGGTTAATAGTCACAAAATTGAAAGCTTAGGCCCTGTTTGATAACCATCATTTGGTTTTTTGTTTTTGAAAATTAAGCTTATAAATATACTTCCACATATAAATTTCTTTGTTTTATTATCTCCCTTCTTCCCATGATTTTAAAAACCAAGTTAAGTTTTGAAAACTTAAAAAAAAAAAAAAAAACGTTTTCAAATTTTTTTTTTTTAAATTGGTTAGAAATTCAAATGTGTCCTTAACAAATATGAAAACCTTTGTAAAGAAATTAAGAGAAAACAAACTTAATTTTCAAAAATAAAAAACAAAAAACCGAATGATTATCAAAGGGGCCTTAAGGACTTATTAGACACTTTTGAAAATTTACAATACTATTGGACGTAAATTTTAATATTTAGGAATTTATCGTATACTTTATAAATTTCAAAAGATTATTTATTTGACACAAACCTAAAAGTTCATGGACTAAACTAAAGCCTATGATTTTAACCATTTATTTTTAATACTTTCCCTCACGCATGGACTCAAATATTAATTTCAATCCATAAAAACTCAAATTAAAATTAGACCATGAGATATTCAACTTCCGATATTATGTTAAATCATACTAAGCTCAAAACATACACTAATAAATTAAGGTATATAATGTATATTTAATGTTTCAAAATATAGATCCAAGGGTTTAATCATCAATACCGATCATCGTCCTAACACTGTTTTGAACATATTTCACGTTTCTGCTAATGATGATTGTTATGGGTAATTTTGGACCACCCAGATGCACGAGGAGCTGACAAGGACAACCAAGCAGAAATCAAACCGGAAGATGGACCCAAGAGGCAAAACCGGCGAGCGGGACGAGCCAAGACCGAAGGGGTCGGCGGGCCGAGGCCGAGCCCCGTTTGGTCCCTGTAGCCTCCAGCCGCCCCGGATCCGTCTGATTTGTCCCGAAACGCCTCTGAACTCCTAAAAAACCCGAGGAGCATGAGCAGGTATTTATACCCCTCTTCGCCACTGAAGAATGGGACCCGAACTGAATGATCACTTTCTTCTCTTACTTTCCTGCTTTCCTCCCGTTTTCTGACTTAAGCATTGGAGGCGGTGTGGCCTACACCACGCCGGTGTGCAACGGTTTTTGTTGGTCTTGCAGGTCATGTCTTCCCCTGTTTCTACAAATTCACCGTTGATGTCACGTGAAGGTCAGGTGAGTCCCTTGGCCAAATTTTGGCATCAACAGTTGGCGCCGTCTGTGGGGAAGAGTGCTGGCCAGTTCAGACCGCGCATCGGCGATGGTCTGCAGGAGGGATCGGGTTCAGAAACTAGAAAGAAACCTCGGGTATGAGCAGAAAGCGCCGAACCAGACTGAGGTCGACCTCGGTATGGAAAAGACCGACCCTAACTTCGGAGATGGTTGTAAGGTTCCGTGTGCCCACGATGCTGTGGACCTAACCCAAGAGGACAACCAGCAGAAGAACTGGAGTCTGTGCCACTAACGTTTGAGGAAATGCTAAGGTCTAAGCAGAAGGAGAGAGAGAGCCAATAAGTTTCTGTATTCGACCAGCATCGAGAAGTCAGAGGAAAAGGACGCCGGGTAGAAGATGGAGGCCAGATCCGACATGAGCACTCCTCGGCCGATGATCGAGGCCGAGCAGAAGCCCAATCGCACACAGGGAATAATGACAGGAAAAAGTCAGAGGCTCGGGCAAAGTCCGAGGCCGAGCAGGGCCAAAAGGGGCGAGAGCCATCCAAATGGCTAAAAGACGAAGCGACAAGGTGCCGAGCCTTCGCGCTAACACCCACAGGTTTGGCAAGACAATGGTTTAGTAAGATCCCACGGAAGTCAATCAGTTCGTTTAAAGAATTGGCACGAGTGTTTGTTAGGCAATTCCTCGGGGCCTGGAGCCGACAGAAGCCTCAGATCAATTTGCTAACAGTAAAGCAGGGGCCCCGAGAAAGCTTGAAGGATTATATTAACAGATTTAGTAACGAAGTTTTGCAGGTAGAAGGCTATTACGATGGATTTGCCTTGATTGCTGTGATTTCAGGTCTACAGGATGAAAGACTGCTCAACTCGATCGGTGAGAGACAGCCACGAACATACGCAGAATTCATGACCCGAGCACAAAGGTACATAAGCGCCGAGGAACTGCTGAGGTCCAAACAAGAAGAGAAAGAGGCCGAAGCCGGCAAGAGTAGTCCTCGGCCAATGGCTGAGGCCGACCAGAGACCAGGGAGCCTCGGGGTCGTGCGGAACCAAAAACCAGGTTTGACAGGTGTACACCACTACCAACTCCACTTGAACAGGCCCTAGCCACAATACAGGGTACAAACCTAATGAAATGCCCAGAAAAATTGAGGTCGGACCCAGACAGGAGAAATCAAAACAAGTACTGCACGTTCCACGGAGACCACGGTCACACAACCGCGATAGAAGCCCCAATCCGAGAGGGTTACCTCAAGGAGTTTGTGGGGAATGACAGAAGCTAGAGGCCATTACCAGCAGATCAAGGTAAAGGCGATGTCAACCCACCGCTCGAGTTACGTACAATTTTAGGAGGACCATCCGGTGGAGAGTCAGACAGAAAGCGAAAGGTCGCGATTCGAGAGGCACAGCGAGAGCCCGAAGGGCAAGAGGTTTACAGCTGCTTGAGGAAAGGCCCGGGAACTTCCTAAGTCTCCCCAGGCTTTCCCCAGGAGAGTGTACGCACCCCTGGGATGAACACAACAGCTTGAAGAGGGGCCCGGGAAAATCCCAAGCCTTCTCAAGCTTTTCCCCAGAAGAGTGTGCGCACCCCTGGGAAGACCACAACACTTGACCTTTTATCGAAGCTGAAGCGATTCGAGCCGAAAGGGAGGTGCTCTACACGTAAGTCGAGTCACGGATTGAGCACACAGATGACACAGGGGAGTTGGTCGGCCTCATGCCAAGGCCGAGGCCGACCACCTAGAGGCTAAGGCCGATCACCACCTTCAAGAGCCCAGTCACGAGGTAAGTCTTTCCTTACTCAAAAAATGCATGTTTTACGTATTGAATACATGTTTTTGAGTGGGGGACTGGGAGTAATCATGAGTTATATTGCAATGGTTGTTGCCTGACTATTTTCAAGCTTCAAGCTTTTAAGTACAATTTTTCCCTTTAAAATACTTTGTTGCTTCATGTGCCATCAAAATTGTGTGAAAATATGATAGAAGGATGTTTAGGCATACTTTGTTCCCCGACTGAGTGTACGCACCCTCGGGAAGAATACAACATTTGAAGAGAGACTTGGGAAATTCCCAGGCCTCCCTAAGCTTTTCCCCAGAAGAGTGTACGCACCCCTGGGATGACGACGATGCTTGAAGAGAGGCTCGGGAAATTCCTAGGTCTCCTCAAGCTTTTTCCCCAGAAGAGTGTACACACCCCTGGGATGACCACGATGCATGAAGAGAGGCTCAGGAAATTTCTAGGCCTCCCCAAGCTTTTTCCCCAGAAGAGTGTACGCACCCCTGGGATGAACACAACAACTTGAAGAGAGGCCCGGTGACTCCCTAGGCCTCCCCAAGCCTTTTCCCCAGAAGAGTGTACGCACCCCTAGGATGAACACAACAGCTTGAAGAGAGGCTCAGAAAATTCCTAGGCCTCCCCAAGCTTTTTCCCCAGAAGAGTGTACGCACCCCTGGGATGAACAGAGCAGCTTGAAGAGAGGCTCGAGAAATTCCTAGGCTCCCCAAGATTTTTCCCCAAAAGAGTGTACGCACCCCTGGGATGAACACAACAGCTTGAAGAGAGGCCCGGGGACTCCCTAGGCCTCCCCAAGCCTTTTCCCCAGAAGAGTGTTCGCACCCCTGGGATGAACACAACAGCTTGAAGAGAGGCTCGGAAAATTCCTAGGTCTTCCCAAGTTTTTTCCCCAGAAGAGTGTACGCACCCCTGGGATGAACAGAGCAACTTGAAGAGAGGCTCGGGAACTTCCCAGGCCTCCCCAAGCTTTTCCCCAGAAGAGTGTACGCACCCCTGGGATGACCACGATGCTTGAAGAGAGGCTCGGAAAATTCCTAGGCCTCCCCAAGCTTTTTCCCCAGAAGAGTGTACGCACCCCTGGGATGACCACGATGCTTGAAGAGAGGCTCGAAAAATTCCTAGGCCTCCCCAAGCTTTTTCCCCAGAAGAGTGTACGCACCCCTGGGATGAACACAGCAGCTTGAAGAGAGGCCCGGGGACTCCCTAGGCCTCTCCAAGCCTTTTCCCCAGAAGAGTGTACGCACCCCTGAGATGAACACAACAACTTGAAGAGAGGCTCGGGAAATTCCTAGGCCTCCCCAAGCTTTTTCCCCAGAAGAGTGTACGCACCCTTGGGATGAACAGAGCAGCTTGAAGAGAGGCTCGGGAATTTCCTTGGCCTTCCCAAGTTTTTCCCCAGGAGAGTGTACGCACCTCTGGGATGAAAACAGCAGCTTGAGGAGTAAAATAACAAGCAATGCAGGAAAAATGCCTGGCCTCACTACAAGGCCGAGGCCGAGCATTCCAGCCCTAAGGACGACTGTGGGGGCTTGTAGTGAGGCTCGACTTGCACAATCGAAATATCCAAAGCAACAAAGAAATGTTTAAACAAAAAGTGAATCCGCACACAAGCCCAACTACGGAGCAAGCAAATAGCATAAGGAAGCTGGTCGGCCTCATGCCAAGGCCGAGGCCGACCACTTAGAGGCCAAGTCCAAAATTCAGCCACGAAAGCCTAGGTACTTGCAAATTTAATAAAGTTCTTTATACTGTGTCTGTGCAAAGCATTTTTCCATAGGATATGGCGTATGTGGCCAGACGAGAATGATTCTTGCAGAAGCCAAACTTCCGCACTTTCCCGGTTGGGAAGAGACAAATTCCTGCAGAGGGGTTGACGCATGTCCTCAACCTCCCTAGGTCCCCAGCAGAGTGTACGCACCCTTGGGAAGAGACTAATTCCTGCCAGAGAGGTTGACGCATCTCCACAACCTCCTCAGAGCCACAAGTTATCTCAACTCATCTGGTTGGGCACATTTTGCCGAGTCCGAGCACAAACCCTAAAGGTATTCTTCTCTTTACCCAACTACACTTTGTGTTTAAATGAAGCTTTACCTGAAATTGGGGGCTGCAAAGGGGATATGCACTCCCCATTAAACAAAAAGCAAGTAACAGGGATATGCATTCTCTATTAAACAAAAGGCAAGTTAGCTTAACATGTCTAACCAATGAGTACATGTTTTAGCTTATTCACTCATCATTTTCCAGCAAGGACTAACGAATAAATGTAGAGGCTAAGTATTGAGCTGATAGGGGCCTAAGGTTGAGGCCGACCCTAGCTACCTCCCTTATTCTTCTTTCACAGAAATTAACTCTTTAATGCAGGATTGTGAAGTTTTCTGTTTCTCTCATTTATTGTGGATAAAGCCCTGGATCTGGAAAAGGCACTCTGAATGACCAAGGCCGAGGCCGACCAGAGAGGCCCTCCAGCCACTTCTGATAACAAATAAGTCATACATAAGTCAGCACGAGACAAGAGTCGTACTCTTAAATCGGGCTTAAGGAGCTCAGCCTATAGCATTAAGTCGCACCTGAATCCCAATTCAAGAGTGGGGGCTTAATGTTATGGGTAATTTTGGACCACCCAGATGCACGAGGAGCTGACAAGGACAACCAAACAGAAATCAGACCGGAAGATGGACCCAAAAGGCAAAACCGGCAAGCGGGACGGGCCAAGACTGAAGGGGTCGGGCTTTTGGCCCGACCCTCGGCCCGCTCGTGCGGGCCGAGCCCCGTTTGGTCCCTGTAGCCTCCAGCCCCCCGGATCCGTCTGATTTGTCGTCCCAAAACGCCTCTGAACTCCTAACAAATCCTAGGAGCATGAGCAGGTATTTATACCCCTCTTCGCCACTGAAGAATGGGACCCGAACTGAATGATCACTTTCTTCTCTTACTTTCCTGCTTTCCTCCCGTTTTCTGACTTAAGCATCGGAGGCGGTGTGGCCTACACCACGCCGGTGTGCAGCGGTTTTTGCTGGTCTTGCAGGTCATATCTTCCCCAATTTCTACAAATTCACCGTTGATGTCACGTGAAGATCAGGTGAGTCCCTTGACCAAATTTTGGTATCAACAATGATAATCAAAGATTTTTAATTATAACGATTTTATGAGTTCAGAGAAAATTAAGACTTTGTTTTATAACCATTTGATTTTTGGTTTTTTGTTTTAAAAATCAAGCTTATAAACACTACTTACACCTATGAATTTCCTTGTTTTGTTATCTAAATTGTTTTCAAAATCCAAACCAAGTTTCGAAAACTAAACAAAATAATAACAATTTTGTTTATTTTGAAATTTGACCAGAAATTTGAACGTGTTTGCAAGAACGATAAAAAACATAAGACCGCAATGGAAAAGAAGTAGGCATACTTTTCAAAACAGAAAACTAAAAACCAAAAAGTCATCGAATGAGTGTAGTTCTTAATTATAAATTTGTGATCTAAATGTTTGTTTTGTTATATGTTGTTCGAACTCTAAACACACGCACGAAAAGAACCATCATTTCACTGTGCACACAGAGATTCAGAAGGGGACAATGATGTGTTGTTTTGTTTTTTGAGTTTAAAAACAATCCATTATGCAAATTCAAGCTCTTTTTTTGGCCACATTCTTTTCTATTCTCTTTTTTCTTCTCTTTAATGTTTCAAAAGTACAAAATTGTTGTGTATTGAAATATATATATAAAATTTCTTTTGAAAATGTAAATTCAGAAAAAATATCTATCTCATGACTACATTATTCTTGTAATCTAATTATAAGAGCTTGATCCATACTAATTTTGTTGTTTTCTTTTTTTTCTTTTTACTAATTTAGTGCATGTAAAGGTATAAGGATTGAGTTTTTGTGGTTAAGCGGGAATCAAGTTATATGAATAAAGAATTAAACTAGTTTTACTGTAGTGGATCTTATATATATAATTTCATTTACTTGTTTATAATTTCATCATTTATTGCTTTTATCAAATTTGTTAAAATTTAACTTGGAAAGTTTTTTTTTTTTCTCAGTCGAGAGGTCAGAAATATTAGATAAACATGGAATTCCGTCTCAAAACCAATTGACAATGAGATGAGTAACTCATATATCTTATAGATTATGAGGTCTTCATTCATCTTTTTTTTTTATGTGGGATCCTCAACATAAAGAGATTCGAATTCTCTCACCCTCAATGTTGTTGAACTTAACAAAAAGAAAAAAGAAGTAGAACTATTTTTAGAATAATAACTTAATAAATAACGTTTCATATAGCATTATAAGATAACTAGTTTCGTTTGATAACCATTTCGTTTTTTTTGTTTTTGAGCCTATAAGAACTACTTTTACCCACAAGTTTTTTTGTTTTGTTATCTACACCTTTTCCTTGTTTTTAAAAATCAAGTCAAATTTTGAAAACTAAAAAAAAAAAAAAAAAAGAGTTTTCAAAAACTTGATTTTGTTTTTAGAATTTGGCTAGCAATTCAAATGAGTCCTTAACAAAGATGAAAACCATTGTAAGGAAATTGGAAGGAAACAAACATAATTTTTAGGATCATGGAGCAAAACTATCTTGAGTGACATCACGAGAATTTTCTTAGAATACACGTGAGTGAGAATAAATCATCGTGGAAGAACATGTGTTTTTTTTTTTTTGTGAGGTTGCAAAGGAATGTTGAGGTTATTTGTAGGAATGTCCATTCGTCTTGCGGGGAAAGTGTCCCATGGGACCCATCCCTAATGGGGTGAGAAATTCTCGTTCTCCACAAGCTAAATGGGGGTAGGAAGAGGAATGTATTTCGTATTCCCATCCCCTATTCCCCGTCCCGTTTATTATTTTATTTTATTTTTAGTATATATATATATATATATATATATATATATATATATGTCAAAAAAATTGAAATATATGTATGGATAAGTAAATAATTTGATATGAAATATTATTTTGTTTCCATTAGGAGATTTAAGATTTTTATCTTTAATATCACATTAAAGAGAATTCTAGAAATTGAAGTACAACCAAAAATAAACCCATAAAGTAACAATATATTTGAGTAAAAAAAGAAACCTTGGATTGAATGAAACAGATTAAATTTGATGAAAAAGAAAAAAGAAAAAAGAAAAAAGGAGTAGGATGTGAAAGGAAAGGTGTAATGAATGAATGTGCATGAGAAGAAGAATGATAAAAAAAGTGAGAGGGTGAAAGCAAAGGGGTTTGTGGAGGGTAGGCTACCCTGCAAAGCCTGAGGCTTACTTAAGGGCCTATTCTATTATAGACCCCAAAGCCAGTCGCATGCTAGGTCCTCTCTGACCACTGTTAAGGGCACTTGTCGCAGTCCCATTGGGTCAAGGTCACCCTCCCCTATGGACCTACCAAACATTTCAATTGGTCAAAACCTCTGACCAACTTTCGCCTGGAAATTAATTGGTCTAAACCCTTTTGCCATTCAAACAACCTGTTCTCTTGACTCATCACCCACCATTTTCGCTTCAAAGGGAACATCACTTGGATGTATCAATTTTTGTTGGAAATTGTAGCTCTTTCGGGTGCCCCCTTATCAATTTCTTTTTTTTTTTTCTTTTTTAATCTATATATATATATATATATATATATATATATATATATATATATATATATATATATATATTCTTGATTTATAAAAAATATTGGTTTAAATCTTAAGAACATGTGTCTGGTTTAACTTTTCAAGTGTATAATTTTGAAAAAAATTCTAGTGTTTGGCAACTATTAAAAATGACTTGTTAAAAAAATGAGATTTAGAAATAAACCATTTTGAAAGAAACACTTGAAAGAATTTTTAAGTATATAATAACTTTAGTATGAAAACACTTCTAAGGAAATGTAACCTAACATATGAGTGTTTAAATTCTAAACAATTTTTATACAAAATGTTAAAAATAAAATGTGTTTTTGAGAAATATTTAAAGTAAAAGGTATTTCAAATGGACTCTTAGTTTTAGCCTTGAGGTTAAATTTTGATCGGCATTCAGCGTTGAGATAAAAGATGATGAATTGATGTTTCGATCATATTGAAAAGAAAAGCCAAAAGTTAAAATATATCATCAGAATATTGATTTTATTACAAGTTTAGTCTTGAACTTTTAAAGTTGTATCAATTAGGTTCCTGAACTTTAATAAGTTTTTAATAGATCTTTGAAACAACTGCGTGGATGATCCATTTTGAGAGGCCAAAATGAAAAATACACATTTTCAGAATAAGGATATATGCCTTTTTGCTTAAGTCATCATCCTAGCAAAATTATCATTTTACTCCCTATATGAAAATGCGCATTTAAGACATTTGGGAGCGAGAAATTTGAGTGAGAACGAGATTTAAGAGCAAGATTAGAGGGGGAGCAAGAGATTGGAGAGAGAAATTAAAGAGAGTAAAAGATTGGAGAGAGAGTGAGAGCAAGATTGGAGAGAGAAATTGAAGGGAGAGCAAGAATGAGCAAGGTTTAGCAAAAGGGGATATATTCTTGTTTTGAAAAGGTGAGAGACATTTATTATTTCTGTCGGTTAAGCAAAATGGGATATATTCTTGTTTTGAAAAGGTGGGAGACATTTATTATTTCTGTCTATTTTAGAGGGTCATCCGTACAAAAATCTAATAGGTTTTTGAACTTTCAATTTTGTCTCTATAATAGATCCCTGATATATTTGATATTTTTATAACTTAATCAATCTACTAAGTATAAAATTGACATATATTGAAATATATATGCGTTTTCAACTTCTCTCATGCTTTTGTGCATAAGAAAAAGTCTAAAATGTTGTAGCGATTTCAACATATATTGAAATATCAACCATCTCTATGATCTCAATAGAAAAAAAGATTAAGCTTTATCATATTTATTGATTTATAATTTATATAATTCTTTTCTTTTTCTTTGAGCTCACCAACTTTTGGAATCAGAAATTGAAACTTCTAACCTCTTAGTTGAAGGTACATGCTAATTACTTTTTATGCTAGGCTCACTTTGGTTATATGTTATACTATGAAATTATTACTTTTTTTTTTTTTATACTATCATTTGACATATGTGAAAGTATGATATCTTTGTTAATTATGTAATAATATAAATATTAATTATGTTTATAAATATGACAATTAAAAATGATGAAATTATATTATAATTAAGTCATAATCAAGATTTAATTTTTTTTTTGAGACATCAAGATTTAATTTATTAATTAAAGTAATTTCTACCATTTTTTTTATATGATTTTCATTTTTTTTTCCAAAATTTCGGTTGATGTTGATATTTCCATAAAATTCTCATCTATTAAACCGTGATATTTCTATACACAATTAGAAATTTGAGTAATTGCAGTGGGTGACAAATTAATTATATATAATAGCAAATTTAGCACAAGGTAAAAAGAATTGCAAATATGACAAAAAATTAGAATACATTTTGATAATTTCCATTTTACCCTTTCCCTTTCTTCCATCATTTTTCCCTTTCCCTTTCTCTTTCCCTTTCTTCCCTCTGTTACGATTTCTTCTTCTTTTTTTAATTTTTTTTTTGCTTTTCGTTTTCCCTTTCTTCCTTCTGTTAAGATTTCTTCTTCTTTTTTTTTCTTCTTTTTTTTTTTTTGCTTTTCGTTTTCCCTTTCTTCCCTCTGTTACGATTTCTTCTTCTTTTTATTTTTTATTTTTTTATTTTTTTTTTTAGTTTTTGTGCACTTATGCGGGTGGAGTTCTTGTGTGATTAATATGCTTTTTTTGTCTGTTTTGTTCTGTGCATAGTGTACAACTTTATGCCAATTGAGATAAGCTCTTGTTGGCCTTCTTTTTTAATTCAAGAATGCCAAGAATACAAAAATAGCAATTTTGGTGAGTGTTTGTATAGGTATATCAAAGTATATCACTGATATACTTCGGTTAATCGTAGTCTATCACTAACTATCACTGATCGAAGTCTATTACGAACTATAATTGATAGATAATGAAATACACACAGAATTGTGCGCTAGGCTTTAAAAATTATAATGTTGATTAAGAGTCGCTTGTTCGTAATGATTATTTTTGGATTTTATGTTCTAATTACCACAAGAGACTTCAATTTTTTTTGTTCAATTTATGATTGTAGTATAATAATTTTGGATGAGTTTATAATTACGGAGATGATTGCAATGGAAAGTACTTTACTGACAGATTTCAATTAAATTGATTTCTATCAGTAACAATCATTGGTAGACTTCAATTAATTGATAATTAACTTATTTCTATCCGGGATAGAAACTAATAGACTTCAACTAACTGATTTCTATCATTGATAGAAAATGATAGATTTGAATTAAACTAATTTCTATTAGTGATACAAGTCAATAAATTTCAATTAAATTGATTTATGATAGAAACTGATAAACTTCAATTAAATTGGTTTCTATCGGTGATAGAAACTAATAGTCTTGAATTGAATTCTATCCATGATAGAAACTGATAACCTCGAATTAAACAGTTTTCTATTAATGATTATCACTGATGAACTTAAATTAAACTGATGGATAGAAATTGATAGCCTTGAATTAAATTGTTTTCTATCAGTGACTATCATTGATAAGCTTGAATTACACACGATAAAAACTTATAGATTATGATTATCAGAGTCTATCCATGATACACACTGATAGACTTCGATTAATAGAAGCTTATCATCAAAGTTTATCAGTATTTATCACTGATAGACTCTGATTAATCGAAGTCTATCAGTGACTATCAATAATAGGGACTGATAGACTATTGGAGATACTAAGGGTATATTCGTAATTTAACGCATTTTTTTTGCTATTTTCGCAAATCATTTTATTTTTTTTTTTGCTATTTTTGCAATATTTTTGTCGGTTTTTGCTATTTGTGGAAAGCCCCCTAGAAATGTAGAACAATGTTAATTTACTAGCATAGTTTTCTCTTTTTTTTTTTTTCAAAGGAACTCTTAAAAGTTCGTACAAGGAAAAAAAAAAGGAACTCTTAAAAGTTTATTTCATGATTTTTAAAAATTTTCTTTTTTTAATGAAAGAATTAATTTGAATATCATAATATTGATTAAAAAATAATTATATGATATTATTTTCAAAATTAAAAAATAAAAAATAAACATTTTGGTCTCTAAGATTTGAGTTAGGTTTCATTTTCGTGTCTGAGTTTTCAAACTCAACCATTTAACCTTTGAGAGGTTTGGATTTTGTTTCATTTTAGTCCCTCCATCCAATTCTCTATTAGTATTTAGTGGATGGCTGAGGTGAAATTGATTTTTTAATTTTTTAAAATATAAATATATTAAAATAATAAAAAATTATTATTTTATATTATTTTTATTTCTTTCTCCCTCACTCTCTTTATTCTTCTTTTTTTCACCTTCTTCTTCTCCACCACCATCACCACCGTCCCATTGTTGTCGTCGACCGCTGGCTGGTTGGCGATAATTTTTTTTCTCATCCCTTCTTCCTTTTTATCTGTTTCTCTCCATTTATTTCTTTTCATTTTTTTTTGTCTAGCCCATTCCCCCACTCCGTCTTACAGTATCAGAAATTTGTCTATTGCTCTACGAAAACAGCCACGAATTCATTGTAACTCTGCCAACCAAACTCTCCATCGTTGAGTTCCTGATCTATTTTAAAAAAAAAAAATGAAAGAAAACAGTAAAAGAAGAAAGGGAAGGAAGGAAGAGGAAAGAAGAAGAAAAAAAAAAAAAAAGAGAAGAGAGAAGAAGAACAAAAGAGGAGAAAAAAGAGAAAAAAAAAAGGGAATACGGCCGATATTCGGCACCCTTGCCGTTATTAAAATAGTATTTTTTAATTAATTTATATTATATTATTTTATTTTAAAATTTTAAAAAGTAATTTTTAAATAAAAAATAGTTGTCACGTCAACGATCCGTTGAAATCTAACCAAAAAGAAAAAAATGGATGGAGGGACTGAAATAAAACGAAATCCAAACCTCGGAGACTAAATTGTTCAGTTTGAAAACTCATGAACTAAAATGAAACCTAACTCAAATCTCAGAAATTAAACGTATATTTTTTCGAAATGTGTGCTCACTTGGTTAAGGAATGAACTAGTGGGCTATCACCTAGGATCACTTGGGCTTTTAGCACACAAACCTCATTGCCTAGGCAAAGATCATGTCTTTTTGGGCCCTCACTCGCTCGTGTGAGCTCCCTTTTCATACAGAAATTATGGAAATTATACCTTTCTAGCATTCATTTTTCACAAATGTCTAGTTATAAAAAAAATTTCGGCTTTGTCTTGACTCAAAATTTCCTAGTTAAATCTTTCCTATTTTACCCTTTAAAAAATTACCTATTAAATTTTTGATTGTATGTGATTCTTTCCATAATAAAATTCCAGCTAATTAATTTGTCATCACTCAACCCTAGACACATTTCACAAAAATCTTGGTTGTCGTCGTTCCCATAATTTCACCCAAAATAATTGTGCTTCAATTGCACTTTTTTTTTTTTTTTTTTTTTTTTTTTTTTTTTTTTTTCTTCAGGTGGTTTGGTTTTATTTTTTTCAAACATGAGTACGTTGATTTTTTTTTTTATTTTGTAATTCTTAATTGTGTTTCTATTACCCACTTTTCTCCAGTGATCTGTGTTTGTTTTTATTTTTTTTATTTTTTTATTTTAATTTTGCAACAAACCACACCATACTTTATTGTGTATTTGTTTTTGTTTATTTTGTTTTTTTATGCACGATGACATAAAATGTTGGCACATTTTTGTGTGTGCACATTAACTCTTATTCCAATGTCAATCCAATCACATAATTTCTACAAAGGATAAATATATATTTTATAATGTATAAACACTTATTATATAATCTCATATACATAATTTTTTATATTGGAAAGAATTTTATACCCATGACTCGATTAGTTCATGTATCCCATTTTCTAAATTTTCTGGCCTATTGAAAAACATGTATAGAAATCAATTTTTTTTTTTTGTGGGTGTGTTTTTTTGGAAAAGATATATGACCAAGTATATATATTTCCAAATGAGATGATGTTGACGATGAACAAATATATCGAGTATATATTTTCAAACACCATTTTGTTAATTTATTTATTTCATACTGTTATTTAGGATAAGATATACAATATATAATCATACATATCTAATAAACTATGTTATATTTTTACGATACTTCAAATTTTATCTTGGTAACTAATACTATGCAATATATTGTGCACATAAATATATAATCTGATATATATTATATATACACCATTATTTATAGTATACTCATAAATATATAATCCGATATAAAGCTCAACACATTTCATGAAAAACCGATGCGAAGATTAGGGAGGACAAGTTTAGTTGTACAAACTATTGTCTAAAGGTGGTGTTAAAATTGTTTATATAAACTTACATTATATAAATTATTATATACTTTGTTTATATAATATAAACCTTTGAATCATTTAGCCATAAAAAAATATTCAGTCATTATAAGTTATAAACATTTGAAATATTATATTCATAAATTGAACATCTAAGAAAAATCAAATATATACCACAATTATAAAATATATACATTTTGATTTTTTTTATACATACATTGAATACCCATTAAGTGAGCAAAAACCATTAAATATATACTACCATTATACATTATAAACCTGTAAACTTGACTAAATAAATGGCAACAGAAAATTTGCATTCTCAAACACTTCAATTTAGATTGAAGATGAAAAAAATCATTCCAAATATAAACGGTAGTTTATTTAACCGAATATAAACTTACGTAAGGAAGAAAAGGGAGGGATAAAGAAAAGGAAAAAAAATAAATAAATTAGAATTTAGGGTTATCTTTAGAAGTTATGGAAACTATTTTGAAGAATATGGAAACTAGGTGTGGTTTTGGGATATTTTGAAATCTTATAAAAATATATTTAGTTTTAATTTATTCATTTTTTAAATTCAATGGGCAAATCTGTAAAATCATTCCTCTATTTGGCTTAAATGGCTAGGCTTGGGACAAAGCTAAAAATATTCTTAAAACTTGACATTTATGTAATTTGGCGTTCAAAATGGTCTATCTATGTAGTTAACCCTTTCATATATGCTAAAATCTGTTTATTTTAGTAATTTTCCCCCTTTGTGCTCAATCAAATTCATCTTCCAACATTTATTGTTTCCTGTCCCTAGTCTTAAAAAAAAAAAAAAAAAAACTTGGAACTCTCACCAATCTAACATAACCCAATTTGGTTAAAGTATATATTATCAACTAAACAATTAAAGATTCGAATTCTCTAACTCTTATATATTGAACTAATAAAAAAAAAAAAATTAGAATTCTCAATTTTTTTTTTTTTTTGTACTATGTCATAATACTTAAATATGTGTGTTCTAGATTTATTATTATTATGTTTTTTTTATAAGATGGCACTTACAAAGTCATTTATGATGCTCAAGATCTATCATACATATAAATTGACACAGGAGTAATTAATAAACACAAACTTTAACCTTTTTGGATTTGTAGGAGTTGAGAAAGTTGGGCACAAAAAGATCATGAAATGAGGACATAAAATCCACTATAATCAACTACTGTCATGATGTTTAGGACTTGCACTAGAGTCATGGGATTTGTACAAACACTTGGGACTTGCTCAAACATACTATCATGATACTTGAATCTATTGAGAAGGTGCTTAACAACATTCTTTTAATACTTGAAAACCTTTTCTTAAAACTTGAAAAGTCATTTTAAATAAGTCCCCACATTTATAACCGGTTTCCAAAAATTTTATGTTGTTGCCAAAATTGAGATAGAGGAAAACACATTTGACCTTCACGTGACAACAACGGTAAATCTATTTGAGAGGGGAAGACGTGGTCGATCTACAAGACAAGAGACTTCACATCGATATGGTGCTTGCCACACCGACTCTGATTCTTAAGTTAGCTATGAGGTTTTGAGTGTAACATGTGAATTGAGAATTATGAGAAAGAAGCTCCCTTTCTCCTAGGTTGAAGAAGTGTATTAATACCTTGTCTTTTATGGGTTTTCTCGTTTTCGAAATGAATTAGGATTGAAAAAAGCCGAATTGAACTATCAGAGGCTCACTAAGCCAGAGTGTTGAGGCTGAGCATGACCTCGACCTCGACTCCTTGACCTGGCCAAAGCCAAGGAATAAGACTCCAACCCAATTTCTTGGTCTTCTCTTCTTTTGGGACTCAATTCATCCGTGCTTTTTCAGATAAATTTCATGTGAGAGCTATGTCCTCTCCTTAATTATTGGGATGATGCAAAATTACCTATAACACTTTCAAAATTGCAATCCACTCTTCTATGCCCCAAAAGATGTATAATGCTCTTGCCAATGACTCTAGACCACGAGCAATTGCATTGGTTTCACGAGGTTCTTTTAAGTCATTTACTTTTATTCATAAGCCACTTAAACTTCTTGTCAACCTAAGCATAGTTTAATTAGTTAAGTCATATAACCTCGATCAAGAGCTTAAAAGTTTAAATTTCTTAACTCCACATATTGTTGAATTAAAAAAAAAAACTTTAAACTTTCTATTTAAGGTTACTCGTGGGCTTGGTTCTACTATCAATATGTTTTTTGGTCAAATTGATAGAATAAGTCTAGTTTGATGACCATTTGATTTATAGTTTTTGGTTTTTGAACATTAAACTTATAGGTACGACTTCAACCCATGAGTTTCTTTGTTTGGTTATCTTCTTTTTACAAATGTTTTTAAAATCCAAGGTAAGTTTTGAAAAAAAAAATGTTTTTAAAATGTTGTTTTTATTTTGGAATTTGACTAAGAATTCATATATATATTTTTAGGAGAGGCATAAAAATCATAGTAAAAACTTTATACGAAACCAAACACAATTTTCAAAATAAAAAAACTAAAAACAAAATTGTTATCAAATCTGACCTTAATTTGGCCGGACTTGTAAAATATCTCTCCATTAGCTTTACTTTTTTTTACAACTTCCTTCAATCTTTTACTTACCTCGTATTTTGGGCGAGTGTAAACTAAATCTAATAGGGTTTTATTTTCATAGGTCATGATGATTGCTACCTACATTCCATAAAATTGTGCAATAAAGAAACTCCATCTCACAACTTTAATATTGCAAATGTTTTTTTTTTTTTTTTTTTTGAGTACATCAACATTGGAGGTGAGGAATTCGAACCTTTGACTTTTTGGTCGAGAGTACATGCTAATTACCGCTGAGCTAAGTTCGCTTTGGCTAAGGCAAATGTTTTACTATATAGTCATACACAATTTATATTGGGACAATTATGTATATGCAGCGGTGGAGCCACCATGGGCCCGGGGGGCTCGAGCCCCCCCCCCCCAACTTATGCTTAATTTATATTTATATTATAACTTGAAACCAAATAACATGTTGTTGAATGGTCCTTGTGGCGTAAGCCCTTCGTAACATCTTCCCATTCATGAGTTCAAGTCCCAGCACATGCAGTCAGCCTTAATTTTCTTTTCGTTGTACAGTTTTACTTTCTCTTGTTTTTGTTTTTCCTTTTTCGATTTAGTTTTTTCCTTTTCTTTTTTTTTTCTTCTTCTTTTTATTTTTTTGTTTTTTTTTTCTTTCTCCGCATTCTTTTTCGATTTTTCTCCACTTCTTTTTGTTTCTTTCGTTTTCTTTTTTTCTTTCTCATTTTTCTTAGTTTTTTTTTTCATAGGTTTAAAATAGATTAAATTTAAATTTAATTTTTGTATTTATGAATATAAAATAATAAAAAACATATGCATTATAGTTCTTTTTTCAACTTTATTTTATTTTTTTTTAGTCAAATAATTATGGAACAATAAAAATATTTTTAAATTTTAGTAATAGGCTTTTGAGTTTAAATTTAAATTTTTTTGAGTCAAATAATTGGCCTTTACAATTTCAATTCTATATCTAGTAGGTTTCAAAGCTTTCTATTTAATGTCTAATAAATCTGTGACCCAATAAACTAATAAACAATTTTTTTTTAGTTCAAAGTTCCATTAGATACAAAATTAAAAATTCAGAAACCTATTAGATAGAAAAATGAAGGTTTAGAGATTTAGTAAAAACATTTATTGAGCATAATCTTGAATACTTAATGACTAAATTTATAATTTAAAAAACTTAATATCAAAATGTACGAATTGATAACATATATCAATATGTTCAAAATATCATTTTGGTTATTGTACTTTAGATTTTGTTTCATTTTTAGTTAAAATGTCCAATTTTAGTCAAGTACTTTCAATAAAAGTTTAAAATTGGTCTCTATAATAAGATTATTATTATTTTTCTAAAAAAAATTGGTCTCTATTAGTATTTTTCTAGAAATTGTAGAAATATGTTCACATCGGGTCTCTTATTGTATGAAAATTACTATTTAACAAATTTTGATAAAACTAACTTAAACATACCATAGGAGCCAATTTTAAGCATATACTAAAATTATTTCTATATAGCCCCTCACATAAAGTTCTGGATCCGCCTGGATCCGCCACTGTGTATATGAGTGGAGAAACGTTTAACCACACGTCTATGTTGACCTTTGTTTAATACCATCTATGTATATGAGTTGCATGAGCTAGAGTATTTGGACAATGAAATTGCACCCAAAGTCCACCCCAATTCGCCAAAACTTAAATTTTGTTAGAAAAATTTGTGATTTAAGTGAGATCGCGGTGGAATCCTTGTTTAAGATAACAATTACTTCAATGACATCCTATTCCACAATGAGTGGAGGAAGAGGGCCAATGAACCAAGCTAGTAAGCTCCTCAATCACTCCACAATAGCTTTTATTTCCAGCGATTTCATATGCCATTTTTGACTTATTCTAACCCACTTTCGAAAGAAATCCTATACTAATCTATCAAATTAGTACTCCATCTAAACCTCAACATTGGGTCGGACAGGTCCTAAGAAGTATAGGCCTAAGGGGAATTGTGAAAGATGGCTAGAAAAAAAAAAGCCAACCTGTTTTATGGCTAAAATAGTTTCATATTTGGAGAGGATGGCTACCGTGAATCAAGGAACAACCAATCGATCTTTTTTTTAATTCCTATTTTCAAGTGCAGCGTATTGGTAGTCAGTCATGACTCGACCCTTTCTCATCTCACTGAATTCGTCACAAACCTTATTAGGCATGATGCTTGAAAGAAATCTAAACGATAAGTTAGGGGCAATTTCTATTTCAATTAGAAATTTATTAATTAAAATCACGTTTAGTTATTTATTAATTTCTAAACATGTTTAGCCATTTTTCAAATCACCCTATTAAATCTAGCCATTTTTTTCTAGGTGCGCGTAAGCTGGCTCGGACACTCACGGATATAAAAAAAAGGGAATTGTGCTAAATAGCTAGAAAAAAAAAAGCCTTCTTGTTTTTTGGCTACAGATGTTCAAAATTCGCAGGGGTGGCTACCGCATTTTTAAGAACTGTTTTCTAGATTTTTTTTGACATTTTTACCCCTAGTATATACGACTATAGACAAACGCCGTTAACATATATATATTTTTTTTTTGTTTTCATTCTGTTTCTCCACCTTTTTTGGGATGGACGAATCCCGATTTATAGGGAGTTCAGTTGGCAGTTTGTGTTCAAGTGTATAAAAAGATTTACCTATTTTTTAGGCTTAGGTTTCAGCCTTTCCAACGGTAAAAAAAGATTTTATCCCTCACATTTTGCCCCTCATTATCCATATTACAAAAGGACAACAATAAACGTCATAAGTAGCAGTACACACAGACATATGACAGTGCATATAAACTACAGCGTATGTATAACTCATATGGGGGGTGGGACTGGGGTAAGTATGCATACACACATGATGCATGCAGAACACGTATGTATGTAATACTATAGAAAGATATCAGTTATGACATTCATCAGATATTTTTTCATTCAGGTGAACATGGTACAAGGGGGTTATTATGGTTGAATATAGCAACACAGACAAAGACAAAGTATATTTGTATTGGGCATTTCAAACATACACGATACAGGGGTGATTAACTCAAATACAAGGGGGATTAAGTGTATACACACACAAGTAGACACATCAGACCATTCCATGGATATATATAATAGTACATACAAATCAAAGCATTTTTTTCTATTAGACATGACAATGTGTTTGCACACATACATATGAGTATACCACAAGCACACTTTTTTCAGAGAAGTTGCAATAACGATGAAATGGTATTTATCGGTACATACCACTCTGGCGGGTTCAACATTTAAGTCAAATCAACACAAACCCTCCACCAAAACTGCCTCCATGCATTTCCTCCCCACGCCCGTGCTTTTCGTCTTACAATAGAGCAGTATAATCGCAGATTGGAAGGAAAAAATGAATCCCGAAAATATATGGTTTCAAAGGGAGTAAATTAAATCCCTAAAATCTTGGGATAATGTATCTGTTTGTTGCAAATATAAGGGAAGGGAAATGAAACTGTTACCTAGTTCAATTTTTTTGGTACAGTCGTCGCGTAGGGGGAGAATCAATTGAGCATGCAAGATATGGTCGTCAACGCGGCGGATGAAGGTCATTGGCACGGTGGAGGTGGTTCGTCGGCGTGATATGAAAGGTAGGTAGCGATATACACTCTGTGGTGGCGGTGGGGAATGGTGTGGAATGGAGGTTTCGAGGGTGTGGAATGCTTTCAATGGTGTGGAATGCTCTCAAAGGTTTCGAGTTTTGGAAGAAGAAGATGGATGGACGGCTGCTGCATGAAGGCTATTCTGGTGGGAGGTTGGGCGGCAACATGACATTCTATAATTGCAGTATTTAAAGGTATAGTCTTTTTAGGTTATTCAATTTTCTGGGGAAATTATCAACTTGTTCTTGTTTTTTGTTTTTTAATTCCTGATCTTCTTAGTTGCAGGTAGTATGTCTTCAGATTGAGAGGACATTTTTTCCAATTAATGCATTCTGAAGGTGTTTCTCTTTACTGAGGGAGGTTGAACTTTGTATTCCTTCCCCAATAAAGGTATTGACTCATTTTTCCGGGAAGCAACTTTTTTCCGAGAAGCAAATTTTTCCAGTAGTAACAATATGATACACCTAGATTTTCAAACTAGTTTTGTTTCTTAGATTTTTGAATTTCAAACTTCCTAAAATGTCTCCAACTTATTTTTAGGGATATATTTTATCTCTCTTAAATTCTGATTTTGGTTTTAAACGTTAAGAATAATTGTTGGGGGCATATTTGTCTTTTACAAATAGGTATTTATTAATCATTAAATCGTTTAGTCATCTATTTAATTTATAAACATTTGTAGCTATATTTCAAGCCACCTATTTATTTTTAGCCATATTTCTTGTTGCCAAACAAAAAAAAATCTAGCCATTTTTTCTTGGGGGCAACCAGCTAAATGGCCATTTTAAAATAGTTGATTTGAAAAAGAGCCATTCGTGTTTTCTTGAGATATGGCCAAAAGCTAAATTTAGCAAATTTTTTTGGCAACAAAGTGGACGTAAATACCCCACCCAAATCTTAATTCAGAAATAAATTAAATTAAAATAGGAGAAAATCTAGGATTGTTACATATTAATTCAACAACCAAATCAATAACAACCCTACAAATTAAACAAATAAATCTGGAAAATTAAAATTGGTTCAAATTCAAACGGGAGAAAAAATCTTGGATGGCCAAAAACATAACCAAAAACGCTGTGGAAACATATTTATGATAGGAATAATCTTTACAGTTAGTAACAAAATGTATAAGAATGACCCTAACCGAAATCTAAATCCATATTATTTAAATTAAATATACTATAAAAAAAGGAGAGAATCTAGGATTTACAGGTTAATTTAGTGTGAAATTCAATAAAATAATTTCAAAATAAAAAGGATAAGTCTAATATTAATTCATCTTAACAGTATAATTTGAAAACAAAAATTTTAATTAAGAAATTTGTTACTAAATTCAAATCACGATTTAGGGAGAAAAAATAGGAGAACATAACAAAATACAATATATCGATAAAAAAAAATCATACATGTTACAGCTAGAATTCATCATGCAAATTAAATATACTATAAAAAAGGAGAGAATCTAGGATTTACAGGTTAATTTAATGTTAGATTCAATAAAATAATTTCAAAATAAAAAAGATAAGTCTAATACTAATTTATCTATAATTTTAAAACAACAATTTTAATTAAGAATTTTGTTACTAAATTCAAATCACGGTTTATGGGGAAAAAATAGAACATAACAAAATACAATATATCGATAAAAAAAAAAATCATACATGTTACAGCGAGAATTCATCATGCAAATTGAAGAAATTGAAGAAAAATCACTGTAGTTGTGATCTTTGTTTAATCACAATTACAGTGTGTATGAAAACGGGTAAGGGTTTCTTCTAAAAATTATTTACTTTTGTAGGGGACGGAAGATTCAAAGGTGATTGAGACTGATTCAGAAGAAAGTTCAAATGAGCTTTCAACAAATGAAAAGAATAACTCAGGTGAACGAAAACATGAAAGCAATAATCAATCTGAACGCTTACTTTTACTTTTTGAGTAACAGAAAACATGAAAGCAGTAAAAAAAATGCTGAAATATACCTATGATCAATAGCTTTACCGAAGGAACGACGAAGACCAATGAAATGGTTGGAAAAGATGAAGCAATCTGGTTTGTTGATTACAAAATAAAAGTCTACTAGAAAAGACGATGAAGCAATCTGGATTTGAATTTCAAATGATAAGAGATAATATATATGTTGTAACTAACCATTGCTTGATTCATGGGATAATTGGTTTTTTTTTAAAAAAAAATTAAATGGCTTCCTCAAATATAGGGTGGGGCGTGAAAATTAACTTAGGGGTATAATTGGAAGAATAAAACAAGTGAAATTAGGTTAAAAATACGGTTTGGCCATTTTTCATTAAAAAATACGGTTTTGCCATTTTTCGAGATTACCCTGTAATTTCTGGCCATTTCTGAGGATTTCCCTTTTTCTTGTTACCCCTATACCTAAACTTGACCCATGTCCAAGTCCAAAGGACCTGAGACACTGTTTGCCAGGCCTAGGTCAGACCGACCCAATCTCTAATAGTTAGGCCCATGGCGTAGTCTTCGGATTTGGCTCATTGGATCAAAGTCTTGTTCGAACTCGGCTCAAGCTTAGGTTACCGATTAGATTAGTCAATTGAATATCAATAACTTTTTAAATATAATTTTATATTTTAAACCCATTTTTATTAAAAAAATTATTTGATTTATATTTCCTATTTAATTTCATTTTTATAGTTTATATTAATTTCATTACCTTTACTCAATAAAATAATTTTGTGGTACAAAATTTAGTTTAGTATTTTATTTTTCAAGAAACTCTTTTTTATACCTTTAATTTTTTTATTAACTATAAAGTATAAACTAGGGAAAAATACACTTTTGGTCCTTGAGGTTTGGGTTAGGTTTCATTTTTGTTCCTCAGTTTTCAAACTCGACAATTTAGTCCCTGAGGTTTGGGTTTTGTTTAATTTTAGTCCCTCCATCCATTTTTCCTTTAACTCTTAACAGTTTGCTGAGGTGACATTTATTTATTTTTATTAAAAAGACATTTCTTACAATTTTAAAAATAAAATAATTTAAAATATATATTTTTTTAAACTTTTATTTTTTTAAATAAAAAAGATAAAAGATATTTTAGGCATTAGTTCTCCCATTTAGAATATAGATATGTTCTCAAATATATAGATTTATTTTAGAATGATAAACATTAAATATGCGGTGAACGTGAATCAAACACGTGACCTTAATCTGAACTCAGCTATCCACACCAACTATTTTTATTCTTGCACAATTTGGATGGTATCCACACCAATTTTTATTATTGCACAATTTGGATGGACTTCCAAAAACTTTAAACACGTGACTTAAATCTGACACTCCCAACTGACCAACTATTTTTAGTTATCAAAACTTTAATGGTTTTTTTAAATAAAAAAGATATTTAATATGCGGTGAACGTGGATCGAACACGTGACCTTCAAATCTTCAGTCTGACGCTCTCCCAACTGAGCTATCCCCGCCAACCATAATCCCAAATATATATAGTTTTGTTTTAAAATGATAAAAATTAAATATACGGTGATGGTCTTTTTAAATAAAAAAGATATTTAATATGCGGTGAACGTGGATCGAACACGTGACCCTTCAGATCTTTAGTCTGACGCTCTCCCAACTGAGCTATCCCCGCCAACCATAATCTCAAATATATATAGTTTTGTTTTAAAATGATAAAAATTAAATATGCGGTGAACGTGAATCAAACACGTGACCTTCATCTGACGCTCCCAACTGAACTATCCCCACCAACCATTTTTATTCTTGCACATCAAAATGCTGGACTTTCGATTTCCTTGGTTATAATATTTAAATTAAAGATGTATAAAATTGTAGTTATCAAAATTTTAATGGTTTGATCTATTTTTTTTTTAGTTTTTTTTAAATAAAAAAGATAAAATTTTTGTGACTGGAGGATTATCTGCGACATCATTCCAACAAATTCCAATATCCTAAAAAGGGGAGTTTCCATAAACCCTATATGTCGATCCTGTGGGAAAAATCAAGAAACCACACCTCATGCCATTTGGGAGTGCAAAACCTCCAAAAAAAGTATGGACAAGTTTCATCTCCAGTACTCATAATATGTTCTCTCTTTGCAGGAGAGGTTGGTCGGCCAAAGACTACTGGAATTGGTTGGAAGGAAATCTAAGCAAGGAAGATCTTTCAAAAGGAGTGATCATTATGTGGAAAATTTCGGAGCATCGAAACAAAGCAGAATCTCAACATCAACATCCATCAGCAGAGAAACTTTTCCAGATTATTAATTTAATTCAAGCTTATGTGAATGGGAAGATTCTTACCTCAAGACCCAGTCTTCGGAGAGACAGAGGAATCTTGTGAGTCAAGCTCAACGTGAAAATCCCGGCCCAAATTGTTGGAGACTGAGGTCCGACGCTGCCTGGAACGAGAAGCTGAATTGCGGAGGGATGGGATGGGTTGTCCATGACTCAGAAGGATCCTTAGTCTGCTTCGGTCTGCATCAAACATTGCAAATTTGGCCTATCAAAATCCTGGAAGCAAATGCGATGTTGGAAGGCTCGAAGGAAATCGCCGATACCTGTAAGAGGCGATCGATTGCCGTCGAGGTCGAGTCTGGCGCGTTGGAGGTTGTCAAAATTCTTACCGGCGAGTCAGAGGACCTCTCTGAAGTGAAGTTCTTCACCGATCAGATCCTTGAGGTTTCGGCGAACGCATGTGGCATGTCTTTTAGCCATTGTAGGAGAGTTTTGAACACAGATGCGCACTGTGTTGCGAGGTTGGCCACGAATTTCCCCTTCGGTGCTGCTGCCGACGATGATCTTTGTTTTTCGCGAGAGAAGGGGAGTGTCTTTTGGGCTCCTCATTTACCTCTTTGGATTTTCCCTCTTCTTAATGAGGGCAGGTGTAAAACACGTGGATCGAACACGTGACCTGCAAATCTTCAGTCTGACGCTCTCCCAACTGAGTTATCCCCACAAATTGTTTTTTAATCTCGAATACATGCAACAAGATTGAGATGTATCTTTGTTGAAAGAATGCTAAAGTTGGTGTTTTTCATACGTTCAAATTGGGTGGAAATTGAAGTGTCAATAAATGAATTTTATGGCCATCCAAACTCAATATCTTTTTTTTAAAAAAAAAATTAAAAATTTAATTTATTTATTTAAATTATTATTGCAATTAAAATCTCCAAAAGATTGATCAATTATATTTTTAATATTTTTTTTTTGAACTCATAAGTTCTTGGTCGATGATATATGTGGGATGAACTATACTTAAGTTAAAAGTTATATAATATTTAAACTAAAGATGTATAAAAATTGTAGTAGTCAATTTTAATTGCTTTTAGTTTTTTAAATAAAAAAATAAAAGGATATTTTAGGTATTTTGGTTCTTCCATTTAGACTATAGATGTTATCAAGTATAGATTTGTTTTAGAATGATACAAATTTAATATACATTATAATCAAACATGTGACTTTCAAATCTTCAATTTACTCTCTACTATTGCTAACTATTTTTATTATTTTTTTTTTGATACAAAGAATAGACATACACAACCCACAAAATAAGACCCAAATCTAAGCAAAACAATCATTCGGTCTCCCCTAACTAAGCTAGCTATCAAGACACGAACAAACTCCTTCCACGGCTAGCCACTTGACTTGTTTGAGACTCGCTTGCATTCACATCAATATGGTCACAAACATAATCTCCGACCCCTCAAACATAGGCAAAAACAAGACAAAACCGCAACCAAACCATACTCAGCCACATTCCACACACCCATCCTCTCACTCTAGCCCCCGATTACGAACCAGAAAACTCACACTTGCTAACTATTTTTCTTATTTATATTAAAATGTATTAAATAGTAAATAATAAATTCCTATTTGGTAATTTTTGTTTTCTCTAAATGGCTTTTTTGTTTCCTTCCTTCTTATGTATTGTTTAAAGGTAAAAAAGGATGCATAGATGATAAGTGGTAATTGGCAAAAACCATCAATCAAAAAGTGTAGCTTCTTAAATAATTGTTGGTGTTGCTTAAGAAAAAATGGACTTTAAAATATACTATGGCTTAGTTTGGGATGACTGTAACTTCTAAAATAATTGCGGTTAAGTTTGCTTTTAAGAAAATGAACTGTACTATGAAACAAATTAGTGTTTGATAAATTTTAGTTTTATAGATGAAAAAGCAAGTTGAGGTGTTTGGTAAATTAAAATTCTAAATTGTTACAGCTCAACTATATTTTTTCAATAAATAAGTTTAATGTTAATATTTAATTTCAAAGTTTTATAAAATAATTTCAAAATTATTATACGATAATTATTTTTTGAAACATATAATATAATTATTTTAAATTTCATATGATGTTACATTTAATCTAAGATATTTTTATATTTTGTTAAGAAATATAATTTGTTACTTGTATTGAAAAAAATATTATTTCAATTTAAATAAAAATAAAAACAAGTAATTTGAATTGAGTATAAGATAATAAAATAAAACTATTTAACTTAAATTTAAAAAAAAAAATGATTGACATGAATCACGTCTCAACAACTAGAGAAAGATAAATAGTTAGTTACAAATTAGATTTTTAGGAAAGCTAAACTGAAAAGCTACATCCTCTTTGATAACCATTTGATTTTTGGTTTTTGGTTTTTGAGAATGAAGCTTATACACACATACCTTCACCTATAAGTTTCTTGGTTTTAGTATCAATCTTCTACTTTGTTTTCAAAAACCAAGTCCAATTTTCAAAACAAAAAAAAAAATCATTTTCAAAAACTTGTTTTTGTTTTTAAAATTTGGTTAGGAATTCAAATGCAACCTTAACTAGAATGAAAGCCATGGTAAGAAATTTAGAAGAAAACAAGCATAATTTTCAAAAACCAAAAACCAAATGATTATCAAATGAACCTACGATTTTTAGATTTTGCAAATCAAAACATAGTTGAAAAAGTAATTTTATGAAAATTAAAAAAGACCGCTCTCGCGTTGCTTGGAGATCGCTACAGCTCGCCGGAGATTGACGCTGCGTTGTCGTCGATGAAGGTGGAAATCCGTTGCTCGTCGGACAGTGCTCAGATTGAGGAAGGAGAAAGACTTGGAAATGGTGGGAGATGGAGGAGGGAAAAATTGTGAGGGAGAAGGAAAAGAGGAAGAAGATGGCTCATTTGGCTTGGCTCTTTGCCTTCGGCTGTGCGTGGCTAAAAAGAGTTAAAGTTTTTTTTTTTTTTTTTTTTTTTTTTTTCAACTTGGCTACAAGATCACTTATTTACCAAATCGCCATTTCAACTTACTCAAACTACAAAATTGCCACCTCAATTCATATAATTCCAACCAAGCCATTTTACACCCCCAATTAACTCCCCTAATTCAATTTAATGAACCAAAACCTGAGTAATTAAACTTGTCATTGGAGAACTTAACAATTATCTAAAATGTTGGTGTTACATAACTTTTAAAGTGTTAGGGACAAAGGATCCTCCATATATCTCCACAATAGTATGATATTGTCCACTTTGGACATAAGCCTTAATGATTTTTTTTAGTCCACCTTTTAGGCCACCGTGGGATTTTGTTTGCACTTATATATTGTCTTTCACTTATATACTCATGACCACTCCTTTTCCTAGCCAATGTAAGATTTTGTTTGCATTCCCAGCAACTCTCCTCTCGAACAAAGTACCACATAACCTCTCCTTAAATAGGCATCTATCTGTCCACCTCTGTAGCTTCAATGAGAGTTAACTCTTATTTAGGCTAGCTCTTCTTCCATGGAACCTTATCTAACAAAGCTTAACCACGAATCACGTTTAGCTATTTATTAATTTCTAAACATGTTTAGCCATTTTTCAAATCATCCTATTAAATCTAGTCATTTTTCTTGTTGTCCCTAGATCTAAGCTTGACCCATGTCCAAGTCTAAAGGATATTTTGGTCTCTCCATCCATTTTTCTGTTAACTCTTAACGGTTTGCTAACGTGACACTTATTTTTTTTTATTAAAAAAATATGTCTTAAAATTTTAAAAATAAAATAATTTAAAAAATATATTTTTTAAACTTTTATTCTTTTAAATAAAAAAGATAAAAGATATTTTAGGCATTAGTTCTCCCATTTAGAATATAGATATGTTCTCAAATATATAGATTTGTTTTAAAATGATAAAAATTAAATATGCGGTGACCATGAATCAAACACGTGACCTCCCAACTGAGCTATCCCCACCAACTATTTTTATTCGGGGAATTGTGCTAAATAGCTAGAAAAAAAAGCCTTCTTGTTTTTTGGCTATAGATGTTCCAAATTTGTGGGGGTGGCTACCGCATTTTCAGGAACTGTTTTCTAGATTTTTTTTTGACATTTTTACCCCTAGTATATACGACTATAGACAAACGCCGTTAACAGATTTTTTTTTTTGTTTTCATTCAGTTTCTCCCCCTTTTTTGGGATGGATGAATCCCGATTTATAGGGAGTTCAGTTGGCGGTTTGTGTTCAAGTATATAAAAAGATCTACCTATTTTTTAGGCTTAGGTTTTAGTATTTCCAACGGTAAAAAAAGATTTTATCCCTCACATTTTGCCCCTCATTATCCATGTTACAAAAGGACAACAATAAAAGTGGTAAGTAGCAGTACACACAGACAGATGACAGTGCATATAAACTACAGCGTATATATAACTCATATGGGGGGTGGGACTAGGGTAACTATGCATACACACAGGATGCATGCAGAACACGTATATATGTAATACTATAGACATATATCAATTATGGCATTCATCAGGTATTTTTTCATTCAGGTGAACATGGTACGAGGGGGTTATTATGGTTGCATATAGCAACACAGACAAAGACAGAGTGTATTTTTATTGGGCATTTCAGACATACACGATACATGGGGGATTAACTCAAATACAGGGGAATAAGTGTATACACACACAAGTGGACACATCAGACCATGTAATGGTCTGATGTGTCTGTCTAGGGTTTAGGGTTTAGGTCTGATGTATATAATAGTACAGACAGGGTTTAGGGTTTAGGTCTGATGTATATAATAGTACAGACAAATCAAAGCATTTTTTCTATTAGACATGCCAATGTGTATGCACGCATACATATGAGTATACCACAAGCATACTTTTTTCAGAGGAGTTGCAATAACGATGAAATGGTATTTATCAGCACATACCACTCTGGCAAGTTCAACATTTAAGTCAAATCAACACAAACCCTCCACCAAAACCGCCTCCATGCATTTCCTCCCCACGCCCGTGTTTTTCGTCTTACAATAGAGCGGTATAATCGCGGATTGGAAGGAAAAAATGAATCCCGAAAATATACAGTTTCAAAGGGAATAAACTAAATCCCTAAAATCTTGGGATAATGTATCTGTTTGTTGCAAATATAAGGGAAGGGAAATGAAAGCGTTACCTAGTTCAAATTTTTTGGTACAGTCGTCGCGTAGGGGAGAATCAATTGAGCATGCAAGAGATGGTCGTCAACGCGGCGGATGAAGGTCGTTGGCACGGCGGAGGTGGTTCGTCGGCGTGATATGAGAGGTAGGTAGCGATATACACTCTGTGGTGGCGATGGGGAATGGTGTGGAATGGGGGTTTCGAGGGTGTGGAATGCTTTCAAAGGTTTCGAGTTTTGGAATAAGAAGATGGACGGGCGGCTGCTGCATGAAGGCTATTCTGGTGGAGGTTGGGCGGCGACATGACATTCCATAATTGCAGCATTTAAAGGTATAGTCTTTTTAGGTTATTCAATTTTCTGGGGAAATTAGCAACTTGTTCTTATTTTTTGTGTTTTTTAATTTCTGATCTTCTTAGTTGCAGGTAGTATGTCTCGCATTGAGAGGACCTTTTTTCCAATTAATGCATTCTGAAGGTGTTTCTCTCTATTGAGGGAGGTTGAACTTTGTACTCCTTCCCCAATAAAGGTATTGACTCCTTTTTCCGGGAAGCAACTTCTTTCTGGAAAGCAAAATTTTCCAGTAGTAACAATATGATACACCTAGATTTTCAAACTAGTTTTGTTTCTTAGATTTTTGAATTTCAAACTTCCTAAAATGTCTCCAAATTATTTTTAGGGGTATATTTTATCTCTCCTAAACTCTAATTTTGGTTTTAAACGTTAAGAATACGTTAGGTAGTTTTGTTGAGGGGCATATTTGTCTTTTACAAATAGGTATTTATCAATCATTAAATTGTTTAACCATCTATTTAATTTATAAACGTTTGTAGTTATATTTCAAGCCACCAATTTATTTTTAGCCATATTTCTTGTTGCCCCTTTTTATTCTTGCACATCAAAATTTGGATGGGCTTTCAGTTGGGCAATTGGGCTTTATGGGCCCTTTTGATATTTCATTTGTAAAAAGGGACCATTTTTTAAAATCTCTTATTTGGAGGCTCCTTGGACTGCGAAGATACTATTTTGCCATTTTCTCACTCTCTCTCACGCTCTCAAAGGTCTCTTTCTCTTATTCTCCCTCTCACGCTCGACAGAATCCGATTGTCCAAGAATTTAATGAATCCCAATTGAATTTTGACAAATAATCATGCAACCACGAACTAAATTCGACCAAAATTAATGAATTCTTACCAAATTTAGTAAATCTCGGTCATTTTCATGCATTCCCGATCGAATTTTAGTTGGAAATCATACAAATCCAATCAAATTAATGAATCTCAGCCGAAAAAAATGAATCCCGGCCGAGATTCATGCATTCCCGCCCAAAATCCGATGGGAATGCAAGGAGCCTGGCCAACTTTCGGCCAGGCTTCATCTTTTTCTTTTTTTTTTTTTTTTTATTTTAGAAAATCGAAGCGACATGTTTTTTTTTTTATTTTAGAAAATCGTTTTTTAAAGTACAGAACGGTTCTGTTTTCTTTTTGTTTTTAAAATTTTAGAAAATCGTTTTTTTTTAAAGTAAGCAGGTTTTCTTTTTTCTTTTTTAATGTTTTGAATAATTAAAAGTTTCTTCATTATACTTAAAATTTATTTTTTTAACAAATTTATGTATATATTATATATGGATGAATTGGTAGAAAATTTTATGTGGTTGGTAAGAAAACTAATTTTCCTATTTTGAAAATTGAAGAGGGGTTATAATGAACTTTTTACACCTTTGCTGACATCATTAAAGTCACCAAAGGGTCCCAAAATAAAAGATTTTAAAAAATGACCCCTTTTTACAAATAAAAAATCAAAGGGGTCCAAAAGTACCAATTGCCCCTGAGGCAATTGGGCTTTATGGGCCCTTTTGATATTTCATTCGTAAAAAGGGACCATTTTTTAAAATCTCTAATTTGGAGGCCCCTTGGACTGTGAAGATACTATTTTGCCCTTTTCTCACTCTCTCTCACGCTCTCAAAGGTCTCTTTCTCTTCTTCTCCCTCTCACGTTCGACAGAATCCGATTGTCCAAGAATTTAATGAATCCCAATTGAATTTTGACAAATAATCATGCAACCACGAACTAAATTCGACCAAAATTAATGAATTCTGACCAAATTTAGTAAATCCCGGTCATTTTCATGCATTCCCGATCGAATGCTAGCTGGAAATCATACAAATCCGATCAAATTAATGAATCCCAGCCGAAAATAATGAATCCCAGTCGAGATTCATGCATTCCTGGCCAAAATTTGGTGGGAATGCAAGGAGCCTGGCCAACTTTCGGCCAGGCTTCATTTTTTTTTTTAATTTTAGAAAATCGAAGCGGCATGTGTTTTTTTTTTTTTAATTTTAGAAAATCGTTTTTTAAAGTACAGAACGGTTCTGTTTTCTTTTTGTTTTTAAAATTTTAGAAAATCGTTTTTTTTAAAGTAAACAGGTTTTCTTTTTCCTTTTTTAATGTTTTGAATAATTAAAAGTTTCTTCATTATACTTAAAATTTATTTTTTTAACAAATTTATGTATATATTATATATGGATGAATTGGTAGAAAATTTTATGTGGTTGGTAAGAAAACTAATTTTCCTATTTTGAATGTATAAAATTGTAATTATCAAAATTTTAATGGTTTGATCTATTTTTTTTTAAAATTTCTTTTAGTTTTTTTTTTTTAAATAAAAAAGATAAAAGTTTAATATGCGGTGAACGTGGTTCGAACACGTGACCTTCAGATCTTCAGTCTGACGCTCTCCCAACTAAGCTATCCCCGCCAACTATTTTATAATCTTTGCATTTCAATATTTGGATGGACTTTCAATTTTCTTGAGTTATAATATTTAAATTAAAGATGTATAAAATTGTAGTTATCAAAATTCTAATTATTTGATCTAATTTTTTTTTTTTTTAATTTCTTTTAGTTTTGTTTTTAAATAAAAAAAGATAAAGGATATTTTAGGCATTAATTCCTCCATTTAGATTTAGATGTTCTCAAATATATAGATTTGTTTTAGAATTATAAAAATTCAATATGCGGTGAACATGGATCAAACACGTGACCTGCAGATCTTCAGTCTGACGCTCTCCTAACCGAGTTATCCCCGCTAATTGTTTTTTAATCTCGAATACATGCAACAAGATTGAGATGTATCTTTGTTGAAAGAATATAATGCTAAAGTTGGGTGTTTTTCATAAGTTCAAATTGGGTGGACATTGAAGTGTCAATAAATGAATTTTATGGCCATTCAAACTCAATGTTTTTTTTTTAAAAAAAAATTAAAAAATTAAAAAATTTATTTAAATTATTATTGAAATTAAAAACTCTAAAAGATTGATTGATTATATTTTTAATATTTTTTTTCGAAATCTTAAGCTCTTGGTCAAGGATATATGTGGGATGAACTATACTCAAGTTAAAAGATAATATTTAAACTAAATATATATAAAATTGTAGTTGCCAATTTTAATTGCTTTTAGTTTTTTAAATAAAAAAATAAAAGGATATTTTAGGTATTTTGGTTTTTTCATATAGACTATAAATGTTATCAAGTATAGATTTGTTTTAGAATGATACAAATTTAATATGCATTATAATCAAACATTAGACCTTCAAATCTTCAATTTACTCTCTTCTACAATCGCTAACTATTTTTCTTATTTATATTAAAGTGTATTAAATAGTAAATAATAAATTCCTATTTGGTAATTTTGTTTTCTCTAAATGGCTTTTTTTGTTTCCTTCCTTCATTTTTTTTTCTTTATAATATAGGGGTGGGGATTCGATCCACAGATCTTGTGCTTATCAAAGACAAGAGATTCATATGAAAAAACATAAGTTAACGCGCTTCTGCTTGAGCCTCCAAAGATAAAGGTACATGAACAGCCATTTGATCCCCATCAAAGTCTGCATCAAATCCCTTACAAACTAATGGATGTAAACAAATAGCACGTCCTTCCACTAAAATTGGTTGGAAGGCTTGGATGTCTAATCTATGCAGAGTAGGCGCTCTATTTAGCAATACGGGATGCCCCTGCCATCTTTTGTTTCCTTCCTTCCTTCTTGTGTATTGTTTAAAGGTCAAAAAAGATGCATAGATGATAAGTGGTAATTGGCACCATCAATCAGAGGTGTAGCTTCTTAAATAATTGTTGGTGTTGCTTAAGAAAAAATGGACTTTAAAATATATTATGGCTTAGTTTGAGATTGCTGTAGCTACTAAAATAATTGTTGTTAACTTTACTTTTAAGAAAATCAGCTATACTATGAAGAAAATTAGTGTTTGGTAAATTTTAGTTTTATAGATGAAAAAGCAGGTTGAGGTGTTTGGTAAATTAAAATTCTAAATTGTTACTGCTCAACTATATTTGTTCAATAAATAAGTTTAATGTTGATATTTAATTTACTTCATATTACATCTTGTTGGGGGAAATTACAAACAACAGAAGAAACGGAGAAAATATTGAGAAAACAGACACGTAAGCAATTAACTTGAGGCGTGGGTATCTTGCTCTCTTTAAGGAGAATCAAGCCATCTGCGATGTATAATTATTTATCAACCACCGGTGCAGCAGGTATTCTCAAGCCTGTCCCCTCCAGGATACAACAACCCAACTGAAACGTTGTGTAACTCAAACCACTCTGCACTAAGAAGTTGAGCTCAAAGCTCCACAACAAAGAACACCCTTCTTTTGGCTAATTGCTCTTAAAAGAGCAAATGAGAGAAATATGAGAAAGTAGAAATAAAAGAAGATAGGAATTGTTGTATTTCTTGTTGTTGTGTATATTGTGCAGGGATAAAAGCCCTTGCGCAGCGAAAACTTACAGAACCTTTACTCAAATTTAATTTGGAATAAAATACCAATACGTTTGGCAAAATAATAAAAATTACAGCAGTAAAATAATGGATTAAAACTGCTGTAAAACGGATATAGGCATGCATATAACAATATGAAAAAAGTTCTAGATCTAATCTAGAATTGGGTCCTATTGACCCTAGTTCAAGAACAACCTTACCTTTTTAGAAATTCTTGAACTTTTCGCCGAATTCTCTGAAAATTCTCCTCCAAAATACAGCAACTTGTAATTCCTTTTTCGCTGGAAAATTTTCCCACGAACACCACCACGTGGTTTCACCAGTATTCTCAGCAGGATTTGCGTTGGGAGCTTGTGGGAACTCAACAGACTCTAAGGATTTTCTCTGGATTTTTTTTTCTAAGATTCCTGTGCAGATCGAGAGAGAGGGAGAGTTTGATCGAATATTTTTGATAGTCAGGCGTGAGACTAGGGAGTTAAGATAACCACTCCCCTGACCACGTCTCATCATTTAAAATATCAGATAACTGATATTTCAGTTATCTGATATTTTAAATAATTATAATTTGAAAAAACATAAATTCAAATTATAATTAATTATCTTTTAATTAATCAAAATTAATTAAAATAATCTTTAATTTAAATCCTATTTAAATTAACATCCCTCTTATCTTAAAGTTTAATTAAATCAAATTTAATTAAACTAAATCAATTAATTAATAAGAAATTAATTAATTAATAAAATAAAATTGAACATCACATATTCAATTACTATTTTCTCTCTCATATCTATAGTATTAATATACATCCAATGCATATTAATTTTAACCTATAGTTTTTAATATGAACCAAATTCATATTTTAGTATAATATTCGAACACCTTCGAATATCCAATCCATCCTTAGAATTTTACCTCAACGCCCCAAATGAGCTACCGGTGGGACCTAATGGACCTACAGATCAGAAGCTCCAACGATGTGAGATTAGTTGGTTAAACTCATTAACCAAGTTAATCAATATTCGTTAACTGTGGTTCACTCCACTAAAGAACCACAGCTGCACTCTTCTCACTGCAGATATATTTCTGTGTCCACGGATATTGACCGTCAGCAGCAAGTTAGCCCTTCACGTGTGTTCGTACCCCAGCTAGGTCAAATTACCGTTTTACCCCTGGGCTACCTCTTGGTCCTTAAGTACCAGTGCTCCTCTAATGAACAACCTGTTTGTGGTCCAACCAACAAACAGAAATCCCTCTCGTGCCATGAAGAGGGTAGGGCCCATTGTTCAAGACCCGGAGACACCACTTAAGGGAACACACCTCTACTTACCCTAGTATCGGGAAGGAGTGAATTCCATCTTGTAAGACTACGTTCCCAGCTCCCCACTCGGTCTTGTCCCCAAAATGGTAGGCTTATTGAGTCGGCGAACTGGCCACTCTCACCCGTACAAATCAAAGGACAATCCCTCATGGACAGGAGTCCATAATCCACTCAGGATTAAGGCCAAGTTGCCTAGGTCATCCTAGTGAAATAGAAGCCGAGCTAACCAACGGTGTTATAGTTAGTGGTTAACTATTTCGCGGTCCGGTCTTTGTGCAAACTCATTGCACAGGATACCCCCACTCGCATGTCAACCACATGAACGTGTTGGATCACTACGTTTGTATCAATATACAAAGCGGGCCGTATCCATAGTGTCACCAGGATAAGGTACCCAGCCTTATCCCTATACTACAGACCCTTTAGGCTAAAACTTGAACATTGATCCCCGTATGTCCCTACATACTAGTTCAAGCCTCATTCTATTAGCCATGGATGTTTAGTTTATTGGATTAGGGTTAACAAGACAAGATATAATACAAACATTGAATAATACATCACTTTATTAATGTTCGGTCAAATATACATTTACTATCTACGAGTTTTAGGGCATAAAACCCAACAAACTCCCACTTGAACTAAAACTCAAGTTACAGGGAAAATATATATATAATATAATCCAAAGCTGGAAATGGTACATGTATATTGTACATTACATAAAAGGTAAATATACAAAATACAATAAACTAGGGCATCCTAACACCCATTACACATCTCCCACTTGCCCTAGATTAGGCTATATACATGTCTCGCAGACCTAGACTCTCTAGATGACCCTCGAACACTTTAGCCGAGAGGGCCTTCGTAAACGGATCAGCAATGTTGTGCTCGGAAGCGATCTTGGTCACGACCACATCTCCTCTTTGCACAATTTCTCGAATTAGATGGTACTTCCTCTCTATGTGTTTACCTCTTTTGTGGCTGCGAGGTTCCTTTGAATTGGCTACTGCCCCACTGTTGTCACAGTATAACGTAATGGGCAAGTTCATATTTGGAACAACTTCCAAATCTGTCAAGAACTTCCTTAGCCAAACAGCTTCCTTAGCTGCTTCACAAGCAGCTACATACTCAGCCTCCATCGTGGAGTCTGCTATACATCCCTGCTTTATGCTCCTCCAAACTACAGCTCCCCCGTTAAGGGTGAAAACTGACCCTGACGTAGATTTCCTAGAATCCTTGTCAGTTTGGAAATCAGAGTCGGTGTAACCTGTGAGAACTAACTCCTTAGCCCCAAACACCAACATGTAATCTCTCGTTCTCCTAAGATACTTGAGGATTCCTTTAACGGCGGTCCAATGGTCCAACCCTGGATTCGACTGGTATCTGCTGACAATCCCTACAGCATAACAAATGTCAGGCCTCGTGCATAGCATGGCATACATTAAGCTACCCACGGCTGAGGCGTAGGGAATCCGTCTCATATCCTCAACCTCTTGAGGTGTCTTAGGAGACTGTTCCTTAGACAAGTGAACCCCATGCCTGAAAGGCAACAAGCCCTTCTTGGAGTTCTGCATCGAATATCGAGCCAACATCTTGTCGATATACGTTGCCTGAGACAGAGCTAGCGATTTGTTCTTTCTATCCCGAATGATCTGGATCCCAAGAACATACTGAGCCTCACCCAAATCTTTCATTTGGAATTGAGCTGCTAGCCATTCTTTTACGTCAGACAGATACCCTACATCATTCCCAATGAGTAGGATGTCGTCTACATAAAGTACGAGGAAAGCTACTTTATTCTTGTTGATCTTCTTGTATACACAAGGCTCATCAACATTCTGGTCAAAACCATAAGATTTGATCGCAGTATCAAACCTAATATTCCAAGATCTAGAAGCCTGTTTCAACCCATAAATGGATCGATTCAGTTTGCAAACCTTTTGCTCATTACCTTGGGATATGAACCCTTCGGGTTGAGACATAAAAATACTCTCGTCAAGATTGCCATTCAGAAAAGCTGTCTTGACATCCATTTGCCAAATTTCATAATCATAAAATGTGGCAATGGATAAGAGGATTCTTATGGACTTTAACATAGCAACTGGAGAAAAAGTTTCTTCATAGTCCACTCCTTCTCGTTGGGTATAACCCTTTGCTACAAGTCTTGCTTTGAAAGTCTGTACTTTCCCAGCAGCATCTCTTTTTCTCTTATAGATCCATTTACACCCAATGGGTTTGACCCCTTCAGGTAGATCTACAAGTTCCCAAACTTGATTGAAGTACATCGACTCCATCTCAAGGTCCATGGCTTTGGCCCACTCGTCCTTATCTGCATCATTCATTGCCTGACGATAAGACAATGGATCTTCTACGCCGTCATCAGGTATGACTACTTGTGTTTCTGTTAAACCCAAGTAGCGGTTAGGTTGTATCACAACCCTCCCACTGCGTCGAAGCTCTCCCACTACGTGAGGAGGACTAGATTGACGAGAAGAACTGCATTCTCCAACAACTCTTGTTGAAGGACCAGGTTCATCAACAACCCTTGTTGATCCTTCTGTAGCTTCTCCTAATACTAACTTACTTCGTGGTTGATGATTTCGTATGTGATCTTCCTCCAAGAAAGTTGCATTTGTCGATACAAATACTTTATTATCTTGAGGGTCATAGAAAAGACCACCTCTCGTTTCTTTCGGGTACCCAACAAATTGGCATAATCTCGTACGTGGTTCCAATTTCTTAGGATTTGTCACTAGCACATGTGCAGGACAACCCCAGATACGGAAGTAACACAAACTAGGTTTACGTCCCTTCCATAACTCAAAAGGAGTTTCAGAAACACTTTTTGAGGGAACATTGTTAAGAATATGTACTGCAGTCGCTACTGCATACCCCCAAAACGAGCTAGGCAATTGAGCATAGCTCATCATAGATCGAACCATGTCTAACAAGGTTCTGTTTCTCCTTTCTGATACACCATTTTGCTGAGGTGTACCAGGTGCTGAGAGTTGTGATTGGATTCCATGTTCTATCATATAGTCCTGGAATCGCTGATCTAAATACTCTCCTCCTCGATCTGATCGAAGTGTCTTAATTGTTTTACCTAACAGATTTTCTACCTCAGCCTTAAACTCTTTGAACTTTTCAAGAGCTTCAGACTTATGGTCCATCAGGTATAAGTAACCGTATCGAGAATAATCATCTATGAAAGAGATGAAATATTCATAACCACCTCGAGCCTTTACATTCATTGGACCACAAAGATCCGAATGTATTAGTTCAAGTGGTTCTTTGGCCCTATAACCTTTTCCAGTAAAAGGCCTCTTGGTCATTTTACCCTCGAGACACGATTCACAGGGTGGTAAAGATGTATCTTCTATGTCACTTAGAAGCTCATTTTTAACCAAACGATCGATCCGATCGATGTTAATATGACCAAGACGAAGATGCCAAAGATACGTGTTGTTACTTAAATGAGAAACTTTTTGCCTTTTGTTTTGCGTTTCAGCCGTTTTAAACATTTCATGACTTAAAATGGCCTTTGCATCATTTGGTCTTAACACAAATAAATTATTCTCACGCTTAGCTGAACAAATGTAAACTCCATTCTTTGAAATTAAAGCTTCATTAAGCAAGAAGGAAATTGAATAACATTGTTCTAACAAAGCTGAAACAGAAATAAGGTTCCTTTTAATTCTAGGAACCAAGTACAAGTCCTCTAAAATTAAAAACCTATTTCTAAAGAATAATTTTGCAGCTCCCACTGCACGAGCTGAAACGACGTCTCCCGTTCCGACCTTGAGCGTCATTTCACCCTCTGCCAGCTGCTGGAAATTATTTCCCTGAAAAGAAGAACAAACATGATTAGTAGCTCCCGAATCTAGTATCCAGGCAAACTCATCATGTTCAACGAGACAAGTCTCTAACACAAGTAAATCAAATTTACCTTCTTTTTCTCTTCTCTTCTCAGCAAGGTAGCGGGGACAGTTGCGCTTCCAGTGACCATCTGCATTGCAGTGGAAGCATCTACCTTTGTCGGCCACGACCTTGGCCTTCCCCTTCCCTTGCACAGCCTGTGCAGGAGCCTTCCCCTTGTCTCCCTTCCTCTTCTGGATCTGCTTCGATGAAGAAGCCTGGGGTACAGATTTAGTCCCTGAGGATGAACCCTTTAGGAACTTTTTCTTGGAATGGGCCACATTGGCCTCTCCTTTCACCACATTCTTTCCCTTGCTCTTTTGCAGGGATTCGTAAATCTGTAACTCCGAGAGGAGGGTAGTCAGGTTGAACTGAATCTTATTCATGCTCGCGTTCGTCCTGAAAGACAGATAGCTCGCCGGGAGCGAGTGAAGGATGAACGCAACCTGACTGCGCTCGCAGACTACCCCGCCATTTGCCTCAGCTATGTTGAACTGGTTAACCATGTCCAGGACATGTTCCCGAACAGATTGACCTTCCAACATCTTGGCATTGAAGACATTCTTCAAGGCGTCGTGGTGGAGCTGGTAAGACGGAAGTCCAAACATCTCCTGCAGGGAATTCATAATTTCCCTGGCAGTTGCCACGTTCTCATAACGCTTGGCCAAAACTTCAGACAAGCTGACCAATATATAGACCTTGACCTTTTCATTGGCCTTGGTCCAGCGTTCATAGGCGTCTTTAACTGCCTGAGAGGCAGTGCGAGGGGGAACGGGAGGACATTCCTCCGTTAAGACGAATCTTAAATCCTCAACCACGAGTATTGTATTGAGGTTTGATTTCCATTGTGGAAAATTCTCGCCGGTTAGTTGTTCATTTTTAAGCAGAGATATGATAGAGGAAGACATTGCTGAAAAACAAACAAGTGACCGTATTAGTTATCTTTGCCTTAACCCATTACACAAGCAATACAAACAATTGCATATATCCAATCAATTTTGCAAACAGACAATCAAAGAACCCTAATAAAACTATGATTGTGTTTCGCAACGATGCTTTAGAGGTTTAGAAGAACAGCCACCGAAGGGTGATCAGTTGTTCCTCCTCTAAAATGAGACTCTTCTCAGTCAATTTCTAATACCAGAATAACTCATATTCCATTAGAGATTTAACCACCGTTGTTCGGTCAAGGATTTGTTAACAAATTAACTCCTCCCCGTAAGTGTAACCCTCCCACTTTCAGATCCCAGAGGCACGCACCAACAGGCTACCGTTAGGAAAGACAACTGTTGGTAATTAGCCTAAGTGATCCTATCCTTTTCAGGAGTTCACGGTGTTCCGAATCCTATGATCAGGCCCTCCGAAGGGGTGGTTGCTCCAGGGCAACACGCAGGCGGATCATAGGAATCTCACGTTGTGACCTAGGGTTGGAGACCGAAGGATACGTTGACACGTGTCCCGCTCCCACTTACTATAGTCACTTTCCCCATTCACCTTGGTATTGACCCATGCAAACACTCTCCGAAGGGAGGCCGCTCTACGACGACACGAAGCCGAGCATGGATCTCACGGTGTGAACGTCACGGGGACGTAGGAGCAAAACTCAATTTAAATTAAGTTTTGTAATTTTCCTCCCACTAAAGTAACTGAATATTAATTTTAGGGTTTGATTAAACCTAGATAAATCCGGCTAAGTCATTTATCTAAGTCTAGTCCTATTATAACTATTATAATAAGACCTAATGTCTAGGTGTATTAAACCAATTTAATTAACCTAGTGACATTATTCTAACATTAACCTAAGATTAATTCAACTCCGGTATTCCAGATCAGTTCCCAGGTAGGAGGTGTTCCGTTTACCGTCAACTTAAATACCTCCAATCCTTAGACAGAACTTCACTGGTAGAGTTCCCTTATAATCTTAGGAATGTTCGTCCTACTTAGTTCATTAAAACTATTTTAAAACTAAGTAAGATATTCTAATCCTATTAGAGAATGATCTTAGGTCTAATTAATTTTAACCCATTAAAATTAATTCAATTTAACCTAAGATCCTATGTGAACATGCATATCTTGATTATAGATTGACGGTTTCTAATCATAGAATTTTAAACTATTTCAAAATTTTAATGATTAGCCCTATAATCATGCATACTATAGTTTTTTAAAACAATTAACAATCATATTCAAGTTAATGAAATTCAAACTATAGTATTTTGCATTGCATGAAAATTAATATAACCTTTATATTAACCTATGGATGTATCATGCTCAATGCAACTTGATTTCCATTTTAAATAATAAACAATTTTATTATAGCCAAAAGATGGAAAATCAACTTAGCATGCTGCAAACAAATTATTTTTAATATAACTCTTATATTAAAACTATGTAATTGCATGCATCATACTTTTCCATTTTCATGAATTTAATATAACTCAATTATATATTAATAACTCATGAAAATCAAACCATGCATTTCAATCATATATTATAATCTAATTATAACATACATAAATGCATGAGCATGCTTTATAACCTAAGGTGGGATTTCTAATTTTATATGACATCCATAAAGCATATAAAATAGCATATGAACCGATTAATTGGCCTCTAGGACAAAATTAAAGCTAAATTACAATAATAAAGCAAAATTCTATCCTATTAGAGCCTTCTGCAGCCCCGAACCGGACCAAAACCGCTCCAAAACGTGCCAAAACCGCCCAAAACAGGTCAAAACCACCGAAAATTGGTCAAAACCGCTTGAATCAGCTGAAAAACCACCGAACCAGGTCAAAAACCGGTCAAAAAACCGCCCATAATTGACCAAACCGCGCCCCAGTCAGCAACCCAGGCGAGCCGGTCAACGAACCAAGAAGGAAAGTCAACGAACCGGCTGCAGACCTGCTGAACCGCGCCTCTTCACGAACCGGACCGCCGAACCGCGCCTATCCGAAGAACCGGTGTGACGCGAACTGGACCGCCCCTTCGAACCGCGTACGCTGACGTCATCAGCGAAGGCGATGACGTCAGCCCTACCCTGTAGTGCGCGCTTTTCCGTCCGTTTTTTTTTTTTTTTTTTTTTTTTCTTTTCGATTTTCTGGAATTCCAGCACTGTTCCAGCCGCAATTGTTCGTCGTTTTCCGCCGTTTTTGGCCAAATTTGATCCCGATCTTCATCGTTCTTCAGCCTAAACTAGACTTGGACTTACAGAGACTGCAGTCCAAGTCTAGTTTGTATCAGAAACTAGAATTCACAAATTAAAATACAGAGATGGCTCTGATACCAATTGCAGGGATAAAAGCCCTTGCGCAGCGAAAACTTACAGAACCTTTACTCAAATTTAATTTGGAATAAAATACCAATACGTTTGGCAAAATAATAAAAATTACAGCAGTAAAATAATGGATTAAAACTGCTGTAAAACGGATATAGGCATGCATATAACAATATGAAAAAAGTTCTAGATCTAATCTAGAATTGGGTCCTATTGACCCTAGTTCAAGAACAACCTTACCTTTTTAGAAATTCTTGAACTTTTCGCCGAATTCTCTGAAAATTCTCCTCCAAAATACAGCAACTTGTAATTCCTTTTTCGCTGGAAAATTTTCCCACGAACACCACCACGTGGTTTCACCAGTATTCTCAGCAGGATTTGCGTTGGGAGCTTGTGGGAACTCAACAGACTCTAAGGATTTTCTCTGGATTTTTTTTTCTAAGATTCCTGTGCAGATCGAGAGAGAGGGAGAGTTTGATCGAATATTTTTGATAGTCAGGCGTGAGACTAGGGAGTTAAGATAACCACTCCCCTGACCACGTCTCATCATTTAAAATATCAGATAACTGATATTTCAGTTATCTGATATTTTAAATAATTATAATTTGAAAAAACATAAATTCAAATTATAATTAATTATCTTTTAATTAATCAAAATTAATTAAAATAATCTTTAATTTAAATCCTATTTAAATTAACATCCCTCTTATCTTAAAGTTTAATTAAATCAAATTTAATTAAACTAAATCAATTAATTAATAAGAAATTAATTAATTAATAAAATAAAATTGAACATCACATATTCAATTACTATTTTCTCTCTCATATCTATAGTATTAATATACATCCAATGCATATTAATTTTAACCTATAGTTTTTAATATGAACCAAATTCATATTTTAGTATAATATTCGAACACCTTCGAATATCCAATCCATCCTTAGAATTTTACCTCAACGCCCCAAATGAGCTACCGGTGGGACCTAATGGACCTACAGATCAGAAGCTCCAACGATGTGAGATTAGTTGGTTAAACTCATTAACCAAGTTAATCAATATTCGTTAACTGTGGTTCACTCCACTAAAGAACCACAGCTGCACTCTTCTCACTGCAGATATATTTCTGTGTCCACGGATATTGACCGTCAGCAGCAAGTTAGCCCTTCACGTGTGTTCGTACCCCAGCTAGGTCAAATTACCGTTTTACCCCTGGGCTACCTCTTGGTCCTTAAGTACCAGTGCTCCTCTAATGAACAACCTGTTTGTGGTCCAACCAACAAACAGAAATCCCTCTCGTGCCATGAAGAGGGTAGGGCCCATTGTTCAAGACCCGGAGACACCACTTAAGGGAACACACCTCTACTTACCCTAGTATCGGGAAGGAGTGAATTCCATCTTGTAAGACTACGTTCCCAGCTCCCCACTCGGTCTTGTCCCCAAAATGGTAGGCTTATTGAGTCGGCGAACTGGCCACTCTCACCCGTACAAATCAAAGGACAATCCCTCATGGACAGGAGTCCATAATCCACTCAGGATTAAGGCCAAGTTGCCTAGGTCATCCTAGTGAAATAGAAGCCGAGCTAACCAACGGTGTTATAGTTAGTGGTTAACTATTTCGCGGTCCGGTCTTTGTGCAAACTCATTGCACAGGATACCCCCACTCGCATGTCAACCACATGAACGTGTTGGATCACTACGTTTGTATCAATATACAAAGCGGGCCGTATCCATAGTGTCACCAGGATAAGGTACCCAGCCTTATCCCTATACTACAGACCCTTTAGGCTAAAACTTGAACATTGATCCCCGTATGTCCCTACATACTAGTTCAAGCCTCATTCTATTAGCCATGGATGTTTAGTTTATTGGATTAGGGTTAACAAGACAAGATATAATACAAACATTGAATAATACATCACTTTATTAATGTTCGGTCAAATATACATTTACTATCTACGAGTTTTAGGGCATAAAACCCAACATATTGAAAGTGTGATAAGAGAGCTATTTATATAAGAATTTTAGATCTAGGAATTTAATACAAAAAGAGTAACCAAAAAGTTCATATAAAAACATCTCTCACCAAATGCGTTTTTCTCTTTTAATTAAATGAGAAAAAACTCTCTACAAATTTAATATCTCATATTTAAAATACAATTAAATATTAAAATGTTACAACACATCTCATTTTCTCAAAAGCAAAGTTAACAACAATTATTTTAGAAGCTACAATAATTCCAAACTAAGCCTAAATGAGAAAGTGGTTTTAGATTAATGAATAATCAATTTTATTGGAAATTCTAGACGGTTAAGATTCTACTATAATTACTTTTTACCCCGTAAAATTAACTAACTCTTAAACTTGGCCATAATCTTCATAATGGTTGACATGAACTTTCAACCGAGAGGTTAGAGGTTCGAATTCACCAAACCAAAATGTTTTTTAACTAAAAAAACCCTCTCACAATGGCCTTAATAATGGATCTGTAATTACCCATAAAGAAAAAGAAAAAAAAAAAGAAAGAAAGAAAGATAGGAGCTAGGAGCTTAAACACATAAATTAATTGGGGTAGCAGCTGATTGTAAAATTTTGAAACTATTTTAACCCATTTTTTAAACTTTAATCTTAAGATGTATAACTGCGAAAGTGAGCTTAGTTCAACGATAATTTTTAAAAAATCTTAAGATGTATAACTTATTGAAGCTCTAAGACAATCATATTTTACCATACAATCATTATAATGATTTTATTATATCTCATCATCATAATTCCTTTTATTTAACGCGTCTAAGAAAGCTTATTGAAAGTCTCCCATAAGCACATTGAGGAAAAAACCCACCGGGGACATGTTCGTCGCCAGTTCCATATAGTATTTGCAACAACTCTTGTATCGTTCGACCATACGATAAAGAGAGTTAACATCGGCGGTGAGAATGTTGCTATGGGTTCGATTCTCCGCCCCGAGCGACCGAGGCACCACCACCCCTTCATCTTTGGGTCCACATTTCGCGAGTCGATTCGATCGCATTGAAGTGAGGTTGGTGAATTTGACCACCGTAAAACTATATGGAAGAACAACCTCATTCGTTCTTTGGTATAACAACGTTCGAATAACTGCATTTCTACCCGACCTCCACGCCGAGTAGCGACGCTGCAAGCTACAAAAATATGTAGAGTGTATTGTGTGAGATTGTAGGACTCACGATTAGAGTTAAAAAAAAATTCAATGACCTAGAAACTTAGATCATAAACTCAACCCAACCTAACTAATATATTTTCAAGCTTACTTGTATTATTGTTGGGTTGAAATATAAATGGAAACTTTATGGAGTGAGTTAATTTCTTTTTGGGTTCTCACCTAAAATTAGTTTTTGGAGTTGAATCTAATCAAACTCGAACTCATTATAATATAACTTTTCTTTTAAAAAAATATTTAGTTTACTTATGATGAAATTATATATCTATACATTTGTGAAATGCAACTAATTTTAATTAAATGTTTGAAATAATTAAGTAAATCGATGTTTTCGAGATTAATATTTTAAGATATTTTGAAATAGAGAGTGACTCGAATAGTCTAAACAAATCATGCAAATAATCTAATAATTTGTTTTCATGGTTTGGATTGAGTTGATTTCATTATTTAACAACAGTGGTTTAAGTTGAAGAAAATCGACATTCAAAACAATTGAGTTGGGTCTAAAAGGTATTTGAGACTCGACCGTCCATCGAACGGGAATTAGATTGAAATTGGATTGGGTTTGTTACCCGGCGAGATTGGGGAAGATGGAGATATGGGGTTGCTTTGACAAGGCCAACGTGACCATTGTAAGGGATGATGTTGGCAGCAAGGAGAGATATGGGTCGAATGGAGGTTTGAGTTTGGAGCCAACTGCTTCATCAAATGTCTTCGTTTTCGGAGATCAAACCTTTCATCGGTATGAAATGTAATAGATGTCCTATTTACTAAGCTACTAAAAACCCTCGGTTATTGAACATTTTTAAGTCAACAACATGTTAGGATGAAAATACGAACCATTTCACCTTTTAGTTAGGGTATAAAACTTTAATGAGTTGATTTATGTTTATTAGGTTGGTTAACATTTTAGTTCCTTAAATTTTATATAAAAACTTGTGATGACCTAATTCTAGGTTTGTTAAATTTGGTATGTACAATCTAGAAATAGGTCACTTAGGGCCCGTTTGGTGACGTTCTCGTTTCTTGTTTCTGTTTCTTCATTTTTAATAAAGAAAAATAGAATTTCATGACCCTAACATCTATACATTCAATAATACTAAACCTATATTCTTATTTATGTTTGGAAAAAATTGGAAACAAGAACAAAAAAGGAGAAACTAGTTTTAGTTGTTCCCAAAAGTTCTATACAAATTTTGGGAGTGTTTCTAAAAAATGAGAAACAAGAAACATACATAGTTATTATATGCTTAGATTTCTTAATAAAATTAGAAACAGGAAACAAGAAACGAGAATGTTACCCAACGGGCCCTTAGGGTTTCTATTTAATACAACATAAAAATTAAGTTAAATTACTATTTTAATCTAGTTCTCATTTGAAACCTTCCAATTTTGAGTCCATACAATTTGGTTAAAACTTTCCAAAGTTTCTAAATTGACAAAAACAGTGACAATTTTCTTATGTGACATGGTTTTTACACCAATTCATTGTTTTTCTCTACTACTATATGTTTGAAGAAAACACATCACGAAGGACAACTATCAACTTTTGTAACGAAAGACGACGTGTTAGAAAATTTAACAAAATGATTATATGTCAAATGAAATAAGTTAAATAATTTTAATTAAGAGCCAACAAGAACATAGTTCAAATGATATATAAATTAAAGCTTATATTCTTGACTAAGAGGTCAGAGGATACCTTATTTATTTGACATTATTAAAAATCCGAAAACAACTTTTGTCCTCTCTCTCCTTTCAAGGGATCGAGGTCTGTCTTTAGGAATTAACTCTCATTTCAATATGCATTTTTCATATGACTTTATTGGTTCATTATGACTTTATTGGTTCATGGTTCAATATTTTAATGTTCTATTGAAAATTGATTTGAATTCAACCCAAATTAGGGAAGCTATATGAATTAATCCAATCCATAAACGTTCAATTATTTAGGCCCAATTCAACTCAAATATACACATATCATCCCTTTCAAATTGTGCATTTTGGTTGGATTGATAAGTGTTTTTCAAGTTATATAAAAATTTAAGGGAAAATATATAGATAGCCCAAATTTGGACCCTATATTTCATAAATGTCCAAGTTTCTCATTTTTTTTACCGAAAATGTCTAATGGTCCAACTTTTTTTCATAAAAATCATGGTCATTTCACGATTCAGCTCTCATATCCACTACTAACTATTTAAAAAAAAATAAAAATAAAATAAAATAAAACCAACGAAGGAAACACAAATCGTGGGTGAGATAGTGAACGGAAAAGGAAAGGGGTTTTTTAATTACTTAAAAGATCCCTAAAATCACTCCCAATTTTTCAAAAAAAAAAATCCCTAAAACCACTCACTATTTTTCCCAATTCACACACGATTTCTTCCTCCCTTCATTCCTCCTTCATGATCTTTCTCCCTCATGGTCTCTCGATCTCTTTTTCTCTCTTCATCTCCGATCATTTTCTTGCCGCCGACGACCAACCACCACCGGAAGCGTCGCCGCCGTCCAACCATCGCCATTGCAAATTCGAATAAGCAGCACCCATGTATCAATGGATACCACACCAACCCAATTATTGCCCTCTATCGCTGTTTTATCGTGGGTATTGTTGAATTTCATCACGTCCGTAGTATATTTAATATATACATATGTATATATTATTTAAAAAATAAGGTTTTTTTATAGTTATATACATGCTTTTTTTTTTCCAATATTTATATTTCTTCTAAATGCATTGGTATATTTAATATACATAAATACATGTATATATATAATTTATATTGACAAATAACTAAATATACAAGTGTATATTTAATACTATAGTAACGAGACAAGAAAAAAACAAGGTATACGCGTGGCTACAATAATGAGTAAAAAAGGAAAACTTATGTACATAGTATATATAAGCTGGTATATATGAAATTATATATGAATATATATGTTTTTCTGTAAAATGCAAAAATGCAAAAATCTAAAAAAAAAGTACGTATACTATGAGACATATATACTAAACTATTATATATTGAATATTAACCAGAATATATAATAATCAATGCGATATATGTCTAGATTATAAACGGTATATTACTGGGAATATATATATATATATATATATATATAATAACCGAAATAGTTATGTCAGTAAAATGAATATTAATCGAAATATATACACATATTTTAGATATTCCAGCGAATATGTTATATATATTGCTGTCGGGAAGAAAAAAACGGGAAGAAAAAAATCGATTAGTTTTTTTCGGTTAATGAAGAAAATAGAAAACTGTTGCCACGAAGAAAAAAACGTGAAGGAATAAATCGATAAATAAGGAAAAAAATGGATCACCCGAAAATTAAAGAAAAAAAAATAGAGAAAATACGTTGGAATCATTATGGCAAGAAATCAAAGTAAATTCTAATGAGATGAAATAAAAGGAAAATAGAATCATTATGGCAAGAAATCAAATCTCAATAATCATATTTTCAAAATATTAAGGATTTAGTTAAGATAATATCTTATAAAATCTTATAAAATATGACAAGAAGGGTAAAATGGTAAGACAAAAATGCTGGAAATCTAATCTTGGAAATCTACAAAACTATAGACATTTATGAAAATATGTATATAAAACAACCTATTTACCAAAATTTCTCAAAATTTATGTATACTCCTACAACATGACATGGGTTTGTTCGGTTTTTGTATATGTTTTTACTTTGGTTTTGATAGAAGTAAATAAAAATACACAGGAAAATATTTAATTTTGTTTAGTTAAAGTGCATCTTCAACCCGTATTAGTTATAGATTTTTTTTTTTTTTTTTTTTTTTTTTTTTTTTTTTTTTTTTTTTTTTTTTTTACAAAATTGATAGAACAAAAATCTCGAAAGATAGATGGACTCCAAGGATTATAAATACAGACTTGGCAGACCCAGGTTTAATAATCTCAAATTTAATAAGACAAAATTGTTCACCAAACATCCCCTAATTAAATTTTGTCTTTCAATTAAAGAAAAAACAAATCTTTCACTTTTCTTAGAGGACACCTGTTGGCTTGGAAGTGACCCACCTCACATGTTGTTCCCGAATTGTTCATGGTTGCATGACCCACTCAGGATTGGAAGTGATTTTAGGGGCCGTTTGTTTGACGGTAATCCAAGATGTCTATGGAATGGACATCTGGATTACCTTGTTTGTTTTGTGGTAATGTTAGATACCTAGGAAATTCGGGATGCCCATACGGGAGGCATCCGTTGAGCTTTTGATGCCCTCGTGAGAGATGGGTTTCAAAGATTCCCATGTTGAGGGCATCTTCGGATGACACTTTTACCCCTCCATTTTACAATTTGTATTTTTATTTAAAAATAAATTAATTTATTCATACACTAATTTATTTTTAAAATTTTAAATTAAGATGTAAACTAAATGATAGTTATATTGAATAATATTTTAATTTATTTTTTATTTATTCTCTTAATAATAATACTAAACTATATTAAACTAATAGCTAAATTAGCTAAAAATTAGTAAGGACATTATTGGTATTATACATAATCTAAGAACTTTTCCGTACAAAAATCCTGCAAAATAAACATAGTTATTTGAATATTTCCATATATTCTTATAAATTATTCCTTCAAACCAAACACGGTTATCTAAAATGTCGGGCATCTATATTTCCGGGTATCTATAATTCCAGACATCTGAATATTCCGGTTATCTAGATTTCCAAAAAACAAACGGCCCCTTAGAACCATCAAAATCATTTTTTAATTGTCATGTTCAAATAATTAAAAAGAATTCGACAAAAAAAATTTTTATCGTTCCAAAATCACATCTCAAGCATGCCCTTGGTAAAAAAAAAAAAAAAAAGAGAATCAATTTCCTAATATCAATAAAACTCTCAAATGAGTTTGTCCCGAATAAAAAAATGTAAAAACTCAAAATACGAATTAGAACGAAGAAAAAACTTGTAAACCATATCTAAAACTTGAAGAAATCCTCTCCAAGATATCATCAATCATACTATCAACATGTGTATCTATAGTAACTCGTGTATCATCTCTTATATATACTTTTTCAAAACACAAACACATCTAAGAAAGTTAATTGTCACCTTGCGAGAATCCACACGGTTATCTTAGGGTCCGTTTGGTAACGTTTTCGTTTTGTAAACAAGAAACGAGAACGTTATCAAACGGGCCCTTAAATGTTTCATATACTAAAACCACGATGGAATGCTATCCTTAATTAGATTGTCAAAGATAATTAAAAGTATATATTGGGGAACAAACTTTATGAACCAAATCTCAATGTTGCCACGTGCCCCTCATATGACATCCGAACCAAACAAGATTGTCTCTAAAAAAGGACAGATTCACGAACACAAACATAATGAAAATAATAATAATAATAATAATAATAATATTTTTTGTTATGAAATTGTAGCAATCCTTGTTCACAAATCACAAATAGAGGCCAAAATGAATGAATGTGGCCAAAAATCTTACACAGTACAGGGTCAGGGACATGACTTCTGAAACACACAGAGTAGAAAGATCAGTGTGATAAATGATATATAAAAAAAATATCTTTGTGGGTGGAATAATAAATACAAAAGGAATAATGAGTTAAATATATATGTTTTAGTCCCTAATGTTTTGATTTCTTACTATTAGTAAAGATTAATATTGGTTGATGATATATATTTAGTGAATTAACATAAATTTAGATGAGAAAAAAAAAATTAAGATAAGAAAACTCGAAAGTTCTTCGTGAATTAACCATTTTCATTTCTTAATTAATAACCTTATTTTTCTCTAAATTTTCGTAAGTTACCTAAGTATTTATATTATATTAGTTTATCATTAGTCAATTCTAGCATCCATCAACCACACATGAGAGATTAAATTGAAAAAAAATTAAAACATAAGGCCGTTATCTGCAATTTTTGTTTCGATTAGAGGCTCTCTTTCCTACTCAAAGAAGGAGCTTTTTGGCCATTTGATTTTCCAAATGATCTAGTTGTACCTAACTTTGTTTGAGGCGATAAATTTTTCTTTTCTAAAAAAAAAATAGTAAAAATAAATTGAAAAAAAAGTACTTGACACATCAGATTTTTTTTTATAGTTCAACGTAAGATTCAAACCTCAGACTTTTTAGTCGACAGTATATGTCTTAATAAGTTAAAGTTATGTTCAAGTTAGCCAAACATTAGGAACAAAAAGGTATATTTAGAAAATATAATAAATATAAGGTTAAATTACAAATTTAGTCAATAAGCTTAATTTGAGGTTTGTGTCTATTTGGTCTTTAAACTTTCAAAATTACAAATTTAGTCCCTAAACTTTTATTTTTTTTTTTAAATTCATGAATCCACTAAACACAAAAATAGAAATTTTAGGATTTCATTAGGCATAAAATTAAAATTTATATCTAATAGATCGATTATTTCTAGATCTATTAGGCACAAAATTAAAAGTTCATAACCTATTAAACACAAAATTGAAAATGACTTTGTTTGGTTTTCAAAACTTAACTTGGTTTTTTAAAACACAAGAAAAAGGTAACAAAATATAGAGATTTATAGATGGAAGTAATGTTTATAAGCTTAATTTTCAAAAGCCAAACAATTACCAATCACATACTAATTAACACTTCTAGAAGTCGAGATCAAACTAAATAAACATAAATTTCAATGTTCACGAATTAAAATTCTAATTTAACTTAGAACAATACTTAGCTACATTAAAATCTTGACAACTAAGAAAGAGAAAGGTAGAAAATGAAAAAACTTTGTCACCCCCCTAATTGTCAATATTTTAGTGGTGGTATGTTGAGAGATCCCTACATACCGGTATGCAGCTAAGTTTTTTCGTTTAACCTCGGTAGATGCATCGGATAAGGGTGGAGAAAAAAAATGTTTGTGGGAGGAATAATAAATGAAGAAGGAATAGGATACATAGATATATAAAATAATAAGAATATAGTATCTTTTGTTACATGGGTGCATGTGGTCCATGTGTGTTTTCATTGGTTGTTTTGTCTGTTAGTGGTCCCTAATTAATTATATTATTATTATTTTCATTTATCTTGACCGTACCCTCTGACTCCACCACCAACATTATTGGAGCAATCCTCCAAAATCTGAGGGACCTCATCTACACGTGGCACTGTTTTCTCTTTTTCTTTTTTTTTTTTCTTTTTTAATTTCCTCTTTTAAATTCTTAGATTTGACCGTTAGAATCTTTATCTCCTTTTTTTTCTCTCCATGTAGTATAGTTATCTTTGGATAAACTTTATGTGGTCGTGGTAAAATATGTGTGGCTTTTGGTTCTCTTCGAGGAGTGTGGTAGTTGCACATTCTTTATTGCAAAAAACTCTCTCTCTCTCTCTCGTTTTGAGGAGAGAGAGTGTGACGGAGAATAGAGAGAGAGACGAGGAGGGATAGGAAGAGAGAAAACGACAAGAAAACGAGATATGTGGGTAGGTTTGATCTTTGTGGTTCTAAAAGTTTTCGCTTGGTTTCTATGGTTTGCACTTCGTTTTGATTTGGTTTGTGTACTTTGAACGATATTTGATGAGTTATTACTAAGTCGTTTATTGTCCATCGTTTTTATTTATTTTGTTACATAGCTCTGAACTCCAATATAGTCAATTAATAGTTAGCTCTAAATAGAACATTTCAATTCATAGTCGTGTAAATGATGATGGTTTGTGAGGTAATTATGGCTATGGACCAAATTATAGGGACAAAATAAAAAAATAAAAAAAAAATCTAATATAAGAAAGTGTCGGTAAAAGTCCATGGTGACAAAAGTTTTTTCGTCAGAAAAATCATCGGCATAGGACCGTTGGAAAAGCCATCTATGTCAACACAACATGAGGTGAAGTTTCTCCGAACGTTTTCTTAATGTGTTAAGAGAACCTACATATGCCGACAAAATATTGCATCAGCATATGTGGGTATAACCTTTTTTATTCTTGCTTGTTTATTAGCTTTTTTTTTTTTTTATTATATTAATTTATGTAATACCTAAAAGTTTATTATTGAAACGTAAATATTATCAATGATACCTTTTTAATATGAAATGAGTTTCATAAAACTCAATATATTGAAATGCAATATTCTTTCAAAATAATAGTGCCCAATACATTCATTTGAAAGAAAAAAAAATACAATGAAAAGAAAAAAGTTAATCCTAATTAAGACTTCCATTTTTGTCTTCGTCCATATTTTTGTAAAAGCTATTAGGATATATCTGTTTGTATATTCTGGATATATCCTTCTCTTAATTATTGGTTTTCACCTCGGTATAAATACTGAGATTGTTCATTTAATAAAGTGAGAGGTGAAATTATTTACTTTATGCTTTGGAAACTTTATGGTATCAGAGCAGGGACGTTCTCTCTCCACGTGTTGATTTTGAGTTTTTTTTTTTTTTTTTTCACGCGAAAGCCATAACCTCCGTCGAAAGCTCCTCTGCAATTTCATCTCCCTCGGCACAATCGCTCAGTTCTCCGATTGTCCTCTTGACGAACATCAGCAACTTGATCACAGTTCGTCTGGATTCATCCAATTATGTTCTTTGGCATTTTCAAGTTTCTCCTCTTCTCAAAGCACACAAATTATTCGATTTTCTTGATGGTAAAATTCCTGCTCCGACGATGACAATCACAGTTGATGGAGCCTCTAAACCTAATCCAGTCTATGAGATCTGGTTCGAGAAGGATCAAGCCCTAATTACTCTCATCAATGCAACACTATCTCAGTCGGCGCTTGCATATGTTATTGGCTGCAAAACTTCACAAGAGGTTTGGTCTAGACTTGAAAAGCACTTTTCTTCATCTACACGGTCATACATCGTTGGTCTGAAGTCTAATTTACAAAGTATTACAAAATTGCCTACCGAATCAATCAACATTTATGTTCAATGGATCAAAGATATTGTGAATAAACTCGCTGCCGTATCTGTTATAGTTGATCAAGAGGATGTTGCAATTTATGCACTTAATGGACTTCCTTCCTCTTATAATGTGTTTAAAACTATTGTACGAACGCGATCTCAAAACCTCTCTTTTGAAGAACTTCATGTATTGATGAATTCGGAGGAACGAGCGCTCGAACAACAGGTTAAATCTGAGGTTTCCTCTCAATCGCTGGCTATGAATGCAAATTTCTCTGGAAATAGCCGTGGCGGTTCTGGAAATAATCGAGGATTCGGTGGTAACAGTCGTGGTCGTGGCAGATCTGGTGGTAGAGGTTTATTTCAGCAACTTCTCACCTCCTCGTTTTCGACTCCTTCCGGTCGTGGATCTGGACAGCCTTCTTCTAAAGTTGAAACATCTGGTTCTGGTGCAGTCAATTCTCCTAAAGTTGTTTGCCAAATTTGCCAAAGGTTTGGGCATAATGCGCTGGACTGTTATCACAGATATGGATTTAATTTCCGAGGCCGCCTTCCACCAAATCAACTTGCAGCCTTTGCTGCTTCAACAAATTATGCACAACCTTCACTTGGACCTATTTCCAGCACTCCGAACTCTCAGGTTTGGTTATCAGACTCCGGCTGCAATGCACATTTAACTTCTGATTTGGCTAATATGCAGATCTCTTCTGATTACAATGGTGAGGCAAATGTGACTGTTGGTAATGGACAGGCTTTGCCGGTTACACACACAGGTTGTTCCTATCTCAACACTGGTTCTTCCTCCTTTATTCTCTCTAATCTACTCAGAGTTCCTCATATATCCTCAAACCTCCTGTATGTTCATCAGTTCTGTGTTGACAATAATTGTCTTTTTCTGTTTGATGCTAATTCTTTCACCATTCAGGACAAACAAACGGGGCAAGTCCTTTTCCATGGGCCTAGTGTCAATGGCTTATATCCTCTGACCACTCAAAGTTCTCCTGAGGTTCCTAGTCATCTCACTGCTCAACTAGGAACAAAAGTAAATAGCTCCATTTGGCATGAACGGTTAGGCCACCCCAATCATCCTACACTTGCCTCTGTTTTGCGTTTGCTGAATATAAATAGCTTTGCTTTAAAGACTGCTTGTATTCATTGTTTGAATGGTAAAATGTGCAAGCTTTCTTTTCCTTTGTCAAGATCGTGTTCTTCTTATCCTTTAGAGCTAATACATAGCGATGTATGGGGACCCTCTCCCGAACTTTCAATAAATGGTTCACGATATTATGTTTCATTTATTGATGACATCTCTCGCTATACTTGGATATATCCTCTTACTTATAAATCGGATGTTCCTAGTATAGTTTCACAGTTCAAACCTTTTGTTGAAACACTTTTATCTTCTAAGATCAAATTCTTTAGAAGTGATGGAGGGGGTGAGTATGTCAATCATACTCTTCATGCTTATTTTGAAACTTATGGCATCACACACCAAAAATCATGTCCTCATACACCCGAGCAAAACGGTGTTGCTGAACGTAAGCACCGTCATATTATTGAAATGGCCCTTACCTTGTTGTCCAAGTCCTCTGTTCCTCTCAAGTTTTGGTTTCATGCCTTTGCCTGTGTTGTTTTCCTCATCAACCGGTTACCTTCTCCAACTCTCGGTAATCGTTCTCCATTTGAGATCCTATATCACAAACCACCTGACTATACACATTTGAGGGTTTTTGGTTGTGCTTGTTACCCCCTCCTTCGTCCTTATGTCTCACACAAGCTTCAACCTCGCACAACTCAGTGTGTCTTTATCGGTTATCCTCTTGGTTATAAAGGCTACTTGTGTCTCGATCCCCGTACCGAGAGCATTTATATCTCCCGACATGTTGTCTTCGATGAGCATGTCTTTCCCTTTTCTTCCTCAGTTTCTTCCTCGTCTCTTTTGGATCCTTTATCTGTCCCTCAACCTTCATCTCCAATCCCTTCTTTACTTCGTGTATTCTCTCATTCTATTGAACCAGTTGTTGGGGGACCAACCAGTGTTGTGCGGTCTGCTGATATACCTACTGTTACATCTACTTTTGTGTCGCATATGACCGTTCAGTCACCAGCTTGTTCACTTCCTACGACTGATAGTTCTGAGCCTACTATGCCTTGTGTGTCCGTTGTACCTGATAATCCTGCTGTTGAGATTGATAATCCTGGTGTTGTCGTACCTACACCTATAATGCCTTTGAATGTTGAAAATAGCATGTCTGTTACACCTACAGTGCCTTTGAATACTGTGCAAAATGAGCAAATTGAGCAATCTGTTGCACTGTCTTTGAATACTGTGCCTTCTTTGTCTGATGCGTCTGGCACACCTATAGTGCAAAAAGAGCAGCCTGTTGTTCCCGGTTTATCTGTTGCTCTTACTGCCTCTGCTGTCCATCCGTCTGCAGCTACAGTTCCAGCTACTGTGCTTAATTCCCATCCTATGCAGACGCGTTTAAAGTCTGGCATTGTTAAGAAGAAGGTTTATTTGGCCAAACTTGAACCCATCTGCTGTTGAACCTTCCTCTTTTACTCAAGCCTCTAAACTTGTGGAGTGGCAAAGTGCAATGGTTGATGAGTACCATGCTTTGTTAAAACAAAACACTTGGTCTCTAGTTCCTTTGCCTTCTTCTAAAAATGCCATAGGATGCAAGTGGGTCTACCGTGTCAAACGAAATCCCGATGGCAGCATAGCTCGTTTCAAAGCTCGTTTGGTTGCTAAGGGCTATCACCAAAAGGAGGGTGTTGACTTTGACGAAACATTCAGCCCCGTTGTTAAGAAACCGACCGTTCGTATTGTGCTTTCTTTGGCTGCTCAACATAATTGGAATCTTCGACAACTTGACGTCGAGAATGCTTTCTTGCACGGTGACTTAAAGGAAGAAGTTTATATGCAACAACCTCAAGGTTTCATTAGTAAGCAATTCCCTACTCATGTTTGCAAGTTAACCAAGTCTTTATATGGCCTTAAACAGGCTCCACGTGCTTGGTTTGAGTGTTTTACGTCATCTCTGCTTACTTATGGTTTTAAAGCATCGTTATCTGATCCCTCTCTGTTTGTTCGGAATCAAGCTGGTTCTCTCACATATCTTTTACTATATGTTGATGATATTGTGCTAACTGGGAATGACTCTTCATATATTGATCATCTCATCTGCCAGCTGAAGTCTCGTTTTGAGATGACTGATCTAGGCAGTCTTTCTTACTTTCTGGGTTTGGAAATAAAACACACCTCTGCTGGTATATGTGTTTCTCAAACCAAATACACCCGTGATTTGTTACTTAAATTTGGAATGGCTGAAGCAAACATATGCTCCACTCCGTGTGCCACGGGTAGTGCTCCTTTGGAACAGACTTTGTGCTCTACTGAAGATGCCTCAGCGTACAGGAGCATGGTCGGTGCTTTACACTATTTAACTTTTACCCGGTCTGACATTGCTTATGCGGTTAGTAGAGCCTCTCAATTCATGCATTCGCCCACTGTTGCTCATTTGGTTGCTGTAAAGCGAATTTTAAGGTATTTGTGTGGCTCTTTGCATGTGGGATTATGTTTTTGTGCTGGTAGCTTGCTGTTGAGTGCATTCTCGGATTCTGATTAGGCCGGTAGTCCAAGTGATCGGCGCTCTACGACTGGTTTTGTTATATTCTTGGGTTCGAATCCTATCTCTTGGGTTGCCAAGAAGCAGTCCACTGTTTCACGGAGCTCCACAGAGGCTGAGTATCGTGCTTTAGCAACCACCACTGCTGAACTTGTATGGATTCAGCAACTGCTCAAGGATCTGTTCGTTTCTGTTCCTTCTCCACCACTGCTTTATTGTGATAATCAGTCAGCACTTCAACTTGCTCGCAACCCTGTATTTCACGGTCGAACGAAGCATGTTGAAGTTGATCTTCATTTCGTCCGTGAACGTGTTGCTTCTAAAGCTCTTGTGCTTCATTTTATATCTACTCTTCATCAGCCAGCGGATTTATTCACTAAGGCACTTTCTACTACTCGTTTGATTTCTCTTCGTGCCAAACTCATGTCTCCAGTGTCATTCGTTTGAGGGGGCATATTAGGATATATCTGTTTGTATATTCTGGATATATCCTTCTCTTAATTATTGGTTTTCACCTCTGTATAAATACTGAGATTGTTCATTTAATAAAGTGAGAGGTGAAATTATTTACTTTCTGCTTTGGAAACTTTAAAAGCAACCTTCGAAATTACACAACAACACAGTTGAAAAAAAAATAACAATATGAAAAAGTTTAGACATATACTCGAAAAAGAAAATAAGAGAAAGAAAAATGCACAAGAGTTTTTAAAAAGATAAGCATTCCTAAATGTTGTTTCACCTTAAAGTTTGAAAGATGCCCCCGAAATGGAAGTTGAATGTACCTAAGCGAACCTAATTCTCACTTAACCCGCACTAAAAAACTACCTAAGGTGTCTGATGCACCCGTCGAAACTCACAAATGCACACATTTCAAATCTTACAAATTCACTCAAACGTGTCTTACTCGTTAAAAACTCATCCAACAAATACACTTCAAAGCTCACAATCTCATCTACATTAACCCTTAATAGCCAAACACGTGTCTAACTCACCCAAACAAATTTTAAATCCCACAATCTCACATCCAAACACATTCCGTGATGTGAAAACAAACAAAGTCTCACATTGACTAGAAATAAGAATGAACATGGGTATATAAGTGAGGGACAGTATCTCTATTGGTATAAGGCCTTTTCGATGGAACTAAAAGCAAAGTCATTAGGGTTTATGTCCAAAGTGGACAATATCATATCATTGTGGCGATATGTGGAGGATTTGTTGTCCTTAAAAATTGTTATCAAAGTTATGCCCCTAATTTAATAGTGTCAATACAATCTTGAATGATGAACAAAATGTTGTAAACTCCAATGACATAGTCATAGTAATCCGTGGTTAAGCTTTGTTAGATAAGCAGTGTGTTCCATGGAAGAAAAGCTAGCCTAAATAAGAGTTAGCTCTCATTGAGGCTAGAGAGGTGGACAGATAGATACTATTTAAGGAGAGGTTATATGGTACTTTGTTCGAGAGGAGAATTGCTGGGAATGCAAACAAAATCTTACATTGGCTAGGAAAAGGAATGATCATGAGTATATAAGTGAAAGAAAATATAAATGCAAACAAAATCCCACAGTGGCCTTTTAGGTAGACTAAAAAAAAATCACAAAGGCTTATGTCCAAAGTGGGATAATATCATACCATTGTGGAGATATATGGAAGATTTGTTGTCCCTGGCACGTTAAAGGTTAACTTGAACAAATTCTCTCAGACTAAGTCATAAAATCAATTCATTAAACCTCAGCCCAAAATCATGAACTCAAACGTTTCCTAGACATGCCTAACTAGGGATATTCATTTGCCCCGTGGGGACCCCTCCCTAATGGGGGAAAGAATTTTCCTGTTTAAGTAGGGAATGGGGGAGGAAGTGGGAGAAAAAATTTCCTGTGAGCTAAACAAGGACAGGGACGGAGAATGCATTCCCCATCCCCATTCTCAGCTCTCCGCCCTGTTTAATTTTTTTTTTAATTATTATTATTATTATTTTCTATATATAGAAATTTAAAGTTTTATTGTTAATGATTGAAAATTGGCGATATGATGAAATTATATGGTTTAATCATTTGAATTATATGTATAGATAATTAGATAGTTTGATATAAAATATTATTTTGTTTTTAATAGGAGATTTAAGAATTTGTTCTTTTAAAAGAGATTTTTTTAAAGGAAAATAACTATTTAAATGAAGAATTTATGTGAATAATTAACTATCTAATTGAAAATTAATTAATATTTTTCATGCAAAGTTAACTATTTGAAAATTTATGAAAAGAATTATTTGATTCAATCAAGAAAAAAAAAAAAAAAAAAAAAAAAAAACTAAATGGGGAATAGTTCTCCGTGGAGAACCCGATCCCCGCAAATTTCTCATGGGGAATCCCCGCCCCATTCCCAGCGAAATTTAATGGAGAATTTTGCGGGGATGAAGATTGAAATGGGAGGTGAGGATGGGGACAGGGAAGTCATCCTCGTCCCTATCCCACCTCGCCCCATCGACATCTCTATGCCTAACACGTGTAAACCGTCTCACCCCAAGTGTTCTTAAAAGGGGCTTAAGTAACCTAGAAATTCGTAAGTGTCATTTATGGTCATTTTGATTCTCAAACAAACCTAGAAAATGTCTAAAATGAATTTAAAGCACATAACCTACGCTACTTGCACTATAAAATAGGTCAAATTCGTAATTTAGCCTAGCTATGATGAATAGGGTTGTGTTGAGAATGGTTGTTGATATTTCATTGCCACGAAATTAAAGATACTTCTCACTCAAAATTTTCATGTTTGAATGTAATATGGTCTGTTTTGAAAAAAAAAAATTACTCAAAAACCATTTGTATGCTTTGTGAGAATACTTCTAGAGTGTTAAGAGTGTGGAATTAAATATCAAAATTATCTGTAGTTAAGCATTTAGGGTGCATTTCAAATACATTTTAATTTAAATGTTTTTCGAGAATGCATTTTTTTTAAAAACATTTTGTATAAAAATTGTTTAGAATTTAAACACTCATATGTTTAGTTACATTTCTTCATGAGTGTTTTTATATAAGTTATTTTGTATACTTAAAAACTGTTTTTAAAGAAGTTGATTTCAAGTGTTTTTCTCAAAATGGTTTATTTCTCAATCTCATTTTTTAATACGTCATTTTTAATGGTTTTCAAACACTATAAATTTTTTCAAAAGATGTTTTTCTTTTTCAAAATTAAACATTTGAAAATTTAAATCAAACACACCCTTAGTTACTAATGTTTAATTATAAGTAAGGAACATAAAAAAAAAAAAAAAAAAAAAAACACTCAACTAAATCTTGACATTTCATTTAAAAGTTCCAAATTTCAACTCAATTTTCTTTTTCCTTTTTTAGTTTGAGTTTAGCTCCAACTTAATCATCCTCATTTTGATTGACGTTGTACAAAAGATACATTTTTGACTAATTAAGTTACGTTTTAATAACCATTTATTTTTCATTTTTTATTTTTGAAAATCATGATTGTTTTCTCCAAATTTTCATGTAATGATTTTTATTTTTGTTAAGAAAACATTTAAGTTTTAGCCAAATTTCAAAAGTTTTTTTTAAAATACTACTTTTTTTTTAGTTTTCAAATTTAGTTTTGGAAGGTGGAATTAGTGTTTAGTTATAAGTTTAATTTTTAAAAACAAAAACCTAAAATCAAATCATCATCAAATTGGACCTCAAAAGTATCAATTTTGAAATTTTGAAACCAAATACAAAGTCATCCTTCCATGATAAAAGTGTAATTTGGCATAAATTTTAAAATGGGAAATATAAAATAAGTAATAAGATTTTATTTAAAAATATATCACGGCTGGCAATTAACAACAATATCCGAAGTTGCCCCTTTTGAAGATAAATATTCATAGTTTAATAGTGTATATATGACAGATTCCAATGCTTTATATATTTTACATATTTAAATTATTAGTTTAATATTTATCCATCAGTAATGATTTGATATGTTTTGTGAAAACCTGTCCCCAAAAAAAAAAAAAAAAAAGATTTGCTTTTGAGATGATAATCCCACTGCTAGACATTATATTAATACAGAAAATTTATTGTTATATAATTTAAGAGATATATTATTTTTATACTGTCGATTATGTGAAAAATATATTTATTTTTTCACGTTATATATATAATTTTTACAATACTAGCAATATAATTGACCCTTTCCCTTTATGTTTCTTATTTTTAAAGTGCCTCCAAATTTTAAAGATGCGAAGGGATTTTGAAATATGTAAAAGATTGTCTTCAAATATATTTTCAAATTAAAGGGAATATCTTCAATCATTAACATATATTTTGAACTTATGATATATTAATACATTGTCAAATGTATAAAAGAGATTCAGGTAAGAAGGTACATGTTAATTACGCTGAGTCATGCTCATTTTGACTCATGAGATATATGCTAAGTCATATGTTATGGGTAATTTTGGACTATCATGACATACAAGGAGCTGACGAGGACAACCGGGCGGAGGCAGGACCAGGAATCGACTCAGAGGAAGATCAGACCAAATGGGTCGGGCCAATTGGGCCCGACCCACATGGGGGTCGAGGCCGAGCATGATGGTCGGCACTCGACCCGCTTGCGTGAGCTCGCTAGCCTCCTATCAGTCCCTATTGCCTCCGTCTGCCCCGATTTTGCCTGGTTTGACCTAAAACGCCTCTGAATCCCTAAAAACCCTAGGGGGAGGAGCATGTATTTATACCCCTCTTCACTACTGAAGAAGGGACCCGAACTCTCTACTCTCTTCTCTTACTCTCTAGCCCTCCTACTTTCGTTTTCTGATTTAAGCATCGGAGTCGGTGTGGCTAGCACCACACCGGTGTGCAGGTTTTCCATCTTGCAGGCCACGTCTTCCCCCGCTCTCAAACAAATTCACTGTCGATTATCACGTGGAGCGAAGGTAACTTACCTAGCGAAATTTGATCATCAACACCATATATAAAAAATAAACATATGTTAAAACAAACAAAATAGAGAAATCAAAGATTTTATTTTTTAGCTAGAAACCTTTCATTTATGATATATATTTTCAAAAACGAATTCAAGTTTTGAATTTTTATTTTTTTTAAAAAAACTTGTTTTTATTTTTGGAATTTGACCAGGAATTCAAATGTGTGTTCTTGACCATGAAAATCATTGTAAGAAATTTTGGAGAAAACAAACATACTTTTCAAAAATAAAAAACAAAGTAGTTATCAAACAAAACTTGAATGGTTAACAAACAAAACCTAAGCTTTCAGGGTTGGGTCAGAAAAATAGAATACATATAATCAAATAAGGTTAAGTTACAAATTTGGTTCCTATGGTTTGGAGAAAGTTGGAATTTAGTTCCCATGACTTTAAAATTAGAATTTTGTCCCTACGGTTTGATAAAACTTCATTAAATAGTCCCTACCACGTAATTAATCCATTGGTTTCTAATTAGTCCCTGTGTGTATGTATGTATATATATAAGTCCAACTCATTTAAAAATACATATCAACAAAATCTAATCAACATATTTTAATTACTACGTGATCATTTTCTGCAACTAGTGACGATCAACTTTACTTAAAGACTGGCAACATGAGCATAGCTCAATTGCCATAAAGTTGTACTAACGATCGAGAGGCCTGTGGTTCGAATCCCCCCACCCCCATATTATCAAAAAAAGAAAAAAATTAAAGTAGGGACCATTTAGAATCTAATTTTAAACTTTAGGGACCAATTAAAAATCAAATTTAAACCTGGAGGATCAAACATGTTATTTTGAAATATCTAAGAACCAAACAGAAACTAAATTTGAATCCTAATAACTAAATATTAGTTTCTAAGAACTCGATGTCCAAATTGAAAATAAGATTAAATCTCAAGGATCAAAAGTATATTTTATCTAATGGTAATTAAAAATTGAGGTCAAGAGTAGAATCAAAGAAAGGTAAGTTCTTCAAACTAAATAAAGAAAAAAAAAATTATAAGAGAGAGTTAATTTTAATCCTAATGATAATTAAAGATTTTATCCAATTTGATGGTTAATTAAGATGAAATTAAAAATTTTAAGGTTATTTTTTATTTTTATTTTTATTTTTTTTGAGAAAAGGTTATCTTTTATTTCAAAAGCGATTGGTATAACTTTGGATGATGCAATGAATGACGTGAACAAAAAATCAAACTCTTTCTAAAATTGGTGTAATAATGGTCAGATAAATAAAATGCATACTTATGGAATCTTGTCACATCCTTCCCATTTAACATTGCCCACAAAATTGCAAAAACCGTACACTAAATTATTTTTGCTTTTCAACAACTTTTTAAATTTCTTTAAACTTTATTTTTCAACTCAAAGTAATTTCATCTCACTCCTCAATATTCAAATGTTCAATTTAGATTCGCTTGGATAACTATTTAGTTTTTGAAAATCAAACTTAGAATACTACAAGAAAACAAGTCTATTGCAACAGTTTTTTTTTTTCCTCCTCTTTGCAGCCGTTCAGAAAGTGTAACCAGACTTTATAAAATTACAACAATTTCTAGCCAATTTGTTGTAATTACATGTAATGTTGCAATTTTTGTTTTCAATAGTGTTAAATTGTTGCAAGTCTATGTACAATTGCATTAGTTTTTTAGCAACATGTATATAAACTAGGGGTGAGCATCGGTTGGTCGGGACCAGTTTTGGCCCCAAACTGATGCCGAACTGACCATAATCGATTTTCGCGACTGGAAACCGATTTTTTTAAATATCCTATTTTCACCAACCGACCGACCGACCAGTCAGTTTGGTCGGTTTAAACTGATTTCTTTTTTTTTTTTCCAAATTAAGATTGTTGAAGCACGATGGGGGCGCGATGGTTAGGGATGTCGTATGACTGCTGAAGCACGACAGGGGGCACGACGATTAGGGTTGCCGGCTGAGAGATTTAGAGTTAGACGAGGAAGAAGAAAAAAAAATGGAGGGAGATGGCAAGTCGGCGAAAGTTTCAAACGAGGAAGAAGAAAAACAAACCGAGGCAGCTAAGGGTTTCACGTTCAGTCGATGAAGAGGAAAAAAAATCGAGCCTACCGACTTCAATCGAAGAAGAAGAAGAAATTGAGGGCATGGCGTCTAGCATGGTTGAAGCTCGAGGGTTTCATGAAAAAATGAAAAACAATCTCTCTCTCTTTAGTTTCAGATGAGGAAGGTTGAAGTTGAAATAAATAATAAAAAAAAGAAAAGGAAGGGAGAAATGGGCTGACGCTTTTGGGCCGAGACGTGGGAGTGGGCTAGGACGTGGGACGTGGGTTGGGCAATGAACGAAAATACATGAGTTTTTTTTTTAATAATCGGTCGGTTCAGCAACTTCTTGACACCTTAATGGAATCGACCGACCGACATGTCAGTTTTGGTGTTTTCTGCTCACCTCTAATACAAATTGTTGCAAATATGTCTATTGCAACAAAGAATTTGCAACATCTTTTGTTAACCACTACAAAAGACTATATTTCTTGTTTTTGAAATTCAATGAATCACTACTTTCACCTATGAGTTTTTCATTGATTGGTTATCTACTTTTGACTAATGTTTTCAAAATTCAAGCCAAATTTTGACAACTAAAAAAAGTAGTTTTTATTTTTGGAATTGGGCTAAGCATTTAAATGTTCAAGAAAAATAAAAACCATTATAAAGAATACAATTTTTTGAAACCAAAAACTAAAATCAAAGGGTTATGAAACAAATCATAATTTTTAGATTTTAGGTTAGCTTAGAAGTTTAGTTTTGAGCTTTCAAGATTGTGTCATTTTGATCCTTCAACTTTAAAAAGTGTCTAATAAGCTTCCGAACTTTCAATTTTGTGTTTAATATAGATCTCTGAACTTAATAATGTCTATTAGGTCTTTGAACTTTCAATTTTATATATAATAAGTCTTAGTTGACATATTTGAGATTTTAAAAAATTAACCAATCTATTATATATAAAAAGTGTCTAATAGGTTTCTAAACTTCGAATTTTGTATCCAGTAGGGCTATGAATTTTAAAAAAATGTTGAATATGTTAATGACTTATTAAACACAAAATTGAAAGTTGAGGACCTATTGGATATAAAAGTGAAAGTTTAAGAATCTACCGGATATTTTTTTAAGTTTAGAAATCTATTTGATACAAAATTAAAAGTTTGAAGACCTATTTTACACTTTTAAAGGTTCAAAGGCCTAAGTGATACAACCATGAAAGTTCAAACTAAACTTGTAAGTTTTAACTTCAATTTTAAAAGAAAGTAATCATTTTGGTCCTTAAACTTTTCAAAATTTTTCAACGAACATTGAAAAATTATATAAATATCTTGATCTTTACCATTATTCTACCTTCTAATATCTAATATCCTCTAATACTTCTTTCAAACAACCAGCTTACATTGACAAATATCTATGCCTGTATCTACATGTTAATAATACTAAAAAAAATGTACTTATCAATATGCTAAAAGCAAATTAAAATACCAAATAAGAATAAAATTGATCATTTTCAAAAAAAAAAAAGAAAAATCAAATTTATCCTCCGAGTCAAAATATTTATTTGTTAAATAAAAATGAAACTTGGAAAGAGTAAAATAGACATTTTAAAAGATCAAAATAGAAATGTTTCTCTCTCTTGTTGTTAAACCTTACCCATGTGTGGTTTCTAAATTGAATTTCATCCACTTAAAAACTCCATCCATCTTTATTTTTATTCTACTATAACCTCAATACTTCCAACTAACACAATTTAACCCAACAAAAAATTAAACATAATCTTAGTGTCATGTAAAAACCAATGTGTAAATGACAAAAATAATTTATGAAACTTCACTTAAATCGTCATAAGAATCAAATTGAAACTCAATTCAAACTCTAAAAATGAAGATCTCGTTTTATACATTTGGTTTTTGGTTTTTAGTTTTTGAAAATTATGTTGTTTTCTTCCAAATTTCTTACCATGGTTTCCATCTTTGTTAAGCACACATTTGAATTTTTAGCCAAATTCTAAAAATAAAAACAAGTTTTTGAAAACTATTTTTTTTAGTTTTTAAAACTTGACTTAGTTTTTGAAAACATCGGAAGATGGTAGATGATAGGAAAAATAAAGTTATAGGTGGTATGTCTTTATAAGCTTAATTTTCAATAACCAAATGATTATCAAACGGAAATCAAAACTAAGTTTGATAACAATTTGGTTTTTGGTTTTTTGTTTTAAAAAATTAAACTTAGAAACACTACTTTTACCTATAAGTTTTTTTTTTTTTAATTTTTTATTTACCTTCTTCCCTATTTTAAAAAATTTAGTCAGTTTTTAAAAACTAACGCCCCGTTTGATAACCATTTGGTTTTTTATTTTTGGTTTTTGAAAATTAAACTTATAAACACTACTTTCACCTCAAGTTTCTTTGTTGTTCTAATACCATTCTTTCCATGTTTTTAAAAACCAAGCCAATTTTTTAAAACCAATAAAAGTAGTTTTCAAAAACTTGTTTTTGTTTTTGGAATTTGACTAGGAATTCAAATGTATTCTCAACAAGGATGAAAACCATAGTAGGGAAATGGGGAGAAAATAAGCCTAATTTTAAAAAACCAAATGGTTATCAAACGGGGCCTAAAAGATCAAATTATAAAAAATATCTTTGAACTATGAGGTTGGTTTCAATTATACCCCTTAACTTTCAAAAGTTTCATTTTAACCCTCGAAGTATGAATTTTTTCTCAAAATAACCCTACAAGACATTCTTAAGTTAAATTTATGGACGAAAAATGAAGTGTTTGCATATATATTGTTGTTTATGTGAACATATTTGAACATATACGTGAAAAAAAAAAACACATGCAAACACACAATTTTTCATCCATAAATTTCACGAAAAATGTCTCAAAAGACTTTTTTGAAATAAACTTCAGACTTCAAAAGCCAAAATGAAACTTTTAAAAGTTCAGAGATATAATTGAAATCAACGGCATAGTTTAGGAGTTTCTTTTATCATTTAACCAAACTAAAAAATTATATAACTTTTAACTAAGAATTCAAATGCTTCTTTCGAAAGAAGCATAGTTTTCAAAAATTAAAAACCAAAAACAAAAAGACTTGTCACAAATGAAATGAAATTGAAACTATAGATGCCAAAGAAACAATATTGACGAAATTTGTAAATAAAAGTAAATTTAGATTGGACGCTCAAGTCACGCGCGCGTGGTAGTGATTTCCCCTTTGGCGTCGCAGCTTCTTAAATTCGTCAAAATCCAAACCATTATCATCTCTCTCATTCCTTCAACTCTCTTCTCTCTCTCTAAAATTTTCTCTCTCTCTCCTCTTCTGAAACTATGCCTCGGCCGCGACACCAACGTCAGCCCTCTCAAGTTCTCCCGCCGGAGCTGATCTCCGGCGAGGATCCCTCCCAGATCTTGGACTTCGGCCGGGCTGTCGCCGGAGCCGTTTCCGGCCAACCCCATCAACCACTTGAAGCTGCTGCAAATGCCGCCGCCGCCGCCGCAGCTGTCCTTCAGCGTTCCAAATCTCCTGCCGGCCAGGAGGTCTCCGGCGCCGCCCACTTCTCCCAGCTCCCCAAAACGCCGCCGTCTGCTACTTGAACTCATCCCTCTGTCTCTCTCTCTAGATTTCATGTCTCTGTAATGGTGGGTTTTTGTTTTAGGTGACTGAGAGTTTCTCTCTCTCTCTTTTCTGTTAGACCCAAAAATAAATTTGATGAAATGGAAGAAGGGTTGATGCTTTGTTCTTGCCTTCATCTTTCAATATATATATATGTTTTTTGAATTATAAAATCGACTTTTAGAATAGTAATAGATATCTTATCTACTCCGGTTAACATATTCCATTTATTTTTACTTCTATAGTAATGTATTTTATGTATTATTTTTTTATTTATAATTTATTTATCATGTTGAGATCCGAGCAATCTTATTTTTGAGTGGAAAAGAAGGTTTTGGAGATTTGGATCAGATCTTAATAAGATAGATCTTTCTACGTCAAAACGAGCATAGCTCACAACTGTAATTAATATGTACCTTAAGTCAGAGGTTTGAATCTCTCCTCCCAAATACGGTTGAACTCAAAAAAAAAAAAATCTCTCTACATGATTTAGCAATTTAGTTGATTTTTTCATAAGCTTGTGATAGAATAGAGTTAGAATAATGAGGACAAATGTGAGAATAATGAATTTTATTTTCTACCCCCAAAGCATTGTAAAATGAGTTTTAAATTTTAAAACATATTTTAATAATGTTTTTTTTTTTAAAAAAATGTGTTACTCTCTTGATGTGATTGTCAATTCAAGTGACAGCTCCTGATAGACATACTCTTGTTTTCTTTTTTCTTTTTTTTCATAGAGAAGCGGAAAGACAAGAAAAGACATGTTTGGGTTTGGTAGCAAGTGATTACAAATCAACATTTGAGTGAAATATATTTTCTTTTCTAGTTCAACATCAATTAGGTGTGCGAAATTGGAACCTCTAATCTCTTGATTGATGGTACATGTCAATTATCATTGAGATATACTTATTTTGGCATTTGAGTGATATATTTAAACTTTATTTTATGGTTCGTAAAGAAGTTAGTTAATATACAATATGGTTCAAATTTTTACAATATGGTCCACTCTCTCTATATGTAAGATTTAGAGAAGGCCCATGGTAATTTTTATAAAAGTAGTTTCAAACATTATTCTATCAAGAATAAGTTCTCAAATCTGGCTTTTATGAATACAAGACATTCTACCATTAGAGATAACTCTTTTAGGATCTGTTTGCAATGACTTTTAAAATATTTAAAATATGTTTTTTTTGAGAAATTTTAAAAACATTTTTTGTACACTTAAAACATTTTTCTAAACATTTATAAAATCATTTCAAATAGACCCTTAGTAATTGTTGAAGTCATATGTATGATGGTCATTTGGTTTTTGAAACTTTTGTTTGTTTTCTAATAATTGTTTACAAAAGTTTTTTTTACTTAAGCAGGATATTAAATACATTGGTAAAAAGTAGATAAAAAAAATTCATTGGTGAAAGTAATGTTTATGAACTTAATTTTTTTTTAAAAAAAAAAAACCGTGAGGGTTACATTAAATTAGGGCCTCAGTATTTCAGTAGTTTATTTGCAAATTAAAAGTAAGATGCACGAAAAAAGATCAAATAATCCATTATTTCAAAAAAAAAAAAAAGATCAAATAATCCATCATATCTTATATATATATTTCAATAATGAGAATAATATTACAAGACTATGAAATTTTCGAGTATTTCGTTGGATATTTGACAAAAATCTTTATATAGTATAAACTCATCTACAACAATACTGACATCTTGCACGTTTCTATGACCCCTAAGACTTGTGAAAATGTAGAACATATTTGGCTTCTTCCAAATTCTTCATTTGGATTTTGTTAGCTGGACAAATATTTTATGTCAAACAAAATGATCACACATTATTATAATTCCTAATGAATTAATGACATCTCATGCCAATTCTTTTCAAAGAAAAAAAAATCTCATGCCAATTAAGAATATGAATAAGCACCACACACACATATATGGATATTTTTGTCAATGCCAAAATCTGGAAAAGGGAAACTCACCTGACCTTCATGTGACACCAACGGAAAATTTGTTTGAAGAGGAGGAAGACGTGACCTGCAAAACAAGAGAAATCTACACAACGATGTGGTGCTTGTCACACTGACTCCAATGCTTAAGTCAACAAAGAGAAAGATCAAGAGAGCTAAGGGAAGAAAAGATAGTATAGAGAATAGGGTTTTGAATCCTTTCTTCAAGGTTAAAGAAGGGTTTATATACCTTCTCCCGTGTTTGGGATTTCCCATCGTCCCAAGACTCATTTGAGTTGAACCAGATTGAATCGAGCTGGTTAAAGGCTCTTGGAATAACCGCGCGGAGGGGAAGAGACTCAACCCACGAGAGTGGGCCGAGGCCAAGGGGTTGGAGGCCCAATTCCTTCGGCCCTTGTCTCGTTTGAGGTCTCTCCTTGGTCGTATCCTAGGACGATTTTGTGTTGTGTTGCTGGCCTTGTTAGTTCTATTAAGGATATTGAGGATATTAAAAATAATACAGAAAGGAACCGTTTTGATATGCTGGACCAAAAAGGAATTTCGAGAAAAGCAGAGGCCACGCATTTAGGTTCTAGAAATATCCTTCAACAAAATTCGTTACAGTAGATATTCCTTATCAATTAAGATCATGCCATCTGTAATTGATTTAATTATTCTTTTATTCTTTGGGAACTCTAGCCGTCTGTACAAGCTTTTATAAAAGCTTTCTGAGCTTTTACTCAATATTCAAGGAAAATAGAAACAGAGCATTGTCTCCATCGATCAATCTGAAAATTTTCTTGGTATCAGAGCATTATGGCCAACGCCTCAAATACTGTATCCTCAGCTACCTCTAGCCCTACCTTTTCTAGCCCTCCTCTAAACCAACTGTTAAACCAAATTACTTCTGTGAAACTTGACAGAGGAAAATTTATTTTATGGAAAAACTTGGCACTCTCTATCTTGAGGAGTTACAAGCTAAAATGTCATCTTTCTGGAGAGGAACCATGTCCGCCAAAAATGTTGTTGCTTTCGAGTGAAGTCGCCAACTCTTAAGTAGGAAGCTTGCAGACTGTCGCCATTGGAACCGATGTTGCTGGAGCGTCGAGTTCAACACCTGCCATGGAAACCACGATAAACCCACTATATGAATCATGGGTCGTTGTTGATCAGCTTCTTCTTGGCTGGTTGTACAACTCCATGACCCCAGAGGTTGCAACGCAAGTGATGGGGCATGACAATGCCAAGAATTTGTGGGCAGCCCTTCAAGAACTCTTTGGGGTTCAGTCACGGGCAGAAGAAGATTACCTTCGGCAAGTCTTTCAACAAATCCGAAAAGGGTCCTCCAAGATGACAGACTATTTGAGAGTCAAGAAGACTCATGCGGACAACCTTAGACAAGCTGGAAGTCTGGTATCTACATGGTCGCTGATATCTTAAGTTCTATTGGGCTTAGATGAAGAATATAATCCGATTGTAGCGGCTCTTCAAGGACGCAGTGGAGTATCATGGGCGGAACTACAAGCTGATCTACTTGTGTTTGAAAAACGGTTAGAAATCCAAAACTCATATAAAAATAATTTGTCGTTTAATCACATTGCTTCAGTGAATATAATGAATACCAAAAATCAAGGTTCAAGGGGACAAAAGCAAAATCAACCGTTTAATGGAAGTCGGTTTGGCTTCCCAAATAGTCAAAATCAGAGAGGAGGAAATGGAGGCCAGAATCGTGGAAGAGGAAGGTGGCAAGGCAATAATCACTCGATCTGTCAGGTATGTGGAAAAACTGGACATTCAGTTGTAGTCTGTTATCATCGTTTTGATAAAAAAATATGGGAATGGAAATGGTTAGAGGTTCTAATCAGAATGTGAGAAGTGATGGTAGTAATATGGGTTCATTTATTGGAGGAAATTCAACTCTTCATGTGTTTGCAGCTGGTCAAAATTCCAATCTGTTTATAGCAAATCCAGAAACTGTGGTAGATCCAAACTGGTACGTTGATAGTGGCGCCTCCAGTCATGTAACTGGAAATTAAAACAACATCATACACCCAGTTGAATACGGAGGTAAGGAATATGTTATTGTAGGAAATGAGCAAAAATTAACTATCTCTCATGTTGTTAACTCTGTTTTAACTTCTGAGAATGAGTTGGTTAGTCTTCAAAATGTGTCATGTGTGCCTGATATAGCAAAGATTTAGTGAGTGTCTCAAAACTTGCTCAGGACAATGATGTTTATCTTGAATTTCATGCAAATTCTTATCTTGTAAAGGACACTCATACGGACAAGGTGTTGCTGAAGGGGGTTCTTAAAGATTGCCTTTACAAACTTAAGATTGATGGAGCAGTTACTGGTAGTGCTTCGAGATGTGTAGAAAAGTTCGGAGTTGGCAAATAATATTATGTGTTTTGCTCATGTGAATGCAGTTTTAAATGAGGATGTAAATTTTGTTGAGTCTAAAGCTATATGGCATTGTCGTCTGGAGTTCTTGATACTCTTATTAAGAATTGTAAGCTACCAGTGCAAGTTAATGATAATTTCCATTTTTGTGAAGCATATAAATATGGTAAGCATCATGCCTTTCCACTTTCGTAATCTAACTCACGTTTAGCTACACCCTTTGAATTAATTCACACCAACTTGTGGAGACCCGCTCTAGTTGAATCATCTGATGGTTTTCGGTATTATGTTCATTTTCTTGATGACTTTAGTAGATATGTATGAATTTATCCTTTGAAGCAAAAAAGTGAGACTATTTCTGTCACACTCCCTCCCGGACCACCTGCTAGCTTAGCCCGAAAGATGGCGTGAAGCCAACAGACATCGTCTCTTCTAACGATCCTTGTTGACCCTACTGAAATGTTAAACCTGATAAACATACTAATCTTAGATATAAAACATTCTACATGAAACAGAACACAGCGGAATCCCTGGAAACAAACTTTCAACAAACACGAGGTGCCACCCTGACATAACTTGGTTCGGATAATAACCTGATATAGATATCACAACCAAAAACATATACAACTAGGGTTTATACAACCACGACCTCTAGGACGATATTATCCAATCCTTGCAAAACATTTACCATATGAACAGACTCAATATACAACTCCACCCACGTACTGGAGCTTGTTCTGGAACTTTCAGCAGACGTTGGCAGTGTATCAGGCACCGGGAGCTCGATCTCTACCTGAAAAGTGGAAAAACATTTTGAAAGAATGAACTACGAAGCCCAGTGAGTGACTAACTTTAAAACTTTAAATTTGGAAGTCAAAACACGTGATAATCCTTTAAACGTATAAATATGCTCAATCAAAGCGTTTAACATAAACGTATACGGATAAAGGCTTTCTAAAACATTTCGCAAGTTCGTCATTAACATAAACGTATACGGATAAAGGCTTTCTAAAACGATGTAGTGGGGCCAACCCAGCACTCCCATCGTCTTTGTCGTAGTAGGGCCCGCCCAGCACTCACGACAGTATCGTTGTCACGGAGTACACTCAACGTCGACAACGGAATATAACCTGTGTGCACACGGTACCATATAGCCTCAGGCTCAATATCTTAGTCATGTAGTCAATAGAAATCTCAGAAAATCACATGAAAACATTAAAACATGCCTGCTTATCGTTATCTTTCGTAAAACTTAAGCTTACTCAGCTTGCTCGTGAAAAACTGAAAATCATTTTAAAGTACTTGCTAATCCATACTTTACTTTAAAAAATATCGTTTTAGCTACTTTTCATAAAGTCATTAGCTACGTGCTCGTATATAAACCTCATTAGAAAATCTAAGCTCAAAACTTATGCTTGAAACTGTTCATAGAAATCATGTATCATTCATAGAAAACCATATAAAACGTCTAAACATGAACAACCGTTGGAAACAATTTTCGAAATTCATTTTGTCACTCACTGTCTTATCTAGTTCCTCGGTTTGTAGACTCGACCTATTTCCTCTCGGCCTGTCAAACAACCAAAACCGAGCATTAGAACCATAGATAGCTTTGTCTTTCCATGCTCATGAATTTTTAAACAATTGGATTAAGAATCACATTCACATTCTACTTTCCAGATTTTCCAGATTCTATACCCTAACTTCCAACACCCATAACTTCCTCAATACTTAACCAAAATTAATGAAATACACATCAAACTCTTGATTTTCGAACACTCTACAACTTACCTGAAGAAACGAAAACAATATTCCCAACCGATTTGTCCAGAATTGCCCCGAACATAGACAATACAGAATTCGAGGTTCTCTGCTACTCTTTATCTATCTCCTGCAATTAACCCTACGTAACGTCATTTTTGGCTCACAATATCTTCATGAAAGTTGTAGGAAATTCGATAAGCTTTCGAACCATACCAAATAGAGCTTCGGATTCAACTTGTACACCCTAGAATGCTCAAAACACCAGAGATCCTCCTGGTTTGCTCGAAAATCCTGTGCTCTGTTTTCCATTCCAAAAACCATTAACTTCTCATATGATTTAGCTCAAGCTTCCTTCATGAAATTTGTTAGAAAATGAACTAAATTTCAAGAAAATCAAACCTCACCTCTTAGTTCCCTCTGTGTAGCTAAAACCAAATAAAAAACCAGAGGTTGACAGGTTGAACTCAGATTCTGCTATGGCTGGCTTTGCATGATCTTTTCCTATCTTCTTCAACCTCAAAACCACGAAATTCCTCTTCTTCTTCTTCCTTCACTCTCTCCCACAAGTGCTCTGAAGACTTGAATGAAAAATGATGAGGAAATGGGGCTGAAAATGACTAAAAATAGGTTGGTGATCAGCTTAGGCGGTGGTGGGGTATTTGCTGTCCTTTCCCACTTCCTTTCTTTTCTCTTTTTGTTTTTTTTTTTTGGTTTTTATTTTCCCCATTTCATTTTCCTCTCCCTTTTCTTTCTTTTTTTTTTTCATTTTTTTAACTTGGTAAATCCCAACAACTTAAGTTCAACCATGAAACCACAATAGATGACAAGAGAAAATGTTCCAAGGAAAGTCTCAGGTTTACAACTCTACCTTTCTTCACTTCTACAACTTGGTAAAAAATCAATTTGGAAAATGTAGTAAAGTTTTACGCTCAAATAATGGAGGTGAATTTGTGAAGGTGCATCGGTTTTGCTCTCAAGAAGGAATTGTTTCTCAATATTCTTGCCCATATACTGCAGCTCAGAATGGACGGGCTGAGCGGAAGCACAGACACATTGTAGAAACGGGCTTAACATTTTAGCACAAGCATTTATTCTGTTGAATTTTTGGTGGGATGCCTTCTTAACTTGAACGAGTCTTATTAATGGACTCCCAACTGAGGTTCTTGATGGAAAATCCCCTATAGAAGTGTTGTTGAAAAAGAAAATAGACTTATTATCTCTCAAGATTTTCGGTTGTGTTTGCTACCCATATTTACGCCCGTTTAATACTAAAAAATTTCAATATTATACTAATAAATGTGTTTATTTTGGCTTCAGCACTGCTCATAAAGGTTATAAGTGTCTCAGTAGCTCTAGGAAGATCATTATATCACGACATGTAGTCTTCAATGAAGAAGAATTCCCATTTGCGTCTGGGTTTCAAACTGCTTCTACAGGCCCACTGCCACTGACCCAATTGTCGTCCCAACCCAAGATTGACTTGTTGCTGTTTGGTGATTCATTTTCCAGCAAAGCCGCCACACACAGTTCTAGGTCTTCAAGCCCAATTTCAACCCAACCACAAATAATTCAAACCAGCCCACTCCAAGATAACTCAACCTTAGCCCCATCTACATGTGGCCTGGCCCAATTCAAACCCAGACACTAGATGATTCAACAACCCAACCCATAAGCTCAAGCCCATCCTTCGATACCCACATGCATACACCAAGCCACGTGTCTTAATCCCTTGTGATGTGACCTAATTTATCTACCCAAATAAACTCTCATTCTTCCCCATCGTCTGCGACAGACTCCCCATCTTCGTTAGTCCCACTCCCCATCTTCGTTAGTCCCACCGTCTGCACCGGCTGCTTCACCGTCAGTCCCTTCCTCTGTTACGACCATTCCTCAACCGGCTGATCATCTGATGGTCACCTACGGCAAAGCCAGCGTCTTCAAGCCGAAAATTTGGCTTACTCAATCCCCTACCGATTGGACCCCTACTGAATCGGTTCGGGTTGCAAACGCTCTTGCCACTGCTCCATGGAAGGAGGCCATGGATCTAGCGTATCGGGCTCTTATTCAAAATGGTACGTGGATTTTAGTTCCTTCTAATCTTTCCTTTAATGTGGTTGGCAGCAAATGAGTGTTTTGAATCAAACGGCATCCCAATGGATCCATTCAGCGTTACAAAACACGGCTCATTGCCAAGGGCTTTCACTAGACGCCTGAAATTGATTTTTTTTAGACTTTTAGCCCCGTCGTCAAAGCTTCCACCATTCGGGTCGTCCTCACACTTGCGGTAAATTATGGTTGGGTTCTTCGGCGGTTAGATTTTAACAATGTCTTTCTCAACAACACCTTGGATGAAGATGTGTATATGCAACAGCCTCTCGGATTTGTGAATTTAAATCATCCCACGTATGTATGTAAGTTGAAGAAAGCCATCTACGATCTCAAACAAGAACCACGAGCTTGGGACAATACACTTAAGGCTGCTTTACTCGGCTAGGGTTTCAAACATAGCAAGTCTGATTCTTCATTGTTCATCTACCAAAAAGGTCAGTGTAGCGACCCGACTTCCAAAATGAACCTTACTAAGGATCGTTACTTCATGCATACTATGGAGGCCTTAAATTTTAAAACAAATTTCAAATCACAACGATAACATTAAATAAACCTCAAGGAAAACAAACAAATCTTTAATTTGAGATCCCACATTTAAAGGAAACAGAATTCTCCAAAACAAAACTAAAAAAAGACAACCAAGGCCTCTACTAGTTCTCAAACAACACAAATGTCAAAAAAAATAAAGATAAGTTCTTAAAGCGGAAAATCAATTTTAAAAAAATTCATGCTCTATTGTCTCCCATGGTTGTCCGACAAACTCCGTCAATCACCCTGAATGCCTTTGTCTTCACCTGAAACAAAAACATTTTTGGAAGGAATGAGTATTAAAATACTCAGTAAGTAACCTCATTACTGAGGTTGGGATATGCACACTCTTACATCGTAGTTCATGTTCCTCTAAGTAGTTATAAGTCATACAATTTTAGTGGGATTTATCATTTTTCCTCTTAACTATTTCCTCTATGACCATGCATGAACAATTACCCAATATCCTCTATTCCTCTTCCAACTAGAACGTAAGGTAGGCATCCTCTAGAAACCGCACCCGACTAACGGTTAGTTGGCACCCAATTAGTAGGGGTCAAGTCTCGCCTACAAATACCTTAGGTTCCTCTAGATGTACATCGATTTTCCTCTAAAGGTAATTTTCATGCAAACTTTTAAGTTCATAAACACATACATATGTGTGAGGTCCCACAATAAATTCATCATATATCGTGAATGCATCATAAACTTTATTATGAGTCATTTTCCTTCAAAGTACATTATCTTCATTCATATAAAACGTCATAGTGACATATTTATCTCTCAATCAATTCACACATTCTTTAGCATAACAACATTTCAAGAACATGGATCACATACATAAAAGAGTTCACACAAGAGCTTATGCTATCAGCACACAGTTCCCAACCAAGCATAAGCTTTCTAGTAGTAAGGTCGCTTACCTGACTTAGCAACCACAGTAACCAAATTGCCAAGTTTCAAATAAAAATCTCCTTTAAAACCTACAACACATCATGACCCATAAAGTCAACATTAAAATCTCCAAGAGTGAACTTTTGGAATGTTATTTACCCCTTTGAAACTTACTTAAAATGCCCAACAGGGGTTGGACAACGCTCTAAAACGATGAAAACCCACTAGAATAGAGCCGAAATCAAATGGGTAACCTACAACAAGCTAAAGACATCATGAGTCGATCATGAACACTACAATAATTTATAATATAGCCTCGAATGGGGAAGAAAACTCACCCAATCATCAAATCTCTTGACGAACAGCAACTTAATCGGTCTGAAAGCTCGAACTAAAACACCACAAAGAAACAATAAGGCCGAAATCGATTTGAGAAACATATGGGTTAATCTCACATCCCACGAAAACAACTTAACGCTAGAGATCGAATTAGAAATTGACTGAATCTCACCTAACGTGACACCCAACACGCTGGAGCTCGACGGTCACAACAGCAACTGCAGCCACGACGATGCTACACGACGACGGCGGTGCCTGGGATCGAGAGCATAGATGGTTGGCTGGTCGCGAGATGTAGACGAACGACGCAGCTGCAAGGACACGTTGTCGGCGGCTGGGTCGCGGTGCACAGGAGAGCGAGAGGGTGAAGACTCGCCGGTAGAGAGAGAGATGCTGAGGGTTGCCGGCTGACGGGGGAAGAACTGAAGACCGAAAGAAAAAAAAAACAGGGAGGGGGGGGGTTGCGTGAGGCGGCTGGTGGAGAGAATAAGAAATTATTTTCTCTTTTTGTTTCCATTTATTCATTTAGGGTTTTCTCTTATAAATAAGGTCCAAATTGACTTTCAAATGACCCAACAATTTGGACTCCACAACTCAAATTTTCTCTTCTAATTTCTCTTAATTCGAGAACCCTTGAAGCCAAATAAACTCGAGAAAATTTCCATACATTCAAACGAATAATGAACTTTAATTAACTGGAAAGTTAACTTAAGACTCGAAAAGAACTTTACCTGAAAATTCGGGGCGTTACAGTCAGGCTGTAATTCTCCTCCTTGTGTATGTAGATGATGTTATCTTAACTAGTAATAATGTTGATTTAATTGAGAAGCTTGTGTCCTCCTTGGATGGTCGCTTTGAGTTGAAAGATCTAGGGAAATTGAGCTATTTTCTGGGCATTCAAGTTGATTCTACTGCTCCTGGTTTACATCTTAGTCAGTCTAAATATGTGTCTGATTTACTTCTGAAACTTAATATGAGCCATTTGAAACTTGCCCCTACTCCGTCCGTTTTGGGGACCAAATTGTCTCTTGCTGATAGAAAACCAATGGTTGAACCCTTTGTTTATCGAAGCACCATCGGCACCCTTCAATACCTTACCAATACACAACCAAATATTGCTTATATTGTTAATCATCTCAGCCAATTTCTTCAGCGTCCGACTGATATTCACTGGCAAGTCGTCAAGAGAGTTCTTCGTTATTTACAAGGAACAATGTCAGTTGGTATTCTTCTTCAACCAAGTGATGTTCTCTTCACCCCTGCATTCTCTGATGTCGATTGGGCTTCTAATATAGATGATTGTTGATCCGTTGCAGGCTATTGTGTATTTCTCAACAACTCTCTTGTTTCTTGGTCATCAAAGAAACAGCAAGTTGTGGCTCGATCAAGCACGAAGTCCGAATATTGTGCTCTTGCTCATGCGACTGCTGAAATAATTTGGCTTCGTCAATTACTCGTTGAAATTGGTGTACCAATTCCTACTCAACCCGTGTTGTGGTGTGATAATATGAGCGCTGGTGCCCTTGCCACAAACACGGTATTTCACACGCGCACAAAACATATTGAAATCGACATCCATTTTGTTCTTGATCAGGTACTTCGTGGTGATCTCTCAGCCCGTTATGTTCCTTCCTCGGACTAGTTAGCTAACTGTTTGACAAAGATGCTATCTCATTCTCAGTTTTAGACTTTGCGCACCAAACTGGGGGTCGTCAATCTCCCCTCTCGTTTGAGGGGGAATTTAAGGATATTGAGGATATTAAAAATAATACAGAAACGAACCGTTTTGATATGCTGGACCAAAAAGGAATTTCGAGAAAAGTAGAGGCCACACATTTGGGTTCTAGAAATATCCTTCAACAAAATTTGTTACGGTAGATATTCTTTATCAATTAAGATCATGTTATGTGTAATTGATTTAATTATTCTTTTATTCTTTGGGAACCCTAGCCGCCTGTACAAGCTTTTATAAAAGTTTTCTAAGCTTTTGCTCAATATTTAGAAACATAGCATTGTCTCCATCGATCAGTCTAAAAATTTTCTAGTTCCTCCCATTCCGAAGTTGTCTAGAACTACCTATAATAATTTTTATAACTCTTTACCATATATCTAACTTTAAAAGTCTCCACCTCTGATAAATTAATTTAACTCGTGCTTACAAGTTATTTCAATACTAATTAGGAGTATATGGACCAAGCTACCTCGAGATTCATAACTTTGAATATCTTTCGACATTATTATTTGCTCAAATGTTAATAATAATGTCTCTAAGATGTTCTCTTTGACCATCTTTTCTTGTTTGGCTTTCAAACATATTGGACTTGTCAACAAATTGTGTCCCTTGGTGGTTTTATTTGGGTTTAAATCATTTAAATGTTTTCTTTTTTTAAGAAATAAGCAAGCCCGTCTAGCTCAGTTGGTAGAGCGCAAGGCTCTTAACCTTGTGGTCGTGGGTTCGAGCCCCACGGTGGGCGATTTATATAAATCATTTAAATTTAAAATTAGCTTATGATTTTTAATATTGTGCTTCCTCAATAATGTGGATCATTTGTTGATACAAACAAATTTTCTCTCTAATTTAAGGAGCGGGGACGAGCCTTTTGGGATAATCCAAAAACAAAGCCATGAGAGCTTATGTCCAAAGTAGACAATATCATATCATTGTGAAGATTTGTGTTGTGTCCGGTAGTCCCTTACAAGTGGTATCAGAGTCATGCCTTGAGTTAGAAAATGTCGGGTGAAATCCTCGGGTGTCGAACAAGAAAGTTTTGAGCTGAAGTAGTCATGGGAAAAACCCGTGTTGGTATGAGGCCTTTTGGGAGATCCAAGGAGTTTGCGAAACTTACTTGTTTGAAGACCAAATTCCAGTAGATCCCTCGATCTTGAGATCATAATTTGAGGCTAGTGAGAATGGTGGGATTCGCTGAGATTGTAGGGAATTTTTTTCTCTAAGATAGAGATTACAGAGAGAACAAGTGAGAAAGCAAGCCCTTCACGCTAGAGATCATTTAGAGCAACTGATTGCCCACCATCCTCTTCATCTGCATATACGATTAGAGAGGGGAGGAGGCTATCGTGGAAACACTTCCACGTAATGCATCAGTTACACATTAATTGATTGAATTAAAAACAAATATTAATTTAATTAATAATTAATTAAATCAAATTTAATTAATTAATTCATTTAAATCATATTTAAACGAATATCCCCACATAACCTATAGTTTTAATTCAATTAATTAAATTAAATAATTAATTAATCTTTGAATTAAATATCACATATTTAATTTTAACACTATAATTGAATCAAATATTCAGTTATAATTCTCAAATATAACTTATAGTTTTAATGTGCATCATATGCTCATTAATTTTAACCTATAGTTTTAATATGAATCTGAAGGGATAAATAACCCTACGCAGCGGAAGACGTCAGAGACTTTTTCGAATAAAAACGTCGATTGAGATACCAATACGACGACAAAACAAATAAATTTTACAGCAAGCATTACAAACGAAATATGTGTTGTAAAAGAGATATAAGCATGCTGGAAAAATAGGAAAAAATTCTAGATCCTAATCTAGAATTGGATCCTAATGATCCTAGGGTTCAAAATGACTTACCCTTGAAGATTTCTTGACGAGATTTGACCAAAAACGCTTGATTCCACAGAAAAACAGCAAGAAAGTTACCTTCTCTTTGCTGGAAAAACAGTCACGAACACCACCAAAAGGTTGCACCGGTATTCTCCTTGGTACTAGTATTGAGCGGCTTGTGGGAACCGAAAATTCTAAGGCTTGAGAGTATTCTGCAGAGAGTTCTGGAGAGCAAAAATGAGAGAGAGAGCGTGATCTTTTTTTTCAGAGAACAACAACCCACATATGAATAAACGGTGAGGGAGTTATCCAACTAATGGAGAAACTCCCTCCTAAAAAACCTCTTAATCACGCAAAACCTTGGGTTAGTGGGCTGAATATTTCTTATCAGATATACTGATAAAATAATTAAATTATTAATTTTAATAATTAATTAATCAAATTAACAATTAATTTAATTAATATTCATATAAATCATATTTATACAAATATTACCACTTAACCCATAGTTTTAATAAAATTCAATTAAATCAAATTTAATTAAAGTTATTAAAACTAATTATCAATTAATATAATAACTAATTAATATTATAATTAAATATCTCATATTTAATTATATCTCTCTCCAAATAAACTATAGTATTAATGTACATCTAATGTGCATTAATTATAACCTATAGTTTTAAAATGAATCAAATTCATATTTAAGTTTAATATTCTAACACCTTCGAATATTCAATTCTCCCTTAGAATTTTACCTCAACGCCCCTAGTGAGCTACCGGTGGGACCTAATGGACCTACAGATCAGAAGCTCCAACGATATGAGATTAATTGGCTAAACTCATTAACCAAGTTAATCAATGTTCGTTAATTGTGGTTCACTCCACTAAAGAGCCACAGCTGCACTCTTCTCACTGCAGATATATTTCTGTGTCCACGGATATCGACCGTCAACAGCAAGTTAGCCCTTCATGTGTGTTCGTACCCCAGTTAGGTCAAATTACCGTTTTACCCCTGGGCTACCTCTTGGTCCTTAAGTACCAGTGCTCCTCTAATGAACAACTTGTTTGTGGTCCAACCAGCAAACAGAAACCCCTCTCGTGCCATAAAGAGGGTAGGGCCCATTGTTCAAGACCCGGAGACACCACTTAAGGGAACACACCTCTACTTACCCTAATACTGGGAATGAGTGAATTCCATCTTGTAAGACTACGTTCCCAGCTCCCCATTCGGTCTTGTCCCCAAAATGGTAGGCTTATTGAGTCGGCGAACATGCCACTCTCACCCGTACAAATCAAAGGACAATCCCTCATGGACAGGAGTCCATAATTCACTCAGGATTAAGGCCAAGTTGCCTAGGTCATCCTAGTGAAATAGAAACCGAGCTAACTAACGGCGTTACAGTTAGTGGTTAACTATTTCGCGGTCCGATCTTTGTGCAAACTCATTGCACAGGATACCCCCACTCGCATGTCAACCACATGAACGCATTGGATCAATACGTTTGTATCAATATACAAAGCGGGCCGTATCCATAGTGTCACCAGGATAAGGTACCCAGCCTTATCCCTATACTACAGACCCTTTAGGCTAAAACTTGAACATTGATCCCCGTATGTCCCTACATATTAGTTCAAGCCTCATTCTATTAGCCTTGGATGTTTAGTTTATTGGATTTAGGATTAATAAGAAAAGATATAATACAAACATTGAATAATACATCACTTTATTAATGTTCGGTCAAAAGTACATTTACTATCTACGAGTTTTAGGGCATAAAACCCAACAGAATCAAATTCATATCAAAATTAATATGTGAACTCCTTCGAATATTTAATTCTCCCATAAATTAATTTTGAATCAAATTCAAAATAAATTTGTATTATAAAGTTTAATCAAAATATAAACTTTATATTATAATGTATAGATACATTATGTTATTTCTCTTAGTAATTTTGAACATTTCAAATTACTTTAAATACCTCAATACCTTTTATGAGCTACCAGTGGGACCTAATAGACGTACAGATCAGAAGCTCCAACGATATGAGATTAATTGGCTAAACTCTTTAACCAAGTTAATCAATATATGTTAACTGTGGGTCACTCCACTAAAGACCCACAACTACATTTTTCTCACTGTAGAATATTTGTGTGTCCACGGATATCGACCAATACTGGTAAGTCAATCCTTCACGAGTGTTCGTAACGCCAGCTGGGTCAAATTACCGTTTTACCCCTGGGTTACCTCTGGATCCTAAAGTATCATTGATTCCTCTAATGAACAATTTGTTTATGGTCCAACCAATAAACAGCACTTCCTCTCAGGTCAAGAGAGGATGGACGCCCTTATTCAAGACTCGGAATCAACCCTTAAGGGAACACTCATCTACTGGCCCCAATAGGGGAAGGAGTGAATTTCATCTTGTAATGTTATGTTCCCAGCCCCCACTCGGTCTTATCCCTGAAATGGTAAGCTTATTGAGTCGGCGAACTGGCCACTATCACCCATACAAATCTAAGGGAAATCCCTCATGAAAAGGAGTTCATAACATACTTAGGATTCAAATTGAGTTACTTAGGTCATCCTATTGGAATAGAAATCTAAACTAGTCAACGGTGTTACAGCTAGTGGTTACTATTTTGCAATCTAGTCTTATGCAAACTCATTGCATAGGATACCCTCACTCACATGTCTACTACATGGATGCTTTGGATCATTGCATCTGTATTGAATACAAAGCAGGTCGTATCATATAGTGTCACCAGGATAAGGTACCCAGCCTTATCCCTATACTATGGACCTTTTAGGTTGTTACTTGAACATCGATCCCCGATGTTCCCACATACTAGTCCAAGTTTCATTTAAACAACTTTGGATCTTAGTTTACTAGATTTAGGGTTACTTAATGCAAAACTCTAATATTCAATAACAAATTACTGAATCACTCAAATAACACTTTATTGAAGTTAATTAATTTGTTTCATTTACTATCTACGAGTTTTAGGGCATAAAACCTAACAATACCATTGTGGAGATATGTGTCGTGTCCCGATAGTCCCTTACACCTAGTTTTTTACTTTGTATTGCTTCCATAAGAGATAATTGCGTGGATGACTCATTTTGAGAGGCCAAAATGAAAAATGTCCTACTTTTTTCAGAATAAAGATATATGCTCTTTTGCTTATGTCATCATCCTAGCAAAATTACCATTTTACTCTCTATATGAAAACGCGCATTTAAGGCATTTAAGAGCAAGAGGTTGGAGCAAGAGCGAGATTGGAGATGGAGCAACAGATTGGAGAGAGAAATTAGAGAGAGAGTAAGAGATTGGAGGGAGAAATTGGAGAGAGAGAGCGAGAGCAAGAGTGAGAGTAAGAGCGAGAAGAGCGATTGGAGAGAGAGCAAGAGATTGGAGATAGAAATTGGAGAGAGAGTGAGAAATTGGAGAGAGAGCGAGAAGCTAGAGCGAGAGTAGCGAGAGAGAGCGAGGTTAGAGTAGAGAGTAAAATGGTAATTTTACTAGGATGCTGACGCAAGAAAAAGGCCATATCTCTTTGTCTTGGAAAGGTGGAACATTTATCATTTCCGCCTATTTTAGAGGGTCATTCGTACAAAAATCTCCTTCCAAATCCCCTTCCATAATTCTAATAATGTTTTACTTAAAAAAATTTTACCTTTGTTTTTGCAATTTCTTTACCTCTATATCCTCTGCATTAGGCTCCCTGGACATTGTAAAATAAAAATAAAAATTCTTTTTCCCTATGATTGATGGGATTGTGTGATTGTTTCGGCCTTTAGGAGTTTAGATAGGAGGAGTTTATTGTATGCTTAATGATATACAATTGAATTAAGACTTCAAGTTCCATAGAAATTATGGGCTACTAGTCATATAATTTTAATTTGATTGAGAAACTTTGTTCGTAGAATTTATAGTTTTGGATTTGTAACATTTGATGTGTTGATTCTGTTGGGTTTTATGTCCTTAAACTCAAGTTTTGTAATCCTTTTATAATAAAGATGTTATTCAGTGAAATTGTTTGTTTTATATCTCAAATTCAATAGAAACATCCATGGTTATAATATGAAATACTCGAACTATATCGTGGATATAGACATGGATCAAGTTTGAGTATATATCCTAAATGGTCTATAGTATATGGATAAGGTTGGGTACCTTATCCTGGTAACACTATGGATGCGGCCTACTCTGGGAATGAGGCAAACGACGTGATCCTGGATCGTTCATGTAGAGACATGCGAGTAGGGGCATCCTGTGTAAAAGATGTTTACACAAGACAGGACCGAGAAATAAGTCACTCTTACTTTATAATGTCGTTTATTGTTAAGAATGACTATTTCATGCGATGACCTAGGTAACTCGATCTTAATCCTGAGCTTACTATGAACTCCTGTTCGTTTAGGATTATCCTTTGATTTGCATGGGTGAGAGTGGTCCAATAGTGTCGCTCGATAAGCCTACCATTTTTGGGATAAGACTAGATGGATAGCCTAGGGACATAGTGTAGCAAGACGGAATTCACTCCTACCCGAATTAGGGATAGTAGAGAGGTTGTTCCCTTAAGTGCTAACTCCGAGGCTTGAACACGGGGCCCCACCCTCTCATTGGCCCGAGAGAGACTCTGTTTAATGGTTGGACCATAAACAAGTTGTTCATTAGAGGACCAATGGACTTAAGGAACTAAGGTGTGCTATAGGGGTAAAACGGACATTTGACCTAACTATAGTAACGAACGACCTGTGAAAGATTGACTTACTAATCATGGTTATATCGAGTGGACGGAAATATATCTACAGTGAGGGGAGTTCAACTACTAGGCTATAGTGGAATGTCCCGGTAGTTAATGGATGTTGGTTAACTAAGTTAAAAGGGTTTAGCCGGTAATTTTGAATTAATTTAAAAATTGAAAAATGTAAATTGGATTTTGAATTTTTCAGATTGTTAATATATAATAATTAAAAACTAAAAATCAAGATAATTTTGAATTAGGAAATTCAAAATTAAAATGATTTTTTGGAGGTGGAGTGCATGGTGACTAAACCCATGCACTCCCCTCAAATTAGCCACCAAATTACCCAACCAATCCCTGGCAAAAATACTTTAGCTTTCTTCCCCCTATAAAAGGGAAGAGATTTGCTGAAGAAGATGATCTGCTTCCTTAGGGAATTGCTGCCAAAATTGCTCTACACCAAAACCCACCTCCATAGCTTGTTCTTCAAGCTTTTCCCATCAAATTCCATCACCTAAAGGATCCCACAATCTATTCCAAAGGCTTGAGGATAGCAAGGAAGATCAAGTGGTGGTTTGTGACTGATTGGAGAAGAAAAACAACAAAAGGATTCAACCAATTTCTCGAAATTAAGAGGTTGGTATCCATGACTCTGTTTTTCTTCTTTAGAACAGCATGCAAAGATTGATCAAATTTAGTTTATTAAGTAACTAAGATCCCAAAATTGCTTCCGTAATTTAGGTATTAACACTTTTAGACTCTTTATTTCTATAAATGAAAAAAAAAAAAAAACCATTTTGGATTAACATATTTTAAGAAACCTAGAGAAAATTAAAGAAATGTCAAAAAAAATAATGTAGCCAAAGCCAAGCCAAACAATTGTTGCCTTGTTTAATTTATTCAATTGCCAACTCTAATTTTGTACCTTACTTGATACTTTGTTATTCATCCAACAACAAATTTAAGCTTCAAAATATGAATTGAATCACTTAAGTCCATTTGATATAACCATTTGGTGACATAAATCAAAAGAAAATTCAGTTGCCTCTCTTAATATTTTTGTTCATCTTTTTTTCAATTTTCCTTTAAAGAAAGAAATATCACCACCCTCAATCTCCAGATTTATTGAATAATGGATCAAAAATGATGGCATGGAATCATTTCCTTTGTATTACCCTTCCCATCTTCTTACTTTATTCTTTGCAATCTCTCTCTCTTTTTCATTTGTTTTCAATTTCTAATACAACATTGGTAAGAATTTGTTGCCTCTTGCCAGCTGTCGTTGGAGAAGAAAATCAATATATTGTTAGGTAGCTTATTTCTAGACCTTTTTGAAGAAGGTTTTGTTACTAACATGTTTACTTCCGTTGTGGATAATGTATTTGAATTCAAGGCTCTGTGCGTTCTACGTTTGGAGGATTTGTGAATCCCCACGACTTATCTTAAAACCTTCTAAGGTTCTGTTCTCGAGAAAGAAATTTTTTATTTCTATTTTACAATGTCCAAGGAGATTGATGCAAAGGATATAAAGGTAAATAAATTGTAAAAACAAATGTCAAATTTTTGAAGTAAAACAAAGTTTTTTTTTTTTTTTTACATTATTCGAATTATGGAAGCAATACAATGTAAAAAACTAGGAATATTAGCTAGAGATTTTGTGTCAAATATTGGAAAAGATTCGCTTTCTTAGATTCATGTTTTCACACCAAACAGCTGAACACCATTTCATTCTCAAAGAGGGTTTAAAAGCCAAATAATGTTAGAGTGGAAGGAAATTTGGAATGAGAAATACATTTTGAGTATTATCCCTGTTGATGGTCAAGTTTCGCTTAGGGATTTGCCCCTTGCTCCGCACGACGATCAACGTGAATTTGTAAGGAAGCGGGAAGGACGTGACCTGCAAGACGAGCAAACGTTGCACACCGGTGTGGTGTAGACCACACACACTCCGATGCTTAAGTTAGCCTCTGGCCGAAGAGCACGTAGAGTGTATTTAGGGTTGGATTTTTGCATACTTGAATGCGCCGGTGGTCTCCCTTTTTATAAGCTCCCCTTAGGGGTTTGGCGGCCTCCAGACTCCGACATCATGTTGGGCCTTTGGCCCTGGTCGGCCTCTCCCTTGGGATGAGGCCGAGCGTCGCTATCGTGGGCCGAAATGGGCTCCGGCCCTTCGTTCTTCTTCAGCTTGGCCTCTTCTACCTCATGGCCTGATTAACCTGGGCATATCCTGCACAAAATGTCATAGAACGATTTTGCCCATAACATTAAGCTCTCACTCTCTATTGGAGTTCTAGGGCCTCTCTTGGTCTCCAATGGAGAGTTAAGAAGGCATATCACACGTGCATACCCTCTTACATTTTGCCACCAATTATGCAACCATTTGATTGTCTCTTTGTGGGGCAAAAAAGTTCTTTTGGTTGGTTGTGAACCAACCTTGGAACTAGGGGAGTTGAGGTTCCATTGATGTTACATCAGGCAAACAAGACAAAGGGCAAAGGATTTTTTTTAGTTGGTTTGGAACCAACCTCGAAACTTGGAACATTAGGATCTAGTTAGACAAATAGGACAAAGAGAAAAAGACAAAATAGGGTGGCTGACTGAGGGGGTCAGCCCCTGCTGCCAAAGGCAGCAGGTACGCTCAGCCTCGGCTTTTTACCGAGGTCGAGCAGGCTAGGCCTGCCTGGCAGGCCTAGCATGCCTTGTCCCCTCAGCTCCTTTTTTTTTCGAATTTCAAATTTGAAATCCGAGACTCCCTTCAGCTTCCCTCCGTTTTGGCTCTATAAATAGCCTCTTCATACTCTTCATTCCCCTCACCAAATTTCTTTCTCAAACTCTCTCCAAGGTAGCAGCTTTTCCTCCTTTTTCTGTTCATTTTGAAATGTTTTTCTTTGCCATGTCGAGTGAGGAGTCCGTCCATACTGATTTTCATTCCGGGAGCGATTCTAGCTTCTATGACGAATCTCCCTACTCGGAAGGGGAGGAAAATGTTGAGGAAGCTGAGGATTCCGAGCCTCCGGCGCCTCCTTTGGTTACGTCATCCTCGGTGACCGAGGCCCACTTGGAGCGCCTTCGGTACAAGTATGGCGTTCCTGACGACGTGCACATGAGGGTCTCGGATTCAGATGAAAGCTTCTCCCACCCTCTCGTAGGTGAGGTAGCTTTTTGCAAGGCTATGTTCAAATTCGAAGTTCGCCTCCCGCTTCCCCTGCTCCTCCAGCACTTCCTGACGATCACCGGGTTGGCCCCTGCCCAGATCGTGCCTAACGGATGGGCTCATCTCATTGGTTGCATTCTTCTGTGGGCATATGGCAACCCGGATGCCACTATGGACCCGGACATTTTCTTTTCTCTACACTCTATCAGCCGCAGTCCCAACCTCGGGCACCTTTTTTACTATATTAGTGCCAAACAGGGGACTATTGTTAATACTCCCTCGTCTGTGAAAAATTGGAGGAATGGGTGGTTTTTCGTTAGGGGAAATTGGTTAGAAAGAAACCCAGATGGCAGCCATTATGCTGTTTCTACATCTTTTCGTAAATATGGTGAGTATTTGCACACTTATTGCCTTGACCAATTCTTCTAACTCACCTTTCATTTCTTCCGCTTGTCCAGCCCCTCGAAAGGCTCGCCGAACTGCAGAAGCCCGCCTATTTGCCGAGGTTGTACAACAGATCCAACTCTGTCATCGCTTCGGTCCCGACCTCGTCAACCAGGAAAACCTCGTATTTCTCAGGCTCGCTCGCCCTCTGTCCAGTAAGCCTCCCCCTGCTGCCCTGCTGGCGCTTCTCCTTTTCTTTTTACCTGACTTTGCTGCACCACTAATTTCATCTCTTCTTTTCTTACCCAGCGATGCCTCCACGCCTAATCTTTGATGGGAGCCGCAAGCCAAAGAAGAACAAGGGTGTGGCTAGCACCTCCCAAGCGAATGTCACTGATTTAACGGAAGAGAACTCTGACGCGCCCTTCGTCGCCACCCGCTCTTCCACTACGGGTCTAAGGAGGTCATCGCGCCATCGTCCACCGGTCGTTCCTTCTCCGATCAGAGAGGAGGACACTTCCCTCCCCGTTTGCGTCCTTTCAGAGGACTATTCTGGGATGGGAAACCAGGTGGACATGCTTGCTCACGACTTCCGCTGCTGGCAGGGCTTGCAATCCCATAAGCCTGAGGGGGAATTAGGCTATGATGACCCCACAAATAGCCTCCAATCTTTCCATCGCCACCTCCGTGAGGTAAGATCTTCCACAAGCTTACGACTCGGTTACTTTTTTCTCCTTCGGGACAATCTCTTACCAAGTCCCGCTTCCTCCGCAGGTTTTCACCAAGGTCACTGTTTCTGCTATGAGTTTAACAAACAAAATAAACGAGCTGCAGTCGAACAGCGTCCCAAGGCAAGAACTAATCCAAGAGCAGAATAGTCTTGATCGTGCCAATCGCCTTCTCGAAGAGGTGAAGGCCGACCTCGAATGTCACAAAACGGGTTGGGACCAAACCAAAGCCCAACTAGCTGAAGCTCGGGCCCACCTTGTTGATGTCAAGTACCTTGCCGAAGCGTATCGAAAGACGGAGGACTACATTCTTACCAATAATCAAATGTGGGAGGATGAGGCGACATGGGCTGTTCGGAGTATGCAAAAACATTTCCCCGACCTTGACCGATCCGTCCTGAAGACCGAGATGGCTGCTATGATTGCTGACCCCGACTCCTATCCAGCGCCAGAAAGCTCGTCAAGCGGACGCGAGGATATGGAATTCTCCGGGGATGACCACCGCTAGACAATTTAAATGTTATTCTTGTCTGCTGCATACTCTCAGCCTTGCTTCTTCAAATTCTGCTTCTTTAATTCCTGCATCGACTGTATTTTTGTAATGTCTGCTTTCTACTTTTCCTGCACTTGTACTTTTTCTTTTTCATTAATGAAAAAACAGGCCTCTTTATCCCTTAACAACTCTTTTGCCTACTTCAAGTAGTCTTCGGAATTACTAAGGAAATCCCCATCAAAATAGGCGAGACCATACGCATAAGAAAGCCCCATCACAACTCTTAGAAAAAGGGTCGAAACAAGTAACTCATGGAATAATAAAGAAAAAGCACTCATTATGATGGCCACAACAAAAGGGAATGGAATGACCTTCTTCACCCTAGCAAAAAGTCATTCTTAACTCACCCTTATCCTCAGTCCCCCCTCAAAATGTGCATTTATCACCTCAAGAATTGCATCTTTTGAGGAAACAAGAATAAGCTCATACCTGGCCCTTCAAGGAGAAAACTCACCCCCGGCGTACGTGGTTGACTTGGTGCGCCTCTGGGTCGGCCTCATCTCCCGAGCGAAATGAATAATCTCATTCCTGACCTTACTTCCTTCGTGTTTATCCCATGGTTGAGCATTCCCCTACATATGCTTCCGAGTCGGCCTCGGCACCTGGGTGCTCGGCCTCAGCCTCGGCATGAGGCCGAGCGTTTCTTTTTTCCCGCGTCGCCTGCAAACTTGTTCAGCCACACCCAGCTCCGAGACACATGCACTGTTGGGGAAGAGCTTGGGGAGGCCTAGGAAGTCCCCAAACCTCTCTTCAAGCTGTTTTGTTCACCCCAGGGGTGCGTACACTCTTCTGGGAGAAATGCTTGGGGAGGTTGAGGAAATTCCCGAGCCTCTCTTCAAGCCATCATGGTCATCCCAAGGGTGCGTACACTCTTCTGGGGGAATGCTTGGGGATGCTGAGGAAATTCCTGAGCCTCTATTCAAGTTGCCATGGTCATCCTAGGGGTGCGTACACTCTTCTTGGGAAAAGGTGCTTGGGGAGGTTGGGGAAATTCCCAAGCCTCTCTTCAAGCTGTTTTGGTCATCCCAGGGGTGCGTACACTCTTCTGGGGGAATGCTTGGGGAGGCTGAGCAAATTCTCGAGCCTCTCTTCAAGCTGTTTTGGTCATCCCAGGGGTGCGTACACTCTTCTGGAGGAATGCTTGGGGAGGCTGAGGAAATTCCCGAGCCTCTCTTCAAGCTGTTTTGTTCATCCCATTGGTGCGTACACTCTTTTGGGGAAAAGGTGCTTGGGGAGGCCTAGGAAGTTCCCGAGCCTCTCTTCAAGCATGGTGTTCATCCCAGGGGTGCGTACACTCTTCTGGGGAAAAGGTGCTTGGGGAGGCCTAGGAAGTTTCTGAGCCTCTCTTCAAGCATGGTGTTCATCCTAGGGGTGCGTACACTCTTCTAGGAAAAAGTTTGGGGAGGCCTAGGAAGTTCCCAGGCCTCTCTTCAAGTACTTGTAAACTTTATGAAACGAAATTCTTTATTTCAAACTAATAAACTGATTACAAAAAATAGAGAAAGCTGAACACGGTCCTGGTGGACTGGAAAACATAGTAAAGAATAAGTTAATGTTCCATTGGGAGGGGAAAACTTGCCCCTTCAACTGCTCGGCCTCGGCCATATCCCGAGGCTGGCGTCGCTTGAATCTTTCTGTCAATGTTCTTGAGTGCCATAAAGTAGCATTCCCTTGACATTTTCTGCTCGCCGTACACTGCTCCTACACCTTCTTCAGTTGGGAACTTCAGGACTTGGTGGTAGGTTGAAGCCAAAGCCTTGAGCCCATGTAGAGTGGGTCGTCCCAAGATGACGTTATATGCCGGGACGCAATCTACCACCAAGAAATTGATCATCCTCGTTACTGTCTGCAATCCTTCTCCAAACGTCACCGGTAATTCGACGTTCCCTCTCAAGCTTACTTTTTTTCCGCCAAAACCTACCAGCGGCGTGAGGCTCGACTTCAGGTGATCACTCCCCAGCTTCATGGCGTCGAACGCAGTAGTTGAGAGCACATCAGCGGAACTTCCCCCATCAATGAGGATTCGGTAGACCTTTGCGTTGGCAACCGTTAGAGCGACTACCAGCGCGTCGTTGTGCGGATGACGTACTCTCGTAGCCTCCTTTTCTGTAAACTCTAACTTTGGTGAGTTTTCATCAAGATGGAGTGAGTACATACCTTGCCCGTCGGGCTCTTGTTGTGCCTCTCGAACTGCAGCTTTTCGCTTCCTTCCCGACTCTCCTCCTGAGGGTCCTCCTAAAATGGTTCGAATCTCAAGCGGTGGGTTGGCACCACCCTTGCCTTGGTCTGCTGGTAGCGGCCTCTTGCTTCTGTCGTTCCCCACGAACTCCTTGAGGTAACCTTCTCGGATCAGGGTTTTTATCTCATCTCGTAACTGGATGCACTCTCGGGTTGTATGGTCGTGATCTCCGTGGAACATGCAATATTTGTTTCGGTTTCTCCTGTCGGGATCTGATCTCAACTTTTCTGGGTGTTTCATCAGATTCGTGTCCTGTATTGAGGCCAAGACCTGTTCAAGCGAAGCTGTCAGTGTCGTATACCTGTCGAACCTGGACTTAGGCTCTGCACGGCCTTGCAGCTCCTTGGCTTCTAGTCGGCCTCGGCCATTGGCCGAGGAGTGCTCAGGTCGACTCCGGCCTCTTCCTTCGACCTGGTGCCTCTTTCCCCTGTCTTCCCGACGCCGGTCTGATATTGACATCCCCCGACTCTCTCTTTCTTCCTGCTTGGATTTCAACAGCTCCTCGGTGCTTATGTATCTTTGTGCTCAAGTCATAAACTCCACGTACGTTCGTGGCTGGCTCTCTCCGATTGAATTGAGTAGCCTTTCATCCTACAAACCTGAAATCACAGCAGTCAAAGCAACTCCATCATCATAACCCTCCACCTGCAAAACCTCGTTACTAAATCTGTTAATATAATCCCTCAGGCTTTCCCGGGGCCCCTGTTTTACTGTTAGCAAGTTGATTTGAGGCTTCTGTCGACTACGGACACCTAGGAATTTCGTGACAAACGCCCAGGCCAACTCTCTGAACGAGCCTATTGACCTTCGCGGGATCTTCCCAAAGCACTGTCTTGCTAAACCTGTGAGTGTTAGTGCAAAGGCTCGGCACCTTGTTGCTTCGTTTGCCCCATGAAAGTTCATCAAGGTCTGGTATGCATCTAGGTACTGTTTCAGATCCTTTTTCCCATCGTACTGCGGGAAGTTTGGTACCCTGAATTTGTGCGGCACCTCCCCTTTCATTATCTCATCGGTGAAGACTGGCCCTTCCTGTCCAATCAGTCCTTCTATATCCTCGTTCTCTGCCTTCTTTTGGGAGGTTTGGTAACTACCTTCCCCTTTTAGCCATCCGGATATCTCTCGTCCCTTTCGGTCGTGCTCGGCCTCGGACTTTGCCCGAGCCTCCAGCCTGCCATTATTTCCTGTGTACATACCTGGTGCCTTGGTTAGCGGAGAACTCCTGCGGGCCTTTTTGCGGCTCGGCCCGACTTCCTTCTGGATCTGGTCATCCCCGGGAGGAGGCATTCGGCTGGTCACACTCTTCGAATCTCCTACCTCCTCGTTGGCTATCCCCTTACCCTTTTTCGGGTCTCTGCGTGGATGTTCTTCCTCGCGCCTGGCAGGCTCGGGCTTCTTTAACAAAGTGAGGATTTCAGTCAGGTTCTGCCACATCTCGTTCATCCCCCCCTTAATCTTTGCGATCTCGGTCTCTTGGGCCTGGAGCCGAACTAGAGGATTCGGCTCGCCCGTGATCTGTTGATTCTCGTGCTCTATTGTTGCCACGCTTACCTGTCGTATTCAACGTTTGCTTGTCAACCCTCTCCCCACAGATGGCGCCAACTGTTGATGGTCAAATTTCCCTTAGGGATTTGCCTTGCTCTGCACGACGATCAACGGTGAATTTGTAAGGAAGCGGGAAGGATGTGACCTGCAAGACGAGCAAATGCTGCACACCGGTGTGGTGTAGACCACACACACTCCGATGCTTAAGTTAGCCTCTGGCCGAAGAGCACGTAGAGTGTATTTAGGGTTGGATTTTTGCATACCTGAATGCGCCAGTGGTCTCCCTTTTTATAAGCTCCCCTTAGGGTTTTGGCGGCCTCCAGACTCCGGCATCATGTTGGGCCTTTGGCCCTGGTCGGCCTCGGCAATGGGCCGAGGCCGACCACATGCTCGGCCTCTCCCTTGGGATGAGGCCGAGCGTCGCTATCGTGGGCCGAAATGGGCTCCGACCCTTCGTTCTTCTTCAGCTTGGCCTCTTCTACCTCATGGCCCGATTAACCTGGGCCTATCCTGCACAAAATGTCATAAAACGATTTTGCCCATAACAATCCCCTCCAATACATCTCTATCTAAACATGATCTAGGATTGATCTACGTGTCTTCGATATAGAAATGTTGAAGGCTTAAAATCACTATCTTACATATCCATTTGAGTTGTGAATATAAATCATTGTCGCATGATGAGACCAAAATAAAAATAATCCGTTTAAAAAGTTATAATCTATGATGACTATAGCAGGAAACATCGTAATGTTTGAATTTAGATGTGAAATGTAAGATTAAAAATGGAGAAATGTAGAGAATGAAGACGAATAAGAATGAGAACAAAAATCAAAGAACACTCTTTCGTGCTCTATTGTGAGACATGAGTTTCTAATTAAGTTACTATGCATAGGGTGAGAGAAACCCTAAGTTCAAATTTCACATAGAGAAAAGACATTAGCACAAGTTGAAGTTGTTGATCAACCGGTGTTGCAGTTTGTTGAAGATGGAGGAGACGCTCAAATCAGCTGGAAATCGTGTGGAATTTTTGTAGAAGACACTAAAAATCGAGAAGGAAATCGTGAAGGAGAAAGAGAAAATTAGGACTTTCTTAATTTTTTTCATATACTTTGGAGGAAAATTATGTTAAAAGTGATTTTAAACATATTTTAAAATCTATAAACGATTTTGAAAAATATATTTGGTTTATTTTATTCATTTTTTTTTAATTCAATGGACAAATCTGTAAAATTATTCATCTGTCCGACTTTAATTAAATTGGCAAGACTTGAGATAAAGTAAAAAAAAGATTGAAACATACATTTATGTAATTAATTTGATGTTCCTAAGTGGTTTATATATGTAGTTAACCAAAGGGATTGGGCAAGAGTAAAAATTAGGGCATAAAATTAAAATGGAGACCATTTATCTTTGCAATAAGAGATGAAGGTTTAGGATAATTGTGTCAACAATTCCATCAATTGATGTTTAGTTAATGGCAAGAACAAAAGATAAGTATAATTTAAAAGATTTAAAAGCATAATTAGAAGCTTTTTTAAAGTTTAAAGAACAAGTAAATACAATCCTTAATAAACAAAATGTGTAATTAATTATTCTAATTTTAAAAAATTAGCACATTTAGTTTATAAAACAGTAGATTTCACAAACATATGCATTAATTTGCCCAACCTTTTATATATGTGTGACTCTTGCAATCAGCTAGCAAACTTACATCTCAACCAAATTCACCTTCTCAATTCTAAACTACACATACCTATACTATGAGCCAAGCACCCTGTGTAAAGAGTTACACGAGTTCGTCGTCTTCGACGGTCGCGTTTCATTTTCTATCTTTCATTTTCGATATTCTTGTTTATTCTTATATCCTTTTTCATGATATCTACTAAGGCAACTGTTTGGTTGAAGGCTTTGGTGATCTTGTAGCAAGAGAAGGTCTCATTTGGACAATTTGGTCTTCACCGACTCCCATTCTCTTAGCCAAGCGCCCTGCCTCAAAGAATCTCTTAACAGCATCCTTCATATACTTCCTACCTTCCTTCACAGTCATGTCCTTTCCAGTGGCTTCAGGGTAACTTGTGAGGATATTGTCTCCCTTCATAACTGCAGCCAGCTGCATCAGCTCCTGCTGAAACTCGGTCAGCTTCGCGTTTTCGTTCGCCGAGCTGTTCCTGATCTTCACCGGCGTTGGCAGTTGTTCTATCGAAATTCATAAATAGCTTTGTAATTGAGTTCAAAGATCATACACAATGAATCATGAAGATTTATATCTAGTATAAAATTGGTTGTTTCTAGTAATGTGGTTGATGTTTTGGACTCACCGGGACAATCGGTTCTCGGTTCGGTGCGGGTTTGCACGATGGATTCGAAGGATCCGGCCCACGCGTCCCTCTTGGTGAGGAAGGGAGATGAGAGGTTGAAGAGCTTCTTGACAGTGGCAGGAATGGAGGAGTGTTCATACTCTGATGTTGGAAAGGGTGATCCTTTAGGGCCATGAACAACTGCATATCACCATCACATATACATGTTATTGACATCTCAATTGAAACTGAGGGATTCAGTTAAGAGATTTACAAATTCATTCCAAAATATGATAGAGAGAAACTATTGATTGGTTGTCCTAATTTTGAAGTACCAGTCTTTAAGCATTTTCCATACTACTTGCATCAAGAAAATTTCCCCTACAACTAAAACTTTATAGGATTCTAACTGTATATAAGAGCCAAAAATGGCCAAAACGAGTATGGCTCAACGATAATTGACATGAACCTTAGACCAAGAGATCAGAAGTTCAAATCCCTCATTTCAAATGTTGATGTGCTCAAAATATATATATATATATATAAGAGCCAAAAATGTAATTTAATTTACTAAAAACTGTTGAGTTTAGGTTGAGTTTCAACTTGTCCTTATAGTCTAGTTAAATTATTCTCGAGTAATCCCTAAACCATTTTTACCCTTTAGAAAAATTTCCTACTTTTACTCGTTCAAAAAATAACGTGGTCAACTAACATAGTCAATCAAATAGAAAACATCATCTCCTCACCACCTAATAAACAACACATCACATATTGACTTGCAATAATAAAAATGGTTTGTGAGGTTTGAAGGAACTATAGAGACCAAATTGAAATAAGTCCAAACCATAAAGATTAAATCAGTAATTCAAACAAAGTTAACCAAAACAGATTTTTTTGTTTTTATATTTGGTAATTTTGATGGATTTCTATCTTTACTCTCAACCCCTGAACATTAAAGAAAACAGCTCACCAAACCTCCAATAATTCAATCCAAAAAGATCTGATTAGGCAAGAGAAGGCTAGATTCTATTTTGGGCAGGAAAGGCAACAAAAAATGGAGTGAGAGAGGAACTGGGCCTTGTATGAGTCTCTTTAAAAAAATATCTAATCTCAGAAAAGCAGTGGGAAAACCAGAAAACTGTCTTTGATTTGAAAGTCAACATCTCAACCTCCTTTTAAATTAGGGGAATTGTGCTAAATGGCTACAAAAAAAAAGCGGGCTTGATTTTTGGCTACGGAAGTTTGATCTTTGCAGGCGTGGCTACCGGAATAGTAGGAACTGTTTTCTAGATTTATTTTGACATTTTTACCCCTAGTATATACGACTATAGACAAACGCCGTTAACAGATTTTTTTTGTTTTCATTCAGTTTCTCCCCCTTTTTTCGGGATGGATGAATCCCGATTTATAGGGAGTTCAGTTGGCGGTTTGTGTTCAAGTGTATAAAAAGATCTACCTATTTTTTAGACTTAGGTTCAGCGTTTCCAACGATAAAAAAAAGATTTTATCCCTCACATTTTGCCCCTCATTATCCATGTTACAAAAGAACAACAATAAAAGTCGTAAGTAGCAGTACATACAGACAGATGACAGTACATATAAACTACAGCGTATATATAACTCATATGGGGGTGGGACTAGGGTAAGTATGCATACACACAGGATGCATGCAGAACACGTATGTATGTAATACTATATACAGATATCAGTTATGGCATTTCATCAGGTATTTGCATTCAGGTGAACATGGTACGGGGGTTATTATGGTTGCATATAGCAACACAGACAAAGACAAAGTGTATTTTTATTGGGCATTCCAGACATACACGATACAGGGGGTGATTAACTCAAATACAGGGGGGATTAAGTGTATACACACACAAGTAGACACATTAGACCATTCCATGGATGTATATAATAGTACAGACAAATCAAAGCATTTTTTCTATTAGACATGTCAATGTGTACGCACACATACATATGAGTATACCACAAGCACACTTTTTCCAGAGAAGTTGTAATAACGATGAAATGGTATTTATCAGTACATACCACTCGGGGGAATGTAATAACGAAATCCTAAAATCTCGGGGAACGTATCAGCTTGTTGCTAATATAAGGGAATCGGAATGAAGTTGTTCATGTCTAATAGAAATGGTATTTATCAGTACATACCACTCGGGGGAATGTAATAACGAAATCCCTAAAATCTTGGGGGAATGTATCAGTTTGTTGCTAATATAAGGGAATGAGAATGAAACTGTTACCTTGGTTTGAATTTCTGAGAAATTGTACAGTCCTCGTGCAGAAGGAGAATCGATGGAGGATGTGGGGCAAGCAAGAGTCTCGACGGCACGGCGGAAGAAGGTCGTCGGCACGGCGGATGTGGGTCGCCGGCGCGATGCGAGAGGTAGGGATTGGGATACACTCTGTGTTGGGGGGTGGAAAATGGTGGGAAATGGAGGATTAAGTCTTTCAAGGGGGGGCAATGGTGGGAAGGGAGGGTTGTGGAAGATGAAGATGGACAGACGGGCTGGTGCATGAAGGCGGTTCTGGTGGGAGGGTGGGCGGTGTTATGACAACTCATAATTGCAGCAGCTAAGGTATCATAATTACTGTGTTCTTATTTGTTTTTAAAAATTTTCAGGTATTCTTAGTTGCAGGTAGTAAATCTTCCTATTGACAGGACTGTTGTTTCCGATTAATGGAGTTCGAAGGTGTTTCTCTCTACTGAAGGGGGTTGAACTTTGACAAGAAAAATGGCTATAAATAAATAAAGGAGTAAATACCTTTATTGGGGAAGGAGTACAAAGTTCAAGGTTCTTAGGTGCAGGTAGTAAATATGCAGATGGACAGGTTTTAGGTGCAGGTAGTAAATATGCAGATGGACAGGGATGTTGTTCCTGATCAATGGAGTTCAGAGGTGTTTCTCTCTACTGACGGGGTGGTTGAACTTTGTACTCATTGTCCGACAAGGTATTTACTCCTATTCCCGGGGAACAACTAGGGTCTTTGTACTCATTGGTGTGTCATAATTCCGGTTTCTTAATTTTTCAGCAGATGTGTCATAATTTCGGTTTCTTAATTTTTCAGAGGTTCTCAATGGAGTTCAGAGGTGTTTCTCTCTACTGACGGGGTGGTTGAACTTTGTACTCATTGTCCGACAAGGTATTTACTCCTATTCCCGGGGAACAACTAGGGTCTGGTACATTTGGGTTTCAAAATAGTTTTGTCTTTTTTATTTTCGTATTTTTAAACCTCCTAAAATGTCTCCAACTATTTTTAGGGGTGTTTTTTTATCTCTCTTAAATGATTTTGGTTTTAAACGTTAACAACACGTTAGGAAGTTTGTTGAGGGGCATTTTTGTCTTGTATAATTAGGGAATTATTAATTAATAAATGGTTTAGCCATCTATTTAATTTACAAACGTTTGTAGCCATTTTTCAAGCCACCTTTTTATTTGTAGCCATTTTTCTTGTTGCCCCTTTAAATTATCTATTCATGGTGCCCATATGCTCACTAAAAGCCAAATCTGAGCTGTGCTGCATTTTCCTTCCTACTTTAGATAAAAACACAACTCTATTTTTTTTATTCTTTTATTTTTCATTCTATTTCTATATTATTTTTTAGGATAATTTTACATTAAATTTGGGTTAAATTACGTTTGTTTATATATTTTTTGGTTTATTACTAACTTTGAGTCATTTTTTTTTATTTTATATATTTGTTTGACACATGGAGATATAAAGAAATAGAATTATAGATATGACTACAAAAAGTATAGATTTTTTAATGTTTATGTACCTTCAAACTTCTCAACCAATTCAACTGATGCATTTCAAGACGTATAATAACTAAACTGTAATGAAAAAGAAAATTATAGAAAATAGTTTGTTTGTAAGCTATATATATATATTACTTTTTAGAAACAAATTTACTGATCACGTGATTGGTTAAATGTTTTTTTTAATTCTGTTCATTTTTCTTAGTGTGGATTATGGATAATTGATTTTTTTATTAAAAAGAACGGAGTTATTCTTCTATCCAAAATTATGAGCTAATAAGAACTCGAACATGGACAAGTAATTCTTATCTATTTATAATCACCATGATTAGTCTAACGGTGGCTTAAAAAAATGGGTTCAATTCATGATGACCACCTATCGATTTTATTTCCTAGCAACCAAATAGGGTAAGGCTGTTGACCCAGACACACTCAAAGATATCAAGGAAAAAAATTGGTCCTTATTTCATTTTGGTTCCTAACCATTCTATTTTAGTCTCTCACAATGTTTAAATAATTTAATATATAAGTTAAATAATTTAAGATCATTGACGAATGCGAAAATGATTTTCTATCTCCAATATTAAGAAGAAAAAATAAACCTATGAAAGCTATGATAATTAAATAGGAAATTTGACCTAAAATATGAATCAAATCCTAAACATTTATAAAAATATAAATTATAAATTATAAACAAAAAATGACAAAAGGAACTCATAAAGCGGTGTAAGCAGATTAAAAGATACATACCAGTGCCCTTCTCTATCCACGGCGAGATCATGATGGTCGGAACTCGAACTCCGAGCCGATCAAATCGGAATAGAAACGGCTCCGGCCCGACGATTCCGTCGGGGCTAGGGACGTCGGTGACCGGCGTCGGAACGTGGTCGTAGAATCCGCCGTGCTCGTCGTAGGTGATGATGAACAGAGTCTCGTTCCACTGCGGCGAAGATCTGAGCGTCTCGTAAACCTCCTTCACGAACATCTGTCCTTGGTACACATCGTGCGACGGATGATCGTCGTTCGCCGGTTCCAGCGGCAGGTCCAAGTACCGCTGCTCCACCACCACATAGTTCGGTAATTTCCCCTGCTTTGCGTCTTGCTTGAAGTTCAGACCGTACTCGTGAAACTTGTTGATGTATTTCAGCTTCCGTAGATTCCGGTAGAACAGCGTCGCCGGAATGTTCTGGTAGTAGATACCGAAGGACATTCCGGCGTCGTCGAGATTCTCGAAGATCGTTCGCTGTGGATAGCCTTTGGCGAGGAGCGACGGAATGTTGCTGGTGGCTCCAGCGGATGTCCCTGAGTGAACGTAGAGCCGATTCGGCTGCGTCGAGGAAGGAACCGACGCGAACCACCTGTAAAACCAATCCGCACATTCCGATTTTCATTTATGATCACCAATCGACCATCGACCGATTATCGCAATTTCCAAATCCTTAAAACTCAGAACACAATTTCCGATCTGAAAAAGAAAAAAACACTGAATCGAAGAGAAATTACAAGGAAATCACCTGTCGAAAACCGCAAATTCGGAGACGAGAGTCTTGTAAACAGCGACCTTATCGGGCTGAAATCCGTTCATGACATCGCGAGACATGGCGGAGGTGTTGTCCATGGAGAGGGCCTGCTGAGCGAAGCCGTTCATGGGAGGCGGATTGGCGGAGGTGTTGTCGGAGCCGAAAATCTGCTCCCGAATGGCTTGGAAGGAGTGGCCAGGGTCGGGGTCGACGTAGTGAGAGTGATCCTGGAAGAAGAAGCGCGTGGAGTTGGGATCGGTGGTGGAGAGGAGATTGGATTCAGAGCCATCGACGCCATTGATTTGGGGGTTGAGTTTCTTCATCCAGCCGAGCATGTGGTCGAAGGAGCGATTCTCCATGACGAGAACGACGATGGTGTTGATGGGAGAGGCATGGAGAAAGGGGGTGTAGTGGAAGGCGAAGAGGAGGAAGATGAAGAGAGTGGATTTGGCAGGCATTTGCAGAGAAAAGATCTGGTTCGAGTGTACGTTGAAATGAAGATGGTATGTATATAAAGGGACAAATTGTGGTGTGGGCCAATTTCTAAAGTGTCAGTGTGATTCTGTTTTCCGCTGCGCAAACGGGCAGATGGTGAAACCATCGCGATTCTCTCTCTCTTCTATTTCTCCTTTTATTTATTGCAGCTGGGAATATCGATAAACTTCCAACTATGGGATTCTTGGATGTTGATATATGTTCCATGTATGTCAAAATATTGTACAAGTTTAATAAAGTATTACAATAGGAGGTAATAAATTTATCTCTTAAACTTTCAATTTTATTTCTCATCCGGACAACAATGTTCCACAAATCTCCACAATACTATGATATCGTTGCTTTGAGCATAAGCTATATATCATGACTTTGTTTTTGTTTCTCCAAAATGCTTCATACCGTACTTTATTCCTTTATCTAGTCAATGTGGGACTTTGGTCGCACCCCTCAATTCTCAACAACATTTCTAAAAATTCACAAGGTTACTAGATTCAAAACTGAAAGTTTAAGGTCTCCATAGACATAAATTTCAATTTTATATCTAATAGATTGGTTAAATTTTAACAATCTCGAATATGGGATCTATTAGATACAAAATTGAAAGTTCAAGGACTATTTGACATTTTTAAAGTTTAGGGACTTATTAGACAAGTTTAGAGGCAGATTGAAACAATTATAAAAAGTTTAGTGACTAAACGTGTTATTTAACCTATAAAATTTTGGTTAAGATAACGTTTTGAACTCTTTTTTAGTTTCATTTTATTTTAGTCCATGAACTTTCAAAAGTTGTTATATATTAATTTGGTCCCTAAATAATATTATTAATTTTCATGCCAAGAAGGACACGAGTGTGAATTATTTCAAAACTTTATAAAGAAAGACTAATAGAAATTTTTTTAATTTATATGGACCAATTTTAAGTTTTATTGAAAGTACTACAAAGACTAAAATGAAATGAAACTCAAGGTATAGAGATCAAAATAGTATTTTAATCCAAAATTTTTCACAAAACAATGTTACTAATATGTCAATCTAAAGTATAGGTTTAACATTTCTACGTCCTCTAAGTTTAGTATGTTCAAGGGAGGAGTTTCCAAATACACGTTTAATCAATCTGAATAGTAACCTACCATTGAAGTCTCCATCCCTGCGCTGAACCATTTCACTTAGAATGTGACGTCAGTCATACACAAGTTTCAATCGAATTTATGCATTAACTACTTTCCAAGTTCAGGATTCGAATCAGACCATCTGTGCGACTTGACCACGTCACTATACTTGTCTTAAATTGCTTCTAAAAGTGAAGATTGTTGTCTCCATAGACAACACGGAACCCTTTTATAGTATGTTTTGTCCTCATTCTTTCTAGAAAAATTTACAGGAGGTCGCTCAACATAGAATTTAACCAAATTAAACACGTGTACTCTAGAGTTCCAATAATTGTGCTACTGAAAAAGAAATGTACACCTTGTTTGTATAGGTAATTACTATCAATTCTTTTAAACTTATCATGATCATACTTTCATATCCTCAATATCTCTCTATACTTGAGCAACACAATTTACAAATATTTCTATTAATATTAAAAAAATGAAATCCCACCATTTTTTTCACGGAAAGATAAATGAATAAATGATATTTCCAAGCAACCAAATTCAAGAAATTAAAATAGTAGCAAACAACTTCTAATTTCTCTCATAACTCTTTAAATTATCAATGTGTTTTCTCCAAAAAAAAAATTATTTTCAAAATATTGACAGTTTTCTTTTGTTTATTTTAACGAAATATTAAATAATTGATATAGATTTTAGTGATTAGATAGTAATATCTCATCCGGTTCAAATCTCATTTTCTAATTAATATATTTTTTATAAAAACAAAAAAAAAAAACACAATTATATAATAAGATAACCATTAAATCTAGAAGTCCACTTCCATCAATAAAAATTCAATTGGTAAAAGATGAATTCATAAAAGAATATATATTTCATATTTAACATCTTCTAACTATTGCATTAAGTCGTTGTCATTTTAAAAGGAAAAAAGTTTGAAATCTACAATAATTGAGGTCATATTACACATTTATGATATGATTGGATTTCTTTCCATCTATTCCCAAACTATAGATAGAAAACAAAATAATAACGTAAGTTATATTGTATCTTTGAGCTGTCTCACGCAAACCATATAATTTTTTTACAAATTCATACATATCGATGGGATTTTTTTTTTTTTTTACCAGACAAGACTATTTTGTGGAAATTGATTTTATTTTGTCATATTATTGAAAACTCTTTTAGTTGAGTTTGAACGTCATTTACTTATGATTTATGATTAGGTTGACGTATTTTCCTAGTTTAGTTTGGACATTTCTATAATTTGGTTTTTAAGATTTTATTGATCAAAAAAATATGTGATTTATTAGTTGGTTTGTAAGTAATTTTCAATTTAGTTAGGAAGATGTATTCATTTTACCACTTATAAAAGTTAGAATCGATAAGAATTTTTGGAGAAAAAAAAAACTAATTAAGTGCATGTTTGGGAGTGATTTTGAAATGGTTAAAATCACTTTTGTCATATTCAAAATTACTCCAAAACATACTTCTCACAATTCAAAATCATTTTTGATGATATTAAAATTGTGGTTAAAAGTGTAAATTCAAACCATAAATCAATTTTGAATAATTAAAGGTATGTTTCGAGATGATTTTAGGACATTTCAAAATCACTCCCAAACATGTACTAAATACTTCCTCTAGAAGCATTTTAAATGCTTTTTATCTAATCTTTAAAAAAAAAAAAAAAAAAAAAAAAAAAAAAAAAAAAAAAAAACTTTTGATAATCAAAATTTTAACAAAGTGTTTTAATTCGCTTGAACACTTTTTACCTCTCTTTAATATTTTAACCATACATCATCATTTTTCAAAAAAAAAATATTTTGATAAAAAATAAACTTATACCCCTAAAACAGGTAGTTTGAATCAATTAAAATCATAAATTAATAAATTGTATCAACTTGTGTCAGTCAAGTGAAAATAGTTTTGACTTTGAATTAGATCATTTATGAAAGTTCCAAAATTTTAATTAATACAATTATTAGTTTATAGTTTCAACTTTAATAAATAAAAATACAAAAATAATAACACTTGGTTGCACACCGGTATGTAGATTGTAGGGAATCTCTCTCATATCATTGTTAAAATGTTGATAACTAGGAGAGATAAAAAAAAAAGTTTTCTCATTTTCTACTATTCTCTTTCGTAGTTGTCAAGATTTTAATGGAGTATGTAGAGAGATTCCTACATACCAAGTATTTTGAGATAATTGCGTGGATATGACCCATTTTGAAAGGTCAAAATAAAAAATGTCCTACATTTTCAGAATAATAATATATGTCATTTTGCTTACGTCATCATCCTAGCAAAATTATCATTTTACTCTCTATTTGAAAACGAGCAATTAAGGCATTTAAGAGCGAGAGGTTGGAGAGAGAGAGATTTAAGAGCGAGATTTGGAGATGGAACAAGAGATTGGAGAGAGAAATTAGAGAGAGAGTAAGAGATTGGAGGGAGAAATTAATTGGAGAGCGAGAAAAGAGAGTGAGATTGGAGAGGGAGCAAGAGATTGGAGAGAGATTGAGAAGCTAGAGCGAGAGTAACGAGAAAGGGCGAGGTTATAGTAGAGAGTAAAATGATAATTTTACTAAGATAATGACGCAAGTAAAATGACATATATCATTGTTTTGAAAATGTGAGACATTTATCATTTTCACTTATTTTTTTAGAGTCATCCGTACAAAAATCTCAAGTATTTTCCATTAGAGAAATACAATTTGTAAGAAGTACAATAATTTAAAAAACACCCAAAAAAAAAAAAACAGTATAATTGAAATTTTCTTTATTATTTTTTTTCTTCTATATTTTTGTGCTGTTTTAGGAATTTCATTGATTCCAAGCTGTCAGCCAAGCGCTGACAATGTCAGAGGGAAGAAATATTTAAGGCAATTTTGCCGCAAAGCGAAGTTAATTAATGCGACAGAAAACCATAAAACATGCAAAAGAAAGAAAACACAAAAGACTCTTTCTTTGGATTCGACCTTGTTTGATGCATCAAACTCTAAATAGGGAGTTTGTGGAGTTTGTAGTAACAGTGATTGGTCTTTTCAAATCGTTTTCTTCGTTCAAACGAAGGTAAATTCGGATCAAAACTTACACAAATTTTCTATCTTTAAATAATTACTTTACTAGAGATAATAGAAAATTAAATGACACGTTTTTGTAATTTGTTGCGGTCAAATTGAATGCTTAGTTCGTGTATTTTGACTTTTATTCATGTACGTGTTGTTTGAAAATGTCATTGTCATTCCTAATGTTGCGAGGTTAATTTTTTACAAACACGACTATTTATAGTGAAGGGCATATACATCTCCATAGTTAGAGGGAAGTAAACGACAAGGGAAGGGCATGATTGAAAATTACTTAAAAAGTAAAGTTGGACAATTCCATAATTAAGTCAATTTGAGTCTCGGATTTGATAGAGGTTCACTATAGTTGAGATTAGCGATCTACCTCTATTTCTTTGTCAACTCCTACATCCAGAGAAGTGATAATTGTAGGTTGTTGGTAAAGTCATATGTCGGTCAATTATGATTTTTTTTTTTTTTAAAAAAAAAAAAAAGATAATGACATTAAAATTAAATCACAAACTAGTACAACTACCCTCATTTAATAGAGGGAAAACCCAATTAGATAAATTGGGAGTCCAAAAACAAATGCCTTGTTCATGCAAAAGAGAGTCCCTACAATCATAACCTAAGAGAGATGAAGGAAATTCGATCGAAGCTCTCTCCGCAACACAATACGTGACTAGTAGCTACATGTACTTTTGTCTTGCTAGTAGTTACATGTCATAATTGGCCTTGCTAAGACATTAGAGGTTCACTATGAGTGGTGACGACATTCATAGTGTGTAAGATAAATTAGCTTTTGTAGTGAAATGTGATAGGTTAGGCACTGCATTCAACCATACAATGGCATATACAACCAAGTGCGTACTAGTCATATCTCATGTAGATCTAACAAGAGCCTTTTGAACTTAAGATAACTATCCACTATTCACTTAATTAAGAGTTTAGATAAGTTGCTACGTAATCAATATCACTAAGTTGTTTCTAATCATCTCTCTTGAATAGTAACCATAACTCATTTCATCTCACTCAAATAGTTTACACCTAGATGGCTTTTAGTCTCACCTAGCTGATATGACCCACCTTGGTCACTTCAAGTTTTAATTAATTTGTTGAACTCTGACCCATTTTGTAGTTTCTAATTTCACTTAGGCTGCACAACCTATCTAGTGATCTCATCTAGACTACAATCTACTCAGACTAATGTGTTATCAACTAGTCTCACTACAAATTGGGTGGTTTTTTTAATCTCCTCCAAATCAAAGCTACTAACCTCCCCTAATTTCACTTGGTTAGTATGTATGCATGCATGTAATTCACCTTGTGATATCTCATCTTACATAGTTACAGTCCACTAGCAAAAATGAACATAATTATGTATCATTGACTAAGAAGTTAGAGACTTGAATCCCCCACCCCTAAATGTTGTGTTGAACTATAAAAAAAAAATAAGGGAAAAATACATTTTTGGTCCCTAAGGTTTGGGTTAAGTTACACTTTGGTCCCTGAATTTTCAAACTCAACAAAATTACCCCGAGGTTTGAGATAAGGAGCAATTTGGTCTCTGCCATCCATTTTGCCTTTAAATCTTAACGGACTGGTGACGTGGCACTATTATTTTAATAAAAAAATATATATTTTTTAAATTTTTTAAATAAAAAATATTAAAATAATGCAATATTATTATTTTATCTTTTTTTTTAATTCTTTCTCCCTCTCTCTCTTATTCTTCTCATTCTTCCCACTTTCTTCTCCACTTTGTTCTCCAACTTCTTCTTCTTCAACTCCGATGGCCGGCCCCGCTGGCAGCCGGCAACCGGCCGGTGAGTTTATTTTTTTTCTTTTCTTTCTCTCTTTTCTTCTTTCTTCTCTTTCATTTCTTCACCTTTTCTTTTTTTTTTTAAATAAAGAAGAGGGAGAGGGAGGAGGAGGCTCCGCCTCCTTTATTGACGTCAGCGACGGGAGGAGGGAGGGCTCCTCCCTCCCCCTCTTCTTTATTTAAAAAAAAAATTAAGAAATGGAAGAGAAGAGAGAAGAAAAGAGAGAAAGAAAGCAAAAAAAACAAAAAGCCAGAGTTGAAGAATAAGAAGTTGGAGAAGAAAGTGGGGAAGAAGGAGAAGAATAAGAGAGAGAGGGAGAAAGAATTAAAAAAATGATAATAATAATATTTTATTATTTTAATATTTTTTATTTAAAAAAATTAAAAAAATAATTTTTTTATTAAAATAATAGTGTCACGTCAGCCGCCTTTTAAGATTTAACGGCAAAATCGATGGCAGGGATCAAATTGCTCCTTATCTCAGATAATTTTGTTGAGTTTGAAAATTCAGGGACCAAAGTGTAACTTTACCCAAACTTCAGGGACCAAAAGTGTATTTTTCCCGAAAGATAATTACAGCCCAACGAAACAAAATTGATTTTTTATTGGCAATTGGATGACTTTTAGTCAGGCTATAACTCTTACTAATTAATATTTGTTTCAATTAGGGATAAGACCTATTGAGTGACTTCTGGTCTCACCTATTTGGACTATAATCACTACCAAGTGACTTTTAATCTCAATTGTTATCAAGACAAAGTTGATGAACAGATATTAAGTTGGAAGAGATATTAGGGACATGTAAAAGATTTGTCAGATTTAAAGGAGATTGAGAGGTTTGGAGAACACCACAACCTGTATGAGCAATCGGTAAGGCTTGACCACTACCAACACCAACTTGTTCTTCACCAGAGTACTCAGACGCAGCATTGAGTTGATTAAAATCAGCAGTCATATGTGCATTACAGCCGGAATCTGTCAGCCAAGGAGAATTATTAGGAGCGGCAACAGTGGCATAGTTTTGATTTGCAACCATGGCAGCCAACTGAGCAGGAGGATGACGGCCTTGAAAGCTATAATTCATTCTGTTAAAACAGTCAAGAGCAGTATGGCCAGGCTTTTGGCAAATCTGACATACCGGACGATTAGATGAAATATCCGGAGTTTTAGTAGAAGAAGATCCAGATCCAGGGGGAAAGAAGCCACGACCACGACCAAAATTACTAGGAAAAGGAGACTTATCGCGACCACGACCATTATTCTTACCAAGAATTCCACGGCCACGGCCAAAGTTGGGGTTAACATTCTGATTGCGACTAAGATTCTGTGCATTAGCAAAAAGAGCAGTAGGAGATGCAAAAGCATCATCACGCTGGATCTGTTTGGCAATTGCAGATTCCTCAGAGACTAAGAGAACATGAAGTTCTTCAAAAGAAACCGGTTGAGCACGAGTTCGCATTGAAGTGCGAAAAGTATTATATTCAGCAGAGAGACCATTCAAAGTATAAATGAGTAGATCTTCATTATCAATAACGACAGAAACACTAGCCAACTTATCTTTGAGTTCCTTGATTCTCTGAATATACTGAGCAATGGATTCAGAAGGCTTCTTAGTGATGGATTGCAGATCAGACTTGAGGTTGACGACATTTGTACGAGTATTTGAAGAATAATGCTTCACCAAAGTCTCCCACACTTGCTGAGATGTTTCACAGCCAACAATGTATGCGAGGGCTGTAGAAGAAAGAGTGGCGTTGATCACAGTCATCAGTGCATGATCCTTAGCAATCCAGTCGTCATAAGCCGGATTTGGTTGAGAATTCAAACGAGCAGGAGGCTTTGCATTAGATCCATCAACAAATCTGAAGAGCTTGTGAGCCTTGAGAATGGAAGTTAACTGAAATTTCCATAACACAAAATTTGAAGCATCGAGACGAATCGAAACAAGATTACTGATATTAGAGAGAAGAAAAATCTGAGAGTTAAGCTCTCTGGGTGCAGAGGATTCATCAGCCATGACAAAGAACTTGGGAATAGAGAGAAAAAAAAATGAAGGATGAACAAACGTGCAGAAGCGTGGAGAAAAAAAAGAAAAAAGGATCGTGAAGAAAGACGTGGGTCAAAGAAAAGAGTCTGATACCATGAAACAATCTATCAGATTTCAAGAGTGGTATCTACCAATATCCAATGTGCAATATACAAGCCTATTTATAGGCCATCATGAGAACTATAAAAGCCTATTGATAGGCAATAATAATAATGAAAATAAAAAAGAAGAAAAAGAATAGCAACCGGCTGAAACAAACAAACCACTTTACAACAACTAAATAATAAAATACATAATAATATTAACAGGTTACAACATATACTTGGTAGTCTATTTGTAATTGGTTTAGTTATTCTTTCGCTTCCTAGAACTTACAAGCTTCCTAGTTTCATTTCATAGCTTAATTCCGAGTATTAAGAAATAAAATCACACTAATACATAGTATATCAACCATAGATTTCTTTTTTCCTACTTTTCATCCAAAATAATACTTTGAAACTCAACTTGAATTCATGTTTTTCAATTTTTTTTTTTTTTTTTGAAAAATTCATGTTTTTCAATTATATATAACTGGTTACTTTTTTAAATTATCAAAATAAAGTATCATACTATAGAGCATATTTTAAATATTTATAATTTAATTTGCTAATTATATCAAATTTTTGTTACTCATCAAGAAATTTGGTAAACTTTAATGTAAGGATGATAATAAAAAATGTTAACAGTATATTAATGCCAAATTTAAATCTAGAAATAAAATATATAATTTTTAACTCTTTTTTAAAATCAAATGATGATTTTATTCAACAAGTAGGATATTATTAATAGACTTGTTAGGTAAACAATCCATAAAATACAATTATTAAATCAAGATTTGAAATAAGTTTCAAACCAAAGCTTACCCATTTGGATTTATTTAATCATGTGGCATGCATCACATAATTGTAGTTTGTCTTTTGCTAATCACATTTATGTATTTTCAAAATTGTTTTTTTAGTTTATGAAAAAAGTTTCCAATGTATCTAAGGAAGATGGATGCCTCAATTTTATAAAAATGTCGAAAAAATATAATAAATTATCCATAAATATATATCTAAAAGACTTATAAAAATAAAAAAGTATATATTAAAAATTTATTTAAATCTATACTTACTATAAAATGGGCTAAGAGAGGAGAATCTTTCCCTTCCTATTTTGCCCTTACATTTTTAATAAATTCATATTTTGCCCTTCAATGATAGGACATGACTCTTCGAGTTGAGGTGTCCGTTGAGAGAAATGTTGAATAGTTGCAATGTATATTGGTATAGGACATGATTGTTCAAGAATTACGATGTGACTCTTCAAATGTATGTGTCTGTTCATTCAAATGTGTGCAATTAATATTGACAAGACACGACTATTGGGTGCAAGTGATTATATATCAATTGATGCGCATTCATTCGTGTATGAATACAATCCATGCATAAAAGCATTGAACTATGTTATATAATTATTTTATTCGAGTTCTTCATTTATTATCTTCCATGTGTTATTCATAGATAGTGACTTTTTGCAAAGCATGTTGTTGTTAAGATTCATGGATTTCGTAGTTATATTATTTGTATATTTAGATTCAAGAGTTGTTATTTCATGAATTGCACCAAGGTCCTTTGAGGGATTTTGATACAGTGGAAGTGGTTACACAACATAGAGTATTCTTTCTTGTATGATTGTGATTTAGACGGTATATATGAAACATCATGAAAAATATGAAATCATCGAAATGAAAATTGCTTGTCATATATGTTTTACAATATCAAAATATTAACATATCATTTAATAAATTAATTATTTGCATAAAATTTCACTTTGTACTATATATATATAGGAAATTTCATGAAAAAGTGATAATATGAAAACATTAAAATAATTCTTGCAATGAGTAACTTAAAAAAATTTATTAAAACAAAAACTATATAATGTTTACTTATTACATACTAAAAAAGTACTATTTTCTCTTATTTTAATTTAAAACTACAATATTTCACGTGCAATGCACGTGTTTCTTGACTAGTTATAATAAATTAGCCTTCACACTTTGTAGATGGGTTCAAAACCGTTATTGTTAGTATTCTATTTGAAACATTATGTTAGTACTTTTAATTTTTTCTTGGGAAAAATAAACTTTTGGTCCCTGTGGTTTGGTTTAGGTTTCATTTTGGTCCCTGAGTTTTCAAACTCAACAATTTAGTTCCTGAAGTTTGATTTTAGTTTCATTCTATAGTTCCTGAAGTTTGATTTTAGTTTCATTCTAGTTCCTCCATCCAATTTTCCGTTTATAATTAACGGAACGCTGACGTGGCATAAATTTTTTATTAAAAAAATATTTTTTAAAATTTTAAAATAAAATAAATATAATAAATATTTTTTTATTATTTTTGTTTTTGTTTTTTTCCTTTCCTTCCTTTTCCTTGATTTTCTCCGGACTCCAACCATCGACATCTCTCTCCAACCCACTTTCCTTCATCTTCTCCAACCTACTGTACTACTCTGTAACTTCTTCAACCACCGACGGTGGTCTTCCGCCGGCGACGGCGACCGACTTTTTTTTTTTTCTTTTCCTTCTCCTTCGGTTTCCTTATTTTCTTCTTCTGTTTTTTTCTCTTCATTTTCTTTTTGCACGAAAACTCCGTCTGCTCGAATCTCCGTCTGCACAAAAAACTTTGTCGACGGCGACCACGAAGACCCACAACCTTTCTTCTCTCCCTAGTCTCTCTTTACGTCGGCCAAAAAACCCACGAGCGACCTCTCTCTCCCTCGAATACCCACGACCCACGTCCTCTCTCACCCACGAAGACCCACGAACTCTCTCACCCTCGTCCCTCCTTGCGCGCGAAGACCCATGACGAGCGACAGCCACCGACCTTCTTCTTTGCTTCTACCGCCGGCGACTTCGCGAGTTCCCTTCGTTTTAGATCTGAAACGAAACCCAAATCATCTGAAACTCTCCTTCATTTCAGACAAAAACGAGTTCGTGAGTGGGCGTTGGCGTTCGATGTGGGTTTCGTTCCGGTCGTTTCTCTCTCTCTCCCTGTCGCCACCAACCACGAAACTTAGTGGGTTTCTCTCTCAGTGGGAAACTTCATGCCTCTCTTCCAATCGACGATTATAAAACAGGGGAAAAGATTAAAAAAAAAAGCAAGAAAAAGAGAAGAAAAAAAGGAAGTGGAAGAAATTAAATAAAAAAAAAAACCTCCGCCGATGACGGTGGTCGCTGGCGGACGGCGGCGGTGGTCGTCGGTGCTGCCGCCGGCAGTTACAGATGGTGGCTGTGGGGTAGATGGAGGGTGAAGAAAAGAATAAGGAGGGAGGGAGAAAAAAGTAATATATTAAAAACTAATATATTTTTTTATTAATTTAATATTATTTTTATTTTACAAATTCAAAAAATATATTTTTTTAATAAAAAAAATTATGCCACGTCAGTAATCCGTTAATTATAAACGGAAAATTGGATGGAGGGACTAAAATGAAACTAAAACCAAACCTCAGGGACTAAATTGTTGAGTTTGAAAACTCAGGGACCAAAATGAAACCTAACCCAAACCTCAGGGACCAAAAGTGTATTTTTCCCTTTTTTCTTTTTTTGGGGTTAAAATATACCTTAACTTTTATGGTTGTGTCAAATAGGTCCCTAAACTTTTAAAAGTGTCAAATAGGTCCCTGATCTTTCAATTTTATGTCAAATTGGATAAATTTGGGGCGGGTCTAAAATTAGACGGGTTTTAGGGTTTTAGATTTTTTTTTCTTTCTATCGAGTTAAGGAATCTGTGGCTATATTGCAGCAAAATCTCAGAATTTATCCAATCTGGAAATTTTTATTTGTCACATAATTGATACATTTGAAGCATCAACAATGCCACATAAGCATTTAACTAACGAAATTGGACAAAATTCGGTAGGGACCAATTTGACACAAAATTGAAGGTTTAAGGACCTATTTAACACTTTTAAAAGTTCAGAAACCTATTTGACACAACTATGAAAATTCAGAGACGAATGTATATTTTAATCTTTTTTAAAATAATTTTTCGTCAATACTTTCAATATATTAATGAAAACATCAATTTATCCTTTATGTAGATGTTGAATCCTTAAATATATAGAATTGTTGATAGAAATATTAACGTGGATCACTCGATGGATATTTATTATTCTACTTATAAAATCTAGAAATGAATGTTTTTTTTTTGTAATTCTAGTCAACTTCGGTTGTAAGAAGCTTATTATATATATGTTTTATACATACCAATTTTTTATTGGCTAAACTAGTAAATAAAAAATAGTAAAAAAGAATATAATAAAATGTTCTTTTCTTATTTGAAAATAATTTTAAAAAATGTTGATAGGGATAAGATAAAAATTTCTTCGGTAAAAAAATAATTATAATAACCTAAAAATTGCTTAGGAGCCATTCTCTAAAAAGAAAATAAATAAATAAAAGAAAGTTTGCCTGAGAGCCTATAATGACAAGGCTCGGCCATTTACTTGTTTAGGTAATAAAAATTTTAAATCTCTTTTTAGTCCATAAATTTTTGTGTTGGTTTTATTATTTTTGTCAATCAATTTCAAAATCTCTACTCAAGTCTTCCAACTTTCAATAAATGATCATTGTTATGATTTTTTCATTTTAGTTTAAATAATATTTTGGTCCTTATACTCTTAACTTTTTTTTGTTCATATGTGTTTCTAGATTTTTGATTTTGATTCATTTTGATCTATGTATCTTTAGAAGGTTCATTTTGGTCTCTATATTTTTTAATGGATCAATTTAGTCCTTTCATTTAAAAATTCCACTTAATATTCCTCACTCAATGATCACCTCAATCAACCAATGAGGCTTCAATACATGACTTCGTAGATAAGTGAATAATCTACATGATACTCGAAGTCAGAGTGTCTGTTTGTTAAAATCAGTAAAAATAGACCAAAATGGTTGTTTTTTAAAAAAGTATATGTTCATGGACTAAAATAAATATTTTGAATGTTCTAAGAATAAAATATAACTAACTTAAAAGTTTAAGCATACCGTTTCAAAGTTCATGTTGAGAGTGCAACCGAAGTCTCGCATTGGCTAGATAAGGGGAAGATCATGGATATATAAGGGAGGACAACTGTCTTCATTGGTATGAGGGCCTTTTAGGTGAAACCAAAAGTAAAGGCTTAGTGGTTGAGTGAGTTATTATCCTTGGCTGCACCATGGTGGGGGTTCGATCCTGCATATACGCAGCTTTACTGTTTATTTAACCGCCCAAATTTTTGTGGTTGAGTGAGTTATTATCCTTGGCTGCACCATGGTGGGGGTTCGATCCTGCATATACGCAGCTTTACTGTTTATTTAACCGCCCAAATTTTATCAAACAACCACCTGGCTTAGTGGTTGAGTGAGTTATTATCCTTGGCTGCACCATGGTGGGGGTTCGATCCTGCATATACGCAGCTTTACTGTTTATTTAACCGCCCAAATTTTAGGAGCCCTAGTTTTCTCTGTTCTCTCTCCTTGACGGAATTGGACGATAGGATCGGGAGTGCTAGGGCGGCAAGGCGGCGCCGCCGCCGTCCTTGTTTGTTTTTTGGGTAGTTTTGCTTGCGGATCATGTATTCGGAGGTTTTTTCCGATTGGTTTGTTCCGATTGGTTTGATGTGTTGCTGCTGTGGGAAGTTCATCCACGGTGCTGTGAGGGGTTGCAGTTTTGGTTCTGATCGTTTGTGGGTTCGTGGGCGATTATGCTTGTTTTCGTCTACGATTTGGTACGTATTTTCTGGTTGTTTTTTTCACATTCATTGTGGGTAAGCGGTGACTGGGATCGGTGGCTGGGATTTAGGCGGTGGTGTGCTTGGTATTGGGCCGACTGGGTTTGTTTTAGCGGTGGGAGTGTCTGATCGGGTTGAGTGAAGGGGATTTGGCCGTGATTTGGCCGTTTGATCGAGTGCTGCTGGTGTTTTGACGGTGCAAGTGGGTTAGTGGTGGAAAGTGACGCAAGCAGTGCGGTGCGATTTGCGATGGGGAAAAGACGATCTCCGGTGAAGAAACTGAGTGCGCCGGTGCCTGTTCGGAAGAAAGAAGATCTGAAGGTGTTGTCGAAGGTTTCATCGGAAGGGAAGTCTGGAGTCGATTCGTCTGTTTCGTTAATACAGCAGGTGAATCCGATTGCTTCGTCTGTTTCATTAATTGAGCAGGTGCAGCTTCACGATGATGGGAAGTCGGTGCAGATGAAGGAGGTGCTTGATGATGAAGGGCGTAAAGATCAGGCGGAGACGATTGATTCGAGAGGTGCTGAGATGAAGGTTTTGCCGGCGGTGGTTGAGACAAAGCTGACGGCTGCGGGATCATCGTTTGTTCAGGCGGTGGCTAGGGCATCACGATCCATGCAGTCTCGGGTTAACTTTGGGTCTTTGGATCAGCATGTGGGTTTGACCCGTTTGGAATGTGACCCGAAGGGAAAGCAAGTGAGGGTTGGTGTTGATTGTGATGTTGGGCCTGCTACGTTTGGGCTTGATAAGAGGGCTGATTTTTGTGGTGGGCATGCCAATAGCAATAGCAAGCTGGACAAAGGAGGGCCATCTTGGGCTGATTTGTTTGGGCCTAGATATTCTCCTTCTACGGAGATGCTTTTTGTGCCGCCCAAGGAAATGAATGGCAAAAGAGTGGTGGTGCCAGATGATGATATTCTTGAGGAAGGAGTTAATTTATGGAGGAGTTCTCTTGTGGGACAATTTATTGATGCTCGGGTTCCTTTCTCAGTTTTGTCTCGTATGGTTAATAAGATTTGGGGTCATCTGGAGGAGCCTACGATTACTATTCTTGAAGACGGCCTTATTATTTTCCAATTCCACCATTCTACTGCTTGTGATTGGATTCTTCGGAATGGTCCGTGGCATATTGGGGGTAAGCCCCTCCTTCTTCGGAAATGGTCCCCAGGTATTGTTCCAGAATCTTTCTCCTTTGATAGAGTGCCTATTTGGATCAAATTGTCTAAGTTACCATTAGAATTATGGACTACTAGAGGTTTGAGTGTGGTTGCTAGTGCCATAGGCAGGCCAGTGTGCCTTGATAAGGCTACTGAGGAGCGTAGGCGGTTGTCTTTTGCACGTGTTTGTGTGGAGATTGGGCCGAGGGATGATTTGCCGAGTACGGTGGAGGTGTGTATTCGTGGCCAGAATTTTGTTGTGGCTGTGGATTATTCATGGAAGCCTAAGAGGTGTGCACCTTGTGGTATGTTTGGGCACTCTAGTGCTAGTTGTCCGAAATCAGTGGAGGTTCGTGATGAGGTTAGGGGTAGACCTGCTAATCTCCCTTCTACTAGTGTCCCTTCTACTAGTGCCCCTCCTGCAAGTGGTCGGCAGGTGTCGACAAGTCCGCGTGGTTCGCCGATTGGCTCGAAACGGGTAGGGCCGGTTTCGCCTATTAAAAGGGTTGGATCCTCCTCCCCTTCGGGTCATTCGAGCTTAGGGAATTCATTTGCTATGTTGGAGGGTGATGATGAGTCTGCGCTTGTTGTGGCTCCGGCTGTTACGGATCCTCCTCCACTAGCTATGGTGACGCCCCGGTCGAATTTTATTACTTTTGAACGTGCACCTCAGTTCAGTGTGGACCCCGAGTGGGGGAAGGGTGCAGACCTTCCTACTGATGACTAGTTGGTGTTCGTGGAATGTGCGGGGGTTGGGTGATCCCGCGAAGGGTCTTGCTGTGCGATCCTTTTTGCAATCGTCTACTGTGGGTTTTTGTTGTCTCCTGGAGACTAAGGTGAAGTGTTATCAGTTTGCGTCAGTGTTTGATGGCTTCGGGTCTGATTGGCAGTGTACCTGTAGTTATGGGTCTAGTGGTCTGGGGAGGATTTGGGTGATGTGGAGGGCGACTCGATTCTCTTTCGTTCCTATTTCTGTTAGGCCACAAATGATTCATGGTACGGTTTGTGATCTTTCTTCTCAGGTTTCGGTTGAGGTGGTGTGTGTGTATGCCTCAAATTCTGAGGGGGATAGACGTGTCCTGTGGGAAGAGATTCTTGCTGTTTGCTCGGCTTAGAGTTCGCCTGGTCTTGTGATGGGGGACTTCAATGCTATTCGTTGTTCGTCTGAAGGGTTTGGAGGGAGTCCTGATCTCCCGGAGATGGAGGCTTTTAATGATATGTTGATTCAGGCTGATCTGGTTGAGTTGAGGGTTAGAGGGAGTTGGTTTAATTGGACCAATCGCCCACGAGGTCCAGTGGATATTATGCGCAGGCTGGATCGAGTGTTAGTTAATGAGGAATGGGTATCTGCTCTTCCGTTGTGTGAGGTTCAGGCGGTTGGCTGGGGGATTTCTGATCATTGTCCCCTAATTTTTGATCCCGGGTTGAGTGTGGCTCGTAGGCCTCCTTCTTTTCGTTTTTTTGGTCATTGGGCCAAGGAGGATGGGTTTTTGGATGTTCTGGCTGAGAGTTGGGTGCGATATCAGGATGTGTCCCCATTGGTTGGGTTTGGGCGTAATCTTAAGGCGCTTAAGTCTGTTCTTCGGAGGAAGTTTGGGTGTTCTATTGCTATTATTAGTAGGGAGGTGGTGGAGGCTAGGAGGCGCATGGAGGATGCTCAAGTGGCTGTTGGGCTTAACCCTCTCTCGTCTGGTCTTGTGGATCAAGCTGCAAGGGCTTCTCAGTCTTTTTGGGAGTGGGTTAGGAGGGAGGAGTCTTCCCTTCGCCAGAAGTCTCGGGTTCAGTGGCTCTCGCTGGGGGATCATAACTCTGCTTTCTTCCACAGGTGTGTTAAGGCCAGGGTGATTCGTAATGGTCTTAATTCTTTGGTGGATGAGGAAGGTACTATTCTTACTGGCCACTCTGAAATTGCGAGGGCTGTGGTTGATTATTATAGAGGTATTCTGGGGACTCAATTGCTTGGATACAGAGATCTCACATCCCAGATTGCTGAGATTGTGGGGTTTGTCTGGCCTGAGGAGTGTGGGGTTGATCTGTGTCGCCGTGTGACTAGAGAGGAGGTCAAGCTGGTGCTTTTTTCGATGAATAGCAGCAAAGCTCCAGGACCAGATGGTTTTTCTGTGGGGTTTTTTAAGGCAGCGTGGAGTGTGGTTGGTGATGATTTTTGTTCTGCTGTCTTGCATTTCTTTGATACTTGCTACCTTCCTCCTGGTATTAATGCTACTTCTATCACTCTAGTTCCCAAGCGTCCGAGTCCAGAAGGGTTGGGTGATTACCGACCTATTTCTTGCTGTAATGTGTTGTATAAATGCATTACTAAGATCTTAGCTAACAGATTGAGGGTTTGGCTTCCACGCTTTATTAGCCCTAACCAGTCAGCTTTTGTTCAGGGTAGAAGCATTGTTGATAATATTCTGCTATGTCAGGAGCTTGTGGGGGGTTACCATCTGGATAAGGGGCCGGCCAGGTGTGTTCTGAAGGTTGATCTTCAGAAGGCTTATGATTCTGTACAGTGGGACTTTCTGTTTGGGCTTCTTTTAGCAGTGGGTACACCTGTCCAGTTTGTTAGTTGGGTACGAGCTTGTGTTTCATCTCCTATGTTCTCTGTGTCGGTGAATGGTTCCCTTGAAGGTTTCTTTCCAGGGAGGAGAGGTTTGCGGCAGGGGGATCCTCTTTCTCCTTATCTGTTTGTGATGGTGATGGAGGTGTTATCACGTATGTTGAATGCTCCTCCAGATGGCTTTGGTTTTCACTATCGATGTCAGAAGGTGGGATTGACCCACTTGTGCTTTGCAGATGACTTGATGATTTTCAGTGCAGGGGATCGGTCCTCCGTTTCGTTTGTTCAGGATTGTCTCCACAGGTTTCAGGTTCTTTCGGGGCTTGTGGCGAACCCTGGGAAGAGTTCCTTGTTCTGTGCAGGGGTGTCTCGGGAGGTTGCAGAGGATCTTGCCTCGTTTATTGGGGTCTCCTTAGCTTCTCTGCCTGTACGTTATCTTGGTCTCCCTCTTATTTCGGGTCGGTTAACGTATAGGGACTGTAAGCCTCTACTGGAGCGGATCACTGCTCGGATTAGCTCTTGGTCTGCCCGGGTTTTGTCGTATGCTGGTCGTCTTCAGCTTATTCAGTCGGTCCTTCAGAGCTTTCAGGTCTTTTGGGCTAGTGTGTTTGTTCTCCCTGCTAGGGTCACCCATGAGGTTGATCGGTTGCTACGTTCTTATTTATGGAAGGGTGATCCGGCCTTGCATGGTGGGGCCAAGGTTGCCTGGTCAGAGGTGTGCCTTCCTCGTGCAGAGGGGGGGTTGGGTATCAGGCATGTTCGCTCATGGAATGAGGCAGCTGTTATGAAGCTGTTGTGGCTGCTTATGTTGAGGTCTGGTTCGTTGTGGGTTGCCTGGGTTGAGGCTTATATCTTGTGTGGCCGATCTCTGTGGACTGTGCGCCCCTCCTCGCGATGGTCTTGGTGTTGGAGAGCTATTCTTAGTCTTCGGGATCAATTTCGATCACTCATTCGTTTTCGCATTGGTGATGGTCGGAGATGTCTTACGTGGGTGGATCCGTGGTTGCCTGAGGGCTCTATTATTCCTCGTTTTTCTGAGAGGGTTATTTATGATGCTGCTAGCTCGTTGTATGCTCCAGTGTCTGATTTCCTCTTGCCTGATGGGTCTTGGCGTTGGCCTAGTGTATCGCTTGAGCTATTGCTTCTGTTGCCTTCAGTTCAAGGGGTTCGACCGTTTCTTGCTAGGGAGGATAGTGTGGTTTGGCTCCCAAGTAGGTCTGGGGGTTTCTCTGTCTCTAGTGCGTGGGAGGCTATTAGGCCTCGTTCCGCGGTTGTTCCTTGGTTTCGCTTGTTATGGTTTGGGGGTAATATCCCTAAACACTCCTTTATTTCTTGGCTTGGGGTGCGGGATAGGCTCTATACGAGGGATCGGTTGCATAGGTGGGATTCTTCGAGCCCCACTGATTGTCTTTTGTGTTTTGGTGCCCCTGAGTCCCGAGATCATTTATTTTTTGAGTGCCCTTTCAGCCAGGTTGTGTGGGGTGGGATCTTGAGTTGGGGTGCCTGTTCTCATAGGATTGCCTCATGGGACACTGAGCTGACTTGGATCTGCCAGTTTAGTGGTGGCAAGCGTCGTAGCCGCCGAGTGTGGAGGGTTGCCTGGTGTGCCTCGATCTATCATATTTAGAGGGAGAGGAATCTGCGTCTCCATGGTTCGGGTCCTCGCTCTCCTCAGTCTGTTTTACATGTGGTTCAGGCTGATATTTCCGATCGTTGTGCCTCCTGGCTAGGCAGTGTGTCTTCTTTCCTGCCTGGGGCGTCTCCCTGGAGCATGTTTACTTGATGCGCCATGGTTTCTTTTCTTTCTTTGTTTTGCTTGGCTCGAGCTGTGAGCTTGGTTTTTTTTTTTTTTTTGTCCCTGTTTCGGAGTGTTTCTTTGTTTCCCTTAGCTCGGGTTGTGAGCTTTCGTTCTTTTTGCCTTGACCTCGGGCTGTGAGGTCCTCAAGTTTTTTGCTATGTATATATCTACCTTTGCAAAAAAAAAAAAAAAAAGTAAAGTCATGAAGGCTTATGCTAGACATCAAATGTAAAAATCTTGAAAGTTCAAAGACGAAAATGGAATTTAAATTTACATAATTCTCATAATTATTTTTTTAAAAAATTAAAATTCATGTATATGAATCATTGTAGACAATCCAGCATAACTCGGTAGATAAGACATCCATGAGCGCAACTCAATTGGCATAAAGCTTATTCCTTGTCAAAAAAAAATGATGGTTTGATCTCCATATGCTCACAAATATACATTTTGAATAGAAACTAAAGTGGCATGTCAAAAAAAAAAAAAATAGAAACTAAAGTGTAAAAATTTTGACATTAAAAAAAAAAAAAAGCATCTTCCTACAAAATATTACCTAATTCATTAAAATATCATTTTGGTTCTTGTACTTTGAGTTTCATTTCATTTTAGTTTACATTAAAATATCATTTTGGGTGTACCTTCATCATTTTCTAGAAAGCGAATAGATGATTTTCGGAGTGTGAAACAAAGGGTGTGGCAAACATTGCAAGCATGGAAAGGCAACTTATTCTCTATGGACGGCAAGGAAACACTAATTAAAAGTGTGGTCCAATCAATTCCAACATACATCATGAGTTGTTTTTTATTACCACAATCCCTGTGCGACGATATTCATCAAATGATGGCTCGCTTCTGGTGGGGTTCTAGTGAATCCAAAAGGAAGATCCATTGGAAAAAATGGGAGGTCATGTGTACACCTAAAGAGCATGGAGGCTTAAATTTTCGTAACCTTTCTAAGTTCAATCAAGCTCTACTGGCTAAACAAGTTTGGAGATTATTCAATAATCCATGCTCACTAGCCACTCGTGTGCTAACGAATCGTTATGCACATCAAGGATCGTTGTTGATTGCTCCTGTTAAAAGCTCATGCTCGTTATTTTGGCGAGGATTCGTTTGGGCGAGAGAGTTAGTTTCTATGGGGATGCGTCGAAGAATTGGGAATGGAAAATCCACTAGTTTCTATCATGATCCGTGGATACCAAAAGAAACATCATTTAGACCAATTTCCATATTGTCAATAGAGGATAGGTTGATTGTTAAAGTCTCGGACTGTATTACTCCGTCATATGGATGGAACATGGATATGCTTCGTCGTGAGGTGCAGGCAGATGATGTTAATTTGATAGCCACAATTCCGATTAGTGCTCGAGATGAGGATGACAAGTGGATTTGCCATTATACTTCCACTGGAGAGTACTCGGTGAAGAGTGGGTACAAATTGCTTATGAATTCTGGTTTGTATTTGGAGTCATCTAGTATTAATGTGCAAAGAAGTTGGTGGGATAGACTATGGAAGAGTAAAATTCCAGCCAAAATCAAACTTTTCATTTGGAAGGCTTATAATCAATGTTTGCCTATCAACTGGTGCTTATCAAGACGGGGTATGAATATATCTCTGATGTGTGTGGTTTGTAATTCAAAGATAGAGACAGTGGACCATGCCTTAGGTGGATGCCAACGAGCAAGGTTAATATGCTCTCATATTTTTCGGATGGTTGATATGAATATTCGACACGATAACAATTTTGCTAATAGACTCATTTGTTTGGCTCAATATTTAAATGATGAGGAATTTGAAAAGGCATGTATAGCTTTTTGGACTATATGGAATGATAGGAATAGTTTGCTTCATGGTGTGCAGTTAATGCCTTGGGAGCAGCGTTGCGAATGGATTTATGATTATTGGAAAGAAACAAGGTCGATTAAGATTGGTGAGTGGGATGGAAATGTAGCTCAAGATGGAATTACTAATGTCAGGGACGATGTTTATAAGTTATACACAGATGCCGTCGTTAGCAATACTGGTAATATGGTGGGTTATGAAATGGTTGTATTGGGACCCACAGACAACATGGTAGCAGCTATGGAGATGGTAGAGTTAACGATGTTGTCCCCATTGGCTGCTGAAATTCAGGCTATATTACAGGGTATCAGACTCTTGCAGCGTTTGCAATATATGCATGTTCTTGTCTATTCTGATTCGTTGAATGCGATTCGTATGTTACAGGGGGAGTTGCAGACTTCTCCTGATGTACATCATTGGATTTTACATTCCTAGGACTAGAAATAGGAATGCAGATTTATTAGCTAAGGATGCTCTAGTCCAATCTAACTCTATGTTATGGCTTACAGACTTTCCTTCTTGGTTTTCGGCAGGAGTTTCTCTAACTCGTTCAAGTGTAAGATGTATTCCATTTATTCTTGTTAATGAATATGTTGTTCTGCTAAAAATAAATAAATAAAATAAAATAAAATAAAAAATAATTAGTCCTTGTGCATTGAATAAAACTTAAAATTGGTCTCTATCATTAGTTTGAAGTTAATTTTTTTAAAATTGATTAAAAATCATAATAATTTTCATGCAAGAAAAGACACAATGTGAGATATTTCCAAAAAAAAATATTAAATGAAGGCTAATAGAAACCAATCTATTTTTAGAAAAACTAACAATAAATCGATAATAGTATGGACCAATTTTAAACTTTATTGAAAGAACATTAAATAAAATTCAGCATGCGAAAATATAAAGACTAAGATGGAATGAAACCAAAGCACACCACAAAATTGCATATATAGTAATATGTTGAAACAAAATTTGTACTCCCCTTCCTTTTTTGCTTCCAATATATTTAATGCCCATTATGATTTGTCTATATCTTCTAAACTCAAATTTAGTAGGTTTAAATATGGTAAGTATTCTTCCATAATTGATTTTTCATTAATAATTTTATTTTTATATTTTTTGTTTAACACTTCCAAATTAACTTGTTTGAAAGTAAACAAAAACCAGATTTTGCTCTTCCTGCTACATTTTTTTAACATGTGAAACTTGGTTTGTTTTATTTCTTTTATTTAATGTTATAAAAAAATTAAATTATTATAGATATTTTATGTATATTATTTCTGTTGAAAAATATAATTTTTGGTACATTTTATGAAATCACATTTTCATGGGCCACACACATTAATTAATTTAAGGGCCAATGGCATATATAATAAGATTGAACAAAATATTAGCAAAAATTGTCGTCCACAAAAAGAATTGCAAAATGACAAAATATTATACTCAGGTAGTCTAAATTACTAAATTACCCTTCCTATCACTGATAGAATCTATTAGTGATAGAATTATATCACAGATAGAATCTATCACTGATAGAAATAGTTTTATATCAGTGATAGAAAACATTCTATCACATTTTTATCATTTATAGAAACATATCACTTATAGATTTCTATGAGTGATAGAAATCTCCTATCACTTTTATCACTAATAGAAATGTTTCTACCCGTGATAGAAAGTTAGATTTCTATCACCGATGGATTCAACTCACTAATTTACCTTATATTCTAATTATCTTTTAATAATAATCAATTAAATTTTAGAGATTTTGGTTCACATCCTTCAGATTCTCTTGCATTATCTACACCAACAATACCGATCTAAAGGTTTCTATCAAATAGTTATATCCGTCAATTACTTTGTACTGTACATTCTAATAGGATCAACCTGAAAAAAGAACATAATAAAAAAACATAAAAATATTAAAGTATCACAATAGGTTTCTATAGTGATAGAACCTATCACTGATTCCTATCAGTAATAGAAAGATAGATTTCTATCTGTGATAGTTTATCACTGACAGATTTCTATCTTTCTGTCACTGATAGAATCGATAGAAGATTTCTGCATTTTTTTTGGAAGTTGCTATTGTTTTCTATCAGTGACAGAAAACCTTCTATAAATGTCGAAACGTACCACTGATAGAAAACTATCATTGATAGAAGGTTTTCTGTTACTAACAGATTTCTATCAGTGATAGAAGATTGACCTATCAATGATAGATTTCTTTTAGTGATAAAAATCTTCTATCACTTATAGAAATTTATAACTGATAGAAACGTATCACTAATAGAAAACTATCATTTTTGTTTCTAAAACCTATGTCACTGATTTTGTTTTGATTTTGTTTTTATAGATGTTGAAGCAAAACAACATGAAAGTTGAACCGGAAGAAAAGAAAAACACAAAGGGAAGTTGAAATTTAAAGAAGGGGAAACCTCATCAAAACAAAAAACAAAAAAACAAAAAACAAAAGATATGTTCAAAATTATCACGTAATCAAATACATTATTGGTTTTTATCAAATACACTATTGATTTCTATTAGCGATAATTTTTTATTAGTGATAGAAATCTATCACTGTGATTCTATCAGCGATAGATTTTTATTAGTGATAGAAATCAAAACATGGAAAAAACGAGAATTAAGAAAATGATTTAAAAATTTTGTTATATTTACAATTTTTTTATAAAACTTGTTATATCTGCAATTAACCATTAGAATTTAGCCATCCATTACAATTTTCCTTAATTTAATGGAGGTTAAATTTGTTGTTAAATCAAATAATGCAATTTCTCACCTTTGAAATCATAAATCAAATAATGCAAGATCTCAAACTTCCTTTGATATTCCTACATAAAGGTCTCCTAACATATAAAAGCCATCAATTTCTCACATGATTACCTTGGTAAGTCAAAATAAATTCAAAACTTGATGATTAAGCTCATTCTAATTCCAAAAATTCCTTCTTGCCCTGTATTCCTCCCATTGTAACCATGTCAGGGTAATTCTATAGAAGAAACAACCTTCATTTTCTCAAATGTAGATGTCCCATGAAAGCTGGTCTTTTATCAAAAAATAAGCTTTCTAATAATCCTCATGTCCGTATCCACTTATTCCCTTTGTTGGAAATACGTTGTATATAAGAACTTAGTAGCACTAACAAACTGATTACACCTTAACTCTTATTAATAATTACAGTGTAAATAGTAATACAAACACCATATATAACAACAATTTCCAAACTAAAAGTCAACCAAATGAAATAACAAAGTTTGTAAGAGGTTAGATTATCTATAGTAATAACCACAAACTAACAAAACCTCGAGACCTTGTGATAGAGTTAATTAAAAGTAATCAAGGTACGCTTACAAAATGTTGTTCTGAAGAAAATTATTCGATCTACACAGGTTGCAGAGTACAATGATCATCTCAACACGATACAACGACTAACTCCAATATAATAGCAACCCCAAACATCCTCAATTTGACAAAACTCTTGGATATATACTTATTCGGAGAATACTTCAAATGGGATGCAATGATCCGAATGAAAAAAAAAATAAAAAAATAAATACTATTTATTGACTAGCAACTTAGTAAACTTCAAAAAAAACAAAATAAATAAAATAAATATTGAAACATATATCAAACATAACTCAATTGAATAATTACTTGCAAAACTCAAACATAACAACAAATTTAACTTCCATATGGTAAAATTTTTTATGTTTCAATTCATTTTGAACTTTAACCATAAAAATAAGGAAGGAATTCAATAGCTTCCTAATCTCTTCCACCATCAAGTTTTGCCCACTTCTTTACATCTCAAGTTGAGTTGCATCTAGTCAACAATCATGTTTCAATACCATTGTTAATCTTTGTGCAAGAAAGATTTGATTAAAGGTGGTTGTTAAGTGACATGAATTGATCTAAGCTAACCTCCAACATTGTTAATTCACTAAAGCTTTTAACTACTGTCGAAGATATTTCATGTAACAATAAAAAAGAAAAGGTATAATTTCTCAATACAACTTACAAATCTTATAGAAGAGTTGAATGATGGAAAGGAAATATTTTTACCATGTTAAAATGTGAGAGAGCTGAAATCATTTCTTAAGAGAAAATTGAGAGAGAGAGAGAGAGAGAGAGAGAGAGGATATCGAAGGGATTTGTCATTTAAGAGGCAAAATATCAGACCCATGTAGTAAATTATAAAACCTTTTTTTCGAGAATGAGTTTAAAGTTGAAAGGAAGTGTTTTTAACTTTCTTGAAAGGTGGCACAAAGTACTTGGCCAACCATGTGAATGTGTGTGTGGCTCTTAGATCAGTTGGCAAGAGGCAGCATGAGCAACCCACAACAATACAGCAACTGAATCTCTTCCAACAAAAGCCACCTTCAGCCAGAGGCATAATAAGTAACAACCGAACTGAATCTCATACACAATTTTAATAAAACCATAAACATAGACAATCTGTAAACATGAAAAGTGATGGACAAACCAGAGTAGTACATAAGTAACCAGCAAACAAGTCTGACGCATATCACAAATTATTTCCATACTAGAAAGCCTAAGTCGACCCGACGACACTTAAAACTAGAAAGTTCCTAAAGATTCCAGTTCACTCGTAACAAAATAGTGCATAAAAACCAACCCCCTTTCGCAACTGAAAGTAAGGATGGTTCAGATCAAAGAGTGTAGTAGCATCCAAACCAAACATGATTTGAAACCAACCCACCATCATCCAGTTCAGGTAATGTAGATTCTTACCCGCATAGAATACGACGCCAAAAGTCTTCAGAGACAGAACTTGCCAAGCAGCACAACAGTATCACCTGCCATCGGATGATAGTAAAAGCAATTTCGACAGCTAGACTCGACAGTTAAGTAGATTACTGAGTACACCATCTTATCCCACCAATCCCTTGAGATAAGCCCCAAAACCGATGAACTTAAGAAGACCTTCTAACCACCCCAAGCAACCTGACAAGGCATTTACTTCCATACGAACAGCTCATCGAAAAATGTTCCCAACTTTCTCTTCCTCCTTTTGCTGGAGAGCTCGGCCAATTCGCTACAACAAAAGGACAAATGCAGAATGTGTAAAATCATCTTACACCTGACCACCCAAATTTATAATAATAATAAACAAACAAAAGCCAACAAGATAACACCCACACAAGTCAAAATAAATAACTTTTCACCAAATGCATATCCACAATCCCACCATGGATATGATAAAGCTACTTCAATTACCCAAATTTTAATTCGCTGGTACAAATAAGACTTGCGGAAGTTTTTCCAATTACCATGCCCCACCACCCCATATTGGAAAAGGATGCAAATTATTATACCTTGAACACATACAAATTTCATCGAAGCCAAAAAAAGATCAGATTGGCCTTTCATTGCTCCAGAGGTGCAAAATTTCTCATCAAGTTCCTACTTTATCATCTGAAGATTGCAATTTAGCACTTTTCACGGCACTACAGTGAATAATTAGTTTCATTATGTTTTCTTAGTTATTTCCTTCGAACTAGTAAAAACCAATGTGGAAGAGAAGGAAAAAAAAAATAAAACAAACAAAAAACAAAAAAAATCTCTTTAAAGATCATGGTTAAAAAAGAGAAACACGAATGCAATGGAAGATAAGCAAGGTAAAGTACCTGTTATGGTAGCAAGTGCCTGCTTAAATCCAAGGCCAGAAATGCTCCAACAAATTTTTCAACAAGCAGCAAAGGTGGAGTTCAATTTGGCACCAGGATGCGGTATAATCACCATTATCATTCCCGAGGACCTCAAGTATCAAGGAAATAAGTTAAGACTAAAATCTTTTTAATAAACTTGAATCATTTAGACATCATCATAATTCAACAATTCAGAGTAGATGAGTGACATACCATCTATACTCTCATACTGACATCACATGAAGTAACGACCTGTCCATATAGACTGTCCTGGATATTGCTCAGGCAGCGGATTAAAGAGTTGGCTACCACCATTCACAAGCTGTTGATGTGGCTGCAGATGTTGTTCATTGTGCTGTTTTAGATGCTCAAGCACCTGGAAATCAGGCCAGCCTTTCTGTTTTCCTATTGGAGACTGCACATTTGGAACTTGTTTGCCAGGAAAAGGGAAGCTGATTGTCGCACTCAACACATTACTGCCACTAATTTGCTGAGCATTCATATGAGATGTGAAATGCATAGCATTAGCAGAGTCTTTTGTAGAAGAGGGCAGCTGATATCCATCCAACCAGCTATAATCATCCATGATGTGATTCTCACTTCTAAACTCTGTACCAGGAAGGGATTCATTAGCATGCTTAGTTTGAACGTGGTTGAATCCAGGAGGAGGTCCAAGATGCCTTACTGGTCGACCAACTGGGTTTTTTCTCAACCCTATTTGAAGGCTAGAAAATACACCTGTAGTCATTGGGTCAATAGCACCTCCAAACGAGGCAGGAACGTCATTCCTAGATTGTACAAGAGTCCCTGGGGGCTTTTTGTCACTGTAAAAAACATCATTATTCATGCTAACAGCTTGTTTGAAAGGCATTGAGTGAACTGCAGAATTAAACATGCTTATATCATTTTGAAGTTCAGATTTCATCCCATGTCCATTCTCCAATAACCTCAAACTTTGCAAGCTGTCAACAAGACAAGCTTCCTGTTCAACTGGCCATTTAGAAACATTCGACTGAATTGTTTGCCAATGGAGAGTGTTAATATTAGCAGCAGTAACAGGCGCTGGAGAACTCAACTCAAAATCAGTCGACTGGTGAACATCATCAGAAGAGGTTGTCACGCCACCAAAGGATCTCAGATCACCTCCAGAGGAATTACTTCCAACTTGCAAACCCTCATAGCCCGACCGCAGAGGATCAGCCATTTCAATTCGCTTCTCGGCAACTAGAGGCTTGAAGACAATTACTTCATCCTCTTCTTCCCCTTCCAAAACTAGCTGCGAACTTGACTTTACAACTGTCAAATTGTTTGTTTTCTCTACATGAGTTTCTTGCATTGCATTGCCTGGACCAGGCATCAGGCTAGGAGACGATGGAATTACAAAGTCATTAGGGACTTGAGCTTCAACACCAGTACAAAACCTTTTCATCTTTGAATTGTAATATATTGGTTCTTGATCAATCTTGACTACATTTGCTAAAGCCTTTCCTGCAGCCAGAATCCTTTTTACGCGAGCAACCTTCTCTTTATTGCCATCACTTCCAGAATGCTTCCTTGAAAAATCCAATATAGTCTGTGCAGGAAGAAGTGGCAAGAATCCCCTTAATTCAAGATCTTCCCACAATGCAAGCCTATTTTCAGTTTCGCCCTCTTCATACTTACTGAGGTTAAAAAAGCAAGTTTCATCCTCATCATCGTCTAAAGACACAGAACCACTTGACAAAAGATTATTGAAGAAGGAGATGCAAAGGTTCCAAAATTTTGATCTAGCAGTTGCCTGCTTGTCATCCACTTCACTGCTTGCTGCAATTTCTGGGCAACATGCCAACCATTCAACAAGAACTAGAAGGCCAGGCAGAAAAAAACTTGACAAAGGATCACGCAACTGGGAACATCTATCCAAAATAGAACCCATCAATTCAAAAACTGCAATATGTGCATTCTGCAGCAAAACGGCCCGTTGCACAATTTCGGAGTATGTCTGACCTTCAGTTTCTTTATTCACATTGTGAACTGTGAATATAAGAATTGCAACAATTCTAACTATTATGAGACTGTTCTCAGCAGCATCCATTCCAAAAAGCAGTTCCTCTTCGGGTCCAGAAGACAAAAGTTCGGAAAAACTACTATTTACCAACGAGAGGACTTCTGTAAATGTCTCTAGGCTGAAGGAGAAGAAGAATCAGATTCAGATATATGTGTGTGTGCGCGCGTGTATGTTGAAAAAGGAAGAAAAACAAGTAAATTGTCAAAGTATACCTTGTGCGTGTGAAAAGAATTCCATTTAGACGAACAAATCTAATGCAAAAGGATTTAAACGGCTCCAGTGTAGATGATGCACTATCCTTTGGGGGTTCAGTACTAGAATCTTTAGTTGCAAGCTTCACTTCTCCCTTCCGCCCTTTTCCACTAAATCGAATAGGTGATTCCTTCACCACAGAAGTTTTTGCAGTCCCTGACAGCTGAGAATAGGTCTGACGGTTCTGCCAAAAAAAAAAGGAAACAAAGGATGGATCTGATAGTTCAGTATCAATATTGAATTAAATGTCCAACTCAGTAATAATAAAACTTGGTAGACAAACAGCTACCCGATTGTCTGCATCTTCGTGATGTAAATAGTCAAAAATACAAACAATTGAATGCTAACAAAGTTTCTCATAAAAAAATCCAATCAAGCTTTGAAATGAAATGGCACCTCAAGACTTCAGTGAAGATATTACAGTAATTTGCAAGGAATGGCACATACTAAAAGCTTGAACAATGGTACCAAGATTAGAAGTTGATAAAGTTTCAGAAGCAGAAAGAGTCTTTATGGAATTAAACAACGTACATAATTGAAACAGATTAATAATTCTACTCAAACAGTCAGCCTTGAGTTTAAAATAGTAGTACAATATCTAGTAGAGCATTTTAAAAAGTAAACCCACGTCATGAGCAAGGGAGACAAGAAAAGAAAATACATAGGATACACTGCAGTCGGTGGCATACTAATGGAAAATACCTTCTCAAATGCAACAATCAAATTATCTCTGGCCGTAGAAAATGGAGAATCAACAGCCAGACTCCGGAAATATCGATAAACAGCAACTAACTCATCTCCTGAGTATGAAGCTAATATAGCAAGCTGAAAGATGGAAACAGTTAAACATAAGTGAAAAGTTCAGAAGGATGAGGATGCGAAGCATATAAATCTAAAGGCAAACAAAAACAGTAATAAAGAAATCAGAATAAAGGTTTAAAATTCAAAATTTTCAATAAGGACCTGATGATGAGGATTGCCACTCGATGGCCAAAGTGATGCTGCTTGCAGGTAGTAACTAGAAGCTGCAGTATACTCCCGATTTTTTGAGTCACTGTCACCATATAACCCTTTGTAGCGTGCAAGATCACCCAAGTATATCAAACAACGATGACATGAAATGAGACCTTTCTTCATGTCAGCAGACTTCTTCCCATCTTTATCTGTAGCCATCCGGTTGTCTGCATCCTCTGAGAAAAAACCCAAAGGAAGCCCATATTTTGCTCTGATTTTCAATATTAAATCATGGTAGAATCCAGTAGCTTCTGAAAGAAACGTTTTGAACTGCAATCTTATTTTTGGAACTCTGTCAGGCCTTGTAGGCACGCCTTGAGAATTGTTAGAACCAGCAGAAGCAAAAGCAGCACTAAAATGTGCTCTAAGCTCCTCAATTCGCTTGTAATGCAATTGCCACAGAGCATATTCAATATTGTGCTGTTCAGAAAAAGCATAATCCTCAAGGATGATTGCTTCATAATTTTCACGTATTTGTTGCCATGCATTGGGATCTGAAGGAATGCGAGCTTGAGCTGACCTTCTACGCCGATTCTCCAACTCAATATTCTGTCAAGAGATAAATAACAAAATTATTGACAAATTTAAGAGCATGCACAACACATATTCTATAAAAGATCCATAGTATCCAAGTTGTCTAACATGCACAAAACTCATCTCATTCTGATCTCCACACTGCCAAAAGTTTGTTTTACCTCTAATAATGGTTAAATAATGAACCACATTATGCTAACAAAATTACAGGATAAAAGAAAAAAATGGTTTTGAAAAGAGAACAAAAATAAAAAATAAAAAACACACTACCTTTTCATAAAGACGTTGAGCACGCTCCCACGATGAAGAAGCAGAAGCAGACATTTTAGCCATCTGTATACTTATCTTCCATCAATTATATTCAAATTCTTCATACCACATATATCTGCAGGAAATACATAAACTGTCAGCATATTAAACAACAGAAATGCATAGAAAAAAAAAATAGTGACATTAACAGAAAATTACATATATCTGCAGGAAATACATAAACCGTCAGCATAAAGAATTACAAATGTTACTAAAAGCTTTGTAGACAGATCAAATAAAAACTAGTCACCGTGAACAAAATATATACTTAAAACTATTTTTTTTAATTTTAAACAAGATCTTAAAACTAATTTTAGCATCCATCACAAGCTAGCAGACTTTGACAAATAATTTAAAACACACCATTTTCAAAGACAACTACCGATCAATGTATGTATTAACTATCAAGGATCAAGTAAAAAAACTTGAAAATATTCAAAAGACAAATCAAGAAAAGATGAAGTCAAAACTTGCCAGGAGAGATCTAAATGCAAATGCATCCCAGATGGAATAAGATAGAAAAGTAGCAAAATACATAGTCTCTGCATTAAGAATAATGTTAAGATCACGCTATCAATTAACATAAATTGAAAATAATTTAATTAGAATTCTGTCACCTTAAATCATATTTAGTAACGTTGTTGAAATTAACCAATGTTCAAAAAAAAAAATTTGAACTCAGATATATAATATATGTTCCATTTTTTCCGTTGCTATGGGGAAGATAACAAGTTCTCTGCCCTTCAGCCAAAAAGATTTAAGTTCCATGGTGAGGAAAAATCCCACAAGGCACGAAACCACATCAGCTTAATTAACCTAATATGGCAACTCAACCTGCATCTACTATTCGTTCCTATATATAACGTCCAAAATCCATCAAATCATTCCTCAATGAGGAATTCAAAGACCAGCATGTATTAATCAGTATACTAGAAGATTCACGAACAACTTAGTAAGAATCTTGAAACCATTAACCCATTGAATCTTATCTTTAAGATCGCAGAGAAAAAATAGCAAGCAGACACGTTCATTTAGACACCATGATCAAAAAACTATTTCCTCCACATCTTTCCGGAATTTAAAAGACCAATTACACCTTTACATTGAATTCATATTAACACACTCAAAAACAAAACCAAAGCCCGTTTCCAAAGAGAAACCACAGAAACACGCTTTCAACAAAACACGAATCCCATGATCAATCCAAGCAAATGGACAAAACAACGAGTTGAATCGAAATTCAGGTTCAAAACCCTTCCAGACCCATGCAAAATACAATTGGTCTAAACCCTAACGAACCCAAAAATTCAATTCCCATTCCCCGGAACAAGAAGCCTTACCCACCGATAATCGTCTACGACAAAAAGAAATTCACACGCAAGAAACCCAATTAAAATTCCCAAACAACATAACTGTTCCTATAAAAATAAAAATAAAAATCAATACACAATACACAAAATCCCGCCGAGTTGACCTCCAAATTGCAGCTCGACTTAATCCAGATTTCAATTCCAAGACCCGAAAAGAGAACAAAAGGCCAAAATAGAAAGCACCCATCAAGCCCTACCCGCTAAAGAAACCTCGACTTCGGGAGCACGACAAAAAGAGAAAAAAAAAAAAAACGGTCAAACAAAACAAAGACGCCAGAGAAAACAAATGGGAAAACGAGGAAAAGAGGAAACAAACCCAGATCTAAGAAACCCAGAAAGAATTCCGCGATGAGAATCAATCAGCTTAAAAATCAGAACCCGAGAAAAGGCGAGAAAAAGAAAACGCCGGAAATCAAGAAAAAACAAAAGGAAAACAGCATTGCGGAGAATTTGAAGAGTACCTGAAGAGCGCGATCGGATCCACGATGCAATAGAATGAAGGGGAAGAGAAAGAAGAAGAAGAAGAGGGTGGATTTAGGGTTGGAAGAATAGGAGAAAAGGGGTTGGTTTGAAGAGGATGAGATTGGGTTTGGAGGATTTTACGAATTTTTTCTTTGTGTGTTTTCTTTTCTTTTCTTTTTCAATGTGTTTTCGTCGTTTTCTTTGTTTGCAAATACCAGCTATTTCTCTTCAACCAGCTACGTCCCCAAAAACGACGACGTTTTCAACCAACATTTTTTTTTTATTTTTTTTAATTCCAAAAAAAAAAATTGACTTTCCGTCTCCTTCTCCGTCGTGGTTTCTACTTAAAACAAAATAAATAAATAAATAAATATAACTATCTCTAAGTGCACGTGACTCACACGCGCTATTTTCGAGTTTGTTTGGATTTTTTTTTTTTTTTTTTTTGAGTTTGACGAATTTATTTGAAAGTTGTTAAAAAAATAAGTGTGGATTCGGTATTTATCCAAATTTAATTTTTTATCTTAAAATATTTCATTGTCTATTTAACACTTTAAAACAATATCTTAATTATATTGAATTTTGTTTAAAATTCTTAATTTAGGAAATTATTAAAAAAATACACTGAAACAGCCTTGAGTTATCTTTTGGCATTTGCTTAGGGGAAAAAAGTAAAATAAATACCAATTTTACAACTACTGTGGAAATTACTTGAGGGAAAAATATTTCAATTTAAAATTATGCAGAATAATGTTTTTTTGGATAAATTGGCTTGAATTTGATTCTTTTATAATTATGGAAATAATATAAGTTTTTTTTTTTTTAATGGTGAAGATTAGATAAGTATCTTTTATTTTAAGATAAGAGATGGATCCTTTTAGGGATTTTCTTGAAGTTGATACTTTTTCAAATAAAAAAGCAACATATTTAACAAGTAAAACTCTAAATTATGTCCTATATATAGTAATATATCATTATTATTTAATCTATTATAGATAATTATGGAAAGTGACTTTAAAAAGATAATAAAATAAATTCAAATTTGGCCTACTCAGCCAAGGTTTCTTTTTATTTATAAATGCCTTGATGGCTTTTTTTTTTTCCTTTTTTTTTTTTTTTTTTTTTTAAACTATGAACGGCTTGATGGGTGGTATTAAAAAGAGGGTATGAATTTTTCAAAAAAAAAAAAAAAAAAAAAAAAAGTATGAATTAAAGGTGTACTGGGAGAAGCTTTTGACTTTTAGTTTCTTTAGATTTTTTTTCTTCTTTATTCTCAATTTATTTCAAAAATTAAATTCCAGTTAAGTATTTTATTGAAAACTTTATTTACAAACCAGAACATAGCTCAAGCATAAAGTTGCAGATAACCACGAGGTTTGTGGCTCCCCACCCTCATATTGTCAAAAAAAAAATATTATTTACAAATGTAAATCCGTTAAATTTAATTTTTCTCTAACACATTATAAGCTAAATTATCAAAGGATATTACTAAAGTTTCATATTTGATTTCCATACAAATTCAAATTAATAGACATTGAAATATTAGTTTCAAAAAAAAAAAAGACATTGAAATATTAGAAAGTAGAAACTCGAAAATTTTATCAGAATTCTTAATGTGTTTTAATTTTAATAAGCATCATACATTTCAATATGATTGGTTATTAACTTTGTTTTATAAACTTTTTATCCAAAAAAAAAAAAAAAAAAAAAACTTTGTTTTACAAACTTAGAAATCTTATAGATTTCAATCTTCCTTTATTTGTCATCAACTTTGTTTTACTAACTTAATAACCTTTTAGATTTCAATCTTTCTTTATTTGTCATTAACTTTGTTATTCAAACTTAACAACTTTTTTAGAATTTAATCTACCTTTTAGCACTTAAAGTGTCTTTATATAATTATTATAGTTGCAACCCATAAAGCAAAGTATTGATTTTTGTATTTCAGACACATTTTTTTTATTGATATTTGTGACATACTTGCTTATGTAATCTTTATTAGGAGGTAAAAAGGGACTTCTCTTTGATTTTTGTAAAGGATTTTATGTTTGAAAATTATAAATTCAAATTCAAAGTTAAATTATTGAAAAACAGGAAAATTTATGAGAAGTTAATAAGAGTTTAAGAACTTTTATGTACATAGAAGTCTATTTATATAACTTAGTTATGAGAACTTATTTTAGACTTCTGAAGAACATGTTTGTTTCTATATTATTTAAATGCAAATTAATTTTATTGTACCTTTTAGAAATATTAATACAATTATAAACCAATTTGAACATATCTTAAGACATATACTCTCAACCAAGAAGTCAAAAGTTTAAATCTCTCACTCCATATGTTATGGAACTAAAAAAAATTTAAAAAAATTATATTTATAAAATTATAAATTTGTTTTAAACTATCTAATTAAGTTTTTTAAACAAGTTCTATATTTCATTTGAAAGGTAATTTTGTAATTTTTGTTCCATTTAGCTTTGTGAGAAAATCTTGCAAAATCTTCAAAAAGATCTTTATAATACAATTTTGTTTAGATTTCTTTTAAGGAATCATAGAAACCAGTGGGTGTTGTTATATCATTTTCCATTCTTAAAGTTCTTGTTTTCCTAACTCTGATATTTTTGTAACATTAAACATTCATCATACCATACATACAATTAGTCTTTTTCTTGTTTTTTTTTTAAAGAAAAAAAAGGGTCTTTTTGTTGTAGTTTAAAAAAGCTGTTGCTTTCCTAACTCTGATATTTTCGAAATATTAAACATCGTACCATATCTACAATTAGTCGTTTTCTTGTAGTTAAAAAAAAAAAAAAAAGTCTTTTTCTTGTTATAAATAAGCATTAAATATTTCAAGATTCCTCTATTATACAAATGCAAACTACAAACAAAAATTAAAAGTGAATTTGTGGACCAAATTAATAGCAAATATAACAAAAAAAAAAATGCAAATATAGCAAAATTTATCCAAGTATATTACTGATAGACTCTGGTTAATTAGAATATATCTGATAAAGTTTATCAGCGATAGACTCTGATCAATCAGAATCTATCAGTTGATTCTGATTGATCAGAGTCTATCATTGATGGACTTTGATCAATAATATATTTTGATTAATCGAAGTTTATCATAGACATTGATATATTTTGAATAATTAAACTCTATCAGTGATAGACACAGATAGAATCTAACAACAACAGCTTCTTGTACCATTAATTTTGCTATATTTGCTATTAATTTGGTCCAATTTGTCATCTATGCAACTGACCCCAAATTAAAAAGTGATTCCATGTTAGTCTCTCTATCTGAAGTTAACTCTGTTGACATTTCAAGCGAGGCAAATGAAAAAATGAAACATTTTATCCAAAAATGAAAGATTCTCGTTGGCACTCAAAAAGGGATAAAATTTCCAAGCTCGGAAACTAAATATTATATCATATATGTTCAATGATAAGGCCTTAAACTACTATTGTTACAACCACAAGCGACTTTCGCTTAGTCTAATCCTCAATAAAATCAAAGCAAAATAAATGAACTACAGGATACAAAACCCACCAAAGTCCTCATTGGAGAAGGAAAAGGAAAGAAACAAAAAAAGATGACATCCCCATGAAAGACCAAACTTAAATATCAGAAAGGCACACACAATGAACTTGCTTACATTATAGGTGTAGGAGGAGGATATACAACAAATGGTTGATTGGAACTAATTATGGATATAGACTTGCCTGCTCAGTGCTGTTATTTCCATGGCGGAGATGGCGGTTGTTTATAGATAAAGTCTTGTGAGGATGATGCGCCATAATTTAAATCAAGATTATGGAGCTGCTCCATCAACTGAGAGCGTCTCTCCTTGAAGAAATCGAGTCGAGTCGTTAATTCAACCAATGTCGAGGAAGGCACTGTTGAGTGTCTCGTGTAATCCAAAACCTGGAAACAAAATTTATAATTTCAATGTAAAAGATGCTCTAGACCTCAGACATTCAGATTTAACTTTTAAGCAATGGACATGTTTGGGACTAGAAGTCGAGAGGACTGATGTATTCACCTCTCCAGCTTTCGAAGTAGAAGGCAAAGAAGCAGAATCAACAGCGAGTTCATCCACAGACATGCTGGTTGAAACCTCAGTACTTTTAGAGTCACTCGGGCTTAATGAATCCATAAATAGCTTCCGTGGAGTTTGCTTATTACTATTGGCAGATCCTAATACTTGTCCTTTGATATTTCTCCAATCACCTCCCATCATACCCTCCTGTACCAAAAATAGAAACAGATCTTAGTTTAATTTATGAGACGAGGAATGTCAAATAATATGGGAAATGCATTGTTGAATTGCAGATGAATCATAGCATCCTAATCCAATCCAAGTGGAAGTCAGAAATGGGAATAATATTTTAGCGATGAAGCATCTGCCTAGTGATGAAGTCAGACAACCAGCCACCATAAGTTAGTCTACCGAAGCGACGGAAAGAGAAAATTGTAAATCCAAATGCTGGTGGCTACCTATAACACTTTCTTTTACCAACAACCATTTAACCTTATAACATTTTGTTGCCAAATAAAAAACTTGCAAGATATTTTTTTTATGAGAAAAATAAAAACGTGTAAGATATTAAACTCTTAGTGGGTGACCATTCATCGTGAACATCCAAATCCATGATATGCAATCTGACTAGGCAAATAATTTACTCCTCAACACAGCTACCCAATGCATGTAAGCTAAATTGTTGAATAATTAGCCATGCATCTAGGGCAGTGTAAACATCTAAAAATTCAAATGGTACATATAAAAGAAAATAAAGATAAACTGTGTGCAAGCGCACGCAAGCATTGCAAAAGAAATATTATAAGAACTTTACATAAGATAACAACTAATAATAACAGAAATCATAGATGATGATATTCACTCCCTAATCATATAGAAATAGCGTTTAGTTAACTACAAAAGACAATGCACATGGAAGTAAAATGACAAAAAGATACCTCACTCCTTTGTTTCCTTTCATGGTTAACAAAAGCGAGGGTCGAATCAAAATCTTGCTGAAGAAATCTCCTGCAGAAATTAAAAATGATGAGGAGAAAGAAGTAGAACTTTCACGGAGTCAAAACAATTTAGTGATATTTTTACATATGCAACACTACAAATTTATCAAGACATTCGATGTCATATTTAAGTATCCTACCCAGCCAGACACCACCATGGGGAGTGAAATGCTATAATATTCTATAAAATAACACAAATATCTCAATACAAAGAACATTGGTCTGCATAATATCAATTAATATGACGAGGAAATAACTCTAAGTTAGAGATAAACAAGCCTATTCATTTTCTCTATAACACCCTCCAACAAACGGATTTAATCATATTAATAGCCCTGAACTGCACCAGGACAGGCTGCCAGCCCATTTTCTCAGAAAATGGGAGAGGAAGGAGGGAGGCTACGTACAATGAACTGTTTCAAAGAAAAAAGGAAATCCTAAGATTTGTCTGCAGATGAACCAAGTAACAGCTGCAAAGTTGACCGAAACTTGTTGAATAAAAAAAAGATAGGATGCAACCGTCAAGCAATAACTTCAAAAATTTTAAAATCTAGCAAAATTTAACTATCTTTATGACCCTTTTTTTTTAATATCCGTGAGTCTCTAGGTCAACTTGGGTGCGCCTCGACTAATCTCACAGGACAACCGTCTGACCATCTGACATCTTTATGACCCATTAAACAAAGACTTATTCACACAATCACACTCTTGCGCAAGATTGTTGGGCATTTAACTGTATGGAAGTGACCATAAATTTAAAGATAGCTTAGAATACCAATATATTTGATTGAAAGTCATGAGACTGCTCAAGATCGTCTAAAGTTGAACAGAAAGTTCAGATTGACCTTTTAATTAAGATAAAAGTAGAGCTTTATACGAGAATGGAATGCAAGACAATGGCTTCTCTTGCTCATACCTTGAGTTGCCAATAATCACTTGTTCTTAAAAGAAATAATTAAAAATTCAGCAGTTAACTATTTTCTTATGTTACTTCTGTGTGTAAAACTTCTCTAAGATATAGAGAAAGATTAAATAAATATTCTGCTAATATGAAACCAATCAGAGGAGATTTTAAGATAACCAAAACTTTATTGGCAGTTCAAAGATTCCCAAAATAGAGAGACAATTAGAAAATAAGATACTTCCAATACCCGCAAGATGCCACAAACCAGCCTGAGGAAGTGTTTAACCATGATCTATAACCTCCTGAGCCTTAAACTAAAGAACCAAGAAGGTAACATAAGACCGGGCACTCACAGTTGAGAACCATGATTCTGAACATGCTGATATCGGTCACATGCATCAGATAGAGAACCATAGTTGTGCTGCCGTTGCTGATTCAACTGGTGGTGGAGTTCAGCAACTTTCTGCTTTAAGCGAGCCACATCTGCTTCCGCAAGTGCAATCTCCTCAAGCTCAGCCCTTGTCTTCACATCAGCATAATCATGCCTCATGAGAATGTATATGACTAATATGAACGTGAAAGAAAAAGTAAATGCCAAAACATGCAGACAAACCTTCGAATCCATGCCACGTGAATTATTAAATTGTCCAGAAGACATGCTTAGGCCAACTTCCAAAGCAGCTCTAAGATCTCTTTCTGCTTGCAATTGCTCTTGCAATCTTGAAACCTACATGATCATTCATAGGCCAAAAAAATGTATCTACGAAATCAAATATGCATCTAAAGGCACACAGAGTCTTCCTTATAAAAATAAAAGAACAAGAAAATAAGAAACAAAATTAAGATAATTACACCATAACCACATAAATAACTTCCAAGGCCACTCCCATCCCCAAACCAAATCTCAGACACTATTAGTCATAAACATGTTTTTAATTAAATTCGAAGACCATAGTGTAATAGTATTAAATTTTGTCACTTAACTGTCCCAAATATTTATTAAATAAATAAAGTACAAGCATTCAACATCCAAGAAACGTACATCTTGCTCAAGTGCTAACCGCCGCTCATGCAAAGCTTGTTTCCTTCTTTCCAAGCTGGCTTGTAAAATTGCATTTCCTCTAGCCTACACAATATGGATATTCAGTAAATACTATAATCAAATACTGGTTCTTCAGATAACAGGGTTGGAAAGGTGACATCACCTCCTTGGCAATCCTCTGCTGCAAGTCATTTTTTGTCATCTCAAGCCTCTGAATAGCAAGTCTACAAAGTAGTTGAAATTTGTCTTTAGGGAAAAGTTCAGTTCATAGTGAAGTGCACTTGGAAGGGGAGGAAAAAGACCCATGGAACCAATCAAAAAGTATAAAAGAGAAATCCTGTTTCAATAACTTTAATTGTCCTGCCTTCCTTCAAAGATTTATATCAACAAGTGTCCAAAAAAGTGACTAATGTACAACTCAAGAACTACCCCAAAAGGAAAAGGAATAAAACCAAAACGGATTTTTTTTTCTTTTGATAAGGAATTGATCGAGATATCACATTCAAGAAAGAAGCTGACCAACAAAACAACCTATGGAACAGAGGGACAAGACATCCCTTTTCCCAAAGAAAGGTCATACAGCTAAAAAGAAAATAAGAAACATTGCTATTCCATTTCAATTACTTTGAGCGTGAAAATCTTGTCCTCTAATGATTTTTTCTATTTCATTTTAACCAAATGTTCAAAAGGTGGAAATTGCAAAACAAGTCCTAAGCACATTTGCCATGCCAATCCTCACGTCTTCTATATCAACAACAGAATTCATCCATCTTCAATTAAGAAGAAAATTTAAAACATATGATGGGAATTTTTTTCTTCTTTTTCCTTTTTGACCAGGAACATTAACTTTTCGTTGATATTTGGAAAAAAATGTGCTAATTAGCTCATCATATAATATATGATGAGTTAATAGGCATATTTGCTTTTAGATTGAGCTCATAAAGATCATAACACAGGGATAGATTTCATATATTAAGCAAAAAGCCCGATTAACATCTTACTCTTCTTCTCCAGAAGAATCTACTGACTCAATTGAGGGCGTCTTTCTGGCCTGCACCAAATAAAATCAAGATCAATTTTTAATTTAATGAACCAAGCAAATTTTTTTTTTCTTATCTAAAAAAAAAAGAGGGCAAAACAAGAGTGCCTGTATTAATATCACTTGTCAGTACATTGATAAAAAAGCACAACAAATAATCTTGCCCTAGCAGTAAAGCTGTTTGGTTTGCTTTCTTTTTCTTTACGAGATACAACGCTTTCATCTAGAGAAATGTACGACTATACAAGGATAGCATCAGTTTTTTTGTTTTGTTAAATTTATAACTCTATGTATCTAGGCAGCAGCACCTCACTAGTTCCTCTATAGAATACCACACATGTCCCCACATTATATCTCAAGAAACTTGAACAGAGATTCTAACCTAAGACCTGAGCTTGCATGCCAAATTGCCAAAACCCTCAATTTTCCCAGAAGGTGAGGACGTGGCTATCAGTCTATCACTGCTAGTCAATTCTCACGTTCCATATGGCAGTTGGCTTTTGATGTATCCTGGCCTTCTTGAGCATTTTGGACTCTAATCTTCCTTCCCAAAAGAAGTGGGAAGCTCATCTGGAAGCATATTTCACCAAAAAAGTTTTCTTTTCCCCCTTTGGACAATGATTCATGATGGTTCAAACGCATGAATCATGAGGTATTGTGGCGTGTGCTCAAACTCAAAGGGCTCATTGTGGGTTCTCCCCCAGGTTTTTTGTGCTTCATCAAAAGGCTAAGATATTAGCACCACCTTTTGCACGAGCTGCCCTTTCATACCATGCCTATGGAGAGACTTTTTGCTATCTTTTATACTTCTTTTGCTTCCTAGTAGTGTTGGCTCAATAATGTAGGAATTGTTTCTGATGGAGCCAAGTTTATGAATAACCTCAAGATAATATTTGATGATCAAAATAAGAGGGGAAAGGGCCTTTAAATAGGCTGTACAAGGGGCGGTTATGACTAACCACCTAACTAACCAAGATGCACATGACAAACACATGGCTTATAAAGATAACAACTAATAAATGTAAAACTAAGCCAATAATCGGCTACATCAACTTTCCCCCTCCCAAAAAAAAAAAACTTGTCCTCGAGTTAAGAAGCTAAAATGAAGTCATCCGGCGGATTATAGGGAGAAATGTCAGCCACATTAAAAGTTGGGCTGATGTTGTAGTGCGCTGGAAGTTGAACCCGGTAGGCGTTATCTCCAAATCTTTCTAATATAGGTACTGGTCCGAACTTTCTTTCTTTGAGTTTGCCGGATTTTCCCGTCGGCATTCTACTCTTTCTCAAGTGCACCATAACTAAATCACCAACAGCAAATTCCTTGAACCTCCGCTTTTTATCCACCGCTGTTTTGTATTTTGTTGTTTGTTCTTCAATGTGTTTGTGAACTTGCTGGTGTAGCTCTTGAATTCTTGTTGCCATTTCCTCAGCTTCTAGACTGGTTCATCAAACGCATAAATGTGCTAGGGGCATTTGAAAGGCCAAAGGGCATGACAAGCCATTCGAATAGTCCTTCATTTGTTTTGAATGTCGTTTTCCACTCATCTCCCGGTTTGATTCTTATCTGGTGGTATCCACTTTTTAGATCTAGCTTGGAAAAAACTGTGGCACCACCTAATTGATCCAGCAAATCCGAAATTCGGGGAATTGGAAATCTGTATTTTATGGTAATTTTGTTGATGGCCCGACTGTCGATACACATACGCCATGATCCGTCTTTCTTGGGTGTAAGAAGAGCAGGAACAGCGCATGGGTTGAGGCTTGGTTGTATGTGACCTTTATCCAAAAGTTCTTGAACTTGTTCATGAAGGATTTGATACTCTTTAGGGCTCATCCGATAATGTGGCAGATTTGGAAGAGTTGCCCCTGGGTAGAAGTCAATTGTGTGTTGTATTTCCCTTAGAGGAGGCACCTATGAGGGGTTCTCAATAATGGAAGGAAATTTATCCAAAAGATCTTGGACCTCACTTGAGATATTAGTAGGGTTAGATGGAATCTCAAAATTCTTAATAACCAAACCAAGAATAGGTGATTGCTTAGGATTTAAAAAAAAAATTCCAGAAGAAACAGTAAAGAGATGACCTTTCTTTGAGATGGTAGTGGCCATTTGTTTCGACGGGTTGAGTGGTAAGAGAACAATCTTCTTTCCCATCCAAGAAAATTCATAAGTATTTTCTCGTCCTTTGTGGATAGCTTGTAAGTCATATTGCCACGGTCGTCCCAGAAGAATGTGGCATGCATCCATGTCGAGGACATCACACACGATTTGATCCTTGTAGCTTGCTCCAATGGATAAAGGGATAGTACTTGTGTGTGTAACTTGCACCTCGCCGCCTTTCTTTATCCAACTCACCTTATATGGTTCGGGATGCGGATGTAGAGGGAGATTTAGGGTAGAAACTAACTTGCTCGCCACTACATTTTCTGTGTTGCCGCTGTCAATGATCACGTTGCAAATTTTGCCGTTTATTGTACATCTTGTTTTGAACAACGCGTGTCTTTGATAACTATCATGTTTAGGGGCCAAAAGAATACGCTGAACAACCAAAGATACAGGTTCACCTTCGTCAGGTTCGAGGAAGTCAGTAGTTTCATCAATGTCTGAAAAATTGTCCTCTTCTTGAAATTCCACACCATCCGCAATAGTCAAAGTCTTTCTTTGAGGACATTCATTGGACAAATGCCCAGTCTGGTTGCATCTGAAGCACTTCCCCAACGTAGGCCTGGCGTATGTATTAGAATTCCTCCTTGAAATCGGATCTTTTGTCACACCCATGTCAATCTGCTTGCCCTTTTCAGTAGCTGATAAAGTTTGAGGTGGATTCTTGTCTAGCGCAGCATTTCTTGGATTGTAGGTGTGTGGTTCTCCCGTATTCCTCCTAGTGTATTGTCGTTTGAATCGATTGGCTATTTGTTCTTCAGCCGTAGCAGCTGCGGTAATGGCCTCGTTCAAGAAAGCTATAGGTTGGAAAGAAATGCGTTCTTGAATATCCGATCGCAGTCCACCTTTGTATCTTGCTACCAAGCATTGTTGGTTCTCCCCAAGATTTGTTCGAGCCCCCAGTTTGTGGAACTCCTCTGTATATTCCATCACCGAGCGCGTCCCTTGGCGGCAATTTTGGTATTGTGTATATAGAATTTGTTCAAAATTAGCGGGAAGAAATCTATCCTTCATTAACCTCTTCATTCTTTCCCATTTCCGGATTGGTCTTTTCCCAAATCTTTGGCGGTTAATTTCTAGTTGATCCCACCAAGCTTGTGCTCCTCCTTTCAACTTGAGGGCTACCAATTTTACTTTCTTGGTTTCCGGTGTATTCATGTAATCAAAAAAAATTTCTACATGTCGTATCCACTCCAAGAAAGATTCAATTTCCATTTTACCATTATAGGTTGGAATGTCGATCTTCATCTTGAAGTCGCTTTCTTGCTTGTAGTATGGGATTCTTGCATCTTCTCTTTTTCCCAGCTGGTCATATATTGGATTATCGGTTGGGCCATGTTGATAATAAGGATTTCTTGGTTCTTTGTCATCCTCACTGGATGAATCTGACCAATCTTGATACCTTTGATATATTGGATTTTCTCTAAGTTCTTGAAATCTTTTAGGCGCCACATCCCATCCCATTCTCGGTACTTTGTTGAAACCGCAAACCAGTCTTGTGCTGTCTTTTGCTCGCCAAAGCACCTTTCTTGCTGTAATTTGGTTCTGCCATCTTGCTGTCCCATCGACTTACTGCTTTCCCCTTGCCGAATCTGTGTTTCTTTTCCCCTAAATGTCTGTACTTCCGGGTTTGATGCTAAGTGCTCGGTTTGGAAACCCATTTCTTCTTGATCTCACGCACGTCGTCTTCAACTGACAGCAAGCGTTCAGTTGTCTCTTGTGGTGAGAGGACGGGGGTAGATTCCGCCTCTTTATCAACCAAAGAAGGATCTCCACTCACATTAGTTGAGACTTTCTTGGTTGTCATGGTAAAAGACGTCTCGAGAATCGAGTGCTCTGATACCAATTTGATGGAGCCAAGTTTATGAATAACCTCAAGATAATATTTGATGATCAAAATAAGAGGGGAAAGGGCCTTTAAATAGGTTGTACAAGGGGCGGTTATGACTAACCACCTAACTAACCAAGATGCACATGACAAACACATGGCTTATAAAGATAACAACTAATAAATGTAAAACTAAGCCAATAATCGGCTACATCAGTTTCATGAGAGATGTGATTGGAAAGGAACAAGAGCCTTTTACAGGATATGGATAGAGTAGATAGTGAGGTTTGGGATTCTATGCTTTTGTAGCTTTTCGGGATATTACTTAAAAGAGATTTGTAATTGCTTCACTATTTCTTCCAACTAGAGAGCAAAGAGTTTCTGTTACACCCCATTGAACTTGGAAAGCCTTCCCTACCTTTTGTAGGTTTCATTCTTTCAATCGACATAGCTCTTACCACACAAAAATTTAACAGAGAAATAGAGAGCTCTCTGTGGGGGAAATCCCAGATGGATACAGTTTTGCGCCAAATGTCAAAAGCTTGATGTTGAAGCTCTAAAAAAGAAAGGAATATTACATTTCAAAAGAGAAGACTTACTTTCATTCAAGTTTTGCTTTCCAACATTCCAACGTACTACTTATCAGTCTTCAAGATTCAGAAGATGAGCGATATGGAGCAAGGGAAAATTAACAGATACATCTTTCAGGAAGAAATTTTTCAGAAGGGAGCAGTCATCTTGTTAAGGCAGAAACGTGTTTTCTTTTCCTTCGGGCACATGTCAGCTCAATATTAGAAATATATTTAAGACGAATGCCTCCTTTTCATTCAAAAGATTGGAGGTTTCTTATGGAGGATACTATTTGCCATAAAATTATGTCTAGTGAGGAGACAGTCCCTTCGGCTGGTCTACTTCTTAGTACCACTCTGATAGCCTGAGAAGTGCTAAGTTATTTTATATCGTTAAACAAAATAGTTTTACTGCTGAAGATTGATTTTCAAGGTGGGGAGTGGGTTTTTTTATCAGATTTTGGAAGGATCCTAAATTTGAGAATTCGTCTTTATATAACTTATTCCCTAGACTCCGCCCTATATTTGACAGGAAGCTAGAATTGTTGGACTGCTGGGATGAGGTTTCCAGGAGGGTGGAAACTCGTTTGGAAGAATTTTTAACAATAAGAGAATAGTTCTTAAGATTGGAGATTTAGCCCTAATAATCTCTCGTCAATTCTCTTGTAAATCTCTTTTTAACAATCTTTCCACGTGACACTCTTCTCCTTGGAGTCACTAAGTAGTCACCCCACTGAATACATCACTTGTACTTCACATCTCCATTCTAAAAATGCTCATTGTCTTTAACTTTTGGTGAGTTCATGAAAACTGACCAACTGAACCAAGTTGGTTCATACCAATTGGTTTAGTTTAGTTTTCACACCCTCTTGATTTGCTTTCAATCAAGTGCTTAAAATACCATTAGTTTAGATCATTTTTTGTTAGGTTTTACGAAAGTGACACACGCGAAACTATAACATACTACCAGAAAACCTTTGATCTATTGGCAAAAATGAATATAATAAGGGTGTTACTCTGGCTTGCTACTAAATTTGAACGGCTTTATTTTTTAAGGGGACTTATATAGTTATATGTACAGAACGAAAATACTAGAGCCCAATAAACCAATTAATACCTGAACAGGGAACTACAAACAATTCTTTTTCTTTCTTTGGGTAAGAGAAACTACAAACAAAATTTCAACTTCACAACCGGGAAAAGGATAGATACAAAAGTACCAAAAGCCCATAGGGACATCTAAACATAGCAAAAAACTATTTTAAAGAGGGTATGGCAGGAGTTCAATTGATGCTATAAGTATAAGCAGATGGTAAGTGGTAGTAATCTAATGACAGTGCACTGTCAACCATTCCACAAATTATAGTCTAACTGATCTAATTGTTAACTAGAGAGCTCTTTTGTAGCTCTCTTTGACAGACTCTTATACAGGACTTTCTCCTTTTGCAATTTTTATAATATAGATATAAACAAAAAAAAAAAAAAACAGTACATGTTAAGAAACTTAGAACATCTGGATTTCTTGTTGGAAAATATCTTTAAAAAGGATCACCTAGATGATCCTTAGGAGCTTGATACGAAAATTAGTAATGGAGTATACCTTTGAGCAAGTGTGAGGGGGAGTGCCAAAAAGTAGTGTTCTTAGCGGACGATTATTAGTTTAATTTTCCATGAATTAGTCCTTGACATAAGTTTCTTTCCTTATCCATTATCTCTTAACTCTCATTCATCCGTACGAATTTTAAAAATCTTTATATTGTATTGTCTTAGCCGGTTTTAGGATAGCTTTTTTAGGATTTCACGGTAGCAATCTGTTTATGCATATATTCTTGTAAAATTTTTAAGATAGGAAAAAGAAAAGAGAATACTTTCACTTCTACTCTAATATTATTCGACTAAAAGAATGAAACTTACATTGCTCCTTCCCCAGAAAGTTGTTCTCTTAGCACTAATATTCGAGCTTGAAACTTTACTAACGGGCTTCCCAGAACTTGACTCATTTCCGGGATCCATTGAATTTAAGATCTCTCCCATTGATCTGTAAGATTCACCAGCAGGTGAGATATTTGGAGTTTCCATCTCAGTCAAAGAGTTCACGTTTCCTTTCTTTTGTTTGCTTTGTTCCCCAATCGGTTGAACATTGGCATCAGAGTTTTTATGATGATCAAGACATGAGTTTGAACTCTCAGCTAAATCATGATTTTCTCTTGGGGATCCAACATCCGAGTCATCACCTCCAAATGGCTGTTCGTGTACAGAAATTAGCGCATGTCAATAAGCAAGCATTTCATTTGTCAACAAGGATAATTATTCAAGGAAGAGAGAAACAGATAGTCCTGACAAAAAACAGCACAAAGTTCCATCGATTTGATATCGATGTTATTCAAAATAAGATTAATAGATGACAAGTACAGTAGCTTATCAGATCTAGAGAGGGTACAAGACATTTCTCAATAGAACTGAAGCATCTAATTAACAGAAGAAAGTGCAACATTATCATGATCTTGCTTTATTCAAGACCATAGAGCTGCTAATGAATCATCAGCAAGTAGAGCTCAATGAGAATCCCACTACACAAGAAAACTATTCTTCCAATTATGCTTCAGAAGAATCAATTCCCTTCTCCCACATTAAGAATACCATTAAAAGTTTCACCAATATGATTGTTGACTATAGTAAGAAGAAGAAAAAAAAAAGCAAAGAAGAATTTTGAAGAGCAGAAATCCAGCCAAGAAAAAGTTGGAAATTGCGATAGTTGATTACTACAGTAATAGTAAATGCTTTAAATTTCAAGTAATTTTTTTTTAATTAATTTAGCATATGATCCTTCCTATAAATCCATGCCTCCAAACCACAGAGATTTAGTATTTCCCTTGGTTCTATTTTTATAACCCTTTATAATATCAATTGTATGCCTCTGTTTCTGATAAAAAAAATAATCTAAAAAAAGAAAAGAAAAATCAAGCAAATTTTAACCGGAAAAAATGCACAATGTTTGAAAAATGGAAGAATATGTGGAGACAGATAGTGCATCAGTGCATGCTCCATGCATATACATTCACACACACATACGCAGAGAACCTTATAGTCATAAAGATCACTCCCAGCATAGCCACTACTTTCACTTAATTTTCCACTGAGTACACGCTCAGGGTCGTCATCTGTGTCTGGATCAACCCCATTTTCCACATTGTGATAGCCATTTCCTTTCACATTAAGATTTTCATCATCAGTGGAATCGTCACTTCCACTATTTTCAATCTGAGAATCTGCTGAAATTGAGCATCTGTGTAGATTCTCATCCTGGAAAGAAATCACAAAAATAAAAGAGATTCATAATCGTAGAAAAACAATTGAAATGCAATTAATATGTTAACTAGACGGTGTTTGTCAATATCGTTATCCAACCACTACCATGTTTGTTTTTCCTCTAGCAGAATGAAAAGATTCTGTGTTGAAGAGTCTTTTTTTTATGAGAAATTTAATATGAAAGAATATATATGCGGGGAATACAGCTCAACCCAGAAGGAACTGAAACAAAAAAGAAAATACAAAAAGGGCAATAAAAAAACGGTGGATAGCATCTTCCAATTTTGTTGAAATCATTTCATATGATGAGCTTCAAGCTCGTTAAGGGACTAAGTTACCATGTAATTTTTCAAAAACCAAACTAACATGCAGTCCTTTATCAAACAATAATAAAAACGAAGGCAAGTATCTTACATCAAAAATATTCTCAAACTCCTCCAAAAGCGTTGTTACGATTGCTTGAGCATTATTGGCTGCATTGGCAGCAGCTAGCAGCTGGGCAGAGTTATCACCACTTACATCAAACTCATCTTCCAACTCACATTCACCAGCTAATAAAGGTCGTAACAGCAAAGGTGCCATGCAAGCAGCAACAGCAGATGGAGTCATCCGATTCTCATGAGCATGCGAAGAGATAGTATGCATCATCTTCAAAACTCTAGAGCAAGAATGACAAAATCAAATAAACATATTGAGAAATGCAACAATGATAGAAAGTTCTGAAATTTTCAATGCTGTTTAAAGATACACAATTCAAGCGAGCCTACCAAAGTACCAAGTATACAGAAAGCTTATTCTTTCTCACTTCTATTTGGAGTTTGTTTCTTTGAGCATCAGTTTATTTTCATTTCCTTAATGAAGAGTTTTGTATCTTGTTCCCAAAGAAAACATATACAGAAAACTTATAAGTTAAAACTATAAAAATTACAGAAACAGAAAATTATCCTTTTATTCCCTGAGTTTTCAAATCTAGTTCACTATAGTCCCCAAGTATATAAAACATACTCTTTTAGTCCCTAGGTTTTATGAAATAGGTTTAGAAGGTCTCTGACTCTCTACAGTTAGTTTTTTTTAGAACTACACTAAGAGAATAATTTTATATATTTTTTATTGTTGACATGACAATTAAAAATTAAAAATAAAAATAAATTATCCATCCTCCCTTCTTCTCTCTCCTTTTATATTCTCTCTCCTCCCTCCCTCTTTCTCCTTCCATCTCTTCTCTCTCCCTCCCCAAATCAAAGCCATGAACTCAAAATCCCCCTTCTTCCTCTTTCTCTTTCCTCCCTATCCTCCTCTCCATTTCCGCCAAATTTAAATACTCATTTAACAGTTTGGATCTTGTTCTGCCAACAACCATTGTTCAGCTATGAAGAACCAAAACGAAATTCAATTCCAACTCTGACAAAAATAAAAAACTGCAAAAAAAGAAAAAAAAAAATCCCACAAATTCTTAACAGTTAGAACAACCCAAGAACAATGTATTTTCATCATCCCCCTTGATGAGCAGTGATCACAAAGTTTCTCAAACACTATTTTCCACTTTTAACATCGAACGATTAGCTTCTTTTCCATGTTTTAGAAAAATCAAATTCCAATTGCGATATCAGAGAAAAAGAGAGAGAAAAGGGGAGTGTGTGATCAAAAGGACGAATCATTGAGTCGTATAATTATTGCCCATCTCTAACAAGAGGGAGGGAGAAAAGGAAGAAGAGACCGAAGGAGAAAGAGGGGGGAGGAGAGAGAAAGAGAGGAGGACAAAGTTTGGGGATTTTGAGTTCATGGCTTTGATTTGGGGAGGGAGAAGAGACAGAAGGAGAAAGAGAGAGGGAGGAGAGAGAATACGAAAGGGAAGAGAAGGAGAAGGAGAGGGTAAATAATTTATTGTTGTTTTTAGTTTTTAAATGTCATATCAGCAATAAAAAAAATATATAAAAGTATACCATTAGTGTAGTTTAACAGAAAAACTAATTGTAGGAACCTTTTAAACCTATTCCATATAACTTAGGGACTAAAAGGGTATGTTTTGAAAAATTAGGGACCAAAGTGAACTAGTCCTCAAAACTCAAGGACTAAAAAGGTAAGTTTTCCCCTTTTTTAAACAAGAAACTACAACCTATAAAAATAAATAGCTAATTTTAATGGAAAACCAGACAAATGAAAAAATAGAAAAAACGAATTGGTACATGTATATATATAATACAACAAATGGTCCCGTGGTCTAGTGGTTAGGACATAGGACTCTGAATACATGTATAGATAATACAAGAATGTTATTACATTTTAGAATGCATTATGAGGTCAACTATTTATAAGTATTGTTATCAAGTGTGACCTTTAATTTCTCTTATTTAAAGGATAAGGATGTAGTGATCTTCAACAAAATCAAGTAAAAATGAAAAATAAGCCCCATTTGGTAACCATTTGGTTTTGGGTTTTTTGTTTTTGAAAATTGTGTTTGTTGTCTCACAATTTCTTTACAGTGGTCTTCATATTTTTAAGAAATACTTTTTTTTAGTGTTCAAAACTTGATTCTGAATTTGAAAACATTTGTAAAAAGTGGATAACAAAACAAAAAAATAAAAAACCCCATAGGTAAAAGTAGTGTTTATAAGCTAAATTTTTCCAAAACCAAATGGTTACCAAGCGGCGTCTAAATAATTGAAACTACAGATGTTAATAAGGAGATGAGGATGATGAAAAATTGTAAGCGAAAAGGAGAACAATGAAGACATTTTATGTTGAGGCCTGAGAGAGAACACTTGCTAAATAATAAGTGTACTAGATTAAATTACAATTCATAACAACCAGAAACATACATCATTTCAGGCTTTAGAAACTCAATACATGTAAGTCCTTTAAAGCAACTATTCTATAAACTTCCAAAGTCCATCACTACATACCAAATGCCCCATAAAAGACGTAGTATACATTAAGGTTAAAATAACCAAAGAGAAAAGGATGATTGACTAATTGATAGACCTTGCAATTAAAGCCTTCTCTTCACATGTACCTTTTGCAATATGAATATGGCACAACAAAAGACACAAAAAGTTACTTTGGAAGAAATGAAATTATAGATGAACTACTAACCTTTGTAACAAACGCCGGTTTGGTTCTGGAAAAGTCTCCAATATAGATGATCGCATGGCATTAATCCGCACCTCTTTTCGATCAATTTCTTAAACAATAAGAACAATAATTCAAGTGATCAACGTCAATCCACATTTTATGAATGATCCTAAGATGAGTTGTTAGATTATCCTCTACACAAATTCTCTCACATTCTATAAACAGCCTATGATTAGCACTAGCATATGTTTTTTTTCTTACAAGTAAGGAATTTCAAAGAATTATAATGGGGTTAGTGAACTTACTATAAGCCTCAAGCAGCGCAGTGCAGCAAGAAGCAGGAACTGGTGATGATGGAAGCTCTCTTAGAATGTGCTACATTTCAAATTACTCATTAAGAAGTTGAAATTGTACATATAAATTAAATATCGAGGTATCATTAATATAGTGAAGGGAAGTACCTTAATACAATCACCAATAACATGAGCATCCTCATCAGAACCAAATTCTGTCTTGCCTAGAAGTAATAAAGCAAATTAAGGCAAGTGTTCCAACTTGACATGCATACACTTGATAGTAAATGGATCACATAATTTTTGGTTTACTTAGTCGTTCAATCATCAAATAGAAACATTTAAACAATACCTTGTTCATATTCTTGAACTCTACGGTCTACCTCTTCAACATCTGCAGACTGCCGCAAAATCCCTTCTACCTTGGTGCCTAAAGAGAAGTTAAAAAATATAAAGTTGATTTGACAATATAAAAAGTGAATACCAAGTTTGCACATCATTCTGCATAAGAATCAGCCAAGAATATCTCTTTACATGAAGGGAAGCTGTTTTTTAAGCTTCAGTTTAAGAATGTATTATCTGTAAATATCGTTCCACAACTCCCATGAAAGTTTCGTTTTTAGTTCAAAAAAACAAGAAAATAATTATTGTAACTCCAATTCTGCATACCTCATTTTGTATCTCATTCAATAAATTATTGTTTAATTTGCCTGAAAAAATTTAAATAAATGAAAAGCAATTTTGTGCTTATCATACACAGGCCTAACTCATCAAAATTTTGATGGTAAAAACAAAATGCCCTTAATAATGTCTGCTTTACTAGTTTCAATTTCATCAATTTGGTTATTTGAAAATGACTATTTGGCTTGTTCCTTTAGGAGGATTAACATCGCTGACTTTCTTCATAGGCCCTCCTCCTCTTTGGTGCTGTCTCAGGTTGATGTGTGCTGTGCAATGGGCCTCATATGGTCTCCATCATATTTTTGGAGTTATTCAATAGCTGTGAATATTGGTGCAGTATTTGAAGTTCTTTTGCAATGACTCTTTTTGCTTGCTTCTTCAGGGAGGATTTAACACCTCTAACTTTCTTTTTAGGTTCTTTGGTGCTCAGCCCATATTGGTGCGTGCTGTACAAATAGGCCAACAGAGGGTCCCAATCAGATTTTCTGAAGATGTTCTTTTGTTGTGAACACTTACTTGGTTGAGCTATCGGAGTTCCTTTGGAATGATTTGGGTTACTCATGTAGGACTATGATGGAAGAGGTTCAACACTTTTCTTTATGTAAGAATGGGAAGCTTTTTTGACAGGCCAATTTTTTTACCATTTTTTGGGAGTATCTAGCTCGACAAAATAGGAGGCTTCTTCAGGGTGTAAAGGATGCATGGGAGGTAGTTTAGAGTACTGTTTACTATAATGCTTCCTTTAAGGTAAAAAGAGAAAAGATAAAAGTGAAATGAGGTTTCAGTAAGATATATTCAGCACTTTCACCATTAGTATAGGATAGAATGCAAAAATTTGGTCGGAGATGATGATTTTGGAGTCAATTCTGAATTTCATTCATTCGGGGTGGAGCATTTCTATAGTCCCATTGTTGACCAAAAGCAATAAAACTGTCCAAATAGCTCTATGGCTTGATCTTGATTTTAGATGGGCACGAAATTATACCACCAAATCAAGCTTTCTTGAAGCATTACGAGATGAAAGAGTATTAAAACTCAAACCATTACTGTTAATAATAAGAAAGGACAGCTAAAACATTGCTGAAAGAAAGTTTGAATTCATTATGACCTGATATCACAGATCTACAAAATAAGAAAATTAAATCTAAAAGGCACCAAAAATGAGAATAACACTAGTTTCATCATAATTTCAATATAACCTCTTACCGAATGTCTCAAGAAACCGAAGCGCTTTCTCAAGGAAGGATGGACCTCCGTCAATATCTTCCAATGCAAGTAAAATAGGTCTTCCCACCACCAACGATTTAACAGGACGCTTGTCTCTCCCTGGATATAATTAATGGAATATTAAAGGCTTAAGCAAGCGACTGAAGTGAGTATACTATGTATATACCCAAGCATTCAAAAAAGAATTAAACATCATAATAAAGAAATAATTGCACAAAGATAGCAGAATACAAACATGGATGGAAAGAGCTGTCAATTTTGTCATTAGTGTCGTTCCGAAAAATCCCATTATGTCCCATGACAAGGGCAGCACTGGGTGCTTGTGCAAGGGCTTGTTCAAGCGCCGTTTTCCATTCAAACAAATCATCTGAGGTCTCGGCCTTTTTATGTGTGAGGCACAGGAACAGAAAGATCGGATTAATAAAAACTTCTAGGAAACAAAATATTCTTTACACCTAATTAGAGTACCTTGAGAGTGAAAGCTCGTCCATCACGACCATCAGGAAACAATACAGTCAATAGCTTTTTATCCTCTCTAACAACAACACTACATGCATAAAGTTGCATGCTTAAGTTCAATAATACCAATTAAAATTTAAAAATTCACATTCATAAAGAACAACTTACCTCCCAGAATTATTCAAGTCTATGCCCCCCAAAGTAAGATTTACTTCACCCCCTCTTTGAGGAAGTGCACTCTAAATACAAAATAAAGGAAGATATTTCAGTTGATATAAATCAATCATGCTACATCATTATCTAAATTTGAAGTTAATATAGTTGACAAGTGAATGGAGCTTATATAAGAATCAAAATTTATAGCAGCAATCTATGAACATTTAATTCATAGGGAAACAACAAAAGAAGGAGATGTTACTAAATAAACATTTTTTTAGAAGGAAGCAAAAACGTGAGGAATGTCGCTGGAAAGGGGCATCTAAAGTACAAATTGGAAAATTTTTCTAAGATTTCCAAGTCCAAGCCCACCATTGTCTAAAGAAAGAGAGATAGTGTCTCATCTAACTAGGTAACTAGATTTCCCTTCATCTGTTGCTTACAATAAGAAGTTCCTTACTTTCTTTCCAGATTCAATGCCATTTTTTGTAGTAGGAGGAAGTTGGACAAGTAATAGATCGGGATGCCAGATGATATCAACTAAGCTAGGCCAAGTTGACCACCTCTGTAAAGCAAGCTCTCTATTTAGTGGGTTTTTCCAATATCTTTTCCTCAACACATGTCCATAATTTTGAAGATCTATAGTTTCCACCAAAAGGACATTCAACTGAGTCACGGGCTATGATTAACAACACAATCAAGAGAAACCACGAACATCTTGACCCTTCTTTCTTTGATTGAAGGGGTTAGTCGTAGTCTGGATAGGAAGGATGTTCGTTTTTGGAGTTTGAACCCTTCTGGGGGCTTTTCTTCTAGTTCGTTATTTCAATTTTTGATTAATCCCTCCCCGATTAGAGAGTCCGTTTTTTCAAATCTATGGAAGGTTAAAGCTCCAAAGAAAGTTTGGTTCTTCGTTTGGCAGGTCATTTTGGGTCGTGTTAACACTCTTGACAGGCTATCGAGAATGATGACCCCTATGTTGGCTCTTTTTGTTGCATTCTTTGTCGGAAGGCGGAGGCATATCTTGATCATTTGATGTGGAGCTGTGATTTTGCTCGCTCAGTCTGGAGCCTCTTCCTTCAGGCGTTCAAGTTCCAGTTTGTTGGCCAACGTCGTTGCAGGGAGGTGATTGAGGAGTTCCTCCTCCATCCGCCATACCGAGAGAAGGGAAGGTTCTTATGGCTTGTTGGCGTTTGTGCTATTTTATGGGGTTTATGGGGGAGAGGAATAATAGAATTTTTAGAGGGGTGGAAAGACAACCTAGTGAGGTTTGGGCTAATATTAGACTCTCTGTTTCATTATGGGCCTCAGTTCTTAAGGCTTTTTGTAATTACTCGTTAGGTCTTATTTTGACCGACTGGAAACCCTTCCTATAGACGAGTTTCTTCTTTGGGGCTTGGTTTTTTGGATGCCCTTGTATTCTTTCATTTTTTTCTCAATGAAAGCTCAGTTATTCATCCAAAAAAAAATCAAGAAAAGAAGTCAATTCACTTGTCCTTTCTTCACTTCGGTTGATACCTTACGTGAAGATTTCACAATATCCATCTTCATAATAGAGGCAACTTGAAAGGTCCTCAAACTTTGAAAAGGTTGTCCTATCGGTTGTCCTTACAAGATAGTTACATGATGTTAGCTAATGGAGGCTTAAATAGACCATGTCTTTGTGAACTCAAAAATTTTCCAACACGCCAATCACATCGCCCTTTCAATCATCCGACTCAAAATATTAACTACCAGCACAAAGAGAATTTTCTAGCTTAACAAACTAGCCAACTAAATTCTCTAGCTCAACAAACTTGTACATGTTTAATACCAAGCTAAACAGAAATCTCCAACTTTACAAACTGGCATGCAAAATTTACAAGTCATTATGTGATCATCTAAAATAATTCATAATGTTTCTCTAATCCAAAAGACCAAAACATGTGATATTGTGATCATCCAAAATAGAATGGATGGAAAGGAAGCAAGTCATAACGTGATCATCCAAAACCAAAACAATAAACAAAATTAAAAATAAGGAAGAAAGAAAGAAAGGGGAAATTTTAATTACACTAACAGGATCATTTTTAAAGAAAACTAGGGAAGTGCGTGTAAGGATGAACCAGCGCTTCTTCCAAGATTTCCAGCCTAGTCCTGCATAAATTGTAGATAGATAATAACATAAGCAAAAACAATGAGATTGAAGTGAAGGAACTAACTGCAAAATAAAGCCTATGTTTGAAGACTTGAGCATTAGCACAAGTTCAAGAATAGAAAATTTCAGAGGTCGAAAGTCAAGGGAGAAATGGAGGAAGATACGGTATGTTGAAAATGCTAGCATGTGTTCCTATATTGCGTCCAAAATCGCATAGATTATTTCACATAAAAGGTTCATCATAGCTAAATATTCCAAGACCCTTTGGTTACTACGACTTGATAGAAAACTCAATTCAATTAAGAATAAGATATTGAGAACTGTAACCACATCAAGAGGTCTTCATATATAAGATGCAAAAATCCACATTGTCAATGAAATTCATAAGAAGCTCATATTTTTGCCAATTGGGAAGCCTTTTGGTAATCCCTTTAGCTTGATGGGGACCACTCATCTCTCCTTTTGTATTCCTCTCTTTGATAATGAAATTCATGTTTCTTATTAAAAAAAATATGTACAGTCAATATTAATAAGGGATAGTCAAGCATAACACACTAACCAATTAATCATAAAGTCTAATTATATGTTTAACAAAAGGAAATTCTACATGAAAAAGGTAACATATTTATTACTCAGAAAGACTCCACTATCCTTCTGAAATAAAATTTTAATTCATGATCCAACTCTGTTTACAATGTTGCACAAAGAAAAAATGTCTCAAATAATGAAGAAAAATAGCACCAACCTTTGGATGATATAAAAAGCGGGCCACTCTTGAAAACCTGCCAAATTGATGCATAGTTTAGAAATAAAGCTGAATAATGTGTGCTAAATTACACCAAATGCAGGGCATTGAATCAGTCAATAGAAAGAAAAGTATTCGGAGCAAGAAGCTGCATCTTTCACATGATTTTGTCATCAGGTCTTTCACAAGTATAATGTTATCAGGTATTGTGCATTAAAAATTCAAAGGTCATCTAACAGTACCAAAAGGTATAACTCTTTCCAAAAAGCCCAACTTATATGAAAGAGAAAAAGATGTCTACACAATGGCCTCATGACCAAAGCCTTAGGAAAGAAACAGAAGATCATTAATTCATTGCATCTTTTTTTTTTCTCTAAGAAACCAAACCTTCATTGAGAAAAATGAAAGTATATACAAAGACATACAAAAAAGAAACTCACAAAAAGGAATCCTGACACTAGCTACAAGAACAGACCCCAATCCGTGACCAAGCTCGTAATTACAAAAAGCCCGAATTAGCAGACACACATAAAGGAGAATTAGACCTAACCAACTCCCAAAACTCCTCCTAAGATCTCAACACTTCTAAAGATCCTCCTATTCCACTCACAAAATAGTGAAAGAAAACAAGTTTGCCACAGAACTATCCCTTTATCCTGAAAGAGGGAGGGTTCAGGAGCACCTCCACGATCATATAACAGCTGACTCTGTTCCAAGCCAAAACAATCCCAAAAGTCCGGAAAAAAACTAACTTCAAATGTAGGAAGCGAACAGGCTAATTGTAAATGGTCAAGGTCCTCCCCTTGCTGCCAGAAAAGAACGCACCATTGTGGGCACAACACAAAAGAAGAATGTATGTGGCAACGGTCCTAAGTGTTCACTCCTCCATGCAAAACTTTTCCGGCAAAGAATTTCACTTTCTTAGGAATTTTAAGAATTTTAACATTCCAAGAGAGGAAACCGTTGAGGCACCTGGAAGGTAAAATTAAAGCAAAGGATATGGAAAAACAAACTATAAGAGAAACCCCAGCCAAATTAGGAACCCAAACTAGGAGTTCCTTCTCCAATGAGAGATCACCGAGTCATAAATGATAGAAAGGAGGCAACAAAATATTAAGTCTCTCGATCAATGAGAGGATGATGAAAACCTAGGGATAGCAACAAGGAATTATAAGATGAAGGCAAAACAAAGACTATTGAACGCATCCTCTTATCTAAAAAGTGATAAAGCTAGGAAAAAGCAGAAAGGGGCTTTTTTCCCACCTAATAATCCTCCCAAAAGTAGGTCTTTGAATCATCCCAAATCAAGCAATTAACAAAGTAAGAGAACAAAGGAGATCCCAAAGGTAGGTGTTATAGCTTTAGCAAATTCTTTTCTAATTATCCTTTCTATTTGTTCCTTCTTGATTGGAAGGCTTTCAAGAAGGCTTTTTGAAAGCAATCCCTCAGGCAGAGGAGTCATCTTCCCCTAGCCCTTAGGTTGTTTTCTCCTCTTATTGTTCTTAATCTTTTTTTTATAAGAAACATCAGAGGTAATATATATATAAAGGAACCACAAAAGGAAACAGCCTAAGGGTCGGGGTAGAGAAAACCCCTCCCAGACTCTACTTCATGAGCGCCTGCCAATCGCTAATAATCATAAGCAGACTGTAATTACAAAAGGAATTTTTGTGTAAAGACACCCACCATGATGTCGTATTTTGTTCTTAATCTTATTCTTATTCTAATGGATTTTTATCAAGAAAACAGAAAAGAAAAAAAGGAAATTCTGAAACTATAGCAATCTAGACGTGCTTGCTAAGAACCCTTAAGCATCTTATACCACAAAGCATATGGCTCTATGAAGAAATGCCACAATTGTTTCACAAAAAGAGTCTCATTACATAATCTCAAGTTACCAAAGTCTGTCAATTTCAAAACAACCTCCCACCTGACCAGGTGGGACCCATCACCCTCATCCACTCCTTCCCACAAGAAGTTCCCCGTTAAACACTCGATACTTTTACAAATTGAGACAAATCTTGAACAGGGAAAGAAAGTAAAGGGGGATCCTACTCAACACTACCAGACTCCTCCCATGGAAAAGAATACTTTTAGCATTTGCTATGAGTTTGAAATTTTAGGTTATTCCAAGTAGGTCAGATCAAATCCAAAGTGAGACTCAAATAGTTGTGATATAAGTTTGGTTCATTCTTCTTTTCTTTTTATTTAGAAATGTCACCTATTGTTGGGACTCCTTCTCTAGGCTAGTTATTTTGCATGCCCTTGTAAATTCATTCATTTAAAGCTCGACTTCTTACCAAAAAAAAAAAAAAAAAAAAATAGAAACATGACCTATTGCTTTTTTGAGATATCTGGGAGTGTGCGGCCCAATTTGTGCCCCTCTCGACTATTCTCACAAGACAATCGTCTTACTCTATCACATTTTGTTGCGAAGGTAACTTGTAGGATATTAAATCCTAATTAGGTGACCACCATGACTTGTACTCATTCCGTCTAAGTCCTATATTATTTAGGTGGTTCTTATTGACCACTAGGTCAACTTACGGTGGTTAAAATGAGATATTTGTATTAATTAGGAATTTCAAGAATTTGGTTATTTAAATGGGGATACCATAAGTTGAGAGTTCCAATGTTGAAAAGGGATTTATCAATCAAACGTGTTTGATGATAACCACGGAACTTAGGAGAACTGTTTGTTATCTAGATCAATTGTGACAAAGGTAAACTTAAAAATTCGACCAGTTTTTCTGTTTGTGCACTTAAATCCCTTCCTCTTTCATAATTAGGTTACCCCAAGGTCATAATCCTAGGGCACCCTCCTTTTAGATCAAGTTGATAAAGGTTCAAAAGAGACTTTCCAAAGGGGGGAAGGGTCGCTTTAATTCAATCTGCGTTGAGTGAAATTACTTTGTATTATCTTTCTCTAGTTAGAATTCCAAGGTCGATTGAGGTTCAATTAGAGAAGAATTGAAAACCACTTTCTTTTTTATTTCTGCTTCCCTACACTCTAGCCCTTTGAAGAGCTTTAGAGTATCACCCCGTCTCCATTCACAGCTTTGATTTCTAGTTCTGTAGGCCCTCGTTGATTGTTGATGGTTTGTAAAGTAAGCTTCTCCCTTACCTTTGCTTCAACCAGTGGTTCTTTCTCAATATAGAGATCAATACTTCCAATATGAAGATTACAAAAATAATTCTTTTCTGAGAAGAGATTACAAAAATAATTTTCTCATGGAAATGAATCAACAATAGAGAATGATTACATAAACCTTCTAGAGAGACCATCACCAAGTGATAGAAAAATCCAAGATCCTCCGACACTTATATTATAAGGGTGAGGAAAACCCCAAATATTCCCTTTGTTTCTTTCTATCTTTTTTTTTTAGAAGAGAAACGAATTTCATTGATGAATGAAATGAGGAGAAGAACTCCCGTCACCAAAGGGTGAATTACATAAAAGCTTTCCAATTGGAAATTAGATAGGATAAACTATAATCAGAAAGGGTGTTTACATTTACACCAATACAAAGCATGAAAGAGAATTAGATCCATAAATTTATGAAAGGAAGAAAAAGAATCCCTGAAAATTCGAGAATTTCGTTCGCCCCATAAAAACCAAAAGAAGGCTTTGTTCAAGGCAAGCCACAAAATCTTCTTTTCTCCACGAAAGGGATGATCCACAAAAATGAGATTAAGAACATCGATAATACAATTTGGAAAAACGGTGGACCATCCAAAAGCATCAAGAATCTCTGACCAATATCTGGATGCAAAGATACAATGAACAAATAGATGCCCAGGATATTCTGAGCTAGCAGCACACATTATGCACCAAGATGGAGACAAATGAAAATGAGGCATCCGTCGTTGAAGCCGATCAACTGTATTAATAGCACCATGACTAAGCTCCCATAGAATGATAGAAAAATATTGATCTTCTTTGGATAGAAATCGGTCCAAATGACCTTATATAGATCATTTGCCATATTCGGATAGTCTACTAAGTCTTCCATGAAAGATTTAACAGAAAAAATATTGGACGATTCCAAAGGCCATATCCAGGAATCATTACGATTCTGTAAGCTTATGGAGGAAAGAATAAGCTTTCTATCCAAATAACCTAAAACGAGGCTGCAACCTTTCTGACCCATAAACTTTTAGGCTTTCTTTTAGAGTTATGGGCATGGCCAACAAGCAATCAAGACAAAAACTCTCCAACATTCTCTGGAGTAACCCATTTCACATGAAAGACTGCCAGAATTACAACATAAATTCCTAGAGAAGTTCCGGGAAGATATGCTTCAAGTACTGGCTACAGCAATATAGGGAGCAAAATAGTTTGCAGAAAGAATCATAAAATACTCTAAAGAGATTTCAAAGGAAAGTTTTCACTTCATTTGGCATTGTGAACGTCAATGACTTGGCATAGAACAAGTATGTGCCTTGTCGTTCAAAGCAAGATAAAAGATCAAAGATTGGAGCCCCTTTTGGTTTTAGTTTGTCTTATGTCCCTTGTATTCTTTATTCATTCTCAATGAATATTCGGTCTCGTATAAAAAAAAATGACCAAACTTACTCTTGCTGCCAACTCTCTGCACTCTACAATCTGGTGGAATGCTTTAAAGAAACCCTCGAACAGATTAGAGAGAAAATCCCGCTCATGGATCTCCCAATCATCAATGTCTTTTCTAAAATTTAAGTTCCAACCACTGCTTTTTGGTTCCATATCGCAGTACTTTTCCCTTGGTAAGCTATAGAATACATAGTAGGGCATCTTGCATGCAAATAAGAAATCCCCACCAGATATCTCACAATACATAACTTCCGTACCATTTCCCATTGACTTTAATATTTGGATTAAGAAAATTCCAAATTTTCCAATGTAAACCAGGGGCTACTTGAGCTTGAGATGTGAAATCTCGGACCGTTAGAAGTCAAAACATTCTCCAGATAATAGTTAATACTATGCGAAAGGAATGTCAACTTTGGAAGAAACCTCCGCAGCCACTTGGACAAGAGAGACAGAATCATATTAATGAGCCTATGTATAGGACTAAAGAACCCACAGCCAATTCGTTTCAAAGGAGATAAAGGGGGGAAAAACCAAAGCATCTTCAACATTATGAACTGAAGATGGAAACTTCAATCAATCGAATGAATTGTCATTTCCATGCACATGGGTATCATTTAAACTCCAAATTTTGTTACTCAAACCCAAGTATTGATCAAGTTGATTAGGCTGTTAAAGGTTTCTTTTTGCGTGTATCAAGATTAGTATGATACGTTCAATAGAAACCAAGATTAAATTGAGATGTATTGATGATAGAGTTGAAACCGTTTTCTTTTTTTTACAATCTACGACTAGTAGGCAAAGAAACAAAAGAAACTCAGTTCAAATTTCACTACAGTAGTCCGAATTTGATCTAAACATTTACTTAATGAACTTACTACAATTACTTAGATTTAAAAACTAAATGGTTGAGGTTCCTTCGCTTCATTAAATCCGTACTTGGTATACTCCGAAAGTTATTAATTCTACAGGAATGAACTTCTGATCCTCATACAGTTATCCGATACTAATAAAAACATTTCCTAACATAGAGAGTAAAATACATTCTAAAAAATAAAAACTCTCCAAATCCACTCTCCACATTCCAACACTAAAAATCCAAAACAAAATTACCGTATTCGAAGTCCCAGCTCGGGGCCGCTCAAAAGCCGCCAAAGGAGCAGACATTCTCACCGATTCACACTGAAGCTACGGCATCGAGAGCACAGCCAATGCAACTAACACAATCACTCAAACCACTCAACATTCACCCAAAAAACCAGTCCGATAGCTTCCCTCACCCCTCCAACCACCTGCCTCAACTCGGCAGCATCGATCACCGCAGAGACGACAGCAATGCCAGATCAGCGAGCAGCTCCGGCAATAAATCAGTAAGATCCAACAACAAGACTGAAAGAAAACTGATCCCTAGGGCTGAGATTTGAATACAAGCATAAAAAAACAGAGCACCGCAACCAAAAACCAATCACCACATCATTTCATCTCCAAATTTCCCTCCATTCTTCTCCTCCTCCTCCTTCCAGGTCTCCGATTGGATGGGAAAGTGCGACGAACTGACACCAATCGACAGAAATCCTCCAATTTTGTTCCCTTCAGAACAAAAAATTGTCGCAAAAATTTTCGCTTCGATTTTGTATTGGATTAGGTAGATAGAACAATAGTGGTTGTGGTAGTAATATGGAGAATTTTAGAGAGAGAAAGAGAGTTACTTTGCTTTTCACCTAATTTTGGCCGTGAGGAGAGAGATAGAGGGAATTTGGACATGGGGAGTGGCGGTAGTGGTAGGGTGCGGTCGTGTGTAGTCAAGTTTCGGTCAAGGTGAATTGAGCAGCCAATTAAAACGAGCCACGTGGGCTTGTGGATTAATATTTGAAAGCCCTTGAATATAGGCTCCGATTATGGAGGTAATTTAGATTTGTAGTGTAGGGAGACCATATGAGTTAAATTTGTCAACATTATTTGACTCTTAAAAGCCAGTGAAAAGGGAGGGAAAATATATATATATATATATATATATATATATATTTCACGCTTTTTTATTAATATTTAATTTATTTTACTTCTTTTTTCAACTTTCAAACAAAATTTAGAGTATTGTTTGAAAATTGTGTTCGAATTCTTCTAAACTTTTCGAATGTTTGTTTTCTTATAGATATTAAATTTTCTACAATTTTTGTAAAAAAAAATCAGATTTTTTAAGTTTTATATTCAATAATGAATCAATGTTATATTTAAAAAAAAAAACGTGTTCTTTAATATGTAGCAATTTAAAGTTTGTTACTTGCAAAATAGCAATTAAAAAAATTGTAAATATGAAAAATCTATCGATGGTAGATATTTATCACTGATAGAATACAGTTTTTTTTTTTTTTTTTTTTTTGTGATAGACAACTATCACTTATAGAATAGTCTATCAGTCATAATTGTAATTGTGATTAAAGTTTATCGTTGATAAAATTATATCATTTATACGATTTAATTTTGTTATATTTGAAAATAGTTTTAGCAAATCTATTAGTAATATACATCTATCATCGATAGACTTCAATCATTGTGCATGTAGTCTATCAATGATATACTACTATCACGGATAAAAATAGTATATTATTAATAATTACACTTGTGATCGAAGTCTACCGCTTACAAACTTCTATCACAAATAGACTTCAGTTTTGCTATATTTGTCAGTATTTGTTGTTTTTATCATATTTACAATCATTTTAATATATTTTGTTATTTGTGCAAACAACCCTAAAAAATAATAATGAACATCTTAAACTCTTATCGTGGTTAGATTATGATATGTTGATCCAATTGTGAGGGAGTGTTCGGATCCCATGTATCAAGTGGAAGTTTGGTTTAGTCATACTAACCCATGTTTGGTTCTCAGTTTTACAAACTCGTATACCAAGTATAACTTAACCCTCGTTTTTTCTATTTGATTTACTAAACTCTCTTATTCACTTCTCTCAATTTTCCTTCTCCATCATCTCTCTTGGTCTTCTTATTTCATATTCTATCTTTCTTTATCCTTTTTATGCCGATTGAATCATGCTTTTGTTGGTAAGAATTTGCAATATGTAATAGAATATGTTAATTTCAAGATGCAACATTTCAAACACAATAACAATAAAAAATTGTGTTTCCAAATGACTAAAACCCATAAATTTGTTGGATTATTTTATTGATTATAAATAGAAAAATGTTGAATTTTGAATATGAGAGGAATAATAGTTAAAACTCAACCAAATAATTAATTAAACAATGAGAAAATAATCGAGTTGTCCAACGATTATTACGTTTCTTGAAAACACTCTCCAAAATTCAAAATATAAATATAAAGTCAATAACAGAGATATATTGTTGTTGTTTCTCTCTTTTTTTCGTTGGGTTATTGTTGTTTGTTTTTATTTTTATTTTCTGGGACAGAAAAAAAAAATATTAAAAATAAATCAAACAATATATGACTTCGCAAAAGAAAAAGAAACGTGGATCAAAATTCAAAACCAACGAGTCAAATAACAATTTAATTTAATCCCATGCTTTGGTCAAACCGTACACCCGGTTCATTTAACGGCTAGAAAGGCTAGGAAAGCTAAAAGACTACAACTCGATGACGTGGCAGTACATCACTGGCGTAATTCCAAAGAACTTCAGCACCGAAACGCAGAGGATTACCACCGCACTAAATAAAAAAGAGCTAATTATTAAAAGAGAAAATACAAATTGCTACAAGGAAGCCACGCGCGAAGTTAAGGCGCGTGCAAATCACGAGAAAGAAAGTCCGCGTGGGGCCCAGTAGCCGAAGGGTTGAAAAACGACGTCTCAGTGAGTTACCTTGGGGCGCAAGAGCGTGAGGAAGAAGCATCCCACACGGAGTGGAAGTAATTCTTTTGGGGGTTAACTGGCTTGGACGGTAGCCGGTTAGATGCTGCTCTGGACTCGTTGTCCATTTCGGTTGTAGCACGATAAAGTTACGCTTGACGTTTTGTCTCTTACGGTTCTTATTACCGGTCGTACCTGTCAATTGGGCTCACACTTTCTTTTTTAAAGTTAAAAAAAAGAGAAATTTTGATAGATAGACTGTTTTGGAGACATATTTTCACATATGTCCAAAATTTTCAATATTTACAAGATTAGATTTTCGGATATATTTTCTTACCTTTATACCTTTGTTCTTATCATTTATTCTCAAATAATATTAAAAATGATAATAATATATTTCATAAATAGCCAACCGAATATGCTTTAATAATATATTCTCAAATATGCTTGAAGTTTAGTTTTCACCAAATCCCCTAAATTAAGGAATGTGTTACGTAATCGTGGTTTACTCTCCTCCATCCTCCGTCTCTCCTTCGTTTTGGTTTTTATTTTTGGCCTCTTCCCATTTATTTTCTTCTTTTTCCGACAACATTTTCTCTCACTTTCTGTTGCCCATCGTCGGCGATTTTCATATTTTTTTTTCTCTGTGGTTTCGGACTGCATACGACAGTTCATTGGAACTTTGCTTGTTCGTGGTATATTTTCCAATGATTTCCCTGCTGTATTTAGGTTTTTTCTGTATGTTTTCGGCAATGTGTTCAGTTTTTACGTTTGGTTTTCCAGTCGTTTGAACATGGGTACGTTTTCAGTTTTTATATTTTATATATTCTAAGAGACATATCGTTTTAGTCAATGTAAGTTTCGTATACAGTACACATTATAAACACGTTTTTATATGGTTACGTTTTAAGTTTTTATATTTTATATATTAAGAGAGATATATCGTTTTAGTCTAGGTAAGTTTCGTATATATTTCGTACACATTATAAACATTTTTTTATGGCTACATCTTCAATTTTAATATTTAGTATATTCCAAGGAATATCTCATTTCAGTCAATATAATAATTAAAAATAAATAAATAAGGAAAAGTTTCCTTCCAAATATGATTTTCAAGGATGGATTTTGTTTTTTTTTTTAAATTCTCTCTCCTCATAACCGCACCTAAAAAAAGAAAACTCTATAACTTTTATCCAAAAAGAAATGGTGCGTGATGATTTTTTTTTTAAATACTTTCTCACATCTCATAAGCGCACCTAAAAAAAAGGGAAAACATATCGCAAATCACAACGCATACATGAACGAGATTGTTTTCTATATAAAATATAGAATAATTATATAACACATGGTTTATATATATATATATATGAACTGATATATATATGTACCGGCCGTTATACAGTATATTTCTATCATTATTAACTATCCCTAAATATATATATAATATATTTAGAAAGGATATAAATTGTAGAACTATCACTCAATTATTGTAGAATGTAATAATTTTCCAAATAATAAATATATATCATGCATTATAATATATAATCAATATACATAATCTATTATATATTCATCATTGTGTATTCAATTCATAAGTAAAACGTGAAAATAATAAATATATACCAGACTATATATTGTATAAAAAATATATACTTATAATTATATTATATAAACCTTATTATTTTTTTATAGGTAAATCGTGGGTTTTTTTCGTAGACTCTCTATCATGCCAAAAATCATGGATTTTTTCTCCTGATTGCACGCCCTTTCCTTTTCCGTTCACTCTCTCTCTTACCCACGGTCTAAAAAATGCAATTTGAAATGAAACAGTTTGTTTCCTTTCTTGGTTTTGTTTTATTTATTTATTTATTTTAAATAGTCAGTAGTGTATATGAGGACTGAATCGTAAAATGGCCATGATTTTTATGAAAAAAATTGGAGCCATTTTTCCTTTTATGTAAAAAAATGAGAAACTTGACATTTATGAAATATAGGGTCCATATTTGGGGTACTTTTTCCTTAAAAAAAATTATATTAAAAAGGTAAATATTCTTACTTTTGTTTTTGTTAAATTATTAAAAATACCCTATACTATAAGGTTTGTTTCCATTATGTCCCGAACTTTCAAAAGTTTCATTTTAGCTCTTGAATTTTGTAGTTTATTTCAAAATAACCATTGAAGATTTTTTTTTTTTTTTTCGTTTAATTCATGGATAAAAAAATGACGTGTTTGCATATGTATTTTTGTTTCATGTAAATCGATTTAAACACATACATGGAAAATACAATAAAAACATATGTAAGCATATCATTTTCATGCCAAAGCGAGCATAAATTGACATATGTCTTTAACTATGAGGTTGGAGGTTCAAATCTCCAAACTCCCAAATGTTGATGTATTAAAAAAAAAATGTCTAAAATCGTTGTTTTGAAACAAAGAGAGTTAAGATGAAAACTTTGGAATTTTTTTAAGTGGTAAAATTAATATATAATAAATTAAAATAGAAATATTTCCACGAGGCAATTCATAAGTTTCGTAAGCTTCGATTACTTTTCTTTGAGAGATTTTTTTTTTCATACACATTTAAAATTAAAAAGAACGAAAAAAATAATTAATAAACACTTAAAGCTCAAATTAAAAATGTTCAAACTTAAATATAAAAATACCCCAACCTATCTAAAAAAAAGGTGTAACTACACAAAGTACACAAACCCAACTCAAAAGCATCTAAAGTGACCATAAAAGTAGTATTGCTCAATTATAACCTCCTAGCTTAGGCACAATCTAACAAAATAGAGAAATTTATATCCGTTTGATAACCATTTTAAAATTAAACTAAAATACCAACATATGTGTTTTTTTATATACATTCCCATCTAAATATTTTTTTAAATAGTTTTTAAAAAATTGTTATCTTAATTTAGCTAAAAATAACCAAACGTTTATGCTAACCTTCAATTTTAATTTCATAGGAATGGAATAAAACAATTAAAATTAAAATTGAAGCACAAGGCTAAAGAAAACGAATTGATTAAATCGCAAGTTTAGTTTTTGAACATTTGAATTTTTATCTAAAAAATCAAATAACTTCTAAAAATATATGATAGGTCATTCAACTTTCAATTTTGTGTTTAATAGGCCGACTTAAAAACATTTGACATGTCCCTAAATTTTCATTTACGTATCTAATTGATCTCTAACACATTTGAAACTGTTAAAAATTAACCGATCAAATGTAAAAATGAATTTTATGTGTTTAAATAAAAAAAAAAAAAAAACGTTGAATAGGTCAATAATCCATTGAACTATTAAAAAACAATAATAAAATAAAACTTTTTAATTAAAAAACAAAAAAAGTAATTTAAATAGTGAAGGGGTTCGACTTTCGAGTAGTGTGGGCCAGTGCTCAGCTGATTAGGCGTTTATTTGATAATTATATATAAGGCTTTTTAAATGCAACATAAATAATAATTATTATTATTGTGTGTTTTTTTTTTTTTTAGATTCAGAAATTATTATTATTATTATTGTTTTTTTTTCTTTATGAGATTCAGAAATTATTATTTCTATTATTATTATTTTGATACTCAGAAATTATTATTGTTTTTTTTTTTTTTTTTGAAATTATTATTGTTACATATTAGGATTAAGGAATGGGTTTCGTATTGTGCACGATACAGCTGTAAAGAATAGTGTTACCGCCATTACATTATTATTGCAATAATACTGATTATTGCCCACTCCCTATTAATGCCACTGCCGTTCAAATTTAATTTAATTTCTGAGTGTGCCCGCTTTGTACTTGCAATTGTACCTTTATCTTTTGATAATTACTCTTTAGTTCTAAATGAGTTTGTTTTTCATAATTCCCATGGATATATCTGATTAACTTTGTTGTTTTCCCTTTTATAAAAATCGATTTACACTCTTAAATTTTGAGTTGGAGGGAGTAAGTCCATCAATTTAGACATTTGAACTTCGATTTAAAACTATTAACTCATAACTTTCATGTGTATAAGACTGTCTTAAATGCATGAATCAACGTAAGTAAACATAATTTTTTGAATCAAATTGATAGTGGCAGTTTGTCATCTTCTCGGCTGCCTCTATTTTTCTCTCTACTTATTGGGAAAGAAATTTGTGATTTTTTTTTTTGGTTTGTTTTCATGCTACATTGGTAGTATGTTGGAAAAAGAATAAGTTTATTTAGGTGATTTTGAATTGATTTTAAATGGAATAAAGTGAAAATAGATATAAATCACAAACGAATAGTTTTTTTGAAGGTCGAAAGAATTCTCCGAGAATTCGATCGATGCTATTTTTTCGGTGAGCCCAATCACCGGCTTTTCGTATCCAATCTATTGGATCCGCTGGTTTCAATTTCTGCCGTTAACGCATAAGTCTATCACTCTGATTGGCCCAATCTTCGTTCTTGATTGTGTCAATCAGCCAGTTGCCCTCACTCAGCGGATTTTCAACGAAATTTATCATCCAGTCTGATTTCCAAAGATTCCCACTCTAAACGTTTTCAACCCAATTTGCTTATATTCGTGGAGGCAGATGTTTGATTCGCATTGCAACATCTAAGCTATATCGTTTTTATCATATCAAGTGTTCATTCTGTTGGGTTTTATGTCCTAAAACTCGTAGATAGTGGATGTTAACGAATTATACACTTGTATCAATAAAGTGTTATTGAGGTTTATGCAATAAATTGTTATTGTTAATTTAAGTCTAAAATTGCACAATATGACCCAAATCCAATAAACTAAGATCCAAGGTTGTTGATATGTAACTTGAACTAGTATGTGGGGACATACGAGGATCAGTGTTCAAGTAACAACCTAAAAGGTCTATAGTACAAGGATAAAGCTGGGTACCTTATCCTGGTAACACTATGTGATACGACCCGCTTTGTATTCGATACATACGTATTGATCCAAGGCGTCCATGTAGGAGACATGCGAGCGGGGGTATCCTATGCATGTCATTGGAGCTTCTGATCTGTAGGTCCATTAGGTCCCCCTGCTAGCTCGTAAAGAGTAATTGAGAACAATTTATCTTGGGAATCAAGTAATTGTATGAAGTACAATTAATATAATGTATGTTGATGCATTATAATATAAAGTTTAATTTGTGATTAAACTTTATTAAATTGAGAGAATTATATATTTGAAAGAGTTCAAATTTATAACGATATTTAATTAGTGAATAAATTAATTAATTGTGAATTAATTAATTATTCAATTAGTTTAATTAAATGTGATTTAATTAAACTATAATGTATGAGAGATATATATTAGAATATGATTCTAATATGTAATTAATTAAATATAGTAGATGCTTAATTAATTATAAAATTAATTAATTGTTCAATTTAATTTAATTATATGTGATTTAATTAGATTAAAACTATAGATTAATTTTAATGTGAATATGATTCATATTAAAACTATAGGTTATAAGAGAGAGATGCACATTTGAATATGATTCGAATGTTTGATTAATTAAATACGTTTAATTGATCAAATGATTAATTAATTATGAATTAATTAATTGTATAGTTTGATTAACTTAATTAAATGTGATTTAATTAATTTTAATTAAAACTATGTATTAAGTGAAGAGATGTGCATTTAATATGATTTAATGCATAAGTAATTAAATATTAGATATTTAATTATATTATTAATGTATTTAATTAATTAAAATTTATTTTAATTAATTAGTTTTTTTCTCACTTAAAAATAATGCAGGAGTGGTCTATTGGGAGATCCATGATTATGTATTTTTTTTGTTGTCTCACAAATCTCTCTCCCTCTCTCATTCTCTCTCAACAAGAAAGACATAGGAAATCCTTCCGTGTTTTTCTACTTCCCAAATTGAAGATGGAGGAGTCCCACCACTCCGTTCCTAAACTCAGAGAATAGCAGGGAAGATCGTATGGTGGTGTCCGTTGAAGAATTCGGAGTCGTCAACGGAGGTGTGTTTCTCAATTGCTTAATTTTTTTGCCAATGTACTGGTATTTTATAGAACAAAATTATATTGTGAACGATCCAATTGCTTCCGCTATAACGAAATTAGGAATTCCAATCCTTCACATTCACCATGGCTTTTGATGATTTGCTTGAAAATTGAGAGATATTCAACCTAATTAATGAGGAGGAATCCACTGAAGTTGAGGTTGATCGACATACGACTTTGGTTACTAGTCAATCATTAGACTTTAGCCTAATAGGGAAACTGTCTGCCCCTCGAATTATATCAGGCGATGTGATGCAGCGCCTTCAAGGCGGCTTGGAACATTCCAAACAGTTTATTAGTGGAAAGGATGGGACTAAATCTGTTTCTTTTCTTTATGCAAACGAAAGCTGATCAAACACGTGTTCTGTCAGGGGCCATGGTTTTTTCGATAAATTCCTCATAGCTTTATCGAAACCCACCCCAATGGTGAAGCCTACAGCTATGAAGTTCAAATTTGCACATTTTTTGGTTCATTTTTGTGACCTCCCAATGGATTTATATAATCGATCGATGGCGGAAAGACTGGGCAACGCGATTGGCCAGTTTCAGGAGTACGATAATGGGGGGTGAGGATACGGATGGAAGGAGAGTCTTAGGGTTCGAATTATCCTCGATATCACACGCCCTTTTTTCGTGACATTAAGGTACGTCTTGATGATCCTTTGGGTAGTGTTTGGACTCCTATCAAATATGAGAAGCTACCAGAAATTTGTTCTTATTGCGGCCGAATAGGACACGTTACAAAGAACTTCACTTTTTCCTTTGTTGACGATGGTTCCTCATCTCAGTGCCAAGAATACGGGATGTGGATGTCTTTTACTAGACGATCTTCAAATGTGTTCCGATCTCCGAGTACAAGCCCAATGGGTAATAATAGGATAATGATGGAGGCTTCACCAAATCAAATTGTTTCTCCATCACGCAATCAAGCAGCAAACGCGGGACAAGATGCAGGTCTGGACAACCAACAAAAATCACCTCCGATGACTGGTTCCGACAGCCGACCGATGGACATTTCATCGACGACGGAAGAACATGTAACAGTCCTTGTGAAGGTCAATACCCAATCAGTTAATGCCCATCAAAATGACATTAATGTTATTGATCTCTCAAAAGTCAAGAAGAAACTTGAATATGAGATTGAAATCGTAAATTCACCGTCTGACAGTCAAGAGGCGGTTTATGCAATAAATGGGCTGAACGTTTTCTCGTTCTCTTCCGTTAGTGGGACGATGAAACAAGCTAAATCAGTGCATCCAATATTATCGAGTAAGGCTTCGGTTACCAGCTCAAATGATTATGCTCCAACAACCGACCTAAATGTTTATGCTCCAACGACTGACCAAAAGGCTTTTGCTCCATCAGCTGGTTTCTACTCCCTTTCTAACCACGTGAATGAACTGAAATAACAAAATGGTCCTATACAGAAGATTAGGGATGTCAAGGCACTGTAGGATTGGGCCAGCATTCTTGCAAAGCCAATTGCTGACATGGGTAAGGCTCCTGTCACAACATCCTATCTATAAAAAATAGGCCCAAATATCAAGAGCTGGAAACGCAGAGCCCGACAAGCGAATGTGGACCCTTGTTCAAGCAAGACCTTTGACGACCAAAAGAAAAGAATGGGAGAAGGTCTGGTAGGAGGAACACTAAAGCGGACCCGAACTGAGGAGAATGACATATCCAATATCAACAAACCAACGGTGGATGCTGTTGAGCAGTCCCACCGAGAGCCATGAAAACACTGTGTTGGAATGTCCGTGGTTTGGGGAATCCACGAACATTTCGAGCTGTTCGTGATGGTATACGTCACTATAATCCTCATTTACTATTTCTGTTGGAAACGAAATGTAGTTTGGATGCTCGAAATCTTAATAAAATAAAGGTGTTGTTGAATTATTCGGGTTGTTTCTGAAAGGATTTGGAATTCCCTAATTCCGATAAAGCGGAAGCAATTGGACCGTTCGTAGTTAATTTTGTTTCTACTAAAATACCAATACATTGGCAATAGGTTAAGCAGTGAGAAACATACCTCCGTTGACGACTCTGAATACTTCAATGCCTTGATTTTGGATCGAGCATCAAAATTTGGGACACCACCAATTGATCTTCCCCGCTATAACTTTGAGATTAGGAACGTAGTTGTGGGACTACCTAATCTTGAATGAGAAAAACTCTAGAGAGAAAATTCTCCCTAGAGTTCTTGAGTTTAGAGAATATGAGAGGGCCTTATGGTGGCCATATGTTGTTGTGCCTAAACCCTAGGTTTAGTGTTCTATTTATAGGAGAAAGGCCGTGAATAAAATATTCATTTAAAATCAATTATTTCCATAACTGATTTAATCTTTTCCATAATTAATCAATTCCATGACCAATCAATTCCACAATTGATTAATCTTTTCCATAAATGATTGATCACTTCCACAAGTGATTAAATCATTTCCATAATTGATTAATTTCCAATTAATTAATCACCAATTAAATATCATATATTTAATTTTAGACCTTCTATTAGTTAATTAATTAATTACCCAATTAAATATCATATAATTAATTTCAGGCCTTCAATTAATTAATTCCATAATATGAATCAAATTCATATTAAAATTTGAACTCCTTCAAATATTTATTTCTTTCATAGACTATAGTTTAATTAAATCTCATTTAATTTAAACTAAATTGAATAATTAATTAATTCATAATTAATTAATTCATCTTCTAATTAAATACCATATATTTAATTAGACATATATTTGAACCTTTTCAAATATATCAATCTCTCAATATAATAAAGTTTAATCTCAAATTAGACTTTATATTTTAATGCATCACTATACAATATATTAATTTGTATATCATACAATTAACTTAATTCCCAATATGAATTTGAACTATTCAAATTCTCTCAAGATATATTTGTTCCTAATTACTCTTTACGAGCTAGCAGGGGGACCTAATGGACCTACAGATCAGAAGCTCCAATGATATGAGGTTAACCGGTTAAACTCATTAATCAGGTTAACCAATATTCATTAACTGTGGGTCATTCCACTAAAGACGCACAATTGAACTCTTCTCACTGTAGAACATTTCTGTGTCCACGGATATAGACCTATACCGGTAAGTCAATCCTTCACGAGTGTCCGTAACTACAACTGGGCCAAATTACCGTTTTACCCCCGTGTTACATCTATCTCCTTAAGTACCAGTGCTCCTCTAATGAACAACATGTTTATGGTCCAACCAATAAACAGAAAGTCCCTCTCGGGCCAGTGAGAGGGCGGGATCCCTTTGTTCAAGTCCTGGAGTCACCACTTAAGGGAACACTCATCTACTTCTGCTAGAAGTGGGAAGGAGTGAATTCCTTCTTGTGTTGTCATGTCCCTAGCCTCCCACTCGGTCTTGTCACAAAAAAGGAAGGCATATTGAGTCGGCGTATTGGCCACTCTCACCCATGCTAATCAAAGGACAATCCCTCATGAGAAGGAGTTCATGACACACTCAGGATTAAGACTGAGTTACCTAGGTCATCCTATTGAAACAGTAACCTAACTAGTTAACGGTGTTATTGAAGGGAATAAAAGTCCCCACGCAGCGGAAGCGCATCGTTTGGACCTTACGCCGTATATTAATTAACATTAAAATACCGTTACGATAACTCAAACAAAGCTTTAAACAACCTTTAAAGCTGCTGTAAAATTGGTTTAAACATGCTAAAATAAATCTAAATTTATTTTTAAAACTTTTTTAAAGAAAAGAGGAAGAACCGTTACAAACCTTCGTTGAAGACTTGACCGTTCTTCGCCAACGACGCTCCACGAACGAAAACGCAACAGCCGCCTTTGCTTTTCTTCGCTGGAAATTTCTTCTTTGATTGACACAATCACCACAGAGGTTACACCGGTATGTCTCTAAGTCTAGAAGGCAAAAGACTTGTGGGAGTCTTTCTCTAAGAGGGAGGCTAGAGAGAATTCTAGGTCTTGTCTTTCAAGAGTGTCAAGTGTCATGACCAATTAGATCTAGTGTTCTATTTATAGAAGAGATGCCATGAATAAAATATTCAATTAAATCAATCTTTTCCATAATTGATTCAATCTTATTCCTTAATTAATCAATCATGATCAATCAATTCCATAATTGATTAATCTTTTCCACAAATGACTAATTACTTCCATAAGTGATTAGATCATTTCCATAAATGATTAATCACTTCCTTAAGTGATTAATTATTTCCATAATTGATTAATTCCCGGTTAATGAATTCTTTAATTAATTAACCACCAATTAAATATCACATATTTAATTCCCGGCCTAGAATTAATTAATTTGCCCAAACACATTTTAGGCCTTAAATTAATTAATTCATTATTTTGAACTCTTTCAAACTTCCATAAATTTATATTTGAACTTTTCAAATATTAATTTCTCTCATAATAATATATCAATATATATTATATTTGTTTCCCTTAATAAATTGAACATTTTCAATTTACTTTTATTACTTAGTTGCCTCAAATTACTTTACGAGCTACCAGTGGGACCTAATGGACCTGCAGATCAGAAGCTCCAACGATGTGAGATTAATTGGTCAAACTCATTAACCACATTAATCAATATTCGTTAACTGTGTGTACATTCCACTATAGACTCACAGTTGCACTATTCTCACTGCAGACATATTTTCTGTGTCCACGGATCTAGACCAATATCGACTAGTTAGTCCTTCACGAGTGTCCGTAACACCAGCTGGGTCAAATTACCGTTTTACCCCCGGGTTACCTCTATTTCCTTAAGTACCAATTCTCCTCTAATGAACAACCTGTTTGTGGTCCAACCATCAAACAGAAGACCCTCTCGTGCCATTGAGAGGGTAGGGTCCTTTGTTCAAGACTCGGAGTAACCACTTAAGGGAACACTCATCTGCTTCCCTAAAGTCGGGAAGGAGTGAATTCCATCTTGTACGATTATGTTCCCAGCTCCCCATTCGGTCTTGTCCCCAAAGTGGTGGGCTTATTGAGTCGGCGTATTGGCCACTCTCACCCATACAAATCAAAGGACAATCTCTCATGAGTAGGAGTCCATAATCAACTCAGGATTAAGACTAAGTTGTCTAGGTCGTCCTAGTGAAATAGAAAACCAACTAGTTAACAGTGTTATAACCAGTGGTTACTATTTCGCGGTCCGGTCTTATGCAAACTCATTGCATAGGATACCCCCACTCGCATGTCTCCTACACGAACACGTTGGATCGCAACGTTTGTATCAAATACAAAGTGGGTCGTATCCATAGTGTCACCAGGATAAGGCACCCAGTCTTATCCCTATACTATAGACCCTTTAGGCTGTTTCTTGAACAATGATCTCATATGTCACTACATATAGTTCAAGACTCATATTACAGCCTTGGATGTCTAGTTTATTGGATTAGGATTATTATTAGGCAAAGACAAATATAAAATAACTAATAACAATTAATGGAAAAATATATCAATATTATTTCATTAATATCCGGTCAACGGTTACATTCACTATCTACGAGTTTTAGGGCATAAAACCCAACAGTTATAACTAATGGTTGACTATTTCGTGGTCCGGTCTTATGCAAACTCATTGCATAGGATACCCCCACTCGCATGTCTCCTACATGGACGCCTTGGATCAATACGTCTGTATCGAATACAAAGTGGGCCGTATCACATAGTGTTATCAGGATAAGGTACCCAACCTTATCCCTATACTATAGACCTTTTATGTTGTTACTTGAACACCGATCCCCGTATGTCCCCACATACTAGTTCAAGTTACATATAAACAACCTTGGATCTTAGTTTATTGGATTTGGGTCAAATTGTGCAATATTTAACAATAACACTTTATTGTAGGAACTCAATAACACTTTATTGAAACAAGTATACAATTTGTTTACATTCACTATCTACGAGTTTTAGGGCATAAAACCCAACAGTTTCTCGGTGGACTGTGTTGGTCGTAGTGGAGATCTATGTTTGTTTTGGAAAGAGGAGGTTGATGTTACTATAAGATCATACTCTCAATTCCATATAGATGCATCAATAAATTGGGAATCTAAAGTGTGGCATTTCTCTGGTATATATGACAATCCAAATGCTAACCACATGAGTCACACTTGGAATTTATTTCGGAGGTTGCACAATCATGATGATTCCACATGGATCATTGGTGGAGTTTTTATTCAACTCTTTTACATGAGGAAAAGGAAGGTGGAAATCCAACCAGAGAATCACAACTTCAATTGTTTCGTGATGCTCTGGACGATTGTGGGCTACAAGACATGAAATTTACATGTGACATGTTTACATGGTCGAATAGACAAGATAGGGAGACTCGGATAAATGAGCGTATTGACAGGTTCGTTGTGAATGAAGCTTTTCTTCAGATTTTCCCACATGCTTTAGTTACACATCGGAATTGGGCATAGTCAGATCACCGACCAATTATACTCAATGGAAACAACGATACTCACATACATGGTAAGCCCAAATACTCGCGAAAGTTTCGATTTGAGGAGGTATGGACTCAACATCTCGATACACATCATATCAGACCTGGGGTGTTAGAACAATCAAGGGAATGGACGACCACGACTAGAATTGTGCCTTCAGCAATGCAAAGCTCGGTTACAACAATGGGGTAAAGGTACGTCGAATTCTATTCGTCAAAATATTATAATAAATCAATGTATCCTTCAGGATTTATATAGCAAGGTGCCCCCGTGGGATTTTGCCGAAATAAAAAGGGTGGAGGATCAGTTAGATAAAGCATTAGAAGATGACGAAATATATTGGAAACAATGATCAAGAGAGAATTGGCTAAAGTGGGGCGATCTGAACACTCGTTGGTTCCATAAGCAAGCTTCTCAGCGAAAGAAAAGAAAAGAAATTCGAGAAGTCCAAGACTCAAATGGAGACTTGATCACAGATAAACACCAAATAGAACAGGCTTTCATATCTTACTTTTCCAATTTGTTTTCTTCATCTACCTCCCATATGGATCTTATTGATGAGGCCCTACAGGACATAACAGTAAAGGTGACACCAAAAATTAATGAGAAATTGCTTGCTCCATTTACAAGGGGTGAGATTGAAAGAGCCATAAATCAAATGCACCCGTCCAAGGCGCCTGACCCAGATGGATTTCCAGCTCTCTTCTATCAGAAATTCTGGAATGAGATTGGTGATATTACTGCTATAAATTGTTTGGATATGTTGAATATAAAAAGATTAGTTAGAGATTGGAATGTTACTCACATTGCTTTGATCCCTAAAGTGAAACATCTAAAACTGATCTCAGATTTTAGACCCATCAGTTTGTGTAACGTGTCCTATAAAATAATCTCTAAAGTGGTAGTTAATCGTATGAAGTGGATCCTGCAAGATGTTATATCTGAAAATCAGTCTGCTTTTGTGTCTGACCGTTCAATTTTTGACAATGTAATTATGGGACACGAATGCTTGCATTCTATTAAAAATAAAAGGACAGGGCGAGTGGGATGGATAACTTTAAAATTAGACATGAGCAAAGTCCATGACCGTGTTGAGTGGTGTTTTTTGGAACATTTATTGTTGAAACTTGGATTCCATCCCAAGTGGGTACAACTAATTATGGATTGTGTCCAGACAACATGTTTCTCCGTGCTACTAAATGGAGCTCCTACGGGTAGAATTACACCTACGCGGGGATTACGTCAGGGTGACCCGTTGTCCCCTTATTTATCCTTGCTTGTGTCAGAAGTGTTATCTTCTCTTATCACTGGGGCAATATCTAAGAAGATTATTTTTGGCTTTAAACCAAGAAAATTTTGTCCGACAATTTCTCACCTTTTCTTTGCAGATGACAACCTCATTTTCTGCAAGGCCTCGATCGAACAGGTGTAGGCTCTACGGACCATTCTGGCTCAATATGAGAAGACATCTGGCCAGATGATCGATATTGGGAAATAAGCCTTATATTTCTCCCCGAATGTGCATCCCGATTTTCGATAGGTGATTTTTGGTTTGTTGGGAATGCTTATGGTAGAAAATTTGGGAAGATATTTGGGAGTTCTTTCAGCTTTTACCAGAAGAAGGAGGAATAATTTTAGAGAAATAAGATAAAGAGTATGGCAGACTATTCAGGGATGGAAGGGACGATTTTTCTCTATAGGAGGCAAGGAAGTTCTAATTAAGAGCATAACTCAATCTATTCCTACATATATTATGAGATGTTTTCGCATCCCAAAAACACTTTGTGATGAGTTACATTCTATGATGACACGGTTTTGGTAGGGATCAACTGACGCCAAAATAAAAATTCATTGGAAGAAAGGGTCACAGGTATGTCTTCCATAGGAGCTTGGTGGGCTAAACTTTCGGGATTTGGAGCTTTTCAACAAAGCTTTATTGACAAAACAGGTGTGAATACTATTTACGAACCCAACGTTACTGGTCTCAAAGGTAATAAAAGGAAGATATGCTAATCTGGAGTGTCTGTCGCGCGCCCCAATCAAAGTTAATTGTTCGATGTTCTGGAGGGGTTTTGTTTGGGCACACGAGCTTTTAGAAAGTGGCATACGAAAAAGGATTGGAAATGACAAGTCCACAAATTTCTTTACAGATCCATGGATTTCCAAGGAGAGCACTTTCAAACCAATACCAATCTTAGGAGCAACACCCCAGAAAAATGTGTTATTTTCTGAATGTATCACTCCAACTATGGGTTGGAATTTGAATAAATTGAGGATTGTGGTGAATCAGGAGGACATGAATATCAGAGGGACCATTCCAATTAGCACATCATAGGCTGATGACACGTGGATCTGACATTACTGCTCCAATGGGTTGTACTCAGTGCGGGGCGGTTATAAACTTGCTAGAACTATGTCAGTTGACCAGGAATCTGTCAGTACTAATGACCAACGACTATGGTGGAACACTCTTTGGAAATCGAAAATGCCTCAAAAAACCAAACTTTTTATATGGAAGGCTTACCATGAGTGCTTACCAACCAATTATGGTCTATGGAAGCGAGGAGTAAATCTTTCTCCTATGTGCCCACTATGCAGTTCAAAATGGGAGACTATTGACCATGCTCTCTGTGGGTGCGACCGATCCAAGCGGATATGTGACAATATGTTCCAACGTGTGGACTCTGGAATCCCAGTAGTCAATAATTTTGCCGATTGAATTGTATGTTTAGCGAAGCACTTTGAAGGTGAGGATTTTGAAAGAGCTTGCATTACGCTTTGGACTCTTTGGAATGGTAGAAATAACTATAATAATAATATGGCTATTATGGATTGGTCGAAGCGATGTGAGTGGATCCATGATTATTGGGTTGAAACAAGATTGATGATGCAAGCTAACAATGTGCAAAGGGAGATGGAAGATGTTCATGCGACTTTGCTGCAAAGGGAGCGGTTTTCTGCGATGCAAGAGTGGGGCGTCAAGTTGTATATGGACGCTGTCGTTAATCCACTTGCAACAGCGCATGATATGGCAGGGGTGAGCATCGGTCGGTCAGCGTCGGTTTTGGGCTCAAACCGACGCTGATCACCGACGTGTCGGTTTCCAGCGGTCGGTTATTGTCGTTTGGGAGGGATTGATTACGTCGACCGACCGATAACACCAACAATCGATCGGTTGAAGTCGGTTTTAAGAGTGGATCGTGAAGAATAAAGTAAAAAAACAAAGAAAGAGGAAAAACAGAAAAAATGGTGAAAAAGAACCCTGAAAGAAGAAGAAGATATAAACAAAAAAAAGAAGAAGAAATGGAGAAGAACGTATGAGATGAAAAGATGAAGAAAGAATAAGAAGAAAAAGAAATAAAACGAAAAAATAAATTACAAAATAGAAAAGAGGAAGAAAGATAAAAGAAAAAAAAAAAAAAAAAACAAAATGTGAAAGAGAAATGAAGAAGATGGTTACTAGAGATGAGAGAAGAAAGCCTGAGATTTGAGAGGATTCAAGAAAAAAAAGAGAAACTAAAACCTAAATTGTGAAAGAAAGATGGAAAGACTAAAGAGATTAGAAAAAAAAAAAAGAAATTGATTTAATTTTACTTGGGAAGACGGCGGTTGCTGCAGGCGCATTAAATGCGTTGCAGCAACATGCAATCAGGCGGACACGGTTTTATTTTTTTTTTCGGTCGGTGATGTCGGTTCTTGCCTCTATTGGGCGAGCCGACCGACCAGGTTGGTTTTACATCCTATAAAATCGACCCCAACCGAAATTATTGAGAAACCGACAGACCGACGTCGGTTCGGTCGGTCGGCTCGGTTTTCGGGCTTTTCTTGCTCACCCCTAGGATACGGGGTCGTGATACTAGGAGATGATGGTAACACTTGTGCCGCAAATGGAGTTCATGGATCTAACGTCGCGTTCGTCGCTCGCTGCTGGAGAGGTAAATGCTTTAATCCATGGCCTTCGGCTCTTGCAACGTATGCACATATCTAGTGCAAGTGTTCATTCGGACTCCATTAACGCAATCAAGATGATTTGAAGAGATACTCAAATTACATCCGACGTGTACCATTGGATATTACAAATTCGAGGGATGACGAAACCGTTTGCAAATTTATCTTTCAATCATGTGTCCAAGCTATGTAATAGGAAAGCATATTAGCGAAGCACGCTCTAGCTCAGTGGACCTCTATGCTTTGGCTTGGGAACTTTCCACATGAGCTCGCTTCAATGAGTAACTATGCTCATTGCAAATGTAACGTTTTATGTAATTGTCTGAAGTAATGGAATGATACAATTTTCGTCTAAAAAAAATCATGAATGGAGAATCTAAATTGATTCACCTGTGAAAGTTTATGACTTAAATTGGTATAACCCCAAAGTTTAAGGGTATAAATAAAGTTATTATTTTTACCATTTTTTAGTTTATAATTCGAATTAAAAAATAGTATGTTGTTTTGTTTGTTGGTTTTTTCTCGGATGAAGTTTCCTATGTCTCGTTTGATAGCCTCTTAATTTATTAAAATTGTGTTTGTTTTCTCACAATTTATTTACAGGGTTTAAAAAAAAACATTTGAATTTTTTACCAACTTTGTAAAAAGAAAGTTTTTTATTTTCAAAGTTTGACTTTGATTTTGAAAACACGGATAAAAATACGTTAACCAAGAAATCGTATAGATGGAAATAATCTTTATAATCTTAATTTTCAAAAACATAAATATAAAAGATCAAAGAATTATCAAACAATGTCTTATTTCTTTGATTTATCTTTTTAATAATAATATTAGTGCCAAAGCTAACATAACTCAGTGATAAATGACATGTCCAGATCGAAGGTTCGAATCCTCCGAATGTTGATGTACTAAAAAAATATATATTATTAGTAATAATAAATATTTAATCTTTGTTATAATTGGACAAATTTTCACTTAGTATGTGTTTGAGATTGGTTTCTATAAAAGTATTTTAACAATAAATAGGGCGTATTCTTAAAAGGTATGACAGGTGCTTTATCTATTCAGTAGTGCTTAGATTGACATGAGAAAAAGGAACTTGGAAGATAATAAAACCACCTAAACAATAAAAATAATAATAATAATAAAATTATTATGTGTCATTTAATATAATTCACCACATAAAAGCATTATTGTGTCATGTAATAATAATAGCATATCCAGTAAATTGTATATATATTTATTTGTATGTCAATGTCATTAATGGCACAATCAATTTGCTTCAAAAAAAAAAAAAAAAAAAAGGCACAATCTATTTAGTAACCATTTATTACTATTTTATAAATTTAAGTGACTTGAATGAGAAATGAAATCTAAACCAAAAACTAGAAATATTGTTCTTAAAAATGATTGTTTGTTGGGCTGATATCCATGGTGAGTTATTGGAGTAATCAGTACAAATGTGAATTTATAGCTCTCCCAAAGTCACCTCTAGATGTAAGGCACAAAAATGTGTTGCTATTAGGACATAATCTATTTATTGGTAGTGTGTTATTTCGTGTCAATAATCTATTTATTGGTAGTGCATTTGATTTTCTTTTGTTCTCATTTTACTTTACACCACGTTTCAACACACATTATAAACCATTTGGTTTTATTCAATTAATAAACTTGGTTATTTATAATTGTTTTTGTCAAAATCCTGGTTTTAGATCCCTTCTTCAAGGTTGAAGAAAAGATAGGGTTTTAGATCCCTTCTTCAAGGTTGAAGAAGGATATTTATATCTGAGTCCGTTTTAGGCATCCGTTTGAGGACGATTCGAGGTTGAATTGGGTCGAACCGGGCTGGCCAATAACTCCAGGAACCAAGCGTGGGAAGGGCAAAAAAGGTTGTGTTTGTGGGTCGAGGGTCGGCCTTGGCCTTCCCTAAGCCTCGACCTCGGGCAAAGGATCGGGGGACCCAATCCCTTTGGCCTTTCTCTCTTCCAAAGTCTCATATCTTGTCATATCCTCGAGTTGGTGCTGTGCTGACCTGATCGGTTTCTTGATTTTCTGAATGGTTCAGAATTATCTATAACAATAATAATTTTGGGACAAATAAGTTGAATGGTGCATCACAAATTATATATGAGAGTGTTAAAAGTGATTATAAAATCATTTTAACTAGTTTTTGTATTTGGTAAAACTAAATGTTAATGAATATGTTAAAATCACTTTTTAAAACGCGGGTTCATTCACAGGGGCGAATCTATGGAGGGGCCAGGGGGGCACGTGCCCCCCCTCAAATTATCCCGTCTTTATATTTTTAATATAATATAAAGCAACGTTTATAATATTAATATATAAAAAATCGTTTCAAACATCAAAGTGAAGCCTTGGATTATTGGTTGGGTGGGGCACTATCCTCGTGTGAGGTCGTGTGAGGTTTGAAATTAAAAAATCCAAGAACACAAAATTATTTTGAAAATCAGACGATGTATCATATTGTTACTACAGAGTTGTTCCCCATAAAAAGGGGTAAATACCTTTATTGGGGAAGGAGTACAAAGTTCAACCCCCTTCAATAGAGAGAAACACCTTCGAACTCCATTAATCGGAAACAACAGTCATGTCAATAGGAAGATTTACTACCTGCAACTAAGAATACCTGAAAATTTTTAAAAACAAATAAGAACACAATAATTATGATACCTTAGTTGCTGCAATTATGAGTTGTCATAACACCGCCCACCCTCCCACCAGAACCGCTTTCATGCACCAGCCCGTCCGTCCATCTTCATCTTCCACAACCCTCCCTTCCCACCATTTCCCCCTTGAAAGACTTAATCCTCCATTTCCCACCATTTTCCACCCCCCAACACAGAGTGTATCCCAATCCCTACCTCTCGCATCGCGCCGACGACCCACATCCGCCGTTCCGACGACCTTCTTCCGCCGTGCCGACGACCCTTCTTCCGCCGTGCCGTCGAGACTCTTGCTTGCCCCACATCCTCCATCGATTCTCCTTCTGCGCTGTACAATTTCTCCGAAATTCAAACCAAGGTAACAACTTCATTCCCATTCCCTTATATTAGCAACAAACTGATACATTCCCCCAAGATTTTAGGGATTTCGTTATTACATTCCCCCGAGTGGTATGTCCTGATAAATACCATTTCTATTAGACATGAACAACTTCATTCCCATTCCCTTATATTAGCAACAAAATGATACATTCCCCCGAGATTTTAGGATTTCGTTATTACATTCCCCCAAGTGGTATGTACTGATAAATACCATTTCATCGTTATTACAACTTCTCTGGAAAAAGTGTGCTTGTGGTATACTCATATGTATGTGTGCGTACACATTGACATGTCTAATAGAAAAAATGCTTTGATTTGTCTGTACTATTATATACATCCATGGAATGGTCTAATGTGTCTACTTGTGTGTGTATACACTTAATCCCCCTGTATTTGAGTTAATCACCCCCTGTATCGTTTATGTCTGGAATGCCCAATAAAAATACACTTTGTCTTTGTCTGTGTTGCTATATGCAACCATAATAACCCCCCGTACCATGTTCACCTGAATGCAAATACCTGATGAAATGTCATAACTGATATCTGTCTATAGTATTACATACATACGTGTTACGCATGCATCCTGTGTGTATGCATACTTACCTCAGTCCCACCCCCCATATGAGTTATATATACGCTGTAGTTTATATGTACTGTCATCTGTCTGTATGTACTGCTACTTACGACTTTTATTGTTGTTCTTTTGTAACATGGATAATGAGGGGCAAAATGTGAGGGATAAAATCTTTTTTTACCGTTGGAAAAGCTGAACCTAAGCCTAAAAAATAGGTAGATCTTTTTATACACTTGAACACAAACCGCCAACTGAACTCCCTATAAATCGGGATTCATCCATCCCGAAAAAAGGGGGAGAAACTGAATGAAAACAAAAAAAATCTGTTAACGGCGTCTGTAAATAACCGTAAATACAAGGGGTAAAAACGTCCAAAATAATCCAGTAAACAGTTCCCTAAAATGTCGGTAGCCATGCCTGCAAAATCCAAACTTCCGTAGCCAAAAATCAAGAATGCTTTTTTTTTTTTAGTCATTTATCACAATTTCCCTTAAAAATTAATGTTTCTGGTAATCAAATCCAGCAGCAGCCTCTCTTGTAACCAAATCAAGTAGATGTTTTTATTGTAAAAGAAAAATTGAACTTTTAGTTTGGATTGAATTTTCAGCTTTATAAAAAGGTATGGTTTGTTTTTTTTATTGGTATGTAATTATCATTTACTATTTACATAATTTGATATTGTGTGTTTTTTTTATTTTATTTTCAGAGTTAATACTAGAAGATATAAGATATAAGTCATCGTCACTCATCGTTAGGAACCATACCATTATTTTTATTACATTTTTATGTATATTGTGTCCCCTATATAAAATTCCTGGATCTGCCACTGATTCACACACTTTTTAAAATCTATTCCCACTAGCTTTTAGTAGATTCTCTTATAATCAGATTTACTTTATAATAACCGTTCAATTTTCAATTTCATCCTTAAAAAAATAAAAATGATTTTATATATTTAGGGTACGTTTAGTTTAACTTAATTTTTCAAGTGTTTAATTTAAAAAAAAAAATCATTTTGAGAATATTTTTTAGTGTTTGGCAACTACTAAAAAAGACTTATTACATAATGATATTGAGGAATAAACCATTTTGAAAGAAATACTTTAAACACTTTAAAACATTTTTTTTAAAGAGTTTTTAAGTATATAACAACTTGTGTCTAAAACCGTGTACGAGGAAATGTAACCAAACACATGAGTGTTTAAATTCTAAACAATTTTTATACAAAATGTTTAAAAGAAAATGCATTCTTGAAAAATACTTAAACTAAAAGATATTCCAAACAAACCGTTAGTATCTTTCTCACACAATCAAATACTATCTCATAATTTGATTAGTTAAATGCAACATTTTTTTAACAATATAATATATGTTTTTTTTATTATTTTTTTAATTTTTAAATTACAAACATATAACATTTTTTTGGTTGCAATTTATAGTTATATGTTGATTAAGATGTTGATTTAAAATGTTAAGATGTTGATTTTGTTTGTAACTAAATTTATAATAATTGTTTATATATTGCAAACCAAGAAAAGCATTTAATAGTTTGTTTGCAATTTAATTTATAAAAAACTGTTTATAAATTGCAAACATATAATAACGAGTAAAAGAACACCGGCATGACATGTGGAATGTTAAGTTTAAAGTTTTAAAATAATGTATTATTGTTTGTAAAATTTTATTCATGTAACAAATAAATATTGTATAAGTTTAGGGTTTAATTTGATGAAATTGAGAGTTCAAAGTTAAAATTGATAAAACCCCAAAATTTAGGGTTAAAAATGATTTTTACAAAAAAAAAAAAAAAAATCACTTTTTAGAGATATAATTATAATAATAAATCATCTCACAAAAGAATTAGTTGTGAGAAATTTAGAAAACTTTTATATTATTATATATTATATATATCACAATGGATGAATCTCGGTTAGTTAGTAGTGTTTACAAAAAACTTTTTCAAAAAAAAAGAAAAGTAGTGTTTACAAAAAAAGAAAAAAACAAACTGACGTCGTATTTAGCTTATAAAAAAAAAAAAAGAAAATCAAACACATTCAGATAGGTCAAGTTTAACATGGCGAAACATAGCTGATGAGAGGCCATTGTTCCAGTTTGAGGATCAACGCGGTCTTTCCTGAAGCTCCAAAGTTGAATGCAATCTCCACTTCTCAGATCGCTTTGCTCCACAAATGAATTCCAGTTCGTCATCAAACAGTACACTTGATCACTCCCGATCTTCCACTTCTTCAAGCATATCCAGCTTTCTTGAAGAACAGCATCCATAATCATCACCTCCATTCCCTTCTTGTTCTTCTGATTTTTTTCATTCAACAACTTGCTCTCTTCTTCCGTCACGAAATCGATTTTGACCTTTTTCGGCGGGAGAGACAATCGGCCGTGGTTTTTGTTCATATCGGTGTCTTGAAGTTGCTTCTGAATCACCAATGCGATTCCGTAACCGCCCATCTCCACAATCCGATCTCTCATGGCCGCCGGCATCTCGGGAGTGTTAGGTAACTCGATTTCCTTTCGCCTCTTCTTCCTCTGTTTCTTCGTCGTTGGAGATTTCTTCCTCTTTCCATTATTCGTTTCGATTTCACCTTTGCAGAAGCCTCCGTTGGCCATGGCGATCAGAATCCTCGCGGCCTCGAACATGGAAATGCAAGCTTCGTGTTCGGGCTTCGATTCGGAACTGCCAGACCTGCCTTCATCGTTCATCACCACATTCCATAATTGAACTTCTTCATGTATTCTTAATCCTGAAACTGAGTATAAAATCTTTTTCCATATATGCGCATTTACGAAAAAAGATTATTTATGGAAAAATATTTTCGGTATCTTCAGAATATTTCCCTCATTTGTGTCCAATTCTTTTTTTTCTTCTCTCAATAAATCTTTTTTTTTTTTGTTTTAGTTCGAACTCATAAGTTCGTATTTGCGATTCTATGCTTAAATTCATTTCGAGCTCTCTTGAATGTCTATTGTTTTGGTCCTCCTCGTCTTGATTGTGCTTACATTGGTTCTGCTTACTGGATATGGTTGATAATATCTTTGCAGTTTTGGATTCTGAAAATTTTTCGTTTTTGTTGATTTTCTTTGTGGATTCTATCTTAGAATCCGTTGTCGATGTGATCTATTTTGTAATTAGGAAGCTTATGATGATTTCTTCATCATGTTTAATTCTGTTCGCGATCTTATCATCCTGGATTGTTTGCTGCATCTGATTATTCTGCTTGGAATTGCAGGTATTATAGCTCTCTTGTGCTTGGAATTAATTTATGGCTTCAACAGTTCTGAATGCGCCTAACAGTGTTAGAAGAATTAATGGTTTGGATTGCGTCTCCTATGTTGGGCTAAAACCTTCGCCAAATTCAAACTTCCTCTGTGTTCGGACCCCGGCTAATGTGCGTTCTCCGCATCTTTTCGTTGTGAGAGCTAGTGCACATATGAAGAAGCTCGGACGGAGTGATGCAGAGTGTGAAGCCGCTGTTATGGCCAGCAATGTTCCAGAAGCGCCTCCTGTGCCGCCGAAACGGGCATCGCCGGCTGGAACTTCTGTCGTTCCTTTGTTGGTAAGTGTTGAAGATATAATTGGTTTTTCACATAAATTTAAATTAGAAGTAGACTGGTGAAGTTTGCAAATTATATTTGTTTTAGAAATGATCTTTGACATATCAATCATGTTTTACTTTGAAGGGTGTATTAATTTCATTAAGAACTAATGGCTCTAGTTAATTGATATGTAGATTTTGCAAATGATAGAAATGTTTAAATTCATTTTTTAAAAAAGAAGTGAATGATTGGCATAATTCGCAAACACTTCAATTTTATGGAAGTAAGAATTTTGAAGTTGCCTCCAATTTTTCCAGAATAAATATGATTGAAGTTTTGGAATTAGTTATACGAGCTTGTGTTGTCTACGCTCCTAATTATGCATTCAATTATATAGAAACAGTTATAGAACATTTTTGCTGTACTTCTAATATTATTCACACATGAACTATATATTAAAGTCAAGTGCGCCCTTCTCCTCACATACAATGAATTTTCCATCAGCCTCTTAGCCGCTGTCTACGCCGTAACCGGATGTCGCCAGCACTCAGAGCATCATTTCAGGAAACCAACCTATCACCTGCAAATTTTTTTATATCCACCATTCATTCATGAAGGTAAGCACTATTGTTTGCATACTCTATTATGGTGTGGTGCTGTCTGCAGACCTCTGTTAGTTTGTAGGTAATGTAGGCCTAAAGATTAGGACATTTGCAGGTGAGGAGGAGACGCCCGATTGGAGCTATGCCTGGATGTTATAGACTTGGATGGAGACATGGACTTTTGGAAGAGGTATCTTAGCCATATAGACTCCACTCATCTCTGATCGTAAAGGAGGTTGTTGCCTCTTTGGAAATTTCCATCTTGCATGTTCCTTAGTGGTCTGCCGTCGTTTTTCGAGTCTCTAGTTTTCTTGGATAGTTTTGATGTTTAGATTCAGCAACAATATATGCATTTTGTAAGGACATTTGGGTTTTGTTTCAATCTTCTGGAAACATTCCTAGAAGGAATTGACTTTGTCTAAGCAATACAAGAAATAAAAGGGAAATGTTGCGTTTTGGTTCTCAAGGTAAAAAGATTTGGATGAATCTTTCTTGTAGAAAGTGATCTAGGCTAAATTCATTCATTTAAATGATAAAAGCCAAAGGATAGTGCAACTTAGAGACGCCCATGCATTATTATTAATTAAGAAAATAATCTTTTTGAGGCAGGTTTCAAAGGCTCGGGATGTTAGTGTCAATTCTGTTGTGCTATTCCCTAAAGTTCCAGATGCATGGAAGGTTTTTACTCCTCATTGTTATATCATTTGTGTGTTTTTTAGTAGCATAAGGTGATCAGTTTTTGCTTCAGACTCCAACTGGGGATGAAGCTTACAATGATAATGATTTAGTGCCTCGAACAATTCGATAACTTAAGGACAAATACCTTGGGTGAACTATACTCTATTTCAATATTTATTCAAGTTATGGTAGTATCATGGTTTCGTGTGTGGAAATATCACTATCGTATATTGTACAACTATCTTTTTCAGGTTATTTACACTGATGTTGCTTTGGATCCTTACAATTCTAATACCCATGATGGTATAGTTAGAGAGGATGGTAGGAGTGATATACCTTTATTTAAATGATGTTATGCTCGTAGAAGAATTATGTAAAATTTGATGGGTTTGATTAAGAATCGAGGTAACTTAGTTAAGAACAAATGCATGTAGATTTTTTGTAGGTTATTTAAATGATGTTATGCTCATAGAAGAGTTATCGTTCCATACTCTTGAATATATAGGAAAAGCATATAGATTTTTTGTGGGTTAGGATTTTGCTCACACATTAAGTATTTGAAAGTAAACTATGCAACTGTGCTACTGCTAATATAAGTTTTTCTCCAAATCTGATCTTGACATAGAAGAAACTCGAATGTAAAAATAATCACGTGTGCAAGAATATGTGCCCATGTGCATCAGAGAGTATTTTATTACTGAACTCCTTAGTAATCTTATATACGTGGCTGTCTTTGCTGAGCTTTCCTCAAAATAAGCTCCATTTTCTGATGTGGTAATGACAACGATAGTAATTTTTTAGGGGAAAATATCTGTTTGGTAGCCGAGACTGTTATTGAGACTCTTCCTCAAAATTCATTTTGTTACAATTTCATAGCCATTAGCCTTTTATTCCATTTTTGAATGATAATACCAATTAACATTCATCAGCTTTAATTCATAATTGACCTTACAGTGTAGGTACCTTGTATGGTTACAAGTTTATTACATATTTTGCAGGAGTTATAATGAATGATGAGACTGTACATCAATTATGCAGACAAGCTGTATCCCAGGTAATTTTCCGAGATATTTTTCTATGTAAATTCAACCCTTGAATACTATAGATCCATTGTCCATCTATGAATTACCGAGTACTCAAATTATGCAAATATGCACAACTATCTTTCAATATTTATTGTGATCAAATGGTCATGAGTTACAAGATTAGTGTGTCGTGTTGCTTCTAAAATTTTTAAGGAGATGAGTGGATTTCTAAAATTTTTAAGGTGATGAGTGGATTTTGCCTTTGTTGAATGGGAAATTAAACACAGGCATTCATTATTTACCTTACAAGCTTCCCCCCACTCATACACAACATATTTCCATATTTCCTATTGCCAGAAGTTTATTAGTTTATTTTATGGCTTACTTCCTTCGATCATTAGGCCCGTGCTGGAGCAATTAGGACTCTTGATGCTGAAGGCTTTTATCATGTCTCCATCATGTCTTATACGGCAAAGTAATTTATCATCATCTATTTCTCATTTTTCTCTTCTTTTTTGTTTTCTTTTCTTAGGCACATGAACATGTAAGTCTAGTTCTAGCTTTGTGCTACTTAATTCTATTAGCCTTATTAGCTTTGTTTTCTTTTATTAGCCACATGAGCTGCTGCCTCTTAAAATAAAAGTGAAATGATGTTTACTCCTACATGCTTTACAAAGCCATGAGTTACAATGGTTGCAATGTTATGACTATGAGTTTGGATCTTGTAGATAGCCTGGATTCAACAAAAGAATTTTCGATGTTTCAATCATCCTTTGCCTCAAATATGTTAAAAATTTGGAAGTCCGTTTTAATGACTAACAACTATATTTTGCCTTATGATTCGGTTATATATACATAATCCTGCAGCTAAGTTAATGTTTTAATGTGGATCAAATCCTTCTTGAATACTCTATTTTCGAATTTACTTTTAGCCCCTTATCACTCAGAGGGTGAATATCGAACAATATGAGGCACGCCGTCTTTCAACTACTTTAACCCAGTTTTTGTATGTCTAACCAATTGGCATGAATAAGGCTTTTAATTCTGTCGCTGTTGCTCTTCTTCTTCTTCTCTTCTTCTTCCTTCTTTTTTTCATGAATGGTCCAATTACTTATGTTTTTCATACCAATTAAATAGGTATGCAAAGCTCATTTTATGGTCCATTTCGTGAAGCAGTTGATTCAAATCCTCGTTTTGGAGACAAAAAGACGTACGTAATATGTTATATTATCATAAACTGAGATTTTATTTGCTCTAGATTTCCACTCAGCAAATTAATCTTGCTTGCTTAACAAAAGTTACCAGATGAATCCAGCAAATTATCGAGAGGCTTTGATTGAAACCTGTGAAGATGAATCTGAAGGAGCTGATATTCTTCTGGTCAGTTGTCTTTTTTGGATCCTTTGTAGAAGTTTACTTTGGTGTTAGAGCCCAATTTGGTTAAAGCTACTTCTAATCGATTAATAGGTGAAACGTGGTCTACCCTATTTGGATATCATAAGGCTTCTCAGGGATAATTCGCCTTTACCTATTGCAGCATATCAGGTATTATTAACTACTCTCCTTTTTGTTAAATATTACCTTTGTGTCGTCTATTTTCTTATACACACGTTCTTTTTCTTATACACACACGTTCTACAGTATGACCATTAAATATTAGATAATATTGCATGACTCAAGTCACTTTGGTGAATGAGAACTTTTATCAGGTTTAAATACTTGTTTTGTCTATCAACTGAGAATCAATTTAGTCCTTGTTCACGCATGGTGATTAGTTAGTTTTGTCTATCAATTGAGAATCAATTTAGTCCTTGCTCACGCATGGTGATTAGTTTAGAATGCCAGTTAGGAAATATAAAATGATGTATTTACCACACATCAGTAAGCGTCTTGTGCATGATTCTGTTGACTAAGTGTCGCCATGATTTAATACAAGTAGTAATTTAAAATCCTTGACTTCTCCATGGAAACATTGGTCATGTACGAAGACGAAGGTCTGACAGTTCCGAATCGAAGCCCGAACATGAAGCTTGCATTTCCATGTTCAAGTCCGCGAGGATTCTGATCGTCATGGCCAATGGAGGCTTCTGCAAAGGTGAAATCCAAACGAAGAATCGAAGGAGGAAGAAATCTCCAACGGCGAAGAAACAGAGGAATAAGAGGCGAAAGAATCAAAATCAAGTTACCTAACACTCCCGAGATGCCGACAGCCATGAGAGATCGGATTGTGGAGATCGACGGTTACAAAATCGCATTGGTGATTCAGAAGCAACTTCAAGACACCATTCTGAACAAAAACCATTGTCGATTGTCTCTTTCACCATAAAAGGTTAGAATCGATTTCGTGACGGAAGAAGAGAACAAGTTGTTGAATGAACAAGATCAGAAGAATAAGAAGGGAATGAAGGTGATGATTATGGATGTTGTTCTTTGAGAAAGCTGGATTTGCTTGAAGAAGTGGAAGATCGGGAGTGATCGAGTGTACTGTTTGATGACGAACTGGAATTCATTTGTGGAACAAAGCGATCTGAGAAGTGGAGATTGCATTCAACTTTGGAGCTTCAGGAAAGACCGCGTTGATCCTCAAACTGGAACAATGGCCTCTCATCAGCTATGTTTCGCCATGGTTAAACTTGACATCGCTAAATGCGTTTGATTTTCTTTTTTTTTTCTTTTTTTTTTTTTATAAGCTAAACATGACGTCAGTATTTTTTTTGTAAACACTACTAACTAACCGAGATTCATCCCTTGTAATATATTAATACAAAGGGAAAAATATTCTTTCATTTTTTCTCAATGAAAGCACGGTTTATTATAAAAAAAAAATACAAAGGGAAAAATACACTTTTGGTTCCTGTTAGGTTTCATTTTTGTTCATGAGTTTTCAAACTTGACAATTTAGTCCCTAAGGTTTGGATTTTAATAGACCGCTGCGTGGAACCTATTTTTTTTATTAATTTTTTTTTCATTTTTTGAAATAAAAATAATAAAAATATTAATTTTTAATATATTTGTATTCCTTTTTTTATTTCTTCTTCTTCCTTGATACCCTCACCACCAACCTTCTCCGTCGACGACATTTTTTTTTAAAACTCAGGGACTAAAATTAAACCTAACCTAAATCTTAGGGACCAAAAACGTATTCTTTCCTAATACAAAAGTAGTTGTCTTCTCACAACTAATTCTTTTATGAGATTTATTATTATTATAATTATATTTCTAAAAAGTGATTTTTTTAAGAAGAAAAAGATACATCAAGCTTACATTGAAATTGAGGTTCAGATTGCATTTGTGAGGGTGGAAAGTGATTAGCTTAATCTTACCCGTCTAAGCTATTTGGTAAAACAAATTATTAATTGATTTATCCAGAATCACTTCTCAATTTATTCTAATGTGCCACCTTCTCTAACGGTTTTCAAATCACAAATTTATCCTTCATATATATATTTTCACATTTGTTCTCTCTTGTATCAATAAAAGTTTGATTGATTCAATTTTAATAAATATTATTTTTATTAAATTTCTATCAAATATTTTAGATTAATTAAACATAATTAGATGCAATCTAACTCATATAAATAATTAGCTCATAATAAATTATAAATTAAATATCAATATAAAAATAATTGAAATAATAAGCCTACTTTAGTCATTATATTTTAATCCCAACAATTTAGTATTAATTTATCAAACAACCAACTGTTTTTTTCTAATTTAAAATTGAAATTTACCAAACACTATATTATATTTTAATCCCAACAATTTAGTATTAATTTATCAAACAACAAACTGTTTTTTCTAATTTAAAATTGAAATTTACCAAACACTATTTTACTTTATTTCAAAACTATTTTTTTTCAAAAGCAAAGTTACCAGCACTTAGCTTACAATCCCAAACTAAGCCCGAAGCTCGTTTATCCACTTCGACAACTTCAAGAAGTCATTTTGAAAATTTTGAAAACCAAGTAGCATATACTCCATTGATCATTGCTCGTCATTGATCGACCACCAAATCTTGGATTCTCTAAACATACCTAAATCTTGTCCCCACCAATACAGTTGAGAGCTTTTGCACTTCCACAACTACTGCACGGACACAAGTAAAGTTTTCCTCATCACCATTCAAAAGGTTTATAATTGTCGAACAAGCCAGCTTCACCATCACTCCAGGCATTTCCATCTCACAAATAGGCAATAATCCATTCAGAATCGGTTGCGTTTTTTCTTGCTTCTCAAGGTGACGTTTCTAAAAAGTGACTCGAATCTTATGCTTGTTTAAGAAAGGATGAGAATTGATGATTTAATTAGAAAATCGAGAAAATGGCTATGAAGAAAAAATCAATCAATGTGGCCAAATGGAAGCTAGGGTTAGGTTATAAATTAGTCCATCCACCAAAATTTCTCTAAATCATAATGTTGCAATTAATTCTTTGGTTAATGATGGTTTAAAAAGGAAAAGGAAAAGGAAAAACCTTTGACTTAAAAGACTAAGGGTGGGGATCGAAATAGGAAAAAATGGGATAAAATCGACCGAATTGATTTGGTTTAAAAAATTGATTTTAGCTTAATTTGTTTCCTTAAATAGGACGGTTAGTTTGAGATTCAAATGGTATGACATTAGTTTTTCTCAATCAATAATAATATTTCAATTAAAAAAATATTTGTTGAATAATGATTGATCAAATGTCCAAATTATAGGTGGACTGAGAAAAACCTTGGATTATTTTTAAGATTTATTTAAAATAGGGTCCAACCAATGATGGAAGCCAAGGACTTTTCATTCTACTTGAGTTTGTTCATGCAGCCTTCTATTACATAGGAGTAAAGAACCCCGCCAGCCTTGATCATCGAGTATTCACCCGAAACCTAACCAAAACGGTAAAATGGTTTGAAAAGGTTACATATGAACAAATATAGATCATGTATATTCTAAGCCAATTCACATGAGTTGTAAATATGAAGTTCTTGTGAATAGAATAATCATATAAAAATGTTATATGAACGGATAATACCTTGAGAAACCGTGCATTTGAACATGACACAAATTCTAATTTTTATCACTAGGTTTTTGTAAAAACTAACAAAAGTTTTTAGATCTCATTCTCAAACAGGCCCTCAATGACTATTAATAATGCATGTAAAAGAAAATTGCAATTTGCATTCATTCAAGTTTCATTTGCCTAACATTTTCTCTGAACACCACCCTTGTCACTTATCAGATATCAAGCATGCAATAATATGATCCAATATCTATCTACAAATCCTAAAAGTAGGATCATACCATAATGCAATCTTGAAAAATAAGATAATTGAACTTCTTCTTCAATCCGTGTTCTTAATCCTTGAAACTCGGGTAGAAAATCTTTTTCCATAAATGTTATGTTTTGAATTTGGAGATATTTATGAAAAAAGATTTTCCATATCAGTATCTTCATTCTAAGATTCTCATTTTCTCTCAAATATTTCCTTAAATTGTTCCTCATTTGTGTCCAATTCTTTTCTTCTTCTCTCTAATCTCCATATTATCACACACAAACTCAAAATAAATCTTTTTTTTTTTTTTTGTTTTAGTTCGAAAACAAAATAAATCAGAAAATCACACCACTCTCTCTCTCTTTTTATAATTTATGTTTAATTTATCCATCCGACTTCCTTTAATTGATTTTCGAATTTTTTCTGAGTTAAAATTGTTATAAATTATATCAGTGGCGGATCCAGAACTTTATGTGAGGGGGGCTATATAGAAATAAATTTAGTCTATGCTTAAAATCGGTCTCTACCGTAAGTCTAAGTTAATTTTATCAAAATTTGTTAAATAGTATAAAAAAATCGAGGCCAATTTTGTTAAATAGTAATTTTCATACAATAAGAGACCCGATGTGAACATATTTCAAAAATTTCTAGAAAAAATACTAATAGAGACCAATTTTTTTAGAAGAAATAACAATAAACTTACCATAGAGACCTATTTTGAAGTTTATTGGAAGTACTTGGACTAAAATTGGACATTTTAACGTATGACTAGAAATGAAACAAAATCCAAAGTACAATAACCAAAATGATATTTTGAACATATTGATATATGTTATCAATCCGTACATTTTGATATTAAATTTGTTAAATTATAAATTTAGTCATTAAGTACTCAAGATTATGCTCAATAAATCACTAACCTCAAAAAGTTTTTACTAAGTCCCTTAACCTTCATTTTTCTATCTAATAGGTTTCTGAATTTTTAATTTTGTATCCAATAGTAAAAAAAACAAATTGTTTATTAGGTCACAGATTTATTAGACATTAAATTGAAAACTTTAAAACCTGCACGTTTTTTTTTTTAATTCAAAAACCTATTACTAAAATTAAAAAATATTTTTATTGTTCCATATTTATTTTACTCAAAGAAAACTAAAATTGAAAAAAGAACCATAATGCATATGTTTATTATTATTTTAGATTCATAAATACATAAATTTAATCTATTTTAAACCTATGAAAAAAAAAAACAAAGAAAAATCAGAAAGAAAAAATGAAAACGGAAAAAGATGAGGAGAAGAAACGAAAAAAAAGGCAAAAACAAAAAGAAGAAAAAAGAAACGGGAAAAAAATCGAAAAAGGAAAAAACAAAAACAAGAGAAAAAAAAGGAAAAAGAAACAGAAAGAAAAAATGTAAAACAAAAAAAAAATCGAAAAAGAAAAAACAAAAACAAGAGAAAAAAAACGAAAAAAAAAATCGAAAAAGAAAAAAAAACGAAACAGAAAGAAAAAATGTAAAACGAAAAAAAATCGAAAAAGAAAAAAAGAAAAAAACAAAAACAAGAGAAAAAAAAAGGAAAAAGAAACGGAAAGAAAAAATGTAAAACAAAAAAAAATCGAAAAAGAAAAAACAAAAACAAGAGAAAAAAAACGGAAAAAAAATCGAAAAAGAAAAAAAAACGAAACAGAAAGAAAAAATGTAAAACGAAAAAAAAATCAAGTTTAATGCACGCACTAGGGCTCGAACACAAGTCTGGGTAGATTTCAGGAGGGGCTAATGCCAGTAAGACCGCCCCACAACACATTATATAATTTCGATTTATAATATAAATATAATATCGCAATAACTTGAGGGGGGCTCGAGCCCCCCCTGGGCCCGTGGTACATCCGCCGTTGAATTATATAATGTAATTGATATAAACTATTTGTTAATGTTGACCTTGAGATTACAAACCTTTAATGAGGTTTTATCAAACTATATGAAATTCTAATTTTCTAAAAAATCATAGGGTCAAAACTTGTAATTTAACCTAAATTGGATGAGTATAGGCTGAAGTTGAACTTCTTTTTTTCTTCTTCTTCCTTCCTTCCTTTCTTTTTTCCTTTACAAATTTCCCGCATTTATATATAAAATTAGTTTGAATTACATTTACCAAAATCCTATTTTAGTCCTTGTGTATTCTATTTTGGTCCCTCAACTTTTCAAATGTTCATTTTAGTCTCTAAACTTTTAAGTTTGTTTGATTTTAGTCCTTGAACTTTTAAAATGTCTAATTTAGTCCTTGAACTTTAAAAAAATGAACGATTTTGGTCCCCACTTTTATTTCAAATTTTAAAAATTAAAGATGTAGCTTCGAGTATATGCATTAGCATGTTAATATGAGAATGATTTCAAGCCAAAATAAGTTAGATAAACTCGACCAGAGCATATTTATAAGATAGAAAAGTAACCTAGCAATGATCAAAATGGTTATGTTTAAAAAGTTTAGGGACTAAAATAGACATTTTGAAATTTCATGGACTATATAAATAAACTTGAAAGTTTAAGAACCAAAATAGACATTTTGAACGTTTAGAGACCAAAATAGAACAAACCGGAAAGTTGGGGGACTAAAATGAGATTTAAACCTTTTTTTTTTTAATATTTAATTTTAACTGTTTGTTAATTTGATCATCAATGCTCTTAAAATTTTGGGTAAAATACCTTTTTGGTCCCTCATGTTTCAGGTCAGTTTCCAATAGGTCCCTAGGTTTCAAAATTGAACAATCAAGCCCTTACTGTTTAAAAAACGCTTCTATTGAGTCCCTGGACCGTTAATTTTTTTAACGGTGCTGACGTGGCATATTTAAAAATATTAAAATATTAATTTTTAATTAAAATTAAATAATAAATAATCTAAAAAATAATTTAAAAAATCTCTCTCTCTCTCTCTCCTTTATCCCCACCCCCCGAAACCCCCCTCTCTCTTCCTTTCCTTTCTTTCTCTTCCTCCATCCTCCATCTCTCTCTTTCCTTCCTTTCGCCGGCCGGTTGCCGTCGCCGCGCACACAGCCCACGCCGCCGCTACCGTCGTCTCCTCTTCTCCCTGTTCGCCGCCGCCTTCATTGCCTAGAGCCACCTTCAACAAACCCTCCTCGACCTCTCAAACCCTCTCCAAACCCCCATCTTCAAAAACCCACAAAAAAACAGATCTGAGCAAACCAAAAAAAAGAAAAAGCCTCCGACCAGATCTGAGCAAAAAGAATATGAAGAAGAAGCTGTTGCCGGCGGGAAGGAAGAGACTGGAAGGAGAAAAAGGCGGCGACGACAGATCTGAAAAAAAACCCAAAAAAAAAGAAGCAAAACCTCCCTCCCGTCTACAGATCTAAGCAAACAAAAATAATAGAAGAAGAAGTGGTCGGCCGGAAGGAAGGGAAAAAGAAAGGGAAAGAAGGGGAGGAGTCGGCAAGAGAAAGGGAAAACAGAGGGGGGGTTTATGGATTGGGAGAGAGAGAAAAGAGAGAGGGAGAGAGAATGATGTCATAGATGGGCAGTGGCGTGGGCTTTGTGGCGGCGAGGGCTTTGTGGCAGCGACGGGAACCGGCCGGCGAAAGGAAGGAAAGAGAGAGAGAGGAAGGAGAAGAGAAAGAAGGAAAAGGAAAGGAAGAGAGGGGTTTTCGGGAGGTGGGGAGAAAGAGGAGAGAGAGTGAGATATTTTTTTAAAAATGATTTTTGAAATTATTTATTATTATTTTAATTCAAAAATTAATATTTTAATATTTTTAAAAATGCCACGTCAGCACCGTCACTGCCACGTCAGCACCGTTAAAACAGTTAACGGTCCAGGGACTCAATAGAAGCATTTTTTAAACAGTAGGGACTTGATTGTTCAATTTTGAAACCTAGGGACTTATTGGAAACTGACTTGAAACATGAGGGACTAAAAAGGTATTTTACCCTAAAATTTTCATCAGCATATTCTAAAAAAAAAAATTGTCATCATGCTCTCTATCGTTACCTTAAAGAGGTTTTACCATATGTTGATGGTCGATTTTGGCCAGAGGATCTCACCTGACCTTCACGTGCCACCAACGGTAAATTTGTAGTTGAGGGGGGAAGACGTGGCCTGCAAGACAGTAAACCTGCACACCGGTGTGGTGCTCGCCACACCGGCTCCGATGCTTAAGTCAGCAAGCAGTACGGTAGGGCGTGGAAAAGTAAGAGCAAGAGGAGAAAGCATAGAATAGAGAATATAGTTTAGGGATGGAATTCGGGGATCCCCTCTTCAGTGGCGAAGAGGGATATAAATACCTGTTCATCCTCCTAGCCTTTTTAGGGTTTCGGAGGCGTTTTAGGTCAAACCAGGCGAAACCGGGGCATCCAGAGGCGGTGGGGACCAGACGAGACCGAACGGGCTCGACCCGCGCAAGCGGGCCGAGGGTCGGCCTCGGCCAGGGGCCGAGGCCGAGCAGGGGGTCGGGCCTAAAACCCGACCCCTTCGGTCTTGGCCCGTCTCACTTGCCGGTTTGCCCCCTTGGTCCATCTTTCAGCCCGATTCTTCCCCGGTTGTCCTCGTCAGCTCCTTGTATATCGGGGTGGTCCAAAATTGCCTATAACACCATATATAATGCAACTATATTTCACTTTGAGTTTGTCATAAATGAACGTAAGGAGTATTAAATGTAACTTCATTTTGATGCAATTTGGACAACATGTAGGATCCAAATCCAACCTCTTTAATTTCTTGAAGTTCTTGTGAATGCAACTCCGTTAAAGAATTAATTATTTAAAAATTTAATTTTAGCACCACAAATGACTATAATATTTTGAAAATTGTCCAAAGGTTCAAAATATTGCAAATATATTCGAGGTTATGTGGGATTTTTTTTTCAATAGAACACAAAATTCCCCCCATCAAAAAATATAGATTTTTCACATAAATTTGGAAGCCCAAGGTAAAATAGCATTATATACAATAAATTTTAGGCCCTTATGAATGTTGAGGAAAAAAATCATCTCAATAAAAAAGAGATAAATAAATATTTCTCTGATTATGGATGCACTAAACTCATAGTGGTCAAATTCATGAATTGAATCAAATGAGTTATTTCTTTAACCAAACGGTAGAGTCATGCTCTTTAAAGTAAAGGGGAATGTGTAGAAAATCAAAAGAGCGATGGGTTCAAAAAAATAAAAGATTTCTAACCATGTTTTTTATCCTAAAATATAAAAACAATTTAGGTTAATCAATTGCTATCACTTATCATCCAAAATAAAAACAAACTGATTAATATTATTTATATACTTGTCAAAAAAAAAAAAACTATTATTTATATTCGTCAATGATTAATTCGACATAACTCAATAGAAAAACCACTTATTACCATGTCAAAAGATTGAATATTCGATGTAAGCTATAACCCCTTAAAATGGAACTTATACTTATTTAGGAAAAATACTCAATTCCTCTATCTGATTAAAATACTTAGACCAAAATTTTAAATTTATTAGTGTGACATGGTATTTAACATTAAAAAAGAGGTCATCTCATGAAAAAATATAATATTTTAAATTTTTGTCCGGTTACGATTTCTTTTATTTAATGAGATATTTGCATGAGTGGCATTTTTTAGGGGCGGTTTTGATGTAGGGTAGATTTTTAAAAATGTTAGTTTTTTTGCCACACGTGCTACAGTCGTGCCCCAATGGTTTTTAGTATCCCTATTTTACCCTCCATGCAGCCTGAAAACTAACAACCCCTAAAAATATATCTAAACGTGTTGCCCAACTAAATCTCTTCGAGATTCTAAAAACCATTTCATATCAAAATAACGTTTTTCTTTTATGTGTTTTTTTTTTTTTAATTTTTTAGTTGTTATTCATAGCAGAAAGTTCAGGAGGCAAATTCAACGACGCATTGTTTGTTTTTCATCTTGTTCGTCATTTTTTCGTACCAACTGGATGAACATTGATGATCTTAGGTTAAGTCACATACCCGGTATGTTGAATGCGGCCGACCAACATACCCGGTATGTTGAATGCGGCCGACCAACATACCCGGTATGTTGAATGCGGCCGACATCGGTGGTTTTTTTACACTTTTTGTTTTAGGTATAATTTTTCTTACTGTGCCATGTTTGCGACGTAAACACTGTGTGATTTTGTTTTTTTTTTTTTTCCAAAACCGATGTATGCAACAAATGTGACAACACTGTTTGGTGGGAAGTATGTGTTATATACCTAGTATATAATTGTTGACAACACTGTTAGTCACAAATACATAGTATGCAACTATAAACACAGGCATCGCATACCACAAACACAATATGTGTTATATACCTCATTGTCATTGGAGTCCTCCGTAGAAGTTTCTTTCTCTGAATCCACATCTTTTATTTTACGGTCAAGTGATTTCTTCGAGTCCTGCACGATTCATTGCTTACAATCCATCTATTTTAAACAGTATTATAGGTTTAAATTGTCGGTACATGCAAAGACTGGCCATTACGAAGACGGGTTGTTTTCCTTATTTTTTTTTTATATTTTTCATGATTTATTGTTGTTTCCCATCAGATTCGTTTTTCAGATGTGTATATGATGCTACATACCCCTCATCGTTTTTCAGATGTGTATATGATGCTACATACCCCTCAGGAATTTCCCGTTTGTTTTCATATATGGGAGGGTGAACAACACTTCGTTTGTTTTTATTTTATTTTTTAAAATTCTCAACAACACCATTTTTTCCGTCTTGGGGGTGGTTACGATTTTTTTGGATACACCAGAATCGTATCCTTCCTTAAATTTAGGAATACCCTAATCCTTTCATGTACAAGGGCATTTTCGTCAGGTCATACCAAAAAGCATTTTTCCTTTTTTATCCTTTTGCCATTTTCAAGGTTTTTTTTTTTTTTTTTTTTTTTTTTTTTTTTTTTTTTTTAATTTGGCTGTTTTTCAATTCATATTTTTTAATTTTGACATTTTTGCACTTATCCCTTATTTAATTGGGAAATTTATGAATGATGGTCCGATAAATTTAAAAGCCCATTTACGAAATATTCAAATGCAAAGCTTTTGGGTCGGACCAAAATCTGAACCTTAATTGGGAAATCGTGGCAAATGACTAGAAAAAAAAAAGGGATAATTGTAATGGGTGGCAAAATTAGGGTAAATAATTGCAATTTTAGCAATTTTTTAAAATATTTGCAAATATGGCAAAATTTTTGAATTAATTTTTTATATCCCTATTTTGCCCTTGCCCTTAATTGTGCGCGCATCTGGTGGATTTTCCTCCTCTATTTTTTGTTTTGGTAGGTTTCTATCTGATAGAAAATTTTTCTACTTTCTATCTGATAGAAAATTTTTCTATCACTGATAGATTCTATCAGTGATAGAAAAAATTTCTATAAATGTTGTATTCTCATCTAAACCTTCCCTAACAAGATTTGATCGAAACACAAAAAAAAAAAAGGCACGAAATTCTGGCCTGAAAAGGGTGGGCGGCGGCGGCAGCGTTGAAGATTCCGACGGCGTTGGGCGGCGGCGGCATGAAAGATGGAATAGGGTGGGTGGCGTTGGGAGGGAAGATGGCGAGGTTGAGATCCTGATGATGGGGATGGTAGAGGATGTTAGGGTTTTGATGAGAGGCGGCGTTGATCTTCTTATTGTGATCGGACGGTGGTGGCGATGAAAGTGAAGAAGACCTTTTGTTCTTCCTCGAGCCACCGCCGACAGGAACATTCCTGAGAGAGCCACCTTCAGTCCAGTACCGTCGACAAGCCTTGCAGAAGTACCTCGGCTGAGACAGACTGTAATTGTTGTAATTACAGAATTTCGTGTTCGTCGAGTTACACCTCGGACACTTCAAAGCTTGCTCCTTTTCAGGTTTTGCTTTCCTCTCCAACAAATTTATTCCGTTATTACCCTTTTCAGGCCATGCCGACGTTGTCAAGCTCCTTCTCAGCCGTAGGGCTAACATCGACGCCCGTGATCGTTGGGGGAGTACAGTATTGTTGGAGAAGAAGACCGATGGAGATGACCGGAAAAGTAGATAAGAAATGGAAGCCAATAGAAAGGGCATTTTAGTAATTTTACCTTTTAAATGGCAATATTTTGCCATTTTTGCAAATAATTTCAACGGCTGCTATTTTTGTAATTATTTTGGGCCGGTTTGCTAATTTTGCAACCGGCCCAAAAAAAAACCTATCTTGACTTTTGGCTACGAGAGTTTACAATTTGCAGGGTTGGCTACTGCGTTTCAAGGAACTGTTTTTCGGATTTTTTTTGCCATTTATACCACTGGTATATACGTCTATAGATAGACGCCGTTAATGTCTGAAACCGATTTTTTCCCCATTTTTCGGGGGTGGATGAATCCCTATTTACAAGGAGTTCAGTTGGTGGTATATTTCCAACGATCTTAAAGATCTACCTATTTTTTAGGCTTAGCTTTCACCCTTTCCAACGGCCAAAAAAGATTTAATCCTGCAATTTCTACCCCTCATTTAAACGTTATAGATTTTTCTTTTTATTTGTTGCATATCACGATCAAAATTCTGGTCGTAAGTTTGTAATTAGAAATTGGTTTCAATTTAACATGACAATGGAATACGTATGTATAGAATACTATAGACAAATATCAGTTTTGGCATTCAAGAGGTATTGCATCCAGGTGAACACGGTACAAGGGTATTATGAATGCATATATAAACAATAAGAGTCATAAGTTATACATACATACAGATGACAGTGTATATAAATTGCAGTGCATATATAACTCATATGGGGGTGGAGTAAGTATGCATATACACAAGGATGCATGCGGAATACGTATGTATGTAAAACTATAGACGGATATCAGTTCTGACATTCAACAGGTATTGCATCCAGGTGAACACGGTATATGGGGGGTATTATGGTTACATATATTAGCACAGACAAAGGCAGAGTGTATTTTTATTAGGCATTCCACATATATACGGTACAGGGGTGGATTACAAACACATACATATCAGCGCACTAGCACAATTCTATGCATACACACAAGAAGAGCCAGAGAGAGTTGTAAATAATAGATGTATATATTGATACATACATGTATACACAAGCAGATATGCGTAGTACACATGCATATGATAATATACATAGGTACCAAGGTGTCATTCTACACAACAAACATTATAAAGAATAAATGTTATCAAATCGGCTATAATATCTTATTTCAAAGACATTAGATATTTTTCTTTTTTATAGTTTAGAATTAGATACCAAACAAACATGAATCTGAAATTTGAGGTAATGAGCTTTTAATTATTGGATATCATATACAAAAAGGAAAAAGAATCCCTAAAATCACGGATTGCAAAAAGAAAAAACGAATCCCTAAAATCAGGGGATTTTGTACATGATTGTTGCAAATATAAGGGAAATAAAGTCGTAATCCACATACCTTAGGTCCTTTAGTTTTAAAAATTTTTATGGCAGTCGTCGTCGAGAAGAAGACTGAGCGTGCGGGTTGCGTAGAGGGCTTGTCGGCGCGGTGGTAGAGACTCGTCGATGAGGGTGGGAGGTAGGCAGTGCGAATAAATTGTTCTTTTTGTATCATATTTGTTCAATTCTTCATAATTTATCATCTTCCTGCTAGTTTGCTTTATAACCAATGGGTGTTGGAGGTGTTATGCATCCCGAAGAAAACAAGTTTAGGAAGCAAATAATCCTGTTAAAATTCAGAATCATACACAAAGAATGGTGTTGTATGCTTACGATATATTGTTCATGAATTATCAGTCTACGCATGATCATAATCAAATTCTTGTGGGTTTCTTGTGGGTTTTTTTGTAAATGCATGGATATTGTGCACGAGATTTTCCAGAATATGCTAGGTTTTCAAATTAGTTTCGTTTGTTGGATTTTTGAATTTCAAGCTCCCTAGGATTTCTCCAACTTTTTAGGGGTATTTTCTCTCTCATAAACTCTAATTTTAATTTTAAATGTTAGGAACATTTTAGATAGTTTGTTGGGATTAACTTTGTCTTCTCTAAATAGGAATTTATTAATTATAAAATCGAAAAGTCATTTATTTAATTTCTAAACTTGTGTAGCGATTTTTCAAGCCAACTATTTATTTTTAGCCACTTTTCTCGTTGTCCCGGACAATTAATATAGTTTTTTTTTTTTTATTGATGAAAAGTATCTTCCTTATATAAAAAGGAAAAATTAGCTACTTCCTCCATTTTTTTTTTCACATTTTGTTTTAAATTTTTTAAAAGGAATTTGAGGGTCATAGGCATATTATTATTCCTTGTTAAAGGATTTTATTCACATTTATAAGACTTATCCTTTTAATAATTCATAAGACAGACTTTCAATGTTAGCTATAATTTTATCTTTTTATTCAATTTTATTCGAATGTCTTAATTATATTAAGAGATGCAAAAAATTAAATTCTTCCTATAATAAAGAATCTTTGTTAAAAAAGAACCTACAAGCATATTATACCTCTTTAGTCTATATACATAGTACATAGACTTTTTAACACCATTTCTTTTATTATTTCACAAAAAAAAAAAAAAAAAAAAAAACACCATTTCTTTTATAAAATTTTTCTCTTTGTTGTCATTAACTATTAACTTAACTATTGGAGTTATTTCAATCAAATATTGCTCTACCATTTATTTATTTATTTATTTAGGAGTGGTTGAAGATCCTATATTGAAAAAATAAATTGAGACCTTGTCATATATTTACTTTTCTTATAGTCAATTGGTTTTGTGCATAAAAAAAAATGGTTTTGAGATGAAATCGCATGTTATCTAATATGGTATCTAAGTTACTTCTCTTTAATTAGTTTTGAGATGAAACCTTATGTTATCCAATACGAGTGTAGTTTTTATTTAGTAATGAACTAATGCTTATTATTTTGGCTTAATTATTAACATTAACTTATTGTTTAGTCCATAAAATTTAATTATGTCGAGATAAATAATATTTTAATATGATCATAATCAATTAATATAAAATATTTATTTTCATAGATAAATATATTTTTAAGCGATTTCAAAATCTTGTAATTTAACCTATAAAGTTTCAAAATACTTTAAAATAGTAAAAAATTCCTTTAGTTTTCGTTAAAAGTTATTCTGAAGGTACCCAACAAACAATATGTGGTTATTCTATTGCTATTACTTTTGTTAAGGTGCTTACAACAAACGATAGGTGGTTGCGACCCTGAGATTTAGTGTTTAAATCTCATTCAACACGCGCGCGCACACACACGTAGGTATGCACCTGCACGGACATGCACACGCACACGCACGCGTGCGCGTGCACATCCACCCACCCATACACACACACACACGCAGGCACACACCGCACGCACGCAAACAAGCGCACACGCACTCGTCCACGCACACACACGCGTACGCGCACCCGCACCCGCCCATACACACAAACACACGCACACACACACCTCGCGATACACATGCACGCACACACGACACAAGTTAAATTGCAGTTACTCGCACACACATGTATATATTACTTAACGTATATTTATATGAAAGTTAAATTACAAGTGTCACACACATCTAATTATTACTTAATGTATATCTCACACACAATCTAAATATTAAAATATTACTTAATCTAAATATTAAATGTCAATGTATATTTATATGACACACAACTTAAGCATACTCATCAAGTTATTGAAAGGGATATTGAAAGGCCGAATTATTTTGTATCAAAGAAAATTTCCCCGGATTTCTCTCTGGCGCAGGACACGATGATTTCGATCATCAGAATTTCGCCTTCAGCCCAGCTGGTTGCGTGGATTTGGATCGTTCGGACAATTGCGCGGTTTCTTTGGTGCTATGCTCGACGGATTTTCACGATTCTAACCTAGTTGGAAGCGTCGATTTGGTAACCCCATATCTGGTTTGCAATTTCGGTTTTTATTTTTTCTTCTCTAGTTTGGAATCTCTCTTATTTACTCTATATATTGATATCAGTCCGCACTGATTCTGCTTTCTGTAAAGATTTGTTGTGATTAGTCGTTTTAATTTTGTTCATTCTTGGGGCTTTTTATAAATGGGTATGGGGTGAGGAATATTCACTAAGTTGCATGTGGTTTGCTTTCTTTAATCCCAATCTATTCGACCAGTAAATCACTCGGTTTTAGTCTGATTGGGAAGCTCTTAGCTCCACAGTTCATGCGAAAGAATTTCAAGGCGACATGGAATATCCCGAATGGTCCCATAGTGGAAAAATTGGGGGCTAACCTTTTCCTCTTTTCGTTAAAATCAGAAGCGGAATAAGCTAGGGCGCTAAATCAAGGGCCATGGTTGTTTGACAGGAAGTTTTTGCTGGTTCTTTCAAAACCCATACCAATGGTGAAACCGACGGCCATAGAGTTCAAGGATGAAACTTTCTAGGTCCATTTCTGCGAACTTCCGATGGACCTTTACAATCTCTCAATGGTGGAGTGACTTGGCAATGCCATTGAGCGATTTGAAGAGTACGATAATGGTCGGGGATTCGAATGGAAAGAGAGCCTCTGCGTTCGAGTTACTCTGGACATAACCAAACCTCTGCATCGAGGTATTAAGGTGAAGCTCGATGAGCCGTTGGGAAGTGTTTGGACTCCGATCCGGTACGAGAAACTACCGGAAATTTGCACTTTTTGTGGCCGTATAGGACACCAGTCAAAGCAATATGCCAACAATTATTTTAAAAGTTATAACAATCTCAAACTAAGTCTAAATTAATCAAAATGAACTAGTCGAGATTGTTCTATACTCTCATGTAAATGGATGTGATTAATCACAAAAACAAGAGAATGATCTATGCCCTACACCCTCGATCTTCTTGGTTTAGTGGTCATGTACTTTGATGATCTTTGTATTTTCAATAAATCTTAAATTTAGCCCAGTTTGAAGTGCAACCAAAGTTTCACATTGACTAGATAAGGGGAAGATCATGGATATATAAGGGAGGTGATAGCGCTCATTTGTGAATGTTATTGGGAAAAATACACTTTTAGGGTTTGAGTTAAGTTTCATTCTGGTCCTTAAAGTTTTCAAACTTGACATTTTTACCCTTGAAGTTTGGATTTTGTTACACTTTAGGACTGTTCATCAAAGTTTCCGATAAATCCTAACGATTTTCTAACGTGTCACAATTTTTTATTAAAAAATTTTAAAATAAAATAATGGGAAAATACATTTTTAGTCACTGAGGTTTGGGTTAGGTTTCATTATGATTGAGTTTTCAAACTCGACAATTTATCCCATGAGGTTTAGATTTAGTTTCATGTTAGTCCCTCCATCCATTTTTTTCGTTAAAAACTAACGGCTTACTAACGTGGCGCTATTTTTTTTTTATTTTAAAAAATAATTTAAAATTTTTTTAAAATAATAAAAGTATTATTATTTTTAAACTTCTATTTCTTCTTATCTTTCTTCTTCTTATACACCAATGACTTTTTTTTTTTCTTTTCTTCTCTTTCTCCTTCTTCTCCATTTTTTTTTTATTAAAGAAAGAAGGAGGGAAGAGACCTCCCTTCTCACTCGAAATCTCCCACAAAATCTCATTGTTAAAAAAAAAAAAAAAAGATTGAAGGGAAAAACCCCTTCGAATTGCGACTGGACCCTTCGTTCCAGATCTGAAATGGTCTCTCAATCCTCCTCCTTTTATTTTTTTTAAATAGTGAGATGAAGATTTCCAGTTTTGTTAGAAAAAAAAATAAAATAAAAGAAAAAAAAAGTTGGAGAAGTAGGAGAAAAGAAAAGAAGAAGAAAAGAAAAGAAAAGAAAAAAAAAGTAGCCAATGTGAAGGAGGAGGAGAAAGGGAAGGAGAGTGAGAAAAAATAAAAATAAAAAAATAATTTTATTATTTTAATTTTTTTAAAAATAATTTTTTAATAAAAAAAAAAGTATCACGTCAGCAAGTTCTTAGTTTTTAACAGGAAACTGGATGGAGAGACTAAAGTGAAACGAAATCTAAACCTAAGGAGCTAAATTGTCGAGTCTGAAACTCAAGGACCAAAATAAAACCTAACCCAGACCTCAACCACTAAAAATGTATTTTTTCCTAAAATAATAATAAATAAATTAATTAAAATATATATGTTTTTTAATTTCATTTTCCCCTCCCATTAATTATCGTAATTAATGATGCATTCTTGTATAAATTAAGCAAATTTAAAATGCATGTTTCTAGCTAAGATTTGTGAAAATATTTGTCATTAGGTGTAAAAAGTGCTAGTTTTGGTAAAAATTGACTCAATTACTTGATTTTGTGTAGAATATGGAATTTGACCGCATACCCTGAAACCTTGCGCACCAGCATAGTGCCAACAAACAGATTTAGGGTAATTTAAGGAGTTGATCGGACTCGTAATTTGATTTATTGATTTGTGGCTCTAATGGTGGATCTGGATTCTCACATCGATCTCGACAACCACCCTTGTCCTAGAGGCCTATAAAAGATGACTTATGCTTCAAGAATGAGGAGAGTCGATTTGGAGAAACACTTCGATGCTTCCTTGGAGATTTTCGGCCTCAACCCCGTTGTCACTCTGAGTTCCAACAATGAGGAATTCTAGGTTCAGTAAGGTACAAAGTATTTACTAAGCGATACCTACATCGAAAGAGTAGGAGTAACGATCTGGTTCTCTTGAAAAAGATAAAGTCGGATTAGACTAAGAGAGCAACCTAGTATTCTAAGCTGCTGGATATTTTTATTTTTACTTTGTTCATTTTGTATTTCTAGTTTAGTTTACTTTCAATTTGTTATTTTATTTACTTTTATGTTTTTTAACCTGTTACATTCTATTTTTTATATGAAATTCTTTTCCATTCAATTTATGTCTTTCTTTTCTATCTTTATGAGCTAATTTATCTTTTGGAATTCAAAGATGTGGATGCCCTAAAGGATAATATAATGCATTCTATGTAATCGCAACCTTGTTCACCTCTAGCATTGTTTGCTTTTATTGATTTTAGAGTTTCTTGTTAACTTAGATTGATCATCTAGGTGAACATAAAATGTTGAGCTTAATATCGAAGAGTTAGACAATAGACAGTTTGCATAAGAGCAATATAGGAGAAGAGACTAGAAATAGGTATTCGTTGCTGACCCCAAACATAGGGTCGGCCTACAGGGCCTTATAATTGCATGCTTAATTATCTAAGTTCACACATTGACCATAGAAATATAGGTTTAATAACTTAGACTGATCTTAAAGGTACTTCATAGACGGCTGAATAAGAGGTAAACTTGGTCAATGATGCAAGATGTTGTGGAACAGCTTGGCAGTCGCATCGTCTGGCAACATAGTAGACTTTAGGACAGAAACTGATATGGATCCCATCTTACAGTAATGTTTTCTTGTTTTTTTTTAAAGGAAATACCATTAAATCAGGAAACAGGCAAAGTATTCACATCAGCCTCAATAACAGAGGATAACCAAGCGGGTAACAAGCTACCCCTACAAAAAATTCGATCTTCCAGCGTGGAAGAAAGGGGGGACTCCAAAAGACTGTCGACGGCACCGGACGACAGGAAATGCATCGGCCGTATATTCTCCGCTGCACGTGCAAGATAATGCGCTACACAATTACCAGCCCGAGGGCTTTTTCCGAACAAGATAACACCTGCTGACGGAGCCAAGAATCGCACATCATTGAGCACGATTGCGGAATCAGAAATATCTCCACATTCGAAATTCAGCGCTCGAATTATCTCCAGGGCGTCTGATTCCACCAACAACGGGGGTTTCGGAGAACCGCCATAACTCAAGTAAGCTTTCAGACCCTCCGTAATGTTTTCTTGTTATTTCAATATTTCACCTTTCCAATCTATTTTATATTGGTTACCTTCGTCTCAAACTTTATTTCCAATCTCTAATCATTGAAATTTTGTTACATTAGTTCCTTTGGGCTCAATATTTGAAATTCTTCCACTTTATACTACTTGAGATAGAGTATACTTATGCACGCACGTGTTCATCCATCAAGAGGATAAATGTCACCATTGGTATGAGGCATTTTGGGGTGAACAAAAAACAAAGTCATGGGGACTTATGCTCAAAGTGGACAATATCATACCGTTGTGGAGATATGTCGGGTGTCCTTGTCCCTAACAAGTGGTATCAGAGTCATGTCCCTGACTGAGCAATGCTGGAAGAATCCTCGATTATCGAACAAAGAAGTTGTGAGCCTTAAAGTAGTCACGGGGGAGGGTAGGCGGTATATTCCGATGAAGAGGAGTTGTCTTGGATATGAGCAAACTCTTGGTAAATGAGAGTTGGAAACTCTTTGTAAAAGGGAGGATTGTTGCGAGTGCGACCAAAGTCCCACATTAACTAGGTAAGGGGAAGATTATGGACATATAAGAGAGGACAAGTATCCTCATAGGTATGAGACCTTTTGGGTGGAACCAAAAGCAAAGTCATGAGGGCTTATGTCCAAAGTGGACAATATCATATCATTTTGGAGATATGTGGAGTGTCGTTGTCCTTAACAAGTCCTTATTTCAAGATATGACTAAGTGTTAACTTTTCTAAAGACAAATTAGTTTACATTATCTTCCCCCTATGAATTTTGGAAACGTATTCACATAGTGTTTTATTTATTGAATGAAAATTATTGTTATTATTTTATCAATTTCAAAAATTAACTTCAAACCAACTACGAGAACTAGTTTTAAGGTGTATAGGAATAAAAATTGAACATTTGAAAGTACAAAAACTAAGGCCTCGTTTGATAAACATTTTGTTTTTTGTTTTTGGTTTTTGAAAATTATGCTTGTTTTCTCCTAAATTCGTTACCATGGTTTTCATCCTAGTTAAGGTTGCATTTAAATTTCTAGCCAAATTTTAAAAACAAAAACAAGTTTTTGAAAACTACGGTCTCGTTTGATAATCATTTGGTTTTTTGTTTTTGAAAATTAAGCTTATAAACACCCCTTCTACCTCCAAATTTCTTTGTTTTGTTATCTACCTCCATCCTATGTTTTCAAAAACCAAGTCAATTTTTTAAAACTAAGAAAAGTAGTTTTCAAAAACTTCTTTTGTTTTTGGAATTTGGCTACGAAACTAAAGGTGTCTTTGATAAATATGAAAACCATACTAAGGAAATTGGAAAAAAAAAACAAGCATAATTTTCAAAAACTAAAAACCAAAAACCAAATGATTATCAAACGGGGCCAAAATAAAATATTTTTTAACTTTAAAAATTTCTTAAGTACAAAATCGCTAAGTGTTTTTTAAAATTTTAAAACTAATTGGACAAGTATAAAAAATTTATCAAGATGATGGTTCAATCCCTACTACCACAAATTTTGTTGAGGACACGAACCAAAACCTTTTGATTTTGAGTGTTATCTACTAAACTTTGATTTAACTTTTTGTTTTTAAAAAAAAAAAAATTAAAAAAAAAAAAAAAAAAAACCAAAATTGTTTTTTAAACACACAACAAAAAGGAAAGCTTGAAGCATCACTGTTCTCTTGGGTTTCAATTTCAAGAACTGTTGTTTGTTGTATTCGCTTCAAGGTTCCTCCAGAAGTTTGATGCTTCGTCTTGCTCCAAATCTTCTTCGCAGAATCTCAAACAGTCCCACTTCCAGAATCCATTTTCATCGCTTTTCTCCATTCTCATTCTTCAATCACGATCAGTTACAGCAACAATTGCTATTGCGCTTCATCACTGGCTCCGCTTCGAGCCCTAGCCTCTCAATATGGAGGAGGAAGAAGGAGATGGGCAAGGAGGGTCTGATTGTGGTCAAAGAGCTCAAGAGACTTCAGTCCAATCTCATTCGCCTCGACCGCTTCATTTCCTCCCATGTCTCTCGCTTGCTCAAGTCCGATCTTGTCGCGGTTCTTGTCGAGCTTCAGAGGCAGAACCAGGTCTTTCTGTGCATGAAGGTATGCCTTCTTTTACTCTCTCCATCTATATTCCTGCCTTCCATGATATATATTGAATCGTCTTAGTAGATAAAGCTGTATGGTTGTCTCTGAAGCTCTATCGGCGAAATGTGGATTCGATCAGTTTATTGCTTTAATATGGTGGGTTTATCCAGAATTTTGATAGTTCGGATGAATTGCTAATGTAGTAGTCATCTTGAGTTTGATCGAATTTAGCATTTTTCGGATCATGGGTATGTTTTTCTTCGATTTTATCTACCTTTGGGTTTTTAGGAAAATTTCCCGTCCAAGTATTTGATGATTGCATTTTGAAGTGGTAGAAAGTTATGGTGAACTTTGGAAGTGTAGTTGGAGAATATGGATAGCGCACTTAGGTGAAATGGAATTAGGAGCACTTGCTTGTGCTAGCCTTTGGTTGTGAAGTGGAGAAAAGTTTCATATATCTAGATCAGGGCAGGAATAGTTTCTTGGTCTGCAGGAGACATAATTTAAAACTAAAAGATGTCTTTGAAAAAGTAGGCTGAATCCCAACAGGTTGGTTGAGATTATGGCTGTGAATGAAAATTTTGTTGGTGGTATTGACTGATGCTATATGTAGAGCACCAGAGAAGGGTATTGATGCAAAGATCATACAGCCTCAATGGAATGGGGTTAAGTTAAGAATAGGATAAGTCTTTAAGATGGCTTAGGATAAATCTTAGAGATTGGTTGAATTAGGGGGTTTGATATAGGAAGCTTGAAACTTCGTAATATGCCTTGTTGTCAAAATAGTTGCCGTGATTCCCATTTGGAGCCTAATGCTTCCGGCATAGAAATCTTTGCAACGCCAAAACCGAGAATCATTAGTAGATCTTGGGAAGAAATTGAGGATCGATTCTGCTAGATATAGAGCCATTCAAGAGTTTTGAGATTTTAGGTAAATTTCCAGCACTGATGTATGAAGAGATCCTTTGAGGAGAGAAAGTAGAATCTAGAGAAGAGAGAAGAAAGAAATGAATCACCCCTTTCCTAATGTTCTCCAAAAATCATATCCTTGCTATTATGGTCACTTGGATAGACTCTATTTCTGTTAGCTAAACTAAAACCTTCTTTTGGAGAACTAGAATTAGGGGAGCTCGTCCAATAATCTCCAATAATTGAACCATATAAGCTAGGAATAATCTTCCTCTACAATCTGATTTTCTGTTTGAAGGACCCATCCTCTTTCCAATTATATTTCTTTAAAAATAATGCATGCCTAGAACCTTCTATCCTTAAAATTGTACTCTGTAATGTCTCAATAATCTAATCTATTGTCTTGGAGAATAATATTCTCTAACTCTTGTAGTTTTGTCATTTAACAAAGCCACCATTTATATTTTATGAAACTTTTCCTTTTTAAGATGATAGAAACCTTTGCTTTTACCCCATTGATCGCATTATTCATACATGTCCTACCCTTTCAGTTATATAACGTGGTCCGTAAAGAAGTATGGTATCGTCCCGACATGTTCTTTTACAGAGACATGCTTATGATGCTTGCGAAGAACAAAAGGGTGGAGGAAACAAAACAAGTTTGGCAGGATCTGAAAAGAGAGGGAGTACTATTTGATCAACATACTTTTGGAGACATTATGCGGGCTTACTTGGATAATGCAATGCCCTCTGAGGCCATGGACATATATCGTGAAATGAGACAATCTCCTGATAGGCCATTATCTTTGCCTTTTCGTGTAATTTTGAAGGGGCTCGTTCCATACCCAGAATTGAGAGAACAAGTTAAAGATGACTTCTTGGAGCTTTTCCCTGATATGATCGTCTATGATCCACCTGAAGACTTGTTTGACGAAGATGAAGATAGGAGGAAGAGTGAAGATGATTAAGGATGCCGCTCTTGCTGGTGATTCTTTATAGTTTGTTTAGGTTAAATTACTAATTTAGTCCTTAAATCCTTAAATGTTTAGAGTTGTCTCTAATAAATTTCTGAAATTATAAAAGTGTCGATTAAGTCTTTTGTGTCTAATTGGCCCATGAAAGTATTAGACCATTTTATAGAATTTTGAAAAGGTTAGAGTTCCATTAGACACTAAATTCAATTTTTTGTTTAATACGTATGTGAGTTTTAAAAAATCCCGAATAGGTAAGAGACCGATTAGATACAACTTTGAAAGTTGTAATTTAACGGTTTTCAACAAAATCACTTTTACTTGGCCGTGTTTGGACTGAGGGATATGCACCCACTCATAGTGGCAGCCTTACTACATTCGAAGATCCTTTTGAAGACTGATGTAGTCCAGGAATTGTTCAAAGAATATTTATAGTTTTATCAATTTTGGATCCAATTGTATATTTATTTATTCTTGAGGCTTCCATTCTGGTAGGATTAGCATCTATTTGAGATAGTTTTCTAGCTATTATTAATGTAAACTTCTGTTTTCTGTGAGATTTGGAACAGCTATTCTTATTTATGGTATCAATTCAATATGGATTTATCTGAATGTGAGGTCGTACACATTAGACAAGCAACAGAAGTCAGGAGGACTTTTGTTGGAAGCAACAGGAGGACTCACTTAAATGGGAAGTAGTATGTACGACGAGAGTATTGGTGGTTTTCATAACCCAAATCATTGTCATAAACTTGGAAGATTTAATGGCTTTTATATAGGGTAAAGAATAATACATAGTTTTCTAAAGGCTCCGTTTGATAACCATTTAGTTTTTGAAAATTATGCTTGTTTTTTCTCAATTTTCTTATCATGGTTTGATTTTCATAGGACACATTTGAATTCCTAGCCAAATTCTAAAAACAAAAACAAGTTTTTGAAGACAAAGAAATTTGTAGGTAGGAGTAGTATTTATAGGTTTAATTTTCAAAAGCCATAAATGGTTATCAAACGATGTCTAAGTGATTTGTTAATTGCCTAAGATAATTAAGAGATGCATTAATTATCTTAGATAAGTAGTTACCCATTGACTTAGGTTACAAAGCCTAAATTTGTTTGTGAAAACTAGAATTAAATAGACAAAAGTGTGGAACTCAAGATTCACAAATATAATTTCCTCAATTAATAAAAAAAAATGGTAAGATATCCAACCAATTTCTTTATTTTTGCTAGGGTTGTTAATCAAAAACTAACAATACCAACTATCTAAAACTCTTTAAAATTTTTATGGACTAAAATATCAAAAACTGAAAAGAACATGATTAGAAAACGATGTTTGGAAAAGAAGAAACTGCAAATAAGACAAAGAAACGATGAAAGCAAAGCAAATGAAGAGAAATAGTGGATAGATTTTTTTAAAAAAAAGGTATTATGAAAAATTATGATCTAAATTAATAAGTTTTTTTTAACTTAGTCTAATAAATTCCTAAACTTTATGCAAATCTTAAATCTTAAAATTTTAAAAAGTGTCTAATAAATTCTTGACTTTTGGATGTCATATTATATCCAATAAATTCTCGTTTCTAATAAATCAGAGAACTTTTAGATACAAAATTGAAATTTCAAAAACTTAATAAATATTAAATTGAATGTTTAAGAACTTGCTAGACACTTTTTAATGGTGAGTGACCTATTAAGACACAGGGTAGAGCCACAAGTTTTCATAAGAGGGACAAAATTTCTCACGCTAACTTTTTATATATAATCTTTCGATTCAAAAACTTGGAGGGGAGAAGAGATTAATGAGAAAACTTAAAAATTTTAACTATTTATATAAGATTCTTTAACAAAAACAAGAGATTGAGTCATTTCTTATTTGTTTCACTCTAAATTAGGAAAAATTTTAAAAGTTGGAGAGCCAAACTTATAAATTAACCAATTAATTAGTTAAAAATGAATGGAAAAGAATGTAAAAAAAAGTCATAATGTATTGGAAGATTGAAACACTAATAATAGAATGTGAAAAGCAAAACAGTACAATGGAGGTGAAAGGAGAGGGAAGTACAAAATAAACGAACGTACAACACTACAACTAATTACAAATAAAAAAAGTACTTTAAGAGGAAGAAAAAAAAAAGTGTAGTACATATTTTCATTCACAAGTTTAGGATGTAGTACTCAAACTAAAACCATGGGTTCTCTTCCCTTTCATCTTGTATAAAAACAGAGGCGACCGAGGAGGGAAGAAGGAAGACAATTGAGTAATCGAGTAGAGGTAGAAGAATCCTGTAGGGGTCGCATGAGAACACATGTCGTTGCACTGTGTCCGTGCCTTGTGATATGTGTTCTCAGGTCGCCCCTGCAGGGTTCTTATCTACCATTGTCGTCTTCGTCTTGATTTTTAATAGATTCACAATGTAAGTGCTTGAATTATGTTCATTTAGTTTTTACTTTTCTTTGTTTCTTTTATGGATTGTGTTGTTATTATTATTATTTTGAGTTCAACGACATTTTGAAATGAGGAGATTTTAACCTCTTACATTTTGGTCGAGTGTACATGTCAAAAAATGTGTTATGCTCGTTTTGACTTTTTGAGCTATGTTATTTGCATTTCCTTGTGTGGATAAAAATTTAGTTGTAATTTGTGGGATGCCTTTCCTGTCTCCGACCTTAGGAGAATTAATCTCGATTATTTTGGGTTGGAATTTGCTCTAGGAAGTTTTTTAAAAAAAAAAAATAATAATAATAATAATAAGATAAGATGTTGAATGACATATAAAATGTTCATTTTAAAAATTAAAATTTAGAAGAGGAAAAAAAAAAGCAGTCTTAAAGTATCTGTTATTTTTAATAATGTATTTTGCACAAATATTAAAAATGATTAAAGTCTTAGAGAATGGAGATGGGGAATATGTGCCTTATCACAATCTCCTTGGGGAAAATTGTCGTCCCTATTCACTCAACACATTGGGTTGACAATTTTATTTTAATTTTCTTGTTCAAGACATTAAGTTATATACTAAATCATTTGTTGTCTAAACTATACATCTTTTATTGTTTCTAATCCTTTTATTTTATTTTATTTTTAATCTTTAATGGAATAATCCTACTCAAATTAAATAAAAAAAAAATACGAAATAGTAATGAGACATTTTACAAATATTATTTTACATGAACTTTTCTTTCTAGTTTAATCAATGTGGAGTGGAAGATCGTATTTTTAAGTTTAAATAAAGTAATAAATGCATTGTCTATTTTTTTTATTTTTTATTTTTAGAATATTATATCACATACGAAGGAGGTGGTTTGAACCTACATAGTAATGTACTAATCATTGAACTATGTTCAACTATGCTTGGACTAATAGTATCTTATCTACTAAACTATGCTTAAATTATTTATATATGAATTTCAAAAGTAATTTGAAATTTCAAAAATAAGGTCAAAGATATACATTCTCATCTTTAACCCTCGTACTGTTTTCGATGAGGTCCATCTCTATGGAAACTATTTTCCTTCCCCAGAGATTGCGATCATCAATATCATTCATTTCAAACAGATACTAAATCTCACTATCATTTTCCTTCCCCCAAAGATTGCAAGCATCAATATTATTATTTTTCTTTAATTCAAAATCTGTGTAGGAGATTGGACCGTCAGCTTTCAAAATAACAATATACGCATTATCTACTAAATTGTGCTCAAATTTGCCTCAATTAACATTGTTGTCCTCCATGATGTTTCTAGTGAATCATAATGGTCTACCATACTCAATCGACTCATTACACCATCAATCAACATAGCATTATACCATTCCATTAAGTAATATTTATTACTTTACAATCCACTTAACTATCTATACCAATGGCATGAGCAAAGTTTTAATAATTCTTAAAAAAAAAATGAAAGTGATTTTAATAACAAAATCAAAGATATTTAATCACTAAAAAGAAATGGGGTCTACATTTTTCAATGCCAACACTTAGAAATCCAATCACGTCAAAATTACAGATAGAATAATCTACACATAGATGTAAGTTTCTTTAGTCTAGGTTATAGCTAGATGGATAAAACATTTATCATTTTCTCTAAAGGTTAAATTTCTACACCACATATATCCAAGTGCAAAAATCTTGCTAGCAAGCCTCTCTAAGTACTTTTGAGCTAAGTGACCTTCATTTTCTATAACTTCCCCTAGAGCTAGCACATGGCTCCTATCGGCTATGTTCTTTTGTTGCTTGTAGAACTTACTTCCAAGAGTCAGGCTTCCATCAGCCAATACACTTGGTTGGGAGAGGTTGCTACTTAGCTAACAGGTGCCACCATCTTCAGCAGAAGTTCATTTTATACAAAATGCACCTTAGATGAACAAGGTGTTCTTTCTTTTGAATGGGTCCACCAAATCTAAAGTCGAAACATCTCTAAAACGAGTCTGTTAGTAGCAGGATTCAAGAGTGTCGATTCAACTTAGAGATGGTATTCAAGGCAATATTGATGTTTACAAGAATCCCTCCTAAGTGAGCAAGGCAATGTTTTTCTTTACACCATGATGTCTTTTGCTGCACCAAGGATTTTCATGTTTGTATTCTGGTTGTTTCACCTAAACACTAAAGTTTTTCTCTCGTTTCATATCTAAGGATTTTCATGTTTGTATTTGGAACTGCATTTACCTTTTTGGGTAGTGTTTTTTCAATACAAATGTTTTTGTGAGTCAGATTTTACTATGTTTGGATCATACATATTAAACAGTGTACCCATATCAATATATATAAATTATAATGGAATAACGTAAGCTTTCTTTTAGAATATGGAAGCAAAACACAGAACCAGAATGCTGGTATGATACAAATAAAAATAAATATAACATAAAAAGTTTTAATACAAATTTATGTCATTTTTTTCAATTAAAAAAAAAAAGAACAAAAAAACAAGAAAGAATTATCAAATCCAATTCTATCTTTCTTTATTTAAAAAGAGGAAACGAGAAACAAGAATGTTACCAAATCGCCCCTAAATTCATTCTCATGCCACACGAGAGGTTAGGATATGTAACGTCCCCAAATTTTAAGACTAATCAAGGAGCATTACTACCCATTAACATAAATGCCAACTCTAATGCCCCAAAAATTTCGATAGCATAACGACACATGTATAGCCACCCAAAATTTGTACACACCTAAAAAACAGAAAAACTACACTCCCAAATTTACTATCATAGACTCCACTATACTTCAAAGACAACAGAAACAACTCCGCAATAAACAAAACATAACTTTATTAATCTTTAGGAAGAAAACGGAGTCCCAAGACAAGAATTGACAAAAATAGAATCTATAAACAAAGCAGCCAAAAACATGAAATAACTAGCTAAACCACCTAAAGACATAACATTGGAAAAAAACGTTTATCCTGCCCACAACGAAAACAAAATGAAGACACCATTGTCTAGCTATGGCCCTCCCTCATAAATTTCCACTGCATCACTAGACTTGCAGCAGTACTCATAACACGCACAATCTGAAGTGTGGGGAGGGGGGTGTCAGTACAAAAGTACTCCTTTTTTTTTTAATGAATAACCGAGCTTTCATTGAGAAAAAATGAAATACAAGGGCATCCAAAAAATCAAGCCCCAACGAAGATACTCAACTACAAAAAGGGTTTCCAATCAATCATAATAAGACCTAACGTGTAATTACAAAAAGCCTTGGAAATCAAGGCTCATAACGAAACAAAAACACTAATATTAGCGCAAACCTCACTAGGATGTCTAAAAATTCTATTATTCCTCTCCCCCCATAAACCCCATAAAATAGCACAAACGCCAGCATGTCATAAAAACCTTCCCTTCTCCTGGAAGGACGGATGGAGGAGGAACTCCTTGATCACCTCCCTACAATGACGTTGGCCAACAAACTGGAACTCGAAAACCTCAAAGAACAAGCTCCAGATTGAGCGAGCAAAATCACAACCCCACAACAAATGATCAAGATCTTCCTCTGCCTCCCGAAAAAAAAATGCAACAAAAAAGACCAACCACAGGGGCCATCACTCTAGCCTGTCAAGAGTACAAAAGTACTCATAAGTAACCCCTACATGAGGAGCTATCAAACAACAAACAAAGCAAACATGCTTTTCACACACAAACATGTTTTTAAAGCTAGAAACACATAAATCGTCCTCTTTTGAGTTTTTTGCAAATATTGTAAAGAACACTGTCTCTTGGTGGATTTCCTCACACAAAAAGATTTTTTGTAATTACAACTTGCTTATGATTATTAGCGATTGGCAAGCCCTTTTGAGATAGTTCTTGGGCGGGGTGATCTCCACCCCGGCCCTTAGGTTGTTTCTCCTTTTTGTGATTAATACATATCTCTTGATGTTTCTTATCAAAAAAAAAAAAAAAAAAAAAGCTAGAAACACATCACCATGCTCAATAGACATAAACAAGTAAAACACAGAACTTGCTCAACACATGAATTCACACATCATGCCATGCACACTCAAGCTCCAGGAGCTCACTCATCACTCATTTTTAGCCTTCACAAAGCTCTCCTCCAAGACTGACCCGTCGAGTTGCATTGACCCCGGACTATTTGTACCTAGGGTCTCAATGCTTTCTACGAAGCTTGGCATTCGACCTTTAACTATTTATACCCAAGGCCTCAAACTGGCATCGTCCCTTGACCATTTGTACCTAAGGTGCACCAATGACTTAGCAATGTATTGGCCCTTCCCCAGGCGTCCCAATACTTGCTTTCCTAAACTCATCACACTGACCCTTGACCATTTGTACCCAAGGCATCGATGCTCCTTTTAATCCAATGATGACATGTCACCCCTCGACTATTTGTACTCGAGGTGCACTGCCATTCACCCATTTTTTGTTTCTTTCACATTCAAGTTCCTCTTCCTCTGACCTCTTTTCTCACAACTCACTAGAATGCACATGTCCTTCAACATGCTTCAAGACCAATGCATTATGCCCACCAAGCATACATATAAAACATGCTCTTACATCATGCTTGAATTATTAATTCACAACAACATGCTTTACAACGCAACATTATCACAACAAATCAGTTGCACAACTCAACAACTCATACATTTTAGAACATGTAAGTAGAATTAAGAGAAAATATTTGTACAGGACATATAAAACACGCATCATGTTATCATACAGTCAAACAGACTCATCAGTTAAGAACTACTTACCTAAATCCTAATGCGCTTAAAAACAATTAGAAGAGCCCCTAAATGAAAAGATCACACCTTAAGGTCAAGTTTAAGTCTGAAAAGCTTATTTAAAGCAAAAGAGTGCTCATAGGTACTATCTTACCCCAATGTTGCCCTTAGCCTTAAATGAACTACCTTCAACCTAAAACCATGAATGCCCAATGGTTAAGGACAGTTAAATGGATTGTTATGAGGCCGAAAGATCTCAATAGCTGTTGTTACCTCTAGAAATCCACCAAAAAGGCCTCAAACCTTGCTGGTTGGTGCCCAAGGAAGTTTGAATCTACAAGCGAAAGCCCTCAAAGGTTTGAAATTGACTCTCAACGCTTAAAGACATCGATAAGATGAGATGACTAAAACGTGCTCGAACTTACCGATCAACACTCAAACGGCCTTGAATACGTGTTGTCCAATGATCGAAGGAGTTTGAAATCACAAATCTGAACCTCTCAGCCTATGGGTATTCAAATCCAAGGCTATTTGGGTAGTGGGTCATGTGTCGAAAGCGATTCCGAAGTCCGATTCAAGGAGAAAGTCGTTGTAAAACGTGAAATGGATGAGATCCTTATCGAAATCGTATGGATCAGATTGCTTTCTACATAATGGGATTTGTGAGAGGCCAAAACGATGGAAACGAATCATCCAGGAAAAGGAAACTTACCAACGAAACGGTAAGTTGTCCGTCGGTTGTGGATCTGGCAGTTTAGTGTGCTGAAGCCAAAAATGAGAGAGAGAGAGAGACGGCGTGAGAGGGAGAAGAAGCCAAAGTGGATCCTGGGGTCGCACGCAGTTGCTGCTTGTGCACGTGTGGGTTGCTGATCGATTGTTAGAGAAGACCGAAGAGAGAAAGGGTGAACTATGCAAGACAAGGAGAGAAGGAAGAAGAAGCTGATAGGCTTGCGGGAGCTTGTTGTGCACTGACGACTGGTTGAAATGAAGAAACGTAAAGGGGGGTGATCGGCAGCGGCAGGCGTGAAGAGGAAAAAGAGGAAGAAGGAGAATGATTTTTTTTTCTCTTGGGCTTCTCTCTTTTTCTTTAACTTGAACAAAACTCAATTGATGCCCTCATAAATAGAGTTTTCCCCCTAATTTCCTTCCAAAATTCTGAATTTTAAACCTTCAAATCCTAGAAAATATCTTCCGGTTTAAATCGATTTTCTAGAATAAAATCCAAGAAAATTAAACTTTCAAACCTAAGGAATTGAGGTTTAATTTAAAAGAAATTCTTGACCTTAACTTCAAATTACCCATTCCAATTGACCATCAATTTAAATTACCAAAATTGAAGCCAAGCAAGAATTTAAACTTCAAATTTCAAATCTAATTTGACGAAATTGAACGTACCTGAAAACTTGGGGCGTCACATAAGAAATCTCTATATAGGTACACCAAAGACTGCTGCAACCAGTGGTCAGTCAAATCGGCAGGCTGCGTCCTCCTAGTCAATTACCCGCTTTTCGTGCTTCAGCTTGGCATTTTTCAACTCCCTGCATTACCAATAAAAAAATGTAGAAACCATTTATTACCTTTTACGGTTTCTGAATTTGGAACAGTCCCAACAGACATTGCTCAAAAAGCCAGATGGGGACTTACAACAATATAGCCTCATCTCATGAGATGTTCATATTCAGGAAAGCACCAGAAATCTACCCAGAAGGTTGCTGATAGAAGTAGAACTGAACATCCTTAACAAATGCTACAAATATATGGAAGACTCCACACCGTAGGTCAACTAAGTCCACGTCATAGCAATCGACCATTGAACCACACTCCAATTAGTCCACCATTCTTTAGTAGCACCATGAGCACATCCCTGCTTAAGTGCAAGTCTATCCTCAAAAATCATGTAAGGTATCTCCTTACTTTGTATTGGAATATTCAAACAGAGAAAGCAAACAAACACACCAAACTAATCCAGCAAGTTCTAGAGTGCTGGTTCTCTCCTCACCTTTACAAGGTTCACACTAAAACCAAAAGATATCCTACCCTACTAACTTAAAAACATATATACTACCAAGGTCTGACTTAACAACTTCCAGTAACTTCCTCCCCCCTATTCGGACTCCTTCTTGTGCCCACCTTCCCACATAACTAACTCGGTGGTGTAATTCCCTTTTTGCCCCTCCTCGAATAAACTTGGAGAACTGGGGGTCTAACATCACTCCCCGCCTGCGTGAGAACCTTGTCCTCAAGGTTGAAATCAGGGAACTGCCGCTGGAAATCTGCAGTCTTCTCCCACGTAGCCTCGTGTGCAGGGAGGCCTTTCCACTCTACCAGCACCTCAGTCAGGTCCGGACTGGCAGCAAAGATGTCGGCAGGTTCAGCGACCCAATCAAAATCGTCAGTGAGAATCAAGGGATCTGTTTGCACTGCCTGATGATTGCCCAACGCCTTCTTCAACTGAGACACATGGAACACCGGGTGAATGGTAGATTCAGCAGGCAGCTCTAGCTTATACGCTACCGATCCGACTTTGGCAACTATTGGATATGGCCCAAAGTACTTAGGAGTCAACTTTTCGTTCCTTCGCTTGGCAAGGGACGTCTGGCGATATGGCCGCACCTTCAAAAACACCCACTCTCCCTCTTCAAAGCTCACTTCTCGCCGCCGCTTATCGGCATACTTCTTCATACGTTCCTGAGCATCCACTAGATGATCCTTTAGCCGCTGAAGCATAGTATCTCTGTCCATCAACTGCTTGTCTAAAGTGTCATTGGTGGTACGCATATCGCCGTACGTCAGAAGGGGCGGTGGAGCACGGCCATAAACTGCTTGGAATGGGGTCATCCCAATGGAGTTATGGAAGGTGGTATTGTACCAATACTCCGCCCATCCGAGCCATTCATTCCACTTCTTGGGCTTCTCACTACAAAAACAACGAAGATACAATTCTAAGCATTTGTTGACTACCTCAGTTTGGCCATCGGATTGCGGATGATAAGCTGTGCTCCTACACAACCGGGTGCCCTGAAGCCGGAACAATTCAGACCAGAAATGGCTTAAAAAAATCTTGTCCCTGTCCGACACTATGGACTTCGGATACCCGTGCAACCGAACGACTTCCTGAACAAAGATAGCGGCCACAGACTTGGCGGTGAAGGGATGTTTCAAACTCATAAAATGGGCTGCTTTACTCAACCTATCCACTACCACAAGAATAGTGTCAACCCCATTTGATCGTGGAAGTCCCTCAATGAAGTCCATGGTGACCTCTTCCCATATCCGCTCAGGCACCTCAAGTGGTTGTAGCAACCCCGCAGGGGAGGCAGCCAAGGTCTTATTTTTCTGGCAGATGAGGCAAGCCGCCACATAATTTCGGACATCAGTCTTCATGCCTTCCCAATACAATTCCCCTGTAAGCCTTTTATATGTTCGCAGAAAACCGGAGTGACCCCCCATGACCGAGTCGTGAAAGGTGTGCAACACCGAAGGAAGGAGGGAGGAATTCTTGGCCAAGACTAACCTTTTTTGGTAAAGTAGTTTTCCTTGTACCCATTCGAATTTGGGCACGCTATCAGGGTCCTTCTTCAACTGCTCAATGATGTTCTGTAGCTTATCATCCTGAACTACTTCCCTGCGTACCACGTCCACATCAAGGATTGGGGGAACGGAGATGGCTGCTAGTTGAAATGTAAGAGGGACCCTGGAGAGACCGTCCGCCACCTTATTCTCCGGTCCGGGGCGATATTGAACCTCAAAGTCATACCCCAGAAGCTTTGACAACCACCTCTGGTACTGTGGCTGAATGACTCTCTGCTCAAGTAAGAATTTCAAGGCCCTTTGGTCTGTTCTGACGAGAAATTTCTGTCCCAGCAAGTAAGGTCTCCATCGTTGAACGGCTAAGACTATTGCCATCAGCTCCCTCTCGTATATGGATTTCTGTTGCGCCCGCTCGGACAAGGTCTGACTAAAGTAAGCGATGGCCCGCTTATTTTGAGATAACACAGCCCCAAGCCCTGTACCCGAAGCATCTGTTTCAACCACAAATGGTTGGGAAAAGTCTGGTAATGCTAACACCGGCAAGGTAACCATGGCCTTCTTGAGTCGTTCAAATGCCCTGGTTGCTGCTTCCCCCCACTCATAGGCGCCTGTCTTCAAGAGTTGAGTTAAAGGAGTAGCGATTTTACCATAATCACACACAAACCTTCTGTAGTACCCTGTCAAACCGAGGAAGCCCCGTAATTCCCTGATATTCCGCGGTTGTGGCCACTCCACCATTGCACGCACCTTCTCCGGGTCAGCCTCAACCCCGTGAGCTGAAATCAAGTGCCCCAAATACTCGATTCGGTCTTGGGCAAACTGGCACTTGTTCATATTAGCCCGCATTTGGTGTTTTCGTAATATATCAAACACAACAGTCAAATGACGTAGATGATCTTCATAAGACATGCTGTAAATGAGTATATCATCAAAGAAAACCAGGATGAACTTACGCAAGTGGGGCTTGAAGATATTGTTCATCAACGCCTGGAAGGTAGATGGAGCATTTGTGAGGCCAAAGGGCATCACTAAGAACTCATAGTGGCCTTCATGAGTTCGAAAAGCTGTCTTTTTGATGTCCTCGTGATGCATCCGAATCTGGTGGTAGCCTGACTTCAGATCTATTTTAGAATATATCTTAGATCCATGTAATTCATCAAGCAACTCCTCCACCACTGGTATGGGAAACTTATCGGGTATGGTCACATTGTTCAAGGCCCTGTAATCAATACAAAAACGCCATCCACCGTCTTTCTTCTTGACCAACAGAACGGGGCTTGAAAACGGACTAACACTGGGTTGAATGACCCCTGCCAGCAACATCTCAGAGACTAGCTTTTCAATTTCATTCTTCTGAACCTGAGGGTAACGGTAAGGCCGGACATTGACCGGTTGGGCCCCTTCTTTCAAATGAATACGGTGGTCGACGTCTCGATTGGGTGGTAGTGTGTCGGGCACCTTAAAAATGTCCTCATACTGTTCAATTAGCTCGATTGTAGACCGGGAGGCTCCATGAATGGGCGTAAGAGTCGAGAATTCAGCCACATCCACCAGCGCCTCAAGACTTTTAAATTCGACCAAGTAACCTTGATCCGTTTCTTCCCAGTTTTTCATCATCCGCTTCAGGGAGACTTTAGTTTTAGTGAGGCTAGGGTCGCCCCTCAAAACCACATCACCGTCTTTTCGTTCAATGGTGATGGTCAGCGTTGTCCAGTTGACCCTTGTTTCCCCGAGAGTGTGCAGCCACACCATGCCCAGGACCACATCCACGCCCACCAGATCGAGGGGTAAGAAATTTTCAACAACTGTGAGGTCCCCCAAAGATAGGACAACCCCTTTACATACACCCTTCCCTTTGATAGGTGGCCCGGCGCCCATAAGAATTCCATAATTTGCTGTGTCTGTCAGCGGTAGTTCCAAATCATCTACTAGTCGCTGGGTTATGAAGTTGTGTGTCGCCCCACTGTCGATGAGAACAACGACCTCCCTTCCATCTATCCTTCCCTTCAGTTTGATAGACCCCGGTCCTGTGAAACCGACTACGGAGTTGAGGGATAACTCAACTGCATCTTCCATTACCTCAGCACCCTGCGGTTCTTCGTCTACCGGCGGCTCGGGTTCTTCTAAAATTTCTAATTCCTCGCCATTGGCTTGGACCACCAAGGCTCTCAATTCTCTAGCTTTGCAACGATGGCCAATGTGATATTTCTCCTCACATCTGAAACACAATCCTTTATCCCTTCGCGCCTGAAATTCCGCATCCGTCATACGCCTTATGCCCCCTTCTCTTCTATGGTTAGCATTCGCATTGCTGGTGAGGGTGATCGTTCGTGTCTGTTGGGCCTCCCTTAATTTTGGCGCCTCCTTCTTAGGTCCATAATCCACCTTCGCCTCATAATGGACTTTGGTCTCAGTGTGGACTTTGGGCCGACTCACTCTGGGCCCGTCTTCTTCGTCACGTGTCAACTCCCGATCCTCCACCAACTGAGCCTTCTCCATCATCTCTTCCAGACCTACCGGTCGGAAGCACCGGACTTCAGCCTGCATCACTGGTTTCAGACCATTCATGAAGGTGTTTTCCAAGACCTCGTTTGAAAGATGTGGCAGCGGGGCCACCAATTCCTCAAAGGTTTCGCAATACTTTTTCACGGTAGTCTCCTGTTTGATGGCCAAGAAACGGCCACATACGTCGCCCCCATCTTTCTTTTTCCGAAACCGCTTGAGGAGACGGAATTTCAGGTCCCGCCAATCCTTAAAGGGTTCCCTTTCCTCCTTCGATCGGTACCAATTAAGGGCTACACCCTCAAAACTTATCACAGCCACGGTTAACTTCTCGAGATCAGAGAGTTTGTGTATTTGGAAATATCTGTCAGCCCGGAATAACCAATTATCTGGGTTCTCACCGCCAAACACTGGCATTTCAACCTTCTTGAACTTGTGACGATCGGAGTGGTTATCCTCCCCGTCTGCGGACTGAATGGGGACATTCGCATCGTTGCTGGTCCCGGAATGTTCACCGGTCTCCCGCGAGTCCTTGCGTTGGGGCGCTGATCCGTCGGTGATCGCTGAAGGTTCTTGCCGCCGGAGTAGGGCGACCTCTGATGCCAACGTTGAAATGGCCTTGCGGAATTCCTTCAATCCCTCCTCGATCACGGGAAGGCGCTGGAGGTCCTCCTTTAAGGCAGCCAGTTCACGTTCGTTGCTCTCAAATCGCTCTTCCGTCTTCTTCTGAGTCATCTTTGTTCCCCTACCCAGGATGTCGTGGTCTCTGATACCAATTTGTAAGGTATCTCCTTACTTTGTATTGGAATATTCAAACAGAGAAAGCAAACAAACACACCAAACTAATCCAGCAAGGTCTAGAGTGCTGGTTCTCTCCTCACCTTTACAAGGTTCACACTAAAACCAAAAGATATCCTACCCTACTAACTTAAAAACATATATACTACCAAGGTCTGACTTAACAACTTCCAGTAACTTCCTCCCCCCTATTCGGACTCCTTCTTGTGCCCACCTTCCCACATAACTAACTCGGTGGTGTAATTCCCTTTTTGCCCCTCCTCGAATAAACTTGGAGAACTGGGGGTCTAACAAATCACTTCGTATAAATTAGAAAATAAAGAAACACACATTACCACAGCAGCTTTATGTCTTACATCCCAAAAAATTAAAATTATACTGGTAACACTTGATGTCAACCAAAGGTCAGACACAGCCATCAAAGATATCTTTAAGAAACTTAACATAATTAACCATAGACTAAAGTAGAGGGAAATCTATTTTCTACCACTTTGAACGTTGAATACTTCAATGAACATATTAGTATTGGAATTAGTTTTGGCCGAGGATAGTGTAAATCTGAATAGTTGCGCATGATCATCAAAAAAGAGCTAGTCCCTGGGTTACATCCTTGATATGTTTATCCTTATTTTCCTCGATGCCTTTTTCATCCCTTGCATAGAAATTAAAAACTTTCCTGAACTCAATGTTTGCTTGCTGAGATGGAAGGAAAGGGAAAATTGAAAAGGGAGAGAGAAAGAGAGATTCTAATTCCTACTATTTTTATTTCAACTAGCCATGTGAGACCAAAGAGAAAAAATGGATGATTTGTTGCAAAAAGAATAGAAAACTAACGAGATTAATGACTGGTCTTAAGATATCTGGACGTGATCAATAAGACAATGAGAGAAATCGGTTTTAAAAATGGAAAGGTGATTGATAACTTACTTGAAAAAACTGCCTGGGAGGTGAACCTTGAGAACATGGATATGAAATTGCAAGAATAGAGGACTTTGTTAGAACAAAAGATAAGTACCAAGTCTTGTCTTAAGATATTATATCTGGTCTTTACTATGATCTTCAACAGTTAACTTAAGCCGTGGATAAGATTTATCAAGTCTCAGTAACAATTCACTGCATGTAATTTGTTTTCCATCTGACGTTTGTTGGGAAAAATTTTGCAGAGACTCCAAGATATCAAGATGATCTGAACTCTGGCAAAGGCATGTTAAGATGGTGCAAGTTAGTTCTGGATCAAGAACGACTCCCTTTTCTGCCATTTGGTGGAGCAAGACAACAATTTCCCCAGTTTCACCGTTCGAGCTAAATCCCTTTAGTAAGGAATCATATATAAAGGCATCTGGAGTCAAGCCACAAGCAATCATTTTCTCAAAAACAATTTTCGCTTCATGCATCTGACCAATTTTTGATAATCGATTGATTAACGTTGAAAATGTCAAGGCATCTGGAGCTAAGCCTTTTCCGATCATGTCAACTAGTAATTCTTTGGAATAAGATAAATCCCCAGCTTTCAGAGACCCATTAATTATGGTATTGAAGGTAACAATATCTGGTCCTAGATTTACATTACTCATTTCTTGAAACAACCTCTTAGCTTGACCTAAACTACCTTCCTTGCACGTGGATGAAATCAATGTATTGTAATCAATCAGAGTTGGACTAGGCCCATGTGTTCTCATTCTACCAAAAAGTCCTTTAGCCAAGCTAATCATACCCAAGCCGCAAAGTCCTTTAATCATTATACTGTAGGTAATAGAATTAGGAACAAGTCCCAAATTCAACACATGTTTCCACATTTCCATAGTCTCGTTCATCATTCCTGCTTCAAGATAACCTCCAATTAGAAAATTGAAAGTCATTAGGTTGCCAGAGATTCCATGTTCAGTCATTGTATTATAGACCTCCACGGCCTCCTCAACACGACCTTCGTTACAGAGCCCTTGAATCAACATACTAAAGGTGACAACATCTGGGTTAACATAGCAATTATCCTTCAACATCAAATTAAAAAGTTTAACCCCTTCATCAACTTTCCCATCCTTACAAAGTCCTAGGAGCAAAGTATTATAAGTAACAACATCAGGCTTCTTCCCCTTCTCTATCATCCTATCCAAGACCTCACTAGACTCCTCTATTAGTCCTCCTTTGCACAGACCATCAATCAAAACATTATAAGTGATAGTATTAGGTTCTTCACCTTTCTCTAGCATCAGATTTAATATGTTCAAGGCTTGCTTCGCTCTCCCAGTTTTGCATAGCCCGTCAATCAAACACGTATATGTGACAACATCAGGACAAATACCATGGTCTGTCATTTGATTCAACATTGCCTTTGCTTCTTCCCATTGCCCTTCCTTACACAAACCATGCATCAAACAACTATATGTAACTACATTAGGACGAATTCCCATCTCTAGCATCTCGTTGAAAAGTTCTTTTCCCCGAAAGAAATTTCCATTACTACAAAAACCACTTATAACAGCGCTATACATAACAACATCCCCTTGCAATCCCTTTTTCTTCATTCTCTCCAACAAACCCTCAGCTATGTCTAACCTTCCACCCTTACAGAGCCCATCCACCATGGTCGTATATGTCACCGTATTTGGCTGGCATGTCCCCTCCATTTCTTCAAGAAATCGAAGAGCTTCTTCAAATTTCTCAGTCTTGCAGAGACCATTTATCAGCACATTATAAGTAATCACATCTGGTGATACACAAAACCTTTTCATTTCATGAAACAACTCTGTTGCTCCCTTCACATCACCAATTCGACACAACCCCGTCAACATAATGTTAACAACGAACGTACTAACTACGTAACCCTGCTTTATAATCAACCCCACAACCCCAAATGCAAATTTCACTTCACGGGTATTAATAAAGCATTCGATTAAACAACAAAGTGATTTGAAACCCAGTAAAACATTTGCATTAGTCATATTACCATAAACCGATAAAGCCATGTCGTAATTTCTTGTCCTCGTGAGAGCGGCCATGAGTGAGTTGCAGGTTAATCCAGAAGGAAGGGAATTAGAAGCGATGGAACTCTGAAATATAGAAAACGCCTCGCTTGCGTTTCGCGGAGTAAGCTTTTGACAGAGGGAAACTAAGTGGGAATCGATATCGGAAGCAGAAATCGGCAGATGGATTGAAGAAAACGGCTGGAAGTAGTGGATGCGAAGAACTCGAGCTGGCCAACGTTTGAGAAGATGGCCTCCAGAATTCATGATTTTGGAACGAAATCAAATTCGTTCCTGCGCCAAAATTTTAAACCTAGCTTTTTTTTTAAATAATTTAAACCTTTTTAATGAATTTAAACCTAGGTTTTTTTTTTTTTTTTTTTTGCTAAATTATAAAAATTACTCCTAGACTATGGGTTTGTTTCAAAAATACCCTGAACTTTGAAAAATGTTTCAAAAATACCCTTGCCACAAATTTTTTTTATGAAACCGTTAGAATTTACGGTAGGAGGAGAAAAAAAAAAGCATTTTTCAATAAGGGTGTTTTTTAAATTTTTTGAAAGTTCAGTGGTATTTTTTAAATTGAAACTTTAACGATTTCCATAAAAATAAAAATAAATTAAATTAAATTAACGGCTAAGGTATTTTTGAAACTTTTCAAAGTTTATTGGCATTTTTTAAACAAACTCTATAATTTAGAGGTATTTTTTTATAATTTAACCTTTCTTTTTCTTTTTCTTTATTCTTTTTTAAAAAAATTAATAATTTAAACATAGTTTTGGATGTGAGGATTTTTTTTTTTTTTTGAAACATGGATGTGAGGATTTAAAACTTTGGATTATAAATGTGGAATCCTTTACCTTATTGAACTTAAAAAAAAAAAAAAAAAAAAAAAAAAAAAAAAAAAAAAATCCCTTACCTTATTTCATTTCCCTCTCCATTCCTCGTTTTTTTTCTTTTCCTCCCAACATTTTCACACACCATTTTATTTTCCAAACTTAATATGATGCTACTTTTTTTCCACTTTTTGATTCACAATAGATAGCATTTGAGATTCGAATCTAATGAGATGTTATATACCAATTGAGTTATCTTCATGTTAACTGTTGATGCCAAAATCCGGACAGAAGACTCACCTGACCTTCACGTGACACCAACAGTGAATTTGTAGAAACTGGGGAAGACGTGACCTGCAAGACCAGCAAAAACCGCTGCACACCGGCGTGGTGTAGGCCACACCGCCTCCGATGCCTAAGTCAGAAAACCGAGGAGAAGCTACAGATAGTAAAGGGGAGAGTCAAGAATCGAGTTTCGGAACCTTTCTATACCTGTTTGTACCTGTTTGTCCTCCTAGAGTTTTTATACATGTTTGTCCTCCTAGAGTTTTTAGGAATTCGGTGGTGTTTCGGGACAAACCAGGCGGAACCGGGGCGATTCGGGACATCAGGGACCGAAAAGAGGTCACCGGGCTCGGCCCGCGCAAACGGGCCGAATGGTCGGCCTCAGCCTTTTGCCGAGGGCGACCATATGGGTCGGGCCATTTTGGCCCGACCCTTTGGTCCGGTCTTCCTCTGGGTGGGGCTTTTGGTCCTACCTCTGCCCGATTGTCCTCCTCAGCTCCTTGTCTCTCTGTGTGGTCCAAAATCACCTATAACATTAAGCCCCCACTCTTGAATTGGGATTCAGGTGCGACTTTAATGCTATAGGTCGAGCTCCTTAAGACCAATTTAAGAGGACAACTCTCGTCTCGTGCTGACTTTTGTACGACTTCTTTGTTATCCTGCAAGATAGGGCGAACTATGCAAAGTGGAATCTCCCTGAGTAGGGGTTAGGTGAAATGGAAATGAGAAGAGTGAGAAGTTACAAAAGTAGCTGGAGGGCCTCTTTGGTCGGCCTCAGCCTCGGGAAGAGGCCGAGAACAACATTTTCAGGGAAAACAGAAAACTTCACAATCCTGCATTGAAAAGTTAATTTCTGCAAAAGAAAAACGAGGGAGGAGGCCAGGATCGGCCTTGGCCTCTAGCCCATGTTAGCTCAGTGCTTAGCCCCATGCATTCATATGTCAGTCCTTACAGGAAAATAATGGGAAAGTTGCATGACAATTACAACAAAGGAATGGAATAGCCTTAACCTATCCCTTATTTCCAGCCCCCACTCAACAAGGACTAGTTCCATACCTGGCCTTTTCGAAGGTGGATGGTCGGCCTCGGCCTTGGCATGAGGCTGACCAGCAGCTCTGTATTATTTGCTCGCCGACGTCCAGGCTTATGTGCAGATTTGCCCGACCCTACCTTAAGCATCTCCCTGCGACTTTGAGCGCCTCGACTATGCAAAGTTGGGATGCTTGGCCTTGGCATGACGGTGCGTACACTCTTCCGGGGAAGAGCTTGGGGAGGCCTAGGAAGTTCCCAGGCCTCTGTTCAAGCTGTCACGGTCATCCCAGGGGTGCGTACACTCTTCTGGGGAAAAGTTTGGGGAGGCCTAGGAAATTCCCGAGCCTCTCTGCAAGCTGTCACAGTCATCCCAGGGGTGCGTACACTCTTCTGGGGAAAAGCTTGGGGAAGCCCAGAAAATTTCCTAGCCTCTCTTCAAGCTGTCATACTCATCCCGGGGGTGCGTACACTCTTCTAGGGAAAAGCTTGAGGAGGCCCAGGAAATTCCCGAGCCTCTCTTCAAGCTGTCATAGTCATCCCAGGGGTGCGTACACTCTTTTGGGGAAAAGCTTGGGGAGGCCTAGGAAATTCCCGAGCCTCTCTTCAAGCTGTCATAGTCATCCCATGGGTGCGTACACTCTTCTGGGGAAAAGCTTGGGGAGGCCCAGAAAATTCCCGAGCCTCTCTTCAAGCTGTCATACTCATCCCAGGGGTGCGTACACTCTTCTGGGGAAAAGCTTGAAGAGAGGCTCGAGAATTTCCTAGGCCTCCCCAAGCTTTTCCGGGTGCGTACACTCTTCTGGGGAAAAGCTTGGGGAGGCCCAGAAAATTCCCGAGCCTCTCTTCAAGCTGTCATACTCATCCCAGGGGTGCGTACACTCTTCTGGGGAAAAGCTTGGGGAGGCCCAGGAAATTCCCGAGCCTCTCTTCAAGCTGTCATAGTCATCCCAGGGGTGCGTACACTCTTCTGGGGAAAAGCTTAGGGAGGCCTAGGAAATTCCCGAGCCTCTCTTCAAGCTGTCATAGTCATCCCATGGGTGCGTACACTCTTCTGGGGAAAAGCTTGGGGAGACCTAGGAAATTCCGGAGCCTCTCTTCAAGCTGTCATAGTCATCCCAGGGGTGCGTACACTCTTCTGGGGAAAAGCTTGGGGAGGCCTAGGAAATTCCCTAGCCTCTCTTCAAGCTGTCATGGTCATCCCAGGGGTGCGTACACTCTTCTGGGGAAAAGCTTGGGGAAGCCGATGAAATTCCTGAGCCTCTCTTCAAGCTGTTGTATTCATCCCGAGGGTGCGGAGCCTCTCTTCAAGCTGTTGTATTCATCCCGAGGGTGCGTACACTCAGTCGGGGGAAGTGCGGAAGTCTGGCCTCTACAAGGATCATTCCCGTCTGGCCACACGCGTTACATCCTATGGAAAAAGCACTTTATGCGAAACACAATGCAAAGAACTTCATTAAATTCGCAAGTGTCGACATCGTACCATGAAGAAGCGCCATGGACATGTGTTATATAAAACGAAAGGAAAATCAAAACTGTCGCCACATGACCATTGACTCGACCTGTCCTTACCCCTACCTCCCACTCAAAATGTGCATTCAATATCTTGGACATGCATTTTTTTTAGTAAGGAAAAACTAACTTCGTACCTGGGCCTCTAAGGGTGGAGCTCGGCCTTGGCCTCTGGATGGTCGGTCTCGGCCTTGGCATGAGGCCGACCAGCTCCTCTGTGCTGTTCGTTTGCTTGTTTTCCATCCCAAGGGTGCATGCACTTAGTCGGAGAAAACTTGGGGAGGTCGAGGAAATTTTCGAGCCTCTCTTCAAGCTGTTGTATTCATCTCAGGGGGTGCATACACTCTGTTGGGGACCCCGGGAGGTTGAGGACATGCGTCAACCTCTCGACCTAGGAATTTTGTCTCTGCAAGAATCATTCTTATGCAAAACACAATATAATAGTTTTTATTGAATTTGCAAATGTTTGTGTGTTTTACAATGAGATAAATGACAGACAGTTTCTATGTAAAGTAAACATAAGTAGATAAAAGCCATTGTTCCTGGTCGGCCTCGGCCTCCTCTGGTCGGCCTCGACCTTCCTGCAGTGGTGGCGTTGCCTGCCACTTGTTTCTGCTATGGCTACTGATAGTAAATCTTCAAGTGTTCTGCATTCCATGGGTGTGGGGTTGGTTTCCTGTTTTCATCAACCAAGGCATAGGTGTCGGGGCGGACCACTTTGCTAACTTGATAAGGTCCTTCCCATGCTGGTCCCAACGCACCTGCATTGGGATCTCTGGTGTTTTGCATGACTTTCCTCAGTACTAGGTCCCCTTCTTTGAAGGTGCGCCTTTTCACTATTGCGTTATAATATCTGGCAACCCTGTTTTTATACTCTGCGACCCGGAGTTGAGCCATTTCACGATGCTCGTCTAGGAGGTCCAAGTTCAACCTCATAGCTTCATCATTCCCTTGCACACTAAACTGTTCTGTCCTGGGGGAGGGATGCCGACCTCCACTGGGACTACCGCCTCTGCCCCGAATGAAAGGGAAAATGGTGTTTCTCTTGTTGAGGTTCGTGCTGTTGTCCGATATGCCCACAGTACACGTGGGAGCTCTTCGGCCCATGCTCCTTTTAGTCCTTCAAGCTTCGTTTTAAGATTCTGCTTTATTATTTTATTCACAGCCTCCACCTGGCCGTTAGCTTGCGGATGGGCTGGGGATGAACAACGGTGTGTTATGCCCAAATCTGAGCAGAACTTCCTGAAAGCGGCATTGTCGAACTGCCTACCATTATCTGATATAATGGTGTTAGGAATCCCAAAACGGCACACAATGTTCTTCCATACAAAGTCAGTGACCTTCTTTTCAGTTATAGTTGCTAGTGGTTCTGCCTCTGCCCATTTTGTGAAGTAATCCACAGCCACAACTGCATACTTGGTCTGCCCTTTACCTTGGGGGAGAGGTCCGATCAGATCTATTCCCCATTGCGCGAACGGCCACGGGCTGATAATGCTCGTTAAAGGCTCAGGTGGTTGCCTTGGAGTGGGTGCAAACCTTTGGCATTGATCGCAAGATCTAGTGAAGTGCCTAGCGTCTTGCAACATGGTTGGCCAGTAGTAACCTTGCCTGACTATCTTGTGACACAGCGACCTTGCTCCTGAGTGATTTCCACACACCCCCTCATGTATCTCTCTCATAACCTAGTTAGCATCACTAGGGGGAAGGCACCTCAACAACGACATCGAGTAACCTCTTTTATACAGTCTCCCTTCCCTTAACACAAAATGCGATGCTCGTCTCTGAACCTTTTTAGCCTCTGTCCTCTCTGTTGGCAGCTCGCCTTTCCCTAAGTAATCAAGGATCGGATCCATCCATGAAGCTTCCCTTGCTTCTGGGGAGGGCTCAGTTTCAATTGATGGGATGCCCTCCCCATCTGCAGGATCATCGACCTCATGCCTTGGATCTTCCGCCTCTGCCTCGGACTTATCCTCAGGCTCGGCCTCAGACTTATCCTCAGGCTCGGCCTCGGCCTCTGCCTCTGCTCGGCCATCTGTCTCGAGAATCTCCTCTGCACATACCGCAGGCTCTGACAAAACCTCAACTGGCACAGTCCTGCTTAACTCTGTATCATAGGCAGCCGCCAAGCGAGCCAGTGAATCTGCGTTGGCGTTTTGAGACCTCGGGATTTGTTTGATCTCCCACTTCTCAAAGTGGGACAGCAGTTCCCTGGTCTTGGATAAGTACCTACTCATTCTCTGTTCCCTAGTCTGATATTCTGCCAACACCTACTTCACGATTAGCTGTGAATCGCTTTGAACCATGATGTCCGAGACTCCGATCTCCCTTGCCAACTTCAATCCTGCCAGAAGTGCCTCGTATTCAGCCTCATTATTCGAGGCCTTGAAATTGAATCTCAGGGCATACTCAAATCTTCCTTCATCAGGGGATTCTAGCAAAATTCCTACTCCACAACCCTTGGTGTTAGAAGACCCGTCTACAAAGAGTGTCCAAGTCTGTTTCACCTCCCTTATACTCAGCATATTGACCTTTGTGCCTGACTTGCCCTGCTCGGCCTCGGACCTCTGAGGGTCGGCCTCCTCCTCAGCAGCCGTTAATTCTGCCAGGAAATCTGCCACAGCTTGCCCTTTCATGGCAGTTCGAGGTTTGTAATGGATGTCATACTCACTCAGCTCAACTGCCCACTTCATGAGGCGTCCCGAGGCTTCTGGCCTCTACAACACCTGTTTTAGAGGAAAGTTGGTCAAAATTGTTACCTTATGGGCTTGGAAATACGGACGCAACCTTATGGCCGACGTAACTAGGGCCAGAGCGAGTTTCTCCACTTGGGGGTATCTAGTTTCTGCTCCAACCATCGACTTGCTGGTGTAATACACGGGTCGTTGGAGCTTCTCTTCTTTTTTGATCAGTGCATAACTTACAACCGTATTCGAGGCCGCGACATATAGCAATAGCTCGTCACCAGGGAGCGGCTTGGCCAAGAGCGGGACCGAGCTCAAATAGTCCTTCAGCTCCTGGAAAGCCTTTTCGCACTCTCCAGTCCATTCGAAACGTGATCCCTGTCTCAAAATTTTAAAGAAGGGTAAACACCTGTCAGTTGATCTACTAACAAACCTGTTCAAGGCGGCGATCCTCCCGTTCAAGCTTTGAAGTTGCTTGAGATTGGTCGGGGAGGACATTTGCATGATCGCTCTGATCTTGTCTGGGTTTGCTTCTATCCCCCTCTGATGCACCATGAATCCTAGGAATTTTCCTCATGACACCCCAAAAGCGCACTTACTCGGGTTTAGTTTCATTCGATACTTCCGGAGGATCTGGAAAGCTTCATTAAGGTCAGACTCATGGCATTGAGACTTCAAGCTCTTTACCAGCATATCATCCACGTACACCTCCATGTTCTTTCCCAGTAACGGAGCAAACATGCGGTTTACCATTCGCTGGTATGTCACCCCAGCGTTCTTCAAACCGAACGGCATGACTTTATGGCAATACAACCCTCGACTGGTGATGAATGAAGTCTTTTCCTGATCGGGCTCGTGCATTCTAATCTGGTTGTACCCTGAATATGCATCCATAAAACTCAGCATCTCGTGCCCTGCTGTTGCATCAACCAATTGGTCGATCATGGGCAAAGGATAGCTGTCCTTTGGGCACGCCTTATTCAGGTCGGTGAAGTCGATGCACATCCGCCACTTCCCGTTAGCCTTCTTTACCAGTACCACATTGGACAACCATTGGGGATAGTGAACTTCTCGGATGAACCCTGCTTTAAGTAGCTCATCCACTTGACTGGCAACGACCTCATTCCTTTCCGAATTAAATGCTCTTCGCCTCTGCTTTACTGGCTTGAAATCTCTATCCACGTTCAACTGGTGAACCATCACTCCCGGGTCAATTCCCGGCATATCCTCGTGTGACCATGCAAACAGATCTGCATTAGCCCTCAAGAAACCAACCAGCCTGCCCCTCTGCTCAGCCCCCAATTTGGTGCCGATGTTCACTCTCCTTTCCTCAGACGTTAGTGGTACAGATTCCAGTTCCTTCGCGGGTTGTCCCCTTGGGTCAAGTCCAGCAGCATCGCTGACATGCGGAACCTCGCAACAGCCTCCGGAGTTAGGGTCGGCCTTTTCCATACCGAGGCCGAACTCAATCTGATTCGGAGCTTCCCGCTCGTAACAGCCTCCGGAGTTAGGGTCGGCCTTTTCCATACCGAGGCCGACCTCAGTCTGATTCGACGCTTTCTGCTCATACCCGAGGTGTCCTTCTAGCTTATGAACCCGATTCATCCTACCGAACACCACCGATGCGCGGTCTGAACTGGCAAGCACTCTCCCCCACAGATGGCGCCAACTGTTGATGCCAAAATCCAGACAGAAGACTCACATGACCTTCACGTGACACCAACAGTGAATTTGTAGAAACTGGAGAAGACGTGACCTGCAAGACCAGCAAAAACCGCTGCACACCGGCGTGGTGTAGGCCACACCGCCTCCGATGCCTAAGTCAGAAAACCGAGGAGAAGCTACAGATAGTAAAGGGGAGAGTCAAGAATCGAGTTTCGGAACCCTTCTTCCGTGGTGAAGAGGGGCTTTTATACCTGTTTGTCCTCCTAGAGTTTTTAGGAATTCGGTGGTGTTTCGGGACGAACCAGGCGGAACCGGGGCGATTCGGGGCATCAGGGACCGAAAAGAGGTCACTGGGCTCGGCCCGCGCAAACGGGCCGAATGGTCGGCCTCGGCCTATATATATATATATATATATATATATATATATATATATATATATATATATATATATATATATATATATATATATATATATTATTGCATAAATCTGACTAAGAATTCATATGTGGCTGCAAAAATTACTAAACTATAAAATTTGATGGCAAACATCGTTTTTTTTAAAACATAGATAAAACTAAAAACAAAGAGGTTATTAAAACTTATGATATATTTTTTAAAAACTATTAAGATATATGTAAAAAAGACAATAGCTTCTCCTTCTTCCTCATCTTTTATTTGTTTATTTATTTATTTATTATTGTTATTATTATATATATACATTGCTTTAAACTATAGTTGGTTCATTAGAACTAAAAAATTGTAGCTGATTTTTAGCCCACATTACATTGTTGTCAAATTTATATCCTTAAATTTTTAGTCATCTTCAATTTACACTTTTTTTAAATGATTACCAGTCTTACCGGTGAACGTCGTTGTTTGTTATACAATGCACATGAGACATGTTAAACTTTGATTGGCAAGATATTAACGTAAATATAAACCTATTTTAAAATAAAACACCCAACTTACAACTTGTGGCTTGTAAACCTCTCAGGACGATATAAAGGTTGATGATCAAATTTCGCTAGGTAAATTACCTTCGCTCCACGTGATAATCGACAGTGAATTTGTTTGAGAGCGGGGAAGACGTGACCTGCAAAACGGAAAACCTGCACACCGGTGTGGTGCTAGCCACATCGACTCCGATGCTTAAGTTAGAAAACGGAGGTAGGAGAGCTAGAGAGTAAGAGAAGAGAGTAGAGAGTTCGGGTCCCCTTCTTCAGTAACGAAGAAGGGTATAAATACCTGCTTATGCTCCTAGGGTTTTTAGGAATTTGGAGGCGTTTCGGGACAAACCAGGCGAAATCGAGGCGGCCAAAGGCGGGAGGGACCAAGCGGAGTCGGATGGGCTCGGCCCGCGCGAGCGGGCCTAGGGTCGGCCTCGGCCATGGCCGAGGCCGAGCAGGGGGTCGGGCCAAAAACCCGACCCCTTCGGTCTTGGCCCGTCCCACTTGCCGGTTTCGCCTCTTGGGTCCATTTCTCAGCCTGATTTCTCCCCAGTTGATCTCGTCAGCTCCTTGTACATCGGGGTGGTCCAAAATTGCCTATAACATATTACATTCTAATTTTTAAAATTTTGCTTAAATTTAGGTTTTGATATGTTTTTTTTAAGTTATAAGTCAATGCAAAGAAACACCTATCTACAAATAGTGCTTACTTGTATCTATAAAATGGTTATCAATCACGACTTAAAATATCTCTCTCGTTTTTCTAGGTATTCTTTTAATTTGTTTAGCTTCTGTTTTATGTTTAAAACATTTAATTAATCTATCTCTTAGCCCCTCAATTGTGTGTGTTTTTTTAGATACAAAGCAAAAACAAATGTTAGAAAATCAAAATACAATCTAATGCAAGCAAATATATGATCCCATTCAATCACTCATTGAGCCAAACTCGATCTAAAGAACAAGAAACGTCCAAGGTTTGGACTACTCGAATGAAGGACAACACGAAGAGTGGATTTAAGACATAATTTTCTGTAGCTTGGTTACTGTTATTCTTATGTCTAATCTGTACTTATGAGAGTAGGTGGAAGTCTAAACTTATTTCTTACTTTTTCACCTAACTCTCCTTGGATTGTGTAGTATGCTTATCATCTTTCATCTATGGAGTCTATTTAAGTCAATTGCTGTAAATTTTCTCAACAAGTGAATGAATCATCTTCATTAATATTTTCTCTTTGGCCTTAATCCTCGTTGACATTAGCTTAAAAGCTTTCCTGGTATCAAAGCCATAAATGGCTAACACCAACAAAGATTCCTCTACCCCAACATTGACCAAAGAAACCACATAACTAGAAGGGAGTAAAGACGGAACTAGCAAAACTGTGACCATAGAAGGGCCCAGGTACGAAGTTCGCTCAGGCACAGTGTCTGTCGACAACCCTACCTTCACACATTTGTTGAACCAGGTAACCTCCATTAAATTGGATGGAGGAAATTTTCTGCTGTGGAAAAATATTGTCTTACCCATCCTCATAAGCTACAAACTCGATGGCCATCTTACGGGAAAAACACTTTGTCCATAAATGACTATCATAATACCTCCATCTGAAGAAGAACCAAATGGACTGAAAATCCCCAATCCTGAGCACGATGTGTGGCTTGCGGCAGATCAGCTTCTTATGGGTTGGTTATACAACTCCATGACACCGGAAGTAACAGCTCAAGTGATGGGTTATGATGAAGCACAAGCCCTCTGGTCAGCCATTCAAGAATATTATGGGGTTCAATCGAGGTCCCAAGAGGAACATAACCAACAAATGCTACAACAAACGAGGAAAGGAGCAATGAAGATGAAAGATTATCTTGCAACCATGAAAAGGTACTATGATAATCTTCTAGTAGCTGGTTGTTCCATAGATTTACGAAGTTTTTTTTTCTTATGTGCTAGCTAGACTTGATGAGGAATATACACCTATTGTGTGTGTAATACGAAGTCAGAATCTCACGTGGAGTGAGATGCAATGTGAACTCTTCACCTTTGAGCAACGACAAGAGAGACTTCAAGCGTTGAGAGGAAATGTCACTGTAAATCTAGCTCAAGCCGACAACACAAAGAAGCAATCCTGGAGCAACCGCTACTAATAATCAAAGTCGAGCATCATATAATCAGTCATCCAGAGGTGGAAGGTATCGAGGAAGAGGAAGATTCTCATCATACTCTTCCAACAACCGACCCATCTGTCAAATATGTGGCAAACAAGGCCATACTGCACTCATCTGTCATCATCGGTATGAAAAAGCAGAGCAACAAAGTCAAGGCTCACAATCCTCCATTCCAACAACATCAACAAACCTCTCTACCTCCTCCTCATCCGGACCAGCAACACTTATGGCTTATCCTGAGACGATTCAAGACCCAGCATGGTATCTAGATAGTGGGGCAAGTAATCATGTGATCTCAGATATTGCTAAACTGACATTAAAGGGTGACTACACAGGTATGACCAAAATAATGGTAGGAAATGGCATGAAATTAACTGTTTCACATATAGGTTATGCTGATTTATATTCCAAATATGGTAGTATTACTCTTAAAGATGTGTTACATGTCCCTCTTATGAAAAAGAATTTGATCAGTATATCAAAACTCACTCATGATAGTCCTATGATTGTTGAATTCTTTTACTCATGCTGTTTTGTTAAGGAAAAGAAGTCCAACGCAGTGGTTTTGGAAGGGAAGCTTGAAAATGAGTTATATAAGCTACAAGAAGTGCAAGAATCCTTAAACCAACCTAAGGAAAATAAAGAAGCTACTGGTGTGGTTAACATAGTTGCAACAACTCATATGAAGACCATGAAGTCTAATGCATCAGAAAATGTGGCAAAGATTGTTAGTTATGTATTTTTTGAGTTGTACAAATGATGTATGGCACAAAAGACTAGGCCACCCATCCCCTAGAATTTTGAGTCAAATTCTCCGCCATGAATGTAAAGCTTCTATCAAAGTCAATGACAAGGAAACATTTTGTGAGGCTTGTAAATTCGACAAAGCACATAAGCTACCTTTCACTTTGTCATCATCTAGGGCTACTAAACCTCTTGAGTTGATACATACTGACCTTTGGGGACCCGTCCCAATCCTTTCTCTTGATGGGTACAACTACTATATGGCCTTATTAGATGACTACAGCCGATACACTTGGATTTATCCATTAAAAGCTAAAAGTGATGCAACCCTTGTGTTTAAACAGTTTAAAGCTCAAGCAAAAATTCAGTTTAATAATCGGATTCAGACTTTAAGGTGTGATGGTGGAGGCGAATTTAAACCTATCATCCACTATGCTCAAGACAAAGGCATTAAAATTCAAATGTCATGCCCATATACATCCGCTCAAAATGGGAGAGTCGAGAGAAAACACTGCCATTTAGTTGAGACTGGGCTGACCCTTCTTGCTCAAGCTCGAATGCCGTTGAAATACTGGTGGCATGCATTCCATACAACAGTGATTCTCATCAACCGAATGCCTTCTTCAGTTCTTGACCAATAAAATCCTTATTATCTACTACATAAAAAGGCCCATAATTACAGTGATTTAAGAGTGTTTGGAGTTGCTTGTTACCCCTGTATTCGACCATATCAACAGCACAAATTTGATTTCCACACTGAAAAGTGTGTATTTATTGGCTATAGTGATCACCACAAAGGGTATAAATGCTTGAGTCCGTCTGGGAAGATTTACATCTCTCGCCATGTATGCTTTAATGAAGAAGTTTTCCCCTATCAATAACTTTTTTCCCACCATCATACCCCTCATGAATCTGCAGCCACTGTGTTATCTTGGCTACCAATTAATTCTACCTCCAGTGTGCCTCCTTGCCATGATGACCCTCCCCTCCTTATCCCACGTGATATTTCCTCACCCAATAGCCCTTTTTCCCCACCTTCAACGAGTCCCATATACAGCCTCGTACCCTCCACCACACAATATCTCTTGTCCCCACTTCCTCCAGCCTCTCCCTTTCCTCCTTCGCCCCCACCCCAATCTCCACCAACCCTTTCCCTTAATACTCATCCCATGGTGACAAGGGCCAAGTCTGGCATTAGCAAACCCAGACAATTTTTTGGTGGTCTCACACAGCTTGCTCCTTCAATTGACTGGAATTGTTATGAACCTACTAAGTTTCAAGAGGCTGTTCAATCTCCAGTATGGCAAGAGGCCATGGATGCTGAATTTTCTGCACTTCAACGCAACAATACTTGGACTCTAGTTCCACCTCAATCCATTGTTGGTACTAAATGGATCTACAAGATCAAAAGAGATGTCGCTGGACACATTCAACGCTATAAAGCTCGTCTCGTCGCCAAAAGTTATCTTCAAACACCGGGCATTGATTATAGTGAAACCTTTTGCCCGATCATTAAGCCCTCATCCATTAGAGTGGTGTTGATATTGGCTATTATGAGGAAATGGCCCATTCGGCAACTAGATGTAAGTAATGCTTTTCTCCATGGCACTCTTAAATAAGATGTATATATTGCCCAACCTCTTGGGTATATCGACTCCAAACGTCCCCATCACGTGTGCAGACTTCACAAGGCTTTATATGGTCTTAAACAAGCCCCTCGGGCTTGGTATGATGAACTCCAGACTTCTCTTCTCAAATGGAACTTTGTGCAATCCAAATCGGATATGTCTCTATTTATATATCATTCGTCTCAAGGAAGTTTATTTCTCCTTGTTTATGTGGATGATCTTATTATCACTGGCTCTACACCACAACTTATGTCTTCTCTTATTAGGTATTTACAATCTATCTTTGCTGTTAAGGATCTTGGTCCACTTCACTATTTTCTAGGCATACAAGCCACATTCACAGATGCTGGTCTTATACTAAACCAATCCAAATACATACAAGATCTACTTCAGAAACTCAAATATCAACACTTGAAGTCAGCACCTACATCTATGGTTCCTGGAAAAAGGTTATATTTTCATGATGGACAGCCCCTTACTGATCCTCACTTGTTTTGCAGCACTCTCGGGTCACTCCAATACCTCCTTCACACACGACCCGACATCGCCTTTGCTGTCAACAAATTAAGCCAGTATAATCAGCAACCAACGACTCGTCACTGGCAGGCTCTTAAGCGGGTCCTCTGTTACCTTCAGGGCACTTTACACCTCGGGCTCTCTCTTATTCCTGCCTCCACTCTCACACTTACTGCTTATTCGGATGCGGATTGGGCAACATCACCCGATGATCGCCGCTCTGTTGGCGGGTATTGTGTTTGTCTTGGTAATTCTCTTGTGTCTTGGTCATCCAAGAAGCAAGTCGTTGTTGCTTGCTCTAGCACTGAATCAGAATATTGGGCCTTGTCTCATGTAGCATGTGAAATATTGTGGCTTCGCTCCCTCTTTACAGAGCTTCGAGTACCAATTAAATCTCCTCCTATTGTTTGGTGTGACAACCTCAGTGCGGCCACCTTTGCTTCCAACTCGGTTTTCCATGCCCACACTAAACATATTGAACTTGGTGCTCACTTCATTCGTGATCAAGTTCTTGCTCAACAACTTCTTATTCGGCACTTCTTATTCGGCATATCTCCTCTCAGTATCAGCTGGTTGATCTCCTCACCAAGCCACTATCTTCTTCTCAATATAAGTTTTTACGCTACAAACTCGGTCTTCGGTTTACTCCCTTGCCTCGTTTGAGGGGGGATGTTAAGACATAATTTTATGTAGCTTGGTTACTGTTATTCTTATGTCTAATATGTACTTATGAGAGTAGGTGGAAGTCTAAACTTATTTCTTACTCCTTCACCTAACTCTCCTTGGGTTGTGTAGTCTGCATATCATCTCTCATCTATGGAGTCTATTTAAGTCAATTGCTGTAAATTTTCTCAACAAGTGAATGAATCATCTTCATCAATATTTTTCTCTTTGGCCTTAATCCTCGTTGACATTAGCTTAAAAGCTTTCCCCTTTGCACCAATTGAAGAACAACATAAAAGGCAACAACTTTAAAGTGGACAACAACATCTGATCACTTCAATTATAGGATAACAAAAACCCTCACCCTTATGATCATAACCCAATCTTAAGCATCGAAATCAAATCTATATACACACCTGAATTACTATTTTTTATTGCACGTGCCAGCAAAATAAATTAAATGTGTGTTTTTTTTAAAAAAAGTTAATTGTGTATTTGAAATTAAAATGCAATTCGTGTAAATATTGTATGCATATATGTATGTAAACACCACAATTTATTAAAGAGAAATAATATTATATAGGTTTTATTACACTTTTAGTTCCCAAACTTTAAGGGTTGTATCAATCAAATCCCTGGACTTTAAAAATTTTATAATAAGTTCATGAACTTTCAATTGTGTTTCTAATAGGTCTCTAAACTTTCAATTTTGTGTCTAATAGGTCATGATATATTTGATATTTTTAAAAAATTAACCAATCTATTATATATAAAATTAAATTTTATGAACTCTAAGGCCTCGTTTGATAACCATTTGGTTTTGGTTTTTGGTTTTTGAAAATTAGGCTTGTTTTCTTTAAATTTTCTCACCATGGTTTTCATTTTTGTTAAAGACACACTTTTGTTTTAAAAAATTGGCTTGGTTTTTTAAAACATGGGAAGAAGTAGGTGAAAATACAAAGAAACTTAGAGTTGGAAGTGATGTTTATAAGCTTAAAAACCAAAAACTAAAAACAAAAAACCAAATGATTATCAAACGGAGCCTAAACTATTAAGTTTGTATCTAATAGGCTTGTGAATTTTTTAAAATGTTGGATAGGTCAATGACTTATTAGACAACAAAAAATAAAAGTTAAACGACATATTGGACACGAAAATGAAATTTTAAGGATCTATTCGATGCTTTTTAAAGTTTAGAAAAAATAAAATTGAAAGTTCGAAAAACTAAGTTGACACAAGTTGAGGGACTAATTTAACCAATTAAACATATCTTCGTGTCATTGTGCTGATATTATGGTCCAAGCGGCCCAAGGTTCTGGTCCAGTGGAGAGATCCGTTGGTCTTGCTGAACCGATTCGCCTTCAACCATCACGATTGCTTTGCCTTGCATTGTGATGCAAATTTACAGATTCACTTCAATTTTACACAGAAGGAGACGTCGAATTTTCCATTCCAGAAGCGTTGAAGCTCCCCGGGATCTGCATCACTTCTTTGATCTCCAAATCCATCCCCCAATTACTGTAAACGCTTTCGGATTCCAGTCTTGGACATTGATTGCACTCTTGAACTCGTCGAGCGGCCTTCTCTGAATTACGCATTCCCAGACATGGAGTCTCCGCAAGGTGGATCCGAGAGGGACAAACCGCCGAACTCTTCCTCGTCCATTTCCCCCGTCTCCGTCGTTTCTAGTTTCTGGAAAGGTAGTATTCTGATTGTGAATCGGATTCTCTTTCAATTCTTGCGCTTATTGGTGGGTTTGGACTTGATAATTAACTAGCGTAAGGGAATTATGTGTTCTATGTTATGTTCTGATTCATAGCAGGGGATTCATTTTTAACTACAAATTTTCTGCTTGATTTCTACGCGTTAGTTTCTAGTTTGAGCTCTGCTTGTTGAGATAATTTGATTTAAGGAGACTAGAATTTTTATACTGAGCGGTTCTTTTCGACGGCTCACCTTTCCATTTGGGAAAGGTATGTCTGCATTTTGAAGTGTTGAGTTAACGAATATGCAAGGCATTTTGTATTTTTTTGGATACGAAGTTCTGGCCAATACTATCATTTGTTGTCTGTTTGTTTGATTTAAAACTGCTGTGAAAAATTTACTTCCTGCTAACACAAAATGGTCAATGATTCCCTACTTGCAGAGTTCGATTTAGAGAAGGAGAAAAGTGGATTGGATGAACAAGGACTTAGGATAGCAGAAAACCAAGAAAATAGCCAGAAAAATCGCCGGAAGCTTGCAGAAAGTACAAGAGGTTGTTGCTCATGTCACCTTCTGTTATTTTTACATTTTTTTCCTCTGAAAATATCTTTACTAATGTTTTTCAATTTTTAAATTATTTAACTGTGTACTCTGACAGATTTCAAGAAGGCTTCAGCAGATGATAAACCGGGCTTGTTTAATTCTCTACTTAAAAGTTACCAAGAAGAAGTTGACAATCTCACGAAGAGGGCAAAATTTGGAGAAAATGCTTTCCTTAACATCTATCAAAAACTTTATGAGGCTCCAGATCCTTATCCTGCTCTTGCTTCAATTGGTGTAAGTGCCAAAGGCTTTCGTATGGCTGTTGACTTTGAGCAACATCAATGATTTGAACTTGTGATTTTTTTTCTCATTCTACTTTGAATCTACTTAATAGTACGGAACCTATTTGAGAATTTTATTGTTGTTCAATCATATGTGAACCTTCAGATTTGGTTATGAGTTAGGACTTTTGGTAGAGTATGAACGATATTATGACAAAATACAAAAGGGAGAAATATTGAAGAACTAGGATGGACAAGGTGGAATATTCTAGAAAAGTTTCTCTATGTTCCATATTCCCCAGTCCAGTAGATATACCGAACTTATGAACGATCATTTGAAGTCTGAATTCACCGTCTTCTCTCCACTCAATGGGGCAAAAGGAAATGAAAAGGCATATCTATATGTTTTGTATTAAAACCTGTTGCTTTATGCTATCTGTCATCTTTTAATGATTTTGCTGCATAATGTTCTCTTTGCAGGAACAAGATTTGAAGTTGTCTGAGTTAGAATCTGAGAACAGGAAAATGAAAGTTGAGCTTGAGGAGTTTAGAACTGAAGCAACTCATTTAAAGAATCAGCAGGCCACTATTAGAAGACTTGAAGAGCGCAATCGGCAATTGGAGCAACAGGTTACAATATCTTTGTATGCCGTGATGAATGATGATAATAGTACCATGACATTTTTCCATATAACTAAATGACACGTCAGCATTATGGAATTGAAGATTCCCCCACTAATGTCCCAACCATTGCACCTTTGAATCAATTTAGATCAACCCTAAGGTGTAGGTTAGACACAGATTGCCATTGTCAGACAGTTTTGAGCTTGATGGAGGTCCCTTGGTTCATATCACTAATATTGCTAGTCATTCTGGTAGATAATAATAATTCTAGTAGTCTTGCCGGGAGGTCCCTTGGTTCATTTCCCAAGCTTCTTCCTTGGGCAGACCATTTTGATTCAACTTGTTTAAAGGGCTTCCTTCTGGTGTTCTCTTTCTAAGTCTTTTAGTGACTTCTCGGTCCATGATATTTCTTTTAATTTGTATGCTTTTATTGTTCCTTTGTAATTATTGTTTTGTTCATATTTTTCACCCCTTTTGGGGTTTGTATCTTTTGAGAATTGGTCTCTTTTCTTTTCATCCATAAAAAGTTTTGTCTCTTATTTTCACCATTTGAATGTGTCCTCTTCAATTTTTTAAATATATTTTTGATTGCATGAATTGACTTGGTTGTTCTGCTAATATATATATATATTTTTGTGACCCTTTTGGGGTTTGTATCTTTTGAGAATTGGTCTCTTTTCATTTCATCCATAAAAAGTTTCGTCTCTGGTTAAAATATATATATATATATATTAGCAGAACAACCAAGTCAATTCATGCAATCAAAATATATTTAAAAAATTGAAGAGGACACATTCAAATGGTGAAAATAATCTTGATTTTAGAGAATTAAAATTGGTCACTGTTTCATTGTTTATCACTTTTTTTGTTATTTCTTTACTATGTGTAATAATGTTTTGGACGTGTGTTTTTCCTATTACATTCCAATTTGATGGACAAATTATGTAGTCAGTCATTACCCTCTTCCTCGTTCCATCTGTTAATCTTCTTTTAGCTTTCCAGATGGAGGAGAAAATAATGTAGTCAGTCATTACCCTCTTCCTCGTTCCATCTGTTAATCTTCTTTTAGCTTTCCAGATGGAGGAGAAAATAAAGGAAATTGTGGAAATCAAGCAACGCAGTTTGGCAGAAGAAAACCAGAAGGCATTAGATGCAATAAAAGAAAGGTACCATTCCTGTTAGGTTAATGGAGTCATACAGATTTGTATATGTGGTATTTAGAATGTAAATGCCAATATCGGTTCTTGATATGATGAAATGGTTTTGTGGAGATATTAATTGATTTATTGATTTTTTTCAAAAAAATCAAATAAAAAATTCTATCAAATTAAAGTGTTCTTAATTTTGTTAAAATCTATTAAATGGTGACTCCAATAACTACTGGTTTGCAGTGTCCGGTCCGTCCTTTCTAGGCCTTCCCAGAGGGGTCAGTTTGTCTATTTTAATCACATTAGATCCTTTTAGTTGGATTGAAAGTTTCTATGGTTCTTCTTATTTCTTAAATTCTGTACCTGAACCAATATCAAACTAAAGTATCTTCCATGTTGATATCCATGTTGAAAATTGAAGTAACGAATACTACCGAGGATAGATTGTGAATGTTATGAATATTTTCTTCCTTTTTGGGTTATATGTGGAAACCTATTCGCAAGTTGCATTGGTGTTTTTTTTTTTTTTTTTTTTTTAAATATATTATTTATTTATTTATTATTTGTATGGCAATGCCTAGTTCTTGGTCGTTGAGGTAATTTATATTTTTCTTGTATTCAATTGTGATTTTTTAAAAAATAATGTTCAGGGAGAGATTGTTGCAAGATCAACTAAGAAGAGAACAAGAAAGTGTTTCAAACATGAAAAAGCTACATGAACGTGCCCAAAGTCAATTGTTTGAACTTCGTGCTCAATCAGGTGACATGCCTAAAACACTAATAATCTATTAAATAAATTTCTCATCTCATTTTACTTTTCTTCAGCTCTGTTTTGTAATAAAAAAAAAAGGGAAAAATACACATTTAGTCCCTGAGGTTTGGATTAGGTTTCAATTTGGTCCCTGAGTTTTCAAGCTCAACATTTTTACCCCTGAGGTTTGCATTTAGTTTCATTTTAGTCCCTCCATCCATTTTTCCGTTAAAAATTAACAGAATGCTGACGTGAGACCTAATTTTTATTTAAAAAACAATTTGTTTAGTTTTTAAAATAAAAATAATATTAAATTAATAAAAAAATTATTATTTTTTTTGTTCTTCTTTCTTCCTCCTCCTTCTTCTTTCTTCTTCATCCTCCTCTTTCTTCTTCTTCCAGTCCAGCAGTCGGCCGCCTCCGACCGCCGCCACTACCGGTCGGCGCCGTCGTCGCCGGCGACCGGCATCAACGTTTCTTTTTTTTTTTTTTTGCTTTTTTATGCTTTTTGTCTCCTCCTTCCAACTTCTTTTTCTCCTCCTTTCTTTTTTTCCATTTTTTTAATCAAAACCCTCCTCCATGCTCACAAAAAAACAGTGACCCAGATCTGGGATACCCACAGAGACCCACGACTGTCGCTTTCCTCCCTCTCTTCCTCTGGGTTCTCTCTCTCGGATTTTTGCTCATCTAACTACACAACATCTAGGAAACCCAGATCTGGGATAACCAAGAATCGTCGCACCGGACTACACAGATTTGGGAAACCACGCTCAGTCGCCGCGCAAGACTTCGTCGAAGCCATACCCACACAAATCTGGGAAACCCACTCTCACTTTCGTGTCTGTGTTTTTTCGGGAACAGGGAACTCCGTCGAAGGCCACCAGAATCGAAAAATCATGTTGAAATCGTTTGGGTGTCGCGCAGAGGAGAAGAGAAATGGTTGTGGGTCTCCGTGGGTTCATCGGTCGCCGGAGAAGAGAAACGGAGGGAGAGTCGGTCGTTGAGTCTGCTGAAATCGCATGATTGTTGTGCGCATCGTTGTGGGTTCGTCGTGCTACCGGAGAAGAGAAACGGAGGGAGGGTTTTTTTTTTCCGGTGAGGGTTTTGTTGTTGGGTGGGCCTTGCTTGTTCACGAAAGGGAGAGAGATGAAGAAAGAGGAGGGAGGAGAGAGATAGGAGAGAGGAAAAAGGAAAAGAAATTAAAAATGATTTTTTTTTTTTAATTAAAAATAAGAAATAATAATAATAAATAAATAAAATTATTTTTTAATAAAAAATATAAAGGACACGTCAGCTTTCTGTGAGTAGTTAACGGAAAAGTTGACAGAAGGACTAAAATGAATCTAAATGCAAACCTTAGGGGTAAGAATGTTGAGTTTGAAAACTCGGGGACTAAAATGAAACCTAACCCAAACCTCAGGGACCAAAAGTGTATTTTTCCCTAAAAAAAAACTTTGATATATTAATTTAGGGAAAAGATTAATTTATACGCCTAAACTTTGAGGTTGTATCAATTAAAACTCCAAACTAATAATTATATGAATTTAAATCCTAAATTTTTGTAAATCGATTAATTTACACTTCGTAGGTGATTTGTAACTATTTTTACTTGATCTTTAATAATCAACTCAAAATCACCCCAATAAAATTATACCAAAGTAGCAAGAAAAATTATCATGTAATTATTCCTAAATAAATTGAGTAAAACAGAAGAAGACGAGAAGATGAAAAATTATGTACTCATATTAATGAAAAGGCATTACTATCCATTTGATTTCAACATTTCTCTATAATATTATGTTAATCCCTATGTTTAAAGAAGTTTTATACATGTGATGAAAATGATTTATTAATATTTTAAAACAAAATCCTAACAAATAGTGTAAATTGATTTATTTTTGAAAGCTTACGGGTAGAAATTGTTGGATTGAGTCCATTTCTGTAGTTTGCTGAGCTTGTTTTTTGTATGCCTTTGTATATTCTTTTTTTTTTCTCAAGGATAGCTTGGTTTCTTCAAAAAAAAAAAAAAAAAAAATCCCATTAATTATTATGTGTTATTTATTTTGTGTCTCACTGTACTGAAGTTTACTTAAGCTCTAGAAAGCTATTGCACCTTAGCGTGCATGACAGACATTGATTGTTACTCAATTGATATTTTTAGACGAAGAGAGGGCTGCAAAACAGTCAGAGGTCACACTCCTGATGGATGAAGTTGAGAGGGCTCAAACACGGCTTCTTAGCCTTGAACGGGAAAAGGTTTTCTTTCATACATTCTCCATTTAAAGGACTAGTTATCAATGAGTCTTTGCATTGGAGTCCGTATTTCTCATTAAAAAAGAAGACGAGGACTTCAAGTTTTAGTAACTTGATTTCATATTAGTGTATGAAGGAACTATGTAAACCTGTGCCTGAGTTCCTACAAGGATTTGCACGTGGATGATATTTTTTTTATTCTCTCTCTTTTGTGGTGGTGGTGGGGGCATTCAGCATGTACAGTTTAAGGTTCATGATTAGACCATCAAATAACACGCATGTAGTGTCAACTGCACAGGCTATTATATAACTTCTACTTGCTGATTTGTTTTATGAACTATGTGAGAGGGTGGATGCAGGAGGAGAGTTATCTTGAGGGTTCGATCCATATTGATTGTTGATATTTAGGTGTCACAATGCTGCCTATGTGTTTGATACCTTTTTCTTTTGTGCGAAATATCCAGGGACTTCTGCGCTCCCAGTTACAGACAGCAAATGAAGACCCTGGCAATAAGAAAAGGTGAGATATTACTTCCATATCATCTGCACATTAATATGTTGATGAGTGATGTTTCTTGTTTTTCCTTAGATGTGATTTACTCTGAGAATTGCATCGAAACATACTGTGTTTATTAATATGTTTTTCCCACACAAGAACCACCACATGTAATTCAATTTTCTGTTTTAACATTTAATATCAGGATTTCAATTGGGTGCAAAAAAAAAAAAAAGAAAAAGAAATCAGGATTTCAATTAAACTAATTTACTTTTCCTTGTCGAATCCAAATCCTATTAGCTACAAAGAACAAAGTCCAGACGAAAATGAACCAAATCTCAACCTTAGCTTTAGTCTCGACAACTTATCTTAATCATATTTTATGTATCTGTTTTTCAAAATCCAAACTTGTTTTTCAGAGATGACCACCCCGCTATCAACTTCATGGAGGAGCGTTCTCTCTCGTTCTCTCCCCCCCCCCCTTCTCCCCTTTCCCCTCGCCCCATTGCGACCAGACCCAAAGCATCCGTACCCAGTAACCATGAAATTTAAGCTAGCTAAGTCGAAAAATGACGTCAAGATCAGCTCGCAGGTGTGTAGCGGAAAGAAAGTTGTTCTCCATAGATTATAGTAAAGACAGAAACAAACGTCTGGTGAAGATAGTAGAGAAAAATCACGATTTGAGGTTTGAAGTCGTCTTGGAAAGCAAGTATGTTCTATGGGTTGCGGACTCCATTGATGACCTGGTAATCACCCCCAGTACCCAAAAATTCTTTCGGAAGACTTCTTGTGAGAATGGATTCATCTGGCTTCAGAAAGTGTCGAACAAAAGAGGAGTGTTCGTGGAGATAGCGAAAGTTGCCTCGTCCGGAAATAGAAGCAACTTGATAATCCCCCGTGGGGAAGATTCAAAAGGATGGAGAGCTTTTCTTACGATGATAAATGATTTCTTCAGTAGCAAAGAAGAGCAGCACGAAGACAAAAAGGTTGTTTACAATCCCCAAAAGTCCTTTGCAGATGCTGTCAAGGGGAGACACAAGGTGGATAGGCCAAGCTCGTCAAATATCGTTACCTTCCCAAGAGACCAGCGCAATGAGCACAACGTAAAGGGGCGAACAGTGGGCCCAAGCCAGACTCCTCCTATCCAAACGGCTGAATGTAAACGAGTATGGTGGGATCAAACTCTGGTTGTTACTCGAAGATGCTTCCACGATGAATGGGGTAAGATTTATGATACATGATGCAATGCTTTTCAGAAGGATTTGATTATTAACCCTTTTCATCCAGATAAGGCCCTTTTAAAGTGCCCAGACGCAGAGTTTGCTCGGATAGTGTCTCATAATAAAGGATGGTCAGTGTTAGGGAATTTCACTCTGAAGTTTGAATATTGGGATTATGAGTTGCACGGAAGGATCAACGTGGTCCCATCTTATGGGGGATGGGTGAGATTTCGAAACATTCCTCTGCAAAACTGGTGTGTGGACACATTTAAAGTGATTGGGGAAGCCTATGGAGGGTATATTGAATGCGATGATAAATGCCTCTCGTTAGTGGGTTGTATGGAAGTGGTTATTAAAGTTAAAAGTAATTATTGTGGCTTCATTCCAGCAGAAATTGATATTATTCAGGAAGATGGTTCAGTTGCGATTGCTCAAGTAGTCACGTTTGAAGATCCTCAATTGCTGGAAAGTAGAAGAGTTTACATCCATGGCGGTTTTACCAGTGAAGCTGCTAGGGTTTTCTTTGGGGAAGACGATAACAGAGAAGACCTTTGTCTAGTGGATAAAAACCGAATAGAGGATCGGAAGGCCAAAAGTCAGATACAAGGGGCTGTGATAAAGACTAGTCATGTCAGTATTAGTAACAATGGGGAAGGTTCAGCAGCTGAGAGAGAAAAAGGCAAAAGTTCTGTATGCAGAAAACGTGTGATAGAGGACAAAGTGGGGCCCAGTGATCAGATTACCAAAACCAATGAAAATTGGGACAATAATAAAAAAGCAGATGAAATGGGAGTGAATACCACGCGCGTGATAGGCTACCAATGGAAAGAAAAAGTCAAAGATAAAAAAGGAGTCTCTTTTGCCCCCAAAGCAGAGTTCAAAACGTACGTAAAAAAAGGTGTTATAGGGTCCACGTCTGATGATAGAAAAAATCAGAAAGAAGGCCCGAGAGATGAAATACTTGATGACCTGGAGAACGATGGCTCGTTCTTCAGCAAATCTAGCTGGGAGGACGAAATCCAGGGATTTGAAGGCCAAAAGGAGGCGTGGAACCAGGCTGAAGCTCTCGAAGATATAGCAGCTATGTTTGAAGATGAAGAGAAAGATGAACAGAATCCTCCTCCAAAGGACAATCTGTCCATAGTTACAAGTATGCCTCAAGAAAGTATGATTGATGCTCCTCCTATTAGATCAGAAGACACAGGTAAGGGGGAGATTAATGATTTTGGGAGCCCGATGACGAGATCAGAGGAGCCAGTGGGGATTAATGACTTGAATCAAAGACTGGATATTCCAATGCTTAAGGAAACGGTTGAAATTTTATGGCAAAATGGACTTTGTATAAGGCCAATTCCTAAGAAGGTGGGAGGAGGCAGTAACAAAGGAAAAAACAGAAAGAACCCAATGAAGAGGGAGATAAAAGGCCTTATAAACTCTTGGGAAAAACCGATGGAGAATGCAAATTCTTCATCTCAGGGCCAAAATGTTGATCAATGAAGATTCTTTCTTGGAATGTTAGGGGGCTGGGGGAGTTGGATAAAAGGCGGGTTGTGAAAGATTTTATTAGGAGGTGCAGCCCGGATATTGTGTTGATCCAGGAGTCTAAATTGGGTTCGGTAAATAGAAATATTATCAAGCAACTTTGGAGTTCGCGTTTCATAGGGTGGGCTAATCTCAATTCAGAGGGATCTTCGGGAGGGATTTTGGTGATGTGGAAGGAGAAGGAAGTGAAGGCCATTGACGTTGTGATGGGAAATTACTCTGTTTCGGTCAAATTTGAATTAGGAAAAGAGTCGGCGTGCTGGATCTCAGCGGTGTATGGCCCTAGTAGATACAAGGATAGAGATTTGCTGTGGCGCGAAATGTATGATTTGTATGGCTTATGGTGTGGTTTATGGTGTATTGGAGGAGACTTCAATGTGATTAGGAGAATTGATGAGCAATCTTCCCCAGGCCGCATTACTAGAAGTATGAAAAGGTTTAATAGATGGGCTGAAGACTCTAACTTGATAGAAGCTGTGATGCTCAATGCTAATTACACTTGGTCAGACAAAAGGGAAGCTCCAGTGTTCTCCAAAATAGACAGGTTTTTTGTTTCTTCAGATTGGATGGACTTATTTACTAATGTTAATGTTACTCGTTTACAAAGGGTAACCTCCGATCACTTCCCGATTATGTTGCAAGCTGGGAACTTCTCTTGGGGTCCAACTCCGTTTCGGTTTGAGAACGTATGGATCTCTTATCCTAATTTTGCAAAGCTTATTGGAGAATGGTGGAAGGAGCAGGTTGATGAAGGATGGGTGGGTTTCCAATTTATGTCTAAGCTGAACAAACTCAAGCTGAATCTAAAAGCTTGGGACAAGAGTACCTTTGGAGTCATAAGGGATCAAAAGAACAGCCTCTGTCAGCGTATAGATGAGCTCGATAGTCTTGAAGAACAGGGGCCCTTGGGAGAACAATTGTTTAATGAAAGAAAAGAGTTGCAAGCTGCCCTAGCTGATGTTATTATTAAAGAACAACGCTCTTGGCATCAGAAGATGAAAGTTAAATGGTTAAAAGAGGGGGATGTGAACTCCAAGTTTTTCCATAGATGGGCATCTTATTGGAGGAACAAAAGCTATATTTCCTCGATCTTAAGTACTAAGGGGAAATTTTTGTCGAGTAAGGAAGACATTGAGAGTGAAATTATTAATTACTATCAGCAACTTTACAGCAGTGATGGGGATCAAAGATGCACATTAGAAGGGGTTGACTGGCAGCCCATTTCGATGACCCAAGCTCAGTGGTTAGAAAGGCCTTTTGAGAGGGAGGAAATCTGGAAAGCAGTAACGATTCTTGGAACTCAAAAAACCCCCGGACCGGATGGCTTTACAGGAGAGTTCATAAAAAATTCTTGGAACACCATTAAAGAAGACTTGTTTAAGGTGTTCCAGGAATTTTTTGAGAATGGCATCATTAACAGAAGAACTAATGAAACTTACATCTGCTTGATCCCGAAGAAGGAAGTGGCTCCAAAGGTCAGTGATTTTCACCCCATCAGCCTAGTTACTTTGCTCTATAAAGTCATCTCTAAAGTACTGGCGGAAAGAATTAGAGTGGTTCTCCCTTTTACAATAGACAACTCCCAGATGGCCTTTATAGAAGGTAGACAGATTATGGATGCCATTATGATAGCCTCTGAGGCCGTGGATGATTACCGTGCTAGGAAAAGAAAAGGTTTTGTTATCAAAGTTGACTTTGAGAAGGCCTATGATAAAGTGGATTGGGAATTCCTAGACTTCATTCTTGAGGCTAAAGGATTCGGGCTCAGGTGGAGAAAGTGGGTTAAAGGCTGCTGTTCGAGTTCCAACTTTTCTATTTTGATAAACGGTAGGCCAAGGGGTAAGATCTCAGCATCTAGAGGCATTAGACAAGGAGATCCTTTGTCTCCCTTTCTCTTTACCATAGTTGCGGATTCTCTGAGCCGGTTTATCCGAGTGGGCAGCAGTAAAGGATTCATAAAAGGCTTTAGAGTGGGAAAGGAAGAGGTGGAGGTGTCTCATATCCAATTTGCAGATGACACCCTGCTGTTTTGTGATGGCCATCCTAAATTTGTGAAGAATTGGAAGTCCTTTTTGAGCTTCTACGAGAAAGCCTCTGGGCTATCAATTAATATGCAAAAATCGGGCATTATAGGCATCAATGTGGAGGAATGGGAAGTGGATCGTATGGCTGCAATCTTAGGGTGTAAAGCTGAGGGCCTTCCTTTTAATTATCTGGGAGTTACTGTGGGTGGAAGACCAAAGATGGCTTCATTCTGGGATCCAGTTTTGGAAGCTATTCGAAACAAACTTGCCCGATGGAAAGGTTTTCCGATTTCCAAAGGGGGAAGAACAACCCTCATCAAAGCAGTGCTCGCGAGTATCCCAGTGTATTTCTTCTCCATTTTTAGAATTTCAGTGGGTGTTGCCAAGGATATTGAAAAAATCTTCAAAAGGTTTCTTTGGAAAGGGGGTGATGGTATCCGTGGATCTCACCTGATCAGGTGGGATTATGTTACTACTCCTCTGTCCCTTGGAGGTCTGGGAATTGATAATCTAAGAGTAAAAAATGCAGCCCTTCTTTTAAAATGGCTTTGGAGGTTTGAAAAAGAACCGGATGCGTTGTGGAGAAGAATCATTCTAAGCAAATACGGGGCTGACTTCATTCGCAATCCCCTCTCCTATAAGCGATGACAATCCTCGAGCCCATGGAGGGATATTGCTAGCTTGGCCGGTTTTTATAAACATAACAGAAGATATAAGGTGGGTAGGGGTGATAAGGTTTTGTTTTGGGAGGACAACTGGATCTCTGAAAGGCCTTTAAAAGACCAATTCCCTTGTATGTATCGTCTATCTATGGGTAAAGAAGCTAAAGTCTCTGACTTATGGAATGGTTTCACCTGGGATCTCAATTTGAGGAGGGGAATTTTCGATAGAGAAATGAACAGCTGGATTGAGTTGGTTTCTCTTCTGTCCCAAACCAACCCTAATGGAAATGAAGACGTGGTGCAGTGGAATTTAGAAGGATCTGGTATTTTTTCTGTGAAATCAGCTCTCTCGACTTTGCATCAGAAAAGAAGATTGTTGGAGGAAAACTTGTGTAATCAGATTTGGGAGGGTCAGGTTCCGAAGAGAGTTAAATTCTTCCTATGGTCCTTGGCTCTGAATGGCATTAATACCCTGGATAAAGTTCAAAAAAGATTCCCCTCTCTTCAGATATCCCCTAACGTGTGTGTGATGTGCATGAAGCACGAAGAATCGGCCTCCCACCTATTGTTGCACTGTGATTTTGCTGCTAAGGTGTGGGACAAGTTTGAGAATGTTTTTGGGATCCAGTGCTACAAGCCTTACAGTGTGATCAGCTGGTTGGATGAAATTCTCGGTGGTGTTGGTTTGAAAGGCAAAGCTAAAGTCCTGTGGTGCAACAACTCTAAAGCAATCATGTGGCATCTTTGGAAGGAAAGAAATTCGAGGATTTTTAATGACAAATCTTTACCTTTTAATATTTTTTGTGATAGTGTACAGCTCTCGGCATCTAATTGGAGTGCCCTTGATAAGGTTTTCTCTAATTATTCTATTGCCATGATTAACCTTCAATGGAAGGCGTTTTTGTAGCTTCTTTTGGAGGAGGGATGCCTTATCCCTTCGTCCCTAGGTTGTTTCTTGGGACGTTCCCTTTTGTGAATGAAGTTCTTGTTTCTTCTCAAAAAAAAAAAAAAAACCCTAAAAAATCTATAGGAAATGCTTTTGACTGGTTTTTTGGCATAATCTTTTCATTGTACTTAATAAGATGGTTATTAACCTAAATCCTCAAAAATGAAACCAAAAAAATTATTTTTTTAATATAGTCATTACTCATTTATGCATTTTTTCCTTTCTATTTTTGGTTTCATAGGAGGCTGGATATGTAGTGCGTAAAGGTAAAATGTTTTGACATGTCTGCAGTAATAGTGATAATAGTTAGAAGTGGATTGTATCTTTTCATTGATTCACTATTCTTCTTTTATTCATGGGTCTGAATTATTATTTAAAACAAGAAATGAAATTGAGACTTCAGAATATGACTTGGAAGTTAAAATTATTCGAAGTCTTTAGATGAGCTTTTACTAACATATATAGGAAATGAGAAAGGCATTATATCCAAAAGAAGTAAAGGAAGTACAGTGAGATGAGACATCAACTTGTACAAAGGCGAAGGAGTTTACCGGAGAGTACTCCACTCAATTGTAAAAGAACTTTTTTTTTTTAACAAGATGTGAAACTTTTCATTGATGAAATGAAAAAAGACTATTGCTCAGATACAAACTCCCAAAGGAGTGAATAGAAAGCGAAACTAAAGAGAACTAAAATAACAACAAAGATTACTGAGGAAAAATAAAAGCATGCCAATTAAAACAAATATCCTGTGAAGAGAAACCAACAAAAAGATTTAGAAAGAGTGCACCAAGAGGAAGTCTTTAAGGAAGCTGATTCCAAACGAGCTAAAGAACGACATGCTTAAAAGAACTTATTTAAGGGTGTGTTTGGTTTAGCTTTTCAAGTGTTTAATTATGAAAAAATTGTTAGTGTTTGGCAACTACTAAAAATGACTTATTAGAAAATGAGATTGAGAAATAAATCATTTTGAGAGAAACAGTTGAAACCAACTTTTCTAAAAAGAGTTTTTAAGTATACAAGAACTTGAGCATAAAAACACTTATGAGGAAGTGTAACCAAACATAGGAGTGTTTAAATTATACACAATTTTTATACAAAATGTTTTTTAAAAAATGCATTCTTGAAAAACATTAAAATTAAAATGTATTCCAAACGGACCCTAAGTTACACCAAGAAGAACTGAGAAATCTGGTGAAATCTTAAACTTCCTCCAAACTGCTACAATTATCTTCAGAGATCCTATGAATTCTCTCTATCCAAATGAACCAAAGAAGGGACTGCTAATTTCAGCAATTAGATTTGAAGGGGTAATATAGCACCCAGCCTTTGTGTTAAAAATTGCTTGATCAACCCAGCTGAGACTTAGCAAATAAAGCAGTCTATTCCCTATGGCACTAAAGGAACCATCAGTGAAGGGATGCTTCTGAAATTCACTGCTTTTGACGCACAGAAGCCATTAATTTGAGTTATTTTTTAAGTTTTCTTGACCACTTTTTGGCGTATGTGTTACAGTATGACTTTCTTTAGTAGCTACTGTATAAAAAGATACAGAAAAGAATTATATGCTGTCCCTTTCTACTAACACATTTTTTTCAAAGAAATCTTATCCAATTTCATAATATCAATACTTTGATGAAGGCAGTATTTGTTAGTTTGAAAAAGTACTCTCTTCTGATTCATGTTAACTGGATAGATTTCCTATAATCTCTTCTGACATTAGATTATTTTGAAACACTCTTGTACATTTATTCTTTGTTTGATACAACGTTTCTTTTCCAAGAAGTATGTAGTTTACAGTATCTCCATGTTGGTGTGTCATGTGTTTGATGGATAATGAGACTCCAGGCAACCTATTTGGTTATTGCTCATTTGCTCATTGTTACTAGTCTTATATTTTGGAAGCGTTTGGTTGGAGTTTGGCCTTGCCTTACAATGTATTTGATGTCCCTACTTTGATCTTTGTGGGTCATCCTTTCCATGGACCAAAGAAGCTTTTGTGGTTGGCTTTTAATCGGGTGTTCTTTTGATCTCTTAGGTGTGAAAGAAATAGTAGAATTTTCAGAGATATGACCTCCAATTTGGATAGTTTTATGGATTGATTGTTTTTAGTTCTCTTTATTGGTGTAAATATAAACACCCTTTCTCTTATTATAGTCTGTTGTCTTTAATTGCAAATGGGAAAACCTTTATATAATTCATCTTTAGGTGGTTGGAGTGACAAACTTCTCTTATCTCATTTATCAATGAAATTGTTTCTCTTTCCAAATGTAGTGTATTAGAGATTGTGCTTGCAGTATTTCTAATTATTGGACCTGTCATGATTTTCTAAAAAAGAACAGAACAATTACTTGGTTTGCATGTTTCCCCATGCAATATAGTATATCTTTCTTTTTTATGCCCTTGTACATACTTTCATTTCCCCCAAAGCTTTGTTTCTTATAGATATAGTATTTCTTGTCAAATCATCTTTCTCATGTTTATATAATATATGCTGCTGATAGGTTTTTATTCTTTGGCTGCAGTGATAATTTAGATTTAAATAGCGTCCTTGAGAATTCTCTGAGTGCCAAAGAAAAGATTATCTCAGAGTTAAACATGGAACTTCATAAAATTGAAACGACTTTATCAAGTGAACGAGAACAACATATTATTGAGATCAAGAATCTGAATGCGTTGATAAATGAAAAGGTGAGTGCCAATCTCAATTCTACTTCGACAATAAGCAGTTAAGCTCTTATGGATTAAGATGAGATGAATTCTCTTCGCCTTCATATGGAGCAAAGGTGCTCGCTTTTTTTTTTTTTTTTTTTTTTTTGAGAAATAAGAAACCACTTAAAATTATCACCAAAACTATGTTACCAATTACCAGGTCTGATGCACTATTTTACTTTGAATATGCCCAATCTAAATCAATTAGCATCAACATTACAAGTTTGTAACTGGTACACATTTCCATTGTTTGTAACATCTATTGTTCTACTTAATCAACAAGCTGCCTGCCGTTTGAGGTTGAATCTTGTTTAACTACTTTCTACCTTTTATGATAAACCAGGAAGCTGCTATTGATGAGATGAAGAGAGAGCTTCAAGCAAGACCAACAGAAAAAATGGTTGATGATCTGCGGAAAAAAGTGAAGATTTTGCAGGTAATTTAACTACCTTTTTTATGAAAGAAATATTATCTACCTTTACTGTCTCTCAAAATTCTAAAGTTGCCTGTGGCACATAGTTTAGGTATGAATAATATTGAGAACATAGTGTAGTAAGGTTCCTCTTCATTTTGATTCTTTGTCCCCTTAAAGACTTATTCATTATGCAATTGAAGTGATTCTTCTGATGACTGTTTCTCTGGTGGTTTATTCCATAAATGCGCTATGAATTATGTACTATAGCTCGCCAATGATTTGTTCTCTTTCTCTCTCACTCACTCACTTTTAGATGGAGAATTTGTTATCTGTGTGAGGGCACATTATATTTTCATCTCTTAATTCAGAAATCTTATTTTTCTCTGTATATAAAAGATATCCTTTTGTTGCATCTTACTTTTCAAGTTTGCTCATGTATCAAGTGCTTTTGATTATACAGAACGTAATTGTTCCACATAAGACATGATGTGCTGTTATAATTTCAGTCAAAAGTATTGTTGCTAAATGTTAGAATGTTAATATATCTTTCTAATTATTAACACTAATATGAATGATTTGTGTGGTTACATATGAGTCCCACAATCATGAATATTATATTTTTTTTAGCCATCTTAAAAAATGGTTCAGGTTTTATGCAACCAAAGTCTTCCTCTGATTGATTTGCTTGGCATGGTACATGTGTAGTGTATTCCTTCATCTGTGAATAACTTTACTTGCATGTTTAGGCTGTAGGTTATAATTCAATTGAGGCTGAAGATTGGGAAGTTGCTACCAGTGGGGAAGAGATGAGCAAAATGGAATCTCTTCTTCTTGATAAGAACCGAAAAATGGAACATGAACTTACACAGTATAAGGTACAATGCCTATGCTTCATGGCTACTTATAATTCTGGTATCTCTTTCTACATGCTCAAATGGATGTGGACATATGGCGTTACCAACATGTTGGCAGGACCATACTTGAAGACGGTGCTGTATTTTTTTAATTTTTTTGGTAGGTGGAAGGAAATGGTTTCTCTCATATTTTTTCATGTGATTCTTATGTCATTTTCAGGTGAAACTTTCAGAAAAATCATCTTTGCTGGATACAGCTGAAAGCAAGATAGCTGAACTCACAGAGAAGGTTGTTGAACAGCAGAAGTTGATTCAAAAGTTGGAAGAAGACATATTAAAGGTTCGATCTTTGACTAGTAGAAACTCCTACTATGGTTCATATACTGATTTTGATACATTATGGTTTTGGTGTGTATATGTGGAATCATCTATTATAGTGAGCAGGGGTATAACACTTCTTTTCCAAATGATAAATAATCCCATGTTTATAACTTTTTTTTTTTACCACGAAGAGGGTGTTCTTTCTTTGGGTCAAGAAAGTTGAATTATGTTTATCTGGAATAAATAAAAGTTAGGCATATGTTTAAATGGTTATTTACATATATACTGTTGACATTTAATTTAAATAACGCTTGCATGCACATGTATTGTTTTGAAATTTGATAACCCTTCAGAGCTGTGATTGTCAACTTTAAGTGCTGTTTCTTCTAAAGCAGGGGTATAACTCTAAGGACCAAAAGGGCAACTTATTTGATGACTGGGATCTTTCTGAGGCGAGGGGCGAGCTTTCTGAGGTATTCTTTTTGTTTGTCTTCATCCTCTTGCGGTTGTTGAAAGCTTAGGCTCTAACAAGTGGTTTGTGATTCCCACCATAATGTAACTTGTGGTCTTATTTTCTTCTATTTAGAAGTTGCAACAAAGACCTTGACTGTTCTTTGGAGACAATGAAATAATTTTTTTAGCAAATTGGGGGATCGTTTCTTCCATTTCCTATTTCTTTTTCCTAATAAAAAAAATAATAAAGAATAAGAAACCAGAACCAATTAGCAAACATGTTTTGATTTTTCTTTCTTAAAAAATAATAATAATAATTACAAAAGAAAACAAAAAGTGAAAGATGAAAAACAAGAACGAAATCATTATTAAACAGGCCCAAAGTTTCGAAGACGTTGTCAAATTGAAAATGTAGATGAATTTTAGTCCTTTTCTGTAGTCCTTAATACTTAAGAGCTAAGCCCAACTACCGTTGGAGGATGTCTAAAACTTACTCCTCGACCCTCGTGTATGCATTCTTTGTGGCGAAGCAAGTCAACTTAAGACCTTGATCACATTTTTTCTCGTTGCATTGAAGAGCATTATTCATCCTAGCAAAGTATCTCAATTTGCAGTATTGTTGATAACTAAATTCCACTTATTACTTTGCTATGTAAGAAGATTATCCCCTACAAACACCACATTGTGAGCTTTATAGAACTCTGACATCTAGGTGAGGGTTAGGCCAATAGAAAAGATAAAGAAGACAAGTGAAAACAAAAATGTGCTTGATCTGGTATATTAAATTACTTTACACATCCATGTTTTCCTTTTTGTTTATTGATTAATTTATGATGTTGGCAATTATCATTAATGTCTTGACTATATTATAATTTTCCATGTTATATAATTCTCTCCTCTTCAATTGGTAGTCCTAATGTATGTGGCCACTTGTCTGCCAGAATGTAGATCGAAAACATTTCCCCTTGGATCAAGATCAAAGCTCAATGCTAAAAGTAATTTGTAGTCAGAGGGACCGGTTTAGGGCACGCTTGCGAGAGGCAGAAGAGGTGTGCTTCGTTTGTAATTGTCCACGTTGTATAGTTTTTTTTATTAGGATTAAACCTTTCTTTTGTTTTGAGACAGATCCAGCAATATAATATTTTCTTCTGATACATTAGGAAATAAGACAATTGAAGGAGAAGATTGGACAGCTTACAGTTGAACTAGAAAAGACAAAAGCTGATAACGTGAAATTGTATGGAAAGATTCGTTACGTCCAGGATTACAATCTTGAAAAAGTAGTTTCTAGGGGATCCAAGAAGGTACTCAAGTTCGTGCCATTTTTTAAAATAGAGCATCATTCGCACCTACCCATCATTTTTTATTTGTTTGCTTCTTTCAATAACTTCAATTATTTACTTCAGCATGCAGAGGATCTCGAAAGTGGTTCCATGTCCGACGTTGAATCTAAGTATAAAAAAATATATGAGGATGATATAAATCCATTTGCTGCTTTCTCCAGAAAGGTTTTTTCCCCTCAAACTCTTTATTGTATTGTTGAAATTTAGATTCTATTCATTTTTTCCCCTAGGTCGTGCACATTACATTTGGACAATTCTCCCGGTCTCTCAAAAAAACAAAGTATATATAAACATACCATTTCAATTTTTTAATTAGATCGGGCACATTGTCGCATTAAGACCAGCTAATCTCCTGCCTATATTCATATTTTATGTCTATTCTTTGCAGCACTCTCTAATGTAAAACGTTATCATAGAATGAAAGAAATGACATATTCGACTTCTGCCATTTTTGGCCATGTGTATGATTCAGGGAAACACAGTGCCTGTTGTTAGTTTGATACTTAGAGACTTGTATTCATGTTTAAAGTTCTAGCCAAGGGCTATTTATTATATGTTTCTCATCCTTTATTAATCTTACTACCTTTTTATTTTTGCTTGTTCGTTACACATCACATAACGATCACACCATAATTTTTTGGTTTTGTTTATTTAGGAAAGGGATCAGAGGTACAAAGAGTTGGGTTTCAGGGACAGGATCACACTCAGCAGTGGACGTTTTCTTCTGGGGAACAAGTATGACCCCACAGTTTCTTTCTCTGATTTTTATAGTTCGTCCTTTTTTTTAAAAAAAAAATATAATGTGGAGTGCGGCAAGCAGCCTTTTCTTAAAACACTGAATCTTTCATGCACTACAATCTCGAACTCATGACACTTCTCTCTGAACCACAATATCGTGAAGAGGTAGTAAATATTCTTAATTCACTCTCTCAAGTCTGATCTTCTGAGAATTGGCTGGAGATTTAGAGTATGTTTGTCATGACTTCTTAAGTGATTTTGGATGGTTGAAAGTGTCTCTCTTAGAAATATACAATGTTTGGTAACAAACACTTAGGAAGTTATCCAAAAAGTGATTGACCGACCACCTTGTGATAATTTGAATTTTTGAGAATCCATTTTAGTTGTGGTGCAACCGAACAAGCTTATTATTAAAATCATTTTTAAGAAAATGTAACTATACATACAAGTATTTTAATTGAAACCATTTTCATTTAAGATGTTTAAAGAAAAAAAAATCCTTCCATTTTTCTTAGTGTAAGTTGGCTTTTTATCATATATATATATATATATATATATATATATATACTGCTTAAACCCAACCTTGGAAAATTGCAGACGATAACAGCAATCTCATTCTCTGCAATAACTGGATTATGCACTTGAGAAAAATCCATTTTTCAATCATGTTTGTGCATTGTTATTCGTTTATGAACATTTCTGTGTTCTTGCTTCTCTCCCAACCATCGTTTCTGACTTCAAAACACCATCACTCCTTGGCATTGTTTCTTCTTATTATATTCCATTTTCTGGTGGAAATACTTGATATTACAGTACCAAGTTCACTGCTAAAACATTAACTTTCTTTCAGGTACGCCCGAACTTTTGCATTTTTCTATACAATTGGGTTGCATGTTTTGGTATTTACATGTCTTTACAGAATGTCAGCACTGAGCCATCTAAGGTAACCCATTTTTTCATTTTCTCTTCTGAGCAGACTGAATTTTTTTTCCCCAATTTATTAATTTTTCCCCTTTTTTTTATTCTTTCAGTAATGGTCCCGACGAATTTCTTGCTGGAGATAAACATCTAAACCTCCCACATGCACTTTAATCTCCTTGAATTTTGGTTTTATCGAGATACTGACAAGTTCTGGGATACAAATCAACATTTCATTACAGAATGTACATGAAGAATTCAAAAGTAAAAAAGAAAAATCTCCTTTGATTACTGTATATTAAGGCCGTTGAATGTACTGCTCGTTTTAAGTGATCTTATTTCTGTGGTACAGAGTTGTTCATACAGTCGAAATTTATATCAATTGAGGAAATTTTGGATTGGCAAGTTGCAATCGATTGTACTTTCAACATTGGTGAACTGTCAATGAAAGTAGTCTTTTTTTTTTTAATCAAACATTAGTGAACTGTCAATGAAAGTAATAAGTTAGCCAAAGCGAGTATAGCTCAATGGTAATTGGCATGTGCCTTCGATCAAGAGGTTAAAGGTTCAAATCATCCACTCCACATGTTGTTGTACTTAAAAAAAAGTGAAAGTAATAAGTTTTTTTTTTTTCAAAAGAAAAAAACTAGTTTGGACGACCATACCTGTCTGTTTCCAAAAGTAGATAGAAATAAAAAAAAAAGATTAAGGGGATTTTTTTCCCCTTAATGATTAAGGGGAATTTGTTTAGCGAGAATCAAATTTCAATGAGATAAGCACATGAGATTACTCTGTTGAGGGAATTTAAGAAGAATTTTATGCTCGGTATACATGGATTTTCAAAATTCTTATTGATGGAATTAATTGACATTTGTTTTTCTTTTACGTATATTTTCTTTTGACAATTTTTTTTTTATTTCTCAAGTTTTTAATTTTATAATTAAAACAAATTGGTATATTCATTTACTAATAAACAACTCTATATGATATTAACTACATTTATATGTTTCATTTACCTATAAAATAGACTCCATTTAAATTGTACAGCTTGTAGCTCAATTTATTTGTAATTGAAAACTGTGATGAATTTTTTTTTATTTATTTTACTATTCCAACAATGATCATCCAATCTTCTTTTAAAATAAATTAAAGTACTTCAAGTTTAAGTAGAAATTAGTATTTAATTTTAAATATTTTAATATAAATTGAACTGATAAAAATAAAAGATTAAATTAGTAAATAGTATGTTTGGACATTTTTTTTAATTAATATTGTACTTTTAAAAACTTTTTATTAAAATATAGTTCTTCTAAAACTTATTATTAAAATATTGTAATTTTATATTTTCAGGCGACTTAGTGCACGCATATGTGGCATTAATTTATTTATTTTTTTTAAAAAAAAAGAAGGAAAATTTTGTGGGGGTCATCTCCACATCAATTTATTCAAAATGGAGGGTCGTCACATTGTTGGGTTCGATCCAATGCATGCACAGTTTAATTCGCAGATTGAACCCAATAATGCACTAATGTAAGAGTGTCGGGGGCGTGCACATACTAATTTGCCGGTCTTGCATATGGAATACTAATGTGGAGGTCGACAACCTCCACAAATTTATTTATTTTTAATTAATGCCACATCAAGAGACAGACGTGCGAGTCTAAGAGACGACCTACACCTGGAAATTTAAAGCTACAATATTTTAAGGGTCGGTTGCAAAAGTAGCAAACCGGCCCAAAATAATTGCAGACTTAGCAGCCGTTGAAACTATTTGCGAAAATGACAAAATTTTAACTTTTGGTATGTGAATTTACCAAAATGCCCTTTTTAACCCCTGAACCCCAAATTTCTTCCAACCCTCGAATTTCTTCTCACGCTGAAAATCTCTTCTATCGTTTCTATCAATCTTCTCCGTTTTTTCTATCACTCGATTTCTTGTGGCTATCGTTTCTATCAGTCTTCTCCGCCTTCGTCTTCTCCGATTTGTTCGCACATTCGTCTTCTCGCACGTTCGTCTTCAGGTTTGTTTTCTATCGTTTCTATCCCTCTTTTTCTTTTTTTTTCTTCGATTTCTATCTGTTAGGTTTTCTATTAGTTTTTATAAATGTTCTTGTTTTTTATTTACTGGATTTTCTATGGTTGTTTATTTGCTTTTTGTTTTGTATATGTCACTTTCGATTCTCTATAAGTTTTGGGGTCTTTTTGGTCTGTTTCTATCAGTGCTATTGGTGTTTCTATCAACATTTAGCTTTCTATCAGTTTTCTATCAGTGATAGAAAGCTTTTCTATCAGTGATAGAAAGCTTTTCTATCAGTTTTCTATCACTGATAGGATCAGTGATATAAAACTTTTCTATCAATGATAGAAAGTTTTCTATCACTGATATAAAAGTTTTCTATCAATGATAGAAAGTTTTCTATCATTAGTTTTCTATCACTGATAGAAAGAAAACTTTTCTATCAATGATAGAGAGTTTTCTATCAGTTTTCTATCATTGATAGAAAAGCTTTCTATCACTAATAGAGGGCTCCAAGAAGAGACAGAAGGTTAGCTGCTAGATTTTATACATTCATCACTATAGATTCTATTCTATCATTCATAGATTCTATACAATTATTAGCTTTTAACTTTTTTTTTGCCTTTGTTTTTTGTTTTTATTTAACAGGTTAATAGTTTAATTATACCAAAAAAGGATTGGGTTCCAATCCATAAGATTAGTCTCTATATACAACTTCATGTTATTGACCATATAAAATGTTTAAGGGAGTTATGTGTTCAGATGTTCAAAAGTGGCCCTTTTGGACAATTTTTAGATTTAAAAATGAAAAAAGTTCATTTACAACTTATCACACACCTCATTAGGAGGTTGTGTGTTTCCCCTAATGACAATACCATTGCCTTCAATCTTGAGGGCAATGTAATACAATTTGGATTAAAAGAATTTTCAATCATTACTGGATTAAATTGCAACTCATTTCCAATTGAAAATATTGATGATGGGGATGAGTTGGACTCAGAAATTAAACGATCCTTCTTCAAACATAAAGACACAATTGATAGGAAGGATTTAGGTACTGCATTCAGTATTTGTCAAAGCCCTCTGTTAGATGAGGATGATGATCCTTTAATTGTTAAATTTTCGTCCTTATATCTACTGGAATGTCTTATAGTACCCAAACAACATCACAATAGGGTTAGCTGGAGGCATGTAAAAATCTTTGACAATGAAGAGTCAATCCTAAATTATCCATGGGGGAGGTTGTCATATGATTTAACCATAGAATATATAAAAAAAAGCCTCCACAAATACCTCAGGAGCCATATATCTCCAAGGATTTCCAATAGTCCTAATATATTGGGCATTGGAAATCATTCCAAAATTATCTGAGGAAACCTTAGGATTTGCTAGGAAAATCCAAAGCTCCACCTCTACCCCACGGATGGCTCATTGGGAGATATTGGACACGCCAGATTGGAGTGAATTGGATGAAAAGGTCTTCTCCGCTGAAGATGTAAGTGTAACTCTATAATTCTTATTCTTTGTTCTAGTGATAGAATTCTAATTTTATCACTGTCTGATAGAATTAGAATTCTATCAAATCACTGATAGAATTCTATCACTTCTATCACTGATAGAATCTATCAGTGATAGAATTCTTCTATCACTTCTATCAGCGATAGAATTCTATCACAGACTGATAAAATCTATCAGTGATAGAAAACTTTTCTATCTTATCAGTGCTAGCTTTCTATCAGTAGAAGGCTTTCTATCATTGATAGAAACGTTTTCTATCACCTATCTGTGATAGATTCTATCAGTAATAAAATTCTACCACTGATAGAATGTATGAAGTGATAGAATTCTATCACAGACTGATAGAATCTATCACATAAAGAATTTCATCACCGATAGATTCTATCAGTCAGTGATAGAATTCTATCACTTGATAGAACCTATCAGTGATAGTATTCTGTCATTGATAGAATCTATCAGTGATAGATTTTATCAGTGATAGAATCTATCACTGCTTAGTAACATTCTAATTTCTTTTTTAGTAACATTCTAATTTTTTTTATTTTTTTTATTTCAGTTCTCTGTTATTCCATTAGTGCCAACTGATGAAGAAATTGCATAAAAAAATATGGAACACTTCATCAAAGAAATGGAGAAAGAGAAGGAGGAAAGGATGGAAAGAGAAAAGAATGAAATGGAAAAGAAAAGACAGGAGGAAGAAGAAGAAAAAAGAAAAATAGAAGAAAATGAAGAAAAAGAAAAAAGGAAAAGAGAATAAAAGGAAGAAGAAGAAAAAAGAGAACAAGGAAAGAATGAAAAAGAAAAAGAAAGGATATCATTGTTGGAACATGATATCAAAAATCCGAAGGAAGGACAAAAAGAATTAAAAAATGGACAAAAAGAGATTTTAAGATTGCTAAATAATTTGGTGGAAATTGTCACAGACAAATTTCCACCAAAAGATTTTTCTGAAAAACAATCTCAAGAATCTCTTCACAAAAATTGTCCTCCAACTTCTAGTCTTGAAAAACTAGAATTTATGCATGCTACTGATCAATTTATACAAGTTGCTGAAGCTGCTGAAAAAGTTGCCAATAAAGACCCAATTGACAACATTGACAGGATTGTTCATTATGCAACCTCATATGCTGCTCCTGAGGTAAATTACCATGTTTTAAAAACCAGTTTTTTTCCTATCAAATTCTCATTAATTTTTGTTCTCATTTCATATAGAAGATGTGATAGAAGATGAGGAGGATGATGAACAAGAAGAAGAAGAAAGAGAAAAGGAAGAATAGAAGGAAAATGAAAATGAAGAAGATATGGATGAAGAAGAAAAAGAAGAAGAAGAGGAACAAGAAAAATAATAATATGAAAAAAAATAAATTCTATGACTGATAGAAAAAGTTTCTATCAGTCACTCATAGATATTTATCTTCACTTTTTTTTGTTTGTGTTTATTCTTTATGTTTATTAATATTGGAGCAGGGAAAGAATAACGAGGACGCAACAGAAAAAAGATCAAAGAAAATTCATGATAAGAAGGTGAATTTCATTCTTTTTTCCTTTCTATCGGTTCCTTTTTTTCTATTAGTTAATATCACAGATAGAAAGCTTTCTATCACTAAGGCTATCAATTGATAGAAAGGCTTTCTATCAGTGATAGATCAGTGATCATTTCTATCAGTGATAGAAAGATTTTCTATCAGTTGATAGAAAGTCTGCTTTCTATCACTGATAGAAGGCAGGCTTTCTATCCTGATAGAAAGGCTTTCTATCAGTGAATTTGGTTTTTTTTTTTGGAGTCTGATATTAATATATTTGGTTTTTTTTTTTTGGAGTCTGATATTAATATATTTTATTTTATTTGTTATCTAGGTTGTTGATCCAAAAAAATATAGGCCTAAAGTTGATTTTGGAAAGCAACCACAAGAACCAGAAGAAGGCCGACCAAAACGAAAGCCAAAGCCCACAAAAAAATTCACTCCCGAAGAAGAACAAAAAAAGAAAGGCAAGAAAAAGGGATCTCCAGGCAAAAAAAAAAAAAGGAATCCCCAAGCAAAGCGAAGAGAAGCTCAAAGATTGATGCGCCTAGTTTTGATTTAAAAATTTCTCAATGAATCTACAAAGATACAATTTAATTGTAGTCCATTATGAATGTACAAAGATACAATTTAATTGTAGTCCATTTTGATTTAATTATAGTGTTTTCTGATATTTGGTTGGTTTTTTGTTGACAAGTTAATTATAGTGCTTTATGATACAGTTGAATGTCTAATGTTTGTACTACCATTTAATGGCAAGTTATTCTTGTGTATTGAGTTGTGTATTGACATCATTCCTGTTACATATAATGAAATTGTTACATTTAATTGATCAAAGTTGTTTGTTGTTGTTGCTGATATTTGGTTATTGATAGAGATAATCTACAGTGATAGAAAGTTCTATTTTTCTACCACTGATAGATTCTATCAGTGATAGAAAAAATTTCTATCAGCGATAGAAACTTTCTATCTAATAGAAAATATCCTACACTGATAGATTCTATCAGTGATAAAATTCTACCACTGATAAATTCTACCAGTGATAGAATTCGTGATAAATTCTATCTACCACTAATAGAATCTATCAGTGATAGAATTCTATCACTTCTATCAGTGATAGATTCTATCAGGGATAGATTCTATCAATACCATCTCCTTTTTATAAAAGATTGTGCAGTGTTCATCTGAATTGTCTTGGGATCCTTTCCTTGAAATTCCAAATTGATCATAGCCTAAAAGATATTCAATACTTCAAAGATACAAGCTGAAAATATAATTCAAGTGCAAAAAATAGAGACGGTTCCCATTGACAGGCTTAGGCATCTGCCGCCACAAATTGAAGCACTCATTGATCATGTGTCAGATTCATATGTAGCCCAAGGCTCCAAAGTTGATAATAAGTCTTGCTTATTTAATGAAAATCATAAGATGATAAATACTGCTAATATCTCAATAAAGTTTTTTTTTAAGCAATATCTCAACCTGTAATTTCATTCACATTAGCAGACTAATCACTGGTAGAATTCTATCAGTGATAAAATTCATGAATCAAACTGATAGAAAACATTTCTAAAGACTTTCTATAGTGATAGATAAACTTTCTTTGGTGATAGAAAAAACTTTTTATCTATGAATTTGGTTCTTTCTTTGCGGACTTAATAATATGATAGAAAGTCTTCTATCAGTGATAGAATTCTACCACTGATAGATTCTATCAGTGATAAAATTCGAATTCTATCAGTGATAGAATTCTATGACTTCTATCAATGATAGATTCTATCAGTGATAGAATTCTACCACTGATAGATTCTATCACTTGAATTTGGTTCTTTCTTTGCGGACAGAAAGTCTTAAAAAAACAATCTACGATAGACAATCTAAGTGATAGAAAGTTCTATTGCTGATAGAAAGTTTTTCTACCACTGATAGATTCTATCAGCGATAGAAACTTTCTATCACTGATAGAAATTTTTTTCTACACTGATAGATTCTAGGGAAAAATACACTTTTAGTCCCTGAGGTTTGGTTTAGGTTTCGTTTTGGTCCCTGAGGTTTCAAACTCATCATTTTAGTCCCTAAGGTTTGCATTTAGTAGCATTTTGGTCCCTCCATCCACTTTTCTGTTAAATACTAACGGAGGGATGATGTGGCACCCTATTTTTATTTTAAAAAAATCTTAACTCTTTAAAATAAAAGTATATTACAATAATAAAAATATTATTACTTTTTTTATTTTTTTTTCCTTCTCCTTCTTCCTCCTCTTTCTTCCTCTTCACCTTCTTCTTCATCTTCACTCTTCATCACCGAGTATGGCTGCCGCAGCTCCGATCGCCGGCATCCGCCGTTCACCGACTACCGGTGACTTTTTTTTTCTTCCAATCTTCTATTCTTCTTCTTTCCTTTCTTCTTTTATTTTTCTCTATTCATTTCCCTTTTTCTAAAGACAGAGGAGGAAGATAAGCCATCTGTGTTTGTGCTCGAAAGACCCACAACTTGAAGACCCAGTGCATCTGTGTTTTTGCTCGAAAGACCCACACGCGTCTGCCGGAATCGGCGCCGGAAACGAGACCTCACCCACTAGATCTGACCAATTTTGGGGCGGCGACACCAGATTTGACCGATTTTGGGGCAGCGACACTAGATCTGAGAATTTTTTGTTGGATTTGGACTTGGGCGTTGGCGGCGACGAGCTTGACGGAAGAAGAAGAGAGATAGAGGAGGATCAGTTTCAGATCTATACCTTGACGCGCTAAAGAAATCACCGGAGAACACCCTTGACACCACAGCTTGCCGGAGATGCGAAGGACAAACGATGGTGTCGAGGGCATTTGCATCTACTCGTGCTCGCATGGTGTCGAGGGTAGAGATCTGTATCTACCCAGGATCAGATCTGAATCGGAAGGAATGAGGAGGGCCAGTTCGTTCCACTTAAAAAAAAGTGAGGTGGGAAAGAAGAAGAGAAGAGAAAAGAAAAAGGAAAAAAAAAAAAAAAAACTACCGGCGGCTACGACGGCGATAGCCGGCGACTGGTCGCCGACGGTAGGTTGGTGGTGAGGATGTGTTGAAGAAGAAAGAGAGTGGTGGTGGTGAAGGGTTGAAGAAGATGAAGGTAAAAGAATTAAAAGTATATTAAAATATATATTTTATTATTTTTATTAATTTGTATTTTAAAAATAAAAAAAAATAATTCTTTTAATTAAAAAAATAAGTGACATGTCAGCGATCTGTTAACTTTTAACGGAAAAATGGATGGAGGGACCAAAATGCTACTAAATGCAAACCTCAGGGACTAAAATGTTGAGTTTGAAACCTCAGGGACCTAAACCAAACCTCAGGGGCCAAAAGTGTATTTTTCCCTAGATTCTATCAGTGATAAAATTCTACCACTGATAGATTCTATCAGTGATAGAATTCTACCACTGATAAAATTCTATCAGTGATAGAATTTTACCACTGATAGATTCTATCAGTGATAGAATTTTATCAGTGGTAGAATTCTACCACTGATAAAATTCTATCAGTGATAGAATTTTATCACTTCTATCAGTGATGAAATTCATGATAAATTCTATCAGTGATAGAAATGTATCAGTGATACAATCTATCACTGATAGAATCAGTGATATAATCTATCACTCATAGATTTGTATCTTCACTGATAGCCTTAGCCTCCGAGTTTGACTCTCCTACTTTTTAATTTTTTTATGAATTTGGTTCTTTCTTTGGGAACTTAATAATATAATAGAAAGTTCTTTCTATTAGTGATAGAAAGTTTTTATACCACTGATAGAATCTATCAGTTTTCTACCACTGATAGTGATAGAAGATATCTATCACTTATATAAATATATCAGTACAAGGATTCCCAAGCAAAAAACAAGAAAAAAAAAAAGAAAACAGTAAAGGAAATAGATAATGAAAGAATTAACATTGACCAACTCAAATCAAATGTAAAAGTCAAGTACATCATTGTATGAATGGTGGAAATTTACATGTCCTACAATTGTGACCAACACGATGACAACGACTACATTTTGTACGATTTCTTACTTCACCAATTGATAGCATCCTCTGTTTTCTTTGTCTTCCTGTCTGACGTTTAACAACTAGAGGCAACGCATTCATGTTTCCACCTATAGAGCTCCATTCAGAATGATTACCGGCGGGATGAACAAAACCTTTTATAAGTTGATGACAATGTTCTTGAAAAGTAATAATTTGAGACAAAAGAATAAGTTCTCAAATTCCGCCCACTAAGAACAGCAAGTGCGTGAGCGCATGGGATTTCATCAAGATCCCAAACACGACAACTACATGATTTCAATTCCAAGTTCACAATGAAATAGTTATCTCCGTCAATTACTTTGAATTGTTCATTACTAATAGGATCAACCTGGAAAAACATTAAAAAAAAGTTATTTGAAAAATATTAGAGTAAGGTTTAATAGAATTTCTAACATTATACTGGTTGATAGATTCTATCACTAATAGAAATCTATCAATGATAGAAAGTTTTTATATCCCTGATAGTCTATCAGTGATATAAAAACTTTCTATCAGTCTTTCTATCACTGATATAGAAAGTCTTTCTATCAGTGATAGAAATGTGATAGATTCTATCATCTTTTATGATAGAGAGTGAAGTCTTACCACAAAACTTCTGGACTTATCATGTTCCTTTCGTAACTCACTCTCTGCCCAAGTGGTCAAAGTAGACTTCATACAAAATGCTACATTACCTCGCTCATAAAACCATCTTTGCAATAAACCTCTGATAGCATCAAGTAGCGTTGCAACAGGAAAATCTCTATACTCTAATAAAATTGAATTTAAAGATTCTGAAACATTGGTTGTCATCATCCAATATCTCCTTTTCCTAGAATATGCACGAGCCCACTTTTCAAATCCGACATTATTGAGATATTCTCGAATAGTAGGATGTATCGATTCCATCCATCTCATATTTAACTCAAAATCATCCACTGTATAAGCTTTTGCACAGAGGAAAAAAATCTTATCTAACAAAGGATCTTTATATGATGACTTCATATTTCTCAATAAATGTTGAATGCAAACACAATACTCAACAATTGGAAAAACAGTCAAAGCACCCTTGGGAATACTCGAATGTCTATCAGAGACAATAACTAAACCTTTTCGATCTCCAAAACTATTCTTTATATTCTCAAAAAACCATTTCCATGATGCATCATTTTCAGAATCTACAATACCGAAAGCAAGAGGAAAATTTTGATTGTTACCATCAAGAGTTGAGGCTGTCAAAAGAGTTCCAACAAATTTACCCTTCAAGAATGTGCCATCCACAGATATGTTGGGCCTACAATACTTCCAACCCTCATGAGATGAACCAACAACCATAAAACAGTACTTAAAATGTCCATCTCCATCAGTTTCAAATGATGTGTATGTACCTGAAAAATTGACATATATAAGACAGTGATAGAATAATTTATATCATTGATAGAATCTATCAATAATAACACCAAAAATTGGTAGAAAACAAACATGGATTTGTTTCTTTTAACTTTGCAAAAAAATTTGGAATCAAGTTGTACAATTCAGCTGCATCACCTTTCAACGACTTTATAATATGTTCTTTTGCTCTCCAAGCTTTGTAATAACTAACATTCACTCCAAGTTTTGAACGCATCTTATGCAAAATATCTTTCGGAGTCGAATGGTCCAAAGAACTAAATCTAAATTCTTCTTTCAAACAATCACTAATAAGAGATGAAGAGGTTTGCCTATGACAAGTTTGGATACTATTCATAGAGCAATCGTGATTAGATACATACTTCCTAAGCATCCACAATTCACTCTCTTTATATCGAGATGCCCTAACAAACCATTGGCAACCATCTCGAACACACTGAAACTCAAGTGATTTTGAATTTGATCTTAAAGTCTTAAATTCAAAATTTTTCTTAACAGGCATAAAGTAAAAACACTTTGACACAACTTCCTTACTCCCAAAAACATCATTCTCCTTTAAATCCCCATCAAAATGCACATCAGTAATAACTTGAAAATCAACATTACTGGAGGAAGAATCAACAGACGACAAATTCTCATATCCAACAATAGCACTAGATGACCCTCCCAAAAACATATCAACATGAGCAACCAAAGGGTGTTTTGTACTTTGATCCTTCACTAAAGTCAAAAACCATGCTACATCTTTATCTTCATGAATATGAATTATATTTTGACTCTCATTCATACCAAAATTAAGTAATATTGAAAATTGTACGGAAGAAATAGATGCATCCAATTTGATTTCTTTCAAAATTAAATTCACAAAAGTCTCAAACACCATCACTTCATCAACTAAAACTCCTGTAATCTTATAATTCTCATAAGAACGTTTATCATTCCATTGTCCACTATGAAAACAACTATTGGAAGCTTTCCCATAATTTTGAATTACTGCAAAACAAAAAGACAAAAGAAAATGAATGAATCTATCACTACATCAGAACATTGACAATACATACTCTATAGTTGATAGATTCTATCAATCAACAATAGAATTCTATAGATATATTCTATCACTAAAGTAACGGAATTCTATCAGATAGAGTTCTATTATTGCTGATATCTATTCTATCAGATAGATAGAAGAATAGATAGAAAGTTTCTATCTAGTGATAGAAAGCTTTTTCTATCTGTGATAGAAAGCTTCTATCAGTGATAGAAAGACTTTTTATCACTGATAGAATCTATCACTGATAGAAAAACTTTCTATCACTTTCGCTAGAAAGCTTCTATCACTGATAGAATCCATCTGTGATAGAAAGTTTTTCTATCACAGATGGATTATATCACACATAGAAGCTTTTCTATCAGTGATAGAAATCTTCTATCACCGATAGAAATCCATCTATGATAGAAAAACTTTCTATTACAAATGGATTCTATCAGTGATAGAAAGATGATAGAAAGATTTCTATCACTGATATAATCCATAACTTTCTATTACAAATGGATTCTATCAGTGATAGAAGATTTCTATCACTGATAGAAAGCTTCTATCAGTGATAAAAAAGTTTCTATCACTGATAGAATCCATCTGTGTTTGAAAGTTTTTCTATCACATATGGATTATATCAGTGATAGAAATCTTTCTATCATTGATAGAAGTTTTCATTTTTCAACTATCAAAAAGTTTCTTTTCTTTTTTCTTTTTTTATCAACTATATTAGGTCAGTTTAAGCAATTTTATTGTACTAATTTTGTCTACTTTATCACACTTGTTGTCAAAGTAGCTCGTAAGATGTTAAATCTTAGATAAATGGTTGTAATGATTTAGATTCATTTTCTATTCGATTATGTTATAAAAAAAAAAAAAAGAGTTTCTTCTTTGAGGTGGTTAAATTCATCAAATTCCTACATGAATATATATATATTCACTAAAGTTTATTAAAATTTAAAGGAAAAAAAAAATCAGATTTTAGCTGTGGGTAATTGCCCTTTTTCATTTCTGTTGATTTGGACAGAAATTCTGCAGAGAAAAGATAAGATGTAACTTCATAAATTAAACAATAAAGGTTTTTCTTTTTGAAAAAGTAAAGGTTTTAAGTAGTTGACATAACAGCAAAATTATCCATCAACATTCAAAAAATTAAATATTAAGTGAGACCCACATCTTCATTTGTTAGAATATGTTTAGACAATATATGTTGTGTTCAGACAAATCTTAAACAAATGATTCAACAAATCATAGATTACCAAATCTTCATTTTTTAAAAAATATATTTAAATCTTTTCTACTCTACTTTCTTAATAATGAACATTTTTTATGTGTTTATCATTTAAAAAATGATACTTAGAAAAATCCAAATATCACATGATGAGCTAAAAAAATAGTACTATAAAGATGGCATAGGGTAGATTTTTTAACCCTTTTATGGCAATAGGCCATTTGATGACTATTTTCCCTTAAACTGTATTAAACCTTTTGCAAATTAATTGCAATAATGCTTTATTAGGTTCTTTTGTCTACATCTCAATTTGTCATTGTCTAGAGATTATAAATTATCTCTAAGGAAATACATAGGGGGAAAATTCTTCAACCAACCATGGAGTAAGGACGAAGTCGATGATATCTAACTAACTTTGAAAATATGGGTCTGTAGATCCATTTAAATAGGCGAAAATGATTAATGTCCTACTTTTCAATTTAAGGTTATATGTTTTTTGCTTGATGGTAAAATTACCATTTGACTCTCTATTCTAGTCTCACTCTCTCTTGCTATTCTCGCTTTTGCTCTTACTCTAACCTCTTGCTCCATCTTCTTGATTTCTTTCTCATTTCTCACTCCAATCTCTTGTTCTCTCCCCAGTCTCCCTCTCTCTAATTTCTCTCTCCAATCTCTCGCTCTCTCCCCAATCTCTCTCAGACTCTCGCTCTCTCTTTGTGTGTTCTTTGGAGAGAGAAAATAAAGAGAGAGAAAAGGGAGAAGAAAAAATTGAACGAGAAATGAGGGAAAGAAACGAGATGAGAGAAAAAAAATACGTGTTTTCATACAGAGAGTAAAATGGTAATTTTGTTAGGATGATAACGTAAGCAAAAGAGGATATAATCTAAGACATTTTTCATTTGAACCTCCTTAAATGGATCATCTACACATTTAATCCTTCAAAACTAGCGTATCTTATTAAATGACTATGCTCAGTTTTTTTTTTTTTTTTTATTTAAATAAAAAATGTACTTGAAGAATAGTTGGGTTTTTTTTTTTTTTTTTGGTAAAAGTAAACAAGAAAATGAAAAAAAATTAGAAAAAAACAAGTACTTTTAAAACTATTTTGAAAATACATGTGTCCTGCCTCTTCAAGAGGTGCGACTCTTCCAATCTATCACGATCACTTCTTGAAGGAACCTACGTTTTTAATTTTTAATTTTTTTTTCTTGAAGGCTCATGCATGGTTTTAAATTTTTATAACAAGTTTTTTTTCTGCTTCATTTTTGTTGAGAATTTTTGGGTGGAGTTTGAGAAGCATTTCAGCTGTTTTTTTTTTTTTTTGTTAATATATTACCAGTTTTTTTGGGTGGAATTTTAAAATTAAACAGTGATTTCTTCTTTTGTTTTTTAAAATTGAAATGTGAAATTTCAATTCTGAAAATGATTTGTTTTTCTTCTTTTTTTTTTTTAGCTGAATTGAGAATATTTCTATCGGAAAGATGATAAAAAATATTTTCTTAACGAATAACTTGATATTAATTGAGTAAGCTTTCAATAATATATAATGAATATATATTGTTGGATGTCCCTAACAAGAAAGACGTTTCAATTTACTGTAGTTTCAATGGTGGCATATAGTTAAATTTTATTTTGTTTGTATGTCTTTTGATTATAATACTTATTTCGCTATTAATGCAATCATGTTTGGAAGAAAAAAGTAATTTAAAAAATCATTAATAAGATTCTCTTTTTTTGTTATTTTTTATTAAAATAAACATGTAGCACCTAAATTTTATTCTCATCTTTAATTTTTTTAAAAAAAATAATTATCATCTTTAATTTAGCCATTAAAATTAGTTTTTTTTTAATGTATATAATACACATATATACTTGATAAATTAGTATAGATATCAAATTCAGAAGGTAAAGACAAGAATTAATAGTAAAATGATATGCTTTATTTAATTATTGATTAACATTAATGTATAATTAGTAGTTCATAATATCGAAGATAAAAAGTTTAGATATATATAATATATTAGAAATTGAGAAAAAAAAAAAAGCTTGTTTAATCAAGGGCAAGAAGAATCTACCCCTCATAACCTTCTTAAATTTAGAAAATGTGAAAATCTAAAAAGAAATTATATTTAAAAGAATAGAGGGTTATTTAAAAAAATTGCAAACTTTAAAATTTTAAAACATAATCATTATGTTATGATTAAGAATTTATAATAATCATTAAATAAAATATCGTGTAAAAAAAATATCATTAAATAAAATAAAATAATTTTAAAAAGTGGATTAAAAATCGATGGTTGATTTGACAAAGTAATATAAAAATAAAAAAGGCATGTCACCAATTAGTTTCAAAAGTATTTGTTTTTTCTATCTTAAACCTGTTGCCTCGCCGATGGTCAGTGGCCATCAACTCCACCAACAAGATAGTCCCCTGCTCACTGATCCCCAATTATATCGAAGTGCTATCGGTTCTCTACAATACTTCCTACATACTCGACCCGACATCGCTTTTGTCGTCAATAAACTCAGTCAGATTAATCAAGTTCCCACCACCAATCACTGGTGTGCGCTGAAACACGTTCTTCGGTGTCTCCAAGGCACTCTTCGGCTCGGTCTTCTCATCCAACCCGTTTTGCACCTCACTCTCACAACATTTTCTGATGTAGACTGGGCTGCATCCCCTGGTGACAAGAAGTCTGTAGGCGGATATTGTATTTTCCTTGGGCATACCTTGATATTGTGGTCCTCCAAAAAGCAAAATGTTGTTGCCCGCTCTAGTACTGAATCAGAATACCGAGCTCTCACGCACACAACTTGTGAACTCATGTGGCTTCGCTCTCTTCTGTCTGAATTGCGAGTCCCCTTGGCAGCCACTCCCACCATTTGGTGTGACAATGTGAGTGCCACCGCTCTTGCCTACACTCCGATTTTCCAAGCACGCACTAAACATATTGAAATCGATGCACATTTTATACGGGATCAAGTCTTGGCTAAACACATTGTTTAGAGGTACTTTTCAATAAGAGTATTTAAAAAAAATCAAAGGTATTTTTTAAACTGAAACTTTAACAGTTTTCATAAAAAAAAAATAACGACAAATATATTTTTTAAATTTTTTTCAAAGTTCAGAGGTATTTTTGAAACTTTTCAAAGTTCATTGGTATTTTTGAAACTTTTCAAAGTTCAGTGACATTTTTTTAAATAAACCCCATAGTTCAGAGGTATTTTTTATAATTTAGTCTTAAAATTTCAACTACTAACCCCCCAACTTACACCACACCAGCACTTGTAACTTGTAAGAAACAATTTTTCATCACATCTAATTTAAGGTCCTGTTGATGGAGAAATTTTGACCAATCACGAATTGCCACGTCGTTACATAAAATTAATGACGAAATTAAAATTAATTAAATTTGGGACCAATTATAAATTGACATGTGTCCCGAATTTAATTTGAATACAAAGTTGGCCAATTATACATTTTTAGGGCCAAATGTCCATTTAATCAATTAATTAAAAATAAATTATTTTGATAGATTAATTGATTTGACCAATTAATTAAAGAAAATAATTAATTGGATCAAATTTGGGTCTTTTAAATATTTGGGTCATATGGTTTTGCATCAAATATAAACCAGACCCAAGCCCAATAAAAGCCCAAGCCCAAGTTGTTAGGCCCAAAAGTCATCAGGGCCCATCCAGCGAGAACTCTATAAATAGAGGGGTTCTCCTCCATTTCAGGGGTTCAGAAATTCTACACTCTCACAAAGACAAGAGTTTAGAGTTTTCAAAGCTCTCAAGCAGAACCAGAGAATTCAGAGAGACTCCACCAAGTCCGAAGACCGAAGACTCTCTGCAATCCACAAGTCCAAGTGTTGAACACTTCTTGAAGACCAAACACTCTTCAAGACTTCAACACTCCTTGAAGACCAAACACCCTTCAAGACTTCAACACTCCTTGAAGATCAAATACTCTTCAGGACATCAACACTTCTTGAAGACCAAACGCTCTTCAAGACCTCAACACTCCTTGAAGATCAAAAAAACTCTTCAGTACATCAACATTTCTTGAAGACCAAACACTCTTCAAGACTTCAACACTCCTTGAAGATCAAAGACTCTTCAGGACATCAACACTTCTTGAAGACTGAAAACTCCTTCAAGACTAGAAGACTTCAAGCTCCAAGAATCCATTGAAGCTTCAGACTCGAGATCAAGCGTTCCAGCCCTCGAGTGAAACACATTCACACACAAGAGAGAGAATCAGAGGAATAAAGTTAGAGATTGTACATCCACACGCATATTACATCAATACAATATATTATTTATTCCACGTGTCTCCATCCCTAAAGTTACGTGTGAACAGGTCCGTTTGGAATACATTTTAATTTAAATATTTTTCAAAAATGCATTTTTTAAAAAACATTTCGTATAGAAATTGTTTAGAATTTAAACACTCATATGTTTGGTTACATTTTCTCACAAGTGTTTTTGTACACAAGTTATTGTATACTTAAAATCTCTGTTTAGAAAAGGTTTCAAGTATTTCTCACAAAAATGTTTATTTTTCAATCTCATTTTCTAATAAGTCATTTTTAGTGGTTGCCAAACATTAGAAATTTTTTCAAAATGATTTTTTTACAAAATTAAACACTTGAAAAGTTAAACCAAACACACCCTTAATCAACTCGACTCTTGAGAACCCTGCAACGTGGAAAAACTTGTACCCACGCCATGGACCTTCATTGAACTACAATTTAGTTGATTATTATTTTCAATAAATGTTTTTTAATAACAATTATTATGTGAGAACCTTTTCATTATCTTCTGTAATAAAGATTCATTTTGCATATTTCCACTAATTTAAGTTCAATGCATATTTTTAAAAAAATAAAAAAAGTTCAATGCATAATTAATGAAGAAGAAGGGAACAACCATAATAATTTTACGAAAGCATAGTTCAAAAAGTGAGATGTTCAAATCTCCTACCCCACATGTTGTAAAAAAAAACAATAATTTAAGATTGACATTTGAGGTTGTATTCCAATGGAATTTGCAAGAAAAATCTAGGAAAAAAAAAAAAAAAAGTAGCCCATGGTTTGGAATAAGAAACGGTTTAATTCAATTATTTTAAAATATGGAAAATGCAATTTTATTCTATTTTTTACACTATTTTTTATTCCGTCCTTTTTGACCGACCAATCAAATCAATTTGTGAAAAATAGAAGTCAAATTACGTTATATATATATAATGTTAAAATAATTCCTTAAAAAAAGTCCAAATAAACCAATACCCATCGAGATAAAAAAAAAAGTCAATCAAAGTTAAGGGTGGATCTGTGAAGGGATCATGTCCCCTCAAATTATCCGGTCTTTATATTTTTAATATAATATAAAGAAATTTTTATAATATTAATATACATAAATTGTTTTATGTATCAAAAAGTAAGCTTGAGATGTTGGTCAGGGCACACTGGGCGGACACAAGGTCAAGGCAACAAATCACACGAGATGCAATTTGTCCTTCGTGTATGCCTTTTGTTTTTTGGGAATCTAGATAACCGGAATATTCAGATGTCTGGATTTTTGTACGGGAAAGTTCTAGATTATGTGTAATACCAACAATGTCCTTACTAATTTTTAGCTAATTTAACTATTAGTTTAATATGGTTTAGTATTATTATTAAGAGAATAAATAAAAAATAAATTAAAATATTATTCAGTATAACTATCATTTATTTTACATATTAATGTAAAATTTTAAAAATAAATGGTTATTTCTTATTGTACAAATAAATTAATTTATTTTTAAATAAAAATACAAATTGTAAAATGGAGGGATAAAAGTGTCATCCGAAGATGCCCTCGACATGAAAATCTTTGAAACCCATCTCTCACGAGGGCATCAAAAGCTCCTCGGATGCCTCCCGTATGGGCATCCTAGGATGCTCGGGCATCCCGAATTTCCTAGATATCCAACATTACCACAAAACAAACGAGGTAATCCAGATGTCCATCCCATGGACATCTTGGATTACCGTCAAACAAACGGCCCCTAAAAGGTTTGTGTTTGAATATCTCACCCCCATTTGTTGTAAAAAAAAATGTAAATTTGAATAACATGTTTTTTTTCCCAACTCAATAGCACGTCTATTAAGTCATTATAGTGCCAAGAAGAACATAGTTTAATTTGCATAAAGTTGTACTGATAACCACGAGTCTGGTTTGAATCTCTCACCCCATATATTGTAAAAAAAAAATTAAGTCATTATAATTAATCTAATATTAATTTATGAAATATTATAACCTGTTTTTTTTTTTTTAATTGAAATTTACAATGTTCAAATACATTCACTCCAGTGCTTTCCTAAAAGTCTGGAACAACAATTGTTTTATAGTCACAATAATTTGAAATGGAAGTATAGATTTATATTTTTAATTGATTTAATATTGTCTGTAGGCGAGATAAAGGATTTTTTTTTTTTTTTGTGATTTAAAAGAAAATAATATTAATTTAATTTTTTTTTTTTTGATAACAAAATAATATTTATTTAATTCGTAAAAGAAACGAGAAAGAAAAACAAAACAAAAGTCTAGACTAGAACACCAATTGTTTTATAGTCACGATGATTTCAAATGAAATACAAAAATATAGTTAGAAAAAAAAAAGAAATATAAAAATATATATAATTTTTTTTTAAAGAAAATATAAAAATATATTTTTAATCAATTTAATATTGTTTTTGGGTGATATAGAGGATTAAAATAATATTTGTTTGTGATTTAAAGGAAAATGATATTTATTTAATTGGTACAAGAAATGAGGGAAAAAGATGAAAAACCAAATCATTAAGCGCCGTTGCCGGGGATCGAACCCGGGTCACCCGCGTGACAGGCGGGAATACTCACCACTATACTACAACGACCGGTTGTTAACTAGGCGAAATATTATTTTATTTAATAATATTATGTTTCGGGATTTTATAATATTGTAACCAACATTTCTTTCTTCCCCATTACCAAGCTTCAATAAAAGGGAAATAAATTCGTCTAAAAAAATAAATAAATAAATCAAAGGGAAATAAAAATAATAATAAATAAATAACAAGAACGATAAGATTAACATTTGAGGTTGCATGCCAAGAGAATTAATTTGAAATAAATATTTTAGAAAAAAAAATAAAGAGTAGCCCATAGTTTGGAATAAGAAATGACGTAATTCAATTGTTTCAAGTAATTGATAAGGCAATTTATTTTTATTGTTATTTTTTTAACAAAAATTTTGATTCAGTTCTTTTTAACCAACCAACCAAATCAATCTATGAAAAATAAAAACCAAATCATGTTCTAATTAAAAATGTTAAAATCATTCAGTCGGAAACAGCTTGAAAATTGAAGTGGAAACCGATTCTCTCGAGATAGCCAGTTGCTTAAACAATGAAGAGGAAGATTTACCCGAAGTCATTTCTCGTGTTTTTGTTGCTAATTGATTCTGTTCGAAGTAGACGACTTTTTCCCTATTGGAAGAAGGTCTATTTTGGTCCTCTGACTTCATCCGAGATATCCTCCTTAATTACGGAGGAATTAATTGTGCCTAATTTTATGCTTTTGATGAATTTCTTTTCTTAAAAGAAATAAAAATCCAAATAAATGAATAACACCTATAAAAAGTCAATCAAAAAATAATTTAATAGATAAGACATCAATTACGATCCAAATTTTGATGATTCTCACTCCGCAATGGTTGAATTAAAATAAAAAAAAATAAAAATCACTTTCAAGATAAAAATAAAACGTGTAAATACTTTCTTAATGGTACATTTATATACTTTATTAAAAGAAGGAAAAACTACCTTTGCACCCAAAAAAAAAAAAAAAAAATCACTTTGAAGATAAAAATAAAATATGTGAATACTTTTTTTAATGGTCCAGATACTTTCTTAAAAGAAAAATCATACTACATTTGCACACAAAAAAAATGCTATTTCTTTCATCCTAATTCTAATTTTATTTTATTTAAATATTGTTCGAACAATGTCCAAAGATACTATAAGAGATTTATCACAAAGATACTATAAGAGATAAGAAAAACTATTATATTCCTCAAAAAAAAAAAAAAAAAAACTATTATATTGTATATTTTCGTACTGATTATTGCACAAAACAATAGCAATGCACCTGGAGGATTATTATTCCAACTAAAATGCAGTCAAAATTTTAAATCCATTAGTTAAGTGCAACCATTTTTCTTATATTTGTCTAGTAAAATTTGTTATAACAAATAAATTAGAATAAATAAAGAAATAGAGTTCAAGAGATTGTGATAATTTAATATTAATTTATGAAATATTACAATATATTATTTAAAAAAAAAATTAAATTGAAATTTACAATGTCTAAATCTATTTCACTCCAGTATTTTTCTAAAAGTATATATAACAAATTTTATAGTCACAATAATTTCAAATGAAGTATAAATATATATTTTTAATTGATTTAATATTGTTTGTGGGTGAGATAAAGGATTGAACTAATATTTTTTTTTCTGATTTAAAAGAAAATAATATTTATTTATAATTTAATTGGTAAAAGAAATGAGAAAAATAAAATAAAAAAGAAACAAAAAATATACGCCGTTGCCGGGGATCGAACCCGGGTCACCCGCGTGACAGGCGGGAATACTCACCACTATACTACAACGACAAGTTGAATTTAAAGATAATTTTATAAAACATAAATTTAATACGTTAAAATAAAACCTCATGTTTAAAGAACAAAAAAAAAAACCCTAATATTTTATATTTGTAATGTTATAATCTTTACATGGAAGAAAAATCCTATATAATCATACTAGCTATTATTCAAAAAGTAATTATTTAGAAAGTAAAATGATGGACATAAACTTCAAAACATGACCTTTTTTTTTTTTTTTGTAAAACTTTAACGATCATACTTGTCCCAAAAACATAAAATTTTAAAAAGTTTGAAAGTGATTTATAATTGAAAAGTAAAAAGGAGATTGGGACTAAATTTTTAATTCATTTTAAAAATACAACTATGAAGAATAACTTGTTACATTCGACTTTTGTTGTGTTACATTTTTTTCTTTTTCTAATTTTTGTTACATTAGACTCTTATTCTTGTCATACGATAAACTTTAATCCAGTGGAAAAGATGGTAATGAAACATTTAAAAGCACGTAAACTAAATTGATGTTATAGCTAAAATAAGACATGAACCGAAAATGTAATTTAGCGAATAACTAATTATATTTGTTTCTCATCTCATTTTGTAGACATTTTTCTAGAAGAATATTAAGTATTGGGAATATTGTCAATCTAATTTATAAACTTAATATGCCAACTTAAATTAAATATTCATATCCTTTATTTCAATATATCTATACGATGACATCATTGAAAATGAATAATAAAATGATGAAATGATACTCAAACTATCAGTCAACATTTTTTTTTAATATCACCAAAGCGAGCATAGTTAGACGGTAATTGGTATGTACCATCGACCATGAAGTCAAAGGTTCGAATCCTCCCATCCCAAATGTCGTTGAATTAAAAAAAAGTCAATATCAAATATTTACCCCACAATTGATCAAATTAAAAACTCGAGTGATATAATAGACGATGATATTTTTGTAAGAAAGAGAGTGAATGAGATTTTCATTGTCACCAAATCAATAAACAAAATTTAAAAGCTCAAGATGAGAGAAAAAAAAAAAAAAACTGAAGACACGGAAGATAAAATTGAGAAATAGTGTACATGACATTCATGACATATATAAAAATTTACTTGCAGGGATAAAGTTTTTCGCAGCAGAAAAGATTAGAACCTTAACTCAAATTTTAATTCGAACTAAAATATCGATACGTTGGAAAATAAATCACATCAGTAAAATCGAATAAAACATGTTGTAAATCTATTATAAAACATGCTAAACTTAATATAAAACGTTTAGATCTAATCTAACATGGATCCTAATGATCCAAGATCAAGAACCACTTACTTTAGAAGGCGTTCTTGATTGTTTCACCAAAAATTCCCTTGAATCCACGAAAAAAACAGCAAAACAAAAGGATCTTGATCTTGCTAGAAATTCGTCACGAACACCACCACCAAGGTTGCACCGGTATTCTCTTGAAGGATGTGCGTTAGGGGCTTGTGGGAGCGTGATTTCTAAGGGTTAGGAAAACTTTTCTTCTTTGTATTCTTGAGAGAATAATCACAGAGAGTTATGGAGAGTGTGAGAGAGAGAATGCGTGAATGAGACTGATTGAACCATTCTGAATGAATGCTGAAAGGGTTATCTAACGAATGGAGAAACTCCTTCCCTAAAAACCCTTTGGATCACGCATCATGCTAGGTTAGTGGGGTCGATATTTTATTATCAGTTATACTGATAAGATAATTAATCATTAATAATTAATTAATCAAATTAACCATTAATTTAATTAATACATATATAAATAGCATTTATACAAATATCACCACTTAACCCATAGTTTTAATACAATTCAATTAAATCAAATTGAATTAAATTAATTAAAACTAATTATTAATTAATATAACAATTAATTAATATTATAATTAAATATCTCATATTTAATTATATCTCTCTCAAATAAACTATAGTATTAATGTACATCTAATGCATGTGCATTAATTATAACCTATAGTTTTATAATAAGAATCAAATTCATATTTTATCTTAATATTTGAACCCCTTCGAATATTCAATTCTCCCTTAGAAATTTACCTCAACGCCCTTATAGAGCTACCAGTGGGACCTAATAGACCTACAGACCAGAAGCTCCAACGACGTGAGATTAATTGGCTAAACTCATTAACCAAATTAATCAATGTTCGTTAATTGTGGTTCACTCCAATATAGAACCACAACTGCACTATTCTCACTGCAGATATATTTTTGTGTCCACGGATATCGACCATCAACAGCAAGTTAGCCCTTCACGTGTGTTCGTACCCCAGCTAGGTCAAATTACCGTTTTACCCCTGGGCTACCTCTTCATCCTTAAGTACCAGTGCTCCTCTAATGAACAACCTGTTCGAGGTCCAACCAACAAACAAAAGTCTCTCTCGTGTCATAGAGAGGGTAGGTCCCATTGTTCAAGACTCGAAGACACCACTTAAGGGAACACACCTCTACTTACCCTAAAGATGGGAATGAGTGAATTCCATCTTGTAAGACTATGTTCCCAGCTCCTCACTCGGTCTTGTCCCCAAAATGGTAGGCTTATTGAGTCGACGTGTAGGTCACTCTCACCCATACAAATCAAAGGACAATCCCTCATGGACAAGAGTCCATAATCCACTCAGGATTAATGCCAAGTTGCCTAGGTCATCCTAGTGAAATAGAAACAAGCTAACTAATGGTGTTACAGTTAGTGGTTAATTATTTCGCGGTCTGGTCTTTGTGCAAACTCATTGCATAGGATACCCCCACTCGCATGTCAACTACATGAACACGTTGGATCATTACGTTTGTATCAAAATACAAAGCGGGTCGTACCCATAGTGTCACGAGGATAAGATACCCACCCTTATCCATATACTATAGACCCTTTAGGCTAAAAATTGAACAATGATCCCCGTATGTCCCCACATACTAGTTCAAACCTCATTCTATTAGCCTTGGATGTTTAGTTTATTGGATTAGGGTTAATAAGACAAAATATAATACAAACAAGAATAAATGAATAATACACACTTTTATTAATGTTCGGTCAAAAGTACATTTACTATCTACGAGTTTTAGGGCATAAAACCCAACACAGCCATGAGAGAATACTTTGTTATGCTACATAGTTGACATTGGACTCCTGCTGAAATAAGTCTTGATATGGGAATTCATCTTCATTGAAGCATACATGGCGAGTCACGTACACACGACCAACACTATTCATGCATTTGTAGCAATTATAATTATTTGCATAGCCAAGAAAAACACATTTCTCAATATGAAATTCAAACTTATGGTGTTGATACGGTCGAAGGCACGGATAGCAAGTGGAACCAAAGGTGCGAAGGGCCTTGTAGTTAGGTTGGCGATGCTTCAGTAACGCATAAGGAGAAGTGCCCTCAATGGTGGGGGTGGGCATTCGATTTATCAAGTACACGACAGTAGAGAAGGCATCCCACCAATAGTGAAAGGGCATCTTGGCTTGAGCAAGTAATGCCAACTCGGTTTCAACCACATGACGATGTTTGCGTTCAACACGCCCGTTTTGAGCAGAAGTGTATGAGCAGGAAATCTGAATTTCAATACCACTTTGTTGGTGCTAGTTGGATGATCAGTTTGTATTCTCCTCCCCCATCACATCTGAAAGTTTTGATTTTGCTTGCATACTGAGTTTCAACTTGAGCCTTGAATTGTTGGAACACAAGAAAAGCATCACCTTTAGATTTTAAGGGAAATATGTAGGATCGAAAGGCAACACTAGAGGGGGGGTGAATAGGGTTGACTACCAATTTTTAAAAATAATTTTATCTATGAAATATGCTCAATTAAAGATTAACACACAAATTTAATTTAAGAGAAAATTAAGCAAGATAAAACCTAAAGCATGCACACTAAGATAGCTTTGAATTTAAATATGATTTAATCAACGAGAAATTTAAATAGCCCACTAAAATTAAATCATGCAATTAAAGAGAAATTAAAAATTAAGACAATAAAGCAAAGAGATAATTAAGAGCAGAAAATAAAAGAGAGAGAGGAAGGGAAAACACCGGGAATTTATAGTGGTTCGGCAAATTGCCTACTCCACTCCCCAAGACTCCTTCTTGGGTATTTCACTAAGTGATCCTCTTGCGGGTGAGAACCAAACCGACACACGACCCTCTTTTTCCTAGGCTAAAGAGAAACCCAAGATCCTTTTAACTGGTTCAGGATCAAACCAATTTCTTTTTCTCACAACCCAAGGTGTACCCACACCTTAATACAATTCCCAAAAAGAAAAGAAAAGAGAACCTCACAATATTGCCTCTTGAAGGCTAGATACACAAGTTGAGCACTCTAAAAAGAAAACCTCACAAAAATATAACTAGGCCAATTTTGGAGCAGGGAGGACAAGAATTTTAAGAGTAGAGAGACTTTGAGAGCTTAAAGACTTGAAAGCTTTTGGTGTGTCTATGAATGAGAAAATCAAGTCCAATTTATAGGCGAGGAGGATGAACATTGACCGTTGGATCAAATTAAGGATGAATGGTGGAGATTGAATTTAGAATTAGAAAAGGAAAGAATTTCAAATTTAAGAGAGAATTTTGAAGGATTGGAATTTTAGGATTAGGAGAATAAAATCAATGATTCATGGGATGAATTTTGGAAAGAATCAAATTTGAATTTGGAGGAATTTTGATATTAAGAGAAAATTTTGAAGATATGGAATTTTGGAGATAATGAGAATAAATCAAGGATTTTTGGGATGGATTTTGGAAAAAATAAAATTTGAATTGGGAGGAATTTTGGGTGAAAATTTATTTATACATAGCTTGCCACATGTCACTATTCCATTGGTCCACGTAATCCACGACAGCCGCCATGTCACTTGCCACGCCATCGCCACGTCAGCAAAATTTGACCGTTGTGGAGCCACGTCATCTGCCACGTCAGCTGCCACATCATCATTTTTGGTCGATTGTTGTGCCACATCAATGCCACGTCGGATGCCACATCAGTGACTGCCACGTGTCACTGCCACGTAGGTTTTTCTCCATCAAATTTGTTTTGGCCATAACTTTTTCGTTTGAGCTCCGATTTGAGTGATTCAAAAGGCGTTGGAATTGTTGTCTCGAGCTCTACAAGATACTGACTTTGAAACACTGAAAATGTTAGTATAAAAATCAGAGTTTGTTATCATCAAAATACTTGGTTTGATTGAAGCCCTAAAGCTAACAATCTCCCCCTTTTTGATGATGACAAACCACCATAATACTAGAAATACTTCTCCCCCTTTGTTATCAACAAAAAGATATTACCATGATTTTACTCCCCCTTAATCATACAAATAATGCTCCCCTTCAATAAATTATAAAACATAAATGCTCCCCCTATCAAACATAATTAAGCAATTAAATTCTAATAATGCCAAGTGCAAGTCTATTTCTACAAAAAGCTTCTTCATTTAAAGCTTTTGTAAGAATATCTGCCACCTGGTTCTCAGTATTAACATAATTAATGATTATATTCTTATTTTGCACATGCTCTCGAAGAAAATGATGTCTAATGTCTATATGCTTTGTCCTAGAATGTTGAATAGGATTTTTGGTTAAATTAATTGAACTAGTATTATCACAAAAGATTGGTACTTGTTCAAAATTTAAACCAAAATCACGCAAGGTTTGTTTCATCCATAAAACTTGAGAACAACAACTAGCAACAGCAATATATTCAGCCTCAGTGGTAGATAATGCAACAGAATTTTGCTTTTTACTATACCAAGATACTAAAGAGCTACCTAAGAAATGGCATGTTCCACTAGTACTTTTTCTATCAGTTAAACTACCAGCAAAATCAGCATCAGAATATGCAATCAGATCTAAAGATGCATTTTTAGGATACCATAAGCCTAAATCAACTGTACCAAGTAAATATTTAAAAATTCTTTTTACAGCATGCAAGTGCGATTCTTTAGGACAAGATTGAAATCTAGCACACATGCATACACTGAACATAATATCAGGCCTACTCGCAGTTAAGTAAAGCAAGGATCCGATCATACCTCTATAAGCTTTAATATCTACGTTTTTACCTTTTTCATCCTTATCCAGCTTTGTAGTGGTACTCATCGGGGTCTTTGCTACTTTTGCATTATCGAACTTAAACCTTTTGAGTAGATCTCTTATGTACTTCTCTTGATTTATGAAGATTCCATCTTCAAGTTGTTTGATTTGAAGCCCAAGGAAGAATTTAAGTTCTCCCATCATGCTCATTTCAAATTCACTGTGCATACACTTAGAAAATTCTTCACAAAGAGAAGAGTTAGTAGCACCAAATATAATATCATCAACATAAATTTGCACTAATAAAATATCATTATCTTTAGTCTTGATAAAAAGTGTAGTATCAATAAGTCCCATTTTAAAACCATTTTCTAGCAAAAATTTACTCAAACGGTCATACCAAGCTCTAGGAGCTTGTTTAAGACCATAAAGAGCTTTATTCAATTTGAAAACATGATTTGGATTTTCAAAGCTTTCAAAACCAGGAGGTTGTTCAACATACACTTCCTCCATTATGAAACCATTTAAGAAAGCACTTTTTACATCCATTTGAAATAAAGTAAAATTCTTATGAGATGCAAATGCAAGTAACATACGAATAGATTCTAATCTAGCAACAGGAGCAAATGTTTCCTCATAATCTATTCCTTCTTCTTGACTATAACCTTGAGCAACTAATCTAGCTTTATTTCTAACAATATTACCAGATTCATCCATTTTATTTCTAAATACCCATTTAGTACCTATAACAGGATGATCACTAGGACGCAGGACTAGTTCCCACACATTATTTCTTTCAAATTGATTTAACTCTTCTTGCATAGCAATTAACCAAAACTCATCGGATTCAGCATCTTTAAAGGACTTTGGTTCAATTTGAGACACAAAAGCAACATTATTTAAAGCATTTAAAGAAGAGCGAGTTCTTACCCCTTGAGATACATCACCTATTATTAACTCCTGAGGATGGTGAGTAGAGAATCTCCAATCCTGAGGGAGGGATTTCTCTGGCTCTTTCTGAGATTCATTTGATGTTGCTTCCCTATCTTTAATACTAAGATCTTCAACAGGTATTTCTAATTCATCACTAGCAGAGATTTTATTAATGGCAACATGCGTTTCATCAAAAACAACATTCATTGACTCTTCAACTACATGAGTTCTTTTATTAAACACTCTATATGCTTTACTACATGTAGAATATCCTAAGAATATGCCAATATCCGTTTTTGATTCAAACTTTCCAAGTTTCCCTTTGTCTTTCAAAATAAAACATTTGCAACCAAAGACTTTGAAATAGCTAATATTTGGAGTTTTATCATTAAAAAGCTCATAAGGAGTTTTATCTAAAACAGGTCTTATTAAAACACGATTTATTACATAAGATGCAGTATTAACAGCTTCAGCCCAAAAAGATTTTGGTAAATCATATTCATTAAGCATAGAGGTAGCTAATTCTTGTAAAGATCGATTTTTCCTTTCTACAACACCATTTTGTTGGGGTGTTCTTGGAGAGGAAAAATCATGAGAAATTCCATTTTCTTCACAAAAATTTTCAAAAGAAGCATTTTCAAATTCTCCTCCATGATCACTTCTAACTTTTGAAATCATAAAGCCTTTTTCATTTTGAATTCTTTTTGAAAAGCTAATAAAAGATTTTAAAGCTTCATCCTTATGAGATAAAAATAAAACCCAAGTAAATCTTGAAAAGTCATCAACTATAACAAAAGCATAATGCTTTCCACTAAGACTTGCAACTCTAGTGGGTCCAAAAAGATCCATATGTAATAGTTGCAAAGGTCTAGAAGTAGAAACCATTTTCTTTGGTTTGAAAGAAGACTTAGTTTGTTTACCCATTTGGCAAGCATCACAAACTTTATCTTTTTCAAAATTTAATTTTGGAAGACCTCTAACAAGGGATTTCTTAGAAATATTTGAAATTAAATGCATGCTAGCATGACCTAACCTTCTATGCCATAACCACGAGTCATCATGCAAAGCAGATAAGCATTTATTTTCTACTGTAGGACAATCTAATAAATCAATAGTATAAACATTTTTATCTCTATTTCCTACAAACAGAATCTTTCCATCACATGCATTTTCTATGGTGCAATTTTTATCACTAAAAATTACTCTATATCCTTTATCACATAACTGACTAATACTTAATAAATCATGCTTTAATCCATCAACCAACAGAACATTTTCAATCATAAAATTTGAACCGTTACTAATATTACCTTTGCCAACAATCTTACCCTTTTTATTGTCGCCGAAGGTAACATATCCTCCATCTTTCTTTTCTAGGTATGTGAATTTTGTGTGGTCCCCAGTCATATGTTTTGAACATCCACTGTCCAAGTACCACTTATTCTTTATCGATCTCAAACATACCTGAAAGAGTTAATTCTAAGATGTAACCTTAGGTACCCAAATTTGTTTGGGTCCTTGGGGGTTAGCTAACAAAAATTTAGGAATCCATCTCTTTTTATTATCATTCATAATATTGTTTTTTCTTAAATTGCATGCATAAGCTTTATGACCATGATTTCCACATGCATGACAAGTAATAGAATTTTCTTTCACAAAGTAATTTGTAAATTTCTTTTGTTTTTGGTGAGGTTTATAACCTAAGCCACTTTTATCAAATATGCCTTGTTGCTTACCCATCATGATATCTAAATTCTTTTTCCCATTTGTAAACTTTAAAAGAGTAGATGAAATATCTTCATTTTTATTTTCTAATAATTTATACTCTTCTTTTAAAGCATGCAAATTTGATTTAGATAAATCTAGATCTTTTTCTAATGTCTCATTTTTCTCTTTTAGATTATCTAGCTCAATTAATAAGTTATTATTCTCAAGAGCTAATTTAGCATTTTTCTTCCTAAGAGACATATATTTGCAACCTAGTTTTTCAAATTCAATTTTAATTTCATTATATGCATCAATGAGCTCATCAAGAGTAAAGTTTTCAGGACTTACCTCCTCCTCCTCGTCGTCGTCGTCGTCTCCAAAAGCCATAAAGCACAGATTTGCTACTTCTTCCTCGCTTTCAGATTCACTTTCGTCGCTTTCGTCCCAAGTAGCTTTCATGGCCTTCTTGTTCTTCTTTGAGGTGGCTTTTCTTTGAGGACAATCCCACTTCACGTGTCCGGGCTTTTTGCACTCATAACAGATGATTGTATCTCTGTTGCTCTTTTCTCCTTTACCTTCTTGACTGTTGACTTTCTTTGAGAAGTTCCTTTTCCTGAAATGCTTTTTGAACTTCTTGGTCAAGTAGGCGAACTCCTCATCATTTAGTTCAGTTTCGGTTTCAGAGTCCTCTTGAACTTGAGTGGACTTTAATGCTAGGCTCTTCTTCTTTTTGACATCTTCTTCCACATTGGCCTTCATGATTATCTCATGCGTCATGAGAGATCCAACGAGCTCCTCCAGTGGAAGTTTTGAGAGGTCTTTTGCTTCTTGGATCGCCGTCACCTTAGCTTCCCAACTCTTAGGCAATGATCTAAGAATTTTTCTCACATTTTCAGAGGTGGTATAAGATTTTCCTAATCCTTTCAAAGCATTAACAATGTTAGTGAACCTAGTAAACATTTCAGATATAGTCTCATTTGCATCAATTTTAAACAATTCATAATTATGAACTAACATGCTAATTCTTGACTCTTTAACTTGATTAGTTCCTTCATGAGTTACTTCAAGCATATCCCAAATTTCTTTAGCAGAATTACATGCAGAGACTCGATTAAACTCAGCAGGACATAAAGCACAAAACAGACAATTCATGGCTTTAGCATTAATAGAAAACTTTCTTTTATCTTCATCATTAAACTCTTTTTCTTCCTTAGGAATATCTTTATTATCAACTAACTTAGTAGGAATTAGAGGACCATTAGAAATAATTTCCCACAAATTATAATCAATCGAAATTAAATAAATTCTCATTCTAGTTTTCCACCATGCATAATTATTACCATCAAACAAGGGTGGCCTAGTGGTAGATTGACCTTCACCATACCCATTTATTCCAGTGGTTGCCATAAGCTCGAACAATTAAGTTTTTGAAAAAAATAGAGAATATGATTTTTTTTTTTTTAAGATTTTTATAAAGAAAAAATACTTTTCTAAAATTTAGATTTTAATCAAAAAGATTTTAACGATTAAGAAGTAAAATAAAAATGAGGTTTCAAGAACTAATTTTCAAGAAAAAAAATTCTAGTGAAGACGGTTTTTAAAACTCAATTTTTCAAACTTTTTGCAAAAATTAGAAAAATTCCAGATTTAAAAAGATTAAAAAAAACAGAATGTATAATAAGGAAAAAATATTTAAAAACCTTTTTTTAAATAAGAAAACCGAGCTACCCGCTCTGATACCAATTGTAGGATCGAAAGGCAACACTAGAGGGGGGGTGAATAGGGTTGACTACCAATTTTTAAAAATAATTTTATCTATGAAATATGCTCAATTAAAGATTAACACACAAATTTAATTTAAGAGAAAATTAAGCAAGATAAAACCTAAAGCATGCACACTAAGATAGCTTTGAATTTAAATATGATTTAATCAACGAGAAATTTAAATAGCCCACTAAAATTAAATCATGCAATTAAAGAGAAATTAAAAATTAAGACAATAAAGCAAAGAGATAATTAAGAGCAGAAAATAAAAGAGAGAGAGGAAGAGAAAACACCGGGAATTTATAGTGGTTCGGCAAATTGCCTACTCCACTCCCCAAGACTCCTTCTTGGGTATTTCACTAAGTGATCCTCTTGCGGGTGAGAACCAAACCGACACACGACCCTCTTTTTCCTAGGCTAAAGAGAAACCCAAGATCCTTTTAACTGGTTCAGGATCAAACCAATTTCTTTTTCTCACAACCCAAGGTGTACCCACACCTTAATACAATTCCCAAAAAGAAAAGAAAAGAGAACCTCACAATATTGCCTCTTGAAGGCTAGATACACAAGTTGAGCACTCTAAAAAGAAAACCTCACAAAAATATAACTAGGCCAATTTTGGAGCAGGGAGGACAAGAATTTTAAGAGTAGAGAGACTTTGAGAGCTTAAAGACTTGAAAGCTTTTGGTGTGTCTATGAATGAGAAAATCAAGTCCAATTTATAGGCGAGGAGGATGAACATTGACCGTTGGATCAAATTAAGGATGAATGGTGGAGATTGAATTTAGAATTAGAAAAGGAAAGAATTTCAAATTTAAGAGAGAATTTTGAAGGATTGGAATTTTAGGATTAGGAGAATAAAATCAATGATTCATGGGATGAATTTTGGAAAGAATCAAATTTGAATTTGGAGGAATTTTGATATTAAGAGAAAATTTTGAAGATATGGAATTTTGGAGATAATGAGAATAAATCAAGGATTTTTGGGATGGATTTTGGAAAAAATAAAATTTGAATTGGGAGGAATTTTGGGTGAAAATTTATTTATACATAGCTTGCCACATGTCACTATTCCATTGGTCCACGTAATCCACGACAGCCGCCATGTCACTTGCCACGCCATCGCCACGTCAGCAAAACTTGACCGTTGTGGAGCCACGTCAGCTGCCACGTCAGCTGCCACATCATCATTTTTGGTCGATTGTTGTGCCACATCAATGCCACGTCGGATGCCACATCAGTGACTGCCACGTGTCACTGCCACGTAGGTTTTTCTCCATCAAATTTGTTTTGGCCATAACTTTTTCGTTTGAGCTCCGATTTGAGTGATTCAAAAGGCGTTGGAATTGTTGTCTCGAGCTCTACAAGATACTGACTTTGAAACACTGAAAATGTTAGTATAAAAATCAGAGTTTGTTATCATCAAAATACTTGGTTTGATTGAAGCCCTAAAGCTAACAAAATATCCATGTATAGCGAGAGTGGTCATCCAAGAAGGCTATGTAGTAATTGTAACTACGAGTGGATTGAAGAGGGGCGGGTCCCCAGAGGTCATAGTGGACCAAGTCTAATACATGTAGTGCTCTAGAATCAGAATTGGTAAAGGGAAGACAGTGGGATTTTCCAAACTTATAAGCCTCACAAAAAGAGAATTTTTCATTACGTTTAACTGGGGCATTACAAAGATCAAGAATTTGATGTAATACTTTTGGGGATGGATGACCATGCCGTTTGTGCCATAGATCCACCTTACAAGTCAACAAAGTATATTGAACTAAGTTAAGCATCTTTCCATTTTCTGCCCTGAAGGTCTGCACAGTTTTTGTAACCTCGCCAAAAGTAAAAGTTGGAACTTCAGTGGCCGAGAACAGCTTCTTGTTGGAGGCTTCATGTTGATCCAAAAGTTTATAAAGGTCATTCCCAAGCTTCCCTATCATGCACACTTCATTGGATATCTTTTCCTTAACAAAACAAAAACCATCATGAAATTCGACAAAGACAAAGTTGTCTTGAGTTAACTGAGAAACACGGATTAGGTTCTTTTTCATATTTGGAACAACTAGAACATCTTTTTGCAGTAGTGTCTCATTAGTACTAGGTAAGTATGTAGATCATATGCTGGCTATAGGAACCTTTGAACGATTTCCAACCACCACATTAGTTAAAGAAGAAGAGGTACCTTTTAGAGAGAGTTTGGCAAGATCAGTAGTAACATGGTTATTGGCCCCACTGTCTAAATACTACGATGGATCTTGGAGAGTCTCAGGATAGGCCATCAAGGTTGTGGGATTGGTGGTGCTTGACTCCGGTGGTGAAGAATGGGCAGTGTTGGCGGGAGGAGCTCCAGAAGGTGAACAATCAGCTTTATCATACCTGTGATGACAAATTACAACCGTATGCCCCATTTTCCCACACAGTTGACAGATGGGTCGGTTGTTGGGTGGATAAGGAGAATATCTGCCTCTGGCTCAATACCTATTTCCTCTCTTTGAACCATATCCTCGATTCTGATGGTTGTTGTTAGCAGAGGAGTCGTTTCTACTCGACTGGAAATGGTTGGTATTTTGACCGTGAGATGGTTGTCTTGTGCCTTCAGCATTAGCTACATTGACAGAGGGGAGGTGAGTTGAGTTGAGGTTCACTGAGATATTGCCTTTGAGTGCCTGTAGCCTCTCCAATGTTTGCTCAAATGAAAAAAGTTCAAGTTGTATCTCACTCCATGAGAAGTTTTGACTTCTTATCACACATACTATGGGAGTGTATTCTTCATCTAATCCAGAAGTGACATGGGACACAAAATTCCTCATGTCCATTGGAAAACCAGCTACTTGAAGGTTGTCGAAGTACCTTTTTATAGTGTCTAAGTATTCGTGCATCTTCATAGTTCATTTTCGAGTCTGTTTGTAACACCCGAGTTAGGAGGGGTACATGAATGAACCGAGGCCACATCCGAATGAGAGGGATCCTGAGGACATGAAAGTATGGTCAAGATAAGCTTAAAAGAATTGATAGATACTACATATACCAACAAGGTGCACCTTCCTTTTCGGTGGCTCAACCATAGGAACTTTGAAGTTAAGCGTGTTTGGCTTGGAGAAGTTCCATGTTGGGTGACCTCCTGGGAATTTTCCTAGGGAGCATGTGAATGAGGACAAAGAATGCTAAAAGGACCTCGTGTTGGTTTGTGGGGACAATCTTCACTCTTGGAAGCAATTTAAGACGAGTATGGTAACGTGGCCAGGTCGCAGGAGAATGTCGGGGCCTTAAGTGTCGAATCTGGATTCCGAATCCTGGGCCAGGTCATTACAGATGGTATCAGAGCGGAACCTCTCCCAGTAAGATGTGGTTCGAGGACGAACCAAGGCGGAAGCTGGTGGGCATGTAACACCCGAGTTAGGAGGGGTACATAAATGAACCGAGGCCACATCCGAATGAGAGGGATCCTGAGGACATGAAAGTATAGTCAAGATAAGCTTAAAAGAATTGATAGATACTACATATGCCAACAAGGTGCACCTTCCTTTTCGGTGGCTCAATCATAGGAACTTTGAAGTTAAGCGTGTTTGGCTTGGAAAAGTTCTATGTTGGGTGACCTCCTGGGAATTTTCCTAGGGAGCATGTGAGTGAGGACAAAGCATGCTAAAAGGACCTCGTGTTGGTTTGCGGGGACAATCTTCACTCTTGGAAGCAATTTAAGACGAGTATGGTAACGTGGCCTAGTCGCAGGGGAATGCCGGGGCCTTAAGTGCCGAATCCGGATTCCGAATCCTGGACCGGGGCGTTACACTGTTGGAGCATGAGATGGTTGTAATCTTCTTGCGATCTCGATTGAATGTCATAATATTCCTGTATGGAATCCCACAATTTCTTTGCTTCATCATGACCCATGACTTGTGTAGCAATTTCAGGTGTCATGGAGTTGTAGAGCCATCCGACTAGAAGTTGGTCAGCAACCAGCTAGATATCATGCTCCGAATTTGGGATTTCCAGGCCGAGTGGTTCTTCTTTTGAGGGAGGTATAATAATCGTTTGTTCTGGTGTCTGTGTCTTTCCGGATAGATGGCCTTCAAGCTTGTAACTCTTGAGGATAGGGATGACTATGTTCTGCCAGAGAAGGTAGTTCGTTCGGTCGAGTTTGATGGAAGTCACCTGGTTGAGGAGATTCGTGAAGGTGGGTGTTCCAAGTGATTGATTTTTGTACATCACCTGGTAAGGGTTTTGCTCCACAATAATTTCTTTTCCTTTGTCGGTCTTCCTCGAGCTAGAGTTCTCCGGTGCACCTGATTTGGAAGGATCTTCACCATCGGGCTTCTCTGCGATCGGCGAAATCTCAGTGTTGGTCATGGTTGCCAAAGCTCTGATACCAGATGGACCAAAACCTCTAATAAATACACCAAGAGAGAAAACATATTACAAAGGAGAAAGTATTCTACAGACTAAAGTACCTTACTAATTGTAAACAAGGATAAGATTAGGCATGTTAAATACATTCTTAATAAATGAGGATGGATAGAAGACATAGACTAGACCAACATCAGTACTGTAGATAGTACAACAGAAAGTCAACTCGTAACAAAGTGTTCTTATGGTCCGTGGCATATAAGAGCCTTAACACTCAAGATCTCCTCAAAAGAAAATGTAGGCAAAAAGTCAATTTCATGCTCAATTTGTAGTCTCTGTTTGATGAATGAAGAGACCTTAGACCACATCTTCATCCACATCCATTGCCCTTTTGCTGCTAAAGGGTGATCTTTCTAATTTATGAACGTTTTTTGTATTTCAACATGCTAGCCTAAGAATGTTGATTTATGGTTGGAAGAAGTTCTTGCGGGCTGGAGGATTTCTAATAGGGTTAGAATCCTTTAGATTTGTGTGTACAAAATCCTTCTTTGTCATATTTGGTTGGTGAGGAATCGACGCCCATTTGCAGATAAATCGTATTCGTTTGAGATTTCTTGTAGAAATGTACATCACACTTCTTCTTGGTGGTGTTTTAATTGCAAGATTTTTTTTTTTTATAATTACAACATTTCCATGATCATGAACATTGAAAAAGCCTTCTTTAGCTTCTTTGGATCTCCTAGCCCTTAGGTTGCTCTTTTCTTTTGTGTAATATACCCAAGTTTCTTATAAAGAAAAAAAAAAGGACGGACAGAGCTCAAGGACAAAGAATTTATGAATTTTTACAAATAACCAGAAAAATCAGTCATAGAGACATAAAAATTGAAACCTGTCATCACTGAATACGTTATTTTTATTATTATTTTTTAATTTTTTTTATCATTAGAATATAGTTCTCTTTCTCCATATTTTATGTTTTTCGTTTAGTCTTATTTCACATCCCTTCACAACTATTAAAGAGAGGGGGATGGCACATTTTGGGCAAGAACGTTGAAAAAAAAAAGGAGAAGTACTGGCTTTTTGTTTAAGTTTTATTTTCTTTACTTGATTTAACCATAGTTTGTTAAAATATTTTCTGCATCTAAGTGAGAAGTGCATGCTGAAAAGGGAGGCTCATTATGAGGCATGAACACGTGAAAATAGGAAAATAATATGTGTCGGACACGGATACGTCTGGACATGCATCGGACACGCAAATTTGCGTGTCATTTTATTTATTTATTAGTAAAAAGCACGTGTGATTCATGTGAACAAGTAAAAAATAGAGATAAAAAAAAAATAAAATAGTTATAAATTAGAATATCGTTTAATTTTATAAAAGAAAATATATTCATTGCAAAATCTTCTTATTATTTTTTTTTTTTTGAAAAAAACATCTTCTTATTCATGTACGTAAGAGTTTTTTTCAAATATATATAAAAAATATTTGTATATTAAAAATGTTTGGAATGACTTTTTAAGTGTTTTTACATGCAAAATAAATGTTTTTTAGTACTTAAAAACTTATTTCAAACATACATTCGTTTTTTTTCCTTGAAAATAAACATGGATAAATATCGCAATATTCTATATGCTTGCAATTATTTGAGATTGAAAATTTATTTTAATTATAATTTAAATGATAATTATTTTATTTTTTTCTTCTCGCCAAGACAAATACGACTCACTAATAATGACAATAATGATAATAATAATACATATTTATGACATTGACCATCAAAACCTTAAATCACATATTTGTGTTCATTCTTTCTCGTCGCCACCCACCACTGAGTTTTTCTTTCGATGTTCTCTTATGTGTTCTTTAATTTTTTTTGTAGACTCGCGTTTTTAATTTACTTTTCCACAAACTATGTTTGCCTCTGCTACTGACCACCCATGTTGGCCTCTCTTAGACGTCAAAGTCGCCATCACAAAAAAAAAAAGGCATATCCTTTATCGGTCGCCTACATATAATTACTTCACTGCAATAGCTTCCCTTCAATGAGACTATTTAATATTTAGCCTCTCCCATCACTTACGATGAATCAATTTATCATTTTTGCAACTCTTATGACTATTATTTAGTTTTGAAAATCTCATTCTTCCTCTAAGAAATCTCCTTATTTGGCGTAAAGTTGACATCATTGAAAAGAATACGGAATTTTCTTTAAAAAAAAAAAAAACAATGGATTAGATTTAGATTTTGAATAAAAAATGTTAACCACTTAAGACAAAACCAATCACTAAGTTGACACCATTTAAAAGAAAAAATGGATTTTCTTAAAAAAAAAAAAATACAACAAAAATTAATTAGATTTAGATTTTGAATAGAAAAATGATAACCAATTAAGACAAAACCAATCATTGTGTTTTATGAATAATGTAGATTATTTTTATTCCAGAGAAAATTAAACTTAAGAAATAAAGACATAAGAATACACAATTTAAACGAAGAGATAAACGTTGCACAAAAAGTTTCTCTTAGTTGTGTTTTTTTAATAATAAAGCTGTGTTTTTTTTAAAGAAAAAAATATTAAATTAAGTCGAGGTACAAGATGAAAATATAAAAATTTTTGGGAAAAATATACTTTTGGTCCCTTAGATTTGGGTTAAGTTACACTTTGGTTCCTGAGTTTTCAAACTCAACAAAAATACCCCTGAGGTTTGAGATAAGGAGCAATTTGGTCTCTACCGTCGAATTTGCCGTTAAATACTAACGGATTGCTGACGTGGCACCATTATTTTAATTAAAAATTAATTTTAAAATTTTTAAATAAAAATATATTAAAAAATTAAAATATTATTATTTTATTGATTTTTTTTAATTATTTCTCCTCTCTCTTATTCTTCTTCTTCTCCATCCTCTTCTTCTTCATCCTATTTCTTCTTCTTCAAATCTCCGGCGGCTGGCGACCACAGCTCGTCGCCGGCCGACCGGCCGCCAGCGTCCACCCGAACGTCTACCGCCACACCTCGTCGTTTCCGGTGCCAAAGATGTCCCTCCTCTGTTTTCGCACGAACAGATCTGGTTCTTAGAGAATATAAGTTTTGTCTTGCACGAACAGATCTGACTTCTGAATCGTCTTCTTCTCCTAGATCTGGAACGAGCCTTCTTATCTCCGTGGGTGTCGACGTTCTGTACAAAGGGGAAACAAAGTTGTCTTTCGTGGGTCTTGACAATCGGCATCCTCGCGTTTCATATCTGGAAATATGGGTTCGTTTTAGGAGGTTCGTTTTCGTGGGTCTTCAACAGTGAAAGAAGCGCGATTACGACAACAGTTCTTTTTCGTGGGTCTTAAACAGTTCGTTTTCATGGGTTTTCGTGGGTCTTCAACAGTTCATCGCATGGGTTTTCGTGGGTCTTGGTAGCGAGGCGTGGCGGCGTTATGGGATCGACGACGAGTGAAGTCCAGTGGCGTGTTTGCGATGGGGAGAGATTGCAGAGAGAGAGGGACAAACGTGAGAGAGATGAAAAAAAGAAAAAAAACCAGTCACCGGTGGTCGGTCGGCCGGCCGGCAGCGAGCGGTGGTCGCTGGCCGCCGGAGATTTGAAGAAGAAAGAAAGAGGATGAAGAAGAAGATGATGGTGAAGAAGAAGAGGATGGAGAAGAAGAATAATAAGAGAGAGGAGAAATAATTAAAAAAAATCAATAAAATAATAATATTTTAATTTTTTAAATATATTTTTATTTAAAAAAATAAAAATTAATTTTTTTAATTAAAATAATGGTGCCACTTCAGCAATCTGTTAGTATTTAACGACAAATTGGACGACAGGGACCAAATTGCTCCTTATCTCAAACCTCAGGGGTATTTTTGTTAAGTTTGAAAACTCAGGGACCAAAGTGTAACTTAACTCAAACCTCATGGACCAAAAGTATATTTTTCCCAAAATTATATTTAACTTTAAAAAAATTAAAAAAAAAATAAACACAATTTCAAATTATTATTAAAAACAAGCCGGACAAAATAGACTGAATTTTTTTTATAATAACTAAATTAAATTTTCAAAACTTGTTAAATGTGTACATTGTTGATGGTCGATTTTGGCCAGAGGATCTCACCTGACCTTCACGTGCCACCAACGGTAAATTTGTAGATGAGGGGGGAAGACGTGGCCTGCAAGACAGTAAACCTGCACACCGGTGTGGTGCTCGCCACACCGGCTCCGATGCTTAAGTCAGCAAACAGAACGGTAGGGCGTGGAAAAGTAAGAGCAAGGAGGAGAAAGCGGAGAATAGAGAGTAGAGTTTAGGGATAGAATTCGGGATCCCCTCTTCAGTGGCGAAGAGGGATATAAATACCTGTTCATCCTCCTAGCCTTTTTAGGGTTTCAGAGGCGTTTTAGGTCAAACCAGGCGAAACCGGGGCATCGAGAGGCGGTGGGGACCAGACGGGACCAAACGGGCTCGGCCCGCACGAACGGGCCGAGGGTCGGCCTCGGCCGAGCAGGGGGTCGGGCCGAAAACCCGACCCCTTCGGTCTTGGCCCGTCCCATTTGCCGGTTTTGCCTCCTTGGTCCATCTTTCAGCCCGATTTCTCCCCGGTTGTCCTCGTCAGCTCATTGTGTATCGGGGTGGTCCAAAATTGCCTATAACATACATAATACATATTATTGAAAATGGCCAGATGAACAAAAATGAAAAATCTATCCTATCCTAATAAATTTCAACTCAACTTTGGAGGTTGTATCAATTTTAACCCTAAACTTTCAATTTTATCAAATTGAATTCCAAGCTTAACAAATTGTATCGATTTGAATCTCCAACTTGCATAAATGTTGCAATGTAGACCTTTGGTCAACTTTTCATTTGGATTGCTATTAAAACATGTAATTGACAATTTTTTTTTAAATTTATTTATTTATAATTCACATTGCATATGAGTTAGTGTTTCAATTTTTTGGAAAAAAATCTTTAAGAAATCGAATATCCCAAACCATTCTTCTCACTATTATAAAAAAAAAAAAAAAAACCACAAAGTTGTTGGCAACAAGAAAAATCCAACAAATATGAGAAATAAAAAACTCGAAATTTCTTTATTTCTGTTTACTAGATAGATCTGTACATTATTCTAATTAACAAGAAAAAAAAAACATTAAAAGAAGAAAAAAAAATCTCACAGAGTTCTTAACAACAAGAAAAAACTAATGAATATTTGAAGATAAAAAAACCTCCAACTTTTTTTTTCTTTCGTAATCTTAATTAGTTGCAAAAAATCCCCACAAAGTTTTCAACAACAAGAAAAAGTCATCTAAAATAAAGTTTCTTTAATATTTTATTTATAAGAACCAATTCAAGTGTGATGTGAATTAAGAAAAGAATAAGAAATAATCAATTACGTATACTGGTTCAAATGAAAAGCTCACCAAAGGTATACATTATCGCACTTATGCAAGTTTGAGGTTAAAATCGATACGATAAGTTTGAGGTTCAATTTGATGAAATTGAAAGTTCAGAATTAAAGTTGATACAACTTGTTAAGTTTAGGGTCCAATTTGATAAAATTAAAATTTTAGGGTTAAAATTGATAAACCCTATAGGGTTAAAAATGATTTTTTCCCTTTTTTTAAAGAGAGAAAAAGCTCAGCCCACGTTTTTTATTTTAGCCCAGGTAAGATAAAACAAAATTGAGTAAACATGAATGAAACCCTAACTCAGCCACACGCTTCTTCTTTTTTCACGCCGTTTCCTCCTCCAGCAGCTCAGTGTCGCCGTCGCCTCTCTCCTGTTCACTGCCGCCGCCGCCGTCGGCTTTCTTCCGCCTGTGCCGGCACCACCGTCGTCATTCTTTCTTCGTGCGGCCGCAGTCTCTCTCGATTTTCTACTCCGTTGCTGTTACCGGTATTTTTCCAATCTCCTTCTATGTCTTTCTACTTACTTGAAAAACACAAATTAGAACTTGTCTAGTGAAAAAATAGAGGAGTTGTTTGTTTGTTTGTTTGTTTTTTTTGGTATAATAACAATAGTCGAATAGTAAAAAAAGGGAACAATAATGAGAGACTGTTCTCGAGGGCACAAGTGGTATGGAAAGATGGTTTTGAGACACTGCTCTTTTGGCAGAGAGGGAAGGGAATTGGATTGAAAAAAACCCAAACCAGATCGAAGGTATATCATCTGTTTGTGAATTGTTCTTGGCAATTCAAATTAGGACCTAGTTTGATGGTAGATTGTAATAGAGTAATTAGGACCTAGTTTGATGGTAGATTGTAATAGAGTTTGATGAGTTATTGGATTAAAATATTTTGTTGGGAGCCAATGAGTTGTTTTTTGAAAATTGAAGTCGTCTATTGAAACTCTAATGAATGGTGCTTGGAATGGGAAGAGTAAGTAGGTTTTTGGGTACTAAAATAAAATTGTAATAGATGTTGATGAGTTATTGGATTAAATATCTGGACCCTTCTCCTCCTCCTGAGAGATCGGTTTACTCTTTGGTCTGGAGAGTGAAAATCCCAAAGAAGGTGCAGTTTTTTACTTGGCAGGTTCTCCATGGAAGAGCAAACACCCTTGATCGGCTTGCGAGAAAGATGCCCAATTTGATTGGCCCGTTCTGTTGTATTCTCTGTAGGATGGCGGAGGAAGACCTCGACCATACTTTATGGCATTGTGACTTTGCGCGCTCGGTTTGGAACAATTTGTTTGAGATTTTTGAGCTTCAATTCGCTAGACACAGGGATCTCAGGGAGATGATCGATGAGTTCCTTCCCCATCCTCCTTTTCGGGACCAAGGAAATTTCTTATGGCAAGCTGGGATTTGTGCTATCATTTGGGTTTTGTGGGGGGAGAGAAATAACAGAATTTTTAGAGGGAAGGAGAGGAATGCGGAGGATGTTTGGGACACTATTAAATATTCTGTCTCTTTATGGGCGTCGGTGACGCGTTTATTTTGTAATTACCCTTTAGGTCTTATTTTGTTAGATTGGCGTCCCTTTATCTAAGGGGATTTCCTTTTGGGGCTTGCTTTTTTTTGTATGCCCTTGTATTCTTTCATTTTTTTCTCAATGAAAGGCTGGCTCATTATAAAAAAAAAAAAAAAAATTGGATTAAATATTTTGTAAGAAGCCATCGAGTATGTTTTTTGAAAATTGAAGTGTCTCTTAGAATTCTCTAATCAATGGTGCTTTAAAAGAGAAGAGTCCATAGGTTTCTGTGTATTAAAAATGAAGGGGTACATTAATTAATAATGTATAGTAAATTGAAAAGCTAGTTTGGTTGGGTTGTGAGACAACTATCTTAACCCAACCCACTTTTTCTCTTTCCCCTCTTGCATCCTTGTCTTGATTACAATATATCCAATGGAATTAGGTAAAATAGACATATGGTTAAAATTAGGAGGGAAAAATGGGGAGATAAAGTTTCTCCCAATAGCCACTTTTATATATAGTATAGATATAGATATAGATATAGTATATATTTATTTTTTATTTTTAATTTTATTCGGATACGTTGTGATACGGGGAGGACACACCATTGGACACAACAAATAAATTTTTAAAGGAAAGCTTTAAGCAAACTGGGTCAAATGAAAAGCCCAAAACGTGGGCTAATTAAATAAAAAAAGAAAAACAAAAGAAGCCCTAAAAGCAACCTGACAAGGTTTGCGAGAGTATTGAGAGGTTGATGAGAAACTTTCTTTGGGATAAGGGAAATATAGGAAAAGGTGCGCACCTTGTGAGCTGGGCGGTTGTAGGAAAACCCTGTCACATTGGAGGTCTAGAGATTGGTAACCTAAGAACCCGTAACAAAGCCTTATTAGCGAAATGGTTGTGGCGTTTCCCCCTTGAGTCATCTTCCTTGTGGTACAAGATAATTGTGAGTAAATATGGTCCTCATCCTTTTGAGTGGTTATTGGGTGGGCTTGGGGGCACGTTTCGAAATCCATGGAAAGATATTGTAAGGGAGCTCCCTTCCTTTTCTGGTCTCGTGCATCATGTGGTTGGGGATGGGAATGATACCTATTTCTGGGAGGATAGGTGGGTGGGGGATAGACCCCTCTATCTGACCTTCCTTCGTCTCTTTCAGTTGTCCTCCATGAAAAATTGTCCAGTGGCTGACGTTTTGTTCCAATCAGGGAGTTCCCCATCTTTCTTGTTTGGGTTCCATTGTGACTTGTCCGATAGGGAAACGACAAATGTTATGACTCTTCTTTCCTTGATTGAGGAGTTTGACTTTAGGTTGGGGAGGAGAGATTTTCATTCTTGGAGTCTTGACCCTTCCGTCGGGTTCTCATGTAAATCTTACATCATTTCTTTGCTGAATCCTCCTCCCAATAGCGAGTCTGTCTTTTCTCTCATGTGGAAGGTGAAAGTGCCGAAGAAGGTTAGATTTTTTAACTGGCAATTTCTCCATGGTAGGGTCAGTACCTTTGATAGGCTTATGAGAAGGAAGATTTGGATCATATTCTTTGGAGTTGTGATTTTGCTCGTTCCAGTTGAGACCTTTTCTTTGATGCGTTTGGGCGGCAGTGGATCATCTACTTGGATTTGAGAGTGTTGATCGATGAGTTCCTCCTCAATCCGACCCTCCATGGCAACAGAAGATTTTTATGGCAGGCCGACATGTGTGCTTTCTTATGGAACTTATGGGGGATAGAAATAATAGGGTTTTTAGGGGGATAGTTAGAAGCCCAGGCGATGTATGGTCTATATCGAGATTCCATGCATCCCTTTGGGCATTGGTTACGAAGCTTGTTTGAAATTATCCTTTAGGTCTTATCTTATTGGACTAGAGCCCCTTCCTTTAAGAGGTCTCCTTTTTGTGGGCTTGTTTTTTTTGTTTTCCCTTGTATTCTATCATTTATTCTCAATGAAAGCTGGTTTTTCTATCAAAAAAAAAAAAAAAAGAAGCCCTAATTTTGTGAACCTTCAACCATTTGACCGTCCCTCCCTCACCCACATCTAGGACAACTTCAACAGCCTCCAGCCTCCATGCTGTCGGTGTCACCACCAGTGTTTGCTGCTGCAGCCGTCGACAATCTTGGTCGTTGCTTCTGTCGTCATCATTAGCCTCTTTCCGCTGTCGTCAGCCTTGGTCATCTTTATGGTGTATTCTTAGTATTTTTATGTTAAATATCTATATATATATATATATAAACAATGTATCCTTAATGTGCCCGTGTCTTAGTTTTTTAGAAATTGACGTATTGCCCTGTTGTGTCCGTGTCCGTGTCCCGTGTTCGTGCTTCTTAGTCTAGCTCACTTAAGGGCACCCATTTGGGACTTTGTAACAATGCCTCAAGTTGCTTAAGGTAGTAGTTGAAACTGAAATTTAAAGTTTGTTCAAATTATTGCGAATTGGGAAACTTTTCTGTAATCTCTTCAATACGGTGGGTGACCCCTTGTCTCCACCTTTTAAAGTTTGTTCAAATTATTGCCAATTGGAAAGTCTAGTATCTTATAAATAAAACTTCAATTTAAAGTTGGATTCTTACTAGCCTTTGTATGGATGCTGATTCTCTAGAGGTTGTTACTAATTTCAATTTCTTTTACCTAGGACTTTTAGGACCCATCACCCATGTGTGTTGCTCTTTCTGCTTTATTTATTTATTTTTTAATTATTATTATTATTGTTTTTGAGGAAGTAATGACTGTTTCACACCCATTATTTGGATCTTTATCTCTTCATGATTTATGTACCACATCATAATTTTGGTTCTTTGGTTTTTAGTAGTTATTGTCATGTTGATGATATTCGCTGATGAACATTTTTATCCAACCCCTGAACAAAAGACAAAATGGTTTCAGAAACACTTCGAAAAAGTCATTTGGTGGATGGAGAAGCTGAAGCAAATCTTCAGAAGCAAGGCGACCAACTCACAAGTCAAATTTTGAACGGAAGATGTCGAAAATCAGGCTCTGATAGGAATAGTATTAGACCTTTTTTAGATGATAATTGTGGAGAAGAATCGGAAGATAAGACAGACGTAGCTTTTTATAGAGATGCACCAAGCAGTGTAAATATAGATATGCAACCTGATACTTTACGTGTAAGTAAAAAAATGGTTTCATTAGTAACTGCATATTACGGCTATCATGCAATGTTTCTGTTCCTTTAACTGCACTATGAGTAAGTACAATATGGTTTTACTGCAGAAGAAGGCAAGGCAGCAGAGAGAAATGACCTTCCAAGATATGTGTAACAACTGGGACATCTTTGAGGATGATGATGAGGATGACGATGATGATAGTGACTGGGAACCGTTACAGAAACTCAGGGAAATAATGAAGTGGTTCTGTACAAATTGTACCATGGCCAACCTTGATGTTGCTGTACACTGTGACGTCTGTTTGTTCTCCTTTTCAACATAATTTCCCTTTTTATTATGTCAATTTTTTTGTCTTCTTTTAATTGTGATGTCAATATGTGGTTCTGCATATTTAGATGCACATTTTCCCATGCAGTCATGTGGAGAACATAGAGAATCTGGAATACTGAAGCATGGGTTTTTTGCTCCTTCATTTTTACAAGATTCAACTTTATTAGAGACCAAGCATGAAATGGAAAGAATTGATAGAGGTGAGTCATGTGTTGTTCCAATCAGACATGTAATGTTATCATCAATTTTAATTCATTAACCTTCTTCTTGACTTTGTATTGTTGTATTTTTCATCTCATTCCTTTTGTGAATGGGTGGTCATATTTCATGTTGTCTTGTATTATTTATTTTTTAATATATGAAACAACTGGAGCCAAATTGGGCATAGTTCAATTGGCATAAATTATGTGCCCTTGACCAAGAGGTTAAAAGTTCAAATCCCCCACCCTCACTTGTTGTTGAACTAAAAAAAATATATGAGACTACTGGCCCATGGTTTCCTTGAAATATTTCCTGGTATAATGGCTGTATGGATGTGTGGTGAAGTTATAATATTCTGAATCTAATTTGATGTCTATCTTTGCCCGTGCTGGTTCTTTTCTCCTCTCCCTGTTGTTTGATGCGTGTAGTGTGACCATTTTTGTAATTAACTTTTGTATAAGTTCTTGTATTTAGATATTGATTAGGTTAGGTTTATGTAGTTAGAGGATCCTGAAATTCTGTTGCTCCTTTTACCAGATTTATGGGGCCCTTTTTTGTGGTTAATTGCATCTTTTTTCCAGTAAAAAAAAGAGAGGCAGAATTATACATATTTTCAAGAATTTGAAGATGGCATTATGCTGTCAATGTAAACATTTCCAAACCACGTTAAATGGAAAAACTTGGAGATCTAATAATTCAACCAATTTTTCTGTAGTAGCCAATATTAGGAATTAGTCTTCATTTGGCTTTCAAGGTATTAGTCGATGCTTAGACATTTTGGCTTTTGAAGGCTTTTATTGTTGCACACTATTTTTTTATTTTTATTTTTAATAAATTGTTTCTTATTCGCATTCTAGGTGTTTTTTTAATAAGAAACTCAGCCTTCATTTGAACCTCTTGGCTGGTTGTCTTTACCACCCGAAGGTGCCTCTAAAGGAAGACCGAAATAGCAAAAAACAGTGCCTTCTTTGTCAACTTTATGAACTTTAAGGAAAATAGTGGTAGGATAATAAAATTCTGGAGTGATAAGTGGGTGGGCAATTTGGCTTTGAAGGATGCCTTTTCTGATATTTCCTTATCTCTATGATTTGGACCTTGGATTTAGATAGGGCATTTTGGATAGAGAGTTTGATAGTTGGCTTGGCCTTATCTTGATGGTTGACTGATTGACACGGTCTGTTGGGGGATGGAGTGGATAAAGCATACTGGGCTCTTGAAAAATTGGATTTTTTTTCTCCTCGGTCAGTGTTTTTGAAGTTGTCTGAAAGGAGCCACAAACTAAAAACCTTCATGATTGATTTAATCTGGAAGTTTAATGTCCCAAAGAAAATTAAAATCTTCCTTTGGAGTCTTGCCCACAAAAGCCTAAATACAAGATAGGTTGCAAAGAAAGTTGAAGAATCTCAACATTTCTCCCTCAATCTGCTTACTGTGTTTTAAGGGAGAGGAGACTATTGATCACCTTTTCCTTTGGTGCTCTTTTGCGAGGATAGGATGGGAGCAAATCCTTAAGGCCTTTGGCTTCTGCCTTTGTTTACCTGAGGATATGATGGTTTGGCTCTTTGAAGCTATGAGGGGGTGGAGCCTTAGAGGAAGGGCCAGAATTTTGTGGAACTGTGCAGCTCGAGCGCTTGTTTGGATGATTTGGAAGGAGCGAAAAGAAGATAAACCCTTGTCTTTTACTGATTTTTGTAACAATGTGCAGTTTTCTACTTCTGCCTTAGACATAAATATATATATATATATATATTTTTTTGGGGTAATTATAGCCTTGGTCAAATTCTCTAAAATTGGGAGGTTTTTTTTGTGTTAGTGTTGTTTGGGAGAGGGGTGCCTTGCTGCCCCTGTTCCTCCAGGCTGTAATCTTTTGTGATTAATATATACTTGTTTCATATAACAAAAAGAAAGAAAATGAAAGAATACATAGACACACAAAATAGGAGCCCATAAAAGGAGACAAACTACAATAAGGCCTCCAATCAAGCAAAATAAGACCTAAAGTATAATTACAAAATAACTTTGGTGAGAAACATAAAATCTAACAAGGGACCAAACGTTATTCGCAGACCTTTTCAGCTTTGGAAAAATCCTACTATTCCTCTCTCCCTAAAGCCCCCACAAGATAGCACACACCTTGGCTTGCCACAAAAACTTTCCTTTCCTGTGAAAGAGAGGATGAAGAAGGAACTTTGCAATCATCTATCTACGATCCTTTTGCCTAGCAAGAACAAGGCCGAACTCAGCAAAGAATTGAGATCAAACATCATAGGCCACATTGCAACTCCAGAGAACATGATCAAGGTCCTCGGCAGCCCCCTACAAAGAATGCAGCACTAGGGCCCCAATGAAAAAGGCACCTTCCTCAACACTCTATCCAAGTTGTTAATTCTTCCCGGGAGAACCACCAAGTTAAAAGCTTAACCTTCTTTGGAATACTCACCTTCCACAATGAGGCAAAGACAGAATCCTTGGACAAAGAGGAAGGAGAAGGAAGGAGAGGGATTAACCAAGCAAAGGAAAAAGGATCTACACGAAAAGCCTGTAGTCAGTCTAGGATTCCAACAACGTACATCCTTCCTCCCCAGGGTACAACGAAACTCCCCCAACAAAGAAAGGAGGTCAACGATCTCCATCGTTTCCTTATTGGACAAAGAGTACTGGAAGCCCAACAAAGGCAGAGGACAAGGCCCATGAAAAGTCAAAACATTAAACACTGAATGATTCCTCATCGAGGATAAGTGATATAAATGAGGGAACACATAGCAGAGAGTCTATCCCTTATCCACTTATCTTCCCAAAACAAAGTGTCCCTCCCATCTCCCACAAAACAACGAACAATGTAAGGGTACTCCTCTGTGATGCTTGTTCTAGATGTTGGATCATCCATTTTTCTTTTCGTAGTTCCCTGTATGTTATTATTATTATTTTAATATTCTTGTGTAAGTTAGCTCTAAAGGAGGAATACCTACAGTAGATTACATAAGGTGGTAGGCTTTTGGTATTTTTCTGGCATGCTTGTACTTGAGAGAAAGAGCGAAGAGAGCAAGGGAGCTGTTGAATTTCCTTTAGCACTGCTTAGTCAATGTGAAGAAATTAATTCGATCGTACCAAAGCTTTGAAGACTAGCAAAAAGAGATGAAAAGGCTCTTTCTCCATGCATAAGCATATCCAAAAGATTCTTACCGAATCAGAAATAAGAGGATGGAAATGTACTCTTATTAGTAAAATACAATATGTTTGGGATATTTTTAGCTAGGAATGAACAGTAAAGATGTAGGGGACATTACGGGGCCAAATACCCTCCTAGAAATGAATTACAAGACTCTTTTGTGTCAACCATTTGATACATCTCTTCCTTCTCCACTATGAAAGTTGCACGTTTCTGGGAAAATTGATTCTTTTTTTGGTTGGCTTTGGGTATTAACTCCTTGGACTTGATCCAAGAAACCTCTTCTTTTGTCATTGGCCTTAATTGGTGTGCTATGTTTGAAGGTGCCTTCGAAGATCTAAATCATTTGTTATGGCTTATGGCTTTGACCTTTTTCTTTGATGGTGTGGTGTTGGTTTCTAATAGACATTTGGCATTTCTAGGGGTCTTCCTTATTTTTCCTCCTCTCTTTTCTCGCAACAAAACCAAGCTTTCACTAAAAAAAAATGAAAGAACACAAGATGGCCAACATTGGCCAGAAAACAAAAAATGGGCCAAAACACCCCAAAAGGAGACAACACATGGACTAGCCTAATGAACAAGAAAAAGGCTCCAATCTAAACGAAATGGGGTCGTAGAGTTTCTATAAGATGGAGGAAATTATCTTGGACATTCGTAAGTTGGTTTTTACGCTATTTGAATTATGGAGCTTTCTTGGGTATAATAACAAGTCTTGGAAGGATTTGGAGTTTAACACATTTTAACGTCTCTCTTTAGTTGATACTTTATAGCTATATATATATTAATTATCCATCTGGTCACCAGTAGTTAAGTCTGCTGCTTGTAACTTCTGTTTCTTTTTGGGTATTCTCTCTGTTGATTCACTGTGGTTATTGTTTTTATGGCTTCTTTATACTTCCGTTGGTCAGTATTTATTGCTTTCAAGAGTCTAACTGCAATTATTCCTACGTTGTATTCGTAGGCATGGCTTCGCAAGTATCAACCTCTAATAGTTCCACGGCAATAGGCTTTGATGAGAGAATGTTGCTGCATTCAGAAGTATGGGAATTTGTTTAAAACTTTTATGTTTTAGATTCTCAGGCATTCTATTTCTTTTGTCCTTTTGTTTTTTTTGTTTTAATTTTTTTTTTAAAATTTATATGAGAAACAATGTTTTCATTGAGAAAAAATGAAAGAATACAAGAGGGCATACAAAAAATAAGCCTGGGAAAAGCACCCGCCAAAACTGTAGGAACAAGTCTCAATCCAAAAGAATAAGACCAAGCTGATAATTACAAAAATGCTTAGATACAAACGTCCACAAAGACGAGTAAAATGTAATCGTCTCCCAAAGCTCAAACGTGGATTTCTTCACCCCTCTAAAAATTCGACTATTCCTCTCGAGTCAAATACCCCACAAAATAGCAAAAAAGCACGCTTGCCAAAGGACTCTCCTTTTTGTCATTTCTTTTGTGTCTCTGAGTGTTGGATGCAATACATGTCTTCTACTGTGTTCTCTGGTGGAAATCTCTGTGCTTTATTTCTCAATGTTATAACTATTCTACTGTTTTGTAACTCCTTTGGATTGGATCTCTTTCCCATTTTTTTGTAATTTCATATATCAATTAAATTTTTTCATATAAAAGAAATTTGTGACGTATATTTTAATTTTGTCTTGTGTTTATGTCATATCATACCATATTGTTGTTTTTGCCTGATTCTTGAAAGATGAAATCGGGAAAGGGGTGGAAAATTTTCAGATGGTAGTCTCTTTTCAGCTTCTTTTTAATTTTATTTTTTATTTTTTAAAATTTAATTCTATGCTTCATCTATGCTTTTTTTTGGAATATTTGGTTGGAAAGAAATGCTAGGATCTTCACGGAAAAATCGCATAATATTGATGCTATCATGGATTCTACTACCTATCTCGCTTTATCATGGAGTAGCAAATCCCCCCCCGTAATTATGATTTATCTTCCCTCATTTCTATATGGAGAGGGTTTTTGTGAGTATCCTTGATAGGTCTTCCTTTTGTATCTATTTCATACATCAATGAAATGGTCTCGTTTCCTATATAAAAAAAATTCTACGCTTCAAATATTCTTTTCCATGGAAATGATTTTAGACAGAACCATGGACGAAACTGAACTTGTTGGTTTTATGGTATGCTAAACCGACAAAAACCGGAAGTCTTCAGTTGGTTTTTGAACCGAACCTCCTTGCTTCATTTCAAGTCGGTTATAACTTGATTTTATTTAATAGAAATTAACAGTTGTGCGAGCAAAGGCCATATTGAAAAGCTTTCTAACAATTATGTGATCAAAGTCATCTTTTGAATAAATTTACGAAGGAAAAATTGAAAAATGAAGACTATTGACCTATACATTAAGGCCCCACATGATAACCATTTGGTTTTTGAAAATTATGCTTGTTTTCTCCTAAATTCCCTACCATAACTCTAGGATAATGTCTTTCCATGGGTTTCTAAAAGTGCCTCTAACCCCACCCGACAACCACTCCATAGAGTAAGAACCGTATTTACTTACAATAATCGTATGCCTCAAGTTGTGAAATATGTTTTCTTCTCTCCATTTTGCTCCTATCCAGTATTTCCTTTACAGTAAAGTTACAACGGACCAAAATCTTCTCCTCCTCCTACATTGCAACTTTGCAACTAAGTTTTGAAGCTTCCTATCCACCTCTTAGGCCTAACCTAGTGTTTTCTTTCCTAATGGAAAAGATGGCTTCGTAACAACTGCTTGTTATTTGCTCATTTTTTCCAAGGCGATCCTCTATCCCCCATTCTCATTTTATAGATGGTGGACAATCTTAGTAGGATTCTTTATAAAGGTGTGGAGGACAAGATTGTGGAAGGCTTTGAGGTGGGTGGTCTTCTTATCTCATCTCTAGTTTGCGAACGACATGATTTTCTTCTGCTCTGGTAAGGAGGAGTCTTTTCTAGTTTTAAATCATATTTTAGCCTTTTTTTTTGAAGCTATGTTGGGCCTGAAGATTAACAGGGGTAAGTGTCAAAATTTTTGTCTAAATTACGAGAAGTAAAGTGAGTAGATGAGCGATGTTGGTGGGTTGCGAGGTTGGTTCGCTCCCTTCCTCATACTTAAGTCTTCCACCGGGTCATAAACCGAAAATCCTCTTTGTTTTGGGACCTGGTGGTGGATAAGGTTAGGAAGAGACTCGCCTGTTGGGAGATGAGTTTTTTTCCAAGGGGGTAGGCTGAGTCTCTTTCGCTCCGTGCTTAGTGGTATCCTCGTCTATTTTTTCTCCCTCTTTAAGGCTCTTTGTTTAATATGCAAGTCTATTGAAAAGTGCATGAGACTGTGGAAGGGATTGATGAGGGGGAGAGTGTGCATTTAGTGAGTTGGGAGATAGTGGGGAAGCTTTTGAGTTTTGGAGGCTTTAGGCGGGTAATTTGAGGATTTCACAACAAAGTCTTGTTGGCTAAATGGTTTTGGCGATTCTCCATTAAGTCCAATACCCTTTGACATAGGATCATTGTGAGTAAATATGATCCTCATCCTTTTGATTGGATGTTAGGTGGGTTCAAAGACACTTCTAGAAACCCATGGAAGGAAATTTCCTCTGAACTCCCTTCTCTTTCTAATTTTGTTCATCATTCTGTGGGGGATGGGGAGGAAACGTATTTTTGGGAAGACAAATGGGTGGGGGATAGACCCCCTTTACGTTTTTTTTTCGTCTTTACCATTTGTCTTCAATGAAAAGCTGAGACAAATGAAAAACCATTTTGTGGTAGAGGTGTTGAACCCTTCTGGGAGCTCTCCCTCATATTCTTTTGGCTTTTCTCGTCCGTTATCCGACATGGAAACTACAAATATTCTGGCTCTCTTATCTATAATAGGGGAAATTACCTTTAGTCCGGATGAGAGGGGTTTTTGTTTGTGGAGTCCTAACCCCTCTCATGATTTTTCTTGTCACTCGTTCTTCCATTGTCTCTTAGATCCTTCTTCTGCTGAAGAGACATCTTTTTCTTGATATGAAAGATGAAAATTCTAAAAAAGATTTAGTTTTTGAATTGGCTGGTTATCTGTGGAAGAGTTAGTACTCTTGATCGGCTCTCGAGAAAGTTTCTTTCTTTGATCGGCCTGTTCTGTTGTATTTCTCTATCAGATGGTGGAGGAAGATCTCGACCATATTTTGTGGAGTTGTGATTTTGCTAGTTCGATTTGGAACACGTTCTTTGAGATGTTTGGTTTACAGTTTCCTAGGCACAGAGGCTATAGGGAGATGATCGAGGAGTTACTTCAAGGGATGTCCATTTGTCCCGTGGGGACCCGCCCCTAATTGAGTGGGGAATCCCCGTTTAAGCAGAGAATAGGGGAGGGAGTGGGGGAAAAAAATTCCCCTCGAGCTAAACGGAGACAGGGATGGGGAATGTATTCCCCATCCTCATTCCCCGTTCCTCGCCCCGTTTATTTATTTATTTTAATTATTAGTATTATTTTTATTATTATTTCTCACTATATATAAATTTAAAGTTTTATTGTTAATGATTTAGAAAATTGGATTGATTTGAATTATATAGTTTAACTATTTAAATTATATGTATAGATAATTAAATAGTTTGATATGAAATATTATTTTGTTTATAATAGGAGATTTAAGAATTTTTTTCTTTAAAAAGAGATTTTTTAAAGAAATTATCTATCTAAATGAAGAATTTATGTGAATAATTAACTATCTAATAGAAAATTAATGAACATTTTTCATGCAAAGTTAACTATTTGAAAATTTATTAAAAGAATATTTGATTTAATGAAGACAAAAAAAAATAAAAAAAATTAAATGGGGAATAATTCTCCGTGGGGAATCTGATCCCTGCAAATTCCTCTCGGGGAATCCCCGCCCCATTCCCGCGAAATTTAACGAGGAATTTCGCGGGAATGGGGATTGAAATGGGAGGTGGGGATGGGGACGAGGAGCCATCCCCGTCCCCTTCCCGCCCTGTGGACATCCCTAGTTACTTCCCCATTCTTCTTTTCAGGAACAAGGGAATTTCTTGTGGTAGGTTGGGATTTGCGCTATTGTTTGGGGGTTATGGGGTGAGAGAAACAATAGGACCTCTAGAGGGATGAAAAGGAATTCTTATGATGTTTGGTCCCTGGTTAAATATTTTGTTTCTCTCTAGGCATAAATGATGCATTTTTTTTGTGATTATCCTATAGGTCTTATTTTTCTGGACTTGGAGCCCTTTCCTCTAAGGGGTTTCTTTTTGGAGGCTTGATCTTCTTTGTATGCGCTTGTATTCTTTCATTTTTTCTCAAAGAAAGTATGGTTCATTATCTAATAAGTGTGCTGATTTTGTTATATCCATGTCACAGACTCACAGTCTATTTTGCATACTATTATCCATGTCATGTCACAGTCTATTTTGCATACTATGTTGTTGGGTTTCTAGTGCTTTACTTCCTTTCTGGTGGTGTTCTTGCTAGAGAAGGTTGAAATGAAGTCACACCCACATCCAGAAAGACCGGATCGTTTGAGAGCTATTGCTGCTAGCTTGGCTACAGCTGGTAATCTTTACATCACCATTTTTTCTTTTGTTTTTAAGGTAGGAAATAGTCGGGTTGACGATTACAATTTAGGGCCCATTTGGAATACTTTTCAGTTTAAGTGTTTTTTAAAAATGCATTTTTTAGAACATTTTGTATAAAAATTGTTTAGAATTTAAACACTCATATGTTTGGTTATATTTCCTCATAGGTGTTTTTATACACAAGTTATTATGTACCTAAAAACTCTTTTTATAAAATTTGCTTTCAAATGTTTCTCTCAAAATAGTTTATTTCTCAATCTCATTTTTTAATAAGTCATTTTTAGTGGTTGTCAAACACTAGAATTTTTTTCCCCTAAATTAAACGCTTGAAAAGTTAAACCAACCACACCCTTAATATGTTGTTATCTAGTTTATTGCTTTCAACTTTTTGACTGTAAACAACGAAATTTTTTTACTTCATATAGGAATTTTTCCTGGAAGATGCTATCCTATTCCGGCGAGAGAAATTACAAAAGAAGAACTTGAGATGGTTAGCAACTATATTTATTTTCAGACTTTTTAATTTTTTTTTTAATAAAAAACAAGATTTTGGTGAGAACAAATTTCATTGGTAGATGAATGTATACAAAAGGAATCTAAAGGCTCGTAGAAGCCATAGAGTTGTAAAGAGCTACGGAATAGGATATAAATGATCATAGAAATAGGGTAATTACAAAAATGACTAGAAAAGGAAATCTAAGTTTATATATAATATGAAACAAATTGTGAAAAATAAATGATGAGCATACTCTAAGATTACGATATTTATATTTTTATATAGATATTGATAAATAATGGTGGATAGTGTAGATTTGTCAACTAATGTTGACCGATATTTCGAGGGATATGTATTAAAATTGATGATGTGGTAATTGGTAACAATTTTCATGGATGTTGTATCAACGAAATATCATGAATAATGAGTGAATTATTGACAAAATGTTGGTGATTGTAGGATAAATAAATATTATGTGAATCAATGTTCATTATTTGTATTTGTAATTATCCGTTAGGTCTTATTTTGCTTGATTGGGGTTCCTTCCTTTAATTGGACCCCTTTTTTGTGGGCTTGTTTTTTGTATTCCTTTGTATTCTTCCATTTTTTCTCAAAGAAAGTGGGCTCTTTATCAAAAAAATGTTCATTATTTGTATTTGTGGATTTGTCCATAGATATATTGAGGATAATATTGATATTTTCATCCATGAACATAACGTGTGCATCCCTTCAGTTATTTTGTGAGAAGCATTTTGTGATTTTTTTTGTTTTTTTGACTATACATTGGAATAAAAGGTTCATTCCCCGGAGAACATTCAAGCTGTTGAGGTTACAAGCAATGTTATTTCTTGGTATGTTCGTAGTGGCCATTCTCTCAGCATTATTTCTTATATAGAATTATAGAACTTGCTTTTATGTAACTGGAATATATTTGACCTTGTTCGTGAATTGTACAAATTATGAAGTATTCTTTTTGTAACTCATGCCGACTGAAATGGAATGAGTTAATCCTAAACGGCTAAACCAGGTCCTTATTGCCAGCGAAACCATAGGCGACTATAGAAAGAGAAACCTTGAAGGTGTCGTCTTTAAGATTGATTTTGAGAAAGTCTACGATCATGTGATTGGATATTTTTGGATAATGTACTTGGGAAGAAGTTGGTTACAAGTGAAAATCTTGGAGGTGGAGTTGCGTGAGGAATGTGAAATTTTCCATCCTTATAAATGAGAGACCAAGAGTGATGATTTTTGCTGCTAGAGATCTTGGCAGGAAGATCCTATCTCAATTTTTTCTTTATCCTAGTGATCGATGTTCCAAGTAGATTAGTTTCTACTGAAGCGGATAAGGGCTATTTTAAGGGTTTCGTTGTGGGTAGGGAGGGTCTCACCTTTTGCACCTCTAGTTTGTGGATGATATTCTATTCTTTTGTTCGGGTGATGTGACTTTCTTTGTTATTTGAATACCTTACTGTCTTTCTTTGAAGCGATGTCGAGTCTCAAGGTTAATAAAGGAAAGAGCTCCATCATGGGTATTAATTGTGATCATTCTAAGTTGAATATTTCGACAATTTTAATGGGCTGTGAGGTGAGTGTTTTGCCTTCCTCGTATCTTGGTCTCTCTCTTCAAAACTCATAGGCTATCTCTTTTTGGTCTCTTGTGATAGAGAAGTTCCAAAAGTGTCTTTCCTTAAAGAAAAAAAGCTTTCTTCTTTGAGGGTGGGAGATTTACTTTTATCTAAGCCACGCTCTCTGGGATTCTTTGTGTTTCCTTTCCCTTTTTAGAACCCTCGTTTTTGTTAGTAAAAGTTTGGAGTAGGTGAGTTAGACAAAAAAGAGAAGAAACTTGGATGAAAAGAAATTAAGGGTGTGCTTCGTTGGTCATCTGAAAACAGAAATTTGAAAACAAGAGATCCAATGAAAACAAAACTGTATTTCGTGTTTTCAGATATGTGTTTGGTAGCAGATTTAGAATTTGGATCCCAATTTAAATAACTGTTCTTAATGTGCTTGATAATATAAATCATAAACTAGTTGGAGTTATCCACTAAATATTAAGTTGAATACAAACAATTATTAATTAATTTATAAACACATTATAAATTGTGTAATTATTATCTTACAATATCATAAACTTTATAATATATTATGTTATACATATATTTTTTTAAACAAGAAACGAAACTTTTTATTGATATAATGAAAAGAGACTACTGCTCAAAGGATACAAACTCCACAAGGGAGTGTAGGAAAAGCGGTAAAAGAAAGCAATAAGAGACGAAACAAGATTACAATGGAGAAATAAAAGCATCCAGTTAAGATATATATCCTGTGAAGGGAAATTAGCAAACGATTTGGAAAGGGAGCACTAGGATGAAGTCTTAAGGCAAGCTGAATCAAACCGGTCAAACAAAGGGAGATATTTTAATTTAAGAAGAATGAATTGAGTTTATAACATGAAATACTATATTTATTAAGGTTTTTATATTTTTTAATTTAGTTATACTTTTTAAAATTTCAAATACAAAATTTGGATACACTGAAAACATAAAAAAGTCATTTTCAAAATTTCCACTATTTGGATGATAGAATATGAAATAGTTTTAAAAAAACACATCTACCAAATGCATATTCACTAAATTCAGTGAATCCAAAAACATAAAACATAGTCTGAATTACCTACCAAACAGACCCTAAGTGATTGGATAAATATTTTTATAGATAACCTCAGACCAATCAATCAAATCTCATCTTTTATGGAATTGGTCCTCTTTTGACTGTACTAGAATATGTAAGCTGCACCCTAAGAGGACTAGTCTCCTAATGACCTCAAGCTAGAGGTGACAAAAAAGCATCACCTCAGGGAAGCAAGGTGCACTTTTTCTCTCTCTCTTGATGAAATACAAAGAGAATTCATTCGAGAGGCAAGTTTTTTTGTTTTTTTCTTGCCTCGAATGAATTCAGTTTTTTTTTTTTTTTACATATTAATCACAAAAGAAGATGACAGCCTAAGGGTCGAGGGTGGAGATCGCCCTCGCCCGGAAGCTTAAAGTTAAAAGGGACAAAGGGAAAGGAAGGATTACAAAAAGACCTTCCCATCTAAATTGATGATGTCTATAGATTTTGTCACATAACACTATTGCTTTAAATGGCTAAAAGTGACCTTGAGGCTTTTCCTTTTGAAGAGGCGAGGTGGTATGAGATCTAAGCCTCAAATTTAATTAAGAACATTTTACAAATCCGAAATTGGTATGAACTTATTGCTAAACCTAATTGTTATATAAAAGTATTAAACAAAATCACTATTGTCCTTTGCCACTGAACCAAAATTCTAAAAGGATATCTTTAAATCGGTACTATTATCATTCATAGGATTGACTTATTTGGTAAATTTTTTTGTCTTTAATGCTTTTACAATATTAAAATTAGTTATAGTTCAAATTATCACAACTCAAAATTGGCCCTTATCAAATCAGATTCGAGCCTTATAGTATTGATTCTCTTTGGAAACAACTTCTGATCGCATCTTATGTTTGTCAGTTAAAAATTCGAAATCTCCCTCAAGATCAATGGGACCTCGATACTCTCAAGCATAGGCAAAACATGTGGAGGTTACGTTGACACTGTTAACAAATGTTGACAAAATTGAACATAATGGAAGCTAGCATCAAAGTAATGAGTGAGAAATGGAATGGGGTATGGAAAAATGCTCTCTCCTCTCTCCTCCCTCCTCCCTCCCCATTGAACCAGTCTAACAAGGACCACAGATAACCACCCTACCTTCATGGCTTCTCCGATCGCTCCTCTATCTTGGAATTATTCTACTCGCTCCATCGTCATTGATCGCAAAACCTTCTCCATTGCCTTTGATGAACTCTCACGTGGAAGCCGGGCGAAAATTACAGAAAGATGTAGCAACTCGACACATTTCTTGTCACTCTCTTGGAAATCTCTCCACTGGCTCACCACAATCTTCAACACCATTGCTAATGCCCCTTGCTCCCATAAATTCTTTTCTGAACTCCGATGTGATAATTACGTGCTATGGGTGGAAAAGTTGAGAAACAAAAATGGGTTCTATGTGGAAATTAACCAATTAGAGCACAATGGTAACAAGAGGAGACTTTTGATCCCATCTGAGAGAAATAAACAAGGATGGTTTTCTTTTTTTCCCTAATCTCAGATTACCCTAGTGAAGCATTCCAACAGAGGAAAGGAAGTGACCAAAAACCATCTTATAAAGAGATAGTCAACCAAGGTAAACCCCCTGTTACTTTTCGGCCTCCGCCAAAGGTTTCGACAATTAAACCAAGAGCACAGATATCAAATTCTATGACTACTGATGAATGGAAGGAGGTGATCATTGTTGAACGATTCTCTCAGAAGGATAGTTGGCCTAGTATTCGGGAAGACATCGCTAAGCTCACCTCTCGCTGCTCCATCAACCCAATCCAGGACAATAAAGCTCTGATTAATTGCCATGATTATCAACAAACCCTCCTCCTTTGCCAACATTCAAAATGGACCATGATTGGAAACTCTAGGCTGAAATTTTATCCCTTAACTACGAAATCATACCAAATGGAACAGAAGATAACCTCTTATGGTGGATGGATTCAAATTCACAATCTCCCCCCAACCTATGGACAAACGAGATTTTTCAGTTTATAGGAGAGCTTTGTGGCGGCTTTGAATCAAACTATGCGAAGAATTGTATTATCAGAGGCGACCATCAAAGTAAAATCAAATTCCAGTGGGTTTATTAATTTGAATAATCAAATGCCGCAATCTAAGCGAAATGACGGAAAAGGAAAGAATATTATCGATTCAAACGAATCTCCTTGCCAACCGATTGCATTGCCACCTCAACCCACTACGCTTAGAATTGGGGAAAAGAGTACTACAACTGATTCATTGAAACTTTTGGGCTCTGATACAGAAGATTATTTATCCAGCCCAGCACGTAATTGCTACCCCTCACCAAGCATTATGGGTCAATCTGGAAATTTAGGCCCATCTACTTCCACAAATTTGGACCTTACTTTAGTTGAGGATTCATGGATGGACCCACTTTTACCCCTTGAAGCTGGAGACCAAGTAACCGACCCAGTCCCATTGCTTACCTTGGATCCAGCAAACAGTTTACAAGATCCCCTTGATCATAAAATGCATTAGCAGCTTGACCAAAAAGCAGATGACAACCCGAATAAAATCCAGGCCACAGAATCATTAAGCAATAACTTCCTCCATCTTCCTCTTTCGATCAGAAATTTAGCCCCGATTCTTATTGAGCATGGTTTGTGCATTATGGCAATCCCTCCACCGAAGAAGAAAGGATTCACTAATACGGGCAAAAGAAATAAACATATACGCGAGCTCCAAAATCTCAAGACCAATGTTAATTATGATAAAAAAGCTTCTCTGGAAATTATGGAGGGTTCTATCGACAACCAATGAAGTTTCTCTCATGGAACGTTTGTGGTTGAGGCTCATGGAGGAAAAGGGCCTTGATAAAGCGTATCATTCAGCAACAAAATCCTAATTTTGTTCTCATTCAGGAGACTAAGAAATCTTCTGTCACCATTTCCTTGATTAAATCTATTTGGAGTTCTTCACACATTGGTTGGTCGTCTTTGGATTCAGTGGGTGCCTCAGGTGGTATTCTTATTCTTTGGAGTGACCCAGATTTTACCGTCAAAGAAACTATCCAAGGTCTGTATTCCTTATCTATTCACATTGTTTTGGCTGATGGTTTTGATTTTTGGTTGTCGGCTGTTTATGGCCCAACTAGGAATACTTTGCATGATGATTTTTGGCAAGAGCTTCATGATTTAGCCGGTTTGGGGTGTGATCGATGGATTCTGGGTGGCGATTTCAATGTCACTCGGTGGTCTTGGGAGAAGTTTCATGATCACCTAGTTACTCGAAGCATGAGAATTTTCAACCAGTGGATTTCTACCTATCAACTCATAGATATTTCGTTGCAGAATGGCCGATTTACATGGTCCAGATACGAGAACCACAAAGCTTTATCTTTGCTGGATCGTTTTTTGATATCAAATGATTGCCTCCAGAAGTTTGGATCAGCCCATCTCATGAGACTTCCACGGGTCACATCTGACCATTATCCTCTTCTTTTGAATTTTGGTGGTTTATCTTGGGGCCCTAGCCCGTTTAGATTTGAAAATTCTTGGTTACTTCACAAGGATTTTAAATGGACAGTGGATACATGGTGGAATCAACATCACATTAGTGGTTGGCCGGGTCATGGTTTTATGATGAAATTAAAGGGGTTAAAAGGTGAGCTTCTTAGTTGGAATAAATCTGTTAGGTTATCTTCTGAAAATTTGCCTACTCTTACTTCCCAACTTAAAGCTTTAGATAACATTGAAGACTATGATTGCCTTACTACTGAACAAAAGGCACTTCGACACTCTCTTCAAGAACAGATTGAGGATATAACAGCCAGAGAACATTCATATTGGAGGCAACGATGTAAGCTAAATTGGCTAAAGGAAGGTGACGAAAATAATAAATTTTTTCACCGCATTATGGCTGCTCGTAAGCGAAAAAACTCTATTTCTGAATTGCTATCTCGTGATGGTGTGAGCCTATTAACAGATATGGAAATTGAGAGGGAGTTCATTGATTTCTATCAAAATTTGTATACCAAAGATTCTAATATGCGCTTCCTCCCTACAAACCTTGATTGGAGTCGTATTAGTGATTATCAATCAGCTTCTTTGGAAATTCCTTTCTCAGAAGAGGAGGTCTATCTTGCTGTCCAATCTCTGGGAACAAGTAAGTCTCCTGGTCCTGATGGTTTTACTGCCGAATTTTTTAAGTACTCATGGAACACCATAAAACAAGATGTTATGGCGATTTTGCATGAGTTTTATACGAGTGGAATTATAAATGTGGCTTTGAATGAAACTTATATTTGTCTTATTCCTAAAAGAGCAGATTCCAGATCGGTTAATGATTATCGACCAATTAGCCTTATTTCTTGTGCTTACAAGATTATTGCGCGTGTTTTGTCTAACCGACTTAAGGAAGTCCTTCCATTTACTATTGCTGAAAATCAGATGGCTTTTGTATCTAATCGTCAAATCCTGGATGCCTCTTTGATTGCAAAGGAATTGGTTGATGATTGGAAGGTGACTAATAAGAAAGGAGTGGTAATCAAGCATGACTTGTAAAAGGCTTTTGATAAAGTTGATTGGGATTTCTTGGGTGCGGTTTTACAAGCTAAAGGTTTTGGATGCATTTGGAGGAAGTGGATTCAAGGTTGCATCTCTAGTGCGAACTATTCGATTATAATCAATGGGCAACCTAGAGGTAAAATCATTCCAACGAGAGGTATCCGACAAGGGGATCCGCTATCGCCTTTTCTCTTTATATTGGTATCTGATTGTTTAAGCAGATTATTGTCTTACAGTGCTCAGTTGGGTAAGATATTAACACATCCTATTGGTGACTCTCTGAACTTGACCCACTTACAATTTGCTGATGATACCCTGTTATTTTTTTACCATTGATTCTTCTGCCATTCATAATCTCTTTGGTATTATAAAGGTCTTTGAGCTTGCATCTGGTTTGAACATTAATTATGCTAAAAGTGAAGTGTTGGGGATAAACACTGATGCTATGGAAATAGAGGCTCTGTCTACAAAGTTTGGTTGTAAAATGGGGGATTGGCCAACGTCATATCTTGGCCTTCCTTTAGGAGGCAATCCTAAGTTATCATCTTTCTGACATCCAGTGATTGAGAGAATTCAGAGGAAGCTTCATAGTTGGAAGTATACGTATATCTCTAAAGGTGGTAGGTATACTCTGATTCATGCTACTTTATCAAGTATGCCAATTTATTATCTCTCTTTGTTTAAACTACCATCTTCGGTGGCCAAAGTATTGGATAAGCTCATTAGAGATTTCTTTTGGGAAGGTTCGAAGGGTGATGGAGGTTTACATAAAATCAATTGGAAGACGACTCAACTTTCTCATATCATGGGAGGCCTTGGTATTGGAAATTTCCATCATCGAAATTCTGCATTGTTGGCTAAATGGATTTGGAGGTTTTTACATGAACATGACAGTCTTTGGCGAAAATTTATTACTGCTAAATATTATAATAGAGATGGTTTCTGTTGTTGGCCAAAACCCATGTTGGGAGGATCATCAAAATCTCTTTGGAAATCTATTTGTAATACCATTGATATTGTTGGTAGTCAGATTCAAAGAAGGCTCGGAGATGGGATGAATATTTCTTTTTGGAATGATTCATGGCTTGCTGGTGTTCCTCTTAAATCAGCATATCCTAGACTTTATCGTTTATCCACAAAGTCTATGGACTCAGTTGCCCAAGTTTGGAAAGCTGAATCCCAAGGTTGGGATTTGGGGCTTCGTCGAAACCTTAATGAGGAGGAAGTTTTGGAATGGGCTAATCTATCGCATTTGCTTTCGTCAGTCACTTTACGGAATGCTCAAGATTCTTGGTCTTGGCCTCTTGATTCCTCTAATATCTTTTCAGTTCGATCTTTGATGGAAGATTTAATCCATTCAAAAGGTCCAACTAGAAACAATCTTTATTTGACGATTTGGAAGGACAAGTATCCAAAGAAGATCAAAATTTTCTTGTGGGAACTCAGCCATGGTGGTATTAATACAAATGATCGGCTCCAAAGACGAATGCCTGCTTTCTTCCTCTCCCCCTCATGGTGTATTATGTGTTGTGCAATTGCGGAATACCCGATTCATCTTTTTGCTCATTGTTCCTTTGCATCTAATTATTGGTCAATAATGGTGGAAGCTTTTGGATGGAATATGGTTCTGCCGGGAACTATTTTTGATCTTCTTTCTTCAGTTTTTGTGGGTCACCCTTTTCATGGTAAAAAGAAAAGTCTATGGCTTGCCATCATCCGAGCTTTCTTTTGGTACCTTTGGTGTGATCGTAATGGCAAAATCTTCAGGGATGAATCATTAAGTTTTGCTGCTTTTCTGGATTTGGTTTTGTTCTATGCTTTATATTGGTGTAAATGTAAACACCCGTTTAGTGACTATAGTCTATCTTCTTTACTCTCCAATTGGAACTCTATCTTGTAATTTTTAGGAGTTTTATCTCCCTTTATTTCATTTATCAATGAAATTTGTTTTTCTTCTAAAAAAAAAAAAAGTATCAAAGTAATGACCAACGACTTTGGCTTTATTCTCGTCAAGGTAGAAATACCATTGTCTTCCTTAGCCCTACTTGGCTAGAATTCATGGTGGAAGATCGTTGCTAATACTTCGCCGTTGCAGGAATTTGACAGCTAACATGATGTGATCGTGACTTCGTACCCTCGAGATGAGCATTTTTTTGAAGTTTTGCACACTCCCTATATTGCCATTGAAAATTCTACAACGACTTGTACTCATTCCTTTATTATCCTTGACTTGCAGCAAATCCTTTGTAGCCCACCAGACTTATCCATGCTAGGAGAACCTTCTACTTTACCCACTCTTTACTCACCACACCCCTCCCTCCCGATACCTTGCCAAGCTAAAAGCCCATTATTAATCTTTCACCCTAGGTGTCTTGATCAGCCTATATCCCATCACCGATTCATCACTCCCTTGAATCTGGCCTCACTTTTTCAACGCACGTATCCACCCCCCACATCTTTAACCAACTTAACATCCACCCACTCCCATCTACACCAACCCATATGCTCCAACCATCTCATCATCGAACCATTCCCTACTTCTCGACCCATCTTCTCTCTTGTCCTCCCCTCATAAATTAGTCATTACCGTTCACCAGAAAGACACTTTCCTCGTCCTTGACACCAAATTTATTACATCCGCTCCTGCCAATGACACTGACGATAACTATGCTTCTAGTCCCCTTCCCATCCTTCCCCAGAGGTTGTTATTCTCCCTTGCCTTTTTTACCTAAGATGGTTGATTTGGCTGGTACAAAGATTGATTTTCTCTTCTCGAAAACAATTTGGATGCTGGGGTATGATTGAGGAAAGTATCCCTCTTGAGAATCTCTCTCGGAGGTGGTTATTCTCCCTTGCCTTTTTTACCTAAGATGGTTGATTTGGCTGGTACAAAGATTGATTTTCTCTTCTCGAAAACAATTCGGATGCTGGTATGATTGAGGAAAGTATCCCTCTTGAGAATCTCTCTCCATTTGCAGCTATGCGATTTATCTCTCCATGGCTAATATGGAATGTGGCCATGGAATGTGTATTATGCCCAACCCATCCGGCATCCACCACCTTGACCCATTAAGACTTTTTGGCTACGTTCACCTTAAGACCCGAGATGAGCTGAAAAAGGTCAATGAAAAGTTTAAGACTCCTTAAATTCATCTTGTTATCATTGGAGAAAAGGAGGGTTTTGTCTGCAAATTGAAGGTGACTGAACTGGAAACTGTCTCTCCCCATGTTAAAACCCCCTTAAGGATCCATTTTGACATCCTATATTAATCAGAATGCTCGAGACATCCATAACTAGACAGTGAAAGGGGGCAGGGGTCACCTTGCCTAAGACCCCTTGAAGCTTTGATTGGGCTCCTTGGTTTCTGCTAATGAAAATAGAGAATGAAGTGTTTGAAACACAGCCTCTTATCCCTGAAATTTTCTTGGGGCCAAAACCTTTCTATGGAGAACCCTAAACCCTGAAATACTATATTTGTAAATTCATTTAAGGAAAGCAAAGAAGTGAACAAAACTCACATTTCATTCGGTAACATTTTTAATAAAGTAGGAACTTTCTTAACCATAAAAAAAGTGTTAGACCTCCAGTGATGAAAGTCTACTCAAGAAAGGGCAAACAGGGAAATAGGACTTCAGATAACATTTGACTGATAGCAGTTTTTTATGTTGTTTTAAATGTTTTTGAATAGGGAGTTATAACTTCCAATTAGTTGGTTGTGTCTTATCTTCTATATATATGTCAGTTATTTTGGAGTCAGGTGTGTAGAGTTTTATCTGAAAGTTGTTTGTAGATGGAGAGAACAATGACCCTCTCGAATTGGTCATTTGTGGATAGGTTGTAATCCTCCTAGAGGAAGTTAGTAAATAAAGGATACCTATCAAAAAGCCGCTCTTGGTGTTCAGTTGGCTGACTGTTTTTGGGTTCATTTTTTGGTGCAGTTACTTCACTCCTGACACATATGCAAATAAGCATTCAGCACAGGCTGCTAGGCTTGCAGCGGGTTTATGTGCTGATCTTGCTTCAGAAATTTTTTCTGGTCATGCCAAAAATGGTTTTGCTCTGGTATGAACAATTACATTTTTGAATCTGAAAATTTATTTCTTTTTTATTGAAAAATGAACTTTTTGTAATTGGTCCTTTAGAATGTTGGCTGACCGTGTTTTAAATCTTAGGTTCGTCCTCCTGGTCACCATGCAGGTGTTAAACAAGCCATGGGGTTTTGCCTCCATAACAATGCGGCAGTTTCTGCATTGGCAGCTCAGGCTGCTGGTGCTAAGAAGGTGTTAATAGTTGATTGGGTAAGTTCAATAGTTTTCTCCCTAAGAGGGGGGCCCTTAACTGTACTCAATTCTCTCTCACGGTTTTTTTTTTTTTTCCCTTTTCATTCTATCTACGTTAGGATGTTCATCATGGAAATGGAACACAGGAAATATTTGAGCAGAATAAATCGGTATGCTCTATATGAACTGAACTTCTCTATCTTGTGGTTTACCTTCCTTTTCTGATCTCTGATTTAAGATGGCAATTGCAAAGCTGAACTGGCGTTCATAAATATCAATTAATGTCTGGAACATTCTTTATGATAATTTGAGACGTTTTCAAACTGTTTAATTTAAATGTGGGTTTTCTACCCTGCATTTACTTCAACTGTCTTCTGCTGTTTCACATATTTGTACAAACAGATCTTATCTTTGTGATTTTCCTTTTTAGTCACATTTCCGGAGTTTATTCAGTTTTGGTGACAATTTCGACCCAATTTTGTAGGTGTTGTATATATCTTTACATAGGCATGAGTTAGGTAGATTCTATCCCGGAACTGGAGCTGCCGATGAGGTAACTGGTTATCTTTTAAAATCCCCCACCTCACTCTATCATGTGGGCTAAGTTAACCATGTGGTTTTCATCCCTAGCATTTGTGGCCAGGGTACTTTTCCTAGCAATGAAGTATTGCATATACATAGTTTCTATTTCTTTGTGGGAGTGCATTGAAAGAGGAGCTTACATGCCAGGATTTGTGATGTCTTTTTTTCCAATTTATTTTTAGTAGGAGTAATGTTAGCAGGGAATCTCGTGGGGTTTATGGCAAGAGAGAAATCAGAAAGTTTGTTTGCACGGAGAGGGTGGTGGACCTTTGAAATTTCCACACATCCTTTTAGTGTTTACCTTTGAGTTTCTCTTCTGAATATTCTTCTTCTGATATAACTAAAAATAATTGGGTTTCTTTTCTCTTCTCTTCTCTTTTTTCATTTTTTCATTTTATTTTTTCTTATTATTATTTTATTTTTTATTTTTAATAAAGTCATAACAGGGGTGTGTAGATTATGGTTAATACGAGAGGTATAGTTTTCAGGCTGGGTTTTGGCCTCATTGCAACTAAATCTAGGTGTGGTTCATTTTGGCTTCATTCCTTGCCTTTTCGCAGGGAGGGTCAGTTTTTGTGGTTTGCATGGGTGCGTGCGATGTTATGGGGGTATTTGGTTGGAGAGGTAAAAGGAGAATTCTCTCCAAAAATCAATCAAATCTTTATTATGAATCAAAAGTTATGAATACAAGAGGACAATTCTTTATTTATATGGAAATTTGGAAAAAAACTAATCCTAATCCTAATTAACCAAGGAAACTAATCCTAATCCTAATTAACCAGGGAAACTAATCCTAATCCTAATCCTAATTAACTAAGGAAACTAATCTCAATCTTAATTAATCAAGGAAACTAATTCTAATCCTATGTAATTGAGGTTTAATGATGTAGCCGATTATTGGCTTAGTATTTTATGTGTTAGTCTTATTCTTTTTAGCCATGTGCTTGCCATGTGCTTCTTGGTTAGTTAGTTTGTTAGGCTAACCGCATTTTGTATGGCCTATTTAAAGGCTCTTTTAGCCTTTAGTTTGGATCATTAATAATATCTTGAGGTTATTCACTATTTGGCTCCATCATTTAACCAAGATACCCCAATTTACTCTAATCCTACTACATTAGCTTGAGAGAACTAAAGAGGATGTGCCGCCTCTTGTTACGTTCCATGCCCTCTTTGGATTTTGGGTGCAAAGTCTTTTTGTAATTACCATTTACCTCTTACTTTGCTTGACTAGAGCTCATTTTTGTTGTAGTTTGGCTCTCTTTGTTTGGAGTTGTTTTTTGTTTCCTTCTTATATTTTTTCATTTTTTCCCAATAAAGTTTGGCACCTAACAAGATCTAGGTGTGGTTCATTTGTAAGAGTTTCTACTTGGGAATATGTTTTTTTTTTTTTCGTCACTTATCACTAAATCATCAAAAGGTTTTTCCTGTATATTTTTTTATAGGAAACCCTATGACTCGGTAGATTAGCTATCTCAGCCAGTAAAAGTAAAAAAAAAGTCAGATTATTTTTGTTTTTGGATGGTAAACTGTGAATTTGTATTAGATATTTATGGAAAATAAAACCAATTATTGTGAGGGTTAAAGCTATATGCCCAAAACCCAGACAAAAAAAAAGTCTATTCAAAGTACAAAAATTAAACAATTCACCCTTTGCCATGCATCTTCAAGGTCGTTTAAATTATTATTATTATTATTATTATTTTTATTTATATTTTTTTTTCTTGATTTTGCATGCCACCCACAAAATGGAGACATAGTATGAAGTGATAGGCTATTGTGCCCTCTTCTTTAGGCAGGTAGTAGCCGTAGAACATTTGAAAAATAACATCTTTCCGGCCAAATTGACGCAACCTGATAATGGATAAATGAGTCCTACTTAGGTGCTATTTACTTTATCAAAAATGGGAATGGAATGTGAGAGAATGGGATCGAAAGTTTATCTACAAGAAAAATTGTGGGATAGGAATAAGATTTATGAAATTATGTTAATTGAATTTATTCTGGTATCAGGATTGGAACAAGGTGGATTACAATAATTAAAGGGCTTAAGTATTAGTTATCTATTTCTAGTGATCCTGTGCTTTGTATCAAACTATCAATAAATCAATCCAAACCAACTCAATATTTTCCTAAATTATTTAGAAGTTGTATCAAAATGAGTCAATATTTTCACTTGCAATATTTATTAATTTTCTCGTTTATTCTTTCTATATCCATTAAAGAAAATTTAAGCACTTCAATTGTCTAATGATTATTCAACTTATATTTGCAGATCGCAAGTGTGCAATGCCTATTTATTTTCTTTTACAAATGACCGACACGTATTCAACAAGTGTTTGATACATATCTAATTTGTCACTTTAAGTTCAAGTGGAAAATAATTGTTCGACTTATGTTTGCATGTAATACCTAATTACCTATTTACTGTATTTAACATATATTTGATACGTATTTATCATTTGGGGTTATATCAATAAAAACATCAAACTGATAATTGTATCAATTAAAACACTGAACTTTCACTTTACACCTCTGTCAGATTTTGTTTGGAAAAACACATGCGAAAATTATAATTTTATCAATTAAATACCTAAAGTGTCATAAGTGAATCAATTTAGGCACTTAATTTGAAAATCGTCCATGCATCAATTCTCGCACTTGTGCAAACTTCTTAAAAAATCCAGACCCTCATTCGGATAATTTTCTAGTATTTGAAACAAAGGGTCTAAATTGATTCACTTATGAAAGCTTAGAAGTTTGATATAATTATAAGTTTGCATGTGTAAACTAACGTTGTTCAAACGGTATCTAACTGATGGTGAGAATTTCAGAGTTTTAATTGATATTGATACAATTATTAGTTTGAGGTTTTTATATACAACCCCCAAAGTTTAGGGGTATAAATTGATTTTTGTCCTCAATTCTATTACCTTTCTTTTTGTTGTTTAGCTCAATATTGTAATTATAGATGTTATTTGTTTGTCTGTGCCTTGCTTCAATCATACCGTTCTTTTTTTGTGCACTTTGGTCTCCAAGGAACCAAAAAGCTTGCTGCCTTGGAATGGGCTTTCTACTGTGAGTACATTAGTAATTATATAAGGACTATTTACTTCTTCAGGTTGGCACGAGTGGAGCAGAAGGATATTGTGTGAATGTTCCTTGGAATCAGTCAGGAGTTGGTGATAATGATTACATTTTTGCATTTAAGCAAGTTGTGCTTCCCATAGGTTATTTCCATTGCCTCTACTTGTTTTATCTTGTGTCCAAATATTTTCTGAATAGAAAATGAAATAGTGTAGAACATTTTCTATTGCACCGAATAATAATCATCCTTTTAGAAAAGAACACTTCCATTATAGGAAACGAAAAATTGATATTGGAATTGTGCCTTGATATATTATTTCCAGTGATATGCATAGTTTTCTCATTAATTAGTCTATGATTGTTAGATTTATTTCCCGACTCTTTCTCAGTTTTGATTATTTTTGCTCTCACCAACTTTTTTAAGTTTGATAACTTAACTCCAATCGTTCACCTTTTCATTTTTTAATTTTCTATTTTGGTTTTTCTTTTAAGAAGTGCCACGTGTATCTTATCTTCTTATGCTGATTTATCACTCTGGGTTCCTCCCCCAAGCTTTATTTTTCAAATGTTGAAGATACTGTGTAGTACTAATTTGAGATCCGCATTTCTGATATTTTTTATCTGGACTCATTGCAGCTTCTGCTTTTGCCCCTGATCTCACTATCATATCAGCGGGATTTGATGCTGCTAGGGGTGATCCGTTGGGAATGTGTGATGTAAGATTTTCTTATTGAACGATTTCTATATTATTAGCAGTTTTTTCTATTTAGATTCAATGTTTAAATTTGTTGAGTTCTGTACTATTTGACTTCTGGTTTATATTAAACAACTTCGTTATTCTTCTCATACTCAGGTAACTCCAGCTGGGTATGCACAGATGACTCACTTGTTGAATATTGTCTCGGGGGGGAAGTTGCTTGTTATTCTGGAGGGCGGGTCTGTTGCTCGTTTCTTGATCCTTGTGGCTTGTGCTCAGAGTAGGTTAAATGGATTTTTAACTGCCACTTACTAAGTTGATTGAGATCTCTGTTTGCAGCTACAATCTTCGTTCCATATCATCTTCAGCTACTGCAGTAATCAAGGTGATTTTTTCTGAACAATGGAAAAGCAAGAATTGAAATAGAGCAGTATATCTTATTTTTTGTCGTATAAGTTACGAATATTTTCTCGTTTCTAATTCATATACACAATTATATATTAAACTGAGACATTATATCTGCTGCCTATTTCCATGCTTATATTTCAGGGTATCTAGGATGTAACTTATTCTACCTCATTGATTATTTACGTTTCTGTTGTGACATTAAAAAAAGGTATTGCTAGGAGAAAGTCCTGGATGTGATTTGGATGATCCTTTACCCTCCAGAGCTGGGATGAAAACTGTACTAGATGTGCTTGGGATTCAGAAGAATTTCTGGCCTGTGCTGGAATCTAGCTTTTCAAAATTACAGTCACAGTGGGAGATATATGCCACCAAAAGAAGTAAGGACTCTCTCTCCCTCTGGCGTGCGTGTGTATGTGGGGGAAGATTGTTAGTTTACATGGGTTTAACTAGGTTGCAGGTGGAGATAGAGAACTTGAGTGATTGGATGTAAAATTGAATTAAAGAACCATTTTAACCAAGTTTATTCTTTTCTGTCTTTGTAATTAATCTGAAATTTTGGATTAAGCAATTTTAGCTACGATGGCAAGTTCCCCATGTGAAGTAGAGAGCAGTTATGGGAATTGGGAAGGATTAGAAAATGTTGAGAGTAAGTCTGGTGGTTGGCTGATGTGAACCGGTCTGAGTTGCTTTGAGTCTTGCAAAGTAAGATCTTGCGTTGGTGTGGTGTTGTGTTCTAACACACTTGATGCTTAATCGGCCACAATCTCGGAAGGGAAGATTTTGTGCCTCGACTCGACCATAGCTGACTCGGTAGACTATTTCCCCTTTCTAGGTCGTCAATCATGTGTCCTCGACTCGACACTTGGGTTGTCGGGTCGCTTTTATCTATTCTGGTCCCGTGGGCTTAGGCTTCCCCTAGTGGGCCTTGTGGGTTTCACACTCGTAACATTGGACCCACTCATGATTTTTTGTTTTTTTTTTTTTTTGATAAGAAACGACTAAAGGATATCATTCCAACAAAAAAGGGGAAGACTGCCTAAGGGCCGGGGTTGAGAGCACCCCCCAAAAAACAACCTACACAACAAGAGCTTTCCAATCCAAGCTAATCATTAAAAGGATGTAGTTACAAAAGAATTTCTTATGTAAAAATATCCACCAAGAAGCTGTATTTTGTACATAATTACAAAAGGAGTCTAGCTTAAGGGCTTTGTTTTCGAAGACTCTAGCGTTTCTTTCCAACCAAATATGCCAAAGAATAGCTCTGAAGGCACACCCATTGATGATCTTGGCTTTTCCTCCCAGGTTCCATGCTGAAAGCCCTTCCATTAACCAATCTTCCACCCTCTGAGGAAGGAAGAATTGAAGGCCCACCTTACTTGCAAACCTCCCCCAAACCTGGTAAGCAAACTCACAATGGAGAAAAAGATGATCCAGATTTTCTTCCATCCTCAAACAGAGTCTACAATCGGATGGAGACATAACCCATCTCCAAAACTTTTTCTGAAGTTTATCATGAGTATTCAAACTTCTATATGCTAAGGACCATAGAAAGACCTTAACTTTCTTTGGGCTTTTACCTTTCCATATCATGTTGGTCAAGGTCGAATTTACAGTGGACTGTCTCTCATGCAAATGGTAGAACATAGATTTGCTGGTGTAGGATCCCAACCCTTCTAGGGTCCATTGAATTCGGTCCAAGCCTTCCCCCCTTTGCACAACGTTGAGTTTCTCCACCAAAGCTATCCACTCTTGAATCTCCCTATCAAACAAACCTCTCCGAGGGCTTAAATTCCAGGTTTGGTTCTCATCATCCCAACACTGAAAAATGGTACTGTCCTTATTTAAGGAAACATTGTAGATATCAGGGAAGGAAACCTTGAGATGGATTTGGTCAATCCACGGGTCATCCTAAAAGCGAATGCTTTTCCCATCACCAACTTTAAAAGTGACAAACCTGCTAAATAAAGGATATTTCGCAGCAATCTCCCTCCATGGTCTATTACCTTTTTTCCTATCAGTAGCGCAAGTCTTCCAGCCGAGAGGGTCAATGCCATAAATGCTAGCAATTAGCTTAGAGAGCACTATTGTCTTGAGTAAACCTCCATAACCACTTGGTAAGAAGAGCCGAATTTCTATGGAAGAGAGACCCCATGTTAGACCCCCAATAGTGCACACGTATGCGAGGAGGGGTAGGGGAGGAAATTCACCCTCGATCTAGGCGGTTAATAGAGGATAAATAGAAAGTTTAGTGTAATATACATAGCTGGCGGTCAATCGGTGTAATCGGTGGGGTTATCTAAATTTTGGGATGTATATATTGTATTTTGTTGGGAGGATTAGGAGACATGAAAAATCCTTAGTTTGTATACTCTTATCTGAGATGATAAGAGAGTGGGAGACCTCACCATCTCAAACTGGTGTTTGTATTTGACCCTTATTGATAAATAAAAGCTTTCCTACTAGCTTCCTCACTATCTGTAAATCGGAATCCTAACACCCCACTCCCAAACCGCCCAAAGAAATAGGAGGAGCTATCCATTCCCATTTAACTAGGTTAGAACCGGGTTTGTAATTACCACCGTTCCAAACAAAGTCTCTAATAATTTTCTCCATGGACCTAATGATCTTTTTGGGAGCCCGAGCAACTGAAAAACAATAAATAGGGAGACTATTTAGGACCGATTGAGCCAAGGTAACTCTACCTCCTTTGGACAAGAGAAGAGACCGCCAAGTATCAAGCTTCTTTCGCAATTTGTCTACCAAAGGCTTCATCTACGGTAATTGCCACCTAAATTGAAACCAAGGTAGTTAATAGGAAACCTCTCATAGATACCTCCTCCATCTCAACATTTATACCGATCAGGGAAGTTTTAGATAGATTTAAAGACAAACCCGAGTTCTAAACGTTCAGAATTCTTTTGAAGGTCATAGATACCGGCCATAAAGACGTTCAGAATCTCCCACCAACGACAAAGGCAATCATAGTCATCTAGGCAGAAAATAATGGTATCGTCAGCATATTGAAGGTGAGAGATTAACACCTTTTCCCTCCCGAGTTCTAAACCTCTCAGAATTCTTTTCTCCACACAAAACTGAATCGAGCGGCTGGGAGCATCACCAACAATAGTAAACAAGAAGGGGGACAAAGGATCACCTTGTCTAAGACCTCTAGAAGCTGTAAATTTGCCCCTCGGTCGACCATTAATCATCACCGAGAAATTTGTATTTTGGGTGCAGCCTTTGATCCATCTCCTCCACTTACAACCGAAACCTTTACTTTCTAGAATCGCATCAAGGAAATCCCAACGGACTTTGTCATATGCTTTCTCAAGATCTAACTTAAGGATATAAGCTCCCTCCTTCTTCGACTTTTGCTCCTCCACCGTTTCGGAAGCCACAAGGATGGCATCCAAAATCTGTCTGCCTTTCACAAAAGCAGCTTGGCAGTCGCTAATGGTGTTTGGGAGCACCTATTTTAGTCTCTCAGCTAAAACCTTGGCTATAACTTTGTAAAGAGAGGTGATGAGGGTAATGGGGCGAAAGTCTCTCACATTTGTCACCTTATTCTTCTTAGGGATCAAGCATATGTACGTTTCATTGGTGCGCTTGTTGATAATGCCGTTTTGAAAAAACTCTTGGAACACCTCTACTAAGTCAGGCTTCAAAATGTTCCAAATTTTTTTATAAAACTCCACAGTCATGCCATCAGGGCCCGAGGATTTAAGGCTACCAATAGCTCCCATAGCTTTATAAATTTCTTCCACCTTGAAAGGACTTTCCAGCTTCTCGCTAACCTGGTTATCAATCGGATCCCAATTTAAGCCATCAATTATGAACCGCTGCCCAGAATCAGCCATGTACAACTTTTCAAAGAAGCCAATGAACTCTGATTCAATCTCCTCAATATTGGTCAGCATTCTACCGTCTTCACTTTCCAGGGTGCTAATGAAGCTTCTGTTTTTCTTGGCCGAGGCACATCTATGGAAGAAGGAAGAGTTCTCATCTCCATCTTTAAGCCACTTAATTTTACATTTTTGACCAATCATACGCTGCTCCCTAATAATGAGATTAGTGAGAGCAACTTTAAGATCATACCTATATTTTTTTTTTTTGCTAAGGAGACATAGATCCCACCTCTTCACAAATATCGATCTGCTCAATCTGATTCATCAGCATCTCCCTTTTATCATTAATGTTCCCAAAGCACTCTCTGTTCCATTCACGGATGCGAGATTTGATGCCTTTTAGTTTCTCCATGAACTTGAAACCAGCCCATCCCGAGACAACTTGCTCCTCCCACCACTCCTTAATGTGCTTCCAGCCAAATATTCTCGAACCTAAACGACATCGGACCCCATTTCAAAGCTCCAATGCATAAAGCTAAAGGAAAGTGATCTAAGGTTGGGTGGTTTAACCTCTCCAATCTGAAGTCTTTGAAGCAAGCAACCCATTCTCGAGAGAAAAGGATCCTATCTATCTTGGAAGCCGAACACCTATCACCCATACTAGTCCAGGTAAACTTTCCATTTAGCAATGGGGGGTCAACAAGGTCTTGAGTAGCAATGAACTTATTGAAAAGTCTCATACTCTTAGTCACACGGTTTCCATTCAGCCGATCTTCTATCCATCTAACAACATTAAAGTAGCCAGCTAAGCACCACCTCCCCTGACAGCTAAATCATATAGCTCTTGCCAAAAGTCTTTCTTGCCTTCATTCGAACATGGGCCATATATCCCAGAAATCCACCCTTCATGGTTACCTTGAAAGCAACACTCGATAGATACTGAGAAGCTCCCAAGAAGGGATTCTTTAATAGAAATACTATCTTCCTTCCACATGAGGAGGATGCCTCCAGCCGAGCCAACAGCGTCTAGGGAAAGCCAACCAATCCTCTTCGAACTCTAAATCGATTTAATCATCCTCCTATCTATGTTCTCTAATCTAGACTCTTGAATAATGACAACATCTGGCTTTGCCTTGCACAACAAATCCTTGATAACAGCTCTTTTGGGGCGAGCACCCAACCCTCTCACATTCCACGAGACAATCTTCATGGGGACACAACAGAGGCCCTGACAATCTCATCTGTGCTTTCATCTACGTCCTCATCTTCTGACCGAATCCCTTCATTCTCTACTGATTCGTTTTCCCAAGATCTATGCAGGCTGCAAACTTCTCTAGTCATTTTCTTTTGCGTAGTGTTTCCTTTTTTTTTTGCAGAGGTACCTAAGAGGGATCTTATACACAGGTTATTCTTTTTCAAAGCTAAGACTATCTCCTTACTAATAGCGAAGCCTTCCAGAATTTTTAGCTTCTTCCCCTTTCCCCCATTCTGATTTGGACTAATCGTGGCTAAAACTGGCGGGTTGATATCCTCGCTCTCTTCAACTGGAATTAAGGCGGTCCTTCTCTCTACAATCTCTTCCCCTTCAAGATGTTCTTCCCGGAAACATTTGTAATATCCCTCTAGGATTTCCATATCCAGCACATGACAATCACTATCGTCCTTCACCATGAAATCGCACGAGGCTCTACTATCAGGACTGGATAAAGAGATAACGGAATCGACCTCTTCGGCCTTGGATGTGGATTGGGCTTTCCCTTGTCTAAGAATCGTGACAACTTGGGCTTCCTCTGCAAAGGTAATCCCTTTTTGCTTTTTCTTTTTGAAGTCTGGGCTTTTTTGAAGGCCCACCTCCCCATCCATTAGCTCTTTCCCTTTTCGTCTCTAGGTTTCACCGCCAGAGCATTCCTCTCTTTTCGTGGGTTGTTTTCACCTCTATTGGGTTTTTGTCTTTAGCGGGCCCATCCGGTTTACCTAATAAGACAGCACAAGTTTGGCGGTTCAATTCAAAATTTTTGTTCACTTTTCTCGAGAGCGTACCTGATGGAGACGATCAGGGGATAAAGTCTGCACATTGACCGCTGGACTTTCACTTCCATCTTTTATCCTCCAAATATCCATTGGACAAAAGTCACATTTGTTTGGTCCTTTGTAGAAGCCATGGGCCGCCGACGGGGAGAAACTCCCATGGATTCCGACCACCCTATCCACCAGCTGGTTACCGTCTTGAAATGCCACCACTTGTGCTCTGAACTCATTTTCGCTATCAGCAAGCACCACCTCCGCGGGGATAAAACCACCATAGTTCTCTCTGATCTTAATGGCCACTTCCACACAGTCAACAAACATTGAATTACCTTCAACATATACCTCGAAGCCCCCAAGGCAATTTCCAATAGCTTTGAACACATCCCGGTGCCATAAATGAAGAGGGATATTTCTAATCTTAACCCATCCCCCAAAAGAAGGAAGGACATTAATTTTGTCGTGCTTCAAGGAGTCTCATCTTTCAGTTTTTAATATGGTTGGGCCAAAACTTACCCACCCTTTATTCTGACAAAGGAGATTGGCCATTTGTCAGGCCACCAATTATTCACACCTCTGCTCGTAGGGGCAGGCAGGGAAATTCACCGTCGTCGTAATTAAGTTTAATTATTAGTCTATTTTGTAATCGGTCGTTGAGTGGATGGTATAGGCGGTCGATTAGTGGCGAGTTAGGCGGTGTGTGGAGTCGGTTAGTAAGATCTTATATATGTTGTATTTTGTGCTATTCTAGGGTATGCTTTTACTGAACTTTATGTTTTCCTTTTGTATCTCGAAAGGGAATTGGGGAGACTCACCATCTCGAATCGGTGTTATCTTGTACCTCTTTTGATTGTAATTAAATGTTCGACCCAGTATCTTAACAAATTGGTATCAGAGCGGTAATCCTGGGAAAGACACGGAGTATGTCGCAAAGACAGTTGGAGGATCGACTAGCAGAATCCGAGAAGAATTTCGAAGGGATGAAGGAAATAATACCGGAGATTGAAAAGTCAGTTGCAGAACTGAATCGAAGTATGGAGAAATTGTTTAACAGTGTAGAAGATCAAAGACAGATTTCATTGGAAAATCAGCAAGCGTTAGCTAACATCGTCCAGGGCGGGTTCCGAGGAAGACCGTCGACGGAAAAAGAATCTGTTCCGGGACAAAAACGGAAGTTACCTGAAGATGAAAGTGCAACGTCTAGCCGGAAGGAACATAGAGGTGAGGAGCAGTTCCATGAACGCCATAAATTTAAGAAGGTTGAGATGCCGACGTTTGATGGAGACCAACCGGATGATTGGCTCTTTAGAGCAGAACGATACTTCGATATTCATCAGCTAACAGATCAAGAGAAGATCACGGTGACAACAATCAGCTTCACTGGGGCCGTGCTCAGATGGTACCGGTGGGCAGAGGGGAGACAACCCTTCTCCGGATGGAAGGACTTGAAGTACAAAATCCAGGAACGATTCAGACCATCGCAAGAGGGATCGTTATGTGCCCGTTTTCTGGCGGTGAGACAACTGAAGTCGGTTGCAGAGTACCGAGAGCGATTTGAGGCCTTGGCTTCACCTTTACCCCATTTATCCTTTATAGATATTCATCTCGAAGGTAGTACTTGCACTTTCTTGTCCCTTTTCACTGATCTGTCTATCTGGGCCAACCAATTCCTGCTTAACAATCTTCGCATAGGATATACCTTCTTTTCGCTATTCTGCACTAGCCTTCTGGATGCTGGTCTCATGGTGTTCCTCTGCTTGCCTGTTCAAAAAGTCCTTCAACAGTCTAGCAAAGTTCCTCCAACCATTAAAATCTTCGCCCGCCGGGATAACAATGTTATGCTTCCCTCCTGAGTTGATTACTTTTGTGATTTCAATTCTGGATCCAGATGAAACCATTGACACAATCCGTTTTTCGGAAGAACTTGGTTAGGGAGAGAAGAAGATCATCTATCGTATCAATGATCTAGACAAGGATGATCTCCTCAGCAGACAAAGAGAATCTTCTTTTCAGGTGAGTTTCAGAAATCCTAACCACCCTTTCTTTGAAGTTCCTATCAAAACAGCATGAAAACAACTTTCTTTCTATTCTTCTTGATACAAAACGTGCCCCTATGGCACCAGACTAACGCTGAACGACAACACTCTATCCTCTTGCAATCGGACCATCCACAAAAGGTCTCTCCCAGCGAGACCCCGTACTTGTCGTTCAGAGTGTCAAATATCATATTCAAGGCATATATTTTTTGTGGAGTATTGACATTTGACTCTATGTTGGAAGACTAATATTTGAACCTTATTTATCTTTTATCTATTTTTCTTAGTTAAAAAATTCATTACTTGCCATGAAAGTGTTTTATATACATGTATATATTTTTGTAAATTTTTTTACTATATGGTGCGCCTTACATAATAAAGCCCGCGCCTTTTCGTGCGCCTTGCGCCTAGGCTCCAGGAGGCCATTGCGCCTTAGTGCGCCTTGAGCCTTTTAAAACACTGGTCTCTCCGATGAAAAGCTCCGGACCCAAAAAGGACACCCCACCCTCCCCTCTGGAAAGATCTCCAGAACCCTAGACACCTGGGACCTAACCCAACACTCAAACCCAAACGAAGCTATCGAACTAGGTCATCGGAGCCCATCAGAGAGAATCATCGCAACTGATAAGAGAGTTCTTTCCATCCCAAAGTAGCATTATATCAATGACAAGGAATTAGAAAGAGGGGAAAAAAAGAAATATAAGGTCCTCAACAAATACTGCTAGCTAGAAGTAACAAGAAACTCAATCTCTGGACCCACTCATGATTCGATCAATATTTTGGGTCGGGCCGTTGGTTTGTCAGTTTGATTCGTGAAAAGAAAGGGCTTGGGCTGAAAGACAATGGGTTTAAGAAAGATTGGGTTTGGGCCTATATCTCCAGCTTTTGATAGTAGGTTCACGCCACCCTAATGAGGATGACATGGAAGGTGCGAATTGGATCATCTTAGGGACATTGTGAACTCCATGGTCGATCTATACGTCTCAGTGTGCTCGACTAGATCAGTGCTATTGTCGTATTCCTTGATGGCCGACATCTTGAATTTCTCTAGCACCTCGAGCGCCATGATCAAAGTTGTGAACATGGCGTTGACCCGTTTTAGTGGCTCCCTGGCGAGCTTGACATCACCTATGGGAGTTTCAACTCTTATGCGAGTGATCTCATCCCTAATTTCTTTGGAGGGCTCTTCCTTGATGCAATTCAGTGATTCACATTGACTTCGTACTTGGTTGGTTGATTCGCTGATGAAGAAACTTTGGGTCCAGGCCTAACAATTGTTTAGCATCGAGTTGAGGCCCTTCGACTTGTTGCTTAAGTAATTCCCAAGTCCTCTGTGTCAAGGGTCGCGTGCAGTCTTGTCATTGGTTTGAGGATCAATTTTTCTCAGTTTCACCAAGGTGGGCCTCAACGGATCCTGAAATCATCATCGCACATTGTCTCTTTCCCTTTCTGCAAGTCACATGATCAAATGACTCCTCGTCCTCTTGTTGACAGGTCAGGGTCTATGCCATGGCCTTCATAGAGGTCATGAACTCGGTCATTTGGGTCTGGATAGAGACTATCATACCTGTGGCCCCTTGCCTTTTTGTTGGCGTCCTTTTTGTCCTTTTGCCTCCTATGGGGGGTAGGCCCCCAATTGGCAGGCATCTGTTTGAGACCACATCCTCTTGTGGTAATGGGACTTCCTAAGTTCTCTTGTCGTGCTGACCACGTTTGTTTAGCATCTATCCACCTCACTCTCTTGGTCTCAATCGGATCTGTCCCTACCAGACATGCTCACTAATTTCAGTTCACTGGAAGAGTTGTTTGACTTGCGACTCTTCCCCACAAACGACGCTAAATGTTGGATCGTCTTTTCATGGTCAGAGTCAAGTACGTCAAGGTCACTCTTAATGCCCAACATAGAAAAGATCTTGCATCGATGTGGTGTTTTGTCCAACACGCTTCAATACTTAAGTCAATACCAAGCACGAAGTAGTGTTGAGTTGAACCTGAGTTAGGTTGCGTACCTTGAATGGAAGGTAGACTTCCATATAAGTAGTTTTGTATACTCTTAACACCATTCAAGACTTCCATATATATAGTTTTGTATTCTCTAACACTTGTGTTAGAGCTGCACATGGGGTCTTCCCCTTTTCCTCTAGGTTCTCAGGAAGCGTGGTTTCTCCGAGAAGGGCTTGATGTGCTTGCATGGGCTAGGGCCTGCAAGCTTTTCCCTTGGGTTGGCTCATAACCGGTGCGGTGGTAGAATATAGGATATGGATTCACAGGATATATATTCAGGCGTATGATTCAATGAAAAGGAAAAGCAACAATAAATTTAAAAGGAAAAAAGTCCTGTGCGTTGTGCTGTTTCAATGATTTGCAAGTTTGGTGCTGTAGTATGCCCAAAAGTCAAAGTTGTCAATTCAGATGTTTTTTTTTTGTTCTAACCTGGGGAGATGGAGATGTTAACCTTTTATGTTTTGATCCCAAATATAGTACCTTACCCAATTAAGCTATGATCTGGTTGATAGATGTTATTAAAGTTCCTTATGTATATTAAAAAAAGTCTCTTGATGATATTAAAATTATGAGTTTCTAGTTTTATTAATGGTTATGTTTAAGATCAATAGTAACATTTTGTGTTAGACAGTAGTCTTGTTGGTTGAACCTAAAGCTTTTCTTTAGGGAAAAAAAACATTGTTGGTCTATGAGGTTTGAGTTAGGTTGCATTTAGGTCTATGAGTTTTCAAACTCAACAATTTTACTCTTGAGTTTTGGATTTGGTTTTATTTTGGTTCCTCAATCCAATTTTCTTTTAATTATTAAGAGAAAGTTGATGTTACATTTTTTTTTTAATTTCCTATTTTTAATTAAAAAATATTATTTATTTATTTATATTTTCCTACTCTCTTTCTTTGCCCTCCTCCTATGGTCATTTGTTGCCATCGTCTGTCGTCTCCGCCATTTTTTCTTCTCTTTTCTTCCTTTCTTCTTCCCTCTCCTTTCCTTTTTTTTCTTTTTCCCGTCTCCTCCTTTTTCCCCTTCTTCCCTTGCTTAAAAAAAGGAGAATCGAAGGGGATTTCTCCTTTAGTTCGGTTTGAAATGGAACTTAGGTTTCTTTCCAGATTTGAAACGAAAGGAACTCCCCATTCGTATGAGACCTAATCTAATTGGAAATTCCCTTCGATTCAGATTTGGAACAAAGGGGATATCCCTTTCTGTCTTACCTTTTTTTTTTTTTGAAAGTATCGAAAAGAAGAGGGAAAAAGGGAAGGAGAGTGAAGAAGAAGAGAAGAAGAAGACAGAAGAGAAAAAAAAAAGGAAAACGACAATTGACGACAGTAGCAACGAAGGAGACAACGGATGATGGTGGCAGACGACCATGGGAGGAGTGAGAAAGAGGAAGGAGAAGGAAGAACGAGAGAAAAGTTTTTTAAAAAAAAAAAAAAATTAAAAATAGGAAATAATCAAACGAATTTGTTTTTAATAAAAGAAAAATACCACACTAGTTTTCCGTTAGTAATTAGTGGAAATTCGATAGAGGGACCAAAATAAAACCAAATTCAGAACTCGGATAAAATTGTTATTTGAAATCTAACTAAAATCCTAGAGGCAAAATGTAAATTTTCGTTTTTATATGATGCTGACACTACTTCTATGCAGGAAAACCATGTAAGAAGAGAAGACGCGTTGTTCTGGCTCCAATATGTTGGCAATGGAGTCGAAAGCGGCTATTGTATCATCTACTAAAGAGGCGACCTCGTGTAAGATCAAAGGGATGTTAACTTATTATTTTGTGATTTTGATTTCCATCCTCATGCATTCCTCATAATTTTGTGCATCTTTGTTTGCCCTTTAGTCTTAGGGTTCCTTAGATATTCTTGGCTCTTGTTATTGCTTAGTAGCACATTTCTGATAGGAGTTGCCAGTTGAGAAAGATTAGTATTTATATATTGTTAAAAAGATGCAACTTCATCCTTGTTATCTGTTTCCATCACGTTAACAAATACGAGGAAGTAAAGAACCAAAAGGAAAAAAAAAAAAAAAAAACAAAACAAAAGTCCGAATGGATTTTTCCATGTACACCATAACCGACCAACCGTTGGTGTAGTCGGTCGGTCGGCGTCCCCAACCCTCCAAGAACCGACGGCCACTGACTACTTGAAACCGAATGGTCGGTTTTGGCCAAAAATCGACTCCGATCGACCATTGCACATCCCTAAGAGAAATAAATGTAATAATCAATTTATTCTCCCGTTGTAGGTCTTAATTGCATATTTATGTTGAGTTTGTTGTATCGGTATATTTGGATTGGATTAATCACAATGGTTTAGAGAAAGTTATGGTCCGTTTTGAAACATAACACCGACCAAAGTAGTATAAATTTATCCAAATTGAACTGATTAACTGTTTTTTGTTTTATACTATAGAGAGCTAGCTAAGCTAAAAACATGTTTCGAACCAATCAAACCAACTAGGTTCTGTTGGTTTTGTTAGTTTTTCTTTTCCAATTTATTCCTTCAAGGTGAACTTAGCCACCCAATAAAAATGATTTGCTCTTCAAAAACATTTCTTAACCCAACTTCTCTTTCAACTTTTACATTCTCAAAGAATACTGCTTTTTCCATTTGAAAGAAGGAATTGAAAATTATTATTATTATTTTTTATTTTAAAAAAAGTTTGAAATTGAGGTTATGTAAAATTATAAGCTCTCAAAAAAGTAAGTATTCTTAGATAACTTATGGCATGTTTGGTAGACAATATGGATTTTATTTTATATTTTTGATTTACTCAATTTAGTGAATATGTTTTTGAAAATTATTTTTGGATTTTGTGATCCAAAATATTGGTAATTTTGAAAACTTTTTTTTTTAAATTTTTATTTTTTTTAGTGTAAGATTTACTTGATCCAGATTTACTCTTTCTACACCTAATCGTGTACAATTCACAATTCTTAATACAGAAATGAAAAAAAAAAACGAAAATGAACAATATAAATTTGAGTTATTTTATTCTTATTTATGTAAATTCGATAAAACAAAAATGAATATAATATATATGGATATGTTTCAAAATATCTCCAAAATTTCTCACATTTTCATAACTTTCCTCTACGTTTATAGAATATGTTACCTGGGTATATATTTATAGGTACGTATATATTTATCATTCAATATTTTGACTTTGTGCAAGTATTGACGTATATATAATATATTTTGGAATCTATATTTATGGTCACATTACAGTCCTTTGGGGTTTGTTTCAAAAATACCCCTGAACTTTAAGAAGTTTAAAAAATACCTCTAAACTTTGAAAAATGTTTCAAAAATGTCCTTGCCGTTAATTTTGGATGGAAGCCGTTAAAGTTTTAGTTTCAAAAATACCCTTGAACTTTCCAAAAAATTTCAAAATATCCTTATTGAAAAAATTTTCCTATTCCCACCGTAAATTCTTTCTCCATGAAAAGTAATGCAAAACTTTGCTTATAAAGGTTGTGTACAACACAATACCAAATAAAAGCGTAAAAAAGATAAGGGTGAGAAAACAACATATGTGTGTGTATTATTTCCTTTTTGTTTTCTAAAAAAAATTATTTCCTTTTTCCTCTTTTTGTTTGTGTATGTTAGTGATAAGAAGTTTATAAGGCTGTAGATTTGGTCTAATTTATAAATAAAAATAACAAAATTAAAAAAAAAAAAAATTAATTTATTTAAAAAAAAAAAAAAAAAAAAAACCTTACCCATATGATGAATGACGGAGAATTGGTATATGAATCAAGATTTTTGTGATTTGTATATAGCGCTGGAGAATGCAATTGTTTGTTTGTTTGTTTTTTTTTTTTTTTAACCAAATAACACATACAACAACTTATTTTCAACCAATTGGAAGAATGAAGTCAAAAAAAACTTTTTTGAAGATTTTGGAAAAATCATTGCCCACGGTCATTATTATTTCCTTTTCACATTTTTTTGGTATTTTATTAATTATAAAATATAGCACAATGGGTAGATTAGTAATTGTCAACTTAATTTGAGTTTTCACCGATTTGTCTTAAAAAAATTTTGTAAAATTAGAAAAGTTGGATGTTTACATAAAATGGGATCTATAACGGCTTATTTATGTAGTTACCCCTTTGAATATCTTTAATTAAAAGAAAAAAAAAGAAAAATATCGAAGGTTACTGTATACAATCTTGAATAATATATAATTGACATACAAGGATTTGGTTGGATGTTTTATCATAGTAATGTTGTTAATATATGAGACAAATCAAAGGCAAACATAATACATGATTAATGTTGTTATAAATAAAGGGTGTTAGTTTGGAAGAGTTTTGAATAATATTGTAAGATTTTGGTCTAAAGTAAGTTTTATTAGTTTTATCGTAATTTTTATTCTGGCATCTAATCTGATTTCTTTCGTTGTTGTCATTATTAATGTTTGTCATATATGTTAAATGAGAATTTAGGATATCGAAGAATCTTCAACTTCCAGATGTTTCAAATCCAAAGTGAGTACAACTTTTTTTTTTTTTGAAACTAAAGTGAGTACAACTTAACGGTAATGGACGTGTACTTTCGACCAAGAGGTTAGAGGTTCGAATCCACCTACCCTAAAAAAAAATCCTGATATTTCTTGATAAAGAAATTTTAAAATTGAGTTGTGGATATAAAAATTAAGAGAAACAAAGCTCCATCTCTCAAGAAAACATTGAACAAAAGAAAAAGAAGAAAAGCAAAATTGAAATCTATCCTAAGGGACTCAAATAATTCTAAATGGTGTGTGAGCACATGGGCCCATTGAAGGGAAGATTCTATTTGTAAGAATGGACAATACAATCTCAAAACCATTCCATTCATTCATGTGAACAACTTTTTATGTAAATATGCTTTGTTGTCTTTTCCACTTTTCTCCCTTCCTTTAGATAATAAAAAAGGTGTATTGTTTTTTTATAATGATTTTTTATAATAAACTATGTGGGCCTATTGAGGACCATAGATATAGTTGAAATTGAAATCCATTTTCAAAATTGTATTTAAATATTCTTTTGTTTTTAAATATTTTGAAAATAAAAACAATTTTTTAAAGTTGATTTGAACATTACATATATGAATAGTTAATAAATAAAACAATAAAGTTTTTTCTATGAATAATGTACTGAATCTAGTAAAAACTTGAGGTCTATAATTCGATATAAAACTTCAATTATAGATCTCAAGTTTTTACTAGATTCAGTACATTATTCATAGAAAAAACTTTATTGTTGCTAGCACACCGACTCCAATGCCTAAGTCAGCAAGCAGAACGATGGGAAGCAGGAAAGTACGAGCAAGAGGAGAGAGTAGAAAATAGAGAATGAGTTTCGAGATTAGAGTTCGGATCCTCTCTTCAGTGGCGAAGAGAGGTATAAATACCTGCTCATGCTCTTAGGGTTTTTAGGTATTCGGAGGCGTTTTGGGACAATCCAAGTGGAACCGGAGCGGTCAGAGGCGGTGGGGACCAAGCGGAGCACGGGCTGAGGGTCGGGCCAAAAGCCCGACCCCTTCGATCTTGGCCCGTCCCACTTGTCAGTTTCGCCTCTTTGGTCTATCTAGCTCCCAATCCGATTTCTCTCCACTTATACCTTATTGCTCTAAAGATCAAAAGATTGGTCTTGGGAATAGTTAAAATCTCCCTTGTTTCAATTCGTGAAACAAAAGTTTTTGAATTCTCTCCAAGATTCATTGTGATACAATTCAAAGTTTTCTTTATCAAAAAAAGATTAAACACTTTTAATTCTTTTTTTTTCCTTTGGAAACTATTGGTTTGTGAGAAGTTTTCTTGTCACTTACATTTTAATAGGAAAACTAGACAATGCAGGTATATTGACAAATTATGTTTATTTCTTTTTATACATGGATTGCACCTATATATGAATGAATACATTGATTTAATGTGTTATCTTCACCCGAATAGTCGTGTTCCATTGGCATAAATTACACATAATCGACTTAAGAGTTTAATCTTTAAATATATTTTGTAAAGTAAAAATTTGAAAAACCACCTCCATTGTTCTAACATCTATCAATGGACACGAAAACTCGAAGAGTCGCATTCCAAAGATTGAAGCAACCACTTCTATTGGACAAATTTCTCTCAACTGGCACCTCAACTCAAAGAGTTGTGTCCCATCAACAAATATTAAAGGATAAAAAAGAAAATAAATAAAATTGTAAGGAGAAAATTGGTATGTAAAGATTCTTCTAAAGAAAGTATCTTTTCCTTAAATTTATTAGCTATAAACATAGGTGGACTTTTATTTCAAGTTTCCATGCACTGAAACAGAACTTCCCCTATCCTCAACGAAAACTCCAACCAACCAAAAGAAGAACAATAATAATAAGCTTCAAATTTTGTTTTTTTATTTATTGGTTTCAATGTTATTTTGGTCCTTTTGCTTTTAACTTTTGTTAACATGACTTCTAATGGTGCGTTTGGTAGGTGATTTGAAAACATAAATTTGAAAACAAGAGATTTAATTAAAACAAAGTTGTATTTCATGTTTTTAGATATGTGTTTGGTAGCAGATTCAGAAATTGGATTCTAATTTAAAAAAAAAAAAATTCAAAATGTGTTTGGTAATATATTTATAAATCATAAACTATTTGGAGTTATCAACTAAATATTAAGTCGAATATAAATTATTATTAATTAATTTATAAACATTATATATCTTATATGTTTTGTATAATTACTATTTTATAATATCACATAATTTATAATACATTATATTATACAAATTTTAATTTTAAAAAAAATGAATTGAGTTTATAACATGAAATATTATGTTTATTAAAGTTTTTAACTTTTTTTTAATTTAATTATGCATTTAAAAAATTAAATTCAAAATCTGGATACACTGAAAACATAAGGCCTCGTTTGATTTATGATCCTTTTCGTTTTTATGTTTTCGAAAATAAAAAATACAAGGGAAACCATGAAAACGTGTTTGGTATACCTGTTTTCAAAAACATTTTTTATGTTTTCGAAAATAAAGAATACAATGGAAACCATGAAAACGTGTTTGGTATACTTTTTTTCAAAAACAACTAAAAAATAGCCTATTTTCAAAAACGATAAAATGTTGTTTTCATTATTTTCCAATTTTGTTTTCAAAATAATGGAAACACGAGATACAACTTTAAAAACACATGATACATCTTTCTTTCCATCAAACAATGTTGCATTATCTATAAACAACATTTCTTATTTTTGATATCCAAATTCTCTTCGACTCTAAAGGGAAAAAAAAATACAAAATTACTATTGTGTAAATAGTGTGTTTGATTGATATTGATGTTTTGGTTGTTATTTTTACTTTTTACATAATTCTACCTATTTTGATATACTCCACTTTACAAATCAAAAGTTTTCATATAATCAATTATATGGTATATCTTTTTTTCCTTATAATATAAATTCCAACAATTTTTTTTAAGAATGAATTCCCAGCATAATTGATTTATATTCTCTCTAAAAATGAATAAAAGTCAAGTAGAAAAATAATCATATTAAATTAATTTTTTCTAAAAAAAATTAGTTTTACAAAACACATTAATATTTTCATGCATTTTCAAATTCATAACCAAACACAACTTTCAAATTTTGAATTCAAATTTAAAGTTTTTAAATTGGAACCAAACATGTTTTTAGATATAATGAAAATAAGAAATTTGTTTTCGTTTTCTGCTGAATTCTTTATTTTCCAAAACAATTTTCAAATCACAAACTAAACGGGACCTAAAAAAACAAAAAAATTGTTTTCAGAATTTCCACTATTTGGATCACAGAATCTGTTATAGGCAATTTTGGACCACCCCGATATACAAGGAGCTGACGAGGACAACCGGGGAGAAATCGGGCTGGGAGATGGACCAAGGAGGCGAAACTAGCAAGCGGGACGGGCAAAGACCGAAGGGGTCGGGCTTGGCCCGACCCCCTGGCCGAGCACATTCGGCTTCGTCTGGTCCCCACCGCCTCTGGCTGCCCCGGTTTTGCCTGGTTTGTCCCGAAACGCCTCCGAATACCTAAAACCCTAGGAGGATGGGCAGGTATTTATACCCCTCTTCACCATTGAAGAGGGGGACCCGAACTCTCTACTCTCTTCTCTTACTCTCTAGCCCTCCTACCTCCGTTTTCTAACTTAAGCATCGGAGTCGGTGTGGCTAGCACCACACTGGTGTGCAGGTTTACTGTCTTGCAGGCCACGTCTTCCCCCTCTTCTACAAATTTTACCGTTGGTGGCACGTGAAGGTCGGGTGAGTTCCTCTGACCAAAATCGACCATCAACAGAATCCAAAAACAGTTTTCAAAAACATATCTACGAAACGCATATTTACTAAATTCAGTGAATCTGAAAACATAAAATAGAATACATATTGTCTACCAAAACTGACCCTAATATTTTAGAATGTCTATTTTGATTCTTGCACTCTCTTTCTTTCTACTCTGTGAATATCTATTTCTACTCCTATACTTTTAAAAAACGAATGTTTTAGTCAATTTACTTTTCTATTTTTTTTTTTGAAATCACGATCCCATCACAAACACTATACTCTATTTTTTTTTAGAATTGTCATAACCTTATATTAAAAGGTTTCTATGATGTAAGAGAACTTTGTAAACAAAGATCAAAATGTTTTTCTATTAGCCAACAAGAGCATAGTTCAACTGGCATAAAGTCGTATTGATAATCACGAGATCTGTGGTTTAAATCCCCTCCTCACATATTATCAAAAAAAAAAAAGTTTTTCTATTCCAACCATAACCAAAATAATCACCTTTTTTTTTAAGAAAAAAAATAATAACTTTCTAAAAGTACGAAAACCAAATTAGATGATTTTATTTGAAAATACATACACTAAAATGAACCAAAATTAAAAACAAAAATACTAAGGATTCATTTGAAATGAGACTTTGTATATAAGTTTTTAAAAAAGTGTTTTTAAGTGAAAAAAATGTTTTAAAGGCCCCGGAAGTCATTCCAAACAAACCCTAGAATAAACACGTTGAAAATAACTCAAATGAACCAAGATTAAAAAAAAAGAAAAAAAAAAAATAACCATTTTTTTATTCTATTTTCAATAATCATGATCGTCATTCCCAACCAAAACATCCCAAGGATTCCATCAATTTCTATGTACAAAAAAAAAAACTCAATAACAATCTAATCTCACCCACCAAAAAAAAAAAAAAAATCCACTTTCTTCTAACCAGAGATCTAAACTAAAACTAAAACTAAACTCTATCATCCGCCATGGGAGCTCATCATCTGAAGCTCCCCTTCCTCCGGGTGCACCCTCTTCTTCCCTCTAATCGGAACCCCAAATAGCTTCACCGTCCCATTTCCCTCTTCTGATCCTCCCGCCGCCGCTGGCTGCGGCGGAGCCTCCAACTCGACCAACTTGGGAACCGATCTGCCATTCTTGTGATCGAGTGGCTTGACGTGGTTTTGGATGAAGTAGATGATGTCGGAGTAGAGATTCTTCATCTGGGCCAGCTCCGATAACAGCATGAAGTTTCTCCGCCGTAGACGGCGGTTGTCTTGCGTCAGCGCCGCCAGGATGTCGGAATCGGAGGAGGACGTGGTGGTGTAACAGAGGCTGAGTTGTTCTTCGTCTAGATGGAAGAATTGAAATGGGATTTGTTGGTGGAGATTGTTGTTGCTGTTGTGATTATGAGATTTTCTTCTGTGAATCTCTGATAGTAATTGTTTCTCTCCTTTTCTGAAGTTTTCGTTCCCGAATTCCCATCTGTCTGCTACTATTTTCTTGAATCCCTGTGTCAAGAGAGAGAAAAAACCCGAGCACAGCTCAAATAGTTAGACACGAACATGTACGGTTAAACAATACAGCTTTATTAATTTATCACTCGTATGATGTAAGATTCTTGATCGTATATTATTTCGATACTTCTTAAGTGGTTGATTTTGATTTCTTTTGAAACAAGAGAGTCAATTTGAGTATAGTTAAAGTGGTCAGTAGGTCTGAATTCCCTGAAGAGAAATCATGATCATCGATTTCTATGTGTATAGCCTAGGTCACCGGTTCTTTAAACACACTAGTGTCTCCTTTCCTAGGCAGTTAGGTTCAAGTCCCATAAAATTCCATAAAAAAGAGCTAACCTAAACATAGTTCAATAAAGTGGTTGTCACTAAATTAACATGTCTGTAGCTCCCCTTCATAGGTTATAGGTTCAAATCTCACTCAGAGGGAGCTAAACCTAACCTAAAAATAGCTAAAGTGGTTAAGTAATGATGTTATCTCTCCTTACAAGTCATAGACTCGAACTCATTAGAGAGATCACAAGCCAGCCTAAGCATATAATCTACCTAAAATATGAAACTGCGACGTCTACTTTACGATGTTGTTGAAAAGTCACTTTTAGTAACTTATTTCGACCGTGTCACTAAAAACTTGCCGCTGAAGATACATTTTCTGGTAGAGAGAAGATCAAAAGCCAGCCTAAGCATAATCTAAGTAGTCAAACACCTGGATCGTCTCTCCTTACAAGTCATAGAAGCTCGAACCCTATCAAACATCAGATGTGTCTCTCCTTTTATTAGCTATAAGGGAGTGAGTCAACCCAGCTAGCTCAACCGGTTAAACACCAGCACTATATCCTTCTCGAGCTACACAGGTTCAAACTCTCCAAGAAGAGAACGAGAACGAGAACGAGAACGAAAATAAGAAAGAGAAAGAGAAAGAGAGATTCATACATACATAAGTGTTGAGCTGTCGAACAAAACTAGAGAAATTGTTGTGTTTGAAGTAGTTGGGAAGAATGTCTCTAGCAAACTCAGGAGGCCTCCAAACAACGAAGGTAGTGAGAGATTGGCCCCAAGAAACGATGTGATCAGTGCGAGGATCATCCACCAAATGGTAAGTTTTTGACAAAAACGGCGCCGGATTTGCCTTATGAGACTGATCATCATCACAAAATCCCACATTGTTGTTATTATTGATGATCTCTGCCTCCATATTAATTTCTTTCCACACACTGCACACCCACTTTTCTTCATTTCTTCATCACTTGTTTCTTCTATATACACACACACACACCCACTATTCTTTTTCTTTTTCTCTCTCTCATTATTATAATTGGCTTTACTTTAAGAAACAACAACATATGACTATGTCACTAATGTGTGTAAAAGCTTCATTATTAATAATTCTTCTTCCCTCTTTTGCCTTTTCACAACCACGTGACCTTCACATGTCAAATATTTTTTTCTTCCATTATAATTATATCATTTAATAATTTAATCCTAGATTTATAATTATTGTCTTACATCCACGGTATTTTAGTCTGTGAATTTGTTTTGTAGGGAATGGAAGAGTTTTGTGTGATATAGATATTCGAATCTTTCTTTGTTTCAGTACAACGACATATATGAAGGTAGAGATTTGAACCTTATTCGATGCTAGATTATATTTACTAATTGTTCTAGCTCAAGTTAGTGGGAAAAAGATGTTATAATCATATATATACCAATCATTCATATTTTCAACTTTTTGTAAGGTATTTGTAGCATTATTCCTCGTTAAAAGTTTTAACTTATTACTTTTTATCATATATTACAATTTTATTCATTGAAAAAAAAAACCCATTAACCAAAAACCTACCGAACTTTATGTTTTAATGATTTATACACATTTTTTTTCGTTAATTTCTTCCCATATACATCTTTTCTCACCTAATTATCTTACACTATTTTCTCGTTAATCTCTTCACCCTTATTTGCATTTAACCTTTTTTCGGTGCACATTTCTCATTAATCATTTTACACTTATTAATTAGTTATCTTGTTTATCTATCTTTATAATAATACGGATACACTTTCTTTCACTAACTTCTCTTTACAAACACTCTCACACTAAATTTTCCACTATTATCACGCTCTACTAAACTTACATCTCACACTTTCTCTCTAACATACATCTAATATCTATCAACCTTCCATCACTAACTAATCACTCCACAAACATATTATGTCTTTATCTTATCGACTTTTTTCTGGCCCTAATCTCTCTCAGTACCTACATACATGCATCCTCTCTCATTAAATTTTTCTCGATCACACTAATCTTCCTACACACATAGTTTTCATACATGTAAAGCGAATAATGTAATGTGACACTTCAAAAGAGAGAACATTTTTCGAAACGTTAAATATAATGTAATCCATAAAACGAGACGTACCGAAAAGAGAGGGTCCCAAAGTTTTAAATATTTTTTTTTTATTGTAAGGCAAGGGAGAGGGTAAGGAACATTCCTAGGCTTTATTCATTTATTTGTTCTTTGTATATCCCAAGGCATGCCCGTGACATATATTGAGATAGAAAAAAAGTTGAGGATGATTTTTGGTGTCTGGAAAGGAAGGAATAATATAACTTTTTTTTTTTTCTTTTTTTCTTTTTGAGGTACCAAAAAAATAAAAAAAAAATAAATAATAATAATAATAATAAGTGAGAAGTGAAAAATCATATTCTATATGCTTCTTTTTTGCTACTTCTTCTGTCAAAACTGGCTAAAGAGGACACTGTTTCACTGTCTTCAAAAGAATATTGGTTTTTTTTTTTTTTGCCCTTTTGAGACCCTTTCTCTGGTTTCTAGGACAAATCCAGCCATCTCATTCCCACCTACTATGTGCCCCCACCCCTTCAATTGGACCTTTCTTAAGTACTCTTATCACCTTTTTAAAAAAAAAAATAGATATAGTTTTTTTTTTTTGACCTAATTGCTCGGTTTCGGTGGTTTATGTATGTTAGGGAACAAGGACTCTCCACATATATCCACTATAGTACGATATTATCCACTTTGGACATAAGGTCTTGTGACTTTGCTTTTGGTTCTCACCTAAAAGACTGACTCATATAAATGAATATAGTTGTCCTCCTTTAATTATATACCTATGGTTTTCTTATTTAGTCAATGTGGGACTTTGGTGACACTCTCAACAATGTAGCTGAGAAGATTATCCGAATAATAGTTCGTCTGTGAAAACTTTTCATTCTCTTTTACTATATAGTCTATTGATTTGACCGTTGGAGTTAACCTTTAACAAACACTACTTCGTTTAATTTGGATATATAGTTTATAGTACTATTTCACTTTTGTTTAGTGTGTTTTTGTTGATAGCTGTCTTATTTTTTTGACATTATTTATGTAGTTTTTTCTTTTGAAAACAATATAACTAATGAATAGTTGTTTTACAAGAGCCTTAATATTTAAAAACCACCTAATTACATTGCTATTAGGAATGAGTGGATGAACAATTCATCCACATTCATCCACTCCTTTAGTCTTTGAGAAATTGGAAAAGGAAAAATGTTATGTATCAAAATTGGTAAAAACACATTTGTAGTATCTAGAATTTGAATCTTTTGATGTTTATGTACTCTCATTCACTTATAAGAGAGTACATAAACAAGTGGTTTAGATGATATTTTATGAATGTATCACATAGAAGAATTTATTAGATGCTTCCGTTGCAATATTCTGGGTAGTTTTACACTGTTGGATGTAAGAGAGAGAAATTGTAAAAGTGTCACGGTTTTGTATCCAACCGTTACTTAGGAACAAACAAATTTGAAGATATACATCCAATTGTGTAAAACCATCAGAGCATCTGATAATTTTTCCACATATAGGACTAGCTTATAACAATTTTGTTTTTTTTTTTTATCTAAGAAGATAAAATTATGTTAAATACCATTGTTCCTACATTCCAAAAGCATATTTTGAAATCCCAACTAAAAAAATATGAAAAACAAAGAAAATAATGTTTAACTAAGATTCCAAAAACTATTTAGATGAGATAGAAAAAATCACCTCTAAACTTTAACATGTGACAATTTAGTCTATGTACGTAGTTCAAATTTTGTAATGATTTAGTTCTTATATTATCTAAAATATTGTTTTAAAACAAAAAAAAACTAAAATATTGTTAAGATTTAACGAAGATTCTTACAAATATACACTTACAAAAAGACCAAATATATTTACAAACTATAAAGAATAAATCATTGCATAATAAAAATCGATACTTCGCAGCTTTGACGAGACTTTTCACAATCATCAAAAGGGTTTTTTTTTTTTTTTTTTTTTTGGAAAAAGAAAAAAAAAAGACAAAAAAGAAAGAGGAAAAGGGAAAAGAGAAGAAGTAGGGGTAGAAATTGTTGTGTTGTTAGGGAAAGGGAATTAATTGAATAATGAGGAAGATTCTATTCCAAAATAATAAGTGTTGAATTTGGTCAGAGGTTTCTGAAAGAATGCTGTGGACATATTGTGCATTACATCACATGCTCCTTTCTCCATCTCCATGTGATTCTGACCCACAAAACCCTTATTAGCTTCTCTTCTTTAACCCCACACAAACTCAGATCTAAACCTTTGTCTTACCCTTCTATGCTTTTTTGGATTCACATCATGTGACCAAATTCATTTCTAGTCAAACACCATCAATTAATTTAATCACTATGTATATATAACATCTCAATACTTTTTAATTGTTATTGAGTATGGAATCCGTTGTTGGATATTCTCCAGATAAAAGTCAGAATATGGTTCTTATGTATTAAAAAAAAAATTCAAATGGTTTAAGCTATGTATCGATTTAACCACCTTCCTTCGTCTCCCGTGTATGCTTGTCATATTCTGCAAGTTAAGGGGTCGTTTGATAACCATTTTGTTTTCTGTTTTCTGTTTTTGTTTTTCATTTTTAAAAAACATGGGGTGTTTGATAACCATTTCTGTTTTTTGTTTTCTATTTTTTAAAAACGTTTTTGAAATTATAAGTAAATTTCAAAAACAAAAAAAAAAGTAGTTTTTAAAAACAGATTTCTGTTTTTCAAAAACTCATTTTTCTTCTAATGCTTACTTTTCTTCTTTTTTACTTATCCTCCAACAAATTCCTTTCTCTATTTTTTTTTCTCTAAAACGTTTTTTACTCTATAAAATTTACTTTTTCTCTCTCAAAACTTTTTTTTTTCTTTATATCTTGTCTATTTCTAAAAACTTATCAATAATTTTTCTCTCCTTAATTAACATGTTCTAATTTTTTTTTAAAAAAAAAAAGTCACCAAAGTTTTCTATCGCTACAACTTTTCTTTATTTTTCTAATTTATCGTTATTTCTTTAGCATATCTTTTACTCTTAACCTTATTATCTCTCTAAATTTTCTTTTTTTTATTTATTTTTTTTAATATAAAATTTATCGCTTTTACTCTTACTTGTTTGTTTTCTATTTTTCCTCTAACTAAAATCTTTTCTCGAGTCTAATAACTAATATTCTTTCTCTAATTACTTTCTTTCATCTCTCTAAATTTTCTATGTTTAACTTTTCTCGTCTTTAAAAAATTAAAAAAAATTAAAAAAAAAAAAAAAAAAAAAAAAAAAAAAAAAAAAAAACTTATCTTGAAAACATTTATATTTGTGTCTCTAAATTTTTGTTTTAACGTCTCTACACATTTTTCTCTCTCTAAAACATCTTTTCATCTTTCTAATTTTTAAAAAATTGAAAACCAAAAACAGTTATCAAACAAGGTTGATTTTATGTTTTTTAAAAACAGAAAACAAAAAACAGTTATCAAACATATATGATTTTTGTTTTTAAAAAACCAAAAACCAAAAACTGAAATGGTTATTAAACGGGGCCTAAATTAACCAAATCGATATTTGTCTAGTGGATATGTTACGTTTGTTTTTCTTTTTACAACATGTAAGGTGGAGGGATTCGAACCACTAACTTCTTAGTTATTAGTATAAGTTTATGTCAGTTGAGCTATGTTCTTCTCGGTGGATATGTATATTTTACCATTATTGAGTTAATAGTGTTAAAAGTAACAAGATAATTTGTAAAGAAAATTTTAATTAATATACGGGAATTACTCACTCAGACTCTAATTTCTTTTAGTCATTTTAAAATATAGTTATTAACTTTTGTATTCCTATGATGTTTAAGGATTAAATGTGTAGATGACTCATTTGAAGAGGTCAAAATGAAATATGTCCTACCTTTTCAATTTAAGGTTATATATGTCCTTTTGCTTACATTATCATCCTAGAAAAATTACCCACTTTACTCCCTATATGAAAACCCTCATTTTTCTCTCATCTCATTTCTCTCTCTAGAGAGCACACAACGAGAGCAAAAGACTGGAGCGAGAGCTGGGGTATGGAAGAGAGCTGATTGGAAGAGAGATTTGAGAGAGTGTGCGATTGAAGAGAGAAATGTGAGAGAGAGATTTGAGAGCGAGAGATTGGAAAGAGAACGAGAAATGAGAGAGAGAGAGCGAGATTGAAAAGCGAGAGATTGGAGAGAGTGAGTGAGACTGAAGAGCAAGAGAGAGCGATAGATTGGAGAGAGAAAATATTGAGAGAGCGAGATTGAAAAGCGAGTGAGAAATTGGAGAGAGAGCGAGAAGCTAGAGCAAGAGGTTGGAGCGATATAGTGAGTAACGAGAGAGTAGAAAGTAAAATGGTCATTTTACTAGGATGTCGACGCAAGCAAAAGGGCATATATCTTTAAATTGAAAAGATAGGACATTTATCATTTCCGTCCATTTTAAAGGGTTATAAGTACAAAAAAAACAAAAAAAAAACTTGTTTAAATCATTGGTGAGATTAATGGTTAACAATATTATTCTTATTATTTTTTATTGAGAACTTATTATTATTATTATTTTCTATGTTTTCCTCCTCAAATATTTTTGTATGTCAATTGGATAGAGTGCACAAACCTTAATTAGGAAAATTCTCAAAATTTTGACAAAATTTTTTGGGTTAGAATTTGGACCTTCAATCTAACAAGTTATTAATGTCAAGTACTTGTACTCTGTGTAACTTTATTTTATTTTATTTTATTTTTTTAAAAACTGTGTAACTTTACTTTTGTGTCAATAATTTTATTTTGATTAAATATTGTTTTAAAAAAACTTATCACTTTTAAAATATTCTTATTTGTTTTCAAACTTCTTTGAAAGTTTTCGCTGTATTAGTTTATTTGACATTAATGGAAGAATCAACGATAGATGAAAACTTGAAATCATATCTTTTGAAAAGACGATCTCGATGCTAACAAGAACATAGCTCAACTGACATAGAGTTGTACTGATGACTACAAGATCTGTGGTTCGAATCATCCACTCCACATATTGTCAAAAGAAAAAGAAAAAAAAAATCTTGATAAGGAAAAAAAAAAGTAATAATTTTTCTTAAAAAGAGAGAAGAAAATATAATTGTGATAGCACTTCTTAATCTGACCTAATTTCTACACCCAAGTATGCAACCTTTTCTTTGCTCATCTTTTCATGTTTGAAAAATAGGCAATTCTTTGAATTAATGTGCAACTTTCTTTCTTTCTTTTTTTTCTTTTCTTCTTTTTCTTTCTTTGATTTCAGTAACTGTGAAAAGTCAATCTTTTTTTTTTTTTTTTTTTTTGTTAGAGTAGTGATTATTTAGGTTTTTAATTTGTAGCATGAGGCAAATATTTCACATTCAAGAAACAAATAGCGCTCATAGAAAATAAGTTCTAAATTTCAAATCACTATTACATTATATTAATCCATTTTAAATGAAATCACTTGAATATATTTGGTTGAAAATTTTAGATACTTTAAGAATTTAAAAAGAAAAATAAAAGAATTGATCACGACATTAATAGTGATCTATTTATATAGCTTTGAATATAATAATTAAGAAAAAAAATACATTTTTAGTCTATATACTTACAAAAGTTTTATTATCCATCATTTCGTGAGAATTTAATAGAAATCCAACTTAACATTTTATTTGTGGGTATACTTAAAAAAGGATCAAGAAAATTAATAAGGTGCAATTTATTGGTGGTACTCTATAACAAAATTAATCTTAACCCTCTTTCTATTTTTCAATAATATAAAAAACAAACAAACAACAAACCTAATCCGAACTCACATGTAATTTTTAATTAAATGTGACTGTTCACACTAACTTCGGGGATGGAGACACGTGGAATAAACAATATATTTGTATTTATTTAATATGCGTGTGGGTGTACAATCTCTAACTTTAATCATCTGATTCTCTCTCTTAAATATATAAACTTTGGTCTTTAGCTTGTTGATCTTCTTGGGCTCGTTTGTTGAGTTTCTTGGATGATCGGCCTGCTAGGTTGATGATCTCTTGGATCGGCTTGTTAGCTTGTTGATCCTCTTGGATGATCGGCCTACTGACTTGATGATCTCTTGGATCGGCCTGTTGGCTTGATGATCTGTTGGATCGGCTTGTTAGCTTGTTGATCCTCTTGGATGATCGGCCTGCTGACTTGATGATCTCTTGGATCGGCCTGTTGGCTTGATGATCTGTTCGATCGGTTGGCTTGTTGATCTTCTTGGATGATCGGTTGGCTTGTTGATCTTCTTGGATGATCGGCCTGCTAACTTGTTGATCTTCTTGATCGGTCGGTTGGCTTGTTGATCTCTTGGATGATCGGCCTACTGACTTGTTAATCTTCTTGATCGGTCGGTTGGCTTGCTGATCTCTTCTTGGATGATCGGCCTACTGACTTGTTGATCTTCTTGATCGGTCGGTTGGCTTACTGATCTCTTCTTGGATGGTCGGCCTGCTGACTTGTTGATCTTCTTGATCGGTCGGTTGGCTTATTGATCTCTTCTTAGAGTCTTCTAGTCTTCAAACCTTCTGAGTCTTGAGTTGGTTGAATTCTGAATCTTGGATCTTCTGAATTCTCTAGACTCTCTGACTTCTGATGACTCTAGACTCTGGCAGAATTCTCTGGACTCTGAGTTCTCTGATCTGAATCTCCGAATCTGAATCTCCCCTCAAATGAATGGTGGTCTCCTCTCTTTATAGAGTTTGATGGACCTTATATGGGCTTGGGCTTGGGTGCAATTGCCACGTGGCATAATTTGATTGAACTTGGTTGATGTTATCTGATGGATCACTAATAGACAAGTGACATTCTTTGATTTGTCGAATTTTAATGTCTATTAATTTAATTTAGGCACACGTGTAAATGTGTAATTGGTCCCAAATTTATTTCATCATTAATTTATATTAATGACGTGGCAATTTGTGATTGGCCGAAATTTCTCCTTCAACAGTGACTTACAAGAGTTCTACATCATTAAAACAAAATGTTGTGTCTAATATCGTCATATCTACAAATAACATGTCACGTTAATTTTTTAGTACAACTCTTCCAAAAGTAACACAAAGACGTGCCAACATGAACAAAACTCAATTACTCACAGACATTAATTTACCTTCTAAAGAGATCGGAAATTCAAATCTTCTCATCTCTTACTGAACTAAAAGAAAAACCACAGATAAAAATGAACCAAAGTAAAGAACCAAAGGACTACTTTAAACCTAATAATGAAGTATATATTTGATGTAGATAGTTGATATATACTCTTAGAAAGAGAGAGAGAAGAATGTTAAAAGTAAAAAGGAGGGGTTGGGGCAAAATAATGAAGGCTCACATGGAAAGGATCTAAGGAAAAAAAAAATGGTTCATTGGAACATCATAAGTTAATTTGTCAAATTCTTGGAGTGGAAAAGGCCAAAGAGAAAATGAGTTGCATCCATCCATCTTGGATTCTTTTCTGAATCATTGTGCTTCTCATGGAAGCACTTTTTTTCTAAACATTGGAAAGAAAAAAGTGGAAGTGGGGCCTTAATTAATTGGTGGAATATAAAATCCAAGGAATATTTGAGGGGTTTTTTTTTTTTTTTTTTTTTTTGATATTATGTTTGTGAAAGTTTGAATATGGAGAGGAGATGGATGAGGTTGAGAAAACCAAAAAGAAAAAGAGAAAAAGATATTCCAGAAGCAGCAATAATTTTCTCTTTTAATTTTCTGATATATTGGAGTTGGAAGGCTCTCATAGTTTTATCGAAAAAGATAAATTTGAATGTGATGGGATATAGTATTGGTGGCCATTCATTCCATAAAAAAAAAAAATGTGTAGTATATAGATATGTTCTCTCCCATAGTACTTTTGTCGTGGTTAAAAGTACTTTTTTTTTTGTTTGTCCTCTTGAAATCATTATATTTGAAAGGGCTTTTGAAAAAAAAAAATGTAAAAAAATGTTATTTTGGTTCTAGGACTTATTTGTGAAACGCTTTAAAATACTATTAAGAGAGTAGTTTCAAGCATCATTGAAGTAATTTGTTGAAAAATATATATGTTGGAAAGACCTTCAAACGCACACACTAAATTTAAGGTCATGACGATATAAGTTGTTTATCATGGCGTTGAGTGAAAGTGTGATTTTCTTTTTCCTTTTTAACGTATCTAAAAATGATTAATTTTTTGTGTTTAAATTTCCTAGTCTACTTTCAATATCATTTTTGAAATTGTTATGGGCAAAAATTAGCCAACGACGACATTCCATGCAGGAAGGCCCAAACACATCGGGCCCGAAGACAAAGCAAGCCCAGTTCACGAGGCAAGGGGTCGGAACCCATACCAAGACCCTCGGCCTCGGCCCAAGGGAGAGGCTGAGGGTAAAGGTTGGCCTCGGCCCAATGTCGAGGCCGACCAAGGCCAAAGTCCCGGTGGCTCTCCCAAAAGTCTGGCGGAAGAAAAAATCCTAGAGGAAATCTATAAGAAGAAGGCTGCACACACTCACAGGTATACAAAATCAACCCCTAAATTCACTCTACGTGTTTTCTGGCCAAACGCTAATTTAAGCATCGGAGTGTGCGTGGTCTACACCACACTAGTGTGCAACGTTTGTTCGTCTTGCAGGTTACGTCTTTCCCGCTCGTTTACAAATTCACTGTTGGTCGTCACGTGGAGCGAAGGACAAATTCCTAAGCGAAATTTGACCATCAACAAAAATCATAGTGAACTTTTAAAAACTCTAAGAAAAATTAAAACATTTTTAAAAGTTAAAAGAATTTTTTAAAAATAAAATAAAGGTATATGTAAGTAAAAGATTAGGCTAAACATACCAAATGGTCTTTAATCATTTAGGTACTTATCAATTTGATCCTTATTAATTATTTTAAAATTCTCAAGTTTACTCTTAATCTAGTAATAATCAACAATTAGGATCATTCCATAAAAAATCTTTTAAAAAATTATATGTATAATTAAATTATTGTTATATTGACATATTTGGATGTATAATCATGCTATCTCTGGTAAGAAATGAATTTTTGTCGATGAACGAGTCAAATTTTATTGATTGATTAGAGCCAAATAACATCAAAATAATATTTCTATGAATATGCTAATAAAACAATAATTAAGGCCCCGTTTGATAACCATTTGGTTTTTTATTTTTGGTTTTTGAAAATTAAGCCTAAACACACCTACTTCCATCTATAAGTTTCTTTGTTTTAGTATCAATCTTCTTCCTTGTTTCAAAAATCAAGTTCAATTTTGGAAAAAAAAAAAAAAAATAGTTTTTCAAAAACTTGTTTTTATTTTTAGAATTTGGCTAGGAATTCAAATGGATCTTTAACAAAGATGAAAGTCATGGTAGGGAATTTAGAGAAAAACAAGCATAATTTTCAAAAACCAAATAGTTATCAAACGGGGCCTAAATAATACATCAATTCTTTTGTTAATAAATCTTTATAAATGTTTCATATAAGGTTTCAATTGAGAATTTTTAATACAATAAAATTGAGAATTACTTAATATATTAAAACTATTTTTTATTTTTAACCTACAAATTATAAGCATAATTTTTTAAAAGGGAAAAAAACTATGTTTTCCACTAAAAAAATAAAAAATATATATATAAAAAAAAATTTTAAAAAAAAACAAACAAAAAAAACCCTCCTTTTAAGAGAAATTCAAACACAAGATGGGGTCAATAGCTGCCCTCCATTATATAAATTCCACTCATTGCTATGTACTTAAAACAAAACATTCAAACACATAATAATCTCTCTATCATCATTTTATTTGCTAATTGGTGCTTGAAAAAGAATTCATTTTTCACCTCATAGTTTGGTGAATGATTCAATTTTCAATTTTAGAGATGGTGTTTTATTGGTTAAATCTAGATGTCCCACATCAAGTTTTTTTTCTTTTTTTAATCTGAATAATAATTTGTTATTGAATCCATTTTAATTTCAAAAATACCCTTTATCTTCTAGTAATTAGGAAGTTGGAATATCAAGGATGCCTGAAAATCTAAACTTTTAAGTAAATTAGTCAATTATTGACCCTATTGGGACAATCTTTTGTTATTTCTTTAGTATAGCAAACTCATTTTTATGATATTTTTGTTTTTTGTTTTTACAGTATGTTGGGTGGAGAATTTGAACATTTGATCGAATTTGAACATTTGACTTCTTAGTCGAGAGTACAAGCTTTATGCTAGTTTTTTTTTCTTTTTTTTTTTACAATAGTTTTATGTTAGTTGAATTATGCTCTTGTTAGTATTTTTAAAATCTACAAATCAGAGTACAACATGTCCACTTTGAGCATGATTTTTTCCTTTGCATATCATAACCACCCAATTCTATAATTTTTTTATTATTCTTGTTAAAGACATGAATATATAGTCCCGCACACTCAATTAGAAACCGGGGAAAGATCTAGAGTATATAAATAAGGATAACATGTTTATTCGTGTGAAGTTGTTTTAGATGTAATCTAAAGTTAAAAGTAGCACCTATTATATATTATATATAAGTCAAGTGCATGTGGACAACAACATTAAAAAAAAAATGGCATCATAACCTAGGTGAAGGGTATTTTTCTTTTAAGTTTAAATCATTTTTTGGTCTCTCAACTTTTAAGTGTAAATCTATTTTGGTCCCTAAACTAATAAATATTCATTTGTCTTTGAACATTCAATTTTGTTCCATATGTTGGTCTTTAAAAAAATAAAAATATTTTTTAAAAAAAAAAAATCTACTTTAGTCTCTAAACTTTCAAAAAATAATTATTTTGATTCTTACCATTATTTTAGTCTTAACAAATTAATGATTTAGATTCAAGAATTTGTATTAGTATGTTAATTTGAACATGATTTCAAGTCATATAAATTAAAAGATGAATGTCGGACAAAACGGATTGAGGTAGAAAGTAACATAGCAAAAACCAAAATGGTTCTTTTAAAAAAAAGGTTATGGACGACTAAAATGATATTTTGAAAGTGTAGAGACTAAAATAGAACAAACGTGAAAGTTTAAGGATCAAAAGCGTACATTTTAAAAGTTTTACGATGAAATTAGAATAAAGTTGAAATTTCAAAGACTAAAATGAGATTTATACCTTTTTCCGGGGATGAGTTAAAGCTATTTTTGTCAACTTTCTTTTTGGGTTCTATTGTTACCTCATTGGATTATTCTATAAATTATTGTGTGAAGTCAAAAATTGTGGGCATGCACTTTTTAAATGTTGTCCTCATTAAGTGGTAGCATTCCTCTATCTTTTAGAACAAGTTAATCTTTTTCACCCTATTATTACTACATAAATAGCAATGATTAACCCTAATAATCCAATCATAGCTAACCTCCAAAATAATAAACTCTGCTCTTTAATTACCTCCTTTTCAGGGTCGGTTTGAAATACATTTTTAATTTAAATGTTTTTCAACAATACATTTTTTTAAAAAACATTTTGTATAAAAATTGTTTAGAATTTAAACACTCATATGTTTGGTTACACTTCCTTTCATAAGTGTCCTTATAAGTGTTTGTAAAAAATATATATATATATATATATATATAATTTATAAAAAATTAAAAAAAAAAAAAAAAAAAAAAAAAAAAAAAAAAAACCTCATTTTAAGAGAAATTCAAACACAAGATAGGATATATATAGAATATATAAAGTTGGTTTCAAGTTTCTCTCAAAATGGTTTATTTCTCTATCTCATTTTCTAATAAGTCATTTTTAGTAATTGTCAAACACTAAATTTTTTCAAAATTAAACACTCGAAAAGTTAAACCAAACACACCTTTAATTAGTGTCCTCGTTTATCATATATTCTTTCAGCAAGATAAACACTCCTGGTATTTGTGTTCCACATTCTAAGGAATTTAATCTCATCCATAAACCTTTAAAACATGTCAATTAGCTAATGTTGGCTCTTCTTTTCATTACTGTCTTGGTTTTCAACTTTCCTTTTTCTTTATTTTCATTTATTTAAACTTTTCATAGAATTTGGAATTCATGCTTAAATTATGGGTAGGTGGCATATAATAAACCATTGTATTTCCATAAATTGTTAGGAATGTATTATAAAAAAAATAAGTTTAATATGGTCTCATAGTATTTGGTCATTTTATCCTCGATTGAGACTTCATGAATCAAATTAATATCTAGCTCGATCAAAAAATCCAAAGAATTTGGATTCAATGGTAGTTCAATACAAATTTCTCATGTTTGGGCCCTTGTTTGACTACAAATTAAAAAGCATTTTCACTTTATGCTCTTTTGATTACTTCATCATTGTTTATATCTCTTGATTCTAGATTTGTAAATCCTAGCAACATTTTAATAATAGCTTGTAAGGGTAAAGCATCTCCTTGACAGATTTTTTTTTGGTATTCCAATGCTTTATAGGTTAAGTAGAATCGCTTTCTTTTGTCTATCGTGTTTTAGTTTTGTTTCTTGGAAACAATGAAAACTACCTCACCATTTGCATTACACAAGAGAAGGGTTCCGTTTTAGTATTTTTTTTTTTTTCCTTGGAAACTATGGAAACTAAGAGAATGGCTAGAGAAACGAGTCCTAAAAGGAATAAGATGGTAGTTGAAGATGAAAAGGATGGAGTATTACCCCAATACCCTTAGAATAGTTGCCACTAATTCAAACGTGAAAGGAATTTTGCACTACCATATGAGATAGATAAGCTTATATGAAGCATAGACACTTTAGTTTTGATCGTATTGGTCTCCAACACATATTTGATATTCTATGTTGTGTTGGATACTTGTTACGGAGTCAAGTTAAACTTAACTTCAGTCTTGAATGGACTCAATCAATCTCATGTTCACCCCTTCTAAGAGATGTTTTTCTATAGAACAATAGTGAAAATCGAGAACACTTTTTTCTTTAACTCATTTTTCAACCTAGGTATGGTCTAAAAAGATGACCAAAAGATACTTTCACTAAATGTAAGGGCAAAGTCAAAAAAAAAAAAAAATTACAGGTAAGGGGAAAAATAGAAGGCAAATTAGAGATAAAACTTTAGAATCTTAATCTTCTAATAATATAATTTAGCTAAGAAAGGGGCAATTACTTCCCTCCATCTTAGCTCTGCCCCCCAGGTAAATGTAATGGCTATACTGTAAGAGTTATGTGACTTAGATAGTGAGTTCTGTGTTTTTCCTAGCTACAAAGCTTGAAGTGGAGTTCATTGTCTAAGGAATTTTGTAATTCTTCATTTCCTATTCTAATTCTATTCACTTGTAGAGAGTTTTCTGTAACTTTAAAAGCTGGTGCATGCATTGACTAATTAATTTCACTCATGCTACTATCTGCTCCTTTCAAAATCACTTTCAAACGCATCAGAGTTTGAGATCAATGATGGATTCAGAAGGAAGAACAATGGCTTAAAAAGAAGCAAGCTGAGAGCATAATCTTAAAAGATGAAGCACGTAATTGTGGAACTATTTAGCTAGGTTTCATATTATAATCAATCCATGGATGTTCCTGAAATGGAAACCCATACAAACACAAATACTCCTCAGTCCTCATCTCTCCCCAATAGTGACAACTTCAACTAGAATGTGAAGATGGGATAACTCACTAATATTACAAAACAGCAGACTGGAACAAAACAAAAGAAGAAAAAAGAAACACAGGAAGCACAGAACTTGTGATCAATACTAATGGCAAATATATATATATAGATATAGGCATCATACACTATAGATTACTCACAGAGAACTGAAGTTACTCATTGTCGAGTTCCTCTTCTTCTTCCTCTTCATCTTCGTAATTATACTCCTCATCAGCTGTAGCGTCCTGGTACTGCTGATACTCAGAAACCAGATCATTCATGTTGCTTTCTGCCTCAGTGAACTCCATTTCGTCCATTCCTTCTCCAGTGTACCAGTGCAAGAAAGCCTTCCTCCTGAACATGGCAGTGAACTGCTCGCTCACACGCCTGAACATTTCCTGAATGGAGGTTGAGTTTCCAATAAAGGTTGATGCCATGGTAAGTCCTTTAGGAGCAATGTCACAGACACTCGATTTAACATTGTTTGGAATCCATTCGACGAAGTATGAGGAATTCTTGTTCTGAACATTGATCATCTGTTCATCAACTTCTTTGGTACTCATCTTGCCCCTGAACATCGCAGAGGCAGTAAGGTATCGGCCATGGCGTGGATCTGCAGCACACATCATGTTTTTAGAATCCCACATTTGCTGTGTCAACTCTGGGACGGTCAGCGCCCTATATAGCTGTGACCCACGTGAGGTAAGAGGAGCAAATCCCACCATAAAGAAGTGTAGACGAGGAAAGGGAATTAGATTCACAGCAAGTTTTCTGAGGTCAGAGTTAAGCTGGCCAGGAAATCTGAGACAGCATGTCACCCCACTCATTGTAGCAGAAATTAAATGGTTGAGATCTCCAACTGTTCCAAAAGCAAAGAAGTCAAAAATAAAACAAATTAAAATGATACAGTACAATTTACAAGTTATGTTCATTCCTTGCAAGATCTCTATGTTTATGGGCGCTTCTATATGCATATCAGTTACCACTTTTCAAGACTAGGAATAAAATAAAGCACAGTTTTGCGCTTTTCTAAGGCTTGGCAGTGCTTGACACATTAATAAAGTATTTATTAGCTTAGAAGTAACATATTCATCGACATCTTAAAACTCATATAACATGTTTTCATTTGCAAGTCTATTTTTGAAAGAGAATAAACATCATGAAGCAGAAAGCTCCAACAAAATGGATTTTGAAATTTGAGAAACGAAAAACAAAAGTTTCAGGTAAGATAATTAGACATTTATAATGACAGGTAAGGTTATATAAAAAAAATGAAGTATATTAAGTTCAGATGTCAGGAAATAAATTTCACAGGGACTAAATGTAATGAACCTAAAAACACTGGGGACGTATACATCATCCTAGAATGTTCATTAAAAGGACCAGCCTTCATCAAGTCTTGATTAAATTGAATTTAATGCCAATTGGTATGTTTCTTGATGAATTTTTACAACTAAATTGCCAATTTAGATTAGAATTGCTTGAAATACTGAATCAACTCCTTCCAGCATTTTGTTTCCTCGTTTTCAACCAATGATGGGTATTATACTTACAGCTAGGAGTAGTTAACTTGAGAGTCCTGAAGCAAATATCATATAATGCTTCATTGTCCAGCACCATGCACTCATCTGCATTCTCAACGAGCTGGTGAACGGAAAGTGTGGCATTGTAAGGCTCTACAACTGTATCTGACACTTTTGGTGAAGGGAAGACGGAGAAAGTAAGCAACATCCTGTCCGGATATTCTTCTCTGATTTTGGAAATTAGCAGAGTCCCCATTCCAGAACCAGTGCCTCCACCAAGTGAATGGCACACTTGGAAACCTGTAACAACACAAGAATAATGCCCAAGAAAACAAACTGAGTTGAAAAAGCTTGATGAATCAGAAATCTCATGATCGAAATCTGTACTATTTCCACTTGATGAATCAGAAATCCTATGATTGGAAACTGTAATATTTCCTACGTAACAGAAAAATAACTCTGTCTAGAGTATGAATGATGCAAGCCATGACAATTCTCAAATAAAGATGTGCCAAAAACAAACGACCTAAAGAAAACAGGTATAAGTCAATAAAGAAGAAGAAAAGGTTCTGGGTTCTTATGTGGTAAGAAAATGAAAAAAAAAAAAAAAAATTGTCTTCTTGTGTATAAAATTAATTAATTAATTAATAACTATGGACCTCTTTTTTGACTTTAGCGTGGCCTTTCCAAACAACAAGGCCGGCTATGAAGAGGATGCGCTCAGAAGTGCTCTACACTTGGGCACATACCCAAGTGTACTTTTTCTAAAACAATAGTAAAAGCAAAAAGTAAAGTAGCAAAAGAAGACGTTAACATACTTTTTGGCACTTTTGGAAGTCGTTTCATTGAAGAGGTCATAGTATTCGAAAGAGTTTAATATTGTATAATATAACTCAAACAAAGATGCAAGGCACGTGGGATGTAAAAAGGCAATCTGATATTAGATCCATTGTTTGACACTATCAATCATGTCGAAAAATCTCATCCCGCACGAACATCCGTGGCACACCAAAATAAAAATAAAGGGTTCATTAGCTAAACGACTAATTATGAATCTAAAAGCCTCAACTTAAACACTTCTTATCAGATCCAAGCAAACACATCTGATCTAATCAAGCACATGATCTGAGACAAAGACTATACCTTGAAGACAATCACAGTTCTCGGCTTCCTTTCTCACAACATCAAGCACAGCATCAATGAGTTCTGCTCCTTCTGTGTAATGCCCCTTGGCCCAGTTATTACCAGCACCAGATTGCCCAAAAACGAAATTGTCCGGCCTGAAGATTTGTCCATAAGGACCCGTTCTCACACTGTCCATGGTACCAGGCTCGAGATCCATGAGCACAGCACGAGGGACATAACGTCCGCAAGAAGCCTCATTGTAGTACACATTTACACGTTCGAGTTGCAAATCGGAGGTTCCAGTGTATCGGCCAGTAGGATCTATGCCATGTTCATCACACAACACTTCCCAAAACTTGGATCCGATCTGGTTACCACACTGACCTCCTTGCACGTGAAGAATTTCCCTCATCTTCTCACTGCACACAAGAACACTCTGAAGTTAAGCACATAGTTCGATTGGCATCGAAATTAGAGAACACATTCACATTTATAACAATCCAAGATCAGCAAGATTAGATCAATAACAAATCGGAACTCATTTCAATGTCATCGCAGGCATTGAATCGGAAGCTTTCCAAACAGGGAAGTGAAAATCCACACAATGCAGTGAAATTCAAGCAAATCACACCAAACAAATCACAGAATTCACAAACATAAACTAAACAGAGCTCAAATAAACCCGATCATGCTCAGTTTTAAGAAGAAAATACACCGACAACTTGTACAACCAGAGAATCAAATGCGGAAATGAGATCTGAGAAATTGGGACTTACCGGTGAGGTTCAGGCGACAGAGGGCAAAATGGGGTGGGTTCCGGCGGGGTACGGCGGAAGCTGGTGGTGGAGTGAGTGGTACGTCAGCGAAGAGAGCGAATTGAGAAGTGAGAGTGATGTGGTTTATATACAAGAATTGATGGAAGATCGAGCAGGTAAGGATTTAGCATCAGACGGTGGAAGGTCAAATCTTAGTTCAATTTGAAGATTGTTGGTTGTCTGATGGTTAAATTTCAACTATGAAAATTTCAGTGAAGATTTTTTTTTTCTTTTTTGGGGAGAACATGAAGATTTGAGTTTTTTTTTTTTTTTTTTAAATATATGAAGATTTTAGTTGTTTTTAATTTATGGGCGGCTTTCAAGGGAAAAAAAATGTAACCATTCTTGGTAAATTATTTTAGTCATGTTTAATTTTTTTTTTTTTTTTTTGAAGATTTACAACTGTGGAGTTACGGTAATGATTGAGTTATGTTCGATCAAGTCAATCGTCGATTTGTTGTTTGAAAATCATTTAACAAAAATTAAGAGAAAAAATATTATTTCGATCATTAGGCTTGACTTTGGTTTCATTTAGTCGTGGATTTCAAACTTGACTTTTTTGTTCCTACGAAATTCACGTTTTAAGTCCTTAGGTTTGTTACTCGATTATTTTGTTCTTTAAGGTTTTGAAGATTTGTGTTAGATCCTTCTTGCCAACTTTTCATTAATATAACTAATAGAGAGCGGGACAAAGATATTGAGTTTGAAAATTTAGAGACTGAAATTTAAATTTAATGTGCAAATATAGTTTTTTTTTTAAGCTCAACAATGTAGGCCTGCATTGTTGAACTAAAAAAAAAATTATATTATCCTCTAGAGCAACGCATATCATCTCAATCAGTTGGACTATGTTAAGATAATCTATGAGCATGAATAGATAAAGTGGTATCTATCATTGAAATAATTGTTTATTGTGTATAAATATTTATCAATTTGTTAATCATATATGTCAATTTAAAGTCTCCTATTGTTAGTCATGTGTTAATTTGGAAATGAATTTGAATCATTTTCCAAAATTATTAATAATAAAGATTATTTGAGGACTAAAATTACACATGTGATACTTTCAAAATCAAAATGAAATGAGTATCAAGATTCAAAAAAACAAAATAGGATTTAAACTTTTTTAAAAAAAAAAAACTTTAAACTTTTTTTTTAATTAACTAGATAGTGTTAATTGATATCATAGTTACTTACCTAATGCTTCTTCTTATGCTCCATGAAGATGACTTGATTTGCTAGTTATTTACCTAATGCCTCTATTGCATACACCTTAATTATTATTATTACTAGGTTTTTACCACGTGCGTTGCACTTGTAATAATTTGATTAAATTATTATGAAGTAAAATTAATTTTAAACTAATTTAAGGTTCTCTATACATTTTTATATTAGTTTTATTGTTTTCTAATATGACTAATTTGAATATAAATATAATATATATGTGATTTATCATAGCAAATGGAGTAACAATAATTATGCTAAATAATAATAAAAAATATATGTTAAAGAAATTGGTTTATAAAGTCAAAACTACCCCTAAAGTATGGTGGTTGTAACAATGACAACAACTTTCAGTGTTAAAAACAAACCCTCAAACTTTCCAAAGTGTATGAAATTGACCCCTAAACTTTCAAGTGTAAAAATTAAACCCTCAAACTATCATAAAGGTAAAAATTAAATCCAGTTTACTTAATTCTCCTCCCATATTTGCTTTTTCACCCTTTCTTTCTACCTCTCCCTCGATCATTCTCTTTCTTTCAATCACTCACTCTCTATTGTTTTGTGAGAGAGAATCTTCAATGTTCCAAACCCAAATTCTACACAATCAACAAAATGTCTTCCAATTAACCTTGAAAATTTCCTTTACTCTCATTAAGCAACATTTCACAACGCAGAAGGTTGTGAAAATTGGCCATCAATAAGCAAAGGTGTTGGACGAAATCTTTCCTCTCCAAAGGAAGCTTTCATTGTAGGGCCCGTTTGGTAACGTTCTCGTTTCCTGTTTCTTGTTTCTAATTTTATTAAGAAATCTAAGCATTTAATAACTATGTATGTTTCTTGTTTCTCATTTTTTAGAAACACTCCCAAATTTTGTATAGAACTTTTGGGAACAACTAAAACTAGTTTCTCCTTTTTTGTTCTTGTTTCCAATTTTTTCCAAAACATAAATAAGAATATAGGTTTATTATTATTGAATGTATAGGTGTTAGAGTCATGAAATTCTATTTTTCTTTATTAAAAATGAAGAAACGGAAACAAGAAACAAGAACGTTACCAAACGGGCCCGTAGTTTCTCTCCAAAGGGGATTACAACTTGTCATATCATCGATTGTTTAGAATGTTCAAAGAAGTTGTCATTAAGTTTTCGTGTCCTAGCAAATTTCTTACATCCCAAAACCTCTACAAAATATGTGGATTCTTTTAGTGTTTGATGTTCTTCAATTTTAGTTTGTTTATAGAAAAAACTAAGTCACAAAAAGTTAAAGAGTTTAGAGAGGTTATATAAACAAAATTTATTTTAGAAAAAAAAAATTGACTCGAAGATCGAACACCTATACTCAGTAAAGCAACATCAAATCAGCTTTAGCTATATACGATCACACACCTACTAAAAGCCAGATATGAATCACCATATATGTTGAATAACTCACACAGAATTTTAATTCGACTGAATGGGTGAATGAATGGAGGGGTCAGTAGAGGGAGAAAAGAGAGAAATTGATTAAAATGGTTTTTTAAAAAAATAATAATAATAAAATGGTTCTAATTTTTATATTTATGATAGTTTGAAGGTTTAATTTTTACACTTGAAAATTGAAGGGTTTAAATTTTACACTTCACTTTTGAGGGTGTATTTTTAATACTTGAAAGTTTGAGGGTGTAATTGTTACAATCACCATAATTTAGGGGTGGTTTTTGCAATTTGTCCTAAAAAATTTTAATACTAAAAAATGCATATATCAAATATACTTTAATTACTTACATTATGACTATGTCACGTATATATACTCTTCATGGATATTAATTTAATCAGAGGTCGATTTTATATATATATAACATTATAATCGTTAAACTTGTATCATATCTATAAATTATATTTAATTAAACTAACAAAATATATTTTTTTAGTTTTTTTTATCTGCTTTAATAATTTATAGTTACATAGTTCTCAAACATAACATATAAATGATGGTCGTTACACATTTTAGCTTAATAAACATAAATTATCATATTATTTTAAATGTTTTATATTATACCTTTTCGAATTAATATTAATTTAGCTATTAAGATATAATATAGTTTAGCTATTAAGATATAAATTAACATCAAATCGTTTTTTTCACTTTCATGTTTTCACTACCATTCAAGTGTTCTAATAAAAACCATTATGAGAATCTTCAATTAAATTATCTTTTTCTTAAGCAATTTTGAATAAAAGTATCATATTTGATTTGATAAAAAAAATAATAATAATAATGGTGGCCTATTGTTTTTATTTTTATTTGTGATCAAATTTAGTTAAACCCTATACCCAAACACGATTAATCAATCCATCAAAATGGGTCACAACCAAATTCTACAAAGTATTGAAAACGAATAAAAGTCAATTAAACACGAAAAAGAAGATGAAATCCTATATTTTCCAAAAAAAGAATCTCAATAAACGAAAAAGTAAGTAATAGGATAATCTCAATACGAAAACATATAAAATCAATTTAGAGAGTAGACGATTTACTAAAAAAAATTGAAATATAAATGAACAATTAGAATAAATAACTAATTAAATTAATAAAATTAAACAAAAATATTATAATTTTAATTTAAGAGAGGTACCTGAAACCAATGGGGGAGATGAATAGTTTTTGACCGAGAAGCGAACAATTTATAGAAGGATTTTAGATTCAAATTCAAATTTGATTAGATTTTGGATCAAATCTTCAAATCATAACTCTTAAAAAAAAATCTAAAATCTATAGGCCATAAGATAAAAAAAATATATTAGATTTTGATGTTTAAAAAAAATAGATTTTAAAAATTACAAAAGTTTCCTTTGTTTTAATCTTTTCTTTTTTTTTTTTAATTAACTAAAACAATTATAAATTTTTTTTTTATCTTTTTTTTTCAATAAAAACAACCGAATACCAAATTTGATTTTTTTAATTTTTTTTATAATAAAAACAAATAGAATAAACTAATTAGATTTTTTTATCTTTTATTTTTTTTAATTAAAACAATTACGAAATTTGATTTCAAAAAATGAAGAATAATTAGATTTAACTAATGTAATTTTTAAATAATGGTGGCCTCTTGTTTTTATTTTTATTGGTGATCAAATTTAGTTAAACCCTATACCCAAACACGATTAACCAATCTATCAAAATGGGTCACAACCCAATTCTACAAAGTATTGAAAACGAATAAAAGTCAATTAAGCACGAAAAAAAAGATGAAATCCTGTATTTTCCAAAGGAAGAATCTTGAGAAACAAACAGAATACGAAAAAAGTAAGTAATAGGATAATCTCAATGCGAAAACATATAAAATCAATTTAGAGAGCAGACGATTTATTAAAAAAAACTTGAAATACAAATGAACAATTGGAAGAAATAACTAATTAAATTGATAAAATTAAACAAAAATATTATAATTTTAATTCAAGAGTAGTACTGAAACCAATGGGGAAATGAATAGTTTTTTACCTGAAAACCTATGGGGAGATTTAGATTCAAATTATAATTTGATAGATTTTGGATCAAATCTTCATATCACAACTCTTAAAAAAAATGTAAAATCAATAGGTCATAAGATAAAAAATATATATATATATTAGATTTTTATGTTTAAAAAAAGATAGATTTTGGGAATTACCAAAGTTTTGAAAATTACGAAAGTTTCTTTTTTTTTTTTTAATTAATTAAAACAATTAGAAAAAATTATTTTTTTAATCTTTTTTTTCTCCAATAAAAATCAATCGGATACCAAATTTGATTTTTTTAATTTTTTTATAATAAAAACAAATAGAATAAACTAATTAGATTTTTTTTATTTTTTCATCTTTTATTTTTTTTAATTCAAACAATTACGAAATTTGATTTCAAAAAATGAAAACTAATTAGATTTAACTAATGTAATTATCTTCGATTTAAAAGGGTATTTTAGTCCAAAAATGTTTTTCATGAATCCTTGCTTTTTAATATATTATAGATTATAGATTATAGATTATTATTTTGAGAATACATACACCTTAAATTAACATAGCCTCGTAAAAAGTAACATAGGTAGCGAAACTTCCTTCTTTAGTTATGATTTAGGATAATTGTAATGGGTGGCAAAAGTTGAGTGGTTAATGACAAATATAGCAACTTTTATAAAATATTACAAATATGACCCTTTTTAAATCGTTTGTTTTAATCCACGTTTTGCCCTGTTTTAGTTTTGATTCTATCACTGATAGAATCTATCAGTAACAATGATAGATTCTATCAGTCATGTTGGAGACAAACTTTATTGATTTTAATTTAGTGATTCTATTATGAATTGCTGAGATTAATTTTCGGACGTAGAGGAAAAATGGTAGAAAAGAAAAAGTTGGTTTTGATTCTATCCTAGAAGATTTTTATCACGGATAGAAATCTTCTATCACTTAATAAACTCTAGAAGATTAGATTCTATCAGTGTTAGAAAATCTTTCTATTATTGATAATATATCTAGGGAAAATTACACTTTTGGTCCCTGAGGTTTGGGTTAAGTAACACTTTGGTCCCTGAGTTTTCAAACTCAACAAAAATACCCCTGAGGATTGAGATAAGGAGCACTTTGGTCCCTACCGTCTATTTTTCTGTTAAATTCTAACTGCGGCTGACGTGACACTATTATTTCAATTAAAAAATATTTTTTTTAATTTTTTTAACAAAATAGTAATAAATTAAATAAAAAAATATTTTTTTATTATTTTTTATTTCTTTTTCAATCTCTCTCTTCCTCCTGATCTTCTTCCTCTTCTACCTCTTCAACCACTTTTTTTAATCTTCTCTTCTCTTTCCATTCTCTTTTTCCTTCCTTCTTCGGTTAAAAAAAAAAAAAAAAAAAAAAAAAAAAAAAAAAAAACTCATAATATCACGGGGAGGGAAGGAACGGCCGGAAACGGAGGAGGGAGGTCCCTCCCTCCCTCTCCGTGATATTCTGAGTTTTTTTTTTTAAAAAAAACAGAAGAATGAAGGAAGAAGAGAAGGGAAAGAGAAAGAAAGAGAAGAGAAAGGAAAAAAAAAATGTCGTCGGCGACGGACGGCGGCCGATGGTTGAAGAAGTAGAAGAGGAAGAAGATGATGAAGGAGTAGAAGAGGAGGAAGAGAGAGGGAAAAAGAAATAATAATAATAATAATAATATATTTTTATTTAATTTATTATTATTTTATTAAAAATAATTGTTTTAATTAAAATAATAGTGTCACGTCAGCCGCCATTAGAATTTAACAGAAAAATAGATGGCAGAGACCAAAGTCCTTATCTCAACCCTCAGGGTATTTTTGTTGAGTTTGAAAACTCAGGGACCAATGTGTAACTTAACTCAAATCTCAGGGACTAAAAGTGTATTTTCCCATATATCTCTCAATGATAGAAAGATAGATTTCTATCACCGTGATAGAAAATCTTTGATAGATTGATAGAAAATCTTTCAGTTGTAGAAGATTTCTATCATGGATAGAAATCTTCTATCACTAATAGATGAAGATTTCTATCATTAATAATCTATTAGTGATAGAAACCTAGCAAGGATATTTTGGTAATTTTTAACGGTTTGAATAAAATATTTTACCACTTTTGCAATTTTTTTTGTTTTTTGCAGGTTGCTATATTTGCCAATATTTTGACACATTTTATTATATATGCAACTGAGCCTATAATTTATACAAATCTAAGAGGTTATTAATGTCTTGGCTATTAAGCTATTTAAATTTGACAATTATTATGGTATCTCTACAAAGTGACTAGTTGTTGAAGTGGTACATCACCATCTATTTATTATTTGTCTCATTATTTTACTTTAAAATCATAAATTACAAATTAGGGACTGTTCGGGGTGCTGAATTGGTTATAATATCTGGTGGTTATAATAATCTGGGAATTATAATAGTCTAAGGATTATAATAATCTGTGTTTGGGTGCAGATTATTATAATCTGGGATAAAATAATATGTGTTTGGGGTGAAGATTATTTTAGTCTGGGATAAATTAATTTGTGTTTGGGATGCAGATTATCTTAGTCGGGATAAAATAGTGCTGATCTGTTTTAACATGGGGTTTGAATCAAAGGTTCAAACTGACTGTTTTCTTTATTTAGTTTTTTTTTTTAATGATATACGATTCACTTTGATTTAGGATTATGTTTTTTTTTTTTTTTACAAAACAAAAAAGTATAGGATTTGGTATAGAAATTGTAAATGTTTAGTTCAAAAATCATATATATATATATATATATATATATATATATATATTTATCAATAAAATCATTTGAAATAAACTTGGGTGTGGTAAATACAATTTCATTTGAATGTTTTTTTTAAGTTGGTTAACCTTCGATGTTGTCAACGACTTTTTCGGCAACCTTCGATGTTTTTTTTATCTTTATTTTTATTTTTTATATTTTTCAAAATGAAAATGAGAAAAAATATGAAGAATTAAAAAAAAAATCGGTGGCCGGAAAAGTTGTTGGCGGTCATCGGAAAAGTCGTCGGAAACTTCGTCGGCCGACGGCGGCCGGCTGTCGTCGAAAAATTCAATGAGTCACATGGAAGAAGAGAGGAGAGAGTTACTGTAGAAAATGGATAGAATAATCGGGTGGGTTGAATGATGGTTACTGTAGATAATGGATAAAATAATCGGGGGTAAAAATAACCCACCACACCATTTATTTTTGTTAATGCCCAAACACTGAATAGGTTATAATAAAGTGGATTATTATAACCTATTCAGTGCCCCAAACACCCTCTTATTGAGTAACTTTTCATGGATTTATACATTTATATTTTTTTTAACAAATACATGTTATTAGCCAAGACAATAATAACAAGTTCATTTGAATTTTTTTTATGTTGAATCTATTACATGGTCGATATATTATTATGATCATTTTAATATTATTAAATAGTTTTAGGTTTTGAAAATTTAGTAAATTTTAATGCAACTTGGTGCCTTTTAAGAAAAAGAAAAATAAAGAAAAAGGCACAACTACATCCAATAACATTTTTTATTAAATAAATAAAATTCAATGGCAATTTTGTAATTAAAGTTGAAATCTACAAATCCCTAATTAATCAACCATTCTCTCAGATTTTCATTATTATGAAATTTTAGATTTCAACATGTGTAAAATAATTAAATATGTAATACCTCATCGCCGACAATAATCAATTTCATAATTTTTTTTTTGAGAAAAATCAATTTCATAATTGTTAGAAGAGGATATTTTCTGTGGATTAAGAATTTTCTAAGATCGATCACTTTAATATTTCAACTTTTGATAATGATTTGAGTTACGTTCTTCAAGTATCATATTGCACAAAGAAAAAAGACACAATGAATTGTTTTGAATTATTTAAAATTGAAATTGAAATCTTTTCTTCAAGTATCATATTTGTCATCTAAATAAAGAAAAATATATAAGAAATTATTTGTATTATTTAAAATTGAAATTGAAATCGTTGAAGTAGAATTAGGTGGTCTGCATTGTCCCGACTTCAGAAATTGAGTTTTGATCACGTGAGAGTCCGGATCAACATTCATAGATTTGAATTGGTACATTTATTCTTATATTTATAGATTTAAATTTAGATTTGATTTTAAATTATAAGGTAATTTTGGACTATCTCGAAATCCAAGGAGCGGTCGAGGACAACGCGACCCGAGACCGAAGACACAACCCGAAAACGGACCACAAAGGAGAAATGGGTCATAGGGTTGGGCTAAGGCTGAAGGGATTGGGCCTTGGTCCAACCCCGCTCGCCCTCGGCCCGCACAAGCGGGCCGAGTTTCCTCCCTTCCGCTCGATCCCCGGAGTCTTTTGGTGGCCCCGATTTAACCTGGTTCAACCCGAATCGTCTTCCAACGCCTAGAAACCCTAAAAAGGACAAAGGTATATAAACCCTTCTTCAACTTTGGAGAAGGGATCTGAAAACTCTCTCTTCTTTTCCTCTAACTCTCTGGTTATGCTCATATTCTCTCTGATTACCGACTTAAGCATTGGAGGCGGTGTGGCAAGCACCACATCAGTGTGCAGGTTTCCCTTGTTTTGTAGGCCACGTCTTCCCCTTCAAATAAATTCTCTATTGGTGGCACATGAGAATCAGGTGAGTTCTCCTTATCCGGATTTTGGCATCAACAACTATTATATTCAAATGACATATATATAATTAATTGGATATTTAAGGGGTAATATAAATATAGATATATATTGAAAGTTTTAGGTAAAAATTGATTGGAGAAGTTTAGAGGTAAAATCTCATTTTTTTTAATTAATTTAAATGAATAAACCATTCAATAATTAATATTTTCAACAAAAATAATTGTGTTGATTTAATGTATTCTTACCAATAAAAACAAAAATAAATTAAATATACATTTTAATCAATCAATCATTATTAATTTATTACGATTAAATTGAATAACTAAATTTATTAATTTGCCAACAAGAGCTTGGCTCAACTAGCATACCAGGTTCGATCCCTCACCCTTACATATTGTAAAAAAAAACTAATTTTATTAATTTAATATGCTATTGTCAATTAAATTTTATATAGTATTTTTTTATTATGAATTTAATTTTAACATTTTAAAATTTTAAAAATTAAATTAAATTAATACATTAAATAGAAACAAGATAGGTAAAATAAGAGAGGAAAGAGAACAATATATTAAGAGAAAGAGAGGAGAGATATTGTTTTAGAAAACCCTTATTAAAAAAATGGATATCTCTCTCTTAGCTCAACATGACTCAACTAGCATCAAACTTGTATCTACACCAAAAAATCAAAAGTTCAATCTCCCACTCAGGTGAGAATTTTGAACTTTCCACTTGGAATTATGACTTATTGGTTTTTCTTTAGTACATCAACATTTGGGGTGGAGAAATTCGAACTCCTGACCTCATGGTCGAGGGTACATATTAATTACCGTTGAGCTTTTGTCAATTATGACTTATTGTTACTTTCTTAACTTTTCCATATTTTAATCTTATAACAATAAATCAAGATTAAAAGCATTTATTAATAAACTTAACGTCTTTGCAATCGTAAAAGGTTAAGAAATTATTATAAATCTTGTTATCTTTTTTTTTTTTTCGAACTCCTGACCTTTTAGGTATTGTGGGGAATTCACTTTTGGTCCCTGAGGTTTGGGTTAAGTGACACTTTGGTCCCTGAGTTTTCAAACTCAACAAAAATACACCTGAGGTTTGAGATAAGGAGCACTTTGGTCCCTGCCGTCAAATTTTCTGTTAACTTTTAACGGTTGCTGACGTGGCACTATTATTTTAATATAAAAAATTATATATTTTATTTTATTTTTTTATTCTTTCTCCCTTTCATTTCTCTCTCTTCTTCTTCTTCTTTTCCATCTTCTCCATCTTCTCCACCTTCTCCTTCCTCCTTCTTCTTCTTCCTATGTCCGGCGACCGGCGGCCGCCGCCGACGACCTTTTTTTTTTTTTTTTTTTTCTCTTCTTTCCTCTTTTTCTCTTCTTTCTCTTTCTCTTATTTTAAAAAAAAAATAAGAAAGGGGAGGGAGGAGGGACCTCCCTCCTCCATCTCGACGCCGAAAACGGAGGAGGGAGGTCCCTCCTCCCTCCCCTTTCTTTTTTTTATTATTTTTTTAAATCAGTGAAGAAAGAAGAGAAAAGGAAAAAAAAAGGTCGCCGGTCGCCGGACATAGGAAGAAGAAGAAGGAGGAAGGAGAAGGTGGAGAAGATGGAAAAGAAGAAGAAGAGAGAGAAAGGTGGGGAAGAATAAAAAAAATAATTAAATATTAATATTTTATTTTTTAATATTTTTTATTTAAAAAAATAAAATATATAATTTTTTATATTAAAATAATAGTGCCACGTCAACAACCGTTAAAAGTTAACAGAAAATTTGACGGCAGAGACCAAAGTGCTCCTTATCTCAAACCTCAGGGGTATTTTTGTTGAGTTTGAAAACTCAGGGACCAAAGTGTCACTTAACCCAATCCTCAGGGACCAAAAGTGTATTTTTCATTTTTTTTAAAAAAAATAATAATAATTTCTTTCCTAAAGTTTTATCAAATAATTTAGATTAAACAGAATAACTTAATCTAAATTATACACATTTTTAAACAATTAATTTATAATAAAATAGATGTTAAATATGAGTAATTGAAATAATATGTCTACATTGGTAATTATAACTAATCACAACAATTTTGTATCATTTTATCAAATACTATAATCTGTTTTTTCATGTATAAAATTAAAATTTATCAAACACTAATTTATTTCATGTTACAACCGATTTTTCAAAAAGCAAAGTTGTCAGCAATTATTTTAAAAGTTATAGCAATCCCAAAGTAAGCCAAAGTCACCTTCTAGTTCTAAACCCGATAAACAATTTAAAATCATTTATTGAATTTCAAATTACAATTTCTCATACATTCTTGGGCTAATCAAAATTTTTTAAATTTCAGATTTTTTTTAAAGAAAATAAGAATTAGATAAACACAATTATGAAATTTAATTTAAGATTCAATTACAAGTTTAGATCTCCTAAATTTTTAGAGTTGTGTCAATTTGATCTCTAAACTTTTAAAAAATTCAAATAGGTTCTCAAGCTTTCGATTTCCTCCAACTTTCAATTTTGTGTCTAATAAGTCCTTGATTGATTCGATATTTTTTAAAATTCATAAGCCTGCTAAATATAAAATTAGAAGTTTAGAATCCTTATAGATATAAAATTCAATTTTATATTCGATAGACAGCAGACTGGTTAACTTTAAAAATATCGAATATATTCGTGATCTATTAGAAACAAAATTAAAAGTTCATGGGACGTATTAGACATTTTCAAAGTATAGGGATCTATCAAACACAAAATTCAAAACTGAAAGACGCACTAAATCGACACTAACCCTAAAAATTTAGCGAGTAATGTTGTAATTTAACCTTAATTTAACTAAACATGTTACGCAAAGCAAAATTGATACGCCTAAGAAATTCCTTTAACTCTATCTCTCTGCTTCCGTTTTTTCAAACCAAGAACAAATACGTGATCAAACCAACAGAAACCACTGTCACTCATGCGAAGCTAACGCTCCCGTATAAACATTCTGTAAAATCCATGCTTTTGCTTCTTAATCAATCAAGAACGTGGTTAGTTTCGCTTTCAACTTTCGATTCAGAGAGAAATAGAGCGATGAGCTTTCAAGATTAATGGAGTTTCGTCGCAATTGGCTGTGATTCTGTGACAATGCAGGTGAGAACGACAGAGTGTCAAGCAATGCGACGGAGTGGAGCCGCCGCCGTTTTTTTTTTTTTTTTTGTTGGGCTGAATAGAATCTTCTAGCTTCGTTCGTCTCAATCTCTCTGCCTTTGCCACGTAGTTTCTGCAATCTGCGTTCCTCCATTTGTCTGTTTTTGTTGCCCGGGTTGGAGAATTGAAGCGAGTGAGGTAAGTAGAGGGAGTTGTGATTTTTTGGATTACTTCCGTGTATCTTGTTGGTTTATCGTAATTTATTTTGGAATGTTCTATTGCCAATGGCTGAAGGGATTTGAAATTCTCACTTAAAGACAATTTTTCAGGGGTATAGAGTTTACACCACTCGGTTTACAAATGGAATTCCCTTACCAATTGAATAATGGGTTTCCGTTTTCATGGTTCCTGTGTTTGTAGGATAGCGAGTTCCCTTCAGAAGTGAATTCCCCACACTCCCGTATTGCCCTTACACCGAGTCACTGATAGTTATTGCCGTTTCTGTACTGTGGTTATGCGCGAGCATTGTTTTTAGGGTGAGTTTGAGTGAGCTGGAGGGGGATACTATAGATGGGAATGGGTTCCTTGGTACTGTTACTTCTTTTGAAAGTGTTGGCATCTGCCTCTGTAAGGGCTAAGCTTGTTTAAGTCTTGGATGATTTCTCGCAGGAAAGCAATTGGTAGTTTATGGCCGTATTTAGATAGAACTTTACTACTTGAGGGGTGAATAGCAGATTTGATTTTACAGTGATCAATTATTGATTAACTGTCGAATTAAGTTGTAAAAGGAAGTTCATTTGATATGATTGGCAGTTTGGGAGATATGGAATGAGAAAAGATAGGGAATGTGGGAATATAGGATTAGTTGCAAGTTAATTCATTGAATTGGTTGCGTACTATCAAATATATTTGTTGCCACGCTTCTTTATTTTAGCCTATTGAAAGCATTTTGTAATATGAAAATTTTCTAATCTTTTCATCATTTTGAAAATCTTTGAAATCGCCTTGGGTTTAGAGGCCAACCTCCAAATTTTTCAAGTGTCGTGGTGGGTAGGGAATAAATTATGATCCAGTGAAGAACAAGTCTTAGTCGACAGATTTTCTTATGCCAAGTTAGTAAGCTGCGAAATTATTTGAGAATGTCTTTGAGTGATAACTTGAGCTCCATGGATATATAGGGCCTGATTGCAAAAAGAGTGATGGGAAGACATTCCAAATCTAAGAATTTTAACTCATCTGGAGGGAGAAGGCCGACTTTTGCTTAAATTGTTATTGAATTTTGTGTTATTATGCTTTATAAAAATTTAAAACTTTCACGTAGAAACACCTCATCAACCCCCAATCATGGCCTGCTCTTCAAGAAACTTATGCCTTAGCCCTTATCTGGTCACGATTTGGCTCCAATCTGTTCAACCCTACTTCAGGACATCAATCTCCATCTCTCCATCTATGAGGGATGAGATGAGGTAAACATAGATTGAAGGAAGGAATGATGAAGAGATTTAGGTTCTCTAGATTGTGTGAAAATGAAGACTCAAATACGCATCCAAAATCTTGAAGGTTAGGGACATTTTTGCTATAAGAACATTGAAAATGCACATGAGAAAGGTCCTTCCCAGCCTTTAAACACAATGCACGACAACTTGGACTGATGACTAGGTAACGACATTAGTCAACACCCTTCATCTTTAGAGTATCTAAGTCAAGTGGCTCACTTCTTTAGGACTCTTTCTGATACGAACCGGAATAGAACTACTATGTATTATTACAATATCCAAGTGTTCAAGGTACTTGGACCCTCCCTCTCTTGAGAGCACCCAAGAGTAATCACTCACTACTCAATTGCCCCTCTTCCCCTTTCCCCACTCTCTCTAACTCCATACTCTAACAACTCCCTAACTAACTGCTAATATACCTTTACTAATATTCCTAATTACCCTTAGGTACATTCCTATCACTTTCTCTCCCAAAATGCATGTACAAGACTCTTGGACATCAAAGGAGCAACTACTAATTCTTTAAATAATGACTTTTATCGAGAAGACGAGAACAATCCTGAAACATTTTAAGTCCAAATTCTTTTGTCTTTTCAGGCCGTGAACTTCATTTATTTCCTCATCTTGCTGATTCCTCTTACAATAACTTTCCAAGATTACAATTCTTCACCCAAGCTTCAAAGGCAAATATGTTATGTCGTCCTGAAAATTTTAAACCCTAGGGAATCATTGGGATGGAGACTGATTTCCTACCCAAATGTCATTCCATGAAGATGTTATCCTTTTATCACCCACCCTGATTGTAGAAAACCTTTCAACGATGCGTTTAAGCTTTATGATGTTCCACCCAAGGGCTCCTTGTGCGACATTTTTAGTGCTAGTGCAGAGTTTATTCTCAGATCTTATGCTATTGGTTTTTATTAGTATTGATTTCCCTGTCTTTTGTGGCACCATATCGTGCGGTTACATTTAGAATATACCCCAAACTATAGCTGATTTCTTTTTATTATTTTTTGCCCTTTGTTTTTACTGATATGAAACAAGAAAACTATTTTCTTATAAAAAAATTAAAAATAAAAAGGAGAAGGAACATACCCCAAATCAGGGAAGATAGGAAGTAGGTCCTTCAGAACTGGTAACATGGTTATATCATATATGACTGATGTTCATTCCCCAAATGGAAGTAAAGGTATTGAGTTCTGCAATTTCATGGAATTTTAAGTGTTTGTTTCTCCTGATCTTAATTATTTGGAGCCAAGGAGTCTATGTTGTATAGGTAAAATATTACATTGATGGATGATTAATTGTCTTGCCTATTCCTTGCTTACCATCAAAGAAAAGAACTATTCTATTAGATTTTAAATGGCACATGAATTTTCAGCAATGTATCACTTTGAATTTTCAGCAATGTATCAGAAGGTGTATCTGCCTGGCAGTCCGCCTGGCAGTTGCAATACGAAAGAGAGACAAAATTACCTGGCTTGGACAACTAAAATGGACCATTATCTTGCCAAGATTCTTACTGAGCAAGTAAAAATAGGAAATAGGGTTGATGGCATTTGGAAGCCTGCTGCATATACAGCAGCTCTTCAGGTCTTAAATGAAAACTTTGGTGGTGGTTTAACTAAAGAACACATCAGAAGTCGATTAAAAACTTGGAAAAAGCAGTTTCTGATTTTGAAGGAGCTTCTTGCTCATAAAGGATTTGAATGGGATGACGCAAAAAAGATGGTGGCTGCTGATAATTCAGTTTGGAACAACTACATTAAGGTAAAATATCATCCTCTTTGATATGTTAATTTATGAGCCTGCCTATGGTTTTACCATGTCTTGCATTTTCTTAATTTCCTGTGATTTATAGGCCTGCCCTAATGCCAGACAATATCGGGGAAAGTTTATTGAACATTATGATGAATGGTGTATTATCATGGGTGAGCTAGCAATACCAACCTTTTCAGACAATGGTGCTGAAGTTAAAGAAATCTTGACAAAAAGCAAGGATGGTGCAGACTCTTTGATTGTATTAGACGTTCAGAGTAGCGATAAGGCAAAGAAGTTAAGATGGACTAGTGATATGGATAATTACCTTGGGAAGACTCTCGTCGAATATGTGATGAAGGGGTGTAAACTTGATAAAACTTTGCAACGTGGGGTACTTGATTTAGCAGTTTCAGCTTTTAATGAGAAATATGGACCAGACTTGACAAAAGAGCACATTAGAAACAGGCTAAGAACTTGGAAGAAACGATATCGTATTCTGAAGGAACTTCTTTCTCATGATGGGTTCAGTTGGGACGAAACAAGAAAGACTATCATTGCAAATAACTCAGTATGGGATGATTATATCAAGGTAAGCAGAAAATCTGCAGCATTTACCTAATGTCTAATGACATGAGTACTATTGCCTTTCCATGCGTGTAACCATCTTGTTTGTTATTATTGTTTTTATTATTTAATTTTTTACGAGAAACAGAGCTTTCTTTGAGAATAAGTACCAGCACCACAAAGAGGGCTGGTTTATCTTTATCTTTTTTGTTTTTCTGTTTTTTTTTTTTCCCTTTTTCATTTTGGTTTGAGGTAAAAAATATTTCATGACCATAAAAGAGATGTACAATACAGGAGCAAGATAAGATATTCTACCTCTCCATAATATCAAGGTGGTGAGGGAAAGAAAAAAAAAAACCTCTTTAGTTGGCTTGAAGGGGAAAAAGTAATGGTTACAATTACAATAATCTCTATATAATAGAGGACCACCTAGCCAGGAAAAGATTCTCTTATCAGAATCTATTTCTTGTACTTCTCACTGAAATCTGTTGGTTTCCTTTCAATCTAAACTTCCCTAAGAGTTGTCAAGAAAATTTTAACCAAGTAGGCTTGGTCTCCTTCTTATTAACCAAAAGCAGTAGGTTTTATTTTTTTATTTATTTTTTAAGAATTATAAATATTAAATATAAATTAATTAATTTTTTGAACACTAAACACTTTCGATTGAAGTATTGAAAAGTTATGCCAAAAACTAAAATACTCTCTTAATTGTTCACAAAAAACACCTCAACTAGTTTTCTTGTTTGAAACAAGAAACAAAGAATTTCATTGATAGAATGAAAGGAGACTAATGCTCAAAATTACAAACACCACCAAGGAAAGAAGAAGATACAAACCAAAGAAAATGAAAAACTAGAAAAGAAGACCACCAAAGTACTAAGAGAACCATAAAAAAGATTAAAGATGGACAACTACAACTGAAAAACCAACAAAAACAAACAGCAAATCGATCAACAACATAGAAAAGAACAAAACCACCAAGCGGCTGAAGAGACCAACTGAAAAGGAAGCAAGGATAAGGAGGATTTTCGAAAAAACTCCACCACCAATGGAAACTGGCAAACTGCGCCAATGAAATCTGACGAAAGCATAACTTGAAAAGACTAAACCCTGAGAGAAATTCAAAACTGAGCTAACGAGAAAACCATTAAAGAGCTTTAACTGCTAGAGACAAATTAGGAATTTCTCGCATCTGAAACCCACATAACTCAATCAGAGAAGAAAATTTGGCTAGGATTTGAGGAGAAGCCACTGAAGAAACTACACCCTCGAAATTATCAACACCTTGAACGTTAACTTCAAAAATATTTTCAAAAGCATCAGCAAATGAATCGTCTTCAACTTGATCAACCAACTCAAATTCCGGAATATGAAAAATTGACTCCACACTGCTCATACTAACATTCGATTCTCCATCAGAATCAAAACAAGAAGAGTTCTTCTTAGGAGAAGAGAGACTTACACCTTTGGTGAATTTTATGTTTGAACCAGGAAGAGAAACTTGTGATTGACTAAAATTCATGGTAGGGTATAAAGTCTTGCATCTTAGAACCTTTTGTGGGAAACTTCAATTGATTTGAGGATTGAGTCAAAAGACGAATATAAGATTCCTCTACAGAATCTAAATTAGACTCTGAACAATCAATGATGGAGGAAAACTCTTTTCTTCTAGAATAATGAAGAGTAAAGAGTTTTATTAAACTTGGCTTCGGTTGCAAACACCATAGAACCCCATTAAAACCAAGGGAATTAACATCTGCATGCCCATCCAAAGAAATGCCTTTTATCAAATCAGGAATATTTGAATTAAGATTCTTATCATACATCGAAGGGACCTTTGAACTAAGAAGCACAGACACTGACACGCGACACGGACACAACATGACACGGACACGGCGACCGTCAATTTCCAAAAAAGTAGGACACGACACGTTGGGGACACGTTAATTTTTTTTTTTTTTAAAAAAAACATATATATGTGTGCATATGTTGACATATTATGAATATTTAATACTTTTATGTAAATTTCCTCTATATTTAAACATTTTAAAACAAGTAAAAAACAGAACTATGGATAAAAACAGAAAAAAAAAACACAAAGGCCACAGAGAAGGATAAAAACTACAAGGATAAAAATAGAAAAAAAACACAAAGGTTGTAGAGAAGGATAAAAACAAAAAAAAACAACAAGGATAAAAACATAACTATGGATAAAAATAGGGAAAATAAAGAAAAAATCTTGTTGGAGCCGTGTCCGAAAATAAAAAAATTAAAAAAAAATCAGACACGCCACGTGGCGTGTTGGACATGTGTCAAAGGCGTGTCGGGGCATGTCGGTGTCGGACACGTGTCTGACACTGACACTTCGTCATTTTAGAAGTGTCAGCGCTTCTTAGCCTTTGAATCCTCGATAGCCATCATTAAATTATCTTCATTTGGTAAAAAGAGACATTCATCTTCCATGACCTGATTAACCCTTTTCAAATCCACAGAATTTGAAAAGTCCTGAGGGGATAAATTTCCAGGAATCAAATGACACTTACTTGAGAGGTCAAGAGATGTTATATCACCAAAACGGAGAGAAAAATTTCTGATATTCCCACCTTAACATCAATCTTAGTTGGAAAGAAGCCATAAATGTTTTCCTCCACTCTAATTATTGTGGCTGAACAATCAATAAAGTTAAGTGTTTGAGAGAAAATACTAATCAAACCACCAAAATGTTGTCCAATAGCTTCAAAACATGGTCGTTTCCAATAAATCAAAGGTAAATTCTTAATAGAAATCCATCCTCCATAGCCCATGATTAATTCTGGGTGAGAATACTTTTCATCGGACCAACGTTCAATTTTCAGATGAAGGCCACCAACAAGACACCACTTTCCATCAAAATACAAAGCAGAAAGACCCTCATCAAACTTGATCAACGTTTTGTCATCCAAAAAAGGATTAATTGAAATTCTAGTCTGAAAATGATTTTCTAAAGCGATTTGAACATCTTTCCAAAAGTAATGGGCAAACAACCTAGAAACCACCAAAATGGAATTGAAATTCAAATCCATTACTTCTCTTTCTTTCCTAACCCAAAAGGAAGAAATTTCAGAGGATTTCACCACATCTTCCTGAGTCGTATCAACTTTCCCAATCCGAGCAGAGGAACCCAACTCAGAATACTATGGTTCTCCATATTTAAGGAGAAAGTCTCTTACCATTTCCCAAAAAAACAATCTAACGTTTCTTATCAAATTAGCAGGAACATGAACATTCTTTCTTCCTCCATAAAAAGGCCAATCAGCACATTCCAAATACCAACCCTCGGGAGATCTAAATTTAGACAGACGAATGGTCCCAAAATCTTCCCTAAATTTCTTGTTAAAAAAATGAGTGAACTGAATATTGCAAAAGTTCAACCAATGAGTTTTCAAGCCAACCTAAGAGAGATAGGGAAAGGTGAACTTTCTGATCTTTATTCATACCTTCCATAAAACAATAATCTTTCTCACCCCATAGACGAAACTAAATATTCCAGATACAACAACTGATCTCTTCCAACACTTTCATAGAACCATATACCAGAAGACAACCACAAAACCAAAGGGATCCACGAAACCACAATTCAAAGAGACCCACGAATAACGAGCAACTATTGGACGAATGGCGAACAGACTGGACTGGACAGCCAAACAACCGACGGATGAATGGCATCAAACTGACCGGACGGACGACGAATGAAAATGATGGACGAAAACGGCGAAGAATGACAAACGGACGACGGATGAAAACGACGAAGAATGGCAGATAGACGGCTATTACCCCCACAACACCGGACTGGATGGAACGATCGACGAAGAATGGTGGTGAACTGACCGGTTGGACGACGGATGAAAACGGCGAAGAAAGGCGAAAAATGGCAAACGAACGGCAGATGAAAATGACGAAGAATGGCAGACGGACAACAGATGAATGGCGGCGAGCTGATCCGACGGACGGACGGCGGGGGTGGCAAGCCACAACGGCGACAACAATGGAAGAAAATGGCGACTGGAGGCTAGGGTTAGGGTAGGGTATCTCGGGGAGAGAGAAGGGAGGCTAGGCTAGGGTTTTTCGCTCAACTAGTTTTCTCCTCATAGATACTTTGATTTCTTTACTACTGAAGTCCACAAATACTTGCTTTACTATTGTTGATTCACAATGTTTTAGCTTTACTTTTGAATCTTAATCCACATAACAATTGGAAAACATTATCCTTGGTTTCTTTTCCAAACACCCATGAACAACCAAAATAAAGAAAAAGGTGTTTCCTGACATTTCCTGCTACGAGTTCCATGAAATAATTAGTGTCGTTGGTCCTCTTCAACCTTCATTCAAAAAACACAACTAGAGTGAAGAGTCTAGAGAAAATTCCTGGTGTTCTCTGAAATCGATATATATCATATCACTATGGAATTTTCTTTGAAACAGTCATGGAGCAGGTAACTGATAATGAGTTACATGGAAAATGGAACTCATGATAAATGGGGTTGTCTTTGTAATTATAGCCTTCTTTTGATTATGACAGATTGAAAGGCAATTCTTTTGTAGTGTCTTTGGGAGGCAATTAACTCCACCCCTGGCCCCCATGATGTTATTCCTTTATATTTGAATATATTTCCATTTCTTTGCAAAAGAAAAAGAGGTACATGATAAATGGAAGAGTTAATTGATGTCGATGTCATTCAGCAGGTAGCTAGAGTCTAGAGAAATTTCCTGATGTTCTCTGCATCCTTTTGCATGAAAAGGCATACTATAAAATGTCATGTACAAGGGACAAGGGACAATCAATTCAATTAAGCTAAATGGTGAATTGTTGATAGATGACCCATCATGCTTGCTGCTCCAGTCTCATTTTCTGAATATGATCTAAGCTACTTTGAACAAGTTACTATTCAATGTATAACTGATCATTTCAGTGATACTCCCTTTTTTCCTCATTTGATGTACTCTACATGAATTTTAGCTCCAGAATAACCATTTGTTATCATTTTCTTTGCACATAGATCAATCCTGAGGCCAAAAGCTTTCGTGGTAGAGTATTTGAAAACTATGATCAACTTTGCATTTTCTTTAGATACTATAATATGGAGGCTTTGGATTTCCCCGTTGCTGTGAATGATGGAAAGACTGGATGTGAAGGGAATTCTTTGAGGTGGACTGGTGAAATGGACCATTGCCTTAGAAGAGTCCTCGTGGAGCATGTGCTTCTTGGGAACAAAAGCATAGTAGATAATCAATTTAATCCTGTTGCATATGATGCAGCTATATTGGCTTTAAGAGAAAGGTTTGCTCTTGAATTGACCAAAGATCAAGTTGAGGATCGTTTTAAATCATGGAAAAGAGAGTTCTATTTGCTGAGGGACCTTTTAGACCAAGGTGACTTTAAATGGGATGATCAACGAAAGATGTTAGTTGCAAAGGACTCAGTATGGGATGTATCTGTTGAGGTATATTATATTTCAATTCATTTTCAGTGGCCCATAAGATGATGTATATGATTTTTCCTTTTTCCTTGATGTTGTTCAAAATTGTACTGCCTACACTTGGAACAGAGAAACCCAGATGCTAGACTGCTTCGAGGGAAGGTCATTGAGAACTATGATGAATTGTGTTTTATAGTTGGGTATGACAATCCATCTGAAAGTTCTCTCAATGCTGCTGATGCCAATTTGGATCTAACTGCTGATAATGAAGCTACAAATGCTAGAGATGTGTGTCACAATCAAAGTAACAATGCAGCTGAAAATGGAAATTACATAACTTGGACTGAGGAGATGGATTCCTGCTTATCAAAGCTGCTGGCTGAGCAAGTGGTTCTTGGAAATAAGATTGAGGAGAATTTTAAGCCTGCTGCCTACACGGTTGCACTTACATTTTTAAATGAGAGATTTTCTTTGGACTTGACAAAGGAAAACATTAGAAGCAGGTTAAACACGTGGAAGAAGCAGTATGGAATAGTGAAGTCACTCCTTTCCCATGATGGATTTGAGTGGGATGAAAAACACAAGATGATTGTTGCTGATGACTTTGATTGGACTGCATACACTAAGGTATGTATACATCATTTTATTTTTTAGGGTAAAAAATAATCTTTGGTTAAGATAAATGAAATAACAAAATAAGGGCAACACAAAAACACAAGCTGAAACAGAACGGAACCAATTATGAAATAATTTTGGTTAATTGTTGGAAATGACCCAAAAAATTTTGGGTAATAGAAGATTGACTCCTTTCTTGAAAAATAGTTTTTATGACCCTCCCTAGACAGGATCCGGGCCAGGAAGGTGACCGAGAAAAATCCCTAAATAAAAAAAAAATTCACCAAAGTTGTTTCCCGGTCACTTTCCCAGTCAGGATCGTGACTGGAAAGGGTTATAAAAGGAGAATTTTGTTTCCTAACCACATAGAAAATGGGGTCATAAAAAAAACTTTTCCTGGTCACGATCCCAGCTGGGAAGAACGAGAGGGATCATAAAAATTATTTCTAAGGAAGGGTCAATTTTCTAAAACCCAAAACATTTTGGGTCATTTCCAACAATTAACCAATAATTTTGTTAGGATGCCAGAAAGAGGTGTTGAAATGGGCCAAACTTCTCATTTCATTCCAAGATCCCTCAATGCGCTTGTATCTTTTTCCAACCATATCTACAGCTAAATAGTTAAGGTGCCTTGTTGAATTTTCCGCCTTTACTCTCGTGTCCTACTTTGTGTTGTGTTGAGTATTTGTACTTCTCCCAGGAGACTTGCATATAACATAACGGTGCTTGGATAGCTGTTGAGCTGAGCATGTTTCAGTGAGCCTCATTCTTCTCCATTGTGATTTTCTCGCAAATTATGGGTCATTTATTTTTTGTTGGGTTACTCCTAAATATTTGTATTTGCCAGGTAGTTGGGATATCAGCTTGTAAAATGACGAATCTCAGAAATTAAGGATCTTTGTTACTTGAATGTACGCGTATTCTCTACTTAGATGAGATATCTTTGATAAGTCAGCTAGTAAACGGGTGAAGGTCTTTTTGATATGTCCATTTTCAACTTTTTATTTGATGCTTTGTTGGAAAAAAGTTGATTGCATCTTCCAAGTACGTTGACTGAGAATATTGTTCCTCAAAGAGCCCTGTTCTTCACATGTTGTTGATCTAAGAGTGTAAAACAGATGGGATTATGTCTATTTTGGATATGTTCCAGTTAGACTGTTTTACCAATTGATAAAGAGAGTCTATCTTGTCAATTTCTTTACTATTATTGAAACATATTTTCATGGAACAACTTTTAGAAAAAGAGAAAATACATTATAGAAAAAGCTTTTTACTCAGATTTTAGTTTTCCTTTTATCATTTTGTATCAATTTTTGTTTAATGCAGTAGGCTTTAGGACATGTGAAATATTGTTCATTCGCTCAGTGCTTGTTAATGCCCATTTCAGGAACACCCTGATGCGCGGGAATTGCAAACCAAGTCAATTGAGAATTACAATGAGCTGTGTATAATTTTTGGCAATGAGCAGAAAACTGAAGGATGGTCAATTGGCGAAACACGTCGTAAGGACCGTGCTTTGAACAACCACGACCATACAGGACTCCAAGTACGAATATCGGATGATGATGCTGGGGATGGTGATGGTTCCAGTGGTGCTGATAGCATAGAGGCTTCATCTCAACAAACAGGAACTAGACCGTCGTCCTCTTCGCATTCACGAAAGTCTTTAAAGCGAAGACTCAATAGCGATCTCATGGTGCAAATAATGAGTACCATGGCTGGCAATGTTGCTCGGATTGCTGATGCATTGTCTGACAGCAGAAGGCCAATATGCTTGGATCAAGTGTTTGATGTTGTTCAGACCATGCCTGGGTTGGACGACGATTTCATCCTCGACGCATGTGAGTTTCTTTCCCTCGACGAGAAAATGGCAGTGATGTTTATGAAATTGGATGAGAGGTTGAGAAAAAAATGGCTGCTAAAAAAGTTGCGTAGTTAGGATTGCACATAAGGTTATAGTGTTTCTTGTTGATATTTGTGCCTATTTTTCTTCAAGTCATTGGCTAGATGAAGGAATTATTTTGTTTCTTTGCTCCTCTACCTCAGAGGCCTTAATGTTTTGACTGCCTTTATTGCATAGATTGGCTTGATTGTAGGGAAATTTAGACTATATTTAGTTAGCAGAGCAGGCATTTGATTGGATCAATGCAAGGTTATAAACATTATTGGCTGTTTTTATGAAAGAAGAAATTAAGATTAAGTTAAATTATTAGTTTAGTTTTCGAGTTCTTTGAGCTTTTAAGTTTGTCTCTATTTTATCTTCGGACTGTTAAATATATCTAATAGGTCCATGAATTTGTTTGACTTTATTTAGTCCCTAAACTTGAAAAAAGATCTAATAGGTTTTTAAACTTTTACTTTTATGTCCAATAAATTCTCGAATTTTTAATTATGTATCTAATAGGCTGTTGACCTATTTAACGTTTTTTAAAATTCAAGGAGATCGATTAATTTTTAGAAATTTCAAATATATCATGAACTTATTAGACATAAAATTGTAAGTCCAGTGACCTATTAGACATTTATATAGCTTAAGATCCAATTAGACATGATATTGATTTTTATTTTTAAAGCATGATATTGAAAGTTTAGGGATTTGTTAGACAATTTTTATAATTGTGAGACCTTAATGCAAACTTAAAAATTTAGGGACTAAACTTGTAATTTAACCCTGAGATTATATTCGAGAATTAGCAAATAAGGTGGCTTTATTAACATGTCAATTTCTTCTTCTTTAACTCTTCAATATCATCTAACCAAATGCCATGCTTTTTTTTTTTTTTTTTTGATAAAAAAATACTTCATTCAAACACTAAGAGTTAGCATGAGCTCTCAAAAGAGTACTAACTATGGGACAGGAACCCCCACAAGTATGATAATCATATCCACTATCAATACAATTAAAACGAAACGCCATGCTTGAAGTGCTAAATAATGGCAAATATATTGGGTTGAGAGAGTTTTTTTTCCCTTGATTTTTATTTTACAATGTTTGGAAATATTAATGTCAAAGGAAATCATTGAAATATTTAAAATTTGTTTGAATTATTATTCCTTTTACATATCCATCCCTCGTCCTTATTGGCCCAAATTTAAAAGGGAGATTCATAATTCAATATATGGATAGACTATACGAAAAAAAAAAAAAAAAAAAAAAAAAACTAGACTTACTACATGTTAGCTTTGGGTTGAGCATACATGAATTTAAGAGAGATTTACGTTTTAAGGTTTGGAAATATTGATATTAATGGACTTCTAAAAACAAAATAGAAATGGTAGAAAGTTTGAATTTTGCTTCAATTTATATTCTTTTAACATATACTCTCTCATTGCATTCCTTTGCAGATTATCAAAGATATATATTAGTGAAGTGGAAGGATTCAAACTTATAACCCTTCGGAAGAGTTAAAGATATAGTTTGATGCCAGAGTTATATAATTTATATCTAATTCAATTTAGGTTGGGTCAAATTGGTCATACCTTGACTTCGAACTGAGATTAGATCAAATTTGATTTGAATTTGTGCCAAGTTTTGGACCACATAAAATGACAATTTAAAGTTGAAAGAGGTATATTGGAACATTTTAAAGTTTGAAGACTAAATAAATTCAACCATTACAATTTAAAGACTAAATTTAGTAATTTGACCAATTAAAGACATGTCTGTGTCAAATTTCTATTAAATAATATATGAAAACTAATTGTAAGATTAAATTCCTATTAAAGAATTATGGAAAATCACTTACAATAATGTTTTTTTTAGGAGGATTTCAATAGAAGCTTTGTGGATAGATGGATCGAGATCAACTCGAGATCGTCTCCGGAGGAGCTTGGACTAGTAGCTGTTACTTGCTGGACAATATGGAATGATAGAAACAAATTCACTCACAATGAGGATATTCCTCCAATAAATCTAAGGAGCTAGTGGATAAAAAAGTACATAGAATCCTTTCTGAAAGCAAATGAGAAAAGACCTTCGACTTCTATGGTAAATCAAAGAGAAGATCATACTTAGACAAATCCCATTGCATGTTGGAATCCTCCCCCGACGAGTTTTTGGAAACTAAATACGGACGCAGCCTGTGTCCCATCCTCTCCGTTGACAGGACTAGGGGCATAGGTGGTTTTGCTAGAATAGACAATAATGAGGTCACTGTTTTAGTAAACGATGCGGAGAAGGCTAGTGACATTGATCCACAAGAAACTCATCAAACTCTTGAAATAGTGGAAGCTAACTTGAGGAAAGCTCAGGGCAAGAGACAAACAATCGAGGCAAATTTAGCTCTTAGACGAGCTAGGACACGAGTAGAGGCTATCAATGACGTACCTAGTTAATGTGTCTAAATAATCAAGTGGAATGAAATTTTCCCGAAAATAAAAGAATTACAATTCAAAAATGAAATAAATATTGATGATCTGCAGGAACGAGAAGTGCGAAATAGTTTTCTCTTCGATGGCTTGTGTTAATTTCCACATGAACGCTCTCTTGGTTAAACTAAACGCTATTTTCAAAGGAATCAAGAAGGCTCTGGAATTGGGATGCACTAAACTGATCTGATGGCTATTAATTTTTTGTTAAAAAAAGCAGCAATATGGAGGGACGTGGAAGCCTTGATGATATCCATTTGGGGCTTATTGTCATCTTTTTTATTTGGAAAAGTACATAGATAGTCCAAATATGGACCCTATATTTCATAAATGTCCAAGTTTTTCATTTTTTATATAAAAGGTCTAATTGGCTCAATTTTTTTTCATAAAAATTATGACCATTTTACAATTCAGCCTTCATATACACTACTGACTATTTAAAAAAACAAATAAAATAAAATAAAACCAAAAAAGGAAACAAATTGTTTCCTTTCAAATTGCATTTTTCAGACCGTGGGTGAGAGAGACTGAACATACAAGGAAATAGCGTGCAATTGAGAAAAAAATCCATGATTGTTGGCATGAGAGAGAGTGAAAGAAAAAAAAAAAAAACTCACCATTTATTACCTATAAAAAAATAATAAGGTTTATATAATATAATTATAAGTATATATTTATGATACAATATACAGGGTATGTATTTCTATTTATCATTTCGGCATTTTACTTATGAATTGAATACACAATAATAAATATATAATATATAATAGATTATGTATATTGATTATATATTATAATGTATGATATATATTTATTATTTGGAGAATTATTACATTCTACCATAATTGAGTGATAGTTCTACCGTATATTTATATCATTTCTAAATATATTATATATATATTTAGGGATAGTTAATAATGAATAGAAATATACTGTATAACGGCTGGTACATATGTATACCAGTTTTTTTTTTTTTTTTTTTTTGATTAATATATATACCAGTTCATACATACATATATATATATATATATATATATATATATATATATTACAAACCCTGTACTATATAATTATTCTATATTTTATATAGAAAATAATCTCGTTCATGTATGCGTTGTGATTTGCACGATTAGAAGGAGATATGTTTTCCTTTTTTGAGGTGCGGTTATGAGAAGTGAGGAAGTATTTTTTTTAAAAAAAAAAAATTATCACGCACGATTTCTTTTTGGGTAAAAGTTAAAGAGTTTCCTTATATTGACTGAAATGAGATATCCCTTGGAATATATTAAATATTAAAAAATATTTATAATGTGTATGAAATATATACGAAACTTATATTGACTAAAACAATATATCCCTCCTAATATATAAAATATAAAAACTTAAAACGTAGCCATATAAAGACGTGTTTAGTGTACTGTATACAAAACTTACATGGACTAAAACGATATGTCTCTTGGAATATATAAAATATAAAAAACTGGAAACGTACCAATGTTCAAACGACTGGAAAACGGAACATAAAAACTGAATACATATTGCCGGAAACCTACAGAAAAAACCTAAATACACCTGGAAAACCACTGGAAAAAATACCACGAACAAGAAAAATTCATATGAACTATTGTATGCAGTCTGAAACCACAGAAACAGAGGAGGGAAAAAAATATGAAAACCGCCGACAATGAGCAACAAAAAGTGAGAGAAAATGCTGCCGGAAAAAAGAAGAAAATAAATGGAAAGAGGCCGAAAATAAAAACGAAGGGCAGACGGAGAATAAAGGAGAGTAAACCACCATTATGGGAACATCCCTCAATTTAGGGGATTTGGTGAAAACTAACATTCCTTGAAGGTTGGCTATCTAGGGGGTGTTTGGGGCACTGAATAGGTTATAATAACCTCTTATTATAACCTATTCAATGTTTGGGGCACCAACAAAAATAATTGGTGAGGTGGGTTATTTTAACCCCCTATTATTTTATCCATTTTCTACAGTAACCATTATTCAACCCACTACAGTAACTATCTCCTCACTTCTTCCATGCGACTCCTTGACTTTTCCAACGACCGCCAGCCGTCGTCAGCCGGCGAAGTTTCCGACGAATTTTCCGACGACAGCCGACGAATTTTCCAGCGATCGCCGATGACTTTTCCGGCCACCAATTTTTTTTTTTTCCATATTTCTTCTCAATTTCATTTTGAAAAATATAAAAAATAAAAATAAAGAAAAAAAAACATCAAAGGTTGCCGGAAAAGTCGTTGACAACATCGAAGGTTAATCAACTTAAAAAAAACATTCAAACGAAATTATATTTACCACACTCAAGTTTATTTCAAATGATTTTATTGATAAAAAAAAAACTAATATGATTTTTGAACTAAACATTTACAATTTTTATTTTGGCAATACTAAAAGTTAACTAATATGATTTTTCTATACCAAAACCTAAACTTTTTTGCTTCGTAACAAAAAAAAAAGCATAACCCTAAATCAAATCAAAGTGTTGTATATCATAAAAAAAACTAGAAAAAGAAAACAGTCTGTTTGAACCTTTGATTCAGAACCTCATGTTAAAACAGATCAACACTTCAAACACAGATTATTTTATCCCATATTAAAATAATCTCCATCCCAAACACAGATTATTTTATCCCATATTAAAATAATTTGCATCCCAAACACAGATTATTTTATCCCAGACTATAATAATCTGCACCCCAAACCCAGATTATTATAATTGCCAGATTATTATAACCACCAGATATTATAACCAATTCAGCGCCCCAAACAATTCCCTATGGATTATCATTTTTAATATTAAAATATGTCTCCAAAACAGTCTATCTACCAAAATTTCTCTTGAAAAAAAGTTATTTTCAGAATTTTCACTATTTGGATAAGAGGATTTGAAAATAGTTTTTAGAAACAAAATCCAAATGATCTACTAAATAGATCCTAAATCATCGATCTGAAAAGGATAATAAGTCAACAATATGTAAAGGTGAAAGAATTCCAACCTTTTTAACCTTTTCGTTAAAGATATATACCTTAACTAGTTATGCTCGGAGGGTCGACCCATCCACATTTATTTATTGATCCAAAAATTCCAAATGCATTGACGGCTTTACCAATAAGGATGGAGTGGACGTGGGGCATTGGTAGGAAAGTGAGTGGCGCAACTCTTAAAACTCTTCAGACTCTTCCACGCGTTGAACCCATCACACTGAGCCGATGACCGACCAAACTCTTCACCACATTCAGCAGCAGCCTTTTCCCAAGTCAAGAGCCGGAGCCACCACCGCCCCCTTCCTTCTTCCCTCCTCCTCCTCCTCCTCCTCTTCCTTCTCCCTAGGGTTCGTCTTCGTTCCACCGATTCCAATCCAATCTCGTTTGCTGCTGATCCTCGTTTCTCATGGAGGTACGAATTCTCTCTCTCTTCTTCATTTTTTTTTCCCTTCTTTTTGCTCGTTTCTCGTTATTTTTTGCGTTCCATGTCTCTTTCTTTTAATTCTCTCTCTCTGATCAAGATTGTTCTTCGAATATTGTTGCGCCTCCTTTTCTCCGTCTTTTCGGATTCCGTTTTTCTTGGCTGTTGTTCGGCGGATAAAGTGGACGTGGATGGATATATTCTGTTACAGCGTTCTTTTTCCTTTTTTTTTTTTTTTTATCTCGTGTTCGTGGAGTAACGGAAGTGGATAGGAACGGCTTTGCTGTCCTTTTCGAATGTGTTTATTTTCCTCTTGAATTTGCTTTCTGGCTTGTAGTTTTTGCGATTCTTGTTACTGTTCTCTTCGGTGCGAGCTTGTTGCTTTTGGCTCTGGAAATTGTAATTTATGTTCTTTGATTCTTTGTGGATTTTGGATAGACTGTTTGTGCGTGATTTAATTTGCTGAAAATGTATGTCGTGTCGCTAAATTATAATTGGTAGCACTGTATATCATTTGCTTGTTTATTTGATTATATGTCACGCACTAGATCATGGGTCTCTTTTATATTTTTGAGGTTTTTCTTGGTGACTGTTTTTTGTTTTTGTTCGTATAGTCTCCAACGATGGACGATACTAAAAAATCTGAAGATCATTTGACATCAGCTGCGGCTTTTGTCGAAGGTGGAATCCAGGATGCTTGTGATGACGCTTGCAGTATATGTCTAGAGAACTTCTGTGACAGCGATCCTTCAACGGTATTACTTATGTTGTGATGTGATATTTAATCGGAAGTCAGATGGTTTCTATTCCACTTAGTCAGTTGCCATATTTTGTTCAGATGACCAGTTGCAAACATGAGTTTCATCTGCAGTGCGTTCTTGAATGGTAATTTTTTTGCATTATCTGTTTGAGAAATCAGATTTACTCGTGATCATCTTGTTTTACTATTGATATGATAACGAAGACAGTGGAAGGATGTTTGGGGGACTGCCAGATACCTGCCTCTGATTGTGGCTTCTTTTTGTAATCAAGAAGTTTTTTTAATCAAGTCCAATTGATGCTCCATTTTGTAGTCACTGGGGTTCTTGGGCATTTCCCTCTTTTTTTATTTTCATTAGTCAATTAAAAGTATCTTTTTTCCTTTTTCCTCCAAAAGGAAAAAGTAAAATTATAGTGAAGTTCTTGGGTTTTGAAAGGGTTATTAGATCATCATATAAGTGGAATCTAATAATTTGAATTGTTAAACAGTGGATTTATCAGTGCTATAAGAGGAACTCAATTTTTGTAAGATCATGCTAGGTACTTTAAGGGTTTAAGACTTAATAATAATAATGAATCTGGGTCTATTGCTATGGCAATTCTTCTACTGATTCAAGACTGCCAGTGTATATGTACTGGTGTGAATGGAAGCGTTTGTGAGGTGTAAATTGGTAAGCAGTGTGGCTCACTTCTATAATTGTTAGTATCACATGTATTTAACATCTAGGTGATAGCTTTATAGTGGATAAGATAGTGGGAATTAGGACATCCTTTTTATTTTGAGTCGTGATGTGCTGAGTTTTCTAATATCATCTCCAGAAAAGTCAGCAGATGTTTTGCCATGAAAGCTAACTTTGAGAGATGGATATTGTGGTAAAGATTCTTGGATTTAAGCAGATGCTCGTGGTTTTAACCCGTACCCAGCACTGCCTGCTTGAAATATTTAAAATTTGGCAAACATTAGGTGGCTAAAGGATTTTGGGTAAAAAAGTGACGTAGTTCATGTGAGGATTAAACCGTACACGAATACAAAATACTTTTTTTTTGTTGCTTTCTTCATTCTCTTACTAAAACTTTAAGTTGATAAAATATAATTCTAAATTGCAATAAAATATATAATTTTTAAAAGGAGATATTAGGTATAGACTTCAAGGCAAGACACCCTCCCCGATGATTATTCCTGTAAAATACCAACCTGGAGGCATTGCAAGCTATGATTGACAATGCAATCCAAAGCAACTTACAGCACCTTGGTGTGAACCAAACCCCTGCAAATAGACGGGAAGCTCAGTTCTTCCGAAGCTTCAAGAAAGCAAAGCCTCCATCATTCGATGGCTAGCTGGGTAGTTCAAGGGCTTTTGAGGAATAAACTTATGAGTTAGAAGCCTTGCTCTAGTATCTTGGAGTTGATGTCTAGCAACGTGTTTAGGAACTACCTCTTTGCTTAGAGGTCAAACACGTAATTGGTGGAATTAGTGGGCGAGCTTGAGGATCACCTGAGTAACCCCCTTTCATGGACAAGGTTCAAAGGTCTTATGCGAGATCGGTTTGTCCGACGCTTCCCCAATGCTGAATATGAAGATCTGGAAGCGGAGTTCCTGTTGCTCATGCAATGGACCATGTCGGTGACTCAGTATGATAGAAGGTTTGAGTTGTCTTGTCACACCCCTGAGCTAGTCGCCATCAAGCCAAGAAGGATCGAAAGGTTCATTAATGGCATGCGTATGGAAATAAGAGAGTTGGTCAGGCAAGGACGGCCAACCTCTTGCGAGCGCAATGACGTTGATAACGAAATTTCTAGGATGGAGCAGTCCCAAGAGGTGGGCACTTCATCTGGGTCAAGAAAAGACATGAAGAGTTGGATCTGACATCTGGTCATCAAGATAGAAGGTTTCTGCCTGGGCCAGAGCCTGGCCCAACAAGATTTGTAAGGGAAATCAAGATTCCGAAGAGTTCAAAGATTCCCTCTGGAAAGTGAACCAAAAGATGTCAAACCAGAGGAGCTAATGCCTTGGATTTCGGATGAAGAACTCAAGGCCGAGCATTCGAAGCTCTATGATGATGAATCTAAAGAAGAGGAAAGTCCGTAGGGGGGGGGGGGAGTTGGTTGCACCTCTCATTCCCAGGTTAGTGCCTTTTCCTCTAGTTTGTCTATTGCTCTGGAATTTTCTTTTCTCTTCCAATGTTTTGTCTTTTGAATCTATTTGTGATGTGAGTTCTTAGTCTTGCTTGGGTATGTTTATGTTAGATCGGTTAGATATTACATTTTCCTAGGAAGTTAATGAAAAATAGTAAGTTGGTTTTCCAGACCCTCAAGTGAGATCTAGATCCTAAGGGGAGAAATTTCCTTAATGATAGGTGAAGTTGGGCGAACCTCTTTGTATAGGCTAGTTTCAAGGAAAAATCTTCTTAGGATAGTTTTGTGATCCAGCTTCTTAAGTAAAAGGTCATGGAATTAGCGTTCCGAGGATGCTTCCAAAACCAAGTTCAAGTGTTGCAAGCTTGCTGTGAGGGCTAAATAGCCTTGCAACTGTTATGGATTTTGTGAACCAAGTCTCAAGGTCTTTTTCAGATTTGCTCATGATAATGCTCTTGGCGATATGTTGGTTTATTCTTAGATCGAGAATCAAAGCTTTACCTTACCCAGCGAAGTCTCAACCTAAGACAAAGGAGATGTTGGAAATTGGTAAAGAATCATGATTGCAACATCAGTTGTTGTCATGACAAAGTTACTTGGTATGCTGTTAGTAGGACAGTGCCAAGGGTGGTGTTATTGTCATCCTGTAGCCATTCTAGGATAGGTGGTTGGCAGCGGAAGCCGTTTCGGCGTTGTTGTTTCTTCTTTGGCGATGCCTAATTGAAGTTGGTAGTTGCAACTGACCAACAAAGTGGGCTTAAAGTTGATGAAGATTAAAGGGAACCTTTTGAACCCTTTAGGGTCTTGGTTTCCTTTACAACGATCTTGTTGGGCTCTAGCCTAGGCAAAAACCTTCTATCTTGATGTCTAGATGCAATATTCAACTCTTCATGCCTTCTCTTGACCCAAATGAAGAGCTCACCTGCTGGAACTGCTCCACTCTAGGAATTTCTCTATCCAATGCCATTGCGCTTGCAAGAGCTGTTGCGTAAGTGGCTGGGCCATCCTTGCCTGACCAACTCTCTTATTTCCTTACGCAGGCTATTAATGAACCTTCCGATCCTTTTTTGCTCGGTGGCGACTAGCTCAAGGGCGTGATGAGACAACTCCACAAATCTTCTCTCGTAGTGAGCCACCAACATGCTCCCTTGCGTGAGCAATAGGAACTCTGCTTCCAAATCTTCAACTTCAGCATTGGGGAAGCGTCAGACAAACCAGTCTTGCATAAGACCCTTGAACCTTGTCCATGGAAGTGGGTTACCCGAGTGATCCTTAGGCTGGCCCACTAGATCCCACCAATTACGTGCTTGACCTTTAAGCAAGAAGGTAGCTCTTGAACACGCTGGTGGACATTAGCCCCAAGATATTGGAATAGGGCTTTTAACTCTGAAGTCCATTCCTCAACAACCCTTGAACTATTGGGCTGGCCATAGAATGATGGAGGCTTTGCTTTCTTGGAACTGAGCTTCCCGTCTATGAGTTGGGGCTTGGTTCACACCGAGGTACTGCAAGTTGTTTTGGATTGCATTGTCAATCATATCTTGCAATGCCTCCAATGTCAACACTGCTTGAGACACCAGAGGAGGAACAAGAGAAATCGCCTCGGAGTGCGAATTAACTTCAGGAATGTCTGGAGAGCCATAACGACCACTTTCTTGACTCCTGCTAGAACTCATCCCTAAGAGGGAAATAAAGAACCCGCTTAATCAACTCTCCTAAGAAGCTTGGATAGGAGGGACTAACCTCGAACTGAGGCAACAACCTAGACCTAATAGCAAACATGTCTAACAAAAAACACGCAAGCTATCTAGGAAACTTTGGCAACATCCTAGGCCTACCCAAGCAATGCCTCCCGTGTTGACACTGCTTGACATTCCATCTGGTGAAGCCAACACTTTCGATGAGAGCAACATGTCTTAGGAGACCAGTTTAGCAAATACTTCTCTGCCTTTCAATGTTTTGTTAGTTTTTCAATATTTTTTGCAGTTGCCTAAATCTTCTTGAATGTTTGTCTATATTCTTTTATGCGGGTTTGATGCATCTCATTTATTACAAGTTTGGATTGCAACTGATCTCTAATATATGTGATTTCAACACCTTGAGTCCCAAATGAGAGATTATCTTCTGACAAAGAAAAGAAAAAGAAATTATGTGGATAGTATCCATTGCAGAATTGTTTCCTAGAATTAAAAATGAGCCATAGTTTGTTTGTTGGATAGTGGAAATTCAGACTTTGCTGCGTTGATTATTTAATTATACATTGCCTTTTGCTGATGACTAATAATTACTAACAGAGATTTTTACATCAAATTGGTTCTCATCTTCTGTCTGCCTTCCACCCTATTCTTTAAGCTTTATCATTGGAAAAAGCTTCCGTCATCAAGGATCATTGGATTCTTGTAACCATTCTTCTTACATTTCTTTTTGAAAAACGTTCTCTGATAAGGACTTTCGACTTTCAACTATGGGTGGAATGACTCAATCTTATGGAACTCATGGCAACCTCCACTCTTCTAATAGAGAAGACCTACTTTGAAAGTGTGTCATAATCGGGGTCTTTTGTAACCAAATTTCTAGTAATTAATTTACAGGAGCCTTCTATTTTTGGGTGGTAGTTTATGTTTCCTCATCTGATGCTCTTGTTTCTTGAAAAAAGTTGGTGTTTTCTTTGGCAGCTTTATCATGAAGCATTAATACTTGGGACAAGATTCAGAAGAGGGCACCCCTGTATTGTTCTTATTTTTTAATCTGGTCTCGGTCATACATGGAAGTGGAACAAAATAGATTGGTTTGAGTTTTGATTGAATTAACAAGAACTCGGATGCCCAAGGAGTCCTTCCACACTTTTTTTTGACAAGAACAACCGATTATTTATATCATTTTGAATTGGTCATTCACTTGTCCTAGTGTTTTCAGTTGACCAATATTATCGGTTGAATAGATTTACTTCCTAGGCCTATATCCCAACTTTCTGACAGTCAACATTGAATTTAACCATCATCTTCTCAGTGAGCTTTTTCCTGCTCCTATTTACATAAAAATACATGAAACCAATCATCATTAGATAAAAAATTATTCAAATATGTTTCCTATCAGAACACCGAGCTATATCTAATCGCTTGGATTATTAACTAATAATAAGCTGGGTTGGCCAGTTCATTATCTGCTTCTTAGGCCGCTTGTTTTGTGGTTCTGATCCTATGGATCACATATTTTGTTATTGTTAGATTGAGAGGGGTTTTTATTGTTTATATATATCTCTCATTCTTTGCTATGATGCTTTTTGGTGGTAGTTCTCAGTTGGGAGTGGTTTTCTTTCGGTTTTATGGTTTGTAAGATATGAGAGTTTTTTTTAGGGAAGGTTGAAAATATCAAGTTTCTTAGACTAGAGTTGAGGTGGTAATTTTTTCAAGTTGAAATGTAAAATAAAAAATTTTCTTTATAGTGGATGCTGTCATTGTGTCATGTAATTGTCTGAGGCCCTCTATTGCTTAGAGGATACATATCCTTGACCAAAAGTTGCTTCATGAATCAAATGTCCTCTATTAATGATATTGCAGGACAAAAAATTGAGCTACAATACCATTAAGATACATCATGTTGAGGTGGTAATTTTTTCAAGTAGAAATGTAAAATTAAAAATTTTCTTTATAGTGGATGCTGTCATCGGCTCATGTAATTGTTTGAGCCCTCTATTCCTTAGAGGATACATATCCTTGACTAAAACTTGCATCATGAATCAAATATCCTCTATTAATGATATTGTTGGAAAAAGAAAAAAGAGCTACAATATCATTAAGATGCATGAAAATATATTTAAATAAATATGTCTCTTCTGGTTTATGTCTTAATCAGTTAATAATTTATCTGTATATCCTTACGCTAGTTATAAAGAAAACCTCCATCAAGAAAGTTGGAAATTATATAAAGCTCCACAGTGAATAAAAAATAGGAAGATCATCGTGAACTGAAAAGCCTTGGACCCAAAATGAAACATTAATCTGAACAGAAATTGACTTCTCGTTTCCATTGAGCAAAATATTTTGTAAATCCTTAAGTCTCCTCTCTCTAGCCAGATACTTCACAACATGGTCGATATTTCCAACAGAAGGGGAGAACGAGAAACCAATCATTTCACCCAGGAAGTCTCTCTACAATAGCTGTTAAAAGAAAATGTCACAAAAAAATATTCAGGAATTTGGTACCACAAACGAATGGTCAAGGTGACAACATAAAAGAAGAAAAGTTAATTTGTAGTTGCATGACTGCTAGTCAGATCTGTGCCTCCTCCTTGGGCTCTGAATTTTTTATATGGGTCATTAGTTTTGCACGCTATTAGTCTCTAGCTTTCCATCAATTACATTGGATTGGACAAAGAAACTTGCAATGAAGTTGTGCATTATTTTCTGCACTAAAAGGAAGTTTGATGTGTTGAGGTTATGACCAAAATTTCAATTTGATTGGTTCAAACATGTTTATTTTTTCTCATCTTTAAATAGGTGTCAGAGAAGCTCCCAATGCCCCATGTGTTGGCAACCTATTAGCCTGAAGGATCCAACCAGGTTTATATCAATTCCATTTTTGTATCACTTTTTCATTTAAATTTGCAAGCAGATGAAGGTAGTTAATGTGAGGTGGTTTTGCAGCCAGGAGTTGCTCGAAGCAGTAGAACAGGAGAGAAGTTTTAGACTTAATCCAGCTAGAAACTCTACAATATTTCGCCATCCCACTCTTGGTGACTTCGAGTTACAGCATGTATGTAGCCTTGCTGTTTAGCCTAATATCATCATTAAATCATGGGCACCAAAATCTAAGCTGGGACGTTTTTTTCTCGATGCAGCTGCCTGCTGGTGCTAATGATGCTGATCTTGAAGAGCGTATACTCCAACACCTAGCTGCAGCAGCTGCCATGGGACAAGCTCGACATAGTGCTAGAAGGGAAGGCCACAGAAATCGGTCAGGAATTCATGGCCGTCCCCAGTTGTTGGTGTTTTCTTCCCATCCTAATTCTTCATCGACCTCTCCACCTCCTGGTGACGGTCGGGAGGGTGAAGCAGCCCCAAGAATCATGGTAGCTACTATATCACCACCCCAACCTGCAGGAGAAGAGGCCCCACAACTCAATGCTTCAGTATCTCCGGTGCAAACTGATCAATCTTCTCCTTCAGCACCTCAATCCAGTTCACATTCTGCCAGTCAACTTGGATCTCCTTCCAGTGATAGGTATTCATTTTTCATTGGATTTATAGAGCAGCACGCTGCTACATAGAATTTATCGGTCAGGTATTATTGTATTTATATCATTGTCCCCCACGGTTCTTAGGAGATCTACCAGTCAACCAGTGCCAAATAGTCAAGATAGAGCTGGACCATCAGAATTACAATCATTCTCGGATTCTCTAAAGTCTCGATTTAATGCAATGTCAACAAGGTTTGTTATATGTCTGAATGGCATTTATTTTTCTGAGTGTAATGTCTGATTATTCCATTCTTTCATGACTTTAGCATCTCTATTTCCCTTTTCTTTTCAGATACAAAGATTCAATCACAAAGAGCACAAGAGGTTGGAGGGAGAAATTGTTCTCTCGCAACCCTTCAATGTCAGATATTGGCTCTGAAGTTAGAAGAGAGGTTAATGCAGGGATAGCTACGGTATCGCGCATGATGGAACGTCTTGAAACCAGAGATGCTAGAAAAAGTAGCAGTCCTGAGTCAAGTAATGCAGCAGGGGATAATAGCCCAGCTTCAGGATCAAATAACAGACAGACACCAGAGAATGGAGGAAACAATCCTTTGAGTGACTCAAATAAAGAAGTGCCACGCCCTGCAGAATCCAGTTCAAGTTGAGCATTCTCAGGATTGGAATCACTCAAAGCCTACCTATCATCTAAGAGGTGAATACTGCTATTGATCGTTTCCCTCTTCCATATGTACAAGAAATGCCTGGAGTAGACTGATGTTTTAAAAAATTGAAAGAAAAAAAAAAAAAAAAAGAAACTTCAAAATATTCACAAAAATGTCAGAATTTTAATTTGTTTTATGATTAGTTAGAGTAAATTTATATATTAGTCAGTGTATCATTGATAACTAGTAATAAAATAGCTTATTTATTAAAAATATCATCGTTGGAATCACCATGGCCAAGTCCATATTCTTCTTTTCCCCCCTTGATAGAGGTTGTGGTAGGTTTCTTCATCTTTACTACTGTCCTAATTTGGTAGGCTGATTAGAAGGGGGTAACTTATATATTATATGAGTTTGAAGGTTAGGCCATCATTGGAGACGAGTCGTAGAGATTCGGGTTCCGACCCAAAATGGTTGTTGGAAGTATACCATTTCCTGGTTTCTTCTGACGGAAGGGAAAAATGTGCCAACTACCAGTGAGTTGAGCCACTGCTTTCATTAGAATAGCTTGTGGGAGTCTGCCATATATGGCCTTTTTGCTTGTGGAATGGATGTCTGTGAAAAGACTGTAGGATACAGAAAGTAGATGCCAGACATGGATCCAAATGCCACTGTTCCCTTCATGTTTCGTATCTACGGATTAGCTTTTTTAGATGTGTTTTTGGGTATTCCTTTTGCATTTCTTTCAAGATAGAAAGAGGTCGTCTAATTCTATAACTTTTTTGATAATGCTCTTTTCTTGATTATCATTTAAGAGAAGTTTCTGGAGTGGCCTAGTATTTCACCAATTAGTAGACCGAGATTTTAGACTTTTATTGGACAAAAGTGAATCATTAGGTAGCTGACTCATCTCATCACATTCTATTTTGTCAATTTCTCTTCGTGCCAGCAATTTTGTTGACTTGGCTGAGCTTGATGTAATTATAGATTGTTTTGTTTGATTAATCAAAATCTACCCGTGACTCACGGATAGATTTCAATTAACCGCAATCTATCAGTAGAATGATAGATTTTGATTAATCAAAGTCTATCGCTGATAAACTATGATAATCGAAGTCTATCAGATAGATTCTAATTAACTAGAGTCTATCAGTATTTATCAGTATCTATCAGTAATATACTTTGATAGATTTTGCTATATTTGCAATTTTTTTTTACATTGTGCTATATTTGCAATTATATAATTCTTATTTGTCATCCACTACAAATTCTCTTTATTATAAGACATGTTTCTTTTTAGGAAAATACTTGGTTGCATATCGGTATGTAAGGATCTCCCTTCATACCACCATTAAAATGTTGAAAGTTAGAAGAGATAAAAATGTTTCCTCATTTTTAACCTTTCTCTTTCTTAGTTGTCAAGATTTTAATGAAGTAGGTAGGAGAGATGGAGAGAATGAGAAAGGAAAATTTTCTAGTACTACGGTAGTCCTTACTCCCTCCATTTAGCATTTGACACGTCACTTAATGAGCATTTAATGATATAATATTATATTTGAGTCCTACACAATTCTTAAATACTTGGCAAACAATGAATGGTGGTAGTATGAAAAATCGTAGTACTAGAAATTTTTCTAGAGAGTAGTCCAGAACCTCAATATAGAGTTGTGAAGTTGCGAAGATAGTTGTTACACCAATCAACAAACAAATAGGAGTATGGGAGTAAATATAGAGTTTAATGGAGAGATATGTATCATCAAATTAGACTATTTTGTTAATTTGAATATTCATAATACACTTCTCTTTTTTCCTTTGAGCATTTTTTCTTCATTTTATTCTCTTTAACATGTAATCACTTGATTAAATAAAATATTGTCAATGGGAAGAATTATTTGACATATTCAAGTCAACTAGTGGTATTTTAAATAATGTAACACTTGACAATTGTTATTATTGTGTACCCTCATCAAATGCACCATTAGCTCTTATTTTACATTTGTTTAATGCTAGCATCATTGCATCCTACTTCTACTCTCTTTTCTATTTTTCTTTAAGTGATTTTCTTTCTAACATCAACTTAAACCTCATTATATTAATCTCACCTTTATAGCTCTTAGTTGAATTTTGCATATTGTCTAATTTAGATGCCTTTTTGAAAAAAAAAATACAATTTTTCTTGAAACATTTCTTATAAAAAAAAGTATTAATTAAAATACTAGTGCATTTGGTTGTGCTTTTTAGAAGTGATTTCGATTAGAAGTGTTTAATTGTTGCACTACATCTAAAACTGATGGTACGAATGTCATCCTCTTTTTAGTCTTCGAGAGTCGCCACTTGGACCCTTCAATCTCCACTTCTTGAACAACTGCATTCAACTACTCATTAGATGGTGCTGTCACCATCTTGTTGTAACCAACATGGGGGAAATCCTGAAGATTGAATAACGAATTTATAGTCCCGAGGCTCCAGTCAACGGCCACCCTACGAACGATCACTTGGAATCCTTCCTCTTCATCGATGTTTGCGTAGAACTCGCGCAACATCTGTGAGTTCGCGGGTTCTGACTTGGCACAAAATTGCTCCCATCCATGGTTTGTAATTCCAACCCTCAAAAAGTGAGGTAGGTTATTGTCGCCAGACCCTTACTCGAACAGAAAATCTCACTAGAGAGAGAGTGAGAGAAACTAGAGAGATAAGAGAAAGTGAAATAAAAGAAATGGGTATTGAATATAAATTAGGGTTTTTAGGGTTTTTCTTTTTTTTGGAAATGTAAGGTAATAAATGAAAAAAATGGGAAAGATTTTTTATTCTAGCACCCAATGGCTCTTTAGGATCTTTGTATTTCAGGAGAGTTGCATCTGTAACAACGGCTAGGCAGCACAACAGCAACCAAAACCCTACCAAGGGTTTTAAGAACCACATCATTTTGGGTTCTGAAACTCGAGTAGTTCAATATCTGATGATAAAACAAAGCATTATTAAGCTAGAAACAATCGAGAAATCTGGTCCAAGCAAGTAAAGTCCAAAAACAACAACAATCACAGGAAACACTAAGGGGGTGTTTGGGGCACTGAATATGTTATAATAACCCCCCTTATTATAACCTATTCAATGTTTGGGGCACCAATAAAAATAATTGGTGATGTGGGTTATTTTAACTACCGATTATTTTATCCATTTTCTACAGTAACCATTATTCAACCCACTACAGTAATTATCTCCTCACTTCTTCCATGCGACTTCTTGACTTTTCCAACGACCGTCGGCCGCCGTCAGTCGGCGAAGTTTCCGACGACGGCCGACGACTTTTCCGGCCACCAATTTTTTTTTCCCATATTTCTTCTCAATTTCATTTTGAAAAATATAAAAAATAAAAATAAAGAAAAAAAAACATCAAAGGTTGCTGGAAAAGTCGTTGACAACATCGAATGTTAATCAACTTAAAAAAAAAACATTCAAACGAAATTATATTTACGACACTCAAGTTTATTTCAAATGATTTTATTGATAAAAAAAAAACTAATATGATTTTTGAACTAAACATTTACAATTTTTATTTTGGCAATACTAAAAGTTAACTAATATGATTTTTCTATACCAAAACCTAAGCTTTTTTGCTTTGTAACCAAAAAAAAAAAAGCATAACCCTAAATCAAATCAAAGTGTTGTATATCATGAAAAAAAAAACTAGAAAAAGAAAACAATCAGTTTGAACCTTTGATTCAGAACCTCATGTTAAAACAGATCAACACTCCAAACACAGATTATTTTATCCCAGATTAAAATAATCTGCACCCCAAACACAAATTATTTTATCCCAGACTATAATAAAAACACAGATTATTATAATTGCCAGATTATTATAACCACCAGATATTATAACCAATTCAACGCCCCAAACAGCCCCTAACTGATTGGCGTTTCAATCAAGTGAAAACAGAGTAGAGCTAAATGAGAGAACAATGAAATGAGAGAAAGAGAGAGGAACAAAGAGAAAGAAAATGATTCTTACAAGATAAAGAGATAATGATTCTGTCAGTGAGAAACCCACATATTATATCCTACAGTGAGAAACCCACATATTATATCCTATGGTATGCGTGGTAGGTTACGTTTCTTTGGTAATGTAACTAAATTTCATATTTCTTCATTCATTTCACATGTTTCTATTAGTTTAAAATTTATTTCTTCCATCATTTCACATTTAAACCTTGATTTTTCAAGGTGTTTTAGCCACAAACAGTTGTAGGCTTTTTCAAAGGGTGAAAGTTGCAAGACAACTAAGTAGAGTTAGAAATCGTTCAATCTTTAATGCCAATGGTAAGCTTGACATAACACCAACAAATGTAAGAAGAATCGACTTGTACTATGAACAATTACAATTGAATTAACAATGAAGCATGTTATATCATCATTGAATTAACAATGCTAACGACTTGAACTATGAATAATTACAATTCAAATTTTAGAAATATAATTCAAACCTTTTCTTTTAAGTCTATATGGACCACATAACCTCAACTATCAAAGTTCATAGTCTTAATACGTAATTCCACCTAACTTTCACAAAAAAAAAATTAAATGATGCCACTAAGCTTTCTACCTTCATCAAGGAGGCCAAAACCCTAATCTCTAGAAGGAATATAGAGAAGGTGGTTCACATTTCCAGAAGGCATAATGGAATGACCCATCATTTGGCTCGAAAAGCTTGTGCTTTAAATTTATCTGAGTTATGGGTTACATCTTTTCCAGATTGGTTGTTGGCTTCAAATGCTACAAACACTTGTATGCATTATTATACTAATCGGGGTTCCTATCCCGTTAGAGTTTGTTCTTTGGGAACCTATACTCATTCTTAATTTTAATTGAGGTGTTTTCTTAAAAAAATAAAATAAAATGATGATATGTAAGCCCTCAATTCTCTAAAGAGAAAATTACCTAATTTGTTCTAGTCAATATATAATTACAAGTAAAAATTCCAAATAAATAATCAAAAGTTAAGTTAAGTTTTAGATTTAGGCTTAAAATATACATAATTTTCCATAATTGAGTCCCCAATTGAAATAAGACAACGTGGAAATTTCAGCAAATACTTCTAAAATAAAATTTCAATGATTGACCAAAAGCAAAACAAAAAGGCATTCATTTAATTGGGCATCCAAAGTTGCAAGATTTATTATTTTCATATCTTTGATATTTTGAAAGTGTCAAATATGCCCTTGCATTAATGGCAATCTACTTCTTTGTTGAGGGTTATTTCGGTCATTTCACAATTGGTTGGTAGAGTCAACTACCAATGAGCCTTGAAGAGAAGAAGAGCCACCGACAAATATCGACCAACCAAAATTGCACACACTGCCTATTGCCAATTAAATATTTTGGGGAAAAATCTTAATCAATATTCAATATTCAATATTCATTTTTATTTCACCAAACTTTAATATCATATTCTCTCAAATGCTTTATTTAGAAACCATTTCCATTTTTTTTTCTTCTAAGGAAATATTCGAGGGGGTAATTTCATTTTTAAAATTAGGTTAAATTATAAAAAATACTCATGAATTATGAGGTTGGTTTTAGTTATGCCTTTGAACTTTTAAAAGTTTCATTTTAGTTCTCGAAGGTGGAGTTTTGTTTCAAAACAACATTTGAATGTAGTTTTTCGTTAAATTTATGGACGAAAAATGACATGTTTGCATATGTATTGTTGCTTATGTGAACATGTTGAACATATACGTGGAAAAAACAATAAAAACACGTGCAAACACATTATTTTTCGTCCATAAATTTAACGGAAAATGTCTCCAAAAGTTTTTTTTGAAACAAACTTCAAATTTCGAGGACTAAAATGAAGCCTTTGAAAGTTCAAGACCAACCTCATAGTTTAGAGATATTTTTGACAATTTAACCCTAAAAATATTATAAATATAAAAGTGTAATATATATATATATATATATATATATATATATATATATAATATTTGTGAATATTAGTACTCGTTTTATTAAAAAAAAGTTATTTTACAAGTTTAGTTCATAACTTTTATGTTTGTGTCCGAAAGGTCTATGAACTTTAAAAAAAGTATCTAATAGATCTTTGAACTTTCAATTTTGTGTTTAATAGACATCTTAACTTTAAAAATGCCTATTAGATATAAACTTGAATTTTATGTCTAATAGAACATTAAACTTTTGAATAGTAGGTCTGAACTTTAAATTTTTTTGAATATATCAATGACTTATTATACACAAAATTGAATTTAAGGATCTATTAAGCACAAAATTGAAAATTTAAAAACCTAAAAAGAAAATAAAAATTTAAAATTTTTTAAAAATTTTTGGAAGTTCAAAAATCTATTCAACACAAAATTAAAAGTTTAAGAACTGGATCAAATAGACACAAACATAAAAGTTTAGACACTGTACTTGTAATTTAGAAAAAAATCGTAAACATAACATTTTTGCAAAGAAATCATTTATCAATAATTGACTAATTGAAGGATGTTTTGCCTTTTGCTATGTTTGTAACTATCTATTTTTGTGACTTCCCCCCTCCCCACTTCTTTTCTTATGATAATAATTTTTTTTTTGACAATATGTGGGGAGGGAGATTCAAACCACAAACCTTGTGGTTATCAGTACAATATTATGTCAGTTGAGCTAAACTCTTGTTGACAATTTTACATATCTTAACAAAGTGATATTAAGGATTTGTATAATTGTATCAACGATAAAAAAAAAAAAGTTTCATTATATACAAAAATCTATTTATTAATTTTAATTAATGTATTTCATAATAAGCTTTTTAGGTGCAATTGAATTCAAGGGTGGTTTTTGAAAAGTTGAAGGTTAAGTATATGTTTTAGTCCCTGTTGTTTGATTATTTTTTTAATTTAATTCTTAAATCTTTTAATGATTTCAATTTGATCTCTTTATATTGATTTTTTTTTTCAATTAAGATTACAATCACTAAATATTAAAAGAGTGACGATACAAATTTTGAATTGGTGATTTTTTTTCTGAGTTTGTGAATAAGAATACCTAACATACATATTTGTAGATGAATTTACTATATATAATATGCTATTTTGGATTAAGTAAGTTTTATGTACTAAATCATACCAAATGAGTTAGCGTTTTTTTTTTTAAAAAAATAAATTGGATGAGTACTATGTCTATTTTATCAAAGCATTCCTATGAGGGACAAAATTAAAATTTTTTAAAGAATAAGAACCAAATTGAAAATAAAATAAACCTTAATATTATGAATCAAAACATATATTTAACCTAAATTTAATATGTTTACACATTTTATAGACAAAAAAAAGCATTTTATTTTTCCACTTCAAGTCAAGATTTAAACTTAGAAAACTCAAAATTGATAACAAATCTTAAAATCAAAGTTATTTGTGAAAGCCAATGGAAAAGTTAGACAAATCTTTGGTTCAAAATAAAAATAATGGTATAAGAGAAGTTTCAAGGAAAGAAATAGCAACAATTAAAATTATTTCATGCATGAAAATGTACTTTTTTTCCTTATTTTTCCTTGAAAGCAATGTGTTTAATTAGAAAGAAAAAAGAAAAGGCTAATATCATTTCTTAATTATTTGAAAATTTTCTATTGAAGGTACAATTTTATATTTATGTGTGTTTGTTTTAAGTCACATTCTTAGGTAAGAGAGAGATTGAATGTTATTTTCATGCTTCAACTTTGCTTCTAATTTTTGAAGTGTTTGAAATAGTTCTTAATTAAGTTGTATTTTATAGTTTGAAGAATTAGGATAGAATTATTTATGGTCCTAGATTTTGAAGTCATTTAAAATCAATCAATAATTAAGTTTCTTAAAATCGAACAAGTTAGCATAAACAAACCTCAATCATATTATATCCGAGTCTGATCATCCAAAAGAATAAAAAAGTTGTTTAATTGTAAATTTTTTGGTTTGATTAGTTTATCTTAAGTTTTTTTTTTCATTCTTTTTATTACTTATACTCTGCATCTAAGTTGATATATTATTCACTCTTATTGAAAATTTTAAAAATGATATACGACTATATTTCACCTATCTATAAACACAATGTGAATCAACCAATAATTTCTTTATAAGTCCAATAGCTCGACAAAGGAAAAAGCACACTAGAGTCGGACGGACAAATGCTCGACTTGAAAAATTGAAATTAGGGTGAGTACACTCTAGACTTGGTATGACACAAGTGCTTATTTCCAAAATAATAATAATAATAATAAAGATAGGATGAGAGTACACAAAATCTAACATGAAAAATCGTCATCTCTGTGAAAGATCAAGGTAGGATCAAACAATTAGGTCCAACATATAGTACGTCTGTATCCTAATGGAAGAAGAGTAGAAATGTCAGCTCAAAATATCTATATAATTTGAATTCATCCCAAATATTTTTTTTTCTCATTGTGTTTAGGTTAGGAGCTCAACAAGCTTCTATGAAGAGTACATGTTGACTTTCGTGTCTAAACAAGTTTACTCTTCTAAAAATGTAATAGACCTGACTTTTGAAAATCCATCACTCACAATAATTTAGAGAATGACATGTGTCCTTATCCACTAAGAGTATTGATTTTCATCTAAGTATTGTTAGCTATAGTCATATAATAATGATTAATCCATCTTTTTAAATAGAATGAATAATGAGATTAGTATGTGGTATTTTCCCTACTTGGCTTGACCCATCTCTAGAGTTGGTAGAACTTTTGCATCAATGCTGTTTGATCTTTTCATTAGTGCTAAATTATTCTAGTCTAAATATTCTTTGTCATTTTCTTCTCCTTTTAACATTATTATTCATATCAGTTAGACAATATCTACATAGAATAAGTCAATTTGAACAACTGAACTGATCAGATGCAACGGTTCTTGACAATTTAGTAGGCATTGCCATCATCATTTGGAACTCTCATACGGTGAAACAATGTTAGCAGCAAAACACATAGGGAGACGGTGAGACTAGTTGAGCTTGCCAAAACATTAGCTCTCTCGTATGGAATTTCTAGAGCAATAAAGGTGGCTTGTACCCTCTTTGGAATAAAGTGGATTCACTTATACTTTGGAGGCTATTGACAGGAAATGAACACTTTATGAATGAAACTTAGGCTTTCATTGATACTCTTCGATTTCAACAAAAACCAAAAAAATTGATTATGGAATTCCTCTTTGTTAAGTGCAAGAGCAATACATGAAGTAGCTTTACATGCACGATGTTTCAAACACTCAAAGATTTGGCTCAAAAAAGCATCCCATTGGATAAATATGGTTGTTCAAAGGGGCACTTTTAGCATTTAATTTGTTTTTGTACTAAAAAAAACAAGTCAATTCGAACAATTTCTCTCATAAAATTTTTTCAACAATTTCAAAATTTACAAGTGAGAAGTGACTAATTATATTTAAGATTATAATTGTGATGAAAAGATATATAAATGAAAACACTATATATAATATCTTTCAAAAAAAAAAAAAATACTATATATAATATAGTTGACATAATGTGACTATTTTATTTTATTACCTGAGAGAAATTTTTTTAAATAGACTTTGATCATACATCTAGGGACAAATGAGAGTAAATAAATTTTGCGACTTAAAGTTAATACAAACTGAAAAGCTTGGTTCTATACCATAAACAAGGGACAAAATGATAACATTTATGCTTAAAAAGATAATGTTTATTTATTTATTATTATTATTATTTTGACAACATGTGGAGTGTGGAGATTGAACCACAGATCTCTTAGTTATTAGTTCAATTTTTTTTAACAGTTAGTTGTTAATGTCTTTCTTCCATGAATCATACGTTTAAATCTCTTTATTTGTGGTATGATATCTAAAAAATATATAAATTTTCTTAAAATGTTTAGCAAATTAATTTACATTTTCTTTTCCAAAATATATATTCATATAAATCACTAACTTTTTTTTTTTTTTTTTAGTAGATCAACATATGGGATACATTTCAATTATTGCTTTGGCTACAAAATAATAAATTTAACAAGTCAAGTAAAACATCAAACGAAAATAGTAATTTAACCTCTTTTTTAAATGTCAATTTCAATGAAATTCAAGCCCTCAATTTTATAAAAATGTAGATAGAAATATTGATGTCAACATGGATATTTCTAAAATAATCCTAAAAGATATAAATTTAAAAAGATTAATAAAAATTTTACTAATTGTTGATGGTTGAATTTTGCTTAGGGAATTGCCCTTCGCTCCACGCAACGATCAGCAGTGAATTTGTAAGGATGCGGGAAGAGCGTGACCTGCAAATCAAACAAACGCTGCACACCGGTGTGGTGTAGACCACGCGCGCTCCGATGCTTAAGTTAGTTCCTGGCCGAAGAACAAGTAACGTATATTTAGGGTTAAGTTTGGCATACCTGACTGCGTTGGTCGTCTCCCCTTTTGTAAGTCCCCTTAGGGTTTCGGCTGCTCATCACCGGAGCATTCATGGGCCTTTGGCCCTGGTCGGCCTCGGCATTGGGCCGAGGCCGACCACTTGCTCGGCCTCTCCCTTGGGATGAGGCCGAGCATCGTGTCCTGGGGGCCGGGTTGGGCTCCGGCCCCTCGGCCTTCTTCTCCTTGGCTTCTTCTAGCTTCTGGGCCGATTTACCAGGGCCCATCCTGCACAAAATATCACAGAACGATTTCTGCCCATAACACTAATACTAAAAAATATATATTTTATAAAAAAAAAGTTAATAAATATTTCACCTTAGACTTAGTAGGTTGTATCAATTTTTAACCATTAACTTTCAATTTTATCAAATTGAACCACAAACTTAGTATATCCTATCAATTTTAACCTCAAACTTATATAAGTGTTGCAATGTAAACCATCAGTTAACTTTCCATTTGAATATAATCACTAACAATTTTCTCCATTTTCTTTTATTCACATTGCATCTGAGTTGGTTTCTTTTAAGCAATTTGTTGGAAAAATTCTTTATTTGAAGAAATCAAATACTCGTTATTCTCATTGTTATTAGCCTCATTAAAAAAAAAAAAAAACCAGAAAAATCTAGAAAATATGAGAAGAAAAAAAAACCTGCTTTGTTTTCATTGCCTACATTTGCATGTTCTGCTAATTGTTAGGAAAAAAAACAGTAGTAAAAAAAACCCGATAAAATACTATACTAGCAACAAGAAAAAACTAGCAAACATTTGAAAAAAAAAAAAATCTAAAATTGCTTTGTTTTCTTAATCCTAGATTAGAACAAAAAAAAGTTATCAATAACAAGAAAAATTCAGCTAAAATGGAAAAAAAAAAACAAAAAAAACTCCAAAATTGGTTTCTTATCATCATACAATTGAATGTTCAAGTAGCTAAAACAAATAGAAAAACCCATAAACACATTAACACAATAAAAAGTAAATGAGAGAAAACTCATGCACAACATCTTAACAGCAGAAGTCTCCTCAAACAAAAAGTTTCTCCGATATATATTTTTTAAAAGAATCCAATTCAGGTGCAATAGTCAATTACATATTTTGATGATGGTTGAAACGGAAAGTTAACTAGAGGTTTATATTTAAACAATTATGCAAACTTTGAGTTAAAATTAATACAATCTACTAAGTTTGAAGTTCAATTCGATGAATTCGAAAGTTTAAAGTTAAAATTAATATAACGAGTAAAAATTGAAGTTCAATTTGATGAAAGTGAAAGCAATCTACCTGTAGATATTTTGTTTCACCTTCCATTAAAACAAAAGCAAAGCTTTGGTCAAATGAGGAAAGAGGAGTGCCCCACTCTGAGCTGTCGGAAGCTTCAAGGATCACCTACTCCCAAATCTACTTTTTACCATTGCTTTCTTCCAATCAAATCTTGCCACGTGTACCAAACATATTTGCCCATTGCCGACATTTCCTTTGGCCACTCCACCAATTTATTCCTCCCACCACGTTTTCCGACACACAAACTCTTTTTTTGTTTTTTGTTTCCCCCGCCAAAATTGATAAAATAAATAAATAATGCCATTAGAAAAATTAGCTAAAATAAAAGGAAAGCATAAAAAATGTTACCAAACCAAACATTTTCTTTTCTTTTCCTTTTTTTTCCCCATCAAATACTTGCATTTAGTATTAAGAATATAAATTTAGATTGGTTATGTTATTTATAATGTGAACTCTTTTATTTTCCCATCCTAAATTTGGAAAGAAAAATGGAATAGAATAAATAAATTGTTTATTTCTATTTATTTTTTAAATATTACATCACAAATAAGACGAGAGAATTTATACTTATAAGTTATAACCATACAAAGATGTTGACATCCCATTCACCACTCTTATATTGAAATTTATTCTTCTATATAAAAATTAATTATTAAATTACTTTTTATAGTTCAACAACATATAGATGTAGAGATTTAAATTTATGACATTTTGGTTACCGATATATGTTATAACTAGTTAAATTACTAATTTGGTCTATATAGTTTAAAAGTTTAAATTTAAATTAGTTGTATTAGATTGTGTTAGTTAGCTATATTAGATTTATGGTTGAATAAGAAAATAGAGAAAAATAATGAATTTCTGATTGATAAAAAAATGATTTAGAGGCAATTAGTGACTTTGCTTTAGCACAATAATTGTGAATATGAGATTTGTTTTTGTTTTGTTTTTTTTTTTTTAAATAGATGAGATGTGAATCTAATCCAACTGACATAAAACTTGTATTCCGATCAAGAGATCAGATATTTGATCTCCCACCCCTAAATGTTATAAAAAAAAAAATAGATATCTTAATTGTTAAGCTACGCTCAAATTGATATAGAAGAGTTATGAAATTCAACTTAATTAATAGAAACAAAGTGATAATTTAACCAAAATTAATTAGGTAGATGTAACCATTTGTTTGTTGTAATTGATTGTCGAAAATGACCCTATGACTTTGCACCACTTTTTTCAATTAGTATAATATAGAATGTTAGGTAATTTCGTAATTAAATTAAAATTCCACGTTCAATCTGTAAGATAAAAAACATAAGTTGTACTTTTAATTAATACGGAATATATATTTTTTTATTATATAAATAGGCATTAAAATTACAAAAGAAGCTCTGAAAAATAAATAAATAATAATAAAAGAAAAACCACTCATAAAAGAATTGCTCTTACAAACTAAAACAGTGGCTTTACCTTCTCCCTCTTGAAGGAAGCTTTTCCCCAATTTTCTTCGCCGGAATCCGCCGCATTCTCCGGCCGCCATGGATTCCACCGTCTCCGCTGCCGTCAAGCTCTCCTTCATCGTCGCTTCTCTCCTTTTTTCCCTTCAAATTTCCTCTGCCTCGCCGGAATATTCGAAGCCTCGGCCGTCGGCTACTTCCTCTAATTCCTCCGGCCAGATTAACTCCAACTCAGTCCTCGTCGCTCTACTGGACTCGCATTATACTGAGCTTGCGGAGCTGATCGAGAAGGCTCTGCTGTTGCAGATTCTTGAGGATGCTGTTGGAAATCACAATCTCACCATTTTCGCGCCGCGAAACGAAGCTTTGGAGCGCGATCTCGACCCTGAGTTCAAGCGGTTTCTTCTCGAGCCGCGGAATTTGAAGTCGCTTCAGACGCTGTTGACGTTTCACGTCATTCCGACTCGGATTGGATCAGGGGAGTGGCCGGCTCACACTGAGTCGACTCGCCATCAGACACTGTCAAATCATGTCCTCCGATTGACGCGCCACCGCACCGGTGAACGAACCGTCGATCTCGCCAAGGTCATTCAACCCGACGCCATTACTAGGCCCGACGGCGTCATCCACGGGATCGAACGGCTGCTCATTCCTCAGTCCGTACAAGACGATTTCAACCGCCGACGGAATCTCCAGGCCATAACCGCCGTGAAACCGGAAGGAGCGCCGGAAGTCGATCCGAGGACTCACCGTTTGAAGAAACCGGCTCCACCGGCCGAACCGGGCTCTCCCCCGGCTCTCCCAATCTACGACGCAATGGCTCCTGGACCGTCGCTGGCTCCGGCTCCGGCGCCCGGACCAGGCGGACCTCACCACCACTTCAACGGGGAACGCCAAGTGAAGGATTTCATTCACACTCTTTTACACTACGGCGGTTACAACGAAATGGCGGACATATTAGTGAATCTAACGTCCCTAGCCACGGAAATGGGGCGGTTAGTTTCAGAAGGCTATGTGTTAACAGTTTTGGCGCCGAACGACGAAGCGATGGCGAAACTGACTACGGACCAACTGAGCGAGCCTGGAGCGCCGGAGCAAATCATGTACTACCATTTGATTCCAGAGTATCAGACGGAAGAGAGTATGTACAATGCCGTTCGCCGATTTGGAAAAGTCCGATACGATACTTTGAGACTGCCGCATAAGGTGGTTGCGCAAGAGGCCGATGGTTCGGTCAAGTTCGGTCAGGGAGATGGCTCGGCGTATTTGTTCGACCCTGACATTTACACCGACGGCCGTATCTCAGTGCAGGGGATCGACGGAGTTCTGTTCCCACCGGAGGAGACGGAGGCGAAACTGTCGGCGAAAACAGTTCAACACGTGAAAGTAGTGGCCAAGCCAAGGAGAGGTACGTGACAGTTAAATTTCAGCATCGTTTGGTTTTACAATACATTTTCCATGAATCAATTGCTCTGTTTGATTTGTTAGTGTAGCGTCGGTTTCACGGCGGTTTTTAGGTCTAATTGTCTGATTCCGGTGGCCGGCTTGAGCGGCGGATTGATTAGGGATTTTACTGATAGATTAATAAAAAAAGAATCAAAAAGAAAATGGAGATAATTGTTTAGTTGTTGAGAAGCTGTATAGTGAAATTCACTCATTGGAATTGCTTGGAATGTGGGGATTTGGTGGCAAAGTTGATGCGTTGAGATGGCCCTTTTCTGAAACTGATTTTCTGGTTGAAGTTTACTTTTGAAGAAAGAGACTGAGTTTCTTCAATGGGGTTGCTTGGAATCTGTATAATCTGTTGAAACACAAAGTTTCAAAGTAAAATCTTAGTTAGGGTTTTTTGAGGGGAAGAGGAAGAAGTAGAGCTTGACTTTAAGACATTGTCAACAAAATTTTTCACTGAGATCATCTTCTATTTTGTATTAATCTTTGGATTGTTTTGATAATCATGCATGTGAGTTTTGTTTGTCTGTATGTAAATTGGATTGGACATGATTAGAATTATCAATGTTGTGGCTGTTGAGTTATCAAAATCACCAAATGAGTAGAATAATAATTAAAAGAATTTTTCCTCTCTCAAAATGGAAAAAGAAAAAAAAAAAAAAGTGAAAAATGAATAGGTAAAAAGAGAAGTATGTGGACAACCAAAATAATTAATTGGGTTGGTGAACTCAGAATATCTTATGGGATTTTAAGGAATGGGACCCTTTGAAGAGAGAACATTAAAACAACAGCTGGTAGAGAGAAAAAGCTTCTGTCGTTTGCCCATTAAGCTACCCTTTACATATTCCTCTTTACCTAAAATACCGTTGGCGTCTTCATAAGTTTTAGATTTAATTATTCTTATTTATTTTGATCTCAAAACGTTCAATGAATTTTGTATAAAAATTCATGTTACTCATTGTGATCGATTTTCTATAAATCATTTAGAAAATCTATACCTTTTTTTTTTTATGCAAAGTCTATAAACCAAACAAAACATTTGACAATTAAGCCCCGTTTGATAACCATATGGTTTTTGGTTTTTGATTTTTGAAAATTAAGCTTATACACACATACTTCCACCTATAAGTTTCTTGGTTTTAATATCAATCTTCTACTTTGTTTTAAAAAACCAAGCCCAATTTTGGAAACAAAAAAAAAAAAAAGTAGTTTTTAAAAACTTGTTTTTGTTTTTAAAATTTGACTAGAAATTCAAATGCAACTTTAACTAGCATGAAAGTCATGGTAGAAAATCTAGGAGAAAACAAGCATAATTTTCAAAAACCAAAAACCAAAAACCAAATGGTTATCAAATGGGACCTACGGAATTTAAATTCAATAGTGTAAAATTTCAGAGGCTTCAAATAGAATTTAAATTTTTTCTTCTTTTTGTTGTTACAATGGCAGGGAAATTGCTTGAAGTGGCATGTCGGATGCTAGGAGCCTTTGGCCAGGATTCTCATTTCACAACTTGCCAATGAACAGTTTTCTCCGACGATTCTCAAAGAGACAGGTCTTTTACTCATTTCTTGCTTTCTCTTAATTTATCTGCAAATGTATAGGCTTGAATTAATCCCTTCTTGGGATGAAATGCTGTTTGGAACTCTTTGTTTTGGTCGGTTTGATAATGATCTTAGTTTTGACTTTTTATTTCTAACAATCATGCTTATATAATATCAATTTTCTCTGTATCTTGGAATTTACATTCAGAAACATTTTTATAATTCAAACTACAATTTGAAACCTAAAAAACAATCTAAATAAGTTATAAAGATGTTAAAAAGAGATGTACATCAAACCGATTATTTTTTTTTTCCCTCCCTCCCTCCCTTTGGTATAATAGGGGAGTATAGAAATTTGAACCTCGAACCTCAAAGGAAGGAGTACATGTCAATTACTTTTAAGCTATGCTAACTAACATCCAAGATATTAGAATATAGAAGACTTATGAGTTATGGAACATATATTTTAAAAATGAAAAATCCTTATCAACCTAAACATAACTCAACTAGCTAAAACATATACTTTCGAGCAAGAGATTAGAGGTTCAAATCTCCTACTAAATGAGAAACCCTAAATACAAGATTGAACATCTAAATCACTTGTTCTTGTTGTTTTTTTTGTTAATGATTGTGAATAGAAGAGGTGCAATGCAATTTCATTGATATAGACATTCCTGTTTGTTGATTCAGATGCAGAAATGTTCAACATGAAGATGTAGCCCTCCTTTAATGGGTGGACTTGGGATGGCCTTCATCCTCTTTTTTCTCTTTTCTTCTTTTCCCATTTTTTTTCATGTGAGTTTGTGAGTAAAGAAAAGAAAATTCACTGTGAATTTCAATCAAATATACTATTTAGTACATAACTGTATTTTTTCTTACATTTTTTTTTTTTAAATTTAGATCTTATGTTGATGAGTAAGCTGGTTGAAATGGCAAGGTAGATGGGGTGGAGTGTCTTGTTCTGTATTATTCCCCCATTTCATAATAAATTCAAAGCAGAAATTTGTGCAATACAATAAAAGCAGTTATTTTTCCTCTTGCATTTTATCATTTTTCCAAAGTTTTATTATCATGACATGAATCTTTGCTTTGAGTACACGTTTCTTTTGGAACTTTATTATTTTTGTCATTTAGGTTCTATTACTTCAAAATGTCCCTTTTTTATCTTTCATTTTTGGAAATATCTTGAGATTAGTGATAGTTAATTGAATACAATGTTATGATCTAAATGTCTTCTCACTATCACGTCGATGTGAACGAGTAATCTTTTTTATGAAATTATTGTGAAATTTTTAATGATATTTGTATATTTGGAATTTGGGCCAATTTACACTCATCTCGACTACTTTCATGAAGCAGCTGTTTGATTCTATTACATTTGATTGTCAAGATAAGAAATTATTGTGGAATTAAGATTACTAGAAAGTAACCTATAGAAGTGTAGATAACAAGAAAATTGTGGAGTTGTTCACATGTGTAGGCTTGAAGTTAGGTTCGATAAAAAGATTCCTTTGTTTCTAAAACAAACTATTGACATTCTTAGTCCATCCAATTTAAAAACTCATTTCCATTTACTTCCTGAGAAAGAAGTGTTTAATTGACTTTTTTTTTTAGGGAAAAAATACACTTTTGGTCCCTCGGTTTGGGTTAAGTTACACTTTGGTCCCTGAATTTTCAAACTCAACAAAAATACCCCTGAGGTTTGAGATAAGGAGCAAGTTGGTCCTTGTCGTCCAATTTGCCGTTAAATACTAACAAAATGTTGACGTGGCAATATTATTTTAATTAAAAAATTAATTTTTTTATTTTAAAATAAAAATAAATAAAAACAATAAATATATTATTATTGTAATTATTCTTAAATCTCTCTCTTCTCCTCTTCTTCTTCGTCCTCATCCCTCAACCCACCCTTCTTCTTCTTCAACGGCAGTCGACACCGGCAGTCGGCTGTCGGCCACTTTTTTTTTTTAATCTTTTCTTCTCCTTTCTTCTTCTCTCTTACCCCATTCTTCTTCTTTCCTTTGTTTTTTTTTAAAAAATATATAGTAGAGGGAGGAGGACCTCATCCTCCTCCATTTTCGGCCGGAAACAGAGGAGGAGAGACCTCACCGTCCAGATCTGAACGGTCGACGGTTGTGCCGTCGCCGGATTCGCTGGGAAGAAAGGGGCTCGCCGGAAATTCGAAACTGCCGGATCTGGGTTGGGGAATTTCGTCGGACGTCGTGGGTCTCGTCACACAGGTTCAGATCGGTCACCGACTTTTGGTGATGGGTGGTTCGAACGCTCGTGGGTCGTCGCGGGAGACTTGTTTCGTTGCTAGTTCACGAAGATTCGAGAGAGCCCGAAAGGGCTGCTGTCGGGTTCGTTGTGCCTGAAGTTCGAGTATATTGTGGTTAGTTCGCTGCTGCGTTGGTGTTAACGTCAGAGGTTCGCGCCGCTGCTACTCGTCTGTTCGTGACCGTAGATCCGTGTTGGAGGCTGAATCGTGCTCGTCGGAATAGCTGAGGCGTGGGTTTAAGAGGAGAGAGAGTGAGGAAGATGAGAGAGAAAATAAGATAAGTAATGGTAAGTTGTAAAGAAAACAAGTCGGACCACCGGATCTACACCTCCAACCACCGCCAGCCGCCATTCGCTGCCAATTCGAGAGGGAGGAGGGCTCTCCCTCCTCCCGTCGTCGGCGCCGCTCCTCCTCCCTTTCCCTCTTGGTTATAAAAAAAAAAAAAAGAAAAGGTGGAGAAATGAAGGAGAAGAGAGAAAGAAGAGGAAAACAAATCTTCCTGGAGGCCGGCGGCGAACGGCGGTGGCTGCTGACCACCGGAGCTGAAGAAGAAGAGGTTGGAGAAGAGGTTAGAGAAAAAAGAGAAGAAGAGAAAGAAGAAGGAGAATAAAGAAGGGAAAAAAGAATTTAAAAATTAATAAAATAATAATATTTTTATTTTTTTAATGTATTTTTATTTAAAAAATAAAAATTAATTTTTTTAATTAAAATAATATTACCACGTCAGCATTCTGTTAGTATTTAACGACAAATTAGACGGCAGGGACCAAATTGCTCCTTATCTCAAACCTGAAGGGTATTTTTGTTGAGTTTGAAAACTCAGGGACCAAAGTGTAACTTAACCCAAACGTCAGGGACCAAAAGTGTATTTTTCCCTTTTTTTTCTATTTTTAGAACAAATTTGTTGGTTATAGAAATTAGAGTATAAATATAAAGATAGGCAATAAATGTGTATGGATTAACTCAATACGATAGTTCACTATTGAATTAATACTTCAAACATTATCACTTATCAATGGACGATGAACATGACTTATATGAACTTGATTATAGTTTGGTGTCAAAAATCATTAATGCATATCTCTACTCGCACATGGTGTGGAATATTTTTGGCCCTCATTGGTTGCTCAATTTATTAGTTGATCATTGATATTACTCACCTATTTTGGCACAAAACTCAAACTCAGACTCTTCCTTGTTCTACTTGGCTTCTATAGCCACACCACAAACTCCTTGCCTATAACTCTTTTGTCTCCTACAGTCCTATCTTATCTCTACCTATCATCATCCTTCTATCAAAGAATTTAATCTACATCAAGTTTCTACAATGCTCAAATCATTAGTTTTCATAATCATTCAAGGTACACTAACTTTGTATGATACAAAAGTTATACAAAATTTCATCCACACTTTTTGTCATTGTATACTTAACTTGATTGTAATTGAAATAGACCAATAAAAATATATTGTGACTCTGACGAGCCCTTACAATCTGTGATTTGAAGGGACTTATTTATTTCTCGGGGGTCGGGTCAAAAGAATATTGTTATGTTATTCCTAGTAAAATCTCTCGGGATCTAGAACTTGTGGTCCAAGACATTAGGACTCTTACTTCTAGGTTTTGTACTTTTTCATTTTGTTATGGTAAATCTCAATCTAAAAGATGTTATACGTTATTGCTATTTGTCATTATGAGCATAGCTCAACTGGCATAGAACTTGTACTAATGACCGAGAGGTTAGTGGTTCGAATCTCTCACTCCAACATATTATCAAAAAAAAAAAAAAAATGTTATTGCTATTTGCTAGACACCCTTTTATTTGATGGCATTGGAGGATTTATGTGTTTTGGACTCTAGCATATAGTAATTTAGTGTAGGGAAATTATAACATATGGTAAAATTGGTTGCCAAATTTTTAAATTTGTAAATTTGTCACAAAGAATTGCATTTGATTTTTCTTTTAAATTTTATGCTTGCCAATTTAAATATTTTTTATGCAATTTTATATACCATTTTATAGTCCATTACTGATATACATGTTGAGAGAGAAAATTTGGTCAATCATCATTATTTTAGGTAAAAAAAAAAAAAGGCATAATATTAAAGTTGGGATTGATTATAAATAGACATGTATGACAAATTAAATATAAAGAAAAAAAATGTCAAATCTCAAATATCATTCGTCTTCATTGTGAACATTTGATCAAATAAGTGCCTTGTGAAATTAGGTCATGTAACAATTGGCCTCAGGATCAAATAAGCTTAAAAAACTCATTAGATGACACTTCGACCCAAAGCTAACGAAACCCAAAGGATTAGACCCAAAGTCAACTAAGCCTAAACCTGCACAACTGCACCTTCTTTGTTAGGATTTAGAAAATTAAGGATAGAGATATTTTAGAATTTAGAGAAAAATTCCAAAAGATTGTCTTTGAGATTTCAAAGATTAAAAATTTCTTTATAGACTTTCTAAACAAAACAAAGACCCAAAAGATCAAAAGACTTCAAAAAAATTTTTAAACAAATTTCTTTTTAAACAACTGAAAATCTCATGTCATTGATTGACTCTTCAAAAAGTTGAAAATTCAATCTCGAGAACAAATTATGAGGTCCTCAAGACAAATTTGCATTTGAAAGTTTGAGAAAAATAATCAAAGGATAAACATTATATTACCACTACATAAATTAATACAATTTCAAGTTCACTTTCATCAACTAAATTTCTTTGCCAACATGAGCATAGATACATAAAACATGTACTAGACAAACATGTACTAGACAGGGAGATCCTCTTTCCTCTTATCCAAAACTCCCTTGATAGATCCATTGACATAACGCTCCCTTTGATAGATCTATTTCATCATGTCGCAGGCTTTGCTCATGTCGAGTTTCATGGCAATGTACCCATTTTTCCCCGTTCTTTTGCCATTAAGAGCGTGAATACATTCAAACCCCAGCACCACGTTACAGCACCACGTTATCAGTTATCATCCTGTTAGGAACAAAGGCTGATTGGATTTGAGAAATTATGTCGCCCATAATATTCTTCATTCTATTTGCAAGGGATTTTGCCACCAATTTGTATATTACATTACAGAGGTTAATAGGCTTGAAGCTCGACATCTACTTTGGATCTGGCACTTTGGGGATAAGGGCGATGTGAGTTTGTTAATTCTTTCCCCTTTATTAAAAATGTCTACACAAATTTTGGTTGTGTCATCTTCAACAATGTCCCAAAATTTCTGATAGAATATAACATAGACTCTGTCAGGACCCAGAGTCTTTAATGGGTTCATACTTTTGAGGGCTGCATCAATTCCGATTTCAAAAAATGTCTCGAAAGAACTCTTTTTTGCTCCTTTGACACTATTGGAGTTACACCTTCCAGAATTGCCTGAATACTCTTATCTCTCGAGCTAGAGGTCTCAAAGAGGTTTCTAAAGTATTTTGTTGCTACCTGGCCAATAACAGCTTTGTTCTCTATCTAGTTGCCTATCTCATCTTCTATGTCCCGAATCTCATTATTCCTTCTCCTTTGGGTGGCCTTGGTGTGGAACCACTTAGTGTTCCTGTCCCCCAATGGAGCCAATCTTCTCTTGACCTTATCTTCGAGTAAAGTTTTTCCTCCTCGAGAAGGCTATCAAGCTCTTTTTCAGCTTGTAACAGTTTTGGGGTTAGATACCCCCTTCCTCTCTCTCAATTCTTTGGATTTTTGCACGCTTCCTATCCAAAGCTCCCTAATAGATCCTTGCAATCTTTTTTTGTTCCAGCTTAATTATGTTTTATGTCAGTTGGGAAAGGTCCCTTTGATCTATCAAGGGAGTGTTATGTCAATGGTTTGCTATCCAAAACTCCCTTGATAGATCCTTGCTAAACTTAATTTATTTTTGTGAAATTAAAATTTGTATAATATAATGTGTTATAAATTATATGACCTTGTAAAATAATAATAATAATAAAATTTATAATTTATAAATTAATCAATAATATTTTTATATTCAATTTAGTATTTAGTTCATAAATATGAAAACATGAAATACAACTTTGTTTTCAAATTTCTGTTTTCAGATCACCAACACAAATTTCTGTTTTCAGATCACCAACCAAACACACCGAGACCTCTTGGTCATATTTTTTTCCATTGTTAAATGAACCCAAATATGAATTATTTTATATAGTGAAAGAGGGGTGGCTGGTAATCTAAACTATTGTAAATATATGGTTAAAATCCAATATTATTTATCAACAATTTAATCTTTATACTCTCAAATTTGTAACATCTACTTTAAATTTTGTAACAATCTATCCCAATCATGAATTTTTTTTTATCAAATTTAAGTGACAACTTTTATTATTTTACAACATATTTATTTATTTATACTTTATAAACACATTTGTGATCCCTAATAAATTTATTGATCAACATAGGTAAGAAATCATGTTAAATCTTAACATTTTTCATGACAGTAACTAAATTGTTACAAATCTAAGTAAAAATTAAATTTGGACTATATCGTTACACATTAAAGTTCATAGACTAAATTATTAGTTTCAAAGTTCAAGACCAAAAGTATTTTTAACCTAAATATATCCTTTTAACAAGGCAGGTGTAACCATTTTGGCTTAGGAACATTGGTTTAGACCTAAAGACCCAGGATTGGAGGTATTTGGTAAAGATGACTACAATTGTAACAAGCTTGCAAATGAATTGAGTCATTTCCAGAAGATAAAAAAGGATACAGTCCTTTTCTAAACTTGGATTGGAAGAGTTCAGCACAAAACAAACCAATCAACCATTGTATTTCAACAAAGTTTCACTTCATTTTTATTTTAGATGGCAGCAGTAGTGCGAGTGCTGCTTCAACTGCAAACAGAGTGAGTTTAAAAACGTCACTCGTTCTTGTTGCTCCACCACTCCAGAAACTTAAAATTTGATTCCATGGTGTCCATCCTGTAGAGTTGATACCAATGACTTGCAATCTCTTGGCCAAAAGTCCAACCGAGTACGCCTCCCGCTAGGAACGACATCCCAGCACCTGAGAAAGCACAGCTAGGGGTAAACAAGGCAATATTTAACGAGCCTTTTATGCATTTTTATACAAAGGATTACGCAACCAAGCTAGTTAGGCTTATTCTGTCTTGTGGCTTGCTTTAACGCACATTTAAACATAAGAAGAAGAATTCCCAAGATCTTGACAAATAAAGGCAGGCAGCTCCTCAATTTTTTTTAAGATTGGGACTCAAGAATATGAACCTTGACAACCTCGCTATTCTACCAAATGATATCGCGGGTCAACTTGAGACTTCTAAGCTAATCTAAACTATCACCCTGTTTAAGCAAGTATACATTCATGTCAACCAAACTCATAATCTAATCGATTCATGAACATAGTTTAGTATCATGCAAGGTTCTAGCTGATGATAAGAAAAATGTGCTGCATTGGTTGAGAAAGATATGGGACTTGCATGAAAATGGAAATAAGGAAAAAGGAATATGACAGTGGTAAAGTAAAGAATAGTTTCAATGCTACTGCTATTCATTTATTACTATGAAGCAGTTAAGTGGAAAGACGAGAGTTGAATACCATGCAAACTTTTTGAGTATTTCCATGCAACACCTGCAGTTGATACGGCTCCAATAACACTTCCTGTAAGACCAAAGTTTACAGCTTTGCTGACAGTCTTCAACTGAAAGAAATAATGGGCAGCTTATAAATAAGGAATCTGAAGTGCATGTACAAGAACTCTTAATCATAGAAAGTTAATGTCTCGTTTGATAACCATTTGATTTTTGGTTTTTGAAAATTAAGCTTATAAATACTACTTCCACCTATAAGTTTCTTCGTTTTGTTATCTACCTTCTTCCCATGTTTTCAAAAACCAAGTCAAATTTTGAAAAAATATATATATAGTTTTTAAGAACTTGTTTTTATTTTTGGAATTTGGCTAAGAATTCAAGTTTTTCCTTAACAAAGATGAAAACATGGTAAGGAAATTGGAAAAACACAAGCATACTTTTCAAAAAACAAAAAAAACCAAAAATCAAATGGTTATCAAACGAGACCAAAGTTATTTGTCTTTGCCTTCCTACTATGTATAGAAAAATGTGAAACAAAATGACAACCATGCTTAGCTCGCCAGTCTCTAAGGAGATATGTTGCTTAAGTAATACACTAACAAAAAAAGAATAGAGCACGCACCCAGGCTAAGTAGTTCAACTTAAGAAGGCAAGGGAGATTCATAGAATGAATCCATGAACTTACTATTCTGAATTACAGGCAGTATAATAGTCTAGATAATAACTGAAAATAAACTGGAAATTACTTTTGCATATAGAAATTAAACAATAGCTGAAAGTTAGACAGCAGTGAAAAAAGAAATAATCAGCCACAAAGACCAAAAAACAGGATATAATAGGCCCAGAGGGAGAAAAAAGAACCCAGAAAAGTCTTGGCAGGAAAATCAGAGGCAAATAGGAGTGCTACAAGGTTCGATTAATCAAAATGATTACTACCATCTACAAATACTATTCATAGGTACTTTATTAAAAAGCAACTGATTCCAACCCCTCTGAGACAAGATTGCAATATATTATGAGTGCAAACAGCGAAGTAAACACCAACCAGGAAAAGAAGAATTAAGATAAAATGCATTAATTTTATTGTAAGAATGATAGTATTCCAATTACGAAGATAGAAAAGAAAAAAAAAAAAGGAACATATTATTTCACTTAATACGATTAAAATGATTTCAAAAGACCATTATTAAGTACTTCTATAATTACAAGCATTTAGTGATCAACTGATGATCATAAAAACCATATTAAAAGGAAATATTTGGTCCAGTTCCCTACTAATCATACTAGAAGATTGAAAAGTACAAGGCCTGACTCAGAATTTCCTTCAATCATTTTCAGAGTCATACTGCACAACAAGGGGAGGGAGACAAGGCATGCAATATCATAACTTAAGCCATTGTGCATCAACAATAATTGGGCTAGGAAATGTTAGATTAGACCAAACTCATGTAAAAAGGAAAAAAAAGAAAAAAAAAGAAAAAGCATTTTCACTAACCTCCAACTCTATTACCAAATCTCCAGAAAGTGCAAATGAACACATTTAATTTCAGATATACCAATCTAATGGTAATAGATCTCTAATTGAAAATCTTCCCCCTCATAGGTCAATTCAAGTTTGGGGGGAAATGCGGGAGGTGGTCTATCTCACTCACAAACACCCAGAAATACAAAAATCCAGATGAGATCATCTGAGGCACGAATTATCATACATCAATCAAGCAGACTAGTAAAACAAATGAGATACATGTGCATCCTACCAAAGCTCAATATGAACAAGGCAAAAAAACACGATAAAAGAAGACAATTAAGAAGAAACACAGAAAGAGAAATTGATCCGTGACTCCACGGAGCTCCATCTCGAAGGTGAAACGCTCAATGACAGAAACAGAACTCACAAGCAGGCAGTAAAAGGAGCAAAAGAAAAAGGAAGTAAGCGATGAATTACAGTGGGGCCATGAACGGGGTCGGAAGCAATGAACTCCTCAACATCGGAGCTAGACCAGGGAGGAAGGGGCTTCTCGCGCAGAACGTAGGTGTTGTAGTACTGGAGGATCGGTGATCTCTCGTAGCAAAATTCCTTGAAGCCCTCCCAGTGCCTCCTGAAGAAGGATTGAGATGACGAATCTTCCATAACTGTTGCGCTGGAAAACAGATTATGATTGAGATTTAAGAAACTAATCAGATTGAAAGCAGAATCTTGATGGTGGTTCTCTTCTAGCTCTGCAATTCCGTTCTTGAGAGCTCGTCACTTTTGTCTGTTAGGAAAATGGAGGCTGTGGCTGCTTGGTGTCTCTCTGTGAGGCTTCTCTGCAGTTGGGCCCTGGTAAGGCCCAATAGGATAAACTAGATTTTCATTTGCGCCCAAATAGCCCATTAGCTAATTTTAGAAAAGGACAAAGAGGGAATTGTAAGAGAAATCCTTATAAATGGCCACGTACACCTTACCTTTTTTCTTTTTCTTTTTTTTTTTTTTTATCGTTCACTCGTTTATTATTTTTGTAGTACATCAACATATGGGGTGGGGGGATTCAAACCTTTGACCTCATGGTCGAGAGTACATGTCAATTACTGCTGAGCTATGCTCGTTTTGGCAAAATTTTGGTAGTTAAATAAACAGTAAACTGCGTATATGCAGGATCGAACACATATTTTGATAGACTTATATTCCTCTATGATGATAGCTTATATTGAAACCTAACACTGATATACTTATATATTGAGATTTTTTTTTTTTTTTTTTTTTTTTTTTTGCTGTAACTTCAAATTATGGAAAAGGGCCACAAACATGTATCTTGTCTGTTGTATGAGTCTATCAATGATAGACTTAATGTGTTCTAATTGAAGTTTGTTGGTAATAGACTCTTATCATCGATAGACTTTTCGATCACAACGCACACTACCACTAATAGTCTATCAACCATAGTTTCAATTGTGATTGAAGTCTATTAGTAATAGGTTTCTATCACTAATAGATTTTACTCACAGTGGTAGTCTTTTAGTTAAACATCAAAATAATGCGACATTCTAAAAAAAAATGTTTTCATTTATTGAAGTCTATCACTAATAGACTTTTTTTTTAGTTCAACAACATCTGGAGTGGGGGGATTCGAACCTCTGATCTGAGTGCATGTCAATTATTGTTGAGATGGTCACCTTTGCCCCTAATAGACTTCAATCACAATACCTTCCTCTTGTACAAGTATATCACTAATAGACTACAAGTGTTATGATAGACTGCTATCACTGATAGTCTATCAATCACAATGCATATAGTTTATCAATGATAGACTGTTATCACTGATAGTCTACCAACAATAGAGAATTGTGATTGAAATTTATTAGTGATAGAGGTTTCTATTTTTGATAGATTTCACTCACAATGGTATTCTATTAGCTAAACATTAAAATAATACAACATTCACTCACAATTTTAGTCTATCAGAGATAGGAGAGGTTTTTAGTCTTTTTACATGGGTTGGATTTATTTTTTGTCTTATTTACAAATAGTTTTGGGGTTTGCTATTACTGATTTTGCTATATTTGCAATCACCCCAAAAGATCCATGTATAAAACATTTTGATTTTTCTATAGTTTCATATAATGTTTATATTTCTAGTATTTAAGGGCATATTAGGTAAGTAACCTAGTTTACTATTAAATTAAGGGAAAAATACATTTTTGGTCCCTTAGGTTTGGGTTAAGTTACACTTTGGTCCCTGAGTTTTCAAACTCAACAAAAATACCCCTGAGGTTTGAGATAACGAGCACTTTGGTCTCTGCCACTTATTTTTCTGTTAAATGCTAACGGTTGCTGACGTGACACTATTATTTTAATAAAAAAGATTTTTTAAATAAAAAATATTATTATTTAAATATTTATTTATTTATTTCTCTCTCTCTTTTCTTCCTTCCCCTCTTTCTTCCACTCCTCCTTCTTCTTCATCTTCTTCCTCTTCAACTCTGGTGGCCGGCCGCCGGAAAGTATTTTTTTTTCTCCTTTTTTTTTCTCTCCTTTCTTCTCTCTTTCCTTCCTTCCTTTTTTTTTTTTTGAAACCGAGAGGGAGGACTCTCGTCGCTGGCGCCTGGGAGGAGGAGCTCCTCCTCCCTCTCCCTTCTTTTTATTAAAAAAAAAAAAAAAAAGAAAGGAAGGAAAGAGAGAAGAAAGGAGATAAAGAAAAGGGAGAGAGAAAAAAAATTACTTTCCGACGCCGGCCACCGGAGTTGAAGAGGAAGAAGATGAAGAAGAAGGATGAGTGGAAGAAAGAGGGGAAAGAAGAAAAGGAGGAGAGAAATAAATAAATAAATATTTAAATAATAATATTTTTTATTTAAAAAATAATTTTTATTAAAATAATAGTGTCACGTCAGCAACCGTTAGCATTTAACCGAATAGACGGCAGGGACCAAAGTACTCCTCATCTCAAACCTGGGGTATTTTTGTTGAGTTTCAAAACTCATGAACCAAAGTGTAACTTAACCCAAAACTCAGAGACCAAAAGTCTATTTTTCTATATTGTCAAAGCGAACATAGCTAATTGACATGTATCTCGACTAAGAAGTTAGAGGTTCAAATCCTATATTTTCTTTATTTTTCTCTTTAATTAACTTAAGCTTAGTAAGATTAGCTCTGAATATAAGATTTAAAAACCTTCTCTTTCTTACTTTCTAACTTATAGGGGAAAATACACTTTTGATCATGTTTGGGTTAGGTTTCATTCTTTTCTTCTTCTTGTATCTCTCATTTTCTTCTTCTTTTTCTTCTTCTTTTCTTCTTCTTTCTTTCCAGAACCCGAACCGACATGATTTTCTTCCCCTCATCGGCGCAACTTTCTTCCTCTCCCCGACAAAGATCTTCTGGTCTGCGAGCAGAGTCGGGTTCCACGAGAAATCATAGCGAAGAAGGTCATTGAAATTTGAGGAAAAATAACATGTCGAAGCGATGAGTAACCCACGAACGGTAGCGGTCGAGTTTCGCTAGATCTGTGCAGCAGCGGTGATCTCAATCTGGGCAACGACGGTGATTTCACGGTGGTGGTCGAGTTTCACTAGATCTAAATCGTGAGTTATTTATTTGTAGTCATGGTAGTTGTTCTTGGTTGTGGTTCTGTTTATGGGCATAGAAACAACAAGAGAAACGAAACCCAAGAGAAATCGGCAAGATGGATAAACTCAAGAGAAACAAAACCCACGTCATGAGGAAGACGTCGGAAACGAGAAGAAAACAGAGGGAGATATCGAGAGTGACAGAGAGAAATAGAGAGAGATATTTATATTTTAAAAATTAAAAAAAAATAATCTTTTGAATTAAAAATTAGTGTCTACTTTAAGTTTGAAAACCCAAAACCAAAATGAAACCTGTATTTTCCATAATTTATATTATTTTTATAAATATATTTATTTATTTATTAATTATTAATTTAGAATAATAATTAATTATAGGGCAAAATACACTTTTGGTCCCTGAGGTTTGAGGTTAATTATAGGGCAAAATATTTTGACCAATTTTTTTGGAATTACCCTAGTGCAAAAGTTAGAAGTAGCTGCATCAAGGCAGACTGAGCTCCTGCGATGAATAGCAGCATCAAATTTATGAACGAAGAGAAAATGGTTAAAAGAGGCAGACTTTTGCTTCCTGTGTAGAGTGTCGACTTTGTTCTCTCCCTTCACCGTGTCCATTTATAATCTGCCTTCTACTATGCTAATTACCATAAAATTTTACTTTAATATTTTTTTTTTTTGAGGATTTAGCGGACTCGGTTAATTGCATGGACGATAATTTTGATCTGCACCTTCCGGTGTGATTTTTGCTTTGATGGCAACAGATAAAATGTTTAGGAACCAAATAGATCCGTAAATTTAAAAAATTTCATGCGACAAGGTTTGCATACTCGATTAATCGTGGCTTTTTCTTTTGATGTGTCCACAAGGTATGTATCTTGTGCAGTTCTCTCAAGTCACTGGACTTCAAAGACATTTTGTAAAGTTAGCCTTGAAGCTTCACCATTGAGTGGCATATGAGGTTGAGATGCATAAGATTTTCCTGAACTCGTTGGAAGTGTCATCGCCACCATTTTCTTCAATGGTGATTGCAAATGATTCCAAAATTTCGAATGTATCTCGGAGTACTTGGTTTTCAGAGAATCGACATCGGTATCGAAAATGTGACGTCCTTAAAGCATGCCTAAACATTTTATTGCCACACCGGAAGATGCAGATCAAGATTATCGACTGGTAAAATGGGATTTGAAGTTCCAACCCTTGTTACGGAGAGATTTGAGGAGGAGGGAGAGAGAAAAATGGGGGAAGAAGGATGGTGAAAGAAAAAGAAAGAAAGAAATGTCATGTAATTTAAAAGGTTTAATATAAATATAAAATAATAAAATTTATCCACCTCAATATGCCACATCACTTTTCCGTTAGTCTAACTAACGGTCAAATTAATTCAGGGACCATTTAAAACTATTTTTCAAACCTAAGGAACTAAAGTGTATCTTTTGAAACCTCAGGGACCAAATAGACATCAACTTCAAACCTCAGGAACCAAAAATGTATTTTGCCCTTAATTATATACGTCGAACCCATGTAGTATCAATCTAATACCATAGAGAAAAATGAAGAAAATTTAAACAAAACAATAAATAATTGAAGTGAGAGAAAATGCTAGAATTGCTATTCTTTAAAGACTTGCAAATATTGATTTAAAAATAAAAAAAAATAAAAAATAAAATAAAAAAGACTTGCAAATATATATATATATATATATATTTTTAACATGACTTGCAAATATTATCTTAGGTACAACGTACATATATTCTAATAATAATACACAAATCTATTATGGTTTTTTCTTTTTCGAGTTCAAGTCAATGAAGTGAATATTCAAATATTTGAAAATTTGATCTTTAAGACAAATTTACGATATCTTAATTGATTGAATTATATGCAAGTTGACTTCTTAAACATTCCAATGTTATAATCTTAGTATCTTGGTTTTAATACCTATATTTTAATAGGTTGAATTTACATACAAGTTGACTTCTTAAACATTCCAATATTATAATCTTAGTATCTTGATTTTAATACCTATATTTTAATTGGTTGAATTGTGTGTGATAAAGAGATTTGAACTTCTGAGAATTGTCAATTAAGTTATGTTCATTTTGGCATATATGCCTTAACTAGTTTTCTAAAATGTCTCAAAACTCTTCCCTTTTAATTTTATCATATTTTTTTACAAGAAATCTAACCAATTGAATTATGTTTAAGATGGGTGAATATTTGTTTACTTAAAAGGGAGGTAATTGATGAATATTTGTTTATTTAAATAATAACAAATGGTTTTTTTAGTTCTACATCTGTTTTTTTTTACATGGGTGAGGTGGAAAATATGAACTAGAGGTTCTTGGTCATTTAGTATAAACCAGTTGAACTATGTTCACGTTGGCAAAACAAAATTGAAAGTTGAAGACCTATTTGACATTTTTTAAAGTTCAAGAGACCAAATTGACACACCTTGGATTCAGTTGACACGAGCATCGAAATTTGGACCGAGCAGCTGCCTTTCTTGGCTACAAGCTCACCTGTTCCAATGATCGGAGCTGGAGTTCGACTGGATAGTCACGAACACACCCGATTCGGGGGCCTGCACCAGTTGTCCATTTGCAAGATAGCTGCTTTCCCAGTTGATATGATTTTGTTTCTTTGTGTGAGTTTATTCTTTTCAGTATTGATTCATCAGAGAAGATCTCTACCTTACAACTTCCATTTCCCTCTTCTAACTTTTTATTTGGAGCTTCGATATCTGACTCTGAAGCAAATGTTTCAGATCTTGTTTCTTGGTTTTCCATCTCGAGTTTCTCGATCAGCTTATTCCTATCTGGTATGTGAACATCAGTTAATTTTCTACTCAAATTGATTGGCCCATCTGGCTCAAACTGTTCGATAGTCGACAACGTTTCCCGCTCTGGAAAATCTGATTTCTTGCCAGTCATTTCTTCAGAAACAATCTCTACAATTCCATCATCCAAACCACCACTCGATCGTTGAACCCAATCCTCCTCGGACGACTTTAATCGAACATGAAAATTGCTCTTTCGCATTTGTAGCACATCGTCTTCCTCATCATCCGGATTCATCTGAATTTAATTAAGAGAAGAAAAATGTCAACCTATGTTCCAATTTCACTCGAAAAGAACAGCTTATATCTGAGTTTTCCAATTCTCACCTTTACATCAGCGAGATCGACATTGTTTTCTGTAAGGAAGGAGATAAATTCCTGAAAGTTTTCTACTGTGGGACGGTAATGACCACTATGAGGCCAAACTGCCTGTTAAAAAGACGAGATACTCAAGGTTCAAGACAAGCCATTTAAATAATAGGAACTCCCAAGCCATTCTCGACTCGTACCTGTAGGATGCCATTCTCGACAACCAATCTCCCAGCAGCCAATGTGGCTCCTCCAGCCAAGAAACTCGAATGGTGAAACGTACCCTTGATTTTCTTTCCAACATACAAGGTTTTAGAGGTGCTGAGAACAAATATCCATTTATCGTGCTTACCGACTCTGGTTGTGTGAAGGAGTTCCCCAGATTGCTTGTAAATGAACTTCCCATCCTCCACAGCAATTTTGTAGGCTGTTCTTTCCAACTGAAAGAAAAACATGTGGACGTTTCAACATTCCATACATAAAACACGAGCTAAAAGAATACATAACAATTCAATGCAAGTTATGTAAGCTCACCGGACCCAAATACTTGATGCACTGCTGTTGAAGTTTCACTCTGGGGCATTCTTCAACAAGATTTACTTCCTTTCCTTCCCCTACATCCAACCTAACAAAGCATAGACACTTTAGTTTGTGAAATGTATTGACATAAATAGTAATATAGGACAAATAATAAATTTAGAGAGCGAAATGGATCGATCTCCTTTTTTTAAAGCATATTGACTTTAAATTTTCTTTGGGAAAAAAAATCACATATTTTTTAAAATGTATATTTTAATAAACGTGTCTTTGTCATGTCCAAGATTCCCAGAAAACAATGTTTCAACGTGTCTACGTAGTGTCTATGTCTCGTATTTGTATCCATTCTTCTCAGTATTGAAACTTCTTGTATACCTTTAGTTTCCAGAAAACCTGAATTTTAGTACTTGAACTTTAAAATTTTGGTCAATGTTTACCAATAGAAAAAGGGTTGTTCACTCTGAGAGTGAAGCCATTTATCATAATATAACTGTAGGTTCTGGCCATAACGATGTCGTGGATCAATCTAAAAAACAGAAAAAGGAATTACAATTAGCAACAGGGAGTTATAATAAAAAAATTTGGACTACATAACACTTTATTTGTCAAATCCAATAAACTTAACAGCCTCAAGCCAGTGCTGTAAAGCAAGCATTTGAGCTTTGTCATTTTTGGACAAACCCTTTCCAACCTGTATTGATGTTTGAAAACATATTAAATACTTTTTAGATGTTTGGTAGGTTCATGACAAGTCTGGTAAAAACATGATGAAATTTACCCTGGCAACTCTGGTTCTTGCTCGAGACCACCGCGAAATGGCAGTTTTGTGTTTCTCAATGTCAAAAAATGATACGGAGCTCCTCTTGAGCTCAGCAAAATTCAAAAGTTTCCACCTGTAAAGACAACCATTGTGAACAAGCACAAAATAGATCCATTTTGATTCAGAACAAAGATATAAGCCACCACACATACCAACTCTTCTCTGCAAGAACTGCACAATCTGCCAGCCTTCTCCTAGTTCTGAAGCTTCTATAAACTTTCTGCAATTCTGTTGCTGCCACGTGCTCCCGATTTGCTGGACCAAGATCTATCTTCATTTGGATCCCATCATGACAGGCTCTTGGGGATTGATTCTCCATGTCTTCACTCTTTGGACTATTAGTTACAGCATGCATCTCTTCCTCCAGTAGAGGAATATCTGTTGCCTCCATTGAAATCATCTTCTCCAAATCTCTACTTTTGAAGCCAACAGGCGATTCTAACTCTGTCCTCCCCAAACCCTCTGATTTGATTATTGTAGGCTCCAAATCTCTACTGTTGAAACTAATGGATCGCTCTGGAGTTTCAACTTCATCCTCGCCAAAACTGAAGGATTTCACAGTAATAGATTGAGATTCGACCCCATTTTTCACATCCATGTGTTTGGCCAAAGGACATGAAAAGAGAGTCCCCATTTTAGCAAAGATGGTTCTGCAAAGCCAACATGAACACTATTCCTGTAACAAGAAGCTACCCGTAAATGAGATTGAAAGATCCAACACAAATTGAGTGATAAATCTTCAAGAAACAGATAGAGTCAATCTCTTAAGAAACAAGTAGAATTTATGCTTAAAAAAAGACTCACCACACAATCAAACCCAAGGATACTTTATAAGGAAACAAAGAAAAGAAAGATATAAATGCTAAACTTGAAGTCCAAGGGGACTTTCTCTTCATTTTCAAGCCCAACAACAATGCAGTAACAACAAACAAACAAGTATAGTTTTCTTTAAAAACAGAACTGAGGTGTGGCCTAGAACCACAGTTCTGTCATGCAGTGGAATGTGTCAGGAACAGTGAAAGACCCGTTTAATTTCGAAGACAAGATTCTTAATTAACCAAATAACCTTCAAACTCTAGCAAACAACTATTGTTCAAGGAAAAAGAAAACCAGAAAAAAGAGCTGCATGCGCAGACCCAACTTCAGAAACCAAAGTCTACAGAAACTAGTGCACATGGCCATGGAACCAACAACAAAGAAAGAGAAGTGAAAGTGCCTATCATCAGAAAACATGAATTGAAGAAACAAACAGCAAAAACCAAACATGAAATACCTCAACCGGAGGATCGTAAAAACTGAGAAATATGATGGAGAGGAGTTTTGGGTTTCGATTCGTGAACAATGCAGAAGAATGAGTTAGGTGTTAGAGAGAACTTGAGCTTCAAGAAGGCAAAAGCTAAAGATGATTACGTAATATTAACGAGTTTCAAAACTACATTTAAAATTCTCGATACTAAGAATAAATTCAATTCAATTGACATCTTAAAAAAAAAAAGACTAGTAAGAAACAAACAGAGAGAAACTGATTCATGCGTCCATGGAGCTCCATCTCCAAACTGAAACACTCCAATAACAGAACAGAACTCACATGCAGATAATCAAAGGATCAAAAGAAGAAGGAAGTGGACGAGAAATTACAGTAAGGCCATGAACGGAGTCGGAAGCAATAAATTCCTCGACAGCGGAGCTAGACCATGGAGGAAGAGGGAATGATTATTGAGGATTGAGAATCTTATGGACCAAAATTCACGGTAGCCCTCCCTGTGCTTCCTGAAGAAGGATTGAGACGAAGAATCTTCCATAATTGTTGCGTCGAAAACAGATTATGAATGAGAGTTTAGAAAGTAAATCCAATTGAAAGCAGAATCCTGATGGCTGTTCTCCTAGCTCTGCAATTTCGCTCTGGAAACTTGAAAGCTCGCTTTGTTCGTCTTTGTGAGGAGGAAGATGAAAGACTTCTCTACAGTTGGGCCAAGGTGTGAGGCCCAATACGAAAAACTAGATTTTTATTTATTTTGGCCTAAATAATGCCCATGTGAGCCTGAGCTAATATAAAAAATGACGCAATAAATTGGAAAAATTATTTACAAATCTTTTTTTTAAAAAATATATATGGATAGCAAATGAAAAAGGAGAAGATTTGATGTCTATGGATAACAATTTTTTGTTTTTTTTTTTTTTTTTGAAGAATATGGACAATGTTGATGGTCGATTTTGGTCAGAGGAACTCACATAACCTTCACGTGCCACCAACGGTAAAATTTGTAGAAGAGGGGGAAGACGTGGCCTGCAAGACAGTAAACCTGCACACCGGTGTGGTGCTCGTCACACCGGCTCCGATGCTTAAGTCAGCAAACAGAACGATAGGGAGTGGAAAAGTAAGAGCAAGAGGAGAGAGTAGAGAATATAGAATAGTGTTTAGGGATAGAATTCGGGTCCCCTTCTTCAGTGGCGAGGAGGGATATAAATATCTGCTCATCCTCCTAGGGTTTTTAGGGATTCGGAGGCGTTTTAGGTCAAACCAGGCGAAACTGAGGCGGCCAAAGGCGGTGGGGACCAAACGGCATCGAATAGACTCGACCCGCGCGAGCGGGCTGAGCAGTGGGTCGGGTCAAAAACCCGACCCCTTCGGTCTTGGCCCGTTCCACTTGCCGGTTTTGCCTCCTTGGTCCATCTTTCAGTCCGATATCTCCCCGGTTGTCCTCGTCAGCTCCTTGTATATCGGGGTGGTCCAAAATTGCCTATAACATTAAGCCTCCACTCTTGAATTGGGATACGGGGTGACTTATTGCTATAAGTTGAGCTCCTTAAGCCCGATTTAAGAGTAATGACCCTTGCCCTGGGCTGGCTTACGTGTAGCTTTGTCGTCATCCTTTAGAGTTTGTGCTCGGCCTTGGCAAGAGGCGCTCGGTCTTGGCAAGAGGTGCCCGGCCACGGCCTCTGCTGGGTGAGCTCGACTTAGATGAAGTGCATTGGCCCGAGCTAGATGGGGTGAGGTAGACTTGGTTAGTCCAAGCCCGCATGATGGGCTCATGTCAGTTGAGGCGAGGTAGACTCGGTAGTCCAGGCTCGCATGCAGGCGTGGGCGCTAAGCTAAAGAGCTTAGGCTCACAAGGTAGGCGTGGGCACCATAGGCTCGCTGAAGCGTGGGCTCTATAGGCTCGCATGTAGGCGTGGGCACTATAGGCTCGCATGTAGGCGTGGACACTATAGCTGAAGCGTGGGCACTATAGGCTCGCATGTAGGCGTGGGCACTATAGGCTCCCTGAAGCGTGGGCACTATAGGCTCGCATGTAGGCGTGGGCACTATAGGCTCGCATGTAGGCGTGGGCACTATAGGCTCGCTGAAGCGTGGGCACTATAGGCTCGCATGTAGGCGTGGGCACTATAGGCTCGCATGAAGCGTGGGCACTATAGGCTCGCATGTAGGCATGGGCACTATAGGCTCGCATGTAGGTGTGGGCACTATAGGCTCGCTGAAGCGTGGACACTATAGGCTCGCATGTAAGCGTGGACACTATAGGCTCGCATGAAGCGTGAGCACTATAGGCTCGCATGTAGGCGTGGGCACTATAGGCTCGCATGAAGCGTGGAAACTATAGGCTCGCATGTAGGCGTGGGCACTATAGGCTCGCATGAAGCGTGGGCACTATAGGCTCGCATGTAGGCGTGGGCACTAAGTTTGATGACTTAGGCTCGCATGTTGAGCGTGGGCACTAAGCCGAAAAAGCTTAGGCTCGCATGACGTCTTATCACGTTCCTGGAAACACACTCTAAGCCTTGACAAGGGAACATCTAGGTCCTATCATTAATGTTAACGCTTGCTTTGAATGGTAAAGCAAAAGGAAAAGTCTACTCCTACCTACCAAAAGTAAAATGAGCGACAGTGCTCTACTTACATGATAAATGTGCAAATAAAGAAAACTAGAATTCCCTAAACTAAGGCTTAGTGTGCTCTCCAGAATGCTGTCCTTGACCCTGGCAAGAGGTGTGGTAGGGCTCGGCCTCGGCCTCGGCCATGGCCATAGGAGAGTTTGTCTTGGTCCTCAACGGATTTCCAGAAGAGGTCCACCACCATCTTTGCCCGGGTCATCTTTGGTCGGCCTCGGCCTTTGCGGTGAATTCCTTCAGGTATCCGTTTCGGATCAACACTTCGATCTCGTCTTTCAGCTGAATGCAGTTCCTGGTTGAATGTCCATGATCTCGATGGAAGAGACAATACTGGTTTTTGTCTCTGTGGTCAGGATTTGACTTCAGCTTCCGGGGTGCGCTGAGGAGGTTTGTATTCCTTATCTCCATCAAGATCTGCTCCTGTGGGACTGAAGTAGGGGTGTACTTTTCAAACTTCTTCAAGTAGTCCCCTTGGTCTGGTCGACCTCGGCCATTGTCTGGTCGGCCTCGGCCATGGTCTGCTCGGCCTCGGCCTCCCTCGTCGATCCGCTGCCTTTTGTCCTTTTTACTGTCGTAGCTAGATGAAGAAAACCTCTTGTACTCTCGTTCCGACCTCTTTGACTTCAGTAACTCCTCTGCGCTCATATACTTCTGTGCCCGGGAGACGAACTCCGCATAGGTTCGAGGCTGGCTCTTACCTATTGAATTGAGCAGTCTGTCGTCTTCCAGTCCAGCTGTTATAGCTACCCGGGCTGCTCCCTCACTGTACCCCTCAACCTGTAGTGCCTCGTCATTAAAACGAGTTATGTAATCACGCAAGCTCCCACCTGGCTGTTGTTTGACCGTCAAGAGGTTGATGTGAGGCTTGCGCTGCTCTCTGACTCCCATAAACTGTGCAAGGAATGTTTGGGCCAACTCTTTGAAACAGCTGATGGATCTCCTTTTCAGCCTCTCAAACCAGTGTCTGGCTGATCCTGTCAGAGTGAAAAAGAATGTGCGGCACCTGATTGCATCTGAGACGCCGTGGAAGTCCATCCAACTTCTGTATGCGTTTAGATGTTGCACGGGGTCTTTCTTGCCATCGTACTGTTTGAACGTGGGTACCTTAAACTTTTGAGGCACCTCGGCTTTCATGACTTCTTCTGTGAAGGGTGGTTCGACTTGGTCGATTAGTTCTTCCATGTCTTGCCCTCCCGAATCCTTCAACTTCTGCAGGTCTCCCTGAGGATTTCCGAGCTCCTTTAGTGTGTTTAGAAGCTCAGTCTTCCAAGGGAGATGGTCTTTCTTAGCCTCGGCCTCGGCCAACTTAGCCTCGGCCTCGGCTGCCCTGGCCTCGGCCTCGGCCTCGGTAGCTCTGGCCTCAGACTCGGCAGTTTTAGCCACTCTGTGCTTTTCCTCGACTAGATTTCTCAGGTCTGTTCTACGGCTGGTACTTGACTCAGGGCTCCTCAGTACTGTGCGCTCTATGCGCTTCAGCCCCCTGACCTTGCTGGTTGCGCTGTTGGTCTTCTTTCCTCTGGATTCTGTCTCTGATTCATCCATGTATTCAACTGGATTCTTCCCCTTCTTCGGGTCTCTAATCAAGCTCCCCTCGTGGACTTTGGTGCTAAGGCCGGGTTTATCCAGGATTTGGAGTATTCTGGACAAACTCCGATCCATTCCCTTCACCTCATCCTCAAGGGCAACAATTTTGGTGTCGGCATCCTCTGCTCGGCCTCGGCCTGCTTGTCTCGGTGACCCCCGGATGCTGTCATCGTCACGTGACCTCCGCTGGTGGCGGTCACCATCCGAATTCTCTATGTTTACGTCTTGGTCTTTCTTCTTCATCCCCTTGCTCATGGAATGATCGGTGTGCAGATTTGGCAAGCTTTCTTCCCCACAGACGGCGCCAACTGTTGATGGTCGATTTTGGTCAGAGGAACTCACCTGACCTTCACGTGCCACCAACGGTAAAATTTGTAGAAGAGGGGGAAGACGTGGCCTGCAAGACAGTAAACCTGCACACCGGTGTGGTGCTCGCCACACCGGCTCCGATGCTTAAGTCAGCAAACAGAACGGTAGGGAGTGGAAAAGTAAGAGCAAGAGGAGAGAGTAGAGAATATAGAATAGTGTTTAGGGATAGAATTGGGGTCACCTTCTTCAGTGGCGAAGAGGGATATAAATACCTGCTCATCCTCCTAGGATTTTTAAGGATTCAGAGGCGTTTTAGGTCAAACCAGGCGAAACTGAGGCGGCCAAAGGCGGTGGGGACCAATTGGCATCGAACAGACTCGACCCGTGCGAGCGGGCCGAGGGTCGGCCGAGGCCATGGGCCGAGGCCGACCATGTGCTCGGGCCAAAAACCCGACCCCTTCGGTCTTGGCCCGTCCCACTTGCCGGTTTTGCCTCCTTGGTCCATCTTTCAGCCCGATTTCTCCCCGGTCTTCCTCGTCAGCTCCTTGTATATCGGGGTTGTCCAAAATTTCCTATAACAGACAACAAATGTTATTAATTTGGTTTTACATGGAAATGATATCAATTTTTATACTTAATCAATAGGAGGAATCTTAGAAATCTTTGATAATTACTGATAGACTCCTATTAGTTGATATCATTATACAAGCTTGTATAATTGATGAATTTGAATAGAACATGAGATGGATAAAGTTGATACGTGCTACTATACGAGAATATCTTAGCAATGTTGGTTTTGAGAGAAGTGAGCTCATGTACATTCTAGGAAAAAATATGTAAAATGAAAACGTTAATAAGTAATTAGATACTCAAATTGAACTAAAATTTATGTGATAATCATTGATAGACTTCATTACAGATAGAATTCTATCACCAATAGTCGCTGATAGACTTCTATCAGTGGTAGCATGTTTTATGGGCTTTTTAGTCATTTACATGGTCTGATTATGAAATTTTGCTATATTTGCAAATTGTTTTAGATTTTGCTATATTTGCTTATTTTGACCTATTTTGATATATGTGTGAGTGCCCTTAATTATTATTAATTTATTATTACTTTTTAATTTAAACATACTAATTTATTTGTGTGTCGCATGCTGAATTGAAAAATTACATCCTATTCTCTTTATTATACACACACATATATATACACACACAACAACCCACAAATTTGGGAGGAAGTAAAAAAAAACCTATAGAGAATGGATATAAAAGATGCCAAGGAATAACTTGTTCATGTATCTAAGTCTCAACTCTTCTCAAAAAACTTGCTTCGAACGAAAAATTAACAATCTCTTATTCGTTCTCAACCCTTAAAACCTTGTACTAAACATCTCATTAAAGAAAGTTACTTTAAATCTTCATCACTTGTACTATACTATGTTTTTTTTTAAGATTGATATACATATACTTGAAGGTGTTCTTTGAAAACAACCATAGTTATTTTTTTCCTTAAAAAAAAAAAGTTTTCTCATGTGCTTTGAGTTTTTAAAAGACAATAGTAGGAGAGTAGACACCAAACCGAACACTTTTTTAAGCTTTTTCTTTTTCTCATCTCTTGATCAAAGTTATAATGTCTTGACTAGTTATGCTTGGCAATTTTATGTGTTACTTGTTACGAAAGTCCAAAGAAGGGTTACCATATGTGATTCTAAAATTACCAACATGGTTACCAAAGAAACTTAGATAGACACTTTATCCATTTTGGTTAGCTTTTATTGAAGAATGAAAAAGTACATACATATAGAACCACACAATTATTGCCATGAGTATAGAAACTATTTAAAAAATAATTTTTTTAATAATAATAATAAATAAATAATATAAGTCTTTTAGCATGTAAGTATTGATCTTCATATACAAAACCACGTTAATTTATGCAAATCATTAGCTTTATCTTTTAATTCAATACGTATGGAAAAGGGTTAACTTATGCAAATCATTAGCTTTATCTTTTAATTCAATACGTATGAAAAATAATTCAAATCTCTGAACTTTCAATCGAGGGATAAGTATCCTTTAATCAAGAGCACTTCTCTTTTTTTTATACGAGGAAATTTGTGGTTGGAATGTTGTTGATTGTCAATTCTTTTGGTTTTAATGATCTTTTTTTCCACTCCAAGATTTAGTAGAGAGATTAAGGGAAAAAAAAAAAATACAAAAAGGGCAAAGAGAAACTAAAAATTATAATATCATTCAAGAAACAATACATAAACATAGTGTAAAATCAGTGGCCATTTATAGCCATATTTATGTGTATCTATCTGCTTCTAAACATAATTTCATGAGTACTTCATATTGATCATTAACAAAGATTTATTTACACTTAAAGATGAAAAGAATAACAAATATTTGTATCATATTTTCTTCTATCCACAAATAATGAATGAATAGAATAATTAGGAATCAACTGCTATTACCAAGTCTGCTGCTGATGTTCCCTTGAACAAAGGGGAAGAAGTTTGTGTATTACTTTGATGAATCATATCAACTGGCCTAGACACCCTTGGGCTCAGCATACTGGCAACCCGAGGCGAGCATTGAAATTCAGACCGAGCAGCCGCCTTTCTTGGCGACAAGCTCACCTGCTCCAATGCTCGGATCTGAAGTTCGACCGGATAGTCACGAACGCACCCGATTCGGGGGCCTGCACCGGTTGTCCATTTGCAAGATAGCTGCCTTCCCAGTTGATATGATTTTGTTTCTTTGTGTGAGTTTATTCTTTTTAGTATGGACTCATCAGGGATGATCTCTACCTCACAACTTTCACCTTCCTCTTTTAACAAGTTTTTCTTTGAAGCTTCGGTATCTAACTCCGAAACAAACGATTCGGATCTCTCCATCTCGAGTTTCTCGATCAGGTTTCCCCTATCTGGTATGTGAAGATTGGTTAATTTTCTACTGAGATTGATAGACCTCTTTGGTTCAAACGGTTTGGTAGTCGACGACGCTTCTTGATCTGGCAAATCTGATTTCTTGCCAGTCATTTCTTCAGCAATGATCTCTGCTATGCCATCATCTGGACCACCACTCAACTGTTGAACCCAATCCTCCTCGGTCGAGCCGAATCGAACATGAAGACTGCTCTTTTGCACTTGTAGTCCATTCTCTTCCTCATCATCTGGACTCAGCTGAATTTAACAAAAACAAAAAAGAAACATGTCAACCTATGTTCTCATTTCATAAGAAAAGAACATCTTAGATCTTTATTTTCCAATTCTCACCTTCACATCAGTGAGGTTGACATTGTTTTCTGTGAGGAAGGAGATAAATTCCTGAAAGTTTTCTTCCGTGGGACGGTAATGACCGCTATGAGGCCAGACTGCCTGTTAAAAGGACAACAAAACATCGTTAAACAAACATTTTCAAGGTTGAAGATAAGCCATTCATCATCTGTGACATATACCTTTAGGATCCCGTTTTCGACAACCAATCTTCCAGCAGCCGATGTGGCTCCTCCAGCCAAGAAACTCGAATGCTGAAATGTACCCTTCTGTTTCTTGCCAACATACAAGGCTTTAGAGGTGCTGAGAACAAATATCCACTTCACATGCTTATCGACTCCGGTCGTGTGAAGGAGTTCCCTGGATAGCTTGTACATGAACTTCCCATCCTCCACAACAACTTCATATGCTATTCTTTCCAGCTGAAGGAAAAACATGTGGATGATTCAACATTCCATACATGACACAAATTATGCTAATGAAGAACGACTCGATACGAGTTTTAGAGGCTCACCGGACCCAAGTACTTGATACACTGCTGTTGAAGTTTCACTCGGGGGCACTGTTCAACAAGATTTACTTCCTTTCCTTCTCCTATATCCAACCTGTTTTACTCAAAACTTTTAGTTTCTAGAAAGCCTGAATTTTACTATTGAAGCTTCAAAAGATAGATCAAAGAATATTTACCAATAGAAAAAGGGTTGTCCACTCTGACAATGAAGCCATTTAGCATAATAGAACTGTAGGTTGTGACCATAACGATGCCGTGGATCGATCTGGCGAAAGGAAAAGAAGAAATAACAATTAGTGATACCGAATTGGTGAATGAAAACAGGGACTATGGAACACTTTATGGCTTAAATTCAATATACTTACAGCCTCAAGCCAGTGCTGTAAAGCAAGCTTTTGACCTTTGTCATTTTTGGACAAACCCTTTCCAACCTGTAATGATGTTTGAACACGTATGGTTAGAAACTTTTGTGGTGTTTGTAGGTTCATGACAAGAGCTGGTAAAAACATGTCTAAATTTACCTTGGCAGCTCTCGTTCTTGCTCGAGCCCACCGCGAAATGGCAGTTTCGTGTTTCTCAATGTCGAAAAATGATATGGAGCTCCTCTTAAGCTCAGCAAAATCCAAGAGTTTCCACCTGAAACAAAGACAACCATTATGATTATGAACAAGCTCAAAATAGATCCATTATGATTCAGAACAAAGACACAAGCCAGCACACATACCAACTCTGCTCTACCAAAACTGCACAATCTGCCAGCTTTCTCCTGGTTCTGAAGCTTTTATAAACTTTCTGCAATTTCATTGCTGCTATGTGCTTCGGATTCGTCGGATCGAGATCTGTCGCTTTGATCCCATCATGATTCTCTGATCTAGGAGCTTGATTCTCCATCTCCTTGCTCTTGGGACTATAATTAGCTGCAACATGCAACTTTTCCTCTAGTGGAATAGCTGCAGCCTCCATTGAAACCATCTTCTCCAACTCTCCACCTTTGAAGCTAACAGATGTTTCTAATGTCATCCTCCCCGAACCGACCGATTTCATTATCATAGGCTCCAAATCTCTACCATTGAAACTGATGGATCGCACCGGAGTTTTTACTTCATCATCTCCAAAACTGATGGATTTCACAGTGATAGACTCCAACCCATTTTCCACATCAATGTATTTAGCCAAAGGGCAGGAAAAGAAAGCCCCCATTTTAGCAAAAATATCAGTTCGTTCAGCAACACCTAGATAATGAACACTATTCCTGTAACAACAAGAAACCACCCAGAAATGAGAATGATAAATCAAACATGGATATAGAAATGAAGTGACATCTCTCAAGAAAATAGACAAAGTCAATCTCTTAACACACAAGTAGAAGTTATGCTTAAAAAAAGACTCACACACAAAATCAAACCCCTTGCATATTTTAAAACAAGACAAAGAGGTAAAAGGTAAAAATGTCAAGCTTGAAATCCAAGGGGGACTTTCTCTTCATGTTCAAGCCCAACAACAATGCACAATAACATCAAACAAACAAGCATAGTTTCCATTAAAACCAGAACAGAGCATGTCCTGGAATCATAGATCTGTGGGATAACTCAGGAACAGAAAAAGACCCACTTCAATCAAAAACCCAGATTCTAAATGAACAAAACAACCTTCAAAAGCAACCAACTATCATTCAGACAAAAGAACAAACAGAAAAAGAGCATTATGCACAGACCCATTTCCAGAAATCAAAGACTACATAAACTAGCAGTACATTGCCATGGAAGGAAAGATCAGTGAAACAGAGAAATGGAAGAGCCCATCTCATCAGAAAAGCACAAAAATGGCAGAAACCAACAAGGGGGGTCGAAAGAGAAGCCTGTAATGGCGGATTTACCTTAAATCAGAGAGGAGTTTTGGGGTTTCAAGAATGAGTAAGGTGTTAGAGAGAAGTTAAGGATTGAAAAGGGAAATGTTGAGAGGATTTGAGAATGGTGATGATTTGGGGTTTATAAAGGGATTGAAGAGAAGAGAAAAGCAGAAGAGAGAGTGAAAGAAACTTTTCCACCGGGGCAGAGTAGAAAGGGAGGACGGCTAGGACGCGACTTTCCAACCAAATGGTACTCTCAACAAAACCATATTTTTAAATTCTCAATTCTTGGAATAAAGTCAATTGGTATCTTGGTTTTCCCCTTTTTGAATATTTCTTTTTAATTTTCTCTCTCTCTCTTCAACTTTTTCTTTTTACGTCAATCCAACCCGAGCCTAGCTTAATTTGTCGAGCATGATACATTTGTTTTAGAGGTTAGTAGTTCGGATCTTCATTGAATCCATTGTAAATTCAAAGTAATAATAATAATACTAATAAGCTTTTTATGTTTTTTTTTTAGTTCAATAACATTCGGAAGTGGGGGAATCGAACCTATGTAAGTGGTACATGTCAATTACGGCTATGTTAGGTTTACTTTGACAACTTCTTATGTCTATTAGAATATAACGTTATAGTTGTAAGATGAGGATTCAAATTTTCAACTTACAAGAAAAAATGGTTGTCTTGACTGTTGAGTTATATTCTGGTCAATATAATTGTTTCATCTTGGTTCTTAAATTTTTCAAATGTTATGTATGAGTTCCACAGCTATAATACTTTTTAGTTTCTAAATTTTATTTCAAAAAAATGTTTTACTCTTTGTTAAATTTTCAAATGTTGTATTTTATTTCATGCTTGACATTTGATTTAGTTAAGTATGTACTTGTGCAACTATTTAGTGATGGGGGAAATTACAAATAACAGAGGAAATGGAGAAAATATTGAGAAAACAGACACGTAAACAATTAGGTTGAGGCGCGGATATCTCGCTCTCTTTAAGGAGATTCAAGCCCTCTGCGGTGTATAATTCTTTATCAATCACCGGTGCAGCAGGTATTCTCAAGCCTGTCCCCTCCAGGATACAACAACCCAACTGAAACGTTGTGTAGCTCAAACCACTCTGCACTAAGAGGTTGAGCTCAAAGCTCCACAACAAAGAACACCCCTCTTTTGGCCAATTGCTCTTGAAAGAGCAAATGAGAGAAATATGAGAAAGTAGAAAGAAGATAAGATTGAAATTGTTGTATTTCTTGTCATATGGAAAGTGTTTGGTGTGAGAGGTATTTATAGGATTTTCAAGATCTTGAAATTTAATACAAAACAAAAGTAACTCAAAAATTAAAAAAGATAAAACCTCTCCAAACACGTTATCCCTTTTTAAAAGAGAAAAAACTCTCCAAAAATTTAATATCTCATATTTAAAATACAATTAAATATTAAAATGTTACAACATTCCCCCACTCATTTTTAATATTTAAAATAATCAAAATCAATTGGCCATAAGAAAGATAATTATGCATCATAAAGGTGTGACTCTGCATTGAACCTTTACTAGTGAAATAATAATCTCTACTCCAGCGTTAGTAGTGGTCTCTGACTTGAACTCTAACACTTAAGGGGAAATAGAGGATTATTATCCACACATAATTATCCAGGTGTTGACATGAGCTTTATTGGTTAGCACGTTACGGCCTTGTGCTGATCCCAGTATTTCATGAGTGTATTTGAGAATAAGCCCCATATCCTCATAGAGAGCGGCCCCACTCTCACACTCATATAGGTAAAATCTGTCAAGGGTGCTCCTATAACTATGACACCCCACTCATAAGAGCTACAGATCTTATTAAGAGTTTATTGAAAAACTCAACCCTCCATAACGTTATAGGATAAATGCACTCACACCATAGGGATGGATTAATAAATAAAGATAGTGCATTTTTACGGCCACCTTATAATTCGTTTTTCCCTTTGAACCTAGTTCTCAGGATCTCTGATCACTAGGTGGGTATCCTTATATATGGCTCATGATAATTATAAGGGCTTCAATCCCATCCCCCTCGATGTGTTCCAGACCCTTTCTCTAGTCAAGGCCTTTGTTAATGGATCTGCAAGATTATCACAAGATTTAATGTAATTCACATTAATAATCTCATTACTCAAATAAGATCTCACAGTACTGTGTTTTCTTCTAATAGGTCTGGACTTTCCGTTATAAAAACGGTTTTTTACTCTACCAATTGTAGCAGTGCTATCACAATTTATTAAAATAGGAGGTATTGGTTTCTCCCACATTGGAATCTCATATAATAAATCTCTTAGCCAACTAGCTTCTTCACTAGCTGAAGCTAAAGCAATAAGCTCTGCTTCCATAGTAGAGTTGGCAATAATTGTTTGTTTTTTAGATTTCCAACAAATAGCACCACCTCCCAAGGTAAAAATATACCCTGTAGTAGATAGAGAATCACCTGACAATGTATTCCAGTCGGCATCAGAAAATCCTTCAACAACAGCAGGATATTTTTTATAAAGTAAGCCATAGTCTTTCGTTCCCAATAAATATTTCATAACACGATCAATGGCATGCCAGTGTTCTTTACCTGGCTTACTTGTAAACCTGCTAAGAACTCCTACTGCATATGCAATGTCAGGTCTAGTACAATCAGTTGCATATCGTAGGCTACCAATCACGCTAGCATACTCCTTTTGATTAATTATATCACATTCATTTTCAACAGGAAACAAGTAAACACTTGAATCAAATGGAGTAGATACATGTTTACAATCAAAATAATTGTATTTTCTGAGTATTTTCTCAATATAATGTGATTGGTCAAGAAAAAACCCATTTGAGGTTTTAGTTATTTTCATACCCAGAATATAATTAGCCTCATCAAGATCTTTCATGTCAAAATGGCTCCTCAATAAATTTTTTGTTTCATTTATAACAAAAATATTTGAGCCAAAGATCAATAAATCATCAACATATAGGCTAATAATAACATGCAAATCATCCCATGATTTATAATAGATGCATTTGGTTTATAACCATTATTTAGCATGCAAGAATCAAATTTCTCATGCCACTGCTTTGGGGCTTGTTTTAAGCCATATAGGGATTTAGTAAGCTTACACACTTTGTTCTCTTGCCCAGGTTCTATAAAACATTCAGGTTGGTCCATATATATTTCTTCTTCTAAATCACCATTGAGAAAAGCTGTTTTCACATCCATTTGATGAATGCACATATCAAAATTGCAGCAATTGCAATTAACAATCTAATGGATGTGATTCGCGTTACCGGAGAAAAGGTATCAAAGAAGTCTAAATCTTCCTTTTGTTTAAAACCTTTTGCAACAAGTCTAGCTTTATACTTGTCTATACTACCATCCGGTTTCAGTTTTTTTCTCAGGACCCATTTACACCCTATAGTTTTACATCCTGGTGGTAGATCAACTAGTTTCCAAGTTTTGTTAGAAATTAGTGATTCCATTTCATCATTAACAGCCTCTTTCCAGAAAATTGCATCTGGAGATGATAAAGCTTCTTGCAAAGAAATTGGTGTTTCCTGAATATTATAAACATAAAAATCAGGACCAAAATCTTTCACAACTCTAGCTCTTTTACTCCTCCTTAATTCTACTTGAGAACTATTTTCATTATTATCACTAGGAGTAGAAGAACCAAACTTAGTAGAAGTTTGTTCAGAATTTTGTCCCCCACTATTTCTTGACTTGAAAGGAAATTTTTCTTCATGAAAAATTGCATCACTTGATTCAAAAATCACGTTATGTTCAATATCAAGAAATCGATAGGCTGTACTATTAATTGCATATCCAAGAAAAACACAAGTGGTAGCTTTAGACCCTAACTTAGGCCTTTTTGGATCTGTTAGCCTTACAAAAGCTAAACATCCCCAAACCCTTAAATATCCCAAATTTGGCTTATACCCTTTCCACAATTGAAAAGGTGTAATCTTTGTCTTTTTATGTGGCACTCTATTTAACACATGACAAGCAGTTAAAACAGCTTCACCCCAAAGATTAAAAGATGCACCTGATTCTAATAGCATAGCATTAGTTAGACCAATTAAGGTTCTATTCTTCCTCTCAGCTACTCCATTAGAAGCAGGTGAATATGGTGGAGTAGTCTCATGAATTATTCCCAATGATTCAACATATGAATTGAATTCAAATGATTCATATTCTCGACCTCTGTCACTTCTAATTCTCTTAATTTTTCTACTGAATTGATTTTTCAACTTCGAGGAGGAATTTTTTTAAAATTTTCAAAAGCATCACTTTTATTTTTCAATAAATAAACATGAGTATATTTAGAAAAATCATCGATAAAAGTGATGAAATATCTATTTCCTCCTCTGGTTAAAATTCCTTCAAATTCACACAAGTCTGTATGAATTAACTCTAATAATTTAGTATTTCTTTCCACACTTTTATGAGGTCCTTTTGTAATTTTTGCTTTACTGCAAATTTCACATTTCTCAAAATTATTATTTTTTAGACTAGGAATTAATCCAAGACTACTCATAACTCCCACATATTTACTATTTATATGACACAAACGAGCATGCCAAAAATTTAAAGAAGAAAGCATGTAAATTGAACTGGTAGATGCTTTATTAATATTTTCAATGTTCAATTTGAACATTCCATCACAAGCATAACCTTTTCCAACAAAAATTCCCTTTTTAGTTATCACATATTGATCAGATTCCATAGTTTGCTTAAAGCCAGCTTTATTAAGAAGATAACTCGACATTAAATTCTTCCTCATGGAGGGTGTATGAAGCACATCTTTCAACATTAAAACCCTTCCAGAGGTGAATTTTAATTCAACCTCACCAGTTCCCATAATTTGGGTAGTATGAGAATCACCGAGCATTATTGTTTTAGGTTCCTTAAAAGGAGTATAAACTTTGAACCAATCTTTGTCATAACAAACATGTCCATTGGCTCCAGAATCAGCCCACCATCCTTCAACACTTTGAACCATATAAATATCAGTAATCATAGCCACAAATGGCTCTTCGGTAACATTGGCCTGAGGTACAGGTTCTTGTTTCCGGAATCTGCAAATTCGAGCAATATGCCCACTTTTGCCACAAACAAAACATATTGATCTTGAGTGTTGAGGATGTACTTGGTTCTTATTCACTTGGCTTGGATTTTTCTTATTAGAAAAGTGAGGTTTGTTATTCTTTTTCATATAATTCTTCTTTGGCTTTAAGTGACTATTTTTTGGAATTTGACCATTAGGTAAATTATCATTCGAAGAGATTAGATTTACCTTGGTGGGAATTTCATTGCCTTCTTGAATCAATGCATCTTGCCCTCTTGCCACTTTACCATCAAGTTTACTCTGTAAAACTTTCAATATTTTCTTGGCGGTTGTAAGAATAGTATGATAATAATCATAAAAATACTCAGCAAGAAAACTTAAAAGAGAGTGTAGGTAATTGTACTCATTTTCCTCATACTTATCAAGTTTCTCATGGTGTTCCATGAACTCTTCAACGCTCATGCTTTCACTATCGATCTTCTTCGGGTTCTTTTCTGTGAGGACATAGGCCACCTTGAGAAGATTAAGGTAGAACAACACTTTTCCTTTCCATCTCTTAAAGTGTGCTTCCTTAAATCGAAAGGGCTTGTTGAGATCTCCAACATTCTCATTTGATTTCTCAATAGTAGACTCCATGTTTGAGTCTCCTTAAAATTGATGGGGGAAATTACAAATAACAGAGGAAATGGAGAAAATATTGAGAAAACAGACACGTAAACAATTAGGTTGAGGCGCGGATATCTCGCTCTCTTTAAGGAGATTCAAGCCCTCTGCGGTGTATAATTCTTTATCAATCACCGGTGCAGCAGGTATTCTCAAGCCTGTCCCCTCCAGGATACAACAACCCAACTGAAACGTTGTGTAGCTCAAACCACTCTGCACTAAGAGGTTGAGCTCAAAGCTCCACAACAAAGAACACCCCTCTTTTGGCCAATTGCTCTTGAAAGAGCAAATGAGAGAAATATGAGAAAGTAGAAAGAAGATAAGATTGAAATTGTTGTATTTCTTGTCATATGGAAAGTGTTTGGTGTGAGAGGTATTTATAGGATTTTCAAGATCTTGAAATTTAATACAAAACAAAAGTAACTCAAAAATTAAAAAAGATAAAACCTCTCCAAACACGTTATCCCTTTTTAAAAGAGAAAAAACTCTCCAAAAATTTAATATCTCATATTTAAAATACAATTAAATATTAAAATGTTACAACATTTAGTAATAAGGGAAATAAACCATAGGAAAAAAAGGTTAAATTACAAGTTTAGTCCCTGAACTTTCATGGTTGTATCAATTTGGTCCCTGAACTTTAAAAAGTGTTAAGTAGGTCCTCAAACTTTCAATTTTATTTCCAATAGGATCCTGAATTTTAAAAAGTATCCAATAAATCATTGAACTTTTATTTTTGTGTCCAATAGGGTCCTCTAACTTTCAACTTTGTGTCTAATATGTCCTTGATTTATTTAACATTTTTTAAAATCCACAAGTCTACTAGATACAAAATTGAAGGTTTAGGGTCCCAATATGCGTAAAATTCAATTTTATATCTAATAGATTGGGTAATTTTTTAAAATCTTGAATGTGTTAGGGAACTATTAGACACAAAATTGAAAATTCAGGGACCTACTAGACATTTATAAAGTTCAAAGACTTGTCAGACACAAAATTGAAAATTCAGAGACCGATGAAACACTTTCAAGAACTAAACTTGTAATAAAACAAAAAAAAAAAAAAACAAAAAAAAAATTGTCTAGGTCAAATTTCTATCCTACAAATTTTACGAAAACCTTACTAGCAATAATTGAAATGCCCAAAGATTATGACAAGCGATTTTATATATATATATATATTTTTTTTTATAATATGTGGGAAAGGAGATTCGAACCATAGACCTCGCGATTATCAATACAATTTTATGTCAGCTGAGCTATGCTCTTGTTGGCAGAGTTTATATTTTCTTTTATAAAAATAACTCAAAACATAAAATTTTGAACCCAAAAAGTATACTTTAAACCAACACCCATTTGAGATAAATGTACCATCGTCCTTGCTTAGAGCAAGCTTTATTTGATTAAAATCCAAATACTAAATTCTTTTAATTTTTAAAAAGATTATAATATATAAATATTTTTTTTAATAAAGTAATATTTCTACAAAAATGTGTGATAACAAAACAAAAAATTACATACATATATTTTTTAAAAAAGAGATTATATAAATATATTTTTTAAAGATTAAGCCAAAACTATTTTTTATAATTTGGATTTACGTCAAATATTCATCATGGAATAAAAATATTTTATTTATATCCTTTAAATTTTTTCATTTTGTTAAAAGAACTTATTTGATTTATAGTTGTGATAAAGAATTTAAAGATATAATATTTGCGATAGGGACATTTCTTTTTAAAAAAATATTTATTGAACAGTTTTCTACTTTTCTTTTCTTACTCTCATTCAATGCCTTAAATTATTATTTTATTTTATTTTCAACTAAAGTGAACAGAAATACAGAATAATATTTGAAAAGTTTGCTATCTTGTTATAGTCAAAATATGAACAAAATAATAGATCTAGAAAACTCAAAATAAATAAATGGAATTTCAGTTTTTATTAGTGAGAATAATAATTTATTATTCAGGGGGAAAAATCAATTTTCAAGGAGCTAATATAATTTTTCATTATCATTTGAAAATATGTAAAAGAATTTTGAGTAACTTTTTAATATATATATATATATATATATATATATATATATATATATATATATATATATATATATATATATATATTTATTTATTTATTTATTAAATTGAAATGGCTTTATAAGATATTTTTCCCTCATTAATTTTTTTTAAACAATTTTTTAAAAATAATTTTAAACAATTTTTTGGATGGAGAGAGGGACATTTTCATTTTTTCAATGTCACTCCTTCAAAGGGAAATTAATGAGTAGTTGACTAGTTCTTAGTCACTATAACTTGAATCACAAGCTCTTGAGGAAAAGTTTTACAAGATTGAAACTCTTGAATTTTCATAGACTTATTACAAAAAAAATCAAATAAAAATAGATGATTATTGTTTAAATAGCTAAAACGGCATCTGATCTAATTTGACTATCTAAGATTTGTACAGCTAACTTATGTTCACGTTGTTGCAAATGACTTGATTTTTTTTTTCATGGTTTGAAATTCAATTAAACCATGCTCATAATAACACGATTGGATTTGTGGTTGTAACACTATGTATTTAGTTTTAAATATGAGTTTCATAAATTTTTAATTTTCCAAGTTATATGTCATTTTATAAGTCTAAGTACTCTCCTTCAACAATATAATACTAAAAATATAGAAGTGAGAATTCAAACCTTTAACTTTTTTGTGTAGTTCAACAATATTTTAGGATGGAGGATTCAAATTAAACCTCTGACCTCTTGGTTGAGGGCATGTCAATTATCACTGAGTTATGCTTACTTTAGCAATTCAAACCTTTTAACCTATCTAATAGAGATGACTAATATCTTGGGGTCCGTTTGGAATACCTGTTTTTCAATAATGCATTTTTGTAAACATTTTGAATAAAAATTGTTTAGAATTTAAACACTCATATGTTTGGTTATATTTCCTCATAAGTGTTTTTATACACAAGTTATAATATACTTAAAAAATCTTTTTAAAAGTTTTTCTTTCCATTGTCTCTCAAAATGATTTATTTATCAATCTCATTCTTTATTAAGTCATTCCTTAGTGGTTGACAAACACTAATCTCATTCTTTAATAAATCATTTTCAGTGGTTGTCAAACACTAATGATTTTTTTTTTCTTCAAAATTAAACACATGAAAAGTTAAGCCAAACGACATATACCCTTAATCATTAAAGTCACACATTCGAGTTAGCCCGATGCTAAAAATGAATCGGGATTATTTCATTCATTATTGGGTAAAAATGAAAAAAAAAATTAAAATGAATTAATATTATTATTAGATATATTTGATTTGTTTGAAGATATGGAGGAGAGAGTGAGAAAAAATAGGAAGTTGATTGGGAAGGTTCGTTTAGGTTGTTGTCGTAAGACCCACAAGTTGACTGAAAACCAAAAACCAGAGTGGTTGGTTGAAGGCTTTTGATGTGCTATTAAAACCACAAAGGAGACTCAAAAAGTCTAATGCTTTTAAATTCTTCAATTGACAAGTTGTTGTCATTTTGAGCCCTTTTTTTTTCCAACTTATTCTACTCTAATGACTCAATCCAACTTTCTTAATCTACCATTAATTGTGTGTATTTATAACTCACGAGTGCTCGCCTTTGTCTAATTCAAGATTTGAATAATTATAATGTCGATCGAATTCATGTATGTTTATTTAATATGTATTTTTATAACGACTCACGAATGGTAGGGTCATATAAAATTCAAGATTCGAAAAAGTTGAGTTTAGGGTATATGATCGATGTATAAGTTTGCTTATCTCAAACTATGAATTTGTTAGTCTTGTATGTTATATATAATGACACCCACGTTACACAAATTCAGGTTGATATAACTCGAAGTTTTTGTAATACATTTTAAGCTCTTCCACAAATTTATGAGCTTTCAGATGAAATATACAAGTTGTACAAATTCAAGTTTTATTTCTATAATTTATACAAGTTGTGTTAATTGTGTTTGGTTTATGGATTTATGATTTGTAAATATTATTATTATTTTTTTTTTTTTTTTTGAGTATATTAACATTTGGGTTGGGAGATTCGAACATCTGACCTCTTGGTCGAGGATACATGTCAATTATCGCTGAGTCATGCTTACTTTGGCGTAAATATTAGTATATAATATAAAAGATAATGATTTAGGTTTCATAAACCTAAGTTTATATACAACATGTGTTTATGTAGTCTATATAACATTAACAGATAGTGTCTTAGCCAAAGTGAGCTTAGCTTAACGGTAATTGGCATGTACCCTCGACCATGAGGTTAGAGGTTCGAATCTCCCACCCCAAATGTTGATGTACGGATAAAAAAAAAGTGTCTTAACTTTTTAACATTAAAATTTTCTTTTATAAAAATTTCACATATTTAGAATATAGATGTATAATACTTTAATCAATTGAGTTATATTCAAATAGACAAAAGTTTTCGTAGTTTCTAATTTGTACAAAAGCTAACCTCTAAGACAAAAAAAAAAAAAAAAAAAAAAAAAAAAAAAACTTTGAAATGGTAATCCTTTTTTTTTTTTTTTTTTTTTTGGTATAGAAATTCAAATTAGGGGTTTGGAAGTTATAAACTTAAGAAAAGAAACCTTCAAAGAAATTTGATTTCTTCAAATCAAAGTATTGTTATAATCAATAGATGGGACAAGAAAAGAGGAGAGAAAAAGTATCCATTATTTATCCATTATTTTATATATAAATATGACATAAGAAAAAAAAAAGGGGTAGTTTTGAAAATATATAAGTAAATTAGTAAGGCCATTTGAATTGATCTTTCAAAAGACTTTGTTTTTTTTTTTTTTTTTTCCACAACCATTTTTTGATGCTTCAACAAGATAATGTTTTTTCTCTCTCTATATATATATTTTGTTATTGGTCTGTGGAGTGACCTGTACTCTGTCCCCTTATTGGTCTAACATTTGCCAACCAACTATTTTCTGAATTATTATATTCTTTGGACAAATCTAAATTGGTCTCCTAAATTATTAATTGTGTGCTCATTTTCATTATTGCAACACATTAATCTGTCAGATAATTAAATGCATCCTTTTCTTTTTTTGGGTTAAATTATTAAAAATGACGTTAAACTATGGAGTTGGTTTTAATTATACCATTGAATTTTCAAAAGTTTCATTTAGTCCTTAAAGTTTGAAATTTGTTTCGAAACGATCCTCAAAGATACTTTTTGTTAAATATATTGACAAAAAACGATGTGTTGGCATGTTTTTATTGTTTTTTTCCACGTATGTGTTCAAATTTATTAGCATCAATAACCATACATATGCAAACACATCATTTTCCGCCCATGAATTTAACCAAAAAAAAAAACGAAAAAACCTTAAGGATTATTTTGAAACAAACTTCAAATGGGGAGGGTTGTTATTGAAATTTATTGAAAATATAATGACTAAATTTGGACATTTGAACCACCAAGGAAACTTGTAAGATATTAAATCCCTCTAAGTCTTTTATTTTTTATATGATCCTTATTGACCATTAGGGCCAACCCATGATGGTTCCCATTTTAGTCTTTAAACTATCAAATGTATTCTATTTTGGTCCTTACACTTTTAAATTGTCCATTTTAGTCCCTAAACTTTCAAGTTTGTTCTAGTTTGACCCTTGAACTTTTAAAATGTCTATTTTAGTCTTTGAACTTAAAAAAAAAAAAAACAACTATTTTGATCCGCACTTTTTATCTCAGTTTTAACACATTGAAAGACGTAGCTTTGAGTATGTGAATTAATTTACTAATAAGAGCATGATTTCAAGCCAAATAAGTTAGAGATAAATTAAACTTGGGCACAAAGTGGATTTAAGGTAGAAAATAACATAACAAGACCACAATAGTTATTTTTAAAAAGTTTAGGGACTAAACGAAAGTTCAAGGACCAAAAATAAAACAAATTTGAAAGTTGAACGACTAAAATGAAATTTAAACTTCTATAATTTGTTATTTAAAGATTTTATAATTTTATTACATTTATAATTCGATCCTAGTGGTTTTAAATTTTTTATTCTTGTTCTGGGTTAATATTCACATATAAGTTTTTTTTTTTTTTTTTGAGTTCATATTCAGACATAACTAAATGTGAGGATGATATTATACTTTATTACATAAAAATTAAAAAGAAAACACAAAGATACAATTAGAACATACCCAATAGATTAAGATAAAATGAAGTTGAAATTTTGGTTAGAAGGTGCAAAATTTTACATGTTAAATTTTTGTATGTTAATCTTTTAATTCTATATAAAAATTTTTGGAGACAAACTAAGGAAAATTTAAATTTTTTTTATTTTTTATTTTTTAGTACAAAAGTTTTAATTATTAAAATATATAATTTTAAAACAACTGTGAGGGGTAATTTCACTTCTTATTCCTTCTTGAAATCTACCTTTGGAAAAATAAGAAGGAAAAAAGCTAGAAGTTTAAAGGAAATTCAGTAATAAAATTCAAGATTGAAAAAAACTAGACCAAAGAAAATTAAAATGAGTCAAAGTCTCTCTCTCTCTCTTTTTTTCCCCCCTTTTTGTGAAAAATATTAACAATAAAGATTTATATCTAAAATTTACTCCAACTTGAAAGATTTAAATATAACATTTTGGAATCAAATTTGAAAAAAACTTTAAAAGACCGAAACTATTTTTCTTAAAAAAAATGAAAAAAGTACATTATCAACTAGTTTTTTTAGGAGGAAAAAAATCGTCATGAAAATGAAGTTTGAAATAAAAAATAATAATAAATTGACAAGCAATAAATTAAATTAATTTCTTCACTAATATTTTAAAACAACTTTAAATTATTAGAAATTAAAAATAAAAACAGCACTTCTATTTTTATAAAGCATAATCTGTAATAAAATTGATCTATAACCAACTAAAAAAGATGTCACACTCAAGGCAGACTTTAATGTCTTGGAAAACAAAAAACTTAGAAAAATAATATGAAATCAATTAATTAATGAATAAAATTATATGAATTAGTGTAAGGAAAAGATAAAAGAAAAATTAAATATAATTAAATTTGTCGGAAAGTAGAGAATAGGCAACTCACCCCACATGAACCATGCATTATAAAACTATTTATACCAAAAATCCAAAAAAAAAATAAAAATAAAAAAATAAATAAAAATAAAAAATGTGTTCACACATATTTATGGAAAAATGGAAAAAAGAAACTTGTATGATGATCTGGAGCGTGTGTCATAGAGCGCGTGGTTTTTATTGGGACAAGTCAGATGTTTATATTTTTCCCGACTGTTTTATCTTTACGGCCATTTGAATTACAAAAAATTTGCCGTCAAAATAAAGTTTTTTTTTTTTTTTAAATAGGTTTAAATTCACTTTTAGTCCCTCAACTTTCATAAAAGTAACAATTTAGTCCATGTACTTTTAATTTTAATTTTGTGACGATTTAGTCTTTGTACTTTTAATTTTGTGACGATTTAGTCCTTGTACTTTCAATTTTATAACGATTTAGTCCCTAAACTTTAATAAGTAACAATTTAGTCTCTGTGCTTCCAAATTTATAACGATTTGATCCCTATCGTGAAAAATTAATGTAAATATTTAATGAAATTTCGTACATAGATAGATTAGTTAACTAATTTGGGACCAAATATGTTTATAAACTACAAAGTTTAATCACTAAATAATAAAAATTGACATTTAATTTTGATGAGTTTTTTTGCGACAAGGATTAAATTGTTACAAATTTGAAAGAATAGGGACTAAATTGATACAAATTTGAAAGTATAGGGACTAAATTGTTACTTATTAAAGTTTAGGGATTAAATTGTTACAAAATTGAAAGTACATGGACTAAATCGTTACAAATAAAAGTTCAGGGACTAAATTGTTACTTTTATGAAAGTTTAGGGACCAAAAGTGATTTTTAACAAAAAAAAAAATACTATTTGAGCTAAGTTCACGTTGATCTGTTACGATAAATGTGCTCCTAATAACTAGTCGTCTTCAAAAATATAGTTGTAAAAGATCTAATTTATTTAGAACCCTAAAATCTCAAACTAATAATGGTATCAATTTTAACTAACTTTCATTAAGTGAATCGATTTAAACTTTATATTAGTGATTTATAGCTATTTCACTCGATTCCATTCAAAATCACCTTAACAAAATTATTCCTCACCAAATTCCTACCAAATTAAAGTAGCAAGAAAAATTGTCATGTATTTCTTTCTAAAATGTCAAAGCGAGCATAGTTCGACGGTAATTGGCATGTACCCTCGACCATGAGGTCAGAGGTTCGAATCCCCACCCTCAAATGTTGATGTACTAAAAAAAAAGTATTTCTTTCTAAATAAGTTAAAAAAATATATGAGAATATTTAATATATATATATATATATGTGAGAAAATGAAAAACCACTAATATTAATAAAAAAAAAATTGCTACTATCTATTTGAATCAAGTATTTATCTTTAATTTATACTCCATGTGAAACTTTGCATTAACTATTTAAACAAAATTTAATTAGAAGGTCTAAATTGATTCACTTATAAAAGCTTAGTGTCTGATACAATTATTAGTTTCAGGTTTTAATTGATACAACCCAAAGGTTAGAGTATAAATTGTTTTCCAATATACTTTAAAGTTTGGTATCTAAAGATGCATATATGATCAGTGATCTCTAAAAATAGAAATTTGAAAAACAAAAAGATTCAAGGAAAGATAGAGTTGTATTTTATATGGTTTTAGTATTTTTCGAATATATATTTAGCAGATGATTTAGAAATTGAATCTCAATTTAAAAGGTTGTTGATTGGTAATATATTTATTAGCAATAAAAATAATTGTAGTTACTAACTAAATATTTGGTTGTTGAATTAATGAATATGTTATAAAATTTGTATAAAATTAATATTTTTTTATTATCTTATAATATTGAATGATTTTTTAAATTAAAAATATTAATTTAAAATTTTGAAAAAATAATATTAGAGATCTTTTAAAGTTATTTTTCAAAACTTAGAAACTAAAAATGTCTATTTTGAAAACTTAGGACCTCTTAAGCCTACTTTTCAAAACTCAGTTGTCCACTTAAAACACATCTATTATTCAAAACTTAGAGACCAAAAAAGTATTTTGTCCCTAAACTTTAAAATGAAGAAACTAAAACGAGATTTAAACCAGCATATTCTAAAACTCTCGTTCATAAATCTAACCATACAAAATTGTCGATCACATTGTTTTGATCCCTCCGAGTAATCTCTCTCGAACTTCGTGTCGGGTTGTAAAGTCGGGAAAAGGTCGGTAGTGGTTTACTTTATTGAAAAGTCAGGTGGGTGTCATAAAAAACCCCCCCGTTTGTAATGCAGTTGTTATATGTCACATGTGTAAAGAGAAACCCAAAAAGTCAAACCCAGCTCGATATCGAAGGCTTGGTTTTGTTTTGTTTTGTTTCGTACTACGTACAAATAAATACCACATACAAATAATAATAATAATAATAATAATAATAATATAACAATCACATACAATTATCTTAAAATCATTTGATTTAAATTATTGTAAATGCCATGTCATATTCTTGTTTGAGCAATCTAAACATAGATAAATTAAATAGAACAAGTACTAGTACGTAAGGATCCCCTTACACACTTCCTTAAAATTTTGACAACTAAGAAAGAGAAACGTAGAAAACGAGAGAAAACAAAATATATTTCTCATAATTGTTAACATTTTAATGGTGATATGTAACCAAACTTTTTTCAATTGGATAAGTCACTGGTAATTTCGCATAAGTCCTAACATGTGAGGTTTACTCAAGATTATATTATATATTTTTAAAAAGCTTATTGTATCATCAACGTGTATTTTGTATGATGTGTTTTATTAAATTGTTTTTTTTTTTTTTTAATGTGTTTGAGAGATTGTATGAGAAGTTGTATGTGTTGAGAGAAACTAGTAAGAGAAAGTATTTATGGAAAGAAAGATTAGGTGAGAAAGGGTTTAGTATAATGAGAGAAAATATAATAATTAGGGGGAAAAACTATATATGTGATGCTAGAGTTTAAAGATAAAGTTTGTTTTTAGCCAAAAACATATGATAAAAGTCGTTAAATTACAAGTTTAGTCCAATAAACTTTTAAGTTTCTGTCTACAAAGTTTCTGAATTCTTAAAAAGTGTCTAATAAGTTTTGTATCTATTAGAGTCCTTGAAGTTTAAAAATGTTTAGTAAGTTCTGAGCCTTCAATTTTTTGTCCAATATGTATTGGAACTTTCAATTTTGTATCTAGTAGGTCCATGAATTTTATAAAACGTGGAACGGAGAACAAAAACCTATTAGGCATAAATTTGAAAATGTAGAAACTTAATTTTGTCAGACGACACAAAATTGAATGTTTAATGTCTCCCTAAATACATTTTTAAAATTCAACACTTACCTGAAAATTCAAATACCTATTAGATACTATTACACTTTAGAGACAATATAAAGACGAATCTAAAAGCTTAGGGACTAAACTTGTAATATAACATATGATAAAGTATTTCAATTGGATTAAAAAAAAATTAAATGCTTGATTGTATCTTTAAAAATATCTACTTCTTAATTCTAACCAAATTAAACAATTAGAAATTACTTTTGTCAAAGTAAAAAGACACTCCCAAAACATAAATATACCTTAATTTTTTGACATACTCACTCTTGCTTCAATCCTTGCATATATTCAAATACATTTTTTTCCCTAGTTAACACATTTTTCTCAGACCTAAGGGCCTATTCCATATTAAAAATGACTTACTTCCTTCAAGTAATACTTTATTTTAATGAGGACATTATTATATATCAACTAACTAACTAGTACATATATGACATTAGAAATTATTTTATAATTAGCACAAGATGTAATTGGTTGCTTATTTTATGAAATGTATGTATATATAATATTATTATTGCATAGCGATTTCAATTGTGTGAGTCCTCATACTTTAACATCTAAATACACACTCTTATTAAATTATTACTAGACCTAAAGAGTTAAAATCATAGGTCAAATAAATTTAATCCTTTTTAATGTCTTGAATGCATTAAACTCAAACAAACAATAATCATTTATTTCTTTCGTGACACTCGAGTATATATAAAGAATACATGATTGAACCGAGACTACCTCTAAATGAAAGAGATCTTTAAAATATGAACGAATAGTCCAGATAAATTTAAAAAAATTGATAGCAACTACTACCAACAAGGTGTACCGTCTTTTTGGTGGTTCAATCTCATAGAAACTTCAAAGTTAAACATGTTTGGTTTGGTGAAGTTCTATGTTAGGTTTAAAAATACTCGTGTTGGTTTGTAGGAACAATTTTCACTCTTAGAAGTTTTTTTTAAACAAACACGGTGACCTGATCAGGTCATAGAAGAATGTTAGAACTGTCAAGTGTTGAATTCGGATTCCAAATCTTGATTTGAATCATGAGCCTAGAACGTTGTACTAAATCAAATATAATATTGTAGTGCCTCGGCTCTTAAGAAATAGAAACTTCTATTCTATCATTTATAAAACTGTAAAATTGAAACCCCTAATTTCACCTAACTTGATAATCAAAAGACAGTCAATATCCACGCAATAAAGAATCCCACACTTGAACATAATGGAACCTACACGATTTAGTAAATAAATAAACAAGCACTTTTTTCCAAATCTCAAACTTTTATATCATTATTATTATTATTTTTATACGAATTTTTCATTAATTGAATATTTCTCATTTACCACCGAACTCCAAAATCGAGAGAGAGTGATACAACTGTCACACGTGCCATCCTCATGCAAAAAAAAAAAAAAAAATCCTATATATATATATATATATATTTAAAAAAAAGTATATTTAAAATTAATTTTTATATATGGTTTGAATTTGAAATGAAGCATGGAAGTGGCGATTAGGGTACTTTTGACCCGTACGAAACGAGTGCATGGAAATTGGTGAAACGGATGTCCACGTGTCGGGATCTGACTGAGCACGTGAATGGCGTGGGAAATTACGGAAATGCCCTGGAAGAGAATCTGGTGGTGCCTGCCGGCGCCGCAGGGTGGAGGGAGGGAGATGATAAAGTCACGCAGATGGTGGGTCACAGTCCAATGAGGAGGTTGGGTTGGGGGAAAGGTCAACGACGTCGTATGGTTTGTCAGAGAGAGTAACCGTCAGAGTAGCTTAGCTGGAGTGGAAAAAAGAGAGTTTAAGTGACAGCTAACACTCCCATTGTAGTGATGTGAAGAGAACGCGTTGTTTATTTATTTTTATTTTTATTTCCTCACAACGTCACCGACGTTTGTTTTGTGTTTTTCTATGTACGTCAAAAAAAAAAAAAAAAAAAAAAGAGGTCATATTTCAACTTTTCCATATTCCTTTGTGATCTAGCTAAAAATATTGTTCCCTATGACTATGAGAGAGAAATTATGGAAAATGTACGATTACATGTTTAGTCCCTAAACTTTTAAGATCGTGTCAATTTGGTTCTTGAACTTTTCAATTTTGTGTTCATTAGGTCCTTAAACTTTCACTTTTGTGTCTAATAGGTCATTTAACTTTTAATTTTGTGTTTAATAAGTCTTTTACCTATTCTATGTTTTTGAAAATTTACAAATCTATTAGATACAAAATTGGAAGTTTAGGATCCTAATAGACATAATATTCAATTTTATATCTAATAGATTGGTTAATTTTTAAAAATCTCGAACATGTCAGGAACCTATCAGATACAAAATTGAAAGTTCAGGGACCTATTAAACATTTTTAAAGTTCAGAGACATCTTTGACACAAAATTGAAAATTTAGGGACCAAATTGTAACATAATCCTGAAAGTTCATAGACTAAACTTGTAATTTAACCTTATAAAAATAATTCACATTTGTATTTAATGATTATAGAAGAGATATAAAATTTTGAATCTACATCCAATAGTTAATAAGAGGCTATCCATATTGTGGTAGTTTCATTAACCAAATGGTTATCAAACCGAACCTTAGGAACCAAATTTGTATTTTAGTTTTTTTTTCCCAATATGTAATTAAGAGTGTTTAAAATACCTAATGACTCGAGAAAAATTAAATCAATCCAACTTTGGTAAGATTAGAGTATAAATTTGTTTGAATTGGATTGCGTTCAAATAAATTTTGGGTTGTATATATCGAACAAACTCGAACTTATTTTATTAAAAAATTATTTTTAGGTTCACCTAAAATGATTTGATTGTGATTTTTAATTACACATCAACTGACAATCACACAAGAAAGTGGAGTAAGTAGCTAAGATTATGTTCATATTTGGTGAGACATTCCCACCACACACCCTTTTCAAAGGCAAAGGGTATAATAATTTAACATTCACACATCATTTTAAACTATATCTTATGTTCTTCCTTAATCACCAAAGAAAATGACATCTATTGGTAAATAATTAAATGCAACTTGTAATATAAATTTTACTATACATACATAAACATGGGGTCTCTAATATAATATTCATACATTTTCTCTATTTCATTGAAATATTTCATTTGATTTCTAATCTATCTATTTATTTCAATAAAATCACTTCATGGTGCTAAAATAGTGTTAAAACATGTTTATAATAGGACATATAAAATGGAGATGTTAAAATCACTCTAATTTACTTCAGGTATAACATGATATTTAAACATCAACTATTATTATTAAAATGGACCTATACATTTTTTTTTTTGATCCTCATTGAATAATAAATAAATAATCCAAGATACATGTATCTCCACCTTATCTAAACACATATTTTTTACTCAAATTTTTAAAGAAAAAAATTGGTAGAGATCCTCAAGTGAAAGGGAGAAATCCAAGCAATGAGATAATTAATTGAGTGTGAGAAAAAGGATTGAAAGAATAAAGATGGGAGAGGAGAGGAAGGAGTTTTTAGATCAAATGGTTTTTAGTAGTTGGTGAAACAAAAATAAAGGTTTAAATATTATTTTGGTTGTCTGTGCTTTTCGCTTTAGTTCATTTTGGTTCTTGTACTTTTAAAATATTCATTTTGGTCTCTATATTTTTGGCTTTGATTTGTTTGGTCTATGTACTTTTGAGTTCATTTTAGCCTATGTACTTTTAAAAAGTAACCAATTTAGTTTTTATTTGCAATTGAAGTGTAAATTTTATACACAGTAGAAACTTTTTAATCAAATTTATGATAACATTTCAAGAAATTTAGACCCTGTTTAATAATCATTTGGTTTTTGGTTTTTGAAAATTATGGTTGTTTTCATCTAATATCCTTACAATGGTTTTCATCTTGGCTAAACACACACTTGAGTTCCTAACCAAATTCCAAAAAGAAAAATAAGTTTTTGAAAACTATTTTTTCTAGTTTTCAAAATTTGACTTGGTTTTTTAAAACATGGAAATGAGGTAGATAGCAAAATAAAGAAACTTGTAGGTGCATGTAGTGTTTTTAAGCTTAATTTTCAAAAACCGAAAACCAAAAACCAAATGGTTATCAAATGGGGTCTTAGTGAGTGAAGTGTCATGCTAAAATTATGATTGAAAACTTTGAGAAAAATTGAAAATGAAGGGACCAAATTAGTCATTTTTTAAAAGTTATGAGGACCAACAAATGAACATTTTGAAACTACATGAACTAAAATGAACTAAAACACAAAGTACATGGACCAAAATGGATATTTTGAAAGTAAAGGACCAAAATGAACCAAAACAAAAGATATAAGATCAAGATAGTACTTAAACCAAAAATAAAATAATAAAAATGGAGATTTTTTTTTTTGTCACTTGGAATAAACTATTTGATCATAATTAGTCATATCATTTTTGCTTTAACTTTTTTTTTTCGAAGAATTTGATGCAATAGGGACAAAATTTAGGACGTCAAATCCACCTATTTAGACTATAAAATGTCAATATAATATTGATACATTTAGACTCTAGACAAGAATATAGGGTTTTTTTTTTTTTTTTTTTTTTTTTTTTTTTATTAATATTACAATTTTTAAAACTTATTATTCAAATATGGCTATTTTGAAACTTATTATTAAAGTATTGTAGTTTTAAATTTTCGGTCAAAGGTCGTCTACGACCTCCACACGATTAAGCAATATATGGAGTATTGCCTGTGTGGTGTAGGTGTGATATATGTTCCTCTCCTTCCTAAGTTCTATTCTCGAAGCTGCAAGTTTTTTTTTTTTTAATTTCAGCAGTTCTTATTTTTATTATTTTTTTCGTTTCTAGTTTTTTATTTTTAAAAATATCAATAGTTATTTATTTTCTTTTTTCTTTGAAATTTAAAGTTTGAAACATACTTAAAAATCAACAATTTAATTTAAGGTATAAAATGCACAATTTCTTTATATTTTTATTTTGAATTATAAAATTATTATAACCAACTTTTTAATTTAGCTAATTGAGATAAGATAAATAAAAATGAGAAACATGACAAATATTGACAATACTTTAATAATAAGTTTCAAAACAACTATATTTCAATAATAAGTTTTAAAAATTGTAATATTAATAAAAAATGTCCTAAGAATATATATCAGATTATATATATGTGTGTGTGTCTGAGTTTAACAATGTGAGATTGAAGATATGATATTTGTCGTTATTGACGGATAAAAAAAATATATATATATATATCAATGATTTTTTTTATCATTTTAAAAAATAATTAATTGATAAAAAAAATATGAAATTACATTCATTTTAATTTAGAAAAAGGTAATTTAAAAAAAGTTCCATCAAGAAATCAATGTAAAAGAAATTATGGAAAAAGCTTTTGAAGATTATTTGATGACATGATTATTGAGTTTTATTTTATTGGAATTAAAAGAGACAAAATTTTATTGGGTTTGGAGTCAAAGGATAAAGAAAACTTTTTATCTCCATTTATGGTTGGTGGGGTCAATGTCCACTCCCCAATTGACCATAAAAGCATTGAATTTTTTTACAAACTTTTTACCTTTATTTATGGCTGGTGGGTGAAAAGTGCAAATACATCTATATTATTTTAGAATTTGTTTTATTAAACAACATAGAATTTTTGCTGAATTTATGGTTAAAATTTATGAAAAAAAAAAATCTACTTCCTCATTAAGGTATTAGTTACATTTCCTATGAAGTATATGGTAATTTATAACATATTTGGAAAAGTTTATAGTTTTGTGAATAGTAACAAATATTGTATATTGAAATTAATTTTTCAATAAACAATTCATTTATAACAAGAAAATTTAATTCTTTTTTTTTTTGAGCAAACAAGAAAATTTAATTGATTTAATACAAATCCTTCAACCGACCATTTTATACTTTTTTTAATTTTTTAATTTTTGTATTCATGATTTTAATTATTTTTGTCTTTTAGTAAACTGTTCAATTGTTGAATTGATATATATTATTTCTTATAAAATATCTAATAATTCATTTACCATCCTGTGCATAGCTCTATGAGTGGTGTGTGTGAAAAAATATATTTTTTTTTTCAATCAATTGATTGGTTTTGTTCATATGAATAAATACTGGTTAAATTCTTATTTTTGCGATTTTGATTGATTCTATTTCGTCATTTTTGTGGTAGTAATTTTTCCATCCAATTGAATATAAATTTGATTGATAATGACCCATTTGACTAGTTTTTTCCATGGATTCATTCTAGAATATTGAAGATTCTTTTGTTTTAAGTCGGAATGTAGTATTTATTGTGATCTAACAACTCCAACAAAATAATCTTGTGTGTGTGCGTGCGTGTGACAACATGACATGTGAGGTGCAAGATTTGAACCTCTAGCATCTTCGTCGGTATTGTGCATTTTGGACATAAGTCTTCATGGTTTTGTTTTTTGTTTCATCCAAAAGGTCTAATAGAATAAGAGATATTGTCATTCACTTATGTACTCATGAACTTCCATTTCCTAGCTAATGTAGGTCTTTGAATCGCAATACCAATAGTCTTTCCCTCGAACAAAATACCATAAAGTCTCCCCTCAAACAGTCATTATTCTATTTGTCCAACTCTTTTGGCTTCATCGACAGTTTGCTCTCATCAAGCCAACTTCTTTTCTTCAGAGCACACACACACCGCCAGTTTGATAGAGCTCAACCATAAATCTCCACCATGACTACTTCTTCGAGGCTCAACTTTCGAGGATTAATTCTACCGACACATCTAAACTAGGGACGTAACTCTGATACCACTTGTTAAGGACAAAAGACACTTCACACATATATCTCCACAATGGTATGATATTGTCCACCTTGCTTTTAGTTTCAATTCAAAGACCTCATACAATAAGGGATACTGTCTCTCACTCATATACTCATGATCTTCTCATTTTCTAATTTATTTGGAACTTTGTATCAGATATACTGTTATTGCCTTAATTACCTTGGTTAATAATTTGTTAATAAGTTGTTACAGCTAGTTTGTTATTTCTCTAACATCTTCTCATGTATTTAAGGATAGTCAACAACTTACTCATGTATTTAAGGAGAGTTGTTATTTCTCTCATGTATTTAAGGAGAGACTTGTAAATCATTTGACACATCAATGAGAATCACCTTCATTCTCTTCTATTCTTGAGATGGTATCAGAGCATCTCTGAAACTCGCGCCAATTTTCCAGATCTCGCTTCTTCGTTCATCTTCAATGGCGGACAAAGACAATTCAAGCGATTTTTCTCTGGACATTGACGCTCAATTAAATCCTTTTTTGTTGCACCATTCCTTTGCGTCGACGAGCACGCTCGTTAATTAGCCGCTGGTTGGTGCCGATAACTATGCTTCTTGGAGTCGAGCGGTGATGATGGCTCTCTCCGGTAAGAACAAGGAAGGTTTCATCGACGGTACGATTCTTAAACCTACAGCACCTAAAATGGCTAAAGCTTGGAAATGTAATAACGATATTATAGCATCTTGGATTATGAATTCCGTTTCGAAGGAGATAGCTGCTAGCATAGTATATTCTGGTTGTGTTAAAGAAGTGTGAGATGAACTTGCCGAAAGGAGATAGCTGCTAGCATAGTATATTCTGGTTGTGTTAAAGAAGTGTGGGATGAACTTGCCGATAGATTTAAGGAAAGTAATGGACCTAAAATCTATCAACTGCGGAAGGAATTAATCACTACTTCTCAAGGAAGTTTGTCCATTGAAGCTTATTTTACAAAACTAAAGACTATATGGCAGGATTTATGCAATTTTCGTCCGAAAATTGATTGTTCATGTGGCAAAATTAAGAAGTTTCTTACGCATATGGAATCTGAGTATGTTATGATTTTTCTTATGGGTCTCAATGAACATTTTGCTCCTATTTGGACTCAGATCTTGCTAATGAATCCAATTCCTTCTATTAGCAAGGTTTTTGCCTTAGTTATACAGGAGGAACGTCAAAGAAATGCTGACACTTTAGCCTCACAACCAGAACCGATCGCTTTACTGTCTGCTAGTACTGCGAAGAAGTCTTCTCCCAACAGTTCAACTCCTAATTCTTCTTCTCGTAAGAAAGATAACTCTAAGGATGATCAAAGACCAATTTGTTCCCATTGTGGAATTAAAGGACACACGGTTGATAGATGCTATAAGATCCACGGTTATCCTCCTGGATATCGAACACGGAATCAGCATTTGAACACAAATGGTAATGGCAATAATTCTCGACAATCTGCTGGAACTAACTCTGTCTCTCAGGTTCCACAGTCCAATTCTATTGGAGGAAATTTTTTCTCCAGCCTCAATGCCAACCAATGTTCACAACTGATTAAATTTTTGTCTTCTCAACTACAAGTGGCCAAAACTGATTCTATTGCTGTGGCTTCTTCGGCAGTACATACAACAGGTATTTGTTCTGCCATTTCTTCGCCTGTTGCCTCTGATTTTTGGATAGTGGATTCGGGCGCTTCACGACATATTTTCCACTGTTTTCATATGTTTCACAACTGGCGTCAGGTGAAAGATGTTTCTATTGTTCTTCCAACTTCTTACAGAGTAACTGTTGACTATATTGGTGATATTCAGATTTCTTCTGATTTTGTTCTTCAGGATGTTTTATACGTACCGAAGTTCACTTACAATCTTATCTCTGTGAGTTGCTTATTGGCCTCTCCAAATATTGAACTCAGATTTTTTGGTGATCATTGCATCATACAGGACAATCTGCTATCGAAGATGATTGGCAAGGCTAGTTGTTCTAATAGCTTGTACCCGTTGTCTACACAGATTGAGAATCCTATTTGTTCTGTTTCTGCTGATGTATGGCATCATCATTTAGGACATTTATCACCTAAACGTCTATCTTTGATGCAAAATACATTATCTTTTTCTGATTTACATGTTAAACCTTGTTCTATATGTCCTCTAGCTAAACAAAGAAGGTTATCCTTTCCTTTCAATAATAATGTGGCTGAACATGTGTTTGATGTAATCCATTGTGACATTTGGGGTCCTTTTAAATCCCCTACATATAATGGCCATCGATTTTTCTTAACTCTTGTGGATGACTGTTCTCGTTACACATGGGTGTATCTTATGCGTGCAAAATCCGATGTTCATACTATAATACCTCGATTTTTTAAGCTTGTTCAGACTCAGTTCTCCAAAGTTGTTAAGATTTTCAGGTCGGACAATGCTCCCGAGCTCCGTTTTGATGAGTTTTTTGCCTCAACTGGTACTCAACATCAATTTTCTTGTGTTGAACGTCCTCAACAGAACTCGGTGGTTGAAAGGAAGCATCAACATCTGCTGAATGTTGCAAGATCTTTACTTTTTCAATCTCAGGTGCCAATTCGGTTTTGGGGGGATTGTGTTTTGACTGCAGCTTATATTATCAATCGTATACCAATGCCTCTTTTGTCGAATGCTACACCATTCTCTATTATGCATAATAAAGCTACTGATTATTCTCTACTTCGCACGTTTGGATGTTTGTGTTATGCTTCCACTTTGTCTGTTCACCGATCCAAGTTTGATCCTCGTGCGTCCGTTTGTGTCTTCATTGGATATCCCCCTAGTATGAAAGGATATCGTGTCTATGACATCTCCAACCGACAGATTTTTGTGTCTCGTGATGTTGTTTTTATGGAGAATCAATTTACCTTTCATACTTTACATGATGAACCATGTGTGGATGATATTTTTCCAGATTTCGTCCTTCCATGCCCTGCTTCTGGTTTTGTACCTACTACAAGGGCTAACTCTTCTACAATTGCTGAAAACACTTCTGAGAATATTGTCCATATTGAGCATGTTCCTGATGAGCCTACTCCTATTTCAGAAGCTCAAGGTATTATTGAGCATGTTGTCCATGAGGCTACTTCTGAAAATAATACTTCTGAACATGTTTCTACTGATTGTGTTGATAACTCAGACGTTGGACTTTCTTCTTCAAATTTACAGGTCTCTAATGATTTGCCTGAAGCTCATGAGACTGATATTATCCAACCTATTAGACGATCTACGCGAGCTCGTCTACCGCCTGGCTTCCTTCAGGATTATCACTGTAATTTGATTCATCAACCGAAAGGTGTTCTTGATAAGTTTCCTTATCCCCTTCAGCGTTTTTTGTCCTATGACAAGTTTAATATTCCTCACAGGAATTTCATTCTTAATGTCTCCACGACCTTTGAGCCATCATATTTTCACCAAGCAATAAAATTTCCTCATTGGAAAACTGCCATGGATGAGGAAATAGCAGCCATGGAACGAACTCGCACTTGGTCTGTGGTTCCTTTACCGCCTGGTCACAAAGTTGTGGGTTGTAAATGGACATATCGTGTGAAGCATAAAGCTGATGGTTCAATCGATCGATACAAAGCACGCCTGGTTGCTAAAGGGTATAGCCAACAAGAAGGTATCGATTACTTTGATACTTTTTCTCTGGTTGCTAAAATAGTTACAGTGAAACTCCTTTTATCTCTTACTGCTTCATTTGGTTGGAATCTTGCTCAGCTAGATGTTAATAATGCATTTTTAAATGGGGATTTGTTTGAGGAAGTTTACATGTCATTGCCCCTTGGATATTATTCTGATGTTAAGGCTACTTCTACTACTCCTCTTGCTTGTAAACTTCACAAATCGATTTATGGTCTCAAACAAGCTTCACGCCAATGGTTTTTTAAATTTTCTCGCGTGCTAGTTTCTCATGGATTTTTTCAGTCCAAAGCTGATTACTCCCTGTTTACTAGAGGAAAATGATCTTCTTTTATAGCACTCCTGGTGTATGTTGATGATATACTTATCACTGGTCCATCTTCTGTTGAGATTACTGTTGTAAAGAATGTGTTACATTCTCATTTCAAGTTGAAAGACCTAGGTGCTGCAAAATATTTTCTTGGGCTTGAATTGTCACGCTCTAAACACAGAATTTATATTTCCCAACGTAAGTACTGCTTACAAATCTTGGAGGATTGTGGGTTTTTGGCTTCTAAACCGGTTTCTCATCCCACGTATCCTTCTTTACGTTTGTCGGCAACTTCAGGTACTATCCTTGATTCATCCGCTGCTTCTGAGTATCGTCGTTTAATTGGACGACTTTTGTATCTCCAAATTTCTCACCCTGATATTTGCTTTTGTGTTCACAAGCTTAGTCAATACATTGCTAAGCCATATACTGATCACTTAAAGGCAGCACACCATTTGTTAAAGTACCTCAAAGGTACGGTAGGCCAAGGGATTTTACTCAAGGCTACTAATGATTTTCAGCTTAAAGGGTTTGTTGACTCTGATTGGGGTTCTTGCCCTGACACCTGCAAGTCTGTTACCGGCTTTTGTGTCTTCTTGGGTGAATCTCTTGTTTCATGGAAGACCAAAAAGCAGGCAACAATTTCACGCTCCTCTGCAGAGGCGGAATATCGAGCTCTTTCTTCTATTTCCAGTGAGCTGACTTGGATTTCACATCTTTTGACTGACTTGCATATTTCTGCTCCTCTACCAGCTGTGGTTTATTGTGATAATCAGGCTGCTATCTCGATTGCTTCTAACCCGACTTTCCATGAACGCACGAAGCACATTGAGATTGATTGTCATTTTGTCCGTGACAAGATTGATACAAGTTTGCTCAAGCTTTTGCCCATTCGGACAACTTCTCAACTTGCAGACATGTTCACTAAACCTTTGGCTGCTTCTGTCTTGAAAGGTTTTATGGTCAAGATGGGTATTATGAATCTTCACTGTCCATCTTGAGGGACGGGTATCAGATATACTGTTATTGCCTTAATTACCTTGGTTAATAATTTGTTAATAAGTTGTTACAGCTAGTTTGTTATTTCTCTAACATCTTCTCATGTATTTAAGGATAGTCAACAACTTATTCATGTATTTAAGGAGAGTTGTTATTTCTCTCATGTATTTAAGGAGAGACTTGTAAATCATTTGACACATCAATGAGAATCACCTTCATTCTCTCCTATTCTTGAGACTTTGATTGCAATCCCAACCACATATAAAGTCAATTCAATATCAGTCAATTCAATACATTTATGATGAATTACATTCATGTTTATACTATAACACATTCAAAATATCCAAATAAAGATTAAAGTGACATTTGATAACCAATACAGAAATATATTATTTTTTATTTTCTATTTTTGAAAAATAATAATGTCAAATAGATAAATCCATTCAACTTTTAGTTCTTAATATGAAAATGTCAAATATCTTTAAAAATAGGTTTTCCTTGATTGGCAACTATGTGTACTTGGTCACACAGCATTATCTCTTTCTCTCTTATTCTCTCTTGCTCCTAAACGTAATTTGTTTCTCTATCTTCCTATCTTATTTCTCTTTAACAAATTATTTAAAAAAAAAAAAAATAGAAGTTAAATTTAGTTTTTTTTTTTAAATGAAAAAAAAAATTAAAGTTAAAAATCACTTTTGGTCCCTAAACTTTCATGAAAGTAACAATTTGGTCCCTAAACTTTGATTTGTAACGATTTAATCCCTATACTTTCAATTTTGTAACAATTTAGTCCTAGAACTTTAATAAGTAACAATTTAGTCTCTATACTTTCAAATTTGTAACAATTTAGTCCCTATACTTTCAAATTTGTAACAATTTAATCCTTGTCGCAAAAAAAATCATCAAAGTTAAATGTCGATTTTTATTATTTAATGATTAAACTTTGTAGCTTATTAACATATTGAGTCCCAAATTAGTTTATTAATTTATCTTAGGTAAATTATTTCATTAAATCTTTACATTATTTTTTTACGATAGGGACTAAATCGTTACAAATTTGAAAGTACGGGGACTAAATTGTTACTTATTAAAGTTTAGGGACTAAACTGTTACAAAATTGAAAGTACATGGACTAAATCGTTACAAAATTGAAAGCATAGGGACTAAATCGTTACAAATCAAAGTTCAGGGACTAAATTGTTACTTTCGTGAAAGTTTAGGGACCAAAAGTGTTTTTTAACCAAAAATTAAATTTAGTTCTTATACTTCTTTAAAATTTTTTTAATTATATATCTTTAAACATCATTCACAAAATATTAAATTAGCATGTCCATTAAAAAAATCTTAATCAAGTTCGTTTGATATGGTAGGGCAACTATAGACATATGGGTAGAGATTAAGCATTTTTTTTAGCTCAACAACGTGTGAAAACAGAGATTTAATTTAAACTTTTGACCTTTTGATCGAAGAGATAAGTAATTTAACCAGTTGAAATATGTTTAGATTGACGATAGTGATATACATGTTATGTTAACATAATCTGTTGTTGATATTAATCATAGAAATTAAATAGAAGTATAATCTATAGTTTAGAGACAAAGCTAAAACAATTTTGACATTCAAGAATAACATTTAATGGACGTGTATATATATTCTTATTAATTTTTTGGATGACAAACTCGCTTCTAGAAGTAAACCAATATATTTTAAATTGAGAGATGTAAAACAAATGGATAGAATATATATGTATTTGACCAATGCATCAAACTTTATTATATTTTTAAAATATTCATATGTAAACATAAAAAGTGCTCTTCAACATTCAAAAGTAGTTTTGACATTTTCAACACGTTAAATTTAGTCTATTCTTTTAACATTAATGAAAGTTACACATTAGAGAGCTTAGTCTTTCTTGGAAAAATTGAGGAAATTGGGCCTGATAAGATGGCCAATTTGGAGTTAAATATGATTGTGTCTCAATACATATTTTGAACTAATTTTTGTACTTAAATGAAAAGTATTAATGATCTAAAATCACTTTTGTCATGTTTGAAATCATCCTTAAACATACATTTGATCATTGAAAATCAATTTCATATATTTGATGATTTTCATATCATTAAAATTTATTTTGAATTATTAAAAGTATGTTTCGGAGTGATTTTGACTATGCTAAAAGTGATTTTAACATTTTCAAAATCACTCCCTAACATGCACATAGCATTGAGCTCATGAAAAAAAATTATAACTCAAAATCCATATTAATGAACATCTGTTTGATAACCATTTAGAGTCTGTTTGGAATACATTCTAATTTAAATGTTTTTCAAGAATGCATTTTTTAAAAAAACATTTTGTATAAAAATGTTTAGAATTTACACACCCATATGTTTGGTTGCATTTCCTCATATGTGTTTTTATACACAAGTTATTGTATACTAAAAACTCTTTTTAAAAAAAGTTGGTTACAAGTGTTTCTCTCAAAATGATTTATTCATCAAACTCATTTTCTAACAAGTCATTTTGAGGGGTTGCCAAACACTAGAAATTTTTTCAAAATGAATTTTTTTCAAAATTAAACACTTGAAAAGTTAAACCAAACACACCCTTAATCTTTGAAAAGTAAAGTTTATAAACACTACTTCGATCTTTGAGTACCTTTATTTTGTTCTCTACTATTTCAAAGTTGATCATCTGTCCAAATCAAATTATTAAGGTCATAACCATTTGATTTTGATTTTTTATTTTTGAAAATTATGCTTATTTTCTTCGGGTTTGTGCAATAATTTTCATATTTCTTAAGAAAACCTCAGTATTCTTAACTTTTTTTTTTTTTCAAAAAAGAAACATGTTCAAAGCATTTATATATATATATTTATTTATTTTTAAAACTTGACTTGGTTTTTTTAAAACATTAGTTAAAGTAGATAACAAACTAAAGAAATTCACACACACCAAAAAAAAAAAAATTCAAATGTTACCAAGAACTAAAACAATCCGTTCGTGTTAAATTGTTGAGATTTTTCGGATCATCATGTAATCTGCACGAACCAAACCTATAATAATGATTAAAAAAATGAGAAAAAGGTCAACGACAGCAAAAATAATAATTTTCAAAGTGAGCATAAGCTGACATGTACTCTCGACCAAAAAGTCAGAGGTTTAAATCCCCACCCCAAATATTGTTGAATTAAAAAAAGTAAAAATAATAATTTCTACTTAAGCTAAAAATGTTTTTTTTTTTTCTTTAAGAAAAATTTCACCTTCACCATTTATATGTTAAGTTTTTCTATTTATTTATTTATTTATTTATTTATTTATTTATCTTTTCTTTTATTTTTATAATACAAGTTAGTTTTTCGTTTTTTTAATACGTGAGAGGTGGGAGATTCGAACCACATATGTCATAATTAAGTACAAGCTTTATGTCAATTGAGCTATACTCATGTCGGCGAGTAGTTTTTTCGTTTGTGTAGGCAAGCCCACACACGTGTGTCAATTTTACTTCTAATTAATCTCAATTTTGTCCTTTCATTAAAAGAATTAAAAATTTTATTAAACAAAAAGTTAATGTATCATCAAATTATTATTTTATTAATATATTTACATGTCTTAACTGATACTTGACACATGAAACTCAATCTATCCACAACAAAATTCACATGAACATGTTAATAAAACAATAAATTTTAACATATTTTTTTAAAAGATTAAATATAAAATACTCAAATTGAAGATTGAGAATTACTTAAAACATCAATATCTATGATATATTTAAGAGTCCTTATGAGAAATCCATCCCTTCAATCACAATCTAAGATTGAATTAAATGGCCACAAAATAAATTGCGACAATTTTGTAAGATTATGGCTAATTAATACCTTTTTGACCCAAAATTCGTGGCAGGTAAAAGGAGGAGGCTGGCTCCCATTATATGGATTCCATCAACCAAACCACTTTTACCAATTCTAAGCTTGTCACAAAACACAATAATATATCTCTAAATATATAGTTGTGTGTTAGTTCGTGTGATTTTAGTTCAACGATCGATTCGATAAGTCGTAAATCTACTTCATGTTTTTATATATCACGTCTTCAAAAATGTGTTACATTGAATTTCTGTTATTATTATTATTTTTTTTAATGATGAAGAAGATGTTTGAAAAACTTGTTGGAGATATGCTCAAATTAGAACTGAGCTACCCTAGTAAACTGATTACACACCTTAACCGTATACTAACAATTACAGTAGAAATAATAATACAAACACTGTATATATGACAAATGCTGCAAAACATATTGACAATAAATAGTCGAGGCACGCTTACAAAGCGTTGTCCTGAAAACAATTATTCGCTCTGCACAGGTTGCTAGCAGGCTACAACGATCGTCTCAGCAGGATACAACGACTAATTCCGGTAGAACAGCAACCTCGAACTACTCGGATCTGGCAGAACTCTTGGATACTTGCTCTCAACTCGACTTAAGATCAAAAGAAACAAAGAAAGAAGGAAGAGTGCTCCAAATGGAATGGGATGATTCAAATGAAAAAACAAGTTGCTATTTATAGGCTAGCAACTTAATAACTCCAAAAAACAAAATTAAATAAAATTGAAACATAAGAAAAATATAACTCAATTGAGTTATAACAAAGTTAAATTTGTAATTGAAACTTCAAATTGAATTTGATGTTTCAATCTATCTTGAAGCTCTTGAAAATTTTGATTTAAATACTTTCTTTCACATTTGTTTGTATAAATATCCAACATTATTTGTATAAATATCCAACAAAACTTAAACCAAAATGAAAGGATCTGATAATGAAACTTTTGAATGTATAAAAATCAAATTGAGGACTATGGTTAAAGCATAAGAGTTACAAATGCAATCATACTTATATCATTTAATTTCTAATTAATATTTTTCAAAATGCATGAAACTTTTAAACGAGAGGCACAATTGAAAATTGTCATTTTAATTAAAAACATGATTATAAGTTTAACTCATAAAATAATAGAAAGAAATAAATACTAAAACACAACTAAACAAATTTTGGATTTAAGTTGGGATATTTCTACTTTAGAATACTATTCAAATGATTTTATACTAATGAAGATGTTTTTTTTTTTTTTTCTTCTTATACAAAAGATCTTTCTTATTGCTAATTGATGTTAGACTATGTCTGGATCTTAAAGTGTCAACACGGGACATTCAAGTAAATATAGGTGGCTTGTTTGGGAGGCCGGATAAGGCACACAAGACCCTTTCTAATATGGTATTCAATGTAAGTCACATTAATGATCAACTATCGATATTATCAATCAGCTAGGAGTGATAACTTATACATTACCACATCCATCAAATCAACTTATTGTGCATGTGTGAAGAAGGTTCGCCACTATCCATATCTATATCATCCTAGCACATCAATTAAGACTCATTCATCACCATCACACATCTCTCATAAATAAAGGGAAGTGAGATAGCTCAAGATATTGTTGATTATATTTATAAAAACTTGATCTATCATTTGATTTCTCGTCATAATCAATGATTGTCACTCATCACATTTAGTGTTACCATTTTTTGAGGGAACTATTGTGTGCATAATCAAAACTCGATCAGTTTATATTTTGATCTAAGCATAATTTTGTAGTCAAAGTATTGGAAAACCATCTTCAAGTTTTCTTCTTCTTCATCATCTTCAGTACATCAACATTTTGGATGAGGGAATTCGAACCTTTTTCGACCTCTTGATTGAAAGTACATGTCAATTATCACTGAATTGGTTATTGATTCAAATTTATATTCCTTATTTAACATAAAAATATCATTTGTGACATTGTTATTGGTCATTTATGACTAATGACATTATTAATTAACCAATAACCAAACTTTCTGTAAGCCAAAGTGAGTAATGGTAATTGACATATATCATCGACCAAGAGGTCAGAGGTTCGAATCTGATCCCCACTCCAAATGTTGTTGAGCTAAAAACAAAACTACCATTGATATATTATTTTAATTGAATAATAATGTAAACTATTTTAATAATAAAAAAATGTATCATGTAATATTAACAACGGCCATAATATAAGTTTAACTAATTTTTATAGAAATATTTGAAATGATTGAAATTATGATAAACCAATAATTAAAGGTGGGTTTGTAAGTATCTTTAAGGAAAGCAATTTATTTTCCTCAAAAAAAAAAAAAAAAAAGGAAAGCAATTTATTTGGTGAAACCTCTCTACCATATTTTAGAAGGAACATACTTGTTAAAGTTTTTTTTTTTTTTTTAATAGAAACATTTATAAAGCTTTTTCTTTCAAATTTAATTAAATTATTTTTCCATGTGCAGTAAAATATTATTTAAAAAAAATTAATAAGTATCTACAATAATGAAAAAAAAAAGTGTTATTTAAATATTGAACACACCACTCCCAAACACATCAAATAGCTAATTTTGTTTTAGAATATGTTATTCATAATTGAGATCTTATAATGGATAATAATAACACGAGACTTGTTGAGTATAAACTAGCCAATTTATGATTAAGAAGTTGGTATGATCATGTTAGGAATAACAACCATACCAACATATATTTAACTATATGTTTAAATTAACCAAAAAAAAAATGCACATTATTGTATACTTTAGTACTATCATGTTTTGTCGATAAATAATTGATTGTAACTTATGATAGTTTATTCAAAATCCGACATATTATTATAAATAATAATATTTCCTACTTGCATTTCATGCCCAAACATATAATTAAAATTTTTCATTCTAATAAGTAATTTAATTATTATTCGCTCATGCAATACTTATTGTAGACAAAAAAAATGGGATACACATTGTTGATGGTCGATTTTGGTCAGAGGGAACTCACCTGACCTTCACGTGCCACCAACGGTAAATTTGTAGATGAGGGGGAAGACGTGGCCTGCAAGACAGTAAACCTGCACACCAGTGTGGTGCTCGCCACACCGGCTCCGATGCTTAAGTCAGCAAACAGAACGGTAGGGAGTGGAAAAGTAAGAGCAAGAGGAGAGAGTAGAGAATATAGAATAGTGTTTAGGGAAGAATTCCCAGTCCCTTCTTCAGTGATGAAGAGGGGTATAAATACATGTTCATCCTCCTAGCATTTTTAGGGTTTCGGAGGCGTTTTAGGTCAAACCAGGCAAAACCGGGACTGACGGAGGCGGTAGGGGCCTAACGGCATCGGACGGACTCGGCCCGCGCGAGTGGGCCGAGGGTCGGCCTCGGCCATGGGCTGAGGCCGAGCAGGGGGTCGGGCCAAAAACCCGACCCCTTCGGTCTTGGCCCGTCCCACTTGCCGGTTTTGCCTCCTTGGTCCATGTTTCAGCCTGATTTCTCCCTGATTGTCCTCGTTAGCTCCTTGTATATCGGGGTGGTCCAAAATTGCCTATAACACACATTTTAACTCCGTTATAGTTCTTGATCAATTTATAGTACTAATTAAATGTGGTTGAACTGTACATGGACATATATTTAGGGGTGGGGTGCCCAAAATTTTAAAATAATCTTTTAGTTTCTGCAGATTTTTTTTTTTAAATCCCAATCTTTAACTACATTTTCGTTTCTATCTGATAGTCAATCAGAATCATCACTAATGAAATTATATATTGGTTAACTATAATTAATAAGAAAATATATTAATTATTTTTTATTTGGAATCTTTTGTTCTAACATACTCTAATAACTAACTTATGTATTTGGATTTATTTTGGACTTGTCATTTAATTTTCTAAACCATTAGTTTTGTCCTTCTTTTTCTTTTTCTTTTTTTATAAAAAAATATATATATATTTTTTAGTTATTTCTAGGATTTAAACTTAGTTTTTATTTGATTCCTTGATTTTGGAAACTCAATTATTTTGGTCCATGATATTTGAATTTAGTTTCTATTTGGTCTCCAAAGTTTGAATTTGATTTTTAATTGGTCCATGAAGTTTGAAAATAGTTTCTCAAAGGGTCTCCAAGTAGATCTAGTCGATCACGTTGATATATATAATGAAAAATGATGGTGTTGGCTCTAAATCATTATCAAAATTTGACCTCTCAAACTATATTGTTTGGGTTTACCCCTAATTAATGGTGAAGATAGAGAAAACGGGCTCACATTTTTTTTTTTGGGAAAAATACACTTTTGATTCCTGAGGTTTGGGTTAAGTGACATTTTGGTCCTTGAGTTTTCAAACTCAACAAAAATACCTCTGAAGTTTGAGATAATGAGCACTTTGGTCCCTACCATCCAATTTGCCGTTAAATACTAACGGAATACTGACGTGCCCACATTTTTTTAATTAAAAAAATTTAAAATAAAAATAATAAAAATATTATTAATTTTTATTATAATATTATTATTTTTCAATCTCTCTCATTTTCCCTTCTTCTTCATCCTCACCCTTCACTCTCTTTCATCTCTTCCTTCTTCTTCTCTAAGTCTCCGGCGACCAGCGACTTTTTTTTTTTTCTTCCCTTTTCTTCTTTTCTTACCCCCTTTTTCTTCCCTTAAAAAAAAAGGAGGAGGAGGCCTCCTCTTCTGTTTCCGGTCGGAGAGGGACCTCCCTCCTCCATTTCCAGCCGAAAAGATAAATAAAATTCTCATTTTCTACTTTTATCTCTCTTAGTTGTCAAGATTTTAATGGAGTGACTCTACACACCAAATATGACAGGTTTGATCTTATTTCCAACATTTCTTTCATTCTCTTCACACTTCGAGATGATCATATCCAATAAGTTTGCTCGAGGCATCATGTAACAATATAACTTAATTTGGAGAAGTTATTGTCTCAATATCTAGTATTTTTATGCCAACATCAGTATAGAGCTTAACAATAATCGGTATGTGCTCTTTCCTTTTGTTGAGGATCCCACATCGAAAAACATGAAAAAACCTCACAATCTTTATAAAATAATACACAAATTACCCTCTTTCATTGTTAATTGGTTTTGATATGAAACTCCATGTTTATCGAATACCTTTGAGGTCAAAGGCTAAATCTTTTTACCTCCATATTATTGTTCTTAAAAAAAGTTTAGTATTATTATTATTATTTTATAAAAAAAAACGTCTAGTATTTTTATTTTCCTTATACATATTATTTTGATTTTCTATGTTTAATTCCATTAACTACACGTTATGAGCAAACAAGAGCACAACTCAACTAGCATAAAGCTCTTGTCGACTATAAGGTCAGAAGTTCAAATCCTTCACCCCACATGTTGTAAAAAAAAACGTTAGAAATCAACAAAGAATATCATTTAAAAAAAAAAAAATCATTTGTCATGAACGTTCAACAATATGCGTGGGAAAGAGTCAAGCTTTGACCTTTGATCGAAAATTTTTATATTAATCAATTGAACTATGTTCGAGTTTGACGGAGTAATCTCTTAATTAATTGAGCTAGATTTAGTTAGGTCTCCATTTATTTTTCTCATTAACCGTGAAAATCACTTCATTTTGACAAATTTAAAAACTAAAACTTACTGTATTTTTTTACTTTTCTAAAGAAAAGAATCAAAACTAAATGATTGAACTTTCTTTATTGAATGACTCCAAAAAGACCCATCAAAATATAATATATATATATATATATAAAAAAAAGAAAAAAGAACAAACCTCACATGCCATATCTTTCCAACTCATTCCAAAGCATGAAATATTATTAATTATTTTTGCTTTTTGTTTTTTTGTTGGTGTGTTTGTTTCTTTCAAACAAATATATCTTTTTGACTCGATTAATACTATTCATTCAAATGCATGTCGTGGAAATTGAGTTTAAGAACCAAATTACAATAATAACTAAAATAATCAATTCATAATTCATAAATAAATAAATAAATAAATAAAAGAGGAAAAAATAGGGTCTTGCAATGCAAGTTGCAAATAAGTCATAGATTTATTTCTACCGACTGTCCTTTCATAAACTTTCAATTTATAATAAAATTCAAAGATTCCCATTCAACCTTTGGTGAACAAATTGATTTTAGAAAAAGTTAATATTTTCATTTGAGAAAAGTGACATTGGCAAAGTCATATAAAAGGATATATATAAAAAGTGAAATTTAGTCTTATTTTCCTCGTTTTTCTAACAAAAATCAAACTTCTAGGTAAGAAATTGCAACCAAACATATGGTTTGCATTTGATTTGAATACATATACTATTAAGTTGTGAAAAGAAATGAGTAGTAAATGGAATTAGAAGAAAATGTGGTTTTTCTTTGTGTTAAATATGGTTTCATACCATTAGATTTAGTTTTTTTTTAAAACAACAATACACGATGATGGAGATTCGAACCTCTAACCTTTTGATTGATGTAATAAGATTTTAACCGTTGACACCATTAGATTTAGTTTACTAAAAAATAATTTGTCTTGATGTCATAGAAATCCACTGTCAATTAACTATTTTAATGTTTATATTTATAAATTCTTTTTTCATTTTTCAATTTTTTTTTTGAATTATTGGAGTGTAAGATAAGAAAATGTTTTAGTTTTTTTTTTTAAAAGGAAAATGTTTTAGTTGGAAGAAGAGCAACTTGATATTACATTCCAAAGAGTGGTGGGTGGGCAATACAAATAGTACCTTGGTCACATTTGAGGTAAGTTAAGTGGAAACTTCCAATGGAAATGGCAATGAACATTGAAAAAATACCATTGACTTGAAAATATCTTATACTTTCATATATTGCACATGTTCTTTTTATCATGTTCATATATGCATTTAAAAATTGATAGCAAAATTTTAAAAACTATCACATCGGTATTAAGTTCCAATAGATGTGGTAATTTTATCTTTACATCTCGTTCATACATGCGTCACTAATTGATTTGGACGTGTTTTTCTTCTATTAAATCTTTATGCATATAGCTAGATAGTGCCTTGAATTTATCTATAGAGAGAGTGAACTTAATCTATATGGCCAAAGCCAACATGAGCATAGCTCAACTGACATAAGACGTGTACTAATGACCGAAAGGTCTGTGGTTCAAATCCTCCTACGTCCACATGTCGTAAAAAAAAAAAAAAAAAAAAAAAAAAAAAAAACTATATGGCCAAAAGATGCCTAAACTTTGTTAGTCTTAGGTTTAGGTGTCTAGGTAAAAGTAAGTTGAGATTAATTAAGAATGGGACTCCATTTAGGAAGAAGAAAAACATCATTCCTTATTGTTATGGTAAATTGCAATCATTCTCATAGTTAATCCATACTCAAACTCTTGATATCACTATTTTATAAACACATTCATAATTTGTATCAAAGATGGGCTCAACATATGGAGTGGGTCCATATTTACTATCACCTGTGCTGTTTTGGTTTTTTAATTTCTTTTTTTTCTAAGGAGATGATGAATTGGATTTGAACTGGCAATTTCATTATTCAATTGATATCTATAAGACTAAAATGAGGAGCATTCTCGTCAACAAGAGCATAGCTCAACTGACATAAAGTCGTACTAATAACCACGAAATCTATGGTTCGAATCCCCCCACCCCACATATTGTCAAATAAAAAAAAATGAGGAGCATTCTCACTCAATGAAGGGTTAAAAGAGGATGGACTCCTCTTACCATGTAAGACAAATATATTGAATGAAAAAAAGTACAATGGTTGTAACTATAATGCAAAGGCCTCAATGTCACCTTTAATGGTGTCTCACCTCAAGAACTTAGACGTATATCGAATTAAGAAACAAGCAAAGAGGCTAGGAGCATTCTTTCTTATCTTTGAAAGGTAACTTCAAATTCGAAACTTTAATAGGTCATCTATCTCTTATAGCTCATCTATCTAAGAACATAAAAAGAACATTTTCATTTATTCGACAAGAATGAAAGTTCATCAATCTAATTTGAATGTAAAGTCGCACTCCTCGATCAGAAATGCCAATATCAGAGTATGACTAATGTAATGAAATTACAACACATTCAAATCTTGCTTTTTGCATAAAACTGTATTTTGGCAAATTAGGCAGGCGAGGATGACAGGTTACCAACCTAAAGAGAATCTGAATACTGATTCTTTGAATGGATGGAACTTTCCTGAAGAAGATTGGCCAAGCAAATCTGGGCAAACCCTGTAATTATTCTCCAATTTTTGAATCAAAATGATACTTCAGTAATTCTTAGCATATAAATAGTTCCATAGGTTGTACATCAGTGTCCTTGAGTTCTAAGATCAAGGGAATGCTTCTCGTAGTTTGGTGGGTAGGTCAAGATCAGGTTCACATTCACTAAGTGGAGAGAAATACTGGTTCACCATATCTTCAGATACTTGCTCTAAGGTGGGAGGATTCCACTGGTATCATAACAAAAAGCAAAGTCATTTTTAAGAACTAATCTAAAATTTAGGTCAAATTATATATTTAGTTACTTGAGTACTGTGTCTGTTGAGTATTGTGTCTGTTTTAGTCTCTAAATTTTAAAAATGACTTTGTTCTAAATTTTGAATTAGGCTTCTATTTAATCCCTGTTGTTAATCCTTTTTAACTAAACGGTTACATAGCATGTCCATTAGTCTATCTAGATGTTTGCTACATCATAATTCCAAAATTTATCTTAACAACATGCCATATCAACAATTCAATAATTGTGATAAAGGGTAGAAACTAAATAAACTTCTTATAATTCAATTCATGGGCTGATCACTATACAGAAACTAAATTTATAATTTTACCTAAAATCTAAGATGCAATGTTTAGTCAAAAAAAAAAAAAAAAATCTAAGATGCAATGAATGTAAGTCATAAGTATTCATTATTACCTTGTAGGTACAGTTTTATCTATTTCCGATTAGATTCTAAAGTTTATTTCATATATGTGAAACTATCATGTTATCTCTTACCTTTGGTAATAAATCTTTGTCCACCATCCGTGCCCGAACACCCTGATGTGCACATTATTTTGCAAGATAAAAGAAAAACAAATAGATCAATAAAGTTCATAGATAACATAAGAGGTCTACTGGTGATTATTAGATTCATACCTCACAAAAGTCACCAGAAATCTGCTTGTATATTCCTTGCAAGGACATTCTATATTCACGAATCAAGCACTGATCGAGTGTTTGATATCTTCCTTCTCGTATCTGAACTAGTTCAATAATAATGGTAAGTCAAAGTTGGAAACAGAACTAAGAAGAAAAGATAAGATTCTCCTCTATAAAGAAGGGTAGGGAGGAAGACAAAAATGAGAGAGAGCCAGCAATTATGGGAGAGGATTCCACCTTGAAATCTAAATGGGAAATAAAACAAGAGTAGAGAAGGAAACAAGAGAGGGGGAGAGAGAGAAACGACATACAGATTTCAAAGAGACCTTCAAGCTCAACGGCGATGCTTCTTTCAATCGTTTTAGAGTGGAGATACACCATGGATCATTTGTTCCTGTTGACTCGGTTTCCTGAAAGTATGGTGGTTTTAAAAATGAATGACTATATAATCTTATTCTTTTTGGAAGTTCATAGCCAACAAGATATATAGATATCCTAACAAAATGTTCAAGTATCACCTCGTGAACTCTATCTTTCATCAATCAAAAGATAATCAAATATGGAACAGACATCTAGGAATATGAACTAACCAACGAATCAATGATTTCTTCAACAGTGTCGTGGCTGAAACATTTATCAAGTGTTTCAATCCTACAGAAAAATATAGATAAACAGACGTATCAGGTGAAAAGCATGACTTTTCTTTGTAAGCAGGAATACTCAATTTTAAGCAGACTATTTTTGTTGAACACGCTATAGCCATAACACATTTGGATACGCCCTGAACTTGTCAATAAGAAAATTGAAACGTCTAAAATTTCTTCTTTTAATTTTACCCTTAAACGCCATATTATTAGAAAAAAAAAAAAACTTAGCACCGGGTGAAAGTAGCTATTGCTGAAGCAACAGGCATGAGCTTCTAACATATTCAGATAATAAGACAAAAAAACGAGAGGCTCAATCTGTTGGGAAAAATCTCCCAATTCTACCGCAGGAATAAGTAGAAAAATAACAAAGAAAGAAAAATAAAGCAACAAAATAAGAAACACAAGAATTTACGTGGAAACTCCAAAGCGTAGAAAAAACCACGGTCCGTAGAAAGAAATCCACTAGGTGAAAAACTTTTAAAATCACAAAGAATTCTCTCCTCGACCCCAATTACAAGAAAATACTCTCTCAAAGCTTTATACCATTCACACAACTAGAGTTAGTATACCAAACTTAAAGTGATTCCAAAAGGGATGCTTTGAAACCAAAGTCATAGGCTCCTTTCATAGTACTTAGAGCCTATCACTTCCTTGAACTTTTCCGATGTGAGACAAACTCACTTCTAATATTTTGTCAAAAACCCAACACAATCCACAAATGCTTATAGCAAGAAAAGAGATAAACATCTCATAATGCATCAAATCCTTCAAACGTGTTAAAATATAGAAATATGTTCAAATAAATGTTTTAATTTTTTAGTCTACATTGTTATGTCCTAGCAAAATGATTTGATGTTATGTTCCAGGTCTATATCATGGTAGTTGGACACTTTTAAAAGGCTTTCCAAATAAAAACCAAGTAGAAGACGATCAATTTTGCAAACCTGTGAACGACACTCGTTTTATCTGGATAAACAAGATCACCATATTTCTCTAATGAAGTTTCAACAACAGAAGCATCATCCGTAACCAAATTCCCTAGATGCTCTTCAATTAATGGAAGCCTCTGAAATTAGAATATAATAAGTCAAATAAGGCCAAAATCTAAATAGAGCCTGTAAAACTTGAATACCAAAAGAATTAAGAACTAACTGAACTATCAGAATAGTGCGTAGCAACCCCACAAGCAACCATTTCTTCTCCTTTGAGCTTTTCTCCTGTTAGAGCCAAGTACTCTCCTGCAAATACAATCAATCAAATGAGATTGATAGTCATTGATTTCTCAATTCAACTCATAATCTAACTTTAAACTTACTTTTCTATGCTGAGACAACAATAATATATTCATTAGATTTTGAAACAGGTCAAACATGATGGAAAGTATCGAAGTTACCCAAGCGACCAGGCAGATGTGAAAGGTGGAAGGATGCACCAGCATCAGGGTGGAAACCAATTAGTGTTTCAGGGGTAGCAAAAACCTGAAATTGGTTACACAAATATACTTGGCAATCAAAACAAAAGGCTTTTAAAATAAAATCATCCAATGCTAATTTACACAACGAGAAACTCTTGTATCAATTGTAGGTTAGCTTCAGTAATCAAATCTCAGCAATATGGAACAGATATATTAAGATTATACAGAGACAGAAGGATCTCTATCCTAATGGGATCCAATAGCCTAAGATTATGCATGGGTTCGCTCTAAAGGAGTGGCAATCGATTCCTTGAACTTTCTTTTTGGGTTATTTGATGATTAAAGATCTTTTTCTTTGGGTATCATCAGCTCTAAGTGGTTTTTTTTGGGGCTGCTGCTTCTCTTTCAATTGGGTGGCTCCAGTGGCTGGGAGGTTTTCTTTAAATCATTTCATTGTGTAGTTTTGCTGTTGGGTAGTTTTGGTGGAGCCTTGTGGTTTCTTGGTCCTGCTGTCCCTGGATTCTTTAGCTTGCTGGCTCTTTGTTTTTAATTTTCTTCATATATCTTTTTATGGTTGTAATTCTCCTTGTTGAGCTTTTCCTTTTCTTTTTCACTTTTCCATCTCACTCCCTCAGGAGTTTGTTTCCTAAACATTTCCATTTCATATTATGGATGAAAAGTTGTTTCTTCTTTCTTTTGTTTAAAAAAAAAAAGCCTTAGGTAACAGCAATATTCATACATGTAATAATTAGACCTAGATTGTAAAATATACATAAAAGAAGAACAATAGAATGGAGTTGAGAAACTAGCAATTATGGAGGGAACGAATGCTCTAAGACAAGGTGGTACTTGGGAAATAACAGACTTGCCAAAAGATAAGAATATAGTGGGATGCAAAAGAGTGTTTACCATAAAGTGTAATCAATGGTAATGTTGATTATCATGAGAATTTTGCTCCAGTTGCAAAAATCAACTCCATTAGAATTCTTTTCTCTCTTGCAGCTACTTTAGAATGGTCATTTCATCAAGTAGACGTTAAGAATGCTTTTCTCAATGGTGATTTAGAAGGGGTATTTATGAGTCTATCACTAGGATTTGAAATGGAACTTGGAAATAATAAAGTTTGCCGATTAAAGAAATCCTTAAATAGTCTCAAACAATCTCTAAGAGCTTGGTTTGAACGTTTTGGAAAAGTTGTCACTAGCCTTCAAAATCAAGTAGACCATACCACTTTCTATAAACACTCCAGAAATAATAAAATTGTTATGTTAATTGTTTATGTCGATGATATTATTCTCACAGGTAATGATGAACAAGGTTTCACTCATCTTAAGGACAAATTTGCAAGTGGGTTTCATATCAAAGACTTGGGAGCCTTAAAGAAGTTTTTAGGGGTGGAGTTTGCAAGATCTAAGAAAGGTATTTTAGTTGATCAAAGGAAATATGTTATTGACTTACTTCAAGGAATAGGTTTACTTGGTGTCAAATAGCAGAAACTCCTATCGTATCAAATCGAATCTGAAGTTACAAGCTGCCAAAGCTGAAGAAGTAAAGGACAAGACAAAGACAAATGCCAAAGCCTTATGGGTATACTAATCTATTTATCTCACACACGCCCGATATAGCATTAGCGGTAAGTATGGTGAGTCAATTTATGCACTCTTCTAGGTCCTTTCATTTTGAAGTTGCGTATAGAATCCCGAGATATTTGAAATGAACTCTAGGTAAAGGTATATTATTTTAAAAACATGACCATCTTCTAGATGAAGTGTATATTGATGCAGATTGGACTAGAAGTAGTATTGATAGAAGATCTACTTCTGATTATCGTTCTTTTGTTAGAGGAAATTTAGTTACATGACGTAGTAGAAAACATAACGTAGTAGCAAGCAGTAGTGCTGAAACATAATTTAGAGCCCTAGTACATATAATTTGTGAATGTATATGGATTAACAGTATACTTATGATTCAAAAAAAAAAAAAAAACCCTTGAAGAATTGAAATTGTCTCAAAAGACACCTATACAAGTCAATTGTGATAATAAGGTTGTCATCACTATAACTCATAATCCAGTTCTACATGATAGGACAAAGTATATTGAAGTTGACAAGCATTTCATAAAGGAGGAAGATTGATGCATGTGCAATATGCATATCTTATCTTTTGACGACAGAACAAACGACTGATATGCTATAGAATTTGTGAATGTATATGGATTAATAGGATACTTGAAGAATTGAAATTGTCTCAAAAGACACCTATATGAGTCTATTGTTATAATAAGGTTGTCATTGTTGTAACTCGTAATCCAGTTCTACATGATAGGACAAAGTATATTGAAGTTGACAAACATTTCATAAAGGAGGAAGATTGATGCATGTGCAATATGCATATCTTATCTTTCGACGACGAAACAAATTGATATGCTATTAAAAGTTTTTCAAAAGGACAATTCGATAAACTTGTTAACAAGTCGACTATGTAAGAAATCTACAAACAAGCTTGAGGGGAAGTATTGAATTTCCTTTATATATTTTATAATATTGGTTGTGTATTATGTTAATATAATTTATATTTTTAATATTTTTTTTCTTATTGGTAGATGGTCTTTTTTCTATATAAGATGACCTTGTATTTGATTCATAATATAGAAGAAATACAATTACAATAAGTTTATTTTGTCCTAAAATTCAAGTGCACCCAACCTCTTTCTCAACTGGGCATTCTTCAATTACCATTTCCTGAATCACAACCACTCTGATACCATGATAATAGAACTCGATATTATTTATGAACGAAAAGGGTACAATTCAGGAAGATTAAAGAGCTCCACTCTCTTCCAGGACGACTAGACTCTTGCTCTCCTTAACCAAAAGCATACCCCTGAGATTCTATCTTCAATTTAAACTCTCTCCATCATGACTTCTCTCACTCACCCAATGGCCCTTAACCCTAAGCTACCTAACAATCTACTCTCACTCTAAGTTGCCCCATCCCACCCCTTCATGTTTCCTTTGTTATACATTTATTATTTCGGGCCTATTAGAGATTCAGCAACCAAGGGAATTTTCCAGAAAGTTTAAATTAATGGGCAAACAGAAAGTTTTTTTTTTTTTTTTTATAGGAAACATAAATCATTTCATTGATGTATGAAATAGATACAAAAGAACAACCTATCATATGAGATTGATGGCAAACAGAAAGTGATTGATGTCTTCTGAAAAACTATCACCTGACACACATGGCCAAGTGTATTCAGTTGCATATCAATATTATTACCTTATCTTCTGACAAAAAATAATGAATAATGAGAAGAACTTTTTGAGGTAAACGAAACACCCAATAAAGGAAGGAGGGGGTGGAGGAGGAAATTGTGTGTGCCTATGACTTACTGTTTTATTAGTTGCAACTCGAAAAGTCCCAGGGATTGAAACTCCAGCACCACCACCCATGGTAATGCCATTTAGAATTGCCACCTACAAAGAGATTATCAACGCAATGCTAGAGAAGTTAAATGTTTACATGTAGTAAATGTAGAAGAAGACATACAATCAGCCGAAATGAATTTAAGTTAATGATTGAGTGGATTTTCAAATTTGTCATAATTTTTCCAAAGCCAGAAAGTAAAAAATTTATCTCCACTTAATATAGATTACACTAATGAAGAAACACAATGGCAAACACAACATGATATACTCACATAATTCTCTCAACATATGCTAGACCTCTTGCATAAAGTCATGCTTGAATAAAATCAATAAGATGGTATCAGCCCGGGCATAGTAGTAAACCACCCCTACACCCACCAGGAAAAATCATACAATCTCCATCTCCATAGACATCCTAAATGTACCCTCAAAAGTCATTTTTATAGAATAACTTTACATGGATATCCTAGTTTTTCTTGATGAAAATCACTGTAGATATTTCCAATGCACACCCACCATATGTAAAGATATCTACTAGATGCCACACAAACAAAGATTGTTCAAGAAATTTTGTGTTACTGATGAGTGTATTAAATAAAGCACCACAACTTTCTGCTCTGAGTGTTATTAACAAAACACCATAGTTTCAAGAAAATGGAAGCAACTGTTCAAGATACAATTTTGAGAACTATGAGTACTCACATGGGGCTTCAGGTATGTACCAAGTATGTATATAAACGTATACAATGTGCTGAAAAACTGTTTACATTGTTCCATCTTCCCTGCAAAAGTCACCCAAGACATGGATGGCATTATTAATCAAAAGTGACAGATGAGTTAACCATTTGAAAGACAATTATAAACTTTAATCTAATATTAGAAACCTAAGTTAATGATTAAGTCTTAATATCATTCGTTACCTTCTTAAACTATTAGCGTGAAAGGGAAAAACCCAATGAAGTATTGTTTTCTTTACAAAGGACTTGAGAGAATAAAATAGATGCCAAAAATTTAGAAGATGTAAAAATAGTGACTAAGTGACGTGATTAACATTCATGGATGATTTAATGGAATAAATGGATCCATGAGTCAATGTAAAATATATAAATAGATCCATTCAGTAGAAACCATTAAACATTATTTAATTAAACTACAAAACCGCACTCACATGTATTTATCAAATTCCCTCAAAATGTTCAAAATCTAGCCAGGTGAAACCCTCTACTCCTAAAGTTAAGTTCACTAATTTGCTCCTAAAAAAACATCTAACTCCCGCATTTGAGTACAAAAAGATACAAGATAAGAGACCATTTAATATACTGAGCTTCACAGAGAATGATGTTGACATTTTGTGCTTCATCTTCACATATATATTTTTCTTTGGTCCTCAACTTTAGCAGTAGCTAGCTCATTATATCATGTGGAAACGTCTTACCTCTGTGCAAAATAGTTCTACTTCTATTTTCTTACATGAGATTCCATTAGTCTGGCTGGGCACAACAGTTTAACCCTCCTAAGCCAAATATTCATCATAACGTAATAGAGCATATCAGACTCTTACCTTCATTGATCAAATGATAAAGCGAAACAATATCTCCACCAGCACAAAACGCCCTGCCACTACCCTTTGATAATCAAAAATTAAAAAATTAAATAAAGAAGTGTGAGCTGCAAATGAAAATGTATAATTACAGCCAAATGAACAAAAATATATAAAACAGAATTTGAAGAAAACTCAACAGAAGCTGACTGGAAAAGAGAAAAGCCCATGATTGACCAAGAACAAGGAAATACCTTCAAAACTACAAAACCAACATCGGGGTTGTCTTCCCAAGAATTGTACAATTTAAGCAGTCTAGCCCCCTAAACAACAAGTACATTTAAGAGTAAGTAATTTTCATGTCACCTACTGAGTAATTTCAATTTCTTTCCAAAATAAACAAATATATAGCCCAAGATAAGCAGATTGCCAATAACCAAGGCGAATTGAGATGAAAAATAGCTGAAACAAACAACGAATTGAAGAAAGAACATGCACCATATTGGTATTGAGAGCATTAAGAGCCGAAGGTCTGTTAAGAATAGCGGTTCTGGACCAAGCCTTGCCTTCAACAAGCACCTGCGAAAGAGACCCGTGAGCGAATGAGCTGAACTAAGGTCTTAAAAAAAGGGAAATGGGCAATTCGAAAACTGACTTGTTGTTCGAGATCGTGATCAGAGGAATGGTCGGGAAGAGAGCATTGGCTTCTCTTTTGAGTGAGGAGACGAATATTCTGAAAGCTTCGCCTAGCCAATAACGCAGTCTTCAAACTCTGAACCATGTTCTTCTTCTTCTTCTGACCTTCCGCTGTGAAAATTTACAGGTTAGAAATGATTCTGCGAGAATAAGTTCACCCGTGATCGCTTCTGCAACTTGCAATCGATAATTTGTAGAAGAAGAAGGTGAACGATAAAGTTTGTGCAGAAGAATACTGGACTGGGCATGGTATTATTGATTGGGAGTTACAGAATGAGGATTTGCTAATTCATAACACGTCGCCATTGCAGTTACCTCCTGCAACTTCATTCAGCGGAGCAGCCCAAAATTATTATTGAAGAAAAACAGAAAAGAAAGGGTAAAATACCTTTTTGGTCCCTCATATTTCGAGTTAGTTTCTAATAGATCCCTAGGTTTCAAAATCGAACAATCAAGTCCTACTGTTCTGGAAATGTTTCTATTGAGTCCCTCTAGGGCTGACGTGGCATTTTAAAATAATAAAATAATGATTTTTAATTAAAATAATAATAAAATAATAAAATAATAATTATTATTATTAAAATATAATCAAAAAATCATTATTATTATTTTTTAAAAAAAAGAAACTTCTCTCTCCTACTCCCCCACCTTCCCCTCTATTCTTCTCCCGTCGCCCCCACCTTCTCTCTCTTCTTCTCCCCGCCGCCGAAGCCCTTCCATGTCGTCGTCGGAGCTCCTTCTTCTTCAAAATCCGAACCCCTCTTCTTCTCACCCTCTCTTCCTCTCGCGTGTGCCTGAATCCGCTCCCATCTTCAGATCTGAGAAAAAGAGGAACCAAAACCCATACGAGCAAGAACGACTCACAGTAGCTTCAAAGCGGCGATGTTCGGGTAGGTTGATTTAGGCTAAGAAGAAGAATAAGGGTTGTAGCGGCGGGGTTTGAAGAAGACGGTGGTGGGGGTGGGGCGGGAGGATTTTTTTGAAAAAAGGGGTGCGGTCGCGAGAGCATCGCCCTGAGGGATTTCGATTTCAATTTTTTGTTCCACTAAATACTTCTGAAATCGAACCAAAACAAAAAACCCAGAAACTAATTTACCGGAATAGCAAGCTCAACGGCGAGAAGCGAGTTCGAATCGTCCTCTCCGACGTCCGAAAACTCGCCGGACTGGTTCGAATCCAACAAAACAGAGACCCGATTCTTCTCAAACTCGTCGTAATCGTCATCTTCCTGAGCTCTCAAATCAGACCCATGTTTGAAATCACCATTAGAGAAGTTCAAAAACTCGTCGACCTCAAACTCCTCGCCAGCGACGAGATTAGCTCCGTTCAAACCCAAAATTTTCTCCACCAAAAATCGTCTTGTTGAGAAAGGTTTCATCGCTAATTCCTAGTGGAAGCTTGATTTCAAAGCCTTAGCCTCCAAACTCTCCATTTTCTTCAAAATCCAAACCAGAAAAACAAATGATTTAGAACAAAAATAATATAAAAAATTGGGAGGATCTCCGGCGGCAAAGCTTCGACGGCGGGGAGAAGAAGAGGGAGAAGGTGGGGGCGGCGGGAGAAGAATAGTGGGGAAGGTGGGGGAGGAGGAGAGATAAGGTTTTTTTTTTTTTAATAATAATAATAATGATTTTTTATTATATTATTATTATTATTATATTTTAATAACAATAATAATTTTATTATTTTATTATTATTATATTATTATTTTAATTAAAAATCAATATTTTATCATTTTAAATTGCCACGTCAGCCCTAGAGGGACTCAATAGAAACATTTCCGAAACAGTAGGGACTTGATTGTCCGATTTTGAAACCTAGGGACCTATTAGAAACTGACTCGAAACATGAGGGACCAAAAAGGTATTTTACCCCAAGAATAATTACAAAAATAAAAAAGTTTAGGGTGGTTTTTTTGGTTGTGACCTGAAAACAGAATTTTCATACTTTTTTTTTTTTTTTTTTTTAAGAATTTTTCATACCTGTGTTTAGTATCCGATTCAAAAATTGGATTCTAATTTAAACAATGTTCAGAATAAGTATGATAATATATTTATAAATCATAAAGTTTTTTTTTTTTAAATATCATAAAGTATTTATAGTGAGTTGAATATAAACTATTATTAATTAATTTTTAAACATGGTACGTGGTATAAATTTTTTATAATTATTATTTTACAATATTATATAATTTATAATACATCATATTATATTCTTCTAAAAAAAAAATACATTATATTATATAAATTTTAATTTCAAAAAAATAAATTGAGTTTATAATATGAAATACTATACTTTTTAAAGTTTTTATCTTTTTTTTTTATTTAATTCTGCAATTTAAAATCTCAAATTCAAAATCTGTATACACTGAAAACATAAAAAAATTGTTTTCAGAATTTCCACTATTTGGATCACAAAATCCGAAAACAGTTTTCAAATACACATATGTCAAACCCATAACTAAATTCACTGAATCTGAAAACATAAAATAGAATCTGAATTGCCTACCAAATAGGCCTTAAAAAACACTTATTTTTTTTAAAAAAAAAAATTGAGTTAAATGATTCTCGATAAGAACCCTCCATTTTTTGGATGGTAATTTTTTTATGTAGAAAGGAGATTTTAACCTCTAATTTTTTTAGTCGAGAGTACAAGTTTTATGGCTATGCTCTTGTTGGCTTTTGAATGGTAATGTTGAGGTATCTTATCAATTGAGTTATATTTAGATTAACTTACAACTTTTACTATAGTTGTTTTTAAATTTAATTTACGATTTTATTACAAGTTTTAGTCTATCAACTTAAGGTTGTATCAATTAAGTCTTTGAACTTTAAAAATGTCTAATAGATCCTTAAACTTTCAATTATGTATCTAATATGTCCCTGATTTTCAATTTTATGTTTAATATGTCTCTGAACTTTAAAAATGTCTAATAGATCCTTAAACTTTCAATTTTTTCTTTAATAAGTTTTTGGCACATACAAGATTTTTTAATGGGAAATTGTGATAAATGACTACAAAAAAAAAAAAAAAAAAGCATTCTTGATTTTTGGCTACGGAAGTTTGGATTTTGCAGGCATGGCTACCGACATTTTAGGGAACTGTTTACTGGATTATTTTAGACGTTTTTACCCCTTGTATTTACGGTTATTTACAAACGTCGTTTACGTCATTTCCGATGACAGAGATGTGTTTTGGATGGTCAACGAAGTTCAAAACGTTACATACAGGGGGTGCTGTGTAGTCGTTGACATCCCGAGTGTCAATACTGGTATACACCCCGTGGGGACAGTTTCAAAGGGAGTAAACTAAATCCCTAAAATTTTGGGATTTTAGTATCTGTTTGTTGCAAATATAAGGGGAGGGAAACGAAACCGTTACCTATTTCAATTTTTTTGGTACAGTCGTCGCGTAGGGGGAGAAACGACCGAGCATGCAAGAGATGGTTGTCGACGTGGCGGATGAAAGTCGTTGGCACGGCGGAGATGGTTCGTCGGCGTGGTATGAGAGGTAGGTAGTGATATTCACTCTGTTTGGCGGTGGGAAATGGTGTGGAATGGAGGGTTCAGGGGTGTGGAATGCTCTCAAATGGTGTGGAATGCTCTCAAGGGTTTCTACTTTTGGAGGAAGAAGATGGACGGGTGGGCTGCTGCATGAAGGCTATTCTGGTGGTGAGGGTGGGCGGTGACATGACGTTTTTACCCCTTGTATTTACGGTTATTTACAGACGCTGTTTACGTCATTTCCAAGGACAGAGATGTGTTTTGGATGGTGAACGAATTTCAAAACGGTACATACAAGGGGTGTTGTGTAGTCGTTGACATCCCGAGTGTCAATACTGGTGTACACCCCGTGGGGACAGTTTCAAAGGGAGTAAACTAAATCCCTAAAAACTTGGGATTTTAGTATCTGTTTGTTGCAAATATAAGGGGAGGGAAACGAAACTGTTACCTATTTCAATTTTTTTGGTACAGTCGTCGCGTAGGGGGAGAAACGACCGAGCATGCAAGAGATGGTTGTCGACGCGACGGATGAAGGTCGTTGGCACGGTAGAGATGGTTCGTCGGCGTGGTGTGAGAGGTAGGTAGTGATATTCACTCTGTTTGGCGGTGGGAAATGGTGTGGAATGCTCTCAAGGGTTTCTACTTTTAGAGGAAGAAGATGGACGGATGGGCTGCTGCATGAAGGCTATTCTGGTGGTGAGGGTGGGCGGTGACATGACGTTTTTACCCCTTGTATTTACGGTTATTTACAGACGCCGTTTACGTCATTTTCGAGGACAGAGATGTGTTTTGCAGTATTTAATTGCAATTATTCATTCTGGTGGTGAGGGTGGGCTTATTCATTTTTTGGGGAAAATTAGTATGTCTTCGGGTTGCTGGTGTTCTTATTTTTTTTGGGTTTTTAATTGCTGATGTTCTTGGGTGCAGGTAGTATGTCTTCGGATTGAGAGGACATTTTTTCCAATTAATGCATTCTGAAGGTATTTCTCTCTACTGAGGGAGGTTGAACTTTGTTATCCTTCCCCAATAAAGGTATTGACTCCTTTTTTCCGGGTAGCAACTTTTTCTGGGGTGCAATTTTTTCCCCAATAAAGGTATTGACTTCTTTTGAGTTCAATAAGAAGTGGGGATGAGGGGATTCAAATCTCTTACCTTTTAGTTTTTTTTTTTTTTTTTTTTTTTTTTTGAGCAATCTCTTACCTTTTAGTTGATGACACATACTTTATGTCGGTTGAGTTATGCTAAGTTTGATTTAGTATTCAAACTTTTAAAGTTTTGTGCTAAATTCTTTTGTTAAAACTTAAAAACACATGTGTTGGGGGAACATTTTCACTATTAAAATAGGTGAATAATGTCGGAGTTAGAGAATAACTTATTTGATCAAAATCACATATTTATCCCATAGATAGAATGTTCAAAGATTCTTGTACTACAAAAAAGTTGGCATTATAAAATTGAATTTAATAACATATAATGTTGATATTCTATGATTGAATGATATGGTTATTGTTGATGGTCGATTTTGGCCAGAGGATCTCACCTGACCTTCACGTGCCACCAACGGTAAATTTGTAGTTGAGGGGGGAAGACGTGGCCTGCAAGACAGTAAACCTGCACACCGGTGTGGTGCTCGCCACACCGGCTCCGATGCTTAAGTCAGAAAGCAGAACGGAGGGGCGTGGAAAAGTAAGAGCAAGAGCAGAAAGTAGAGAGTCAATAGTAGAGTTTAGGGAAAGAATTCGGGATCCCCTCTTCAGTGGCGAAGAGGGATATAAATACATGTTCATCCTCCTAGCCTTTTTAGGGTTTCGGAGGCGTTTTAGGTCAAACCAGGCGAAACCGGGGCATCCAGAGGCGGTGGGGACCAGACGGGACCAAACGGACTCGGCCCGCACGAGCGGGCCGAGCAGGGGGTCGGGCCGAAAACCCGACCCCTTCGGTCTTGGCCCGTCCCATTTGCCGGTTTTGCCTCCTTGGTCCATCTTTCAGCCCAATTTCTCCCCGGTTGTCCTCGTCAGCTCCTTGTATATCGGGGTGGTCCAAAATTGCCTATAACATTAAGCCCCCACTCTTGAATTGGGATTCGAGGTGACTTATTGCTATAAGTTGAGCTCCTCAAGCCCGATTTAAGAGTAATGACCCTTGCCTTGGGCTGGCTTACGTGTAGCTTTGTTGTCATCCTGCAAAGTAGGATAGAAGTAGACACTCCCTGAATAGGGGTTAGATGAAATGGAAATGAAAAAGGGGTGAGAGATTACAAAAGTGGTGCTGGTCGGCCTCGGCCTCGGGAGGAGGCCGAGCACAGCTATCTCCCTTTCTGCTTGCCTGGTCGGCCTCGGCCTCGGGAAGAGGTCGAGCAGACCCCCGTACTGGGTCATTCGGAGTGCTTCATTTCAGGTTCGTGTCTGCAAGAGAAAAGTTAGGGGAAAGGCTAGGGTCGGCCTCGGCCTCAAGCCCCCTGTTAGCCTAAGATTTGGCTCCCTGCATCCATATGTTAGTCCTTGTAGGGAAATAACAAGAGAATAGGTTTGAACATGTATCCATATGTTAGCTTCAACCTGGGTGCTTTTTGTTTAATAGGGAGTGCATATCCCCTATTACTTGCTTTTTGTTTAATAGGGAGTGCATATCCCCTTTACAGCCCCCAATCTCAAGAAAAACTTTATTAAAACACAAAGTATAGTTGAGTAAATAGGAGAATACCTTTAAAGTTTGTGCTCGGCCTCGGCAAGAGGTGCTCGGCCTTGGCAAGAGGTGCTCGGTCCTGGCTTCTGCAGGGTGAGCTTGACTTAGATGAAGTGTATGGACTCATGTCAGGTGAGGTGAGGTAGACTCGTTGGTCCAGGCTCACATGGTCTCACTTTGGATGAGGCGAGGTAGACTTCGGCAGCCCAGGCTCGCCCGGTGTAAGGATGCTCAAGCCAGAGGATGTGAGGTAGACTCGTCGGTCCAGGCTCACATGGTCTCACTCTGGATGAGGCGAGGTAGACTTCGGCAGTCCAGGCTCGCCCGGTGTAAAGATGCTCAGTCCAGAGGAGGTGAGGTAGACTCGTCGGTCCAGGCTCACATGGTCTCACTCTGGATGAGGCGAGGTAGACTTCGGCAGTCCAGGCTCGCCCGGTGTAATGATGCTCAAGCCAGAGGATGTGAGGTAGACTCGTCGGTCCAGGCTCACATGGTCTCACTCTGGATGAGGCGAGGTAGACTTCGGCAGTCCAGGCTCGCCCGGTGTAAAGATGCTCAGTCCAGAGGAGGTGAGGTAGACTCGTCGGTCCAGGCTCACATGGTCTCACTCTGGATGAGGCGAGGTAGACTTCGGCAGTCCAGGCTCGCCCGGTGTAAAGATGCTTGAGTCGGTTGCCTTGTGCACACTTCTGAATACTGAACTTTAATGGCGAAACTGTAAGGCTATTAATTAAACTTTCACACTTTGAATGAAGAAAAAACATTGAACCTATACTAGAGGCAGCAACAAAGTAAACAATGTCTAATTACATGATAGAATGCAATAAACAAAAAACCCTAAGACTCCATAAGTTCATATTCAGTATTGGTGGAAGTGTGTGCTGCTCGGCCTCGGCTCATTCTCTGGTCGGCCTCGGCCTGGTCGGCCTCGGCCCTCTGTGGCTTGACAGCTTTTAGTGCGGTCCAGTAACACTCCCTTGATTCCTTCTGCTCTCCCCTGACGACTCCCACACCGTTCGGAGTTGGAAACTTCAGTAACTGATGGTAAGTTGAAGCTATGGCCTTCATCTCATGCAAGGTTGGTCTTCCTAGGATTGCATTGTAGGCTGACATACAATCCACAACTAGGAAGTTTATCATCTTTGTCACTGCATTCTGTCCATCCCCAAAGGTCACAGGAAGTTCTATGCTACCTTCTGGGGTCACTCTCTCTCCTCCAAATCCTACAAGTGGGGTAAGACTTGGCTTTAAGAGTTCCCTCCCTAACCGCATTGCTTTAAAGGCCGTTAGAGAAAGGACATCAGCCGAGCTTCCCCCATCAATTAGGATCCGATGGATTTTCACATTGGCTACAATTAGAGTGACCACCAAAGCATCATTATGTGGCTGATGAATGCTCGCTGCCTCAGCCTCAGTGAACTCCAAAGAGGGGTGTGCCTTTGATAGATGGACAGAGTACATACCTCGATATTCTGGTTCGGACCTTGTTTCCCTGACCATAGCTTTCATCTTCCTGCTCGAACCTCCTCATGCTGGTCCTCCAAAGATGGTTCTGATCTCCCGTAGGGGTTCTTCTTTGTCTCGGCCATCTTTGGTAAGGCTCGGCCTCGGCCTTTGGCTCACCGACGAACTCTTTCAAATACCCATTCTGGATCAGTGCTTCGATTTCATCCTTCAACTGAATACAATTCCTGGTTGAATGCCCGTGGTCCCGGTGGAAAAGACAATACTGGCTCTTGTCTCTTCTATCGGCACTCGACTTCATCCTCCCTGGAAATTTCAGGAGGCCCGTATTTCGGATCTCCATCAGTACTTGCTCCTGCGGAACAGCAGTTGGGGTGTATTTCTCAAACTTACCGAAAGGAGGTGCTCCTTGGTCTGGTCGGCCTCGGCCATTGTCTGGTCGGCCTCGGCCATGGTCTGCTCGGCCCCGGCCTCCTTCGTCGGTCCTCTGACTTTTGTCCTTTTTACTGTCATAGCTAGATGAAGAAAACCTCTTGTATTCTCGTTCTGACCTTTTTGACTTCAGTAACTCCTCTGCGCTCATATACTTTTGTGCCCGGGAGACGAACTCCGCATAGGTTCGAGGCTGGCTCTTACCTATTGAATTGAGCAGTCTTTCGTCTTCCAGACCGGCTGTTATGGCTACCAGGGCTGCTCCCTCGCTGTACCCCTCAACCTGTAGTGCCTCATCATTAAAACGAGTTATGTAATCACGCAAGCTCTCACCTGGCTGTTGTTTGACCGTCAAGAGGTTGATGTGAGGCTTGCGCTGCTCTCTAGCTCCCATGAACTGTGCAAGGAATGCTTGGGCTAACTCTTTGAAACAGCTGATGGATCTCCTTTTCAGCCTCTCAAACCAGTGCCTAGCTGATCCTGTCAGGGTGAAAAAGAACGCACGGCACCTGATTGCATCTGAGACGCCGTGGAAGTCCATCCAACTTCTGTATGCATTTAGATGTTGCACGGGGTCTTTCTTGCCATCGTACTGTTTGAACGTGGGTACCTTAAACTTTTGAGGCACCTCGGCTTTCATGACTTCTTCTGTGAAGGGTGGATCGACTTGGTCGGCTAGTTCCTCCAAGTTTTGATCTCCAAAGTTCTTTGACCTCTGCTGGTCTCCCTGAGGATTTCCGAGCTCCTTTAGTGCATTAAGAAGCTCGGTCTTCCAAGGGAGGTCGTCTTTCTTGGCCTCGGCCTCGGCCAACCTAGCCTCGGCCTCGGCTGCTCTGGCCTCGGCCTCGGCAGCCCGGGCTTCAGCTTCGGCGGCTTCGGCCTCGGACTCGGCAGTTTTGGCACTTCTGCGCTTCTCAACGATCAGATTCCTCAGGTCTGTCTTAGTATGACCGAAGCTTGGGGTAGAAACTGTGTAGTGACGCCCCTTAAGTGTGCTTGACTCTGGGCTCCTCAAAATCGTGCGATCAGTGGGTTTGAGCCCCCTGACCTTGCTGGTCATGCTGTCAGTCTTCTTTCCTCTTGACCTCGTCCCTGACTCTGCAGTGTGCTCCATAGGCTCCTTCCCCTTCCTCGGGTCTCTAATCAAGCTCCCCTCATGGACTTTGGTGCTAGGGCCGGGCTTATCCAGGATTTGGAGTATTTTGGATAAACTCCGATTCATTCCCTTCACCTCATCTTCAAGGGCGGCAATCTTGGTGTCGGCATCCTCTGCTCGGCCTCGGCCTCGGCCTGCTTGTCTCGGTGACCCCCGGATGCTGTCATCGTCACGTGACCTCCGCTGGTGGCGGTCACCATCCGAATTCTCTATGTTTACGTCTTGGTCTTTCTTCTCCATACCCTTACTCATGGAATAACCGATGTGCAGATTAACAGGCTTTCTTCCCCACAGACGGCGCCAACTGTTGATGGTCGATTTTGGCCAGAGGATCTCACCTGACCTTCACGTGCCACCAACGGTAAATTTGTAGTTGAGGGGGGAAGACGTGGCCTGCAAGACAGTAAACCTGCACACCGGTGTGGTGCTCGCCACACCGGCTCCGATGCTTAAGTCAGAAAGCAGAACGGAGGGGCGTGGAAAAGTAAGAGCAAGAGCAGAAAGTAGAGAGTCAATAGTAGAGTTTAGGGATAGAATTCGGGATCCCCTCTTCAGTGGCGAAGAGGGATATAAATACCTGTTCATCCTCCTAGCCTTTTTAGGGTTTCGGAGGCGTTTTAGGTCAAACCAGGCGAAACCGGGGCATCCAGAGGCGGTGGGGACCAGACGGGACCAAACGGACTCGGCCCGCACGAGCGGGCCGAGCAGGGGGTCGGGCCGAAAACCCGACCCCTTCGGTCTTGGCCCGTCCCATTTGCCGGTTTTGCCTCCTTGGTCCATCTTTCAGCCCAATTTCTCCCCGGTTGTCCTCGTCAGCTCCTTGCATATCGGGGTGGTCCAAAATTGCCTATAACAGTTATGAACTCTGTATGTGATCATTTTTTTCAAAATTCAAATTAAATAAATAAAAGTTAGATAAAGATCAATGTTTTTTTTTATTAAAAAGAGAATGTTAAAATACAATTTGGTCTTTGCATTTTGGATTTATATGCCTAAATTTAGTTTATGTATTTTGAACACATCTTTAATTTAGTCATTATCATGAGTTTGAAATTAATTTTATCTAATTTAATTTAAAAAATAATAATAATTCACATTTAAGAAAAAAACACAATTTGAATATATTTCAAAATTAAAAGAATAAAAGTTGATAGAGGTTATTTCTTTTTTTAGAAAGGTTAAACAAAAACTAACATTGTATCCCTAATTTTAAGTTTTACTATAATATGAAAACTAAATTTGTAGACTAAAATATAATAAGTCTCAAATTACAAATATTTTTTTTTAAAAAAATTATATGTCTCCACAAATTTATTTATTTTTTATTTTTAATCATCCATAAATTTATTGTTGTTTATTTTAACTTGTATTATATTATATTTATATTTATAGAGATAAAAATGACACGAAATCAAGGCGTGGAAGGCTCATTATGATAGAGTTCATGATAGACTCCAAACATTTAATCGGGATAACCAATTTTCCAGAGAAATATAGTTTGAATGAATTTAAGCAATTAAAATATAAGAGGAAATCGTTTTCAAAAAAGAAAAAATATATAAGAGGAAATTCTATTTAAAACTATATAATTGTATCGCGGAGAAAATTTCTAATTTTTTCCGTAGGTAATTGGCTGTATCACTCTTTTATTTTATTTTATAAATCTTTTAGTTTGACCCTTGTGTTGGTTATAATATGAGAGAAGACTGGCTGGAGTATCAGTTAAGAAGGGAAAAATAAGAGATAGTGGGAGAAAGAATTAAAAAAAAAAAAAGATAAAATAATAATATTTTATTATTTTAATATTTGTTTTATTTAAAAAAGTTCAAAAATAATTTTTTTATTAAAATAATAGTGTCACGTCAGCAACCGTTAGGATTTTAACGGCAAAATGGATGACAAAGACCAAATTGCTCCTTATCTCAAACCTCAGGGGTAATTTTGTTGAGTTTGAAAATTCAGGGACCAAAGTGTAACTTAACTCAAACCTTAGGGACCAAAAGTGTATTTTTCCTTTAAAAAAATTATTGCAATGTGTAACTTTTAAAAAGTTATTAAAAAAAGTCAAACGCGAGCATAGTTCAGCGGTAATTGGCATGTACCATCGACAAAGAGGTCAGAGGTTCGAATCCCACTACTCAAATGTACTATTTTCTCTTATTTTAATTTTAAACTACAATATTTGTTCAATGCACGTGTTTCAGGACTAGTAATATTAAATTAATTTAAAAATTATTATTTTATTATTTCATTTATCTCTCCCCTTACTCCCTTCTTCTTCCGCCACCGCTCTCGCCGGCTACCGCCACCGGCGGCCACCTACCGTCCCTCTCTTCTTCGGCAACTCGCAACACTATTTAAAAACAAAAATAACGAAGGGGGTTTCCCCTTTCGAATCGAGTAGGAACAAGAGGGAAACCTCGTTGCTGCCACGTCGTCTCCCTCTCTCGGGTTTGAAGTTGTGGGTTTTTTGGGTTATTCCTCGAACAACCAAAAGTAGTGGATTTCTTCTTCCTTGAACAATAAAATCAATGGGTTTGGTTGCCGGTGGAAAACAGGAGAGGATAAGAGAGTCCTCCTCCCTCTCCCTCTTTTTTTTATTAAAAAAAAAAATAAAATCTAGAGAAAGGGAAGAAAAGAAGAAAGAAAAAGGAAAAAAGACTGGTTTGATGGTGGCTGGTATGGTGGATGAAGAAGAAGGTTTTGGTGGTGGTTGAAGAAGAAGATGAGAAGAAGAGGGAGAATAAATAAAATTTAAAGAAATAATATTTATATTATTTTAATATATTTTTATTTTTAAAAATTTAAAATAAAAAATATTACCACTTCACTACTCTGTTAACTTTTAGCGGAAAAATGGATAAAGAGACTGAAATGAAACTAAATTCAAATCTCATAGACTAAATTGTCGAGTTTGAAAACTCAATGACTAAAATGAAACCCGACTCAAACCTCATATTTTTCCCTTTTTTTAGATAGAAAAAAACATATATTCATTCCTAATCATATTTTGTCCATATATATTCATACAGCCAAACAAGACCAGATTGTCAAAGAATAACATAACTTAAAACCCTCAGCTAATTTCTTAAGATTGATGGAACAAATATTTCTTATTAATATTTGCAAAATATGATATTTGACGAACAAAGTTGTATGGGAAGATTAAAAAAAAACACTAGAAAAAAAATAATCAACTTGAACATTTGATTCAGAACCCCATGTTAAAAAAATTTGCATCCCAAACACATATTATTTTAACCCATACTAAAATAATATGTATCCCAAACACAAACTATTTTATCTCAGATTAAAATAATTTGCACTCGAAACATAGACTATTTTATCCCAGACTAAAATAATCTACACCCCAAACACAGACTATTTAACTCCACAAATTATTTTAACCCCAGACTATAATAACCCCTGACTATTATAACCAATTCAACGCCTCAAACAACCCCTTAGATTATTATTGTTAAAAAAAAATTGTTTGGACCCCCTGAATTTGTGAGGATTTCAAATCTATTAGGATTTAAAATCATTTCACATGTTTGGAAGCAAAGAAAAAGCAACAGATTTGAAATCAAAAGTTTTTTTTTTAAAAAAAATAAAATTTCCTTTCCAAATAGCTCGGATTTGACAAGATTTTAAACTTAAAAAACATAATTCCAATTTTAACCCTCGACCCCCTTTCTTTTATTCTATAAGTTTTCCATTATATCGATCCAATTTTCCATTCTATCGACTCTCTCTATCTCTTCCCAGACTCAAAGCCATTTGATGTCATCACAAGGTTAAAGATTTCTTTTCTTTTTATTTTTTTATTTCTTCTTGTACTTTGTGTAGGAGAAAAATGGAAAACAATTGTTGTGTCGTGGAGATAATCACTGCCTTGAAAGCAATTTCGGCACGACCACGATGCTAAATCGTTCACGCCGGTTGCTCCCCAAGGTTAACACAACACCCTCCTCGTTCGTGCACTGGAGAGAGAAGGATTGGAATCAAGGAAATTCACTTTGCTCAGCATAAATGGAAAGAAGATGAAAGTAGATGGAAACTCAATTGTGTTTCTTTGCTCACGGATCCAGGCTTTTATAGGCGCAGAAAACGAGTTTCTCACAAAAGAAGCTGCAGCTGCCACGTGTCGATCCGGGAGTAGTCCACACTAGCAAATTGGACGGTCAACGAACGGAACGGTCACGATCAAGCGCGAGCGGCACGATCAACTGGAGCAAAAAACGCGGGCAGCGTGGACTGGAACTAAACTGGACTTGTGGAGTGTGGACCAAGCCGAACCGGGTTGATACGTGGAGACAACACACCGAGACATGTGGGAGAATAATTAAAAAAATATTTTGGCAAAAGAGTAAAACTCATCTCTTTATTACGCGCAAGCGCGGTTACCTGAACCCGCCCGACCGACCGCTGGCGGTGCGCGCGTGGGAAGTGGTCTAAGTACCACCCTTAACCACCCTTAGATTATTATTGTTAAAAAAAAATTGTTTGGACCCCCTGAATTTGTGAGGATTTCAAATCTATTAGGATTTAAAATCATTTCACATGTTTGGAAGCAAAGAAAAAGCAACAGATTTGAAATCAAAAGTTTTTTTTTAAAAAAAAATAAATTTTCCTTTCCAAATAGCTCGGATTTGACAAGATTTTAAACTTAAAAAACATAATTCCAATTTTAACCCTCGACCCCCTTTCTTTTATTCTATAAGTTTTCCATTATATCGATCCAATTTTCCATTCTATCGACTCTCTCTATCTCTTCCCAGACTCAAAGCCATTTGATGTCATCACAAGGTTAAAGATTTCTTTTCTTTTTCTTTTTTTATTTCTTCTTGTACTTTGTGTAGGAGAAAAATGGAAAACAATTGTTGTGTCGTGGAGATAATCATTGTCTTGAAAGCAATTTCGGCACGACCACGATGCTAAATCGTTTACGCCGGTTGCTCCCCAAGGTTAACACAACACCCTCCTCGTTCGTGCACTGGAGAGAGAAGGATTGGAATCAAGGAAATTCACTTTGCTCAGCATAAATGGAAAGAAGATGAAAGTGGATGGAAACTCAATTGTGTTTCTTTGCTCACGGATCCAGGCTTTTATAGGCGCAGAAAACGAGTTTCTCACAAAAGAAGTTGCAGCTGCCACGTGTCGATCCGGGAGTAGTCCACACTAGCAAATTGGACGGTCAACGAACGGAACGGTCACGATCAAGCGCGAGCGGCACGATCAACTGGAGCAAAAAACGCGGGCAGCGTGGACTGGAACTAAACTGGACTTGTGGAGTGTGGACCAAGCCGAACCGGGTTGATACGTGGAGACAACACACCGAGACATGTGGGAGAATAATTAAAAAAATATTTTGGCAAAAGAGTAAAACTCATCTCTTTATTACGCGCAAGCGCGGTTACCTGAACCCGCCCGACCGACCGCTGGCGGTGCGCGCGTGGGAAGTGGTCTAAGTACCACTCTTAACCACCTTTACTAGAGTAGGGAAGAGTGATTGTATAAAAACACTTCTCCCAACTCCAAAACTTTCCATGTGGGACAAACATAAAGTGAAACATGAAAAAGCCAAAATATTCAAGCAAATATGCTAGTCATTCCCAACAATCCCCCACGAATGACGGTGAACAATATTTCTCTAAGCAAAGGAGGAAATTAAACTTAAGCATTAATATCTTTCGATTTGAATTAATGCGTAGTGAAGTAAGGCAATAACCAGCATAGAGAAAGTAAGTTACCTTTTGAACTTTCAATAGTCATGGTTTAGACCCCCACAACACGTTTGAATCCTCAAATTTCTCTTGATTCCGCGATACATTAGTAGAATAAGTGTTATTTTAAGGCCATGCATAGAACACCTTGGGTCATCGTGAAAGCTTTAGAAAGAGAATGTTTTACACTCTTTCATAGAAGGCGACCACACCTTCACAATCACGTCATGCTTCATCAGGTCTACCGCAGTAAACCACTCAAAATCTTGAGCTATGAAGACTTTTCAAAATGTGTCCATCAAGTCCGTATTTGGACCACCCAAATAAAGGGCTATGGACTCATTTCATCAGTTTGAGTCTCATACATGCTGAGGACTCTAGAATTACTCTCCTTGTTAGGCCTTTGGTGAGAGGATCTGCCGAATTCCTCTCATACCTCACATACTCCAAGGAGATAACTCCACTCTTCAACAACTGTTTCACAACTTCATGTCTCAGGTGTATATGCCTTCTCTTGCCATTATATACACTACTTTTGGCAATTCCTATGGCAGCTTGTGAATCACAATGCAAAGAGACTGACACTAACGCCCCCCACAGTGATACATCTTGAAGTAAACTTCTCAACCACTCCGCATCTTGCCCTGCAAGCTCGAGAACTATAAACTCAGACTCCATGATGGATCGCGCAATGCACGTCTGCTTTACAGATTTCCATGATATAGCTCCTCCACCAAAAACGAACACATACCCGCTAGTTGAACTTACTTCGTCGTTATCAGTTACCCAGTTTGCATCACAATTGAAAGGATTTGGAATTCCCTAATTCCGATAAAGTGGAAGCGTAATTGGGATCGATTCGTAGTTAATTTTGTTTATCCAAAAATACCATAACATTGACAAAAATCATAGAACAAATTCTATAGAAACTTAAGGCTAAGCATACAAAATTTAGATATAAATCTATAATAAAGAAAAGAGAAGGAAACCTCCGTTGACATCTCTGAAAATCAAGAATGATTCTTGATTGCTCTGCAACAACGAAGAACACCACCATTTGATCTTCCCCGCTATAACTCTGAGATTAGGAACGTAGTTGTGAGACTACCTAATCTTGAATGGGAAAAACTCTAGAGAGAAAATTCTCCCTAAAGTTCTTGAGTTGAGAGAATATGAGAGGGAGGCTAGAGAGAATGCAAGAGTGCATTCTTGTGGCCTTATGTTGTAGTCCCTAAACCCTAGGTTTAGTGTTCTATTTATAGGAGAAAGGCCATGAATAAAATATTTATTTAAAATCAATTATTTCCATAACTGATTTAATCTTTTCCATAATTAATCAATTCCATGACCAATCAATTCCATAATTGATTAATCTTTTCCATAAATGATTGATCACTTCCATAAGTGATTAAATCATTTCCATAAATGATTAATTACTTCCATAAGTGATTAAATCATTTCCATAAGTGATTAATTAATTCCATAAGTGATTAAATCATTTCCATAAGTGATTAATTAATTCCATAAGTGATTAATCATTTCCATAATTGATTAATTTCCAATTAATTAATTCTTTAATTAATTAATCACCAATTAAATATCATATATTTAATTTCAGACCTTTTATTAGTTAATTAATTAATTACCTAATTAAATATCATATATTTAATTTGAGGCCTTCAATTAATTAATTCTATAATATGAATCAAATTCATATTAAAATTTGAACTCCTTCAAATTCTCTTATATCCTATAAATTTAATATGAATCAAATTCATATTAATATTTGAACTTCTTCAAATATTTGTTTCTCTCATAGACTATAGTTTAATTAAATCTCATTTAATTTAAACTAAATTGAATAATTAATTAATTCATAATTAATTAATTCATCTTCTAATTAAATACCATATATTTAATTAGACATATATTTGAAATCTTTCAAATATATCAATCTCTCAATATTATAAAGTTTAATCTTAAATTAGACTTTATATTTTAATGCATCACTATACATTATATTAATTTGTATCTCGTACAATTAACTTAATTCCCAATATGAGTTTGAACTATTCAAATTCTCTCAAGATATATTTGTTCCTAATTACTCTTTACGAGCTAGCAGAGAGACCTAATGGACCTCTAGATCAGAAGCTCCAATGATATGAGGTTAATAGATTAAACTCATTAATCAGGTTAACCAATATTCATTAATTGTGGGTCATTCCACTAAAGACCCACAGTTGAACTCTTCTCACTGTAGAACATTTCTGTGTTCATGGATGTAGACCTATGTGTTGGGTTTTATGCTCTAAAACTCGTAGATAGTGAATGTAACCGTTGACCGGATATTAATGAAATAATATTGATATATTTTTCCATTAATTGTTATTAGTTATTTTATATTTGTTTTTGCCAAATAATAACCCTAATCCAATAAACTAGACATCCAAGGTTGTAATATGAGTCTTGAACTATATGTAGCGACATATGGGATCATTGTTCAAGAAACAGCCTAAAGGGTCTATAGTATAGGGATAAGACTGGGTGCCTTATCTTGGTGACACTATGGATACGACCCACTTTGTATTTGATACAAACGCTGCGATCCAACGCGTTCGTGTAGGAGACATGCGAGTGGGGGTATCCTATGCAATGAGTTTGCATAAGACCGGACCACGAAATAGTAACCACTGGTTATAACACCGTTAACTAGTTGGTTTTCTATTTCACTAGGACGACCTAGACAACTTAGTCTTAATCCTGAGTTGATTATGGACTCCTGCTCATGAGAGATTGTCCTTTGATTTGTATGGGTGAGAGTGGCCAATACGCCGACTCAATAAGCCTACCACTTTGGGGACAAGACCGAATGGGGAGCTGGGAACATAATCGTACAAGATGGAATTCACTCCTTCCCTACTTTAGGGAAGCGGATGAGTGTTCCCTTAAGTGGTTACTCCGAGTCTTGAACAAAGGGCCCTACCCTCTCAATGGCACGAGAGGGTTTTCTGTTTGATGGTTGGACCACAAACAGGTTGTTCATTAGAGGAGAATTGGTACTTAAGGAAATAGAGGTAACCCAGGGGTAAAACGGTAATTTGACCCAGCTGGTGTTACGGACACTCGTGAAGGACTAACTAGTCGATATTGGTCTAGATCCGTGGACACAGAAAATATGTCTGCAGTGAGAAGAGTGCAACTGTGAGTCTATAGTGGAATGTACACACAGTTAACGAATATTGATTAATGTGGTTAATGAGTTTGACCAATTAATCTCACATCGTTGGAGCTTCTGATCTGCAGGTCCATTAGGTCCCACTAGTAGCTCGTAAAGTAATTTGAGGCAACTAAGTAATAAAAGTAAATTGAAAATGTTCAATTTATTAAGGGAAACAAATATAATATATATTGATATATTATTATGAGAGATTAATATTTGAAAAGTTCAAATATAAATTTATGGAAGTTTGAAAGAGTTCAAAATAATGAAAGAATTAATTCAAGGCCTGAAATGTGTTTGGGCAAATTAATTAATTCTAGGGCGGGAATTAAATATGTGATATTTAATTGGAGGTTAATTAATTAAAGAATTCATTAACCGGGAAATTAATCAATTATGAAAATAATTAATCACTTAAGGAAGTGATTAATCATTTATGGAAATGATCTAATCACTTATGGAAGTAATTAGTCATTTGTGGAAAAGATTAATCAATTATGGAATTGATTGATCATGATTGATTAATTAAGGAATAAGATTGAATCAATTATGGAAAAGATTGATTTAATTGAATATTTTATTCATGGCCTCTCTTCTATAAATAGAACACTAGACCTAATTGGTCATGACACTTGACACTCTTGAAATACAAGACCTAGAATTCTCTCTAGCCTCCCTCTTAGAGAAAGACTCCCACAAGTCTTTTGCCTCCTAGACTTAGAGACATACCGGTGTAACCTCTGTGGTGATTGTGTCAATCAAAGAAGGAATTTCCAGCGAAGAAAAACAAAGGCGGCTGCTGCGTTTTCGTTCGTGGAGCGTCGTTGGCGAAGAACGGTCAAGTCTTCAACGAAGGTTTGTAACGGTTCTTCCTCTTTTCTTTAGAAAAGTATTGAAAATAAATTTAGATTTATTTTAGCATGTTTAAACCAATTTTACAGCGACTTTAAAGGTTGTTTAAAGTTTTGTTTGAGTTATCGTATCGGTATTTTAATGTTAATTAATATATGGCGTAAGGTCCAATCGATGCTCTTCCGCTGCGTGGGGACTTTTATTCCCTTCACTATGTCGGTAAGTCAACCCTTCACGAGTGTTCGTAATCACAGCTGGGTCAAATTACCGTTTTACCCATGTGTTACATCTGTCTTCTTTAGGTTTCAGCGCTCCTCTAATGAACAACCTGTTTATGGTCCAACCATTAAACAGAAAGTCCCTCTCGGGCCAGTGAGAGGGCGGGATCCCTTTGTTTAAGTCCCGGAGTCACCACTTAAGGGAACATTCATCTACTTCACCTAGAAGCGGGAATGAGTGAATTCCATCTTGTATGGAGCTAAGGATTTGATTCTTACTGGATACACTGACTCTGACTTTCAAGCTGATAAGGATTCAAGGAAATTCACATCAGGGTCAGTATTCACCCTCAATGGAGGAGCAGTAGTGTGGAGAAGCATTAAACAAGGATGCATAGCAGACTCAACCATGGAGGCTAAGTATGTAGCAGCTTGCGAAGCAGTTGAGGAGATATGTATGTCATCTAATATAGGTCTACGAGATATGTATGTCATCTAATCTAGGGCAAGTGAGAGAAATGTATAATGGGTATAAGAATGCCCTAGTTCATTGTATTATTTTAATATACATGACATTTCCAGCTTTAGATTATTGCATTTACATCCCACTAACTAGTGTTTTAGTTCAAGTGGGAGTTTGTTGAGTTTTATGCCCTAAAACTCGTAGATAGTGAATGTAACTGTTGACCGGATATTAATGAAATAATATTGATATATTTTTCCATTAATTGTTATTAGTTATTTTATATTTGTCTTTGCCTAAAAATAACCTCAATCTAATAAACTAGACATCCAAGGCTGTAATATGAGTCTTGAACTATATGTAGTGACATATGGGATCATTGTTCAAGAAACAGCCTAAAGGGTCTATAGTATAGGGATAAGACTGGGTGCCTTATCCTGGTGACACTATGGATACGACCCACTTTGTATTTGATACAAACGTTGCGATCCAACGCGTTCGTGTAGGAGACATACGAGTGGGGGTATCATATGCAATGAGTTTGCATAAGACCGGACCGCGAAATAGTAACCACTGGTTATAACACCGTTAACTAGTTGGTTTTCTATTTCACTAGGACAACCTAGACAACTTAGTCTTAATCCTGAGTTGATTATGGACTCCTGCTCATGAGAGATTGTCCTTTGATTTGTATGGGTGAGAGTGGCCAATACGCCGACTCAATAAGCCTACCATTTTGGGGACAAGACCGAATGAGGAGCTGGGAACATAATCGTACAAGATGGAAATCACTCATTCCCGACTTTAGGGAAGCAGATGAGTGTTCCCTTAAGTGGTGACTCCGAGTCTTGAACAAAGGACCCTATCCTATCAATGGCACGAGAGGGTTTTTTGTTTGATGGTTGGACCACAAACAGGTTGTTCATTAGAGGAGAACTGGTACTTAAGAAAATAGAAGTAACTCAGGGGTAAAACGGTAATTTGACCCAGCTGGTGTTACGGACACTCGTGAAGGACTAACTAGTCGATATTGGTCTAGATCCGTGGACACAGAAAATAAGTCTGCAGTGAGAAGAGTGCAACTGTGAGTCTATAGTGGAATGTACACACAGTTAACGAATATTGATTAATGTGGTTAATGAGTTTGACCAATTAATCTCACATCGTTAGAGCTTCTGATCTGCAGGTCCATTAGGTCCCACTGGTAGCTCATAAAGTAATGTGAGGCAACTAAGTAATAAATGTAAATTGAAAGTGTTCAATTTACTAAGGGAAACAAATATAATATATATTGATATATTATTATGAGAGAAATTAATATTTGAAGAAATTCAAATATTAATATAAATTTATGGAAGTTTGAAAGAGTTCAAATAATGAATTAATTAAGGCCTAAAATCAATTTGGGCAAATTAATTAATTCAAGGCCGGAAATTAAATATGTGATATTTAATTGGTGGTTAATTAATTAAATAATTCATTAACCGGGAATTAATCAATTATGGAAATAATTAATCATTTAAGGAAGTGATTAATCATTTATGGAAATGATCTAATCACTTATGGAAGTAATTAGTCATTTGTGGAAAAGATTAATTAGTTATGGAATTGATTGATCATGGATTGATTAAATAAGGAATAAGATTGAATCAATTTTGGAAAAGATTGATTTAATTGAATATTTTATTCATGGTCTCTCTTCTATAAATAGAACACTAGACCTAATTGGTCCAAGACATTTTGCTCTTGCTCTTAGACTCTCAAGACAAGACCTAGAATTCTCTCTAGCCTCCCTCTTAGAGAAAGACTCCCACAAGTCTTTTGCCTCCTAGACTCAGAGTCATACCGGTGTAACCTCTGTGGTTATTGTGTCAATCAAGGAGAAAATTCCATCGATCACAAGACAAGAGGGCTGCTGCAATTTCGTTCGTTAGAGCCTCGTTGGCGAAGAACGGTCAAGTCTACAACGAAGGTTTGTAACGGTTCTTTCTCTTTTCTTTAGAAAAGCATGAAAATAAATTTAGATTTATTTTTCAGCATGTTTAAACAAATTTTCCAGCAACTTTAAAGTGTGTTTAAAGATTGTTTGAGTTTTTCGTAACGATATTTTAATGTTAATTAATATACGGCGTAAGGTCCAATCGATGCGCTTCCGCTGCGTGGGGACTTTTATTCCCTTCAAATCGGTGGTTAGAATGTAGTCGAGCTCCAGTTGTTCAAAGAAGATGAGCAGCTTTTGAGACCAGCGACGGTAGTTAGAACCATCCAGAGGTTCTAGCTTGGATAGATCTGGAAGATGCTTCTCGGATTTGATGGACATCTTTAAATTGCTTTCAAATTGTAGGAGAAAAATGGAAAACAATTGTTGTGTTGTGGAGATAGATTGGAATCAAGGGAATTCACTTTGCTCAGAGTAAATGGAAAGAAGATGAAGTGGATCAACTGGAGCAAAAAACACTGGCAGCGTGGGACTGAAACTAAACTAAACCAAACTTGTGGAGCATGGGGACCAACCCAAACCAAGCTTTTGAGACCAGCGACGGTAGTTAGAACCATCCAGAGGTTCTAGCTTGGATAGAGTGCTTCTCGGATTTGATGGACATCTTTAAATGTGGATCAACTGGAGCAAAAAACACTGGCAGCGTGGGACTGAAACTAAACTAAACCAAACTTGTGGAGCATGGGGACCAACCCAAACCCAAACCCGCCTGTCTGATTGACCAACGGACGCGCACGTGTGTAGAAAGTGGTCTAAGTACCATCCTTAACCACTTTTACAATTGTAAGGAAGAGTGATTGTATAAAAACACTACTCCCAACTCCAAATCTTTCCATGTGGGACAAACATAAAGTGAAACATAAAAAAACCAAAATATTCAAGCAAATGTACTAGTCATTCCCAACACTTTGATTTTATAGCCAAGCAAACTAGAGTCAAGTTTTTTTTTTTTTTTTTTTTTTCTTTATGTGTTCATCTTTTTAAACCTTTTTTTTTTCTCGTTTTAGATATTGTTTTCGCTTGTTGAATAAAGATATTTGTGATTTTTTTAAATTTTATTTTTTACTATAGTGAAGACATTTGCAAATTTTAATTTAATAAGTTGATTTATTTTTATTAATGTGGTATGTTTCATATATTTTTTTTTTGAAACGGTATGTTTCATAGTTATATGTGCTTAACATCGTTATTTGATACTAAAATATTTTGCAATTGATTAAAATTATATCCTCAATTTTTTTTTAATTTCCTCCAAATTTATAAGGGCATAACAGTAAAATGTTATATTTTTTTTTCATTTATTGTGAGAATTCAAACAAAGGATTTTAATTTTAATGATTTCTAATCAATTTGGTTCCAAAGACAAATAAAAATTTGAAATCATTTCCATCTTTTAAAATCCTGGAATTTAAAATCGTTTCTTGCTAATTCCATACGCCAAGCAGAGTATTAGTGAGATGCTCAAGTAGTAATAATATTACTTTTTTTTTTTTTTTGAAACCATAAAACTTCATTAACGCCAGAACCTAAGGTAGGTATACAAAATCCTCATTAATAACAGAGGAAAGCCAGTTGGGAACACACGTATCCCTCCAAAAAATAGCATCTTCGGGAGAAGAAGATGGGGAATGTCCGAAGCTGGCTCGAAAAGAGGAACTAAAATTAGCAAAAATAACGCTAGGGGAAGGGGACGAGACAGCGGCTCGAGCAAGAGAGTGAGCCACGCGATTGCAATCTCTAGGACAGAAAGAGAAAGCCGCCCCTGCCCTGCGACCAAGATCGGCCGCTTCAATCAAGATGTGATTTGCCTCCGAAAGATCTTCGCTCTCCTGATTTATGCATTTGATCACTTCTGCGGCGTCAGATTCAACCCAAATTGGTGGAATCAGCTTTCGGATTTCAGTTGTCTCCTTCATCGACAGGTAAACATTCAGGCCTTCAACAATTGCCAAAGCTTCTAGGGCTTTAATTGGCCATTCTTTGCTGATTTTTCGATGGCCTGCACAGATCAAGGACCCTGCAGAGTCACGAATTATCCACCCTAATCCACCTTCGTTGGTATTTTTGTTCCACGAGGCGTCGGAATTCAGCTTCCAATCTTGATTTAGCGGCGGACTCCAAGCCTGACTTGGCTGGTTCGCTGATGTGCTTCTACTAAGGTTTGTATCCTTGGACTTTACTTGCTCTCCAATTGATTTGTTGATACTTCTGAGAATGCCTTCTATGGTAGCTTTGGGAGCTCCTTCTAAGACTTGCTTGTTCCGACTGCTCCAAATATTCCATATTAAAATGGCTGCTGCGTTAATATCTTCTTTATTGAGCTGCTTGACTGTTAAATTCCATAAATCGCGGGGGGATCCTATATCCTTACAACCCGAAAACAAACGGGCCAAGTCAGGGAAATAATTCTCCCAAATTTTCAAAGAAAACTTACACTGCCAAAGAATGTGGTTTGTAGTTTCCTCTTTCTTCCTGCAGAAACAACACAAAGGGTTAGTCACAATGCCGCGTTTGTTAAGGTTAACCTTCGTAGGAATAATATCATTAAGGGCCCTCCACACACAAATTTTAACTCTAGGAGCAATCTTAAGACCCCACACACTTCTCCAGAAACCTTTGGGCGAATCTATATCAGATGAAGAGGCCTCCTTTACGTTTTCCAGCGAAGTAGCCAGATGGCTGCAATCGTAATTAGATTTTCATTGGTTACCAAATACCCTTCTATATTTCTAATTTTTTTTTTTTTGAAAAAACTATATATATATATATATATATATATATATATATATATATATATATATATATATATATTCATAGTTTTTAACCATTTTTTTTAAAAAAATTTACTGTCTTCTCGATCTATATCTATAACAATAATTATTTTTCGATTTTTAGTTAAAATACGTTTTATTTATTTTTATTTTTTTAAACTAAAATACGTTTTATTTTTTTAAGATACTCCAAGTTCAACTTTGGGTATATATATATATTTTTTTTTTAATTTGAAAATATGCATATCGATATTACATAATTTGTGGAAAAAAAAATTTACAAACAAATTTAAATTTGAATGAGATGAGTTAAATTTATGATAATGACTATTAGAGGTTTTCAACCACTCTAATGCACAAGGAGTTGACGAGGACAATCGGGCAGCAGAGATCGGATCAGGAGATCGACCCAGAGGAAGACCAGACCAAAGGGTCGGGCCAACCCAAATGGTCGGTCGCCCGAGGCCGACCATTGGGCCCGCCTGCGCGGGCCAAGCTCGTTCACTTTCGTTTGGTCCTTGCTGCCACTGGCCGCCCCGGTTCTGTCTGGTATGTCCTGCAACGCCTCCGAATTCCTAAAAACCCTAGGAGCATGAACACGTATTTAAACCTCTCTTTGCCACTGAAGATGGGATCCCAAACTCTATTCTCTACTCTCTCCTCTCGCTCTCTAGCTCTTCCTTCCGTTTTCTGACTTAAGCATCGGAGACGGTGTGACCAATGATGAAAAAATCGCGATATTTCGACGATATATCGCCGATATATCCAATTTCTTGAGGATGCAATATGGATATGGGGGGTAAGATCGTTTTTACCAAAATATCGTGGATATATCGAGAATATCGCCGATATATCGGATGAAACCAATGAAAATCGCTGAGATTGGAAGATATATCGCGGATATATCGGTATAAAATCGCAGATATTTCGACCGAGAATCAAAGATAATTATTTGATAGGATTTCTTAAATAACATGGGAAATTCTACTCCATTGGCTTGCTAGCACATCTAGGATCCTTCAATGCATGAGTTTGAATATGATATTACACAATTGTTTTTGTTTTTTTTTTCTTTCCCTCTTCTCTCTTTCATCATTTTAAATATTGCAAAACCGCATTCGTTATAATAAAAAAAAATTACAATAATTTAAAACCACATTTGTTATAATTTTAAATTATTGGATTGGTTAATGTAATATAAAGTTTACATTAAAGTATACTTTATATTATACTTTATATTACAATAGTTTAAAACCACATTTGTACTTTATATTATAATTTTTTAATACTATAATATAATTTTAAATTTAATTTATATAGAATACTTATTATTTTTATTTTTTTAATAAATAAATAACATATTTGTAATAATTTTGTTTATCTTTGATAGTTTTAAATTTTGTTTGTAGATAAAATTTCTATCCTCATTTTACTTAAACTTTGATTTAATTCATATGCAATTTCTTTTATCTTTCATTTTTCGATCTTCAATGTTATCTATTATTGTATTACTATTCATATTTAGCTTATAATTATTGATATATATGCTTAAACTAATTGTTTATTACTTAAATAAGCTTAGTTCAAAGTTTCATAAAAAAATTCAAAATATTTTTATGAGTTTTCGTGATATCCGTCATGTTTACCGGAATATCCGTCGATATATCCGTAAATTTGAGTTACCAATATTAGTACCGATATCAATATTTTCATCCACAAGCACCACACATGTGTACAGGTTTACTGTCTTGCAGGTCTCGTCTTCCCCCCTCTCAAACAAATTTACGGTTGGTGGCACGTGAAGGTCGGTGAGTTCTACCACCAAATTTGACCATCAACCATTACTATTTTATTTTATTTTTAAATACTCAAAGTTCAGCTTTGTGTATATTTTTCCAATTTAAAAATATTTTATATCAATATTACTTGTATTTTGGGAAAAAACTAAATTAAAATTTCAATTAGATGAGTTAAATATATGGTAACTACTATTTTATTTTTTAAACTCCGGAATTGAAGAAGTTGCAAAGATTGAAGGAGTTAAAACCAGGATGGGAGATGGAACAAAAGTAATACAAAAATAAAATAATATTAAAAAAAAAAAAAGGTATGAGGTTAAGGAGAGAGAAAGGGTAAGTGGTGTAAATAACCAATAAAATAGTTGTGGGTTCCACGTAATCATCAATTAGAATGAGATTGAGGACATTTTTTACTCTAATAGGATTAAGAATTTGGGAGTGGGCAACAATTGATTTCCATTACGAAGTATAAACACAATCAATCGTAATGAAAATTTTGATTTCCATGGATTTATTAAGATTACTAAGAGGTAAACACGACCTTATTAGTAATAAAGATGTTATCAGGGATGAGGCAATAAATTCCTCATCGTCGTCTCCACCATCCCATTTCATTCTTTGTTCTTATGAAATTGCTAGTTTTGTAGAGATTGAAGTGAAAATTTCTTGCGGATAATTTGTGGGGATCAAATATCCTGCAAAGAGTTATGAAATCCTCTTTTTTTTTTAAGGAAATTCTTACTTACATGATTAATTATCCTAAGGAAATTCTCGTTCAAATGGGAAACTCTTGATTTATAAAAAAAAAAAAAAAAAAATCCAAATAAACAAAAATGCATGCCTTAAATTTCAAAATATCCATACAATTTTTTTCTTCAAAAGGCATGTAAATGATAATCCCCTAGAGTGAGAGTATTTTGTTACATTATTGTTCTTAGAGCTTGCTTAATAGTTGAGTAAAATGCATTCTTTCGCAAATGTTGTGACTCTTATTTGTTTAGTTCAATAAACGAGCAACGGGATATAGTAAAAAAGAAATCTCTATTTTTCCTTTATTTCAATTGGGTTCTTTCTTATTTAGACAGATTATTTCGGGACGTGAAGTTAGACTGAAACAATATGTTAGCAGCTTACTCTTGTAATTAGTTTATTGTAAACATAGGTTATAAAGTTCATATATTATTGATTTCTTTTGGATTGTTCTATGTTTTGAATTTCTAGGTTAAACACTTATGGCTAGAATTTAGAGATTGAAATGTTTTGTTTGAATCTTTTTACAAGGATGTTCATTTATGAGGTTATATAATCATTTGTGGATGTTTATTTCAAGTTCTTATTGGAGAATATTGATCATCTTAGATAAGGCACAAGTTTGTTATTGATACAAAAAGGGTTAGAAATGAGTAGATTAGCACAATTGATGCAATTAATTTTTTATTGATAGATAAAGATGGTTAGGGTGTAGACACATACATTTTAAGGATGTGTTTGGTTTAACTTATTTTTCAAAAAAATCATTTTAAAAAAATATCTAGTGTTTGACAACCACTAAAAATGACTTATTAGAAAATGAGATTGATAAATAAACTATTTTGTGAAAAACACTTGAAACCAACTTTTTTAAAAATAGTCTCGAGTATACAATAACTTGTGTAAAAAAACACTTGTGAGAAAATGCAACCAAACATAGGAGTGTTTAAATTCTAAACATTTTTATACAATTTTTTTTTTTAAAAATGCATTCTTGAAAAACATTTAAATTAGAATGTATTCCAAACGAACCTTAAACTTGTGATTGGGGAATTAAATTAAAGTTCATAAGTGTTCCTTAGCATTGGGTTTCCTTGGACATATTTTTAACTCAGTGCTAAAGACAAGATAATCACAAATTCAATGAGTTTTGGGGTTTGGTTTGCATGATTTTCTCTTGTCGTATGACATTGTTGCATTCATTGCTATAGCATATTGTTGTCATAACAAAGCAAAAATAGACACAAAATCCATAAATTCCAACTCATTATTTTATGATTTTTGTATGCAATTTGTTCTCTTGAGTCATTTTCATACTTAGAGTTTACTTAATTAAGCCTCTTTAGTTAATCGGTAGAATTTATGCTAATTGCATTAGATTTACAAATTTAATTACGCTCTTTGATTTGATTTTGCTTTAGTGAATTTGTGCTAAATTTCAACAAATTTGCATACATTAGTCTATGTGGAGTCAACGTTGATTACCAACTACTACCTATGATTGTGTACGCTTGTGTGGTGAGTGTCGGGGAATTACATATAATAGAGGAAAATGAAGTAAATATTGAGAAAAGCAAATACGTAAATAATCAGGTTGAAACGCGTGTATCTCGCTTTCTTTAAGGAGATTTAGGTCCTCTACGGTGTGTATTTATTTACCAACCATCAGTGTAGAGCATGTCTTCCTTGGCGTGTCTCATCTAGTATATACAACAATCAAATTGAAACATTGTGTAGCTCAAACCATACACTAAGAGATTGAGCTCAAAGCTCCATAACAAAGAACACCGCTCTTTTGGCCAATTAATCTTAAAAGAGCAAAGAAGAAAAATATGAGAAAGTAGAAAAAAGAGAAGATTGAAAATGTTGTGTGTTGAGAGAGTTTGCGAGGGGGGTATTTATAGCATTTTCTATATCTAGAAATTTAATAAAAAATAAGTAATTAAATTGTAAGCTTTTGACCTCTCCTACATATACGTTTTTCTCTTCTTTAAAAATAAAGAAAACTCAAAATTAAATTCTTAAAATAAATTCATAGTTTAAAATTATTAAATGTAAAAATGTTACAACATTTTTTCACTTATTTTAATATTTAAAACAATCAAAATCAATTGTCCAAAAGAATGATAAAACTATGCATCTCATAAAGGCGTGACTCTGTTGATGTGTGTTGTGCCTACTGGCAAGTGCAAGTATATGCTATCGACTCAGGTAATAAGTGGAGAGTACTCAAAATCCGTAGGGAAGAGGTTTGCAATGAAATTTAGTTTTTGAAATTACATGAACCTCCTCAAAGCTTGCAGCTAAAAAGGTAACAATAATTGGTGAGAGAGAATGAGTTTTTGGAATAGAAATAATTGAAAATATCAACTGAAAATTCAATTGAAAAGGAGGGAATTCAAGTGTTGCTTCAACCTCAACAAAATATTCAAGTGTTGCCCCCACCTTTACACCCGCAATTTGCTCAATAAGAAGAGTTCATCTGGCGATTGCTGCTTGTTTGCACATGCATCTCATTCTTTTGATTACTGTACAGTTCAAGTAAAATGCAACCAAATGCGCCCGCAAACTTATCCTAACAGAACTTAGCTTGTGAGTTAAGTTCAACTCCTATTCAGCTCTGCTTTTGGTGCCTTTAGATAACTAAGTAATTAGAGTACCTATGTTTGGGGCTAATTAAACCTTAGATAATTAACTTCACAACTTTAACAACTCTGATGGTTCTTGTCCTATGTATAGGCTCAAGAAGCAAAGTCCTATTTCTAGGCTCTTTATTCCATTATTGCTTTTGTGAAACCGTGTGCTTGACTAAACCTTTTCAGTATTGAGTTTTGCACAAGTTATGCTAACCTAAACGATCAATTTAAGCTAACAATGAAACTTTAACTCAAGAAAAAATAAACAATGCTAGGTGTGAATAAGGTTGCTTTTGCAAATGATAGCTCCTACTCAAGGTGTATCCACATTACTTGAATCCCAAAGTAGGAGTTTAGTTTATATTCGAAATAAAAGAACAAAACATAGAAATAAAGATGCACGAGAGATAGAAAGGAATTGAACTCATATTAATTGAGATAACTGAATACAAAGTTGCTATAAAAATTGAAACTTACAATGTTGAATTCAAATGAACAATTACAAGAAAGCGAATATAAATGAAATAAAATAAAGAGAAAGTATAAAAACAACATTTTTTTTCTGTTTGATTTGCTCTTCCTTTTTCAAGGAGAGACGAATACTTCTTCTATTCTTCTTTCGAATGGAGAAGCTGACAGAAGGGAGAAAAAGTTGGAGAACTCATAATGTGATGGCAAAACTAACTAAATTAAGCATAAAAATTAAAGACGGTCGGAAAACTACTTTTTCTTTGATCCTTGAGCCGCCTTTGATAGACCAAAGGTAGGGTTAGCTAACGATATTAGTGTGAGAAGCCTTCTTTGAATGCAATCCCTTGATTTAAAAAGATTTGTTAAAAGATCTTAGAGATTTGGGAAAATTTTGTCAATCCCAATAATTTGGGGATTATGTCGATTTGGCCCAAATGCAGTTGCAAACTATGGCGCAAATCTTGATTGCATTGCCTTGCTCTTCTTTCAACCTTCTTCGTCAAATGTGGGCGCAATTGTGGGTGCAACTTGGAGCTTTAAAGATTTTTGCACAAAACTTACAAAATCCAACACTTTCTTAACAAAATCAATTCTTTTTACATCTTTTTAGCACAAATTACACATTTAAAGATTGAAGTACATGCTACACTTGTTTTTGCATAAATTTACTCAAAATTTGAAATCTAACATTAAATACTTGCTTTCTAAACAATAAACTCGATATTTAAGGCTAAATAACGCACATAAATAAACGTTTATCATTTACATTGAACCTTCACCTAGTGAAATAATAATTTCTCCTTCAATGTCAGTAGTGGTTTTTGACTTGAACTCTAACACTTAAGGGGAAATATAGGACTATTATCACGCATAATTATCCAGGTGTTGACATGAACTTTATTGGTAAGCACATTACGACCGTGTGCTGGTACCATTTTTAGAATAAGTCTCATATCCTCATGGAGAGCAGCTCCACTATCACACTCATATAGGTTAAAATCTATCAAAGGTGTTCCTATAACAACAACACCTCACTCATACGAGCTACATATTTTTATTAAGAGTTTATTGAACAAACTAAATCATTCCTAACATTTTAGGAATGAGTTAATATAAAAAGACATTGCATTTTAATGGTCACCTTATAATTGGTTTTTTTTTTTCCTTTGAACCTAGTTCTCAAGATCTTTGATCACTAGGTGAGTATCCGTATATAATGCTCGTGATAATAATAAGGGATTCAACCTCATCTCTTTGATGTGTTCCAAACTCTTTCTCTAGTCAAAATCTTTGTTAACGGATTTGCAAGATTATCACAAGGTTTAATATAAGTCACATTAATGATCTCATTATTCAAATAAGATCTAACAACATTGTATTTTCTTTTAATAGGTTTGGACTTACCTTTATAAAAATGATTTTTTACTCTTTCAATTATGACAGTGCTATTACACTCCAAACACAACTTTCTAATTCTTAAGGTTCAAAACACGACACTTAAAAAACCGTTTCTAATTCTGAGGCTTCAGAACACAACACCCCAACCACCGTTTTTTGATTCTCAAGTTTCAGAACCCCTTAAAATAAACCCTCGAGGATTTTGATTCAGAAACCATATCCTAAACAATTCCTAAAGTTAGGACTTAAATATGAAGTGTAACATTTTAAAATCTAATGACTAAACGGAGACTATACTTGAAATTTGGGGAGGAAAAGATATTTTTCCCTTTTAATAAAAGAGAAGTGGCTTCTAAAATAGAGAAGAAGAAAAAACAGAAAAAGAGATTAATACCTCCATAAACGACGTCGTTACATTCAGCGCCTTTTTATTATATTATATTATATATATATATTATTATTATTTTGAAAAATTATTTATGTACAGCCGAAAACTGATGCCCTAAACATACAAATCTGAAGCACCGCCGTCTGTTTCTCCATCGAAGATTTCAATTTCATCTTCGAGCCCTAATTTCTTCTTCCTCTGCCGCCGAGGTCTCTCTCTTTTCTCTCTCAAGCATTCACATTCACACCGCACTTTCAAATCTCAGCCAGCGTATTTGTATAAATACTGAGCTTCTTGCATCGACCGATTCCCGCTTCACTGTTTTGAGGTAATTTTCCCAATTTTCGACTTGTGATTTCGTATGCCATATGGGGTTCATCAAGTTAAGCTTTCTTGTTATGTGGTAGCCGAGTACTTTGTTTACTATCCTGGATTTCAGTAAAAAGAAACCGTTTTGGATCAATTCAGCTGCTTGGAGAACTTGTCACTACATGTTTAAATACTCTTCAATGGTTAAATCTTGTTCTCTTGCACAGCTTCAGCGAGATTCTTGGACAGCGGGCCCCCGTCATTGGTTACTGTGCAAATGAGGGGTAGGAGTTATACTCCATCTCCGCCAAGGGGTTATGGCAGGAGGGGACGGAGCCCTAGCCCTAGGGGGCGCTATGGTGGTGGACGTGGGAGAGACCTACCCACTAGCCTTCTAGTTCGTAATCTTCGCCATGACTGCAGGTTTGTTCTCGATGAGTTTGTTTCCTTCTTGTTGCTCTCTAAAGTTCTTTCCGTGTAGTGAATAAAAAGAAAAAAAATTCTTTCCGTTTAGTGTGATCAATTTTCTTCCTCTCAAAAGTCTCGGGAGGATAAGTTGTTTTATTTTATTTTGTTTTGATAGGAGGCAGATCTTAGTATTAGGTGAACGGGAAGGGGGAATAACGAGTCACAAAATGCCCCTAGACCAGAGAACCTTGTTTAATCTGTCTTTGTCTTCTCATAGCCTTCTATTTCTTTCTATCCTACTGAGTGCCCTTAAGGCCGAACCTGAGCATAACCTCGACCGAAAGGTTGGAGGTTTCAATTTCCACCCCACATATTATAGAACCCTAAAAAAAATGTCCCTAAGGGTGCTTACCTCATGTTAGACAATGCACCCACCCTTGGTGAGGCGCTGTGGGTGGCTTTATTAAGGCCGGTTTGTTAACCATTTGATTCTTAGTTTTTAAAATGAAGCTTTTAAACACTGTGGAATTGATTTCGTTTTAGGGTTAGGGTTTTCGTTTGATTTGTAAAAGAGGGAATGATGAGAAGTCTCAGTGCGAGAGCAAAGCGGCTAATTGATTTGGTTGCGATGTGCCTGCACCTATTCCACACGAGATTTCTGACTCTCTACTCTTGAAATGAAGCTTATAAACACTACTTCCACTTATAAGTTGGGAATGATGAGAAGTCTCAGTGCGAGAGCAAAGCGGCTAATTGATTTGGTTGTGATGTGCCTGCACCTATTCCACACAAGATTTCTGACTCTCTACTCTTGAAATGAGGCTTATAAACACTACTTCCACTAATAAGTTGAGAATGATGAGAAGTCTCCGTGCGAGAGCAAAGTGGCTAATTGATTTGGTTGCGATGTGCTTGCACCTATTCCACACGAGATTTCTGACTCTTTTCTCTTGAAATGAGCTTATAAACACTACTTCCACTCATAAATTTCTTTGATCGGTTATCTACCTACTTTCCATGTTTTCAAAAACCAAGTCAAGTTTTGAAAAGATTGTTTTTAAAAAGTTGTTGCTTTTGGATTTTGGAATTTGGTTAAGAATTCAAATGTTTTCCTTAACTAAGATGAAATCAATTGTAAGGAAATTGTGGGAAAACAAGCATAATCTTTGAAAACCTAATGGGTTATCAAACAAGGCAAAAACTTTCTTTCCCTTTTATTCCCCTTCGCTTTGGACAATAATTGTTATCTCTTCCAAGAATCTGTGGAAATCTCCCAATTTTTTAGTTGTTGATGAAGTTATTATTCATAATAGTATGTCATTTTTATTTCAATGCTTCTCTTCTGCACTTTGCCAATTTTTTTTTTTAACCTCATGCGTAAGCCTTGGAGAGTTGTTTTCCCTAATCGCTTGACACTTTTAAAACATTGTTGCACCCAATATATTATTTTTGTGTGCATTCCACCCACTACTGTAAATTAACCTTTTTCTCAAGGAAGACTAAAACTAAGTTCTAGTAATTCAGTAGACTTTCTTTCATTTTTCTTCTCCCTTGCAGTGAATCAGTTTTGACCCACATTCATGAAATGATAGGAGTTCTTTGGTGTCTGAACATTATGGAACTTTATACGGTGGCATGTTCTTGTTCTGATTTTCTTGCTTTTCTATATATCTCTGTGGTTTACAATTAGGAACAGATTGCTGTATCACTGTTCTGATACTATTTTTTACTGCCTACTGTTTTTTTTTTTTATTGGGAAATTCTACTGCTGCATTCTGTTATTCTTCGAGGCTTACTGATCAAATAGATTCCAAGTTTTTAATAACCAATTCTTAGTAAGGATATGATAAAATCTAGTGTAGCACTCATTTATTTCTTTTGACTCAGGCCTGAGGATCTTCGTAGACCATTTGGACAGTTTGGTGCTATTAAGGACATATACCTACCAAAGGACTATTATACTGGGTGAGCATGTCTTAGCTGTATGAAGCTTGCAGATTCTTTGGTACTGATGTTAATACTTTTCAATTTACAAAATGCAATTTTCACTCTGCACATATGGTTTTCAAAGAAATTGTTTAAATTTTGAATAATATCATTAGTTTTTGAAACAAGAGGCATAACTTTTCATTGAAGAAATGAAAAGAGACTAATGCTCAAAAGTACAAACTCCACAATGGAGTGAAGTGAATAAGCAAAGCTCGAACAAAAATTACATGGAGAAAATGGAAGCATGCCAATTAAGAGAAATATAATAAATTGAAAAACTGTCAAAAGGTTTGGAAAGAGAACACAATGTGGAGGCCTTCAAAACAAGCAGAATCTGAAGGAGTAGGCCACAGAAGAAAGATGACTTAAAAAATTCTTTGCTTTTTTTCCATCCATAATTCCGAGAGTAGAAAATTCCGAGAGTAGAAAATTTCATTATGGGAAAAGGGGCATATAAGAGACTCATTTTCAGCATCAGAAACCACATTCCTTTGTAAGTTTAATGGGAGAAATCTTTTGGCTGGCCTTGCCGCTAAAAACTGATGGAAGAAACTAGTGTTCTAATCTCCTTCACTAAATCATTGAATCTTACATCTCTGAATCATATTCTGCCCTTCAATTAAGTAAAAGTCAAATAATTCTCCTTTAGCCATTGATCTAATAACCAGCTCATGAGAAAAGATGGATCAAGAATCTGATTTAGCCTTCAATGGAAATTTCAGCCATTAAATTTTCTCTTTACTTTTCTTCTTTTCTTCATAATCAGCAAACCAAGTTTTCATAATGGCAAAACCAGCCCAACTGAAAGACTTATCTTCTGTCTTGAAGCTCTTGAATTTTCAAAAAGATGGTCCCATACTTTAGATATACAAAATCTTTAGTTTGTCTACCAATCGGAATTCTCTCGTGAATCCATTTAGAAATGTTAAAATCACCACCTAGACACCAAGGCTCCTCACAATAAGAATGAAGAGAACGTAGTTCACTCCAAAGATGCTTCCTTTCTCTACAATCTTTAGTTCTATATATGTTTGAAATCCAACAAGGCTTAACTTGTTGAAACGAAGCTTTGACTAAAACTAAAAGTGAGTATCCACCTTTTAGAACATCCAAAACATCTATTTTGCATAATATCTTTAGTTTCTAATAAATGTTTGATATAATGTATTTTCTATGTTGCTTTCTCATATTGATTTAGAGTTAGTGGTACCAAAGAATTCATATTTTCAATCATTTCCGTTCTTTTGGACAAAATGTTTTAGCAAAATCCTTGGGAAAATTATTCATGAATTTTGTGTAGCAAGCCCTACTTCGTGTTCATCTTTCAAATTATGCATCTGATGATGGGGGGCATTTTCTTTCTGGTTCTTTTTTTTTTTTTTTTTCCTTATCACATATTAGGTCTGTTTATTGAATGTTTGAAGATTTAACAGTGAAACTAATGTTTTGAAGAAGACATCAAGTAATTAGAGTTCTATTGAAGATGATGTTAATGGTAGTGAAGATTGGAAGGAAGTTGGATTTGAATACATAGAAGATGTTCCAAGTCTTGAAGAATTTCAAGTCATCTTAAATCTGACACATGCAAGGTCAGCAGCCAAGTGCTTGCTTTATTATCACAGACCTTCCATATTGCAAGGGATATGATGGACAGTTTTATTAGAGAAGGTTTATGGGCAGGCCAAGTACCTGACCTGATTCTGTGGCTTTACATTTACCTCTTTTATAACTTTTTTCCTTTTGGTTTATTTGTGAAACAATTTTGCAGAGAACCACGTGGTTTTGGTTTTGTTCAATATGTAGATCCTGCTGATGCTGCAGATGCTAAACATCAGATGGATGGCTGTCTTCTTCTCGGTCGGGAGTTGACTGTGGTATTTGCTGAGGAAAACAGGAAGAAGCCCTCGGATATGAGGGCAAGGGAGAGAGGAAGGTATGAAGCCTGCTTGTTGTTATATTTGTCATTCTTTATAGACATGGATGTTTTTAATTAAGTGTCAAATAATGTTATGCATTTGCATTTGCATATGTTTCCCAACACTTCTGCTCACGGGAGTTCGGGATGGCTTTTGAAAAAAAGCTTTTTCCAAAACTAATCACGTGCTTCTAAAAGCACTTTAGGTTTTCTTAGTACTTATGGAATCTTTGCAATTACTTTTAACCATCGCACTAAAATTTGGGGGAGTGCTTTTAATGGGCTGAAAGCACTCATGGTATTAATTAGTTGGTTCACTGCAAAGTTTGGCATTGCATCTCTGAAACAAAATTAATATTTCAGTCGTACAAACAGTGGACGATTTCATGATCGAAGAAGATCTCCTCCACGGTATTCTCGTTCACCCCGACATTCTCGTTCCCCGCCTCCACGCCATGCAAGGTATTCCCGTTCACCAGCTCCACGCCATGCACGGTCTAGGTCTCGTAGTTATGATTATGCATCCCCACCACCAAAGCAAAGGGCGTACTCTAGGTATTCTTTCAATCTATTGGCTATTTGATCTCTAGTTCTTTATTTTAGTAGAATGTCTATGATTTCCTTGGTGAACTCTTTTGAGCTACAAGTCTTTCTATGTCAATGCAGATCGGTGTCCCCTCGTGACAGGCAGGATAGTCGAGAGAGGTCATACCCACGACAGCCGAGCCGTGGTAGGTCCTACTCTCGATCTCCACGACTTGATGGTTCGAGAAGTAGAAGTCAAAGTCCAGCACGTGGTGGAAGTCGAAGTCCAAGCCCTGTGAGAGGCCGAAGCTTGAGTAGGAGCAGGAGCAAAAGCGTTGGCCGGAGCCAGAGTCCACGACGAAGTCCAAGACATGAAGAAGAGTATAGAAGTGAACCAAATGGAGGAGATAGGAGCCCTAGTCAATAACCAACCCGCTGGAAAGTTGGGAGGAACAACTACAATGTACTATTGTGCCATTGTTTAGTTTGAGATTTCCGCCATAGACATGTTTGTTTCCCTTTGTATTGTTGAGTAGGTTTACTTGTTAGGATTTTATGTGTTATCAAATTGATTGTTGAGTACCTCTACGCTTTCTTTCGTGGTGTGATTATGCGTTGCAAAATATTTCAAACTTTCAACTTCTAGAGTAATGTCCAAATTGGTAGTTCTAATATTTGGAGATCGATTTTACAGAAAATGTTTTTTTTTTTAATATTTTTAATTTTTAATTTTTATTTCACTACCAAAAAATCATTAATGAAGTTGTCTTTCACATGAATGTTTGGAGAAATGTAGATTTGTCTTTGGTTAAAAACAACTTGATCCTTGAACTCATCAACTTTTATCAACTTCAATCTACTTCTCCAACTTACAAGTTTGAGGTAATTTTATCAAAATTAAATTTCAATTTTTATTATTTAATAATTCAAACTTTGTATTTTATATATATGCTGAATTTCTAATTGGTTTATTGATCTAGAAAGAATTTTCATTAAATTTTAACAATAAATTTTATGATAATGATTAAATCGTTAGAAATCTTAATGTATGAAATTTAAATTAACAATAAATTAATAATTATGGAATTGAAAGTTTAAATATTAAATGGTTAGAAATGAAAGTTTAGATTAAATTGTTGCTTCCATGGTGATTTTTAACCTTTTGTCTTTTTAGATTCTATTTGATTATGGGTTATTTGGAGCAAGTTTTTGTATTTGGAATGTTATATTTAAATGTAAATTTCAGAATGTCGGGCCTGTTTTAAATCAATCATAGTACTCTAAATTAGTACCTATTGATTTCAATATTGTACATTATTTTTAATTTTTAATCAAATATTTAAGAATCTTAAATAAATAAATGAGTAGAAAATTCAGTTTTTTTTTTTTTTTTTTTTCCTTTTTTTGAGAAGGTGGCAAATTCATCCTTCATGGGCAGAAGGAAAGGAATATATATTTTTCATCAACCTTTTTCTCAAAAAAAGAAAAAGAAAAAATAGTTAAAAAAAAAAATAAAAAAGAAAAAAAATATTTTTGGGCGAAGGCGATAATTGCTTACAGCTAAGCAAGTGGACCCACGTGCAACTTTTTCCCATGTGTGAAGTGGGGTCCACCTTCTCCCCCACGAATATTTCTTGGATGCTACTTCTAGACCCTCCTCGAGAGTCATTTATCATTTTTTAAATAATTATACAATAACTAGGGGTGGAATTTCTTACATAAATATTGTTCGTAAAATCAAGCCACCACATTATTTTCAATTATATTCCATATAAATTTATTAATTTCCTTCAATTTTATTTTATTTTATTTTATTTTTTTTAAGCACATCAACATTTGGGAGACTTGAACTTCTGACTTCATGGTCGAAGGTACATGCCAATTACCGCTGAGCTAAACTTGCTTTGGCAAATTGAATTTTATTCTTCACTCAGAATTTTTTTTCCTTTTTGCATCTTTGGATATTCCGTATTATTTCTTTTTACTATACTGAGTTAAATTACCACTATTTTTCTAAAAAAAAATTATTGCAACTCAAATTCTCACCGTACCTTAAAACTTAAGTTTGGATATCAAGTTGTCAGACTGAGCATAGCTCAACAGTAATTGACATATATTTCTTTTTCATTGAAAGTTCGAATCTCCATACCCGATTGATTCTTTCCGTATAAGTATACTTTAGGTTTAAGCATTATACACTCACATGTATCATCTTAAGTATTATGGTTTTAAAATGAGTGATGACTCTTTTTCGTTTTTCAACCCTACTATAAAGCAAAATCTTTCTTCATAGATTTGAATTCTTACCCATTGTCTGATTTGTAATATTATAAACAAAATAATTTCATTACTACCATAGCATGGACATTGGTCTATTCATGACCAATCATGTCAACATTATTTAATAATGATGTAAAGTTCAAGTTAGATCAATGGTAGACCAACAATTTTTATTTGAATGAGCAAAATTTTACTTTTGAATTTTCATTATAGGTAATATTTCAATTTTGAAAATGAGAGAATTCTAAAATTTTCAATTTTTTTGTACAACTTTCTCGATCAGTCAAACTAGAGAGAAACAACTATATATTTTTTTTCGTATAACTCAACTAGTTAATACATATGTATCCGTTCAATTCTCCAACAATGTCTGGGAAAAGATTCAATAACAAGAATCATTTAGAAATTCATAGAACAGAGAGAGTTGATTAGACATGGATATGGGAAATTTCCGTGCAACTGCAAATGCCAATATCACAACTCCAAAAGAGAGAAGAAAATAAAGAACAGGACAGTCCCTTGGACATTAATGGCTGTTCCACTCAAGCAATCAGCTTCAATTTAATAACATTACTCCCTCACGGCGCTGCGAGCCCATGACTTTTTCCCATTCGAATCGGCACAGAATGACTTTTGGGTTAAAAGCTAAAGAAAAACGAACAACACAGCCCAGTCCCCACTCGCCCATTCATTCATTCTTGACTCTTCTTCGCTCGAATTTATTATCCTTTTCTGTTCAAACCAAATCAAAGAAAAAACCCATAAAAACCCATCAAACCAAAATGAACGGCGACGATCACGACGCCCTCTGCACGAGAATCCAAGCCCCTTTGTTGCCTAAAAAGAGAAAAGAAAAAGGCAGACAATAAAGTTTGAAATTTGGTGAGACATTTTTTTATTTGCATTTCCTGTCAGTTTTTACACCTTCAGTGTCCATATTCTTTTCAATATCACAAGCTCAGTCCTGTTTAGTACAAAATATATACGTTGGGAAATGGTGGGGTATGATTCTTGTTGGAGGGTTGTTTTGTTTTGGGATTAATTTTTATTTGTGACTATTAATTTTCGCTCTCGAGGGAGTTTGGTTTTTTGCTCTTCTGTCACTCACTCTCGTTTCTGAGGCGTTTTACTGTTCTGGGCTGTTGAGAATCTCTATTCTACACTTCTCTATTTCGTCCTTCTTCCCTCTTTCAACTTCCATTAATCTGTGTGCACTTGAGTGTTTACTCTCTCTTTAGGGTTTTGGTTCTGTTCTGAAGCTGACTGAAGACCGTTGGAATTGCAGTGTGCTCTGATAAATTATTCAGATCGGGTACTTGCCCACTTCTTGTTTTTAGTTTTCTCAGGTGGGTTCTGTGCCATTTCGTGTTTTGTGTCTGATTTTTCAAGATTGGCTTTCCAGTAGTTCATAGTCTGCAGAAGTAGAATGAGAAAAAGGGGTTTCTCTTTTTGATGATATGTGGAAGCTAAGCTAAGCTTAGCTACAGTTAGTTTGAAATTCTCGAATCTTTCTCTGAGATGGGGATTTAAAGAAAAAGTCTCATTTGTAAGCTAAGCTACAGTGTGTTTGTTAATGCTAGGTCTGCATATTTATGGCTTTATTGCATTTGTCTCCTGTCTGAGGATCTGCAGAAAGAGCTTGGTTTGTAATATTTTGGGTGTGGAAAGAATTTTCTTTTCCAAACTTCTTAACATTTCAAAAACAGAGATGTGGGTGCATTTCCATTTTGATTTCCCTCCTTTTAAGTTCAAAATTTCTGCTGAACCTATATGAAACAATAATGGATTAGATGTTTGCTAATTACAAGTTGGAAGTGAGGGGAGGAGGAGGCAATTTGTCATCTTGCAATGTTATCCTTACTTTTCTGTCTTTAATTGATCTTTTCTATCACTTCCCTGTCATTGCAGTTTTTCCTTCATGCATTCAATAAGTCTTACATGTTTCTCTTGTTGGTTTTTGTTTATGTTTTCCTTTTCATATGACTAGTTTGCAGATTGTATGTGCTTGCTTGTTTGAGTTTTGGGAGTTTGATTCTCGAGACGCAAAGGAAGTAGCAGGAAGCTAAAATCACACCAAGCTGAAAAGTTGAAGTTTTGGTTGATTGGAAAATGCGTGAAAGGTGTCATGGAATTGTGATCTTGCTTCTATTTGGCATGTGCGTCAATGCATTAGGTATCTTGGTTATCTAACTTTTAGTTCTTTAACATCCTTTACAGTTTCAGTTCTAAATCCAATTTGCTTGGAATGTTCTGAAGATTGCCATGAAATTTGTTTCCATGATCTCAATTGGTGGTTGTGAGCGTAAGCAGTAAAAGTAAGGGCTTCATAATGTCAGTCAAATGGCCTCTGCAATAGTTTTGTGCAACCAACCTTCATTAGTTACTATCGATCTTTTCCCTAACGAAGAATGCATTGTTTGATTATAACTGATCATCTGTTTCTTACTAAGCTGTGTTCTTGGCGTTAATAGGTGCATTTGTGGGGGTTAACCTTGGGACCGACGTCTCCAATCTTCCATCAGCTTTGGACATAGTTGCAATTCTTAAATCCCATCAAATTACTCATCTCCGCCTTTATAATGCCGATTCTCAACTGCTAAAGGCCCTAGCAAACAGTAGCATTGAAGTAATTGTTGGCGTCACTAATGAGGAAGTTCTCAGGATTGGTGAATCTCCAGCAGCCGCTGCAGCCTGGGTTAATAAAAACGTTGCTGCTTACTTGCCAGGAACGAATATTACCGCCATTGCTGTTGGTAGTGAGGTCCTTACAACAATTCCTCATGTTGGTCCAGTCTTAGTTCCAGCCATGTATTCCCTACATAAGGCCTTGGTTGCTGCCAATCTAAACTATCTGATCAAAGTTTCCACTCCCCAATCAATGGACATAATACCCCGGCCTTTCCCCCCGTCCACTGCCGCCTTTAATGCCTCATGGAACTCTACGATCTATCAGCTCCTCCAGTTTTTAAAAAACACAAAGTCCTACTACATGTTGAATGCCTATCCTTATTATGGATACACAAGTGGGAACGGAATTTTTCCTCTTGATTATGCACTTTTTCGATCACTTCCTGCAATTAAGCAGATTGTTGACCCGAATACTCTTTTCCACTATAATAGTATGTTTGATGCTATGGTTGATGCAACCTATTATTCAATCGATGCATTCAATTTTTCTGGAATTCCTGTCGTTGTTACCGAGACTGGCTGGCCATCATTTGGTGGAGCAAATGAACCTGATGCTACAATTCAAAATGCTGGCACCTACATTAACAATCTGATCAGGAGAGTTTCCAATGATTCAGGTCCACCTAGTCAACCAACCATACCAATCAACACGTACCTTTACGAGTTGTTTAATGAAGACAAGAGGCCTGGTCCGGTCTCGGAAAAAAACTGGGGTATACTTTTCCCTAATGGCTCTACTGTTTATCCTTTGGGTTTGGCTTCTGGACGTGCAACAGCAAATTCTTCTGTATTTTATTGTGTGGCTAAAGAAGGTGCCGATGAAGATAAGTTGCAAGACGGCCTGAATTGGGCTTGTGGACAAGGAGGGGCAAACTGTGTTCCCATTCAGCAAGGGAGGCCATGCTTTCTCCCCAATAACATTACTAACCATGCTTCTTATGCATACAATGATTACTATCAGAAAATGCATAGTGCTGGTGGAACATGTGACTTTGATGACACCGCTATGCTTACGACGAACGATCCCAGTAAGTTTTCTTTTAATAGTTTTTCTCCATGTTCCTTAGATTCAGTAAGCAGATGCTATAGTCCTACCTTATAAATTTCTTTGATGTGTTCTCGAAATCCAACATCTACCGAAATAAAAATGTATTTAAATCTAGAACTTTACCTATTCACTGGTTAACGTCCTGCAAAAGTGGCATACAAACTCCTATTACTAACCCATTTTTGAACTAACATTAAGGAAAGAGAATTTAGAATCATTTGTGTGGGAAAGATACAAGACAGTTTTCCTTGAAGCAAAAAATCACTGGACCAAATTATTTGTTGGTTATTACTCAGTATTTACTTCACAATTCTTTCTTTAGTCATAGACTTTGCTTCCCTTTGTACTAGTTGGAGGTCATTCTGTAACTTCCTTGCATTTGGTTGAGTTTTTTCCCTCCTCCCTTTTGTAAACTTCAATTTTTTTGAACAAGAGACGAACTTTTTTTTTTTTGTTTTTTGTTTTTTGTAAACTTGATTACCTCAATGAAATTGTTTCTTTTCCAAAATAAAAGAAGAACAAAAGACTTAAATAGCATTGTCGAAAAGCTTTGTATGACCCTCATCAACTCAATATCTTTAAATTCTTAAAAGATAATCTATGGTTTCTGTTCAATCATGGTACTTTTAAAGCGCTTTTCCCACATTTGACCAGTAGAAGTTTGCCTTTACCCTTGAGCCCGTGGCCACATGAAGTTCCTCTTTGATCTCCTTAACATTCTTAGAATAACACCTCTGAATCTGATCCTTGATTGAGCCTCTGAATCTGATGCTTATATTTTAAAGATCTATTATTCTGTTGAGTACACTACATTGGATTTTAGTTTCTCTACTACGTTATCGAAGTTCTCCGAAAGCCTCAGGGTACTGCAATGTTTTCTGCAGAACATTACAAACATAAACTCTCTTCTGTTTCTCTTTAGTCCTTTTCTAATTTTGTGCTTGTCCTATTCTTTTGGAATTAAGAATCTGATATCTTTGCTCAATTTGATTTATACTGCTCGTATTCACAGTTACATCGCTTGTATTATATCGTATATAAGATTCGTCTACCATTCTGTTTGCATACCCTGCCAAATCACAGGGAGGGGACTAGTTTTCTTATTTCAGCATTAAACTTGTGCTTAATTTTGTCTGTAATGCCTGTTTGAATGATTCCATCTGACATCGACTATTCGGGTTTGTACGGGATTCAACTTCAACTAAAAACTTTTATCCTTTTAATCCAATTTCTCTCATTTGGTTTGTTCCCCATCTTTTGCAGGTCATGGTTCTTGCATATACACAGGAAGGTAAGTTGAAGATTCTAAAAACAGTTTGAATAACTTAAGAAAATCTTCTGTTTGTATACCAATCAATACCTGACTTCTAAACTGTTCAAAATATTGAAAAACAGTTCCAATTCAAGCAGTGGAGGTGGATTTTCTCCTCCAACAGCATTGGGGCCTTCAGGGCTTCCTGGTTCAAGTTCAAAGCTGCAGGTCTCTTCATTTCAGCTATTGATTTTGGTTATCTTTTCATGGGCTTTGATGTTTGCTTTGACATGAAAGCTTCTTCTTGAAGTTCAATAGCCAAACCATTCTTCAGATTGCTAATTTATTGAGCACAATGAAGAGAGAGGATGATCTCATCAATACATGGTTTTAAATGTTCATCACTTTTCACTTTTTTATTCTTTTTACTCCCCCTCTTATTCCCCAATGTTTTTCAGTTCTAGGTGCTCTGTTTATTATTGTTCATTGTAATTTTGTAATTTACTCTTCTGAGGTGGTAGTAACTGAGCTTAGTTTTTGATTAATTTATATTATTTTTGAAATTAATTGTTTCCATTTTTGGTTATGGAGGGAAGCTTATGAAAAAACAATGGTTGATCTATATATATACTTTTGGAGAGATTTGAACTATAGTCCTTTTGGTCATTAGTATAAATTTTATGTCAATTGAGCTATGTTCAAATTGGCCAATCTTCAATATTTATTATCTAGAACTTTGGGTTCGATGTCATATTTGTTTGACATGGCAACTATGTAAAAAAGATTGGAAAAGCTTTCGATTCAGATGGATTCAATTTACTCATCTACCCAACATGACCTATGATTATATCACTATTACGTGACAATTTTGATAGCATTTCACTTGAATGGCAATGCACGACTAGAGTAGAGCTATCTTGATCGTGTATGCCTAAAAACCTTTTAGGTTGTTAACTTCCTTTTGCTGGTTGGAAAACACTTGTCAACCTTTTAGGCTGATTTCCTGAGTTCAACACAACTTAGGGAGAAGTTTTAAATTGATAATTTATGAAGTGTTTTATGGTGTAATGTCTGACTATTTTGTTTTGGTTCAACAACATTTGGGGTTGGGGGGATTCGAACCTCTAACCTGGTAGTCGAGGTATATGTTAATTATTTAGCTATACTCACTTTAACAACGTTTGACATACTTTCTCTCTTTAAATATCACTCTATTGTATGAATTAGTTTAAATTTCTATTTTGTTTTGTAACTTTGCTAAATTTACCCGTTGTTGTCTCAAACTTTATCATCAAAGAAGTAGCATAAGAAGAATCATTGCATGCTGAGATAATATCATCGACATATAACAAAAGGTAAGTCACACAAGCACCAATTTTACGAATAAAAAGAGAGGAATCAGCAGTTGGGGAGACAAAACCAAGAGTTAGAAGGTGAGAGGTGAAGCATTCAAACCAAGCCCGGGGAGCTTGTTTTAAACCATATAGTGATTTAGCAAGCCGATAAACAAGATTAGAAGAAGAGGTATCTTCAAATCCTTGAGGTTGTTGCATATACACTTCCTCATGCAATTTGTCATGGAGAAATGCATTTTTTACATCTAATTGCCTTAAATCCCAACCATATTAAGCTGCCAAAGACAAGATAATACGCATCGTATGTTTCTTAACAACAAGGTTGAACGTCTCCTCAAAATCAACACCTTCCTCTTGATGGTAACCTTTAGCAACTAGTCGAGCTTTATGTCTAGCAATGCTACCATCTTGATGTCGTTTGATTCGGTATACCCACTTGCAACCAATTGCCTGTTTTCCAAGAGGAAGAAGAGTTAAATGCCAAGTACCTTGTTTCATTAAAGCAACATATTCCTCAGACATTGCCTGTTGCCAAACTGGAAGTTTAATAGCATTAGTAAAGCAAGTAGGTTCAATTTCATCACCACAAGAAGAAGTAGCTAAAGGGATTGAAATTCCATAATTTCGTAGTTAATTTTGTTAAATCTAAAATACCATTACATTGGCAATAAACTTAGAACTATTCTAGATTTATATTAAGGCTAAACATACAAAAATATCAGATCTAAATCTAATTTATATAGTAACAAATTACTTACTCTCATTGACGACTCAGATTAAATGAACCAACTGCTGGTGAAATAATCACAAACTATTGCGAACACTACCACTATGGCTATACCATATTAAAGGATAGTTTTGTCCTTTCTCATGTATTTTTATTTTTTTATTTTTTCTTTTTCCTGCCAGCTGGAGCTTTTGTTGTTGGGCCTCTTTGCTATTTAATGAGGTGTTGCCTTTTGTTTTAAGTATGGAAAATGAAGACATCTTCTTGAATAAAGAAATTTTCTCCAGATTAAAGTTCCTTTTTCGTGCATTTAAGATGGTATCCAGAGCTTGATGTCAAACGACTGATGATCCATGGATTCTTCTTCCAAAGAAAAAATTGATAGCCCTCCTTCGTCTTTTTCCCCTAATTTTCTATTGCCAAACCCTAGCAATGCTTCTTCCATCTTGAAATTAACTGATTCCAATTACCTCGCCTGGAAATTTCAAGTTCAATTCGCGATTCAAGCCCACGGATTAGAAGATCATATCAAAGATGAAACCAAGATTCCCAGTGAATTTCTTCCAAAAGACTCCTCAGACAAAGAAACCCCACCCATCTCGAACCCTTTATATTCAAAATGGCTTCAACAAGATAAGCTTCTCTCATCTTGGCTAATCGGCTCCATGACAGAAGACATAGTGACTCAAATGTTTGGCTGTACAAGTGCTAAACAAATCTGGGATGCTCTTGCTCAGACTTTTGTCTCAAGAAACACGGCAAAAGTAATGCAATATAAGACTGAACTCCAAAATCTCAAGAAGGGAGGTATGTCAATGAAAGATTATTTGGCCAAGGTAAAAGCTCTTATTAATTCTCTTGCTGCTGTTGGTCAGAGTATCTCCGATTCGGATCATGTTCTTTATATTCTATCTGGTTTAGGTAGTGAATATGAATCTATTATCTCTATTCTTACTGCCAAATCCAAATCAAAACCCCTCCAAGAAGTATACTCTCTTCTTTTATCCACTGAAGTTCGTATTGAAAGACATACAACAACTTCTGATACTACTCTTCCTTCTGACCCTCGTTTATCGCAGCATTGTCGGTGGCCTGCAGTATGTTACTTTAACTCGTCCTGAGCTTGCATACTCAGTTAACAAGGTGTGCCAATTCATGCACTCTCCTACCACCAATCATTGGCAAGTTGTGAAGCGAATTTTGCGCTATTTGAGAGGTACTCTTAACCTTGGTTTACTTCTTAAATGTCCTAACAATCTCCTTTTGTAGGGCTTTGCAGATGCAGATTGGGCTTCAGACCCCGATGACAGGAAATCCACCTCTGGGCATTGCGTATTCTTTGGGGGCAATTTAATCGCATGGGGAGCAAAGAAGCAGCAAATCATTTCGAGATCCAGTACTGAAGCGGAATTTCGTTGTTTAGCTAATGCAACAACTGAGATATTGTGGATAAAGTCTCTCTTAAATGAGCTTCAAGTATCCTCTCCCTCTATTCCCGTCCTTTGGTGTGACAACATTGGTGCTGTTCATCTTAGTGCGAATCCGGTTCTTCATTCGCGCACCAAGCATGAAGAGTTAGATATTTACTTTGTTCGTGATCTCGTTCTTCAAAAGAAATTGGTCGTTCAACACCTCCCAGCCTCAGCTCAAGTAGCTGATATATTTACTAAGCCTTTATCTTCATTGTCTTTCTCTCAGATTCGGACCAAGTTGAATGTTGTTGATCTTTCCACCGTTAGCTTGAGGGGGGGGGGTATTAAAGGATAGTTTTGTCCTTTCTCATGTATTTTTATTTTTTTATTTTTTCTTTTTTCTTGCCAGCTGGAGCTTTTGTTGTTGGGCCTCTTTGCTATTTAATGCGGTGTTGCCTTTTGTTTTAAGTATGGGAAATGAAGACATCTTCTTGAATAAAGAAATTTTCTCCAGATTAAAGTTCTTTTTTCGTGCATTTAAGATACCAGAATGACTCTAAGACAACTAGACGCAGGAGACTGGTGGAAGCTTTTAGGAGAATTCTCTGAGAGTAGGAGAATGAATGAGATGCCTTTCACCTCATCCCAAGGGTCCTATTTATAGGAAAAGACCAAGACCTTTTCCTTGAAAATGTCATGAATATGATCAAATCTATTATCTTATTCATATCTAATTTTAATAAATAAATAATTAATTACCCAATTAAATATCATATATTTAATCTTAGGGATTTTATTAAATTATGAGAAAAATACACTTTTAGTCGCTGAGGTTTCAGTTATGTTTCATTTTGGTCTCTGAGTTTTTAAACTCAACAATTTAGTCCCTGAGGTTTGAGATAAGGAGCAATTTGGTCCCTACCATCCATTTTACCGTTAAATCTAACCGGCTTGCTGATGTGGCACTATTATTTTAATTAAAAAATTAATTTTTAATTTTTTAAAATAAAAATATATTAAAATAATAAAAAAATTATTATTTTTAATTTAATTTAATTATTATTTTTATTATTATCTCTTCCACCTTCCTCATCCTCCTTATACTTCTTCTTCTTCAATCATCCTCCATGGCCGGCGGCCGGCGACCATCGCTCGCCGGCGGTGACTTTTTTTTTTCTTCTTTTCTTCAGTATTTTTTTCCTTTCCCTCTTTTTTCTTCTTTTCTTTCTTTCTTCTCCTCCCTCCTCGTTTCTCTCCATTTCCCTCCTCCTTGTTTCTTTCTCTCCCTCCCACCGACCTCGAAGCTCCGTTCCCTCCTCCCTGTCTCTTTCCCTCGCACCTGAAGGGGATAAAAGCCCCTACGCAGTGGAAGCGCATCGATTGGACCTTATGTCGTATATTAATTAACATTAAAATACCGTTACGAAAAACTCAAATAAACTTTAAACATACTTTAAAGTTGTTGGAAAATTGGTATAAACATGCTGAAAAATAAATCTAAATTTATTTACATGCTTTTCTAAAGAAAAGGGAATGAACCGTTACAAACCTTCGTTGTAGACTTGATCGTTCTTCGCCAACAACGCTCCAACGGACAAAAACGCAGCAGCCCTCTTGTCTTTTAATCGCTAGAATTTTCTTCTTGAATGACACAATCACCACAGAGGTTACACCGGTATGTCTCTAAGTCTAGGAGGCAAAAGACTTGTGGGAGTCTTTCTCTAAGAGGGAGGCTAGAGAGAATTCTAGGTCTTGTCTTGTGAGTCTAAGAGCGAGAGGAGAGTGTCATGGACCAATTAGGTCTAATGTTCTATTTATAGAAGAGAGGCCATGAATAAAATATCGTCAACAAAAGAAAAATAATAACGAAAACCATTGATTGATATTTTAGGAGCAGGACCCCATACATCTCAACATTAGTTCGAGAACTAGAGGAGTAGTGTTTTTCAAGTACCTCCCATTCCTGTTTCAATGTTTTGCTGCCAACAATATAGGCTAGGGCTTCTGGAGACAAAGTCGCATTAATCAAGGTCATGAGAGCATGGTCCTTAGCGATCCAATCCTCAAATTGAGGATTCGATTGACGAACAGATGGTGAGACAGATTGTGTAGAGGATTTAGTTGCCGAAGGATCAAGAAGAAATTCAGGCAGCATAGGGACTTGATCATCATCACCGACAACATAGGCAGAAGAAATTCAGGCAGCATAGGCAGCATAGGCAGGATCAAGTCGGGTTTGATCATCATCACCTTTCCCCGGTTCCCCATGGTGTTTTGATTGCGTTGTAGATGTACGCAATGCATCCTGATTGGATGGTTTATGATGCTAGTTACCTCCTGTGCGACAACAGGCTCCACAACACCATCCAAACACACTGCCTCCTCCTACTCAAACTCAACACCCATTGTGGAGTCATCTTCAATAGGATCCCAAACATGGTTGTAAACCCCACGATCGATCATCTTCGTTACCATGACCCTGGTCCTCAAGCCCATCATCATCTTCATTCCCATGCCCTGATTCCGTAGTCTGTAGCCCCAAGAGGTGTCCGGTGTCCCTTAAAAGCTTCATCAACATTCTCCATATTATGCATCGTCAAATTGCCACAAAAGTGTAACAACATGACATACAACTCAATGTTCCGATATCGCCGCTCATTATTCAACATCACGAGTATTGGTGTAACAATAGTCTACATTAAACAAGCAAAAAAAAAAGGTCACTAATAAATATGGAGAAACTGTTGAGGATCCCACATCGAAAAGATTGGTGGAGACCTCACAACATATAAGCTTCAAGGGTCACTCCACTCATTGCCAATTGGTTTTGAGATGGAAGCCCATATAATCTAATATGGTATCAGAGCCCATTAAACCCAAACGGGTATTCGGTCCAATAAAAAGAAATTGAGATCCGATCCAAGAATGGTGAACCCAAAAGAGGCACCACCTTGAGGGGGCATGTTGAGGATCCCACATCGGAAAGATTGGTGGAGACCTCCTCCCATTGCCAATTGGTTTTGAGATGGAAGCCCATATAATCTAATATGGTATCAGAGCCCATTAAACCCAAACGGGTATTCGGTCCAATAAAAAGAAATTGAGATCCGATCCAAGAATGGTGAACCCAAAAGAGGCACCACCTTGAGGGGGCATGTTGAGGATCCCACATCAGAAAGATTGGTGGAGACCTCCTCCCATTGCCAATTGGTTTTGAGATGGAAGCCCATATAATCTAATAGAAACATACACTTTTGGTCCTTCAGGTTTAAGATATGTAGCATTTTGGTCCCTGAGTTTTCAAACTCAATATTTTCACCCTTGAAGTTTGGATTTTCTTACACCCTTGGTCTCAATTTTTTCGTTAAACACTAACAGATTGCTGACATGACATTAGTTTTTTTTTTTTTTTTTAAAAAAATTAAAAAAGTATATTTTAAAAAATAAAATAATATACTAAATACTTTTTTATTAGTTTTTCTTTTTCTTCTTCCATCTTCTTCTTCTCCATCTTCCTCTCAAAACCCTAATCTCAGCCCACCACCGGCAGCTTGCCACCGTCAGATTTTTTTGTTAAACTTTACCCCACCTTTCTCCTTTATTTTCTTCTTTTTCTCCTTTGTTCTTCATTTTTCTTCTGTTTTTTTAGAAGGGAAATGGAGGAGGGAGCTCCTCTTCCTTTCGAGTTTCAAAAAAAAAAAAAAAAAAACATGGAGAAAGAAAAAAATAAAAGAAGAAGAAGAAGAAAATGAAAGGGAAGATTTTTTTAAAAAATTAGATCACTGGTGGTGCGTGGTCGACCGGCCGTTGAGTGCAGCAGTCAACCGTGGCTGACGACAGTGTTTGCAATTAGAGTTATGGAGAAGAAGAATACGATGGAGGAGAAGAAGAAGATGAAAGGAAGGAGATGAAGGAAGAATAAAAAATAATAAAAAATATTTAATATATTATTTTTTAAGAAAAAAATATATGTCATATCATCAATCTGTCAGTGTTTAATTGACAATTGGATGGAGGGACTAAGGGTTTAACGGAATTCAAACCTTAGGAATAAAAATGTTCAGTTGAAAACTCAGAGACCAAAATGATACCTATCTCAAACGGATGGACGAAAAGTGTATTTTGCTTTTTTTTTTTTTTTTTTTTTTTTTTTTTTTTTTTTAAATAATACCCTTTCTTCTTTTTCCATTACACTTGCATTATAAACATACATGTTAGAAAAAAATTGCTTCCTAACCCATGTAATTTTTTTTTTGTTTGACCGTGTAATTTTTCATGTTTCTTCTCAATTCCTTTTGTTTAAAAAAAATAAAAAATAAAACAAACTACTAGCATGTAGTTAATTCATAGGTAGATGTTGATTATATTCATTAGAAGTAATATGGTGTATGTTTCACATAACGTCATGCTCAATCGTAGGTGGAGAGAGTGACATCGCTAAAGATAGTAATAGAGAAATTAAATGCAGTCAAGGACTACTTGCAAACGCTAAGTTAATCAAATTCTAATATTTGTTGAATTTTTGTATGGTGATCAAGAGAACTAATTATCCTACTTATCTTTCATTTTTCTTTATATAAAAAAAGACAAAGTATATGTTGGCCTCCCCCAACTATACCCTATCTAGCTAGTTACTTCGGGTGTGTTTGATTTAATTTTTCAAGTGTTTAATTTTGAAAAAAAATTGTAGTGTTTTGCCGCCATTAAAAATGACTTATTAGAAAATGAGGTTAAGAAATAAATCATTTTAAGAGAAACACTTGAAACCAACTTTTTAAAAAAGAGTTGTTCAGTATACAATAATTGGGTATAAAAACATTTATGAGGAAATGTGACCAAACATATGAGTGTTTAAATTCTAAATAATTTTTATACAAAATGGTTTTTTAAAGAATGCATTCTTGAAAAACATTTAAATTAAAATGTATTCCAAACGGACCATTCTTTTATATGGGTTATTAAGAGTGTAGTATTAGTTGAATAACTAATCTTGTATTAGTCTGATAGGAAGACAGTTAGTGTATTTATCTTTCAGTTTTATCCTTTAGCTTGGGCTCACGAGTGAATGTATATAAAGTATAATTATCTCAATATTCCAATTAAGGAGAATTACACAATTCAGCCTATTATCTTCTTGAAGTTTATATGGGTGGTTTCATGCCATGGTCCACATGGTCTAGCTCAAATGAGTTATATTAATTATTTAAAAATCTCATAACAAAGTATTTAGTACTTTTTATTTGAAGAGCCAACAATCTAATAAAAATTAACCAAGTTTAAGTAATTATTCATCATATTTTTTTTTTAAAAAAAAAAAAATCATCGGGTTTGCCCCACTATTACAATAATAACAATCATGGGATGATTATAAGACAAATATCATCTAATAGTAGGAAATCTAAAACGATCAATCTGAACAGCGGATATGTTTGAATTCTCACACCACATGTTTGAACTAAAAAAAGAAAGTATGTAACTTAAATATATCTTCAAAATGAAAATAAATCACAATTAACCCTAAACACAATCTTAAGCACCCATCAAAGCAAAAACTACAATTATATAATTGAAAGGATTCATGCCACATCTCTCTCTCATGATTCTTGAATGGCTTCAGGGCGAGGATTGAACTTGAATATCTGTTTCTTCTTACAAATCTTCATCAACTCAAACCAGATAACCCCAGCCGCAGTCATTGCAACACTCACCAAGAACACATTCTTGTGAGTAAAAACCATCACCACCACAAAAAACGCAGACGAAACCAAACACATCACAATCAAACCAGGCAGCTTCAGTGGAACCTTGAACGGCCTTTTCATGCCCGGATGCTTCCATCTCAACCAAACGAACGACGAAAACTCCAGCAGCATTCCCAAGCTGTATATGAAATTCGCCGACGCAACGATGTCGTCGAAGTTCATATACGAAACCGCCAGCGAAATTGCAGTGCAAATCACAATTCCAATCCATGGAGTGTTGAACCATTTTGCTCTGCCCGCCAACAACTTGGGCAGAATCCCAATCTCCGCCATACCCAGAATCTGGTATGCGCTGCTGCTCAATTGGGCCTCGAACAGCCCAATCGCCGACAAGCACGCTCCAATTTCGAGGAGGATTTTGAGCCATTTTCCGCCGGCGATGGTCTCCGCGGCTTGGGCGTGGAATCCAGACTCCCAAGTGGATTGCTCTACATCGACGGCGCCGACGACGGCCAGAATTGGGATTAAATAAGAAAGACAAGTGAAAATCACCGACACGCACAGAGCGATTGGGAATGTTTTTTTGGGGTTTTGGACTTCTCCGGCGAGAGTGCTGACGTTATCCCAGTAATTGAGGTTCCAAAACATAGTGTTGAGATAGAGATTCCAATCCTTTTTGACCCCTTTATCGCCCAAACTGAGCCATCGACGGGGCCGAACCATGGGGATGGCCATGAAGGTCATTATCATGAACGGTAAGAGGGACAAGAATGCTAACACGACGGCCACGTATCCGACGATGTTCAGTCCAATGTAGTTGAGAAGGGAGAGGAGGAGGGTGGAGGCGAGGATGGCGGTGCGACGGGGCCAGCCAGATTCGAGTGGCGGAGCGATTTTCTTCATGTAATCAACGCAGAGGACGGGGCAGGCAGTGATGTTGATGATGCCGCTGAGGAGTTTCCAGGTTCCGATCAGAGAGCCCCAGAAGGGTCCGAAGGCTCTCTCGGCCCATATCACGTATCCGCCGTCGCCGGGGAAGGTCGTGGAGAGCTCCGCCGTGATTAGCGCCTCCGGGACACTCCATATGAATGGGAAGACGAGGAAGCCGATGATGGTGAGGAGAGGTCCGGCGGCCTTAACGGCCAACTCTTCGTCGTAGGGGCCGCCGGAGACCTGGAAGTAGATGATGAAGATGAGGGGGATTAGAGTGAGCTTGTTGCTGGCAGCGGTCGGAGCGGTGGCCGTGGTGGTGGTGGTGGGAAGGTCTTGAGAAATGGAAGAGGAATCGGCGGTGGGTTGGTTGTGGTTGTGCAGGTTACACTTGAGTTCTTGTTTTTGGTCAGCCATGATGATTAAGGGAAGATATTAACAATGAGAGAAGATTATATAAACAAATAATTCACCAAAAATGAAGACTAATGTTGTTATTGTTATTATTTTAAGAGAGAATAAACGACTTTGAGGATGAGGGGAATGAGTAAGAGATAACTTGCTCACACCGTCGTCCCTCAAAGAGACGATGTTGTTTAATGATGTGGTTAGATTAGGTCGTATTAGACGACTTCCATCACATGTAGACAAATTAAGGATATGTCTAAGTATTTTCTTTCGATGGTATGAGTGAACATTAATTTGATGTAGATGTGAAGATAAATCAATTAGAAATAGTTGGATTGACTAAATGTTATTATTTCACAAATTTTGGAGAGATAACTTGCTCACGTGAAAGTCGTCCCTCGAAGAGACGATGTTGTTTAACGATGTGGCTAGGCTAGGTCGTCTCTTAGACGACTTCCATTTCGATGGTATAGTTAACATTAATTTGATGTAGATGTGAAGATAAATCAATTAGAAATATAGTTGGATGGACTAAATTTTATTATTCCACAAATTTTGGACAGACCCATAGTCAATGTCTTGACTCCGCCAATCAATCAAGCAAGACATTCCATGCACGTGATGAGGTTCATCTTGAAAATCTAAGACATGTCTCATACTACTCAAACCCTCATCATTTGAGTAAATTATTAGATGTTCTCGGTGTAATGAGACTCCATTTTTTAAATTGTTGAATGTAGAATCTTCAAATTTGTCTCCCTTAATAATCGTTAGATACAAAATCGAAGTGCTTTTACCATTTCTCTCTTCCAACAGTATAAAATTACCCAACTTGTACTGGAAACACCTAAAAATTTCTCCATCATTTGAGGGTCACTTTTTGTCGTTACATGTAAGTTAAAAAGAGGTTTAACTTTTAAAATTAAGAGTTTGAGGGTCACTTTTTAATACAATTACAGATAAGTCAAAAGGTTTTATTTTCGGAATTAAAATCTTGAGAGTCCAATGTTTACCATTTGTGTAAGTCCGAGGGTTCGATTTTAAGGATTATGTGAGTTTAGAAATTTATGCCTCATTTCATAACTATTTGGTTTTTTATTTTTGAAAATTAAACTTATAAACATTAATCTCCTATTTATAAGTTTCTTTATTTTTTCTTCTACCTTATTTCCATATTTTAAAAAACCAAGCCAATTTTTAGAAACTAAAAAAAATAGTTTTATCAATTTTTTTTTTGGAATTTGGTTAGGAATTCAAATGTGTTCCCAACAAAGACAAAAAACCATAATAAGGAAATTGAGAGAAAACAAACATAATTTTCAAAAACAAAAAAATAAAAAATCAAATAGTTATCAAACGTGACCACCTAATTGCGACAACCACTCTATTCTAGAGGTAGTTTTACGATTTGTTCAAAAAAATTAGCAAAACTCTCATTAATATGTGCTTTTATTAACCATTTCCATTTATATCACTTGGAGTTTGGGACTATATTATCCGTCAATATGTCTATATACATTCGTCAATATATTTCAAAATTGGAAGGTCTGACGTATTCAAGGTAAATTAGATTAAGTCAAAGCGAGCTTAGCTAAGCGGTAATTGACATGTACCATCGACCATGAGGTTAGAGGTTCAAATTCCCCCATCCTAAAAATACATTTTATTTTATTTTATTTTTTTTAAACATGATGGTTTGGAAAAAAAAAATTAGGGAAAACAAGCCCTTTTTTGTCCCATAGAAAGAGTCACAATACATTTATTCTTGCACAAAGAGTCACAATATGATCTATAGAAACCGTATCAATGACAGTTGATTTCTGAAAGTAATATCCATTATTAAAACAGTTCCAATTCAAGCCGTGGAGGTGGATTTTTGTTGAAGATCCCATATTGAAAAGATTGGTGGAGACCTCACAATATATAAGTTACCAGGGTCACTCCACTCATTGCTAATTGATTTTTGGGAAATCCTCAGAAATGACCAGAAATTACAGTGTAGTTTCGAAAAATGGCCAAACCGTATTTTTTAATGAAAAATGGCCAAACCAGTTTTCCAGCCTATTTTCGTGCTATATAAACTTACTTTTTTGCCCTTCAACCACCCTACGTCTATCCTATATTTGTGCAGCTGTATCTTTTATTTTTTTTAAAAAATAATCTCTCATTCCATGAATTAAGGGATTTTTAGTTACACGATCATCTCTCTCCATCTTCATTTTATTATTCAACGGTGGGTCCTAGTTGTAAGTAAAAAATGTTTCATATCTATATAAACAGAAAAAAGATCCATACTTTATCGTTTTTCATTTTATTTATTCAACGGTGGGTCCTAGTTGTAAGTAAAAAATGTTCCATATCTATATAAACAAAAAAAAAAAAAAAAAAAAATAGCAGAAATTGAAGCATCCTGGATGTCAACAAAACTCAATCCTGGATGTCGACAAAACTCACTCGAGCTTCTCTGAATGTTCTTCGACTGTCCATGTAGATACAGTGTAATCTTGTCGAGAATCTTGGTTATGAGACGAAGCTTGAAGGCGTCTGTGAAGAAGAAGACTGATGGTAGAACGATGGAAGAGTTTGTCTCAGAGGTTCGAATGATGGAGGAAGGGGAATGAGGAAGGGGAAAGGGTTTTTTTTGGAACGTGAGTGTGTTCTCAAGAGAGTAATTATGCCTTAGGGTTTTTTTCCAAGAAGCTATCAATCCAGAGGTTTGTTTGAAATTGTGTATCAATTTTTTCATTTTTTTTCTGATTATACTTTAATTATGATATTTTAGGTGTTCATCCCATATTTTAGGTGAATCTAGATTTTTTTTCTGATTATACTTTAATTCTGATTATACTTTAATTCTTCTTTGAATCTGGATTTTTTTTTTTAATTGAAGTTGTTCTTCATTGTTATTGAATTTAGTAAGCTCTTTCATTTTTTCTTTTGATATACACTTTTAAATTTAAGTCTTCCTATTTTTTCTCTCTTTTTTTGAATTCAAATCTCTTGTTTTAAATTTAGGTTGTCAGATTTATATTCCATTTCATTTGAATTTCGGTTAGTTTTGATTTGCTAGATGAATCAATGGGTAAGGAAGCTAGATTTGATTGTTTGAAATTGTGTATCAATTTTTTCATTTTTTTTTTCTGATTATACTTTAATTCTGATATTTTAGGTGTTCATCCCATATTTTAGGTGAATCTAGATTTTTTTTTCTGATTATACTTTAATTCTGATTATACTTTAATTCTTCTTTGAATTTGGAATTTTTTTTAATTGAAGTTGTTCTTTCATTTTTTTCTTTTGATATACACCGATTAAATTTAAGTCCACCTATTTTTTCTCTCTTTTTTTGAATTCAAATCTCTTGTTTTAAATTTAGGTTGCCAAATTTATATTCCATTTCATTTGAATTTCTGTTAGTTTTGATTTGCTAGATGAATCAATGGGTAAGGAAGCTAGATTTTGTCCCTTATTTATAGTGTATTTGTTTTATTTTATTTCCAGATTTAAGATTTGTTAAAGGGTATTTTCGTCCAATTTCATGCCAAAATAGTTTACTAAAAATAGGATTTGGTCATTTATCAAATTGAAAATACGATTGGCCATTTTTCAAATCAGCTAGTTTTTTTTGGCAATTTATCTGGTTGCCCCTTGATTTTTGAGATGGAAGCCCATATAATATACTAATTTGGGAAATCCTTAGAAATGACAAAAAATTACAGGGTACTTTTGAAAAATGGCCAAATCGGATTTTTTAACGAAAAATGATCAAACCGGATTTTCTAACCTATTTTCGTGCGATACCAAATATCATTTTTACCCTTTAGTCATCTCCACGTCTCTTGCAGCCGTATCTAATTATTATTTTTTTAAAAAATAAATCTATAACCTCTAATTCCATGAATCAAAGAACTAATAGTTACAGGATCAATTTTCTCCCTCTTTCATCTGTAATCTGTTTTCTAAAAGATTTTCACTGTGCAATTTCTCCATCTTCCTCTTTTCTTAAAAAAAAAATATACGTTTTTTGGTTTTCCAAAAGATTTTTACAGCATAAATTATCTCTCTTCATCATCTATCCGAACCAGGTTGATTGAACATTGTTGGGCGACCATAGAAAAATGGTCAGATTTACACTGTCTTTTTGAAAAATGGTTAGATTTACACCGTATTTTTGAAAAATGGCCAGATTTACACTGTATTTTTTGAAAAATGATCAAACAGATTTTTTTTTAATGAAAAATGGCTAAATCGTTTTTTAACCTATTTTCGTGCTTGAGTCAAGTTTCACGTTCACACCCAGCCACTATTTGATTTAATTATAAAAAAAATTATCCTTAAATCAAGAAATTACAATATCTATCTTCTCTCCTACCTCTCAAAAATCAAAATCAGATTTTATTTTTATTAAAAGTGAAAGATTACATAGAAATTAGGTTTTCATTTTAAATTTTGGATTAGATTCTTAGATTTTAATTATCTAATCAACATCTTTATCGTTTTTCCCAACTTTTTGTCATCCATCGATTGTTTGCTCTGTCGTTCATACCATTGTAAGGGTTATTGATCTACATCATAGGTATGTTAAATATTGTATTTTGTATTTATCTATCATTATTTTCCTAGTATTTTTTTTTAATTCTTTTTCAAAGTCTTCAATGGTTCCAAATGAAAGCTTTGGAGGAGGAATAGAATGGAGAAAAGTGCCCAAAAGAAAATCGAAGGTTTCTCAATTTCTTTGTAATGGTTGAAAGAAGATGAGAATGGAAAAGACCGCACAAACTGAAGAAAATTGGGAAGAATCTCAAGGGTTTCAGATTTTTTTTTTTTAAATAAGGTGAATACTAAATCTCAATTTTCAAATTAAGTGGAAGGGAAATAGTGAGTAATGATTTCTTCTCGTTTTTTAAATGATTTGATTTTTACCATAGTAAATTATTTGCATATTGTCTAATATGTTAGTTTACTATATACACTGTATTTGCATAATTTTTTTACTGAATATACTGTATTTGCATAATTTTTCTTTTTATAAACTTGAATCTTTTTTATTGTTCTAGTAACCATTTGTGAGTAATGGTTTCTCCCCGTTGTTCAATATTGAAATCATTTGCAAGTTTAGTGATTACACTCTGAAGTTAGGTTATTGAGGGTTTGGAAAAGAAAATACGGTTTTTGTGTGTAGGTGAATTTAGTAATTAATTCAATCATTTTCGTGTCATCCCTATTTTGGTACGAGTTAACAATTTTATTTTTTTTAAAAAAATCTGCGACTCTCCCCTTGATTTGTGCTAAATGTTTGTTATCTTATTTGTTAGGAAATCGTCAGATATGACCAGGAATTATAGGGTAGTTTCGAAAATTATCCTCCTATTTTTTCTCTATTTTTTAATTCAAATCTTTTGTTTTAAATTTAGGTTGCCAGATTTGGATTGGGGTATTTTTGTCCACTTTGTTGCCAAAAGAGTTTACTAAAAATAGCTTTTGGCCATTTATCAAATTGGAATTTCGAATGGCCCTTTTTCAAAACAGCTATTTTTATTTGGCCATTTATGTGGTTGCCCTCTCCTCCAACACCATTGGGGCCTTCAGCTCTTGATTTTGGTTTTCTTTTCATGGGCTTTGATTTTTGCTTTGACATGAAAGATTCTTTTTGAAGTTTTCACAATACCCAAACCAATCCATAACATTTATCTAATCTCTAGCTAGAACTTTGGGATTGATTATATGTCATATTTGTTTGACATGGAATTAATTATAGGTAAAAGTTTTGAGAAACTTTGGATTATTCGTGTATTTGGATTGATTCAATTTGCTCATCTATTCGACATGATGACATTGCATGACCATATCACTACCTCGTGATAATTTTGATTGCATGTCGCTTGAATAGCAATACTTGACTAAGGACGTATGCCTTTTGCTTGGATGTAATGTAATTGAGTTAAGTTAAGCACCACTTTGATCAAACACTAGATAAGTACGTCTAAAAACCTTCTTGTAGAAGGTTTCCTTAGCTCATTGAAATAATACTTAGCCATGCCCTACTCTCTAAAATAATGAGGATGTTATATCGATCTACGTTGATCTTCTTAGTTAAACACAACTTTAGGGAGAAGGTTTGAATTGATATAGCATATGACTTCAACCCTTTTTTATACATGGACGATATGTATTGTTTATGATTTACTTTAATTCTTTCGATATCTCTTTGTTGTGGAGAAGTTTAAAGTTTCTACCTTTATGTTTATTAAAATGATAAAATTAATAATACTACTAGGAAAAATAAACTCTTTGGGCCCGTTTGATAACGTTCTCGTTTCTTGTTTTCGTTTCTTCATTTTTAATAAAGAAAAATATAATTTCATGACCCTAACACCTATACATTCAATAATAATAAACCTATACTCTTATTTATGTTTGGAAAAAAAATGGAAACAAGAACAAAAAATGAGAAACTAGTTTTAGTTGTTCCCAAAAGTTTTATACAAATTTTGGGAGTGTTTCTAAAAAATGAGAAACAAGAAACATACATGGTTATTAAATGCTTAGATTTCTTAATAAAATTAGAAACAAGAAACAAGAAACGAGAATGTTATCAAACGGGCCCTTTATTTTTTTGCCTTAATGGTTTTATTGGTATGCCTTGAATCTGATATGAAGCGCTCCGAATAACCAAGTATGGGGGTCAGCGAGTCGGGGTCCAAGGGCAAAGTGCTCGGTAGAGGTTCGGGGGCAACGCCCCCTAAGCTAAATTATGTATAGAGATTAGATATATATATATATTTTTCAATTTTGGACTTTTATTTTGGGCCAATTATGTTAGAGTTAAGAGTGATATCATATATAAACTCTCTTAACCTAATCTGCCCTAAGCTAATCTGCAAACGTTTTAATCCTCACTAATAAGATCGTTCTCTCCCTCTACCCGTGGACGTAGCTAACACACTGTTAGTGAACCACGTAAATTTGTGTGTTGTTTTTTCGACCTTTTATTCTTATTCGTTGATTTACGGTTTCTGTCATAACAGATTTATTATGTAATCTATCTGTGAGAACTCTTCTACGTCCATGGATCACATTTGTACAAGGTGGATGAAGTGTCTGTTTAAAATGAATTTTTAATGGTTTAAAAATACTTTTTTTTTGTCCTTAAAAACACTTAGAAAGTTATTCTAAATGGATCAGAAAAATTATCTCGAAAAAAATGAGCGACATATAGCCGCAGCCTAATAAACTAAAGCTTTTGACATCAAATTATATATAGTTTGATCGATCTTCCAAAGATCAAATAATGATAGTATGGAAATGATGGAAACTTACCCAATTATACGAAGCAGCGTACGAAAACAAGCTTCCACCATTTTATACAATCATATATCGTTTTATATAGAGTTTCATGCAGTTTGATACTTTAACCAAATATATAACGAAGATTACATTTTGTTACAGGTGATTTTGAACCACCCCGGTGCACAAAGAGCTGACGAGAACAACCGGACAGAAATCAGATGGAGAATGGACCTTAGGGGCGAAATGGGCCAGCGGGTCGGGCCGAGACCGGGCTCGGCCGAGGCCGACCCTCGGCCCGCTTGAGCGGGCCGAGTCCTTCCGACTCCGTTCGGTCCCTGTAGCCTCTAGCCACCCCGGTTTCGCCTGGTTTGTCCTGAAACGTCGCCGAATCCCTAAAAACCCTAGGAGGATGAGCAGGTATTTATATCCCTCCTCGCCACGGAAGAAGGGGACTCAAACTCTAATCCTGAAACTCATTCTATATTCTCTACTCTCTCCTCTTGCTCTTACTTTTCCGCTCCCCTCCGTTCTGCTTGCTGACTTAAGCATCGGAGCTGGTGTGGCGAACACCACACCGATGTGCAGGTTTACTGTCTTGCAGGCCACTTCTTCCGACTCTTCTACAAATTTTACCGTTGGTGACACGTGAAGGTCAGGTGAGATCCTCTGACCAAATTTGAACATCAACACATTTTATAAATCATCGAGTCAAAAGTGAGCATAATTTAATGATAATTGACATCCATAAAGAGGTCAGAGATTCGAAACTCCCACCTCAAATGTTGTTGAACCTAAAAAAAGAACATAACAGAAGCAACAATAATTAAGAAAGAAAGAAAAATTGGGATTTCCAAATGTTGAATCAACTAAGACTTACAAGTGAAACAGAAGTTAAATAAATATATAATGAAGCACAAAAGAGAAAACTGGATGAAGCCTAAGTTTATTTACTTCAACTTTTTTTTTTTTTATTATTTTTTTAACGACTCTTGCCTACCACACATAAATATAATATGTTTTTTTTTTTTTTTTTTTTTTTTTTTTTTTTTTTTTTTTTTTTTAATAAACACACATAATATGTGCCTATATGGCATTCAGCTTTTTTTTTTCTTTTAAATAAAGTTTATATGTATTAAATTTTATGGATAATCTCAACAAATTGTGGTCGTATTAATTTTCACTTTAAACTTTCAATTTCATTAAATAAAATTATGGACTTAATTAATTGTTGCAATTTCTAGTTTCTATTCAACTAATAATTCACCTTCTAATTTTAACAAAAAGGAATGTAAAAGTCTTTATAAAAATCACTAATTTTAATATATAATATATCAAATTTTGCACAAATTTAAGTCTGGCTAATGCACAAATTAACTGAATAATTTTTCCAAAACTTAAAATTCAACAAAAAAATATTGCTCTATAATGTCATTTTTTCTTTGAAATCTTATCAAATTTGTATCGTCAAATGTTTTTATAATTCATCGAAAATATATGATAATACTTTTTTGGATTTATAATTCTTTAAACAATTTATTTTTTATTTTTTATTTTTTAAAAAAACACTTTCGGTCTCTAGAATTTAAACTTGTTCATATTTGGTCCCAACTTCTGCTTTTTGGTCGATGTAGCCTCTTTCAAAAGAGTTTCTAGGGTTTTTAGTTAATTCAACGTGCTCGACACATGACACACTAGTGTGCTTTTACATAAATATTACACCAATTCCTTCAACTTAAGCTCAATGTAACGCATTGAGGCAAATATTTAGTCAACTTTATAGATAAAGTGTGAATGTGGAAATATATTAGTGGAATGAAAAAGTATAGACTAAAGAATAAAATTTCTAATATGATGTGAAATTAAAGATCTATGAAACCGTCCTTATTTGACTAGTAAAGAATATAAATGACATGCATGTTCTTTATGTTTATTTTTATTTGTACAAACATTTCTTATTTACAAAGAAGAATGAGTTTTGACATTTGAGAACCGTAGGTTTTTTTAAGCACTTTTGAAGAAAAACTAGAACTAATTAAGTGTTTAAAAAAATTGTAAAGGTATTTTTTACCATGTAATCAAATAATATGAAACCTTTAAAAGTATTTAAAAACATTATAAACACGAACATCGTGGTTTTCGGTATAACTTTATACCAGTTGAGCTATACTCTTGTTAGCAACTCATTTTTTAACTTGATATTTACAAGTCAAACACCAATATAGATATTGAGTCAAATAATTAAGGAAGGATTTAATTTCTAATTAAGATAGTTTAATTTTCAAATCAAAGTGGGACCCAACAAAGATTTAAGAAGAAATCCATTTTCTAAAAAAAAAACAAAGATTTAAGAAGAAAAGTCTAACCAAATTAAACCATTAATCTTAATGAATATTGTAAAACAGTTATATAGTTGAAATCAATTTCAAACTACATGACCAACAAGAGCTTAGCTTAATTGGCATAAAGTGAAACCGATAACCACACGGTTTGTGGTTCGAATCCCCCTCACACATATTGTAAAAAAAAAAAAAAATCCAAATCTCATGAATAAGAATAATGAAAATTACAAAACAACTAAAATAAACGAATGCAACTTTTAGAACATATATGAGAAAATTATTGGGTTGGTTAATAATAAAACTAATTAACAACAAACATTTAAATGTCAATTTAAGTGTCTAAGATCATGCATGTATTTCGATATGTGAAATGAAAAAAACCCAACGAAAAATATGAATTACTTACTTAAAGGACTCCTAAAATGATCCAAAAGTTTCCTAAACAATAAAATCAACACTGAAAAGGTTAGAATTTAGTTCAAAAACCTTAATCAAAATTGAAAGAGTGTTCAAGAGGAAAATTGAAAGAGTGTTCAAGAGGGATATAAAGGGCCCGTTTGGTAACGTTGTCGTTTCCGTTTCTTCATTTTTAATAAAGAAAATAGAATTTGATGACCCTAACATCTATACATTCAATAATAATAAACCTATATTCTTAGTTATGTTTGGAACAAATTGAAAACAAGAACAAAAAAGGAGAAACTAGTTTTAGTTGTTCCCAAAAGTTCTATACAAATTTTGGGAGTGTTTCTGAAAAATGAGAAACAAGAAACATACATCGTTATTAAATGCTTAGATTTCTTAATAAAATTAGAAACAAGAAACAAGAAATGAGAACGTTATCAAACGGGCTCAAAGTTTCCAGTTTCCTAAACAATAAAATCAACACTGAAAATGTTAGAATTTAGTTCAAAAACCTTAATCAAAATTGAAAGAGTGTTCAAGAGGGATAATATCTCCCTTAAAATTCAGTTCAACACTCTGAAACAAAATCGACAACCGTCAGATATGTCGATGGTAAAAAATCATTTTGAAAAAATTTCTAATGTTTGACAACTACTAAAAATGACTTATTAGAAGATGAGATTGATAAATAAACCATTTTGAGAGAAATCAACTTTTTTTTTTTAAGATTTGTTAAGTATACAATAACTTGTGTATAAAAATACTTGTGAGGAAATGCAACCAAGTGTTTAAATTCTAAACAATTTTTATACAAAATGTTTTTTAAAATGCATTATTGAAAAACATTTAAATTAGGATGGATTTCCAAATGGACCCTATATTAGCATCGGAAAAAATAACGTCAACAACAACGAATTTTCTTGTACTGATTCCTCCTTATGTATATTTAATAGACAAATCTATTGAATATGCAAAAAGTTCCTAAACTAAGTGATCCATAGGGGAAATTGCAAAAAATAAGACAAAAGTAGAGAGGCAAAGACATTTAGTCCCCTTTTCAAATTGTTAGACTAATACGACTTTGGAAGGTATGAAAAGACTATTTTATCCTTTGGGGTAAAAACACTCATTTATATTCAATACCCATTTCTTTTATTTCACCTTCTCTTATCTCTCTAGTTTCTCTCACACTCTCTCTAGATTCTCTCAACCTCTCCATGCTCAAGCATCTCATGTTCATTATTTAAGATCTATAGCATTTCCAAGTTCCTCTCAACCTCATTCTCTCTTTTTCTCTCATGGGTAATGTTGATGCCAAAATTTGGCCAAGGGACTCACCTGACCTTCACGTGACATCGACGGTAAATTTATTTGAATGGGGAAAGCGTGGCCTGCAAAACAAGAGAAAACTAAACACTAGCGTGGTGCTTGCCACACCAACTCCGATGCTTAAGTCAGTTGGCAGATCATAAGCGAAGTAATATAGGGGAAGAAAATAGATACCAAGCCCCGTCCCCTAACCTTGGGGTTAAACTCTTCTATTTATATTTGAAATTAGGGTTTCCCCTTCCTTTTAGGAGAGGGAATAACCCTAGAGATTGATTCGGGCCCAATGGGCCTCCGCTGACTTGTTTCTTCTCTGGGCTCTTATCATTTTGACTTTCTTAGAGCTAGGTCCAAATTCACCCATAACAGGTAAGATTTTAAAATTTGGTTCTCATGCTTTATTTTTCTCTTGAGGTCTTTTTTTCAACCTCACCCTTTATTATGTTGGACATTTTTGTTATGGATTATATATTTCCTTCAACAAATTTTACATTTGTTGGACATCTTTTTTTCTTTTAAAAAAAAATTGCAACATTTTTTTCCATTACATCATTGTTTAATTTTTTTGCACTCTTCTTGCCAGGAGAATGTGAGAGAAAAAATTACAAAGCTATAATTTTAGAACTTTTCTCGCATCTTCTTGCTGCAAGACATTGCGAGAAATATTACAATACCTTAATTTTCAAAGGTTAGAATTTTTCTCGCACTCTCCCACTACAAGAAGGTACGAGAAAAAATTATGAAGCATTAATTCTTGAGGTGTTACCATTTTTTTTTTTTTTTTTGCATATTCTCGCTGCAAGAAAGTGCAAGAAATGTTACGAACATCTTAATTTTCAAAAGGTTAAATTTTTTCTCGCACCTTCTTGTTGCAAGAATGTGTGGAAAAAATTACAAAGCATCAATTTTGGAGATGTTATAATTTTTCTTGCATCTTTTCGTTGCAAGAAAGTGTGAGAAATGTTACAACATCTTAGTTTTCAACGTATTGGAATTTTTCTCCCATTCTTCTCGGTACAAGAAGATGCCCGAAAAATTGAAAAGTGTTAATTGTAGAGGAGTTGAAATTTCTCTGGTACCTTCTCGCTGCAATAAAAATTACAACTAATTTTTAACGTGCCAATTTTTTCTTTTTGTAACTTTCTCGCTGCTAATGAACCATTTCTTGCATGTGGTTAACTATTCTCCTTATTTTTTCAGCTGCCGTGAAGTGGAAGGATTCCAAAAGGGAAATCTCATCAGTTGACGAAACTCCCATAAGGCATAAATGTGGTAGATGTGACAAAGAATACCATAATAGATTAACATGTTGTAATCCGCATACTTTGAGAAGTTAATTATACGAGATTAATGGGAACACTTGTTTTTGTATTGAACACTTTAGTTATTTTATTTTAATTGTTGTTTGAGATACTTAATATTTTAGTCATTTTAATGTAATTGTTGTTACTAATAACATGAAACCACTCAAATTCATGTGAAATAACTTGTCCAATAAAGTGTGATATAAGTTACAGGAATGGTTCTTTGAAGTTGAATTTTTCTTGCTATATCTCGCATCAAGAAGGTGCGAGATAAGTTACAGGAATGATTCTTTGAAGTGCTAGATTTTTTCTCGCAGCAAGAAAATGCGAGATAAACTCAAGAAATTGTTATTTTGAAGTGCTGAAAATTTTCTCCATATATCTTGTAGCAAGAAAATGCGAGATAAACTCAAGAAATAGTTCTTTGGAAGTGCTGTAATTTTTCTTGCAATGTCTTGCAACAAGAAAAATGCGAGATAAACTCAAAAAATGATTCTTTTAAAGTGCTGAAATCTTTCTCTCAATATCTTGTAGCAAGAAAATGCAAGATAGACTCAAAAAATAGTTCTTTTGAAGTGATGAAATTTTTCTTACAATATCTTGCAGCAAGAAAGTGCGAGATAAACTCAAGAAATGGTTCTTTTGAAATGTTGGAATTTTTTTTGTAATATCTTGCAGCAAGAAAATAAGATAAACTCAAAAAATAGTTATTTTGACGGGCTGGATTTTTTCTTGCAATATTTTAGCAGCAAGAAAGTGCGAGATAAACTCAATAAATGGTTCTTTTGAAGTGCTGGAATTTTTCTCGCAATATATAGCAGCAAGAAAATGCAAGATAAACTCAAAAAATAATTATTTTGAAGTGCTGAATTTTTTTCTTGCAATATCTTGCAACAAGAAAGTGCGAAATAAACTCAAGAAATGGTTCTTTTGAAGTGTTGGAATTTTTCTCGCAATATCTTGTAGCAAGAAAATGCAAGATAAACTCAAAAAATAGTTATTTTGAAGTGCTGGATTTTTTTCTTGCAATATCTTGCAGCAAGAAAGTGCGAGATAAACTCAAGAAATGATTTTTTTTGAAGTGCTGGAATTTTTTTCGCAATATCTCACAACAAGAAAGTGCAAGATAAACTACTTACACAATTAACCATAATGAAATTCATTAGGAAAGTTACGAGACATTAATTTGTAAGTTTTGTAATTAAACAAAGGTGTAATGGAAAAAACGTTGCAAAAATTTTAAAAAAGAAAAAATATGCCCAACAAAGGTAAGTTTTGTCGAAGAAAATATATAATCTATTACAAAAATGACCAACATAATAAGAGAGTGAGGTTAAAAAAAAGACTTCAAAAGAAAAATAAGCATAAGAACCAAAATGTAAAAACTTATCCATGAGAGAAAAAGAGAAATTGAGATTGAGAGAAACTTGAAGATGATATAAATCTTGAATAAATGAAGATGAGATGCTTGAGCATGGAGAGGTTGAGAGAATCTAGAGAGAGGGAGAGAAACTAGAGAGATAAGAGATGGGGAAATAAAAGAAATGGGTATTGATATAAATGAAGGTTTTAATTCTAAAAGGATAAAATAGTCTTTTCACACTCAAAAGTCCTATTTGTCTATAAAATTGAAAACTATCCTAAATGTCTTTTTGGCCCAAAAATTAAAAATTTGTCCTATTTTAGTAAATCACCCACTAGTTTTCTGAGCCATGATTCAAATGTCTATAAAAAAAATAAAAAAATAAAAAAAAAGAATTGTGGTAAATGGCCAGAAAAAAAAAATCCTTTTGTTTTATGGTTAAAGTAGTTTAGTATTTAGGGGATGGATACCGTGATTTTAGGAACTACCAACTGATCTATTTTTCCCCATTTTACCCCTGGTGTATACTGTTATTTACAACTCTGCCCAACCCAACTACTATTATTCAGTTTTTTTTTTTTAAAAAATCAACGTAAGATTTTTCTCAACCGAAAAATCTTAAAGTCACGTGGATTTTCCTAAATATTTGTTAAAAAGAAAAAAAAAAAACTAATTTTGTCTTATATTTTCTGAGTCCCAATAAAGCTTTTTCTACCTTCTCACTCATATCTTCACAATCAACGTTTCAATCTTTGCTTGAAATCCAAAATTCAAATTTCATCTCCATTATCTTTGCACCACCAGAATTTTTTCAATAATGGCTTCCCATCGAGTTTCGATCCTATATGATAGCGTTTGGGCACTGATTCCGTCACAGACCTTATTAGACTTGATACTCGAAAGAAAATTTCACAGATGTACGAATGGTGAAGACAAGTTTCAAATTATAAGATTTTCTGAGAACAAAGATCTTGCCTAGATGCTCGCTAGGGTATATAACGGGATGTACCACAATTGTTGTCTTGTTGTATATGTTGAAAGTGTGGATACTAGTATCCATAGGGACGATGCAAGTCTGAATTCAATAGAAAATACAAACAACAGAGGAAGGATTTCAGGATGCAGATATTAATATATACAACGGCAGTTCAAGAGCAAGTTCAACCCCAGGGGAGAAAGATTTTGGGTTCATTAACTCAGATGGAATCAACACATTGACAGAGAAGTTTTTGTTGTGGGTATTGAGACTGTAGATACTAATATACACAAAGGAAGTGTTAGAACAAATCCACCAAGGAATGCAACTCTAGGAAGGATGATGTTTGTGTTTCTTAATTCAGAAGGAATTGATGCATTGATTGAGTAGTTCATCAGTTTCGAGATGACGAGAACCATGTAATATTGAATTATTGTATTAACTAAATGTATATACGCGTATGTACATAGAGATGTCAAAGATATATACCTTTATCCATATGCGAGCGATTGATAGAATCATTGAGTATGATGCTTGTTTGTATATACACGTATATAGATATATGTTGTCGTACTTATTGCATGTTTGTATACAATTACTTCCTGCTTCCATGTATGTGTTATTATATACACATAAGTATCTAGTGGTTTTGCACGAATAAGTGAATATTCATACTTCAACATAAGTTCTTTTCAATATTAAGAATTTAGAAAATTTGTTTAAATGATCTTAATTACGATTATAGATTTGATTAAAGGTTGTTAAGATGTCAAATTCGGTTTCAATCTTCCGCTACTTCTTTGTTGTTTTGATTTAATTGGTTAGTACCTATGTTTTTAAAGTTAGATTTTCTTTTCTCATTATACTCCACTATTATAGATTGTATTTCTCTTCCCAAAAAGTCTAAACTATACGTTAGGGGCATTTTTGTCCATTCTAATTATTAATATCATAATAAAAATTGCGTTTAGTCATTACTTAATTTCTAAACATAGTTAGCCATTTTTCAAGTCTAGTACTAAATCCTAGTCATTTTTCTTGTTGCCCTGAAAAAAAAAATAGTCGTGTTGAAAAAGGCCACCGATTTGTAAGGGGAGGTAAGTGAATATTTTTTTCTCCCACTTTTACCCTTGTATATATAATCATCTTCGGGTCGGCCTCCAACCATTTCTAGATTTTCCTTTTTGAAAAAAAAAAATCAATACACTCAACCAAAACTAAGTCATTCCTATATTTATGGATTTGGATTTTTTTGGATTATGAATTAGATTTAAATCTAGGATAATTGTAATGGGTGGCAAAATTAGGGTAAATAATGGCAAATTTAGCAATTTTTTAAAATATTTGCAAATATGGAAAAAGTTTTGAATTAATTTTTCATATTCCCGTTTTGCCCTTGAATTGCGCACGCATCTTCGTTTTCTTCTTTCCGGTCGACGTGAAATTCTCTCCTCTCTTTTTTATTTTGGTAGGTTTCTATCAGCGATAGAAAACTTCTATCACTGATAGAAAGTATCACTAATAGAATTAACTTTCTATCAGTGATAGAAGATTTCTATCACTGATAGAAAGTGTTTCTATCACTGATAGAAAACTTCTATCACTGATAGAATTAACTTTCTATTACTGATATAGAAGTTTTCTACCACTGATAGAAAGAGTGATAGAAAACTTCTATCAGTGATAGAAAGTTAATTTTATCAGTGATAGAAGTATCACTGATAGAATTAACTTTCTATCAGCTTCTATCTGATAGAAAGTTTTTCTATCACTGATAGAATTTATCAGTGATAGAAAAACAACTTTCTATTTCTATCAGTGATAGAAGATGTTAGAAATTTTTTTCTATTGCTGATAGAATATATCAGTGATAGAAACATTTTCTATCAGTGATAGAAGTTTTCTATCACTGATAGAATTAAGTTTCTATCAGTGATAAAAGTTTTCTATCACTGATAGAATTAACTTTCTATCACTGTGATAGAAGATTTTTTCTATCACTGATAGAAAACTTCTATCAGTGATAGAATTAACTTTCTATCACTGATAGATTCTATCAGTGATAGAAACACTTTCTATCAGTGATAGAAGATTTCTATCACTGATAAAAGATTTCTATCACTGATAGAATTAACTTTCTATCACTGATAGAATCTATTAGTGATAGAAACACTTTGGGAAAAATACACTTTTGGTCCCTGAGGTTTGGGTTAAGTGACACTTGGGTCTCTGAGTTTTCAAACTCAACAAAAATACCCCTGAGGTTTGAGATAAGGAGCACTTTGGTCCCTGCCGTCAAATTTTCTGTTAACTTTTAACGGTTGCTGACGTGGCACTATTATTTTAATATAAAAAATTATTTTTGTTATATTTTTTAAATAAAAAATATTAAAAAATTAAAAAATTAATATTTAATTATTTTTTTTATTCTTTCTCTCTCATCTTCTTCTTCTCCATCTTCCTTCTTCTCTATCTTCTCCCTCCTCCTTCTTCTTCTTCCTAAGTCCGGCGACCGGCGGCCACCACACGCCGCCGCCGCCGCCGGCGACTGATTTTTTTTTTTCTTCTTTCTCCTTTCTTCTTCTTCCCTTCTTTCTCCTTCTTCCCTTCTTTCTTCTTCTTTTTTTTTTTCTTCAATGTTTTTTTTAAAAAAAAAAATAGAAAAGGGAGGGAGGAGGGACCTCCCTCCTCCGTGTCCGACGCCGGAAACGGAGGAGGGAGGTCCCTCCTCCCTCCCCCGTTCTGCCTATCTTCTACTGACCCCACCTACCACAACACAGCCAACAGGTAGTAAGGGCAAATGAGAGAGAGGGAAGGAGTGAGACTAGTTTACCAGAGTTCCTTGCAAGGTAACTAAATCATAAATGTAAGAGTTAAAGTGTTCAAAGTGGATCAGTAATTAAAAGATTTAAAGCAGAGGAACAAATCAATGATATATATATTCCGAACAAAAAGAAACAAGATATCTCTCATGTACTAAGCAGATTATAAAGTCTGAAACCAGATGCACTGCAAAGATTAAAAAACTGGATCTACGGCTCTAAGGTTGTCACCTGTTGCCAGTCCCCATCAACAGCTTCCTTCCACAAAGTCACATTGTTGTTTCCGGCGTCGGACACGGAGGAGGGAGGTCCCTCCTCCCTCCCTTTTCTATTTTTTTTTAAAAAAAAAACATTGAAGAAAAAAAGAGAAGATGAAAGAAGGAAAGAAGGAGAAAGAAGGGAAGAAGAAGAAAGGAGAAAGAAGAAAAAAAAAAAAAATTCAGTCGCTGGCGGCCGGCGGCGGCGGCGGCGTGTGGTGGTCGCCGGTCGCCGGACTTAGGAAGAAGAAGAAGGAGGAGGGAGAATATAGAGAAGAAGGAAGATGAAGAAGAAGGAAGATGGAGAAGAAAGAGAGAAAGAATAAAAAAAATAATTAAATATTAATATTTTATTTTTTTAATATTTTTTATTTAAAAAATTAAAAAAAAAATTTATATTAAAATAATAGTGCCACGTCAGCAACCGTTAAAAGTTAACAGAAAATTTGACGGTAGGGACCAAAGTGCTCCGTATCTCAAACCTCAGGGGTATTTTTGTTGAGTTTGAAAACTCAGGGACCAAAGTGTCACTTAACCCAAACCTCAGGGACCAAAAATGTATTTTTCCCAAACACTTTCTATCAGTGATAGAATCTTCTATCACTGATAGAAACACTTTCTATCAAGAAATCTTCTATCACTGATAGAATTAACTTTCTATCACTGACAGAAGTTTTCTATCACTGATACAAATTTTTTTCTATCACTGATAGAATCTATCAGTGATAGAAACACTTTCTATCGGTGCTTTCTATCACTGATAGAAATCTTCTATCACTGATAGAATTAACTTTCTATCACTGATAGAAGTTTTCTATCACTGATAGAATCTATCAGTGATAGAAACACTTTCTATCAGTGATAGAAAGTTAATTCTATAAGTGATAGAACTGATAGAAAGTGTCAGTGATAGAAACACTTTCTATCAGTGATAGAAGTTTTCTATCACTGATAGAAAACAGTCTCCGAGAAAACGGTGAGGGGAAGTTGAATACGGAGTCGTCTTCTCCGACGTCTTTCCGGTACGTGGACGACCGCGAGGTCCGCCATGACTTGAGTACCTCGCATGTAGAGAGTCCCCATTCGTTGCAGCGCCGCCATCGAAACGGCGACAGTGGTCATCTTCACCATGGAAATTTGGGAGAAGAACTGATAGAAAGAAATGAGAAGCTAATAAAAAGAAATGAGAAGTTGATAGAAACTTTCTATCAGATAGAAAGGGCATTTTAGTAAATACACATTTCAGAACTTAAAATTTTGCCATTTTTGTAAATCTTTCTACCGGTCTACCGGCTGAGCCTGTAGACACCAGTATACATAGAGACAACGTGCTTTACCGAGAGTTCTTACACATATCTCCACAATGGTATGATATTGTCCACTTTGGGCATAAGCCCTCATGACTTTTTTTTTGGATCACTCCAAAAGGCCTCGTACCAATGGAGATACTTGTCCTCCCTTATATACCCATGATCATCCCCTTATCTAGCCGATGTGGGACTTTGGACGCACTCCCAAAAGTTACTTTTACTGGCTTAAAGATATTTGTGAGATAATTCACTTAGCTATTTAGTATAATAAAAATAGACCCATGAAAACTACACTTATTTAATATCTAGTAGGAAGTTTTAAGCGTGTGTATATAGAAATATGTAGGTTAAAAAACAAATTTGGTCCTAAACTTTTAAAAAAGTAACAATAATTTAGTCCCTGAACTTTCACACATAACAATTTAGTCCTTGAACTTTAAAATTTGTAACGATTTAGTCATTGTCTTAAAAATTATCATTAAGATTTAATGGAATTTCTTACGTATAATGATTGATAACTTGAATTAAGCCATATGTGTATTTGAAAACTATGAAGATTAAGTCATTACGTAATAAAATCGACACTTAATTTGGATGAAAATTTTCACGACAATGACTAAATTGTTACAAATTTTAAAATATAGGGACTAAATTATTACACATTAAACTTTACGGACTAAATTGTTACAAAATTGAAAGTTGACTAAATCGATACAAATAAAAGTTCAGAGACTAAATTGTTACTTTTATGAAAGTATATATACGTATAGGAACCAAAAATGTATTTTAACCAAAACATATACATGAAAGATGTAAACTGTTTTACCAACTTGCAAAGTGATCCATGTCCTAAATTTCTTCTAATCATGTGGGGGTGTTTATCATATTTATCTTTAAGATAAGGGTATAGTAGAATATTATGCTTTTCATGAAATTTTTAAAAACTTATTTTAATATTGTTTTCCTAATATTCTTGCCCAATAAAATTGAATATGAAACCCTAGCCTTACCTTTTGTATTTTTTCATGAGATTTAATATAGATGAGAAAGAGAAGAGAAAAAATAATGTGGAATATAATTAAGCCAAATGAAAAAAATATATAGAATGAGAATAAAATCTCTAATATATGATGTGAAATTTAAAAATCTATGAACCATTGTCTTTTTTTGACTAGTAAAGAAGACAAATGACCCACATCTTCTTTCTCTTTTCTTATTAATTTTATATTTATTTTTATTGTATAAGTATTTCTCCTGGAGGGTGTAGATAATGGGTTTGAAATGACTTTTGAAAACAATACTTTTGTATAACTTTACATTAAAAACACTAGATTTTATTACAAGTTTAGTTCTTGAACTTTAAGAGTTCTATCGAATAGGTTCTTGAACTTTAAAAAGTTTCTAATATGTGTATAACTTTCAATTTTGTTTCTAATAGGTTCCTGAACCTTTGAAATGTCTAATAGGTCACTGAATTTTTAATTTTGTGTCTAATAGGTCCTTAATATATTTGATATTTTAAAAATTAATCAATCTACTATATATAAATTGAATTTTATTCCTATTGAGACTCTAAACTTCCAATTTTGTATCTAAGTAGGCTTGTGAATTTTTAAAAAATGTTGAATAGGTCAAGGACTTATTAGACACAAAATTAAAAGTTGAGGGATCTATTACACATTTCTAATAGACACCAAATAACAAATTGTAATTATTTCTCATTTGCATTAAAATTCATTGATAAAGTATAAATTATTATTCTAACGTTGATGTTTAATTTTCGACCCGACGTCGTTTTTTTTTTCTTTTTTTGAGAAGAAAAGAAATTTCATTAAAAATGAACAATTGCTCCCATCCTAGACCCGAGGTCGTTGAACTCGAGAAGAAAGAAAGAAAAATAAATAAATAAATAGAATAAAATGAATAAAAAAGTGTTTCTCATTCTATGCCCAAGAAAGAAGGGTTCAAATTCTACCAATAATTCAACATTCAAAATTTCAAATCAAAGTAGGACCCAGCCAAGATGTCATTTATCTATGGAGCCTTGATGTGGAATATAGATATTTCTCACTCTTTTTTCTTCTTCAAGCTGCATTTTGACTAATTGAATCAACGATGTAAAAACAAAAAATTTCAAAAACCCATTTAAATTTTCAATCACTTTTCCAATAAGTCTTTTCTTTATTTTTATTTTTATTTTTTATTTTTTATTTGAAGAAAAAAATCATTTTTATCCTAAATTTAGTCGGTCATATCAATTTTAAATCTAAAGTTCAATTTCATCATATTATGAACAAGATGTATCAATTTTAACTTCAAAGACATTTTGTTTGAACCACTGTGTTAAAAGACGTAATTGACTATTTCCTTTTTTTTTAATTCACGTTGCACTTGAGTTGGTTTCTTGTGAGAAATTTATTGGAGAAACTTTTTATTTAAAGAAACTTTTGTTGTTGAGAAGTTGTACATAAGTTTTTGGGAAAAATACACTTTTGGTCCCTGAGGTTTGGGTTAAGCTACACTTTGGTCCCTGAGTTTTCAAACTCGACAATTTAGTCCCTGAGGTTTGAGATAAGGAGCAATTTGGTCCCTGCCGTCCAGTTTGCCGTTAAATACTAACGGACTGCTGACGTGACACTATTATTTTAATTAAAAAAATTATTTTTTAAAATTTTAAAATAAAAATATATTAAAATAATATAAATATGTTTTTTTATTATTTAATTTCTCTCCTCACGTTCTCTTCTTCTTCGTGCTCTTCTTCTTCCCATTCACCAACCGGCGCCGGCCGGCCACCGTCAACCGCCGACCACCGACGGTCGGCCGCCGGTGCCGGCGATTTCTTTTTTTTTTATCCTTTTATTCTTCTTTTCTTTTTTTTTTTTCCTTTCCCCTCTTTTTATCCTCTTTTCCTTTGTTTCTTCTTCCTCTTTCCCTACCCTTTTCTCCCTGCTTTTAGATAAAAAAAATCGACACCCAAGATCATTGAGTTCGTGAGCTGCTATCGAGCTAAAACCGTCGAGGGACGCTCAGATCTGGAACCCAACGTCGATCGCTCATATCCGAAACCCAACACCGGTGCTCAGATCTGGAACCCAACGCCATTCGCTCAGATCTGTAACTCCACGTCGCCGTTAAGGTTGAACCGCACATCCGATCAGGAACACCACGCCGTCGTCGAGCTGGAATCGCGTTCGTGAGCTGAGTTCGTGAGTTAAGGCTGGAACACCACGTCTCCGTCGTCGTCGAGCTGAAACACCACACCACGTCGCCGTTCAGTTTTTTAGATCTGAAAGTAGTGAGAAAAGGGTATGGGAAAAGGAAGAAGAGAGGAAGGAATGGAGGAAAAGAGAAGGGGAAAGGAAAAAAAAAAGAAGAAAAATATTGAAAAAAAACAGAAGAAAGAAACAAAAGGAGAAAAAGGGAAGAAAAAGAAAGAAGAAGAAGAAAAAAAAATAAATTCCGGCAGCCGCCGCCGCTGTTCGCCGGCAGTCGACGGTGGTCAGGCGACGGCCGGCCACCGGAGTTGAAGAAGAAGGAGATGGAGAAGGAAGAAGGAGATGGGGAAGGATGGGGAAGGAAGAAGATGAAGAAGAAAGAGAGAAATAATTAAAAAAATAATAATATTTATATTATTTTAATATATTTTTATTTTAAAATTTTAAAAAATAATTTTTGTAATTAAAATAATAGTGCCACGTCAGCAGTCCATTAGTATTTAACGGCAAACTGGACGACAGGGACCAAATTGCTCCTTATCTCAAATCTCAGGGACTAAATTGTCGAGTTTGAAAACTCAGGGACCAAAGTGTAGCTTAACCCAAACCTCAGGGACCAAAAGTGTATTTTTCCCTAAGTTTTTTCTTATTTTCTTCTTATGGTGATGGTGGGTTTTGTGGGTTTTTTTAAACTACAACTTAGGAAAGTAATTTTAGGTGTTTTTCTTTTTCATTTTAGATGACTTTTTCTTGGTGTTTTTATTCAAGGATTATGAAAACAAAGAAAATTTGAAGGTTTTTTTTTCCCTTAAAATATTTGTTGTTTGTTTCTTTGTGTGGAGTTTTTATTTTTCTTTCTGTTTCTGCTATTTTTAGCTCTACTAATTAGAAGAATTATATGCAAGTGTAGAAAACGAAACCAATTTCGAGTTTTTTCTCATATTTATTGGATTTTTCTGGTTGTAAATAACATTGTGAGTTTTTTTTTTTTTTTTTTTTTGAAGCTAATAACAATGAGAAGAATTAGTGGAGTGTTTGATTTCTTTAAAATTTTCTTCAAATAAAAAGTTTTTCAAAGAAATTTCTTATAAGAAACCAACTCAAATGTAATGTGAATTAAAAAAAAAAAAACATTGTCAATTGCATGCTTTAGTGACAATTCAAATGAAAAATCAATCGAAGGTCTACATTATATTATAACACTTATGTAAGTTTGGGGTTAAAATTGATACAATTTGTTAAGTTTGTGATTTAATTTGATAAACTTGAAAGTTCAAGCTTAAAATGGATAGGTACGATGAAAATCTTTTTATTATTTTTTTTTAAAGAAAAATCTTTTTATTTTTATCTTTTAGTGCACTATTTAAAAATGTTTATTCAATCTTCTCGTATTTTTTTTTTCAATTGCATGAAACATCTAAACATGATCACATAGGGAAACGAGCTTCCTATCCATTTTGGAAATTTCTGATTTTCTTTTTCTTTTTTTTTTTACAATTCATTCATGTTTCTCATTTACTTTTATTTTTAAAAAAATAATAATAAAGTGTGTTTAGTTGTTTGTCTATTTAATTTCTTAACTCAATTTTTTTTAGTACATCAATATTTGGGGTGGGGGGATTCGAACCTCTAACCTTTTAGTCAAGAGTACATATCAATTATCACTAAGTTAAGCTCGCTTTGGCAAATTCAAAATGTTTTAATATAAGTTGATTACGTGATTTATTTATTTATGAATTAAACCATTGCAAAAGTAGAAAGTATATGAAACCATAGTAATTGATTTTGTCTATTTAAGCTATGTTCATATTGTTGTTAATTATGTTACTTGGAAAGATTTTGTGTTAGGAGGGAATGGGAGATGAAATTTGTTGTTGTTGGTTTTTGTTTTTATTTTATTTTTTTCCTCTTTTTAGGGTTTGCCCAAATTCTCTAAACCTTAAAACAATTAAGGAACCCCTCATGGAAAAGGAAAAGGTTGTGTAGTTTTATTATTTAAAGAAACTATTGATGAAAAGTAGAAAGTGTTACCCATCACATACTACAAAATGATTCAGCCCTTTAGTGGTGTGGTTGAAGTTAAAAGATGAGTATAGATTAGTTTCATTTTAATTTTTTTTTTTTTCAACCATGGGTTTAGAGATTTGAAACTCTAATATGAACTATGTTCACGTTGACTTAGCTACAGTTTGTTCCGTAACTTCTTTGCATTGTAATTTTTTTTTTTATTTAGATAGGTAACTTCTTTGCATAGTAATTTTTTTTTTTTATTTAGATAGACTATGACGCCTCATCTCACATTGTTCCACATAACAAATTAATGATCTTTTTTTTAATATTTAATGGATATTTATATGAGATATTAAAGTAATACCTTCAATTTACACATTATCCCTAAACTTTCAAAAATTTCATTTTAGCCCATGAAATTTGAAGTTTGTTTTAAAACGACTCACATTTTCTGTTAAATTTATGGACGGAAAATAATGTGATATTATTGTTTTTTTCACATATATGTTCAAATATGCAAACACATCATTTTTGGTCCACAAATGTATCGAACAAATGTCTTGAAAGGTTGTTTTGAAACAAAATTCAAACTTCGAGAGTTAAAATGAAAGTTGCATATCGAAATCAAGAGTATTTTTGATAATTTAACCCATAAAAACAAGAGTGTTATCTCTACCGATCCCAAATTTCAACAGAACTGATAAAATCGTATGAACAATTACATTGTAAAGGAGAGTAGAGAATCGAAACGATCACAAAATCCTGAAGTAATTCCTTCAAACAAGTAAGTAGACTACCAACTATTATCTACAAAATCAAAAGTACAATTTAACCAGACACAATCTTAAGCAAACTGCAAATAATAATCAAAAGCAGAGTAAAATCTCACAACTCTTCAATGGCTTCAAGCCGAGGATTGAACTCGAATATCTTCTTCTTCATACAAATCTTCATCAACACAAACCAGAGAATCCCAGCCGCAGTCATTACAGCGCTCACCAAGAACACAGTCTTGTGAGTAAAAACCATCACCACCACCAAAAACGCCGACGGAACCAAACACATCACAATCAAACCAGGCAGCTTCAATGGAACCTTGAACGGCCTTTTCATGCCCGGATGCTTCCATCTCAACCAAACGAACGACGAAAACTCCAGCAGCATTCCCAAGCTGTATATGAAATTCGCCGACGCAACGATGTCGGCGAAGTTCATGTACGAAACTGCGAGAGAGATTGCTGTGCAGATCACGATCCCAATCCATGGGGTGTTGAACCATTTCGCTCTGGCCGCGAAGAATTTGGGCAGAATCCCGATTTCCGCCATACCCAAGATCTGATACGCGCTGCTACTCAGTTGGGCCTCGAATAGCCCAATCGCCGACAAGGACGACCCGATTTCCAGGAGGATTTTCAGCCATTTTCCGGCGATGATTCCGGCGGCTTGGGCGTGGAATCCAGAACCCCAAGCGGATTGTTCTACATCGACAGCGCCGATGACGGCCAGAAGTGGGATTAGATAAGAGAGACAAGTGAAAATCACGGATACGAACAGAGCCATGGGGAATGTTTTTTGGGGGTTTTCGACTTCTCCGGCGAGAGTGCTGACATTATCCCAGAAATTGAGGTTCCAAAACAGAGTGTTGAGGTAGAGATTCCAATCTTTCTTGACCCCTTTATCGCCTAAACTGAGCCATCGATGGGGGTGGATTTTGGGGATGGCGATGAAGGTCATTAAGATGAAGGGCAAGAGCGACAAGAAGGCCAAGACGACGGCGACGTATCCGACGATGGTGAGGCCGATGTAGTTGAGGAGGGCGAGGACGAGGGTGGAGGCGAGGACGGCGATGCGGCGGGGCCAGCCGGATTCGAGCGGCGGAGCGATTCTCTTGATGTAATCGATGCAGAGGACTGGGAAGGCGGCGATGTTGATGACGCCGCTGAGGAGTTTCCAGGTGCCCATGAGAGAGCCCCAGAAGGGTCCGAAGGCTCTCTCGGCCCAGATGACGAATCCGCCGTTGCCGGGGAAGGCGGTGGAGAGCTCCGCCGTGATGAGCGCCTCCGGGACGCTCCATATGAAAGGAAAGACGATGAAGCCGACGATGGCGAGGAGGGGTCCGGCGGCCTGGACGGCGGGCTCTTCACCGTAGGGGCCGCCGGCGACCTCGAAGTAGATGAGGAAGATGAGGGGGATTAGAGTGAGCTTCTTTGTGGCGGCGGTGGCGGCGGAAGTGGCGGTGGTGGTAGGGAGGGTTTGAGAAATGGAAGAGGAATCTGGAGTGGGTTGATTGTGGTTGGAATTTTTGAGGGATTGTTTAGTGTCAGCCATGATTGATTGGCCGATGCTAACAAACAGAGAAGATGAAACAGATACAATCAAACAACCAAAAAATGGAGCCTTAATAGAAAAAAATTAAAAAATTATATAAAATAAAATTGTCATTTTATTATTATTATTATTTAGAGAATAAAAGAGCTTGAGGATGAGATGGTGACCCACATCGTGGCTCTTGAAAGTTCAATGGCAAATGTGCGTGTCGATTGAGGATTGACATGTGCGCTAATTAACCATTTCCATTCATATGATCGGGGATCTGAATCTCGGACCTCATCAATTAGATTTTTAAGGAAAAATTAATTTATACCCCTAAACTTTAAGATTGTATTAATTAACTCTTAACAAATAATTGTATCAATTAAAATCATGAATTTTTACTGGTTTACACTTTCTAGTTAGATTTCATTTTTGAAAAACCCTTAGTAAAACTTAAAACTTTTGAATTTTTATAAGTGAATCAATTTAGACCTTCAATTTGAAACTCGTCCATCCAAATTTTATAAAAAAATTTAGATCTTCTATTTGAAAATCATCATGGATTTGAAATGACTTGTCTAAATTGATTCTTTCCCAAGTTTGATATAATTATATAATTATAAGTGTACAAATGTTTGAAAACTAACGTTTAAAAAAATGTAATTGAGAAATCATTTGAAAATTTTAAATCAATAAAGATAAGGGAATGATCATGAATTTAAAAGGGAGACAAGTATCTTGTCCTCATCCTTAACAGATTCAATTATTAGTTTATGATTTTTTTTTGAAATACAATTATTAGTTTATGATTTTAATTGATACAACCCTAGATATACGTATATGTCTCCATTGATTTAACCAAAAGAATCATCAATGTCCCATGATATATTATTATTTTTTTAAAAAAAGAAATGAACTTAATTATTAATTAAAATAATTTTTATAAACTTTTTTTATTATATAAATATTTGTTGATATCACACATATCTATAAAAATTGAAATATAATCTACCTAGAAATCGACATCGATATTTAGATTCGTGCTTAAAGTTTAGTTTTAAAAAAGCTAAGTATTTGATTTTGTTCCTAAATATATTTTTTTTTCAATTTAGTTATTTACATGTAAATATTGTGTTAAATTATTATTTTCTAAAATTTTAAATTTGATTGACGATAAGTTCAGAGGTATGAACAGAGGATGAATTAGGTTGAAAAGAAAAGTCAAAAGTTCTTTCGACTCCTAAAATTAAGAGATTTTTTTTTTTTTTTTTTTTTTTTATGGTTAAATTAATTGTCTAACTTTTAAGTTTGTGTTTAATATGTCATTAAACTTATTTCAAAAAAAAAAAAAAAATGTCATTAAACTTTAAAAAATGTGATCCTTGAATTTTCTATTTTGTGTATGATAGGTCCATGAGTGTTAATAGTCTCTAAAATTTCAATTTTAGAGTTTTTTATTTTCCAATTTTACATTTAATAGGTAGTCAATATATTCAATATTCCTTCTAAAAAAAATCTATTCAGTATTTTAAAAATTTTTCGTAACTATTGGATACAAATTTGAAAATTAAACTTAAGGAAAAAAAAAAAAGAAAAAAAGAAAAGAAAGTTTAGGACTCTATCGACACAAAATTCAATTTTATGTCTAATAGATCAATTAATTTTAAAAAATATCAAATATGTCAACACAATATTCAAAGTTTAAGAATTTATTAGACACTTTTAAAATCAAGAAACAGAGATGGAATTAATTCAAGCCAGCAAAGGACTGAGGTAGAGGACGAGAAAGGTAAAGAGAAGGAGTCGTCGTTGGTGCGTAACAGAGCTTTCCTATCGACGATCTTTTTCGGTGCATAAGCGAGGCTTAGCAGTCGAAGTACCGCATAAGCAAGAAAGCCAATAGACCTTAGCCTGTACGAAAAAACCGTTGAAGAGGATTTTACTAGAGTATCAAATCCATATATCAATCTTGTACGCAAGTTGGCACAATGCTTTCGCTTTAAATAAATCTCGCTCATCTGGTCTGCTAGGTCAAATCAACTCTCCTGCCTGTGTATCACATGCTCGGTGGCAATTGATCTCTTTGATGGGAGAGAGATCCACCAATTCCTTTATTTCAATATGTTGTAACTTCTCCAAAAGTGGAGTTTTCTCTATTAGATACAAAATTGAAAGTTTAAAAACTTATTTGATGCGTTCTAAAATTTATAGATTTATTTATTTATTTATTTTTAGCTATATGGGTGTTAGATATAAATTTGAAAGTTGTGAAATTAAATTTGAATGTAACCTAAATTAATTAATTAGGCAGTCCATACCTGATTGCAATCAAAGCCATGAAGGTTTTTCAATCAACTTATATCAAAAACAAATTAAGATCTCTTTGATAACCTATTCTATTTTTAAAAATTAATTTTAAATTATTATATTTTTAAATCAAATTATATTTAGAAAATTAATTAATAATCATTAATAAATAATTAATTAAGAAAATATCAAAGCAAGCACATAAAAACAACAAATAATTGTTTATATTTTCTATTTTCCTTTTAAAATTGTTCATTCGAATAATTTTTCTATTTCAAAAAAATATTTTTTACTTACTTTAAATTAAGAGTTAAAATATGGATGTTGACAGAAATATTGAAGTCTCAATTTTATGGAAATGTCACTAAAATGTTGATGTTGATAGATGAAAAAATATTTAAAACAAAGAATTCCAAAAAATAGATAAATTAATAAATAAATATTTTACATTTTTAAAATAAGTTAATATCCTATTATTAATATTATCTCCATATTAATTACATTTTGTTACTATTTTCTTTATATTTTACCGATTTCTTTACAGTATAATGGAAATGTCGACTCACCCCTCATTTATATTTCATCAATTTATTGACGGTATAATAGAAATGTTGATTCACCTCTATATCGAATCTACAAACATGTGAAGATGTTGATGAAAATATGACATATTGTGATGAAAATTTAAAACATTGCAGTTTTAAATCACATTTTGGTACATTAAATTTTTAGATGTATTTCAAATTTTCTATTTTAAACTTTGAATAAATAAATAAAAAAATAAAAAAAATAAAAACCTCTTTCAATCTTTACTGTTATTTGAATGTCCTTAATAATTGGATAATAAGTTTAGGCACATGGCTAGACTTTTGCACATTCAAGATTTTAAAAGATATTTTCAAAAGGAGAAAGAAAGAAAGAAAAGACAGAGAAATTTGGGGAAATCCAAGTCAGTACTTTTGGACCTGACATAATAAACAAATGTATTTAAAAAATAGAAATATTCTAAAATTCTGCTCCTTTTCTTTTGCGGATTCGTTTTGTATCTTTACGCCACCCATCACAAAGTTTGTTAGAAAAAAGTTTGATTAAATTAAATTAGCGTTCCAGAAGTTCGCGTCGAAATTAAAAAACGATGCGATGCGATTTGCCCTCCATCATCTTTTTTTTTTTTTTTTGAAATAATCCCTCCATCATCCCTAGAAAAGCGCAAAGATAAATCAAATGTATACATAGATATTACATCAATATATATGAAGTTCGTAAATTAGCATGTGTGGATTGTGCTAAATTAAACATAAAATCTTCGTATAATACAATGAATTTTGATATTTTAAAATTTTTTCTTTGTTATAAAATATTTTAGGGTCTCGTTTTGAAGAGTATCACAGACTCCCATCTCATTTGGGACATATAGTTATTTTGATCCTGATAGTTTTTTTTTTAAAAGGAGACCCTATCGTTTTAGTTTGATTTATTTGGAAGAAATATATATATATATTTTGATCCTGATAGTTTTAGTTTGATTTATTTTGAAGAAATTTATGTATGTGAGGATTTGATCTTTTGATTGCTTGGTGGAGAGTATGAACTTTATGCCACTTAGTTAAGTTATAATTTTGTTAGTAAAGAAATTTATTTTGATCTTTATAGCTTTGGTTTTGGTTTATTTTAATCCCTTCGTTTTGATTTCTGTAATTTTAACTTTTCGTTCGATTTAATTTCTATATTTGCAAAATGTTGGTTCTAGTCATTATACTTATCACTATTTCAGTTCATTTTTATATCATTTCTTTTAATCATAATTTCAACATAATACTCTACTTATCAGATTTTTTTTTTTTTTTTTGAAATGTAGTGATAAACTTGTATTAAAGGATTTCTATTGAATATAAATTTGTATGTTTAAATTTTGCTGATAAGCATCAATTTGTCCACTTTTTAAAAATACAGAACCCAAAACAGTTGTTGCCAAAGTGAACTTAGCTCAGTGGTAATTGACATGTACTCTCGACCATGAGGTCAGATGTTCGAATTTCCCCACCCCCAATTGTTTTGAAAAAGTACAAAACCAAGATGAAAAAATTTAAAAGTTCAGAAATCAATAAAATATGACCGGAATATATATATACATTGTTGATGGTCGATTTTGGCCAGAGGATCTCGCCTGTTTGTAGATGAAGGGGGAAGACGTGGCCCGCAAGACAGTAAACCTGCACACCGGTGTGGTGCTCGCCACACCGGCTCCGATGCTTCCGATGCTTAAGTCAGCAAGCAGAACGGGAACGGTAGGGCGTGGAAAAGTAAGAGCAAGAGGAGAAAACATGGAAAAGTAAGAGCAAGAGGAGAAAACATAGGGCGTGGAAAAGTAAGAGCAAGAGGAGAAAACAGAGAATAGAGAGTAGAGTTTAGGGATAGAGGAGAAAACACAGAGAATAGAGAGTAGAGTTTAGGGATAGAGGAGAAAACAGAGAATAGAGAGTAGAGTTTAGGGATAGAATTCGGGATCCCCTCTTCAGTGGCGAAGAGGGATATAAATACCTGCTCCTCCTCCTAGGGTTTTTAGGGATTCGGAGGCGTTTTAGGTCAAACCAGGCGAAACCGAGACGGTCAAAGGCGGTGGGGACCAAACGGCATCGAACGGACTCGGCCCGCGCAACCGGGCCGAATGGTCGGGCCATGTTGGCCCGGTCTTCCTCTGGGTCGGTCTTTTGGTCCTACATCTGCCCGTTTGTCCTCGTCAGCTCCTTGTGTGGTCCAAAATCACCTATAACATTAAGCCCCCACTATTGAATTGGGATTCAGGTGCGGCTTTAGTGCTATCGGTTGAGCTCCTTAAGCCTGATTTAAGAGTATAACTCTCCTTCCATGCCGACTTATGTATGATTCCTTGTTATCCTGCAAGATAGGACAAACTAGACAAAGTAGACACTCCCTGAAAAGGGGTTAGGTGAAATGGAAATGAGAAAAGTTGAGAGATTACAACAATGGCTCTGGTCGGCCTCGGGAAGAGGCCGAGCACAACAATCTCCCCCTTTAGCTTATTTGGTCGGCCTCGGCCTCGGGAAGAGGCCGAGCACAACAGTTTCCCGTTTTAGCTTGTCTGGTAAGCCTCGACCTCGGGAAGAGGCCGAGCACAGCAGTCTCCCACTTTAGCTTATCTGGTCGGCCTCGGCCTCGGGAAGAGGCCGAGCACAGCAGCTTCCCATTTTGGGTTATTTGGTCGGCCTTGGGAAAAGGCCGAGCACAGCAGCTAGACCCCTGTACTTGGTCATTCGGAACGCTTCATTCCAGATCCATGGCTTATCCACAAGTAAAAAATAGGAGAAGCAAAAGATTTCACAATCCTGCATTGAAAAGTTAATCTCTGCAAAAGAAGAATGAGGGAAGAGGCTAGGGTCGGCCTCGGCCTCGGACCTCTGTTAGCTCAAAATCTAGCTCCCTGCATTCATACGTTAGTCCTTGTAGGAAAATAATGAAAGAATAGGCTAGAGCATGTAATCATTGGTTAGACATGCCAAACTAGTGTGCTTTTTGTTTAATAGGGAGTGCATATCCCCTTTGTAGCCCCCAATCTTAAGCAGAACTTCACTGAAACATAAAGTATAGTTGAGGAAATAGGAGAATACCTTTAAAGTTTGTGCTTGGCCTCGGCAAGAGGTGCTCGGCCTTGGCAAGAGGTGCTCGATCCCGACTTCAGTAGGGTGAGCTTAACTTAGATGAACTGTATGAGCTCATGTCAGGTGAGGTGAGGTAGACTCGTTGGTCCAGGCTCACATGGTCTCACTTTGGATGAGGCGAGGTAGACTTCGGCAGTCCAGGCTCGCCTGGTGTAAAGATGCTCAAGCCAGAGGATGTGAGGTAGACTCGTCGGTCCAGGCTCACATGGTCTCACTCTGGATGAGGCGAGGTAGACTTCGACAGTCCAGGCTCGCCCGGTGTAAAGATGCTCAAGCCAGAGGATGTGAGGTAGACTCGTCGGTCCAGGCTCACATGGTCTCACTCTGGATGAGGCGAGGTAGACTTCGGCAGTCCAGGCTCGCCCGGTGTAAAGATGCTCAAGCCAGAGGATGTGAGGTAGACTCGTCGGTCCAGGCTCACATGGTCTCACTCTGGATGAGGCGAGGTAGACTTCGACAGTCCAGGCTCGCCGGTGTAAAAATGCTCAAGCCAGAGGATGTGAGGTAGACTCGTCGGTCCAGGCTCACATAATCTCAATCTGGCTGAGGCGAGGTAGACTTCGGCAGTCCAGGCTCGCCTGTAGGCGTGGGCACTATAGGCTCGCTGAAGCGTGAGCACTATAGGCTCGCATGTGAAGCGTGGGCACTATAGGCTCGCTGAAGCGTGGGCTCTATAGGCTCGCATGTAGGCGTGGGCGCTATAGGCTCGCTGAAGCGTGGGCACTATAGGCTCGCATGTATGAGCGTTGACACTATAGGCTCGCTGAAGCGTGGGCACTATAGGCTCGCGGCTCACAGGTGTTCGATCTTGCTTGCAATAACAGGATCGGTCTCAGTCACAACCATGGTCATGGTCGGCCTCGGCCTCAGGTCGGCCTCGGTCTTGGCCTCGATCATATCTGGGGTCGGCCTCGGCCTCAGCCATATTTAGGGTTGGCTTAGGCCTTAGCCTCGAACAATCTGTTGTCTCTCGTACCTGGTTCCTTCGCTTCTATCTGGATCTTGTCTTCTGTTCAACTGCGTTGACAATCTGATTTGTCTGGATTATGTGATCTTCGGGTCACTTTTGAAGTATTGGATAGTCGGCTTCGGCTTTGGCCTAGGGTCGGCCTCGGCTTCGGGATGACCACAGCTGTGGGTCGGCCTCGGCCAAAGGATGACCGTAGCTTAGAGTTGGCTTTGGCCTAGGGTCGGCCTCGGCCTCGAGATGACCATAGCTGTGGGTCGGCTTCGGGCTCGGCCAAAGGATGACCGTAGCTTAGAGTTGGCTTTGGCCTAGGGCCGGCCTCGGCCTCGGGATGACCATAGCTGTGGGTCGGTCTCGGCCTCAGCCAAAGGATGAACACCTTCGGTTGTCCTCGGCATGGTCGGCCTCGGCCTTGGTCCCAGCCTTCGCACTGTTCGTCTGGTAGTCGCTGTTTGGCTTGGAGTCACTTAGCTTCTGTAGGTCTCCTTCGACAGTTTTGGCACTTCTGCACTTATCCTCGATCAGATTCCTCTAGTCTATCTTGGTATGACCGTAGCTTGGTGTTGAAACTGTGTGGTCATGACCCTTTAGCATGCTTGGTTCTTGGCTCCTCGGAATTATGTGATCTGTGTGCTTAAGCCCCCTGACCTTGCTGGTTGCGCTGTTGGTCTTCTTTCCTCTGGATTCTGTCTCTGATCCATCCATGTATTCGACTGGATTCTTCCCCTTCTTCGGGTCTCTAATCAAGCTCCCCTCATGGACTTTGGTGTTAGGGTCGGGTTTATCCAGGATTTGGAGTATTCTGGACAAACTCCGATTCATTCCCTTCACCTCATCCTCAAGGGCGGCAATTTTGGTGTCGGCATCCTCTGCTCGGCCTGCTTGTCTCGGCGACCCCCGGATGCTGTCATCGTCCCGTGACCTCCGCTGGTGGCGGTCACCATCCGAATCCTCTATGTTTACGTCTTGGTCTTTCTTCTCCATACCCTTACTCATGGAATAACCGATGTGCAGATTAACAGGCTTTCTTCCCCACAGACGGCGCCAACTGTTGATGGTCGATTTTGGCCAGAGGATCTCGCCTGACCTTCACGTGCCACCAACGGTAAATTTGTAGATGAGGGGGGAAGACGTAGCCCACAAGACAGTAAACCTGCACACCGGTGTGGTGCTCGCCACACCGGCTCCGATGCTTAAGTCAGCAAGCAGAACGGTAGGGCGTGGAAAAGTAAGAGCAAGAGGAGAAAACAAAGAATAGAGAGTAGAGTTTAGGGATAGAATTCGGGATCCCCTTTTCAGTGGCGAAGAGGGATATAAATACCTGCTCCTCCTCCTAGGGTTTTTAGGGATTCGGAGGCGTTTTAGGTCAAACCAGGCGAAACCGAGGCGGTCAAAGGCGGTGGGGACCAAACGGCATCGAACGGACTCGGCCCGCGCAACCGGGCCGAATGGTCGGCCTCGACCTTTTGCCGAGGCCGACCATATGGGTCGGGCCATGTTGGCCCGACCCTTTGGCCCGGTCTTCCTCTGGGTCGGTCTTTTGGTCCTACATCTGCCCGTTTGTCCTCGTCAGCTCCTTGTGTGGTCCAAAATCACCTATAACATACATTATGATAAAATACATTTTTCGTCCCTGGAGTTTATTTTTTAGTCGGTGGTGGATTTTGAATTTTGGAAATGTGGGTGAATTAGGTGGCGTGGTTGGTTGTAGTAGCTGTCGTTGCAAGGGGATACTGCTTTTGTGAACTCCTCACCGTTTCAAAAGGAAATAAGAGAGAAAAAGCCAACCCATCCTAAAAAATTTTTTATCAAAGTCCAACCAACTAAATAAAAAAAAAAAAGAAGCATTTTAAGGAGGGGAGAAAAAAAAAAGAATGGAGCATTCTAAGGAAGGGAAAAACCGAATTTGACATTTAAATCTAAAATTGTAATTAGCATCATTTAAACAAAAAATCTAAATTCTTAATTTTGAAAAAACTTATGTTGAATTGTCAATATACATCTTTCGTACAAAATCACTCAAAACTTATGTGTGTATAATAGTATATACCTTCTCCAAGTTCATTCTCGTTAGTGGATTTGGTCAACACTCCTCAACACCGCCTCTGTGTATATTGGTATCTACAGGCTTAGCATCCACACTCACAACACAGTCAGTGTATTGTGTTGATATGTACACTTACATGAAATTCTTCGTTGTTTGTATTTTCCGTTGAATTCAGGCTTGCATCGTCCCTATGGATACTAGTATCCACACTTTCAACATATACGACAAAAGAACAATTGTGGTACATCCCGTTATATACCCAGCGAGCATCCAGACAAGATCTTTGTTCTAAAAAAAGTTTATAATCTGAAACTTCACTACAAGAAATTTCAGATCTGCCGACGTAGTCTTTCTCGACGCAGGAAAAACGCGTCGAGAGAAGCCATCTCTCTCGACGTCGTCTTAATGGCGTCGAGAGAAGTACAATCTCTCTCGACGCCGTCTTTACAGCGTCGAGAGAGGTACAAACAATGACCCTTGTGTGATTTATCTCTCGACGTTGTCTTAACAGCGTCGAGAGAAGTAGCATCTCTCCCGACGCCGTCTTTACGGCATCGAGAGAAGTAGCATCTCTCCCTACGCCGTTATGACGGCGTCGAGAGAGATGCTACTTCTCTCGACGCCGTTAAGATGGCGTCGAGAGAGATAAGTCTTAAATCCCTAAAACCATTTCATCTTCCTCATTCGATTGACAGCAGAAGAGCAACCCCCCCTCGCGCCATCGTCGCTTTCCCTGCGTTGTTGTCTCCCCGCCGATTACGGTCGTCTCGCTCCGCCTCCGGTCGTTGCCCCTCCGACTCCAGCCATCTCCCTTCGCCTCCGGCCGTCTCCGTCTGCATCTGGCCTTCTCCCCGCCGCCTCATCCTTCGATTTCTTGAAGGTAAAATATAAAGAAAACTTTGATTTTCTCTCCTCTATCTCTTATTTAAGTGTGTGTTTGTGCCTCCGTCTTTGACTTCGTTGATTTCGATTCTAAGTTCCGCCTCTTTAGAAGTCGTTGCCCAAATATATGTGTTAAACAAATATTTCTTTTATCATTGGTGTATTGTTTACTGGAGGCTGTGCATTTCATTCATAGTCATTCTTTACAGTTTGTAGATCTCGAAACTCAATGGGAAACCATTATTGAAAAAATTCTAGTGGTGCAAAGACAATGGAGATGATATTTGAATTTTGGATTTAAGGCAAAGATTGAAACGTTGATTGTGAAGAGATGAATGAGAATGTAGAAAAAGTTTCAAGACTGAGAAAATATATGACAAAATTGCCAAAGTGAGCCTAGTCTAGCGGTAATTGGCATGTACCCTTGACCATAAGGAAAGAGGTTCGAATCACCCCACCCCCAAATGTTGATGTACTAATATATATATATATATATATATATATATATATATATATATATATATATGACAAAATTAGTTTTTTTTTCTTTTTAACAAATATTTAGGAAAATCCACGTGACTTTAAGATTTTTCCGTTGAAAAAAATCTTATGTTGATTTTTTTAAAAAAAACTGTATTTGAGTTGGGCAAAGTTGTAAATAACAGTATATACCGGGGTAAAATGGGAAAAATAGATTGGTTAGCAGTTCCTACAATCACGGTAGCCATCCCCTTAAATACTAAACTACTTTACCCATAAAACAAAAAGAGTTTTTTTTCCTAGTCATTTACCACAATTTCCCAAACATGTTTATCTTAAAATCTTATGGACCAATTTGATTTTAAGTCTAAAATTCTAGATCAAAGGTGTAATTCCCTATTTCAAGTTAAATTAGTTAAGATATACCGAGGAATTCTCATTCCAATGTTTTATTCACTGAGTAATTCTTTTTCCTTTTTTTTTTAGAGTAACAAGTGTAATTTAACAACTTTTAGTGGTGTATGTAAAAAGTTTCTAAGAAGCTTCTGAAGATTATCTATTTTGTTTTTCTTTGTTCTAAAAAAATTTACTTCTTTAATTTAGAAATGGTAGATTTTGGTAAATTCAAAAACTAATTTTCAAAGTAAGACGTTTTGTGGTGCAAAGTAATACGTATCCAAATTGAAAAAAAAAAAAAAAAAAATGGCATATACAGGTTGAAGGTTCAAAAATTGAGGGAAAATTATTCAATGAATGTGGCGGTATTAGGACATTTTTTATTAATATTATAATTTTTAAAACTTATTATTGAAATATAGTTAGTTTGAAACTTATTATTTAAATATTGCAATTTTAAATTTTCGATCAAAGGTGGTCTCTTCAAGAGACGACTTTGAAACACGTGTCACACCTTAACTGACATGACAATATATTTAAAAAAAAAAAAATATTCGCAGAGATCGTCTCTTCAAGAGAAGACCTCTACACATTAATTTAAAAAATATATTTTTGGTAAGGTGGTGAAAGTGAGATCTTTCTTCCTCCCTTTCCCAGGTTCAAATCCCAATTGCTACCCTCCTTTTGTTTTTTTTTTTCCGTTTTCTTTCTTCTTTTGTTTTCTTTTTTTTTTTCCGTTTTTTTTCTTCTTTTCGATTTCTTTTTTTTTTTTTTTTTTCGTTTCTAGTTTTTTATTTTAAAAAAATATGAGCAATTTTTTTTTTCTTTTTTCTTGTTTAATTTTTCTTTGAAATTTGAAGTTTGAAATATACTTAAAAATCAATAATTTTATACCATTTTCTTTATATTTTTATTTTGAATTATAAAATTATTATAACCAACTTTTTAATTTAGCTAATTGAGATAAAAGAAAAATAAAAATGAGAAATATGACAAATAAATCAAATTTTTGTTATCTTTATACCAATAAATTAATTTAATATATAAAATACACACCAACTTTTTAATTTAGCTAATTAATATATAAATCAGGCAATGCTTGCGAAACAAGTCTGGCGGGTTTTGGATAATCCAAATCTTACTCTATCCAAGATTCTTAAGGGGGTATTTCCCATCTTCATCTGTTTTTGAGGTATTGGCTAAACCATCCTCTTCTTATTTTTGGAAGGGATTTGTTTGGGGATTGGAATTTCTAAAGGGGGGGCGTTTGACGGAATCTAGGGAATGGTCAATCGATCAAAATATTTACGGAGCCGTGGATTCCTTGCCCTACCACGTTTAAGGTGTTGATGGTTAAAGGTCAAATTAATGTGGAAATGCGGGTGGCTGAGTTTATTACCCCATCTTTTCAGTGGGATGTTACAAAACTTAGTCAATTTTTGTGCGATGAAGATGTTAATGTGATTTCACACTTACCCATTAGTAGGCCGACCTCGGATAAATGGATATGGCATTACGACCGAAAGGAGAAATATACTGTGAAAAGTGGATACAAATTTCGTATGTTGGACCAACAAGCCTCTTCTACTTCTTCTGGTGAGGCAGAGAGCAACTGGTGGAAGAAATTATGGAAGTTGAGAATCCCAAATAAAGTAAAACACTTTGTTTGGAACTCATTTCATAATACCATACCTACTATGATTAATCTTTAGCGACACCATGTGCCGATAGATGGGTTGTGCCAAAGCTGCCAGGAAAGCATAGAAACTACAGATCATGCTTTGTTTCAGTGTAAGCGTGCGATGGAAGTTTGAGAAATCATTGCTTCAGGGGAAAACATGATAATTCAGACTCAAATGGATATTCAGGAGCGTTGACTGCAATTTAGTAGCTGGTCGGAAGGAGATTTGGAACTTATTTGCATTGGTGCCTGGGCAATTTGGACCAATAGAAATTATTCCATTCATAATCATCCTATTCCCAGTATCAATGATAAGTGCTCCTGGATTTTCAAATATCTTGCTGAATTTAGAAATTCCAATGTGTTTAGCGTTCCCAACCGACCTATGGCAGCGGATGTTCAAGTCTTAATTGGGGAAGGAGAGGATACAATTATGCACACTGTTGCGGCTTTCGATTCAATTAATAGGAAGTCCGGTATTGGTGTCGTGCTCCGTGATAAGTAGGGAGATTTAAAGGGGAGTTTGTCTTTACCATCTGATATATGTAACTCTTCGTTATGTGCTGAAGCGGTAGCCGTGCTCGAGGGGCTTCAATTTGCTAATTCTCTGGGTGTGTAGAGAGTGGCAGTGATGTCTGATTCTCTAGAGTTGATTAAAGCTCTTAAGGGGACGATTGTTTGTGACTCGAGCATTTCAGCAGTTCTGTGGGATATTCGTGATATTGAGGCTTCTTTCCATAGGATTAATTTTTTCCATGTTAATTGCAAATTTAATCGGTTAGCCCATGAGTTAGCTCAGGTGGCCATTGTTTTTTTTAGGTAAGAGTGGAAGTCCGATTATCCTCCGTGGATAAATCGATTGATGTGCCAGGATTGCTTCCTTTTTGTATCCCTCCGGAGAGATTGTTCTCGTTAATAAAGTTCTTTTTTGGTAGAAAGAAAAAGAATTTATCAAAAACAAAAAAAGAAAATGTTTTGACTTGAAATTTTAATGGGTCATTTAACATTATTAAAGCTTGTTACATTAATGCCCCTAAGATATTTCTTCACTCTTCCACCCATCATTTTTTTTTTCGAAATCAATCTCTCGTGAAAAAGAATATCATTAATTTAGTGAATTATTTTTATTTTTTCTTATTTTGATTTTAGAGTTCAACCACTAGTGAGAATGAAAAGAGTTGAAACTTTCTGATTTTTTAGTTGGAGATTTATGTCTTAACCAATTGAACTATATTTGTACGAGCTTTTTTTTTTTTTTTTTTTTAAATAAAGTTGTAATTTATTTGCCCGCCACAGTTTTTGAATTCTAATGTTATAGGATTTATGAATGATTTGCTTCTTATGTACAAGATAATTTAATGTAGAGGAATTTAAAGGGAGTTTGTATACATTTTCTACTCTAGCATCCAATAAATTGAAAAATTCGTCGCTAACATTAATTGTCATAAAATGTGTACATCTTGAATTTGTGACTCAAATCTCCACCTTCGCATGTTGTAAAACAGAGAATTGTTTTTGAAGATTTCGTCTTAGTGGTTTATAATTACTGAGTACATTTGAACAATTTTATTTAAAAAAACAATAAAAGGAAATCAAGATGTAAAATCCTCCATAAGAGAAAAAGAGTAAAGAAGACTAAAAATGATTTTAAAAGAACCCTCATTTTATGATAGTGGTAATTTACCATTTGAATGATTACTTATTCATTCATGGACATCTATACATACAATTTAAATTTTTAGCACCAAAGTTTTGAAAAATTAAATCTTATTTAAGTTGCTTCAAAATTTTGCGTTTGTAGTCCAACGGTTAGGATAATTGCCTTCCAAGCAATAGACTCAGGTTTGACTCCCGACATACACAATTTTTTTTTATTTTTTGTTTTTTTAATTTCTAGTTTTTAGGGTTTAGGGTTAACGTGTCATTGATTAAGGTAATGAATGCTGATCTTGCTCATACCATTTCTCATACTCTAGATTAATTTGAGGAAGTTGACCTTCAACTCGAATAATCAAATTTGGAGCTTTAATTGTTCGTTCAACATACTTGAACAACTTGTGCAATTTAAGGAGATGTGAAATTTGAAATCGCTGCAACACATAGTTGATTGAATTCAAATGAACACAGAAACAAGTTTACAAATATTCATGAGAAGAAAATTGAAGAATTCGTGTTCGAATTGGAAACTCGGGTTTGCTTTTTGTTGTTATATATCCATGCTTTGTGAGGAGAAAGACCGAAGACAACAAAAGAATCTTGATGCGTGGGGAGGGAAAATAAAATCAACAAACGCTAGTCACTCTGCTTTGATACCATTAACAAAGTTTAGAGTTTAACAAAATTCTTCTCATATTATTTACGATGACATTAGTGACTATATTTATACATTTACAAGGAGAAATAACACATATTTAATTAACCTAACTAAAGTAACAATAACAACAAAAAAGATTAAAAACAAATAAAATTACAAACGTATACATCATTATCTAATACATACCATGTTAAATCATCACTGAACTTGTAAGCCGGTAAATATAATCTCATACCGATACTTTAACAAATATGATATAAAGTATGATATACATGTGTTGTATACATTATTTACAAGTATTTGTACAAGAAAAAGTATTGTTGGTGAGTTTCCTTTATAGTTTATTTTTTCCTCTATGTTCTCGCCAACTTAAATATACAAATTCTATTAATCTTCAGTCTTCATTCAGATAGCGTTTGTAGTCCAACGGTTAGGATAATTGCCTTCCAAGCAATAGACCCGGGTTTGACTCCCGGCAAACGCAATCCTAATTTTTATTTTTATTATTTATTTGTTGATAAATTAATTTACGTTGATTAAAGGCATCTGGACAGTTTAGCAATACTCGTCCAAGTATGACTTTGATTTCGAGATATATGAAATACATGAAATTAAATCAAAGTAAAGAAATAAATTTTAATTAAATCTGATTGATTTTTTAGTTTCCATTTATCATCATTTGATTTTTATTTTATTTTATTTTTTGAAAATTAAGTTAGTAAATATTACCTCTACTTGTGAGTTTATTTATTATTTACCTCTTGCATTATGTTTAAATACTTCAAGTCAAGTTTTGAAAATTAAAACAACTTAGTTTTAAGAACTTGATTTTTATTTTAGAAATTGGTTAAAAATCCAAATGTTTCTTTTAAACATGGTGAAAACCTGAGTAAAGAAATTGAAATAGAAAACTAAAAACGAAATCGTTATCAAACAAGGTCTTAGATTTTTTTTTTTTCCAATTTAGCTTTTTTGATTCGGGCATGAGAAAGGGAACAATGGAAAGAGTATGTATGAGGAGAATCAATGATTGTGTTAACCAACGTTGTGAAATATAGACACCCTTCGAAAGAAGAATCTACTAATGATTTTTTTTTTTAAAAAAAAAACATAGTCAACTAATGACTTGCAAGTGAATAGATGTGATATGAACACTTCGTGTATTTGAAATTAGGAACCTTTGGTTATGTGAACTCTAATTAGCAAATACTAAAACCCCAAAAAATTAATTTAGCACAATTTCAAAAGGTTCGTGATTCGAATCTCCCATCCCCACAAGTAAAAAAAAAAAAAAAAATCTAAAAAAATCAATTAGCACAACTCTAAAGGATAGTTATAGAATGTTGTCTTGTGATCATGATCGAAGGCCATATATAAGGTAAGGAGAACAAATTCCTCACTCAAGGTTTGAACACTTTACAAATAAGTTGATTATGCTGACTTGAGTGCTTGAGTATGATGTCTCAAATTACATCCTAATTAAAGTTATATCAATGGCCTAAACATAAACACCTAAAACAAACCTCACTAGCAAAAATTACAATAGTAAATTTCCTAACATAAAGTTCCACCATTTTCTTCTCATAGGCATCATCTGAAACCTTGTATATAAAGCTTTTGTTCGTTTTTCCTTTCTTGACTTTCCCTAATCGATTTCACCTCTATTTGTATGGGGAATCGAAAGCTAGTTGTAGTTGCTTGGCTCTTTATCGCATGATTGGTCTTGGAGGTAAAGTGAAGACCTTCCTAATTCATATCATATTCTCCTTTTTGAAGGATTCATCCTCAAATAAGATTTCTCACCTACATCAAAAGGAGTCAAGTTAAAGACATTAAAATTAAGTAGCACTCACACCATACTTACCTTCTAGATCAATTTGGTAGGCATTGTCATTGAGTTTCTTCAGCACTTGGAAAAGTCCATCTCCCCTTCGGTTTAACTTGGAATCTTGTTGGTGTGGGATTCTTTACTTCTGAAGGTGAACCTAAACCCAATGTCCCTCATTAATTATCATAGATTTTTTTGTGTTGGTTGATCATCGTTGCTATGTTGGTATTTTGCTTCTAAATCCTTACTTTAACATCTTTATGTAGTGCTTGAATGATAACTAACTTTTTGTCAGCTTAATGATTCACAACCTCATTAGAAGGTAAAGATAATAAATCCAATGGGTGATAAAGGATTAAACCTATAAACAATCTCAAATGGAGTACATTTGATGACACTATGGACAATCCTGTTATATGAAAATTTGATGAATGGTAGACACTCCTCCCAAATCTTAACGTTTCTATTTATTATAGCCCTAATCATAATCCACTATTGTCACATTCACTACTTTAAGGTTGTTCATCGGTTTGGAGAGATGACATGTAGTGAAGTAATTAACTAATTTAGTACCAAGTTTTTTCCAAAGCTCTCTGAAAATTACTTAAAATTTCCTATTCTTATCCATAACAATACTCCTAAGAATACCATTTAATTTAACTATATCCATAGACAACAAGTTAGCCACATGTTTAGCATTATTAATTTTATTACATGCAATGAAATGTGTCATTTTACTAAACTTGTTGGCTACCATAGAAATATTATCCCTTCGTTTCTTAGATCAAGACAAACCAAACACAAAATCCATTAAAATGTCTAGCTGGTAGGAGTTAGCTAAGACAAATAAAATCCATGTGGTTTTTGACCTAGATTTAGTCCCCAAACTTTCATGAAGAGTAACAAATTTAGTCTTTGAACTTTAGTTCGTAACAATTTTAGCCTACATACTTTCAATATTTTTGTAACAATTTAGTTTTTGAACTTTAATACATATGTAACAAATTATTTTTTGTACTTATATTGTAACAATTTAGTCCTTAAAATTATTGCTCATATCTAATGAGATTTCTTACAAACCTAAATCAATAAATTGATTAAAACTAAAATGTATTTATAAACAACAAAAAGAGTTGTTACATTACATACCGTAAAAATTGACACATAATTTAATTTTGATAAGATTTTTCATAGTAGAGATTGAAATTTTACAAATTTCAAAGTTCAAGGTCTAAACTATTACATATTGTTAGAAATTTGAAAGTACACGAGAAAATTGTTACTTTTATGAAAGTTCAAGTACAAGAAATATTTTTGAAAGTGAGTATAACTTAACATATACTCTTGACCAAAAGGTTAATGTTTAAATCTCCACCCCTATAGGTTGTTGAACCAAAAATAAAAAGATATATATAAAAAAAAATTAACCTTTTTTAAAATTCAAAATCCAAGTGTTCAAATTTTCATATATTACAAAATCAAACTTGTTAATTTAGAATGATTGGATTCAAGAACTTTTTTTTTTCTCCTACTCAAAAAATTCAAACTCCGAAAGATCTCCCTTCATTTCTATCGAATTTCCTCTTTAAAAAAATCTCTTGTGAAAACAATCTGTCAATCAGTATCCTACTATAGTAAACTCTTCCACCATTATAAATCTCCAATATAATCAACTCCTATATTTTCTAATATTAGCAAGTCTAACAAGAAATCCTAGTATGTATATAACATATCCATCATATTTATTACCCAAAATTAAGTATACCAACCTAAACCTTTATATATCCTTATTCAATCCTACCACTATCTACTCCAATCCAACAAAAAGATGCACTAATTAAATCAAAATGGAAGGGGGAGATTAAAGGCTCTATTTTCAACCAAAGAAATCGAATCGATGACCTAAGTGTACTGTTAAATCACTAATGAACCCAAAACTTTCAAAAATTTAAGTTGACATTGTTATAGTAAATTTAATCTTATATTCATACTTCAACACCATCCCTCACTACCAAAGCAAGCACAACTCAGCGGTAATTGACACGTACTCTCGACCAAGAGGTTAGAGGTTCAAATCCTCCCACCTCCAAATGTTGTTGAACTCAAAGAAAAAAAAAAAAAAAACTACATCCCTCACTTATGAGCCCAAAAATTTTAATGGGAGAGAAAATGACTTTACAAAACTTTTTGAACACAATGCCTACTTTTCTAATACCATATTAAATCACTACTGAACTTACAAGCTTAAGTTGATGTGTGTTATGGTTTCTATATGGTTTAGATAAAGTTAGAATTTAATATCTATGATTTAAAAAGTTAGAGTTTTGTCCCTATGGTTTGATAAAACAAATAATTTCTATCATTAGAAGCCAGTAACAGATTAAGTTTGTGTGTCAGGTTAGCTATCCTACTATGTAGTCAATCTGTGGTGGCTTTTAATCGTCACATACTCAATCCATCAGTGGTTTCACTATAGTTTGGTTTTCATCAAACCACGTAGGCAAATTTCTAACTTTTAAAACTATATGACTCAATTCTAACTATCTCCGACTTATAACGACCAAATTTATAATAATCTTATATTCATACTTCAACTAGTATGATATATGCATACACTACATTAAATTGCACAAGTTTAACTTTTCTCGTGAGTTTCCTTTTATGTTCTATGGCTTCCAAATTTTCGGATGTATAATTTGTAGCTTATTATTTAACCGTTAGAATATCTAGGCGTTTGTAGTCCAACGGTTAGGATAATTGCCTTCCAAGCAATAGACCCGGGTTCGACTCCGGCAAACGCATTTTTATCTTTTTTTTTTCTTATCAACATTTTCAAGAACTTGTTTTCCACTTGTGCACCCACAATGTCACATAATTTTTATGAAAAATATTTTATTGAAAAAGTTACCCTTTTTTTTAGAGTTTAGAAAAAGGTATCTTTATCTCTAGTAGAATATTAATGGGGACTCTTTTTTTTTTTTTTTTTTTTGTTGGTTGAAATAGATTCTTCTCCAACTTTAGACCGGAAATAAATAATGGTTTAATAAAAACAGTAAAAAAAAAGTACATAAAAGTTTCCAAAACCAAAAAAGGGTAGAAAATAAGTATTAAAAGAGGGAGAAAGGTATAGTAAAGTAAAGTCATTGCTATATCATTCTTTGTTGTCTTAACATAAGTATAATAACTTAACTGTTGTCAAAAAAAAAAAAAAAACAAAAAAAAAAAATAACTTAACTAATTTATTTATTTATTTATTTTTTTGACAATAACTTAAATGGTTTAGATATATATTATGGACTAAAAAAAATTCTTTTTTGTCATGGGTTGCTTTCTATCACTAGTAAAGTTTTATTTCTTACTTCATGTCAATAAATGAGATCGAGAATCAAGATTGAAAAAAAAAAACACTAGTAGAATTGAAAGATCGAATAAAAGAAGAAGAGGGTTCTTATTAGCAACTAGTTCGACTCTTCAAATTCAAACTTGTAATTCCCTCACCCTACCTTTTTGACCAAGAGTTTTCTTTTAACAAGAATAAATCTCAATATTTGTACAATGAACCCCACAAAACAAGAACAAAAAGTGCTGTTGGGCACAAGAGACCAAGCATAAAAATAATGGTGAATAATAAATGGAAAATTAAAATGTAATTCTCAAAGGAAAAACCCACTTTACATGGTGTGCACTGGTCTTCTTTTTTGGGTACAAAAATATTCTCTTCTTTCCATCTTCTCTTCCAATCAAACTTAAGGGAGAATTTAAATTTGTAGTCTAAATCACATTTCTGCAAAGGAAAGTAAATGGTAAAAGAAAATAATGAAATAGAGTGGGGAGAGGGGTATTATTCTCAAAAATATTCCCAGTTTAATTGGTCGTTGGCACGGTGGAGATGGTTCGTCAGCGTGGTATGAGAGGTAGGTAGTGATATTCACTCTGTTTGGCGGTGGGAAATGGTGTGGAATGGAGGGTTCAGGGGTGTGGAATGCTCTCAAGGGGTGTGCCAACGACCTTCATCCGCCGCGTCGACAACCATCTCTTGCATGCTCGGTCGTTTCTCCCCCTACGCGACGACTGTACCAAAAAAATTGAAATAGGTAACGGTTTCGTTTCCCTCCCCTTATATTTGCAACAAACAGATACTAAAATCCAGAGATTTTAGGGATTTAGTTTACTCCCTTTGAAACTGTCCCCACGGGGTGTATACCAGTATTGACACTCGGGATGTCAACGACTACACAACACCCCCTATATGTACCGTTTTGAAATTCGTTGACCATCCAAAACACATCTCTGCCCTGTAAATAACCGTAAATACAAGGGGTAAAAACGTCCAAAATAATCCAGTAAACAGTTTCCTAAAATGTCGGTAGCCATGCCTGCAAAATCCAAACTTCCGTAGCCAAAAATCAAGAATGTTTTTTTTTTTTTTTTGTAGTCATTTATCACAATTTCCCTTGTTGATAATTAATTAATTTTGTAGTCATTTATCACAATTTCCCTTGTTGATAATTTATTTTTTATAATATAAGAAAATTTCAAAAAAACAACTTTGACCTTTTTTTTTTTTTTTTTTTTTTTTTTTTTTTTTGACAACTTATGAACTTTGGCATTAGAAAGAATTCCTCCACTAAAAACGTAAAAATAACTGCCTCTAAGTTTCTAACAACCTAATTGAGTATGTTTTCTGAACATAGTGATCATGTTAATTTAAATGAGAGAAAAACATGAGTTTAAAGAAAATTTTTTCGACTGCTGTTGCAGTTCGATGGCTGGAGAAGGAGTTAGCAAAGACATTCTCAGAAGCACCACTGCAAATTGTTGATATTTCATGAATTTTGTGGAAATAGTTTTACCCAAATTATTCCATTTTCCTTACCCAAATAATTTTTAAGAAGAAAACATTTGTAGTCCAAGCATTATGATAATTGCCTTCCAAGCAATAAACCCAAGTACGACTCCGGAAAAACGCATTCTAAATTTTACCAACAAATTCATCCATCTATTATGTTCTTCAACATCACTTTATTTTTTATAATATTAGAAAATTTCCAAAAAACCATCTTTGAACTTGGGCATTACAAATAATTCCTCAGCGAAAAATGTAAAAATAATGGCCTCTAAGTTTCTAACAACCTAACAGATGATGTTTTCTGAACAAACTCATCCAAAACTATTATGTTCTTAAACATTACTTTATTGGCTTATAATATTAGAAAATTTCCAAGAAAACTTATTGGCTTATAATCTTTGAACTTGGGCATTAGATATACTTGCTCAACTAAAAATATAAAAATAATTGCAACTAAGTTTCTAACAACCTACCTAGTGATGTTTTTAGAACGTTGCGATCGTGTTAATTTTAAACGAGAGAAAACATGAGTTTGAAGAAAATTGTTTCTATTGCTGTGTAATTTTTCTGTTGCAGATCGATGGCTAGAGAATGAGTTAACAATGATCTTCTCAATAGTTCCACTGCAAATTGTTGATAGTTAATTAATTTTGTGGAAATATTTTTATCTAAATTGTTTCATTTTCCTTACTGGAATATAGTTTTAAAGAGGAAGCGTTTGTTGTCCAACGGTTAGGATAATTGTCTTCCAAGCAATAGAGACTCGGGTTTAACTCCTAGCAAATGCATTATCAATTTTATAAGCAAACTCATCCAAAAATATTATGTTCTTAAAAATTACATTATTTTTTATAATATAAGAAAATTTCCAAAAAACCATCTTTGAACTTGGGCTTTTTTTTTTTTTTTTTTGACAACTTATGAACTTTGGCATTAGAAAGACTTTTTCTGCAAAAAAAACGTAAAAATAACTGCCTCTAAGATGTATAAAAAAAAATTGCCTCGTAGATAGTGAATGTAAACAAATTGTATAATTGTTTCAATAAAGTGTTATTGATTTTCTACAATAAAGTGTTATTGTTAAATATGACACAATTTGACCCAAATCCAATAAACTAAAGATCCAAGGTTGTTTACATGTGACTTGAACTAGTATGTGGGGACATACGGAGATTGGTGTTCAAGTAACAACCTAAAAGGTCTATAGTACAGGGATAAGGCTGGGTACCTTATCCTGGTAACACTATGTGATACGACCCACTTTGTATTCGATACAGACGTATTGATCCAAGGCGTCCATGTAGGAGACATGCGAGCGGGGGTATCCTATACAATGAGTTTGCATAAGACCGGACCACGAAATAGTAAACCACTAGATGTAACTGTTGGGTTTTATGTCCTAAAACTCGTAGATAGTGAATGATTAACGAATTATACACTTGTATCAATAAAGTGTTATTGAGGTTTATGCAATAAAGTGTTATTGTCATATTAAGTCTAGAATTGCACAATATGACCCAAATCCAATAAACTAAGATCCAAGGTTGTTTACATGAGACTTGGACTAGTATGTGGGGACATACGGGGATCAGTGTTCAAGTAACAACCTAAAAGGTCTATAGTATAGGGATAAGGCTGGGTACCTTATCTTGGTAACACTATGTGATACGGCCTGCTTTGTATTCGATACAGACGAATTGATCCAAAGCGTCCATGTAGGAGACATGCAAGCGGGGGTATCCTATGCAATGAGTTTGCATAAGACCGGACCACGAAATAGTAAACCACTAGATGTAACACCGTTAACTAGTTAGGTTACTGTTTCAATAGGATGACCTAGGTAACTCGATCTTAATCCTGAGTGTGTCATGAACTCCTTCTCACGAGGGATTGTCCTTTGATTAGTACGGGTGAGAGTGGCCAGTACGCCGACTCAATAAGCCTACCTTCTTGGGGACAAGACCGAGTGGGGGGCTGGGGACATGACAATACAAGATGGAATTCACTCATTCCCCTATTGGGGCAAGTAGATGTGTGTTCCCTTAAGGGCTGATTCCGGGGCTTGAACAAAGGCGCGCCGTCCTCTCTTGGCCCGAGAGGAACTCTTGTTTAGAGGTTGGACCCTAAACAAATTGTTCATTAGAGGGATCAGTGGTACTTAAGGATCCAGAGGTAACCCAGGGGTAAAACGGTAATTTGACCCAGCTGGTGTTACGAACACACGTGAAGGATTGACTTACTGCATTGGTCGATATCCGTGGACACAGAAATATTCTACAGTGAGAAGAGTGCAGCTGTGGGTCTTTAGTGGAGTGACCCACAGTTAACGAATGTTGATTGACTCGGTTAATGAGTTTAGCTGATCAATCTCGTATCGTTGGAGCTTCTGATCTGTAGGTCCATTAGGTCCACCTGCTAGCTCATAACGGGTTCTGAGATAATATAGTCTTGATTATTAAAGGGAATATAAGTTAATTGTATTTTGATACAATTAATATAATGTATGGAGATACATTATAGTATAAGTTTAATTAATGAATTAAACTTTATAATAAAATTAATTTTGGATATGATTCAAAATTAATTAATGAGAGAATTATAAATTTAATTAAATATGTGATATTTAATTAATTCATGAATTAATTAATTGGGGAATTAATTAATTTAATTTTAATTTGGTTAAATGTGATTTAATCAAATTAAAACTATAGTTTATATTGATGTACATTTTGATGCACATTAAAACTATAGGTTAAATGAGAGAGATTAAATTGAATATGATTCAATTATAATATTAATTAAATATTTGATATTTAATTAAGGTGGGATCAATTAATTTAGAATTAATTGAATGGCCAATTTAATTTAATTGAATATGATTCAAATTGAATTAAAAACTATATATTATAATTCATTTAATTTGATTAAATTAATTATAATTAATTAATTAAATAAATATTTATTATTTAATTAGTTAATGGTCGAGATCATTTTGATTAAGATCTAACGGTCTAGATCCAGTAGGGCAATAACTCCCTCCCCACTTATCGTTGAGGGGAGGGGGAGTTTCCCGAACAGACGCTCATTTTCTCTCAAACTCACGCAAGGTACAGAGAAAAATTCTCTCTGAATTCTCTCGAGTTTTCTCTCAATTCTAGCAATTAACTTGCTGGAATTTTTCCCTTCCAAGACAAGTTTTGGGTTCCCACAAGCCATATCTCAACGACCCAAGAGAATAGCGGGTGATTCGAGTGGTGGTGTCCATTGGAAGATCAAGAACATAATTTTGGAGCATCGTGCTGTTTTCTTCGAAAATCCAAGTAAGTGTTCTTGATATTGAATAATTTTTGCATGCTTAATCGTTTTAATTTAGAAATTTGTTTCTGAATTGATTTGCCAACGTAGAGGTTTTTCTAAAATTGAAATTAAAAACGAGGTTGTTCTTGTTTGCTTCCGCTGCCAAAAGGAATTTTAATCCTACAGTAACACCGTTAACTAGTTAGGTTACTGTTTCAATAGGATGACTAGGTAACTCAGTCTTAATCCTGAGTGTGTCATGAACTCCTTTTCACGAGGGATTGTCCTTTGATTAGTATGGGTGAGAGTGTTTCAATAGTTAGGTTACTGTTTCAATAGGATGACTAGGTAACTCAGTCTTAATCCTGAGTGTGTCATGAACTCCTTTTCACGAGGGATTGTCCTTTGATTAATATGGGTGAGAGTGGCCTGCACGCCGACTCAATAAGCCTATCTTCTTGGGGACAAGACCGAGTGGGGGGCTGGGGACATGACAACATAAGATGGAATTCACTCCTTCCCGCTTCTAGGAGAAGTAGATGAGTGTTCCCTTAAGTGGTGACTCCGGGTCTTGAACAAAGGGATCTCGCCCTCTCACTGGTCCGAGAGGAACTTTCTGTTTACTGGTTGGACCATAAACAGGTTGTTCATTAGAGGAGCACTGGTACTTAAGGAGCCAGAGGTAACACAAGGGTAAAACGGTAATTTGACACAACTGTAGTTACGAATACTCGTGAATGATTGACTTACCGGTATATGTCTATATCCGTGGACACAGAAATGTTCTACAGTGAGGAGAGTTCAACTGTGGGTCTTTAGTGGAATGACCCACAGTTAATGAATATTGGTTAACCTGATTAATGAGTTTAACCGACTAACCTCATATCATTAGAGCTTCTGATCTGTAGGTCCATTAGGTCCCCCTGCTAGCTCGTAAAGAGTAATTAGGAACAAATATATCTTGAGAGAATTTGAATAGTTCAAATTCATATTGGGAATTAAGTTAATTGTATGAGATACAAATTAATATAATGTATAGTAATGCATTAAAATATAAAGTCTAATTTGAGATTAAACTTTATTATGTTGAGAGTTTGATATATTTGAAAGAGTTCAAATATATGTCTAATTAAATACGTATTTAATTAGAAGATGAATTAATTAATTATTCAATTTAGTTTAAATTAAATGAGATTTAATTAAACTATAGTCTATGAGAGAAATAAATATTTGAAGAAGTTCAAATATTAATATGAATTTGATTCATATTAAATTTATAGGATATAAGAGAATTTGAAGGAGTTCAAATTTTAATATGAATTTGATTCATATTATAGAATTAATTAATTGAAGGCCTGAAATTAAATATATGATATTTAATTGGGTAATTAATTAATTAACTAATAGAAGGTCTGAAATTAAATATATGATATTTAATTGGTGATTAATTAATTAAAGAATTAATTAATTGGAAATTAATCAATTATGGAAATGATTAATCACTTATGGAAGTAATTAATCATTTATGGAAATGATTTAATCACTTATGGAAGTGATTAATCATTTATGGAAAAGATTAATCAATTGTGGAATTGATTGGTCATGGAATTGATTAATTATGGAAAAGATTAATCAATTATGAAATTGATTAGTTATGGAATTGTTTTTAAATGAATATTATATTCATGACCTTTCTCTTATAAATAGAACACTAACCCTAGAGTTTAGGTACTCCAACTTATGACCACCGTAAGGCCCTCTCATATTCTCTCAAGAACTCTAGGGAGAAATTTCTCTCTAGAGTTTTTCCCATTCAAGATTAGGTAGTCCCACAACAATGTTCCTAATCTCAGAGTTATAGCGGGGAAGATCAATTGGTGGTGTCCCAATTGTTGACGCTCGGTCCAAAATCAAGAAAGACATTGAAGTATTCAGAGTCTTCAACGACGGTATGTTTGCTTCTCCCATTTAGATTTAGATCTAATAATTTTTGTATGCTTAGTCTTAAGTTTCTATAGAATTTGTTCTATGATTTTTGCCAATGTTATGGTATTTTTGGATAAACAAAATTAACTACGAATCGGTCCCAATTACGCTTTCGCTTTAACGGAATTGGGGAATTCCAAATCCTTTCAGTTTTCTGAACATAGTGATCATGTTAATTTAAACGAGAGAAAAACAAGAGCTTGAAGATTTTTTTTTTTTTTTATTGTCGTCAATTTTTCTGTTGCAGTTCGATGGCTGGAGAAGGAGTTAGCAAAGACGTTCTTAGAAGCACCGCTGCAAATTTCTGATATTTCATTAATTTTGTGGATGTTATAAAACGTGAAGAACAATAACAAAAACACTAAGAACACTTAGAGAGAGCAAAGGTAGGGAGAAGAAAGAGCAAATGATTCTATTATATTGATGTTGTTGTTGTATTTAACCCTTCATACACATCTCTATTTATACTATTACAATAGGGATGGTTACAACCTTAAAAGATCTAAAATAGGATGGTCCCTATTGGTTATGTTTCATTTTTTTTTTTTATTGAATTGTGTTGTATTATTTACATATTTTAAACGAAATGTTTGTTTTTTATAACATAAATGTTTGTCTTTTATATACTTGTTATAAATTGATATCTCATTTGTTATATTACTCAAATAATTAATAACATCGATGTACTCGATTATGAGTAATAAAATACATCAATGGTAGACTTGTTATTTTTTGAAAAAAATCATTGATATATATTTTTAATTGTTGTTCTATTATGAAGGTCGTGGAATGCAAAATTTGTTATAAGTATATCAATAAGATGCATTTAAATATATCATTAGTGTAATAATAGTATATCAATACTCACTAAACATGTACTTTCAAGTAAATCATTAGTGTATCAATAATATATTATTAAAATGATATATGGTATATCGATGATATATTTGCCAACATGAGCACAATTCAACCAGTAAAAGACATACATATCCAACTAAGAGGTTAGCGAGGTTTAAATCTCTCACCATACATATCGTTACAAAATAAAGCTAATATATATCTAAGGGTGTGTTTGGTTTAACTTTTCAAGTGTTTAATTTTGAAAATAAATCATTTTGAAAAAATTTCTAGTGTTTGACAACTACTAAAAAGGACTTATTAGAAAATGGGATGGATAAATAAACCATTTTGAGAGAAACATTTGAAACCAACTTTTTAAAAAATATTTTTAAGTACACAATAACTTGTGTATAAAAACACTTATAAGGAAATGGAACCAAACATATGAGTGTTTAAATTCTAAACAATTTTTATACAAAATGTTTTTTAAAAAATGCATTCCTGAAAAACATTTAAATTAAAATGTATTCTAAACGGACCCTAATTCTTTATTAATGGAGTATATCAAAGACATCTAAACTAATGAAGACTCATGTGTATATTTCATAAATGAAGGATATTATGATCATGAAATTTACACCTAATCTAGTATATATTTAGTATATCAGTTGTTTGATATACCAAATATCTAGTATATCAGTCACACTAAATAACTGAATAATGTATACCTGCTATATGGTATATCAATGACACCATTGATATATTATTTAAACTTCTAACTTCCATGTTTTTTAGGGATTTTTTTGACTTTTGAACTTTACTGTTTAGGTTGGGCCCACTTTTTCTTTGTTATATTTGCAACATTAAAAAACTGATGATATGGTTGCAAATTCCATTTTTATTTGTTCTATTCTTGCAACTGCCCCTAAAAATAATCAAAATGACTATGTCCATTTTCATCATTATAGCTAAATTGCAACAATCTCATTTGAATTTACCAAACACTGTAACCTGCTTTTTCATGTTTGACACTGAAATTTACTAAACACTAATTTACTTCTAGTTACAGCTAATTTTTTTAAAAGCACAGTTGCCAGCAATTATTTTAAAAGCTACAATAATCTCAAACTAAGCCTACATCATCTAAAGACATTATCATACAAAAATTCGTCAAAACAAACACAGTTATCTAAAATTTTGGGTATCTATATTTCTCGGTATCTATAATTTCAGGCATCTGAATATTTCGACTATCTAGATTCCCAAAAAACAAACGACCCCTAAGTATTCAATTGATTCTTCAAGAGAAGCAAAGAGTCAATTTGGGAGATCAGAAGATTAAAAAAAAGGGAAAAATACACTTTTGGTCCTTGAGGTTTGAGTTAAGTGACACTTTGGTCCCTGAGTTTTCAAACTAAATAAAAATACCCCTGAGATTTGAGATAAGGAGCACTTTAGTCCCTGCCGTCAATTTTTCTGTTAAATGTTAACGGTGGCGGAGAGAGGGTCGTGGCCGGCGGCGAAGAAGAGGAGCTTGAAATTAGCGAGCCAAGCAACGAAGAAGGAGGTGGAGCCGCCGAGGAGGATGGAGGTGAGTTGTAGATAGGGATGTCCACGGGGCGGGGCGGGGACGGGGATGGCTTCCCCGTCCCCGTCCCCGCCTCCAATTTCAATCCCCATCCCCGTGAAATTCCCCGTTAAATTTCACGGGGAACGGGGCGGGGATTCCCCACGGGGAATTTGTGGGGATCGGGTTCCCCACGGGGAATTATTCCTCATTTAAGTTTTTTCTTTTTTCTTTTTATCTTAGTTGAATTAACTAATTTCTTTGATAAATTTTCAAATAATTAAAATTTCATGGAAAATGTCCATTAACTTTTAATTAGATAGTTCATTATTGACATGAAATATTCAAATACTTGATTTATTTAAAAAAGAATACTTATTTAAAGATAGAACTTTTAAATTTCATAATATAAACAAAATAACATTTCATATCAAATTATCTATTCAAACGATTAAACCATATGATTCAAACATATTCAATTTTCTAAATCATTAACAATAAAACTTTAAATTTGTTCAAAAAAAAAAAAAAAAACAATAAAACTTTAAATAATGTATAAAGAGAAATAATAATAATAATAATAATAATAGTAAAAATAATAGTAATAAAAAATTAAACGGGGCGGGGAACGCGGATGGGGAATGCATTCCCCGTCCCCGTCCCCATTTAGTTCGCGGGAATTTTTTTCCCCCACTCCCTCCCCCATTCCCCTCCTAAACGGGGATTCCCCGCCCCATTAGAGGCGGGTCCCCATGGGGCCCCGGCCTCGCGGGGCAAATGAACATCTCTAGTTGTAGAGGGAGGAAGAGGAAGAGGACGACGACGAGGAAGCGGCCGGCGCCGGGATGGAGGAGTTTTCCAATGGCGTGGCAGTAACAAAGAGGGATACAGACTGCTAACCAGACCTTGACGAAGTTGAAAATCTCTCCCTCTATTGTTTCTCTCTCTGGTTCTGTTTCTCTAGAAATGGAAGTGATGATGGTCAGTGGAGGAGGTGAATGAAACTTACGGATGAGGGAACGAGGAAGAGGAAGAAGAGAAGAGAGAGAGGGAGGGATTAATAATAATAATAATAAATAAGATTATTTTATTATTTAAATATTTTTTATTTAAAAAAATTTAAAAAATATTTTTTTTATTAAAGTAATAGTGTCACGTCAGCCACCGTTAACATTTAACAGAAAACGTGGTGGAGAGAGGTTGGGCCTGTTCTAATCAGGTATCAATGACGGGGCAGAGGGCTGTTGGTGAGGTATGGAACCATAGAGTGAATAGGTGTGTGGAGGAGTTGGCTAGATGGGGTAAATCGAGATGAGGAAATTATGGGCGAAGGATTTCCATGGCCCGTCATCAGTTGCAAGCGGCGCTTGAGGGGAAAGGAGATGTCCATGGGGCGCGAAGGAGGTTGGAAGATATGTTGGGAGATGAGGAAATATATTTGCGCTAAAGGGCGCGAGTTGACTGGTTTCAATGGGGGGACCGAAATTCCAAATGGTTCCATCAGCGAGCTTCTCAGAGGCGCAAATTTAATCATATGGAGGGGTTGATGGATCTCAATGGGAGATGGGTAACGGAGGAGGATGGGATGGAAAGGATTGTGACAGAATATTTTCAAGGGTTGTTCACCTCGAATAATCAACAGACAGTGGGAACCTACAGGAGTTTCTGAATCATATACAGCCATGCGTGAGTTTAGAAGAGAATTGCCTGCTGAATAGCCCATTCACTAAGGAAGACATGTTGTTTTCATTAAAGCAGATGAGCCCGACAAAGGCTCCGGGGAGGGATGGTTTGCCAGCGCTCTTCTATCAGAAATATTGGGGGATAGTTGGTAATGAGGTAACTTCCTTATGCTTAAATATCTTGAATGAGGGTGGTTCTGTAGAAGCGATTAACCAAACAGTCATTACTTTGATCCCAAAATGTAGAAATGCAAAGCAAGTGTCTGATTATAGGCCTATTAGTTTATGTAATGTTATTTATAAACTGATATAAAAAACCATTGCTAATAGGCTTAAAAGGGTGCTTGAGCAATTTATCTCCCCTACCCTAAGCGTTTTTGTTCCGGGAAGGAATATCTATGATAATGCTATTCTTGGCTTTGAGTGCTTGCATTCTATTAAGCAGAAGAGATCAGGGAGGGTAGGATGGGCGGCCTTGAAGCTAGATATGAGCAAGGCCTATGACCGGGTGGAGTGGTTTTTTCTAGAAAAATTTATGATTGCTTTGGGTTTGAATGACAAAATGGTAAATCTTATCATGGATTGTGTGAGCTCGGTCTCGTATTCGGTTAATCTAAATGAGAGGAGGAAAGGGTGTATCAAGCCCTCTAGGGGTCTTAGGCAGGGTGACCCACTTTCACCTTATTTATTTTTATTGTGTGCAGAAGGCCTTTCGAGAATGCTTTCATGGTTGGAGGAGGAAGGAAGGATTCAGGGCATTAAAGTTGCTCGTGAGAGCCCAGCAATCTCCCACTTATTTTTTGCTGATGATTGCTTTCTATTCTTCAGAGCAGATATAAGGGAGGCAGAGATGGTGGCAAGAAGCCTAGGGGCATATACCATTTTAACAGGTCAAGAGATAAACTTTGCAAAATCTGGGATCTGTTTGAGTCCAAATGTGGATGTTGGCACGAAGCAGGCTATTGTTCATATGCTAGGAGTAAATCTAGTGGCTTTTCATGATCGATATCTAGGCCTCCCAATGGTGTTCTCAGGCCGAAAGGTATCTTCTTTAAAGTTCATTAAGGATCGGCTATGGGCATCGGTCCACAAGTGGAGGCATACTAGATTCTCTGTTGGGGGGAAGGAGGTGTTGATAAAGGCTGTTTTATAGGCCATACCGACTTATTTGATGTCGTGTTTTGAGGTCCCAATGAGTTTAATTAAGGAGTGTAATAGGGTTATGGAAAAATTCTGGTGGGGCGAGGAGGAGGGGGGAAGACGAATTCATTGGGCGACATGGAGGAAAATGTGTGTCCAAATTTAGGGGTGGTCTTGGGTTTAGGGACCTTGAGTTGTTTAATAAGGTGTTATTGGCGAAACAAGGGTGGAGGCTGATCTGCAATCCTAACTCCTTACTATGTAGAGTTTTGAAAGGGAAGTATTTCAAGGACTGCTCGTTTCTGGAAGCTAGAAGCAGGAGTAATAACTCCTTTGTCTGGCGGAGTTTGTTGTGGGGGCGGGAGTTGTTGAGGGCGGGTGTGAGGTGGAGGGTGGGAAATGGAAGCTCAATTGATGTCTTAAAGGACAATTGGATCCCACGGGATTCCACACTTCGGGTTATTAGGAGGGAAGGAATTGACCTAGAAACTAAGGTTGATGCATTGTTGAATCTAGATGGAGCATGGAATGTGAATTCTGTTATGAATTTGTTGGGGGAGGAGGATGCAGAGGCTGTCTTAGGAATCCCAAGGCCTAGGAGGATGGTTCAAGATGAACTTATATGGCATTACGAGAAGAATGGTTTGTATTCAGTGAAGAGTGGTTACAGGTTGGCTTGTTCAATTAAGGAAAATGCCAGCAGCTCAAATTCTATCAAATAATTCAATGGTGGAGGTTTCTATGGGCTAGACAAATCCCAAGTAAGGTGAAGATATTTTGTTGGAGATTGTATCATGATTTTCTGCCAACAGAGGTAAATTTGCGTAAGAGGGGAGTTGATATCAGAGGAGGGTGTCCTCGATGCCACAACTCTGTAGAGACGACCTCTCATGCTATATGGGAGTGCAAAAGGGTGAGGAGGCAGTGGCAAAATTCACCTTTTTGCTCAATACCATGGCCTCAGTCTGCTCGTAGTGCTGCCGATGTTCTGTGGTGGTGCAAATCTAACATGTCCGCGAAAGATTTTGAGGATTTTGTGGGGATGTGCTGGTGGGTCTGGTGTAGGAGGAATAAGGAGGTTTTTGGGCCTCTGTGCGGTGGAGAGGGGGATGGGGAAGGGTGGGATTGGGTTGGTGCCTATTTGGACCAGTTTAGAAAGGTTAATGTTAGAAGGGGGGTGGGGGGAGTGCTCAGAGGGAGATCGTGAAATGGTCTCCACCAGTTGCCCCAAGTTACAAACTCAACACAGATGTTGCCACAGATAATGATTTGAAATTAAGTAGCCTAGGAGTTATTATCAGAGATGAAGGTGGGGAGGTGATGCTTACTTGGATGAAGAGAGTTCCGTTCGTGCAAGACGTGGATGTTCTAGAGGCAATGGTTATTCGAGATAGTCTGCTGGTGGCGATTGAGAGTGGTTTCCGGCAGGTGGAGGTGGAATCCGACTCGGCCCGTGTGGTGGGGTTGCTCAAATCGCATGGTTGCGACAAATCTGAGGTGGGTATGCTTGTGGAGGAAATTCGCCAAATCTCCAAGGGTCTCCAGTTGTGTTCTTTTCGTGGTGCTCCGGGTCGAGGAACGTAATGGCTCATAAGGTGGTGAGGGCGACGCTGAGGAGCGGGTTGAACGGTGTGTGGATTGAAGAAGTTCCGACGGTGATGCGTGAGGATCTTCAAGTCGAGCGGCAGGACAGTTCGAGGGTTGGGCAAGGGTGTTGTCTGTAATGCTGTTGTCGAGCTGTTTATTCAAAAAAAAAAAAAAAGACACTTTTATCTGTTTTGAAAATATGAAACAAGATCATTAAAACCTCGTTAGTAAAAATTTTTTATATTGATTTCTATGTATTAATCTTCAAATTTTAATCATGAAGCGTTTTTAGTCCAACGATTAGGATAATTGCCTTCCAAGCAATAGACCTGGGTTTGACTCCTGGCAAACGCATAAATAAGTTTAATTTTTTTTTTTTTGAATTATAAATTCAATTAATCTCCATGTTTACTTCACAAATTTTTCATAGGAAGCTTATAATTAATCGAATAATTATAATGAAATGACACTTTTATCTGTTTTGAAAATATGAAAAAAGATCATTAAAACCTCGTTAATAACAATTGTTTATATTGAGTTCTATGTATTAATCTTCAAATTTTAGTCATGAAGCGTTTGTAGTCCAACGGTTTGGATAATTGCCTTCCAAGCAATAGACCCGGGTTTGACTCTTTTCATATGCATAAATAAGTTTAATTTTTTTTTTTGAATTATAAATTCAATTAATCTCCATGTTTACTTCACAAATTTTTCATAGGAAGCTTATAATTAATCGATTAATTATAATGAAATGACACTTTTATCTGTTTTGAAAATATGAAACAAGATCATTAAAACCTCGTTAATAACAATTGTTTATATTGAGTTCTATATATTAATCTTCAAATTTTAGTTATGAAGCGTTTGTAGTCCAACGGTTTGGATAATTGCCTTCCAAGCAATAAACCCAGGTTTGACTCCTGGCAAACGCATAAATAAGTTTAATTTTTTATTTGAATTATAAATTCAATTAATCTCCATGTTTACTTCACAAATTTTTCATAGGAAGCTTATAATTAATCGATTAATTATAATGAAATGACACTTTTATCTATTTTGAAAATATGAAACAAGATCATTAAAACCTCGTTAATAAAAAATTTTCATATTGATTTCTATCTATTAATCTTCAAATTTTAATAATGAAGCGTTTGTAGTCCAACGGTTAGGATAATTGCCTTCCAAGCAATAGACCCGGGTTCGACTCCCGGCAAACGCATAAATATGAAGCTTAAAATTAATCAATTAATTATAATGAAATGACACTTTTATCTATTTTGAAAATATGAAACAAGATCATTAAAACCTTGTTAATAACAATTGTTTATATTGAGTTCTATATATTAATCTTAAAATTTTAGTCATGAAGCGATTGTAGTGCAACGGTTAGGATAATTGCCTTCCAAGCAATAGACTTAGGTTTGACTCTCGGCAAACGCATAATTTTAAATTAAAATTACTTATTTTAATTTAATTTAGTTTATTTAATTATTAATTACAAATTCAAATCAATTTAGTTTCTTAGGAAGCTTATAATTAATCGATTAATTATAATAAAATGATGTTGTCTAAAAAATATATATATAAAATAAAATGACATTTTTATTTTTATCTATTTCAAAAATATGAAACAAAATCATATAAGCCTTGATAGCTATTTAGGCCCTAAAATTATGCTGGTTATCCCCAGTTTCCTTACATGTTTTTTTATCTTTTATAAGAATACATTTGGATTTCTAGTCAAAAATTTAAAAAAAAAAAAAAATTAGAAGATTATTGTTGAAGGAGAAATTTTGTCCAATCACAAATTGTCACGTCATTATTTAAAATTAATGACGAAATTACAAATAATTAAATTCGGAGCCAATTATAAATTGACATATGTCACAAATTTTATTTGAAGACAAAGTTGACCAATTATAAATTTAAAGAGCCAAATTTATATTTGATCAATTAATTAGAAAATAAATTATTTTGATCAAATTAATTAATTTGACCAATTAATTAACAAAATAATTAATTGGATCAAATTTGGGTCTTTTAAATATTTGGGTCATATGCTTTTGGGTCAAATATGAATCAAACCCAAGACTAAATAGTTGAGCGCCAAGACCAATAAAACCCAAGTTCAGGTTGTTAGGCCCAAAAGTCACCAGGGTCCATCCATGGAGAACTCTATAAATAGGGGGTTTTCTTCCATTTCAAGGGTTCAGAAATTCTACACTCTCACAAACACAAGAGTTCATAATTTTAAAGCTCTCAAGCAGAACCAGAGAATTCAGAGAGACTCCACCAAATCTGAAGACCGAAGACTCTTTACAATTCATAAGTTTAAGTGTTGAACACTTCTTAAACATCAAACACTTTTCAAGACTTCAACGCTCCTTGAAGATCAAATACTCTTCAGGACATCAACAATTCTTGAAAACGAAACACTCTTCATGACTTCAACATTCCTTGAAGATCAAAGACTCTTCAGGACACCAACACTTCTTGAAAACTGAAGACTCCTTCAAGACTGGAAGACTTCAAGCTCCAAGAATCCATTAAAGCTTCAAACTCGAGATCAAGCGTTCTAGCCCTCGAGTGAAACACATTCACACACAAGAGGGAGAATCAGAGGATTAACATTACAGATTCTATATTACATCAATACAATATATTGTTTATTCCACGTGTCTCCATCTCTGAAGTTACGTGTCAACAACTATTTTTTTAAGTTTTAAAAAATTGACTTGGTTTTTTAAAATATGTGAAGAAGATAGATAACAAAATAAAGAAACTTTTTTTTTTAAAAAAAAAAAAACAAAACAAAATAAAGAAACTTCTAGGTAGGAGTAGTGTCTATAAGCCTAATTTTTAAAACAAAAATTAAAAAACAAATGGTTATCAAATGACCATAGTTTTTTGTTTTTGAAATTTAAGTCTAATATAATAATCACTACTTACACCTAAAAGTTTCTTTCTTTTGTTATTAACCTTCTTTCCATGTTTTAAAAAAATCAAGTCAAATTTTGAGAACTAAAAAGAATATGTCTCATTTGATAACTATTTAGTTTTTATTTTTTTATTTTGAAAAATAAGCTTACAATCACCAATTCCACCTATAAGTTATTTGTTTTGTTATATATTTCTTTCAGCCATGTTTTCAAAAATCAAGTCAAGTTTTGAAAACTAAAAAAATTAGCCCCCGTTTGATAACCATTTGGTTCTTTGTTTTTGAAAATTATGCTTGTTTTCCCCCAATTTTTCTATCATGGTTTTCATCTTTATCAAGGGCACATTTGAATTCTTAGCCAAATTTCAAAAACAAAAAAAAAAGTTTTCGAAAACTACTTCTTTATTTTTTTTTAGATTTCAAAAATTCTTTTGGTTTTTGAAAACATGGAATGAAATGTATTAGAAAAACAAAGAAATTTCTTGGTGGAAGTAGTGTTTATAAGCTCAATTTTCAAAAACCAAAAACCAAAAACCAAATGGTTATCAAACGGGACGTTAGTTTTCAAAAACTTGTTTATGTTTTTGGAATTTAGCTAGTCGCAAATGTGTCCTACAAAGATGAAAATCATTCTAAAAAATTTGGGAAAATACAAGCATAATTTTAAAAAATAAAAAACAAAAAACCAAATATTATCAAACGAGGCCATAGTTTTCAGAAAAAAAAAATTGTTTTATTACCAAAGATAAAAAAAAAGGTAAGAAAATGGAGAGAAAACAATAATAATTTTCAAAAACCAAATAATTATTTAATAGAGACTAAAGTTCCTTTTTTCTTTTGAAGTCATTTCATAAGTTTTTGGTATGTTGTAATTTACCAAGGTGTTTATTGGGATCTTAATAGTCTTTGCAAAAAATTTGGCAAAATCTCTAAAAAATCTCAAAAAAAAAAAAAAAAAATCCATAATAATAGCCTTAACAAAAAAAAATGAAAGTAAAAGTTCTAAAAATACTTAAAAAGTGCTCAAGAGAAAATGCTAAATATATTATAAATATTAGAAAAAGATGGATGCCCAATAGAGCTTGAACCATATGTCACCTTCCTTGTTGCCAATGTGCCTTGTAAAGATTGATGCTTAGTGTCCACTTTGAGCCACATCATACTTGCCAAAATTCCTATAAATAGTGGCTTGTGGTGGAGCTAAAGACATAACTTCATTGGTGAAATTTTCCCAATTTCATAATCTCCCACTTTGCTATTTTGTTGTTTAATGTGTTTTTATTTTCATGCTTTTAATTTAATGTTTTAATTTCTTGCTTTATTTATTTTATTTAGTATTATTATTATTATTATTATTATATTATATTTTATCCACTTCTGTGTTCCCGTTGTGTGCCGTTGTGCTACCCAATTTCACAACAAAATAATGTTTATTCTAAAGTATAAATTGAAGAAGTACTTTTTCGCGCAATTGACATATTTTCTCATTTTTTCTCATTTTAATTTAGTTTAGTTTAAATATAAATTTAAATAATCTCAATGTTTACTTTACAAATTTTTCTTATGAAACTTAATCGATTAATCTATATCTATATATATCTATATCTATACTATATTAAAAGGTGCTTAAGGGGAGAAACTTTTGATTTTCTTTTTTTTGCTTTTTTTTATTATTCAAATTCTTCATTTGTCCTTTCTATTTAATTATTTAATATTTAATTATTCAAATTCCCACGGGTAGATCATTCTCACGTTTAAGGATTGGTTTAAAAAAAATCTCATCTTTGATAAGATTAAGAATCTATATATATATCGAAAATCATCAAAAGAGGTGAAATTTTGAGTTTAGAGGATATAAAGTTTTTTTTTTGTTTTAATTCTTGGTCAAAGCCTTTTTTTTATGGCCACATTTTTCCAAGACGACACAAAAATAGAATCTATATATATATAGAAAATCATCAAAAGAGGTGAAATTTTGAGTTTAGAGGATATAAAGTTTTTTTTTTTAATTCTTGGTCAAAGCCTTTTTTTTTTTTAATGGCCACAGTTTGCCACGACACAATGATTCGAAGACAAATTGAGAGAGGGAGGTGGAGCTTTTCATCATGTGGTGCATGACGAATTAAAAAAAAAACCATTTCTACCCTATCTTTAGCAACGTGAGTAAATACAACATTTTCATTTAGTGTAAATATATATTTTTTTTTGTTTAAGGATTGGTTTAAAAAAAATCTCATCTTTGATAAGATTAAGAATCTATATATATATCGAAAATCATCCAAAGAGGTGAAATTTTGAGTTTAGAGGATATAAAGTTTTTTTTTTTTTTTTTAATTCTTGGTGAAAGCCTTTTTTTTATGGCCACAGTTTTCCAAGACGACACAAAGATAGAATCTATATATATATCGAAAATCATCAAAAGAGGTGAAATTTTGAGTTTAGAGGATATAAAGTTTTTTTTTTTAATTCTTGGTCAAAGCCTTTTTTTTTTTTTAATGGCCACAGTTTGCCACGACACAAAGATTCGAAGACAAATTGAGAGATGGAGGTGGAGCTTTTCATCATGTGGTGCATGACGAATTAAAAAAAAATCATTTCTACCCTATCTTTAGCAACGTGAGTAAATACAACATTTTTATTTAGTGTAAATATATATTTTTTTTCGTTTAAGGATTGGTTTAAAAAAAATCTCATCTTTGATAAGATTAAGAATCTATATATATATCGAAAATCATCAAAAGAGGTGAAATTTTGAGTTTAGAGGATATAAAGTTTTTTTTTTTTTTTTTTAATTCTTGGTCAAAGCCTTTTTTTTTATGGCCACAGTTTTCCAAGACGACACAAAGATAGAATCTATATATATATCGAAAATCATCAAAAGAGGTGAAATTTTGAGTTTAGAGGATATAAAGTTTTTTTTTTAATTCTTGGTCAAAGCCTTTTTTTTTTTAATGGCCACAGTTTGCAACACACAAAGATTCGAAGACAAATTGAGAGATGGAGGTGGAGCTTTTGATCATGTGGTGCATGACGAATTAAAAAAAAATCATTTCTACCCTATCTTTAGCAACGTGAGTAAATACAACATTTTCATTTAGTGTAAATATATATTTTCTTTTCTTATTTCTTTTTCAAGTAGACTAATGTATCTTTAGGAGATTTTGTTAGTTTTCAAATTTTATTAGTTTATATTATATTTTTGTCACCCCGACGAGTTTCATATGAATAAGAAATATTTTCTGTTTATTTCTTTAATAGTAGCGAGTACACGTTTGTATGAGTTCATTAGTATTGTCTTTCTTATTCTTCTTGAAATGGGAAAGAAGATCGATCACTACTATCTTCTTTTTTAAAAATCCATATCTCTTCATTATGCTTTTCTCCAACCTTCAAATTTTTTTTATATATTTTTGAGATTTTTTTTAGACAAGAGATACAAAGAAAATGAATGTTCATTTAAACATAAATTTAATTTAATTATTAATTATTAATTGATTACAAAATTAAGATTTTGGAAAATATAAATATTTACCTAGGTAATTTGAAAGACTTTTCGTTATCTTCAATCTTAAAAAAAGGTTTAAGCGGGTTAGATTTTTTATATTTAAAAATTTTATGAAGTATGATAATTTATACATCCAAATAATATTGAGAAAGAATTTAAATGTGCAATAAAGAAAAAAAATTTGATATTGTATAAGGTATGATTTATATCTATGATATTGGTTATAAACCATTTTTATTATAATTGTTCAATTTGGTCACATACATCTAAATATGATCAATTTTTTCAATAATTATAAATTCATGTGTAGTATTTATTCATTTTTATATATTTTTTGGTACAATATCAGGTCATATTTCAAATTTTCTAATTAACTACTTATACTTTAAAAGGTATTATAACACATGAAGCACACGTAGTTTCAAACTAGTTATAATTAAAATGACACTTTTATGTATTTTTTTTAATATGAAACAAAATTATTAAAGTTTCCTCTTTTTAAAATTGTTTCATCCATTTTTTTAGAAAATAGAATCAGTTCTTCTCAAGAAAAAAAAAAAAAATAGAATCAGTTTTTGGTTTCTTGTATTTTACCAAAGTGTTTATTGGGATCTCAATAGTCTTTCAAAAACTTTTGGCTAATTTTTTTTTAAAAAAAAAAAAAATCTCTAAAAAATCATAAAAATAGCCTTAACAAAAAAATGAAAGTAAAAGTTCTAAAAATATTTAAAAAGTGCTCTAAAAGAAAATACTAAATTAATGTTTATTCTAAAAGTATATATTGAAGAAGTTTTTAAGCTAAAAAATACGGTTTTTTACGAGCTAGAAATGAATAAAAAAAAGATGAGGAGAATAGAAGTAGTAGTGAGTTTGGAATGATTTTAAGGAAAAAAAAAAGTTTTTATGTAACTGAACTACAATGATGATAATTGACTAATTAACTTTGTTATATATTGACATTTAATTTATTTAGAGTAATCCAAAGACACAAGAGAAAAGTTCTATCTTTTTTAATAAAATATTTTTTTTAGGAGAGGTGAAATCTTAAATCATCATAGCATATAGTTGGTTGAATCCGGACAAACAAAAATAAGATTACAAATATTCGTGAGAAGAAAAATTGAAGAATTCGTATTCGAATTGGAAACTAGGATTTGTCATGTTGTTGTCTCCATACTTTGTGATGGAAGACAACCAAAGAATATACTTGACACGTGGAGAGGGAAAAAAAATCAACAAACGTTAATTACTCTGCATATCATAACAAAGTAAGAGTTTAACAAAATTCTCCTCATATTATGTACAATGATATTAGTCAGTATATTTATACATTTACAAGGAGATCAAATAACAGATAAATAACCTAACTAGAAAGGTTAAAAACAAAATTAAAAACTAAATAAGAATATACATCATTCTCTAATACGTACCATGTTAAATCACCCCACTGAACTTACAAACTTAAGCAAATTGTTACAGTAAATATAATCACATACCCATGGTTTAACAAAAATGATATAAAGTATGATATACATTATTTGCAAGTATTTGTACAAGAAAAAGTATAACAATATGTTGGTGAATTTCCTTTATACATTTTCTTTCCTCTATGTTCTCGCCAATTGGAATGTTTCAAATTGTCTCTCGCAATTGTAAAACACCATAAATAATAAATCACTTCCGCTTTCAATCAAAAAGCGTTTGTAGTCCAACGGTTAGGATAATTGCCTTCCAAGCAATAGACCCGGGTTCGACTCCCGGCAAATGCATTTCTTAATGTTGTCTTTTTTTTTTTTTTCCTTTTCATTTTAGTCCCTTTTCAAAAATTCTTTCTTTTTCTTTTTTTGGTCCATTGTGCTTGAAAATAATTGTCTTTTTTTTTTCCTTTTCATTTTAGTCCCTTTTCAAAAATTCTTTCTTTTTTTGGTCCATTGTGCTTGAAAATAATTGTCTTTTTTTTTCCTTTTCATTTTAGTCCCTTTTCAAAAATTCTTTCTTTTTTTGGTCCATTGTGCTTGATTTTTTTTTGTTTTTTTTAGTTGAATTCATTTATCTAGTTTCGTAATTAGGTTTGAAGTTTTGTCGGCAGGCTAAGTTTCGGTTTTTTTTTTTTCTTATTCAACAACATTTGACGATGAAAGTATTTAAACCTCTAAAATCTTCAGCAATAGTACATGTCAATTATTATTAATCTATGCTTCACTTCTCATCCAAAACTACAAATGTTTTTAAAATATTTTAAAATTTGCCTCTTATTTTTCATAATATTTAAAAATTACCAAAAAACCACCTTTGAACTATTGATTATTAAAATTATTTCCTCAAGCTTCAAATATGAGTAATCATCCCCTAAAACTCACAAATAAAATTCAATTAAAGCTTAAATATTACAAAATACACAAACAAACCATATATTATAAACATGGTTACAATCAAACGTTCAAATAATAGCATTGTTACAACTTAACCAATTTTTATAACTCTCTACAATTAATAAACTATAATATTTACTACTACAAAATAATTGGTTTTATTAGGTTGATGTTAAGTTGTCATCTAAGAAAAGGTAAAATTGACTTAAATAAAGTAATTTTAAAAATATCTTAAAAGACATTTTGCAATTTTGGATGAGGTTGTTGGACAAAATCATACATTAAGATGAAACTTGAACCGTGCTGGAAAAACATTTTTTACCACTCAATCAAATTGACAAAACTTAGGGTGTTTTGTGTATTTTGGAATATTTAAAGATTTAATTGCAATTTCATATATTTTATGGATGATTCATCCAATTGAAAATTTGAGTATGTAGTTATAATACTTCATATAATTCATATGAGACTTTTAACTATTTTGGCGTTTAAAATATTAGGGAGCAACACATTGTTAGTGTCGCATTTTATTTTACCCTCCATATCTTGGGATATACCAAACTTGCAAGATGTATTATGTTACGAGGATGTGAAACTCATTTCTAATTTATCGATTAGTTCGATGGGTACTCTTGATTCATGGGTCTGACATTATGACAAATATGGTTGGTACACTATTAAAGTGGATATAAGATTGTTAGCCTCAATAAACTTGGGTCTTCTTCCAAGCCGGAGAAGGGTTTGTCGAAGTGATGGAAAATGACGTGGAACTTGTGTATACCTTCTAAGATTAAGTACTTTATTTGGAAATGCTTCCATGAAAACTTGCCTACCATGCTTGCTTTGCCTAGGAAACATATTGCAACCACAAATATGTGTAATCTTTGTTATAAAAAGATTGAAACGGTGGACCATGCCTTATTCCATTGTAAGAGAGCAAGAAATATTTGGAGGGGAATGAGTCATGAGTACTTCATTCTGACTAGGGATGACTTGCACATTCGCAAAAGATTGAGATCAATTATGAATTTGTTTCCAATAGATCATGTAGAAACTATATTTATTGGCGCTTGGACCATTTGGAATGACAGGAATAGTGGTGTTTTTAACAATCCAATTATGCACATTGATCTCAAATGCGAATGGATTTATGAGTATGTGCAAGAATAATATAAGAGATTTAATGTCTGAAACCCAAGTACCCATTCAACAGGTATATTCGTTAACGATGATGCAGCTGCTGTTTCAAAGCGGGTTGGAGGAATTTTAGGTGCTACGAAACTTCCAATAGTCTGGTGTTGTGTGACGGCGAGGCAAGAATTTGCAAGCCAAACCATTTTTGTCGATGCGGCTGTGCAGGAAGGAGATGAAATTTTCGACTTTGGTGCAGCAGTGATGGATTTAAGGGGCGGGCTTCAAGCGGCTCTTCAAGGGTTTAAATCAGTGGCTTCTTCAGTTCTCATTGTCGAAGCCCAAGCAATCATAGAAGGTCTACGACTGGCCCAACGGTTGAATGTCCAACGGGTTATTATTAAATCAGATTCACTGTCATGTGTCCACATGATAAATGGGGATCATCCAATTGCCATTGAAGTCAAAACAATTATTCAGGATATTTTGGCGTTAAATGATACATTTCAAATCAAGGATTTGATAGAGAGGGAAAATCTATTTAGTGAAGAAAATCAGAGAGAATGTTGTCATTACAGAAACCATGACAACAGCGAAAGAAATAGACATTACACAGAACACGTGTAAGCCAACCACAAGCCAAAAACCAACAGAAAAGCAGAGGATGAAAACAAAAAAATAGACCTAGAAAATACAAGATAAATGACATTTTATCATCCCCCTCAAGCAAAGCTGGATTACCATGGATAGTGAGCTTGGTCCTTAAACATTGAAATCGAGCAGTAGGCAATGACTTTGTCATAATATCAGCAAATTGGTCTTCGGAAGGAACAAACCGAACTAAAAGTAGCCCTTATGATTTGAACTATATCCCACAAAAATGCATTCTTTTGAGCCAAACACAAGTTTATGGGCATTATAAGGACGAAGAAAAGGAAAACAAGCACAACTAAACACCCAGAAGAGAGAATAATCAGGAGCACGATGAAAAAGAACATGATAAGGACTCTGAGAATTAAGCACGAGAGTTGGTAAACGATTAATCAAATGAATAGCAGTTTGAAAAGCATAACTCCAAAACGATAGGGGTAAAGAAGAATGAGCTAACAAAGACAATCCAATCTCCACGACATGTCTATTTTTGCGCTCTACACGACCATTTTGTTGAGGAGTGTAGGGGCATGAAACACGATGATTAATGCTGTGAGAAGACATAAAATATGAAACCGTGCGAAACTCACCACCCCAATCAGTTTATAAACATTTGATTTTTAATTCGAATTGTGTTTCAACAAACTTCTTGAAGTGAAGAAAGCAAGGAAGAGTTTCATCTTTAGATTTGAGGAGATAAAGCCATGAGTAACGACTAAAATCATCGATAAACAAAAAAAGAAAATAACGAGATCCATTCATAGACGGTATTGGGGAAGGCTCCCATACATCAGAGTGAACTAATTGAAAAGGCTTACAAGACTTGTTCTCAACTAAATAAAAAGGCAAACGATGGCTTTTGGCCATTTGACATGAGTTACAAAATTTGTTAACACTAGAACAAGATACATGGAGCTTAGACAAAACAGAATGTAAAGTTGTGGCAGCTGGATGACCCAAACGAAGGTGCCAATTGGGTGAAGTAACTGAGGACAGAAAAACGGCAGCAAGAGACTTGGACTGAAGACCCGAAGAAATAGTGGACAATGAGGAAACAGTAGATAATCGATAAAGGCCATCTTCAAGCGTACCCTTGAGGAGTACCTGCTTGGTTTGAAGGTCCTTGACAAGAAAAAAAAGTAGAGTAAAATTCAACATAGGCCTGATTATCTTTACACAAACGAGCCACACTAATCAATTTTTTTGAAATAGCAGGCGTGTATAAAACATAATCAAGAAAGACAGGTTTTGAAGAAAAGGAAGGAACAAATTTGAAACCAATATGAGAGATAGTAATATGCTTACCATCACCGACCGTGACTTGCTCACCACCAAGATAAGACATGGGATTGGACAAAGAGGCAACATCATGAGTCATATGGTGTGTAGCACCCGAGTTGAGGAACCAATTTTCATCGAGATGATATGTATCATGAGAGTAAACAGAAGCAGAATCCGATAAAGGCTGGGTTAGGGGCTGGTTTGAAGTAGCAATGGTTAACATTGCTTGAGGTGATGGAGTTTGGTAGGCCAAGTTTGTGCGATGGCGACAAATAAGAGCGGTGTGCCCAAATTTGCCACATATTTGGTATTGAGGACGATTAGGACTTGATCTAGAAGACCATTTCTGAGAAGGAGAAAAAGAAGATTGTGGCTGAGGCTTACCTAAAATGCTTGGAGATAAGGTATTTGGCAACACAGGGGAAGATGGATTGAAGGGAGTTCTTGAAAAAACAGTGGTATTAAGGGGAGGATGATGCATGGAATGGCGGCCATTAAAGTGAGATTGAAAGCTACTGAGGTTTGCTTGAGCTAAGCTTAGTTGATCTACTGTATTTTGCTTTTCCAACCTAGCCTCGCAAGCTAACAACATGTTGCGAACATCTTCAAGGGCAAAACTATCAGCACGGTTTTAAATGGATGTAACAAATGCATTATACTCACTACCAAGACCATCCAATATATGAGCCAAATGATCTCTATATGAGATAGGTTCTCCAATGGATGAAAATTTATCAGCTATTTCCTTAATTTGGGAGAGATATTGACTGACAAAAATACCATCTTTCTTTATACGTTGAAGTTGGGTTTTAAGCCCCATTATCCTAACTGTGGTCTTAGAATCATAAGCTTTTTTTAAAGAATTCCAGATTTTAGAGGTAGTATTTAAACTCACGATTTCACCCATTTTTTCTTCAGACAGAGAGGAGTAAATCTAGCACATAATAAACCTAATGTATCTTTCCCAGACGAGGAACTCTGGATTCGGCTGTGATTGTTGATCGTCAAGGAACTTCTGAGGGGGAGGAATGGTACCATCGAGGAACCTGTGTAAACCATTAGCAAGAACGGCGCTGAGAAGCTGATTCTTCCAGAGTAAAAATTTTTGTATCGTTTAGCTTGACAGAGAGTGGTTGGGGTAAAGTGGGAAAAGGATTGGGGTGAAGGGGATTGAGATTCGCAGTTGGGGGAGCTGGAAAAGATTGGGGAGGATAATATCGCTGAGGATTTGGACGAGGAAAGTTTGGCTATTGATAGGGATAAAATGGTTGGAAACCGCTAGGAGAGGAAGGATAAAATGGTTGTTGATAGGGATTTAGAGGAGGATACTAAGGCTGGGTAAAGTTTGGTTGAATGGGTGCTTGCGGAAGATTTGGGCACAGTGGAGCTTGCAAGGGATTAGTAGAGCAAGATTTTTATCACGCTGAGCAACAGGGGTCACAATAGGGGTATTAAGAGGTGTGGAAGGGTTAATGGTTGGAGTTAGAGAACCAGATGAAGAGGAAGAAGAAGAAGCTTCGGACGCCATTAAAATTTCTCAAAGCTCTGATACCATCAACGATTTGATAGAGAGGGAAAATCTATTCAGTGAAGAAAATCAGAGAGAATGTTTTCATTACAGAAACCCCGACAACATCGAAAGAAATAGCCATTACACAGAACACATGTAAGCCAACCACATGCCAAAAACCAACAAAAAAAGAAGAGGATGAAAACATAAAAAATAGACCTAGAAAATACAAGATAAATGACATTCTATCATCAAATGGCTCAATTTGCTCATACCCCTAGAGAAGCAAACAAATTAGCAGATAATTTGGCAAATAGGGGTTAACAACAAGAAGCTATGCTATGGATTTATCCTTTTCCTATTTGGATTCAATCTCTGGTTAATTCCATTTGTTATTATATTATAGGCTAGAAGCCTTCTTAATCAAATGAAGTTATGTTTATTTTCAAAAAAAAAAAAAAAAAAAACTATTAGATGCACCCTCTCCATTCTCTCTTCAAATTTGGAAATCTTTAAATCTAGAAAATTTTCTAGATTTGTGTGGGTGAGGGAAATGTGATCAAAGAGAGATGGAGAGAGAGATTGTTGTTGATGTCAAAATCCGGACAAAAGACTCACCTGACCTTCACGTGACACCAACGGTGAATTTATAGAGACTGGGAAGACGTGATTTGCAAAACCAGTAGAAATTGCACACCGTTTGGTGTTTGCCACACCCACTCTGATGCTTAAGTCAGCAAATAGGAAGTAAAGAGTGTCAATAATCAAAGTATCGAATCCTTCTCCAAACGTGAAGAATGGTATTTATACCTAAGTCGGCTTAGTAGGGTTTTTCCTCCGTTCTAGGATGATTTGGAATCCAACTAGACTCTTTTGCGACCTCAGAGGCTAGAACCAGAAGCCCTAGGTGAACCCCGAGCATAAGCCCGAGGTTAGCCTTAGCCTAGGGCCGAGGCTGGGGATTGGGCTCCTCGGTTCCCTACTTCCTGATGACCCGACTCTTGCTCCGAATGGATGCTGTGTTGGCCCCGTCTGTTCCTTGACATTCGAATGGATGCTGAAAATGTAGCTGTGAGTCTCGCCATCGGAGGAGATTTCACCAGGGGCGATCAGTACGTGAAAGAGAGACAGAGATAGAAGTGATGGGTTGTTTTTTCCAGTTCAGGAGGGTTCTACTTCATCAGATTCGCACCACCGTTCGTTCGATTGCACCGTTATGGGGGTTTGCGCCGCCGTGAGGATTCTATAAAACTACGCTGGAGCGATTGAATTTCCATATTCAATCGCTAGTGATGTCCTTTGTTACGCCATCAGCGAGTCCGTGATATCCGTGAGGATTCTATAAAAAAAATTCATGCCACATCGGCAATCTGTTAAGGATAATGGAAAATTTGACGGAGGGACTAAAAATGTAACGAAATCCAAACCTCAAGGGCTAAAATGTCGAGTTTGAAAATTGAGGGACCAAAATGAAACCTAACCCAAACCTCAGGGACTAAAAGTGTATTTTTCCCAATAATTAACTATCTAATTGATAATTAATAAATATTTTCCATGCAAAGTTAACTATTTGAAAATTTATCAAAAGAATTATTTGATTCGATAAAGACAAAAAAAAAATTAAATGAGATATAATTCCTCGTGGGGAACCCGATCCCCGCAAATTCCCTAGGAGGAATCTCCGTCCCATTCCCCGCAAAATTTAACAAGGAATTTCGCGGAGATGGGGATTGAAATGGGAGGCGGGGACAGGGACAGGGAAGATTGACAACCATGTCATCAGTTTTTTAACGTTGTAAATGTAGCAAAAAAAAAAAAAAAAAAAGGTCTAACTCAAACATTAAAGTTGAAAAGTTGAAAAAATCTCTAAAAACATGATGGAAGTGAGAAGTTTAAGAAGTATATCAATGGTGTTATTGATATATATTGTATATTAAGTATATATCATTCATTTGTTTGATGTGATTTCTATATTCGATATTTGGTATATCAGTCAACTAATCTACTTTAAATTTGGTATATATCAGTTAACTGATATATTAAATATATAGTATGTCAGATGTATATTTTATGAATATAATATATTTTATTCATAAAGTATACACATAAGGTTTCGTAAATTTAAATATATTTGATATACTTCATTAATGAAGAATTAGAGATATATTAATTTTTTTTTTTGGACAATATGCATGGTAAGAGATTCAAGCTTCTAACCTTTTGGTCGTAAAATTTTGTTATATTAGCAAATCTAAAAAAATCATTGCTCACCATTGCAATTGTCCTTTTTTTTTTTTTTTCTTTTTACCATTTAACTTTTAAATAGAATACAATTATCCATAAAACTGAACAATCAGCCATATTTCATAAATATCACAACTTCAAAATATGTATGTTGGAAAATATTTTTCTTTACTAAAAAATTACTTAAAACCAAAAAAGGCGGAGAATTCAAATATATGACCCATAAAAGGAATTAATAATATTTTAACTAGTTAAATATAATGAAGGGAAAAAAGTAACTATGCCAATCCCATTAATGCCCTTAGAATAAGATATTTATCCTAAACTCCAAAATAGAAAAAACAATCAAATACTCTCTACAAATAGGTAGGTTAACGAGTCTAGTTCAATAATAATTGACATGTATCCTCGACCAAGAGGTAAGAAGTTCGAATTCCCTCAACCCCAGATGTTGTTATTCAGTGCAATTTCAAAAATCACAATCGTTCCATTAATTTAAGAGCAAAATTTTTAGTTTCTTTCCAAAGGAAATACCAAAAAATTAAAAATCAAATTTGAATTAAAAAATAAGTACATATTTAATAAACTAAATAATAAAATTTTAAAATATTAAAACCCTTTTACTTTGTAGGGTAGATATGAATATTAAATGCCTAGAATTTTAAATATTTAGAATATGCGATGTGAGTGTTTGAATATGTAAGATAATCAATTTTCTAGGTTTATTTTATAGGTTTAGCTCATGGAAGTCAAAATATATGAATTATGCACAATCAAAATTTATTGCATGCAAAAGAAAAAAAAACACACATACTAGATAGGCAGGCTTTAGCCAGAATACATCATTTTGATTTTTTTTTTTCCAACTAACTCTTATTTTGTTTAATTAATTACTACATTTTATTACATTCTTAATTTAATTATTGGTTCAAAATGTGGATGTCGAGATAAATACCTAAGTGTCAATTTTAGGGAAGTGCCGACGAAAAAATTTCAATAAAATGTCAATGTCCATGGACATTCCTAAAAAAATAATAACAACGAACAAATTCAAAAGATATTTTAATTAAGTTAAAATACTTAGTATTTATATTATATTCACATTATTGATTTGTTGCTATTTTTTTATGTTTCGCCAAATTTTTCCTATATAAAGGAAATGTCGATTTATCTTTATGTGAAAATATCAATGAAAATATCAACAAAAACTTAATGCCAATAGTCATATTAACATTTAAATTATTGTGTCAACAATACGATCAAACTAAAGATCGTGAAGCTCCTAACATTCTAAGAATGTGATTTAATAGAGACTACGACCAATTTCATCAAGGAGGCTCAAGCCCTAATCAAAGGCCTCAATATCGTTTTTGTTCGGCATGTGAGAAGAATTCACAATGGTATGACCCAACCAAGGCTTGTCAAAGTGGTGTTTCTGATTACTGGGATAGATCTTTTCTTGATTGGTTGTTAGATTTAAATAATGTGGACATTGGGTTTGGAAATCAAACTAGTAGAGGATCCTGTCCGACGGTTGATATCTCAATGGAAAGTTTATCTTTATTCTAATGAAATATCTTCTAAAAAAATACAGTCAATCTATACCAACAAGAGCATGGACCAATTGACATAAAACTTGTACTTCGATCGAGAGGTCAGAGGTTCAATCTCCACCCTTATGTTGTAAAAAAAAACAATAACGACAATCAAAATAAAAAATTCGAACATAATTGAAACTTTTTCAGTTTAGAAACCATTAAAATTTGGAAACTAAATTTGTAATCAACTATAAAAATTACAATTTATTCACGAGTAATAAACAAGTTTAATTATATCTTTAGTTTTTTTAAAATTGTATATTTTCAAAATTTTAAATATATAATAAATTTCGTCCTCAATATGGAAAGGTGATTAATTTTACAAGACAAAATTATGGGGACTATATTTAAAAAATTTAAACCATAACCATAAGAAATAGGGATAAAATTAAGATTAAATATATAAAAAATATCCATAAACTATGGAGTTTTGTTTCAATTATTCCTAACTTGCAAAAGTTTCATTTTAATCCTTGAGGCGTTTGAAGTTTGTTTCAAAATGAATTTTGATTTTTTTTTTTTGTAAATTCATGAATGAAAAATGATGTACTTGCATATGTTATGGATAATTCTGGACCATTCCAGAATGTAAGGAGTAGACGAAGGCAACACGACACGAACCCGAAGACACGACCAGAAGATGGACCCCAGAGGAGAAATAATCCAGAGGCCCAACCCCATGCTCGACCGAGGTTGACCCTCGACCCGCTTGCGCAGGCCGAGTCTTCTCCCCTCCATTCAGTCCCTATTGCCCATGGGTCACCCCGATTCAGCTTGGTACAACTCTGAATCGTCTCCGAACGCCTGAAAATCCTAAGGCAGGAAAATGTATATAAACTCTTCTTTGTCACTGAAGAGGGGATCTCGAACTCTACTCTCTAAACTCTTCTCTTACTCTTGCTCTCTGGCTATCCATATTTCTGCTTGCTGACTTAAGCATCGGAGATGGTGTGACAAGCAACACACCGGTGTGCAGGTTTCCTTGTCTTGCAGGCCACGTCTTCCCCTTCGTAAACAAATTTACTGTTGGTGGCACGTGAAGGTTAGGTGAGTTCTTCCTTCTCAGATTTTGACACCAACAGCATACGTACTTGTATTGTTGCTTATGTGAATAACACATATATGGAAAAAAAAAAAAAAACATGCAAACATAACACTTATCATCCATAAATTTAACGTAAAATTTCTCCAATGGTTGTTTTGAAACAAACTTCAAAGGCTAAAATGAAACTTTTGAAAATTCAAAGATATAATTAAAAACCAAAGGATGTTTTTAATAATTTAACTAAATTAAACACACACAAAGTTGTAATAGCGTTTTAACTTACTTTGAGCAAGAATTTGAATTCCCATGGTTATCACCAAAACTCAGGTGAAATATATCTAAAGCTTCAAAAAAAAAAAAAAAAGTTAATTAATTCGAAAAAGAAAGGAAAAATAATTAATAAATTAACTTTTTAAATTCAACCACATAAAAATTTAAGAGATTCTGTCCTACCTATCACATACATGTCAATTATTTATGAGGTACTCCGTTGTCAATTATTTTTTGGTTTTAGTATCAATCTTCTATCTTATTTTCAAAAACCAAGTGCAATTTTGTAAAAAATAAAAATTAGTTTTCGAAAACTTTTTTTTTTTAAATTTGGCTCGGAATTCAAATACCAAATAGTTATCAAACCCGCGCTTAGAAATTCGAATGTGCAACCTTGGATTAAAAATAATAATAAATTACTTTACATAATTACATTAAAAAAAATATATCATTTTTTTTAACAATATATATATATATATATATATATATATATATATATATATATATATATATATATATATATATATATATATATATATATATATATATATATATATATATATATATATATATATATCATTTAAGACATGCATTTTCTATCATTTATATATTTTTACATTATTCCTCTCTCGTAATCCAACCAACAAAAGGATCACTGAAATCAAAATCACCAACATGAACTCTATATTCTCTTTAGGATTAGGAATAGTAATTCAAATCTCCCATCAAAACTCGGATTCATAAACCCTCTATTTAACCCCTCCTTCCCTCTGCAAAATTCTCATCTCTCAAATTTCAACCATCGATATGGATCCTAAAAAACCCACCTCCAATTCTTCCACCTCAACTCCTCCAATCCTCCCTGTAACCACCCCAACTTCTGCCACTGCCACCGGAAAGAAGCTCACTCTAATCCCTTTGATCTTCCTCATCTACTTCGAGGTCGCCGATGGCCCTTACGGGGAAGAGCCTGCCGTCCAGGCCGCCGGACCCCTCCTCGCCATCCTCGGCTTCATCGTCTTCCCCTTCATATGGAGCGTCCCCGAGGCGCTGATCACGGCGGAGCTCTCCACCGCCTTCCCCGGCAACGGCGTGTTCGTCATCTGGGCCGAGAGAGCCTTCGGTCCCTTCTGGGGCTCTCTCATGGGCACCTGGAAACTCCTCAGCGGCGTCATCAACATCGCCGCTTATCCAGTCCTCTGCATCAATTACATTCAGAAAATCGCTCCGCCGCTCCAATCCGGCTGGCCCCGCCGCGCCGCCCTCCTCTCCTCCTCCGCCGTCCTCGCCCTCCTCAACTACATCGGCCTCACCATCGTCGGATACTTCGTCGTCGTCTTGGCCTTCCTGTCGCTCTTGCCCTTCATCTTGATGACCTTCATCGCCATCCCCAAAATCAAATCCCATCGATGGGACAGCTTAGGCGACAAAGGGATCAAAACAGATTGGAATCTCTATCTCAACACTCTGTTTTGGAACCTCAATTTCTGGGATAACGTCAGCACTCTCGCCGGAGAAGTCGAGAAACCCAAGAAAACATACCCAATTGCTCTGTTCGTGTCTGTGATTTTCACTTGTCTTTCTTATATAATCCCACTCCTGGCAGTGACCGGCGCCGTCCACGTAGAACAATCCGCTTGGGGGGCTGGATTCCACGCCCAAGCCGCCGAAATCCTCGCCGGAAATTGGCTCAAAATCCTCCTCGAAATCGGAGCGTGTTTATCGGCGATTGGTCTATTCGAGGCCCAATTGAGTAGCAGCGCGTATCAGATGTTGGGCATGGCGGAGATCGGGATTCTGCCCAAGTTCTTCGCAAGAGAGACAAAATGAAGTTTTAGGGAATTTCTGAGAGCACATAAGATATGCTGAGAATGAATGAAATTATTCCATAGCAGAGGCAAAGAATATATAGTACAAAGTTGGTTGGGAGAGAGAAATCTCACCTTATAGAAATGCTCCACGTATACACTGAGGAGGAACAAAATACACAAGGTAAAGAGAAAGGGACCCAGGCCAATACGACAACGTTTAAGGGAAGAAGAAACAATTAATGAAATGGAAAAGGTGTCGTTCAGCTGCTTGTTCTAACATCCCCCCTCAAACGAAAGGGTGATGCAATCACACCAAGTTTGGACCGAAGTTCACAGAAACGTGCTTCAGAGAGGGGCTTGGTCAGACCATCGGCTGGCTGCTCAGAGGAAGGGATGTATCTAACATCGAGATCCTTTTTCAACGCCTTATCTCGCACAAAGTGCACATCGAGTTCAACGTGCTTGCTCCTCGAATGGAAGACTGGATTAGCAGCAAGTGAGAGGGCACTTACATTGTCACACCAGACGACAGGAACTGAAGAGAGTGGCAACCTGACCTCCTTAAGTAGTGCCTGGACCCAACTAATATCAGCAGCGGTGTGTGCAAGAGCTCGATACTCAGATTCGGTACTGGATCGTGCAACAACTTGTTGCTTTTTAGAGCTCCAAGAGATTAAAGAATTCCCCAGAAATAGACAGTGGGCAGCAATAGACTTTCGATCATCAATATTGCAGGCCCAATCAGCATCACTATATGCTACCAAAGATAACTCAGCAGATTTAGACAGAAATAATCCATGATGAAGAGTACCTTGCAGATAACGAAGGACCCTTTTTGCAGCCACCCAATGGACCGAAGTTGGATTCTGAAGAAACTAGCTAAGTTTGTTGACAATGAATGAAATATCCGGACGAGTGTGGGACAGGTACTGCAAGGCTCCAATAACACTCCGATATATGGTAGGATTAGCCATAGGCTCACCATCATACAAGGAAATTTGTTTGCCAGTGACTGCAGGAGTTGGACTTGGTTTGAGGTGAGACAAGTCAAATTTTTCAAGAAGCTCCAGGATGAATTTGGATTGAGTAAGATGCATTCCAGCAGGCGTCCTTTGAACCTCCACGCCCAAGTAATAGTGAAGATCCCCCATATCTTTTAAAGCAAAGGATGAGTGTAGGCGTTGCACAAAGGAATTGATGAAGGAAATAGAATTCCCTGTGATTAAAAGGTCATCAACATAGATAAGTATGAACATAATAACACCATCCTGGTTAATGAAAAATAAAGATGTATCAGCTCGAGAGTTTGTGAATCCCCAGCTTAGTAAAGTAGCCTTAAGCTTATCAAACCATGCCCTGGGAGCCTGCTTTAGGCCATACAACGCCTTGTTTAGCTTACAAACATAAGAGGGGGTTGTTGTATCAATGTAACTGTCAGGCTGTTTCATAAAGACTTCTTCGGTTAAGCTACCATTTAGAAATGCGTTGTTAACGTCAAGTTGACGAACATCCCAATCCCGAGCAGTTGCAAGAGCAAGAATGATGCGAACTGTCGGTGCCTTGACAACAGGGCTGAATGTTTCATGAAAATCTACCCAGGAAGTTGATGAAAGCCTTTCGCCACAAGACGTGCCTTACATCTTTGAAAACTGCCATCTGCATTCTTTTTAACCTTGAATACCCATTTGTTTCCAATCAAATTGACATTATGTGGTGGGGGAACTAGACTCCATGTATTATTCTGAAGAAGTGCAGCCATCTCACTGTCCATAGCCTTTTTCCAAGCATCAGATTGCAAAGCTTCTTTCACAGACCGTGGCTCAATATCATGGGGAATAGCAGCAGAGACAGAAGCAAGGTATGTCCATTTCTTAGGTTTAAAGATCCCATCCTTAGCTCTGGTTTGCATAGGATGTGATGAGACCCCATGATCAGGAACAACCATTTGATTATCATCCATAGGAGGAGCAATATTCTCAATCACAGCAGACTGAGAATGAGAGGCTAGAGGAGACTCAGTCATTTCCAGAGGACCATCATCATTACCATAAGCATCAATATCATCCATAAGTGGCGGTAATGCATCAGAACTAGAAGAAGTCGAACCCAATGGAGAGAGCAGTGGTGAACGGAACCCAGAAGAGGACTGCGGAGATGGTACAGAAGAATGGGTAGAGTCTGTGAAGGTGGGAAAAGGAAGACAACTTATGACAGTATCATTGGCTTGACATTTTGAAGGGGAAGAGGACAAGAAACTTGTTTTGAAGGGAAACTCATGCTCATTAAACACAACGTGTCTAGATATGTATACTCGATCACTTGAACTTAAACACTGATATCCTTTGTGGCACTCACTATAGCCAAGGAAAACACATTTTGTAGAGTGGAATTGAAATTTATGGGATTGATATGGCCTTAAACAAGGAAAACAAGCCGAGCCAAATACACGAAGAAAGGTATAGTCTGGATAAGATTTGAATAGGGTGTGCCAAGGGGAAGAGTTGTTGAGAACAGGAGTTGGGAGTCGATTTATGATGAAGACAGCTGAGGTGAAGGCATCCCACCAAAACCGAAGAGGCATGGATGATTGAGCAAGGAGTGTGAGGCCCATTTCGACTATGTGTCGGTGCTTACGCTCAACAATGCCATTCTGTTGGCTGGTGTGAGGACAGAGGTGTCTAAATTCTATGCCATGTTGTTTTAGATAAGAGGAAAAACTACGAAACTCCCCACCCCAATCACTTTGAAGGGTTTTAATCTTAAGATCAAGCTTATTTTCAACAAGAGCTTTGTATTGTATAAAGGCATTAAGAGCTTCACCTTTTGTTTTTAGGGGAAAAACATGGGTAAAACGACTAAAGTTGTCAACAAAGCTAATGTAGAATCTATAGCCAGCAGTAGAAGAAATGGGAGAGGGCCCCCAAAGGTCACAGTGAATAAGTCCAAGCGGTCTCTTAGCACGATTATGAGATAAAGGAAATGGCAGAGCATGAGATTTACCGTATTGACAAGATTCACAGAAAGAAACATTTTCATTCATGGATAGACTGAGATTACAGGATTTTAAGACCACATTTAAGACTCTATTAGATGCATGACCAAGACGCTGATGCCATACACTCTTAGGCACCTTACATGATTTATGCTTATTGGAGACACTAGACACAACAAAGCATACTTTGGGATAAACAGAAACAGAGGACACATAATTGGCTTGCTAAAGACTCTTAGGATTGAAGGGAGACTCTTTTGAACATGAACCTTGAAGAGGGATTTGTAGTTGATAGAGGCCGTTCTTAAGGGTTCCACGCAACACCACCTTCCTTGAGTCCTTTTCCTTCACAAGACAATAAGTTGAGTGAAATTCCACAAATAAATTGTTATCGGCAGTAAGTCTAGAAATACTCAGCAGGTTATGTTTAATGTTTGGTACATGAAACATGTTATTCAAGTGAATAGAAGAACCATTACAGTCACTAATTTTACTTTCACCAATGTGAGATATGTTGAGCTTAGTACCATCACCCACAGTGAGAGAATCATTACGATTATAATCTGTTTTAACATTCAGATTTGCTGCATCTGCTGTAATATGGCTTGTCGCACCACTGTCGGCCAACCAATTTGGATCACAGACAATCTCAGGGGTTGCTAAATATGTTGAGTTCTCACCAGTGCCTTTATTGTTCGTTCCATGTGGGTTGTTGAAGTCTTCATCAAAGCGAAGGTAACACGCAGGAGCAGAGTGACCGAACTTTCCACACAATTGACAAGAGGGTCTAGAGTTATTACCTCTTGAATTTCCATATCTTCCTCGACCTCTTCCTCTATTGTTGTTGCTGTTTCGAGAACCATAGTTTGAGGGCTGATAGTTCTGATATCCTCTATTTTGACTCCTCTGATTGTTCTGTTCAGAATTTTGTTGATGCCCAGAAAAGGTCCCTTGCTTATTATAAGCATAATTTGTTGTTTGATCAACACTAACGTCAGTTGAAATAGGGTTTGGACTGAAGCGAAATAGTGTACCTTCGAATGTGATCAAAATAGAATGCAATTCTTGCCAAGAAGAGATTTCTTTCTCCTGTATAGTGCAGATGATTGGGATATACTCCGCATCCAAACCTCCCAAGACGTAAGAGACCAGATCTGAGAGGGAAACAGGAGCTCCTGCCAGTTGAAGGTTTTCTGACGCCTGCTTCATTACAGCCAAATATTCTAACATTTTAGTAGAGCCTTTCTTTGTGTTTTGTAAGGTACCTCTAAGCTGATTGATCCTTGCTTTGCTGGTTGCGCCATACATCTGCTCTAGCGCTTTCCATACCTCCCTTGAGGTTTTGAAGCTGACTACATCAGCTGCTACAGCCGGTGTCATAGAACCGAAGAGCCATCCAGAAAGGGCTTGGTCCACCGTTGTCCATTCTTCGAATTTGGGATTTGGAGTGAGCTGCGATTTTCCAGCTTCACCAACTGATTCAAGAAATTCCGATGGTTGAGATTTTGTTCCCAAAACATATCCGTCAACTTTCTGCCCTCTGAGAATTGCAAGGACCATCCCTCTCCATAATAGGTAATTTTTCTCATCCAATTTTACGGTGAGAACTGTGCTGAGAGGGTGTCCAAACGAGGAGCTGATAATGCTCGTAACGGGAGTCGTCACAACTACAGGGGTGGCAGCAGTGCTGCTTTCAGACGTATTGAAAACTTCTGCCATAGCTCTGATACCAAGAGACAAAATGAAGTTTTAGGGAATTTCTGAGAGCACAGAAGATATGCTGAGAATGAATGAAATTATTCCATAGCAGAGGCAGAGAATATATAGTACAAAGTTGGTTGGGAGAGAGAAATCCCACCTTATAGAAATGCTCCACGTATACACTGAGGAGGAACAAAATACACAAGGTAAAGAGAAAGGGACCCAGGCCAATACGACAACGTTTAAGGGAAGAAGAAACAATTAATGAAATGGAAAACGGTGTCGTTCAGCTGCTTGTTCTAACAGCGAGCAGAGCAAAATGGTTCAACACTCCATGGATTGGGATTGTGATCCGCACGGCGATTTCTGCTGGGGTTTCGTGTCTGGACTTCACCGACATTGTTGCGTCGGCGAATTTGATATACAGCTTTGGGATGTTGCTGGAGTTTTCGTCGTTCGTTTGGTTGAGATGGAAGCATCCGGACATGGAAAGGCCGTTCAAGGTGCCGTTGAAGTTGCCGGGTTTGATCGTAATGTGTTTGGTTCCGTCGGCGTTTTTGGTGGCAGTGATGGTTTATACTCACATGACTGTGTTCTTGGTCAGTGCTTCCATGACTGCGGCTGGGATTCTCTGGTTTGGGTTGATGAAGCTTTGTACGAAGAAGAACATTTTCAAGTTCAATCCTCGACCCGAAGCTTTGGAAGGATGTTAATGGCGTTTTTTTTTTCTTTCTTTTCTCTTTTGGGAAATTTGTTGATTAGTTTACTAATTAAGTTTAATTTCAGCTTTGGGTATGATATTCTTTTATGTGTATATGTTTTTTTTTTTTTTGAGAATTATGTGTATATGTTTTAGTTAGTCAATGTAACTCATTCAAGATATTAACGAATAAAGTAATGATTCTATTTTTAGTTTTCTTTTTAATTATATGGTTAAATTACAAGCTTTTACATGTGAATTTTTAGATTTGTGTTTGGAATTTTGAACCGTTTTAGCCTACATTTAAACATGTTTTTTAAGAATAGAAAACAAATAAAGAGAAACATAAAAGGTAGAAATAGAGTAGTTATAAGATTAATAGTTAAAATTGAAGACAAAAATGAAATGGTTATTAAATCGAGTCCCACATTATTTTTTTATTCCATTTTTCTTATCGTAAATTTCTCTAATTGCTAACAAGTTCTCCACTTTTATTCATTTCGTATTTATTTGCACTCAAACTCATTTACTCCAATCATATTTTCGATCATTTTCCAACTATTTTGCATCTAAATTTTACTACATCGTTGTTTGTGTTTGTTCATTTTAGTTATATATACTAGGTTTTTTTTTTTGTCATAAAAATATAAATAGTAATATTAAATTAATATACCCTAACATATATATTGCGTTTTATATATTATTTCATCTTTATTATCATATAATGCATTTAGTTATTTACAAATATATATTTAGTATATTTATTTTTCACCACTGTCATTTGCAAAAATATATATATATATATATATCCTATTTATATTGGTATGTATATATTCCAAAAAAAAAAATGGTATATATACAAACTATATACAACTCATATTATTAAATATATAACTATATTTAGGTATGAAACAATTATACAAGCATAAAGAATCCCACTATTGTTAATTAAAATTAAAAAAAAAAAAAAAAAAACCATGTTCTACGATGATTGTGCAACTACCCACGACACAAACTCCTCTTTGCAACGATGGTGATCGACTATGCGACTACCCATGACACAAACTTTCTCGTAACATTATACCATGTATCGTGTCTGATATCATTTCATATATATACCCCATAGTATGCAAAACATATAATGGTAAAATCTTCCAAAGAAAGCAAGAATTCTAATAATAATTTTTTCCCCAAAAATAATAGACGGAGGCAGCGCAGTACAGGAGTGTGGCAACGTAGCGGTAGGCTTTTGGCAGCAAGACGGAGGCTTCTATCCATACGTAAGGAGGAGTCTTGCTTGGAGGAATTAGAAAGGAAACACACCATTTCCTCATTGAGGTGTGAGAAGGCCATTGGACCAATTTTTGGGAGAGAGGAAGATTTTTTTGCTTTGTTTTCTAATGATTTGCTTGTTTATGGGAGATGAAAAAAAAAAAAAAAAAAAAAAAAAACTTTTAGTCTCTAAACTTTGATGAATGTAACAATTTGGTCATTGAAATTTGATTTGTAACAATTTAGTCCCTATACTTTCAATTTTGTAACGATTTAGTCCCTATACTTTCAATTTTGTAACGATTTAGTCCCTGAACTTCAATAAGTAACAATTTAGTCCCTATACTTTCAAATTTGTAATGATTTAGCCCCTATCGTGAAAATTAATGTAAAGATTTAATGAAATTTCTTACATAGATAGATTAATAAACCAACTTGGGACCCAATATGTTTATAAAGCTACAAGGTTTAATCATTAAATAATAAAAATTGACATATAATTTTGATGATTTTTTTGCGAAAAGGATTATATTGTAACAAATTTGTAAGTATAGGGACTAAATTGTTACAAATTTGAAAGTACAAGGACTATATTGATACTTATTAAAGTTCAGGGACTAAATTGTTACAAAATTGAAAGTATAGGGACTAAATCATTACAAATTATAGTTCAGGGACCAAATTGTTACTTTCATGAAAGTTCAGGGACTAAAAGTGTTTTTTAACCTTTTTTTTATGAACTTATCTATTTGAGTCAATTTATTGAAAGTTCGGATAATGGTTGAAATAGGGGCAGTTGCATAAATAGCAAATTGGACCAAATTAATAGCAAATATAACACAGTTTGCAAACTAATTGCATATATAACACAATTAATTGTACAAGACCAAAAAGCTATCGTTAGATTCTATCCATGTCTATCACTGATAGACTCTGATTATTCAAAGTCTACTAGTGTCTATCGCTGATAGATTCCAATTAATCAAAATCTATCCGTGACTATCACCAATAACCTTTTTATTAATCAAAGTCTATCAATGATAGTCACTGATAAGTTTCGATTAACTGAAGTTTAACAGTGACACTGATGGATTGAATAATCGGAGTCTATCGGTAGACTGATAGATTCTGATTAATCAGAGTCTATTCGAAGTCTATCAGATAGAATATAATTAACCAAATTCTATCAATAATATACTTTGGTAGATTTTGCTATATTTGCAATTTTTTTTTTACATTGTTTTATATTTGCAATTATATAATTCTTATTTGTCATCCACTTCAAATTCTCTCGAAAATAATTGACAAAATAGACAAACTTGTAAAAGAAAAATCTATATCTATAATCTATAATCTATATCTATACTATATATAAAAGGAGCTAAGAGGGGAGAATTTTTGCCTTCCTATTATGCCCTTATATTTTTAATAAATTCTCATTTTGTCCTTCAATGATGGGACATGACTCTTCGAGTTGAGGTGTCCATTGAGAGAACGGTTGAATAGTTGTAATGTATACTAGTAGGACATGACTGTTTAAATAACGATGTGACTGTTCGAGTGTATGTGTCTGTTCATTCAAATGTGTGCATTTAATATCAACAAGACACGACTATTTGGGTGGATGTGGTTATACAATAGATGCATCCATTCGCGTATAAATGCAATCCATGTATAAAAGCATCGAACTATGTTATATAATTATTTTTTTCGAGTTTATTGGCTTCCATGTGTTCTTCATTGATAAGTGACTTTTTGCAAAGCATGTTGTTGTTGTTAAAATTCATGAATTTCGTAGTTATATTATTTGTCCCTTCATATTCAAGAGTTGTTATTTCATGAGTTTCCTTTATTTCATAAGTATATTATCCCTTTCAGCTTTTTTTTTTTCACTCAGACAATCGGTTTTACCATTTGAACTTCAATCACTTGTTTTGAAATAGTTGAGAAAGGTTAGTCAATTATTATATTCATTCTCCTTTTTTATTTTCATGTGGTTGATTATTTGATTTTACTTAAAGATTGTGTATGAAATCGCAATAAATTTCTCTAAAAAAAATTGTAGTTTGAAACTAAAAGTTAAAATTGCACTACACATTTTTCATTCTTCATTTATAATGGAAGTATGTTTCTTTCAACGTGTAAAAGTTGTAAATACTTTACTATAAAATTGTAGATTGCAATTAATTTTTGTCTTTTACTCTTGTGTATGTTACCCAAAACACACTGCACTTTATCTTTGTGTAAAATTCACTTCATCAATTTTGATGAAATTTTCTTTTTTAAGTCGCACGAAATTTCATCTTGAGATTTTTTTTTTTTTTTGTTGATTTTACTTGGTTATGTTTTGTGGTTTGATGGATTTTATACTATATGTAAGTGATTGTTATATAATTAACTTTTTCTTTGACATGCATGTTCAACTCTGTGTGTGAGTTTTTATGCATATAATGACTTTTCTTATAAATAATTACTTTATTAAACAATTAGCAATCATCATTAGTGTGTAATTTTTTTTTTTTTTTTCACTTATTTGATGAAAGTTTCTTTTTCATTAGTGTAATTTTTTTTAACTTTCACCATAAAAAAATATATTCCAAACATTTCAAACCTCGTGCAAAGTATTTTATATTTATTTTAAATGAACCTAGAACAAAATAATATATAGTCTTATACTTCTAGGCATCGTCTTTCTTTTTTATTTTCAATTAAAACAGTGAATTTTAATCGTCTTTCTTTTTTATTTTCAATTAAAACAGTGAATTTTAATGTGCACCGCACGTGTCTCTTAACTAGTATATATAAATGGGACTAAGAGGGGAGAATCTTTGCCTTCCCATTTTGCCCTTAACATTTTAATAAATTCCTGTTTTGTCCCTCCCTTCGAATAGTTGCAACTGTTAGTCAGAGAATTTAATCCATGGGGAGTGGTTACATAGTGAAACAAAGCATTCTTTCACATATGGGTGCGACTATTCCATTGCTTCGAATAGTTGCAACTGTTAGAAGTGTCTGTTGAGAGAATTTAATCCATGGGGGAGTGGTTACGTAATGAAACAAAACATTCTTTCACATATAGGTGTGACTATTCCACTATGTATGAGTGTTATCTAGACCGTAAATTTGAAACATCATGATTTAATAGTAGAGACGTGTTTATAGGTTCTATAGAAAACGACCTCTATTCCTATTTTGGGTTATACAATGGTGTCCCAAATGAGATAGAGTGTTTGAAAATGTTTAGTTCACGTTTATTGTTTTAAACAATCATTTTGACATTCAATCCTAAAGTTACATGATACTTCATTAGGAGAAACTTCCTCTTTCTATTTTTCCTTCTTCATTTTTTATTCACTTTTGAATAATGTTTTTCTCAAACGTTATATGTATATTTTAGTTTTTTTTACATTTATTACTGGTGTTCTTTCAATTATATAAATATCAATATTTTATAGACAAAATGTTCAAAATATTTCATAGAGATGCAAATATGTCATAATATACTTTTTTTCATTTAAATAAATGTGTATTTTTAGAATAATTTTCTTCAATTTAATTATTAATAATTAATTTAAAACAATAATATAATTTATTTATTCCTTATATGTATAAGACACAACTATATGTACACAATTCTAAATTATATATTTTTTTCTTCAGAATTTTCACGAAAGGATAAAAATATAAAAACATTAAAATGAAAATTGTTTGATTCATGTGTTTCACTGTATCAAAATATTAACATATTCATTTAATAAATTAATTATTTGTACAAAATTTCGTTTGTAATATATACCTAAGAATTTTCATGAAAAAAATAATAATATGAAAACATTGAAAAAAAAGTTTGCTTTGTCTACCTTTTAAAAATTTATTAAAATAAAAATTATATAATATTTATTTATTGCATATTAGAAAACTATTATTTACTCATATTTTAATTTAAAACTATACTATTCCACGTGCAATGCACGTGTTACTCAACTAGTTATTATAAATAACCATATATACGGTGCATTTTAAGAAAATAGCGAAAAAAAAAGAAAAGAAAGAACTCCAACACATTTGGCGCCTGGTGATCGACATGTCGTTGAATTCCTACCTTTCGACATGTCGTTGAATTCCTACCTTTCGACATGTCGTTGAATTCCTACCTTTCGACATGTCGACTGACTTTTAATTCTTGGCTCACAGACGCGCTCTCATTCTCTCTGTTTCCGTTTTCTCGTCGTCAATGGCTGCTTTTCTACAGTAGTTTCGTCGAGCGACCTCAGTTTCAGGTGACTTCAGATATCCTCTCTTTTCCTTTGACGAATTTCCCGGCTCATAAACAACTGTTAAGAGCTACATATTACTGTAACAGGAAAGTAAAAAACACAGTTGTTGTGTCGTGGTGTAAACTAGCAGAAGGATTGGCATAACTGCAGGTCCAAGGAGAACGCTGTGAGCGCCACGTGTCTGCACGCCTCAACGAACGGAAACGGAAGCCACGTTCCACGCCTGACGAACGGTCTGCACGCCTCAACGAACGGAACGGAACGCTGACTGCTGACTCTGACCACACGGGTGGTTCGGTTCGCCTGGACCCGGTTCGGTTTATAAAAGAAATTATAAGAAGAAGGATTTTTGCCCAAAAAGATAAAACCACCTTCTCTATTACGCGCAAGCGCGATTGCCCGAGCCCGCCAGCCCGACGGACGGTGGCGGCGGCGCGCGTGTGGGGAGAAGTCCTTGTACCACCTTAACTAGTTTTATAAATCTAGGGAAGAGTGATTGTATAAAAATACTTTTCCCAACTACAAAACTTCCTATGTGGGACAATCATCAAGTGATACTCTCAAGGGCAAAATCCTAAGTCATTCTCTAACAATATTACTGCCATTAGATTAGATTTACGTGTATTCAGAATCAAATACATTGCAAGTGTTTCATTTTCTTATCATGATGTTGCTGTTTTCAATTATACATTCACAGTAGAAAATTTAAAAGGTGACAGAAATGTTCTCAATTCAGCGGATGATGGACGATTCTTGTTTTTCGATTTCTAGGGTTTGTTGAGATGGATTGTGTCGTTCCCATGCCTCTCTGGTGCGCTGGAGTAGTGGATGTGGATGCGCTTTCTCCGAGACATCTACTGTTTGCAACTCAGAAAAGCTTCACTTCGAGGTCAATTTGTTCTCGCTACCCGGTTTCTCGCTTTCGAATTCGGGCCAAGCGCTCTCGCTTTCAAGGTGTTTTTCTCCCTTCGAAGAATATGGATTGTTTATTTCATCATTTTCATGGTTTCTATGAGAATAAACAATGGATATGACACAAGAATTTCAATGATATTTCGTGCTTCCACATCTCTTAATTTCTAAGTAAGAGGAACCTTTTTGTCTCTGTTATGTGTTTTTGCATGCTTAATCATTGCCATGTTAGGAGGAGATAATTGCCCCTCTCTTGGCTCGTTTCTGATTAAAGAAGTTATATGACGAAGTCGAGTTTTTAAAATTTCTCCTCCAATTTGCACCTTATGGAATGATTATGTGTGTGTGTGTGTAAGTTAAAATCTAAAATTTTGCATCTTCCTTTGAAATTTTGGAGCTCCTCCATTGTATAAACCACAATATTTGAAAGTTCTCCCACAAATGATGGTTCATCTGATGATGTGTTTTTTTTTTCATCATATGTTTTTCTCTGGTAAATCTTTATTTCCCGTTATGGATTTCATATAAATCTTTGGCGTGCGCTTGCATGAACTGTATTTTGGCTATATATTGGTTATGGAATGGCGACCAATCAACAACTTTTATGTTAGAACAATCCACTTCTGTGTTTATTATTGGTGTTAGATATCTTTTGTTTTCTTTTTCTTTGTACTTTTATACTTCAATTCTTGTAAGTTCATGTAACCTGGTCGCAGATTTTCAGGATTATGCAAAACCTTCACATCTTATACAAGCCTCAGAAGTGGAGGCCTGCACGAAAACTTCAATAGAGAAAATCCTATCGTCTTTGAAGGGAGATGAATCTGAGTCCTTGTTCAAGGTTGATATAAGTACTAGCAAGCTCTATGGATCAAATCTAAGTGACACGAATGCTGGAATTCTCTTGTGCTTGATAGATATAAAGGGCAATTCTATATTACAGAGAATACCTGCAAGTTTGATGACAGATCATGATCATTCTAAAGATAAGGATATTTTGGATGGCCCTGAAATTCTCAGGTTCCAGAGAGGTTCTTTTGACGAGTTTGTCTTCAAGGGACCTAAATTGGGTACATTAGAAGCTGTTTGGCTCAGCGTTGACTCAGGTTAGTTTGTGCCATTTGATGCCTACAGCTGGGAATGGAAATGATTAAGGAATACAATTAAACGAAATATCTTTGAAATAGTATTTGGCAATTCAGTTTTATGGTTCTGCATTTTATTTTCCACGAACTTGGGGTCTCTCTTAGAACTTAAAAGGATTTTCAATGTTTATGTTGCTGGTATGCAATCAATTTTCGCAAGAAATTTAACAAAACTTATTTTTTTCCCCTCATCTTAGCCAGGCCAGTGGAGAGTAGGAAGTCTAAGCTTGTATGTCATATCTCAGCTAAAACCAGAAGGGGAAGAGCTTCAATACACGGGTCTCAAGTTTGAATTCCTAGCTGAGGATATATTGCTTGGGGAGGGCAGTGACAATTCAATGGTGGAACTTAGGCCTCGCCTTGTATCGGAGCTATCTGGATTTGAGCCCTTATCTTTCTTGAATGAAAGCTCCACCCTTTTGAATTTAGCGTCTATAGACAGCATATCCAACGAGGAAAGCATGAAAGAATATGCAAATTTGAAGTTCTCTTTGCTTACTTATGATGCCTTGTTGATCCTTGCTGGCTCATCTGTTGCATCCTTCTCCGCTGGTGAAAATGCCGGTCTTGCATTCTTAGCTGGTGGCATTCTTGGCTTCTTGTATCTGTTGCTTTTGCAAAGATCTGTGGATGAGTTACCTGCTCCGACATCAATTTCTGAAACAGCTGGGAACGAAGATCAGCGATACAGAGGCCCTCTATCAGCCTTGGCACTGGCGGTTGGACTTTCCATTTTTACAGTTAAGTTCAACTTGGGAGATTCAACTGTGATGTTGACGCCTAAAGATGTTGTGATAGGAATGCTGGGATTTCTTGCGTGTAAAGTCGCTGTCGTGTTGGCTGCAGTAAAGCCTTTGGCGCTGGGTCGAAAGGTAAATGAATGAACATGGATGTGCTTGGTTGGAACGTCTGAAATTTATTGTCTATATTTATTGAAATTGCAAGAGAGAATCTGAATCATTCCAATTTTCGTGGGAGAAAGAAAGAAAGAAAGAAAGAAACTAAGCAACATTTTGGTGTAGGGAAAATTTTTTATATTTGTACAAAAACTTGTAGATAATGTAGCAAGTGTATGTATATATCATAGTTTTGCATCAGTTCAAAGCTCCTGAGTGTCATTTATTTCGGTTTCTCTGGTTGGAAATGAAGCTTTTTTCTCCCTCTCCATTTTGATTATCTTTTGTGGATTGGAATTCCGAGGATGAAGGTTGGTTTTATTAACTTTAGTAATAAATATTATCTGGTTAGATCGATTGATGTGAGATACTACAGGAGTTGATTATTTTTATTTTTGGAGATAAATGTAACAAAAGAGAGTTTTTGTTTACAACATGTGGAGATGGAAGATTTGAACCGCAGACTTCTTGGTCATTAATATCATTAGTTGAGCTATGCTCATGTTGGCAATAACAAAAGGGAGTTAGTTGCACACCCCTTTCTTTCTTTCATATTTGGCGACGTACTAAAGAGAAAGGAAAACTAGCCCTTGATCTGATCTGCCTTTCTCCATCTCACCCCTTCCTCTTATGAAGTTTTGGTGAGGTTTATCTTTGTTGTGGCAGAGACAAGGATCGTTCTTCATCCTGATTCCCCTCTTCGAACTCATTTCTGTGAATTTTTTTTGTTAAACTTCTTATAGATCGAAGTGAGGAACTCTTCTTGAAAAAATCATGAGATCAAGTTCTTCCTAGAGGTTTTTGTCTCGATTACCATTTTATTTTTCTTTAGAGACAATGAGAATCTTTATTAGAGTTAACTTCTGGCACGGAGTCCTCATTTAAAGGGTTCTTCGTGGGGAATTTCCATCAAAATGGCTCAAATCTTGATTCTTGAAGATAGAAAACAAATGTCTCATTTTAATTTTGTCAATCAAATAACTATTTCTTTTCAGTCAAGATATATACTAAATGAACTAAAATTCATTTGTCTTATATCAAATAATCAATGAAAATATATATTTAAGCAGGGAATTGAAGGATGGTGATTTTAATCTTCGTTCTTGTCCCCATCCTTCAAACTAAAACAGGAAAAATTTTCTCTTGTCCCTGCCCTCGTCCCAACACAAAACAAGCAATCTTCACTTCGTTCAAGTATCCATTTTTCCTCTTCCAAATCATCGAATTCCTTCTCCTTTTGAGATTTATGAAACCGATCAACGGATTACATGGTCGGTCAGTCGATTTTGGCAATGAACAAGCTTAGTGTGAGAATGAGATAGACGGATGAAGTACAATTGGTCAAAAGAGGTTGGAGGTATAGTCGGTAGATAGAACATTTTAAGAGAGAAGGAAAATCAATCAAATATTTCGTTGAGGATGAACTAAAAGATAGAGGGGATTTATCATAAAAATATAGTGGAAAAACATTATCTTTTGTGTTTGCTGGGAGTCGAACCCGAGTGTATTGTTTGGAAGGCAATTATCCTAACTGTCTTGTGAAGAAACTAAAATAAATAAAATTTATTTTAAAAAAAATTTGGTGCTAAATATTTAAATTGTATAGGTATGATGTCCATCGATGAATAAGTAATCATTTAAATGGTAAATTACCACCATCTTAAAATGAGGGATCTTTTAAAATAATTTTTAGTCTTCTTTACTTTTTTGTAACTTTAAAATTCCAACCATACCTCTTATTGAGGATTATTCATCTTGATTTCCTTTTATTATTTTCTTTTATAAAATAAAATTGTTCAAATGTACTAAGTAATTATGACCTATTAAGATGAATTCTTCCATTTTTTCCTCCTTTCGACAACATGTATGGAGGTGGGGATTTGAGCCACAGGACAAACCATACTAGTTCATGTTGGCGATGAATTTTTCAATTTATTGGATGGTAGAGTAGAGAATGCATACAATTTGCACTCCCTTTACATTATATTTTCTATACATAAGAAGCAAATCATTTATAAACCCTATATCATTTGAATTCAAAAACGGTTCATGAAAGAAGCTAGCATTAGTATAGTTCAATTGGTTAAAATATAAATCTTCGACTAAGAAATGAGAAAGTTTAAATTTGTCATTCCCACATCCTATGGTTAGAACTCTAAAACCAAAATAAGACAAAATAAAAATAATTCACTAAGGGGTCGTTTGATAACCATTTCGTTTTCTGTTTTCTGTTTTTGTTTTTCATTTTTAAAAAACAGGGATGTTTGATAATCATTTCTGTTTTTTGTTTTCTGTTTTTTAAAAACGTTTTTGAAATTATAAGTAAATTTCAAAAACCAAAAAAAATAGTTTTTAAAAACAGATTTCTGTTTTCAAAAACTCATTTTCTTTTTAATGCTTACTTTTCTTTTCTTTTACCTATTTTTCTCCAACAAAAATCCTTTCTCTATTTTTTTTTTCTCTAAAACCTTTTTTACTCTATAAAATTTATTTTTCTCTCTCTAAAATTTTCTCTCTCAAAACTTTTTTTTTTCTCTAGCTATTTCTAAAAACTTATCAATAATCCTTAATTAACATGTTCTAATTTTTTTTTTGAAAAAGAGTCACCAAAATTTTCTATCGCTACAACTTTTCTTTATTTTTCTCATTTTTCGAGTCTAATAACTAATAAACCAAAATTGGGATTATCCGCTAGGAATTGTTTTTTTATTGTTAGCATTAATATAATGCGTTTGCCGGGAGTCGAACCCGGGTCTATTGCTTGGAAGGCAATTATCCTAACCGTTGGACTACAAACGCTTCATGATTATATTTTGAAGATTAATATGTAGAACTCAATATAAAAAAAAAAAAAAATTGTTATTAACGGGGTTTTAATGATCTTGTTTCATATTTTTAAAACAGATAAAAGTGTCATTTCATTATAATTAATCGATTAATTATAAGCTTCCTATGAAAAATTTGTGAAGTAAACACGGACGAAAAATGAACTTATAATTTATGCGTTTGCCGGGAGTCGAACCCGGGTCTATTGCTTGGAAGGCAATTATCCTAACCGTTGGACTACAAACGCTTTTTGCTTAAAAGAATAACTCTAGTTATATTTAATCTAAATAAAATGCTCTTTTCGGTAATTTCATGCCAAAATTATAAATTTCGACTATACCTCTAATTTTTTTTTTTATTAATTTTACGTAAAAGAAGTTTATTTGGACATTTTGCTTCGAAATAACGAAAAGGGAATGTGTGGTTATTTATTTTTGAGCAAAATACACTTTTGGTCCCTGAAGTTTGAACTTGATGTCTATTTGGTCTCTAAAGTTTAAAAAGTGACACTTTATTCCTCGAAGTTTAAAAAATACTTCTAAATGGTCCCTAAGTTAATTTTTTTTTACACAAGAAAGGCATCAGCCACCTAGATAATAAGACCCAATACTAAGCAAAACAGACCGTTGGACTCCCCTAAACTGGCTCATATTCACCAACAAAACGCCACACATTCATAGACACAGATCCCTCCAAAGCTTTAGCAGGCCTAGCAAAATAATATCACACTATACTCAACTCGCCATCAGCCAAGACAGGTCCTCGAAATGCTGTTTGAAGGAGCAAATTTTAACTGAGGTGGCAAATTTAATAATTTTATATTATTTTTTTATTACATGTCATTTTTTCCTCCCTTCTATTTAATTAGATTAAATAAATAATAATTTGTCAAGAATTTCAAGTTTTTTTTAAACAAATACATAGTCCAAGTTTATTAAATGGATGCAATTACATATTTACTAAAATTATAATTAATTACTTAAAATTATCAAAAATATATTTAATTATTGAATTGAAATTATTTAAATGAATTTAGTATAAAAGTTCATTTTTCAATAATTAATCAATTAATTACTTTTTTGGTTTCTTTATAATAAATAAATAATCATATTATTATTAAAATATTTATCTAATTAATTTTTATGGATACAAATATATTAAATTACTGTAGTTAAGGATATTTATTAAAAAAATTAATTAAATAATTTTAATTAGTTAAATTAACATGGTTATCCAATTAAAATTATTTCATAATTATTAATTCATTTTTTTTTATTAATACTTTGAATTAATTTTGATTATTTTATTGATTAATTTATTATAACTACATAAAGTTTATAGGATTATTTCTAAAAAATAAATATAGACATAATTTGTTATCCTAAAAACCTGATGACATTCTCCTGCACAACCAAACACAATTATCTTTTATTCCCAGACATAGTATTTCTAAACATCCTTTATTCCCAAACATTTATAAAACCTTAAATCAAACGGTACCTTAATGGTTTTGAAGAATTTGAGAAGCTTTGGACAACACAAACAACAGTTTCCTAGATTCTTCTTAACTCATGTCCATGGTGTGAATTCTTAAGAGCCAATGGATTAATATCTCTATAATTTGCTAACAACCCATGGATTTCTCTTTATAACATGGGCATTGATGATAGAAAAAGAGAGAGATTTCCCATTTTGTTAATTTTATTTGGTATTAGATAATAATTTTGAACAATTTCGTAATCATAATTGACTATATTTCTACCTAATAGAGAGTCTTTTTTATCTCTATAATATATGTATATGTGTATATATTTATTTATTTATTTATAGCTACATATATTTAGGCATAAGCATCAGACTTTAGACGTGTTGCTAATCATGAAGCAATCTTTACCCACACACAACGGAAAAAATTGGAGTTTGGAGGTATCAATCAAAGAAAGAAAACAAATGTGCAAAAAAAAAATATATATATATAGTGTAATTCCAAATGAAGAATTAAGAAAGAAGGAAAAGTAAACCGGACACAAAGTTTAAGTTGTTCAACTAATATGACCTAGGTCCATGGTAAGGAAGAACTCTACAATCTTGGAAAAAATTACACAACACTCATGAATAAAAACTCATAGTTTTAATCAGTCCCTTTTGGTCTCATTATCTTAAGAACAATTATAGTGTATTTATCGCAGAAAATTAAAATTGTCCAAGAAATTACTAAATTAGTTTCAGCTGTGTGTGTATATAGGACGTGATTATCATCAATATACTAATACAAGCTTAAATTATTGGGCTAAAATAAATTTAACATTTCATTATATTTTCAACAATTCACATGGATTCAAATATTAATTCAATAGGCGGGGAATCCTCGAACATTCAGAGCTCTTAAGGAGTCAAGTACTAATTTTTATTATGGAAACCATAGCTCAATCTACAAAAAATGAATAGATTGAAGGAAATTTTGTCTTTTAGAAATGTTTTTGTTGTTAACAGTAAATGCTTGAGTGGTGGGTTAGTGTTGTTTTGGAATGATGATGTTGAACTCCAGCTGTTGACTATTTTAATATGAATTTGATTCATATTATAGAATTAATTAATTGAAGGCCTCAAATTAAATATATGATATTTAATTGAGTAATTAATTAATTAAATAATAGAATGTCTGAAATTAAATATATGATATTTAATTGGTGATTAATTAATTAAAGAATTAATTAATTGGAAATTAATCAATTATGAAAATGATTAATCACTTATGGAAGTAATTAATCATTTATGGAAATGATTTAATCACTTATGGAAGTGATCAATCATTTATGGAAAAGATTAATCAATTATGGAATTGATTGGTCATGGAATTGATTAATTATGGAAAAGATTAAATCAATTATGGAAATAATTGATTTTAAATGAATATTTTATTCATGACCTTTCTCCTCTAAATAGAACACTAAACCTAGAGTTTAGGTACTACAACATAAGGCCACAAGAATGCACTCTTGCATCCTCTCTAGCCTCCCTCTCATATTCTCTCAACTCAAGAACTCTAGGGAGAATTTTCTCCCTAGAGTTTTTCTCATTCAATATTAGGTAGTCCCACAACTACATTCCTAATCTTAGAGTCATAGCGGGGAAGATCAATTGGTGGTGTCCGAATTGTTGACGCTTGGTCCAAAATCAAGAAAGGTGTCCGTTGAAGTATTCAGAGTTGTCAACGACGGTATGTTTGCTTCTCCCTTTAGATTTAGATCTAATAAATTTTGTATGCTTAGCATTAAGTTTGTATAGAATTTGTTCTATGTTTTAACCAATGCAATAGTATTTTTGGATAAACAAAATTAACTACGAATCGGTCCCAATTACGCTTCCGCTTTAACGGAATTGGGAAATTCCAAATCCTTCATTGCCACCAACCGAGCTTTGTATCTCTCAATGGAGCCATCAGATTTGTGCTTGACCTTGTAGATCCACTTACAACAAATGGAGTGATGTCCTTTGGGAAGTGGAACAATGGACCACGTATGATTAACCTCCATTGCTTTTAGTTTAGCATCCATGGCATCACGCCAATAAGGAAATGGGACAGCTTGATGATAGAAGGCTGGCTCATAGTCAGTGGATACACTGAGTGTAAAGTGGCGGAAATCAGTTGATAACTTGTCATAGGATAAATGTTCTTTCAACGAGTAGATGATGTTCGTGACAGGAGCATCAGTAGAATGGAGAAGACTACAGTGATAGTCCCTTAGATAAGAAGGGAGCTTAGTTTGTTTGTTTGAACGTCGAACACCTTGAGTAATTTCAAGAGGTTGACTATCAACAACCGGCTGATCAGAGACAACAATACTGCTACCAGCAGGGTGGTCATTCGCTGCAGTGTGGTTGTGAATCGCAGTAGTATCAACAACATCTGCAACACATTCAGTATGACTAACAACAACATCTGCAACATCTAATGCTACTGGGAGGGCAGTGTCTGTACTGTCATGGTTACCAGTGGCAGTAGATATAGGATCCCTTGTATTGGTGGCAGAGTCATCATGAACATACGGAGCAAGTGAATTAAGCCCAGTGGAATTAGGACTTACAGCAGTGTAATTGAATAAGGTAGGTAGTACCAAGTCAAGAAATGAATTGGCAGCTTCATCATGATGAACAATTGTATGAAAAGGAAACAAATGTTCATGAAAAACTACATCTTTAGAGACAAATATTCTCTTGGATTGTATGTCATATAGGCGGTAGCCTTTGATATATGGTGGATAGCCAAGAAATACAGCAGGAACGACTCGAGGATGGAGTTTGGATCGATTTTTTTGTAAGGTTGAGGCAAAACAAAGGCAACCAAACACCTTTATTTGGGAATAATCTGCTTGTTTCTGATGTAGTCGATAGAAAGGGGTATTCCATTGCAGTAGAGGTGAAGGAATTCGATTAATTAAATAGCATGTTGTAAGGACACATTCACCCCAAAAACTGACAGGTACCCTGGACTGAAACAATAAGGCACGTGTGACATTCAATAAGTGCTGGTGTTTTCGTTCTACTACGAAGTTTTGTTCAGGCCTTGCAACACAGGAATACTGGTGAACAACTCCTTTAGAAGCAAAAAATTCAGTGAAAGCCAACTCAGGAGCATTATCTGATCTGAACTGTTTAATTGATGCAGAATACTGAGTTTCTACTAGCTTAAAAAAGCGAGGAATGATCCTTAAAGCATCTGACTTTTGCTTCATTAAAAATACCCAAGTGTATCTTGAATAGTCATCTACAAGGGTAAGAAAAAAACGATAGCCAGCATGTGTAGTAGTCTTATAAGGGCCCCAAACGTCACAATGTAGTAGGTCAAATGCTTTATCAGACAAGTGGTTATTTGATTTAAAAGACAACCTTCGTTGTTTTGCAAGGGGACATATAAGGCATGGGTCATGTGATGTAAAATAAACTTTTCTAGAGTTCAACAAATCTTTCAGGGCATTGAGGTGTTTAGGGGAGGGGTGGCCAAGTCTATCATGCCATGAAACATTATTACAAAAAAACAGTACTAGATGTTGCAGAGAAACAATTAGAAGTAGGAAACTTCAACAGATAAAGTCCGTGCCAATATTCAGCCTTCCCAATCATCCTCAAGGAGTACTTGTCCTGAAGAAAACATGAACTCTCAATGAATTTGACAACAATATTCTGATCAGCAGTTAAGGCACTTATGGATATTAGATTAAAACAAAAGGTTGGAATATACATCACATTTTCTAGTAGAATGTCACTATTCAGCCGAATATCCCCAACAAATTTAACCTCAATCTTTGTCTGATTAGGTAGTGTGACTGACTTGTTTGACACAAGTCTTAATTGGCTAAAACATTCTTTAAGATAACAAATGTGTGTTGATGCACCTGAATCAATGACCCATGATGAAGTAGAAAATTCATGAGAGGGAGAACAAATACCTGCTACATGAGTGTTTGGAGAGGTATTTGAACTTCCAGCATGGGCAGTAGTCATCTTGCTCAGATGATTTTGAAGAGCAGCCAACAAGCCTTGACATTGTTCGGGGGTGAACGACGAAGGCAGGACAGAGGTAGATGAAGGTACCTCTGTTTTGGAGGAAGAGGCTGGAGTCTTCTGATTGCGGTACCCAGGGGGGTAACCATGAATCTTGTAACATTTATCCACAGTGTGCCATTGGATGTTACAATGAGTACAGTGTGGCCTTTCCTTCTTTTTACCAGAATTCGATTGACTACGAGCAGTAGATGAAGATGAATTCTTAACAAGAAGGGCAGTAGGCGAAGTCACTGCACTGTTCGAATTTGCGGTTACTGATGTCGCAGTGAGGGAAACCCTTTGTTCGACTTCTTGAGCGACCAAAGAGAAGGCCCGTTGAATTGTTAGTTCTGGTTCCATTAGGAGAAGTTGAGTACGAACTTGGTTGAAGGACTCGTTCAATCCCATTAAGAAAGCCATAACATATTCCGTTTGGAAGTACTCGACGAGCTTCTTGACTTCATCACAGGAACACTTGCCACAATTGCAAATCGGACGATAAGAAGAGAGTTCATTCCACAATGTTTTGAGCTTAGCAAAGTAAGTAGTAATCGAATCTTGATCTTGCACCAAATTTGAAATCTCACGGCGAAGCTGAAAAATTCAAGGTCGATTCTTCCTCTAGTATCGTTGCTGAAGATCAAGCCAAATGTCTCTGGCAGTTTCAGCGAAATTGACGCTCGCAGCTATTTCCTTTGAGAGGGAATTCAAGATCCATGCGGTTACTACGCCATTGCAAATTAGCCAAGATCACTTTAATTCGCTGCTGGGTTGAGTAATTGTGCCATCCACGAACCCTAGTTTGTTCTTCACTGTGAGGCCAATGATCATGGCATTGCACCAAGAAGTGTAGTTGGATTCGGATAAAAGGTCAGAGACAAGTACAAGATTGGTACCGTCTGAGTGATGGAGGAAGTATGGGTTTTCATACTGCTCGATAATGGATTGACTGGTAGGTTGGGTTGTAGATGAAGAATGCTCAGGGTCCGCCATGGAAGAACACTCAGGAATGGATGCAAGGGAAACTCTCGAAGCTTTTTAGAAAATCTCAACTGATACCATATTGAAGCTTGGAGAGTAAATAAAGTCTTGCATAATTTTATTAATTGCAACGCTCTTTAAATAGCCAAGAGATGCTAACTTCTATGATAACCGAAATAACAACTTGATGAAAATATGGAACTAGATGCTAACTTCTATGATAACCGAAATAACAACTTGATGAAAATATGGAACTAATTATCTTAATATATATTTTGTTATCTTTACTTGTCCTCGGTATCCTTTTACCGTTTAAATCCTAAATATTAACCGACTTAGATATTGATTCTTTCAAAATTTTAAATCAACTCAATCAATTTGTTTTGATTTTTTCAAATGAATCATTGTTGCATGCTCTACGTCTTCAAAAACGGTGAAGTCGCAGCTTCATGAGGTCAGATTCTACCCTCTCAAAAAGTAGGAACCTTGTTCTAAATATACTATATTTGTTTAGAGGGTATTTCCTTAATCTACTCCTATTTTTTCTCCTTTAAACATGAGATTACTTAATTTAAAATTTCTTAATCTACTCCTATTTTTTCTCCTTTAAACATGAGATTACTTAATTTAAAATTTTGTTATTAATTTATACAGTTAAGTGTCGTTAAATAAGTGTAAACTATAGATTCTCTCCTACATTTACGTTGTGTATTTGAATTTATAGTTCGCTGAATTTACATTGTATTTGAATTTATCGATTCACTAGATTTAGATTTCGTTCAAGGAAATTTTCAATCTACTAAAAATAGAAATTGATCATTTTTCAAATGAAAAAAATCATTTGACAATTTTTTCAAAATGCCCAATTAAAAATGACCATTTATCTAGATTCCGAAAAAAAATTTCTTTTCTTACTTATTTTTTTCTCTTTTTGAGAAGCGAGGATTCAAACTTCTAATTTTTTTGTTGAAGTTGTATTCTTTTACCTAGTTGAGTTATATTCAAGTTGGCAAACTAGTGAACTTATTGACAATGCGCTAAAGTTTTTATAATATAAATCATAATAAATATTTAGTCACTATATCTTTAGTTTTAGACAATCATTTTTGTCTCTCTTAGTGCATGTTTGAGAGTGATTTTAAAATGACTAAAATCACTCTAATCATATTTTGAATCACTTCGAAACATGTCTTTAATAACTCAAAATCAATTTTGATAGGATGAAAATTACATTATTAAAAGTGTTTCTTTAAAAAAAAAATTGGAAAAGTACTTCAAATTGATTTGAATTTGAATTACAAACTTAACTCAAACTTGAGATTTGATAAAGAAATACTTGAGATTTGAGTAAAATTTGAATTTGAGATTTTAAAGAAATACTTCTTATTTTATTATTTATTTATTTTGCATAATTTGATATTTTAATTTTACTTAACTAAACAAGTTAATGAACTATCTCATTTTTTTATCAATTTTTTTCCAATAATTATATTAAAATTTAAGACATATTTTTTCAAATTCTACTTTTGATCTCTAAAGTAATTTGAGTTTAATTTTTTATTTGACATTTGAGTTTTCAAAAATTTCATTTCAGTCCTTTAAATTTTAAAAATAATTTAAAAGTGTCTTCAAGTTATAACAAAAAATTGGGAATGGTGTTTTATTACATTAATGAAAAGTATAATAATAAAAATAATAATAATAAGGTAAAGAAAGGGTATTTAAAAAGACAAACTAATAACAACAATTAAAAAAAAAAAAAGAAAATTTGTCTTAAAAAAAAAAAGGAAAATTTAAGAGGAAGAGGAGGGAAGAGAGAAAAAGAGTAGTAAAAAAGTAAAATAATTAATAGATTAAAAATAAATGAATAAATATGACCCACTGTTCAACCCATGGGTTTATAGGTTGAAGCCCCATTTTCCAAACAAGGGCTAAGTCTGATCACTCCTTCAAACAAACAGCTTAAAAGAGTTCTTTCCACTTCATTTAATTATTTTCCGCGAGTTTAGCTCAGCGGTAATTGACATATACCCTCAACCAAGAGGTCTGAGATACGAATCTCCCACCCCCAAATGTTGATGTACTAAAAAAAACACTTCATTTATTTTCCTTAACCCATTGATATATATATATATATATATTTGTTGAAACAACCTATTGATATTAAATAATAGGGGGGATGAGTAATTAAATAGGGAATGCAAAAAATATTTTCTTTTTTAAAAAAATGGAAAATTAAATAGGGAATGCAAAAAGTAGGCTAGAAAAATGTAAAGAATAACATAGGATAATGCAGATGAACATAACTGTGAGTACCCCATGAGTTGCCAACAAAATATGGCTTGAATTAAAGAAGAAAAAAATTATTGTTGTTGAATTTAAATACTCTACTAATTACATTAAAATTTAAAGCTATGGTCATTTAGATTATTAAAATTTCTTTATAAAGTATAATTTTAAAATATTAAATGTTGTTGAATAATGTTTCCACCTCTATGCTTCTCCCTTGGTGGACAGTCATGATAATCAAACATTTTTGTTGCCTTCCATTTATTCTCCAATTTTTTTTTTAATATGTGGGGTGAAGATTTGAACCTTTAACCTCTTGATCGAGAGTGTAACCTTTATGTCAGTTGAACTATGTGTTTGTTAACATCTGGCCTCTGTCATTTGTTTGAAGATAAATGGAAAGAGCCTAATAGAAATGCTAAAGGACTATACAATATATGATGAGCAGTCAAATGTGAGCTCATTACTCATTAATTATTTGAATTACTACTTTCATTTTATTAAATGTCTAAATTTAATAATTGAGATTATATAACATTAATATTTTAATTAATTACAATTATTTTTTTGTAAAACTATACAGTGTGTGATTGTCAATGTTGAATAACCAACATCCTCTCTGTCAAGACTCAAGAGTAAAAGTTTTGGAGTTCACCCTTTTAAGAGAACAAAAATTGATTTAGGTGAATTAGATTAAGTTGGAGCGTCATTGGTGTGTAGGCGAAGAATTAACACTAAGATCCCGTTTGATAACTGTTTGGTTTTTGAAAATTATGCTTGTTTTCTCCTAAATTTCCTACCATGACTTTTATCCTAATTAAGGTTGCATTTGAATTCCTAGCAAAATCTTAAAAACAAAAACAAGTTTTTGAAAACTACTTTTTTTTGTTTTCAAAATTGGACTTGGTTTTTGAAAATAAGGTAGAAGATTGATACTAAAACCAAGAAATTTATGGGTGGAAGTATGTGAATATAAGCTTAATTTTCAAAAACCAAAAACCAAAAACCAAATGATTATCAAACAGGCCTAAATTTTTGAGGAAAAAAAATAGGTAGTTTACGATTTATCAAGTTTAACCAAATTATATGGGTAAAATTGAAGACCATATTGAAATTAAGTTCAACCCATAATGACTAAAATTTCATACTTTCTCATGTCACCTTTGTAATCAACCATAGTTAACTCCTTGATAATTTTTTAGATCAACAGCTGCAGAAGGTGGTTGTATCAAACTATCAACTTTGAGATGGTAACCAACAAAAACTTAACTCAACTGAGATAACCTTGTACCGATAATCACAAGATCTGTGGTTCGAATCTGCCTCCCTAAATATTGTCAAAAAAAAAAAAAAAAAACTTTTAGGTTCAGCATAAGAAAGTCTGAACATCTCAATTTTGGATTTTAGAAGATTGAAAATCTTGGATTTGCTTAGATTGTTTAAAAGAAAAAAGAAAAGTGGAACCAGGTATTTAATGTAGACAGAGAGGATTTGTTCAAAAAAAAAAAAAAAAAAACTGCACAGCCATTTCTTTTTTTCATAGAAAAAACAATTGCATGCGTTTGCCGGGAGTCGAACCCGGGTCTATTGCTTGGAAGGCAATTATCCTAACCGTTGGACTACAAACGCTTTGTGTTTAAAAACTGAAGAATAACGAAAAAGTTATTAGATTTGCACATTCCAGTTGGCGAGAACATAGAGGAAAAAACTAAAGTACAAAGGAAACTCACCAACAATACTTTTTCTTCTAAATAATGTATATAGCACATGTACATCATACTTTATATCATATTTGTTAAAGTATGGGTATGAGATTATATTTACCGGCTTATAAGTTTAGTGGTGATTTAACATGGTATGTATAAGATGATGATGTATACGTTTGTAATTTTGTTTTTAATCTTTTCTATTGTTATTGTTACTTTAGTTAGGTTAATTAACTATGTGTTATTTCTTCTTGTAAATGTATAAATATATTCACTAATGTCATCATAAATAATATGAGAAGAAGTTTGTTAAACTCTAAACTTTGTTAATGGTATCAGAGTAGAGTGACTAGCGTTTGTTGATTTTTTTTCCCTCTCCATGCATCAAGATTCTTTTGTTGTCTTCGGTCTTTCTCCTCACAAAGCATGCAGATAACAACAAAGCAAACCTGAGTTTCCAATTCGAACACAAATTCTTCAATTTTCTTCTCATGAATATTTGTAAACTTGTTTCTGTGTTCATTTGAACTCAATCAACTATGTGTTGCGGCGATTTCAAATTTCACCTCTCCTTAAGTTGCACATGTTGTTCAAGTATGTTGAACGAACAATTAAAGCTCCAAATCTAATTATTCGAGTTGAAGGTCAGCCTCCTCAAATTAATCCAAAGTATGAGAAATGGTATGAGCAAGATCAAGCATTCATTACCTTAATCAATGACACGTTAGCTCCAAACCCTAAAAACTAGAAATTTAAAAAAAAAAAAAATTGCGTTTGCCGGGAGTCGAACCCGGGTCTATTGCTTGGAAGGCAATTATCCTAACCGTTGGACTACAAACGCAAAGTTGTGAAGCAACTAAAATAAAATTTGACTAAATTATAAGAAATACCCTTGAACTTTGGGGTTTGTTTCAAAAATACCCCTGAACTTTAAAAAAGTTTCAAAAATACCCCTGAACTTTGAAAAACGTTTCAAAAATGCCCTTGCCGTTAATTTTGGATGGAAACCGTTAAAGTTTTAGTTTCAAAAATACCCTTGAATTTTCAAAAAAATTTCAAAAATACCCTTAAAAAAAATTCTTCTTTTTTCCTCTTCTCTCCCTAAATTCTTTCTCCATGAAAATTAATGCAAAACTTTGCTTATAAAGGTTGTGTACAACACAATACCAGATAAAAACAGACTTTGAAATCGAGTTTTCTCTTTTAAAAAGCGTAAAGAAGATAACTGTGAGAAAACAATATGTATATATATATATATTATTTCTTTTTTGTTTCCTAAAAAAAATATTTCCTTTTTCCTCTCCTTGTTTGTGTATGTTAGTGATAAGAAAAAGTTTATAAGACTTTGGATTTGGTCCAATTTATAAGATTAATTAATCAAAAGTTTTATATATGATTTTATTATTATTGATATTTAAAAATTGTTAGAACTCGTATACAACAATAGTTTCATTTATTTTTCATAATATGGATATAAAGAAAGTTAATGGGTAATAGTTGGTGAGAAAATAATATTGAAAAGTTCACACATGTAGAATTTCAAGAACAAAACAAAAGTCATCTTGAAATTTCGATACAGAAATCTTTCCTTCTCACACCGTAAATTAATCTTTTTTTCAAGGGTATTTTTGAAAATATTAATTAATTTTACGGTGGGAGAAGGAAAAAAAAACATTTGTGTGAACTTTTCAATAAGGGTAATTTACGGTGGGAGAAGGGAAAAAAACATTTGTGTGAAAAGATATGAAAAGATTAATTTACAATGGGAGAAGGAAAAAAAACATTTTTCAATAGGGGTATTTTTGAAATTTTTTTGAAAGTTCAAGGGTATTTTTTAAACTAAAACTTTAACGGTTTCCATCCAAAATTAACGGCAAGGACATTTTTGAAACATTTTTCAAAGTTCAGGGGCATTTTTGAAACTTTTTAAAATTCAGGGGCATTTTTGAAACAAACTCCAAAGTTCAGGGGTATTTCTTATAATTTAGTCATAAAATTTAATTTTTCAAAAGTTTGGTGCTAAAAATTTAAATTCTATGCATAGACATGATTGAATAAGTAATCATTTAAATGGTAAATTACCACTATCATAAAATGAGGGATCTTTTAAAATCATTTTGTCTTCTTTACTCTTTTTGTAACTTTAAAATTCCAACCATACCTCTTATTGAAGATTATTCATCTTGATTTCCTTTTATTGTTATTTTAAATAAAATTTTCCAAATGTACTTCAGTAATTATAAACCATTTAAGATGAAATCTATAAAAAAAAAAAAAATTCTCTCTTTTGGCAACATGTGAAGGTGGGGATTTGAGCCACAAACTTCTTGATCATGAGTAGTGTTTTAAAAGGCTCAAGGTGCACTAAGGCGCAAGGCGCACTAAAAGGCGCGAGTTTTATTATGTAAGGCACACTATATAGAAAAAGAATAAAAAAATATATATACATGTATATAAAACACTTTCATGGGAAGTAATGAAGTTGTTAACCAAGAAAAATAGATAAAAGATTAACAAAATTCAAATAGTAGACTTCCAAGTTCCAACATAGAGTCAATCAGTCAAATGTCAATCAATACTCCACAAAAATTAAAAAAAAAACAAATAATACAACACTAATCAACAATAAAAATATAAAGTCATAAAGATCAAACTCATCATCACTAAATTGATCTTCTTCCTCATTCTCTCCATCATTGGACTTGTAGCCTTCTGTATCTTCTTCTTCTTCAGTCTCAAAGTCATCTAAATTTACTATTGTGCATGTGGGTCGTGGTCGTGTGGAGGGTGAACATGGAGCAGGAGCTTTAGTCTTGGTTCTTGAGACATTAGCCCTAGAATAATAAAGTGGTTCTTTTGCTCCAACAACTCTTGAAACATCTCCCCATGTTAATGAATCATCATCGAATACAAGATCATCATCCTCTTCAGAATCATCATCCATTCTTCCCATCAACCACTCATTACTATCATCAATATCTTTTAAAGAGATTGAGTCGATGATATCCCTAATGTTTTATCGACGTTTCAATGCTCTATTATATTTTATGAAGACCAAATCATTTAGACGACTTTGAGCAAGTCTATTCCTTTTCTTGCTATGAAGCTGCAAGTATAAATAAAAAAAAGTTCCATGACAATTCAAACCAAGAACTTAAAACTTAATTCTTAAGATACTTGAGGGGAGAATAACTAACCTGTTCAAAAACACTCCAATTACGTTCGCACTCAGAAGCACTACAAGTAAGACCTAAAATTCTAACGACAAACCTTTGCAAGTTTGGAGTTGATTGTCCGAAATCATCCCACCATTCCACTAAAGACAAAAATTATGTTAATACCTTCCAATTTTTATCAAATATAAAATATTCAAATTCAAAATTTACATGGAGATCTTTTGTCTCTTTGTCTAAGGGCCAAGGGTGATCCAAATAATCCTTCAGCTTTCTTGTACTTCGTCAGTTCCTCAAGTATCTTGTCTTGTACCTCCAAACAAGGAACCATTTTTGTTATACATGAGTATAACCTGTTAACAATTTCATCATCAGCTTGAATGTTGGGATTTGAATAATAGAATTATGGGTTTAAATAATAACCCGTTGAATGCAAAGGACGATGCAATTGAAGCTCCCATCTTTGAACAATGATCTTAAAAATATCCTTGTATTTCTCTTCCTTTCCGTTAAAGGATTTAGTTATGGCCTCCTTCGCTCTATCCATGACCTCATAAATATATCCCATAGGAGGCTTCTTCTCACCATCCACCAACCTATGAACTCGAACTAGAGGGCCCGAGACTTTAAGAGCAAACACAATTGTATTCCAAAAATTGGCCAACAAAATAGTTTGAACAACTCGCTTGTCTTGTTGCTCCTTGCTCCATTTGCTATTCTTCCATTCATCTGAAGTAAACATCTTTCTTAAGTTGTTCTTTTGACGATGTATACTTGATAGTGTGATGCAAGCTGTAGCAAAGCGAGTCTCACTACAAGAAAAAACACTTTCAGTGGCGTATAAAATATGTCCCTGAAACGAAAAACGCGTCGGTAATACTTTCAGCGACGCGCATAACTTCGTCGCTGTATTTACGTAGTCGTAAGTATTTGCGACATATTACTGTAGACGTTACTGAAAGTCATCTTCAGTGACGTCTACACGTTGGTGTAAGCGATAGGTAGGGACGTGGGGACACGTCACTGAAGATAACTTTCAGCAACATCCGACCCGTTGTCGCTGAAAAAGATATTCAGTGACATTGTTAGCACGTCACTAAAATCTTATGTTCAGTGACGCAGTACACACGTCACAGAAAATTGTTTATGATTTAAAAAAAATAATTAATTCAATTAGTAAACCTGTAAATAAAATAATATTACCATCTTCAAACTAATTAACAATTCTACAATTAATCAAATAAAAAAGGTAATATGCCAATTTAAAGTGAAAATGCACTACGTCATATTAACCATAATCAAGAAACATGTCTAGAATGTAATACAAATGGATCATTTTCTAAAATGATCTCAAGTGTAGGTGAAAGAAGTTTGATTAACAAAATGATTTACAACACATCAAAATAACTAACAAACGATCACAAACAAAAAAATCAACCTACGTTCTTCACATTTTCATACAAAAAAGGGGGAGCCTTGTCGAAACCATTCATGCATCCAAGCTGAAAAATAAAAGGAAATAAAATATGTAAGCTTGAGATTAAATAATTGATAAACAACTCATTAAATGCTATCAAAACAAACGAAGCTAAACAACCACAAAATTATCAAAACAAACTAAGCTAAACAACCACAAAATTAAGTAAACTCAAACTTATGAATAATTTAATCTCTAAGCAACAACCCACCCTCTACATTCAAAGAAATTTATATGAAGAGCAACATGCATTCCAACAACAAATCCCTACTCAGAAGCATGCAGTTGCCTATTACCTTGACTGATCCACCAAAACAGTTGACAGTGTGACCAATAAGCATTATATGTTCATCCGAGCTCATCAACTGACCTTCACCAGTTGTGCCACCCACAATCACACCTTTAGCAACTCCATTTTCAATCTAACGGTTCACCAAGACATCATAAGCTTCTATATCAAATCTACCATCGGGAAGATATGGTGTTTTAATGGCAGTTACAAGTCTAAGAGACTTGATATCATCTGGTGATGTCCTGCAAATAAGAGTTGGAGGAATTAAGCCCATCAATGATTGTCCAGAAACTTCTGTTCTCATCTTCAAACAGTTGTCTAACTCTAACCACATTATATCTCAACGACAATAAATCTTGTTGTCCAATACCAAAAATAAGGATTATTTTGTGACTCATCGGATACACACACCAACATGGATTCATAATCATAAATATTCTACAACCAAGAAACCATTCAGACACTATCACATTGCTAAATTGCTAGTATCGAGAGACAGAGAGGGGGGTTGAACGAAGTTTGTCATTTAAGTCTTCCTCACACTATCACATTGAATGTGAGTGTAGAGAGAGAAAGATGCCAAATTCATGGTCAAAGGGAGGGAGAGGGTGGTATATGTTTCACTTTCTTAAATCATTCGAAACCAGTGTAATAAAAAGGAAAAGAAGTGGGAAAGAGAATAATATTTCCAGTTTCCAAATTACCAAAGCAACTATACTAAACTGAAGGTTCCAAATTTACAATAACTTTAGTTGATGAAAGCATCAATAAAATCGAAGTCCACCTTAAAGCCCAAACCAAAAACAAATCCAAAACCAACAAAGAATCCCGAAAATTTTGAATGAAAGCTATCATTCAAGTCAAACACACAAAATCTATAGAAAGACATTACATGAAAAATGATTTTTGAAGGGCTATGCATGATAAAACAGATAAGTGCATCAATTTACCTCACCACCATCATCCAAGACAAACACTTCGTCGTGCTCAAAAGGAGACATGGTACCAGCATCTATGTTGAGATAAGGATCTGCAGACATTAGCAAAATACATAAGATTATTAAAGTACTAACACTAAATTATGCGTCATATACATAAAAAGACAATGAGGCCCCAAATTGAGAAACATTTCTGACATAAAAAATACCAATCTTAATGGAAGTAACTCGAAGGCCACAAGCTTTAAGGAGGACTCCGATACTACTAGCAGTGACCCCTTCGCCCAGACCACTAACAACACCTCCCGTAACCAAGACGTACTTCATATTCCTCAGATTCTTAACTTTCGAGATGGTCCTCTGGGAACAGTCAGTTCAATGCAGGGTACTACACACAGATCCGATAGTACTGCAAGCATAAACAGATATTAGCCCAACCTAGTTTTAGCACTAGCGGTATCAGTTGGAGTAAGTAAGCAGTTCAGAGGATATGGAAGAACACAAACACTAAACAGGGATATAAAGGGTCAGGGATAGGTGGAAAGCAAATATTGATATTAGAGAAATATAATTAGGTTAAGTTGGAACAGAGAGATTAATGAGAAATCGACCTCGTTCTCTAGCACTCCAAGCCCTCAATCTCACTCCAAACGACAATAAATCCTCCAACACAAAAAGGGAACCTTGAAACCAAAGACCACAACCAATGGGTAATAGTATAAACGTATAAATTAACCACAAACCTTGCTGGAAAATACATACCCAAAACCAAAACCGCTGGAAATACGCTGAAGACAGCCTGCGCGCTACTCCTCTCACGTCCACGTCTGCATTAATTGAAAAGAAATCATTACAAAGAGAAGTAAAAAGTATACGCTACACCACTCTAAGGTTTTTGCTCAGCAATTCTATATTTCTTACAAATAGAGCTTCCCAAAAGATAGCTAGGACTACTAATAAACTTTAAATAGGGCAACCACAAAGCAACTGCTCATGACAGTTCAAAGCTAAACTTAGTATTGCAACCAATCAGCTGCAACATTAAAACCACAAAGCTATACTTGAAGCACTTTGTACCAATGGCAGACTAAGTAAAGAATGACAAGGTCCCACTTAGCAGGATGTTTCATCAAATAAATAACTTGTAAAACTCCAATCGCCACATGAAGAAATATCTAAACTAATAATTATGGGTTCTTAAAAACAGAGTGGAAAGGGCTCTGACCTATAATAGTATCTTAGTATGTTGCAGTAAACCAAAATTTGTTAGGTTGTATTACCTTGTTGGGCAGCGGCGGCCTGAGCTCGAGGGAGAGAGGGAAAACGGGATTCGGTGGCAAACTAAGCTCGAGGGAGAGAGGAAAAACTGAACTTCGACAACGAGATTTGGGGACGACGTACGTGACCTGACCGGCGAGGCTGCGGCGAACGGAGAGGAGGAAGAAGGTGGTGGCGGCGATTTTTGAGAGAAACAATCGATTTACCAGAGGGGAGAGTCATTTTCGAGAAGGAGGCAGCCAAAATGAAAAAAAGAAGATGGAAAAGGGGGGAAAACGTGTGCCCTAAAATATTTCAATGTTTTAACTTTTAGCGATACAAAAAAAATCTTTTAGCGACGTCATAAATATGTTGCTAAAAATAATACTTTTAGTGGCGTAAACTTACGAGTCACTGAAATTATTAGCAACGTCTAATTTTATTGCGTCACTGAAAAAATTTAACTGCAACGTCTATCTTACGATGTCGCTGAAAAGTCACCTTTTGCGACTTATTTTGGTCGCGTCACTAAAAACTTGTTGCTGAAAATAGATTTTCTTGTAGTGTCTTAGTTGGTCTAACCAACTCTTTATGATCAGTAAACCTTCTCATCATATTTAACAATCCCGGGCGAACATAAATGAAGTTGCTAATCTCCATGCCTTGTTTGAGTGTTTTGCGAATATTTGGGATCTTGTATATATCCTCCAACATCAAGTCCAAACAATGAGCGGCACACGGCGACCAAACTAAATGTGTTCGTTTCACTTCTAAAAATCTCCCTAGAAAAAAGTAAAGAAGGAAAGTATTAGGCAACTCAGTATGCGTAAGACTTACGACTTAATAGTAAGAAAATGAGCCAGTATTTTAAATTCTTACCTGCCATCACATTTGTTGAGGCACTATCAGTTACAACTTGTACAACATTAGCTTCTCTAATGCGCTCTACAAAATTGTCGAGTAGCTCAAACATTTTCTTCCCATCCTTCACATAAGACGAGGCATCAATGGACTCAATAAACATAGTGCCTTTTGGACTATTAACTAAGAAGTTGAGTAATGTCCTATTTCTTCTATCTATCCATTCATCAGTCATGACAATGCATCCAACCTTGACCTATTCTTCTTTATTTCCCTTCATCAACTCATTTGTGTTTTCCAGCTCTTTTTTTAAACAAGGTACCCTCAATTCATGATAAGTTGGTGGTTTCAATCCAGGACTGAATTGTCCTATTGCTTCAATCATGGGTGCAAAGATTTCATAATTGCAAGCATTTAAAGGTATCCCGGCATCATAAAACCATCGAGCAATTCTTTGGATGGTGTGCTCCCTCATCTCCTTTTTGTAGGCTTCATTCAACGTTGTTTGTTTTCCTTTCTCGTGCTTTCGATTTTGAACAACAGTTTATGGATTAGGAGTAAAATATGCATCTATAGGACCCTTTTGTTTTGGACCTTTTTGCTTCTTAAAAGAAGACTTAATTGATTCCCAACTTACTCTTTGAGAGTTTGCACTTGACGTTCTCTTACCCGAATGAGTTACTAACACATCTTCTTCATCCTCATCATCAATACCATAACTTTTAGCATCAATGTCCAGAATCAAATTTCGTTGATCTTTGATTTCCTTCTTCTTCAACCTATATGCTTTAATTTCCTCCTTGACATGATCGGGACATTTTCTACATGTTGTGGCATTTCTATGACCACTAACAAGGTGTTGTTTCATTCTATAAACCCCTCCTTTTGTTACTCTTGAACAAAAACTACAAACTAATGCATTTACATCTTCGACATTCTCCAATCGAGCATACTTCTATGTTGGATCTGTTCTTAAACTATTTTCAGCCATCTACCAATTGAATTAAGAGAGAAAAAGAGAATAAATGTACTGTGAGCTTGAGATGGAACAGACCGAGAGAAATATTCGAACTGGCCAGAACATAGAGGAACAAAAAAGTATAAAGAAACTCACTAACTATACTTTTTCTGGTACAAATACTTGTAAATAATGTATATCATACTTTATATTATATTTGTTAAAGTATGAGTATGAGATTATATTTACCATAACTCTTTGCTTAAACTTGTAAGTTCAGTGGTGATTTAATGTGGTACGTATTAGATAATGATGTATATTCTTATTTATAGTTCGTAATTTTGTTTTTGTTTTTTCTACTGTTATTGTTACTTTAGTTAGGTTATTTATCTCTGTGTTATTTCTCCTCGTAAATGAATAAATATACTGACTAATATCATGTTCAGCATTTCTCCTCACAAAGTATGAAGATAACAACAGAGCAAATCCTAGTTTCCAATTTGAACATGAATTTGAAAGGATATGGAAAATTCTGTATATTTCTCAATAAATCAAAACATACAATGATAGGTCATTTTGTACATAATAGAGTGACCTCAATCAAGGCAAAATACAAGCCAAAATTAAATGTACAGGATTTACAATAATGAGCTAAAATCAAGGGAGCAAGAATAAGGAATATGATATGCTGTAATATGCCCCCTCAAACTGAAGACTGTGAGGAAGTCAAAAGTTTGCTCCTGAGTGAGAGAAATATTTGAGAAGATAGTGGTTTTGTAAGCAAATCAGCAAGTTGATCTTTGGAGGATATAAATCGTACTTAAATGTCTCTGCGAACAACTTTTTCACGAACGAAATGATAGTCAATCTCGATGTGCTTCGTTCGAGCATGAAAAACGGGATTATTTGCAAGGGAAATTGCTGACACATTATCACACCATAATGTGGGAGGAACGATTAAGGGAATATGTAGATCGCGAAGAAGTTGGCGAAGCCAATACAAATCAGCTGTTGTAGTCGCAAGTGATCGATATTCAGCTTCTGTAGAAGAACGAGATACAGTTGGTTGCTTCTTGGCAGCCCAGGAAATAGGACTAGAGCCAAGAAATGCAATAAAGCCAGATGTAGAACGACGATCAGAAGTATCACCAGTCCAGTCAGAGTCACAATATGCATTCAGAGACATATAACCAGAACGAAATAGGATGCCAAGGTCTTTTGATCCAGAAAGATATCGTAATATTCTTTTGACTGTAGAAAAATGAATAGTTGTAGGCTTGTGCATGAATTGACTTACTCGGTTTACTGCAAAGGTGATGTCTGGTCTTGTGAATGTGAGATATTGAAGAGAACCAACGAGCTGTCGGTAAAGCGTGGTATCATTGAATGAATGCGCAGAAGCATATAAATCAACAGATGTAGACATAGGTGTTAAGCAAGATTTAGCAGATGTCATGCTAGATGTCTGAAGTAAATCAGTGAGATACTTAGCCTGATTCACAAAGATACCATCCTTAGAAGAGTGAACTTGCAGTCCGAGGAAGTAATGTAAGGCTCCAAGATCAAAAATCTGAAATTCATTTGCCAATTGTTTCTTTAAGACAGATATGTAAGCACAGTAAGATCTAGTTACGATAATGTCATCCACATAGAGTAATAAATATGTGAATAACATGCCTTCTCAACGGATGAATAAGGATGGATCAGCAGCGGAAGCAATGAATCCCAAAGTCAATAAGTAGGATGTAAAACGGTCAAACCATGCACGAGGAGCCTGTTTAAGACCATAAAGACTTTTATGGAGTAAACAAACATTAGTTGGACAAGATTTATCCAGAAATCCAGGAGGTTGAGACATATAGACTTCCTCCTTTAGGTGACCATGTAAAAAGGCATTTTTTACGTCCAACTGATGTAATTGCCATTTATACTGAGCAGCAAGGGCAAGGATTACCCTAATCGTTGGCTTTTGGACAACTGGACTGAAAGTTTCTTCAAAATCGTGGCCTTCAACTTGGTGATAACCTTTCGCAACTAAACGGGCCTTATGTCGAGCGATAGAGCCATCGGGGTGGTATTTAGTTCGGAATACTCACTTGCAACCTACAACATTCATAAAAGGCAATCTAGGTACTAGAGTCCACATACCTTGCTCTTGAAGAGCATTAAACTCTTCACACATTGCAGTTCTCCACTCTGGGTATTTAGAGGCTTCAGTATAGGATGAAGGATCAGTCGAAACAGATGACACCATAGTGGAGAAAAAGGCCTTTGGCTTGAAAATGCCAGACTTTGCTCGAGTTTGCATGGAGTGCGTATTAATGGGCAGCGGACTCACAATAGTTTGAGTATTATCTGCAATCTCATGTACTAAATTTGCATTATCTGCAAGCTGAGAGCAATGATCAGTACAAGTAGTATTATCATTCAAACCAACTACGGATGGACCAAAATTGTCAACAGTGGGTAAGTGAGTAGGGTTTGAGGCTTGAGGATTGGTGGGAGAAATATTTAGGAGAGAGAGTAAGGGAGTTGGGTCAATGGTAGGTGTAGGGGAAGATGGATTGGGGTTGGTGGATGATGTGGCAAATGGAAAGGTAGTCTCATGAAAAATAACATGGCGAGAAACAATTGATTTCTTTGGTGAGGGTTGTAACATATGTAGCCTTTGAAATCAAGAGGATAGCCAATGAAAATATGTTGGGATGTTTTAGGTTCAAGTTTATGTTTGGTGAGTGGTTTTAACAAGGGATAACATGCACACCCAAAAACCTTTAAATGATGCAAATCAGGAGTGTAACCATAAAATATTTCAAACGGAGAAGACATATTTAGAGATGAAGAATGCATTCTATTTATAAGAAAAACTGCTGTAGAGAAGGCATAAGGCCAAAATTCAAGGGGAACAGAAGAATGAGCAAGTAATGGCATTGCAGTTTCAACAATATGCCTATGTTTCCTTTCTGCAACACCATTTTGTTCAGGAGTATAAGGACACGATTTTTGATGAAAAATGCCTTTAGATTCGAAAAAGAGACGAACAGAATTACTAGTAAATTCACCACCACCATCAGATCAAAAAACTTTTAATTTTTTTAATAAAAGATTTTCAACAGAGGGTACGAATTTATGAAGTATTGTAGTGACATCAGATTTGGAAGTTAAAGGAAAGAGCCAAGTAAATTTGCTAAAATTATCAATAAAGCTGACATAATAGCGATATCCATTGAATGAAGTAATTGGAGAAGGACCCCATACATCACTATGCATAAGTTCAAGTGGTGCAAAGGAAGTTGAAAGCGACATAGGAAATGAAAGTTTAGACATTTTTGCCTTTAAACAACTAGAACAATCATGAGTAGACATAGAAGAAGATAAAGACAAACCAAGACGAGATAGACTAGAACGTAAAATTTTAGGAGCAGGATGTCCAAACCGATGATGCCACAGCGAAGAGGAACCAAGTTGCAGATGTTGGAAAGAAGAAATAAGGGGGATGCCATTGAAGAATTGGTTGAGGAAAGTGAGGTTGCTGAGGAAGATGTCATTGAGAGGGCATGTTGAGGATCCCACATTGAAAAGATTGGTGGAGACCTCACAATATATAAGCTGCAAGGGTCACTCCACTCATTGCCAATTGGTTTTGAGATGGAAGCTCATATAATATAATATGGTATCAGAGCCCATTAAACTCAAACGGGTATTCGGTCCAATAAAAAGAAATTGGGATCCGATTCAAGAATGAGTCACCATCTTGAAGGGGCATGTTGAGGAGGATCCCACATTGAAAAGATTGATGGAAACCTATAATAGAATTCTTCGAATTCTCTTCTCACGAATATCTATAATCTTGTTTCTGATTGGCCGGAATATTCCATTTTAGTTTTCCCTTGTATCTTTGGAATACTCTAAATAAATTAAATATCAATATAAAAAAGTTAATTAGTCAATTACCTACATTGCGGTTTAGCTACTTAAAAACATTTTTTTTTTCTTAAAATCATTCCAAACTCGCTATTATTTCTATTCTCCTCATCGAATTATTCATTTCTAGCTGTTAAAAAACAGTGTTTTTGAGCTTAAAAAAGTTCTTCAGTATATACGTTTAGAATAAACATTAATTTAGTATTTTCTTTTAGAGCACTTTTTCAATAGTCTTAGAACTTTTACTTTCATTTTTTTTTTTTTGTTAGGCTATTTTTATGATTATTTTAGATTTTTTTTTTTAATTAGCCATAAGTTTTGAAAAGACTATTGAGACCCCAATAAACACTTTGGTAAATTAAAAGAAACCAAAAACTCATTCTATTTTCTAAAAAATGAATGGAACGACTTTAAAATGAGGAAACTTTGTTGGGAGTGCGACCAAAGTCCCACATCGACTAGATAAGGAGATGATGATGGGTTTATAAGGGAGGACAACTATCTCCACTAGTATGTGACCTTTTGGAGTGAACCAAACGCAAAGCCATAAGGGTTATGCCCAAAGTAGACAATATCATACGATTGTGTGGAGATATGTGTAGTGTCCCGTAATCCCTTATCAAACTTTACTTCTAAAAAAAAATGAGTAAACTTGAAAAAGGGAACTTTAGGCTCAGTTAGATAACCATTTGAGATTATTCTTGTTTGTCCTCCTAGGGTTTTTAGGAATTCGGAGGTGTTTCAAGACGAACCAGGCGACCCGGGGCATCAGGGACCGAAAAGAGGTCACCGAGCTCGGCCTCGGCGAAAGGCCGAGGCCGACCATATGGGTCGGTCTTTTGGCCCTACCTCTGCCCGATTGTCTCGTGAGCTCCTTGTGCATCTGTGTGGTCGAAAATTACCTATAACACTCTCCATTTGCTTACATATGTTTTAGTAAGAAAACATTTGAATTCTTATCCACATTGAAAAAACAAAAACAAAACTTTGTAAACTACGACCTCATTTGATAATCATTTGGTTTTTGATTTTGAGAATTATGCTTGTATTCTCCTAATTTCTTACAATGATTTTCATCTTTGTTAAGCACACATTTGCATTTCTAGCTAAACTCCCAACACATAAATAAGTTTTTGAAAACTAAGACTCTGTTTGATAACTATTTGGTTTTTGGTTTTTGGTTGTTGAAAATGAAGTCTATAAACACTACTATCATCCATAAATTTATTTGTTTTGTCATATACCATCTTCTTCTCATGTTTTAAAAAACGAAGTCAAGTTTTAAAGACTAAGCCTCCTCCGTTTGATAACCATTTGGTTTTTTGTTTTTGGTTTTTGAAAATTATGCTTTTTTCCTCCTAATTTCCTTAGAACGATTTTCATCTTTATTAATGACACATTTGAATTCCTAGACAAAATCTGAAAACAAAAACAAGTTTCTATAAACTACTTTTTTTTAGTTTTCAAATTTTCAATTGGTTTTTGAAAACAAGTGAAAAATGTAGATAACTAAACAAAGAAACTTTTGGGTAAAAGTAGAGTTTATAGGCTTAATTTTTAAAAACCAAAAACCAAAAACAAAATGGTTATCAAACGAGGCTTAAAAAAAGTAGTTTTCACAAACTTGTTTTTGTTTTTGGAATTTAGCTAAGAGTTCAAATGTGTGTTTACACAAAGATGAAAATTATAGAAGAAAATTGGGAGAAAACAAGCATAATTTTCAAAAACCAAAAACAAAAAACCAAATGATTATCAAATGGGGTCTAATTTTTTTAGTTTCCAAAACTTAACTTGGTTCGTAAACATGGTAAGAAATAGATAACAAAACAAAGAAACTTATAGGTGGAATTGGTGATTGTAAGCTTATTTCTCAAAAACCAAAAATAAATTAAAAACCAAATGGTTATCAAACGAGATATACTCTTTTTAGTTTTCAAAGCTAGACTTGGTTTTTGAAAACATGGAAAGAAAGTTGATAATAAAAGAAAGAAACTTTAAAGTGAAAGTAGTGATTATTAAACTTAAATTTCAAAAACAAAAAACTTTGGTCCGTTTGATAACCATTTGATTTTTTATTTTTGGTTTTTTAAAATTAAGTTTATAAACACTACTTCCACCTATAAATTCCTTTGTTTTGTTATTTACATTATTCTTCACATGTTTTAAAAAAATCAAGTCAATTTTTGAAAACTAAAAAAAAAAATCCAAAACTTTTTTTTTTTCTTTTTGAAATTTGGATAGAAATCCAAATGTGTCCTTATAAAAACCATGTAATTAGGAAAGTGAGGAAAATAAAAAAAAGGTTATCAGGCTTTAATGATTTTGTTTCATATATTTATTATAATTAATCGGTTAATTATAAGCTTAAAAAATTGTAAAGTAAACTTTGAGATTACTTATTTTTATTCAATTATAAATTAAATTAAACATAACAATTTTGCGTTCTCAAAAACAAAAAAAAAAACTTAACAATTTTGTGTTTGCCGGGAGTCGAACCCAGGTCTATCTTGCTTGGAGGGTAATTATTCTAACCATTGGACTACAAACGCATTGTGAAAAATGCATACAACAACTACCTTTAAACGTTTTCCAACAAAAAAAAAAAAAAAAAAAAAAACAAAGAAAGAAAGAAAGAAAAAAAAAACTTCATATGATTCTTAAATATTCGATATGTCTCGATTATATTCAATTGTGAATTATATTGGATTCAAAAATAGAAAAAAGAAAAAAAAAAGAACTATGAAATTTACCTTCTAGTCTTGTTGAAAAAAAAAAGGTTCTAAACCTTAACAATGGTACAAAACTACCCACAATTACTCTAGAACATACTTTTTAGAGAAAAACACCATTTTTGTCCCTTAGTTTGAGTTAGGTTTCATTTTGGTCACTTAGTTTTCAAACTCAGCAATTTAGTCCTTGAGATTTGGTTTTAGTTTTATTTTAGTCCCTCCATCTATTTTTCTATTAACAATTAACGGTGAGCTAATGTGACACTGTTTTTTATTAAAAAAATATATATTTTTAAAAATTTTAAAATATAAATATAATAAAAATAATAAACTATTATTATTTTTAATTTTTTTTATTATTTCTTTCTATTTCCTTCTTCTTTTTCTTCTTATTCTTCCACTTCTCGCCTTCTTCTCCAACTTCTTCTTCAATTCTGGTGGTCGGCCGTTGGCGAAGTTTTTTTCTTTCTTTCTTTCTTTTTTTCTTTTTCTCTTTTCTTCTCTCTTTTCTTCCCTTTCTCTACCTTTTCTTTTTTTTTTTTTTTAATAAAAAAGAGGGAGAGGGAAGAGGCATCCTCCTCCCTTTTCGGCGTCGGCGACGGGAGGAGGGAGGGCTCTCCTCCCTCTCTATTTCGACATCAACAGTAGACAATAATAACCTAGAGATAAAGATTCAAGATCATCATGATCGAACAATAGAGAGGGAGGAAGGAGAGTTGCAAAGAGGGAGATTGGAGGAGATGGAATTTATTCATTCACAAATGAGAAGTTAGATCAGCAAGGTAATCTATACTAAATATAAAAGGGGCTAAGAGGGAAGAATTTTTCATTTCCTCTTATGCCCTTACTTTTTAAGTAAATTCCTATTTTGTCCTTTGCTATGAAACGCTACCCTTCAAGTATAAGTGTTCATTCAATCCAATAGGTGCAATTAATGTCGACGGGATGCGACTGTTCGTGTAAAGATGGTTAAATGTCAAACTATATGAAATTTTATCCAATAGGTACAATTGATGTCGACGGGATGCGACTGTTCATATGGAGATGGTTACACATTGAATTGTTGTATCTATTCATGTATAGGTGCGATCCATGTATAAGAAGAAAATATATAATTGAAAAAAATGTCAAACTATTGGAAAGTTTCTTATTTTATAAGAGAACTCAAGATTTTAAAAAAAAAAATGAAAAATTACACATTTGTGTTATTCGTGAGGGAAACACTATTGAACCGTGTCACAATAAGGTGCTATTTTGGTTGTGTCCAATAGGTACAATTGATGTCGACGTGCAACTGTTTCATATGAAGATGGTTATTCGTGCAATTGTTCATATATTTATTTGTGTATAGGTGTGATTCATGTATAAAAAGAAAATATAAAATTGACAAAACCTTGAAATATATAATTGATGTATTTTGGTCGTGAACCGTGTCACAATAAAATCTTGAGAATTTATATATTTTGATAGTGAACCGTGTCACAATAAAACCTTGAGAATTCAAAATTTTATTTTTTTGATAAAGAAGTATTGTTATCTATCATTTTTTATATTTATAATGTAATCAAATGTCACTTACATCCACATCAATTCTTTGAAGTAAATACAATTTTGGATAAATCATAAATTCTTTGAAGTAAATATAATTTTTTAAAGATTGCAATACACATTTTAAGATCTTAAAATTTTAAATTTTGTATTTAATAAAATTTAATTATATTCCCAAGAGAATTAGTTGTTTAAAATTATAGTATCGAATTTCAATGTGCCTCAGAGATTGCCTTTGTTTGTTGTATTTTGAATTTAGAATGCTTAATTATAGCATAAATTATTTTCCAAGACTTTTAAACCTTGGAGTTTATGTTTTCTTTAGTATTAGAACCCGAGTTGTTTATTTTAGGGAAAAATAAACTTTTGGTCCTTGAGGTTTGGGTTAGGTTTCATTTTGGTCCATGAGTTTTCAAACTCAACAATTTAGCCCATGAGGTTTGATTTTCGTTACGTTTTTGGTCACTCCGTCAAATTTTCTACAGATGGATGACGTGACATTAGTTTTTATTAAATAAATAAATAAATAAATAAATAATATATATATATATATATATTTATTTATTTATTATTTTTTAAAATAAAATAATATATTAAATATTTTTTTATTATTTTATTAATTTTCTTTTATTTTCTTCATTCATCTTCTTCTTCCCCAAACATCAAACCCTAATAAAAAATTGCACAAAACCGACGAGACCAAAATGAAACTAAAACCAAACCTCACGGGCTAAACGGTTGAATTTGAAAACTCAGGGACCAAAATAAAACCTAACCCAAACCCTAGGGACTAAAAGTGTATTTTCCCCTTTTATTTTTATTTTTTATAAGATAATTATTAAACTTTGAAATTTTTATAAGATAACTATTAAACTTATTGTCAAAGTTTACATTTAAAAAAATGTGTTATGTACGTGTGTGCTTCTATTATGTCTTGTTCACACGTAACTTCGGAGATGGAGACACGTGGAATAAACAATATACTTGTATTAATATTTGTATGCGTGTGGATATACAATCTCTAATGTTGATCCTCTGATTCTCTCTCTTGTGTGTGGATGTGTTTCACTCGAGGGCAGGAACGCTTGATCTCGAGTCTGGAGCTTCAATGGATTCTTGGAGCTTGAAGTCTTCTAGTCTTGAAGGAGTCTTCAGTCTTCAAGAAGTGTTGATGTCCTGAAGAGTCATTGATCTTCAAGGAGTGTTGAAGTCTTGAAGAGTGTTTGGTCTTCAAGAAATGTTGATGTCCCGAAGAGTTTTTGATCTTCAAGGAGTGTTGAGGTCTTGAAGAGCGTTTGGTCTTCAAGAAGTGTTGATGTCCTGAAGAGTATTTGATCTTCAAGGAGTGTTGAAGTCTTGAAGGGTGTTTGGTCTTCAAGGAGTGTTGAAGTCTTGAAGAGTGTTTGGTCTTCAAAAAGTGTTCAACATTTGGACTTGTGGATTGCAGAGAGTCTTCGGTCTTCAGACTTGGTGGAGTCTCTCTGAATTCTCTGGTTCTGCTTGAGAGCTTTGAAACTCTGAACTCTTGTCTTTGTGAGAGTGTAGAATTTATGAACCCTTGAAATGGAGGAGAACCCCCCTATTTATAGAGTTCTCGCTGGATGGGCCCTAGAGACTTTTGGGCCTAACAACTTGGGCGTGGACTTTTTGGTCTTGGGTTCAACTATTTGGTCTTGGGTTTGGTGATCTCTTGGATCGGCCTATTGGCTTGTTGATCTTCTTGGATGATCGGCCTGTTGGCGTGATGATCTCTTGGATGATCGGCCTGTTGGCTTGTTGATCTTCTTGGATGATCGGTCTGCTGACTTGTTGATCTTCTTGATCGGTCGATTGGCTTGATGATCTGTCGAATCGGCTTGTTAGCTTGTTGATCCTCTTGGATGATCGGCCTGCTGACTTGTTGATCTTCTTGATCGGTCGATTGGCTTATTGATCTCTTCTTAGAGTCTTCTAGTCTTCAAACCTTCTGAGTCTTGCGTTGGTTGAATTCTGAATCTTGGATCTTCTGAATTCTCTAGACTCTCTGACTTCTGATGACTCTGGACTCTGGCCGAATTCTCTAGACTCTGAGTTCTCTGATCTGAATCCCCCCCAATGAATGGTGGCCTCCTCCTTTTATAGAGTTTGATGGACCTCATATGGGTTTGGGCTTAGGTCCAATTGCCACGTGGCATAATCTGATTGAACTTGGCTGATGTTATCTGATGGATCACTAATAGACAAGTGGCATTCTTTGATTTGTCGAATTTTAATGTCTATTAATTTAATTTGGACACACGTGTAAATGTGTAACTGATCCCAAATTTATTTTATCATTAATTTATATCAATGACGTGGCAATTTGTGATTGGCCGAAATTTCTCCTTCAACATGTCTATATACGTACTATATAATAAGAAATCTTTTATTTTTATCTCTAACTTTCAAAAGTTTATGGTAATTAAAACAAAGTTATATGGTATTTTTTTGTTACATTACATATACTAAAAAAAACTACTATTTTCTCTTATTTTAATTTAAGACTATAAGATTCCATGTGCATTGCACGTGTTACTTGACTAGTAATAATAAAAGGTCTTAGTTTGATAACCATTTGGTTTTTGAAAATTAAGCTTGTTTTCTCCCAATTTCAAGGGCTGGTTGCAAAAGTAGCAAAATGGCCCAAACTAATTGCAAAAGTAGCAGCCTGCAAAAATGGCAAAATATCACCATCTGAAAACTAAAATTACTAAAATGTCCATCATTGATAGAAAACTTTCTATCACTGATAGAATCTATCAGTGATAGAAAGACTTTCTATCATAGAAGATTTCTATCAATATATATATATATATATAAATTGACGAGGAAGAAGAAGATGCGTGCGCCAATCAATTTTTCTATCACTGATAGATTATATCAGTGATAAAAAAAATTTCTATCAGTGATAAAAATTTTCTATCACTGATAGAAAATGTTTCTACCACTGATATAATCTATCATTGATAGAAATATCAGTGATGGAAACTTTATTCTATCAGTGATAGAAATTTTCTATCAATAAAAAAAACTACTGAAGAAGAAGATGCGCGCCAAGGGCAATTCAGGAATATAAAAAATTAATTAAAAAATTTTGCCATATTTGCAAATATTTTTAAAAATTGCTATATTTGCTATTATTTACCCTCATGTTGCCACCCATTACAATTATCCCAATTTAAATGGTTTTCATCTTTGTTAAAGACACATTTGAATTCCTAACCAAATTCCAAAAACAAAAACAAGTTTTTGAAAACTACTTTTTTTAGTTTTCAAAATATGACTTGGTTTTTGAAAACACAGAAAAAAGGTAGATGACAAAACCAAAAAACTTATAGGCGAAAGTATACTACAAGAAAATCAAGTTCTACCGATGTAAATTTTGCCGACATTACAGAAGTCATCAACCTAAAGAGCTTTTGTCGACGGTAAAGTCAACCGTCAGAATTTCGCAAAGAACCATCGATGGTAACAAAAATACCGTTGGCAGTTCCTTAAAGTCAATCGTCAGAATTTTGCAAAGAACTGCCGATGGTTGCAAAAGATTTGTCGGTAGTTCTAAGGAATTGTTGACGGTTTTTTTATAACCGTTGACAGTTCTTAGGGAAAGGTAATAGTAATAGTAATATTTCATTTTGGAACTCATTTTGCATTGTTTGTGTTTGATCCCATGCTTTTAAAAGCTTGATTGTTTTGATTTTGTTGATAGTTTACTAGTTTTTTGGTTTTGTTTAAAGGTTTTGAGCATGGGGTGGGTCACTTTTATGACGGAATATGAAGTAGTTCTTATGTTTGAAACCTTGAGTAAGGAAGTAAGATTAGTTCATTTGGTTGTTTATTGTTTATATAACCTTTGAAAGTTGATGAATGAGTTACTTCTAGGTAGTTAGAGTTCATGTTTTTTTTTTTTTTGAAAAAGAGTTCATGTTTCTTAACCTTTGGTTACTTAGCAAAAAGTTGGTAAAATTTGGTTTTTTATGTTTGTTATAAGTTTTGATATTATGCTTCTAAAACTTGTCGTTTGTAAGTTTAAAGATATTGTTAATAGGGGTGGGTTGCAATTGGTATACTTTGAACTGGTTGTTTTGTTGATGATCCGTTCATTTTCGTTGTTTGGTTTATGATTTTTGGAACAATGAGGGATGAGTTGTTTCTGGGTAGGTAAATGTTGTGTTTCTTAACCCTTGGTTACTTACCAAACTTGGTTAAATTTGGTTGTTTATGTTTGTTATAAGTTTTGATTTTATTGTAACGCCCTAGGCCTAGGATTCAGAATCCGGATTCGATACCTAACGACCCCAGCATTCCCCTGCGACCTGATCAGGTTACCATACTTGTCTTAAACCGCTTCTAAGATTGAAGATTGTCCCCACAAACCAACACGAGGTCCTTTTTAGCATGCTTTGTCCTCACTCACATGCTTCCTAGGAGGTCACCCAACATAGAACTTCTCCAAGCCAAGCACGCTTAACTTTGGAGTTCCTATGAATTGAGCCTCTGAAAAGGAAGATGCACCTTGTTGGTATAGGTAGTATCTATCAATTCTTGTAAGCTTATCTTGACCATGCTTTCATGTCCTCAGGATCCCTCTCATTCGGAAGTGATCTCGGTTCATTCATGTACCCCTCCTAACCTCGGGCGTCACAATTATGCTTCTAAACCTTTGATTGTTTATGTTCATTACACGTTCATTGGTTTTGTTTGAAGGTTTTTGAGCATGTGAGGGTGGGTTACTTCTGCTTTGTTCTTTGAACTAGTCCTTATGTTTGGAACGTTGGGTAAGGAAGCAAGATTACACACACACAAGTTCAACAATGCATACACACGTGCGCGCGCACACACACACACTAGTTCAACAATATTTGTCAACAAGAGCATAGCTTAATTGACGTAAAGTGTGTTTATGATCAAGGGATCCCCTACTCCAAATATTGTTGAACTTGGGATATAATTGACATAAAATGTATGCTTATGACCAAGAGGTCATGTGTTTGAATTCCCCTACTCCAAATGTTTTGTTGAACTTGGGACATTTGCCAACAAGAGCATAACTTAACTTACGTAAAGTGTGTGCTTATGACTAAAAGGTCATGTGTTCGAATTCCCCTACTCCAAATGTTGTTGAACTTGGGATCCGAAATCTTTGACCCCTTAGTCGATGATACATGACAATTATTGTCGAATTATGTACACTTTTACAACCACTACTTTGGATTCAAGACATTATATCCATCCACCGAAGGAAATATATAAGTTGGGAATCATTTGTCAACTCTCTGAAATGGTTTGGAAGAATTTGAGAAGCTTTGAATTATACTCAATCAAGAGTTTCCAAGAGTCTTCTAAACCAACGTCCATGTTGTGAATTTCTAAAACCCATGGATCAATATTTTTTCCTATAATATATCCTAACCCATGGATTTCTCATTATACCACGGGCTTAGATAAGAGAAAATGAGAGATTCTCCATTTTATTAATTGGATGTAGTATTAGATAATTTTGAACAATTTCTTAATGATAATTTATTATACTTCTACTTAATAGAGGGGAGACGAGCTTTATTTTCTTCTAATATTTGTGAGTTTGTGGACCAACTTGTGTACACTTTGACCATACAAGACAACTATCTAACTCTACTATATCTAGTGGCCAAAGTAACTTGTAAAATATTAAAGGGAAAAATACACTTTTAGTCCGGTTTGAGTTAGGTTTCATTTTGGATGAGTTTTCAAACTCGACAATTTAGTCCCTGAGATTTGGATTTCGTTTCATTTTATTCATTCCATCCATTTTTCCTGTTAAATTTTAACAAACCGCCACCTATTTTTTTTATTAAAAAAATTAAATTTTCATTTTTTAAAATAAAAATTAATAAAAATAATAAAAAAAAATATTTTTTTAATTCTTTTTTCTTTCTTCTTCTTCAATCCCTTCACCACCACCCTCCTTCTTTTTCTTCAACCATCTTGCCACCGGTCGCCGACGATCGGTTGCCACTGCCAACAACATTTTTTTCTTCTCCTTTACTTCTCCTTTTCTTTCCCTCTTTCTTTCTTTCTTCTTTTTTTATTAATAAAAAAGAGGGAGATGGAGGAGGCTCCCGTCACCGGCGCCGTTCCAGACGGCAGTGTTCTTTTTCTGTGATTTCCTTACTGCGTCCCATAGATTTTGTCGGTCATCGGAAGAGCTGTTCCAGACGCCGCTGCACGCTTTTTCTTTCTTTCGTTCCACCCAACCACCCACTCTCTTTTTCTCTGTCTGAAATGACGAAACCTAGATATGTTAGTGTTTAACGGTACGAGGACGGAGGTGTGAACTCGAGGACAGAGGACGAATCGAGTTTCCCTTTGAATCCAACGACAACGCAAGGACGGAGGTGTGAAGCGAGGACGAAGGATGGAATGATTTTTCCTTTGAACAAAACCCAGATCTAGAACGATTTTCCTTTCAATCAAGCGCTGTCGTGAGGACGGTTGGACGAAACGAACAGCAGACGAAAAGCGTGCGGCGGCGGCGGCCAGAGCTGAGTACACACGCGAGGGAGAGAGAGGAAGAGTAAGAAAAAGAAAACATGGGAAAGGAAAAGAAGAAGAAAGAAAGAGAAAGAAAAAAATTTAAAAAAAAAACTCCGACGACGACGACGGTCGGCGGCTAGAGGTGGTGGCTGCCAAGTTTATTGAGATTAGGGTTTATGAGTGGTGGAGAAGAAGATTAAGGAAGAAGATGGAAGAAGAAAAAATATTAAAAAAAAAGATAAAAAAATAATAAAAAAGTATTTAATTCATTATTTTATTTGAAAAAATTAAAAAATATATTTTTAAATAAAAAAACATTGCCATGTCAGCAATCTGTCCGTGTTTAATGACAAAATTGACTAAGGGACCAAGAATGTAACGAAATCAAACCTTAGGACTAAAATGTCGAGTTTGAAAACTCAGGGACTAAAATGAAACCTAATCCACAAAAAATTAAATCTTAAGTGACCTTTTTATAACTTAAACTCAGTAGTCTTTGTTTCTTATTAAAATAAAAATGATTAATATCACTATATTTAGGTATTTGATTATGGTATACTATATTCCTGTAAATGAGACATGAATATCATTTATTTTCAAATATCTTGTATCCAAATACAATACACCCACAAATTCAAATTATTGGGCTTAACTTTTCAACATCTCACATGGATTCAAATATTAATTTAATTGATTAATGAATCCCATAGTAAAGGAATAATCTTGATTTTTTTTTTCTTTTTAATTTAGATACTATGGTTGTATTAACTTAACAATTTTAAACTAGTATATTCTCCAACACATACAAACTATCTTTAATCTTATGCATCGTTTTATTCAAATGCAAACCATTTTAATTAGTCTATTTCTAAAGGCACTTGGTATACCCTTCCCATCTTTTTTATTCTCTTCCAAGTTATCAATTCAAATTCTACACACATTGAATATCCTCAATTCAATACAGTTTGCTTTCTTGGGAAGTGCTGTCCTGTTGAATTTTATTAAAAAAAAAACATTGACTTTTGATATATGAAGCAACTATATAAACATCATGTTCTTTCCTACTTTTTCTTCATTTTTATTGGCATATAGATATCTTCGTAAAATGGCTTGGTTTCTCAGCTTGTTCTTCTTCTTCCTTGTTTCTTCTGCCACTGCATGTGATCGTTGTATTTATCAATCCAAGGCTGCTCATTATTACGATGATAAGCCTACTTCATGTGAAGATTTAAACTTTTCTTTTACTTTGTATTTTAATTTTTATTATTCAATTCAAAATTAGAAGATTTATCCATTATAAAACAATCATTTTTCATGATGAAAACTTAGTTAATGTAAATTTTTGGGTGTATATGATTTGAAATAGACGGAGGGACATGTGGATATGGAAACTTGGAGTTTGATATCGCCAAAGGATACTTTACAGCTACTGGGCCTTCCCTTTATAAACAAGGAGTTGGTTGTGGTGCTTGCTATCAAGTATATATTTATATTTACTTCCCTTTTTTTTCCTATTTTCTTCTATTTGTATAGTTTTTTTTCTCTTTAAAATTTGATGATGATAAACATGTTGTTCTTATAGGTAAGATGTAAGAACAAGAGATTGTGCAACACCATAGGAACTAAAGTAGTTTTGACCGATCAAAGTTATGAAAATCGAGCAGAATTTCTTTTGAGTAGAAAAGCTTTCTCTTCCATGGCTCTAAAGGGCAAAGCCGAAGAACTTTTGAAGAATGATATTGTGGATGTGGAATACAAGAGGTAAACTTTGTGCTATTTGATATTTGGAGCTAGGTTTAAATCTAAGTCGTTAATTTGTTGATTTCTATTTTACAGGATACCTTGTGAATACAAAAATAAAAATTTGTTGGTGCAAGTTGTAGAATGGAGCAACAAACCACACTATTTGGCTATCAAACTCCTGTATCAAGGTGGCCAAACTGATATACAGGCAATTAATATAGCTCAGGTTAGTTAAAAATCATAGAAGGTTTAATAGTTGAAGAGATGATCAAATACACACAAGCTAAATTTAAATATTTTTTTGTGCATTGAATTATTTAATAGGTTCGTTCGTCGAAATGGAGTCCCATGAAAAAGCACCAAGGTGCTATTTGGGATACCAATAACGTACCCGGAGGAGCATTACAACTAAGAATGATGGTAACTTCAGGATATAGCAAAAGATGGATTTATGCAAATTATGTACTTCCTACTGTTTGGAAAAATGGAGAGATCTATGATACTGGAATTCAAATCAAAGACATCGCAGTAGAATATTGTCCAGCTTACCAGTGTGGTGAGAAGCCATGGAAATGAAGCAAGTTGACAAACTTATGACTTTGGTTGCAAACCATGTGTATTCCTTATTTGTATATCAGTGTCCAAAGAATTCAATAGAATTCCTACTACTAAATAAATAATGAAATGTTAAAGAATTCAATAGAATTCAATTAATAACTAATTAATGAAGTGTTTGAAACCTGCTGAATTATGGCTTATATCTTCATTAAAATGAATCCAAATAAAAAAAGTCCCCTCCCCCTCTTATGAACCTATAACCCACGTATAACTAAAAGGATTATCGGTCACAGTGAGGATAGCTTTAGTTGGTGTGTACGCTCAACCAACCATCAACCAAAAGGTTAGAAGTTCGAATCTTGTATCCTTAATATGTTGTTAAATTTAAAATAAATAAGCAAATAAAAGAATTTTCTGGAAATTTTTTGCAAAATATACTCAGTTGACAACCAATAATCCAACTCTAGTTCAAAAAACAAATGTCACTACAACAAATTTGGCTTTTAATGTCGGGCAATGCTCGACATTAAAAGTCTTTAATGTCGGTCACTGATCGACATTAAAAACACCGACATTAAAAGTTTTAATGTCGGTCGCTTTTAATGTCGGTCAATGACCGACATTAAAAGCTCTGTCCGACATTAAAAGTACCCTTTTAATGTCGGTCATTGCCCGACATTAAAAGTTCCTTTTTATGTCATTCAACAAGCTTTGACCGACATTAAAAGTGACTTTTAATGTCGGTCAATGCCCGACATTAAAAGTGAACTTTTTATGTCGGTCAACCACTCTTTGTCTGACATTAAAAGTCACTTTTAATGTCGGTCAGTTTTTAATGTCGGTCATTGCCCGACATTAAATGTGCAATATTAAATTAAAAAAAATTGTTGGTTGCACACGTAGCTAACCAACAATACTATTTCTTCATTTTGTAAAAACCTGTAAACAAAATAGAATTTAAACATATACACAAAATAAAATCTCGAAAGTATTTTTACACAACTAAAACTCAACGAACATGAATTTAATTAATAAAATATAACAATGTATATAATTCATGAAACTTTCCATTCATCCACAAATCACATCCATGAACCAAATGTACAAAGAAAAAGTAAAATTACTAAACAAAATAAGTACACAACTCCTTAAATGCTCTTTCCCAAGTTCATCTTTGAGCTTTTTTTCAAGAATATCCATTTCATCATCTGAAACAGTTCTCGCTTAGCAAGATGAATTCCAAACCTTATACAAATAAAAAACGTATATGTGAAATACAATTGGCACACATCTCCAATCAAATCCTTAAACTAAAATTAAAGCTCAAGACGTATGGGTAAAGTAGAGAAGATGAATAAAAATGTTGTAGAACAAAAAAGAATTTAACTAGAATAGAAACTTCATGCATAAACAAAAAAGAATTCCAAAACTTTCCTATTATATATGTTTTCACCAAACACCATAAAGAAATTCGTGGCAAAAAAAAAAAAAAATAGAAATACTCGCATATACAGAAGCCATGACAAGAAGTTGTTCTAAAAATGGACGAAAACTTGCCAGCACAAGAAACATTTTTGAAAATGGACTTGCGCACAGGGGATTCTCTCATTATCTGGGTATTCTTACCTGGGTATTAGGCGGATTTTCACAAAGGGGATTCTCTCATTATCATCCGGACCAAAATCACCAGTCCAGGAGGAATGCTGAGAAGGGCGAACACACCCTGTGGGAATGATCGATAATCAATAACAAAGATAATGAGAAAGTTAGTTCGCTGCCTAACACTTAGAGCCTGCTTATCCTTTACTTCTATGGTTATGATTAGCCTATAAAGAATGACATGAACGGCTGCAAAGAAGATGTGCTAGTTACAATTGAAAGTGTTGGATCTTGGAGTTTCTTGCTTGACCCAACTACATTTATCCTCGCACAGAAATGATTTGATCCATTCACAAACCAAAAAGCAAGAACAAATTATCTGTGACATGTTAAGACGAGGCTATAATATGTCACCTGCAAGTGAGGGATAGCTTATACTGTTTTGGGTCACAGACGCATCAATGGTCGTCACATCTGCTATTGCTAATCCAGCACTTCCTGCCATTAAATTTAGCCAAACAAATGCAAGAGGCAAGTTCTTGTTTAGTGACAACACAAGCATAGAAATCCCTCCAAGAAGACTTGAAAATGATTGAGAAAATGCTTTGGCTGTTAGTAAATTAGCGGCTTAATTCTTTAACATATTAGCTTATACCACAATCTATAAAATCATATTTTCTATAATTCAAGTTGCATAAATAAAGTTGTGGAAATTGGGATGCACTGATATTATATTATACGATCTTCGGTTCTTCAGTTGAATTATTCATGTACAGAGTTCATCATCAACTTTGGAAAGGTTTACAAAAAAAAAAAAAAAAAAAGACGTGAGTAACAACAAACTTTACCATGGAAATGCAAAATCTGAATATAAAACTGAAACGTTACTAAACAGCCCTTAAAGTGCTCACTCTCATGAAATTATCAAGTAGTTTAAGACAAATATTGCCCCAAACATGTTCTCGGGAGATCTTGTGGAGTTCATAAGATCTACAAGTCATGCATACATCTTCGGTACATAAAAGCAATCCCTGTTTAAGACAACTGATATTCTCCCCATCATGCTTGCCTTTATGCATTTGGAAATCTAAATAAACAGATCAGAAGTATTATAACATAAAACTGAAATCAATAGAAAACTTAAAGTATATCCAAAAAATTATATACAACCTCAGCTGGCTTATTTGCTTTTTATTTTTCCAATAACTAGGATATCAATGGCCTACCCTGATAGCGCAATTTATTATGCTATATTTCATATGCTTTTATCGTTAGTCTCGGGTACTTTTTGGCCAATTTTATGTCTATTTGATTTTGTTTTGTAGGAATCGAGCATTTCAATGGAATTCGATGTTTGTGAAGATTACCGGTGATTTAAGAGCTGAAGAATGAGTTCGAGCCAAGAAAAGAAGCAAATAAAGCAAAATTCTAGGTCTAGCGTTGAGACGCTATCCCTAGGAGCGTCTCAACGCTAGGCGCACGATCAGGATAGGCGCGAGATCGAGGTAGCGTCAAGACGCTACCTCCACAGCGTCTCGACGCTGCGAACTTTCCTGATATAATTAGGGCACGCACGCGACAGCGTCGCGACGCTGTGTCCTTAGCGTCTCCACGGTGTCGCGCAGAATGGACAGTATTTAAGGAAAACGATGCTATCTGATTAGGGGAGCTGTTTTGGGGAGAAAAACACGACTTTAGAGAGATAAAAACAGATAGAACAGGGCAGAAACTTAGGGCACATGATTTCGGGAGCTTGGATCGTGAGGATCGTGATGGGAACGCACGAGAATCACGGCTAGCGAGTTTAATCTTTCTCCCTTATTTCTCGTAGTGATTTTTAGCATGTGTTGGACTGATTTTGATTGTATTTTGAGAGACATGAGTAGCTATATTTCGTTTCTTAGGGGCTTGATGTAGCCATTAGTATGTATGGATTAATTTATGGATTTTTTAGGACGTTTCGTAACGTGGTTGATTTATGCAATTTGTATGCTTAATGCTTATAATCTCTTGATCACGGATTGTATGTTGTTGTTTCTGAACTAATCGCTCGGGAGATGGTAGTTTAGATTAGATTATCAATTCCATGACTTAGGTCATTCTTTAATCGGGAGATTTGGGATTGCTTGAGAGACCGTTATGAGGATTGTTCTTATTGCTTATGCTTGTTGTTGAAATTAGATAGGGATATCAATTTCTTAATTTGCATAAAGAATTAATTGTACTCGGGAGAGGCTTTTAATTATCGATAGTCCTTGGTTTATGAATTTGTTACGTGTTCGTTCTTAATTATTCTTTGAATTAATTCATGCATCTAATAGGTGAAATCAATTCCCTAAGGTATTTCTCCATTGAGTTTCCATATTTTATTGCTTTGATTAGTTTTTCATTGATTTGCATACTTCTCGGTTATTTTCTCTAAATAAAATTGGGCGAATATACCTTTAATAATTAGGGGAACTAGAAAACCAATCCAGAGGACGACATTCGATTTTTAATCACTATATTATAACTTGGGCCCATACACTTGCGGTTAGCAATTTGCGTATCAAGTTTTTGGCGCCGTTGTTGGGGATTGGCAATTATTTAGTTCGCTTAATATTTTGGGGAATTTGCTTGGTCTTACTTTAGAGTGTATTTTATTATGTTTGTCTTATTTTTCCTTTTATTCTTTATTTTTGTTGTTTTTGTTTTATTTTTGGTTTTGTTTTTTTTCTCTTATTTATTTTAGGTTGTGATTGTGTATGCGAAAGGATAAGGACGCTCTGTTAGTGCCCTTTGATTTTGAAATCGAAAAGACTTGCAAAAAGAAGAGGAAGGAAAAAAGGGAGAGACTTGCAGCTATGGCCAATCCAAATCCACAAGATGAGCAGAAGCCAATACAGGACTATTTCAAGCCTACTTTTACTGATCAACAATCTGGAATAGTCTACGCGCCGATTAATGCAAATAACTTCGAGCTTAAAACTGGCCTCATCCAGATGGCTAGAGATAGTGCATTCAGAGGATTCCCCTCTGAGGATCCTAACTCTCATTTAAAATCTTTTCTTGACATCTGTGGGACTGTGAAGTTGAATGGTGTTTCTGAAGATGCCATATGCTTACGATTATTTCCTTTTTCTTTGTAGGACAAAGCTAGAGACTGGCTCAGATCACTTCCATCTGGAAGCATCACTACATGGGACACGTTGGTTCAGGCTTTTCTTGCCAAATATTTCCCACCTGCAAAGACAATCAAGCTGAGGACGGAGATTGGGACATTCCAGCAGCTAGGCGATGAACAATTATTTGAGGCTTGGGAGCGCTATAAGGAAAATCCCAAACTATGCTACAAATGTCTTTGTTTTTTCCTATCACTTCAAATGTAGCATACAAACATCAACGATCAAAAAGTAAAATGAAAGAAAATAAATAAAGACAAAAATAGACAAAAGGAAAATCCAATATATAACATATGCAACAATCCAGTTATAGGAAGAACAACATAAAAACCTACAAAAGCCTACAAAAAAGAAGAGCAATTTCTAGAGTACCTTTGCAAAGTTAAGGTCCTGTACACAAGATCTTCCAGTCGTATATGGGAAGAACTAGTAATTAAGATGCGTTCCAATTGAAGCTTGATGAAAATATGAAGCCTAGTGACTGTTTGTTAGTATTTTGTTGGAAGATGGCAAAGATAATAGCTCACTTGATGAAGAAATCACATGTATAACAGCTAGCAACTTTGAAACCTACTCCATAGAGAAAATGAATCAAAATTAACCACTAAGAAATAACATAAAGTGTACAGAATAGGAGGAAATGTTTTTTTACCAAAAGCTTAAACAAAATGAAGAAAGGTTTAAGGAAAAAAGAATGTTATTGATTAGGCATGGTTCCAAACTATAGTTTTTCATCCATCAGGAAAACCCCGCATCATTCAACTTGAAACGGTAATGGAGTTCAAATTTATTTGGATGAAAAACACTGAATCCCGTCAAAACCCTTCACATGCGTTATATGATATGTTTAGAAAAATTTAGGATGTGTGAATAATGATACAAAATGAGAAAATTATAGACATAAATGGATCATGAGAGAGTATACAATCGTCAAACAGATTTGCTAAATGAAGTAACAGGCTTACAGAAAAAATTTAATTAGTAACGTACAATTACTATTAATTAGTGACTCAAACCAAAGCCAAGAAAGCGCCAAAACCCTAGAAACGATCAAAACACCAAACCAAAGTGCCAAAAGAAGAAGAGTCACTTCATCATCACAAAATCAGGCAACAACCCACATCGTCCACGATGTCCACAAATAAGCTCCTCCAAACCCACAACACCAAATCCAAAACCCACAAGGAAAAACCTCAAAAGATCGAGAAAAATAAACCCCCAAGAAAATCAATAGGGAAAAAAACATAAGGACAAGCAAACAAGGGATTTCTGTGGTATTTCGAAACAAAAATGCTAGTTGAGAAATTCCAGTTCATTCGCCAAATCAAAAAAGAAAGAAGAAAATCGAACAAAATTGGTTCCAGAACAAGTAGTTAAAATTTAGGGGGATTTGCACAAATAGCAAAAACCAGCAAAAATATTGCAAAACTAGCAAAAAAATAAAATTATTTGCGAAAATAGCAAAAAATAAGTTAAATTACGAAAATACCCTAAGTATCTCCAATAGTTTATCAGTCCCTATTATTGATAGTCACTGATAAACTTCGATTAGTCGGAGTCTATCAGTGATAGACACTGATAGACTTTGATGATAAGCTTCAATTAATCGAAGTCTACTAGTGATAGACACTGATAGACTTTGATGATAAGCTTCAATTAATCGGAGTCTATTAGTGATAGACATTGGTAGACTTTGATTAATCAAAGTCTATCAATGTGTATCACCGATAGACTCTGATAATCATAATCTATAAGCTTTGATCGTGTTTAATTCAAGCCTATCCGTGATAGTCACTGATAGAAAACAATTTAATTCAAGGCTATTAGTTCAGTTTAATTCAAGGCTATCAGTTTCTATCCATCGGTTTAATTTAAGTCTATCAGTGATAATCACTAATAGAAAACCATTTAATTCAAGGTTATCAGTTTCTATCACTGATAGAAATCAATTTAATTCAAGACTATTAGTTTCTATCACTGATAGAAACCAATTTAATTGAAGTTTATCAGTTTTTATCATAAATAAATTTAATTGAAGTCTATTAACTTGTATCACAGATAGAAATTAGTTTAATTCAAATCTATCATTTTCTATCGAGGATAGAAACCAGTTAATTGAAGTCTACCAATGGTTGTTACTAATAGAAATCAATTTCATTGAAATCTATCAGTAAAGTATTTTCCATTGCAATCATCTCGGTAATTAGAAACTCATCCAAAATTATTATACTACAATCTAAATTGAACAAAAGATTTAAGTCTCTTGTGGTAATTAGAACATAAAATTAAAAAATAACCATTACGAACAAGTGACTCTCAAACAACAATGTAATTTTTAAAGCCTAGCACACAAGCTGATTCGTGACCACCACCATAAAATTGCTATTTTTGTATTCTTTGTACTTCATTATCTATCAATTATAGTTCGTGATAGACTTCGATCAGTGATAGTCAGTGATAGACTACAATTAACCAGAGTATATCAATGATATACTTTGATATACCTATACAAACACTCACCAAAATTGCTATTTTTGTATTCTTGGCATTCTTGAATTAAAAAGAAGGCCAACAAGAGCTCAACTCAATTGGCATAAAAGCTCATAACTATAAACTGCACAGAAGAGGGAAAAAAAGCATATTAATCACACAAAAACTCCACCCTCATAAATGCACAAAAAATTAAAAAAAAAAATTAAAACAAAGTAGAAATCGTAATAGCTCATTATAAAAAAAAGAAAAGAAAAAAAAATCATAAAAGCTCATAAATGCACAAACAAAAAAAAAAGAAGAAGAAAGCAAACAAAAAAAAAAGAAGAAGAAGAGGAAGAAATCGTGTACACAAGAAATGAGGGAAGAAAGGCTCATAAATGCAAAAAAAAAAAAAAAAAAAAAAAAAAAAAAAAAAAATTGGTATACACTAGAAATGAGGGAAGAAAAGGTAAATGGGAAGGGAGAGAAAGAGAAGGGTAAAATGGGAATATTCTAATTTTTTTTTGCCATATTTGCAATTCTTTTTACTTGGTGCTAAATTTGCTATTATAGATAATTAATTTGCCACCCACTGCAATTACTCTAAAATTTAGGGGGAAAAGCCAAAAACACAGAAGAAATTCAACTTTCAATCAATATTTACCATCCAAACGCTTCACAACTCGTTTCACTTTTTTAGCACAGCCCTTACAATGCATATCGATCTGAAAGATAACGGCAACGACATCGTCGTCCTTCTTCGGTCGACATCGCATGCCTTCTTCTCCCCGTCATTCTTTGCACCTTCAACTTTCTGAAATTTAAATGAAGACCAAATTACAGTAAAATTCATAGCAATAAAGAAAGGGTTGAGAGGGAGAAGACATCTGGGAGAATATTGATTGAGAGAGAAGGGGAAAACGAGAGAGAACCAAGGGAGATCGAAGTCAGAGAGGAGAAGAAGATTTGCGGCTGTGGTCGGTTGAGAGAGAAAGGGTTGAGAGGGAGAGAGGAAATCGAGGGTTTCATTTTTTTTTAAAATAATAATCGGTTGTTACATCATACCATGCCCGACATTAAAAGGTCTTCCCAAAATTTTCGAGCCCGCCTTTTTCACTCGTCCGGCATTATATGTCCAACATGTTTTTGCTCGACATTATATGCCCCTCCGTGTTTTTTTTTTTTTGTCCGACATCAAAAGTCTAATTTGTTGTAGTGTGTCCTTGAAGGATTTTAATATTACTGACAAACTGTTAATGATACTATTACTATTAGTAGGGATGCATCCACGTAGGGGCTAGAAGGGCACATGTCCCCTTCAAATTTTTTTTCTTTGTATTTTTATCGATCTATAAATAATATTTATTAAGCTTTTGAAAAATTTTAAAGATATGGTGTTCTGGTTCGACAACAAGGGCACCCTAACTTAGGAGCATTGAGTGTTGCATTTTATTAGTTCTTGACAACTAAGAGAGGAAGGTAGAAAATAAGACATTTTAATGGTGGTGTGTAAAAAGGTACCTATTATAGGTGATTTTGGACCACTCCAGTGGACAAAGAGCTGATGAAGACAACCGGGCGAAAACAAGACTGGGAGATGGACTCCAGAGGCAAAACCGGCAAGGGAAACGGGCCAAAACCTAAGGGGTCAGGCTTTTGGCCCGACCCCCTGCTCGGCCAAGACCTAAGGGGTCGGGCTTTTGGCTCGACCCTCTGCTCGACCTCAGCCCAAGGCCGAGGCCGAGTCCCTCCGACTCGGTTCAGTCTCGGAAGCCTCTAGCCGCCCCAGTTTCACCTGGTCCATCCTGAAACGCCTCCGAATTCCTAAAATCTCTAGGAGCATGAGCAGGTATATATACCCTTCTTCGCCACTGAAGAAGGGGACCCGAACTCTATTCTCGACTCTCTCTCTCTTGCTCTCTAGCCCTCCTACTTCCATTTTCTAACTTAAGCATCGGAGGCGGTGTGGCTAGCACCACACTGGTGTGCAGGTTTACTGTTTTGCAGGCCACGTTTTCCCCCTCATCTACAAATTTACCGTTGGTGACACGTGAAGGTCAGGTGAGATCCTCTGATCGAAATTGACCATCAACAGTACCTACACATGTTTACATAGCTAAGTAATTGTTCATTTATTTTTACAAATTAAAAAAAATGCAAAAAATATACATACATATATAACACATAGTGAAATACTTTAGAAAAGTTAAATGCATAAAAAAAAAAACTTATTTTATTTTAAGAAATCTTCTTGTAAATATTTCAAATTTAATTTTTTTTTGTAATATTTCGTTTTTTTTTAAGAAAATGTATTAATTAAAAAGCAACAAAGTCAAGGTTAACAACATCCTCACTTAAAGCAGAGGACAGCCACGAGGGGATCCTAAAATCCCCAACAAAAAAATGCGAAAAGTCGCTGGGCCGCGAAGAAGAATCCAACCGGCCAGCGCACACAAAAGAATTAACATAACTGCTAGAAAGATCCCCTCCTGAGGTCGAGACGACGACAGCAAGGTGGCGTTTCGCGCCAAAGAATGTGCGACCTGATTTCCCGCCCTAGGGCACCATGCAAACGAAGCGACTTCAACCGAATTCGAGAAGTTCTTGATGTCGGTCACCACGTCTTGCACTTCAGAGAGATCGATACTTTGAAGGTTAAGCAGATTGATCAGAGATTTGGAGTCTGATTCAACAATAAGCGGGAAGCTGGAATTAGAGCAAAAATCCAGGTAATTAATCATCCCTTCTCTGATTGCCCAAGCTTCCAACCACAAAATTGACCACGATCTTCTTATCTCTTTACACCCCGCAGCCACAAGAGACCCTTTGGAGTCACGAATCACCCATCCCACGCCGCCAAACTGGGAGGAATGGTTCCACGAAGCATCCACATTCAGCTTCAAATTAGCCGGCGGAGGGGGAATCCATGCACGGTGACTCGAGAGGGTCTCAGCCCTGCATCTATCCAGGTTAGCGCTAAGACAACCCTCCCCATATTGCTCTCTGAAACTGGCTTCAATCCAGTTAGAAATCTGGGACTGATCTGCTGTGATTTCGTTGAAAGCCACTTTGTTCCTATAGCTCCAAAGATTCCATAGAATGATAGCCGCCAAAACAAAATCTTCCCCGGACAGCCTGAGCATCAACCCATCCCAAATATCTAACATGCTCCAATTATCCCTGCACAAAGGAAAAAAAATTTCTACGCTAGGAATGAACTTGAGCCATATTTTCTTTGAAAACTTACAAAACCACAGAGCGTGGGTCGAAGCCTCCAAATTCCCCCTGTACAGAACACAACAAGGGTTAATATTCATCCCTTTTTTAACCAAGTTCATTTTGGACGGAATGATATCACTCAAAATTTTCCAAAGACAAATTCTAGCGTTAGGGGCAATTTTGAGGTTCCAGATGGATTTCCACAAGCTTCTCGCTTTTTCCTCGCCCGAGCCTGAACAAACTTTGCTTTCTTCAAGAGCAACTGCTAGGTGATAAGCTGACTTCACTGAGAAGATGCCACTGTTTTCGCAAGCCCAAATGATTTCGTCTTTCGAGCTCGGTAGGCCAAGAGGAATTTTGAGAATATCCTCATAATCACATGGCAGGAACAACTCCTTAATCATGTCTTCATTCCACAACCCATTTTCCTTAATTAAATCTTGCACTCTAGCCCCTTTTAAACAATCCGGGACTACCAAAGGGGTCCGACTTCCCGGTCTATTAATCCAAGGATCTTGGTCAATGTAGACATGACTTCCCTTCCCTACCTTCCATCTATAGCCTTTCGCAAACAAATCCCTACCCCAAATTATGCTACGCCAAGTTAGAGAAGGGTTATGGCCAAGGCTTGCTGGAAGGAAGGAGCCATTTCTATATTATCTACCACGAAGGACCTTAGCAAGCAAGCTATTCGAATCTCTCACGATCCTCCAGCTTTGCTTAGCCAGCATGGCTTGGTTGAACAAGTTGAGATCTCTAAAGCCCACTCCTCCAGCTTCTTTTCGTTTGCACAAAAGCTTCCACCTCTTCCAATGAATCTTCCTCCCCTCATCGGATGAACCCCACCAGAAACGGGCACACTTGTTACTAATCTCTTCACAAAGGCGTTTGGGGATATGGAAGCACGACATAGTGTAGGTTGGGATGGCTTGGACAATGGATTTAATCAAGACCTCCTTTCCTCCGGCTGAGAAAAGGCTTTCTTTCCAACCCATCAGAGCTTTCCCCACTTTGTCTTTAAGCTTCTTGAACAACCTTGCCTTGTTTCTACCATTTTGGGAGGGCATTCCTAAATATTCGCCTATGGAATTCTTCCTGCAAATGCCTAAAATGTTGCTTAGTTTTCTGGCCAGATCCTCATTTACATTTTTGCTAGTCATGAACATCGATTTCTCTAAATTCATGGTCTGGCCCAAGGCTTCTTCATACGTTTTCAAGCTTCCTTTTAGGCTGAGGCAATCTCTCTCAGAGGCCCTGCAAAACACCAAACTATCATCAGCGAAGAAAATGTGAGAAATGGACGGACAATAATTATTAATTTTAAAGCCTTTAAAGTTGTTTGAGAGTTCTTCCCTGTTTGAAAGACCTGATAAGCCTTCCGCGCAGATGAGGAACAAGTAAGGGGATAGAGGGTCCCCTTGACGAATGCCTCGATTAGGTTTGAAAGATCTTTGGGTGGAGCCATTTAGCAACACTGAAAACTCAACCGTTTCAATGCACTTCATAACTTTGTTCACCCAACTCTCACTAAAGCCAAGCTTAAGCATCATATTCCTCAAAAACTCCCATTCAACCCTGTCGTAGGCTTTGCTCATGTCAAGCTTAGCCGCCACAGCCCCGTGCTTGCCTTTGGATTTGCTGTTTATCGCATGGATGCACTCGAATCCCACCACTACATTATCCGTGATTTGTCTACCAGGGCCAAGGCCGATTGCGAAGGAGAGATAATCGAGTCCAATACTTTCTTCATCCTATTAGCAAGAACTTTTGCAATCACTTTGTAAACCACGTTGCAAAGGCTAATAGGCCTGAAATCACTCATCTTTTTAGGGGAATGGACTTTGGGTATTAAAGATATCAGGGTTTTGTTAAGAGGACTGATATCACCCCCTTCATTAAGAACGTCGAGGCAAACTCTCGAAGTTTCAGGCCCCACCACCTTCCAGTATTTTTGAAAAACGATTGCTTGAACCTCGTCAGGACCTGTGGCTTTAGTAGGATGCATACTGCTAATAGCCATCTTAATCTCCGCCCTCGAAAACGGCTTGTCGAGCTCCAACCTTTGACCGTCTGAAATTTTCCTAGTGACACCATCCAAAACCTTGTTAATAGCCCCTAAGTTCGGATTAGAGGACTGAAACAACACTTCAAAATATCTAGTGGCCGCCTCACCAAGTTTATCTTCTTCATTCACCCAGGATCCGTTGTCGTCATATAGCCCATCAACTCTATTTTTTCGTCTTCTTTGGGAGGCTTTGGAATGGAACCACTTAGAGTTCTTGTCTCCCCACAACAACCAATCCTCCCTTGACCTCTGTTTCCAGTATCTTTCCTCTTCCAGAAGTAAGCCCTCAACGTCCCTTTCAGCTTTACAAATAGAATCCACACTACCCTCTCTAGTTGTCAATTCTTGAATCTCATTCTTTTTCCTTTCCACAGCTTTAGAAATAGAGCCATTAAGCCTCTTCAAGTTCCAGCTTTTAAGACTCTTTAAGCAACATTCAATTCGGTTGTTGAATTGTACCGTCCCAGATCCATGAAAAGATGACCAAGACTTGCCAATGATGATTTTAGTTTCGTCGTAACTCGGCCACGATTCCTCAAATCTCAGCATGTTCCTCACTTTGCCAATCTGGACACCACTGTCATCCTTGATAATCGAGGCCACTATAGGCCTATGGTCCGACCCATGAAAATTGAGGTGCGCCACCTTGATGGACTTAAACAAATCAGCCATAGAATGATTCACAAAGAACCTATCCAATCTCTCACGGATTCTACCCTCTTTTTTCCTACCTCTGAACCAGGTGAACTTATTTCCAGAATATCCCACATCTTTAAGGTTACAATAGTCTAAGGCCTCCATGAAATTATCCATAAGTCTTGGATTTCTTTCGGCCCCCCTTCCTTTTCATGGTTAAACAAGATTTCATTAAAATCTCCACTTACAATCCACGAGAGATTGTTCTGATCTATGTCATTGAGACGTTTCATAAGTAACCACGAGTCCACCCTTTTATCAGCTGCAGGATTCCCATAGAACCCACTAAAACGCCACCACATATTGTTAGAATTAAGCCGAGCATCAATATGGCCCTTAGAGAAAGAGCCTATGTGAACCGAAGTATCTGAATTCCAAAACAGAGCCAAGCCACCGTTGTTTCCCTCACAAGGGACCGGGAAGCAACAATCAAACCGCAACACTTTTTTGATTACCTCCATCTTCCTACTATCGCTTTTGGTTTTGCTAAAAAAAACAAGTTGGGGATTGCCACTTTTCACTTCGTGGCGAAGCGCCCGGACCGTCCGGGGGTTCCCCAACCCCCGAACGTTCCAACATAGAATTTTCATGGCGTCCAGCGGGGCTGGTATCCAGCCTCCGCCGATATCCCTTCGGTAGCTTCGAAGTATTCCGTGCAAGTTCTCTTGGATCTCTCATTTTCTTCCATCTCACTATCCTCTATTTTCCTTTTCCCAACCTCAATTTCCATTTTTACACCGAGCACCAACTCTCCTTCTTTTCTTGCCAAGCACTTCCATTTTTTCAGATTGTTAGCTATTTTTTACAGACTCAGGTGAGGAGATTTTCCGGTGTGTTTCTTGGCTTGCGACCCTTTCTGTTTACATTCTGCGTTGTGTTTCTCAGGTGGGTGACTGTTGTTGGGAGTCTCTTAATTTGGGCCCAATTCATTTTGTCCTGCATCAGAAGTAGGCTTTTTAAAAATCTCTTGGCCCACCTGCATATCCATTTTCTCTTTCCCTTTTACTTTTTTTGTCCTGACTTCCAGCCTAGTTCCCATCTTCTGACCAATTCCTGTTGGGTTTTATGCCCTAAAACTCGTAGATAGTGAATGTAAACAAATTATATACTTGTATTTAATAAAGTGTTATTTAGTTTCTACAATAAAATGTTATTGTTAAATATTGCACTATTTGACCCTAATCCAATAAACTAGACATCCTAGGCTGTAATATGAGTCTTGAACTATATGTAGCGACATATGGGGATCATTGTTCAAGAAACAGCCTAAAAGGTCTATAGTATAGGGATAAGACTGGGTGCCTTATCCTGGCAACACTATGGATACGGCCCACTTTGTATTTGATACAAACGCTGCGATTCAACGCGTTCGTGTAGGAGACATGCGAGTGGGGGTATCCTATGCAATGAGTTTGCATAAGACCGGACCACGAAATAGTAACCACTAGTTATAACACCGTTAACTAGTTGGTTTTCTATTTCACTAGGACGACCTAGACAACTTAGTCTTAATCCTGAGTTGATTATGGACTCCTGCTCATGAGAGATTGTCCTTTGATTTGTATGGGTGAGAGTGGCCAATACGCCGACTCAATAAGCCTACCACTTTGGGGACAAGACCGAATGGGGAGCTGGGAACATAATCGTACAAGATGGAATTCACTCCTTCCCGACTTTAGGGAAGCAGATGAGTGTTCCCTTAAGTGGTTACTCCGAGTCTTGAACAAAGGGCCCTACCCTCTCATTGGCACGAGAGGGTTTTCTGTTTGATGGTTGGACCACAAACAGGTTGTTCATTAGAGGAGAATTGGTACTTAAGGAAATAGAGGTAACCCAGGGGTAAAACGGTAATTTGACCCAGCTGGTGTTACGGACACTCGTGGAGGACTAACTAGTCGATATTGGTCTAAGTTCCGTGGACACAGAAAATATGTCTGCAGTGAGAAGAGTGCAACTGTGAGTCTATAGTGGAATGTACACACAGTTAACGAATATTGATTATTGTGGTTAATGAGTTTAACCAATTAATCTCACATCGTTGGAGCTTCTGATCTGCAGGTCCATAAGGTCCCACTGGTAGCTCGTAAAGTAATTTGAGGCAACTAAGTAATTAAATTGAAGATGTTCAATTTACTAAGGGAAATAAATATAATATATATTGATATATTATTATGAGAGAAATTAATATTTGAAAAGTTCAAATATAAATTTATGGAAGATTGAAAAGAATTAATTAATTTAAGTCCTAAAAGTGTTTGGGCAAAATTAATTAATTCAAGGCCGAAAATTAAATATGTGATATTTAATTGGTGGTTAATTAATTAAAGAATTCATTAACCATGAATTAATCAATTATGTAAATAATTAATCACTTAAGGAAGTGATTAATCATTTATGGGAATGATCTAATTACTTATGGAAGAAATTAGTCATTTATGGAAAAGATTAATCAATTGGGGAATTGATTGATCATGATTGATTAATTAAGGAATAAAGATTGAATCAATTTTGGAAAAGATTGATTTAATTGAATATTTTATTCATGGCCTCTCTTCTATAAATAGAACACTAGACCTAATTGGTGATGACACTTGACACTCTTGAAAGACAAGACCTAGAATTCTCTCTAGCCTCCCTCTTAGAGAAAGACTCCCACAAGTCTTTGGCCTCCTAGACTTAGAGACATACCGGTGTAACCTCTGTGGTTATTGTGTCAATCAAAGAAGAATTTCCAGCGAAGAATACCTTGAAGCGGCTGCTGCGTTTTCGTTCGTGGAGCTTCGTTGGCGAAGAACGGTCAAGTCTACAACGGAGGTTTGTAACGGTTCTTCCTCTTTTCTTTAGAAAAGTTTTTAAAAATAAATTTAGATTTATTTTAGCATGTTTAAACCGATTTTACAGCGGCTTTAAAGTTAGTTTAAAGTTTTTGTTTGAGTTTTCGTAACGGTTTTTAATGTTAATTAATATACGGCGTAAGGTCCAATCGATGCGCTTCCGCTGCGTGGGGACTTTTATTCCCTTCAATCGGCATCAGAGCCATCGCTGTCCCTATTAATTAATTTTAAAAGTTGTGATAGGCTCTAATAGGTGGGATTTATGCATAATGTATGTTCGGTTTGCATTGAACTGTTTGGGTTAATTTTATGGCCATAGATTTTATTTTTATGTGATTTTGATCATGTAAGGCCCGGTGTTTCGGGTATTTTATGTAAAATCGAGTCCTATGTAAGTCCGAGTCTAGAATAGGTTTTTATGAGATGAAAATCGAAGGAATCGCCGCTGAAATCAAAGCCAAAACCGAAGAAATCGTTGCTGTTTTGCCCAGATTCTGCCTCCAGACGCAACAGCGTCGGGACGCTCCTTCAACAGCGTCTCGACGCTGTCTCGATACCGAAGGCGCTCGGTAAGGAAAGCACACAGCGTCGGGACGCTACCTCAACAGCGTCTCGACGCTGTCTCGATTACGCAGGCGCCAGATATGGAAAACGCACAGCGTCGGGACGCTAATCTACACAGCGTCTCGACGCTGTCACGATGAAGGCGCGCACTAGGGTTTCAACAGGCGCGGTTCAAGAAAGGACGGTCCGGTTCAGACCGGTTCGGCTGGGCTGGGACCTATTTGGTCCGGTTCAGCCAATTTTTGGCATGGTTCGTGATTTTGGAGGCCGGTTCGAGGTGGTTCAGGGCGGTTCGTGCTGTCTAGGCCAATTCCGGAGCTGTACATGGATTTTTTAGGATAGAATTTAGCTAAATTAATGTAATTTAATGCTTTATTTTATCCTAGGGGCCAAAATTAACCGGTTCAATTGCTATTTATATGCTTTATGGATGTCATATAGATTATTTAATCCCACCTTAGGTTATAAACATGCTCATGCATTTTTATATATTATAAATTGTTATAATGTATGTTTAAATGCATGGATTTGTTTTCATATTTTTTAATATAAGTGTATATTAATTTATATGAAAAATTGGAAAGCATGAAGCATGTCATTACTTAAATTAAATATAAATAGTTATGTTTAATGTGATGAATGAAGCATGCTTGGTTGATTTTCTTGATTGGCTTATAATTGTTATAATAAAAGAAAATCAAAATTGCATGAAGCATGAAACATCCATAGTTATTAATATAATTGTTATATTATTCATGCAATTGATGTGGCTTAATTATTCAATTTGAATGAGATTGTTGAATGAATTAAACCCTAGATTCTTGATTATAGGATTAATCATTAAAATTTGAAATAGTTCTTTAATATTAATGGTTAGAAACCGTCAATCTATAATCAAGATTTGCATGCAAACATAAGATCATAGGATAAATTGAATTAATTTTAAATTGTTTAAAATTAATTAGACCTAGATCGATTTCTAATAGGATTAGAATCTTTTCTTACTTAGAATTAAAAATAGTTTTAATTTACTAAGTAGGAAAAACATTGCTATGATTATAAGGGAACTCCACCGGTAATGTTCTGTCTAAGGCTGGAGGTATTTAAGTTGACGGTTTACGGAACACCTCCTACCTGGGAACTGACCTGGAATACCGGAGTTGAATTAATCATAGTTAAATGTTAGCATGCAATGTCACTAGGTTTATTAAAAGTGTTTAATGCACCTAGATCTTTAGAGTAAAGACCTTACATTACTGAGGTTATAAGGGAACTCTCTCGGTAAAGTTCTGTCTAAGGCTGGGGGTATTTAAGTTGACGGTTTACGGAACACCTCCTACCTGGGAACTAACCGGATTGAGTTGAATTAACCATAGTAATGTTGACTTGCAATGTTGGGTTTATTAAAAGAAGTTTAATTCACCCAAAAGATTGCAGTTGAATCCTTTCCATAATTGTTATAATAGGATCAGACTTAGATAGATTGACTTAGCCGAATACTATCTAAGTTAAACAACCCTATATTAACCTTAGGACATTTTCAGTGGGAGGAAAATTACAAAACGAGATTTAAATCAAGTTTTGCTCCTACGTCCCTATATTCACAATGTGAGATTCATGCTCGGCTTCGAGTCGCCCTAGGAGCGGCCTCCCTTCGGAAAGTGTTTGCATGGGTCAATATCAAGGTGAATGGGAAAAATGTCCAGAGTAAGTGGGAGCGGGACACGTGTCAACGTATCCCTCGGTCTCCGCCCATAGTTCACACCGTGAGAGTCCTATGATCCGCCTGCAGGTTGCCCTGGCGCATCCATCCCTTCGGAGGGCCTGATCATAGGATTCGGAACATCGTGAACTCCTGAAAAGGATAGGAGCTCTTAGGCTAATCACCAACAGTTGTCTTTCCCTTCGGTAGCCTGTTGGTGCGTGCCTCTGAGATCTGAAAGTGGGAGGGTTACACTTACAAGGATGAGTTAAAATTGTTAACAAATCCTTGACCGAACAACGGTGGCTAATGTCTATAGGAATATGAGTTATTCTGGAATTAGAATTAGCTGAGAGGTGTCTCATTTCAAAGGAGGAGTACCTGATCACCCTTCGGTGGCTGATATTCTAAACCTCTGAAACGTCGTTGCAAAACTAAATCAATAGTTTTAGGGTTCTGTGATTGTCTGTTTTGCTAAATTGATTGGATTGTGTGCAATTGTTTGCTTGTATAATGGGTTAGTGCGATAAATAATCAAGTGATTTGTTATTTCAACAATTCAATGTTTTCATATGTGCATAGTCTTACGCTCATTTTATTAATAACGGTGATTATACAACAAATTTAAACGACTAATTTGTGGCCAATATTGTAAGATTAGTCTTGATAGAGAAATGTTCTCATGCCCAAAAATGTTTAATTCATTAAGAAGTGTTATTAATGAATGTGACATTGAGCCTTACTCAGTCAAGGAAGACCTGTCCAAAGACAGTAAATTCGATTTACTAGTCTTGGAAGCGTAATTTGTGAAGAATGATGATTCTACCCGAATACTTGATTCATAGTCACAAATTACGGTTGTTCTTCTTATTAAAAGGAATGAATTCCTGGCAATAGCTTCATGCTATTGAGATAACTCTCAAAATTTTGAATTAGAGAGGTTGTCTTGACTGTAGCAATGGGGAACGTCAAGTTATTTTTTTCCAGTGGGAGCAAATACATATTATTAGATAATGTGTATATAATTCCTAGAAATTTGATTTCTGTATCGTATTGGCTGGAACAATGTTACTCTTTACCTTTCTCTGCTAATGCAGTTCATTTCAAGAAAGGGAGTTAACTTTTGTTCAGCTGAACTGGAAAAATAACATAAACGTTTTTAAAGACTAATCAAGATTAAGGTAGTCATGAACACTGTGTTGCTTGTGGATGCTACTAATCAAAGAAATGAAAGGCAAAAGATTTCTCCTAAAGGAAATACCTTTCTTTGGTTCTTAAGGTGTTAGGCTAGTTATGATCTCAATATGATTGAGAGCTTAGTCTTGAGTATACTTCTAAGATAGTTAGAAGAACACTCTCTAATACCAATAAAGTCATGTCTTATGGACGATATGACTAATAGATCTTTTACTGGAAAAGAGATAAGAGAGCCAAAGAGCCCTTAGAGCTAGTACATTTGGATCTTTGAGGTCTAATATGTTAAAGCAGTGGGAGGGCATGAATAATTTATCTATATTATAGATAATTATGCAAGGTATGAGTATCTCAACCTAATGCAACTTAAGTCTAAAGCTCTTGAGAAATTCAAAATGGTTTGAGACAGAAGTTGGAAACTTGTTAGGTGAGTTGTTAAAAACACTTCGATCTGATCGAGGTGTAGAGTAGATGAGACTTGAGATTCCAAGACTATTTGATAGAACATGGAATTACATCTCAACTAAACCTGAAACACCTTAAGGAAACGGTGTATTAGATAGGAGAAATAAAATCCTATTGGATACGAATCGATTCATTATGAGCTATGCTCATTTGCCTGACTCGTTTTTGGGGTCATGCAGTGTTGACTGCAGCACATATTTCGAACAACGTTCCATCAAAAGTGTTTATGAAACATCTTTTGAAATGTGGATAAGACGTAAAAGTAGTTTACGTTATTTTTGGGGAGTCCAACACATGTGATTGTGTCAAACCCAAAAGAAATTGGAACACTGTTCAAATAATATACCTATTCGTAGGCTACCCCATGAAAACGAGAGATGTGAATTCTTCTTCAATCCGCAAGAGAATAAAGAATTTGTATCGACAAATGCTACATTCTCAGAAGAAGACCACATAAGAAATAATAAGCCACAAAATAAGTTCGTTTTAAGTAAATTAACTGATGAAGTTACAAAATATCAACAAGAGTTGTTGATAAGGGAACAAGGGTTGTTGATGATGTTGGACCTTTAACAAGAGTTGTTGATAAGGCCAATACAACTGGTTAGTTACATCTATCTCAAAGAGTTGAGAGTGCCTCAATATAGTGGGAGGATTGTCCTACAATCTGACCATTACATGGGTTTAATTGAAGCCTAGATCGTCAAACCTGATGATGATTTAGAGGATTCATTGTCTTAGAGCAAGGCAATAAATGATGTTAACAAGAACCAATTGGATTAAAGCGATGGATCTGGAATTGAAATATGTGATTTCAATTCCATCTAGAATCTTGTAGATCTATCTAATGGGGTAACACCAATGGATTACAAATGAATCTACAAGAAGAAACGAGACATAATCTTATGGTTAGACTTATGGCAAAAGGGTTATACCCAGAGACAGGGGACTGTAAGAAAGTCTTATCTCCTGTCGTCATGTTGAAGTCTATTAGAACTTTTGTCCATTTAGAATGGATGTCAAGACTACACTTTTGAATGGTAATCTTGAGAAGAGTATCTACATGTCTCAAGCAGAATGATTCATTTAGCAAGATCAGAAGCAAAAAGGGGTTTGCAAGCTTAAATGATCCATTCATGGGTTGACCTAAGCAATTCGATCTTGGAATATAAGATTTGATACTGTGATCAAATCTTTTGGCTTTAATCAAGAATATTGATGAATCTTGTCTTTACAAGAAGATCGTCAATAGTTCAGTAACTTTATTAGTGTTGTATGTAATTGATATCCTAGTCATTGGGAATGATGTAGGTTATCTTATTACTGACTAGTAAAATAAGCTAGTAGCTCAATTCCAAATGAAAATTTGGAGAAGCTAAGTTTGTTCTTCGGATCAAAATCGTTAGGAACGGTAAGAACAAAAAGCTAGCATTATCTCAAGTGTCTTATATCTACGAGATGTCAGATGCAGAATTCCAAGAAGGGTTCTCTACCTTTCAGGCGTGGAATTCATTTTGTCTAAGAAACGGTTTCCTGAGACACCTCAAGAAGTTGAGGACATGAGACGAATGACCTATGCAATAGGGATTGTCAGTAAGTACCAATCTAATCCAAGATTTGATCATTGGAAAACCGTTATGAATATCCTCAAATATCTGAGGAGAAAGATGAACTATATGCTCGTGTATAGGACTAAGGATTTGATCCTTACAGGATACACTGACATGGATTTTAAGACTGATAACGATATATGTCTGACATAAAGGATGGCTAGCGGACCAATTCCAAATGAAAGATTTTGGAAAGGTCGAATATGTTCTTGGAATCCTAATAGTCTGGGATCGGAAGAACAAAACGCTAGCCCTGTCTCAAGCAACGTATATTGACAACATGTTGTCCCAATATTCGATGCAGAACTCCAAGAATGAATTATTGTATTTCAAGCATGGGGTTCACTTGTCTAAGGAATAGTGGCCTAAGACACCTCAAGAGATTAAAAATATGAGACAGATTTCCTAGACCTCCGCTGTGGGCAGCATAATGTATGCAATGCTCTGCACAAGGCCTGACATCTGTGATGATGTAGGGATAGTCAGCACATATCAATCAGTATCCATGGTCAAACTTTACAAAGGAGCTATAATGTGGCATAATTACAGTCTTGACCATATAAGCCAAAAATATAGTTGCTTGTGAAGCAGCGATAGAGATTGTAAGACTTAGAAAGTTCTTGACTGATTTGGAATGTGTTCCAAATGTGAACTTGCCCATCAGACTTTATAGTGATACAGTGGTGTTGTGGCAAATTCATAAGAACTTTCCAACCCAAGACAAGCACACACACATTGAATTAAATTGAAATATTCACGAAGACTCTCTCGGCTAAAGGGTATGAGGGTCATCTAGAAGGTCTAGGTCTACGAGTTATGTACAAAGATGAAATCTAGGGCAAGTGGGAGAAATGTAATGGGTATAATGATACCATTAATGGGTATAGTGATACCATTATACAATGGGTATAGTGATACCATCATACAATGGGTATAGTGATACCAATGGGTATAGTGATGCCCTAGTTTATTGTATTTGTACACCCACTATTGAATAGATTGTTGTACATCCCACTAAACTAGAGTTTTAGTTCAAGTGGGAGTTTGTTGGGTTTTATGCCCTAAAACTCGTAGATAGTGAATGTAAACAAATTATATACTTGTATTTAATAAAGTGTTATTTAGTTTCTACAATAAAATGTTATTGTTAAATATTGCACTATTTGACCCTAATCCAATAAACTAGACATCCTAGGCTGTAATATGAGTCTTGAACTATATGTAGCGACATATGGGGATCATTGTTCAAGAAACAGCCTAAAAGGTCTATAGTATAGGGATAAGACTGGGTGCCTTATCCTGGCAACACTATGGATACGGCCCACTTTGTATTTGATACAAACGCTGCGATTCAACGCGTTCGTGTAGGAGACATGCGAGTGGGGGTATCCTATGCAATGAGTTTGCATAAGACCGGACCACGAAATAGTAACCACTAGTTATAACACCGTTAACTAGTTGGTTTTCTATTTCACTAGGACGACCTAGACAACTTAGTCTTAATCCTGAGTTGATTATGGACTCCTGCTCATGAGAGATTGTCCTTTGATTTGTATGGGTGAGAGTGGCCAATACGCCGACTCAATAAGCCTACCACTTTGGGGACAAGACCGAATGGGGAGCTGGGAACATAATCGTACAAGATGGAATTCACTCCTTCCCGACTTTAGGGAAGCAGATGAGTGTTCCCTTAAGTGGTTACTCCGAGTCTTGAACAAAGGGCCCTACCCTCTCATTGGCACGAGAGGGTTTTCTGTTTGATGGTTGGACCACAAACAGGTTGTTCATTAGAGGAGAATTGGTACTTAAGGAAATAGAGGTAACCCAGGGGTAAAACGGTAATTTGACCCAGCTGGTGTTACGGACACTCGTGGAGGACTAACTAGTCGATATTGGTCTAAGTTCCGTGGACACAGAAAATATGTCTGCAGTGAGAAGAGTGCAACTGTGAGTCTATAGTGGAATGTACACACAGTTAACGAATATTGATTATTGTGGTTAATGAGTTTAACCAATTAATCTCACATCGTTGGAGCTTCTGATCTGCAGGTCCATAAGGTCCCACTGGTAGCTCGTAAAGTAATTTGAGGCAACTAAGTAATTAAATTGAAGATGTTCAATTTACTAAGGGAAATAAATATAATATATATTGATATATTATTATGAGAGAAATTAATATTTGAAAAGTTCAAATATAAATTTATGGAAGATTGAAAAGAATTAATTAATTTAAGTCCTAAAAGTGTTTGGGCAAAATTAATTAATTCAAGGCCGAAAATTAAATATGTGATATTTAATTGGTGGTTAATTAATTAAAGAATTCATTAACCATGAATTAATCAATTATGTAAATAATTAATCACTTAAGGAAGTGATTAATCATTTATGGGAATGATCTAATTACTTATGGAAGAAATTAGTCATTTATGGAAAAGATTAATCAATTGGGGAATTGATTGATCATGATTGATTAATTAAGGAATAAAGATTGAATCAATTTTGGAAAAGATTGATTTAATTGAATATTTTATTCATGGCCTCTCTTCTATAAATAGAACACTAGACCTAATTGGTGATGACACTTGACACTCTTGAAAGACAAGACCTAGAATTCTCTCTAGCCTCCCTCTTAGAGAAAGACTCCCACAAGTCTTTGGCCTCCTAGACTTAGAGACATACCGGTGTAACCTCTGTGGTTATTGTGTCAATCAAAGAAGAATTTCCAGCGAAGAATACCTTGAAGCGGCTGCTGCGTTTTCGTTCGTGGAGCTTCGTTGGCGAAGAACGGTCAAGTCTACAACGGAGGTTTGTAACGGTTCTTCCTCTTTTCTTTAGAAAAGTTTTTAAAAATAAATTTAGATTTATTTTAGCATGTTTAAACCGATTTTACAGCGGCTTTAAAGTTAGTTTAAAGTTTTTGTTTGAGTTTTCGTAACGGTTTTTAATGTTAATTAATATACGGCGTAAGGTCCAATCGATGCGCTTCCGCTGCGTGGGGACTTTTATTCCCTTCAATTCCAACGGCACTTTTTGTCCTTTCTTCCTGTTTTTCTGAAGTTGATTGTCTGTCTGGATGTGACGTATCGGTTTCTAAAGCCTTTTCTCTCTCCACCGTGGTTTGTCTCTCTTCTCTGGCCGTCCCCCCGGTCTGGTCTACCGGATCCCTAAGCTGCTGGCCAAATATAGCATCTCTTACCGGTGCTTCCTAATAATTCCTTCTATTATCATCCCTCCAATGTGCGCTCTTCTCTTCCTTTCCATATCCCGAATTTCTTCCTCTTCCTCTGCCTCTGAAACTTTGGTTCCTCTGTGTCGGCTTGTATCCTTTATAGATGCCTCTACTTGCTTGCATCTCTCTTAGGTTAACTCCAAAATTCATAACAGTTTTTTCCTCGGCTCCCTCTTCTCTGCATTCTTGGTAAACATGACCAAGCCTCCAACAGTAATAGCAAAAATCAGGGAGTTTTTCGTAAGTTATTGGAACCCATTTCATAGTTCCTTTTGAACCCGCTTTGATATTGGTTCCCCTTCTAAGTGGCTCTATAACATCCACTTTAATCCGAACTCTGAGAGTTTCGCCACCCATCCTCCCATGATCATCATGCTCTGCGAATTCAAATGAACCGATGGAGTTTCCGAGCGCCTCAGCATATTTCCTACAAAAGCAAACTCTTAGTAAGTTTAAGAAATGAACCAAAAAGGAAACAAACCTGAATTCCAACTCGTCCAGGCTGCAATCTCCTTTTATCTCATCAAAGATGAGTATGGCGTTATCAAAACTCCATGGTCCGCCATTAACCACTCTGTTTTTATCTCTTCTGGACTTGAATTTACACTGGTAAATGTTTCTTCCCACTCACTCAATCTTCACAAATCCTTCTATTCCCCATATTTTCGGCATCATAGCTATAAAATACTCCTCACCAATGTTTTTCACCGCTAAAACTTTGCACGCCACCACGTTTTCAAGGTCGCGGTCTGTGTCTTCAATATCGTCATCTTCAACTGCAACGATTCTCTGTTTTTCTTCCAATTTTAGTTTTTCCAACAGGCTGAGAACCATCTCCTTCTCCTTTACCGGTTCGTTAGTTTCCTGGGTTTCCTTCTCGTTTATCATATTTATATCTTCTCTATTCTCTGTCTCTCTTCGGCTTCGATCTCCTGCTTCTAAACTCATCCTCTCTCTATCCTATAGGTCACCCTTGGACCCCTTGAAGCAAACTTCGGCGTTGCCCCCTTCGTCCATGGTTATCCTTCTCTCAATGGGAGGGAGAGAGAAGTATCCAGGACCCTCGTCACCAATTTCCTGGTAATATTTCGTATTTCTCTTTTGGTTGCTTATACATTTAATAAAGGTAATTCTATAGTTTTGTAGTTAATATTAGATTAAATTACAAGTTTAGTCCTTGAGCTTTCATGTTTGTGTCCATTTGGTCTCTAAACTTTCAAAGTGTTAATAGGATCCAAACTTTAAAATCGTCTAAACTTTCAATTTTATATCTAATAGGTTCCTGAAATTTTAGAAATTTAAAAAAATTAATTGTTCTATTAGATATAAAACTTAATTTTATATATGTTTAATGGGACCTTAAATTTTAATTTTGAGTCTAGTTGATATGAGAATTTTAAGCCAAATGTGAACATATCTCTACGAAAATTTACATGTATCTTTAGAGGTTCGAAACTCCCACTCCAAATGTTATTAAATTCAAAGAAAAAAAATATGAGAACTAAAAAATATGTTAAATAGGTCAAAGACTTATTAGACACAGAATTGAAAATGTTACTTATTAGCATAGAATTAAAAATTTATGGATCTATTGGAAACAAAATTGAAAATTTAAGGATCTATTTGACATTTTTTGAAATGTAGAGACCTATTGGAATTTGGACACAAAATTGAAAGTTTAATGACCTATTAGTCCCTTTTTTAAAATTCAAGCAGAGACCTGAAAGTTCAAGACTAAACTTTGTAATTTAATGCATTAATATTACTTAGTCGATCGAGTGCTATATATATCAATGTATCTAAAATTATATCTATATATATTTGTGTCCCTGACATAAAATCCTAAATTCATGGCTTCGAAGATGACTATCTATTATAGGTAAAATGTTAGAAATCAATAATGAAATTGACAAAGGAGTTAGGAAATGTAAAAATGGCAAATAGTCTTTACATAAAACATGCCTTACGGAAAATAATTGACATGGGAAGGTCTTCATCTTTTTTAGGTCAACAATTTCAAGGTGTGGATTAAACCACCAATTCTTTGAGATGGTCATTCGTGTATTCACTAAACTATACTCGGATCGACATATGTTGTCTTCAATATTCACATTGACATAACGTTGGCTTTTCCCTTGCCTTGACCAATAGCTACGGGAGTCTTATCCTTGTCTTCTTTCTTCTTCTGATTTTTCCTTGAAGAAAAGGCCACAACTTTAGTTACAGAAGTTGAACCCTTCTCAAACTTTATCTTGGAGTGGACAACATTTGTCTCTCATTCTACCTGTCTCTTGCTTTACAGAAGAGACTGATAGAGTTGTAGCTCATTCAGGAGGCTTGTAAGGTTGAAGACAATCTTGTTTATCATCGCATTGCTGCGAAATTGTAGGAAACTCTTTGGAAGAGATTCCATGATGAACGCAATTTGACTATGCTCGTCTATGACCGTGTCGTTTGCTTCCGCCACGTTAAATTGGACCATCATGTCCAGGACATGTGCCCTCTTTCATGTTGTAGTTGTAAACGTACTTTAAAGTGTCGTGGTGGAGTTGATAGGACGGTTGTCCAAACATCTCCTGGAGAAAGTTTATAATCTCTTTGGTTGTTTCCATTCCCTCATGTCTCTTAACCAAAACTTCAGATAAACTCGCTAAGATATAGGCGTGAGCCTTTTCATTGGCTTTTGCCCAGCGGTCATGCAAATCCCTTGATGCTTGGGATGTATTACGAGCAGTAGGGGCCAGAGGACAATCCTCCGTTAAGACAAACCGCAGATCACCGACAACTAGAATCGTACTCTTATTGGATTTCCATGTAGAAAAGTTTTCTCCGGTTAATTTTCCATTTTTAAGTAGTGAGATTATAGAGGAAGACATTTCTGAAATTAAATTAACAACCGTATCAGTTATCTTTGCCTTAATCCATCATACGAGCAAACAATTGCATACAATCCAATCAATTTAGCAAAACAAGCAATCAAAGAACCCTAAAACAACTATTGATTTAGTTTTGCAACGATGCTTCGAGGTTTAGAACAACAGCCATCGAAGAGTGATCAGCTACTCTTCCTCTAAAATGAGATACTTCTCAGTTAATTCTAATTTCGGAATAACTCATATTCCTATAGACATTAGCCACAATTATTCGGTCAAGGATTTGTTAGCACACTTATCTCATCCTCGTAAGTGTAACTCTCCCACTTTCAGATCTCAGATGTATGCACCAACAGGCTACCAAATGGTAAGACAACTGTTGGTGATTAACCTAAGAGACCCTATCCTTTTCAAGAGTTTATGGTGTTCCGAATCCTATGATCAGGCCCTCCGAAGGGATGGTTGCTCTAGGGCAACACGCAGGCGAACCATAGAACCCTCACGGTGTGACCTAGGGTTGGAGACCGAGGGATACGTTGACACGTGTCTCGCTCCCACTTACTATAGACACTTTCCCCATTCACCTTGTTATTAACCCATGCAAACACTTTCCGAAGGGAGGCCAGGCCCAAGGCGACACGAAGCCTAGCATGAATCTCACGTTGTGAACATAGGGATGTAGGAGTAAAACTTGATTCAAATCTAGTTTTGTATTTGTCCTCCCACTAAAGTGTCCTACCATATGTTTAGGGTTATTTAACTTAGATAAATCCAGCTAAGTCAATCTATCTAAGTCTAGTCCTATTATAACTTTTATAATAAGATCCTTACACTATCTTCTAGGTGAATTAAACACTTTTAATTAACCTAGTGACATTGCATGTTAACATTAAACTATGATTAATTCAACTAAGGTATTCCGGGTCAATTCCCAGGTAGGAGGTGTTCTATAAACTGTCATCTTAAGTACCCCCAACCTTAGACAGAACTTAACCGACAGAGTTCACTTATAATCACAGCAATGTTTTTCCTACTTAGTTCAATTAAACTATTTAATACTGAGTAAGAATCAATTCTAATCCTATTAGAACATGATCTTAGGTCTAATTAATTTTAACCAAATTAAAATTAATTAATTAAACCTATGATCTTATGTTTGCATGCAATTCTTGATTATAGATTGACAGTTACAAATCATTACTTTTAAAACTATTTTCAAATTTTAATGATTAGACCTATAATCATGCTTCTATGGTCTAATACATTTAACAATCAAATTCAAATTAAACTATCAAACCATGTAATATGCATCGCATGAATTTTAATATAATCATTATATTAATAACTATGGATGTTTCATGTTCTCCATGCATCGTTGATTTTCTTATTATTATTAATATAACCATTATATAATCGCCAAACAAGAAAATCACTCAAGCATGCTGCATTCAATCACCTTAAACATAACTCTTTATATATAATCTAAGTAATGACATGCTTCATGCTTAATTCATTTTCATATATTTAATTATACACCTATATTAAATCACTCCTGAAAATCTCCATGCATTTAATCCATACATTATAACAACTATAATATAATAAAATGCATGTGCATGCTTATAACCCAAGGTGGGATTCTAATACGACATTCATAAAGCATATAAATAGCAATTGAAGCGATTTATTTGACCCCTACGATAAAATAAAGCTAAATTACACTTAATAAAAGCTAAATTCTATCCTATTACAAAAAAAAATTGCAGCTTTAAAACCGGATCAGACCGCCTGAACTGACTCGAACCTCTTCGAACTAGTTTCGAAAACCACGAATCGAGCTAAAATCGGGTTGAATCGGACCAAATATGTCCCAGTCAACCGAACCGCAAATTAGGGTTTATGCATGTAATTCCAAACCCTAATCCCGCCGCTTCACGTGACGGCGTCGAGACGCTGTAAGCAACGTCTCAACACTACGGCTTTTTCACACCTGCTTGAATCGCGACAGCGTCTCGAAGCTATTGCGTCTGGAGCAATTTCTGGGCACAATCCGCAATTGTTCTTCATGTTTTTGGCCTCGAATTCATCTGTGATTTCAACGATCGACATCCTTATGCTAGACCTGGGCTTACAGACTCTGAATTTGCAATTTATGCCCAAAACAAGGCCCTTACATGAACAATTCACATAAAATAACAAAATCTATGGTCAAATAAACCTAAACAGTTCAACACAATCCCAACATTCATAATGTATTCAATCCCACCTATTAAAGTCAATCACAAATTTTAATCTCGATTAAAAGGGACAATGAGGCTCTAATACCAATTGTAGGAATTAAATCCCTAGTGCTGCGGAAGATTAGACAGAGGACCTATGACTGTGTTTTAATCTAGATTAAAATACCGATAAGATGAGAAAAAATTACAATAATTATCGTGCATAATCTACTGTAAATATATCTAAAGCATGTTTGCAAATAAGCACGGTCTTTCTTCCCCCCACCCCCATATAGAGTATCTAGTGTATCCCTTTCCTAAATTATATATATATATATATATATATATATATATATATATATATATATATATATATATATATATATATATATATATAATTTTTTTTTTTTTGATAATATGTGGGGTGGGGTATTCGAACCACAGATCTCGTGGTCATCAATACAACTTTATGTCAGTTGAGTTATGCTCTGGTTGGCAGATTAATTTAACGCTTATTTTCCTAATTTCAAGTCAATGCATGGGACCGTATTTGCATATTGAGCAATACATTATTATCAAACAAGTTGAAATTCATACAATTGTCCAAAGTTTTGAAGAATTATTAGAGAAGCTTTTGACAACAAACAAAATCAAGAGTTTCCTAGCGTCTTCTAAACCCATGGATCAATAATTATATAATATATCTAGGGATTTCTCATTATACTGTGGGCATGGATAAGAGAAGAAGATTTTTTTTTCCTTTAATTAATAGTATATATTATTAGACCATTTTCAGTAATTTCTTGATTTATAACCGATTATCCTTGTTTATATAAAAAATATCAATCTATTTTTTAAATATCAATATCTTTTCAATTTACACATATGATCATTATTATGAGGATACAAACATAGTCGCATATCCACTAAATTAGAGAATAGGTATGACTAATAATTATATAAGAAACAACATCGAGATATCTTAGATGGAACCATAAGTAAATTCATCCGAATTTAGTCTCAATTGTACAATAATATACCGTGTTGAAATACTAAATTTAAGAATTTAAACTAGTAAATTTCAAAAAAAAAAAAAAGAATTTAAACTAGTAAATTTAATTATCTGACAGATTTAGACTATCCTTTTTTTTTTTTTTTTTGAAAATGATTTAGACTATCTTTATATCTTTTTATTCACATGCAAAACCTGCATTTTGGTCTATTTCTGTGGGCACTTGTTGGTATTATTCCCACCTTTTTTATTCTCTTTTCAAATCAGCAACTCAAAATTCCACACAAAAATATCATCCATTCAAATTCATTTTGCTCTCTTGGGGGTGCTGTCTTATTAAATGTTATTCAAACCATTTGACTTTTAGTATATGGAGCTAACTATATAAACATCAATCTTCTTCATTCATTTTCATAAATCACAAATATCGATTTCTTCTCAAAATGACTTATTTTCTCAGCCTGCTCTTCATCTTTTTTGTCTCTTCTGTCACTGCTTGTGATCGTTGTATTCATCAATCTAAAGTTGCTCACTATCACTATGATGTGCCAAATTCATGTAAATATTTCATTTTTGTTTTAGTTTGCATTTTCATTTTGGATTATTCAATTACAAATTTGAAGAATTTTTATTATAAAAAGATAACTTAGTTTTTTTGGGTGTGTATAATTTTATATAGATGGTCAGACATGTGGATATGGAAATCAGTTGGAGTTTGAAATCTCCAAGGGATACTTTGCAATTGCTACGCCTTCGCTTTATAAACAAGGAGCCAGTTGTGGTGCATGCTATCAAGTATATATCTATATTGCTTCTTTTTTTCTTTTTTTTTCTTTTTTCTCCATCTCTTTGAGTAGTCTTTTTGCTCCTTAAAATTTAATGAAAAGTATATTTCTTTTTTTGTAGGTAAGATGTAAGAACAAGATGTTGTGCAACACGATAGGGACTAAAGTAGTGGTGACAGATCTCGCTGCTGATAATAGAACAGATTTTGTTCTTAGTAGAAAAGCTTTCTCTGCCATGGCTTTAAGGGACAAAAGTCAAGAACTTTTGAATATCAATGTTATCGACGTGGAATACAAGAGGTGAATCATACTTGTCCTATTTCACGTATGGAAAAACTAGTTAAGATCAACTCATTTTGTGGGTTTTTACGTTGCAGAATACCTTGTGAATACAAAGATAAAAATCTGTTGGTGCAGATAGTAGAGTGGAGCAAAAAACCATCAGTTTTGGCTATTAAATTCTTGTACCAAGGTGGCCAAACTGACATACAAACGGTTCATATAACTCCGGTTAGTTAACCAGTTTAACAATTGAAGTGATGAGATCGATTAACATATTTAACCCAGTATTTAATATTGGTTTTGTGTATTGTATTATATTTAACAGGATCGTTTTCCAAAATGGCGTCCCATGATAAGGAACTATGGTGCTATTTGGTATATCCCAAATGTACCTGAAGGAGCATTAAAGCTAAAAATGATGGTAACTTCGGGATACAATAAAAAATGGATTTCACCTAAATATGTACTTCCTGCTGATTGGAAAAATGGAAACATCTATGATACTGGAATTCAAATCAACGATATCATGACAGAAATTTGCCCACCTTACCAATGCGGGGACAAGCCGTGGAAATAAAGGAAGCTGACAAATCTATGAGTTTGTATATCAATGTCTAAAGAATTCAATAGAATTCTATTACTAAATAAGTATTAAAATGTTAAAAAATACAGAATTCATTACTAAATAAAGAACAATTTTTTTTTTTTCTTTTTGGAAGGATTTGTTTCGAATCGTGGCTTCTCCAGTGTAGTAAAATTATTAAGTTGATATGTCAACATATACATATTGACACGTTCACTCGTCTATGAATTTGATATGAACCTAAGAGGTGGATTGACATTTTCATTATACATACATAGAAAAATTGACGAAATATAATAAAAATATTAACAATATCACCTTAGAGATTGTATTTCACTTCCGATCATTTTTATTTTTATTTCATAATTATCATTTGTTGTAAAAGATATAAAAGGTATAAAAGTAGCTAAAAGAAAATATTGATCAAAAAACTAAAAATAAATTACATAAATGAAATTTTGAATTTTTGAAATCAAGCTAATTAAAAAGAAACTTTCCGCCTAAATATTTCCCACTCTTCCTTTCTCTATTCGTTTCTTTCCCCACTCTCCCAAGTCCCAATTTCTACTGATTTTAGTTAGGAATTTCATGTATTTATTGAATTTTAACCAAACAAATTTCACAAAGAAAACACTCCTCAATCATCAAAGTAAAAAAACTTGGTTGCATATTGATATGTAGGGATCTTTTGGCACACCACCATTGAAATGTTGACAAATTAAAAAAAAGTTAAAAAAGTTTTCTCATTTTCTCTCTTTCTCATATTTAGTTGTCAAGATTTTAATGGAGTAGATAGGAAGATCCCTAATATACAGTGAAGTTTTGATCGTCAAACCCAAATCAATCCACATGAAGAGGGGAGTTTGTTGAACGAGAAATTTTGGCCAATCACAAATTGCCACGTCATTCATATAAATTAATGATAAAATAAATTTGGGACCAGTTACACATTTACCACTACAACAAATATGACATACAATAGCATTAAAAAAACGCTATCGTAGACTTTCTATAGCATTTTTTGAAACGCTGTCGTAGCCGATGTTATTGAAAGTCTTTGACTTTTAATAGCGTTTTTTCAACGCTATGAAAAACGCTATAAAAAGTTCGCTTTCTATTGCATAATTTGAATGTTATGGAAACTTTTCATAGCATTAAAAAAAATGCTATGATTGCTCTTTAATAGCAATTAAAAAACGCTATAAAAAACATATGATAGCATTGTTTATAGCAATTGAAAAACGCTATAGAAAACATATTATAGCATTTTTTAGCATGCTATCATAGCCGATGTTATTGAAAGTACCTGGCTTTTCATAGCGTTTTTTTCATGCTATAAAAAAAGTTATAATAGTTCCATTTTCAATTGCATAAATTTAATATTATAAAAAAAATTATAACTTTAACAAAAAATGCTTTAATTTATCTTTAATGACATTTTTTATAATAGTGCAAAAATGTTATAGAAAACAGATCATAACATTTCTAACTTGGTTGCAATACCCAATGACATGAATAATGAGGAACTTCAAGTAGTGGGCAACAACTTCTATAGCATTTTATATAAACAACAAATTGTTTCAAATATTATTCTAAATAATTAACTCAATTATATAAACATTTAATGTATTGAAGTGCATTTACATCAAAATAAAATTTCAAGAATATAGACATATAATACCAAGAGTTCATAGTCTCAAAGTGTTCTACTAATACATATAATCCATAATCCAAAAGTAAAAATGAAAATAAAAATAAGTACACAATTCCAAAACACGATCATCTCAAATAACATGTACACACATGATTGATTGAGATGAACATAACCTCCTATATATATGTCGGTGTGTCATCGTTTCATTCACCTATAAAAAAAATAAAAACAAAATATATTCATAAGATCAATATGTATTTATATTGATCAATAAACAAAACCAATATTTAATTCAAAGAAACTAAATCAAACTTTAAAGTAAACTTGTTTATATATTTACAATACTTTGAAAAATCAACAATAGTTGAGACAAGTAATTGAATTCCATCCCACAAATTTATACAAGGAAAAATAAGGAATATAAGTAACAGCAAGAACACACTTAAACAATAAATATCAAAGTAGAGAAAAATAAAATAAGGGATCAAGATCTTCACCCATGCTTAATGAATTATAATCACCATTTTCTTGAACCAAATGATTTCTTTCTTTGCCGTTTGGGTTCATCATGCTCCATAGCCATTTCTTGAAACAACACAACTTGCTAACTGCAAATCATAAATATAATGGTGTAACCATTTTTTAAGACATACTACAAGTTACAAATAAAAGGATTCCTACATTTCCTCTTTGTACAATGGTTAATGAGAGGCGTACAAATGAGAACCTTGTACGCCTCCAGTAAAAAAAGGTGAGTAGAAAGAGCCATTAACAATGATAACCAAACATCATTTAAAACTAGCAACTTATTGCATGATGTTATCATCTTTTCAATTAGTGCTTAACAATGAAATTTGTTAAACCTAACAACATATATCATGATTAAGTAAAAATTTGCATAAAATGTAATCTACTAACTTTTATTCCTTATTAACTCCTGGTTTAAAAAATCTTTAGAACCTACTTCGCTCATTTCTTTCATTCTAACTACTTCACTACACATTACAGTATCCTCCACCGCTACACACATAACTACCCCCCCCCCAAATCACACACACAAAACATAAATTTAAAGTATCCTCCATCCCTACACACAAAACATAAACTTATACATATTAATCCTAGTTAAGGAGTCTCTACCATTTTCTAAGATGCATTTACAAGAAAGGAAGAACGAAAACTATGAATATAAACAACCACACACACAAGACTTAAATTTAAAGTATCTCGACCCTTCACACACAAAACTCAAACTTACACATATTAGTGCTAGTTAATGAGGCTCTATCCTTTTCTAAGCTACTTCGTTTTCTATTTTCGAGGATCCACAATCATGCCCTTCCTTCTATTTACTTCTAAGTTGTGCCTGCATTTATCACATCGAATGAGACATCTGATTTTTCTAAATTGTAGTCTTTACAGCCATGTTACAATACTTTTAATCTCCAACCATGTTATTCTAATTTCCATCACATCAATATTCTGGCAGATAACATTTTCACATAAATACAATTTCCAATGGATTGTGTGCACCAGGAAAAAACTAAGTAATTTTTTAGAAAATTATTATCTTGTAATCTTGCTTTCATATATCTCGTAAACTCAATACCATCTTATCTAACCAATAAGGAAAAGAAACATCAAACTAAATCTGAAGAATATAGTTTTTACTTTCAAAAGCCAAATAATAAACACATTTTTTACCTTAAAGTATATCTTGAACTACTGACATGTCACATACAATGCTCCAACACGTTTTGGGCCTTTTCCCTAAAATACAATCAACAAAATTTTACATAAGCAAGAAGAATCCACTTCTAAAGCATTGCGTATTAGTTGGCAAATCTAATAAAATCTATCTAACCTGATGTTAACTAACTTCTAAAGAATCCACCTTTAAAGCATTGCGTGTTCTGCCCTACAAACCCCTTTAATTATACATTAAGAAATTTTAATAATAGGAAAGTTAGAAAACGGAATCCAATTTTAAATTCCTGAACTCCATGCTTACATACCTTTGCATCTTGATAGCTTTCATAGTCTGAGCTGCTTCCATCTGCCTACCCATTAAAACATAAAAGAAAACAACTGAAATTACAATCTTTTTATGTATGGTTTTAATATTTTTAAAACATAAGACCTATCGTCGAGAAGATACCTGCAGCGATTCTCAATCCATATTGAGTAGAAGAAAGAACATACCTTGGTTGAAACTAATGGTGCTCTTTCACAAGCTATCCTCACATCAGGTATGTAACTAAAGTCTAAAGCAATTAATGACATCTTTGGTACCACACGATGCAACACTTCAAGTAGTTTCTACATAACCAGTACAACACTAGAGAGGGAGGAGGGAGACAGGATCAATGAAGTGGTTTCTCACCAAGCATCCCGTTGGTAGCCAATATCTTCTAAGTTTTAGAAAAGCTTTAGACCAAACACATTTTGCCTTTGATAATACACTGGTTTTGGCATGGTTATTTTCATTGAAATTCACAATCTATACACAACGCTTAATAAAATGGTCTTGCAATGGTTTATATAATTCTACAAGTGATTCAATACTGCCAGAGAGAAGCAGGATTAGCACAAACTCAAAAAGATCGTTACAATTAAAAATAAGTCAAACAGCATGCTAAGGATAACTTAAGCCACATCTAGAGAATTAGAACAACAAGGGCTAACGATATTGCTTCAGAAACAAGAATATGTAGGTGGGCTAAAAATGCCTAGGATAGTAATCAAAGTGAAAGTTGCTAAAAAGACCTATATTTCGTCAAGCACTCAACAATATCACATACAAATGAAATAAGTGAACTACGAAATCGCAGTAAAAGAAGTATAATTCAACAAAAACCAACCAACAAAACCCAGAATGCAATACCAACCAACAAAACCCAGAATGCAAAAGAAGTATAATTCAACAAAAACAAGGAAAAATTCAAACAAACAACCCAAATTAAGAAATGACACAGAGCAAAAGCAGGGTACAAAAACGAAATTAGAGATACATAGTAAATAGTACAAAGGGACATTTACCTTGCCTTGTTCCCTCAATTTGTTGAATGTTTCGGACAGTCCAGCGCCAAGGGAGGCTGTAAGGGCGCCATTGGAGCAAACCGCTTGTATTGGAAGACTGAAATCTTACAAGGATGTGGAGAAAAGATGAGTGTATTGGGTATCTTGTCGAGGGGAAGGAACCTCAACGTTTTGAAAGCAATGTCCATTTAGGCAAAAGGGTTTTGCTGGAATTTTAGATTGTCAAATGAGTTTCTTCTTCCCTAATTTGATTAAAAAACTTTTCAAACTCAAATGGGCTTCTAATCCGCGATGAATGTACTATACAAATGCTTTCAAAAGAAAAATTAGAAACAGAGATTTGAATCTCACTTTGAGAACTCACATTTGCTCGTAGGGAGAAGATTCCATTTCTTCATTTTTCACGCTAGGCTCAACAAAAACCCTAATTCCCCCTAAATTTTTATGGACCCAAAGAAATATATGAAGAAATTGATCCTATTTTAGGGTTTCAGAATCTCCCTCTCCCCTTTTTCTTCTTTCACCGTTCAAGAAGTGTTCTTGTTACCTTTTTTTTCAGTATTTTGATCGAAAGAGAGCAGAAAAAAATGGTTGTTGCAGGTGACTCGCACTAACTCGTCACAGTGACTCATCTAAAGAAAGCACGATGACTCGCATAGATCCTTTGCAATCCAAGCTCTTGAACGCCTGAGCCAAATCCGTCATCGTTCGCCTCATCAACAAGTTCAACGATTTCAACTGGTTGATAGAGAAGAGGAGAGAAAACGAGACAAGTGTGAGGGTGGGTTGAACGAAGAAATGGAGAAAAGTTAGGTCTCTGCGTGGTTGATTCTTATTATTATATTTTCAAAAATTTAAGTCCGCGATGGACAAAATTTTTAGCGCACAACTCTTCCGCCTATTTTTTTCATCCCTTTCACAACGTGTTTGATAAAATGCTATAACCAAATGTTATAAAAAGACATATTTCTTGTAGTGTACACGTGTGCCTAAATTAAATTAATAGACATTAAAATTCGGCAAATCAAAGAATGCCACTTGTCTATTAGGGATCCATCAGATAACATCAGCCAAGTTCAATCAGATTATGCCACGTGGCAATTGGACCCAAGCCCAAGCCCATATGAGGTCCATCAAACTCTATAAATAGAGGAGGCCACCATTCATTCTGGGGGATTCAGCCAGAGACAGAGAGGGCAGAGTCCAGAGCATTCTGCCAGAGTCCATAGTCGTCAGAAGCCAAAGAGTCTAGAGAATTCAGAAGGATTCGAGATTCAGAATTCAAAGGATTCAAGACTCAGAAGGTTTGAAGACTAGAAGACTCTAAGAAGAGATCAACAAGCCAACCGACCGATCAAGAAGATCAACAACTCAGTAGGCCGATCATCCAAGAAGATCAACAAGCCAACCGATCGATCAAGAGGATCAATAAGTCAGCAGGCCGATCATCCAAAAGGATCAACAAGCTAACAAGTCGATCCAACAGATCATCAAGCCAACAGGCCGATCCAAGAGATCATCAAGTTAACAGACCGATCATCCAAGAAGATCAACAAGCCAACAAGCCGATCCAAGAGATCATCAAGCCAACAGGCCGATCATCCAAGAAGGTCAACAAGCCAACAAGTTGATCCAAGAGATCATCAAGCCAACAAGCCGATCATCCAAGAAGATTAACAAACCAACAAGCTGATCCAAGAGATCATCAAGCCAGCATGTCGATCCAAGAGATCATCAACCTAACAGGCCGATCATCCAAGAAGCTCAACAAACCAGCCCAAGAAGATCAAGAAGCTAGAGACCAAAGTTTATATATTTAAGAGAGAGAATCAAAGGATTAAAGTTAGAGATTGTACACCCACACGCATATTACATAAATACAAATATATTGTTTATTCCACGTGTCTCCATCCCCGAAGTTACGTGTGAACAAATTGGCACGCCCAGTGGGACCATCTCTACCTCTCATCTCTCTCTCTTATCTCAAAACACAAGTGTAAACATGTCGTTCAAGACTTCTTCAATGGTCGCTGTCATGAACAAGTCTTACATGGGTTCTACTGCCCATTGTTGCTTCAATGAGCTGACGTTGCAAGAAGATAAAGCTTCTATCTTTGGAGGCCAAGAAACAACCTTGCAAGGGGCATATACTAATGACAAGTCTATTGTTAAGTATAACCCTTTGTTTGAACATGATTCTGACGTAGTGACTATCATGATGACTGGGAAGTGCGGAGATCATTTCTTTGTCGGACGAAATCGTTGTAAATAGACCCAGACTGTGGAACAAAGGATTATCCCGGACCTACACCGAGGCTAATCTGAAATTTCATTCTCTTTGGCTTTTCCAGTATCTATAGAATGAGCACTGTGAGCTATCTGCTTCAAAAAGATAGTTGGTTGAATGAAACATTGCATCAACCTGGTAGCATTAGCAGATCTGGTACATCAATACATGTTCCTATGCCCATTCCAATCTTGTCTAACTTTGCTAACTTCCCCTTCTCAACCCGTATCTTGTTCGTTTTGGAAACACGTCTTCCAGCGCCGCAGGACCTTTATTCTGATGGTGGTGGATGGTCAGAGGATCTGAGGGCAGGTATGAAAACGGAATAATTCCTCTAGAACTATGGAAGAAAGAATGGTTGAGATGCAGGAGCACATCGACACCTTGATGAAGGCGATTGAAGAAAAAGATTCTCAAATCGAGCAACTAAAGAGCCAAATTGAGAACCAACATATCGCCGAATCAAGTCAAACCCAAGTCGTAAAAAATCACGACAAAGGAAATACTATAGTGCAAGATGATCAACCACAGTGTTCTGCTTCGATCGCTTCACTATCCATCCAACAACTCCAAGATATGATCACAAAGTGTATTAGAGCCCAGTACGGTGGACCTACTCAAGATTCCCTCTTGTATTCCAAACCTTATACTAAGAGGATTGATAACTTGAGAACGCCAATCGGGTATCAGCCACCAAAATTTCAGCAGTTTGATGGAAAAGGCAATCCTAAACAACATATTGCCCACTTCGTTGAGACATGCGAGAACGCTGGTACTCGAGGGGACCTACTAATCAAGCAGTTCGTTCGAACACTTAAAGGAAATGCTTTTGACTGGTACACTGATCTAGAACCTGAGTCATTAGACAGTTGGGAGGAACTCGAAAGAGAGTTTTTGAATCGCTTCTACAGCACTAGAAGAATCGTTAGCATGTTCGAGCTCACCAACACTAAACAACGAAAAGGTGAACTCGTTGTTAACTATATAAATCGCTGGAGAGCCATGAGTCTAGATTGCAAAGATCGTCTCACTGAACTCTCTTCCGTCGAGATGTGCATTCAAGGCATGCACTGGGAACTCCTCTACATCCTTAAAGGTATAAAGCCTCGCACCTTTGAAGAACTAGCAACTCGCGCCCACGATATGGAGCTAAGTATTGCTAGCCGAGAAAACCAAAACCTTCTACTCTCTAACATGAGGACAGAAGGAAGGAATGACGAAGAGACTATAGAAGAATCTATGGTTGTAAACACAACCCTTCCCAAGTCGTCTTCGAAAGAAAAGCGACAAACAAATGGAGCGCATCACTTAACTTTAAAGGAAAGACAGAAGAAAATCTATCCTTTCCCTGATGCCGACATCCCTGATATGTTGGAACAACTACTGGAAGCGCAACTGATAGAGCTTCCTAAGTGTAAATGACTAGAAGAGATGGAGAAAGTCGATGATCCCAAGTATTGCAAGTATCATCGAGTTATTGGTCGTCCAGTGGAAAGATGTTTCGTCCTAAATGACTTAATTTTAAAGCTGGCTAAGGAAGGCAAAATTGAGTTCGACCTTGATGAAGTAGCCCAATCAAATCTTGCTACAATCAAAGGAAAGAGCAAACATCAAAGAAAGAAGGATCCTAATAAACTTCAACCCAAGAGGAAGAGAAGTAAAAAGTTTTCTCAACCTCAACAACTGGTGATGTTGAATAAATCCTTCTCCAAAACTTTCCACAAAAAGGAAAAAGAGAACCTTGCAACTTCCTACTGTACCGATGTAGAAGAAGTTGACAATTCTAAGAAGAGTGAACAATGGACTTCCGTCTTTGATCGCATCAAGCCTCCAACTACTCGTCCTTCGGTATTCCATAGAATGAGTATGGCCGCGACAGAGGAAGAAAATCAATGTTCGATGTCCACCTCCACTCAACCTTCAGCTTTTCAAAGGCTAAATGTCTCCACATCGAAGAAAAGTCGATCTTCAACATCTGTCTTTGATCGCCTCAAAGTAACAAACGATCAACCTAAAAGAAAGATGAACAACTTGGAGTTGAAACTTTTCGATGAAGTAAACAGTGACAAGAAGCTTCATAGTAGCATCCTGTCACGTATGAAGAGGAAGTTTTCTGTTCTCATAAATACGAAAGGTTCCTTGAAGGTGAAGCCAAATCTCATTATCTTGACCAATCCTGCAAATGAAGGATCTGATCAAGACCATGACAAAGATAAGAGCTTTTAAATGTAAAAAGCTCCTTATCGCAAGAGCCTAAACTGCATGATGCTCCTAGCCCACACGAGCTTAAAAGGTGAGTGCAAAAAAAATTTTGAACTACGTTATGACTTGATCCCTTTTCTTCAAAGGGTAAGTAGGCAGCTTAAAAAAAAACTTTAAGTTCAGTCTCTGCAAAAAAAAAAAAAAAAAAAAGTGCGACAAATATTGAAGCACAACAGTATAAATTGAGGAAATTCATCACTAGTGGGGGCAACACAGCAAATAGAGGTTATGCACCATTATGGATGTGAAGCTACGAGTTGGATGAATAAAAGAAAACTTCATTCCTCCAAGTTCAGTGTCTTGCTAGCCTTAAGTTCGGTGTTTCACTCACCCTATGTTCGTTGTTCTCTCTTCTTCAAGTTTGAGGGTTCTCCGATGCACGCTCTTGCGTTGCTTCGCTGGAGTTCATTCTCTTCAAGTTCAAAGATTCTCATGCGTTTCGCAACAGTTCATTCTCTCCAAATTCGAGGGTGCTTACGTTGTACACTACTGGGTTGTTCCTTCTCCAAGTTTGAGGGTTCTCCGATGCATGCTCCTGCGTTGCTTCGCTGGAGTTCATTTTCTTTTTTTTCAAGTTCGAAGATTTTCACGCTGTGTGGTTTCACTTGTGTCCTTCTTTAAGTTCGAAGGTTCTCAAGTGTTACACTTCATTCTTTAAGTTCGAAGGTTCCCACGTTGCGCTGTTGTGTTGCTTCCTTCTCCAAGTTCAAATGTTCTAACGCTGCGGTGCTTCCTTCATCAAGTTCGAAGTTCCTTATCTCCAATTTCGAAGGATCTCGCACATTTCGCTGCAGTTCCTTCTCTCAAAGTTTGAAGGTTCACGCACTTCGCTGCAGTCCCTTCTCTCAAGTTTGAAGGTTTTCACGCTGCTTCGCTGCAGTTCCTTCTCCAAGTTCGAAGGTTCTCACGTTGCTTCGCTACAGTTCTTTCCTCCAAGTTCAAAGGGGTTCTCATGCAACGCCTTCCTCCAAGTTCGAAGGATCTCATGCATTTCGTTGCAGTTCCTTCTCTCAGAGTTCAAAGTTCCTTCTCTCCAAGTTCGAAGGTTCTCACGTTGCTTTGTTGCAGTTTCCTTCCTCCAAGTCCGAAGGCCCCCCCAAGTCGAGTCGAAGGCTCACACGTTGCTTCCCTGTAGTTTCCTTCTTCCAAGTTTGAAGGTTCTCACGTTGCATCGCTGCAGTCCCTTCTCTCAAGTTTGAAAGTTCTCACACTGCTTCGAAGGTTCTCAAGCGCTTCGCTACAGTTCCTTCAGGTCCTTAAATTGTATGCTAGTGCGGTGTTCAACCTAAAAGACAGTTTGAGTCTTAAAAAAAAAATTGACAGTTTTAAGACTCAAACTCATGACCTTAAAATATCTAGCTTGGCTATTAAACTAATAGGCCATTCAAGTATTTTAATTAACATTCGCTTGTTGATATTATACATATATGCTATTCAGTCAACTCATATTATTCTCAATCCAAATCATGTCAAAAATCAATTAAAGTCCAAACTCATTCTATTCCAAATGCAAGTTAAAATTGGATAGAATTTTACCTCAAGTCAAAAGTTGGCGACCTTGTTTCTTTTTCAAAAGTGACGGTTGGCGACTTTCGCTTCATCTTCAAAAGTTGACGGTTGGGAGTCCCACTTCTTCTTCAAAAGTTGACGGTTGACAACTTCACTTCAAAGTTGGCGGTTGGCGACTTTCACTTCATCTTCAAAAGTTGACGGTTGGCAGTCTCGCTTCTTCTTCAAAAATTGACAGTTGACAACTTCACTTCATATTCAAAAGTTGACGGTTGAAGTTTTCGCTTTAGAACATCTGCAAAGATGAACAACTTTAGCGTTGCCTTTATCTTGAAAGTGTCTAGACTAGAAGATGCATCTTAGCTGCAAGTTAAAAAAAAAATGCTTGATATCAAACCACAAAAAAAAAAAAGAAAAAAGAGAAAGAAAGACAATAAATGTGTTGACCTAATAAAATAGGGACTGGTCTAGCAGGAGTGCATCACTGAAGGCGAATCTGGTGACTACCCCTGCAGGCTACTCAGATCACCCTATAAAATGGGGACTGGTCTAGCAGGAGTGCATCACTGTAGGCAACTCTGGCGACTACTCCTGCAGGTTACTCAGATCACCCAATAAAATGGGGACTGGTCTAGACATGTGGTGAAATCACTGCAAGTGAAGCTGATGACGACCGTGGTGACCACCCTTGCAGGAAACTACAGTCATCAAAGTGACTGGTCTAGACAGGTGGTGAAATCACTGCAAGTGAAGCTGATGACGACCGTGGTGACCACCCCTGCAGGAAACTATAGTCATCAAAGTGACTGGTCTAGACAGGTGGTGAAATCACTACAAGTGAAAGCTGATGACGACCGTGGTGACCACCCCTGCAGGAAACTACAGTCATCAAAGTGACTGGTCTAGACAGGTGGTGAAATCACTGCAAGTGAATTTGGTGAAGACTGTTGCACGAAACTTGCACATTCAAGGAAGAAAGAAACAAATTGCAAAAAAAAAAAAAAAAAAAAAAAAAAATCCAAAAATTAAAAAAAACGAAAATTAAGAGAAAAAAATGAAAAAAATGAAAGTTTAAAAAATAAACGAAAATTAAAAATTAAAAAAAAAAAGAAAATTAAAAATTAAAAAAAAAAGAAAAAAAGAAAAGAAAGTTTCTTACTTGGATCCCTTCTTGAATGCTCTCTGCAATTGATGTGTGCTCTCCCCTACTGAGGTTCAGTCTTATTGATAGGGGGAGTTTTAAGTTCAAATCAAAGGTTTAGATAAAGATTTGACTCAAATGAAACCTTATCTCCAGTTCAAAATTTTATGAGATAATCTTTATCTGAACCAACTTATTTAAATTGAAATTCCTAAAAGATAAGTGTTTCAATTCAAATCAATTTGGGAATTCAAGTTTTATCTAAATAATTTTATTTGGGCATACTCCAAATTTTTCTTCCAAATCAAAATTTGAGATTCAAACATCAAATTCTATTCCAAATGCAAGTTTGAATTTGGTAAAATTTTACCTCAAATAATATTTTGGGCATAATCCAAATTTTATCCCAAATGGACCAAAGTCCAAACCTCAAGTTATATTCCATATGCAAGTTAAAATTAAGTAGGATTTTACCTCAAATCAAAATTTGGGTATAAACCAAATTTTGTCCAAACTTGAAATCAAAGTTTGCTGTCAAACAAGGAAAATTAAAATTTTGACCAAACCCCAAATTTTGATTAATTGGCAATAAAAGTGTGTCAAATAAAAAAATCAAAATTTTGACCAATATTCATATTTTGATTAAATTGACGCACCAAATGGAGTCAAAGTCAAGAACAAATACCTTGCATTTTAATTCCAAAATATATTTTTCGAGATTCACTCACACATAACTTGTGCCTAAATCTCGAAAAGGGGGCATTTGTTGAAGGAGAAATTTTGGTCAATCACAAATTGTCACGTCATTAATATAAATTAATGATAAAATAAATTTGGGACCAGTTACACATTTACAAGTGTGCCTAAATTAAATTAATAGACATTAAAATTCGGCAAATCAAAGAATGCCACTTGTCTATTAGTGATCCATCAGATAACATCAGCCAAGTTCAATCAGATTATGCCACGTGGCAATTGGACCCAAGCCCAAGCCCATATGAGGTCCATCAAACTCTATAAATAGAGGAGGCCACCATTCATTCTGGGGGATTCAGCCAGAGACAGAGAGGGCAGAGTCCAGAGCATTCTGCCAGAGTCCATAGTCGTCAGAAGCCAAAGAGTCTAGAGAATTCAGAAGGATTCGAGATTCAGAATTCAAAGGATTCAAGACTCAGAAGGTTTGAAGACTAGAAGACTCTAAGAAGAGATCAACAAGCCAACCGACCAATCAAGAAGATCAACAAGTCAGCAGGCCGATCATCCAAGAAGACCAACAAGCCAACCGACCGATCAAGAAGATCAACAAGTCAACAGGCCGATCATCCAAGAAGATCAACAAGCCAACCGACCGATCAAGAAGATCAACAAGTCAGCAGGCCGATCATCCAAGAAGATCAACAAGCCAACCGATCGATCAAGAGGATCAATAAGTCAGCAGGCCGATCATCCAAAAGGATCAACAAGCTAACAAGTCGATCAAACAGATCATCAAGCCAACAGGCCGATCCAAGAGATCATCAAGTTAACAGACCGATCATCCAAGAAGATCAACAAGCCAACAAGCCGATCCAAGAGATCATCAAGCCAACAGGCCGATCATCCAAGAAGATCAACAAGCCAACAAGTTGATCCAAGAGATCATCAAGCCAACAAGCCGATCATCCAAGAAGATTAACAAACCAACAAGCTGATCCAAGAGATCATCAAGCCAGCATGCCGATCTAAGAGATCATCAACCTAACAGGCCGATCATCCAAGAAGCTCAACAAACCAGCCCAAAAAGATCAAGAAGCTAGAGACCAAAGTTTATATATTTAAGAGAGAAAATCAAAGGATTAAAGTTAGAGATTGTACACCCACACGCATATTACATAAATACAAATATATTGTTTATTCCACGTGTCTCCATCCCCGAAGTTACGTGTGAACAGAGTTAAACCAAAATCAATAGTGTCTCCACCAACAGTCATTTTAAAAGACAGCGGGTTGTTTTTTTTTTTTTTGTAAATCATGAGACAGAGTATCAAAATCCTCTCCAATTGATTTAGAGTATGTTGAGACTTTGAGAGTGATTTTGAAATGACCAAAATCATTATTGGCATGTCCAAAATCATTTCTCTTTTAAAATTTTCATGTTTGGAAGTAGTGAGTAACTCATTTTGGAATTATCCAAAATCACTTGGTCAATCAATTGGGTGGGTGATTCCTAAGTGATTTTTGTCAAGTTAGCGTGTTTGAAAAAGAGATTTTGCCAACAAGAGTTTAGTTCAACTGACATAAAGTTGTACTGATAACTATAAGGTCTGTGGTTCGAACCCCCCTCCCCACATAATGTCAAAAAAAAAAAAAAAAATTTGAAATAGTTAAAATTTCTTGTGTTCATGTTCGAAATCATCTCGAAATATATCTTTAATTATTCAAAATCAATTTCACGTTTGATTTTACACTTTTAAATGTGATTTTCATATATCATCAAAATTGATTTTGAATGATTAAAAATATATTTCAGAGTGATTTTGGATATGACAAAAGTGATTTTAGGTTATGTTTGGGAGTGATGATTGGATTATTGATTTTGGGATAAGAGATTTTATAAAATTGATTTTATAAAATTGATTTCCATACAATCATATTTATGTTTGGTTCCAAACTTTTAAAAGTGATTTTCATATATTGAAAAGTGATTTTGAAATATTATATGTTTGGTTTCATAAATGTGATTTTAGAATTACCAAATTACAAAAACGAGTATTTTACATTCAAGAAATTATTTAACTAAATAATTAGGATAAATATCAAAGTATATTATTATAATTATGTTATATTATAAAAAAAATAATAAGGTTTAAGTAGGCAAGTTTTATCTTTTTGTTAATATTTTTTAATATTTTACCATTCAAGTTTAAACTTTTTTGCTATTCTTAAAATGCATAATTATCTTTCTAAGTATACAGAGCAATGTATTCCAAAAGTATATAAGATTAAATATGAAATAATTTTATTAGAATAATTCAAAGTCGACACAAACTAAACACTCTTTTAAATGGTCTGATTTAGAGCAATAGTTCTATTTAAATACCGGAAAATTTCTTTATAAATAAGATTTTTTTTTTAGTTATTACAAGTCAAACACACAAATATTCACCTCTTCATTTTCCTTTTTCACAAGACAGAGTTATTTGGTTGTATTTTCTGCAAATTATGCTCAAATTTAATGTTTCTCCTAATATCTTAGAAATAGCTTTTAAAATATGTTTATAACATTACATTCTAAAAAGCTAGAAAGTACACAAATAAACTATATACATGTTTCCTTTTTGTTTTTAGCAAATTGTGCTTAAAATTAAAATAAAATATTTTTTTCAAATAGAGGTGTTTTTGTTAGGTTTTAACAATAAAATAAAACCTATAAATATTCTAAAAGCTATTTCCAATTTGGATGAAATTAATTAAACAAAGAAATACAATACTTTATACATAATATAAATAATCTCCCACAGAACCACGCGCCAAATTTTTGGAAATTTTGATATTTCAATAAATTAATGAAATGAGGGCAAATTTGGTATTTCAATAAATTAATGAAATGAGGGCAAATTTTATGAGTGATTCCCAGTCAATCACCCACCCAAGAATCACCTCCCACCTAATTATTGGAAAATCAATTTTTAATGATTTTAGATTTTTCTAAAATTAATTTCAACATTTGCCAAACATCAATATTGGAAAGGAAAGTGATTTTGACAATTACAAAATTGATTTTGACCATGCCAAAATCACTCCCAAACATGCCCTTAATCATATTTCAAAATCACTTCCAAACATGCATTATGAGTGCTTTTTTTTTTAAATAACTAATATTTCATATTAAAAAAAATCCTCCTATTTCACTTTCTTTTTCCTAAAATTTTGAAAAAGGTAAAATTCTTGCCTTTCTAAAATTTTTGCTCATCTCTAACTTTATTTATCTCTAACTTTATTAATTTTTAAATTTTGTATTCATTTTTTTTTCACTTTTTCTTCCTCCAATGGTTGTTAACTCTATGTCTCTCCATCCATAACTTTTTTATCTCTAAATTTTTTTCCTCTCTCTAACCTTTTTCTTTCTCTATAATTTTTTTTTGTATCTTTTAATTTTTTTCTCCATATTTTTTTTACCTCTTAACTAACTTTTTGCTCTAGAACATTTTTTCCCTTTAACTCTTTTAACTTTTTTTTCTCTCACTTTATTTCTTTTATCTTCAAATATTTCCGCTCTCTCTATTGAAATTTTCTCCCTATAAAATTTTTCTCCCCTCTCTAAACTTTTATCCCTCCCTATCTCTGGCATTTTTTTTCTCTTGGAAAATTTTCTCTAACTTTCTATTTTTTCTCTTAAATTTATATTTTATATATATATATATATATATATATATATTATTTCTTTTACATCAAATGTAATGCTCATTTTAGTAATTTTATGATTCTAAAACCACCATTTGAAAACAAACATTAATCATTTGAAAAAAAAAATTTAACTAAATTAAAATAAGTGTGGAACCAAATATTAAAATGATTTATAACTAAATACTTTTATAAAATTAATTCATTATAATTAAATCAACACTTATTCTAAAGTCATCTCCAAGCATGTCTTTAGTCATTAAAAATCACTTTTGATTTTATGAATGAATTACTGTTAAAAGTGTAGAATCAGACATTAGAATGATTATATGAAAATTAATTTAATTAATTGTTAATAACAGAATATGAAATCAGGGATCTCAGAAGTACACCTGTTAGTTTAAAAAAAACAAAAAAAAAAGGCTCTTACCGTTAGTCTTTGGTTAACCAGATTTGGTTCTCTTACAGCAGTAGATTTAACTCTGCTATATATGTCTTTCTCTAAGTAAGCCTTGTATCTTCAGATTTTTTAGTATTCTTGGAATAAAGCTCCTCCCCTGATGTTCTTAAAGTGGATGTACACCATCTTGGTGGAACCACTATAAATCCTTATCATGTTCTCTTTCTCTTTATCTCTTTCAAATTGACTCTGTTCGTTAGATTGTTTGCTGTGAATCTGGTGTGTTGATGTTCTAGAATTTACAATTGGTATCAGAGTCGCAAATGAAGAATTCCAGATAAGTGCTCGATTCTTTTTCCTTTCGTTTTTGAATGATAGCCTAAAGATTGAATTTAGGTTTTGGCTGAAATCTTGTTCTGAGGACTGTGTGAATCATTACAGTTCCTCTTAAGTATTCCGACTGAATCTTTCTAGGTTAGAATTGAATTCTTGAAGATGTCTGCTAAGTATGAACTAGAAAGATATGATGGGAAGAGTGATTTTGGGTTGTGGAAGAAGAAGATGACAACATTTCTTGTCCAACAGAAACTAGCCAAGGCGTTACTCGATCCTAGTAAACTTCCTTCAGATATGTCTGAAGCCGAGAAGGAAGAAATGCACGACTTGACATATAGCTCAGTGATTCTTCATCTTGCCGATAACGTACTCAGGAGAGTTAGGAAAATTGATAAAGTTAGTGAACTATGGGCCAAGCTTGAAGAACTTTATATGCCTAAGACACTAACCAATATCATTTTTCTAAAGGAAAGGTTTTACTGCTATAAGATGGATGTTGCTAAGTCACTCGAAGAAAATATGGATGATTTCTCTACAATCTGCACTGAATTGCAGAATACTGGTGAAGACATTAAAGATCAAGACCAAGCAGTTATCCTTTTGAACTCGTTGCCAGATTCCTATAGGGATGTAAAAGCAGCAATCAAGTATGGAAGAGATGCTATGACAGTTGACAAGATTATTGATTCCTTAAAGATGATGGATCTTGAACTAAAATTAGAAAAGAAGGAACCAGAAGCCCTCTTTATCAAAGATAGTCAGAAGCAACATCATCGTGGGAGAAATAATCAAAAGGGGCAGAATTCGCAGTCGAAAGGTTCAGGAAATCAGAGGGAAAATAAACACAATGGTAGACCTCAAGGACATTCCAAACATACAGATAAGAGCAGTCTGAAGTGTAACTATTGCCACAAGACAGGACACACAAAATGGGACTGTTATCCGTTGAAGAAGAAAGCAAATAAACAAGCCCCTAGAGAAAATCACAGTGCAGCCAACTATCATGAGGGATACGAATCCGCATAAGTGCTTATGATTACTGAAAAGGAATGCACTGAAGAATGGATTCTCGACTCAGGATGTACCTTCCATATGACTCCTTGCAAGGATTATTTCTCTGAAATTAGTGAATTTGAAGGAGGAAAGGTCATCATGGGTAACAACCAGAAGTGTGAAGTGAAGGGTATTGGCACTGGTACTTTGAAACTTTCAGATGGCTCCCTTAAAATTCTGAAGTCTGTACGCTTTGTCCCAAAATTAAAGAGGAATCTGATCTCCCTTAGAACACTTGACAGAGCTGGTTTCAAATATACACCAGAAAATGGTACCTTGAGTGTTATGAAGGCCGGAAGGTTACAAGACGGTCTTTATATTCTTCAGGGCAAAACTCTGACTGGTGAAACTCATGTTATCAGTGAGCAAGCCTCTAGACAAACTGCTTTATGGCATAAAAGGCTTGCTCACATAGGTGAAAAAGGTTTGAAGTGCCTTTATAAGCAAGGGCTTATTGGAAGCAAAGAGCCAGTGGATTTGACATTTTGTGAAGACTGTGTACTAGGTAAAGCTGCTAGACAGAGTTTTAAACCAACAGTGCACACCATAAAAGAGATCCTAGAATACATACACTCGGATCTTTGGGGGCCAGCTAGAGTGCAAACACATGGTGGTGCTAGATACTTCTTGAGTGTGATTGATGATTACTCAAGGAAGCTTTGGGTTTTCATGCTCAAAACCAAGGATGAAGTATTTGATCGTTTCTCTGAGTGGAAAATTTTGATTGAAAATCAAACAAGCAAGAAAATCAGAGTGTTAAGAACAGACAACGGCCTTGAGTATTTGAATGACAAATTCTCAAATCTGTGCAAGTCTTCAGGTATAAACAGACATTTGACAACACCTAGAACCCCTCAACAGAATGGTCTTGCGGAAAGATTTAATAGGACTATCCTAGAAAGGGTGAGATGCATGTTGTCTAGTGCAAATCTTCCAAGGTCCTTCTGGGGTGAAGCCGTGAGCACTGCAGCCTATGTAATAAACAGAAGTCCCTCATCTGCATTGAACTTTAAGACTCCTCAAGAAGTCTGGACAGGAAAGCCTCCAATTCTAAAACACCTAAGGGTGTTTGGGTGCACTGCCTACGCCCATGTAAGGCAAGACAAACTCGAACCAAGAGCTAGAAGATGTCTATTTCTGGGATATCCGGATGGTGTCAAAGCCTACAGATGGTGGTCCTTAGAGGCAGGGGAAAATAAAGTTCTTATCAGCCGCGATGTAACATTTAATGAAGATGTCATGCCATGGAAAAATACAGTGGATAAAGACGAGTCAAAGCCCTCTGAAACTTTTGAAATTGAGTTGCAGACTCCTAGTGGCACTAATCAGTCTTTAAACTCACCTGTCCAGCCTGATACAGTAGTTGATACTCATGATGAAAGGATCAGTGAGGCAGAAGAAGAAAATGATCAAGGTGAATCATCTCAACCATCACAAGAAAACACAACAGAACTTGCTAATTATCAATTAACTCGTGATAGACAAAGACGTGCCACTCGTCCCTCTACTAAATACAGCGAAAGGGATTTTGTTGGATATGCTTTCAACTGTTTCACTGAAAGTTTTTTAGGGGAACCAAGTACTTATAATCAGGCCATAAAATCTCCTAATGTTGAACATTGGTTAAAGGCTATGAGAGAGGAACTCGAGTCACTGAACTTAAACATAACATGGAAGTTAGTTGAAAGGCCTGCTGGTTGCAAGATTGTGGATTGTAAATGGATTTTCAAACTGAAACCAAGCATTAATCCTCTTGACCAACCAAGGTACAAGGCGCGGTTGGTGGCAAAAGGGTTTACTTAGGAAGAAGGCATTGATTATACTGAGGTTTTTTCCCCAGTGGTGCGGCATACCTCCATTCGTATACTGTTATCCATAGTTGTTCAGTTCAATTTGGAACTTCAACAGATGGATGTAACAACAACTTTCCTTTATGGAAGCTTGGAGGATGATATCTTTATGCGGCAGCCACCAGGATTTGTTGTCGATGGAGGGGAAAAACTCGTATGCCATCTTCACAAATCTATATATGGACTCAAACAATCACTGAGGCAGTGGAATAAAAGGTTCGATTCTTTTATTCAGAAGGAAGGTTTCAGTAAAAGTCTCTTCGATAGCTATGTCTATAAGAAGTCCATCTCTGCTTCAATATACATCTTGGTCTTGTTGTATGTAGATGACATTTTAACTGCTTCAGCTGATAAAACTGAGATTACAAAACTCAAAGAGGCTCTTTGTGGTGAGTTTCGAATGAAAGATCTGGGAGATGCAAAAAAGATCTTAGGCATGGAGCTCACAAGGGACAGATCTCGAAATACTCTTTTGGCCACTCAAGCTGACTATTTCAAGAAAATCTTGAAAAAGTTCCATATGGACTCAACAAAAGCAGTTAAAAGTCCTTTAGCTCAGCATTTTCGGTTATCTGCTGCACAGTCACCAGTTGAACAAAGAGAGATAGATGAGATGAGGACTGTCCCATATGCTAATCTGGTTGGTAGCCTCATGTACGGTATGGTATGTAGTAGGCCAGATTTGGCATATGCCATGAGCGTTATAAGTCGTTTCATGAGCAATCCTGGTCGTCCTCACTGGGAAGCCTCCAAATGGGTACTGAGATATATTAAAGGCACAGAAAGCAAAGGTCTGGTGTTTTCAAAAATGGAAACAGTAGAAGAAGCAATCATAACTGGGTTTGTGGACCCAGACTATGCCGCCGACATTAATAAAAGGAGATCTCTTACTGGCTACATATTTTCTGTTTTCGGAAATGTAGTAAGCTGGAGAGCAACACTTCAAACAGTTGTTGCATTATCATCTACGGAGGCTGAATATATCGCCCTAGCAGAAGCTGTGAAAGAGGCCATTTGGCTTAAAGGGTGTGTCACTGCTATGATGAATGAAGAATGCAAAGTGAACATCCATTGTGACAACCAAAGTGCCTTGGCCCTATCCAAGAATCCTACCTTCCATGATAGGACCAAGCACATTGATGTGAGATTTCATTTTGTTAGATAAGTTGTCCAAGAGGGTGTTGTGGTCCTAACAAAAATTCATACATCTCACAATCCAACTGATATGCTAACAAAGGCTCTCCCTTCTAGTCGGCTGGAATACCTTTCAGAATTAGTCAAACTTGACTATGGATGATTGAGAGTTGAATACTCTCATTCCTAACATCAGAGGACCCGAGCGTGAAATTGTTCAGAACAGAATATTTGTATCAAGAGGGTGATTGTTAATCCCTGATTTCATATTCTGTTATTAACACTCAGAAGTACACTTGTCAGTTAAAAAAAAAAAAAAAAGGCTCTTACCGTTAGTCTTTGGTTAACCAGATTTGGTTCTCTTACAGCAGTAGATTTAACTCTGCTATATATGTCTTTCTCTAAGTAAGCCTTGTATCTTCAGATTTTTTAGTATTCTTGGAATAAAGCTCCTCCCCTGATGTTCTTAAAGTGGATGTACACCATCTTGGTGGAACCACTATAAATCCTTGTCATGTTCTCTTTCTCTTTATCTCTTTCAAATTGACTCTGTTCGTTAGATTGTTTGCTGTGAATCTGGTGTGTTGATGTTCTAGAATTTACATTAATAAATTAATTAATTATAAATAAATTAATAGTGCTAAATCACTATTTCTAAAATCATTTTCAAACAATGTCCCCAACCTCTTTGCCACTGAACGTGTTTATAGCAAAGAGAATAACCCTTTAGGATTATACTTAATATAAGAAACACCCTTTAGATTTTTTCAAAAAAAAAAAAAAAAAGAAGAAGAAGAAACACCATTTAGACACACCACAAAACATTCACAACACTAATATACAATATGTGGATCATATAGTTCCAAGTTCCTTGATCTTGAAGAGCAAGAAATTTATCAAGCATAAGCTCGTCGCTCCATAATTAGGAATTTTAGAAGCAGCAATTGGTGGCAAAGAACAATATCTCCTTAATTATAGAAACATTTACAACAAACTTCTTAATTCGCATAAGATAATCTGCAATCGATTCACTAGAACTCTTTAAGAGAATGTGAAGAAAAACTCTGTTGATATGCCTTAAATTTGTTATCTGGTGCTTCAAATGATCAAGTACGGGGTCTCACTACTTGGTTAGCGAGTCAGGGTCTAAGAGCGAAGCGTCTGATTTCGGGATTCGAGATGTCATATATATAAACCTTCTTCCTCACATTGTGTAGAAACCAATTTGGAAATTGGAGTAAATAGCTACACTACATATAGATCCCTCTCATTTTTACCCACCTAAAAGCTCACCAAATTTTTCTAATTTTTGCTTGGTTTAAACTCCGAGGGAGTTTTTGATGCCCTCTGATAGATGAGTTTCTAAGGGATCATTACTGTTGATGGTCAAATTTGGTCGGGAGGAACTCACCTGACCTTCATGTGCCACCAACGGTAAATTTGTAGATGAGGAGGAAGACGTGGCCTGCAAAACTGTAAACCTGCACATCGGTGTGGTGCTAGTCACACCGCCTCCGATGCTTAAGTCAGAAAACGGAAGTAGGAGGGCTAGAGAGGAAGAGAGAGAGTCGAGAGATCGGGCCCCCCTCTTCAGTGGCGAAGAGGGGTATAAATACCTCCTCATGCTCCTAGGGTTTTTTAGGAATTCGGAGGCGTTTCGGGACAAACCAGGCGGAACTGGGACGACCAGAGGCGGTAGGGACCAAACGGAGCCAGACAGGCTCGGCCCGACACCTTCGATCTTGGCCCGTCCCACTTGCCGGTTTCGCCTCATGGGGTTCCATTTCAAAACCAATTGGCGATGAGTGGGGTGACTCTTGTAGTTTATATATTGTGAGGTCTCCACTAATCTTTTCAATGTGGGATCCTCAACATGCCCCTCAAGATGGTGCCTCTTTGAGTTCACCATTCTTGGATTCACCATTCTTGGATCGGATCTCAATTTCTTTTTATTGGATTGAATACCCATTTGGGTTTTATGGGCTCTGATACCATATTATATTATATGGGCTTCCATCTCAAAACCAATTGGCGATGAGTGGGGTGGCCCTTGTAACTTATATATTGTGAGGTCTCCACTAATCTTTTCAATGTGGGATCCTCAACAGGGATTGTTTGGTAGGCAATCCGGATTCTGTTTTATGTTTTCAGGTTCATTGAATTCAGTGAATATGTGTTTGTGTAGCGCCCCAGGTTCTCTAACCTCTAGCCTAGCGACGCTACTACTTACTCTAGACTCTTAAGCATTTAGGAAAACTCTCTTTAAACCGAATGTACCAAAAATTTCGGCAGCATAACGACATAAAACTGGTTGTCCCAAAATTTTAAAACACCTGATAAAGCTTTTTAACACTTCTAAATAGGCAACCAACCAAGCTCCACTAAACTACAGCCAGAACCACAAGCCTATCTCCTCTAGACAAGACATACTTAACCAGAACATGTATTAATCTGAAACCACGCAGCGGAACTTAAAAACATTTATTAACAAAAAGAGCTAGTCCACTAGCTATACATGTTATTAAACTCAACCAAACTATCCAATCTAGTTTATAAGCTCAAAAACAAACCATTCTCAAGCTAACCTATTACAACACTAAGAAAACATAACAACATGAAAACCAACACTCTAGGAATCTTTCCTTGCAATTCTCCTCCTCGCCACCAAGGTCTGGATCATCCTCGATACCTGCAACATCTAAAATGTTGGGAGGGGAAGGTGGGGAAGGGGGTATCAGTACAACCGCAGTACTGGTAAGTAGCTCACACGAGCCAAATCACAAACAACAAACAATGGCAAACATCATGCTTCTCACACGCATACAACTTGCTTCCAAAAGCAGTAAAAACCAACATGCTCTCAAAGAAATAAACCAACAACATGCTCACAAGCACCAAAACCACATCATGCATATGCCTCCCACACTATGCACCCACACTATACTAGACTACACATGATTTACGCGTCATGCTCCGCACCTAACAAATGAATTACGCGCCATGCTGCGCAAACCAACACGTGCATTACGGCTAGGCCCATGCTACACATCCCGTGATAACATGCTAGCCTAACCCCACATACTTAACACGACATCCTATCATGCTATAATGCAACACCAAAATCATGCTTAACCATAACTCAACGTGCTTACCTCAAGCAACTAAACAGAATATGCTCATCTCCAGCATTCAGTACATCCAACACAAAAAATCATGCTTATCTCAAGCAAAACACAATTCACGCTCATCTCGAGCAATACAACACAGAACAGTACAGAAGATCATACTTTTTGCAAGTATAAAAATAAAGCAAGAAAACAAGTAAACATGCTTCATGCAATCAAACATAACCCAACAAGTAGAAACTACTTACAAAACACGCTTCCAAATACCAACGAGGCGACACTTGCACCAAGCTCAACAAGTACCTCGAACTACAACCAAAAACGCTACAATCAAAGACTAAACTAAGAGAAAACGACCTAATAAGCTGCTAGGGCCAGAACCACTTTACCCAACTCATTTCTTTGTTGGACAGCCTTTAAACGTACCCCAAAATGAAAACCCGAAACCTTTAGACCATGGGCAACCATGTCTAAGGCACAACGGACAATGGGTGTTCGCCAAACGACACCATATAAGGCTTTTCAGCCGCTGGACAGCAAGTAAACGATCCACATAAAGTGTACTAGGAACTCCTAACGACTGAACACGCTACTAACACTAAGACAATTAATGGAGACCTACTCTAGCATGCTTTTTAAGCCACAAACAGCAAGGAAAATCTCATTTAAACCATGATTTAAAAACCTATAAGGGATCAGAAACATTCTAAGGCAACGAGGCTTAATGGGCATAGAAGAACTACTTGATTTTTACCCAAAACGGCCACGATAACCCATTTTAAATGCATAAACTAGGCCCTATAAAGGTTAGGCAACTCCTACGAGCCTAGATATGCAATGGGTAACCACAAAATCATTATTCTAAGGCTAACATGACTAATGGACAACAACCTTTAACGCTAAAAGCGAAGGGACAACAAGGAAACTTACCCAAACAATCCCATTTCAACGCTAGACGGGTTATACAAACCTCTAACGATGCGCTAGAATAGTCCTTGGGCGGTGGGTATTCGGGCTTAAGCGATTTGAACTCAATCGATCACTTTTACGACGCTGCAGATTAGAATATCGAACACCATTAAACTTTTCAGCACCTAAAACACTAATGGGCATTCCATTTAAAGCACTAAACAAGAATGGGTATTTGATTCCAACATTAACCAAGATCGAGTAAGTGCTTAAACTCACCGGAATCGCTAAATGACGCTGCTAGAAAGAGGCGAAGACGCGAGGAAAGGAGACTTCGAGCTGCTGTCCGCGCAAGATCTAACCAATAAAGACTCAGGGGAGTTAGATCGGGCCTTAAAACTCCTAGATCGAGAGAAATGAGACTTACCCACGATGTTTTCTTGCTGAAAATGCAAGGAAAAGATAGAGGGATCCATGGATCTAAAACCCACGGCGGAGAATCGCTCGGAGAGGCAGAGGAATCAAGTTGGCGGCGGCGCTCGGGCTGCGACGAAGGTGACGGGATGGGGCGGCACTGCAAGCAGCGGCTGAACGGCAGCACGAGAGGGCGAGGGACCGACGGGAGAGAGAGAGCTCACGGAAGGAAGAGAGAGAGAGAGATCCGCCAAGGAGACGACGCGATCTGGATGTCAGCGGCTGAAGATGAAGGCGGCGGCGACTGGGGGAGACAGCGTCGCGGTTGGGGAATGGGCGGCGAAAACTCTCAAAAAGGGGGGCTTTTCACGATAATGAGAGAAAGAGAAGAGATGGAGTGAGAGCTCTAGGGTTTCTTTTCTTTTTCCTTATTTGCTCTTTTCTTTTTTTTTTTTTATTCCAATGAAAAATTCAAAAAGCCCAAGAATAGGATTTTCTTCCCTCAACCAAAACCAGAAATTCAGCGTATAATTAAATTATAACGCTTAAACCTCTCAACCAACTGAGACCAAGCCAACGAGACTTAGAGGGAGATTTAAACACGATAATTACCCCCAAACACCTTAGTTTATAATTAAAATTCCCACAATACAAGCCAAATAATAATTTTCATATAATTCGACTATGTCTGTGGAATTTAATTAACACAAGAAGTGTACGGGGCGTTACAGTTTGACAGACGTGTTTTTGAAAACTATTTTTGGACTCTGTGATCCAAATAATGGAAATTCTGAAAACAACTTTTTTATGTTTTCAGTGTATCTAGAATTTGAATTTGAGGTTTTTAAATACAAAATTAAATTAAAAAAGATAAAATTTTTAATAAATATAGTATTTCATGTTATAAACTCAATTTAGGATCCGTTTGGAATACATTTTAATTTAAATGTTTTTCAAGAATGCATTTTTTAAAAAACATTTTGTATAAAAATTGTTTAGAAGTTAAACACTCGTATGTTTGGTTGTATTTCCTCACAAGTGTTTTTATACACAAGTTATTGTTTACTTAGGAAGTCTTTTTAAAAAAGTTGGTTTCAAGTGTTTCTCTCAAAATTGTTTATTTATCACTCTCATTTTCTAATAAGTCATTTTTAGAGGTTGCCAAACATTAGAATTTTTTTTTCAAAATGATTTATTTTCAAAATTAAACACTTGAAAAGTTAAACCAAACACACTATTAGTTTTGTGAAATTAAAATTTGTATAATATAATGTATTATAAATTATATGATATTGTAAAATAATAATGATAAAAAAATTATAAAACATAACATGTTTAAAAATTAATTGATAATAGTTTATATTCAACTTAGTATTTAGTTGATAACTACAAATAGTTTATGGTTTATAAATATATTATCAAACACAATTTCAACAATTGTTTAAATTGAGATCCAATTTTTGAATCTGCTACCAAACACATATCTGAAAACATGAAATACAACTCTATTTTTATTGAATTCGTTGTTTTCAAATTTCTATTTTCAGATCACCAACCAAACGGGCCCTGAGATTCCCCCATCGAGAGCATCTTCTATTGACATTTATTTATCCTCAATTTTTCTTTAACATATTTTTTCTTTATTTTATTTTTATTTTATAATAAATTAATTTATTCACACTCTAATAAACAACCATATGTAATTAACAAGTTTTTTTTTTTAAAAAAAAATTATATTTAGATATAAAATAAACTATAGTTACATTGAAAATTAAAATATATATTTTGATTTATTTTGAGTTGAAATTTAAAAGTTAATGTTCATTTCATTTTACTTTTTCAATACTTGTCCAATATTTTTGTATTCACTAAACTTTTTCTCTTATGCATCTACTAAAATGACTTCTAATTATTTATCTATAATTTCTCTTAAAACTAATACTATTTATAAATTTCAAAACACACTTAAACCCTAATAAATTTCAAAACACACATAAAATCCATAGTAAATAAATATTATTCTCTAAAAAAATTGATCATGTGATCAATATAATCCACTAAAAACACTCTGAATTAAATTAATTGTCCTGTTTTGAAAAAAAAATGAAATTAATTTTTAACAGTAAATATTTTATAAAAACCTTAAGCTAATATAAATCAAATTGTTCAACAAAATAGCAAATAATTTTTTTTTCAAAAAACAATATAGCAAATAAAACTAGTATAAATTACATTAATATAAAAATAAAACATTAATTTAATAAAGACAAAAAAACGTTATATAAATTGAATTTATATTAAACTAATAGGTTAAATTAACTAAAAGTTAGAAAGTTTGTTATTAGTAGAATACATAATTTAAAGACATTCCCATCAAAAAGCCTCCAAAACAAACATATTTATCTGAATATTTTCAGGCATTCTTATAAATTATTCCTTCAAAACAAACACAATTATCTAAAATGTTGGGTATCTATATTTTCAAGTATCTTTAATTACAGGCATTTGAATATTTTGACTATCTAGATTCTCAAAAAACAAACGATCCTTAGAGAGTAAATGGAAGGACAAAATAATCTAACTCATTGTCATATAAAAAATGTGACAAATATTCAAAAGGTAAGACAATATTATATTTGATTAAATTATAGAGATCAAATTAAAACTTTTATAATTATAAAAGCCAAGTTGAAACTTTTAAATTATAAAACCAAATTGAAATTATATCCAAATATTCTAGAATGGTTTCGCCAACAATGTCTTAGAAAAAATTCAATATCAAAGTCGACCTTAAATATCAAGATTTTCAACTATTACCTCTAATTTTTATTATTATTTTCAACTAAATCTCATTCCTCTTTTGCAGTTTTTTTTTTTTTTTGGAATTGTTGGGAATGACAAATAGTTTTGTCCCACATCGGAAGCATAGGTCTTGGAAAGTCGATTTAATAACACTTGTTGTGTATTGGACTTTCTTCTTCTTATTCCTTAGTCAAATCCACGTGGCAGACTCGGAGGAAATGAAGGATTCATACTTTGGCTAAGTCTGAAGAGTTCTAGGACACGTGGCATCTGCAGAGGAAATGGGGTTGGTCAAAGGACACGTGTGTGGCCACTGTTTTTTTGAGTTTTTTAATTTTGAAAATTCTACTTCTAATTTTGGCCACTTCTACATTATAAATAGAGTCCTACCCCTACCTTCTTGATCATCCCATCTCATTCTCTCTTCTTCTCCTGCTTTCATTTTCCTTTCCTGAGCATGAAATTGATTCCACTCCGACCCGACGAGTGCACGTCTGTTTCGGAGGTTGTGTTAACCTTGGGGAGCATACCGGCAGTTAAACGATTTAGCACCAAGGTCGTGCCGAGTTTTGCTTTCAAGGCAGTGGTTCCATCCACGACACAACAATTCTGTCTTTCGATTCCAGTTTTACCATCCTTTCTAGCTAACAATTTGAAAGCAAAACTGTTTACACATTGATTTTACACATTGAGTTCGTTTCGTTGCTCATGGTGAGAGGAATTCAATTGGCTCAAGTCAAATTAAAGTGGATGATACCCAAACTTCTATTTGGTAAGATATTAAAGGGAAGTATTTGGGGTTTGATTCAAATCCTTTGGTTTTTACTATATTAGATATATGTTGAATTGTATAATATATTATGGTTCGAGATTTTCTTGATTTGTTCAAATTGGTGAATTGATTTTCCCTTATAATACATTTGTTGAAATTGTGAGATATATGGTGTGACAAATTATTAGCATTGAGATTTGTTATATATATATATATATATCTTCTCATATTCAGAAGATGATTGATATCTCGTTGGGTCTCCTAGACTGAATCTCTCTAGATACCATGCTTAATTTTTGAAAATTTAGCAATTTTATTCCATTGCTATTTTTAAGCATGATATTCGATACATATCTAATATGTGTATATATTTGTTCTTTCATTGAACAAGTTGTTTCTCCATCATGAAGTGAGATAAAAATTATTATTGCATTATCTTGCAAATCTCAAGTTTATAGGCAGTTATAGTGATCTATTAGGGAAGCCTAATTATCAACATGTATGGAAATAATGTTTCTTTGGAATATTATTGATAATATTGTAAACTGAAGCCTATGTGGCATTTAAAATAATTTTGGAAATACTGATAAAGTTTAAAGTTGTTTAGTTATACAGCTTGAACTTGTGAAGCTATTGAAGGTTGAGGTAGTGAAGTGACAATTTAAGTGTATGACCCTATATCTCAAATTGCAATGTTTAAGAGTAGTATTTTACTTCTATTAATTTTCATGAAATTGAAAATTAAAACTATTGCTATTAATTGAGTTTGACATATATTATTCTTTGCTTATTACTTGATTGGAAGTATAAAAATGAGTAAAATCTCAATTGCATGTGGAGCTTATAGAAATTGGTAGTAGTTTAAGATCTTGCCAATCAATGCAAAGTGTGTATATTTCCATTTGATTGAAAATATGTTATTTAATCATAATGAATATTTCATTGAGCATGTCTATGATCTGGAAAAATAAAAATAAAATTGGGCATTAAATAGTAGATAATTGTCCTTGGTAAGATTCATAGACACAAGCTTTAACGGGGGTAAATTGTGAATACATGTTATTGAGATGTTCCATGTATTATTTATGATTTTATATGATTTGGCTATTTAAATAGAAAGGTTAGAAGATATGCTATGGACAGTATTGGTGAAGTGTATTGATATAACTATGTGAAATTTAATTAATTATTGGTAGAGTAATTAGTTTGTGATGCATTTCCTATGTCCATAGTATATATCAATTTTATTGTGGTGTTCTTAATTATGCATGTGTGCATAAATTATTTGTTTGAGAGATTAAAACATATATGCGATATATCTCAAAATGTGGGGGCCACTAAAATGGTTTATCTGATGATATGTGGGGGGAAGCTATTCTTTCTGCCTGTTTGATTCTTAACAGGGTTCCTCACAAAAAGCTGAATAAGACATCGAACGAGCTCTGGAAGGGATGTTCACCAAACCTAAGCTACTTGAGAGTGAAGGGTGTTTAGCAAAGTAGCATATCCGACGTTCAGAAACCTACGGTTAGTTCTAAAACCTTTGATTGTGTTTTCATAGGTTATGCCCAAAATACTTCTGAATATAGGTTTATGTGCTTAAATGATAAATCAATTGGTGAGTATAGAGATGCTGAGTTTTTTGAAAATATCTTCCCTATGATTAGAACTGATAATGAATCTAGTGGAATATCAAAACAAGCATGCAATGCAAGCTTAAAAAGTCTCTCTATGGTCTAAAACAAGCTCCCAAACAATAGTATGAAAAGTTTGATAACACTTTAATAACTAACGGTTATAAAGTAAATTGTTCTGATACTTGTGTTTACTCAAAATTGTTTGGAGCAAAATGTGTGATTATTTGCTTGTATGTTGATGACATGTTTATATTTGGTTCGAACTTAGATGTCATTAAATGAGACCAAGTTACTCCTTTCTTCGCATTTTGAAATGAAAGACTTAGGAGAGGCTGATGTAATACTTGGTATAAAAATAAGGAAAATGACAATGGGTATTCCTAATGACAATGGGTATTCCTTATGACAATCACACTACATTGAGAAAATGTTGAAGAAATTTGATCACTTTGATAAATCACCAATAAGAACCCCTTATCGTGCAAGCATTGGTCTTAAAAGGAACCAGGGCGACAGTGTATCTAAATCTGAATATGCATAAATCATAGGTAGTTTCATGTTTTTGATGAATTACACTAGACCTGATATTGCATATGTTGTTAATAGACTGAGTAGATTTACACACAGCCCTGGTAAAGAACATTGGACTGCTATACTTCGTTTGTTAAGGTGTCTTAGAGGTACAATGTATTACTGTTTGCATTTTAACAAATTTCTTGCTATGCATGAAGGATATTGTGATGCAAATTGAGTAACAGATAATGATAAGGTAAGCTCCACTAGCGGGTATGTTTTTACCTTTGGTGGAGGAACTATCTCATGGAAATCAGCAAAACAGACCTGCATTGCTCGTTCTATTATGAAATCTGAGTTCATAGCACTTGAATTAGCAGGTCAAAAGGCCGGATGGTTAAGAAGTCTTCTTGGAGGCGTGCCACATTGTGAGGAAAGACTGTACATGTGTCCCTATACTGTGACTCACAGGCTTCCATAGGGATTGCCAAAAACAACATGTACAATGGCAAGAGACGCCACAGACGCCTGAGACATGGAGCCATAAAGCAGTTGCTGAAAGATGGAGTTATCTCCTTGGAATATGTGAGGTCCGAGAGGAACTTGACAGATCCTCTCACCAAAGGACAAACAAGGAGAGTAATTCTAGAGTCCTTAGAATGTATGGAACTCAAGTCATGATGTTTCTCACTAGCATGAATCCATAGCCCTTTTTGGGTGGTCCATCCGTGGATTTGATGGATATAGTGAAGCTCGTGAGAATCCATAGCCCTTTTTGGGTGGTCCATGCGTGGACTTGATGGATATAGTGAAGCTCGTGAGAATCCATAGCCCTTTTTGGGTGGTCCATGCGTGGACTTGATGGATATAGAAAGCTCGTGAGAATCCATAGCTTTTTTTTTTGGGTGGTCCATGCGTGGACTTGATGGATAGTATTCAAAGTCTTCTTAGCTCAGTCTGAGTGGTCTATCCATGATAGACTAGATGAAGCAGCGACGTGATTGTGAAGGTGGGGCCGCCTTCTATGAAAGAGCTGAGGAGCCTCTTTCTAGAGCTTTCACGATGACCCAAGGTTTTGTGCATGGCCATTAAAAGCACTTGATAACTATCGCGGAATCAAAATCGAGGATTCAAACGTGTTGTGGGGGTCTCAATTATAAACACTGGAAGTTCAAGAGGTAACTCACTTCCACCCTTTAGGTTGTTGCCCTACTTCACTATGCATTAATTCAAATCGAAAGATATTAATGCTTAAGTTTATTATCCTTGCTCAGGAAAACTTTATTTCATCTTAATCCTCTTTACTTTACTATTTTGTCATTCGTGGGGGATTGTTGGGAATGACAAATAGTTTTGTCCCACATCGGAAGCATAGGTCTTGGAAAGTCGATTTAATAACACTTGTTGTGTATTGGGCTTATAAACTTGATGTGAGGTAAGCTAAGACCAAGGCCCATACGCGCACCGTCATCCGGCTCGGACTCAGGCTTGGGCTTATTTTTGGGACTTTCTTCTTCTTATTCCTTAGTCAAATCCACGTGGCAGACTCGGAGGAAATGAAGGATTCATACTTTGGCTAAGTCTTTGCTGAAGAGTTCTAGGACACGTGGCATCTGCAGAGGAAATGGGGTTGGTCAAAGGACACGTGTGTGGCCACTGTTTTTTTGAGTTTTTTAATTTTGAAAATTCTACTTCTAATTTTGGCCACTTCTACATTATAAATAGAGTCCTACCCCTACCTTCTTGATCATCCCATCTCATTCTCTCTTCTTCTCCTGTTTTCATTTTCCTTTCCTGAGCATGAAATTGATTCCACTCCGACCCGACGAGTGCACGTCTGTTTCGGAGGTTGTGTTAACCTTGGGGAGCATACCGGCAGTTAAACGATTTAGCACCAAGGTCGTGCCGAGTTTTGCTTTCAAGGCAGTGGTTCCATCCACGACACAACAATTCTGTCTTTCGATTCCAGTTTTACCATCCTTTCTAGCTAACAAGTTTGTCATAAATTTTGAATGAGTTATTTATGATTACTACCTGGAGAAAAAGTATTTCATTGCTGCAAATATTGATTATTGAAAAATAAGACATATATTTAGATCTTTTCCTTCCAACTCAAAAATTTTATTCATTATTTTTCACGGATAGTCGTTGAAGGGAATTTTTCGAAGAGAAAATGGATTTTGGAAGTGTATGACTTGAACTATTGATTGGACCTTGTGGATATATGTCTTTTTATCGGCTACATAGGGATTCACAACCAAATGTATCTTTATTCCAACAACTAGAAAAGCTTCATACAAAGGATAGATTAGTTTGCTTGATTCTCGTAGATAACATAATACATTTTTAGTTGAGTTATGGGATTTAAATAAAATGAATTATGTCCTCCTGTCATCCGAGAAAAAATATGCCACTCTAAAATAAAAATTTAAATCAAATATTCGAAAATATAATCCAGATCAAATCTCTATTCACAATTCTACCATGATATGCTTTTATCAATTTTGAACTTAAGTCCTTCCAAACGTCTTATGTCCGAGAAGACTATATAATTTTATATTTATGTTGTTGATACCAAAATTCGGACTGGAAAAACTTACCCGACCTTCATGTGACAACAAAAGGTGAATTTATTTGAAGTGAAAAGACATAGTTTGCAAATCAAGAGAAAACTGTGCACCGAGTGTTTGCCACACCGAATCCAATGCTTAAGTTAGTTGGGAAATCATGAGTGAAATAAGTAAATTAACAATGAAACAGAAGACTAAAAGAAAGAATAGATACCGAGTCCTCTTAGCTTCTAGTTAGTCTCTTCTATTTATAGTTGAATTAGGGTTTTCCCTTCTTTTTAGGAGACGGAATAGCCCTAGAGATTGATTTGAGTCCAATGAGTCTCCTTGAGCTTGTTTCTATACTCTAGACTCTTATCATTCTAACCTTCTTAGAATTAGGTCTAAATTCACCCATAACATATGTCATCATTGTTTTTCTCAATTTCAGGTCAACATTCTATTATCAAAACCAATTTGAATATAACTCAGCTAATTAAAATATATATTCTCCATCAAAAAATCAGAAGTTCAATTTGTTATCGCATATGTTGTTGAACTAAAAGAAATAATCATTATCAATACAAGTTGATATTATTAATAAACATTAGACTATCTTCCAAAGGAAGCGACATAAGGTGGAATCATTTGTTCAACTCTTTAGAATGGTCACCTTTTGATGAATTTGAGAAGCTTTGGACAACATAATCAAAAGTTCCCTATGCCCATGTGAATTTCTAAAAACATGGATCAACATTTCTATAATATGCTAATCCATGGGATTTCTCTTCATACTATGGGGCATGGATAAGAGAAAAAGATAGATTTTCTGTTTAATTAATTGTATATAGGATTAAACAATGAATTTTGAAAATTTTTCTTAATTAAAATTGATTATTAAATCTATGTTATAAAAATCTCCGATCTAAGTTTTAGATATTTGAACATTGAAGATGAGAACATAGTCTCACATATCTACTAAAAGTTGAAAAGATGCCGGGACTATATAATTATATAAGGTGATGAAATTCATTACTCTAAAATCTTTTAAGTGAAATTAAGTTCATGTAAACTTTAATAATACTAAATTTAACAATATTACATAATCTTTTTTAAATATATGAAAAGACTCGTTATTTTAATATAGGTTAAATTATCAAAAATACCCCTCGACTTTAGGGTTTGTTTCAATTATACCCCTGGACTTTTAAAAGTTTCAATTATGCCCTTGAAGTTTCAAATTTGTTTCAAAACTACCCTAGAGACATTTTCCGTTAAATTTATCGACAAAAATTGATGTGTTTGCATGTGTTTTTATCGTTTTTTCCACGTATGTGTTCAAATCTATTCACATAAGCAACAATATATATGCAAACACGTCATTTTACATCCATGAATTTAACAAAAAAAAAAGCCTTCAAGGGTAGTTTTGAAACAATTTTGAAACTTCAAGGGCATAATTGAAACTTTTGAAAGTCTAGGGACATAATTGAAACAAACCCTAAAGTTTAGGGGTATTTTTGATAATTTAACCTTTAATATATTACTTTTAAAGTGAGATAGCTAATATTTTAACTAATTAGATTTATTTGCTAATATTTCTATTTGATGGAAATTGTTAGTTTTTTTTTTTTCGTTTTTCTCATTTTTTTTCAATGCCACTACGTTTATGTATTTATGATTATCCTATAATAAAAGGTATCTCTATAATAGTTTAAAACAAAAAAAGTATCTCTATAATTATTTATTTTTCAAATATCCTGCTTCCAAATACCATTAGACCCACAATTAATTTTAAATTTTGTATCTAAAATAAATTTAATTTTTCATTAGATCTCCAACGCTTCACATGGATTCAAACATTAATTTAATTGATTCATGAAACCCAATCTATAAAGAAAAGATCCTGAATTTTTTAAATTTAGATACCATGGTTATCCTAAACTTAAGAATTTAAACTAGTATATTCTCTGACACATTTAGGACTATCTTTAATCTAATGCATTATTTTATTCAAATGCAACCATTTTGGTCTATTTCTAAGGGCACTTGGCACAGTTCCCATCTCCTTTTTATTCTTTTGCCAGTTACCAATTCTAATTCCACCCACAAGAAAACTATCATCAATTCAAATCCAATTTGCTTTATTGGAAGAGCTTCCTTGTTGAACATTATTCAAACATTCATTTTTATAAATCTATGAAACAAGTATATAAACACCATCTTCCTCCATTCTTTCTCACAATTAACATCAATATTCATTCATTCACACAATGGCTTGGTTTCTGAGCTTGCTCTTCTTCTTCCTTGTCTCTTCTGCCACTGCTTGTGATCGTTGTGTTCAACAATCCAAAGCGACTCATTATTATCATGATGTTCCTACTTCATGTGAATATTGATTTTTTGTTTTACTTTATGTTTTCTTTTCAAATTATTCAATCTAAAATTAGAGAAGTGTTATTGTTTGTGAAAAGATATGATTTTTAAGGGATGAAACCTAGTCAACGTAAATTTATTAATATTGGGTGTTTATGATTTGATATAGATGGAGGGACATGTGGATATGGAAACATGGAGTTTGAGATCTCCAAAGGATACTTTGCTGCTGTTGTTCCTACCCTTTATAAAAAAGGAGTTGGTTGTGGTGCATGCTATAAGGTTTAAATTAATATATTACTTCTATTTCACTAGTTTCTCCATTTCCTTCCATTTGAGTAGTTTTTTTTTTCCTCTTCGAAAGTTGATGGTGATAAATGTGTTGTTTTTTCTAGGTAAGATGTAAGAACACGAAATTGTGCAACAAAATAGGAACTAAAGTAGTTGTGACAGATCAAAACTATGATAATAGAACAGATTTCGTTCTTAGTAGAAAAGCTTTCTCTTCCATGGCCTTAAAGGGCAAAGCTCAAGAACTTTTAAATATCGATATTGTGGGCGTGGAATACAAAAGGTAAACATGCTTGTGCCATTTAATATATGGTGCTAGTTCATATCTAACTTATTTTGTTGGTTTATGTATTTTACAGGATACCTTGTGAATACAAAAATAAAAATTTGTTGGTACAAGTTGTAGAGTGGAGCCACAAACCATACTATTTGGCTATCAAACTCTTATACCAAGGTGGTCAAACTGATATACAAGCAATTAATATAGCTCAGGTTAGTTAAAAGTCAGAGAAGGTTTAATAGTTTAAGCGATGATTAATTAACAACATACCTAACACAAAATTGAATATTGTTTTTGTGCATGGATTATTTACTAGGTTCGTTTTCCAAAATGGCGTCCTATGAAAAAGATCCAAGGTGCTATTTGGGATATCAATAATGTACCTGAAGGAGCATTGCAGCTAAAATTGATGGTAACTTCAAGATATAATAAAAAGTGGATTTCTGCTAATTATGTACTTCCTGCTGGTTGGAAAAAAGGAGAAATCTATGATACTGGAATTCAAATCAAAGATATCGCTGCAGAATACTGTCCACCTTACAAATGTGGTGATATGCCATGGAAATGAATGAGGTTGACAAATTTATGAGTTTGGTTGGAAATCAATGTGTTTCCCTTGTGTAAGAGTGTCCAAAGAATTCAATAGAATTCTTTTACTAAATAAATAGTGAAATGTAAAGAATTCAATAGAATTCCATTACTAATAAATAATAAAACGTTTGGGATCATTTGAAATTTGGATCATGGCTTCCCTTCCTCAAAAAAAAAAAAGAAAAAACGAATCTTAACTTCTTTTTTTTCCTTAAAACCCGTATAGACGTACCTATGTAAAAAAAAACATAGTTCAACTAGGTATAAAGTTTGTACACTCGATTAATTAGAAGGTGAGATTCAAATCTCTTTATCCTGCATGTTGTAAAAAAAAAAACGAGGAAAGGAATTTATGGACAACTCTTGCAAAATATTCTCATTTGAAAAAATTTTCATTAAAATAGCTTTATTTTGTAATGAAGATGGTATTTATATATAGAAATACAAGGTTTGAAATCAATAGTGAAAATGTCGAAAGAGTACAAATTATATAAAGTGCATATAGATTTTACATGCAACATCCCTTGCAGAAAATCTTTGACATTGACATTGCATTAATATTATTTTAGTAATTAATGTTCTAATTGATTGAAAATTTCCACCAATTATTGTTCTAGTTATTATGATAATTAATTCATTACCATTGATCTCGAACATGAACTGAATACTAATTTTGATTCCATACAATTTCAAATAAACGTCAAATGATTCTTATCGATTTCGTTTTAATTTCCCATCATTCTCATTGCGAATAATTGAGGAAACAAGGTGTAAATGAACAAGAACCATTAAAACTTTCAAGTAAACGCAAGAAATAATATTATTGGGAGAAAAAACACAAAAGGCTTCTTTTTCAACGACCAAAACTTTTAGATACATTACACATAAATATATATACACATATGGTAAAAGTATATACAAGATACTAGAGATTCATGACATGAAAACAAAGATACATGATTCCACATACAAAACAACCATCCTCCTTTACCCCAAATGAAAAAATATTGTTCATATGAATTCGTATTGTCGGATCAACGGTAAATTTATAATGGAGGGGAACAATCATATGGCTACAACACCACACACACTCTGACACTCAAGTTCGACATTTCCCTGTGACCTGGCCACGTTACCATACTCATCTGAAACTGCTTCTAAGATTGAAGACTGTCTCTACAAACCAACCCGGGGTCTTTTTAGCATGTTTTGTCCTCACTCACATGCTTCCTATGAAAATTCCTAGGAGGTCACCCAACATAGAACTTCTCCAAGCCAAGCACGCTTAACTTCAAAGTTCTTATGATTGAGCCACCGAAAAGGAAGGTGCACCTTGTTGGATATACGTAGTATTTATCAATTCTTTTAAGCTTATCTTGACTATACTTTCATGTCCTCAGGATCCCTCTCATTCAGATGTGACCTCGGTTCATTCATGTACCCCTCCTAACTCGGGTGTTACAGTCGTGGTTCGTCCAGTCCTTTTGAGGAATGACTCTCAAATCATGGTCAACCCCTCTGGAGATCAACCGTGTGAATCTTGGGCGAGCCTCGTGAGGGTCAGCCTCATAGCCCTTAGGGGTCGACCTTACGACTCTCAGGCCTCTAAACCTCGCTAACTATTCTCGAAAGTTTTCGACTCTTAACAAATCTTTTAGGTTCCTTTTTGAAATCTTAAGCTATTCTTAGACTTAGAATTCTAATGGGCTTAAACTCAGACTCGACTGAAATTCTACACTCAACCGATATAAATTCAAACAGAAAGAGAGAGAAAAGAGGTTATTAGTGTCAACTCTCAAATGAAGATCATGCTAGCATAATTTACATAAGACATGACCAAGAGACCAGATAATTTAATTTTCACAAACAAATAAGGATTTCATGCTATGTTGCTAAGCAAACGCACAAGTAAGAATAACTTAATTTCCATTTGAAAGGGGTTGGAAAAAGATGAGGAATGTCCTTATATTTCAGAATATTTAAATTCTACTTTACTTTCTAAACTTAATAAAACTTTTATTATTTGAGTCCTTACTTTTTAATATATTCTACCTTCCTCTTCCAATTTTTAAATATTCTGCTTTAGTCCTTAAACTTGGAATAAATATGGTTTTACACCCTTTTGTGGTTGATTTTCATATCATTTAATCAAATGAAAACCTATTTTGCAACCTAACACTTATCCTACTCTATATATATGTTTGATAATTTTTTTTTTTTTTTTTTTGTTATTAAAACAGACAAATTGTTTGTTTTCAATTTTTTTTAAAAAAAAATAGAGAGATGCAAAGATTTTTTTGGAGAGAGAGAGAATGTGTGAAAACATGAAATAAAAATTTAGAGATACATAGATAAATAATGTTGTAGAGAGAAGTTTTTTTTGTACAATTTTAGAGGAAAAAAAGTTAAACAATAAATTTAGAAACATGGAAGAAAAATATTTAGAAAGAAAAATTATAGAGATATGTTAGAGAGAGAATATTAGTTAGAGAAGAAAAAGAGTATATTGACGAGAAGTTTCTCTCTCTAAAACTATAATATATATTCAAGAAGAATATGAGTTGGAGAGATAATTTTAAAATTTATCTCTCTAAAATTTTTGTTTTTAAATAGAGATGTTAGAGAAAAAAATTGAAAAATATAAACACTAAAATTTTAGAGAGAAAACAATTAAATTTAAGATTGTTTAACTCGAATAGTTGAAAACTTCCACTGCTTGGCAATTTCTCACTATTTAGAATATTTGAGTATCTAACTACTCTTTTTTCTTTTCTTTTTTTTTTGAAAAATAAATAACCTTTTTTTTTAAGCAAAAGTATCTAACTACTTATATGACATAAGATATTAAATACTAGATAAACATAGGGTTCCAATCTCAAAATCAAGATTGAATACCCCGCTTTGATACCACATTAAGATAAACATTTGTGAGGTTTCTATTCATCCTTTTAATATAGAATCATCAACATTGAATTCATATAGTTTATTAATTTTATTTATTTAATTTATTTTGAAAAAATATTGTTGGGTGGAGAATTTGGACTACATATCTTTTGGTCATTAATACAAGATTTATACCACAATTCCAAACACCCCCACAAGACCACAACCCTCCATCGATCATTTAGAGGTTGTTTCGTATAAGGATTTAAGACATGAGAATGGGTAGGGACTTTTGATACCTTTATTATTGGTACAAGTTTTATGAAATTGGTCTTAAGAATAATATATTCTCTGACATTGTTTATGTCCATTAGACAAGAATTTTCTATAACCTTATAAAAGCATGAGTTTTTCACTCTTTACCTATCTCTTCTCATAGTTTTACTTTTTTTATATGCGATTTTATTTTGAATATAGTTAATTAATTAATCAATTAATTGGTATTCTGTTACCAAAATTAATATGATAAATTATTATATTACATTAAATAAATAATAATCTATCGGAATATATACTTAATCCAAGTTTATTACACAAATGCATTTACTTATTTACCGAAATTATAATTAACTAGTTAACAATTTCTAAAATTTATTTAATTAGTGAATTAGAATTATTTAAATTAACATAATATAAAATTAATTTTTAATAACTACAATTAATTACTTATTGATTATTATAATCAATTACTTATTTATATCATTATTATAAAATATTTTAATAATATTTTTTTATTAACCTTTATTATTAACCTATCATCTTTTTCTTCATTTTTCTTATCTTATTTTTTTACATTGCTTATTAAAATATATTTCTTTATACTATTAATTATAATTATAATTATGGTTAATAATATTGAATTATGATTGGTTAAAAATTAAATATATATTTCTATTATAAAAAATAAATAATCACATATATATTAATTAAATAATTTTAATTATTTAAATTAACTTAGTTTATTCCATTAAAATGATTCTTTTATTTTTAATTAATTAATTCTTATTAATACTTTGAATTATTTTTTATTGTTTTATTAATTAAACTATGAAAATTATATAAGATTATCATGATTAATTCCATAAAATAAATGCAGGTATAACTTGTACTATCTAATCTTGGTGACATTTTATTTCATGCACAATCAAACACATTAATCTTTGATCCCCAAGTATATTAAACCAAATGAAACCTTAAACCGAAGGGTCTATGTTTTAAAAAAACCAAAATCATTTTTTAAAAAACAACAAAAAAAAAATTGTTTTCATGATTTCTTCATAAATTATATAAATTTAAAAAACAAGAAAACGAATTAATTACTAAATAGATGTGTTTTTTAAACACAACAAAAATAGAAAACAGAAAGCCAATTAATTATCAAACGTACCGTCGATCCTTAAGTTTGATATTGGTCATTTCAAAACTATCATAAAAAGGTAAAAACAAACAAAAGAATTTTTTTAAGCAAACCAAATTTCTAAATATACAAAAAAAAAAAAACAAAAAACAAAAAATAGTATCAAATGAGACTTAGGCTTTCCTAATAGCTTTATTTATTATTATTTTTTTTAGAAGACTTTCCTAATAGCTTTATAACTTGTAATATAAACATAAATATGAACATATGATATGATGCGAGCTTGACAAGAAAGGAAGAAAAGAAGAACCTTCAAATGATAGGATATCATCCTCATTCAACTTCTTTGCAAGTTCTAGTAGATTCAGTTGGATGTCAACTATTCTATGAGAGTCTTGGATTCAATTTACGTACATCTTGACTAATTTCCACTCGACAAACGTTTGACTCAAAATTCTATATTTGATTGTCAAAACTCACATAGGATAACCCTTTCTGTTTATGGTTTAAGGTTTTTCCATTTTCTGTTTTTTGTTTTTTGTTTTCTATTTTTTATAAACAAAAACCATATATGTTTGATAATTGTTTTTGGTTTTCAATTTTAAAAAAAATCAGAGAGATGAAAATATGTTTTAGAGATAGAAAAATGTGCGGAGACATTGAAACAACAATTTAAAGACATGTATATGAATATATTTTCGAAAGAAAATTTAAAAATAGTAAATTTAGAGACATGGAAGAAAATATTTAGAGGGAGAATATTAGCTAGACTCCATAAAAAATATTAGTTAGAGAAAAAAGAAAAAAGTTAAAGTGGAAGAGATAAATTTTAAAGAGACAAATTAAATAAAAAGAGAACTTTTAGAAAGATGGTAAGGTTTAAGAGTAAAAGATATATTAAAGAAATAACCATAAATAAGAAAAATAAAAAAATAAAGAAAAGTTGAAGCGAGATAAAATTTAGGGTTTTTTTTTTCAAAAGAAAAGTTAGAGATATGTTTATTAGGGAAGGAGAAATTTTCCAAAACGGATAAGTTGTAGAGAAAAAAAAAAAGTTTTGAGAGAGAAAAATTTAGGGAAAAGAAAAATATTTTAATTTTAGAGAGTGGAATTAGAGAGATGTCAAAAGAGAAATAGAAATGAAAGTTAAATAAAGATAAATATTTTATAGAGGAAAAAAAAAGCTAGGTAAAAATGAATTTTTTAGAATGAGCTGAGAGACATAAAAAATTATTTTAAGATAAATTTTTATAGAGAGAGAAATTTTGTAGAGAGAAAAACGTTTTAGAGAGAGAAAAATAGAAAAAAGAATTTGTTGGCGAAAGTTATGTAAAAGAGGGAGAAAATGAGCGTTAGAAGAAAAAATGAGTTTTTTAAAAACAAAAATATGTTCTTAAAAACTTTTTTTTTATTTTGAAATTTACTTATAATTTCAAAAACGTTTTTAAAAAACATAAATGGTTATCAAACAACTTTGTTTTCTAAAAATAAAAAAGAAAAAAGAAAACATAAAAGTTATCAAACGACCCCTTTATTTTTCTGTTTTCTATTATTAATTTTCATTTTTAAAAAATAAAGTTATTTTGATAACCACTTTTGTTTTATGTTTTTTTAAGAACACTCTTTAAATAACAAGAAAATTTCAAATACCAAAAAATAGTTTTTAAAAACAAATTTCTGTTGTTTAAAAACTCATTTTTCTCTTTTTCTCTAAATTTCTCTCTCTCAAACCCCTTTCCTTTTTTTATTTAAAAAAATGTAAAAAAAAGAGAAAGAAAAGAAAGAGATAAAAAATTTGTCTGATGGTTGGCGGCCGATGTTGATGAAGAAGACGATGTTGTAGAAGAAAAAGAGGGAGAAGAAAGAAATAAAAATTAAAAAATAATAATATTTTTATTATTTTAATATTATTTATATTTTAAAAAATTCAAAAATAATTTTGTTAATTAAAAATAGTGTCACATCAGTAAACCATATAGAGAGACTAAAATGAAACTAAAATCAAATCTCAGGACAAAATTATTGAGTGTGAAAACTAAGGGGCTAAAATAACTTAAACCTTAGGGACTACAAGTGTATTTTTCCCAAATATCTTTAACTATTATTTAAAAACAAAAAATCTTCTTGAAGTTTCTCTCGCTACAACTTTTTTTTTTTATTTTTTTAATTTATCATTATTTCTTTCTCTCTAAATTTTTTTAATTTATTTTTCTCTCTAAAATATATATCTTCCGCTCTAACTTTTTTTTTATTTTTTCTCTAACTTAAAAGAAAATAGTTAATTTACAAATTAGTCCCTAAACTTGCATAATTGCATCTAACAATCCCTTAAACTTTAAACATTTGAAAAAGTCCTTAAAATCTTAATTGTGTCTAATAGGTCCTTTTAACTTTAAAATTGTACCCTCCCCAAATATTGTTGTTGAACTAAAAAAAAAAAAACTTTAAAATTGTATAATAGAACATTAAATTGATATAATAATTCTCTATTCTCCTAATTATAACAAACTTCTTACCTTTTCAACTTCCGACTTATTAAAAGTCCAAGATCCTAATGAAACAAAATTGAATATTATGTTATTAATAGATTCACAAATTTTTAAAAATATTAAAAAAAAATCACACACAAAATTGGAAGTAAGATTGAAACTTCAATGACTTAAAAAAAAAAAAAGAAAAAAAAAAACTCTGACACAAAATTGAAAGTCTAAAGACCAATTAGGTTTCAAGATTCAAAGACCAATTAGACTAAACTAACCTAGAAAGATATAGATATTATTTATATAATAAACATTAGTAAACAAGCGGAATATTATTTATACCATAGATATAGAAACAACATAGAGTAAAAAATGCCAAAGCGAGCTTAGCTCAGTGGTAATTGGCATATACTCTCGACCATGAGGTCAGAGGTTCGAACCCCCAACCCCAAATGAAAAAAAACATAGAGTAAAAAGATTTACAATGGACACTGTAGGTTTATGACATATAAACAAAGATACATGATTCCACCTGCAAATGTAACATGCTTCTCACTCCAAATGAAAAGGATAGATGCTTGGAAAACTATGATTCCCACCTGCAAGAGAGAGACAGAGAGATTAATCAAAAGACATGACCAACAGACAAGATACAATGATGTATATCTAGAAGAGATCTCAAGATAATAAATAATCATAAACAGACAAGAACTTCATGCTATGTTGCTAAGCAATCACAGAAACAAAACACAACAAGTTTCCAATCATGAGGGACCCAGAAGTAGAAGGAATATATCCTTATATTTCACAAGGCTTAGTTCCTAATTTAATCTCAGAGTTTCATCATTTTGATCTCCCAGCTTTTAAATATTCTATCATGTTCTATCTTAATCTCTCGGCTTTCAAATATTTTGTTTAGTTCTTAAACTAGTCTTTTGATATTAATTTTTCACCGTCGTTTATGTGGCTTCGAAACTTATCGACCATTAGTATCTACCGATGAAACAAGTCTGATGTTAGGGTAACTAGAGGCTAAATGAAGTTCTAAACCATTTTAGAGGAATTGAACTACAAATAGAGACTAAGCATTAAAACGTTAAGGTATATGTCCATAGTGATAATCTTCCAAAAATAACTTCTCTCTTTCATTTTTAACTCAAGGAGTTTTTGTTAATCAGGAAACATTACAGAGCACGAGGAGGAGCCAAAGAGATGACAGAACAATAACATTTATCTCTAGTATCCAGAAGTGAAGAGATGGGATGGTAGCTGATAAACAAGTAGTCGAAATCTTTAGAGAGCATATACGATCCTGAAGACGGGAAGGATATCCCATAATTCTATAAAAGAAGCTCTCTTAGGAACCCTTTGCTATGACTTTCTAAGTGTTCATAAAAGTGCTTTTAAGTGGAAAACAGAAGTTTTTAAGCACTTAGAATTAAGTCATTCTAAACAGGCACTTAGCTACTTTGACTGCTGAATTTTCTCAAAACAAGATACTTTGAGAGAGAGAGAAAAAAAAGAACAGAGATAAAAAAGCTAATTGTCTATGTGGTTAATTTTATCTTGATATTTATTCAATATATGTCTTAAAGTGCAATCTGATCACAGCAAAGTCCCATCTACTCTGTAGCCAAATCTCTTAACTTCAGATCCAAAGCCTTCATGTTGTTCTAATTTGATTTTTCTGTTTTTAGAAATTAAGTTTGCTTACCAACAATTTGTTTTTCAAAACTGTCTTCACAATGTCAAAAATGAAACAAATAATGGTCAGTAAAACAAGTTTAACATCTAAAAACAGAAAACAAAAACCAAAATCCTTGTAGCTTTCTAACTAGAAGTAACTCCTGTGATCTCTGACCATGAAGTGAGTTTAACAACGAAATTCAGATCCTCTCTCAACTCATTTCAAAATTCCATCAGATCCAATAGTTCACTATGAAAAGAGTTGGCATCCCAGTGGATCTAATTGGAACTTTTGGAAAGAGTTGAAAGAAATTACAGATTACCAAATCATTTCAGAAACAATAAACAAAACCTCACTTGGATGAGTTCACATTTTCTTTTCCATCCAAAACAACAGAAGCCCTCACTGATTTCTCATCTTATTTGGCCATTTCTTGTTGCTAAAATTTTCTCCCTTCCAGTAATTATAGCTTTAGCTCTCTCAACTAATTGGAGAAGCTTTTGCTAACTTCTTTGGATGGGATTTTCTCCTCTGTTTGTATAGTTTCACATTATCAATGAAATCGTTCCCTTATCCAAACATAAAATGTTCTTTTCCATCCACATTTTCACTACATAGATAGATCATATAACTATTAATTCAGTCAACAAAAACCCAAATCACAGCAAACACGCCACAGATTATCACCACTTCACATTGCAGAGTCATGATCCACAAAACATTTATAAACAGAAATCAAAAATCAAAAAGATCAAATCCAAGAAAGATCAAACCTACCTCACATGGCCTCTGTTCTTTCTTCTAGACAAGCCTTCCTTCTACATGCAGGAATCTGCTGGAACTGTTGGGCCGGCAAAGTCTCAGACAAAATCCCAACATAAAAATCGATCGTTTCGGAGCCCTGATTGGCCTTGATTCCAGTAACAGAGACCCACAAGAACAGCTTCTCCGCTTGAATTCCAGAAACATCCGCCACAGACCCATAGCTCAATTTCCCCTTGATTTTCTTATCGTAATAGACCAGCAAATCGAACCTCACATAACACTCGCTTTCGAGTTCGATTTCGAAGCTGCCGTCGTCTGAGAGAGTGTAGGACTTGACATTGTTGGGTAAGAGACCCTTTGGGAAACCGTAAAGGGGCAGAAGTTCGTGGATGTCTGTTGACTCGAGGGGAGTATCCCTTATGGAAAAGGAGAGGTGGGTTTGAGCGGAAATGGCGAGAATTAGAAGGAACAGTGAGAAAGGGGAGAGGGCTCTGGAGAAGGAAGCCATTGATGGAGGTTTGAGGTGGGGAAAGTGGTCAGAAAGAGGGAAGGGAATTGCCTGCCTCTTGCATTGATGATGAATGTTTAAATGGTAATGTGGAGAGACTAAGAAGCTACACAACAACAATGCATCCAAGTGACAATTTCGTCCTCTCTCTCAATAATGACAAATCATGAGTGGTTTTGGTGCAATGTTACCTTCAAATTTGTCTGTCCTTATGATCGTTGGATACAAAATTGAGATACTTTTACAATTCATACAATGTTGTAAACTATCTAGAGTATTACACTAGGAACACCTAATAATTTCTCCTCAGTAATAATTCCGTTTTTTTCTTTTTGGAGATACCTCTGGGTCGAATGTACATGTTAATTAGCATTGAGTTATATATGCTCATTTTTTACACAATTCCATATACTTCAATCATTGAGTTTACACCATGATTACCAAAGCGAGCTTAGCTCAGTGGTAATTTGCATGTACCCTCGACCATGAGGTCAAATGTTCGAATTCCCCCACCCCAAAAATGTTGATGTACTAAAAACAAGAGTTTACGCCAGGATTTTCTTATAAGAAAAATTATAGATTTTTTTTTTTTTTTTTGAAATAGTAGAAAACTTATAGTTAACTTACAAGTTTAGTGCTATAATTAAATTGCAAATTTAGTCTCTTAATTTTCGAGTTTGTGACTAAAATGTCTCTCAACTTTAAAAGTGTCTAATAAATTTATAAACTTTTAATTTTGATTTTGAGTATTTTTTATATAATTTATAATTTTATATCTTATAGGTTAATGAACTTATGTTTGTATAATTAAAGTACTAGTGGAAGCAATATATATAAATAAAATAAATAATACTTTTCAAAAAAATAATAAAATAAATAAATAAATAAATAAACTTATCTCTTGAAACAATGATTAGGGGGAATTTTCTTGGTTTTTGATGCGGCAAGCCACCATATTTAATAAAATAATCTATTTCTCAAACAACAATATTCTAAAGAAAAACGGTCTTAAATATTATTATTTTCGTAAATCTATTTTTTAGTAATAATTTTGGTTAAATTACCTCTTGTTGAATTGACTCTTCACAACACATCATATTACTAAAAAAAAACATTCAAAGAAGTTGAAGAGATGGTCTCTTTGTTCATGTCAAGATTCTCAAAGTGTAAAGTGTTTATTACTTCTCTTAATTTTAACCGGTATCAAATAAGTCTTTCGACTTTTGATTTTGTGCTTGGTAAATTCCTGGGTTCTTAATTTTGTATCCAAGAGGTCCTTGACCTATCAACAATTTTTAAATTAAAATGTTCAAACTTTTTAAACAAAAAAATTGAAAGTTTAGGTTTGATAACCATTTGACTCTTTTGGTTTTTCATTTTTTGAAATTAAGTTTATAGACACTACTTCTCATCTTTCACGTATGGATTTATTTATTTATTTATTTTTTTGTTATTTATCTTTTACTAATGTTTGTGAAGATCAAGGAAAATTTTGAAAACCAGAAAAAAGTAGTTTTAAAAACATTGTTTAAAAAAAAATTGATTATAAATTCAAATGTTTCCATAAGAATGATGAAAATCATTGTAAAGTAAAAGTGAGAAAACAAGCATAATTTTCAAAAACCAAAAAAAATAAAAATAAAAAAATCAAGGTCTCTTTTGATACATTTGATTTTTAGTTTTTGGTTTTTGAAAGTTAAAACACTACTTTCACTTGTTTTATTATTTACCATTTTCTCATATTTTCAAAAGCCAAGGCAAGTTTTGAAAACTAAAAAAAAGTAGTTTTCAAAAACTTTTTCTTGTTTTTCGAATTTGGTTAGGAATTTAAATGTCTCTAAGATGAAAGCATTGTAAGAAAATTGGGAGAAAACAAACATAATTTTAAAAAACCAAAAACTATAATCCAAAATGTGGTTATCAAATTGGACAAAGAATATTGAGACTTCAATGACCTATTTCACATTTGGTAGTTTAAGGACTTTTTTTTTTTTTTTTTTTAATACATCAACATTTGGGGTGGAGGGATTCGAACCTCTGACCTCACGGTCGAGAATACATGTCAATTATCGCTGATCTAAGCTCGTTTTGGCTTGTAGTTTAAGGACTTATTAGACATAAAATTGAAAATTCAATGACTAATTAAAAATACTCCTTAAAATCCAAGGACTAAATTTGTAATTTAACCTAATATTTTTACCTTTAAAATTCTCCACTCCAACTTATTGTTTCAACTCAAAATGAAAAAAAAAATTAATGCCCCTGTTTAATAACCATTTCGTTTTTGGTTTTTGGTTTTTGATTTTCGAAAATTAAGCTTATAAAAACTATTTTTACCCACAAGTTCCTTTGTTTGTTATCAACATCCTTTCCCATGTTTTAAAAAACCAAGCCAAATTTAATTTTGAAAACAAAAAAAAAGACTTTCTATTTGTGATAGAAAGTTTTTTCTATTAGTCTTTCTAGTCTTTCTATCGCTGATAGAAGCTTTCTATCAAAGATAGAAAACTTTCTATCAGATAGAAATAAGATATAACGACCAAACATTGATAGAAATAGGATAGAAGGATAGTATCTATCTCTATTAGTGATAGAAAGACTTTATATCACTGATAGAAATACTTTCTATCAGATAGAATTTATCTCTATTAGTGATAGAAAACTTCTATTTCTATCAGATGGAAAGTCTTTCTATCAGATAGAATCTCTTTCTATCAGTGATAGAAAATATGAGAAACGAAACAACACCAACCAAACACCCTTATAAAAAGAACACAGATAGGATTAATAGGAAAGAAGTGATAGAAATGATAGAAAGCAAATACCTACCAAACATTGACAGAAAGTCTTTCTATCTGATAGAATCTATCTCTATTAGTGATAGAAACCTTCTAGCTTCTATTTCTATCACCGATAGATTCTATCCGTGATGGAAAAACTTTCTATCTGATAGAAAGGGCATTTTAGTAAATACACATTCCAGAACTTAAAATTTTGCCATTTTTGCAAAATTTTCCGCGGCCCGCTAAATCTGCAAATATTTTGGGCTGGTTTGCTATATTTGCAACCGACCCTTTGGTTTTTGGTTTTTGGTTTTTGAAAATTAAGCTTATAAATCCTACTTCCACCTCCAAACTTCTTTGTTTTTCTAATACCTTTCTTTCCTTGTTTTTAAAAACTAAGCAAATTTTGAAAATTAAAAAAAGTAGTTTTCAAAAACTTGTTTTTGTTTTTAGAATTTGACTATGAATTCAAATGTGTCATTGACAAAGATGAAAACCATGGTAGGAAAATTGGAAGAAAACAAGCCTAATTTTGAAAAACCAAAAACCAAAAACCAAATGGTTATCAAATGGGGCCGTAGTTTTCAAAAAACTTGTTTTTGTTTTTGGAATTTGGCTAGGAACTCAAATGTCTCCTAAACAAAAATGAAACCATTGTAAGAAGATGGAGAGAAAAAAACACAATTTTCAAAAACTAAAAACAAAATAGTTATTAAACCGAGCTAAGTTTTTGGTTTTTGGTTTTTGAAAAATTAAGGCCCCGTTTGATAACAATTTGGTTTTTTGTTTATGATTTTTGAAAATTATACTTGTTTTCTCCTAAATTCCATACCATGACTTTCATCCTAGTTAAGATTGCATTTGAATTCCTAGCCAAATTTTTAAAACAAAAACAAGTTTTTGAAAACTACTTTTTTTTTTGTTTCCAAAATTGGACTTGGTTTTTTAAAACAAGGTAGAAGATTGATACTAAAACCAAGAAACTTATAGGTAGAAGTATGTGTGTATAAGCTTAACTTTCAAAAACCAAATGGTTATCAAACGTGGCCTAAGCTTTTAAACACTACTCCCACCTATAAGGTTTTTTTTTTTTTTTTTTTTTTTTTTTTTTTTTTTTTTTTACATAGCTTCTTCCTACATTTTCAAAAACTAAGTCAAGTTTTGAAAACTAAAAAAAAAATTCAAAAACTTGTTTTTGTTTTTGAAATAATTTGGTTAAGATTTTGGGTGCTTTTTTATGGTAATCTAAAAAATAGAAATTTGAAAACAAAAGATTCAATGAATATTTCATGTTTTCAGATATGTGTTTGGTAGCAGATTCAGAAATCGGATCCCAATTTAAACAATTGTTCCAAATGTGTTTGATAATATATTTATAAATCATAAATTATTTGTAGTTATCAACTAAATATTAAGTTGAACATAAACTATTATTAATTAATTGGGAAATTGCAATGGGTAGCAAAAAATATTAGGATATTTGCAAATATAGCTATGATTTATTTAGATTTGCAAACATAGCAAAATTTAAAAAATCTGATTTCCGTTTTTTTATTATTCCAGTTTTATCCTTGTTGATATATCAACAAGTATATTAGTAGTATATCTGATATATTTTATATTTATTGATATACGAAATATAAAGTATATTAGTTAAGTGATACACCAAATTTGATATAATCGAATGAATACAATGATATACCTAATATACTAATGATATACCTAATATATACTTGATTTGATAAGCATAACATTTGATATGCCTGATTAAATGTTGATATAATGATATACTTGATATGTTACTTTCTTTACTTATATTTGTTATGTTTTATTTCTCTTTATTGAATTATGTTGTGTTATTTACATATTTTAAATGAAATGTTTGTCTTCTATAACATAAATGTTTATCTTCTATACCTATTATGAATGTTGATATACCATTGATATATCTCATTTGTTTTTTTTTTTTTTTTTTTTAACTTACTTCATTTTTTATACTACTCAAATAATTAATAACATTGATATACCTGATTTGAGTAGCTAAATACATCAATGATAAACCTGTTATTAAAAAAAATCACTGATATATATTTTTAATTGTTGGTGTATTATGAAGGTCGTAGAATGCAAAATTTGTTACAAGTATATCAATAAGATGTAATTTTAAGTATATCATTAGTGTATTAGTACTTACTAAAAGTGTAATTTCAAGTACATCATTAGTGTATCAGTAATATATTATTAAGATGATGTATAGTATATTGATGACATATATGCCAACATGAGCATAACTCAACTAACATAAGATATACACATTCAATTCAACCAAAAGGTTAGAGGTTTAAATCTCCTACCACACATATTGTCCCAAAATAAAGCTAATATATCTAACTATTTATTGATGAAGTATATCAAAGATATCTAAACTAATGAAAGCTCATGTGTATACTTCATAAATGAAGTATATTATATTCACGAAATATACATCTGATATACTATATTTGAGTATATCAGTTGATTGATATACCAAATATCTAGTATATCAATACACTAAATAAATGAATGATATACTTGATATACAGTAAATAACACTATTGATATACTTTTTAAACTTCCAGCGTGTTTAAGGGGTTTTTTTTTTTTACTTTTCAACTTTAATGTTTAGGCGGGCCTACGTTTTTTTTGCTATATTTGCAACATTAAAAAACTGATGACATGGTTGCAATTTTCATTTTATTTTTTTCTATTCTTGCAATTGCCCCTAATTAATTTATAAACATGTTATATATTATAAATTTTGTATAATTATTATTTTACAATATCATATAATTTATAATATATTATATCATACAAATTTTAATTTCACAAAAAGAATTTGACTTTATAACATGAAATACTATATTTATTAAAGTTTTTATTTTTTTAAATCTAATTCTGCATTTAAAATTTTCAAATTCAAAATCGAGAGGTAAGAAAAATATTAAAAAAAAAAAATTGTTTTTAGAATTTCCACTATTTTGATCATCATAGAATCAGAAAAAAGTTTTCAAGAGCACACCTGCCCAAATGAATATTCACTGGATTCAGTCAATTCGAAAACATAAAGCAGAATCTAAATTGTCTACCAAACAAATCCTAAATATTTTTAGATGAAAATCCTTGAAAGGAAATTGAGAGAAAACAAACATAATTTTCAAAAACAAAAAACTAAAAACCAAATTAACCATCAAATTGTCTTTACTCATGCACCTTTATTCTAGTAGGTTTACTTTCTTATACCACAACATGCCAAATTTTAGGTCAATCAGAATATTATATCAATATTTTAAAAAAATGTAAATGACATTATTATTTTTTTGTTGACAGAGACATTGTCTTTTAAAAATCAAATTCAAAAGCTTGGAAATGTAAATCAATGTCAATTCTTCAGTTTTTAAGAATCTAAGAATTTAATTTATGTAAGCATCAAAATTCCAAGATTAAATATTCATGGAACAATTCAATAATAATGCACATACAATTTGAAAGGAAAACTTGGCACTGGCAGCCTTTTCCAAAGTTTGGTAAGGTAATGATACTTTTTTAATTAAATGATTTCCAATGTGATTTGCTTGAATTATTACATTTCATTATGATTTCTTAAATAATTTTTTTTTTTTTTTTTTTGCCAAGAAAAGCATAGCTCAACTGACATAAAGTTGTACTGATAACCACGAGGGATTTGGGTCAAATCCCCCATCCCATATTGTCAAAAAAAAAAAATGCAAGGATGCCCAGGATGAGCAAGTGATAATGGTTATATTTATTTACATTATTATTTTTAATATAATATTACATAACAAACAATTGGAGTTAGATCAAACTAGATAGTACTCGAGGGCGCAATTGAAAAAATAGATTACTCTTCATCATTATCAAATGCTTATTTTGCATGAAATTCGAGACAATATTAATTTGAAATAACTCTCTAAGCGCTTAATATCACCCTTCGTTTCCATCAACTATCAAATCAAAACTAGATTTAATTCCTTATTTAATCATATAAAATCAATGGTTGGATTTTAAATTGGTTTAAAATCCTCCTTTTATTCTTCTAAAAAAATAATAAATAAAATCCTCATTTTATTATTTCAATATTGTTATTTATTTATTTTTTCTTACAAAAAAAAGTTATTTAATTTTTAAATAATTCTTATTATTCAAATATTACTAACTTATACTTTTCTTATTTTAATTTCACTAACTTAAAAATAAAATAAAGGAGCTTTTGCACAGATAGCAAAAACCGGCAAAAGTATTGCAAAAATAGCAAAAAAATAAAATTATTTGCGGAAATAGCAAAAAATACGTTAAATTACGAAAATACCCTTAGTATCTCCAATAGTCTATCAATCCCTATTATTGATAGTCACTGGTAGGCTTCGATTAATCGGAGTCTATCAGTGATAAATACTAATAGACTTTGATAATAAGCTTCAATTAATCGGAGTCTATTACTGATAGACACTGATAGAATTTGATTAATCGAATTCTATCAATGTGTATCACTGATAGACTCTAATAATCATAATCTATAAGTTTTTATCGTGTTTAATTCAAGCCTATCAGTGATAGCCGCTGATAGAAAACAATTTAATCCAAGGCTATTAGTTCAGTTTAATTCAAGGCTATCAGTTTCTATCCATTAGTTTAATTTAAGTCTATTAGTGATAATCACTAATAGAAAACCGTTTAATTAAGGTTACCGATTTCTATCACTGATAGAAATCAATTTAATTCAAGACTATTAGTTTCTATCACTGATAGAAACCAATTTAATTGAAGTTTATCGGTTTCTATCAGAAATCAATTTAATTGAAGTCTATTGACTTGTAGCACGGATAGAAATTAGTTTAATTCAAATCTATCATTTTCTACCGAGGATAGAAATTAGTTAATTGAAGTCTATCAGTTTCTATCCCTCATAGAAATCAGTTAATTATCAATTAATTGAAGTCTACCAATGATTGTTACGGATAGAAATCAATTTAATTGAAATCTATCAGTAAAGTACTTTCTATTGCAATCATATCGGTAATTAGAAACTCATCCAAAATTATTATACTACAATCATAAATTGAACAAAAACATTTAAGTCTCTTGTGGTAATTAGAACATAAAATCCAAAAATAACCATTACGAACAAACGACTCTTAATCAACAATATAATTTTTAAAGCCTAGCACACAAGCTCCGTGACCACTACCATAAAATTGCTATTCTTGTATTCTTTGTATTTCATTATCTATCAATTATAGCCCTGATAGACTTCGACCAGTGATAGTCAGTGATAGACTACGATTAACCGGGGTATATTAGTGATATACTTTGATATACCTATACAAATACTCACCAAAATTGCTATTTTTGTATTATTGGCATTCTTGAATTAAAAAGAAGGCCAACAAGAGCTTAGCTCAATTGACATATAGAGGGAAAAAAAGCATATTAATCACACAAGAACTCCACCCTCATAAATGCACAAAATTGCACAAAAAATAATAATAATAAAAAAAAGAAATCGTAACAGCTCATTATAAAAAAAAAAAAAAAATCAATTGTAACAGCCCATAAATGCACAAAAATGCACAAAAATGCACAAAAAAAAATCGTAACAAATTTCAAAATACACAAGAAATGAAGAAAGAAAGGGTAAATGGGAAGGGAGAGAAAGAGAAAGGTAAAATGAGAATATTTTAATTTTTTTTTGTCATATTTGCAATTCTTTTTACCTTGTGCTAAATTTGCTATTATATATAATTAATTTGCCACCTATTGCAATTATTCTCAATTAAACCCTTTTAGGTTATTTTAAAATGATTGAGTTAAAAATAAAAATACCATATATACATTTACGTTATTTTGAAATGACTAAATTCAAAACAAATATCATATATACACAAGTGAGTTCTTTTACTTTTTCCAAAAAAAAAAAAAAAAAAAGGTGAGTTCTTTTACTGATTTAAAATTGAATACTATTTATTTTACTATTTTTATTGTAATAAGTCCAAAATAAAATAACATTAAATTTTGTTACTTTGAATATTGATAACTTGAGAATCATATAATTTTTTTTATTTTATTTTAACATGCTAACTTAAAATTAAGGGAAAAATACACTTTTGGTTTCTGAGGTTTGGGTTAAGTTACACTTTGGTCCCTGAGTTTTCAAACTCAACAAAAATACCCTTAAGGTTTGAGACAAGGAACACTTTGGTCCTTGCCGTCTATTTTTCTGCTAAATACTAACGGTTGCTGACGTGACACTATTATTTTAATAAAAAAATATTTTATTTTATTTTTTAATAAAAACAAATAAAAACAATAAATTTTTATGAATTTTTATATTTATATCTTTCTCTCTCCTTCCACCTCATCATCCTTCTTCTAATTCTTCTTCTTCAACTCCGGTCGGCCGACCGGCCGCCAGCTGCCGGCGACCGGCAGCTGTCGATGGCCGGCCACTGCCGACAAAGCTTTTTTTTTTTCCTTTTTCATTTTCTTTTCTTTTCTTCTCTTCCTTCCTCTCTCCTTGATCTCGAAGTTTTTTTTTTATCTTTCTCCCATTTCAAATCTCTCTCCACTGTCGTTCCGTCGTCGCACCGCCGCTCTTGCGCCATCTCCGTCTCTTTCTCAGAATCGGTCTTGGGTTTCGTTTCAAACTGTTCCCCTTTGTACGCGAGGAGGGAGAGAATCAAGTCGCTCGTCGTGGGTCTTTGCGTGCAAGGAAGGACGAGGGAGAGAGTGAGGTCGTGGGTCTTCGAGGGAGAGAGAGGTCGCTCGTCGTGGGTCTTCGTAAAGAGAGACGATGGAGAGAAGAAAAGAAGGGCAATTGGGCGTGGCTTCAAATCTGGAAACTCGAGTGAAACCCACGTTCGTGAACTTCAGATCTGGAAACTTGAATGAAACACACGTTCGTGACTTCAGATCTACTTAGCTCGAGATCTAGAAACTTGAGAAAAAACCAACTACTGCCAGCGCACCGCTGACGCTGGAGACGAACACCCATGAGCCGACGACGAAGAGAAACTCAAGAGGAAGAAATCTTCGCCGGAGATGGACCTTGAGGCTGTCGTGCGTGAAGGAGAGGAGAAGAGATGTGAAGAAGATGAGAAGAAAGGAAGAGGAAAAAAAAAGGAAAAAAAATTTGACGCCATCGGTGATGGCGACCGACGGGAGTGGTCATCGGCGACTGGGAGGAGGAGAAAAAGAAAGGGAGGAAGAAGACAAGAGAGATTGGAAAATAAAGAAGAAAAAAGAAAGAAGAAAAAAAAAGAGAAAAAAAAATGCCAGCGGCAGTGGGCGGTGACCGACGGCGCCGGAGCTTTGGTGAGAGTGTGAAGAAAAAGAGAGAGGTTGGTGATGATGGGAGGGTTGAAGGAGAAGATGAAAGAAATAAAGAAATAAAAATATATTTTAAAATTAATATTTTTATTATTTTAATATATTTTTATTTAAAAAAATTTAAAATTATTTTTTTAATTAAAATAATGGTGTCACGTCAGCAAACTATTAGGGTTTAACGACAAACTAGACGGCAGGGACCAAATTGCTCCTTATCTCAAACCTCAAGGGTATTTTGTTGAGTTTGAAAACTCAGGGATCTAAGTGTAACTTAACCCAAACCTCAGGGACCAAAAGTGTATTTTTCCCTAAAATTAAATACTATTTTTTATTTACATTTTTAAGTAAGTTGAAAATGAACTATTTTTCTCATCTAAAAATCACCTAAGCCCAAAAGTTATTAAACCTCAAACCCACCAATCCATACAAATTAAGCTCTATAAATAGAGGATCTTTCCTCCATCTGAAGGGTTAGAAAGATTTAACTTTTAAAAGAGACGAGAATGAGACAAACTTCACAAATAAAGAAGATCAAAACTAAGACTCTGAAACTCTTGAACACTCAACACTACTTAAGATTAATTAAAGACACTTCACAACTTGAAGACTTTTTTAAAAATCAAAGACACTTTGAAAATCACAAAAACTTAAAGATTTGAAGACTTTGAAAGATCACCAAAATCCATTTGAAGACCTAAAGATTTTGAAAAAAAATCAATCTTGAGAAGAAAATTTACATTTGAGAGAGAAAGAATAAGAGGATAGGAATTAGAGATTGTACTGCAACCACATATATCAGTACCAAAAAAATCAACTTCGTTCCACAAATTAAATTTCTTAAAAAGGATAATTAAGAATTTAAATGAACCAAACTAAAATGCAAAAACATATGAAGAAAAGGGGAAAAAAAACACAGGAACGCAAGAACAAATGCACAATTCAACTTCTAGACTAATCATCCTCCATATACATTAGCATATGAAGAACAAAGTATAATCTTCGGTCCACTAATTTTTTTTAGTTCAACCATTTATATATTTTTCTTTTACAACATGCGGGTGGAAGATTCGAACATTTGATCTCTTAGTTGATGGTACATGATTTATGTCGATTGAGTTATATATGTTCATATTAACCTAATACCATTTATTAGAACAAGCCACATTTTCTCGTTTATACAATATACAATGATAAGAAATTATCTCCTTTAAACTTACGTCGGCATGAATTTATTTTTGATTTCACCTAAAATGCCTTAATCTAGTAAAGATGTGCTATTCTTAAATTCCTTTTTATCTACCCAATGTGTGAGGGACTCTACCACACATTCCCAATGTAATCAGACAATTAAGATCCCGCTTGATAATCATTTGGTTTTTGGTTTTTGAAAATTATGCTTGTTTTCTCTCAATTTTCCTACCATAGTTTTCATTTTTGTCAAGAGCACATTTGAATTCCTAGCCAAATTCCAAAAACAAAAACAAGTTTTTGAAAACTACATTTTTTTTTTTTAGTTTTCAAAAATTGGCTTAGTTTTTGAAAACATGGAAAGATTGTATTAGGAAAACAAAGAAATTTGTAGGTGGCCGAAGTAGTGTTTATAGGCTTAATTTTCAAAAACCAAAAACCAAAAACCAAATGGTTATCAAGCGGGACCTAACTTTCCTCATAAATAAATTTTCTTTTCACATAGCAAGAATTTTGTTTTGTAGACTTAACTTTCTTTCTTGCCCTTTGAACACTCAACAAGGGATAAAAGGAAGTCCTACCTCCATTATGCCTTCATTGAAATGAAATTACTTGTTTGAGGAAGCTAAGATTAGATTCCTTATAGTATGTAGAATTCAATGATTCGATTTTTCACGTTTGACCCATTTTCTTCTTCCATTATGATGGTGTTCCATTAGATTGAGTGCCTTTCCATTTCTCCCAACAACTAATTATTCCTTTCCAAGTTTTATTATCAAACAATCATCTCGATACCATAACTTAATTAATTGACATAAAACTTGTACTACTAACCAAAAGGTCGTTGGTTCGCAAATATCCCTCCACCCCCACATGTTCTTAAAAAAAAACAATCATCTCGATATCAAATTCCATTCCTCTCCAATATTTTTGTACTGATCATCCACACTAAGTTCAATTAGCCATAAGTGATCCTTTTAATCTACCTAGAATATATAGGTAATCAACATGTCCATACTCTTACAAAAAGGAACACCCACCAGCATGACAGAAAAAGTTTTTTCCTCAATTCATGTTACAATAGAGAGAGAGAGAGGGGCAGACATTTTTGAAAGCTCCAATAGCAACACAAAGGAGAGTGTGAGCCAAATTTAATATAATACACAAATTACAAATCACACATTCCTCCTAATGGAATTTAAGGCTGGTCAAAACATTGTTGTTGACTGGGTCAGACAAATGATCCAAAAGGTTTTGGTAAGGCCCAACACCTGTCACAAGACCTTGTACAAAGTAACCCAAGATTGCCAACATTGCAAGCCTTCCATTCTTCACTTCCTTCAGCTTCAAATCCTTCATTGACTTCTCATCTTTTCCAAACCCTAGAGGGTTGAACAAGGGCCCACCTGGGTAAGCTGGGTCCCCTGACCCACCCAAGAACTTCTCTAGTCCCAAAAAGTATTGCTTCCCCATGGACCCTGGATTGGCCCAATCTTGAAATCTTCTGTGCTCAGCAAAGCCCATTAGTGCCATCTCTAAGACAAAGAGTGTGTAGGGGTCTGCCCAGTAGTTGTAGGTCCCTGCTGGTGGGATTACCCCAGTTTTGAACCATGGGAGGGCTGTTTCTGGAGGGATTAACCCTAGTGATCCAAAGATCTCTGGGGCAATGGCTCCTGCTGCTCCCAACATGGCGAATCGCCCGTTGATCACCTCGCCGTATGCCAACCATCTCGGCTCGATAAACCCTCCTGTGCCTTCGGGGTCCGATAGCCCCAATGGGTCGAATCCGTAGTCACCCGGAAGACTATAAATCAAATCGAGTTCAAACCACAAATTTAGTTTCAGATCCATGAAACTTTTACCCTCTAAGAAACTAGTTTTTCGTAGACACCCACATTTGATAATGTTTTCATTTCTAGTTTATCATATTTCTAAGAAAACAAGAAACGAAAAACGAAAAACAATTCATTTTCCTTTTGAACTAGTAAATCAACATATATATACCTTCCATCTAGGTAAGAAAGACTTTGTTTTGATGCGAACCATAGTTGTCTATCTGCTCCTTGCTGCAATGATAACATAACATTAAATTGACGAAGATAAAACCTTCAATTGATAGATATCATATTCGAATCAGTTACCAAACTCAAAAGCTTAAGCGAATAGACGATGTCGTAAAAGTTTAATCTTTTTCTCTATATATTCTCAAAACACTCTCCATTCACTCATGGACTTGCAAATCAACCAACAATATCCAACAAGTAACATCAACATCAATTAAATCTAAATAACGTTACACAAAATTCGGACACAAGACTTACACACATAAGAACAAGAACAAGGGAACTGATGCAGAGAAATGAGGAAACATTTACCTTAACAGGAGCTCCGCCTTCAGCTCTAACAACAAAAGAAGCAGCTTTTCTGGAGGATCCAGAGGAGGGTTTTGGTCCTAATCTCTGCCTGGCAGCGCCGACTGAAGAGGTTAAAGAAGAGGAAACAAGAGCCTGAGTGGCCATTGTTTGTTGTTTCAGAGAAAAGGGGAAGCAGGCAGCAGCTGAAAATGGTTGGTGGAGTGATGTGAGATGAGAATAGGAATAATAAAAATGGAATAGGGAAAGAATAAGATAAGCCAGTGGTTGAAGAGGGGAAGATTTAGAATCCAAATTCTGGTTGAGATTGGAGCTGTCCCAGGTTTTGGATTGGGTTGGGATCTCATAATCCAACTGCAACTGTCCACGTGGATCTCATGGTTTCAGATAAGAGATATTGTCATCCACTTCTACTGTGTTTTAACTCATCTCACCTCCATTTTCCACGTGGCAGCTCTACTATTCTTTTCTTCAAGTTTAGTTTGGGTTTTGAGGATTTAAATCTCAATGTGAGGGCGCAAAGGATGGGAGAGATTTTGTAGATTATTGTTCGTTTGATGATTGATATTTGACACCGAGATAAAAGGTTTCATTTGGAGTTGTTGTGGTTGTTAAAATAATTCTTGATAACGGTAATTTTTTAAGAATTGGCATGCGTAAGTAAAATGAATAATGTTGATAAGTTTTTAATTTAAGACATGAAAACAAAAAGAAGATTATAGTGTTTAATAAATTAATATTAAATTGTTGTGATTTAGCTATGTGATTTAAATTTACATGTTTTCGAAGTAATTATTTAAAATGTTCAGTTTTTAGTTTAAGTTTATAATATCGACTCTAAATTATTTGTTAAGTATGGAGAAACAACCCATTGTATTAAAGAAAAAAAAATACATTATGGCGAATTATTATTATTTTTCAAATCATCTTAAATTTGTTTCGGGATAAAATGGGTTTTTTTTTTTTTATTTTTTTTTATTTCAACTATATTTAAAGGTGGGAAGATTCGAAACTCTAATTTTTTTGGATCGATGATACATGTTAATTACTGCTAAGTTAAAAGACACATTTGATTTTGTGAAAATCCACTTAAAAGCTATTGGTGAATGGATTTTGTGAATAAACATACCTTTATTCTCAATTAGTTTTACCAAACATAAAAAATGGTTAAGATTCTTTCGTAATAATTTTTAACACTCTCAAAATAAATCCTAAACAGAGCATAATTTTTAAAAGTTTGATCAAAGTTGTCAAATTATCTATAATCTATCTATACCTATAATCTATAATTTATACTATATTAAAAAGTGAGGACGTTGGAAAAACTTTTTAGTTTAATGTAACATACTATATTATTTTTTAAGAATACCTACTCAATTAGCAACATACTAGCTAATACAAATTATTAATAATAATGAGACGTCTTATGTTTTGTTGAATGGTTTGAAAAGGTGAGTTGGCAGCGGAAGCCATTTCGAAGTTGTTGTTCCTTCTTTAGTGATGCCTAATTGAAGTTGGTGGTGGGAAACTTACCAACTAAGTAGGCTTAAAGTTGATGAAGTTGCCGATGGAGCTCCCTGCAGGATCTAATCGAGAAGGTAAGTTGTCGTTGATGGTGAGTTGTTATGGTGTCAAGCTCAAAGGTTTAGGCTAGCATTGCCAACCTATGTTCCTATAAGTAGCATCAGCGAATAGAAGATTCTTGTAGGTCATGCAAGGTCGGAGTTTGAATTCGATTTTGTTAGACTTTTCGTTGTGTTTAGTCTAGTTGCTCGTAGGCAAGTCTTGCTACAAGTGTTGTATGTTCAACACACCTCGTCTCAAGAGTTATTGTTGAGGATATACATCAACTATTCTTCTTGTATCATAGCTCAAGCTTTGGAATTCTAGAGGAAAGTAGCTTGATGAGCAAAAAGCCACTGGTATTAAGTGCCTAGCTTGTGGAGTAAGAGTTGGAGTCCAGGCCAGTCATCTAATGTGGTTAGGCGAGCAACTTTCGAGAATCTGGAGTTCAGTATTTGTGGTCGTGTGTTCTTGCGCATGGCATGGATGGAAGGTTCTTCGCTTCATTGAGGAAAATCTTATCCTAGAAATATTCATTGGACCTTACAAGATCCTGGAGCGCATCGAGCCTGTTGCTTAAAGATTGGCGTAGTCATCGACCATGTCGACTGTGCGAGATGTGTTTCATGTGTCTATGTTGAGGATATACGTGCATGATCCTTTGCATGTGTAGAATCCTGAACCTTTGTCGATGAATGAGGACTTGACGTATGTGGAGAAGTTTGTCAAGATCCTAGCCTAGGAAGCGAGGGTTATGAGAAGCAGGACCATTGATTTGGTGAAAGTGCTCTCGAAGAACCATGGAGCAGAAGAAGCTACCTGGGAAAAGGTAGGCGAAGTTGAGCCAAGTACCTAGAGCTGTTCGAGCAATAGTCTTTTGAGGACGAAAGCTTTTAAGGTGGGGAGAATGTGACGCCCTGTGCATTTTGGTGTTCTTTAAATTCAATGTACTTAGTCAAATTAGATGTAAATTTTATTTGGACTTGTAAATTTTTCCACGAGAAACTTCTTAGTACCAACATCTTCCAACTTATACTTCTTGTCTAATGCCTCCCACAATAGCTTTGAAGTAGTTTAGGCATTGCAGTAGACATTATACAAGGTGTCTTCAAGACCACTTAGGACATAATTGCGGCATAAAAAATCTGAATGCATCCATGTCTACTTGACAGCTTCAGTTTCAGGAGTAACAACTTCTGGTGGGGTAACTGAGCAATCTTCCTTCAAAATGTGAGCAAGATTCAGTGTGGTTGAGGTAGAAAATCATCTTTTGTTGTCACCTCTAGAAATTTTCTCCCTTGAATTTCTCTGGTTTTTCGACATGAGTTTTGAGGATGGTCGATCCCATCATGGTAGCACCAGCAACATTAGTGGAAGAGTTTGCAGCCATCAATTCAATTAATTGTCTTCAGATTGTTGGAAATATGCTCAAATAAGAACTGAGTGACACTAGCAAAGTGATTACATCTTAACTGGATACTAACAATTACAGTGTAAATAACAATACAAACACTGTATATATGACAAATGTTGCAAAATATGATAATAAATAGTCGAGGCACACTTACAAAGCGCTGTCATGAAGACAATTATTCTCTCTGCACAGGTTGCAAGCAGGCTACAACGATCGTCTCAACAGGATACAACGACTAATTCCAATAGAACAGCAACCTCGAACTATTCGGATATGACAGAAATCTTGGATACTTGCTGCTCTCTACTCGACTCAAGATCAAAAGAAACAAACAAAGAAAGAAGAATGCTCTTAATGGAATGAGATGATTCAAATGAAGAAACAAGTTGCTATTTATACGCTAGCAACTTAGTAGCTCCAAAGAACAAAATTAAATAAAATTGAAACATATATATGTAAAATATAACTCAATTGAGTTATAACACCAAAATTAACTTCCATAGTTTAAATTTGTAGATGAAACGTCAAATTCAATTTGATGTTTCAATCAATTTTGAAACTTTTGATGAATTGAACTTAAATTACTTTCTTTCACATTTTATTTGTAAAATATACAACAATGAATGCCTCTGGTTACTCAGTAAACTCTAGGAAGGAGGAGTAACTCTCAGTTTTCTTATTTTTTTTAATGAATAACTTTTCTCTAGAGCTCATATTCTTTCTAGCAGCAAACTTACAAAATAAGCATCCCCCCAAACTTAAAATAGGTCATGTCCTCATTGACTTTTGATTTTGGAACATGAGCTAATGAGACTTTTTCTTTTCAAAACATCAAGACTAAACTCTCCTAGTGTGATAGAAAGGTTAAACACGAGGAAGTTTAGACTTAAGAAAATTTTGTAAAGAAAAAGACTAATGGAAAGTCTATGACTAGAAAACAAATAGGTTGTATAGGTGACATTTTTGAGATAGAAATATGCTCTAATTATCATCATTAAGGGCTTAAAAGAAAAATCACATGATAGCATATTTATCAAAAAAAAATTCCAAACAAAAAGTTTGAACAAAAGTTGGTTTTTCAAAATTTCACTAGTTGGCCAAAATTTTGACAGCAAGCAGATTTTTCTTTAAAACTTCAAACCAAGTCATTCTAAATCTAAACTAGTAGCAAACCAATGCTACTACTAATGCAAAAATATCAAACTAAACACATTAATACCTAACTAAAACAAAGTAAACAACAAACTAACCACAAAAATAACAACTAACATGGTAGAAAAATAAAAACAACAACAAAACAAAAACATAAGCAGTTTAACAAAACATGTAAACATAGAGGGAACAAAAAATCTCCCCTATTCCTCCGGAGGAGTCATCATCTTCTTCTTCAGATTTTGTGGGGTCTCGAGGCAGCAAGCTCTGTGGAAATTCGGAAAAGACAGGGGCGATGCTCGAGGCATTAGCGAGATAGAACTCTCTAATAATGGTTGCATCTCTTTCTTTAGCGTAGACTCAATATGTTTTCAATTGGTCCTCAATGCGATCTAACTGCTTGAGAGCGAACTTAAGAGCCTTTGATGATGGTGTAGACCTTGAAATAGGAGTGGATGGCGATGGTGAAGCAGGTGTCGACCCTGGTGATGGAGTAGCCTAGGAAGTGGATGCCTTGTCCTATAGAAATGTAACTTCCCTATCAATGGAAGATCAATGGTTGGCTTGTAGAAGTGTCACTCCTCATCATTTCCTGGAGCGATCTTTACTCTTTGGCACAGTTGGGTGATCAATGACCCAAAGAATAGCTTCCCTTCTCTTTTTCTCCCACAAGAGAGAATCTCCTCATGGATTATGTTGTCGATGTTCAACTCTAATCCCTTCATAATACTGTAGAGAAAAGCATGAGCCTCCCCACAGAAATGGTGTTGTCATGGGTAGTCGGCATAAGACGATTCTTGGTGAAGTGAAACCACACTGCCGGTTCGGGTTTTAAGTCACTTGGCACCAAGGACTTCACTTTCGTTTGTGACTCTTTCCATTGCACTCCTTTCCTGGCCACTATTTTGAGTGCTTCCTTCAGCTGCTTGGTCGTGGGGTCATTGATTGCATCATTGCCCCTCAGATTCAAAGGTGTTTTGACCTGATACACTCTATTAATATCCACAAAAGAGAAACTGTCCATTTTCCCTTGCACCACCGATGTAACGACCCAACTTTTCATGCCTAGATCCTAGGACCGTTACTACATACATATCATTCTACTTCTAAGAACAACGAGGAAATATCATTTAGAGAAAACATACTTAGAAATTTTGCGAAACTTTTCAGCCTGGGATCCCAATTAAAACAACACAAAAGAACACTTTAGCCATTCACACAAAACTTAAAGCGGAATAAATCTTAAATCATTTGCAATACAAGTTCAAAAGGAGAATTTCAAAACATAAAATGCGGAAGACTATCCTAAAGGAGATCCATGGCTCAGCAGCTCTCCATCACGCGTTCTGTACACCTTTACCTCTACCTGCAGTTGTATGTAAGTGAAAAGAATGAGTATTTAAGAAAATACTCAGTAAGTAGCAATACTTCAAGACACTTGCAGCAATAAAAGTTTTAATATCTTATTCGAGTTGAAGGCCTAAGGGTTAGGTTATCTCATTCTCATTCATTTCATTTCATTTAGCTGTAGTTCGGGCCTCGTGATCGATTAACTCACCTACATATAAGTTTGCCAACTCACTGGTAGTGCACAGGTGGGTGTTTTGGGAGATGTCTACTCCCACTGATGGTAGAAGACACCTCAGTCAGTGGAGCTGAGTCTCGTCCCTCAAGGCACTAATGGGCGCGTAGCGCTCTAACTACCATTTCGCTGGTGGGGCGTTCATGGGTTTAAGTCAGAAATTAACTTCCACAGTTAGTAAATGGCACCCAGTCTGCGAAGCCAAATCCCGCCCATTAAGCCCCTCATTTCAGTCTAATACATTTCAGTCCTAGGTGTTTAATCGACACGACCCTCAGTCAAGGCAACTAGTCTATTCTTCTCCCTTTCTTAATCCTTTACCCATTAGGACCCCTTAACACTTACTAATTTCAACTGCAACCCCGTTAACCAAATTCTTTTCCTTTACAGAGAATACTGACAAGCTAAACTGCTACGCACCATCACAACTCCAAAAAACTCAAGAACAAGAAACGAAGGCGACAACAACACTCCTAAACAGAGATAAAACACAACTCCCCGTCGTCCACTAACAATACCAGTCAACATATATTATACAACAATCCAGCACTTTCACCCATTACGTAGCACAAGCACACAACAACCATATTCCTGAAGACAACCGTATTCATAACATCTCAATCTCAATCCAAATATTTAATATACATGCTAGGAGCAAACAGTCATCTCAATGCATAAACATTTCAGGCTAACGCAGGGAGTTACTCACCATGTTCAGCTACCATATAATGCATTTAAAACATGAAATTTGAATTCAATTAGCTACTTAAATTCCAGAGGGCAACTCAAGGATTAAGACCAACTCATGCTATTATAAACCATTCTCAACTAAAATGGGTGTAAAACATAGAATTAATTCCAAAGGGCTACTTACTTTAGTGAAGAAGATATTGGATTAACCTTCAAGAAATTTCTTAACTCCAAGGCTCTTAAGCAAGCTACAACAAGGAACAAAACTCTCAATCAAATAGGGACTCTAATCCAAGCATTCAACTAGGAACCCATTAAGTTTGGGGGTAATTTAACAACCAAAACTCACCCAAAACAGAAGCACAACTTGCTGTCTAGCAATTCAAAATCGATCAACTTCGACAACTCGACCTCCAAACGTTACGGGCACCTTGAAATTGGAAGCTAAAATCAGTGGGTATCCATAATTAAACATTAAATCGACCAAAACCCCCTTAAATCTCACTTACAAATTCCTTACCCACTAGCTGAAGGCGTCGAACAGATCTGAAACGAAAGACGAATCCGGGGGTGGCAATGGCTGCTCGTGGCTGCGGCGGCACTTCAGGAGACGGCGAATGGCGGCAGCGTGCGGCGGCTGACTGTGGGCGGCAAGGAGACGAGCGGTGGCGGACCTACAACCCGAGAGAGAAAGTTGCAAGAGAGAGAAAGGGAAACGAGTTAGAGAGAGAAAAAACGAGAGAGAGTGAGAGAAAAAAAACCGAAACAACACTCACCGGCAGCGACCTGTGCTCTGTGACGGCGATGGAGGCGGCGCGACGGCGTGTAACGGCGATGGAGGCGGCGGCGGACGAGGTTGCAGGCGGAGAGAGAGAGGGCTGCGAGGGAGAGAGACCAAATGAGGGGCTATGAGAGAGAGAAGGAGACGAGAGGGAGAGAGAGTTCGTGAGAGGGAGAGATGAGATTTTTTTTTTTTAAACCCCCCTTTGACCGAAAATGTGGGGGGAAAATTTCCCCCCACTCCTCCTTTGACCGGCTGAAAAGCCAACTCCCCTCCCTTTTTTTTTTCTTTTAATAAAAAACTGACTGCTACAACCGACAAGCTCAGGCTATCCTCCCTTAATCCTGCATAAAATTCGCTTACTAGATGCACCACGACCTCTTGAGGATGAGCACATAACTCTTGCCACTTGTACTGAGAGAGATTACTATCTCTATTACGTCTAATTCTACTTGTCATGAATGCATCTAACACATTGAGATTGATTGTCATTTTGTTCGTAATAAGATTATTACTTCCATATATATGTTCACAAAGACGTTGGTTGCTCCAGTTTTGCAATTTTGTTTTTTTTTTTTTTTTTTTTTAATGTTCAAGATAGGTGTTTTTAACCTCTACACTCCATCTTGAGTGAGACAAATTATTCAATGAGATCGTCACACTGTGGTTTCTTCGATCTTTAAAACTATCCGATGTAAATCTTCAAATATTGTCTACTCCTACCAATCATTTGATGCAAAATTGAGGTACTTTTATACAACTTCTCTTTCTTACATCTAATAGTGCAAAATTACTGGCTAGACTCATTGTACCGGCCTCACCAAATAATTTCTCCTTGAGCAGGGCATATATTAGTTATATTAGGTAATTATGGTTGTATCTAGTACATTACGAAACACTTTTGTTAGTTTCTTCGGTTAGTTAAATAATTAGTATTTTTAAATCAGAGAAATAACCTCAATTCATAGAGAGGAATAACACAGAAATTCCTTTTCTGTCTCAATTTCTGTATTAAAAACAAAGAGGAAAAAAAAAGAAAAAAAAGAAAAAAAGAAAACTCAGCTGGGGAGGATCTAAAAAAACTATTCATCCTATATATCAAGCTCTCTGCATGTTAAACACAGAGTTGCCCATTTCCTACTCTGAACCTTGAATTTGACCAATGGTAACAACATGATGAGCCTTTGATGAAGCCTCATCACCAGAAACCTTTTGCTCGGTCGGCGTCACACCGGACCGCTGCGGCGCAGTCGTAAGTCGAGCGAGCGAAACCAACTCATGGACAGAATTAGCAATCTTCTCAGCACAAGAGAAGGAATCAATGAGGAGTAAAATCAAAGTGGTGAATGATACCATCTTGATGTCGCCATTAAAGTGGCTGCTTGTAAGAAGAGACTGGAGCTCCTCGGCCGTCTTCTTTGCCATTTGAAGGTGGGACTTGGCCAAAGCCGGTGGAATTATATCTCTTATTGCCATTGCCATGGCCTTCAAAGCTTTGCTTGATTCAGTGCACAGTTGTAAGCAGTGTTCTTGGTATTGCCTCTGAATTTCTGAGGGTAACTGTATAGAAAGAAATGTGAGGGTTTTGTTTCATGCAAGTTATAACATGTTAAAATATGGCTTTATCCCTGATTTTTCATAGATTGAAAATATTGTATTAAAAAAAGTTTAGATTTTAAAGTTGTCTCACTGATTTGTCTTTTAATTGAATTGAAAGTTATACATACAAAAAAAAAAAAAAAAATTAATTGAAATGTGTCCCATTTGATAATTTTTTTTTTTTTTTTTAAATTAAGCTTATAAATAATACTTCCACCTCAAACTTTCTTTGTTATGATATCTACATCGATTCTTTCCATGTGTTTTGAAAATCAAGTCAAATTTTGAAAATAAAAAAAAAAGTTTTCAATTTTTTTTTTTTTTGGAATTTGGCTAAAATCTCAAATGTTTTCTTAACAAAGATGAAAACCATGGTAAGAAAATTAAGAGAAAACGAAGCATAATTTTCAAAAACCAAATGGTTATCAAAGAGGACTTTAGTTTTTAAAAATGTGTTTTTGTTTTTGAAATTTGACAAGGAATTCAATTGTGTCATTAACAAAGATGAAAACCATTATAAAAAGAATTGGGTGAAGATAAGCAAATAATTTTCAAAAACTACCAAAAATTAAAAACCAAATGGTTATCAAACAAGACCTAAAATTTTGTATTAAATTAAAATTTTGGTCCCTATAATTAGGAGAAAATTAAAATTTAGTTCATGTGGTTTTAAAATTAGAATTTTATCCATATGGTTTGAGAATGTCTCATTAAATAATCCTTACTAGTAGATGCCACTAATAGATTGAATACATGGTAGGATAGAGACGAAATTTTAATGAATTGAATACGGATTATTTAATGAGGTTTTATTAAACTGTAGGAATGAAATTCTAATTTTTAAAACCATAGGGATAAAATTTGTAATTTAACCTTAAAATTTATAGTTTTGTTCGAAAACATTTAGGAAAAATATCAAGTGGTATTGTATATCCAATTTTTATCCTAAACTTTCAACTTCATCAAATTGCACCTTAAATTTTGATTAGTGTGACAATCTTTACATTAAACTTGAATAAAAGTTGTAATTTTGACTTTCTAATAGATTTTTATCTAAAAATTATTAATGAAAATATTCTCATGTGCATGATGAATACAAAGAAAACTGACACTAGACCTAGATTTTTGTTGAAATTAGTGAGTTTGAAGAGATTTATATTTTACTCATTGTTAAAATTAACGCGTACACGTATTTTGTAGAAATTGAATCTAAGGTAAAAATTGCAACACATGTTTAGATGAAATTGATAATTCTTCGTAAAAATTGAAATCAACTTGTAAAGTTCAGAGGTAAAAAATTGATTCTTTCCCAAAAACTTAAACATTTGAAAATAAGTGATTAAGTGAAAAGTAAGGTTGTATTTCATGTTTTTATTATTTTTTAATATGTGTTTGATAATATATTTTAAAAATCGATGTCAATTTAAAAAGTTATTCAAATTAAGTTTGATAATATATTCATATACAATAAAAATAGTTGTACCAACTAGATATTTGATTAAATTTCAACTATTATTAATTAATATATGAACATTTTTTTTTAGTACAAGAGCTCATGGTGTGGAAGATCAAATCATGAACAACTTTGAACATGTTTAATTAGGTTATAAATTTTATATAATTATTATTTTATCATATCATATAATTTATAATATATTATGTATACATCTTTTAATTTTAATAGAAGTATAATAAGTTTATAACATAAAATAGTATATTTTTCAAGGCTTTCAATTATGCATTTTGAAATTTTAAATTTAAAATCTAAATACACTAAAAAAACATAAAAATATTGGTTTCGTAATTTCCTTTATTTGAATCACATAATCACTAAAACACATTTGTAAAAAAAAAACAAATATATCAATTGGATATTCATTGAATGTATTATGTTTCTGATTCAGTGAATCTGAAAACAAAAAACAAAGCATATGAATTGGATATCAAACAGACCCTTACGTACCTGGATCCGATCAGCATCAAGATAGCGGTTGAGAATTTCAAAGCGGTAGGCACAGTCCCTTGATAAGGTACCAATCTTCTGATAGTGTTTCCAAGGGTGGCAAATTTTGAACTTTCCATGAGGAGGCTCCCATCTAGCTTGGTAAGTCTACAAGAGAGTGATCTAACTTGTTAAGTTAAAAGTTTTTTTTTTTTTTTTTTTTTTGAAAACTTGTTAAGTTAAAAGTTGAAGTTGGATTGAATTCACATTTTAATGACTCTTAAATTTCAACTTAAGTCTCAAAACCCCTTTTTCTTTACCTAACTAAATCATTAATCTCAAGTCAACTCTTTTTTTTTTTTTTTTTGGGAGAATGATCAATCTAGTCAACCACTTTTAACTTTTTCTCACACATACATTACATTGAACATTTAATTCCATATTAACCATCTCTCTTTATAACATTTTAAGAATATTATTTAACAATGTTATTTTATAGCTATAATAAATTAAAAATTAAAAAGTCTTGGGGCAAAATTGAAATTAAACTCAATCATAGAATAAGATTCAAATAGTAATATATTTATTATTTTTCTTTTACTTACCAAAGCTTCCTCATTTTGTTTAGAAGAAAGAACACTTCTATACTTCAGCACATTTCCTCCTCCAACAGTCTCTCCTTGTGATGCTCCAAAATACTCAATCCCAAAATCTGCCATGGATGGATATCAACAAACACAAATCGAAACATGTCTTTAATAATTCAAAATCAATTTTAATGGTATGAAAATCACGTTTAAAAGGGTAAAATCAAACATGAAATTGATTTTGAATAATTAGAGATATATTTCAGGGTGATTTCGAACATCACACAAAAGTGATTTTAGCCATTTCAAAATCACTCCCAAACATACACTAAATCACAAAAAATTATTGTAATAGAATTCTCGATTTCTCTTATAGATCAAACGATTCAAAACCATCCAGACCGTCGCCCTCGTCGATATAATATCATTTTCTTGCAATGATCACCTTCAAAGAATCTGGCAAGGTTTTCAATATTGTTGGCAACCAATTGGTGAAGATCAGCACCAGCCCAAACAGGTCTGACAAAGATGCAAATAGCCACAGCAACAAAGGCACCCATGAGAATGTTAGCGAGCCTATGCCAAGCAAGTTTTAAGATCTCATCATCTCTGAAACCAGACACTGCCACCATATTAAATGTCAAGATGAATATCAACAGCCCATAATCGTATTTGGCCTTCAGCTTGGGGAAGAATCGAAAATATGATGCTGTTGCAGCTGCATTATTACAAAAAGTAATTAATTAAATTAGTACTTCAAATAATAATCTTTTTTAATTTGTTGATAATGGTGAGAGAGTTGAAATAATCATGGAGAATTATGTATTATTATTACACATTATGTATACAAAGATCCCAAGCAATATGGGATGGGCAATCTTTCCACTAAGACTTGCAATGTAATGAACTCCAAATCCTAGAGCTCCAGCCACTAAAGTTGCTATGGTTCTATTCAACCCTTTTCCAAGAGTTGCACCTGTTATATTCAGAAACCCACATCAAAAACTTAACAAGAAAAATAATTTATACAGATAGAGCTTTTGATCTATTGAAAGTGTTTTTTAGAATTTTTAAAGAGGGATAAATAGAGCCTTTCATCTATTGAAAGTGTTTTATTGGTGATCTCTTTAACATTTAGATGCATGACGTGTCGACTACATAATCTAAGGATTATATTACACGGCTTTTGATGTCACATAAGTGTTAGATGGATGGAACTGTGAGTTATTAGACACCAAATTAAAACGTCAAAGAACTTATTGCAATATATTTAAAGTATAAGTATCAATAGATACAATTTTAAAACGTTATGATCTGACAATTTTTTTTTTTTAAAGTCTAGTTATTTTGGTTAGACCCTATTTGATAATCATTTATATTTTTTGTTTTTGATCTTTTTGTTTTTTTTTTTTTAACTATATATATATATTTTTACTTTTGCTTTATTTCTTAATAGAAAATAAAATTAAAAATAGTAAATTTAGAGAGACCTAAGAAAAACATTTAGATTGAGAAAAGTCAGAGAGAAATATATTACAAAGAGAATATTAATTAGAGTTCTTAAAAAGGTATATTAGTTAGAGGAAGAGAAAAGGTTGAAGAGAAAATGATATATTTTAGAGAGAGAAGAGTATAGTTGAGAGTAAAACATATCTTAAATAAATAAAGATAAAACAGAAGGATAGAGAGAAACTGTAGGGAGAGAAAATTTAAAGACAAAAACTTTAGACAGAAAAATTAGAAATATATTTATTAGAGAGAATAATAAATTAGAGAGAGAAAAAAAATTAAGACTAAATTATACCCTTGAACGATGAGGTTTGTCTAAAAAATGCCTCTGAACTTTAAAGAGTTTCAAAAATATCCATGAACTTTAAAAAATGTTTCAAAAATACCCCTATCGTTAATTTTTTGATGAAAACTGTTAAAATTTCAGTTTCATTGATTAATCTTGTAAATTGGACCAAATCCACAGTCTTATAAACATTCATTCTTCTTATCACTAACATACACAAACAGAGAGAACAAAAAGGAAAGAATATATATATATACACACATGTGCACGTTGTTTTGTCCCACTTATCTTCTTTATGCTTTTTAAAAGAGAAAACTCGATTTCAAAGTCTGTGTTTTCATTTGGTATTGTGTGGCACACAACCTTTATAAACAAAGTTTTGCATTAATTTTCATTTAGGAAGAATTTACGGTGAGATGAGGAAAAAATAAGAAGCATTTTCCAATAAGAGTATGTTTGAAATTTTTTTGAAAGTTCAAGGGTGTTAATGAAACTAAAACTTTAATGCTTTCCATAAAAAAAATTAACGGTAAGGGTATTTTTGAAACAGTTTTTAAAGTTCAAGGGTATTTTTGAAACTTTTAAAGTTTAGGGGCATTTTTGAAGCAAAATCCAAAGTTCAGGGATATTTTTTTTTTATAATTTAGCCAAAAATTAATTTACGAGAGAAAAAGATTCCCGGAGAAGTTTTATAGATGATATGTTAGAGAGAGATAAGTTTAGAGAAAAAATTTAGGGAAATATTAAACTTTGGAGAGAAAAGTAAGAAGAAAAAAGAGAAACAAAAGTTATCATCTTTTAAAAGAGAAATGAAATTGAAGATTTGAGCAACTACAGATCTCTTGGTTGTTACTACAAGTTTTATGTCAGTTGAGTTATGCTCATGTTGGTAAAGAAAATGAAAATTAGGTAAAGTTTAGAATTTTAAAGGAGAAAAAGAAATAAAAGTTATATAAGAATGAATTTTTTTTAGAGAGAATAGTTAGACATTTTTGCATTGGGGAGACCAGTAGAGAAGGAAATAATGAATTTTTGAAAAATAGAAATCGGTTTTATTTATTTATTTTATGTTATTGAAATTTAGTTAGAATTTTAGAAACATTTTTAGAAAAAACAAAAACCAAAACTGGATTGGTTATTCAAAAAACAAAGACAGAAGGATTATCGTACAGACACCTATAAAACACAACTTTAAAAGTTCAATAACCAAACTCGATGAAAATCAACATGAACATAACTGTCAATAATAACATGCTCTTTATTCTACGTATTATTACATGAGAACTTACCAACAGAGAACTCGAAGACGACAGCAACAGTGATCATGGCCCATATCGAAGACGCACCGAAGCCATCGTAGAGCGGCTCGAAAAAGAAGAACAAAGACACAATGGTGATGGCTAATCCAACCTTCAAAGAGTGAACTATTCTTCTGGGGTCGTCTTTCCCCACCTTCTTTGTCTTGTTTGATAATTCACCCACTTTTTCCTGCAACTTCCAAGCTTTGAGTTTGAGCCAACCATGGTGATCCTTGCTTAACATATTCTCTTCAGATCCCACCACCATGATCTTAGAGAGAAAGGATATATATGGAGTTTTGATGATTTGGAAGTGGGTTTTGGTTGGGCCTCTCTCTTGGTTTTATAGGAAAATATTTTTAAATGTGCGTTTCTCACATAACTATTTGATGCTGGTTCAAAATTTGTACTTTTCTATTGTGTCATTTGATGCATATTTAAAATACGATTTTTAGTTTCTCTATCTTACATTGAATGGTATAGAATTTTCAACCACATACTATTCCAACCTCTCAAATAATTGTGAAGAACATCATCAATGCATTTGTTATAGGTAATTTTGGACCACTCTGATGCACAAGGAGCCGACGAAGACAACCGGACAGAAATAGGACCAGGAAACTGACCAAGAGGAAAAGCAGACCAGAGGGTTGGACCAACTTGGCCCGACCCATATGGTCGGCCTCGGGCCGAGCTCTTCCGCCTCCGTTCGGTCCCCAGTGCCCTCGGTCGCCCCGGTTTCGTTCAGTTCAGTCTCGATTCGCTCTTCGAACGCCTCGAAACCCTAGAGTAGGAGCAGGTATTTAAACTCATCTTCGTTACTGAAGAAGGGATCCCGAGATTCATTCTCTGAACTTTCTACTTCTCCTCTTGTTCTTCCATCAGTTTTCTAACTTAAGCACCAGAGTCGGTGTGACAAGCATCACACTGGTGTGCAGAGTTTGCTTGTCTTGCAGGTCACGTCTTCCTCCTCTCATACAAATTTACCGTTGGTGGCATGTGAAGGTCGGATGAGTCTCCTGTCCAGATTTTGGCATCAACACCATCTATATATGTATATTATTAACTGTAGAGTTCTTTTCAGATAGTTTTTTTGTTCGATCGCAAGGTATGAAATACTTTTGAATATGAAAAAAGCTTGTGGTTTTGGTACTTGGTCTGGTTCTGGTTGTGGATTTTGTCTTTTGTTTTGGGATGTCAGGACGATTTTGGAGATTTTGTTGTAAAAAACGACCTCTATCCCAATATCCTTAGGATCTGTTTGTTTTCCATCTTTCTCAATGTTTTTTTTTTTTTTTTTCAATCTACTCTCATAATAAGTAATAACTATAAACTATTTTTTAATAAGGCGTTACTACAATCAGATTGATAGTTTCAAAATTCATATGCCCTCTAATATCAATAAAAAATAATTAAAAAAAAAACATTCGGTAATTTCTTTCATATATGCAACAATGCATGATGACTAGTAGCATTGTGGTGACCTCTTTCAATAATTTATCAACGACACTCCATTAAAGAAATAAGCATTAATTATGTGATTTTGTAACGTAACAACTTAATACATTGTAATGTTTTCTTTCTAAGTTTATTTTTGTCCTCAAATTTATTATTTTTAATCCTAAAGGTCAATTATTTTTATTGATAATTTTAATTGAAATTTGGTTTGGGTTCGAAAGTCAAATATCTAAGCTAAAAAACACGTGACTTCAAAAGATTTTGGGTGGGTTTGGTTTAACTTTTCAAATATTTAATTTTGAAAATAAATCATTTTGAAAAAATTTATAATGTTTGACAACCACTAAAAATGACTTATTAAAAACGAGATTGATAAATAAACCATTTTGAGAGAAACACTTGAAACCAGTTTAAAAAAAAAAAACTTTTTAAGTAAACAATAACTTGTGTATAAAAACATTTGTGAGTAAATGCAACCAAACATATGAGTGTTTAAATTCTAAACAATTTTTATAACAAATGTTTTTTTTTAAAAATGCATTCTTGAAAAACATTTAAATTAAAATGTATTCTAAACGAATCCTTTGTTTGTAACACTACTTACTCGATAAGTGAACAAAGTTGTTTACTTAATATATAAATAATTTTTTTTACTTCAACCACTTATGAATAATTGAAGAGTCAAACTTCTGACTTTTTAAGTGGTTGGTATAATGTGTTAATCAATCGAGCTATCATCAAGTTGACTCATAAAAATAATTTATGATATAAGAGTGTTGTTGATGTATCAATCCAAACACAGAGAACATATACCTGATTTGCACATGCTTCAACGATGGAGTTTTTTTAACATGGGAAGAGGTGACGTGCAAAACAGAAGGAACCACACATGGATTAGTGTTTGCCACACTAACTTTGATGCTTAAGTTAGATCACATTTTTTGGAGTGTAGCAAGGGTTTAGAGTAGGAGAATGACATTACCTTATATTGATTTATAATTAGGTATTTTATAGGAGAACTTGACCTAGGATTTCCCATATCTCTTTAGAAAGTGGACTAGGAGGACACCAAATCAGACTTGAAGGAATCTTTTGGGTCGTAGGTTGCTTAAATGGACCTGAATAAAGGGCCCGTGAGTCTTTAGCCTGCCCTGGCCTCGAGCCGAAGCGAGTTATTGGGCTTAGCCTAATAATTCTTCTCCCAAGGTTACAAACCATGAAATGTTTATAGTAGTCTAATTGAGCCAACTAGGCTTCACTAGGCCGGTCTGGGCTAACTTTGGGTTGGGCCTATTTTTATGTTCGTTCTTCGTATTTGAGCACATTCTTTAGTTTCGATATAATTAGTTGGTCCAAATTCCTGTGCAAGTATACACAGTCTACAGCAAGTAATATTATCAATCCGAGCCCTGAATTAGTTTCCACTCTACCTATTTCTGTGTAACTTTCCAATGGTTTCAAGAATAGTAAAATGATTTGGTTTTATCGGAATTATGTTGAAGCAAAATAAATGACAGAACAACAAGTAAACAAATAGATAGACAGATTAAAGACAGGCGCTGGTTAGGCTTTAGTGATTGTTCTAAGATATGCTCTAGCAATATTATTGATCATGCATTTCTCGCAGTATTATTAGCGGATTCCTCCCGGAACTCCGGATCTTTTGGGATATGTTTCAAACCCAATGAAGATCGACCGATCAAGCACTAGGCAACTGGCTATCCCTAGCTCAGTCACTGGCGTTCACCAATACACAATGATCGTAGTGTGGATAATTGCCACACACTCTCTAAATCATCCCTGAAACTAGAGAGAGCTATCCATACCGGCTGGCCAGGCGGGCATAAAATGGAAATAAGCACAACAATTAACCAAAATGAGATAGTCAATTTATTACTAGAGATGAAGCACAATCATCACATTATTCCTAACCAACACCCTAAGCTACTTAGTTCATAATAGGCATAGGAATACGAATTACAATCTGAGTATGCATGTCCATAACCACAAGTTAATAAAGAAAATAAACTCCCTAATCAGCTTGCGGTTGATGGTGTTCTTGATGATCTTCAATCTCCCTATACTATTCGGCTTCCAAGGGAAAACATGGAATGACTTTGACTTTGACGGCTACTTCCTTTTATAGAATGATGGGAGGCTTGAATTAGGTCAACTAGGACACGTGTAAGGCTCTCCTTGATCCTTTATCACGAAAATAACTCAACAGAAGTCGGTTCATGAAGTTGGCTAACGAGTTGTGATGTGGCAGTTTCTATTCCCAGTTTTGCTGCAGCATAGAATTTGCTCCCTCCAGTCGCTCAGCAGCATAATCTGCACAAAATAATTTCCAATGCTTCCATTCTTCCAAATGGGTTAAATCATGTAATATCTATCTAAAACCAACCCTAATAAGCATAAAAGACACACAAATCCCTATATAATTGAGGCCTAAATAACTACCTTTTAGGCAGTTATCACCTACTTGTCCTACTTACCATATTTTAAAACTATTAAAATATCAAGCAAGACATAATTCTAATCCTATTAGAATTAATGTGATCTTAGGTCTAATTAATTTTAAACATTTTAAAAATAATTCCAATTCCCTAAAATACTATGTTTGCATGCAATCTTTTATTATAGGTTGACGGTTTCTAATCATTAATTTTACAACTATTGCAAAATTTAATGATTAACCTTATAACATGATACTATGGTGAAATAAACTAACAATCAAATTTCAATTAATTTATTTACCATACACTATATGCATTCTCATGACATTTAATATAACCAATTATATTAACCTATGGATGTGTCATGTGCTCAATGCAAATTTATTTTCATATTTTATTAGCATAACTCTTATATTAAGCCAATCATGAAAATCAAACAAGCATATACAAGAAATTTAATTAAATATAACTCTTATATTTAAACTATGTATTGTCATGCATAATGCTTTACTATTTTCATATATTTAATATAACTCTTACATCAAATAACTCATGAAAATCATACATCATGCATAAAATCATACATTATAATTCTTATAATATAAATTATGCATGAACATGCTTAGCCTATGGTGGGGTTTATCTAAATGACATCCATAAAACATTTAAATAGCTAAATGAACCGGTAATTTGGTTCCTAGGATAAAATAAATAACAAAATTACAATAATTTCATTAAATTCTATCCTATAAAGTTTTCTACCACTCCAGAACGGGATCAAACCTACCCAAACTGCTTTGAATCGGGCCCCAAAATCACGAACCAAGTCAACTTAGTACGAACCGGACCCAACCAGCTCAAACCCAGCTGAATCGGACTACGAACCAACCCAAACCAAACCTTCACGCTCTAGATCTCGCCCGCGCGTGCATGCTCCGCTGGAAATCGCGTCAGCATCTCGACGCTGACCCCACTAGAACTCGATTCTGGCAAGACAGCGACTGTTCTTCCGAATTTGGCCGAATTTGGTCTCGATCTTCATCGAAAACAACCCTAATTCTAGACCCGAACGTACAAAGACTCGAATTTACAGATTAACTACCCAAATACGTTGGGACCTTTACAATTGATCAAATCAAACACTGTAAATTCTAAGGGCAAATACCGTAAACATTTATTGGCAATACAACATACATTATGCAATAAATCCCACCAAAAAACCAACGTAATTTTCAAATTGGAATTAAATTAACAACCTGGCTCTGATACCAATTGTAGGGGTGAAATTTCTAAGCTGAAACAACCAAGAACGATCTCGAATTTTAATCCCAATTAAGAAAAACTAATACATTGGCAAATACAGGACAAATACAAAGAAACCTTACTGTATAATAATTCCTATCGGTTAAACATGCATTTATTCTTTGGTGATTAATTCTATAGAGGAGGTTTTGTTGTTACTCACACTCGTTGAGACTGTTGGGTTTTATGCCCTAAAACTCGTAGATAGTAAATGTAAATTATTGACTGTTATCAATAAAGTGTTATATTGATTATTATTTTGTAAAAAGTTATCAAATTTTATTGTATTAATCTTGTCTTAAATAACCCTAAATCCAATAAACTAACATCCTAGACTATTATATAAATCTTGAACTGTATGTGGAAACATACGGGGATCGGTATTCAAGATACAGTCTAAAGGGTTTATAGTATAGGGATAAGGCTGTGTACCTTATCCTGGTAACACTATGGATACGACCCACTTTGTATTTGATACAAACGCAATGATCCAACGCGTTCGTGTAGGGGACACGCGAGTGGGGGTATCCTATGCAATGAGGATGCCCTAGTTTATTGTATTTGACATTTCCATTGCCTTGAGCTATTTATTCTAATGTACATCACACTAACTAGAGTTTTAGTTCAAGTGGGAGTTTGTTGGGTTTTATGCCCTAAAACTTGTAGGTAGTAAATGTAAATTATTGATTGTTATCAATAAAGTGTTATTGATTATTATTCTATATATAAAGAGTTATCCAATTATTGTATTAATCTTGTCTTAAATAACCCTAAATCCAATAAACTAACATCCTGGGCTATTATATGAATCTTGAACTATATGTGGAGACATAAGGGAATCGGTGTTCAAGATACAACCTCAAGGGTCTATAGTATAGGGATAAAACTGGGTACCTTATCCTGGTAACATTATGGATATGACCCACTTTGTATTTGATACAAATGCAATGATCCAACGCGTTCGTGTAGGGGACATGCGAGTGGGGGTATCCTATGCAATGAGTTTGCATAAGATCGAAACGCGAAATAGTAACCACTAGATGTAACTCCGTTGACTAGTAAGGTTTTTATTTCACTATGATGACCTAGGCAACTTAATCTCAATCCTGAGTGTATTATGAACTCCTGTTCGCGAGAGATTGTCCTTTGATTAGTATGGGTGAGAGTGGCCAGATCGTCGGTTCAATAAGCCTACCATTTTGGGGACAAGACCGAGTGAGTGACTGGGAACATAATCACACAAGATGGAATTCACTCGTTCCCGACTTCAGGGTAAGTAGATGAGTGTTCCCTTAAGTGGTGTCTCTAGGTCTTGAACAAAGAGCCCTACCTTCACACCGACACGAGAGGGGTTTTCATTTATTGGTTGGACCATAAACAAGTTGTTCATTAGAGGAACACTGATACTTAAGGATATAGAGGTAACCTAGGGGTAAAACGGTAATTTGACCTAGCTGGTGTTACGAACACTCGTGAATGACTAACTTGCTGCTATTGGTCTATATCTGTGGACACAAAAATATTCTACAGTGAAAAGAGTGCAGTTGTGGGTCTATGGTGGAGTGTACTCACAGTTAACGAATATTGATTAATTTGGTTAATGAGTTTAGCCAATTAATCTCATATCGTTGGAGATTCTGATTTGTAGGTCCATTAGGTCCCACTGGTAGTTTGTAAAGGGTAATTTAGTACATTAAGTCTTGATTATAAATTGAAGTGTTCAAATATAATAAGCGAAATAATATAATATGTATGATGATACATTTAATTTTGAACATTTTTGTAACGACTCGACTTCTTAATAAGCCTTTAAGGGACCGTTACGACAATGCATGCTTTGAAGGCCTTTTTAAATAAAAATATTTTAAAACATAAACACCTAATTTAAGCAAAAACTTTAAAACAAAACTTTTATTTGGGATCCCTAATTTTAAAGGTTTTAAATATGCTAAAATAATTTCTAAAATATAAATGTACATGGCCTCTGGAAATATCTCAAACAAATTTACAAATCAAATAAAGTAAAACAGAGTTCTTAAAGCGGAAGAAAAATATGAAATTCCGGTCAACTCATGGTTGTCTATCGGATTCTCATCATTCACCTTTCATCTGCCCTTGCCTTTACCTGAAAAAAATATTTTTGAAAAGAATGAGTATTTTAAATACTCAGTAAGTGACCCTACTGTTGAGGTTGGGTCACGCTTTAAAAACATTTTAAAAATCAACAACAAACATCTTTTGGTGGCTCTAAACTTTATTTTTAAATTTGCTAAGGATATACATCAATTTCATGCATATCCTAGACACATCAATTTCATGTGTCTTCTACTGAGGCCGTCAATTTCACGAAACCTCGAGGTCGTCAATTTCACGAACCTCGACCTAGGTACATCAATTTCATGTCCCTAAGCCCTGTATATGTACATCAATTTCATGTACACTTATAAAACTCATAAATAACTTTAATGGAATTTTAAACTCATTCCTTTAATGGAATATTGAGAGCTCTGAATGTACATCAATTTCATGTACATTTATAAAGTTTAGCAAAATTCATAAATATTTAAAACTCATACATATAATGAAATTCTAAGAGACCACCGACTCAATATTTCAAACATCAACTATTGCAAACAATATTAAACTAATGCAATCAATAATAATAATTTTCATGCTTTCAATAACTTTTCATAAACTCATGCATAATTGAAATCACAAATTGTCATGCTCAAATTTCATGCTTTTAATAATCATAATGAATTTCAAGAACAACTCATAAACACAAATATTTTAGAAAATCAAATATTCGCACCCAATTAAAAATGGTTCAACAGTAAGTTCACTTACCTCGACTTAAATATTTTGAACAGGACTAAATTAATTCTTTTAACTCCAAAGTCCTTAACCACACGAAACGGAATGTCGCTTGCTGAACAGAACTTTAATTAAGCGAAAATTCGTAATTATGAACTCGAAGTTGGATGGGCAACGCCAAAACTGCCTCTTGAAGCTGCTGGTCGTGTAACAAAACCAATCCAATTTCAATAGTTTCGACTCTAACAACTTTAATAACCCAAGATTGAAGAAGCTGGAAAATTGCTCCAAACACCTAAAACTGCTACTGTTCGTGTTGCTCAGACCGCTGCTCGCCGGAAACTGCCACCTCCCGCTGCTGTACGTGCCTGAAACTAACGAAGAACAACCACCCACTATTGTAGTCGCGTGCATCAAGGGACTCGGGTTCGCCGGAAGTCGTCTGCGCCGCTGATGGATGCTCGGCGCCTATGATTTACACGTCGGAGAACTAACGCGTCGCCCATCCGTTCGCTGTCATCGCCGTACTGCCAAAAGCGAACTTGGAGAAGGATGTCGTCGGGGCTTCTAAACTCGCCGTTCCCGTCGTGCTGTTGTCGGGGCCTCTAAACTCGCCGCTCCCGTCGTGCTGTCGCCGGACTGGTCGAGCGCTGCCGCAGTAGAGGGAATCGCCAGAGGAGACGCTACCGTCGGGCCCACTGAACGCTGAAGAAGAAAAAGAGGGAGAAGGGCTAGTATGCGGCTGATTTCGTGGAGAAGAGAAGGAAAGAAGATGGAGAAAGACTTGATGGCTTGGCTTGGGCTTTGTGCACTTTTTTAAAAGAAATAGTCTTGGGCTTGAGCTTGGTTAAAAAGACTATTAATTTACGAAATTGCCACCTTTCATCCTTTTCCTTTAAGGAAACAAAAAGATCTAGATAAATCCTATTTTTCCAATGATTTTCAAATCTTTATTCTTTTGAAAATTTCCCCCTAAATTCAAAATTAATTCCAACTTAGGAAATTTTGAAATCGATCTCAAATTACGGGCGTTACAATTCCAAATTACATGCAAGACATAATTACCTCAATACCCTTTACGAGCTACCAGTGGGACCTAATGGATCTACATATCAGAAGCTCCAACGATATGAGATTAATTGGCTAAACTCATTAACCACATTAATCAATATTCGTTAACTATGGGTACACTCCACTAAAGACCGACAACTGCACTCTTCTCATTGCAGATATATTTCTGTGTCCATGGATATAGACCAATAACAACAAGTTAGTCCTTCATGAGTGTTCGTAACACTAGTTAGGTCAAATTACCGTTTTACCCCTGGGTTACCTCTATCTCCTTAAGTATCAGTGCTACTCTAATGAACAACCTGTTTATGGTCCGACCATTAAAAAGGATTCCCTCTCGGGCCAGTGAGAGGGTAGGGCCTTTTGTTCAAGTCCCGGAGACACCACTTAAGGGAACACTCATCTACTTACCTTAAAGTCAGGAAGGAATGAATTTCATCTTGTGTGATTATATGTTTCCAGCTCGCCACTCGGTCTTGTCTCCAAAATGGTAGGCTTATTGAGTCAGTGAACTGGTCACTCTCACTCATACAAATGAAAGGACAATCCCTCGTGAACAAGAGTCCATAATACACTTAGGATTAAGACTAAGTTTCCTAGGTCATCCTATTGAAATAGAAACCTAACTAGTCAACAGAGTTACATCTAATGGTTACTATTTCGCGGTCCGGTCTTATGCAAACTCATTGCATAGGATATCCACACTTGCATGTCACCTACACGAACGCGTTGGATCATTGCAATTGTATCAAATAGAAAGTGGGTCGTATCTATAGTGTCACCAGAATAAGGTACCCAATTTTATCCCTATACTATAGACCCTTTAGGTTATATCCTAAATATTACCTGTATGTCTCCACATACTATTCAAGACTCATAACACAACCTAGGATGTTAGTTTATTGGATTTAGGGTTATTTAAGACAAGACTAATACAATATAATTTGATGTCTTATTGAAATCATCTCGATCACTCTTTATTGATTACAGTCAATTATTTACATTTGCTATCTATGAGTTTTAGGGCATAAAACCCAACAATTATTTGTCGTTTACTATTGCTATGTATCTCAAGTGTTGGTACGATAAGTTGTTTTTTTAAAAAGGGAAAAATACACTCTTAGTCCTTGAGGTTTGAGTTAGGTTTCATTTTGGTCCATGAGTTTTCAAACTCAACAATTAAGCCCCTAAGGTTTGGTTTTAGTTTCATTTTGGTTCCTCCATCCATTTTTTCGTTAAAAACTAACGGGTGGATGACGTGGCACTATTTTTTTATTTTAAAAAATTATTTTTAATTTTTTTTAATTAAAAAATATTAAAAATATTATTTTTATTTATTTCTCCTTCTCTTCTTTCTTCTTCTTCACACCCACGACAGTTCTTCTTCTTCACACCCACGCTGGCCGATAGCTTCTTCTTAACACTCACGACATCCAGCGACCAGTGACCGTCGGCAGTCGGCTGCCGCCGGTGATTTTTTTTTCCTGAAACGAGAAAAGGGCTTGATTAATTAAAAAAATGAAATAAATTTTTTTCCAGCCACTCTTTCTATTGCTCTTTCTTGGTTTCGCACGCACAAAACTCCCACCACCGCCGATCAACGCTGCCACCTCGCGTCGGTGGACACAACCGCCGTTCATTCCAGATCTGGTAGCAGCAAACCCACGAACAACAGATCTCGACGCTTCTTCGATGGGGCAGTCGTTCCAGATCTGGTCTATGTGAGTGATGGTCGGGGCTGAACAGTGACTAAACGCGCGACGGGTGTGAGCGACGTTCGACGTTGGTCTGGGTGTTGGCGTGGGTCGGGTGTGAGCGATGGACGACATTGGTCTGGGTGTGGGCGTGGGTGTGAGCGACGGACGTGAGATTAACTCGTCGGATCTGTGTGTGGGAGTGGGTTTGAACTCGTGGGCTCGCCGGAAATCTTCCAATTTTTCAGATATGTTTTTTTCCTCTTCTCTTTGGAAACGAAAATAGAAAGAATGTGAAGATGAAAAGGAAGAAGAAGAGAAGCGATTCACTCTTCTCGTTTCTTTTGAAAAAAAAATTGCCGACAATGGCCAGCTGCGGGCGAGCGGTCGCCGGTCGGTGGCCACCGACCAGGAGGAGGAGTAGAAGAAGAAGAAGAAATTAAAAAACATATATTATTTCAATATATTTTCAATTAAAAAATTTAAAAATATTTTTTTAAATAAAAAATAATGTCACGTCATCCACCCGTTAGTTTTTAACGGAAAAATGGATGGAGGGACCAAAATGAAACTAAAACCAAACCTCAGGGGTTAAATTGTTGAGTTTGAAAACTTCGGGACCAAAATAAAGCCTAACCCAAACCTCAATGACTAAACATGTATTTTTCCCTAAAAAAAATATCATTTTGGTTTTTCTAGTGGAATTTATGTCCTATACTTATTTACTTTATCTTATTATGTAAAATATATTTAATCATATACAATTTATATCTTAAAATCATGGGTTATTGATGTAATATTGAATTATTATGTCGTTTATATATGAAAAGTTGATGTTAAAGAAGTCAGTTAGTCAGTTAAACTGTTAAATATAAAGATAAGGTTATTAAGTCATTTCTCGTGCTAATGACATGGTTGATACAACCCACTTTGTAAAAACTAGAAAGGATTTGATTTTAATCGTTTATATGGAGGCATGTGACTGGAGTTTTCATATATATTGAATTTATATAAAAATAGATCATGAAATATTTAATATTTCTTTCTACATAAATTATGGGAATTAGACTATTTTGGAACCAATATTTCACAAATGTCCAATTATGAAAAAATTTTCAGTTTTGTCTTGGCTCAAGATTTTCCAACTAAATCTTTCCTATTTTGCCCTCCAAAATTCTGGACATAAAAAATTGGTTTTATTGATTATTTCCATAATAGAAATTACTATTAAGATTTATCAATACTCAAACCTAACCTTAAATACATTTCACAAAAATCTTCAACCAATTGCCGTCAATTTAAAGGACCATTTGTGGCTCCATTAGCGTTGCGCAATCAAGAATTTTTCAGCGACTCCATTATCATTCCTCTTAAGCAACATAAGCAACATGAGTGTTATACTTTTGTCTATTCTTTTTTATTTATTTATTTTTATTTTATTTTATCAAGCATCTTGAGTATGAATTATCATCCATTCTTTTTTTTTCTTTTTTTTTTTTTGTTAAACCGTAGGAATAGCATGCCTATATTTGTCAATTTTTTTTTTTAAAAAAAACTTCAAACAATATGAATAGCCATCCAAGTATATAGTTTGCATTTTTTTTTTCAATTTTATGTTATTAATATATATTTTTTTGTTTTAAGATGTTTCTAATTTTATCTATTAGATCACACTAACCCTTATTTACATCTAATCACTTATTTGATTATAGAATGTAATGTTTCTTCAAATAATAAATATATATCATGCATTATAATATATAATCAATATATCGAACCCATTATATATTATATATTCATAAATATATACTTAGTTGTATGTTGTATCATAAATATATACTAGTTGTATGTTGTATCATAAATATATACTTAGAATTATATTAGATAAACCTCTTTATGTAGTATATTTACGTAATGATTTATAAAGTTTATAAGTGAATTTTCAGAATTATAAATATAGGGCATGCAACATATTTTATCTATAAATATATATCTGGATGTATAATATATAATCCTTATTAAATATCCGTCATACATTTTTCTATAGCTAATAATCTCATTCCATACATCTGTGTTTGGCAGTCATTAGAATGATATTAATAACTATATCGATTAAAGTTTTTCAAATTTGTATTCATGAAGGAATGTCAACCACTAATTTGATTGAAGTTGTAACTCAAAAGTTAGACAACCCAAAACTATATATAAGTAAATAAAGAGCATATAATACCCTATACCTTTCTATTATTCAAATGTAATTCTCTAAATAAATTTAAATTTAAAAAAATGCACAACTCTATATTACTATTGACCATGACTATATTCAAAATGTAACATTCACATAAAATATATTATTCCTAACAGAAATCATCTGATGTATATAAATCATTAGTTCAACCATCCGTTAATTGTATATAAACCATCTAATATATTATATAAACCTCCAACTAAATGATATATTATTATCCAGATAATATAGTTTTTTTACACAACCACATAACAAACCCAAATATACCAAAGTATATTATTTATAAACCACATAAACCCAATAATCATGACCGGAATGATTTTTATAAACCCAAAACTAATTAGTAAATTTGCTTTATTATGCAGAATGGTTTTTACATACCAAACTAACAGTATATTTCATATACTATGCAAAATGATTTGTATAAACCCACAACTAGGTAAGCAATGACCCAATAACCATGTGGAAAACAAACTAACAATATATTTCATATAAACCACATAACATACCCAAATATATCTTCGAAGAAACTCCAATAGACAACCAAGATAATGCGGCCGACAAATTGAAGACGATCTGTAAAAAAAGGGAAAAGAAGTTCCAATCGGCAGAAGCGTAGCTGACGGCCAACGATGCTTGGGATGATGAGACGGTGGGAACACAAACAACTATTAAAGGATGAGATGGCGCGAACATAGACGACACTTGGAGGAGGAACATAGGCGACACTCGAGGATGAGAGGATGGGAACACCGACGGTGTGCAGCATGAATGGCCGGCTGAGGAAGCAGAAAGACGTGAGGAGGGAGACCGGCGTGGGGAGAGTGAAGATTTTGACCACAAACTGCTATGAGAAATTATATTTTGGAGATATATTCTGGTGTTTGAAAATAAAATCTTGAGAGAATCGAGGAGTTATTTGAGAGGGGAAATGAAAAGATTTTGCAGCAAGTAATTATTATGGTTAGATATTTTAGGAAAATATATGGATTATTTTATTCAACCATGTTTATTTTTTTAATTATAATATGATGGAGATTGATGTAAATTAACTTTAATTTTAGCTTGACTTAGGACAAAGCTGAAATTTTTTTCAAGATTAGACATTTGTGAAATTTTGATTCCAATTTGGTCTATCTATGTAGTTAACCTTTTTTTCTAAATTCATTACAAGAAAAGTTCAATTAAACATCTGACATAATGCTTCATATAGTGCGTAAGCGTAGAACTTTTTTTTTTTTTTTTTTTAAAGAAGTTGTAAGAGTAGAACTTTGGATTCATAGTACAGTAATCTTAAATTAATAATGAATGAAAAATAATTAATGAATTTAACTATGATTTTGTATCATTGGAATTTATAATCTATAGGTAACTTAAAAAATCATTGATGGATTATTAATCATATGGAAAGAAAAATAAAATTTTTGAAGATAACAATTTGTATTTTTATGTATTACATATATTAAATGTTAAAGAAGATAATGTATTTTATATTCATGTCTTGGATATAGAAAATAAAAAAGAGAAATTATATATTTTATTAATAGATTGGATATCAATAAAATATATTGATTTAAAAAGAGTTTTGTTAGTTCTTTCGAGGATAAACTTCCACCAATTTTGATCTTATGATTGAGTTATACAAAGCAAGGTTTATTACCATGAATACAAGAAGAAATAGTTGTTTAAAGATATATTAGTTTTATATAATTCTATATAAACTCAATATTGGTTCAATAATTAAGGGTCCGCTTGGAATACTTTTTAATTTATGTGTTTTTCAAGAACGTATTTTTTCTTTTTAAACATTTTGTATAAAAATTGGTTAGAATTTACACACTCATATGTTTGATAACATTGTCTCAAAAGTGTTTTATACCCAAATTATTATATACTTACAAACTATTTTTAAAAAATTTGCTTTTAGAGGTTTCTTTCAAAATCATCTCTATAAAATTAAACACTTGAAAATTTACTTTTTAAACTATTTTTAATAAGTCATTTTTAGTGGTTGCCAAACACTATAAATTTTTCAAGATGAGGTTTTTTTTTTCTTCTTCTTCTTAAAATTAAACACTTGAAAAGTTAAATCAAACATACCTTAAATTCAAATTGTTAGGCCCCGTTTGATAACCATTTGGTTTTTGGTTTTTGGTTTTTGAAAATTAAGTCTATAAACACTATTCTTACCCACAAGCTTCTTTGTTTTTTATCTACCTCATTTCCCATGTTTTCAAAAACCAAGCCAAATTTTGAAAAAAAAAAAAAAAGTAGTTTTCAAAAACTTGTTTTTGTTTTTGGAATTTGTCTAGGAACTCAAATGTGTAACGACCCTACATTTCATGTCTATATTCCAGGGCCGTTAACACATGAATTTCCTTTAAACTTTCAAATAACGAAGATGAAACAACATTTAAAGTAAAAACATTCTTTAAAAAAAAAAACGACGAAACTTTTCAGCCTGGGATCCCAGTTAAAAAAGAAACAACTAAAACCCTTCACCATTTCAATTGAACATCTTGAAAGCGGGAAAAACATCAAAACATAACATCAAAAAATGCAAATAAAACGAGTTTCAAACATGTAAAAGCGGAAGTCTATCCTACGGAATTCTATGGCTCATCCAGTAACGTTCCGTCACGCATTCTGTACACCCTTGCCTCTACCTGCATTTACATGTTAGGGAAAAGAATGAGTATTTAAGAAAAATACTCAGTAAGTAACATTACAGCTAAACATGCAACGACCAAGGTTTCAAAAGGTTAAACGAGCTAAGGGCCCAAAGGTAATGTCATCTCATTCTAGTTCATTTCATTTCATTCATTCCATAGCATGAGGTCCGTGATCAATTGAAATCACCTACATAATTTGCCAACTCTCTAAAGGTGCACAAGTGGGCATTTTGGGAGATCTCTACTCCTTCTGATAGTAGAAGGCACCTAGTCAGTGGAGCCAAATCTCACCCATCAAGACACTAATGTGCGCATAGCGCTTTAACTGCCATTTCACTGGTGGGGCGTCCATGGGTTTTAGGTCAGAATTTAACTTCCACAGTTAGTAAATGGCACCTAGTCTGCGAAGCCGAGTTCCACCCATTTAGCTCCTCATTTCAGTCTAATACATCTCAATCCTAGGTGACTATTTGACACGACCCCCTACTAGAGTAGCTAGTCCATTCTTTTCCCTTTTTAAGGCCTCTTAGCACTCATTCTAATTTAACTACAACTTAACCAATGAAATCCGTCCCTCCCAGATTACTGACAGGCTAAACTGACAAGTACCATTCCAACTCAATCAATCACAAATGACCCACCGAACATTCAACACCTCAGAACTAAGAAGCCACCTCTTTTCGCTTTCTACATACATTGCCAACCGACTTTAATACAACACAGTCACGCACTCCCACCTATCTCATGGCACAAATACACAGCAACAAAACTCTTGAAAACAAACACATTCATAACATCTCATAACACAAGTACACAACATCCATATTTATGAAGTCAACAGCATACACATCAGCTCAACCTCCACTCATACATAAAGCAACATCTCATGTCAGAAACACAACCACCACGTCAACGTATAAATACAGTTTAATTTCAGTAAGTTAACTTACCTTGAGGTAACTAAGCTTGATTGAAAACACCCAAACAACTTGATATAACACCAACCACGTTATGCGAGACAATAGTCTATTAACACATAAAAAAAGTATATTCTCACATCAGAAGCACACCAATCTCAATAAATTTCCTAAAACACAAGACTTGAGAGGACCGAAAACTCACCCAAATGAAACTACTGCTCGCTGTCCAATTTCCAATTTCGCTCCGCCTTACGAATTCGACCACCACTCACTACGAACACCTTGGATTAAGACTCAACATTATTGGGTATTCCATTAAAGGACAAAAGACTAATTAGATCTGAAACTTACACTCTCCTTACCAACTGTTTGATCAATCGAATCGTCAAACACTCAAGATCTAAAGCGACTCGAGGCGGCGTACAACTATTTGGCCGAAGACGGCAGCGGTGTGCGGCTCTTTGGTTGTAAAAGAACTCATGGCGGCGACGGCGTTAGGTGAGCGGCGACAGCCGCGTGGAGATATGCAACAGAGGACAACGGCGCGCGGAGGCTGCGACGAGCGTGGACAACGGGGGCAGCGCAACCTGTTACAGCAAGAAGAGGGAGAGCTGAGAGAGAGAGAGAGAGCTGAGCGCTCACCGGCGGCGTAGGAACAATGGAGGATGGCGTTGACGGCGAGCGGCGTCAGTAGGCTACGGGCGATGTGCGAATCGGAGGGCGGCAATGTGCGGCAGCGGCGAGCTACGCGCAGGTGAGAGAGAGCTAAGAGAGAGAGGATCGGGGAAGAAGAAGAACTGATTTTCCCTTTTTTTAAAATAAAGAAAATCGGTCAACTTGACCAAAAATGTGGGGGAAAATTCCCCCCCCCCACTCACCCCCTTTTAACCGGGCTTTTAGCCCATTCCCTCTTTTCCTGTTTTTTTTTTTTAAAAAAAACAAAGTGGCTGTTACAAAATGTCTCCTCAACAAAAAAAGAAAACCATTGTAAGATGATTGAGAGAAAACAAACACAAATTTCAAAAACAAAAAACAAAAAAAGAAATAGTTATCAAACGGGGCCTTAGAAATGAAAGTTTTCTTCTACGGGGTGAATTGTAATTGCCCATTACTCAAACTTTTAGGTTTATTCCCTTAAATTCTTAAAATATATACTTTTAGTCTTTCTCACCCAAACCTACTCTAATCAACCTAAATATGTGTAACGACCCTACTTTTCATGCCTAGATCCTAAGGCCGTTACTACATGCATTTCATTCTACTTCTAAGAACGGCGGAAAACTTCCATATAAAGAAATCGTACTTAGAAATTTGCGAAACATTTAAATCTGGGATCCCAGTTTAAAACAGAACAACAACACCTTTAGTAAATCAACAAACTAAAAACGGAAAAACATAAGTCATTCAATACAAGTTCAAAGGGGAAATTTCAAAACGAAAAATGCGGAAGACTTAAACTAAAGGAGGTCCATGGCTCAGCAGCTCTCCGTCACGCGTTCCGTACACCTTTGCCTCTACCTGCAGTTGTGTGTAAGGGAAAAGAATGAGTATTTAAGAAAATACTCAGTAAGTAGCATTAAAAGTTTTAACATCTTATCCGAGTTAAAAGCCTCAGGGTTAGGTCATCCCATTTCATATCATTTCATATCATTTCATTTCATTTCAGTTCATTTCATTTCATTTCATTTGCAGTTCGGGTCTCGTGTTCAATTAGTACACCTATAAATATATAAGTTTGCCAACTCACTGATAGTGCACAAGTGGGAGTTTTGGGAGGTCTCTACTCCTACTGATGGTAGATGGCACCCAGTCAGTGGAGCTAAGTCTCATCCCTCAAGGCACTAATAGGCGCGTAGCGCTCTAAGCTACCATTTCACTGGTGGGGCGTTCATGGGTTTAAGTCAGGAATTTACTTCCACAGTTAGTAAATGGCACCTAGACTGCGAAGCCAAGTCCCGCCCATTAAGCCCCTCATTTCAGTCTAATACATCTCAATCCTAGGTGGTTAATTGACACGTCCCTCGTCTAAGGCACTAGCCTATTCCCTTCACTTTTCTAATCCTTTCCCTCAAGGTAAATAAAATTCCTAAGTCGTCATGAGGCTACCGAAAATTCGGCAGCATAACGACGTACGCAGAGGAAACCCAAAATTTTCCCTTGCACCTGGAAGTAAGAATATACACTTCTATGAACACAATCAAGTCAGAATCACAATCCAGCTTCGATCACAACTCCACCGAACATTTAACCCATCCTCCATAACATGAACACAATCCAGAACAATCATAAATCAAACAATCCAACATACTTACTTAGTCCTACAAGCATAGCAACACTTAATGCATGTCCAAGTAAACGACACTTAAACCATATTCAAACAAGCATACAATGATTCCAAAACAACAACTTCATGCCCAAAAAGCTACTCACTCAATCCACTAACACGCCACATAACATAATCAAAATCCTTATTCCCAAATAACTACTTACACAACGACAAAAGTTAATATGCGACCATTAACTCAGACATTCTTAACCAGTTCCATGCTTTCAAGAAATAAAGGACCAACCATGCTTGATTTAACCCAACGACGACACTTAGAGCTTAAATCCAAATGGCTACTTACATTCCAAGGGACAACTTAAGGTTTAAGTTCAACTCACGCTATAGCAACCATACTCAATTTAAATGAGTTTAAAGCAGAGAATCTATTCCAACGGCTACTTACTTGAGATACTACGCTTGATCGAAAATCTTCCAACGACTCGATACAACACCAACCACGTGATGCGAAATACTCGTCTATTAACACATAAAACATACATAAATATATATTCACACACCATTGGCACACCAAACTTAACAAATTTCCTAAAGCACTAGACTTGAGAGGGCCGAAAACTCACCCAAATGAAGCTACTGCTTGCTGTCCAATTTCCAACTTCGCTCCAATTCAACAATTCGGCCTTCAAACGTTGTGGGTAACTAGAAATCAATAGCTACTATTAATGGGTACTCTTTTAACATAATTAAATCATTCAAAACTTAACTTAGTTCACTTACCCAAAGTCGGAAACTCACCTAAAACAGTAACACTACTTGCTGTCCAACTTCCAAGTTTCGCTCCGATTCGACAACTCGGCCTCCAACGCCACGGGCACCTTGAAATCGAAAACTAAAACCAGTGGGTATCCTTAATTTAACATTAAATCGACCAATAACCCACACTTATAAACTCCTTACCCACTAGATGAAGACGGCAGCGGCGGCGGCGATCTGCGAACAACGGCGGCGGCTCACGGCTGAAGACAATGGCGTGCGGCGCGGAGGTGAGAGAGACGGTGCAGACGGAGAGAGAGGCTGCGAGGGAGAGACGAGTTAGAGAGAGAGAATTCGAGGGAGAAAGAGAGAGAACTCGAAGGAGAGAGAGAGAAAAAAGAAGAACGTTACCGGCGGCGGCGGAGCGTGCGGCTGAAGACGGCGACGTGAGGCGGCGGCGTCGGCTTGCGGCGGTGGGCGGTACTGCGGCTGAGAGGGAGCGAGAGAGAGAGAGAGAACTGAAAGAGAGAGAGGGAGGGAGAGAGTATCGGGGAGAGAGAGAGTGGATTTTTCTTTTTTTAAATGGTCATTCTGACCAAATTTTGGGGGGAAACTTTCCCCCCATTTCTCTTCTTCCCCTTTTGACCGGGCCTTCAATGCCCACTTTCTTTTTTTTTTTTTTTTTTTTTTTTTTTTTTTTCAAATGCTTGCCGTTACAATATGGCTCGAATACAAATCAGTACATCAATTACTGCCATATTCAAACCTACATTATCCATTAGTTAAATAACGAGTGGTAAAATAACGAGAATTTAAGTGATTGATTTTAAAAGTTTAATGATTGAAATAGATATTTTGAAAGTTCAGAGACTAAAATGAAATATACCTAAATTAGTAACAAATAAAGTTTTAAAAAATCTTAAGGACTAGGGAGTAAGATGGAATTTGAACTACTTCAATTTTTTTTTGGGAAAATTACCTTTTTGGTCCCTGAGTTTTGAGGGATAGGTGCGTTTGGTCCCTGAGTTTTCAAAATAGACATTTTTAGTCCCTAGGTTTTGAGAAATAGGTTTAAAAGGTCCTTAAGTTTTCAAAATGGACATTTTTAGTCCCTAAGTTTTGAGAAACAGGTTTTAAAAGTCCCTGGTTTTATTTTTTCAACTTTTTTAAACTAATAATTTTTATTATATTTTAATATTGAATGATTTTTTAAATTAACAAAATTAAAAAGTATTAATTTATAAAAATTTAAAAAATAATATAAGGGACTTTTTAAACATATTTCTCAAAACTCAAGGACTAAAAAGGTCCATTTTGAAAACTTAGGGACCTTTTAAACCTATTTCTCAAAACTCAGGGACTAAAAAGGTCTATTTTGAAAACTCAGGGACCAAACGCACCTATCCCTCAAAACTGAGGGACCAAAAAGGTAATTTTCCCTATTGTAGTGTAGACCATATTCTTTCTAATCATATCTTTTCTTAGTGTAGACCGTCTAAAACCTATGGTAGTGGTAGGAATGAACTAGAAATTGAATAGAATGGAAATGTTAGAACTACTCGCAACTCATTAGACAAGATAGCAGCAATAATTATCACAAAATATAGGAACTAGAAATAGAGGAAGTTGTAACTAACGTATATGCAAGAATTTCAAGCTTGAGAATGGAGTTGAAATAGATAAAATAATTGAGATAAAGTTTCTAGATATGTGTTCTTTGATGGTAATTTTGCAAGTGGTCGATTATTTAGTAGTAGTCAAGTTGGTAGTGGGTAAAGTATTGTCTCCCGATAATGGTTAATTTGTTAATAAAACCTAAATAAATTCAACGCCATCAATAATAAGGGGTACGAGTGTATTAAAGACAGCAATAAAAGCATAATTAAAACCAATAATTTAAGAAAACTTAGTCCTTTGATTTTACCTAAACTAATGACTTACGTTGCTTGAGAATTTATTTAATTTATCATTTCAATTTTTTTTTTTGGTTGAGTTCAACAATTGGAGGGTGTAGGATCAAACTATCGATCTTTGGGATGGTAATTAGTGTCTTATAGATACTCGAGTTGACGTTGATCAGTCGATTTTTCTCCATATTTGGTCGGAGTCGATTTTGTCAATTGACAAAAATGATTATCGGTTGGTCGGTGACAGGATGCATGTGGAGACAAAAACAATTGTTGGCCCTCTATTGCCGTGCATGGGAAAAAAGAAAGCAAATGGGCCAAGCCCATTAGGTTTGCAAACACACATTTATATGTTTTTAGATTGTGGCAGACGCAACACGGAGAGAGAAAAAAACGGCAGGGGCAGTGGATTTTCGTGAGAGTTTTCTTTTTTAGCGGCAGTGAGTTTTGTTGAGAGAATGAGATTGATTCTCTTGGGTTGAGGGTGTGTTTTGTTTCTTTGTTTATCCCAAGCTATCGGGTTGTGATACTTGGAAGTCAATAGCCATTGTTGGGCTATTGAGGGTTGGTTTGTAGCGTTATTGAAGGCTTCTTGTAATTTCTCAAATTCTAGTAGAACCTGCAGTTGCAGAAGACTGGACGTAGTCCCGAGCTTGGGGCGAACCAGTATATTTTTCGGTGTCGTTTCTTTTTCCCTATCTCTTTTATTATTTTCGTGACTATTATTTTTTGCTTGTGTTGGCTTAACCTGTGGAAGGGGAGATAGTTATAATATTATTGATTGTCGTCATAATATTATTGTTATTTGTATTCCGCATTTTCTCCCAACAATTGGTATCAGAGCTTTTGGTTCAGTAGTCATGGGTTTTGTAGAGCCAAAAAGTTTCGATGGAGTCATGAAGTTCGATGAGAAAAATTTTGGATATTAGAAGATGCAAGTCAAGGATTATTTTAACTTGCAAGAAAGTGCATAAGGCATTGAAGGAGAGACCGAAAGATATGTCGGACGAAGATTGGGAAGCTCTAGATGAAGAGGCAGTTGCAACCATTAGGATGTGTTTGTCGATGGATGTGGCAAGTCTAGTAGCCCATGAGACAACTACAGTCAAGTTGATGGAAGCGCTTACAAACAGGTATGAAAAACCCTCTGCAAATAATAAGGTCTACCTAGTTAAGAAGTTTTTCAACATGCAAATGTCTGAGGATGCTTCTGTGAATTCCTATATTAATGAGGTTACCACTTTGATTAATTAGTTAAAATCTGTTAAGATAGAATTTTCTGATGAGGTGAATGCTATTCAATTGTTAACGTCTTTACCTGATAGTTGGGAAACGATGAAGACATCAGTGTCTAATTCGACTGGAAATAACACTTTAAAATTTTCAGAAGTTTGTGATTTAGCCATAGTTGAGGAAATTGGTAGGCAGGGTAGTAATAAAGAGTCTACTGTAGGGTCAGCTTTGGTTATGACTAAGGGTAAAGATAAGGTTGATGAAGATAATGAACCGAGTAGCAGTAGGAAAAAGTGGAAAGGTAGGAATGAGGTAGAATGTTATTACTGCCATAAGAAAGCTCACTTCAAGTATCAGTGTAGGAAATTTAAAGAGGATCAGAAAAGAAAACCAGAGGCAAATATAGTGGAAGAGGTTGTCTTAGCTTGTGTTGAGAGTGACACAAAGTATAGTAACCACTCATCATATTGGATATTAGACAGTGCAGCTTCTGTTCACATAGCTTCAGATAGGAGTTTGTTCACATCATTCACAGGAGGGCATCGTGGCCTTGTGAGGATGGGGAATGGTAGAACCTCCAAGACTAGAGGGATTGGAGATGTTAGTCTGAAGACAGAATGTGGAGGTAAATTGGTACTGCGAGATGTCAGGTACGTGTCTAATATCAAGATGAATCTTATTTCTATTGGTAAATTGGCAGATGATGGTTACATGTGTGAGTTTGGCAGTCGCCAGTGTAAACTCAAGTTCGGATCCCAGGTAGTGGCAGTTGGTCACAGGAAATCTACACTGTACAGATGTCAGTTGAATGTTGTCAAAGGTTTAGAGAGACAGTGGATGCCAGTTAAAGATGCAGATGGTAGTTGTAGAGGTACAGTTGAGCCAAGAGCAAGGATAGCCAATTTCGATCAGTTCGATCAAGATCCTTCAGTTCAGAAACCATTGGGAAGTCTAGGAGAGAAAGTTGATGGCTATCGTGAATCCCCAGTTGTTAGACGGTCGAATGAATTGAAGAAGTCACTTAGGCGAGTTGCATCAAAGTGGAAGGCTTGAGCAGTTGCTAAGGTCAAATGTCAGGTCTCTAGCTTGGTAACAGGTTTGAATAGAAGATTCAAGCCATTCTCAGAGTGTATCTTCTTCAGGAACAGTTGTTTGGATTGGAAGAAGATGACAAGTGATACCACTTAGCTGAAGTGGGAATACGTGTCTGTCTTTTTCGTCTGAGAGATAGGTCCACGTAGCTAGCCCATACCTCGGGGTGAGCACAGATGAGCTACAGTTATATTCTGATAGTTGCCTGTTTTTTGTGAGTTTGTTGTTTTACAGGTATTTTGAACCTTGGAGTTTGCCAAGAAGATTAGAGATAACAGTTGTAGTGGGAGTAGATCCTTGGAGTTTGCCAAGATGTTTAAAGTTTTGTTGTAGTGGGAGACGAGATCGTTGTTTTGTCTCCAAGTGGGAAATTGACAGGATGCATGTGGAGACAAAAAACAATTGTTGGCCCTCTATTGCCGTGCATGGAAAAAAGAAAGCAAATGGGCCAGGCCCATTAGGTTTGCAAACACACATTTATGTTTTTAGATTGTGGCAGACGCAACACGGAGAGAGAAAAAACGGCAAGGGCAGTGGCTTTTCGTGAGAGTTTTCTTTTTTAGCGGCAGTGAGTTTTGTTGAGAGAATGAGATTGCTTCTCTTGGGTTGAGGGTGTGTTTTGTTTCGTTGTTTATCCCAAGCTATCGGGTTGTGATACTTGGAAGTCAATAGCCATTGTTGGGCTATTGAGGGTTGGTTTGTAGCGTTATTGAAGGCTTCCTGTAATTTCCCAAATTCTAGTAGAACCTGCAGTTGCAGAAGACTGGACGTAGTCCCGAGCTTGGGGCGAACCGGTATATTTTTCGGTGTCGTTTCTTTTTCCCTATCTCTTTTATTATTTTCGTGACTATTATTTTTGGCTTGTGGTGGCTTAACCTGTGGAAGGGGAGATAGTTATAATATTATTGATTGTCGTCATAATATTATTGTTATTTGTATTCCGCATTTTCTCCCAACAGTCGGTCCATTTAAAAAAGAAAAAACCAACCGACTAACCGACATTTACCTATCTACATTAAAAAAAAAAAAAAAACAACTGATTACTCTTAGAAATAAGAGTTATTTGGCTATACCTTTAGGCTTAAAACTCTTGTGTTTGTTGAGAATTGATGTGAATTTGTGCATAAATGTATAAAGTCTAAGTTGAGTGTTGTTTAGATCAATGAAGTTGAGCTTGGTTGAATTTGGTGCTTATTCTGGTTTCTCAAGCTAATTTGGGGTTGTGTTTTGCTTAGGTATTGCTATAGCACTTCAAAAGAAGCAAGGATCCAAAAGTTTGGGAGTTGTAATGATTACACGTGTTGTCTTACGTGGGAAGTTGCATTTCCAATAATTGTTGATGTAGATTGTTTCAACCAATGGAGAAGGATCCAAGTGGAAAAATGCATCCAATCAACCCTAATTTCTATGAAAGATACCGATATAAAAGGAAATGAGCCAAAGAAGGAAAGGCAGACAACAGGGGAAAAGGAATCAATCTTGAAGTTGTTGTTGGTTTTAGAAAAAGGAGGAAAAGACAAAAGGGGTGATGTATGGTATGATATCTAGCCAACCTAATTTAGCATATCCTATGAGTGTTGTTAGTAGATTTATGAGCAATTTGGAAAAGGTACATTGGGAAGCGGCTAAGTGGGCCTTAACATGTATTAAGGAAACTTTTGAAAAAGGATTGATGTATTCTAAGAATGCTAAGGGGATTTGGATAAAAGATTTTCATTTATCGGTTATGTTTTTATGTTATTTGGCAATGTATTTAGTTGGAGATCATCGCTCCAAAATATGGTTACTTTGTCTTCAATGGAAGCCAAATACATGGTTCATAGCGAGGCAATAATGAAAGAATCCATGTGGTTAAAGGGCTTAATTTCACAAATGAGTCATAATCCTTGATTGGTGAAGTTGTATTGTGATGTACAATTATGTGCAAGAAGTTGTTCAAGGTTAATACATTGCATAAAGCTGGTATGATGACCAAGGTGCTGTCTAGTGAGCGATTTGTATACCTTTACAACTTGTTAAAGTTGGGAGTTGGCCAACAATTTCTTTTTTTTTTTTTTAGTTGTAAAGTCTTTTGCTGAATTAGACTTTTGTTTTTCATCAGTTGCTGAAAATGCTCATTACAAGGGTGATTTTTGAATTTTGTACTCATTTATGATTCATATTTAGAATGTATATTTTACCAAAAATACTACCGTAAAAATACATGGATTGGGCCTTTGTGTTTTGGGTCGTTTGGCACATGTCTGTGCAGCTTATAAGCCTTCAGTTGAGTCTGTTATTAGGTGTGAGATTGAGAACAAAATTTGGATGACAAAGAGTCATCTCTTCGTGAGTTTGTTTTGAGTCTCTCTTCTCTTTCTCTTTTCTTCACTGAGCTTAATTTTTTTTTTTTTTTTTTTTTTTGTCTTTCCCTCTTTTCTCTCTCCATATTTGTCTTCTTCTATGATTGATCCTTACCAAACTCCTTGAATTCAACTTAGACAACATTCTTCTTTCTCTTTCATCAACATCCCAAAACTGACTAAATTGATCGACCGACGAACTGTTGGGTTTTTTTCACTTCAGTGAAGAAAAGGCTCGAGGTGCATTAGGGCCAAATTTTATGTTCAAGAAAAGTTTTAGCCACCGGTTGATATACACAATGAGACAATGACGACAGAGAGAGAATCTGAAAGAAAATGGAGAAACGAAAAAGCACTCGTACAATGTCGTATTTCAACCGTTTGGAGGTCGATTCGTGGTCCGATCGAGCTGAAATTTTGACAGTGTGGTCCTAACACGAGGGTCTTCACTCAGGAGATCTATTAGAGATCGACATTGACGAAAGAGATTGTTGCTGTCTCTTGTCAACTAAATTTGTAATTTACGATTCCTAAAGCTAACTTGTAGCAATAGTGGTTGAGGTCGAACACAGGAAACAACCAGTTTATTTCTAATTTCTTTTGTGTATTGAGGTAACTGAAAAGGGAGGTTTGTGGATAAAAACAAAGGCGGGAAAATAAATGCGAAAAATTAAATACAAGAAAAGTAAAAGGCGAGTTAGTTGATCGATGGAACAATGTAGGCAAGGGAAGTCAGCAAAATGGATCTGTAACCTCGGGAAAAGGATTGGCTCTGAGGGTTGGGCACGGGGGTCCCAGTCCCGAACTCGTCGGCTGTCGATGGACTGCTCAAGCTGCTTTCGTGACGAGAGCGGGTCGCCTCGTGCTGATCGGGGGACGGACTGGGAACGGCTCTCTCGGGAGCCTTCCTCAGGCGTCGAACAGGCTCTCTTGGGAGCCTTCCTCGGGTCGTCAGGATTTGGTTCAATGCAATTAAGTCACAAGTTTCACAAAGTATTTCAATTGCAAAACTAAAGTCTAGTGTACTCTAGAGTTACCAGGAGTCATGTTCTACTATCACAGACAAGCCAACACACTTAGCTCGATTCTAGCTTAAATCTAATTAACTGTGCAATTAATTAAATCTAAACCACATTCAGAACTAGCTAGATTAGCCATGCATGCAATCAAAGGGAATTAATGTCTTTATTACAATAACTAAATCCTCTATCCATATTACTACTTTGATTAGCAAATAAACTCAAGCAAACCGCGGTCAAAGGTTGTAAATCTTTTCCTAACATTACTTGAATTTATAGAAACATAGATAGAATTACTAAAGCATGCAATTGAATATTAAACTGCAAGAAACTTCATTAAAAGCAATTGAAGTTACACACCGAGGTCCCGATTATAGCAATCTGAGCTTAGACGGCCATAAACAAGCACATTATTCCAAGCTCAAGGCTTGATCAACGACCCTTAGACTTGTAGGGATTAAAGCCCTTGCGCAACGAAATTTATCAGACCATTTACTCAGATATGAATAAAATACTGATACGTTGGCAAAATTAATCATACAAAGAAAACAAACATTTTAAATCTGCTGTATAATTCATAAAGGCCAAATATGCTTTCATGCAGAAAATAAAATCCCCATTTTATTTTTACATAGAAAAGAATTTATGAATGAACCTACGTTGTAGACTCAAGAGGGCTTCAACGGATCGTTAATTGTGAGAGCCATGAACTCTTGCTTCTCTGTAGATCAACTAGGGTTGTTCGTCGGTCGGTCAGAGTCGATTTTGGCAATTTTGGCGAACAACCCTAGTCCTCACTCACATGCTTCTTAGAAAGTTTCCAAGAGGTCACTCAACATAAGATTGCTCCAAGCCAAGCACGCTTAGCTTTGAAGTTCTTATAATTGAGTCATCGAAAAGGAAAGTGCACTTTGTTAGTATATGTAGTATCTTTAAATTCTTTTATGCCTTTCTTTACTATACTAGCAAATCCTCAAAATTCCTCTCATTCAAATATGATCCCGGTTCATTCATATATCACTCTCTATTCGGACCTCATATGTCTTTCAACTTCCACCTTGATTTGTCTCTAAACCACATGCATGTACTGGAAAAGGTTTTGCTCTTATTTGGATGTGACATCCAACTAAGAGAAGGGTAGATGAATGAGCTGAAACCACATCCAAATGAAAGAAATCCTTAAGATATGCTAGTATGATCAAGAAATGCTTTATAAATGGATAGTTACTTGATAGCGAGCATAGCTAGCTATTTTTCTCTTATTAATTAAGCTAGTCTTTTTCAATTATTTGCCCAAATTTATGCATTTTTATGTTTTATTTGTAGGAAGTATGTGCTTGAAGCTTAATTCATCAATTGGAGTCAAATGGAGCTTCCAATCTAAAAAAAAAAAAAAAAAAAAAAACAAAAAAATCATAGCGTCGCGACGCTATCGACAAAATTTCCAAAAATGCGGATCTCGACAGCGTCGCGACGCTGTCTTGACAGCGTCTCGACGCTACGACGAAATTTTGCTATTTAAGCATCCTTTCGGCTAGGTTTTTGGGGGAATCAATTTGGGACCTTTTGGAGCCGTAAAGAGGACAGAATAGAGCACTTTTGGAGCTGAAAACAAAGGAGGAACTTGGAAATCAACCCATTGTTCGTGGGGATCGTGACGGGGACGTCGGGACTCGGCCTACATTGAGTTTTCTTTTCCCTTTTCTTTCTTTAGTTAGACTTTTATGGCTTTCACATGTTTAGTTGAGATTGTATTTTCATTCATGAGTAGCTAAACTTGTAGCTTAGGGATTGATGTAGTTGATTAAGTTTATGGATTGATTTATGGTTTAAGTTGTGCAATGTTATTGTGTTTGTAATCTTGATTTAATGCTTTCAATTAATTGGCCATTAGTTGAATGATTTAAGTTTCGAATCTAGCTCGGGAGAGGGGATTTGATCTAGACTTGCTCAAGATTGCATGAATAAAGTTTACTTTCTAATTCTTGACGGTTTTAGATTATCTTTAGAATTAGTTAAAAGATCTCATTGCCTTGCTTTTTAATAAACTTAGATAGGGATATCAAGTTGGTTAATTTGCATGAGAATCAATTATACTCGGGAGAGGTAGTTGTGATTAAAGGGTCTTTGGCTCATAATTTCATTGTGCATAATAACTTACTCTTTAAAATCAATCCTAAGCGAAATCGGCGAAATCAATTCCCTAAGTTGTTTTCTCAATTGAATTTCCATTCTTTTTACTTGCTTTAATTTGTTTTTATCATCACCTATTCATCACTTTTTGATCCCTAAATAAAATTGGGCAAGATTATTCATAATACTCAATTTGCTTAAAAATCCAATCCAGAGGACGACATTCGAATTTACTATTCACTATATTATTACTTGACCCGTGCGCTTGCGGTTAGGAAAATTGCACATCAAGTTTTTGGCGCCGTTGCCGGGGATTGGCACATTTAGCTAGATTGATATTGTGGAAAAATGGCTTGATCTTAATTTAGGGTGTATTGTTACTTTTTTAGGTTTGTTGCATTTTTTCCTTATTTGTTTTTCTTTCCATATTTGATTTTCTAGGATAGTTTCCTTTTAGTTGTGTAATCTTTTCCTTATTTGTTCTTGTTTTTCCTTTTCTAGGTTAGTTTCCTTATTTTCATTTTGTCATATTTATTTTTGCATTCCATATTAGGTTAGTTTGTTTCCTTTTTCTTGATTATATTTTCCATATTTAGATTTGTTGTTTCCTTTTCTTTATTTATTTCCATATTTGTTTTTTTCTTTTCTTTTTAAGGTATTTTTAATTTTGCATGCGTAGTAGTAGAGAAGTGATACCATTTGATCCCGAGATAGAAAGAACAATTCTTAGGCTTCGAAGGGAAAATAGAGAAATCGTTCAAATGGCTGACCAAAATCTACCTGAGGAGCCTAGGCCTATTAGAGATTATTTTCAGCCTGTGTTTCAGGGGCAACAGTCGGGAATTGTCTATGCACCGATTAATGCCAACAACTTTGAGCTGAAGACCGGTCTCATTCAGATGGCTCGAGACTGTGCATACAGAGGATCACCCACCGAGGATCCAAATTCTCACCTTAAATCATTCTTGGATATTTGTGGGACGGTAAAGATTAATGGTGTCTCTGAGGATGCTATTCGCTTACGTTTATTTCCCTTTTCTTTGCAGGATAAAGCACGAGATTGGTTGCAGTCCATCACCCCTGGGAGCATCACTACCTGGGATGCTTTGGTCCAGGCCTTTTTAAAGAAATTTTTCCCTCCTGCAAAGACGGTCAAGCTGAGGACCGAGATTGGGACATTCCAACAACAATATGATGAGCAGCTGTTCGAAGCTTGGGAGCGATTCAAAGAGCTACTGAGGAAGTGTCCTCAACATGGTTACCCCGATTGGCTTCAGGTACAGTTGTTTTATAATGGTTTAACTCCTAGTACAAAAACGATTGTTGATGCAGCTGCAGGTGGGACTCTGTTGTCCAAGACCGTGGAAAACGCTCGCACACTTTTAGAGGATATGGCCACCAACAGCTATCAGTGGCCATCTGAGCGGTCTACACCTAAAAAGATTGCTGCTGGAGTGTTTGAGGTTGATAAAGTAAGTGCACTCCAGGCCCAGATGACTTCCCTTGCCAATGCTTTTATGAAATTTTCAGGTACAGGGAGTGCACAGTCAATTGAATCAGCTGCTGCTTTAGCATCTAGACCTCAGGAGGAGACCATCGAGCAGGTTCAGTATGTATCAAATTTTAATTCTAGGGGATATAATAATAGTTCTACACCTACACATTATCACCCTAACAATAGGAACCATGAAAATTTCTCTTATGCTAATACTAAGAATGTTCTTAATCCTCCTGGTTTTACCCCTCAAACTCAAGATAATAAAAAGTTAGAAGATCTTGTTGGAGCTTTCATTGCAGAGTCTAGTAACAGGACAACCAAGTTAGAGGAGGCAGTCATTGCCATCAATTCAACAGTGAATGGCCACAGTGCAGCCATAAAGAACATTGAGACTCAGCTGGGACAGTTGGTGAATGTTGTAAGCACCATGAATAAAGGTAAGGCCCCAGCTGAACAAGAGAAACCCCAGATGGAGTATTGTAAGGCAATCACTGTGCACCAGGAAGAATCTGAAGAGGAACCTGAATCTGAGGACTATGAAACGCCTACAGGGGAAGCTGAGGAGGACACATCATCTGATGAGGCTGAGCAACCTAACCTTGAGCCTCCTATTCCTTCTCCCACACTGATGGTTCCCAAGGAAAAGAAAAAGAAAAAGAAGAAAAAGAACAATCAGGTTCAATTTGATAAATTTATGAATGCTTTTATGAATCTGAATATTAATATTCCATTTGCAGAGGCATTAGAGATGCCCCAATACAACAGGTTCATGAAGGAGTGGTTAGCAAAGAAGCGAAAAGAAAAGAAGGTTGACACTGTTTATCTTGCTTCCACATGCAGCACCAGAGTACAACAAAAAGTACCTGAAAAAGTAGCAGATCCAGGGAGTTTTTCTGTTCCTTGTAGTTTTGGTACTTATTCTTTCAGAGCATTATGTGATTTAGGTGCTAGCATTAATATCATTCCTCTATCGTTGTGTAAAAAGTTAGATATAGGTGAGATTAAGTCTACTCCTGTAAAGCTCCAATTGGCTGATCAATCTGTGGTGAGACCAGTTGGTATTGTAGAAAATGTGTTAATCAGAGTAGGTAGATTTTTCCTCCCTATTGACTTGTATGTTATGGACATGATAGAAAATCCTTCAATGCCTGTCATATTAGGACGACCATTCCTCGCTACTGGGCGAGCGATCATAGATATTGAGCGCAGGGAGCTCACTATTAGAGTCAAGAACGAAAAAGAAATCTTTAAAGCAGTTGAAGACTCTAAAGATGAAGTGCTTTACATGGGCTACAGGAAAGGTGCAAGAAAGAGCACCTCTGTTGGATTCACAGAACAAAAGCCTCCTTGAAGCACGTGCAACACGTCGAGCTAATGACGTTAAACAAGCGCTTATGGGAGGCAACCCAAGTAAGTTTAGTGTGTTTTCTTTTTCTTTTTGATTTATTGTTTGTTTTTGTTTTGTAGGTCTTGTTTTCTTTCTCTCCTTTGCTTTCAAGCTTTCAAGATTCCAAGCTCTCAAGCAAGAAGTCATCATCATTCCAGGCCAGTATTGTTCACTCCTGTCATTCTTTTATTGTTCTCATGCTTGTGTATGCCTTATTTTCTTTATACATTGAGGACAATGCATACTTTAAGTTTGGGGGTGGATTAGCATGTTTGTGGAGCCCTTGAGCATCTGAGTTCGGGCTATAGTTTTGAGCTTTCTTTGAATTATGCATATGGTTGTTTTCTGGATGCTACTTTTGCATGATTATGATGTCCTAGGATAGGCTTTCTTGTCAATTTTCAAGCTTGTGATGAGATGTAAGCATAAGTGCCCAAAAAGGGAGACTTTTTAAAATTTTTCTAGGAGATGGCTTGCATGAGTAGAGTATCTGTCTTGGCTTGACTTGGATTTGAATGCTTAGGAGCGAATTATTGGGTTCATATGCTTGTTGTCACCTCGATAGGTGTAGGGAAGAGCTAAAAAGTTAATGTTTTGCAAATTAGCATGTTTGATCTTGCTTAGGAGGAAAGAAAAGAATATATGCTATTTATGCTCATAAAGAAAAATCATTCTTGTTGTTACTGTTGAAAAGAAAATTATTATGCCATGGCCTGTGCACAGTTTGCAATGTTTAATAATGTTTAGGCAAAAAGAGCTACCCCTGTTGTGATCAGTTAGGCCAACCAGAGAAAACTCAGGTTAAGGGTCCCTGCAATGGGTGTGTGAAAGCTAGTGCCACATATACATGCTTAATTAAATTGTTAATTATAAGCACCTAAGTTTGGAGAAAAACAAACTAATTTGTTCCATTAACTCATTAGTGAAACCTTAGTGCCAGTGTAGAGGGAAGATGAGCTGAGAGTTTAATAATCCAATCCCGGGCTAGTAGAGTCTGGTCTCGTTGAGTTAGATCTCGCTTGTGCAAGTTAATTTTGGAAAAATTTTAATTTGTCTCCCTCATTGGTCCTTATGTGCATGTCTCTTGCTTGCTTGACTATTGACCTTTGAGCCTTGAGGATTGAGTTATGATTATTGCATCCATTCTTCTACTGTATGCTTAATTTTTAGTTTGCTCGAGGACTAGCAAAAGCTTAAGTTTGGGGGTATTTGATAGCGAGCATAGCTAGCTATTTTTCTCTGATTAATTAAGCTAGTCTTTTTCAATTATTTGCCCAAATTTATGCATTTTTATGTTTTATTTGTAGGAAGTATGTGCTTGAAGCTTAATTCATCAATTGGAGTCAAATGGAGCTTCCAATCTAAAAAAAAAAAAAAAAAAACAAAAAAACAAAAAAATCATAGCGTCGCGACGCTAGGACCAGCGTCGCGACGCTATCGACAAAATTTCCAAAAATGCGGATCTCGACAGCGTCGCGACGCTGTCTTGACAGCGTCTCGACGCTACGACGAAATTTTGCTATTTAAGCATCCTTTCGGCTAGGTTTTTGGGGGAATCAATTTGGGACCTTTTGGAGCCGTAAAGAGGACAGAATAGAGCACTTTTGGAGCTGAAAACAAAGGAGGAACTTGGAAATCAACCCATTGTTCGTGGGGATCGTGACGGGGACGTCGGGACTCGGCCTACATTGAGTTTTCTTTTCCCTTTTCTTTCTTTAGTTAGATTTTTATGGCTTTCACATGTTTAGTTGAGATTGTATTTTCATTCATGAGTAGCTAAACTTGTAGCTTAGGGATTGATGTAGTTGATTAAGTTTATGGATTGATTTATGGTTTAAGTTGTGCAATGTTATTGTGTTTGTAATCTTGATTTAATGCTTTCAATTAATTGGCCATTAGTTGAATGATTTAAGTTTCGAATCTAGCTCGGGAGAGGGGATTTGATCTAGACTTGCTCAAGATTGCATGAATAAAGTTTACTTTCTAATTCTTGACGGTTTTAGATTATCTTTAGAATTAGTTAAAAGATCTCATTGCCTTGCTTTTTAATAAACTTAGATAGGGATATCAAGTTGGTTAATTTGCATGAGAATCAATTATACTCGGGAGAGGTAGTTGTGATTAAAGGGTCTTTGGCTCATAATTTCATTGTGCATAATAACTTACTCTTTAAAATCAATCCTAAGCGAAATCGGCGAAATCAATTCCCTAAGTTGTTTTCTCAATTGAATTTCCATTCTTTTTACTTGCTTTAATTTGTTTTTATCATCACCTATTCATCACTTTTTGATCCCTAAATAAAATTGGGCAAGATTATTCATAATACTCAATTTGCTTAAAAATCCAATCCAGAGGACGACATTCGAATTTACTATTCACTATATTATTACTTGACCCGTGCGCTTGCGGTTAGGAAAATTGCACATCATTACTCTTTGTAATTCCCCAAACTTAGCATTAGGACTAGGATTCAGAAGCCTAAATTTGGATTCAACACCTAACGACTCCAATATTCTCTTACATTCCCTGCAATCTGGTCACGTTACCTACTAGTCTTGGGCTGCTTGTGAGAGTGAAGAATAAATTGATACATTGGTTCAATGTCAATTTTACCCAAAAAGCTAAATTAATTGACTTACTTACACCCTATCTCGGAGATTTTTCTCTTACTTGAGATTATGTTGTGATTAATATAGTACTGAATTTTAAAGTTTTAAAAGTTAGTATTATACTATTTAAGAATTAAGAACAATTGGATTGTCAATAATAACAAATCATATATAATTTAAGGATTTTCTTGTATCAAGTTTTACATTACAGGGGTAATTGATATAATAGTTGGGTATTATTGTAACAATTTTTGTAAGTTTGAAAGAGGATGATTGATCAAATAAAAATTATCATAGACACAATGAAATTATGCTATATTTGTTTATTTAAATATATAGTTAGAAAAAATAAAAAAGCAAAGGTATTGTTTATATGTTGTCGTAGATTCAAGTCCAAGATCCGTAGTTTATAATGTCTACTCTCCCATTTCTTTTAAAATACTATAAAATGATAATAATATTTTATGTAAACATCATTCAATAATTTGATTAAAGAAAAATTAATATATAATATTAAAAAATAAAATAAAATAAGAATTTAGAAGTTTGAAACTTCTTACCAGTTTTTGAGGTTGAAATCGTTGCACGTGGCACTATGTAAATTGGCCATGGATAAAAACTACAATATTATAAAAATAAATTTAAAAGTAGTATATTTTAAAAAGTTTAAAACATAATAATACTAAAAAAAACCCCAAAGATTATTATATAAATATAAATTCAATAATCAATGAAATTATACCACATTAATTCCCATTTTAACAAGTACAAAACAATATTTCAAAAAAAAAAAAAAAACAAGTACAAAACAATATTATGTTAAGTATATAAATTGAATAATCAATGAGCCTCTTCATTTTTGTCGATTCACTAAGTATTGTATCATCTGCATTTAATTGTCATCTACTAATTTTAATATTCAATAGAAATGATAAAAATGTTGAAAATATGATAAGAGACTAAATTGAAACTTTTTAAAAAATATGAACTAAATTGAAAAAAACATTCAAAGATTAAGGATAAAAACATATATATTTAACCTAAAATAATATTTATATTACAAAATAATGTCCACAACTCAAACATTATTTTTTATTACCTGTAGTGTAAAACAAGAAATAGCAACTTGAGTAAAAGGATAAACATATGTTTTCGTATCCAATAAAGTTCGAATATTTTTTTTTCGATTTAGTCTTTGTTGTTTAAAAAGTTTTAATTTAACCATAGTCTATTACAATATTAGTTAATAAAATTTATAAAACGTCCAAATGGAATTATTGACGGGTGTACCGTTTTAAGGTTGGAATTTTTTTTCTTAAACAGTTGTATAGATGATAAATTGGACCAAATTAATAGCAAATATAGCACAGTTGCAAACTAATTGCAAATATAGCAAAATTAATTGTCCAAGAGCAAAAAGCTGTTGTCAGATTCTATCCGTGTCTATCGCTGATAGACTTTGATTAATCAAAATCTATCGGTGACTATTACTGATAGGTTTTGATTAATTAAAGTCTATCAATGATAGTCACGGATAGATATCGATTAACCAGTGTTTATTAGCGATAGACACTGATAGACTCTAAATAATCGGAGTTTATCAGTAGACTGATAGATTCTGATTAATCAAAGTCTATCGCTGATAAACTCTGATAATCGAAGTCTATCAGATAGATTCTAATTAACCAGAGTCTATCGGTGTCTATCGGTAATATACTCTAATAGATTTTGCTATATTTACAAAATTTTTTTACATTGTGTTATATTTTGCTATTAATTTGGTCCAATTTGCCACTTCTCAGTTTTTTTTTTAAAAGATATGTATGGAGGAGATGAAAACATGTCTATCATTCTTGGTAGATCACTTTTGCGAATGAGAGAACAAATTAATGGGTTGACTTAGGAGAGTTGAAATGATTTAACCAAATTTCAATACTCTATCATCATCATTAATTATTTATACATTCTACCAAGCAAGCTACATAATTATATTTGATTAAAAAAAAAAAAACCGCTGCATAATTATAATCTTTAGAAGGGAGAAAAATGTCTAGCTAACATTAATTGAAGCACACATGTTGAGAGACAACTAACCTAATTAAGGATCTGTTTGGAAACCTTTTAATTTAAGTGTTTTCTAAGAATGGATTTTTTTTTATAAACATTTTGTATAAAAATTGTTTAGAATTTAAACACTCATATGTTTGGTTACATTTTCTATAAGTGTTTTTATACTAACGTTACTATATACTTAAAAACTCTTTTTAAAAAAGTTGCTTTCGAGTGTTTCTCTCAAAATGGTTTATTTTTCAATCTCATTTTTTAATAAGTCATTTTAGTGGTTGCCAAACACTAGAATTTTTTTCAAAATGTTCTTTTTTTCCAAAATTAAACACTTGACAAGTTAAACCAAACACACCTAAATATTTTGAGTGAGAGACAACATTTCAAAGTGTATTTTCTAAGATTCTTTATTTTTATTTTATGATTAGGGACAATGTTATACTTACATTTCTGGTGGGGTGGTTTAATTTACATTTTTATTTAATTAATTTTTATAATCTACCTATTTAGTATTTTTTATATTTATTTTATTTATGCAAAAATAAAATCCCTACTTATTAATGAATAAATAAAGTGAGAGTACTATGTTGGTTGAATTTTCTGTCTTAGAAAAATGACAAAATATTAAATGTTACTATTGTCTGCTTAGGCCCCGTTTGATAACGTTCTCGTTTCCTGTTTCTCGTTTCTCGTTTCTTGTTTCCTGTTTCATGTTTCTTGTTTTTTAAGAAGTAGAAACAGAAACATGTTTGATAACTATTTTTGTTCCTTGTTTCTCTGAAAAAAGAAACAGAAACACAAAATGTGTTTGATAACCGATTCTTGTTTCTTGTTTTTTTTAGTTAAAATAAAATTTAGTACATATAACATAAAAATATATTAATTTTCAACGATTATTTTTTTATTTCTCCTTCTTCTTCCTCATCACTACCACTATTGTTACCAATCACCCACCATCGATCATCGGCCATCGCTACCGACCTTCGACCACTGAGCGAATGCAGACAGTCAGCGGCGAATGCTGGAAAATTCGTTGGTACGTGGTGGCAGTTGTCGAAAATAAGAAAAAAAAGAACAAGTTTCGTTAGACGACGATAGTGGCAGCCGGTAGTCGAAGGTCGACGGTGGCATCTGGTTGTCACAGGTCGACTGAAGCAACTGGTCGACAGAGGTCGGTGGGGGTTAGTCGGCGAAGATCGATCAGCGGAGGTCAACCACGACCGGTAGTCAGAGGTCGACGGAGATCGGCGCTGCCCAGTAGTCAGAGGTCGACGATAGCTGTCGTTCAGCAGAGGTCGGTGGCACTCGATAGTTAGAGGTCGACGGTAACGGCTGGTCGACGGCGCCCAGTAGCCGGAGGTTGACAGTAGTCCAAGATCGATGGTGGCAGTCGATCGACGAAGGTCAGTAGTCAGAGGTCGACGGTGGCGGTTGGTCGGTGGTTGACAATGGCGATCGATCGACATATGTCGGTCAGTAGAGGTCAGCAATGCCCGATAGTCAGAGGTCGACGGTGACAGTCGTTCGATGGAGGTCGGCGACTGTCAGTAGTTAGAGGTCGACGGTAGTGGCTGGTCGGCGGCGCCCAATAGTCTGAGGTCGACAGTTGCGGTCAGTCGGTGGAGGCTGGTCAACAGAGGTCAACGACGCTCGATAATTAGAGGTCGACGGCGCCAGGTAGTCGGAGGTCGACGGTAACGGTCTGTCGGTGAAAGCTGGTTAACAGAGCGGGGGTCAACAGAATCGTCGATCAATGGTGGCCGATAGTCGGAGGTCGACGACTGCGGGCAGTCGGCGGTGGTTGGTCGACGGTAATAAAAGGTTGGTGGCTCCTGGTAGTCAAAGGTCGACGGTGGCAGTAGTTCAGTGGTGGTCGGCGGTTGCCGGTAGACAGAGGTCGACGGTAGTGGTAGGTAGGCGGCACCCGGTAGTCTGAGGTCGCCGGTAGCTGTCAGTCGGAGGAGGCTGGTCAGCGGGGTCGACGGCGACCGGTAGTTGGTGGTTAACGGTGGCAGTCGTTCGATGGAGGTTGGCTACTGCCGCTAGTCAGAGGTCGATGGTAGTGGTAAGTCGGCGGCGTCATGTAGTCTTAGGTCGACGGTAGCGGTCAGTCGACGGAGGCCGATCAGTGGAGGTTGATAGCAGCTGGTTGTCGGAGGTCGACAGTAGCGGTCGACCACGACCGGTAGTTGGAGGTCGACAACAACCGATAGTCAGAGGTGCACGGTGGGAGTTGATCGACAGAAGTCGACGGCGGTCGATCGACGGTTGCGGTCGGTTGTGGCCGGTAGTGGGAGGTTGACGACAACGGTCGGTCGACGGAGGTCGGTGATGATCGGTAGTTTTGGGTGGACGGTGGCGGTCGGTTGGTGGAGGTCGACAACAACCAGTAGTCGAAGGTCAACTGTGATGGTCGGTCAGCGGAGGTCGACCGTGGCTAGTAGTCGAAGGTCGACAATGGTGGCCGGTCGACGGAGGTCGACGACGACCAGTAGTCGGAGGTGGATGGTGGCGCTCGGTCAGTGGAGGTCGATGGTGGCCGTTCGTCGGAAGTTGACGGTTTCGGTTGGCCGTGACAGGTAGTCGGAGGTGGACAGTGGCAGTTGGTCGGTAGAGGTCGAGGCGGTCGGTTGTCGGAGGTCGACGGTAGCGATCGGTCGCGAGCGGTATTCGAAGGTCGACGATAACGATCTGTCGGCGAAGGGCGGTAGTCGAAGGTTGACGGTAGCAGACAACAGCAACCGGTAGTCGGAGGTCGACAATGGTGGTCGGTCGACGGAGGTCGGCAATGACCAGTAGTAGAAGGTGGTCTGTGGCAGTCGGTCGGTGGAGGTCGGCGGTGGCCGATAGTCGAAGTTCGACAGAGGCGGTCTGTCGACACAGCTAGTAGTCGGAGGTTGACAATGACGACTGGTCGGCGACGATTGATAGTCAGATGTCAACGATGGTAGGCGATAGTCTGAGATCGAGGAGGGGATAATAAAAGGAAAAAAGGAAAGAAATAACACAAATAATAAAAAAAATGAAAGATAAGGAATTAACGAAAAAAGAAAAAAAAAAGAAAGAAAACGAAATAACGAAAAAAATTAAAAAAAAAAGACGAAGAAGTGGTTAAAAAAATAGAGGAAGAGAAGAGATTGGTTTAAGAATGGGAGGGAGAGATGGATACATGCATGAAAGATAGAGGAAAAAAAAACAGAAACAGAATTTGAGAAACAACATTTTGTAGTTTCTCAAATTTTGCCTCTTTTTTAGAAACGTTTCTAGAAATTTAGAAACAAGAAACAGGGATGAGTTATCAAACAAGTCTGTTTCTTAAAAAAGGAGAAACGGGAACAAGAAACAGGAAACAGGAACGTTATCAAACGAGCCCTTAATTGCCAAGATGTTGTTCTCAAAAAAAGAAAAAAAAAGTGCCAAGATGTTTCAAGAAAACCTGTGTGATTACAATCGGCTTGAATTTTGAAAGTCTATTCTTATTCACTACATAGTGATTTAAAACAATTCTCAAGTAATGCAATCAAAAAAGATATTAGTTAGGAAATGTTTCAAAATTGTTACGTAGTGATTTAAAACAATTATCAAGTAATGCAATCATAAAGTTGTATTGATAACCACGATATCAGTGATTCGAATCCTCCACCTCACATATTGTAAAAAAAAAAAAAAAGTAATGCAATCATAAAAGCTATTAATTAGGAAATATGTTTCAAAATTGTTGAAAGAGTATAAGTAAAAAAAAAAAAATAGAATTTAGAAAAAGAGCAAAATCAGTTAAAATTTTTCTTTTTTTCTTTTTTTTTGGGGCTAATATGATAATTGGGGGTTGATAAAAGCACATTTCTTTAGGTCGGAAAGATGTTTAAACCCTAATTTTGAAATCGACTGATTCACTCTCTGACTGTAAAATTTCTCTCATCATCAATGAAACTGCTCTCTCTCTCTCTGATTCCTATAGTTGATATAGACTATTATTTTTTTTTTTTTGAAATAATAGACATTATTATTTATGGTGTTTTCTCTCCTTCTCTTTCGACTTCTTGCTTATATTTTGAGATTTTAATCTCTAATAATCATTCAACAGAAACGTTGGTATCCATGTATATCCTAATATTATTTATGGTGTTTTCAAAACAAACAGTGTGCTCTAGAGAAGAAGAGTTTGCCTATATAAAGAGAAATTTCTTAATCAAACTAAAGAGTAGACACATGGACGATACATGGACACAACAACCCCCTGATTATGTCAAGATTGGAGAAGAAAATAAGGTGTGTCGATTGAAGAAAGCATTGTATGGGCTAAAGCAAGCACCAATAGCCTGGTACAATCGTATTGATAGTTTCTTCCTAAAGAATGGTTCTCTATACCAAAGAAGATAGAAATTGTAATTTTCTAATCATTTGTCTTTATGTTGATGATCTAATTTTTTACGGGAACTTCAACCATGATGCTTGAAGATTTCAAAGAGAGCATGGAGAAAGAATTTGAGATGATCGATATGGGCTTACTTCATTACTTCCTTGGTATTGAAGTTAAGCAAGGTGATCATGGGATCAACATTTCTTAGAAGAAGTATGCCAAAGATTTGATGGTAAAGTTTAAAATGGAGAATTATCCTGCCAATACTCCTGTGGAAGTAGGTTTGAAATTGAGCAAACATGATGAGAGTGAAGATTTTAATGCCACCATTTATAGAAGTCTTGTTGGAAGTTTGATGTATTTAACTACAACTAGACCCGATCTTATGTTCTCAGTTAGTTTGTTGAGCAGGTTTATGGCATCACCAAAGAGAAGTCATTGAAAAGCTCGAAAAAGAGTGCTCCGATATGTTCTTGGAACAATTGATCATGGAATTCACTACAAAAAGAACATGGATAATGTTCTGGTTGGTTATAGTGATAGTGATTGGGGAGGAAATATCGATGCTTACAAAAGTACTTCTGGATATGTGTTTAACATTGGTTCCGGTGCCGTTTCATGGGCATAAAAAAAGCAGGATGTTGTAGCCTTGTCAACAACCGAAGCTGAATATATTTCTTTGTCTACTGCCAGTTGTCAAGCGCTTTGGATGAGAATGGTACTACAAGAACTGAAGTGTCCTCAAGAAAAGGAGACAATCATGTTTTGTGACAATAGTTCATCAATTGCTCTGGCGAAGAATCCAGTTTTTCATGGAAGGAGTAAACATATAAATATCAAGTATCATTTCATCAGAGAATTGATCAAAGATGGAGAAGTATGCATCAAATATTGCAAGACACAAGAGCAGGTAGCAGACACATATTCACAAAAGCATTAAAAGTTGATTTGTTTTTGAAAATGAAAGAGAAGCTTGGAGTGTCATGGAAGTCTAGCTTAAGGGAGGATGATAGAGATTAAGCTAGATTTATGATGTGGTAAGTTAAATAAGTTACAATGTCATAAACTTTTGTGAGTTACTACTTAATTAAGTATACATTCAAGTAGGAGTGTTATGCATGACCCTAAAGTGCATGTAAGTCTATGAATTTAGATTGAGAGTTTTGTATCTAGAATTTTCACTAGAATCCTATAAATAGGATGTATTTTATTATGTTTAAAGCAAGTCAAGGAAAAGCAATTCAAAGAGAATTATTCAAGAGAACAATTTTCTTCTCTTGTGTATTCTTGAGCTTTGTAAGAGAACAAGTTTCTTCTCTACAAAATTGTGAGTTTTAAAGTGATTATTATCGTGGGCTCATCGACGTTTCCAACAGATATGTGGAGTGTTTGTTGTCCCTAGTTAACAATAGATATTAGAGTTGTGTCCCTGACTTAGCAATGTCGGTAGAATATCATCGAGTGTTGAACATGAAGTTGGGAGCCTCGAATAAATAGTCATGGTGGAGATTTTTGGTTGAGCTTTATCGAACTAACATTGCAATCCAAAGAAAATGAGTTAGCCTAGATAAGTTAGATAGATAGATATGACTATTTCAACTAGGGGTGAGCAAGAAAAGTCGAAAAATCGAGCAGACCGATCAAAACCGACCGAACCGAGAACCGACGTCGGTCGGTCGGTTTTCTAAAAAACTCGGTCGGAGTCGATTTTTCATTCTGAAAAACCGACTTTTCGGTCGGTCAGCTCGCCAAAAGCGGCGAGAACCGACAAAACCGACCGAAAAAAAAATCCTAAGAAAAAGCGTGAGTTGATGCTGCTGCAGGCAACATTAATGCGTTGCCTGCAACAGCCGGGTCTTCCCAAGATAATTAATAATATTATATTAGTTTTTTGTTTTTTTTTTTAAATTCCTTTCGTATCCCTCTTTAGTCTCTCTCTGAGTTAGTTTTTTGTTTTTTTTAAAAAAAATTCTTAATTCTTTCGTATATCTCTTTCAGAATTAGTTTTTCCATTTTTTTTTCTTAAGTTCAAACCCTCTCAGATTTAATTCTCTCAGGTATCTTTTCATCTTCTTCTTTGCATTTCTTTGTCTTTCTTTTTCTTTCATTCTTCTTCTTCCTCTTTTCTTTTAAGTTTTATGTAATCTTCTTTTTTTCTTCTTTCTTTTACTTCTCCTTTCTAGCTTTTTTTTTCATCTTATTACATTATTTTTTCCTTATATATCTTATTCTTCTTCCTTCTTCATCATTTCTTCTTTTTTTTTCTTTTTTTTTTATATCTTCAGCTTCTTCTTTATTGTTCATCTCCTGTGTTTTTCTTTCTCTTCACGCCGCACTCTTAAAACCGCCCCAAACCGACCGACCGCCGGTGTCATCGGTCGGTCGGCGTAACTAATCCTTCTCAAACCAACAAAAACCGACTGCCGGAAACCGACTTGTCGGTGATCGGCGTCGGTTTGAGCCCAAAACCGACGCCGACCGACCGATGATCACCCCTAATTTCAGTGGGAGACTTGGTGGTATTTTGTTTTAGGGGAGGATCGTTAGAAATGCGACCAAAGACCCATATGTATTGGTTAGATAAGAGAAAGATCATGGGTATATAAATGAGAACAACCATCTCCATTGGTACGAGGCCTTTTGGGTAGAACCAAAAGTAAAGCCATGGAGTCAAAATTGACCATCCTCTCATTCCACCAATATCCTCAAGATTGTTTGTCACTTCGATCTCCTCCAACAAAGAACCCTAGGTTTCAGTAAGATACAAAAATATCTACTGAGAGTTTGTACCTCATTACTACTCGAAAGAGAGTAAGAGTAATAATATGGTTGTCTTGAAAAAGGAAGAATTGGAATTAGATTGAGAAAGCAACCTAGTCGTTCAACTCCGCGGTGTTTTATTTTACATTCTGTCTTCTCAATTTTGTATTTCCTAGCTTGTTAAATTTTAGTTTTGTTCTTCATATTAGTTTATGTTTTGTATTGTTTCAGATTCTATATTTAGTATGAAGTCCATTTTTATTCAAGTTGTGTTTTTCTTCTCTATTTTCATGAGTGCTAAACTTGGCGGCCCTAAAGGATATTATAAAGCATATATTATGTGCTAAAGAAACTTTCCTCATCTTCTAACATTGTTTGTTTTTATTGATTTTAATTCACATTGTTAACTTAGATCGATCTCCTAGGTTAGCATAATATGTTGAGTTCAATATCAAGAAACTCAGGTAAAATTATGGTTTTTATAAAAAGATAGGAGAAAACTACCTTAGTTATAGAAATATAGGTTTAATTGCTCTCAGACTCTTGAAGACACTTTAAATAAAGGTTGAATAAGAGGTCGAGTGCTATGAGGAAGGTTGTGAGGCTAAAACTAACTAAAGTCCCTTTTTTTAATTTCTTTCTTTTCAATATTCATCCTTATCCAAATTATTATATCGGTTACCTCGGTTTCAATATCGCTTTGTCAATATCTTTACTTATTGAATTATACTAAAAATTGTTCCCTTTTGTTGATACTTGGAATTATTCAATTTTACTACTTGTTGACATACACGTTTACGGTTATAGCTTTGTTTTTTTGTTCCACCCTAACGATCTCATACCAAATGAAGATGATTATCCTGATTTATATATCCATTATCTTCCTCTTATATCTAGTCAATGTGAGATTTTGGTAGCATTCCTAACGCAGTTGCTCATATATATCATTTGGTATCGGAGCTTTACACTCTATGATTTGTTGGTGGTTGTGTTTTCTTCCCTCAAAATTTCAAAAAATTCTTCAAAAAGAAAAAAATTAGTTTTGTCCACTGACGACTTTCAATCTCCATAACTTCTAATACAGACCTCAGTTTACCTTGAAACTACTTTCGTTCTCTTTCTTTCTGTGTTACCTTTTAATGTATCCCTCTTGACTTGATTCGATACAAGTAGAGAAAGTTATGTTGGAAAGGAAACTTCTTGGAGATTGGAGGGTAAACTTGAAAGATGGATTTTTGAGAAAGAGGTTATGAGAAAGAGGCTACTTGTGTTATTACTCAATTCTAGCTTTTTGGCTTAATTGGCTTGATTACAAAAATTTTAAGACACTACTCCTATTTATACTAGCTTCCACCTCCTCAATTTGTGGTTATAATTTTGCCAACACACAACTATAATCTTGTGGCTATAAATGATTCTCTAGAATACACAATTTTCTCTAATATTCTAGAGAATTCTACCTCATACTCCAAAAATCTTCCTAAGGTATTTCTCTAGATTTTTCCTCTTCTCAAGACATTTCTAGAATTTGGGCTTTTATTTGGGCTAGGCCCAAATACTAATTATCCAAAATCAAGTTTATTTTCCAACACCCCCTCTTAAACTTGATTTTGTTACTCCCATCAAATCTCTCAATCTTATGAAGTCGTCTTTTCGGTTTCCTTTTGGTTTTGTAAAACCACTTCATTCCGATCGCCTTGTGCCCTTTAGGATGTGAGACTAGCTCCCACGTGTCATTCTTCTTGATCGCCTTGATCTCCTCATCCATAACGCTTGTCCAAATTTTGTTTTTCATTGCTTCTTGGAAGTTCATGGGCTCACAGTCGACAAAAAGACAAAAGAGAGTAAGATTATCATGATTTTCAGTTACCTCATAGAGTTCTTGTAATCTTCTGAAACATGGAATTCTTTCACTTGAGTTCTCATCTTCTTGAGAACTTGTAGTCATTGGTGAAGCTGTTGGAGTAGAAGGCTCCTCTCTTGTTTGCTCCATCATTGTTTGCTCGATGTTATTTTCTTCGAAGTATGGAAGGAAGTTGTAGTCTTCATCACGTTGTCCCCAATCCCATGCTCCTTCTTCATCGAATATTACATCTCGACTGATTATTGTTTTTCCCGTATCAGGATTGTAGAGCTTGTAGCCTTTAGTGTTGGAGTCATAGCCGATGAATATGTATTTCTCACTTTTATCATCCAGCTTACTTCTCTTTTCATCTGGAATGTGTACATGAGCAATACTTCCAAAGACTCTGAGATGAGAAATCCCAGGCTTCCTTCCGCTCCAGGCTTCTTGTGGTGTTTTTCCATGTACGCTTCTTGCTGGAGATCGATTGGATAGGTAGACTGCACATGCCACCGCTTCTGCCCATAACTCCTTTGGTAGCTTCTTGCTTTTGAGCATACTTTTTGCCATGTTGAGAATTGTTCTATTCTTTCTTTCTGCCACTCCATTTTGTTGGGGAGATCTTGGCACTGTTAAGAGTCGTCGAATTCCATGGTCTTCACAATATTTTTGGAATTCATTTGATGTGAACTTTCCTCCACGATCAGGTCTTATGGCCTTGATGACTAAGCCACTTTCTTTCTCAACAAGGGCTTTGAACCTTTTGAAATTCTCGAACACCTCTGATTTATGCTTCAAGAAATATACCCATGTTTTTCTTGAAAAATCATCAATAAAGAGAAGGAAATAGTTACTCTTACCAAGTGAGCTTGGCTTGATTGGACCGCACACATCCGTATGAATGAGTTCCAAAGGCCTTTGAGCTCTTGAGTTGGACTCTTTCGGGAAGCTTTTCTTAAATTGCTTTCCAAGTAGGCATCCTTCGCACACTTGATCAGGGTGGCTGATGGAAGGTAATCCTCTCACCATGTTCTTCTTGGAGAGCGATTCTAATCCTCCAAAATTGAGATGCCCAAATCAAAGATGCCAAAGCCAAGATGCATCTTTATAACACATCTTCAAACATTTTGCTACGTCGTTTTGAATGTTGAGTATAAACATTCTATTTTTTGTCATTGGCACCTTAGCAATCAGATTATTTGCATTGTCTCTTATAGAAAGGTTATTATCTTTTAATTGAATGTCATAACCTTTCTCTAAGAGTTGGCCTAAACTCAAGATATTACTCTTCACACTTGGCACGTAATAAACATTTAAATTCATGATGCTCACCATTCTTCAATCGGATAAGAATGTTACCTCTTCCTTTTACTTCCACCTTGGATTCATCTCCAAAGGCTACATTGCCGCTCACCGATTCATCAAGTTCCACGAACATGCTCCTTTTTCCACACATATGGTTGCTTGCTCCAGTGTCTAGATACCATTTATTATCTTTGTTCCATTCATTGTCCGTGCAAGCCATCAATAAGGTGTCACATTCTTGACTCCTTTCAATGAAGTTTGCCTTCTCTTCAACTTTTTTGTTGCTAGGAGCTCTACATTCAGAGGCATAATGACCAAACTTCTGCCAATTGTAGCATTTAATATTTGATTTATTGTACCTTGATCTTGAGTTGCCTGGCCCACGACCTCTTGTTGAGTTTTCTCTTCTTTGGAAATTGTTGTTGTGTTCATAGGGCCTCCAACCTCGTCCTCGTCCTTGTCCTTGTCCATGACCTCTTCCTCTTCCTCGATGCCCACCATGACCTCGTCCTCGTTGGCCTCTATCACTCTAACTAACTCCTCCAGTAGGTGAGTCAACTTGCAGCTTGAGTAATTGATCCACGATTCCTTCCTTCTTCTTTTTCTTTTCTTCATATGCTTGTAACGATCCAAAGAGTTGCTCAATGGTCATAGCATTCAAGTCTTTTGTTTCTTCAACTATGGCAACAATATGTTCAAACTTTGGATCTAAAGATCTTAATATTTTCTCCATGATTTTTACATCATCAAGCTTTTCACCATTCCTCTTAAGTTGATTGGTGACCGTTAAAACTCTAGAAAAATAGTCGGAGATGGCTTCCCCTTCTTTCATATTCAAAGGTTCAAACTCAGCTCTTAAAGTTTGAAGACGTACCTTCTTGACGGGATCCGCTCCCTTGTATGATTTTTGAAGCTTCTCTCATGCTTCTTTCGTTGTCTTTGCTTCTGAAATCTTTTCAAAAGCCACTACAACAAATTATACATTTAATGTCGGACAAAAAAAAAACACACGTGACTTTTAATGTCGGACGAAAAAAAGTGCGGGCCTTTTAATGTCAGACACGCGTTTTTTAAAATTTTGGAGGTTTAATGTCGGGCATTGCCCGACATTATTTGTTGTGATTTAATGTCAGTCGAATTTAACCCCATCAGTCCCACTTTACGCTTTCTCTCTCCCTACAAAAAAAAAACCCTTATTTCCCTTCTTTTCTCTTTCACCGACGACGATGCCTTTGTTCCTCTAACCGATTTGATTTTCTTCCCCTCACATTTGCAGCTTCACGCCCTAATTTATCTCTCCCCTACTAACCCATTTTCCACTGCTAGTTTGTACCCTCACCAATGACGCAAGTTCTTCCTCTCACCGGCGGTGCAAGTTCGTCCTCTCGATCACCATCTCACGTTGTCGCCGGTCGGGGTTTTTGGTTGGGTCGTCGTCGTTAGTCGTGGGTCATCCTCGCCGTGGGGAGTCGTCGTGGGTAGTAGATTTGAGCCAGCGAAGGTCGTGGGCAATAGATCTGAGGTCATGGAGGTCGTGGGTTGTTGTCGTAGGAATATATTCAAAGCTTATGGTCGGAGTTGTTCGAATCTGATCGGTTCTTCGTGGATCTGAGATCTGAGTCGTATCTGCTTCAATTTTTCAGATATGGGTACTTCTATTCATTCGGATGTGAAATTTTCAAATTTGATCTATTTTTTTTTTTTACTTTTGATGTGAGTTTCTTAAACTTTTGTTGAGGATTCCAATGTTGAGATGTTTGTTTTCTTTTTCTAACTTAGAAAGCTGAAGATCTATGACTATTTTATGGCTAAGTGAACATTTACAAAGTTCAAACCAGAGGATATGAAAATCAATAATGAAGGGTTTGCTATTCAAATTAAGGTTTTCTACAAACTTCAATTATCATTCTTTTTTTGAAATCCTATTGTTTTCTTTTTTATTTTGCTTGCTTGTTAGTATTGTTGTCTGAAACTAGTAAAGATGGATGTTGGTTGCTGCAATCCCCCAACCCCCAGCACAAACTTTCTTTTTGTTCTTTGAGAGGGTGTTTTATTCTTTTTTGGTTTTTTGCCTTTGTGTTTTTAGTTTACTTGGGTGTTTTGTTTTTTCATTCCTTGTGGGAATTTGTATCCTTGAATTTTTTATATCTTCTAATTCTGGTCGCTGGCTCGCCAAATGACGATAACTCTTGCAAGCCCTCGTCCTCTTCTTCGTCCTCGCAGCAGACTAGTCACGAGGTATTTTGACTTGTTTTCAATTTATTTTCTTGAGTTTTCACCTCATAATCATTGGAAGTTACTCAGTGATATTGCAATGACTTGTTGTTTTATTGAAATATTCGTATGTCACGGGCTATTTTAGGTTCGGTCTGGCTTTTTGCTAATTAGTTTAGACATCTGTGTAGTCATCTTCGTCTTGTTCTTTTTCTCCTGTTTCTCTATTGCTTCTCATACTTGTGTCGCTCGATGCTTCTAAATCAATTGATGCCACTAGAAAGGGAAGTCTTGCTAGATTTATAAATCATTCATGGTGAGTTGTATATACTGAATTTTTCCTTTTATCACATAGTTGTAGTTGTTTATTATTCATTACAAGCTTGCAGCTCTCCAAACTGTGAGACGAGGAAGTGGAATGTGTTGTTTTCTTTTTTTCTTTGCCATTTTCTTTGTTTTATATGCTTTGAAATTGTTTGTTTGTGTTGGTTTATATGTTATTTATTGAGTAGAAAAGAACGCATAATTGTTATGGGAAGTTATTTCCCAAAGAACTTCTCTTGCTGAAATCCAGGTCTAGAAGCTTTACTCACTAAACTCTCAAGCCATGGGAGAATCGTGTTATTTTAGTTACTTTTATAGAAATATTCGTTCAATTTAAAATATAATCGATATTTTTGTCAGAATACTTTGGTATGGCTTATTAATTATGATCCACTCTTCGAGACCTAGAATTGAGCTATTTTGTGGATTTGATGAACGCCCTTCAATTTCGGACATTCTTCTGATTCTGTTAGTCTTACTGTCTTATTTCAACAGCTCAATATTGTAGAAGGAAAAATGCAATATTTGTTTGATGAAAATGGGAGGCGCTACCTTGATGTTTTTGCTGGAATAGTTACTGTATCTTGTGGCATTGCCATCCAAATGTTTTGGCTGCAGCCAATGAGCAAAACAAACTTCTACAACATGCTACAACCATATACCTACACCATGCAATAGCTGATTTTGCTGAAGCATTGGCGGCAAAAAATGCCTGGAAACTTGAAGGTGCTTTCTCTTTCAGAAGTATTAAATAATATTAACTTATTTTAGCAATGAATGATTGATAACGAAACAAAGCATGTAGTAAATGTTAGGCTTTGTGGAAATTGCTGAACTTGTATTTGAACCTTCATTTAGAGATGGTGATGCATATTTGTTGACCTGAAGGATAAGATAGTTGAATTCTTAGAACAGGAGGATCTTTTCATATTTCTCATTTTTGGTCGTTGAGCTGTTATTCCATCACTCCTTGATTCTCCTTATTACCCATTTTTAAAAGAATATCGTACTCTTGTATTGCTTCAAACATATGCTTATTTCACTGGATTATGCAGGTTGTATATTTTGTAAACTCTGGGACAGAAGCAAATGAATTAACCATGCTTATGGCTCGTCTATACAGTGGTAATCTAGGTATGATAGCATTGAGAAATGCATGCCATGGAGGAATTTCCAACACAATTGGATTGACAGCTTTGAACACATGGAAGTACCCAATACCTCAGGTTTTTTCTACCCTGAGCTTAATCTTCAGTGTTAGGGTTCGTTTGGTTGCCTCTATTTTAGAAATAGAACTTACATTGCCTTCTGGTTTTCTACTTATTTGATTTTTTTTTTTTTGCAGCATCTTTTAATTTAAATATAACATTTTAGAAAATTATTAACATGAATCAATTAACTACTTGAAGTAGAAACATCTACTGCTCTTTGGAACTGCTATTAGTAAAAAAAAACAAGGGTGCATTCAAGTCATATTGCAGATGGAGATTTCAAATGCAATTTTTTTTTCGTGCAAACACACATAATATATTGCTGGTTTTAGTCGGCATCTACATTTGTTGCAATTGGCAAGGCAGTTCAATTCAAGTATATTGATTCATCTGCAAAATTCTTGTGGCACCTTGCAGGGTGAAATTCAGTTTTTGGGGTGGGGAGGGGAGGGGAGGGGAGGGGGAGGGGGGTTGAGTTAAATATGTCATTTGGTGATGAGTTGAATATTCAGTTTTTAACATTATAGTTTGAATGCATATTTTAGACATTATATACCAACATAAAAATGGCGTTATTGCTAATTTGTAAAATTGCTTGTGGAGAACCTCACCCCGAACTACTTGCTGCATCAAACGAATTTTTTACCACTCATTAATTACCACCATTCCCCTGATTTCTTACCACTCCTTGGGATCTTTCTTTTTTATTAGTTGGTGCTAAAAGTTAATAAATTTAAAAATGTTCTCCAATATGTGTAATTCATTTTGCAGGTTACTAGTACGATAGTGAAGATTGCAGAAAAGTCATGGGAGCATGTATCTGTCAATGGTCAACCACATAATCATGGTTAGTTGTTCATCTTTGAAAAGGCTGACCAATGAATAATTCCTAGTTCTTTTAGACGAACTTTTAGAACTCTTCGCTAAGAACTAACTTTTATCATCACATACAACCTTTGTGAAGATATTGAAGATGTTAAAAGATTTAGTTAAAAAAAAAGTTATAAAGCTTATATTATTTTTGGTTGTGTCTGATTTGGCAATTGAGTTGAAGATGTTCTGCATAATGGATGTAATGACTAAATATTCTCTTTAATGTGTTGTTAGTGTTTTAATGTCCATGGTCGTCTTCGAGCGTCACAAGCCACTCGTTGATGTGAAACTCTTCAGGTTGTGTCCGATTTGGCAATTGAGGAATACTTCGTCTTCTTCGTCGTCAACTCATAACCTTCACCATAGTGGTCATGTCCCTATCGAAAGAAACTCAACGACGTCAAATAAATATCAAATTGTCATCGTCTTCCAAGATAGTGTCCTCTATGGCTAAGTCATTGTTGCCTCCTCGACGTCGCCTTGAGGTTGATATATTTTAGAGTTATGTACTTATTTTGTCTAGCAAGTTTACTTTTTCTTTGTAAATTTGATGGATGGAAAGTTTTATGTATTATATACACTATTATATTTTATTAATGAAGTATATGTTCGTTGAGTGAGTTGTTTAAAAATACTTTTGGGACTATTTAAAACAAAAATACTTTTGGGACTTTATTTTGTGCATAGGTTGATAAATGGAGAAATATTGTTGGTTGGCCACATGTGCAACCAACAATTTTTTTTTTATTTACTACTAACACTTTTAATGTCGGACACTTTTAATGTCGCACATTTAATGTCGGGCACTTTTAATATCACAACTTTTAATGTCGGGCAATGACCGACATAAAAAACTGACTGACATTAAAAGTAACCTTTAATGTCAGACAATGAGTGGTTGACCGAGATTAAAAGGGCCCTTTTAATGTCGGGCAATGATCGACATTAAAAGGGTACTTTTAATGTCGGTCAATGCCCGACATTAAAAGCGACCGACATTAAAAGAGGCTTTTAATGTCGGGCAATGGCCAACATTAAAAGCGACCGACATTAAAACTTTTAATGTCGGTGTTTTTAATGTCGGTCAGTGACCGACATTAAAGACTTTTAATGTCGGGCATTGCCCGACATTAAAAGCCAAATTTGTTGTAGTGAGCATCGTCATCTAATCCTTGATAGATTAGATAGAGAGCCTTCTTGTCTCTCTTTCTTGAGTCTCTCAAACCATCCCTTTGTGCTTGAGAAAGACTATCATTCTCCAACTCGGTGTATCATTTCTCCACTATCTCCCATACGTCTTGCGAGCCAAGGAGAGCCTTCATCTTGATGCTCCAATTATCATAGTTGCTCTTGTTGAGCATTGGAACTTGGAATTGGACCATGCCGTTGCTAGCCATCTTCTTAGCAAGGATCTTCAAGCTCTGATACCACTTTGTTGGAAAGGAAACTTCTTGAAGATTGGAGGGTAAACTTGAAAGATGGATTTTTGAGAAAGAGGTTATGAGAAAGAGGCTACTTGTGTTATTACTCAATTCTAGCTTTTTGGCTTGATTGGCTTGATTACAAAAATTTTAAGACACTACTCCTATTTATACTAGTTTCCACCTCCTCAATTTGTAGTTATAATTTTGCCAACACACAACTATAATCTTGTGGCTATAAATGATTCTCTAGAATACAAAATTTTCTCTAATATTCTAGAGAATTCTACCTCATACTCCAAAAATCTTCCTAAGGTATTTCTCTAGATTTTTCATCTTCTCAAGACATTTCTAGAATTTGGGCTCAATCTTCTCAAGACATTTCTAGAATTTGGGCTTTTATTTGAGCTAGGCCCAAATACTAATTATCCAAAATCAAGTTTATTTTTCAACAAGTTATACATAAAATACCGAAGGAAAGAGCAATTTTGGTTTCTATACCCTTCAAAAAGTGCTTTTTTCTTTATGACCAAAATTTTCCTTTCGATTAAAATCCAATAAGAAAAAAAAAACGTGCTTTTCTGAAAAAGCAAAATGTATAATTCACTATAAATTTCAAACCCTCTTACGTTATTAATTTCAAATCCATTATGGCTTCGAAATTTTTCAGAAGTGTGTAGAGCAAACAGCATCAACAAGGAGTTCCTTCATCAACCGTAATGACATGATGAGCTAAAAGGACAGTTCCATGACATGGCTGCAACGACGAACCCTGATTTTGCAAATCGTTTTGTTGCTCTGGTGCTACACTAGATTGCACTTCCACAGCCTTGAAGCCTGCAGCCGAAGACAACTTTTGAACTGAATCCACAATCTTCTCTATGCAACAAATGGAGTCAACTAGAACTGATGCCAAAGAAGCAGCACCAACAATCTCCATGGCAGTATTCAGTTGTTCAAATCTCCATTCTTCCAAATGGGACTTGAGATTCTCAGCTGCAAGCTTTGCTTTCTCTATGTGGGCTTTGGCTGTCAGTGGTGGAACCATTTTTCTTATTGCTAATGCCATTTCTCTTAATCCATTGCTTGATTCACTGCAGATCTTCAAACATTCTTCTTGAAAGTGACCTTGGATTTGTTGTGATGGTACCTGAAAAACAAATGATGATCATGAGCATAGGAATTTACCTAAGAAAAGAAACAATTTTAAAAATGGAGGGCTGAAACTTACTTGAGTTGGTTTGGTTTTGAGGTAGCCATTAAGAAGTTCGAGGCGATAAGCACACTCTCTGTTTAAGCTTCCAATTTCCAAGTATTGCTTCCAAGGGTGGCGATATCTAAACTTGCCATGGCGAGGCTCCCATCTTGCTAGGTTACACTACAAAAATTTAACAATGAATTTTTTTAAAAAAAAAAATGTAAAATTTCAACAACAAAACATTTCATGGCAGCGAAAAGTTGAGACCGAAAAATTGAGGACTTGTTTGGTAGACAATCCATGTTTTTGTTTTATGTTTCAAGATTCACTCAATTGAGTGAATATGCGTGTATTTTAATTTTAAAATTGATTTCGAATTTTGTGATCCAAATAGTGTAAATTTTGAAAACGATTTTTTTTTTTTTTTAATGTTTTCAAAGTACCTAGATTTTGAATTAGAAATTTTAAAATGAGGATTAAATTGAAAAAAATAAAAACTTTAATAAATATAGCATTTCGTATTATAAATTCAATTCGTTTTTGTTAAATTAAAATTGGTATGATATAATGTATTATAAATTATATGATATTGTAAAATAATAATTATACAAAATTTATAACATATAACATGTTTATAAATTAATTAATAATATTTTTTATTCAATTTAATATTTAGTTCATAACTACAACTAATTAATTTATTGTTTATAAATATATAATCAAATACATTTTAAACAATTATTTAAGTTGTGATCCAATAACTAAATTTGCTACCAACAACTTTCTTTTCATTGAATCCTTTGTTTTTAAATTTCTGTTTTCAGATCATCAACCAAATACACCTTAAGTTTTTAGCAATTTTTTTTTAAAGAAACTTTCCCAACATTCTTTACAAATTTTAGAAATAATAAAAATCTAGTATTTCCTTTCTTGCTTTTCGTTTTTTAAAACATATAAATAAAATAAAGTATTATTTTATAATTTCTAACTTACAATATAAAAATTAAATATGACATAATAATTTTGAGACTTTTTTTTTTGAAATTTTTTTTTGAGACTTTTTAAATTTTATTTTCCATATAAATACTAAATTTTGAATTTAAAGTTTAAGTGAACAAAGAACATAAGTAATAATTATCAAACACAAATCTTTTTTCATTTGTTTGCAAAAAAAAATAAATAATAATTACTACACATGATTTTATTTTCATTTTTCAATTAAACAAAAAACAAACAAACGACCAATAAATAATTGTCAAACATTTTTATTGTTTTAAAAAATCATGAAACAAGAAATAAATGATAATGATAATGATCATAACAACAATAATAATAAGAGCATTATCAAACAAGCCCTAAAATAAACATGTCGAGCTCGATCGAGATACTCACCAACGATTCCTCATTCGACTTCGAATTCAAAATGGTTCTATATTTTTGCATGCCATCCTTGCCAAAAACCTCTCCTTCTCGTGATAGTCCAAAATACTCAACACCAAAGCCTGCCAAATATCCACATACACATCCATCAACCAAGTTCAAAGAAAACAACATTATCACAAAAAAGAAAAACCAACAGATTTCATCTTTAAAATAACACCAAACAAAAAACAATCGTACCTTGTAAGAATGTGGCAAGATTTTCAACATTGGTGGCGAGCAAATGGTGAAGATCAGTGCCAGCCCAAACAGGTCGCACAAAAATGCAAACAAAGAGAGTGAAACAGCAGCCGATGAGAATGGTTAGAATCCTACTGAATGCAAGCTTTGCAATCTCATCGTCTCTGTATCCCGACAATGAAACCATGCAGAATGTCAAGATGAATATCAGCATCCCATAGTCGTATCGAGCCTTCATCTTCGGGAAGAATCGTACGAAAGTTGATATTGCAGCTGCATCCATTTCAAATCAAAACTTCGTACACCTTTTTCTTAGGGTAAAATGAAAGAATTTTTTCTATCTAAATTGTCCATGTCATTATTACTTTTTTTTCCCCTTCTTACCCTAGGAGAAATTATTAGTCGCTCTCGGTGCAATAAGACGGATAGTTTTGTAGCGTTGGATGTAAGAGAGAGAAATTGTAAAGGTATCTCGATTTCGTATCCAACGATTATTAGGGGACAAAAAAATTTGAAGATGTACATCAGACGGTTTTAAAGACCGGAGCACCTAATAATTTTCCCATAAATGGGGGTTTTGGAATGGATTGAAAGAATCGTTTTTGTGCGATCCTAGATAAATTTACTACTAAACTCAAGAACGACCTAATAAGTTGATAATTAGTTGGGATATGTTCATATATATTTAATGTTGTTGAATATATATTCTTCATGTTTTCCTTTTATATTTTATAGATTAATTGGACGGTGAAACTAATATATGAACTATTAATATATTAGTTGGTTTTGAAACCTGCACAGGTATATATATCCTATTATGGTAAAAGAAACCATCTTTCTATGATATAGAAATTAGAAAAATACTCTCAAAATCATAAAATATCATCTTAGCTTACATGTATATTAATTAGTATCGTAGCATGACATAAGTGTTTGACTTTAGAACATTGATCATCTTAGGTAGGTAAGAACTCGTTATTCTTCTAAAGTATAGTTTTTACTTTTTCACATGTTCAAATTAATGTAGTTAGGACGTACGATAATGTACGTAGTAATTTTTCAACATATTTTCGACAACCACCACGTACGTTGTTGAAATTTGAAGCTAGTAAGCTTAAATTTACACATGGTTCATTTTCTATTACATGGAAATATCAATAGCATCATAAATCTATATGTTATAAAATTCCCAAGACAAACATCCAATTTTTTTGTTCTTATATAGTAATATAAAATAGGATGGATAACTAGATATTTACCTAATACGAACACAAAGAAGCCAAGCAATACTGGTCGGCCTTTCTCTCCACCCAAGTTTGCCAAATAATGAGCACCAAACCCTAGAGCCCCAGCTACAAGAGTTGCCAATATTCTATTCAAACCTCGCCCTAGCGTCCCTCCTGTTCAAAACACGTCATGAACGTTAAGAATATGGATAAAAGATTAAATTTACTATAACCTATCAACTTAGTTTTAAGCTTAATGATAGTTTTATACGGTATCATAACAGGAGGTTCTGATGATCTTAAATGTCATTTTCTCCCTAACTAATATAAATAGATACTCATTTTTCAAGTTCGGAAGCGTTATAAATATGAAAAAAATAATTCTTACCCACAGAAAATTCGAAGACGACAATGACGGTTATAATAGCCCACATTGTAGAGGTTCCAAACCCATCATACAAAGGCCTAAAATAGTAGAGCAAAGATACCAAAGTGATGGCCAATCCCACTTTCAAAGCATGAACCACCCTCCTCGGGTCGTCCCTCGCCAGCTTCTTTGTCGTCGCCGTTAGCTCGACCGCCAAAGCCGAGAGCTTCACCGATATAGCCTTGACCCACCTCAAGCAGCAAGGTAGCAACCCTTCATAGCCATTAGAGTTTTCTTCAGTTGCCATTGTTAGAGTGGAGCTTGTTTGTGTGTGTGTTGTTGGGGTTACAAATAAATGGCCGGTCTGTTTTATAGTGTAAGTGGTCCGCGTAAAGAGAAGAAAAAAACATTTGCATGTGAGTACTTGGATTATTGAGTTTTTGGTGTCTTACATTTGGCATTTAAGAGAATACTCTCTGTCTTTGTGACTTGTGTGTCTTTGAGAACGTACGTTGAATAAAATAAATTTTCACACTTTATCGAACAGATCGCTGTTTTCAATTGCATATTTAAAACATGTTTCTCAATTTATGAGTCTGTAAAATAATAAATTCTGAGTACATCGATGATAAGCGTGTTACACTACAACAAAGTTGGCCTATTTCGACCATGTTTTATCTTATAAAAAACCTTTGAAAAAGATATGCATTTATCAAAGGTATTTAAATAACCTTTGAAAAATATCAATTTTTATCAAAGGTTTTTAAAAACCTTTGCAGAAGATATAATATTTATCAGAGGACATTACAAACCTTCGAAAATTATATTATCCTTTATCAAAGGTATTTAAAAAACCTTTGATAAATATCTACCCTTTATTAGAGGTTATTAAAAACCTTTGAAAAAGATAGAATATTTTTCAAAGGACATTAAAAACCTTTGAAAATTATATTATCCTTTATCGAAGGTATTTAAAAAACCTTTGATAAATATCTACTGAAGGTTCTTAAAAACCTTTGAAAAAAATAAAATATTTATCAAAGAACATTACAAACCTTTGAAAATTATATCATCTTTTATCGAAGGTATTTAAAAAACCTTTGATAAATATCTACCTTTTATTGAAGGTTCTTAAAAACCTTTGAAAAAGATATAATATTTATCAAAGGCCACTAAAAACCTTCGAAAATTATATTATCCTTTATCGAAGATATTTAAAAAACCTTTGATAAATATCTACTTTTTTTTATCGAAGGTTATAAAAAAACCTTTGAAAAAAATGTATATTTATCAAAGGACATTAAAAACCTTTGAAAATTTTATTGTCTTTTTTTTTTTAACAAAAATTTAACTGTCCTTTATCAAAGGTATTTTTTTTTTTTTTTTTTGAAATATTTATCAAAGGTATTTAGAAGGCCTTTGAAATATATATAAAAAAATCAATGGAAAAGTATTGTCCAATATTTACCTTTTATTGAAGGTTATCAAAAACCTTCAATAAAAATATTATATTTATACCATCAAAATCCTTAAATTCATGAACTTATTAATAAAAAAAAAAGACCGATTTTTTACTTTTTATCAAGGTTTTTAGAAACCTTCGATAAAGATGTTTATGAAAAAAAAATATTATTCTTTATCAAGGTATTTAAAAAACCATGTTCTCAAAAAAAAAAAAAGTTATTTAAAAAACCAGTAACTTTGAGAAATATATTTTTTCTTTTCTTTTTGGGTTAAAAAAAGTGAAGTTTATTTCTATTTTTTCTCCATCGGTGAAAATGGGAAAATTGAATAGTTTGAGAAAGGGTAAACCCTCTTTGTTCGTCCTCGGTCATTCGTGGATCGTGATAATAGTTCGCAGGCCGCCGTCAGCGATTCACCCCTCGGAGCCTCAATTTCAATTGTTGCAAGGTAATCTTCATTCTTCTCCCATCTCACCCTCTAAATTCCCTCAATCTGAACTTCTAGTGACATAAATTAGCTGAACGAACAAAGCTAAGTTTTTCTGGCAATCTGATCTAAAGCGGCATCGGGATTAGATTTTGGTTTCCGTTTTGTTCTAATTTTTGTGTGGAATTGGTGTAATTGTTGGTGAATTTTTTTCTGTGTTTGATTTGAACTCCACTCGATTACATTCCAGGGATCATCTATACTCTCTATGCCATCGTCTTCGTCGAGTTTATGCCCCCATAATTGGGTTTTGGTTTCCGTTTTGGGAACTTCGAGATTGCGAGATTGGTGAGGGACAAGTAGACTGGGGACCTCGTCACCGTCAAGTACATCGGGAGAGCTGAGAAGGTTAGTGTGGTAACTGCCATTGCTATTGTGTTATTTGCTCGATTGGCTGTGTTAGGTTCCTTCAAATTGAGCTCTTTGTTGACATTTTCCCTCTTCTTTGAAAATTTTGGTGAATTGACTGAACAATATGAACCTGCTTCAACTTTTCTGCTTCTAGTTTATGGATTTTACTTGTTTCTTTGTGTTTTGATTTGTGGTATTGCTTGGAGATGCTTTTCTTTATTGTTATCGATTTAGTTATATGAGGCTTAAGTGTGACAAAAACTAGTTTGAATGATAAATTGTCATCAACAATATTAAAAGTGTACGTTAACATTAAAAAACAACAATATTTGCGATTTAAATTTAAAATTACAGTACTACTAACTACTCACATGTCACACCAATTGGCCAGTGATTAGAAAAACTCATCTTGGTGATTAGAAAAACTCCTACTGACAATGTCTTTTTCAGCTCATTGAAGAACCAACCTACTAACCAAATCAACAACCTAACTAACGACAAACTACAACCCATTAACAGACTATAGAAAACTCAAACTAAAAATTACAAAACTACTGACAATGTCCTTACAGCTTCATGTAATATTATAGTTAATTAATGCTTGCGATGTTGATGTCTTGCTCAAGCTAATTGATGAATATGCTTTGATTTCTTTGTTGCAGTGCTTTTGACAAATCATTTAGAGCACAATTGTTGAAGGTAAAATGTCAGATACAGTCAGACGTTATCTTTGATTCTGAACATTCTTTTTTTTTTCTAATTTTTTAGAACTTGATGTTAGAGTTGATCCTTGTTACTTATTGTTAGAACTTGATGTTATTTTGGGTGTTTGAACGAGTATGGAGTTGAAAGCATCTAAGTTTACATTGATATTAAATCTTTAGTAGTAGCTATGGTCTCTTTGCTTATTTTAAATTCCAAAGGGTTCTCTCTGTTAACAACTTCTTTACTCTCTGTTTTTCAAGTTGTCTATTGCAAAAAGAAACAAGGGATTGATCTCTCGGCTTGAGAATTAGCATATTGATAATTTTTCTGGTGATGAACATTGGCTTCAGCCTAATTGTCTGACTTCTTTTTAAATTTGCTTGTGAATCCATTAGATTGTTGTTGTTGATCTATGTATTAATGAATGGATTGTGGAGTTAGTGAACACTGGCATGTTCTGTATTTTGATGCCCAAGGTTGTGTTTGATGGGGACCTCTTTCTATTTTCTACCATTCTGAAAGGTTCGGTTTCTCTTTTTTGAGTTATTTGATCCTCAAATTGAATATTTATTGTATTTCAATTCCTCACACTTGTATCTTCTACACGACTTACTTCTGGAACTCCTCTCTTGTTTGTCGTCTTTCGCTTTTGTTCCTTTCACTTCTATGTTTATTGGATCACTTCTAGATCCAACGTTACAAGATCTGAACCCTAATTTTCGTTGCACGTACTCTTGATGAGCCGATATATCTTTAGTTTCCACTTGTGTTTATCTGCTTTAGGTTTTGAACATTTTCTTCTCTTTTGCTGCGATTTTTATGCTCCACGTTGCCATCTAATAGTCACCTTTAAAGATCTTCATGTGCTTATTCTGCTCTAAACTATAATTTGTGTGTGGTAGCTAGGCTTTCATTTATAGGTTATCGCACACCTATATTGTTGATCTAGAAATATTTTGTTTAATGAGTGCTCTGCTACAAGGCGTGAAAAGTTGTAATTAGGGAAAGTAAGAAAAGTGCAATATGAGTTGTGACTTGTGACATCTATATCTGCTAATATGCTTGATATAGTTATCATCTAATATGCTACCAAGCTTATATATCTGTTTTCCTTTGTGTTTTTTATTATACACTAACAAAAAAGCTCATAATTAATTTGTTATATGCCATTTGTAGTTGCAGTCGAAACTGAAACTCAAATCATATGCTTCTCAAGTAGTTGATGGTACACTTGACATGAACGAGGATGAGATTTTTGTACAAGTTTTTGGACCAGAGAAACATGGACGTGTTCGTGGTTATGGAGTAGGTGTTGCTCCTTTTGAGCTATATGTACCATCTTCTAATGTACTTGATCTTGAGCGTCGTCTTAACGAGTCTGAACAACATCTTCAAGAATTTGAACAACAAAGAAAAGTCGAGGTACAAGCATTCAGATCAAATTGTCGAATTAGAAAATCGTTTTGAGGATAAATTTCAAACAATGATGGCAGAGATGCGTAAACAATTTGCTAATAATTGATTGATTGTAGTAGTTGGATGTTATAGAAATTTTGTAGTTATTTTCTCTGTAAGTTGCTTTAAAAACAATTTATGAGATTGTCAGAATTATTAGCTATCGGATACCAATAATAAATTGAAAGTTGGTTTATACTATTGTATTCAAATGCTAAAGATTTTTGCCGAGCTTTTTCAAAGGATTTACAAATGTTGATAAAAAAAAAACTATTTTCAAAGGCTTTAAAATCGTTGAAAATAACCTTATAAAACCTTCAAAAATAATGAAAACCTTCGAAAAAGGTAGTTTGTCAATAAAGAATTAGTGATAAGTAATTCTAAAATTATTGAAGGAATGTGACCTTTGAAAAATAATAATAAATTTTGAAGGTTAATGTACCTTCGAAAAAAGCTTTTTCAACGGGATCTATTTCGACACTTTTTGAAGGTTTGGATAACCTTCAAAAAAAAGATTTATCGAAGGTTTGTTTAATACTTTTTCGAAGGTTGTAACCTTCGAAAATAGTTAGATTTCTTGTAGTGTTACTGTTCCATTATGGGCTCTTTTTCATTTTTTTCATACCGTTTTTCTAGAAATAGGTGCTGACACATTTTGGTAATATATTCTGCCATATGATCACAATGAGATTTGATTATCATAGGTTATGATCTTAGCTGTCAAATTAATAAATAATTGATGCTTGTAGAATTCTTTTAGTAATTTTAAGTTTGTTTCTATATTGAAATTGGATCTTAGAAGCTAGAAAAAACCTTTTCTTTTTCGAGAAATTATAGAGGAAGATATGGAAAGTTTAATTTCTTGCTGCATCTTTCCATCTTAACTGCAGACGGTTAGTTTATGTTATAGTATTGAACTTTGATCGACATGTCGATATTTCCATCAATATTTTCATATGTTTATAGATTCAACAAAGATGTCAAAGCGAACATAACTCAACGATAATTGGCATATACCCTCGACCAAGAAGTCAGATGTTCAAATCTCCTACTCCCAAATGTTGATGAACTCAAAAAAAAAAAAAAAAAAACAAAAAAACAAAAAAAAACAAAAAAAAAAAAAAAACAAAGTAAAAAAAAGATTCAACGTGGACCTAAAGGGTGAATTGACATTTCTATCCTACTGATCTCTTGGTCGAGAGTGCATAACAATTACCACTTGTTGATGGCAAAATCCGATCAGGCAACTCACCTGACTTTCACGTGACACCAAAAGTGAATTTGTAGAATCAAGGAAGGCGTGACCTACAAAACAAGCAAACATTGCACACCAGTGTGGCACTTGCCACACACACTCTGATGCTTAAGTCAGCTTCTCAAAGGTAAACAAGCTGAAACCATGAGCTAATGAAGGACTTGAGAGAGTTTTTGGATCCTCTTCTCAAGGGTTTAGAAGGGATTATTTATACCTTCAACCTTGTTAGGGTTCACATTACCTGTACTAGGCGATTTTCGGTATGATTCTGTCGATCGGGTCCTATAGGAGCTCGAGGAGCCTCATCTCTCCTGCTCGGGCATGGGCTCGCATTGCTACCTTTGGTCAGGCTGAGGCCAAGAATGGAGGTGGGCCAGCCCACCTTCTTTTGGTCTTTTACTCACACGTCTCGAGATGCCCCAATCCCTCACTCAGGCTCTCGAGTTTGAATTAAATTTATCCAAAACACATCTTACGTTCAAAATAGACAATAATATATCATTGTGGAGATATATGCGAAGGGTTCGTTGTCCCCAATACTTTAGTGTGTGTACGTATATATATGGATTTGTCGCTATTGACTTTTTTGTTTGATGATCATTATCTTTTTACTTCTCAAATTTTATCTTTGGTATGTTAAGGATATTAGGCCTTTGGGCCAAGAGGAGGATGATAAACAACGAATGGGCCAGTCTATTAAGCCCATACACAGAAAGGAAAAGATATCAGTTCAGAAGGCTTCAATCCAGAAGGTTCGGTGATCGTCTCAGGCTCGAGAAGAATTCGCTTCATTTATTCTTCTGTTATTATTAATTGGCTGAGATTTGTACATGTGTCCTTTCTGTTATATTCTTTTCATTTCGTTATTCTTTATTATTTGGGAATTATTCAATTTCCTAATCTGTATATATATAGTCTCCTCTGTGATCCTTGGTGAATATAGAAAACAGAGTTTTATCTCTCCAATTTCTTCTTTCTTCAAACCTTGATTTGGTATCAGAGCCTCAGAATGACTAGCGTCAACTCCACCGAATCTTCCGCCTCAGTCACCGGACCTACCAACTTCAGCAGTCCTCCACTAAATCAGCTGCTGAATCAGATAACCTAGATTAAGCTGGATCGAGGTAATTTTCTTCTATGGAAAAACCTAGCATTGCCAATTTTAAGAAGTTATAAGCTAGATGGTCACTTGTCCGAAGAAAAGCCTTGTCCTTCAAAGACAATTCAAGTTTCGTCAGCTGCGGTTGCTCCTCAATCGACAACAAGTGCAACGAGTCCAGAAGCAGCATTAGCAAGTGAAGCTTCAGGTGCGAGTGTTGAAGAAATCAATCCCATGTATGAATCATGGATTGCCGTGGATCAGTTGCTGTTAGGCTGGTTATACAACTCTATGACCCCAGAGGTAGCTACTCAGGTCATGGGATTCGAGAGTGCTCAGGAATTGTGGGCTGTCGTGCAGGACTTATTTGGTGTGCAGTCTAGGGCTGAAGAGGATTATCTTCGCCAAGTCTTTCAGCAATGCAAGAAAGGCAATATGAAAATGGCAAATTATCTTCGCGTGATGAAAAACCATGCGGATAATTTAGGGCAGGCTGGAAGTCCAATCACCAATCGAGCGTTGGTCTCACAGGTACTCTTAGGGCTGGATGAAGAATACAATCCAGTCGTTGCAATGGTTCAAGGGCGAATAGGCATCACGTGGTCGAAAATGCAGGCTGAGCTATTAGTTTTTGAGAAGCGACTCGAGCTTCAAAACAATTTGAAGAGTTCTCTGACCTTAAACCATAGTGCATCTGTCAATATGGTAAGTAGTCGTGACAATGGAAATCAGAGATCTCAAAATTCTTCAAACAACAGCAATGGCAACAGGACAAATGGTTTTGGGAGAGGCAGTCTGAGAGGAGGAGGTGGTTGAGGAAGAGGTGGCCGAGGAAGAGGTAGAGCTCGTGGATATGGCTCCTTCAATAACAAACCGGTGCGCCAAGTATGTGGTAAAATAGGACACACTGCTTTAATGTGTTATCAAAGGTTTAACAAGGAGTTCAGTGGCCCTATGCAAACTCAGAACAGGGGAGACTCTCGACCGAATATACCATCAAACACTCCACCTGCTGCATTTGTTGCAAACCAAGCTTCAACCTCCTTTGTGGCTTCTCCAGAGACAGTAATTGATCCAAGCTGGTATGCAGACAGTGGAGCAACTAGTCATGTGACATCTGATTACAATGTCATGGCTAATCCTATTGAGTATGAAGGTAATCAATATGTCACTGTGGGCGATGGTAACAAGCTGAGTATTATATACGTTGGTAACTCTTGTTTGACTGGTGGGAATAAGAATCTTAATCTTGAAAATATCCTGTGTGTGCCCAATATTGCTAAGAATCTAGTTAGCGTTTCAAGATTAGCTCAAGATAACAATGTGTTTGTTGAGTTTCATGATTGTTTTTGTCTTGTTAAGGACAAGGCTACGGGCATGGTGCTGTTGAAAGAGGTCCTCAGTGATGGTTTATACAAATTTGAAGGTGTTCGAGCAGCCTCAGAAGATGTTTCACGAGCAACAAATCAGTCCAAGTTGCAATCTAGTGTCAATAAGAGTGCTGATGCTTCTGCTTTTACTTTGTCAAATAGTGTTAATTTAGTTGTTTCGAAAAATGTTTGGCACAGAAGGTTGGGACATCCCTCCTTACGAGTCCTTAATTCTGTTATTAAGAATTGTAAGTTGCCAATCAAAGGAAATAAAGAAATTACGTTTTGTCAAGCATGTCAGTTTGGCAAGTCCCACGCACTGCCTTTCTCAATGTCTGCATCTCATGCCACTGGTAAGTTTGAACTGATTCATACAGATTTGTGGGGTCCTGCACCAATTAATTCACCACAAGGATTTCGATTTTACATTCTATTTTTAGATGACTACAGCCGGTTTTCCTGGATTTATCCACTAAAGCATAAGAGTGATGCTCTACTGGCTTTCAATCACTTTGTAGCCTTGGTGAAGAATCAGTTTAATAGCTCAATTAAAGCCTTACAGTCCGATAATGGTGGAAAGTATACTCCTATTCATCAGCTGTGTAACCAATTAGGCATTCAAGTAAGACTGTCTTGTCCACATACGTCGCAACAAAATGGAAGGGCGGAGAGGAAACACTGTCATGTCGTAGAGACCGGCCTCACATTGCTTGCTCAAGCTACCATGCCACTTAGGTATTGGTGGGACTCTTTTATGTCTGCTGTGATGCTTATTAACAGTCTTCCTTCGCAGGTGATCGGGGGTTGTTCTCCTATGGAGCTGATGTATGAAAAACGACCTGATATTGAAGCCATGAGAACATTCGGGTGTGCCTGCTACCCGTGTCTACGCTCGTATCAGCCACATAAATTTACTTTCACACCGAACGATGTGCATACTTGGGCCCTAGTCTAATACATAAAGGCCACAAGTGTATTTCAGCCACTGGCAGGGTGTTCATATCTCGTCATGTGAAGTTCAATGAAGAGGAACTCCCTTTTGCCTCTGATTTCCAGTCACCTGCTCCTAATACCGCACGTACTGATATAGCCTCAAATGTTGCTCAGTGGTTTTCTCATGTGTCGATTAATCTGGCACAGACCACTTCTCAATCTTTCACTTCTCCACATAATATATCTCATATTTTACCCACAGCTCCAAGTTCTTTACCATCAGTTTCAAGTCCATTACCTGATGTCTCTGCCTCCAGACAAAGTCAATCCGATCCTTTAGCCTCACATATGTCTAGTCCACTTGTGTCTTCATCTGAGCCTCAGTCAGCTCAACAATCAGAAACTTTGCCACCACCTGATCCTCAACCACCATCAGCTCCATCCCCGGTTTAGCCCTCAGTTTGTCCATCTCATCCCATGGTAACTAGAGGGAAGGCTGGTGTGTTTAAACCAAAGATGTGGTTATCTCAAGTTACTATCGATTGGTCTTCCACAGAACCTACAAGGGTAAAGGATGCGTTGGCTACTCCCCAATGGCGTGAAGCAATGGATCAGGAATTTTCAGCTTTGGTCAGGAATAAAACTTGGACTCTGGTGCCATCCACTGCCTCGATGAACGTTGTTGGCAACAAGTGGATCTTCAGGATAAAGAAAAATCCAGATGGTACCATTCAAAGGTACAAGGCCCGTTTAGTAGCAAAAGGATTTCATCAGAGTCCTGGTATTGACTTCTTTGAGACTTTCAGCCCTATGGTGAAGGCCTCTACCATTCGAGTGGTTCTCAGTATTGCAGTATCAAATGGTTGGCAGCTTCGCCAACTAGATTTCAATAACGCCTTCCTTAATGGCCGACTTGATGAAGATGTGTATATGAGTCAACCTTCGGGTTATGTAGACAAGTACCATCCTGAATATGTTTGCAAACTCAACAAGGCCATATATGGTCTCAAACAGGCTCCGAGAGTTTGGAATAACACATTGAAGAATGTTCTCATTTCATGGGGATTTGTTAACTCCAGGTCTGATTCTTCACTATTTATATATAGATCTAAAGCTGCTGTTATTCTCCTGCTTGTGTATGTAGATGATGTGGTTGTTACTGGTAGTAATTGTCGTCTGATAAATCAGTTGATTGTTGAATTGGATAAACACTTTGCTTTGAAGGATCTTGGCCTGCTACATTATTTTCTCGGTATACAGGTCAGTTATTTGCCCGATGGAATTCTTCTAAATCAAAGGAAGTATGTTGATGATCTTCTTACTAAGTTAGACTTGAATGCGTTGAAACCAACTCCTTCCCCTAGTGTTTTGGGAACCAAACTGTCGATTCACTCAGGCAAGCCACTTGAAAATCCAGCTCTATACCGCAGTGTAATAGGGGCACTTCAATATTTAACACACACACGGCCTGACATCACCTATATAGTAAATCAACTAAGTCAGTTTTTGAAGGACCCAAAGGACAGTCATTGGCTTGCTGTAAAACGTGTGTTGCGCTATGTAAGTGGCACTCGACACTTTGGAATTTATATTCAAAAGAGTGATGATAATCCTGTTTCAGGATATTCTGATGTTGATTGGGCGTCTAACTTGGATGATCGTAAGTCTGTGGCAGCTTATTGTGTATTCCTCGAGAATAATCTTGTCTCATGGGCATCAAAGAAGCAAACGGTTGTGGCTCGTTCTAAGCACCGAGTCCGAATACAGGGCTCTTGCCTTAGCCTCAACCGAAGTGGTCTGGCTTCAACAGCTTCTCTGTGAGATTGGTTTCTCGAGCAGCACAAAACCAGTACTTTGGTGTGATAATATCAACGCAGGTGCCTTGGCTGCAAACCCGGTGTTTCATGCTAGAACAAAGCATATTGAAATCGACGTCCACTTTATTCGGGATTTGGTACTTCAAGGCAAGGTTGAGGTTTGTTACATTCCCTCAAATGAACAACCAGCTGACTGTTTGACAAAATCTCTCACACACTCTCAATTTGCATATTTGCGCTCCAAACTTGGTGTAGCTGAGCTACCCTCTCGTTTGAGGAGAGATGTTAAGGATATTAGGCCTTTGGGCCAAGAGGAGGATGATAAACAACGAATGGGCCAGTCTATTAAGCCCATACACAGAAAGGAAAAGATATCAGTTCAGAAGGCTTCAATCCAGAAGGTTCGGTGATCGTCTCAGGATCGAGAAGAATTCGCTTCATTTATTCTTCTGTTATTATTGATTGGCTGAGATTTGTACATGTGTCCTTTCTGTTATATTCTTTTAATTTCGTTATTCTTTATTATTTGGGAATTATTCAATTTCCAAATCTGTATATATATGGTCTCCTCCGTGATCCTTGGTGAATATAGAAAACAGAGTTTTATCTCTCCAATTTCTTCTTTCTTTAAACCTTGATTTGGTACGCATTATTTGAAGAGTTGTGGTCAAACTTTTTTAAAAATTTGGATGTAGCTAAAAATGAGTTGTTGCGTTTTTATCTTGGCTTTGTGAAATTAAAGGAAATTGGCGAATTCCTTCCTGCTGTTGTAGCTCCAACTTCAAAGCCATCATTTGAATATTTGTGGTCAATGTAACAATTTAAAATTTTTTGTTTTCATAAGATTAGACTATTTAGATTGAAATTTAATTGGGTTAATACTATTTTCTTCTCTACCTTGTGATAGCACCTGATTCGTGCTATTTATCTACCTTTAATTTGGTCTTGTTAGTTTACATTTGATCGTTAAAGTGTTTGTTTTGTAGGAATTTGAGCTTAAGAGGTTTTCGAGGCTAATATATCAATTTGACGCTTATTCGGGAAAATTAAGATGTTTTTTAGTTACCTTAGATCCACGTGATGTCAAGGAGGGAAAAGGACTTAAGCGGATCAATTTGAACTCCAAAAATGTGCCTAAGTGTCCCGAGTTGTTGCACATCCAAGCCAATTCCCCGAGAGCCTAGCATTGAGATGCTAGCTTTGGGTGTCTCAACACTAGGCATAGTCCAAGGCATGCAGGAAAACATGTAGCGTCAAGACTCTAGCCTTGGCATCTCGACGCTACCTCGCTGGTGCTAAAAAATAGTATCTTGACGCTCCAATAAATGTAGAAATCCCTAGTTTCGATTTTTAGCCGTCTTAGGTCAGAGTTTAGCCGTCTTAGGTCAGAGTTTAGCCGTCTTTTCCCTTTTTCTTCTGTATTCTCTCATTCTTTTCAGCATTTTTTTTTTTTTTTGTATTTCAAACTTGCTTTGCTAGATTGTTATCATGTATTTCTAGTTCATTGTTGTTTTTACCATTAGTATGCTAGGCTAAACTCTTAGATTGTTGAATTGGTTGAATTTCTTGGAACGTTTATGACGTTTGGTTGAGCTTGTTGGAGTTTCGATGCTTTATGAATGAAATTTCTTTGCATCCTAGTGTTCTCACTTAAAGAATCATGGTTGTATGTTTTCTCTATGAATTGACGTCTCTTAGAATTACTTCAAGCATGATTTATCTGTTATTTTTAGATAGCCAATAGGCTGAGGCAAATTCATCGTGAATTGCATTGTTCGATTAGCGTAGAATTTTGATAGGCCTAAGAATCTAGGAGAAATTATATTAATTAAATTGGAGAAATCAAATTTTCTTAGTTTAATTGATTAATTTCAAGCCACATTTTGAGGAGTCATCTAATTGCTAATTTAGCTAACTAGATTTAGTTTGAGGAGTCATTGGACTAAGCATGAGGGGTAGCGGGCGCCATTAAAATAACTAAATTAGTTAATAAATTCGTGGAGTGTCGGTTGAGTTAATCAATTAGACACAGATTTAGTAGGTGGATTATCCCAACAGCCGGGAAGCATATTCCAGGCAATTAAATAATTCTTAAAGATTATTTTTAGAGCAAGCAATGAGACCAAATAAATAAATGATTCCATGAAATAACCAATCCGGCAATCACGTCTCTCTTGATTGATTTTTCTGTCATCTTTCCATTGTTTATTTTTGTTGCATGCTATCTTTTGTTTTCTGCATTTTATTTACTTTCCCCTGCATTTTATTTCGTTGGTTCGTGACAAAAACTCCCCTATTTTCACACCCCCTTGGTTACCAGCAAGAATTTAATAATCGATAAGAAACTCATTTTCTCTATGGACAACCCGACCACTACCCACTGCAAAGTAGCATAGAGCTAGAGTTTATGAATTTATTTGGCCACGAGGACTCGACAAACTTGTCCAACCACCCTATATTTTCTATCTCTACAAAATTTAAAACATTTTCATTCTAAAATGGGTAATCTTTCCTATCGTATGCGTACTCTACCTTTCATCATTTTCATCATTTTCTTTATTTTTATTAATTTTCACCTTTTTCACAAAAAATACAAATTTTTATCAAAAATAATTAAAAATCGATAATCGATAAATATATTACGTAACTTTTATGTTAAGATCATTTTTATTATTCTTTTATTTATTCAGATAATTAATTTTAAAAATATTTAACATTTTCATTATAAATTTAATATAAAAAGTTATTGTAGTATGAAGTTAAGGTATATTCATATTCAACCCATACAAGCTAATGAAATTAAAATTTTAAAAAATAATAAGAGAAAATTATAACTAACAGTAAATAGGTTAAGGATTAAAAAAATAAATTAAGTGTTATTAATAATATAATATAGTATATTAATGATAATATTATTTTATATAATTGTAATATATATTATACGTTTTTTTAAATACCAATAAAAACTTATTTGCTGAGTTGGAGACGAGGCAAGGATACCCTTCCCGTTCTCGTTTGGGAGACCCATGAGTATTTCTGTCATCTCTAATACAATGTGAAGATGTTTTCAAAATTTACGAAGAGAAGACTAATAAACTATTCTTTTTAATTAAAAATAAACTACTAGTAAGAACTACTTTGGGAAATTTGTACGGATGACCTATTTTCGGAGGCCCTAATGAAATTTGTCCCACCTTTTCAAAACAATGGAGAATGCCCCTTTGCTGATGTCATCGCGCACACTTTATGACCGCCTTGCCCCTCCGGCCCATCACACTTTAAGTTCTCATTCTTCGTACGCGATCTCGATTCTCGCTCTCACTTCTTGGACCACCTCGGTAACTTAAACAACCTTTGTTTCCTCGATTACTTGAACGATGCTATGACTTCTCTCTCTTCACTTTAAATTCGCAGTTACTTAAACGACCCCCTCACATACCTCTCATCATCGAAACTTCTGGGATGCGTCTCTCACTTCTCCCTCTACACCGGCAATTCTCTTTCTCCCCTTCCGACAGTCGACGTTCCGAAACTTCTATGCCACCTTCGATTGTTTGATGAGAGCGCGAGCAAGAACAACCTCGAAGGAATGCCGTACAGATGCGATAAGAGTAAGATGGACTGGACGACGTTTAGTCGGTGGTGCAATTTCCCTCCCAGTCACCGCCAGAACGTTCTCAATTGCTCGTGTAATACCGTTGCTGTTTACAGAAGTTGACAGATACTTCCCATATTCATTGATGAAACCCTCCGGTCAGAAACAGTCGAGGAAGTGAAGGCTAAACTCCAAACAAAGTAAGGATAATATCCTTACTTTGTTTGGAGTTTAGCCTTCACTTCCTCGACTGTTTCTGACCAAAGAGTTTCATCAGAGAATACGGGAGTCTGTCAACTTTTGTAAACAGCCGTCCAGTATTACAAGAGCAATTGAGAACGTACCCATGGGGAAAATACGTCACCGAGGAAACGTTGTCCAGTCCATCGACTGATTTTTGAAGATACTAGAACTCTAGCAGACTATCGCATCTCACACTGAATCAGGAAGTTGTTCGATTAATATATTATTATCTGATTTGTTATCATGTTGTTAAGTAGAAGTTAATGTATGAATATGTTATTGCAATCTGATTTGTCATCGCGTTTGATGTTCATTTGAGAACTAATATTTAATGTACAAAGAGGTTATTGTAATCTGATTTGTGTGTGAGCAAAGTTGTTTTGAGAACTAATTTTGTAATCTGGTCTGTGTGATTCCTTCATCATCATATATTATCCCTTGCATGATGTTGGACAAAAGAACGATCCAAACATTGTTCTGTGGACGAAGGAACGATCGAAGTCTGAGGTGTATCAAGTGCGAGACCGAGAGCAAGAATGAATATTCTACCTCGCTCTTGCTCTTGATCTCGAGCTTCCATCACAGTGTGCAACACAAAAACGAAGGGCAAATTGCAAAAACCACCCCTAAAGTATGATAGTTGTAACCTCTAAACTTTCAATTGTAAAAATTAAACCCTGAAACTTTGAAAAGTGTAAAAATCAGAAATTCAAAATCTCTCTATACGTGCTCTCTTCTCTCGATCTCCATCTCCATCTCGCTCTCGCTTTCGATCTCGCAGTCAACCATCTCTTCAGTTTAATGCCTAGGTTTAAGTGACCGATGAATTAAAGTGAAAAAACATATAAGAGCGTCGTTTAAGTAATCGATGCACTAAAGTGAAGAGAACTCAAGTGAAAAGACGTCTGGGAGCGTTGTTTAAGTAACCGAGGCAATAAAGTGACGAGACGTTTGCCTACACCCTTTTAGTTCTCGAGGAGGTCAACGAAGTGAGAGTGCGAACGCGAGCTCGTATCGAGAGTGAGAACCGTGAACGAATTATATTTCCTTAGAAAAATATAACAAAAATATCTTAGATTAAACATAACATTATATTTTAAATCATATGAAATTTAAACTAATTATCTTATATGTTACAAAAAATAATTATCGTATAATAATTTGGAAATTATCTTATAAAACTTTGAAATTAAATACCAACTTCAAATTTATTAATTGAAAAAATATAGATCAGTTGAAACAATTTAGAATTTTAATTTACCAAACACCTCAACCTCCTTTTTCATCTATAAAACTAAAATTTACCAAACAATAATTTACTTCATAGTACAGTTCATTTTAAAGGCAAAGTTAACATATTGTGAAGAATTATCACATATTATACGATTGACTAAACCAGATTTTATTTTATTCATGTAGTAATAATGGAGGACAGTTCTGAAGACCACATCCATCACAAACCACAATAGTTTTGAATACATATATGGACTACTACAACGTATTCATTGATTTATACATTTAGAACACTAAATTATGGCCCTGAAGACGACTTCCTTTCATGGTTGTTTCTGGCTAATTCTGGAGAGTTTCTTAGACTGGAACATGACTCATGAATCCAAGCTCGACTTTCTTCCTTTGCTTGGAGTTCCCCAAGGACGTTCCCGCAGATCACCAACATGAACTCATCCTTTGTCGATGAATGGCGGAAAATCGAGCGAAGGAGCACATACTATCGATGAATGGTAGAAGATAGAGCAAAACACATACAATATTCGTTCGAGGTTGTTCTTGCTTGCGCTTTCATCAAACAGTCGAAGGCGGCATAGAAGTTTTGGATCGTCGACTGTCAGAAGGGGAGAAAGAGAATCACCAGTGTAGAGGGAGAAGTGTGAGGCGCATCCCAGAAGTTTCAGTGATGAGAGGTATGTGAGGGGGTCGTTTAAGTAATCGCGGATTTAAAGTGAAGAGAGAGAAGTCATAGCATCGTTCAACTAACCGAGGAATTAAAGTGATCAGGCCAAAAAGGACGTCGTCGTTTCAGTTCACAAGGAGGTCTGAGAAGCGAGATCGCAATCGATTAAAGCAATTAAAAAATGAAAACAATTTTCGTACTCTCGTTCGCACTCTCGCTTCTCGTATCATGATTTTTCTTAACGTTCTCGATCCTCGACCGTCTAAAATTGATAAGCGACAGCGAGAGCGAGATATTGGAATCGAGGAACGATAATCTAACAAAACGAGAATTCAAATTCAATTCATCAGTGACTTAAACGACACTATCAATTGTTTCTTCACTTTAATGTCTCGGTTACTCAAATGGCACTCTTAGATGCCTTTTCACTTTAATTCCTTGGTTACTTAAACCTATCTCACTTCGTTGTCTTCTATTTAAATCAGCGGTTACATAAATGACCATCTCACAACATCTATATACAATTGCCCTGTCTCTCAGTTCTTCCTCTTCACCGGCGAGTATCTCTTTACTGCCATGTTCTGTCCTACGTCTTTATTGAAGCTGACAACATTTGGTTCCTGAGAACAGAAGCAAGAAAAACTTTGAAGAAATGAGGATTTGAGCACAGAATGCTTTACAGGAGCCGACGACGTCGTCTCGCCGGTGTCTGGAAAAAAAGAACCTGTGTTTATGAAGATTAAGAGCAAGAACGACCTTGAAGGTATGGGCTTGACACACCCCATTCCTTCAAGGTTGTTCTTGCTCATGTCCTTCATAGACATAGGTTCTCTTTGATCGGCCGTCATGGATTCCTCTAGTCACCAGCAGAACGACGTCGATAGCTCCTGTATACTTTATTCGTTTTCTGAGAGTATGGAATCCCTATTCCATCCCTCAACTTGAGCGATACATTTCCTCTTCACATCGGGAAGCTCTCGAGACTTTGGAATAGGGTTAATATATGGACCACGCCGTTAAAATCTGGAAAAGAGACTCACCTAACCTTCACGTGACAGGAATAGTGAATTTGTTTGTTAGGGGAACAAATGACCAGCAAAACCAATAGTCTACCTTGTGTTTCAATGTATATTGTTTTGAACGATTTGTATATGAATGAACGATTTGGTTATTCTAACATGGATTTCATTTGAATGTGAACTAATAGTAATATGTGACTATTTTTTATTTTATTTTTTTTGGATGTGCAAGGGCTGATGATAACGCTGAACTAATAGTCGTATCGGGAGCGTGAATCGAGAGCATGAATCCTGAGAAATGAATGATTTGTTTTTCATTCATTGGATACAAAAGAAATAATAATACTAAAAAGAAACAAAAAATGATAAAAAAACTTAGTATGAATCTGTGTCATCGATTATCACCAACTCAGGACTTCACTTTCTCCTCTTCAACCCCCTCAGTCCTTCCTCGGCCGAAGGCCGACGCCAGGCATTCGAGTCATCAGTTTTCTCCGCCTCCCCATCCTCTGACTCCACAAGCAACTTCCCTTTACACTTATCAGCACTCAGTGGGACCCATAATGCAGAAATCGATGAAGTAGAATCATCCAATTTCGTCGTAGGCGATGGTTGGTTGACTCTGGGTTCGGATCGAAAAGACATCTCTGGCCCCACGTCGATACCCTTCACATAATCCTCACTGTCCGATGATATATAAACGACCATGGGTGACTGAAGCGTGCTGGGCAAATTATCGTTGTTTGTTATTGTCATTTTTCCTTCTGTGACCGTTGTGGGTCGGTTAGGAGAAACAACTGGTAATTTAAATAGCAGTATCGTCGATTAGAAGGCAATCGAATGGGCGCATGATAAACCGGTACGAATTTAAACAGCAGTACCACCGGTTAGAAGGCAATTGAAGCAGCTCAGAATCAGTACGAATGAGTGATAAACGAGAGCATGAACGAGAGCGCGAATGAGAATACAGATTATAATTATAGAAAATGTCGAGAGCAACGAGAGTGCGAACAAGAATCAGTATGAATTAGTGATTATAATGTGAAGAAAAACGAGAGCGTGAATGAGAATGCAAATGAAAACGCGAATGGGAATCGTTGGACCTCGTTCCCGTAGTCATTAGCGGTTGATCGCAGCTTTGCCTATTGTGTCCAACGTTCCCACACCGTCCATATTTGGGTGCTGGATGTCGTTCCCCTGCAGACGAGATCCTCCTTAATCTTCTGCGCCTGACCTGAACTAGTCTACGTGGTGGTAGGATCTTCGTCTCCACATAACCAGTTGGTTTTTTCCACTCAAACATGTAGCCGGCTGGATTCACGGATTTTGCGTATGCAACCATTAGGTAACGCATACTGTAGTACTCACTACAAAGCGCGTCTGTCAGAATGTTGCATTCCCTAGCGGCTATGATAGCATGTGAACACGGGATCTCCAACGACTGAAACTCTTGACAGGTATACACTTGATTTTTCAGGTTGACAATGCCATCGAGCCGGTCGTCTCTGACGTGTACCTTTTAACAATCGGTCGGCTCGACTCTGTATCATCGACCCTTGTCGCATTCACTGGCCATGCGATTCTCACAATAGTCAGACCAAATCATCGTTCTAGATCCCCAATGATTCCTTTGTTCGTAAAACCATTGTTGGACGATGCCTCTTACGTTCTCAAGCAAGGACGTTATCGGTAACGATCGGGCTTCCACCGTCACTGCGTTGAAGCACTCAGCACTGTTGGACGTCATATTATCGTACCTAGTTTCAGTCTGGTGTACCCGGGACCACTTATCCAGACCAGCATCCTCCAAATACCAGGTGACTGCACCACCTCGGATTCCATAAAGCTCTTCCCAGTAAGTGTTGAACTCTGACTCACGATACGCTCTGGCTGCATTCTGAAAAAGAGAAGTTACGGTCTTGTCCTTGAAGTTGTTGAGGAGGTTCTTCTCTAGATGCCACATGCAGAGTGCATGCAAAGCTGTCGGCATCACAGCTTGAATCGCATTGGATATGGTAACCCTTGGGTCGGAAACAATCACCAAATACGGGACTCCCCGATCGGGGCCTTCAAGTGCGTTATGAACCATTTCCAACTTCGATCATTCTTCGTGTCGACTATTGCATACGCCAGTGGGTAGACTTGATTGTTACTGTCCATGGCCACACCGACCAACATGGTACCTTTGTATTTTCCTTTAAGCGAAGTACCATCCACGATGACTACGGGCCGACAGCTCACGAACCCTCGGATGCAAGGACCTAATGCCATGAACAAATATCGAAAATGAACGCCATCGTCTAGTTGTATCTCGAACACAGTTCCTGGATTCTCTATCTTTAATGCCTCACCGTAGGCATGTAGTCTCGCGTAAGATTCCTCCAGAGTACCCCTAGCAAGAGCAAATGTGGTCTCTCTTGCACGTCATGCCTTGTCGTAGCTAATGTTAACCCTATACTCTTGTCTCATGTCCTCGATGATGTGTTGGGGTTTGTACGTATGACTTGATCCCGTAAGCTTGTTCTTTATCACTTGTCCAACGACTCTAGCACTGGCTTGCCTGTGGTCGTGGTTCAAGATGCCAATGGAACATGTGTGCTGACGTACATACTTATTGATCTTAAATATATTAGAACCATCCATCTTAACTGCGTGCACCCTCCCATTTACATCTTTCACCCACACATCTGACCATATACAATTTCTTGCACGACTTCTTCACCTTGAATTCAAAAATTTTCTTCATGGCTAGAACTACTAGCCTTGTTTTCAAGTCATCTTTGCGGAGGAAGATCTCACCTTCACGTATGTCCTCTCCCGAAGAAGAATGTCCATGCAAAACAAGTGATCCACTTGGTGCAGTCTGAGATTGACTAGCAATGCCAACTCCAGAGGGACCAGTAACCCTCGTAGGTTGGTTGTGAAATGACTCAAATTCAACTACAACAGGACTCGACTGAACCCTTTGTACAGGAGGTACGACACCACCGACTGCATCAGTACGTACGGTCATGGCATCAACCTCATTATGGACCACTTCGTCCGATTGTGCCTGTCTTTGCCACGTAAGTTATTCCTCAATTCGACCCCACTGTTCCCTCACGTATGAATGCCATGGGTTTAAGTTGTCGTTGTCTAGTGACGTCACCGAGGGCATTGCACTCGCATTGGTTGGATCCATATGATGGTCTGGTTGATCCGAATCAAACGATTCAACGTTCAGCATTTCTAGGATCCAAATTGACGGATTGTATGTTCGACATTTCTGGTACGTACACGTCCCCGTGAGTTCGCTCGCATGTTACAAACAGCTGAAGCCATTCAAGATCAGCACAGTGTAGAAGGAAACCAACGACATTGTCATTTCTTATGTACTTGAGAGGCGTGTCAGTCAACCTTGTGTACTTCATTCTCAGTTTAATCTCAAACTTCCCTGAGCTTGCGTTTAAAATTCCATATACCATATCTCTCAGCTGTGCATATTTCAGTGTAATTGGCACAAGAATGCCCGTCAAGTCACCTCCCACGTAACATCATTGGACCTCATCCCATGAACCACCATATTGGACGAGCAAACATTTCTTTGTCTCCATTTTTCAAACAAGAGTACGAATAAATTAGAAAAACAAATAAGGCGAATGCACACTCCATGAACGTTTCATACCCATTGTTCGAATGTAGCACACGACTACATTCATGTCCTACGTACCTAGTTCGTATACGTCCAAGTTGTTTCGACCCCTTCAAGTGTTGGTTTGTTGAAAACTCGTACAACCGTGTTCAAGCTTAGAATAATAGTTCAAATGGAACACCATAAATGAAAGAAACATTTTAGTTTCGCTGCTTTATAAACTTAGCTATAATCTTGAGCGGCTTTCATTGGAAGTAATTTTAAATGGAATTGATGTTTGACATTGACTATCCAAAAGTTGTGGGGCTTGGAAGCTCTTTTTACGACAGACATATCTGACATGCAATCATCACGTGTGTGACAAGTTTTTTGACGCCAACGTGAATATAGTCGAGTTCGAGACTGCGAGTGACATCGAGAGAATTCGAAGCGAGAGCAATATGTTAGAAGTGAGAGTGAGAAATAGTCCAAACATTGGTTAGTAGTATGATCTGTAATTGGGAGCGAGAATCGAGAACGATAGTAAGGATTCAACGTTTTTTCCAGATGTCTTGGTTAGTAATATGATTCGTAGTCGAGAGCGTGAGCGTGAACCGGAAGCGATAGCGAGAACTCAACGTTTTATCCAGTCATTGGTTAGTAATATGATTTGAAATCGAGATCGTGAGCGTGAATCGTAAGCGAGAGCGTGAATCCTCCGTTCAACGTTTTGTCTAGACTTTGCTTGGTAATATTATTTGTAGTCGAGAGCGTGAATCGGATCGAGAATATATCGATCACATATATTAGGGGAACACACGTATACAATAACAAAATAAATTCAAATATTTATTTTAATACAAAATAAGTTCACATATTATCAGATTACAATGACAAATTTTTTTTTCCATTCACGTACTAAACTATGGTCCTAAACTATGTCCCCGAAGACAACTTCTTTCTGTGGTTGTTGCTGGCTGATGTTGGAGAAGTGCGCAGACTGGATAACATGACTCTTGAATCCATACTAAAGTGACTTCTCGATTTCGTCATTTTCCGCCCCTTTCTTCCCAACCTTTTGAATTTTTTGCACTTAAGCTCCTATCGGGTTTTCACAACAATTCTATTGCACGTTCTAATTCTGATTTGTTGCAGTGAAGCGTTTATCAATTGCAAACTCTAATTTTGAATTCTTACATCTAAGCTCCTCTGCAATCATCTCGAGCTTAGATGCAAAAACTCAAAATTAGAATTTGCAGTTGAGAAGCTTCACTACAGCAAATCAGAATTAGAACGTGCAATAGAAATGTTATGAAAACCAAGCAGGAGCTAAGTGCAAAAATTCAAAAATTGTTTGGGATGAGGGGCAGAAAATGACAAAATAGAGAAAGCACTTTATTTTCTACTCACAAGAGAAAGGACATCGTCGGCTCCTGTAGCGCACCCGTACATAAGTCCCCATTTCATCAAGGTTGTTCTCACTTGTGCTCTCAACAAACGGGTACCACTTTAATCCTGCATGTACGCAACAATTGTGGTAAGTGACACGCGTACAAAGGTAGTCAAGGGAAAAAATAGCAAAGGGTTGCACTTCGGTACATTCCGTAATCCTAACTCTTTCATCTCGAGCGTAGTGCACACACAAGTCTACAAAGTTGAAAAATGAATGGGAAAACGGCAAGGCCATACGACTTACTCTAACTCGAACAACAAAAGCCACGAAACAAAACAGTGCATGAAATCCACGAAAAAAAATAAAACAAAATAAACCCAAAAGGGCACTAATCGGCGTTCAACATTCGAAGGAGGCATGGAAGCGTACGGAACGTCCGCCATCGAAGATGGAGAATGAGAATGGCCGGTGTACAGAGAGAAGTGAGAGACGAGGCACGACACTTTCGGTGAGGAGGGGTATGTGGGAGGATTTAGTCGTTTAAGTAACCCTGCATTTAAAGTGAAGAGAGAGAAGCTAGAGCGTTGTCGTTCAAGTAATCGAGGAAATAAAGGATGTGACTGAAGAAGATAGCACCGTTTCAGTTCCCAAGGAGTTTTGAGAAGCGAGACCGTGATCGAAAGTACGACTTCGAGAGCGAGAATCGAGAATAAATTGCGTACTCCCGTTTCAGCAAAGAGCGAGAATCGAGATCACGTAGGACGTCTAGAAGGTCGACAGGGTGGAGAGGATAGACGAAGCCAATAAAACCAGAAACGGGCATTAATTGCGTCTAGAAGGTCGAGCATTGAATAAGAAGAATAAAAGTCGATGGAGAGGAAGAATTGAGCCATGCAGCTAGAATGTTTCGGGGAAGAGAGATATGTGAAATGCTCGTTTAGGTAACCACGTATTTAGGGAGAGAGAAAATCGTCGGTGTAGAGGAAGAAGTGAAAGACGAAGCCCAAAAGTTTCGGCGATGATAGATATGTGAGGGGTTTTAATCGTTTAAATAGGTGATGGTTTGAAACCGATGAGGTTCGAGAAGCGAGAGCGAGAACTGGAGCGAGTATCAAGATCGCGAACCGTGAGCTGATGAGAAGCAGATTAAAAAAAAGGAGGAAGACTACCGAGAGGCAAGAGCGAGTACCGGATCGTTCGGGTATCGGGAGCGGGAATCCATAAGACTGTGCTAGAGGGGCAAAGCGGTCATAAAGTGTACAAGGTGACATCAGCAAAAGGGCATTTTCCATTATTCTGAAAAGGTAGGACAAATTTCATTAGGGCCTCCGACAATGGGTCATCCGTACAAATTTCCCAATTACTTTTAAGATTGTTGAAAGTACAATGACTAAATCTTGATATTTGAAAATATATGGACTAGAACTTCCATCCAAGAGTACATAAATCATGGTATTTTATTTAAAAACAAAAGTTTCAACGTTCAACTGAGTATATATGTTTTGCTAATAGGAGCATAGTTCAACTAACATAAAACTTGTACTAATTACTAAGAGCTCTGTGGTTCAAATTTCCTCACCCCACATATGGTAAAAAAAAATTGAGTATATAGATTTTTTTTTTTTGTTACCAATTGAGTATATATGTTTTTTTTTTAAACTGAATTGAGTATATATGTTTTAAATATAGGATGACTCTCATTTAATATCTCGTCAGACCGTACAAATTTGAGCAAGTGATGTCTCAATTTCCTTTTAGTTTTCTCACTCAATTTTCAATTTATGACTTTTGTGTTGATTAATTTTCCAGCTCAATAATACATATCAAAAGTCAAAAGACATTTTAAGGCACGTAGAAAATATCCATGTTGTACATGGTATTGATGAAGTTCATGTATTTATACAATACACATTCGCTTTTGTCAATCTTGCTTGTCTACAACAATACAACCCTTAAAAGGGAAAAAAAAAATCTCACATTCAACATATATTTCATGGCACATTAGTCATCAAATGTTGTGTCCATAACCTTTACATAATTTTCACTTAGGGGCCGTTAGTTTTTTGGTAATCTAGATAGTCGAAATCTTCTAATGCCCAGAAATATAGATGTCTGACATCTTTAGATAACCTTATAACCATGTTTGTTTTGCTGGAAAATTTGTAGGGATCTTTAAGAATATTTAGATAATTATATTTGTTTTGCAAGATTTTTTGTAATGGAATGTCTTAAAATAATGCATTACTCCAACAATATCCTTTCCTATATCACTACTACAAAAACAGAATTACTTGACGCTTTTGGAATGTCAAATTTTAATACTCTTGACGCTTTTGGAATGTCAAATTTTAATACTCTTGACACTTTTAAAAGCGTCAAGAGAACTACTGTCAAGAATAAGGTATCGAAAATGTGACAAACGAGAAGCGTCAAGATATTCTTTCCTTGATATTTTTTAAAGGTCAAGAATATTAACAACATTGAAATTTTTTAATTATCAAAAATTTAGGATTAAACTTGACATTTTTAAATTCCCAAGAAAATTAGGATTAACTTGACATTTTTTAATTGTCAAAAATTTAAGTTTGCGTGAAAAATCCGAAAACTTCCGTTAAAATCGGTGCTTTTTTCATTTTCTTGACGTTTTTTTTAGAAAAATGCTTGTTACTTGACGTTCTTTCATAAAAATATAAAGTAATTAAAAGTGGCAAATGTCAAATAACATAGAATTTGTAGTAGTGCCTTCAAATCATTTATATATTAATTTAATATATTTTAAATTTATATAACGTTTTTTACTTTAATAATTTAACATTTTATTGTCATCAATTCAGTTCATATTAATTTAAAAAAAAACAATAATTTATATTGTTTTAAATTTTTTATTAAAAAAATTAGAATGGAATATTAATTTTTATTTTAACTTGAAATACTTGAACTTATTTAAAAAAAAAAACAATTATATAGTTGTTAGCTTTTTTTTTAGTGAATTATATTTATACATTATCAAAATAATGAAAGTTAATTTAGAGTGAAATAGTACCGATTTCTGATAGTTTTCCTTTTCATAAAAAAATATTGGATGATCGTGGTTGGAAAAGTAAAATAAATAAAAAAATGGAGCTTATTTTATTTTTTTTAATACATCAACATTAGGGATGGGGAATTCAAACCTCTGACCTCATGGTCGAGGGTACATGTCAATTACTGCTGAGCTAAGCTCACTTTGACAAATGGAGCTTATTTTATATATAAATGAAACATATAAATATTAATTAATTTCATAGAATTGTTTATTAGTGGAATGAAAACATCAATTTATCTTAATTATAAAATTAAAAAATTGAGAAATAAATAAAATTGATGATAGAAAATATATGTAAAAGAAAATGAAGGCCACAAATATCAACGGTGGATTCCCTAAACCTTGGAATCTTCGAAACCCATGTCTCAGGAGGGCATCAAAATCTTCTTAGATGCCTCTCGTGTGGATGCTCGAAGATCTCAATATGCCTAAACATCTTACATTACCGCAAAACAAACACAGTAATGCAGATGTCTATTTCATGGGAATCTTAGGGCCTGTTTGATAGACAATCTGAATTTTGTTTTATATTTTCAGATTCACTGAATTTAATGAATATGCGTTTGGCAGATGTGTTTTTTAAAACTGTTTTTAGATTATGTAATCCAAATAGTGGAAAATCTGAAAACAACTTTTTTTATGTTTTAGTGTATCCAGAGTTTGAATTTGAAATTTTTAAAGGCATAATTAAATTAAAAAAATATAAAATCATGTTATAAACTCAATTTATTTTTGTGAAATTAAAAATATATTATATAATGTATTCTAAATTATATGAAATTGTAAAATAATAATTATAAAAAATTTCTAACCTATATAACATGTTTATAAATTAATTAATAATAACTTATATTCAACTTAGTATTTAGTTGATAACTACAGATAGTCTAGAGTTTATTATATTATCAAACACATTTTGAACAATTGTTTAAATTGGGATCCAATTTCTGAATCTACTACCAAACACATATCTGAAAACATGATATACAACTCTCTTACTCATTGAATCCCTTGTTTTCAAATTTCTGTTTTCAGATCACCAACCAAACGCACTCTTAGATTACCACGAAACAAACGATCCCTTAAGACTATCTGTTTGATATGAATGACTTTATTAACTTGTTTCGATCATTGTATATCGCAAATTTAGGAAAAAAGAAAATGCAGAAAATGACTAGGATTTTATTCCTAAATTAGGATATGAAATAAACCTAATTCACTAAATATAGGGTATGTTTGGTCTAACTTTTCGAGTGTTTAATTTTGAAAAAAAAAAATTGAATAAAAGTATAGTGTTCGGCAACCACTAAAAACGACTTACTAAAAAATGAGATTGAGAAATAAACCATTTTGAGAGACACACTTAGAAGCAAATTTTTTAAAAAGAAATTTGAAGTATATAATAAGTAGTGTATAAAAACACTTATGAGGAAATGTAACCAAACATATGAATGTTTAAGTTCTAAGTAATTTTTATACTGAACGTTCTTTTTTAAATGTATTCTTGAAAAACATTTAAACTAAAAGGTATTCTAAACGGACGCATAATCTAACATGAATATAGTTAGGATTCCAAATTTTTTATCAAAGGCACCACCAAAGGTATATATGCTTCTCTTGTTGGAAATAGAGTCTAAAAAATTGTCTTTCTATCTCAAGCTCTCAACCCTTTTTCTTAATCTTTGAAGTAACATTGATCACTCATTAAAACATTATTCAATATTGTGTGGCATCCTCAAAATAATCGTTAGATTTAGATTTGAAAATCTTCGTGCCTCCTAATAATCATTGAATACAAAATCAAAATACTTTTGTAGTTTCTCTTTCATACATTCAACGACGGTGCAAAACTGCTAGCCTCATTCTGACCGCCTCTCAAATAAATTTTTGATTTATTGGTCCCATCCATAATGTGAAAGTATCTCAAAACTTTTTGTTATAGTGTGTTTCTTCACAAACGTCTAAAAATGTCTATATTGGAAAAAGTAGTTCCCATTGAAAGCTGGCGCCTACATTATCATCACGTTGTGTGCTACCTCAAAAACACCAAACATGTCTTGCATCATGTAATCTTTAAATGGACTCATTATCCCTATTTGGAGACAGCAAACATGTGTACATGAAATCCCTCTCAAAAAAGTCACCATTCCTTTTATCTCTCCAAGTTCTAGTTTTAATTTGTTCATGTAAGAGATAAAACGTTGGATTTGGGAGCTTAGATCATTTTTGTAAAGTGAGAGAGTTAGTTTTAATTTCTCAAAAATCAAGTAAAGTTTTGAAAACTAAAACAAAAAAAAAAAGTTGTTTTCAAAAACTTGTTTTTGTTTTTGGAATTTGGCTAAGAATTCAAATGTGTCCTTAATATAGATGAGAAACATTGTAAGGAAATTGGAAGAAAACAGCGAGCATAATTTTCAAAAACCAAATAGTTATTAAACGGGACTTAAACAGTTCATTACATTTGTGTTTTTGGTACGTAACGATTAAATATGGGATACTAATAAATGAAACAAAATGGTCAACGATATCGCCTATATTTATCATATCCATCAATGTGGTGCACCAAAGGGTGGATTCAGAAAATTTAGTTTGGGGGCCAAGTTTTGATAATGTTTTAGTAGCCAACAACATATCATTCCATTATATCAACCAAATATGAACTCTACTTGGGGACCTATTATTTTCAAACTTTAGGTGATCAATTAAAATCATATTCAAACTTTGAGAACCAAACATGTCAGTTTTGGAACCTCACAAACCAAATATAAACTAGTTCAAATATTAGGTAACAATAGAGTTAGTTTCTAACGTCTAGGAACCAAATAGAAACCAGTTTAAATCTTGGAGACCAAAAGTGATTTTTTTTTTTTTAAAAAAAGTACAAAATAATTGTTTAAAAAATTATAAAAAAAATATTATCATATATTTTCAATGAATTATAAAACGTATGTATGGTACAAATTTGATAAGATTTTAGAGAAATGACGATTTTTTTTTTAAACAAAGAAAAAACAACATTAGAGCAACATTTTTTGCTAAAATTTGTGAGCTTTGGAAAAGTTACTCAATGGTTAATGTGTGCATTAATCAAACTTAAAATTTTGCAAAACTTGATATTATTAAAATTAGTGATTTTATAAAGACTTTTACATTCATTTTTGTTAAAAATAGTGAGTGAGAATTAGTTGAATAGATGATAGAAATTGTAGCAACTAATTAAGTATGATCCTATATAATGAAATTGAAAGTTTAAAGTGAAAATTAATACAACACGCAACTTAATTTAGAGATAAAAATTAAAGATTTCCATAAAATTTAATACATATAAACATTATTTAAAAGGAAACAAAAAGTTAATGTCACATATTATATGTGTGTATTAAAAAAAGTAAAACACATATTATGTATAGCAATAAATGTTGAGTTCAATATTGAAAGAATTGAGCAATAATAAACGGTTTTCTTAAAGCAATATAGGAGAAAAGATTAGAAATAGGTATTCGATCGTTTTTTTTTTACAGTATGTGTGGTGGGGGATACGAACCACATATCTCATGGTCATCATTACAACTTTATGCCAGTTGAGCTATGCTCTTATTGGCGTATTCGATCGTTATTTGACCCTAGACACATAGGACGACACCTATAGGACCATTGAATTGCATGCTTAATTACCTAAGTTTGCATTAGCTATAGAAATATAGGTTTAATCACTTAGACTCTTAAAGGTACTTCATAGATGGCTGAATAAGAGGTAGATTCGGTCCACAATGCAAGATGTTGTGAAATAGCCTTACGATCGCATAGTCTAACAACATAATAGACTTTAGGGCAGAAACTTATTTGAATCTCATCTTATCAATATTGTTTTCTTTTACTTCAACATCACCACCATCCCGAATTATTTTTATTGGTTACCTTGGTCTCAAACTTCATTTTTAGCCTTTATTAACTGAAATTTTGTTACAACTATTTCCTTGGATTCGATACTTGGAATTATTTCATTTTATACTACTTGAGACTACGTATACTTGTGTGCGCGCTTGTTTGCACATCATTAGCCTAATTAGAATAGTGTTTAGTTTACAAGTTGGGATAACCTCTAAAATTGGAGCTCTTATGTTTGGTATCTTCATGTTCCCTTGAAGCTCATTTCTCCTCTTATTCTTCTTTTTCTCATTAAGTTTGATACTCCAAATGTTAAAGTGGATACATCCCCTTTTTCATCGGTTGGCCGTCATGGCATGAGATGTGTCTTGCTTGAAGCATATTGACATGTGATGACAAAGAAGAAAAATTTTGGAAGGTGGCATTCCAAGTGGTCTAATTTTATGGTGCAGTATGTTATAGTTCTTTGAATTGAAAATTATTATTGTCAATGAAATAATAGTTGCAACACAAGTTGTGGATTCTTCAAATATCTTGTCACGAAGAAAGTGGAATTTGAAAGGTTGTTGACATAATATTAGAAGAGTAGAAATTCTCACATCTAAAAAGTACAAGTAATGACCAAGAGGTTAGACATTCAAATCTCCCCTCTCCCAAATATTGATGTACTTGCAATGGGCTCCAAGTGTTATTGAAGGTTCCATGGGCTTTAGTCTCAACAAAATTCTTCCTAAATGACAAAAAAAAAAAAAGAAAAAAAAAAGATAACAACAAAAATAACTAAAATAAATAGGTGGTTTTGGAAAAAGACCAATTTTTTTTTCTTGCGAAAATGGCAAAAGGATATAATAGAAAATTTACTACTTTCTATGAACTGACCAAAATGTCATTAAATGAGAAAAAAACGGTATGTTCCTAGGGAGAAAAAGATCTTTTTAATCTATAAATATTCTCTAAATCTTGAACAGTACTATTCAATTCAAGAAAATCTAAACACGTAGTCTTTTAAAATCTCTACTATATATAAAAGGGGCTTAGAGGAGAGAATTTGTACATTCCCTTATTGCCCCTAACATTTTTAACAATGACTACTTTGCCCTTTTACCCTAATTAATGATATTTCAAATTATATTTTTTTAAAATAAAATGGCTATGAGTGGAGGATGTTTATATACTTATTTAATTGATTTTTGAACCGACACAAAAAAAATCAATTAAGGTAAAAAAAAAAAAATAAAACCAAATGTTTGAAACGAAAATCTTAAAATTTACTCTTCCTAAATAAATGAAAATATAGTTATTAATAACTAATTTCAATTTACAGTTAATTTTTAAAAATTTTATACATAAATTAATTGTAGTCTTGAGATTTTACTCAAAAATTTAAATAAAAAACTTCCCAATAATGTAAGAAAAGTTTTAAATTACTGAACTAAAAGACAAAAGATTACTTTCCTATTAGACATTTTAAATTCAGGGATCAAATTGACACAATCCTGAAAGTTCAATGGCCAAACTTGTAATTCAACCTACATTTTATGAGGATTAAGAGTACGTTGGGTTTAACTTTTCAAGTATTTAATTTTGAAAAAAATTATAGTGTTTGACAACAACTAAAAATAACATTAAAAAATGAGATTGAAAAATAAACCATTTTGAAACAAACGCTTGAATGCAAATTTTTTAAAAGGAGTTTTTGGTATATAATAATAACATGAGTATAAAAACACTTATGAAAAAAATGTCACCAAACATATGTGTTGATGGTCGATTTTGGCCAGAGGATCTCACCTGACCTTCACGTGCCACCAACGGTAAATTTGTAGATGAGGGGGAAGACGTGGCCTGCAAGACAGTAAACCTGCACACCGGTGTGGTGCTTGTCACACCGGCTCCGATGCTTAAGTCAGCAAACAGAACGGTAGGGAGTGGAAAAGTAAGAGCAAGAGGAGAGAGCAGAAAATAGAGTAGAGAATATAGAATAGTGTTTAGGGATAGAATTCGGGATCCCCTTCTTCAGTGGCGAAGAGGGGTATAAATACATGCTCGTCCTCCTAGCGTTTTTAGGGATTCGGAGGCATTTAAGGTCAAACCAGGCGAAACCGAGGCGGCCAAAGGCGGTGGGAACCAAACGGCATCGAACAGACTCGGCCTCGGCCCATGGCCGAGGCCGAGCAGTGGGTCGGGCCAAAAACTCGACCCCTTCGGTCTTGGCCCGTCCCACTTGCCGGTTTTGCCTCCTTGGTCCATCTTTCAGCCCGATTTCTCTCCGGTTGTCCTCGTCAGCTCCTTGTATATCGGGGTGGTCCAAAATTGCCTATAACAATATGAGTGTTTAAATTCTAAACACTTTCTATACAAAATGTTTAAAATAAAATGCATTTTTGAAAAAGATTAAACTAAAATGTATTCCAAACGGATCCTAAAAAAAAGTTCAAATAATGTTTATTTATGACATAAATGAACTTAAATAAAAACTAAACACTTTTTATAATTACATTAAATTAAAACTACAAGAGCTCACATATATGTTCTTTTTCTTTGAACATATTTTCCAAACACTCCTTAAAAATGGGGCTATGGAAGAGTATATTTGAATTCCTATTTTCCAAACACTCCTTTGTCCATTTTCGATTTTTAATTTCTTTCGTTTGTATAGTTGCAACTGTTCATTTGTATAGTTGTAACTGTTCGAGTTGAGGTTTCCATTGGGAGAATTTAATAAGTGGTTACACGATGTAGTAGTGCATCCTTTCATACACTACAAGAAAGAAGCGTTTTAGCGACGAAATCGTAGCGACGAAAAACTAAAAGTCGCAGGCCTTGCTACGAAAATTGATTTACGTCGCAAGCTTGTGACGAAAACAGCCATTTCGTCGCAAGGTCGAAATATACGCGCCAAGATTTTTTTTTTTTGGTGCGACGAAATGGTCCATTTTGTCGCAAGGTCTGCGACGAAACGACCATTGCGTCGCAAGGTCTAGAAAATGGCGCCTTTTTGGCAACCAAGATCTGCGACGAAAAGCCCATTTCGTCGCAGATCTGCGACGAAACCGTGGTTTCGTCGCAAGTAGTTTGCGACGCAATAAATATTGCGTCGCAAACCTTTTAAAAAATCGGCCAGCCCCCTTCATTTCGTGAGTTTCTTCTATTTTTCCAGCTCCTCTCTCTAGCCCGCCCTCTCGGTTTCGTGGGTAAGAAAAGAAGGTCGTGGGTAGCTCAAATCGCCGGAAAAGCACCTCAAACCACCGGAAAAATTCGTGGGTAAGTTTTCTTGAACCTCATCTCAATTTCTTTTGGTTGTGTTTTGCATTTTGGGTAAATTTCTCTTAGTTTCGGACAGAATAGAAGGGGAGGTGTGGGTGTCGTGCATACCTCAAATCGCTTGAAAACACCGGAACACAACCTCAAACCGTCGGAAAATATTCGTGGGTAAGTTTTCTTGAAGCTCATTTCACATTCTTTTGGTTGTATTGTGCATTTTGATGAAAGTTTTCCTTGTGAACCCATTAGCTTTGGGAGCATATTGTGGACAATATTGTGGGAGTTTGTTCTTCAAGTTTAATTTCATGAATTCGTGAAAGTATATATACATTTGTTTTTCTAGATATTGATTTAGTAAAATTCGTGGAATGGAAGTAAATTTTGGATTGAATTTGTAGTTTTTTTTTCATTTCTAGTTTATTTTGTGTTAAATTTTGTTTTGAATGTTTTTTTGTTACTTTTGTCTTGTAGAAATTTTGTTAATATATAAAGTTCTTGGGACAAGCTTTAATAGGTATGTAAAATACTTGCATTATGTTTTTCTTATGCTTGTTTAAGCTTTAAATTGTGTTAAACTTTTTGGAATGGTCTAGTTGTAACTAATTCTTATGGTTGGTTCAAATATCCATATGTTTTTCTTTATTAAAATGTATTATTAAGAACTTATATTGTACATTTGTTATGTACTTTTTGGATGGAGTATTGTATTTGTTGAATGAAACCAGTTTTGAGGGGAGGGAGAAGAAGAATAAAATAAATATAGTTTTCTTGGGGGGGGGGGGGGGTGCGGGTGTTCATATTTGTTGAATAAATGTAGTTTGAGAAGGGGTGTTTATGTGCTATTATTGTAACTGAGACTGAAATAATTATGTGATTGAGTTTTTTTTTAGTAGAATTATAGTTTGGTTCTAAGCTTATTTCAAAGTTTGGTTGAAGGTTATAATGTGTCTTTTATAGTTTGGTTATTTCATGAATTATGTGATTGAGTTATGTGCTTGAGCTTATTTCATGAATTATGTGATTGAGTTTTTTTTAGTAGAATTATAGTTTGGTTTAGAATTATAGTTTTTTTTCCTTTTCTTTTTTGAGTTCAATTCAAGCTTAGTTTGTGAGTATATTGTTGTAGGTTATAATGTGTCTTTTATACACTTAGTGTTAAATTAAGTTAATGATTATATATTTGTTGGGACTCTGGTTATTGTATGTGAGTTTCTTAGTAAAGGTGTTGATAATTGAGGGGGGGGGGGAGTTATTATGTGATTTGTGTGATTGTAGTTTGGGTGAAAACGTTATAAACTTTGTGAATGAGAATGTTTTTTTTTTTTTTTTTGGGGGGGGGGGGGGGGGAGATATATATATTTTTTAATAAGATTGATCATGATTTGGAATTTTGGAGAGTGGGGGGTGGGGGGAGGGAGATATATGTGTGATTGTTGGATTATACTTTGAGCTTGACACTCTATTTTTTTAACAAGAATGTGATTTCTAATCTTAATAAGTAGTTTTGTTAGAATCTTAATGTGTGATTCTATAATTGTAATGATTATGCATGTAATTTTCTTAGGTGAATGAGGTTGATTTCGTGGTTTTTCTTTATATGTGTAATTATTAGATTATACTTTGTGGTTGAGGTTGTTTGTGGAGGATATGACTTTCTAAATTTTAAGTTGTGATACTAGTTGTTTGATTATTCCCATTGTAAGTTAACTTATACATATATATTTTATTTGTTTATGTGCAGGATTAATTGTTGATGGTTTGCTGACAAATTGTCGTTTTTTTTTTTGGCATTTTGGAGGCTAGTGTATGTTGGTATATCAACTTATTAGTTGTAATCACTTAGCTTGATATGAGAGTCCATATTTTGTAACTTGATACTCTAACTTAGGACCTTGTTAACTTTTTTGTTAAAGTTTATTGTGGTTTTGTAAATCTTTGCAACATATATTTGACATATGACTAAGGAAAGTAATTTTTATTTATTCTCATTATATTTGCAACATTTTATTGTATTTAGTAAATACTATCAAACAGTTAGTATAGGTTATAATCTGTTTTATGTACAAGTTATTATACAGGATCAAAGGGGAAAATATAAATAAAAAAAATTATAAACAAAACTGTAAAATTTGCGACGAAATATAAGTTACGTCGCAAGTGTCCAACCTGCGAAAGTTATCTGCGTAAGCGGCGTTTAATGGGTTTCGTCGCAACTTGCGACGTTTGGTCCGTTCGTCGCAACTTGCGACGTTTAATTGATTTCGTCGCAAGTTGCGACGTTTATTGTTTTCGTCGCAATGTGCGACGTTTGATCGCTTTCGTCGCACGTTGCGACGTTTTAGGTATTTTCGTCGCAACTTGCGACGAAAATTCCGAAAACGAAGCTGATGATCGTCTGCGACTCACCTTTTGCGACGTATTGTGCGACGTTTTTTTTTTCATCGCTAATATCGATTTGAGACGAATTTGTAGGTTTTAGCGACAATTTATTTTCGTCGCTACATCCTGAGAGTGACCTAGACGGTAGACACGTGAAAAAAAAATTAAAATAGAAATTGTTGCATTATCTATATTACAATACCAAAATATTAACATATGTATTTGATAACTTAATTACTAGCCTAACTTTTTGCTATAGAAGATTTTTTTAGGAAGAATAATACGATAATATGAATACATTAAAATAAAAAATTTTACATTATCTATTTTTTAAAAATTTATGGTAATTAAAACAAAACTATATAAAATTTATTCATTACATGGTAAAAGATTACTACATTTTTTTTTTCAAAATTTTAATGAAAACCACAAGATTTCACGTGCATTGCACGTGTTTCTTGACTAGTTAACTAAAAATACACGAGATTTAAAGTCGTAAAGCAGAAACATCAAATTTTCAAGCAAAAATTTGTACACACAAAATGAACTGGAGTCATTCTTCAAAAACAAAAAACAAAAAAACAAAAAACAAAAAAAAAACAAAAAAAAGAAAGAAAAACAAAACGTAAAATGACATTGTAATTCAAGAGTTAAAATGACCCTAAAATTCATGCCTAAAATTAAATTGTAATCGTGAATGAAAACGTAGGTGCAATCTAGCTAGAAGATCAATAAATACACGGTAAATTCAAAAATTGACCTCTTGGAAATCCCCACCACAATGATCTGACCCAACAATTGTTTAGCAACGTTGGTCATGTATGTGCCTGCAAAAGACTTAACATGTTAATATATATGTACAACGTATAGAAAATATAATGTATGTGTGTGAAATATAGGAAAAAATACAATGTGTATGTGTATGAAATATAGGAAATATAGTGTTTAGAAAAAAAATGGTTGTGTTTGAGTTCACCTTGATTTATATTATATATGATCAACCTCCAAAACAAAATTGATGATGAATTCAATTCATGCATCTTTTAGAATCAAAAGAAACATTATAATTAAATTACCTGTTTTGAATCTCTGAAAATATCAAGCATGACTCCGTAGACATCTTCTAGCGTTTTCGTAAATTCCAATGGAGGACTCCAACATGACTAGCTTTCCAGGTCTCTTCCTCAAGTTTAAAATCATTCTCATTAGAAACATTTTAAGCCTAGAATACCGACTCTAGTTGTATGAGTGATATCAAACTTTGAGAGAGTGCTTTTTGAAATTGGGGTCGAAGAAAGAATTTTGTATGATTGTAATATTTTTCACACCTAGTGGATTTTCTTTTTCGTGGATCGTGATAGTTTTTTTCCGGTTTGAAGTTTTTCACGTAAATTCTTGTATATTTTTGCTATATATTTTCTTTCAATTTATCAATTATTTTCTATCTATATATTCTCATGGTAGATGAAGTGGGAGTTTTTTTCTCCACTACAACAATTTGGGGCTATGATGCCGGATTTTATTTTTACAACAACGATGGATTGACTCTAAGATAACGGATTGTGAAAAAAAAAAGGCCACTTTTTCCGAAAAAAAAATGTTAACTTTCGAAAATTTGGGGTACAATGACGATTTCTAACCGTAATTAAAGAAGATTCTTCCACGACGGTTCTTACCCGTCATCTAACATTTGTAAAAAAAATGGAAACCTACAATGACGGTTTTAAACCGTTATTATATGTAATTTAAAAAAGACGCGAAAAGATTGTTCATTCTTTTCATTTAGAATTTGACATATCGTTAAGTGATATATTATTTTATTTCATAAATCCCTAAAGTTGATATGGTAATAATGAAATGAAAGAGTAGTACCAATATATTAAAGTGGCTTAAAAAAAAGTAGTCATTTATGTTAATAGTTCCTAAAATCTCATATATTATACCATATATATGGATCAGAGTTAAGATACATGTCAATTACACAATCAAAAAAATGATTGATAAAGTGACATTATCATTAATCTATAGTAACAACATGACAATGGTCATTAACAATGGCTGGAGTTGGCAACTTTTGCTGCTCTTGTTCCAATTCCATACCAGCTGATTTCCCAGCTTCCACACACTTGAAATGTGCAAGTGAGGCCAATTCACCAACTGACTCTGCAATCTTCTCTATGCAAGAAATGGAATCAATGAGCAAAGAAGCCACAGTCGCCGTCGGTACTATCTCGAGAAGATCAATGCCATCGTCGCACGGCCCGATCTTCAGCGCCGCCTTCAGATTCTTCGCTGCTGCCTTCGACTTCTCGATGTGAGGATTCGGAAACGTCGGTCGGGTCATCGTTCTTATTGAAGATGCTAGATCCTTCAGAGCTTTGCCTGATTCAATGCTCATTCTTGAGCAGGACTCCTTGAGTTGGTCTCGGATCTGTAATGGGGTCTGCATGAAACAAATGGAAGTTCAATAATTCATTAATTTTACTTCGTTTGGCATGTGTTTTTTTAAGGGCTAAATTATCTATTTGTTCCACATGGTTTGAGATTAGTTTTATAGTATTTTGTAATTTCACATAAATTAGTTTATATGATTTGGTTAAATCTATACAAATTGTCCCTATAAATTAGTTCTCGACAATATTGAAGATGTGATACATTTTCAAAAGCTTTTTTCTATTTATCCCACCTATTTTCTCGGATTTATTATGTTGTCGTCCTACAATTGGAAAAATTATTCATAAAACCGTCAGATTTTCAAATTTGTTTGTTCCTAATAACTATTGAATGCAAAATTGAGGTACTTTTGCAATTTCTCTTTCTTAAATCCAACTGCACTACCAGTCTCATTGTACTAGTCTCACCAAATAATTTCTCCTAAAATTGAATAATAATTTGCTAGCACAATCAACCAAATACTCTCAATTCATTTATAATTTAAATTGGAAAAATGCAATTCAAGATCAAATGGAGTAGTTTTATGTTGAGGATTCCACATTAAAAAGATAAGTGGGAGAGCTCACAATTTATAAAATACATGAGTTACTCCACTTATTGCCAATTGGTTTTGGGATGGAATCTTATGTTATCTAATATGGTATAAGAGCTCATAAAATCCAAACCGATATTGGATCTAAAAATAAATTGACTTCTGATTCAAGAATAGTGAATCTAAGAAGGCACCATCTCGGAGAAGCATGTCATCTAATAGTTTAACCTAATTGTTTGGAGGAAGAGAGTTAATTTCTTACTTGAGTTTCAGTGACAAGGTAGGTGTTGAGAGACTCGAGGCGATAAGCACATTGCCTTGTCAAGCTACCAATCTTCCGATATTGCTTCCATGGATGACGAAACTTGAAGCTCCCATGGCCTGGTTCCCACCTTGCAAAGTTAACCAACGACTCTTCGGTTTGCCTCGACGTCAAAACGCTCTTGCATCCTTGTAGAAGCTCATCTCCTTTCGGTTCACTACTCGAAAATCGATCCCCAAAATCTGCAAAGCAAAACAAATTAAATAAAGATCAAAACTGAGTTTGTTATTAAGATAAGAGAGAGAGAGTGTGTTTGACCTTGGAGGAAGTTGGCGAGGAGTTGAATGTTGTTGGAGAGAAGGGAATGGAGATCGTGGCCAGCCCAAACGGGGCAGATGAAAACACAGATGAGAACGGCGATGAAGGTGCCGATGAGAATGGTGAGAGCTCTGGTGTAGGCCACTTGAAGAATCTCGTCGTCTCTGTAACCAGAAACTGATACTAAACAGAAGGTCAAGATGAAGATGAGGAACCCATAGTCGTATCTCGCCTTTATTCGAGGGAAGAATCGCACGAATGTTGTTGTTGCAGCTGCATTATATTATATTCATAATCAAATACTATCTATCAACATATACATCCATACATAGTTTTTTTTTTTTTTTTTTTTTTTCCTTAAAAAACTGTTCCAACTCAGTTTCAATTTGATTCCTACACAATAGTTTTTAATAACTTGTTTTTGTTTTTGAAATTTGGCTAAGAATTCTAATGTTTCTTTGAAGAAAAAGATGAAAACATTGTAAAGAAATTGTGGAAAAACAATCCGCACAAAAAAATTATCAAACGAGACCTTAATGTTTAAAACTATGACTTAGTTTGAGATTGTTGTGGCGGTTAAAATAACCATTGTCGTATGTGCTTTGAGAAAAATCAGCTATAATAATAAACAGTTTAACATTTCGTAAATTTCAACTTTAGACCTCAAGTAGCAAGGTTGGAGTGTTTGGTAAATTAATATACTAAACTATTGTGGTTAAACTATAATTACTAAAATAGTTATTTTATTTTCAATTATTTTTATATTAATTTTTAATATTTAAAATTGTTAGAAGACATATGATTTCAATTATAAAGATTGTATTCAAATTACACTAAATTTTCTGATAAAAAGATTAGGATAAAATTAAATTTTATATAACAAAAAATATTGAATTAATTAATAGATCAAAACATAAAAACAAAAATAATAATAAATTGTTGAAACAACTTGTTCCCTAAAATAATAAATATCTAACTTAAAACTTACTTATGAATAATAAAAAAAATTTTTTATGAAATTATGACTTGAAAATAATGAGAAAAAAAAAACATATGACACCTCATTTCATGAAAAAAAAAAAAAAACTTGCTTCCAAATTGCCAAATAGGACAAGCTAACTAGGCAAGGATATAATAGTAATTTTATATGGGAAGCTAATTTCAAAAGCATCTTCTTATGAGATTCTCCAAACCCCAAAGTAACTGAAAAATGATTGAATTTAAATTAATAAAAATTCAGTTCTATCAAACACCTAAAAAAGTTAAAAGTTTTCCATAATTCTTTTTTTTTCATCCTTCTAAAATCAGACCCAAATATACTCTAAATCTCATAAGAACTAAATTGATACTCTAAAAAACTAGATCATATTGAAATTAAGTTCAAGTCATACGGATCAAATTCATAATGTCATTGAAAAAAAATCATAATTTAATCCTTTTTAGTTTTTTTTTCTTTCTAATTTCATATTTTTATTTTTATTTTCAGTTGACAATGGATAAAAAAAATTATAATTTTGAATTTTATATGAAAGTTTCTAAAATTTCTATTTTGCTACCTTTGATAATTTAAAAGCTAAATCTAATATCAAATACAATGATTATAGTTATAGTGATAAGCTTAAGGCCATATTTTTCTATTCAACAATTAGTATTCATCACAAGGATCTACAATAATTCAATAACATGTTTCGAAAAAGTATAATAATTCTACAACAACTGTCAAAAAAAAAAAAAAAACAAAATAATAGTAATAATTCAATAACAAATATTATTTGATTTGAATATCATATATGGAAAAAAAAAGGGGTATATAGATTTAAAATTCAAGATGTCCCACTAATAATCTTCCCAAATACTTTCTTTATCTAATATCTTTAGATATATCATTAAGTTGCAGATTCCTTACAAAGTTAGATATTCATAGGATTGATGAAGCTTTATCAAGAGAAATCATGACAAGGTAAAAAAAAAAAAAAAAAATCTAAAGAAGTCATTATTAAAAGAAAGATGACTACTTTATATTACATAATTATTTTCTTTAACCCAAAAGAAATACAAAAGATTACTTTTCAATGTCTCATTTACGATAACCATTTGATTTTTAAAAATTAAAAAAAAAAAAAAAAACTTATAAATATTGCTTCCATCTATAAGCTTCTTATTTCATTATCTTTATTCTAAAAAGTTTGCAACATCAAAATCAAAATTAATTTGAAAACTAAAGCCTCGTTTTTTTTTTTTTATAATCATTTGGATTTTAGTTTTTGAAAATTAGGTTTGTTTTCTCCTAATTTTCTTATAATGATTTTCATCTTTGTTAAGGTCGGTTTCATTTGAATTTTTAGCCAAATTTGAAAAACAAAAACAAGTTTTTCGAAAACTACTTTTTTTTAGTTTTCAAACCTTAACTTGGTTTTTGAAAACATGGGTAGAGGTAGATAAAAAAAAAATCAACAGATGGAAGTAATGTTTATAAGCCCAATTTAAAAAAACCAAATGATCATCAAACGAGATCTAAAATGTAAAAGCTTATTTTTCTTTTCAAAATTTAACTAAGAATTCCAACATTTTCTTTTAAAAAAGATAAAAATATAATAAAGAAACGACAAAGAAACATAAATTTCAAAAATCAAAAAACAAAATCATGAAAGTCTGAGTTTGGGGAGTACGAATTGCATACCAAGAAAGAAAACAAAGAATGCAAGCATAATAGGTTGTGCTTCATCTCCAGTCAAATCCGCCAAAAAATGGGCTCCAAATCCCAGAGCCGCAGCCAAAAATGTAGCCAACACTCTATTCAATCCTCGTCCAAGTGTTGCTCCTATTATCCAACAACCAAAACACCACATCTAACAATTACAAGAGTGACAACCACATTGCAACGAGAATCAAAACATATTTACCTACGGAGAACTCGAAGACGACGACGACAGTTAAGACAGCCCACATAGCGGAGGCGCCGAGGCCGTCGTAGAGCGGCTCGAAGTAGTAGAACAACGACACCAAAGTGATGGCCAAGCCAACTTTGAGAGAATGAACGATTCTCCTCGGATCATCCTTGGCTAGCTTCTTGGTCTTACGAAACAACTCGACCACCTTAGCCTTTAGCTTTGAAGATTTGGCTTTGAGCCCCTCGCCCCAACGAGCCAAGATTCCCTCACTCTTTCGATCAGCCATCTCCATTGCTCAAGCAACAGAGAATTATTTGCAATTGAGAGAGAGATGAGCTTAAAATTTCTCTCTCTATATGATGAGATTTGGTAATGGCTTCTAGTTTAGTTTGTTATATATATATATATATATATAGAAGAAACCTACGCGTGAGAGTAAGATGAAAGATGGTAGATGGAGAGTGTGAGAATAATTACTCAAGTGGGTTTAATTAATACCTTTACATTAAGGTTAAAATATCTTTACGTACACTTTAATTCTACGAAAGTACATCTTACGAAAAAGATACATGTTAGAAGCGTGAACTTTAGCCTTTAATGTCAATTCGAAATGAGAAAGCTTATCTTAAATATATAAGTAACGACAACATCTTCAGTAGTACAAAACTTTTTAAATAAAAACCAAAGTAAAAAAAAAAATCTTTGTTTTTCACTCAAGGTACTCCATTTGTATTACAACTTGTGTCTATTGTAAAAGTCATTGATACTTTTTTTTTCAAAATCATTGTTAATTTGAAACTTTGTATACGATACATAAAAAAAAAAAAAAAGGTTAAAAATCACATTTAGTCCCTGAACTTTGATTTATAGTGGGTTAATTATTGTAGTTTCAATTTTGTAACAATTTAATTTCTCAACTTTAATTAGTAACAATATAGTTCTTGTACTTTAAAAGTTGTCACAATTTAATCCCTATCGTGAAATTAATGTTAAGATTTAATGAAATTTCTTACATAGATAGATCAATAAATTAATTTGAGACTAAGTTACAAACTCTAATCATTAAACAATTAAAATCGATATTTAATTTTGATGAAACTTTTTACAACAAAACATTAAGTTGCTATAAATTCAAGAGTAGAGAAATAAAATTGTTACTTATTAAATTATAAGGAGTAAATTGTTACTTAAAATAAGGATTAAATGGTTAGGAAATCAAAATTTAAAGACGAAATTATAATTATTTTTTGAGAAAAAGTGATTTTTTATAAGAACAAATGGATGGTGGTAGTAATGTTGGTATATGTTTGATATCTTTGGAAACGACAGTCACGTAAAAAGTGAAAAAAGTAAAGAAAAATAGGTCGAAAGTTGAAAGGAAACCGACCGATGGTAGCATTGGAAGAGACACGTGTATGGTTCCAATCAAATACGAAATGTCGAAGAAATTTCATTGTCGTTTGTCACTTTCGATACTGTTTCCAGAACCTACCAGAATTACCGTGTGTGACACCCACTAACTCACCTGGAACCACAAACCAAACCACTTTTTTATTTTTTATTTTTATTTTTATTTTTAATTTCCTGGCAATTAAATTAAATAAATTACAGAAAAAGACAGTTTTTATTTTAAACTTGCTTTTTCCAAGGTTATATGTTGATTACCTAACATTTGTGTCGTCGGGGTTCCACCTATTATTTCTCCCACAAATCATTCATAATCCCATCTGTATCCCATTTTGTCGTTATCTTTTTTGGGACTTTAAGCATAACTCATTGTTTTTATTTATTCAATCTATAATCTATCATTTCTTTTTATTCTTTTTGTTTCTTTTACATTTACGTGTCAAATATTCAAGTGTTAAGTCAACTTATGGAGAAAAGTCTTCATTAAAAAAATATAGGTATAAATATGTATACTTATTTCATTTTAGTATTTAATTAGTTCTTACACTTTACCTTTTTCTTTTTTTTTTTTTCATTTCTTTTAGTTCTTGCATATCATTTTGAATTGTGATTCTATTTGATTTATCTTCTTAATTAATATACAACCTATTTGTTAGGTAAAAAATTGTGATAGATATAAATGATTGAAGAAGATGATTTGACAAAATAGAGTGACATAATCTATAAAAGAGATTTTGTTGAGAATTGGAGAGTGCGACCAAAGTCTCACATTGGCTACATAAGGAGATGATTATATTTGTAAAAAATATGACAAGGTATCTTAAGGAAAGGGCAATTTTGTATATTATCTTGAATACAAAGGGGCATGAAGGTAATTTGACCATCATCCTTGTTTTAGGGCTGGTCTTCACGATTTTAAACATAGAGAGAAAGAGGGTATACGCATACGGTAAAAACAGAGGAAGAGTCGTCGGTCACGAAATATTGTTGGAAATTAGAGAGTGCGACCAAAGTCCCACATTGGCTAGATAAGGGGATGATTCATGGGTTTAGGTTTATAAGGGAGGACAAGTATCTCCATTGATATAAGGCCTTTTGGGTGGAACCAAAAGCACAACCATGATGACGTATGCTCAAAGTGGACAATATCATACCATTGTGGAGATATGTGGGAGTTCGATAGTCCCTTATAGATCGATAAGTTGTTGCGTTCAAAAGGAGAGCATGTTGGTATATGTTCTGTTCAATTTTGTTCAATTGTCTCACCTCATTATCATATATATCTACTATATTGTGTCAAATTAATCAATATTTATTCAATTCAAATACTATATATCATTATTTATTTAATGTGTTTATGACATAGATTATATAGAATCATAATTCAAATGTAGAGATTGTGATCGAAACTTTTTAAGTTAGGAAACTAAATAAATAGCGACTTTTTAGCAACTAAATTTGCAATTTATAATATATAAAAAAAGTTCTTATATTGATTGATGAGATATATCTGAATAAAGTTTCTTTAAATGATATGCACGCACATCCCTATCAAATATGATAATGACAGTGAGAGTTACATATTTAAGTTTAAGGCATAAAATAATTGAATATTTGAAGAAAGAGAGATATGGTAAAATAAAATAGTAGGATTATATAAGAAATATATAATTGTTGATGGTCAAGTTTGATCAGAGGAACTCATCTGACCTTCACATGCCACCAACGGTAAAATTTGTAGAAGAGGGGGAAGACGTGACCTGCAAGACGGAAAACCTGCACACCGGTGTGGTGCTCACCACACCGGCTCCGATGCTTAAGTCAGCAAGCAGAACAGTGGGAAACGGAAAAGTAAGAGCAAGAGGAGAGAGTAGAGAATATAGAATGAGTTTCGGGATTAGAGTTTGAGTCCCCTTCTTCAGTGGCGAAGAGTGATATAAATACCTGCTCATCCTCCTAGGGTTTTTAGGGATTCGAAGGCATTTCGGGACAAACCAGGTTGAACCGAGGCGGCCAGAGGCGGTGGGGACCAAGCAGAGCCGGACAAGCCCGGCCAGCGCAAGCGGGCCGAGAATTTGGCCCGACCCCTTTGGTCTTGGCCCGTCCCACTTGCCGGTTTTGCCCCTTGGATCCATTCCTCAGCTCTTTTTCTGCCCGATTGTCTTCGTCAGTTTCTTATACCTCGGGGTGGTCCAAAATTACCTATAACAATAATTATATTATATTGAGAGAGTGATGCATGCAATTGCCAGTAGGTATTGCCATTTTAGATTGAGCCATTTGTACAAGACACTTAAAGAAGAGTTAGATGGTTGCACAAAACTTTGGGATTGATCTGATCATGAACCTAAATGGCTTTACCATCATCACTACAATTTAGTGCATTTTAAAAACCTTGTTTAACTAAGTTGTACCAAATTTAAATGTTATACCAGGGTTATGTTGAGAATCTGTCACACTCGTATATTTGGCATGTTATAGACGGTGTTATAGGTAATTTTGGACCACCCAGATGCACGAGGAGGTGACAAGGACAATTGAGCAGAAATCAGACCAGAAGATGGACCCAAGAGGCGAAACCGGCGAGCGGGACGGGCCAAGACCGAAGGGGTCGAGCTTTTGGCCCGACCCCCTACTCGGCCTCGGCCCGCTCGTGCGGGCCGAGCCCGTCGGGCCCCGTTTGGTCCCTGTAGCCTCCTGCCGCCCCGGATCCGCCTGGTTTGTCCCGAAACGCCTCTGAACTCCTAAAAAACCCTAGGAGCATGAGCAGGTATTTATACCCCTCTTCGCCACTGAAGAAGGGGACCCGAACTGAATTATCGACTCTCTTCTCTTACTTTCCTACTCTCCTCCCGTTTTCTGACTTAAGCAACGAAGGCGGTGTGGCCTACACCACGCCGGTGTGCAGCGATTTTTGTTGGCCTTGCAGGTCATGTCTTCCCCAGTTTCTACAAATTCATCGTTGATGTCACGTGAAGGTCAGGTGAGTCCCTTGGCCAAATTTTGGCATCAACAGTTGGCACCGTTTGTGGGGAAGAGTGTTTTCCAGTTCAGACCGCGCATCGGTGGTGGTCTGCAAGATGGATCGGGTTCAGAAGCCAGAAAGAAACCTCGGGTATGAGCAGAAAGCGCCGAACTAGACTGGAGTCGACCTCGGTATGGAAAAGACCGACCCGAACTTCGGAGACTGTTGTAAGGTTCCATGTGCCCACGATGCTATGGACCTGACCCAAGAGGACAACCAGTAGAAGGAGAGAGAGAGCCGGGAAGTTTCTATATCCGACCAATATCGAGAAGACAGAGGAAAAGGACGTCGGGTAGAAGATGGAGGCCAGATCCGACATGAGCACTCCTCGGTCGATGACCGAGGTGGAGTAGAAGCCCAATCGCAAAAAGACCCGCAGAAGTTCGCCGCTAAAGACGACGTCAGGTACGTACACAGGGAATAACGATAGGAAAAAGTCCGAGGCTCGGGCAAAGTCTGAGGTCGAGCAGGGCCAAAAGGGGCGAGAGTTATCCAAATGTGGCTAAAAGACGAAGCGACAAGGTGCCGAGCCTTTGCACTAACACTCAAAGGTTTGGCAAGGCAATGGTTTAGTAAGATCCCATGGAAGTCAATCGATTCGTCTAAAGAATTGGCCCGAGCGTTTGTTACGCAATTCCTCGAGGCCCAGAGCTGACATAAGCCTCAGATCAATTTGCTAACAGTAAAGCAGGGGACCCGAGAAAGCTTGAAGGATTATATTAACAGATTTAGTAACGAAGTTTTGCAGGTAGAAGGCTATGGCGATGGATTTGCCTTGATTGCTGTGATTTCAGGTCTGTAGGATGAAAGACTGCTCAACTCGATCGGTGAGAGACAGCCACGAACATACGCAGAATTCATGACCCGAGCACAAAGGTACATAAGCACCGAGGAACTGTTGAGGTCCAAACAAGAAGAGAGAGAGGCCGAAGCCGGCAAAAGCAGTCATCGGCCAATGGTCGAGGCCGACCAGGGACCAGGGAGCCTCGGGGTTGTGCTGAACAAAAAGCCAGGTTTGACAGGTGTACACCACTAACAACTCCACTTGAACAGGCCCTGGCCACAATACAGGATACAAACCTAATGAAGTGCCTAGAAGAGTTGAGGTCGGACCCAGACAAGAGGAATCGGAACAAGTACTGCATGTTCCACGGAGACCACAGTCACACAACCCGGGAATGCATACAGTTGAGGGACGAGATAGAAGCCCTAATCCGAGAGGGTTACCTTAAGGAGTTTTTGGGGAATGACAGAAGCTAGAGGTCATTACCAGCAGATCAATTTTAGGAGGACCATCCGGTGGAGAGTCAGGCAGAAAGCGAAAGGTCGCGATTCGAGAGGCCCGGGAACTTCCTAGGTCTCCCCAGGCTTTCTCCAGAAGAGTGTATGCACCCCTGGGATGAACACAACAACTTGAAGAGGGGCCCGGGAAAATCCCAAGCCTCCCTAAGTTTTTCCTCAGAAGAGTGTACGCACCCTTAGGAAGACCACAACACTTGACCTTTTATCGTAGCTGAAGCGATTCGAGCCGAAAGGGAGGTGCTCTACACATAAGTCGAGTCATGGACTGAGCACGCAGATGACACAAAGAGTTGGTCGGCCTCATGCCAAGGCCGAGGCCGACCACCTAGAGGCTAAGGCCGATCACCACCTTCAAGAGCCTGGTCACGAGGTAATTCTTTCCTTACTCAAAAAATGCATGTTTTACATATTGAATACATGTTTTTGAGTGGGGGACTGAGAGTAATCATGAGTTATATTGCAATGGTTGTTGCCTGACTATTTTCAAGCTTCAAGCTCTTGAGTACAGTTTCTCCCTTTAAAATACTTTGTTACTTCATGTGCCATCAAAATTGTGTGGAAATATGATAGAAGGCAGTTTAAGCATACTTTGTTCCCCGACTGAGTGTACGCACCCTCGGGAAGAATACAACATTTGAAGAGAGGCTTGGGAAATTCCCTGGCCTCCCCAAGCTTTTCCTCAGAAGAGTGTACGCACCCCTGGGATGACGACGATGCTTGAAGAGAGGCTTGGAAAATTCACAGGCCTCCCCAAGCTTTTTCTCCAGAAGAGTGTATGCACCCCTGAGATGACGACGATGCTTGAAGAGAGGCTGGGAAAATTCCCAGGCCTCCCCAAGCTTTTTCCCCAGAAGAGTGTACGCACCCCTAGGATGACGACGATGCTTGAAGAGAGGCTTGGAAAATTCCCAAGCCTCCCCAAGCTTTTTCCCCATAAGAGTGTACGCACCCCTGGGATGACGACGATGCTTGAAGAGAGGCTTGGGGAATTCCCAGGCCTCCCCAAGCTTTTTCCCCAGAAGAGTGTATGCACCCCTGGGATGACGACGATGCTTGAAGAGAGGCTTGGGAAATTCTCAGGCCTCCCCAAGCATTTTCCTCAAAAGAGTGTACGCACCCTTGGGAAGACCACAACACTTGACCTTTTATCGTAGCTGAAGCGATTCGAGCCGAAAGGGAGGTGCTCTACACATAAGTCGAGTCATGGACTGAGCACGCAGATGACACAAGGAGTTGGTCGGCCTCATGCCAAGGCCGAGGCCGACCACCTAGAGGCTAAGGCCGATCACCACCTTCAAGAGCTCGGTCACGAGGTAATTCTTTCCTTACTCAAAAAATGTATGTTTTACGTATTGAATACATGTTTTTGAGTGGGGGACTGAGAGTAATCATGAGTTATATTGCAATGGTTGTTGCCTGACTATTTTCAAGCTTCAAGCTCTTGAGTACAGTTTCTCCCTTTAAAATACTTTGTTGCTTCATGTGCCATCACAATTGTGTGGAAATATGATAGAAGGCAGTTTAAGCATACTTTGTTCCCCGACTGAGTGTACGCACCCTCGGGAAGAATACAACATTTGAAGAGAGGCTTGGGAAATTCCCTGGCCTCCCCAAGCTTTTCCTCAGAAGAGTGTACGCACCTCTGGGATGACGACGATGCTTGAAGAGAGGCTTGAAAAATTCACAGGCCTCCCCAAGCTTTTTCTCCAGAAGAGTGTATGCACCCCTGGGATGACGACGATGCTTGAAGAGAGGCTTGGGAAATTCCCAGGCCTCCCCAAGCTTTTTCCCCAGAAGAGTGTACGCACCCCTGGGATGACGATGATGCTTGAAGAGAGGCTTGGGAAATTTTCAGGCCTCCCCAAGATTTTTCCCCAGAAGAGTGTACGCACCCCTGGGATGACGACGATTTTTGAAGAGAGGCTTGGAAAATTCCTCGGCCTCCCCAAGCTTTTTCCCCATAAGAGTGTACGCACCCCTGGGATGACGACGATGCTTGAAGAGAGGCTTGGGAAATTCCCAGGCCTCCCCAAGATTTTTCCCCAAAAGAGTGTACGCACCCCTGGGATGACGACGATGCTTGAAGAGAGGCTCGGGAACTTTCTAGGCCTCCCCAAGCTTTTCCTCAGAAGAGTGTACGCACCCTTGGGATGATCACGATGCTTGAAGAGAGGCCTGGAAACTTCCTAGGCCTCCCCAAGCTTTTCCCCAGAAGAGTGTACGTACCCCTGGGATGACGACGATTTTTGAAGAGAGGCTTGGAAAATTCCTCGGCCTCCCCAAGCTTTTTCCCCATAAGAGTGTACGCACCCCTGGGATGACGACGATGCTTGAAGAGAGGCTTGGGAAATTCCCAGGCCTCCCCAAGATTTTTCCCCAAAAGAGTGTACGCACCCCTGGGATGACGACGATGCTTGAAGAGAGGCTCGGGAACTTTCTAGGCCTCCCCAAGCTTTTCCTCAGAAGAGTGTACGCACCCTTGGGATGATCACGATGCTTGAAGAGAGGCCTGGAAACTTCCTAGGCCTCCCCAAGCTTTTCCCCAGAAGAGTGTAGGTACCCCTGGGATGACCAAGCAAATAGCATAAAGAAGCTGGTCAGCCTCATGCCAAGGCTAAGGTTGACCACCTAGAGGCCAAGTCCAAAATTCAGCCACGAAAGCCCAGGTACTTGCAAATTTAATAAAGTTCTTTATACTGTGTCTGTGCAAAGCATTTTTTCATAGGATATGGCGTATGTGGCCAGACGAGAATGATTCTTGCAGAGGCCAAACTTCTGTACTTTCTCGATTAGGAAGAGACTAATTCCTGCAGAGGGGTTGACGCATGTCCTCAACCTCCCCAGGTCCCGAGCAGAGTGTACGCACCCTTGGGAAGAGACTAAGTCCTGCAAGAGAGGTTGACGCATCTCCACAACCTCCTCAGAGCCACGGGTTATCTCAACTCATCTGGTTGGGCACATCTTGTCGAGTCCGAGCACAAACCCTAAAGGTATTCTTCTCTTTACCCAACTACACTTTGTGTTTAAATGAAGCTTTACCTGAAATTGGGGGTTGCAAAGGGGATATGCACTCCCCATTAAACAAAAAGCAAGTAACAGGGATATGCATTCCCTATTAAACAAAAGGCACGTTAGCTTAACATGTCTAACCAATGAGTACATGTTTTAGCTTATTCACTCATTATTTTCCAGCAAGGACTAACGAATAAATGCAGGGGGCTAAGTGTTTTGCTGATAGGGGCCTAAGGTTGAGGCCGACCCTAGCTACCTCCCTTATTCTTCTTTCGCAGAAATTAACTCTTCAATGCAGGATTGTGAAGTTTTCTGTTTCTCTCATTTATTGTGGATAAAGTCTTGGATCTAGAAAATGTTGTGCTCGGCCTCTTCCCGAGGCCGAGGCCGACCAGAGAGGCCCTCCAACCACTTCTGATAACAAATAAGTCATACATAAGTCAGCACGAGACAAGAGTCGTACTCTTAAGTCGGGCTTAAGAAGCTCAGCCTATAGCATTAAGTCGCACCTGAATCCCAATTCAAGAGTGGGGGCTTAATGTTATAGGTAATTTTGGACCACCTAGATGCACGAGGAGCTGACAAAGACAACTGAGCAGAAATCAGATCGAAAGATGGACCCAAGAGGCGAAACCGGCGAGCGGGACGGGCCAAGACCGAAGGGGTCGAGCTTTTGGCCCGACCCCCTGCTCGGCCTCGGCCCAAGGTCGAGGTCGAGCCTCATGGTCGGCCTCGGCCCGCTCGTGCAGGTCGAGCCCGTCGGGCCCCATTTGGTCCATGTAGCCTCCAGCCACCCCGGATCCGCCTGGTTTGTTCCGAAACGCCTCTGAACTCCTAAAAAACCCTAGGAGCATGAGCAAGTATTTATACCCCTCTTCGCCACTGAAGAAGGGGACCCGAACTGAATTATCGACTCTCTTCTCTTACTTTCCTGCTCTCCTCCCGTTTTCTGACTTAAGCATCGGAGGCGGTGTGGCCTACACTACGCCGGTGTTGAAGGGATAAAAAACCCTTTGTGCAGCGGAAAAACACAAAGACCTTTTCGAATAAAAAAACGCCGATTGGGATACCAATACGACGACAAAATAAATAAATTTACAGCAAGAATTATAGAGAAAATGACTGCTGTAAAACAGATACAAGCATGCTAAAACATGAGAATAATTCTAGATCTAATCTAGAATTGGGTCCTAGTGACCCTAGTTCAAGAAGAACCTTACCTTTGAAGAAATCCTTGATCTTTTCGCCAAATTCTCTCTGAATTTCTCCCAAAAACAGCAGTGGTCACACCTTGATTTTGCTGGAAAAATTGCATGAACACTACCACAAGGATACACCGGTATTCTCCAAAAGGATATTGCGTTAGGTGCTTGTGGGAACCAAAAAATCTAAAGATTTTCTCTGGATCAATCGTTCTGTATTCTCTGAGAGAGAGTGCAGAGTGAGAGAGAGCGATAGAGAGGGAGAGATGGGGCGTGAGAGACGTGAGAGTGAGAGAGATCTCAGCAACTGCACTCACCACGTCTCTTTTTAAAAATATAATATCAGATAACTGAAATATCAGTTATCTGATATTTTTAATTAAAAATAATTTTAAAATCTTAATTTCAAAATTACAATTAATTATATTTTAATTAATCTAAATTAATTAAAATAACATTAATTTAAATCCAATTTAAATTAATATCCCTCCTATCTTATAGTTTAATTAAATCAAATTTAATTAAACTAAATTAATTAATTAATTCGAAATTAATTAATAAAATAAAGGGCCAGTTGCAAGGATAGCAATATGGGCCAAAATAATTGCAAATCTAGCAACCCACAAAAAAAATTGCAAAAATGGCAAAATCTAATAGTTTGTGTGTTGCATTTACTAAAATACCCCTCCAGATTTTCTTTCACTGATAGAAAGTTTTTCTATCACTGATAGATTCTATCAGTATAGAAAGATTTTCTATCAGTGATAGAAATTTTCTCACTGATAGATTCTATCAGTGATAGAAATTTTCTTTCCCTGATAGATTCTATCATATGATAGAAAAATTTTCTAGTACTGATAGATTCTATCGGCGATAAATATTTTTCTATCACTTGTTCGATGTTCTATCAGTGTTTGGTTGTTGTTATTTGGTTTTCTATCCGTGTTTGGTTTTTGCTTTTCAGTGTTTGATTTCTATAATCGTTCGTTTTTGCTTTATTTTTCAATGCTCGATTTCACCATGTATCACCATCGTTGATAGAAACAAAAGATCTTCTATCACTGATAGAAAAGTATCATAGAAAGATTTTCTATAACTCACAGAAAGTTTTTCTATCAGTCTCAGTGATAGAGATAGAAAGTTTTTCTATCACTCATAGAAAGATTTTCTATGAATGATAGAAATTTTTTCTATCACTCGTAGAAAAAATTTCTATAAGTGATAGAAGATTTCTATCACTGATAGGTTCTATCAGGGATTGAAAGATTTTCTATCAAGAGTTTTCTATCATTGATAGAATATCTTTCTATCAATGATAGAAAGCTTTTCTATCGGTGTTAGAAAGTTTTTCTATCACTTATAGATTATATCGGTGATAGAAAGATTTCTATCGGAGATAGAAAGATTTTTATGGGTGATCAGGGATTGAAAGATTTTTTTATCAAAAGTTTTTCTATGATTTTCTTTAAAAAGTTTTTTTATCACTGATAGAACCTATCAGTGATAGAAATCTTTTATCACTGATAGAAAAAGTTTCTATTAGTGATAGAAATCTTCTATTCTATCAGTGATAGAAACTTTCTATCACTGATAGAAATTTTTTCTACCACTGATAGAATCTATCAGTCATAGAAATATTAGTGATAGAAACTTTCTATCGCCGATAGAAAATTTTTCTACCACTGATAGAATCTATCAGTGATAGAAATATCACTGATAGAAAATTTTTCTACCACTGATAGAATCTATCAGTAATAAAAAGACTTTCTATCAGTAAAAAAAACTGACGAGGAAGAAGAAGATGGGCACACATGGGCAATTTAGGAATATAAAAAATTAATTAAAAAATTTTGCCATATTTGCAAATATTTTTAAAAATTGCTATATTTGTAATTATTTACCTTCATGTTGCCACTCATTACAATTATCCTAAAATAAAATTGAACATCACATATTCAATTACTATTTTCTCTCTAAAAAACTATAGTATTAATATACATCCAATGCATATTAATTATAATCTATAGTTTTAATATGAACTACTTCATATTTTAGTATAATATTCAAACACCTTTGAACATTCAATCCATCCTTAGAATTTTACCTCAACGCCCTAAATGAGCTACCGGTGGGACCTAATGGACCTACAGATCAGAAGCTCCAACGATATGAGATTAGTTGGTTAAACTCATTAACCAAGTTAATCAATATTCGTTAATTGTGGTTCACTCCACTAAAGAACCACAGCTGCACTCTTCTCACTGCAGACATATTTCTGTGTCCACGGATATTGACCGTCAACAGCAAGTTAGCCCTTCACGTGTGTTCGTACCCCAGCTAGGTCAAATTACCGTTTTACCCCTGGGCTACCTCTTGGTCCTTAAGTACCAGTGCTCCTCTAATGAACAACCTGTTTGTGGTCCAACCATCAAACAGAAAACCCTCTCGTGCCATAAAGAGGGTAGGGCCCATTGTTCAAGACCCGGAGACACCACTTAAGGGAACACACCTCTACTTACCCTCATATCAGGAAGGAGTGAATTCCATCTTGTAAGACTACGTTCCCAGCTCCCCATTCGGTCTTGTCCCCAAAATGGTAGGCTTATTGAGTCGGCGAACTGGCCACTCTCACCCGTACAAATCAAAGGACAATCCCTCATGGACAGGAGTCCATAATCCACTCAGGATTAAGGCCAAGTTGCCTAGGTCATCCTAGTGAAATAGAAACCGAGCTAACCAACGGTGTTAAAGTTAGTGGTTAACTATTTCGCGGTCCGGTCTTTGTGCAAACTCATTGCACAGGATACCCCCACTCGCATGTCAACCACATGAACGTGTTGGATCACTACGTTTGTATCAATATACAAAGCGGGCCGTATCCATAGTGTCACCAGGATAAGGTACCCAGCCTTATCCCTATACTACAGACCCTTTAGGCTAAAACTTGAACATTGATCCCCGCATGTCCCTACATACTAGTTCAAGTCTCATTCTATTAGCCATGGATGTTTAGTTTATTGGATTAGGGTTAATAAGACAAGATATAATACAAACATTGAATAAGACATCACTTTATTAATGTTCGGTCAAATGTACATTTACTATCTACGAGTTTTAGGGCATAAAACCCAACAGGTGTGTAGCAGTTTTTGCTGGCCTTGCAGGTCATGTCTTCCCTAGTTTCTACAAATTCACCGTTGATGTCACGTGAAGGTCAGGTGAGTCCCTTGGCCAAATTTTGGCATCAACAGACGGTATATGATTTTTCAATATATAATTTCAAAGTTCATCTAAATTGGTAGAGAAATGAGTTCAAATAAATGACCGCTATTCAATAATAGAATAGAATAAGCCACAAAATTAAAATCTTGGTTTAGCCATATTTTTTTTCTCGATATGATATTTACCTCTAACATCACGAGTAAATATTTTGGCTTCACGTGCCACAAGCAGCTCACCAAAAGTTTAAAAACTAAGGAAAATAAAAGTAAAAAAAAGAAGAAAGAAAAGTAGTTTTGAACAATCTATTATATTTTGTTTATTTAGTTTAAGAATTCAAAGGTATTCTTAGAAACGTGAAAAAGAAAATTATAGAAAAAAAGTAAATTTGTAAAAATAAAATATGATCAAACATGTCTAAATAATTTTCACATCTTCAATTCCTCAAATATTATCATGCGCCATAATAAAAGTTTGACTAAATATCCAAATAATTTATCATATTTTAGTCCCTTTATAATTTAGCTTAAATTTCAATTCAATTCTTAATTTCTTGTCAAAGTGAGCATAGCTCAGCGGTAGTTGACATGTCCTCCCAACCGATAGGTCGGAGGTTTGAATCCCCCACCCCCAAATGTTGATGTACTAAAAAATAATAATAATAATAAAATAAAACTCCTAATTTCTTTTAAAGAATATCAATCAGGTCTTAATGGCTTGGACTTATTTCCAAACTGGTCCCTATAATTTTAAATGTTTCTCCCCCTGTAGGGTTAAAACTTACCATCATCTTTAAATTATTTTTTTACCCACTCATTTTTTCTTTTGAAAAAAAAGAAAACCTTTTTAATCAGCTTTGATTTCAATATGGTTAACTATAACAAACGGATGAAATAGAAGACACACCATTTCTTATTTTTTATTTTTTGAGTTCAACATGTGTGGAATGGAGAGTTCTAATCTTTAACTTTTTAGTCGAGGGTATATGCCTTAATAAGTTGAGTTTTGTTCTGGTTGATCCAACTCATTCTCATGTGAATAAAAAATGTATAAAATATTCAATATGATAATTGTTGATGGTCGATTTTGGTCAGAGGAACTCACCTGACCTTCACGTGCCACCAACGGTAAATTTGTAGATGGGGGGGGAAGACGTGGCCTGCAAGACAGTAAACCTGCACACCGGTGTGGTGCTCGCCACACCTGCTCCGATGCTTAAGTCAGCAAACAGAACGGTAGGGAGTGGAAAAGTAAGAGCAAGAGGAGAGAGTAGAAAATATAGAATATTGTTTAGGGATAGAATTCGGGTCCCCCTCTTCAGCGGCGAAGAGGGGTATAAATACCTGCTCATCCTCCTAGGGTTTTTAGGGATTCGGAGGCGTTTCAGGTCAAACCAGGCGGAACCGGGCCGGCCAAAGGCGGTGGGAACCAAATGGAGTCGGACGGGCTCGGCCCGCGCAAGCGGGCCAAGCAGGGGGTCGGGCCAAAAACCCGACCCCTTCGGTCTTGGCCCGTCCCACTTGCCGATTTTGCCTCCTTGGTCCATCTCTCAGCCCGATTTCTCCTCGGTTGTCCTTGTCAGCTCCTTGTATATCAGGGTGGTCCAAAATTGCCTATAACAATAATGACTTATATGGTAGTAACCAACCTGAGCGTAGTTCAAACAGTTTGGGTAGTATACCAATAATACCTTCGCTATAGGTTCAACCTTGGATTCATCACATTCACAATTAAAAAAAAAAAAAAAAATCTTACCACATTACGGATGATTTGAATCTCAACCAAATGATAAATATTAAATTGAAACTTTTTTTAAAATCAGAAGAATTGAATTAAAACTAAACCCGAAATCATAAAAACCAAAAGTGAAATTTAGCTCAAATCATAGGGACTAAAGTCGATACTTTCGCTCGGATATAAATAGGTTTTGTGTGTGTGTCTACCGACATTTCTTTTGCTCTATAATAGCCGATCATTTTCAAGAAGCTGATTATGTATAATTATAGCAAGAATTTGATTTCACATTTGAATGATTGCCTTTTGTGCCATGTTCCTACAACACTTCGATATGATCTAGCTTTAGAATATGGAATTAGCTTGTTTATGACGTTCAAACTTTTTTCTTATATGTATTATGATTGGTCCCATATAGCTGCTGTAATAGCTCACATTTTCCAGCTTGCTTTCCGACTAGCCATTGGTATTTGGTCTCTGGTCTTATATATATATATCTCATAGAGTCAACATGATGAAGAGAATTCAAAGTATCCCGGTGAATATATACTAATTAAGGTAGTTTTTTAATGAAAAATTCAATAAGGGAAAGTTAAATTCTTTTTTGAGTTCAACGATGGTGAAGTGGGGATGAACCTTCCTCCACCCTTTCGAATGGTAATTGGTGCTTTATCTATTGAGCATAAGTTAAATTTACCCACAAATTAGGGTTTTTTTTTAGAAAAGTAGGTAAAAAAAAAAATAGAGAAAAGAAGGTGTTTTGAAAATAATTCGTGTTGTTATCGTGGCATTACATCTTGAAAATTCAATCATCTGAGGCCCACTACTAGTGCTGACGAGGTTGTAGAATCAGCATAGTATTGCTGAGTGATATTCTCACGTGTTTTGCAGGTGCAGTAACGGTTTCTTGTTACTATTACAGCTTGCAATATGAGTGGGAGCTGATTATCAGAAAAAACACAGGTTAGTGGAAAGTGAGAGAAGATTCACCCTCTTCGTTTTCGAGAGAACAATTCACTGAGAAATTGTGAGAGATTGAGAGAGGAGGGTCGAGTGTGAGGGGCGGAGAGCTGAGCGAAATTAACTGTAACCTTTGGGTGTGAGTTGGGAATTCAGCTGAGAGTTTGTTCTTGTATTTCTCATTGAGAGTGCTTTGTGTCTAGTTTTGACATTTAGCCTTTGAGAGTGTGATCTGAAGATCAAGGCTCCATCGTTCCCCTGTAGCCGATTGTTGATTGTTGTTGTGTTCATAATAAGAGTGACTAAAGTCGATGTAGGCACTACAAGAATTTAGGTCTTTAGCGACAAAAAACAAACGTCGCTAAAACTAGATTTTCGACTCAAATTCTTTTTAGCGACGAAAATAAAAACATCGCAATAAAGGTCGCAAAAGGTAAGTCGGAGAAAATCGTTAGCGTCGAATTTTTGTATTTCGTCGCAGCTTGCGACGAATTTTGAAAAGCGTCGCAACTTGCGACAGAAAACAATTTTCGTCGCAAGCATACTTGCGACGAAAAAGAGGTTTCGTCGCAAGAATCCTAGCAACGACACCTAGCAAGCATTCTTGTGTCGATATGTAAATTTCGTCGCAAATTTTTTTAATTCGTAAAAAAAATATATATTAATTTTTCTTCCTCTTTAATCCTGTATACATTTTGTATAGATTATCATTTGATACAAGTAATAAAATATTACAAATATAAAAATAACATTGATGAGACTTAATTATGTCATAATATATCACAAAGGTGCTAAACAAACCAAAATAAACTTCTACAAAAAGGTTACAAGGTCTAAGTTAGGTTATCAAATTACAAAATATTGACTCGAGCCTACGTCAAGTTATCAGATTACAAAATATAAGTCAATGCCAAGTCACACTATCCCCCAAAATGAGCAAAAAAACGATGATCTTTTAGCAACCATCAACAATTAATCCTGCACGTAAACAAATGAAATATATATGCATAAGTAAAGTTACAATCAGAAGAATAAAACAATTATTATCACAACCTAAAAACTAGAAAGTCACATTCTCAATTGTAATTTTCTCACTCAAGTCACATTTTAATAAATAAAACAATAATCTCTAATTTACAAAGAAGATATACATTCATAACTCTCATAACTCTCATAACTCTCACAACTACTTAAATTTAAAAGTCACATATTATTCTTAAAAACATAAGTGTAAGGCTCAAAGTATAACCTAACAATCACACAAATATCTCTCCTCCCCCTCCCCCCTCCAAATCATTATAATTCACAAATCCATAACTTTTTCACACAATCTACATTTTATAAAGAAAACCATAACATCAACCACATTTACCTAAGAAAAGTACATGCATAATGATCACTATTATATAACTCTCACACCAACTTAAAGTTAAAAATTCGACACATTCTTCTTAAAAGACATAAATGTCAAGCTTAAAGTATAACCCCCTCCCCCCTTTCTCCAAAACATTATCATTCACAAACTTATAATTTACTTTAAGCTTACCACAAAATCAACCACAAGCCCAATGTCTAACCTAACAATTACACAATCACAAATATTACCCCCTCCTCTCCCTTCTCCAAATCATACACAATCACAAATATTACTCCCTCCTCTTCCTTCTCCAAATCATTCTCAACCACAATATCACAGAATTACCCCTCAAATTCTCAACTCATTCACACTCACACATACAATAATAATAAAAGATACAGTAACAAACAACCTCCCCTCCCCTCAATCCAAGAAATATTAATCATAATTAACATATGAGAGAAGAATAACAAACAACACCCCCTCCCCCCTCAAATCACATTTTTAGGGTCAAGCTCAATTTGATTTAAATCATAAACTAGACTTGAAATAAAATTACCCAATACAAGCATAACAATAAATATAACTAAAACCATTCTATGTTCAACAACAAAATTTAATTACATTGTAGTGTCCATATTCTATTTTCAACACACAATCCACACAAAATCCATATTCTATTTTTAACACACAATCCATATTCTATTTTCAACGCACAATCCACACAAAATCATTCCAAAAATTCGAATAACAAGATTTACATCTTATATAAACAATAAAAAAACACAATTCCAAGCAATTTAAGAAAATTTACAAATGAAGCCTCTCCAACCAAGAAAATCACCTATTTTCCAAGCAATCCAAAAATAGTATTGTAAACAAGAAACAACTTTAAAATGAAGTAGAAAGATTGAGGAAAAAATACCCACCACAATGCATACAACCTCGGTGTTTTCCAACCTCTCAAACCACCACACCAAAACATCTTCTCCCGTGCCCCTCTTGAACTCTGTATACAGTAGGAAGAAACAAAATGAGAAGGAAAACAAAAATGGAAACACTAAACATTGAAACGAAAATGGGAAGACAACTGAGAAAAAAACGAACAAAAATCATAAGAAACAAAAAATGGGAAGAGGAGAGATGACCATACCCACGACATGAAACCCTCGTTTTTCGGTGAACTCCGACACTGATTCCTGCAACTTTCGATAATCTTCGACTGGAAACCCTCGTTGCTCTCTCTCTCTCTTCAAAGGAAGAAGACAAACATAGAAACGAAATGAAGAAAAAAAATGGTCGGGGTTTTTAATTAAGACTTGCGACGAAAAAAAATTTCGTTGCAGGGTTTTGCTACGAAAATACATTTTCGTCGCAAACACTTGCGACGAAACCGGAATTTTCGTCGCAAAACCGCATGACAATTCTCATTGATGTAATTACTCTTTTCAATGTTTGCGACGAATACTGCATTTCGTCGCAAATTGCTGCGATGAAAAAATTATTTTCGTCGCAAATTTCAATTCCTTTGGCGCCAAACTTTTAGGTATGCGACGAAGTGTCATATTTCGTCGCATTATTTGCGACCTAAGTATTGTTTCGTCGCAAGTTTGCGACGAAAACACTAATTCGTCGCTAAGCTTGCGACTTTTCTAGTTTCGTCGCTGCACTTTCGTCGCTAAAGTCCTTCTTTTTTGTAGTGAGGCCTAGTTTTGGTTGAACCACTATAAACCGGTGTACTTCTCTCTTTACTTTCTCTGGCTTTAGTTTACCATTTCAGATTTTATCACTTTATTCTTGATTGCTGGTTGAGTTATTACATTGCCGATACAGATATATTCATTTAGGGTAATTTGGTAGCTGTTGGTTTGTGTGTCGAACAGCGGATCTGAAGTCGTTTGGTATAACAATTCGAGATATAAGGTGTCGCGTAGGTCAAACCTACGCGACATGAAGGGTCACGTCTGTTGGAGAGACACGACCAAGTTGACGAGGCAGCAACCAGACGACAACCAGTTCAACCAGACGGCGACGAGATGGCGAGTTGAGTCGCGTCTCTACAAGAGATGCGACATTATGGGGAAGGAAAATCGCAGAGATTCCGTAGGAATCTCTGCTGCGCGCCGTCGCGTAGTCAAACATCCATCACGTCCGCGACCAGTCATCAGTCACTTCCATTTTAATTTTCAGACGGTTGTTGAATGATTTTAAATGGAGTGGTGGTTGCATGGTAATAAATTTCATCTCAACATCCGGTTTTCTTCTTCATTTATACCTCATATCCGAAAACTTCATCTCTTCAATAATCGAATACACTCCCTCAAACAGCATCCTTTTATCTAAAACTATCACTATCAAAATTTTGAAACCATCTCGTTGAAGCAAACTTTTATTCATCTTTGTGGAGATCGAATTGTAGAATCACAACGAAGGAGCACGTCTTATTCATTAGTGGTATTTTTTATATTTCTACTTGTTGCTAATTACTTTGTATGTTTTTTTCTTGTTGCTAATTCCTTTGTATGATCTATTATTTGTAGTGATAATGAGTTATGAATATTATTTTGTATAGGAGAGACTCCGAAAAAGTTGAATGGTTGTTGAAGCCAGCCGGGTGCATCTCTAATATTGTTTTATGGGTCCTCTAATTTTTTTTCTTTTTTTTTTTCATTGTATTTGACGTCCATTTTTTTCTGTTTTACTAGTATTTTTATTTTTTTTAAGGACCAAACTCTACCGATTAAAAAAAAAAAAAAAAGTTAACTACGATCTTTGAGCGCGGAGGTTTAAATACAGTGTATGATTTTTTCTTAAGCATGCAAAAGGAATGTACATTGTCTGTTTGCACTTATCTTGGAGAAAATGGACATTTGCATAACGAATATGTGTTGCATGAAAATCGAAATTTTATTTGCTAAGATTAGAATTAATGTTAGTTTTGATATGGTTTTGTTGAGGAAAATATTGAAATTTTGTTTTGTTTTTTTGTTTTTAAAGTACATAAGTTTTTTTTTTCAAAATTTGTTATTTTGTTTTAAATTTTGCTTGGAGTTAAAACTTCTACTAATATAAGAAATAAAATCATTATATATAAATAGTGTGAAAATAAGTTTCCTTTTTCTATTTTTTTTTTTCTATTTTTTCATTGTACTTTACATCCATTTTTTTCCTGTTTTAGTGGTGTTTTTATACTGATTTTTTTTTTTACAAGACCAAACTCACAGATAAACAAATAAGTTGTCTACGATCTTTGAGAGTGAAGGTTTAAATACAGTGTAGGATCTTTTCTTAAGCATGTAAAAGGAATATACATTTTCTGTTTGCACTTATCTTGGAGAAAATAGACATTTGTATAAGTTTACAAATATGTGATGCATGAAAGTCGAAATTTTATTTGCTGAGGTTAGAATAAATGTTAATTTTGATATGGTTTTGTTGAGGAAAATACTACAGAAGTTGTTTTTAAAATTTTGTTATTTTGTTTTAAATTTTGCTTGGAGTTAAAGCTTTTACTAATATAAGAAAGAAAATCATTATATACAAAAGTGTAAAAATAAATCCTCATTAAGTTAATTGGTTCGAGTCGTTTGTTTAGGGTTTTTTATTCTAAAGTTTTGAAAAAGAAAAATAATTTGTTGAATTGCATTATTCAAACTGGAAGTTATACATTTTATGTTTACGCTGTAGTGTTGTCCTTACTCGTGAAATAAGGGTTTTTAGAAAAGTAGAAAAAAAAAAAGTAGGAAAACGATTTTTTTTTTTTTTTTGAGAAAATAGACATTTGAAAATGTGATGCATGAAATTCCAAATTTTAGTTTCTAAGGCATTGAGAATAAATGTCATATTTGTTATGATTTTGTTAAGCAAAATATTGAAATAAGTTTAATATGAAACTTCGTTATCTTTCTACAGCAAAAACGTTAGATATTTTTTTAGAGAACAAAAACTTTATTAAAAGCGTATTAAGGAACATACGAAAGGGGCTACAAGAAAGATTTCCAATTTAAAGCTATATGAGAAGCATTATAATCGGAGAAAACTTTTGATTTCGTAGCCCAAAGAGCAGCAAGAGAGACGATGTTCTCCCAGAGTTGATTATGAGTGCGAGCTTTATCTTCAAAAATACGGTGATTACACTCGTTCCACAAAAGCCAAAGGGTAGCTATGAAAACGTTTCTTCTAAGAATTTGTCTTTGCGAAATAGCTTTGGAAGCAAACAAATCAGCGCAAAATGTTCCACGTGAGATTGGAAGCTTAATTCTGAAATTTGTGGAAAAGAGTACAAAAAATATTAACTCACAAAGTATGTATTAATCAATAAAGTGTAAAATATTATTATTAGGGGAATGTTTATTAAATACATGAAATAAATATATATGGTAATGAACATAGTTAATATATACATTAATGCACACAATTTATGTTTCTATAATAGTAATTATTTTCAATAGAGGATATTTATTTTTTACATATAGATTGTTGGAAAATTAGAAATTATCCAAAAGAAAATTCAATTTTAATATAATTGATTCGATACAACAATTATCTTTTAAAATATAAATAATGTGTATATGTTGATAAAATAGTAAAAAGGGGAAAAAACCATATTGTTTAAATTTGTCATAAACCAATACTTTTGTAGAAGTTCCTATGTTAAATTCGAAGCAATAGTGATCAAATAATTAAGATATGGATATTTTGAAAATATAATTTGAAGTTCATATGCGTTTAATCTTGCTTGTACTGGTTAATTAAATTTATTATGTTGCTTGTGTGAAAATTGGTGATAATAGTGTATGTTACTTGTATAAAAGAATAATTCAATAAATTGTCAAATTTTCAAAATGTATGATAACCAACTAAAACTAACTCCAACAAATATCCAAAATGTATATTAGTAACTATAGGCTAAACACGCAAAAACCAAATATAACCTTAAACCCTAAAACTAACCCCAACAAAGAAAACCCTAAAAAACCTAAACCCTTAAAAACCCTAAAACTAAAACCCCAAAACCATAACCACTGAATCTAAAACCTTAAAACTACTAAAGCAGTAAAACTCTAAAGCCTAAATCTTAACTACTAAAAACCATAAACCCTACAACTAAAACCCTAAACCAACTACTAAACCATAAACCCTTAAAAACCCTAAACCCTAAACCTCCTAAACCCTACAACTCTAGTGGCTAAAAAATTATAGTTAAACAAATCTAATATGGTATCAGAGCCCATTAAACCCAAACGGGTATTCTTTCCAAGAAAAAAATTGGGATCCAATCCAAGATTGGTGAACCTAAAGAGGCACCATCTTGAGGGGGCATGTTGAGAATCCCACATTGAAATGATAAGTGGAGAACTCAAAATTTATAAGATAGATGGGTTACTCCACTCATCGCCAATTGGTTTTGAGATGGAAGCCCATATATCAAAACCAATTGGCAATGAGTGGAGTAACCCATACATCTTATAAATTGTAGGGGTGTAAAAAACTCCGGTCGGGTCGGTTGTACGGACAAATATAATCCGACCCGACAAATGTCGGTTGTATGGACAAAACCGACCCGACCTGACTCGAACGGTTCGGATCGGGTTACTTTTTCTTTACCGAATCGTTCACTTTTTTTTTGTCCTTTAATAAAACAATAGTTCGCTTTTTTTTTTTACCGAATCGTTCAAATCGAAAAGGCCTCTGTTTCGTCCTTCCTCCACCGTTAAAAACCAGAAGAAGAAACCAAAAAAAAAAACCCAGAAGAGTTTCATCATTCCTCCACCGTTCAAAACCAGAAGAAGAACACAAAAAAAAACCAGAGGAGTTTCATCCTTCCTCCACCGTTCAAAACCAGAAGAAACCAAAAAAAAAAAAAAACCAGTAGAGTTTCATCCTTCCTCCACCTTTCAAAACCAGAAGAAGATACAAAAAAAAAAAAATTAGAAGAAGAATGTAACCCCACATGCAAAAACCAGAAGAAGAAACAAAACCCATTAAAAGGAAAATCAATCCAAAATAAAGAGGAAAAAAATTGAACCGAAAGAGAGAGAAGGGGAGGAGGCACCGTTCGTGACTTCGTGGGAGGTGGAAGAGGCACCATTCGTGACTTCGTGGAGGTGGAAGAGGCATCATTCGTGAGGGAGATAGAGAGAAAAACGATTGAGAGAGAGAGAGGGAGGAGGCGCCGATCGTGAGGGAGGTAGAGAGAAAAACGATTAAGAGAGAGGAGGAGGAGGAGGCGCCGTTCGTGGGTGAGAATCGAAGAAAATTGATTTAGAGAGAGAGAAGGGGAGGAGACGGGTCGAAGAAAAGCGAGAACTGAGGATGCAAAACCCTAACTTTTCTATTTAAATCAAAAGAGAGAACCGAACCTCGGTTTGGTTCGGTTTTTTCACCCTAATAAATTGTAAGTTCTCCACTTATCTTTTCAATGTGGGATCCTCACATGCCCCCTCAAGATGGTGCCTCTTTGGGTTCACCATTCTTGGATCGGATCCCAATTTTTTTTTCTTGGACCGAATACCCGTTTGGGTTTTATGGGCTCTGATACCATATTAGATTACATGGGCTCCCATCTCAAAACCAATTGGCTATGAGTGGAGTGACCCTTGTATCATATAAATTATGAGGTCTCCACTAATCTTTTCAATGTGGGATCCTCAATATTTCCTAGGCTAAAGAGAAACCCAAATTTTTTTTCACTGGTTCAGGATCAAACCAATTATTTTTCTCACAACCTAAGGTGTACCTACACCTTAATACAATTCCAAAAAAGAAATAGAAAAATCTCACAAAATGAAAGTACCTCTAGAATGCAAATTACACAAGATGCACACTCACTCTAAGATTTCATCAAAAAAATTCATTAGGTCGATGAAAGGTAGAGATTGTCGAGGTCTCTATTGAAATAATCACTGATTACTAAACTACTTTGCAGTAGTAGTGGCCAGGTTCGAACAGGAAGTGTGATTATAATTTGTCTATCCTAGATTTATTATGATGACAAGACTAATGGGGGTGATTTGGAATGCGAGAGATTTAAATGCGAGGATAAATGCATGCACAAAAATAAATATTGAAATTAAAATGCATGAAATAAAATGCGGAAAAATAAAAGGACGGTAGATCTCACCTCAGGAATATGCAATCGGTTCATGGGATTTAAGTTTGACAATTCAATCATTGACTCCCTTAATTAATTGAATTATTACCTAATTGTTTAACCATCACTGGAACCAATGATTAAAGACTCCTGATATTTCCAACCTAACCAACACATCGAAGTCGGAGCATAATTAGATTTCTAATTAATAGTGCAAAATTAATTAGAGTTTAGCCGCATTAAGCAAATTGGATTGTTAGATGGACTCGTATAAACTAGGAACAAACTGAGTTTATACAATGCTAAGCCTTAATTTCTAGATTTATCATGCAAATTGGCCAATTGGAATAACGCGTCTTTCAACCAAAATTACATGACAAACCTATCACTAACCAGTTTAGCAGAACAATTAAATCGAGTCAAGCAAATAGGTCATCGATCTATTTTATTGATCTAATCGTAATTAAAGAAGAAATTAAGATCACAATTAATAATTCATAAAAATTGAAATACAAGGTCTCAATGATGTCGAAACTTACATTAATCGAGTTCAAATTACATAAAAATGGTTTAGCTCGTCATAAGAATGCACTAGGAGTGAGCATGGTAGACCGAAAAACCGATCCGACCGACCGAAACCGACTAAACCGACATCGATCAGTCGATTTTCTAGAAGTTTCGGTCGGAGTATAGAAAAACCGACAAGTCGGTCGGTCGGTGGGCATAAAAAGGCCCAAATCGACCGAACCGACCAAAATCTCTTAATTATTAAAAAAAAAATAGAAGAAGAAAAGAGGGATAAGGCACTCTGCCGCTGACACACATCGACCCTCATTAGTCATTTCGTAGGTAATAATTACCTATATATCTATAGGTAATGATTACCTATATAACTATAGGTAATTATGATTTATTTAAAAAAAAAAACCTTTTTATTATTTATTTTTCTCTCACATGCGGATTTCTTTCTACTTTATCCCACAACATGTCCCCTGATATCATATCAAATAACATGGGCTTCCATCTCAAAACCAATTGGCAAGGAGTGTAGTAACTCATACATCTTATAAATTGTGAGTTCTCCACTTATCTTTTCAATGTGGGATCCTCAACAGGAAAAAGAAGGTTTTGTGTCAGATTGGTTCTCACCCGAAAGTGGATCACTTGGTAAAATACCCAAGAAGGAGTCTTGGGGATTGGAGTAGGCAATTTCTCGAACCACTATAATATTCTCGATGTCTTCTTTCCATCTCTCTTTTGTTTCTCACATTTTAATTTTCGTCTCTTTATCATAGTTAAATGATTAGGCATTGTAGATTGCATGATTTAGGATTTATTTTGTTATTTAAATTGTCTAAATTGATATTGATATTTGGTTAAATTAGATTTAAATTAGATCAAGTAATTTTTGAAGGGATAAAAGCCCCACGCAGCGGAAAGTATTACCAAACCTACTTAGAGTCTTAGATTCTAATTGAAATACCAATACAATTTGCAAAATATTACAGCAATAAATCTATATTTAATGGGTTGTACATAGGCTATAAACATGATAAAAGATCAACTAGATTGATCCTAGAGATCAAGGGTTTCATAGAAAACTTATTTTTGTAGAAAGTCTGGATCAATTCGCATGTTCTTGCCAATAAGATTGAAAACGCAACAACCCTCTTGTGCGAACACCACCAATCTGCTACACCGGTATATCTCTAAGACTTCTTGAAGCAGGAGACTTGTGGGAGTCTTTTGGGGGAAATCTCTAAGAGAATGGGAGACAATGGGATGTCTTTCACCCCACCCAGGGGTCCAATATATAGTAAAGGCCAAAACCTTTTTCCTAATAGGAAAAGGAAGACATTTTCCTAATATGAAAATGCCTCTAATTTTAATAATTAATTAATTAATTTCATAATTAATTAATTACCTAATTAAATATCATATATTTAATCTTAGGGATTTTATTAAAATTAAAATTAATATGAATTCAATTCATATTAAAATTTATTTGAACTCTTTCAAATATTTTCTCTCAGAATTAATTTTTGAAATTAATTCAAAAATTATATTATAAAGTTTCATAAACTTTATATTATAATGCATCAATATACATTATATGATTCCTCATATAAATTGAACACTTTCAATTTACAATTTATATTTGTTTGCTTCAAGTCTTTTTACGAGCAACCAGTGGGACCTAATGGACCTACAGATCAGAAGCTCCAACGATACGAGACTAATCGGTTTAAACTCATTAACCAAGTTAGTCTCCATTCGTTAACTGTTGGTCACTCCACTAAAGACCCACAACTGCACTCTTCTCACTGCAGAATATTTATGTGTCCACGGATATCAACCAATACTACAAGTCAGTCCTTCACATGTGTTTGTATCCCAACTGGGTCAAATTACCGTTTTACCCATGGTTTACATCTTTGTCCTTAAGTCCCTAGTACTCCTCTAATGACCAACCTGTTTGAGGTCCAACCAACAAACACAAGTCCCTCTCGTGCCATAGAGAGGGTTGGGCCCATTGTTCAAGTCCCGGAGACACCACTTAAGGGAACACACCTCTACTTACCCTAGAGTCGGGAAGGAGTGAATTCCATCTTGTGTGATTATGTTTCTAGCTCCCCACTCGGTATTGTCCCCAAAATGGTAGGCTTATTGAGTCGGCGTGCTGGCCACTCTCACCCATACAAATCAAAAGACAACCCCTCGTGAACAGGAGTCCATAATCCACTCAGTATTGAGACTGAGTTGTCTAGGTCATCCTAGTAAAATAGAAACCAAGCCAACTAACGGTGTTACAGTTAGTTGTTAACTATTTCACGGTTCGGTCTTATGCAAACTCATTACATAGAATACTCCCACTCGCATGTCAACTACATGAACGCGTTAGATCATAGTGTTTGTATCATAATACAAAGCGGGTCGTATCCATAGTGTCACCAAGATAAGGTACCCAGCCTTATCCCTATACTATAGACCTTTTAGGTTGTTACTTGAACATCGATCCCCGTATGTCCCCACATACTAGTTCAAGTTACATACAAACAACCTTGTATCTTAGTTTATTGGATTTTGGTCAAATAGTGCAATATTTAACAATAACATTTTATTGCAGAAACTAAATAACATTTTATTAAATACAAGTATAAAATTTGTTTACATTCACTATCTACGAGTTTTAGGACATAAAACCCAACAATTTTTGTGTAATTTTTCAATTTGATAAAACACACTTTTTAGATAAAATTAGTTTAAAATTGGTAGCCAACCCTATTCACCCTCCCCTAGTGTTGCTTCTAGATACTACACGTGTTATTTTGTTGTAATGGCGCTTGTTTATCTCTAATCTCTAGCTCATGTTCTTTAATTTATCTGGCATTTGTTTATCTCAGTCCTTGACACTTTTGCTTCAATAGCACTTGTTTATCCTTGGTCTCCAACTTTGTCACTTTTGTTGCAGTAGCCATTTTGATTATCTCTAACGCTTGATACTTTCAGTGCAATGGTGTTTAAGGCTCAATTCTCCTCTACAAGGGAAGGGTTGCGCTTGTTGATTGGGAACCAACTTAGAGTTTTTTTTTTCCTTCTTACTCAGAGTGCTACTTGTTTTAGAGCTTTTCTTTATTTATTTCATATTCTTGGTAATTATGATGATTTTTTTAATTATTTCAATAACATTATGAGCTAAAAATCAGCTTAAGCTCACGAAGAATTTTCTTTATTGCTACTTAGATTGCTACTTGTTTTAGAGCTTTTCTTTTATTTATTTCATTTTTTCCCACCACTCATTCTCTCATTCCCCGACTAAATGATAATTTTCTGTCCCATTAGGGTTGGGAGAAAAATGACCTAGTGACAACTTGTGCAAAAATTTAGAATACAAAAATTAAAGATGGGTAGTTTGCCCAACAAAAAATAATTGATGTGGACAAGAACAAACTCTCAATGTACTTGAAATTATGTAGATGGATAGATGAATCTTTGAGAGGACAAGAGTATAATAATGACCCTTTTGTAAGATTTTTAGAGTTGTGAATATAATTCTAGCTACATTGCCTAGGAGGAAGATCTTTGATAACATGCATAAGGAATTAAGAACAATTTTTTATTGATATAACATAGGTCCTAGGCCCAAACCAAGTTATAGAAAAACTCATTGTGTCCCTAACACACATCAGCATCAAATCAATCCATATCATAGTGTCCATTTAATCCCACATTAGTTCATTTTTGCACAAAGACAAATCATTAGATACTTCCGGTGTAATGAAGCTCCCTCCTTAAAATCGTCGGATATACATCTTTAAATTTGTTTTATCCCTAATAATCATTGGATACAAAGTCGAGGTACTTTTACAATTTTTCTCTCTTACATCCAACGGTGCAAAACCAACCGTCTCATTGCATTGAAAGCACTTAATAATTTCTTTGCACAAACATCAAAACAAAACACAAAAGCTCCAAGAAAACCGTGTGAGTTCAACTTTAACAACACACATTGGTCGGGAATCTCTCTGCTGTTCTATAAATAACTATCACAACAGTCTATTTCACAACCGAAAATAATATAATGTTATTTTGGATCACTGTCATAATAAAACTACCCAAAATAAGCTCTTTGAAGATCAACCAACAACATCAACCTTAGCTTGTGCTACAATCATAAATTCCAAAGCTGATTAATGTTGGTATCTTCATTTCCATCTAATTACACTCTCAACTTTCACCCTGTACTGATTGGTATTGTAACAAAAGAATTACCAATGTTGGGTTGCAATAATATTTTATCCTTTTCACTTTGTTCTACTTCTGATTTCTCCAAGGAGACCACAACAGGCTTGGCACTCTTGAAATGGGCCAAAGAGGCAAGTTCTTGGACAGCCTCGGCGATTTTCTCGGTAGATTCGACGACGTCGACGAGCAGCGATCCGACGGTGGCGGCCGGGATGAGTGTCAGGAGATCACAATCTTCCCACAAGCGTGATGATCTTAGCGAGGCTTTGAGCTTTTTGGCGGCTGCTTTTGAGTTGTGTGTGTGGATTTCGGCTTGAGTTGGTTGAGTCATTTCCCTTATGGATGAAACGAGCTGCCTCAGTGCTTTCCCTGATTCTATGCTCATTTCCATGCATGGTTCTTCGATTTCTGTTTGAATCTCTTGTGAAACCTGCAAACGATGGTGATTCTTAGAGAAGCGCTTTTGGTGGCTTGGTGGTTTCTACTTGGAAGAAGGAAGAATAAAGGACAGTACCCGTAACTTTATATGTGTACAAACTAATAATTTCATTTGGGTCCTTCAACGGACAAAATGTCTATTTTAGTTCTTGAATTTTAAAAACGGAATCATTTTAATCCTTGTTATTTTCTTTTTCATGTAATACCTGCATACCTAGTACTTACAACTAACCTAATATACCCTTAATACAGGCCCACATTAGCACTTCAATATATAGATGCTCAAAGCAAAATAAATATGCAAAAAAGATGGGGACTAAAATAAGATAAACTCAAGTTTATAGACTAAAATAGACATTTTGAAAGTTTAAGGACCAAAGTAGAATAAACCTACAAATTTATGGATCAAAGTAGACATTTCGAAACTTTGGAGACCAAAACAGAAAAATCTCAAAAGTTGATAAAAAAAAACATTACGTTATTTAACCCTATTTGAGGTTTGGCACAACGTGAATATGTATCCCAAATTTTCTAAGAGATTTAAAAAAAAAAAAATGTGTGTTATACTACTATTTTAAAATGTGAATACGTTTCCAAATTTCCGATTGAGATTTCAAAGATCATAATAGATATTTTTTTTTAACAACATGTTGGGATGGGATATTCAAACCATATACCTCTTTGTCATTAATACAAGTCTTATGTCAATTGAGCTTCGCTCACGAGTACAAGTCTTATGTCATTTAAGTTATACTCATGTTGACAAAGATGACAATAGAATGACGCTTAGACTACAAAGACGAAAATGATATTTTATGAAATTAGAAGAAGAGACATAAAAAGAAGCAAGAGATTACTTGGAAATTAGAAGAAGAGAGATTGCGATGAAGAGCATCAATTCTAAAGGCACATTCATAAGTTAGGGCTCCGATTTTAAGGTACTGCTTCCATGGATGACGAAACTGGAAGCATCCATGGCCAGGCTCCCACCTCGCAAAATTATACTGTAAAAAGTGTCATTATCATAAATAAATAAATAAACAAATATATATATATCAGAAATGACAAAGTGAGAAAAAGAGAGAGAAACATATACCAATGTCTCTTCAATGCCACTTGAATTAAGAATACTTTTATATGCTTGAATAAATTTTTCATCTTTAGCCTCTCTATCTTGTAAACTTTTCAAGAATTCAACTGATCCATATCCTGTCAAATATTGCAAAATCTTCTTCAATACTTGCTACACACAAACAATTTCAATGATTAAAAAACAAATCCTTGAACTTTAGTATATGTAATTTTAGTCTCTATATAATTATTTTTTTTTTATTGAGTATTGATATTGAAAGAAGTTCTCTAACAAAAAATGATCTATTGTTTTTTTTTTTTTTTTTTTGAACAACAAAAATGATCTATTGTTCAGTTGGTGTAAGAAGCATGATAATGCAAATATAAAGTAATATGATTTTTAATAACAATTGAAATATATAAATTCGCCAAAGTATAATTAAACATTTTGTATAAGATCCACATCATCTACTTAAGACCTTATCTCAATCAAGTTAACAACTAAATTTATGATTGAGAATTCTAAGACCCCGTTTGATAACCATTTGGTTTTTGAAAATTAATCTTATTTTCTCTCAAATTTTTCTTACCATTGTTTTCATCTTTGTTAAGGCACATTTGAATTTCTAGCCAAATTCCAAAAACAAAAACAAGTTTTTGGAAACTACATTTTTTAGTTTTCAAAACTTCAGTTGGTTTTTGAAAACAAGAAGGTAGAGAACAAAACAAAGAAACTTATTAGTGGAAATAGTGTTTAGAGGCTAAATTTTCAAAAATAAAAAAATAGAGCCTAATTTTTAGTTCTAATTCAACATGAGGGATAATGAAAAGTTATAATATATATATATATATATATATATATATATATGAAAAATAAGTCCAAGTTTAAGGATGAAAGAAGTATATATTCTAACCTCTTCTTTTTGTTTTTCTTTTGTGAAGTAAACAAAGCTTGAACTAAGTAGAATTAATGGAGACCATGCAAAATCATTTCCTATATTTTAAAAATCATACTCTTCCTCACATTTCTAGAATTTATTTTGAATATCCAAGAATTTGCAAATATGCCAATCATACTCTTTTGTAAATCAGCTCATTTAAAAAAAATATATGGTGCATATGGCATACATAAAACAAGTTATACATGTATCAATTCCCATTAAAATCACTACTATATATAATATATGAAGTTGTTTTTTAGTTCAAAACAAGTGAGATGGACAATCAAATTCCTTAACCTTTTCGTTGAGGGTAACAATACTTTAATCAGTTGACATATACTCAAGTTAATTAGCAAAAGATTAAAGAAAAGATTCTTTCGAGAAAAGAAAATATGATGGTCTTGCTGTACGTATTAAAAAACCCTAATCCCATCCACGAAATATGTGTCATGTGAGAAAATAACATAAACATTTTGAAAAATTTAACCAAACTGATCTCATTACTTTTAATTAGCTAAAACCTTCAAAAGTAAATCGCTTTTTCCTTTCTATCGTTACCTTTTTAATTAATTAAACATTATTGAATATATTAGATAAATATGAGGTTTCATCTCAAAACCAATTGGTAACGAGAGGAGTGACGCTCTTTTCAATGTGAAATCTTCAACATGTCCATTCAAAAGGGTCTCCTTAGGTTCCAATTCTTTTTCCGTAGATTGAATACTCGTTTGAGTTTCATTGGTTATGATACCATATTAGATAAACATGAGGTTGAATGTGAAATTCTCGACATTGAATTGTAACTAAAACTAGACTTTTATATATGAATATATACCTTCGAAGAAGAGGGCTAACTTTTCAATGTTGAGAGCAATGCGATTGTGGAGATCTTCACCAGCCCAAACTGGGGAAATAGAAATAGAAATGACGACACAAGCACAGACGCCAAGGAAGATTGTGGAAACCCTCTTCTCAAGAAGCAGAAATATTTCATCATCTCGAAGCCCAGATATGGATACCAAAGCAAATGTTAAAATGGCGATCATCATTCCATAATCATATTTTGCTTTGATGCTTGGAAAGAACCTCATAAACGTCAATATGCAGGCTGTGTGTTAAACACCAAAAACAATTCATAGTATCAGTATTTTTTTGTTTAAGTTGCTAAAAATTATGAGCAACTTCTTTAATTTGAAGTTCCCAAAGTGTTTAAAAAGGTTAAATTACGATGATCTTATTTCTTATGGGTTGTATTTGGTTTGGATATGATCCGTATATTTTATAAGTTTCAATTTAGTCTTGTGACTTGGTTAAATATCTCTCAAAAAGTCTCTATTGCTCCAAATGTTAGTAGGTTTTTTACTTGACATGTTTTCTTTAGATATGATAGAAAAAAAAGTGGAGCTAACGTTTATTATAAGATATTGTATTTAGATTAAATTGGTTGGGTGGGGGAATTCGAACATTTGACCTCTTGATCCTGTTGAGGATCCCACATTGAAAAGATTAGAGGGTCACTCCACTCATTGCCAATTGGTTTTGAGATGGAAGCCCATATAATATAATATGGTATCGGAGCCCATTAAACCCAAACGGGTATTCGGTCCAATAAAAAGAAATTGGGATCCGATCAAAAAATGATGAACCCAAAGAGGCACCATCTTGAGGGGCATATTGAGGATCCCACATCAAAAAGATTAGTGGTGACCTCACAATATATAAGCTACATGGGTCACCCCACTCATTGTCAATTGGTTTTGAGATGGAACCCCATATAATCTAATAGATCAAGAATACATGTCAATTACTTTTGACCGTTATTTTAGTTTGTACTTGAAAAAAAAAGTTTTTTTTCAAAAAAAGAAAAGAAACAGATTGTTTTAAATTAAAATACTTATTTTTAATGTCAATGAAAGAATAACTCAACTGGTATAAAGTTTGTACTAATGACCAAAAGGTCTTTGATTCAAACCCACCTCCACATGTTATAAAAAAAGTACTTTGAAGGGAAAATTAATTAAATGATACATGTAAAAGCACTTTTAGTGGTTTTTATCTACTTTTAGAAATTTTCAAACTCACTTTTGATTAAAAAATTAAAAGATCTTTTTAATAAGTCAAAAGCACTTTTTATCACTCTATAAAAATTTAACCAAACATTACCAATTTTTTAAATAAAACGCTCTTTTAGTTTGAAAGGAACATCAAATACACACTTAGTCCTAATACTCTCTTTTTTAGTTCAACAATGGTACAAATGAAGGATAGAACCATCGACCTTTGAGATGGTAATATGCATGAATGTCTTATCCTTTGAGCTATGATAAGATTTTGACCAATATTATAACTCTTAAAATGTCTTGCTTGTCATACTTTTATTTGTGGCAATTTAATGCTTATAAAACCAAAAAAAAAAAAAAATACATTGATTAGATTCTTGAGTTAAAGTCTTCTTTAGAAAAATTAAATTACAAAAAAAAAATTAAAAAAAATTACCTAGTAGAAAGACAAAGATACTGGTTATGATTGGCTGTCCAACATGTCCACAATAGTTAGCCAAGTGATGAGCTCCAGCCCCCAAACCACCAGCAAACAGTGTTGCAAATGCCCTATTCAACCCTTTTCCCAGTGTTGCCCCTGAGAGGATTTTTAATCATAATATGCAAACCTCATCACAAAAAAGTTTAAATTTTTTCAAATACATTTGATTACTCTAATGTATAACAAACAATTTCTTCTCCCATCTCAAACCTTAAAGCACAGTTGTGTTTGGATAACCACTTTAAAACCTCTCAACATTGTCAAGAAAACACTTGTGATCATATAGCCAAAATTTGATATTTAGCCAACACAACTTTTCAATAGTGTCTTTTTCTTAAAAAGTGTGTCTAGCTAAAGCTAAAACTTACCTGTTCCAACTAGGTCAAAGCAAATAAAAACTTGATTTTGACCAGTTAAATCTGGCTAGATGGGGGAAGATTCCTGAATTTTGTTCTTTTTCATGGGTAAAAAATAAAAAAAATAAAAAAAATAAAAAAAAAAATCTCCCCACATGGCTAAGAGCTTTATACTTAGATGTGTGGGTAAAAAGAAGTGTAAAAAGTGATAACACTCACTGAAAATTGAAAGCCAACAACAAGAAGAGAGTCAAAAAGCCAAAAAAAAGTTATGTAATAGTGTTAAAAAAAAGAGAAAAATCCCAAAAAGTCATCATACCTACTGAGAATTCAAATACAACAACAACAGTCATGACAGCCCACATTGCAGAAACTCCAAAGTTGGCATAAAGTGGCTTGTAATAGTAAAGTAATGAGACAATTGTGATTGTAAGCCCTAATTTTAGTGAATGAGTAACCCTTCTTGGATCATCTTTTCCCAAAGCCTTTGTCTTTCTTGCAACTTCCAACAATTTTGCAAATAAGCCCTTCAGCCATAAAAACCCTTTACTCATTAGCCCTACTTTTTCATCAGCTAACCCCATTTCCATGGCTTAGAGAGAGAGAGAGAGAGATAGAGAGAAAAGGAGCTAGAGAGAGAAAGAAGAATTGTTGGCTGGCTTTGTGGGTAATGTGTGTTGGAGCATATCTCTTATTTATAATACACCAAATTGTGTTGTCTCTATACTTTGTTTTGTACTGTAAAAGTAAACTAAAATCAAAGGTTTTATTGGAAGTTGTTTGAAAATATACTCCCAACTTGGAGACTGTTGTCATCCATTAACGTCGTGTTACTAACTATGCGTTTGACATGCCTTTTTTAAAAGCAGTTTTAAAAATTGAGATATTCTATAAAAAAAAAAAATTGCGACAAAAATCATTCCTGAGTTATAGGAATTGTTACAATTACACCATAAGTCTTTTAGTTTGATCACTCACACTCACAAATTTTTACAATCAAGTCCTTCAAAATTTCAAAATGTGAAAATCTCTACCATTAAGAAATTGTTTAACTAATTTTCTTTCCAAAGCACTTATATAATAAGTGCTTCACTTACAATGTATTTTTATTTCAAAAGCATGCGAAGCACACGTGAATAGTTGATCACTACACCGCTAAAGGTAAAGTTAAAGTTGAGATTTTTGCATCCACTAGTGAGAGGGCCTTGAGCATGGTTATAGGGTTATGTGCTATTGCATATATTCCTGAACCATATGGTATCAATTTCAGCCATTGAAAGCCAACTTTTATAAAGGTGATCATATCTATTTTAATCACACAACGGACCAATCAGACTCATAGATCAAGTGATCGATACTCATTTACAAAATGCTTCGAGAATTCGAGGGTTCCATCAACGATTTAATACATATATAGAAAGTGCCTCGAGGCGATGGTATTAGTCAATATCTATATAACAATATTTTCATCGATATTTTTATGTCCTTGGGTTTGATTTTTCTAGGGTAGTATTTGCATTCATATGTATATATATAATTGAAACCTCATATTTTGATTGACTATCAATATTTATGATCTTGAATATGTTAGGAATATGAACCGATAATTAAATTTATACGTAACCTATCAACTTATACTTTTGAAATTCAATAACAAAGTCCTATAATCGAACATATGTAATATTAATGATATCATTTCATTCCCCACTTAGATTGTAACGCTCTAGACCCAGGATCAGGAATCCTGATTCGACTCCTGATGGCGGCCTCGACATTCCCCTACCTCTCCTGCGACCTAACCACGTTACCATACTTGTTTTAAACTGCTTCTAAGAGTGAAGATTGTCCCCACACACAGACCAAACACAAGGTCATTTTAGCATGCTTTGTCCTCACTCACATGCTAATTCCTAGGAAAATTCCTATGAGGTCACCCAACATAGAACTTAACGAAGCCATCGAAAAGGAATGTGCACCCTTGTTGGTATAGGTAGTTACTTTCAATTCTTTCAAGCTCATCTTGGTCATACTTTTATACTCTCAAGATCCCTTTCATTGAGATGTGGTCTCGGTTCATTCATGTAATACCCTTCGGGCGTCACATAGATTGCTAACCACTTGTTGGGAAAACCTAGTCAGTAATAATCTCTTTGCTTTAATTACTTTTTCATATTCTCTGTTTGGAAATAAATAAAAAAGAAAAAAAGAAAAAGAGCCTTTCAAATCAAATGAATCCCAAACTTGAAAGAAAAAGGAACAAAAATCATTATAAGTTTGCAAGCAAGAATCAAACATTAGACATATTCTTATTCCATAAAACTTGGTGATCATGGACTTCTCTGCAAAATCTGCTGAGAGGCATCAAAAACTTAGCTGCTTTGCCAACCAGGTTTGCCTATATAGCCATTAATCACATCTTTTTGCTTACAATTTCTATATTCCTTTTTTTTCCTCTTCTGATTTTTCCTCTTTTTTTCATTTATTTAATTTTTTTTTCTAATTTTCCATTTTAGCTGGTTTTATTTTTGGCCGTCCATCTTCTATGACGATGTCCTTGAGGTTCTTTTTTCTGAAATATTTCGTTCATTTAACTTGTTCTAAGGGTTTTTGGGAATAGTTTTTTAAAAAGGAGAATTATAAAGAACCAAAAATAACATATAATTAGGAAAATAGTACATTATATGAATATATATATATATATATAGCTGCAATATCTTCTCACATGCCTTGTTGAAAAGGAATTACAAAAATATACCATTTTAGTAAAAATGTTTGAGTTCTGACATATTTGAAAATTTTAGTAAAAATTATGTTTTCAAGTTCTGAAATTTACTTTACACAAGAATAATGGGAAGGCATCACAGCTGAAAAGTTTTCCACCTCTCTTATTAGAGGGTATTTTGCTACAAAGAGCACTAAGTTTATGGATTATGAAGCAATTTTTTGGTATGTATTAACAATATATTCTACTTTTGTACTTTGTCCTATATATATATTTTTTTTTCATATAAGATTATATGGAAAATGAAACTGATTAGGAACATGCTAAAGACAAGTACAAGGAAATATTCTTAACTTTGTTGTGTCCTGTTTTAATAAATCTAAAGCTAAGTATATCATTATATATATATATATTTTTAAATGTTTGTACAACCTAATGTTTGTTCCATTTTAAAGACTAGCTTTAGAGGTGTCATTTTTCCTTGTACATATAAACGTTAGGTTAGGTTCATCTCACAGTCGGAACAATCACCTTTGAACTGTTGGCCAAGAATTGTTTTTATTGGGGCTCTAATGCCCTATCAAATGAACGCGTTTTACCCAATAAATACACTTGAAAAATGAGACTTTCATAAATGATTATAAATCGATGTCAAATTCCTTTGAAACCTAATATGGGATAACTTAGGTCCCGTTTGATAACCATTTTGTTTTTTGTTTTTGGTTTTTGAAAATTATGCTTATTTTTTACCAAATTTCTTACTATGGTCTTTATCTTTGTTAAGCACACACTTGAATTCTTAGCCAAATTTAAAAAAACAAAAACAAGTTTTAAAAATTACTTTTTTTAGTTTTTAAAACTTTGATTTGGTTTTTGAAAAATAGGAAGAGGTTATAGATGACAAAACAAGTAAACTTATGGATGATAGTAATGTTTATAGGCTTAATTTTCAAAAACTAAATGGTTATCAAACGGAACCTTAACAATTTTTTTTTTCAAACAAAAGACACAAGTGAATCTCCTTCTAAATACTACTTATTCATATGTCTCTATTGTGTCATATTGAAATATTTTTCTTGTCAAGTTGGGCTCCTATTTCTTTAGAGCTCTACCACACATCATATTATGATAAAATAAGTAAAATTCACGATATTTTATTTCGCATTCAAAGACATATAGTATGAATACTTCTACAAAATTCACAATTTCAGGATGTGTTGTTATGGTTTTCGCTTACATCTATGTTTGAACTTTACCCTAATAACATTCTAAATCGCATGAATGAGTGTCTGAATTTATTTTATCAAGTAAATGATAAATTGATGGAATGTGGGTTAATTTTTATCACTATATCTGAGAAGGTATAATATTGCAATTTGTGCAAATAGGTGGTTGAAATACATTTGTGTGAGCCAATCGACGCACTGACTGATGTTGTAGTACATGATCATGGTATCCACCAATCTTTCCGATGTAGGATCCTCAACATGCCCCGATGGTGCGTCTTAGGGTTCACCAATCTTGGATCGGATCCCAATTTCTTTTTATTGGACCGAATACTCGTTTGGGTTTAATGGGCTCTGATACCATATTAGATTACATGAGCTTCCATCTCAAAACCAATTGGCTATAAGTGGGGTGACCCTTGTAACTTATATATTGTAAGGTCTCCACCAATCTTTCCGATGTGGGATCCTCAACACATCTCAAAATCATTAACATGCCTTATCAAAATGGTGTCTCTTTGGACTCACCATTCTTAGATCGGATCTTTTTTTTTCTTAGACCAGATTATTAGTTGTTAATATAATTTAGATGGGGACAACAATTGAATTTGATAATTTTACCATTATGCTAAAATTGCGTTGGAAAAAGGTTTGGTAAAAACTTTTTTCCAAACTTTAGGTCATTTTTGTAGAAGTTAAAAGACCCATATCCCAATATGATATTTTTATTGTTAAATTACAAGTTTATTCTGTGAGCTTTTAAGCTTGTGTCTAATAGGTCTTTGAACTTTAAAATGTCTTCCGATTAGTTTATGAACTTTCAATTTTGCTTCTAATAAAATCCCTTGTATATTGGAAATTTAAAAAATTTAATTGATCTCTAAGACACAAAATTCAATTTTTTAATCAAATAGAACCTAAACTTTGAACTTTGTCAATTAGGTTAAAAATCTATTAGACACAAAATTAAAATAAATAAATAAAAGTCAATCAATGACTACTGACACAAAAGTGAAAGTTTAAGGACCTATCAGACACTCTAAAGTTTAGGAACCTATTAAAGTTCAAAGGCTAATTATTAGACATTTTTAAGAGACCAAATAGATACAAACTCAATAGTCCAAGAACTAAACTTGTAATTTAGCCCGTTTTTATTTCATTTTAGACTTAGTGCCCACATTTAGATTTGTTTTTAACTAGACTCTACAAAAGGAAATGTAACGCCCCAGGCCCAGGATTCGGAATTCAGCTTCGGCACCTAAGGCCCCCGACATTCCCCTGCGACCTAGCCACGCCACCATACTCGTCTTAAAGTGCTTTCAAGAGTGAAGACTATCCCCACAAACCAACACAGGGTCCTTTTAGAATGCTCTGTCCTCAATCACATGCTTCCTAGAAAAATTCCCAGGAGGTCACCCAACATAAAACTTCTCCAAGCCAAACACACTTAACTTCAAAGTTCCTATGATTGAGCCACCGAAAAGGAAGGTGCACCTTGTTGGTATAGGTAGTATCTATCAATTCTTTTAAGCTTATCTTGAACATACTTTCATGTCCTCAGAATCCCTCTCATTCGAATGTGGCCTCGGTTCATTCATGTACCCCTCCTAACTCGGGTGTTACATGCCCACCAGCCTCCGCCTTGGTTCGTTCCCCGAACCACATCTTACTGGGAGAGGTTCCGCTCTGATACTATCTGTAACGCCCCAGGCTCAGGATTCGAAATCCGAATTCGGCCCTTAGCGGCCAGGTCGTAGGGGAATGCTAGGGCTGTAAAGGGCCGAATTCGGATTCCGAATCCTGAGCCTGGGGCGTTACAGGAAATTTCCGCCTTATATGGCCAATATATTCTTTTAGCCGCATCACTAATAAGCTCTAATATATATATATATATATATATATTTGAAAAGACTAATAAGCTCTAATATAAACAGTACATCTACTTAAATAAAATAATGTGATGTGTAAACTAAGGGTGTGTTTGGATTAAATTTTCAAGTATTTAATTTTGAAAATAAATCATTTTGAAAAAAATTTAGTGTTTGGCAACCACTAAAAATGACTTATTAGAAAATGAGATTGGTAAATAAATCATTTTAAGAGAAACACTTGAAACCAATTTTTTAAAAAAGAGTCTTTGGTATACAATAACTTGTATATAAAAACACCTATGAGAAAATGCAACCAAACATATGAATGTTTAAATTCTAAACAATTTTTATACAAAATATTTTTTAAAAAAATGCATTCTTGAAAAATATTTAAATTAAAATGTATTCCAAACGGACCCTAAGAATTGTGCTTCTCTAATACTTTGATATATATCTATTATTCTTGACATGAAAAGTCCTTTCATTATTATTATTATTATTATTTTCTACTTTCTCTCTTCTAGCTTCTAAAGATGCACATAGCCCCAAGAACCAGCAATATAATTCAATGGTTCAAAATTAATATCCCCCATGGTACCAATATTCATTTAAAAAAAAAAAAAAAAAAAAAAAAACAATGAAGAGGGCTTGAATGATAATAAGAAGACTAGGGATATGAATACAAAGCCATTGGATTTTATAGTTTGAACAGTTAGAATATGTTTAATAATGTGTATATAATATGGTTTGAATATGTTCCTTTCCATTGACAGATGATCTTTAGCTCCTTCCCTTGTAACTTTTTCATGTACTGTAAAGCAGAAATAAGGCTAGCTACTTCCTTTTGATCTTCACTGTTTAGCTTTGGAATTCTAAGCCATTGAATGGAAACTCGAATATTCAAATTTTCTAAATTATATTTCAAGAGAGAGAGATTTTTTTTTTTTTTTTTCATATCTCTTGATTTTGTTCATTGTTTTCCCTTTTGGAATGATAGAGACTATTTTTCAAAATTTGTTTGAATTTTACTTTCTTTTATTCTCACTTTTTCTACATCACAATCTCACTTCTTTACTTGTGTGGGATGTTCATACTTATCAAGTTTGATCTGTGTATTGATCTTTTACAATATCAAATATCTATTTTGATTCTTCTTTTTATATATTTTTTCACCTCATGATGCAATGTCTACCCCAAATTCATTGGCAGACATTCCTAATTTCTACCACACATTCAATCTTCACAGAGATCTCTTTATTCTCCTTTGACTAACACTCAATACATGCCCAAAATGGTTGTTAAGAAGACAAGAAAGATGGAGAATAAATATTGTAAAAGGTATATATATATATATATATATTTAGTCCTTGAACTTTGATTTCTGTATCGATTTAGTCCCTGTACTTTTAATTTTGTAATAGTTGAGTCTCTGAACTTTAATAAATAACAATTTAGTCCTTGTACTTTTAAATTTGTAACAATTTAATCCTTGTTGCAAAAAAAATTCATTAAAATTAAATGTTCAGTTTTATTATTTAATGGTTAGACTTTGTAGCTTATAAACATATTGAGTCCCAAATTATTTAGTCTATTAATCTATCTACGTAAGAAATTTTATTAAATCTTAACATTAATTTTCATGATGGGGAATAAATCTAAATCGTTACAAATTTTAAATTGTACAAGGACTAAATTGTTACATATAAAAGTTTGGGGACTAAATCGTTACAAATCAGAGTCTTCAGAGACTAAAAATCGTTACTTTCATGATGGTTTTTAGGATGAAAAGTGATTCTTAACCTCTATATATATACACATACATACACACCCATGAAGTTTTCGTCTAGTTTAAACTTTGCCCCGTTAAAGTTTTAGAATTATTATTGAGGAAATTATATATATATATATATATAAAAGGTTAGATGGTAATAAAAAATTTCTAAATGCTTGCTTTCATGTATTATTGTCTTTTTCTTTTGGTCTTTGTGTAAAGGGAGTGTGATCATAAGAGATACAATTAGAAACGCAAATATAGTCCCATGACCATTAGAAATGGAGAATATTTTGGGCATATAAAATAAGAATAACATTTCAAGAAAAAAAAATCAATAATAAAACCATGCAGATTTATAGCTTTAAATTAAAGTAAGAAAAGATTATTTCATCGTAGAAATATATGGAAAGTCCATTAAAGAAACATTAATTTATAGCTTAAAGTAAAAGAATATCATATTACTTTTTCAGGGTATCAATATTCATATTGAAAAAAAAGGCAAATAAAAAACCTTAGCTACCTTTAACTAGAGAGGGGAGGTGAATGTAGTGTTAGCAATGGATAGGGCATTGGAGCTAGAATATGTTTTATATTTTGGATTGAATATGTACCTCTACTTTGACAGATGATTTTGTGTCCTCATATTACATTTTGGAACAATATATATGACTTTAAAGCAAGATGGTTAGCTAACAACTTTATGTCTTATCTTGCTTTTGGAATGCATGCCCTTGAAAAGAAGACGCGGATAATCCAAGACTAAGTACAATATTGAATGATGTTCGTGTTATATGCACTACTTCGCATGTTCAAATATCTTGCTATGAGAACCTCCTTTTTTGTTGGATTGTAGTGTCTAATCGTCATCCAATCAAGCTCAAGTTAAAGCTCCAAACAAAACTCGAATGAATATTAAATAATGGTATAATTAACTTATTTGTCGTCATAACCCATCAGCTTAAACAGAAAGGTCTTTCTATTTGAATTCCTGTCCAATCATTCCTCTCCAATTAATATTGATTTTCGTACAAGTTTCTTTTCCTTTTAACAATGAAAACAATTTTTAGTTCATGAAATTAGTGTCAAGGTTTTGAGAAGGACTAATGGTTGTTTAGGCTAGGATTGTTAAGAGCAACTTTGTAAAGGTTTTGAGGCTCCAAATAGAAAGAAAGAAAGAAGAAGATGATGAAAAAAAAAAAAACTATTTGTATCAATATAAAACTTTATAATAATCCATTTATGATCCGTTTGGAATGATTTTTTAAACGTTTAAAAAAGGCTTTTTAAGTGTAAAAAAAGTGTTTTTAAACACTTGGGGGCTGTTTGGGGCGCTAAGTTGGTTATAATAATCAATAGTTATTATAGTCTGGGGATTATAATAAATTGTGGAGTTAAATAGACTGTGTTTGGGGTGCATATTATTTTAGTCTGGGATAAAATAGTCTGTATTTGGGGTGTTGATCTGTTTAACAAGAGGTTCTGAATCAAAGTTACAAGCTTACTGTTTTTTTTATCTTCCTCATACAACTTTGTACATCAAATATCAATAAGAAATGTTTGTTCCACCAATCTTAAGAAATTAGCTGAGAGTTTTAAGTTATGTTATTCTTTGACAACATGGTCTTGTTTGGTTGTATGATTATCATTGAATATGCACAAAATATGGTTAAGATTTTTTTTTAAGTTGTTAACCTTGGTTAGCCTTCGATGTTGCCAAAATTAAGGAAGAAATTTGACCTAAAAAATTGTAAGTGCTTAGTTCAAAAACCAAAATACACTTTTGGTCCCTGAGGTTTGCATTAGGTTTCATTTTGGTCCCTGAGGTTTGGATTTTGTTTCATAGAGAGAAAATAAAAATGAGAATAATGAAATTAAAACTAACGAAAGCTAAATGTGGAGATTCAAATGGAGAAAACTCTTAGAGAATTGATTTCACCTATTGAGGTTGTGAATTAATTACTGGGAAAAATACACTTTTGGTCCATGAGGTTTAGGTTCAATTACACTTTGGTCTCTGAGTTTTAAAACTCAACAAAATTACCCCTGAGGTTTGGATTTCATTACACATTTGGTCCCTCTGACGTGGCACTATTATTTTAATAAAAATAATAATTTTTTAAATAAAAATATTATTATTTAAATAAAAATATTATTATTTAAATATTTATTTAATTCTTTCTCTCTCCCTTTCTTTTCCTTCTTCTTTTTCTTCTACTTCTCCTTCTTCTTCATCTCCTTCTTCAACTTTGGTGGTCGGCCGCCGCTGGTGAAGTTTTTTTTTCTTTCTTTCTCTCTTTTCTTCTCTCTTTCCTTCTTTTCTCTACATTTTCTTTTTTTTTTAATAAAAAAAAGGGAGAGAGAGGAGGTCCTCCTCCCTTTCCAACGTCGGCGACAGGAGGAGGGCCCTCTCCGTTTCAAATCTAAAACCGTGAGGGAGGAGGGTCGTCCCTCCTTCCATTTCGCACCGGCGACAAGAGAAGGGAGGGCCCTCCTCCCTCTTCCTTCTTTTTATTAAATAAAAAAAAAAGAAAAGAAAAGGTAGAGAAAGGAAGGAAAGAGAGAAGAAAATAGAGAAAGAAAGAAAGAAAGAAAGGGAAAAAAAAAAACTTCATCGGCGGCCGCCACTGCCATTCATCGGCCACCAGAGTTGAAGAATAAGGAGAAGTAGAAGAAAAGAAGAAGGAAAAGAAAGGGAGAGAGAAAGAATTAAAAAAATATTTAAATAATAATATTTTTATTAAAAAAAATTAAAATAATTTTTTTATTAAAATAATAGTGTCACATCAGCAAACTGTTAGGATTTAACAGAAAATTGGACGGAGGGACCAAATGTGTAACGAAATCCAAACCTCAAGGGCTAAATTGTTGAGTTTGAAAACTCAGGGACCAAACTGTTACTTAACCCAAACCTTAGGGACTAAAAGTGTATTTTTTTCCTTAATTACTTGAATGTTTTAACATGCAAGGATTCATAAATCTAGAACAAACTATTATCACGGTTATTTCTCTCGAGTATAACTAATTCTCATGCATGCAATAAACTCAATATCTTTATCTCGATTCATTAGCATGCAAGGCCTTAAGTCTAATCCTTTTAACAATTTCTAAAGCTATCCTAAATCTCCCGATCTTAGGACTACCCTAGTTATGCAAATTAAGGTCTAAACTAAAGCTCCTCTCCCGAGCAAGACTAAGAAATAACAACAATCAATTCATGGCCAATAAATTGAAAGCATTAAGAATGTAATTTGCATAAATGAATTCAAAACAATAAACATCCAAGAATTAATCCAACAACCCCCAAAGGGCTACATCAATCCCTAAGATTCAAAGTCTAGCTACTCATCATATCCTCATTACAATATAAGCTAGAAAAGAAAGTCATAAAAACTAACTAAAGATAAGGAGAGAAAGGGACAAACTTGAGTGTCGTCGAAACCACACGTCCCTGTCACGATCTCCATGAGTTCTTGCCTTGAATCTCGCTCCTTGTCCTTGCTCAAGCTCCTACAAGAGATCTCTAGTCGAAATTAAGGCTAAAATTATACCAAATTAACTCTCATTGGCTGACCATAATCGTAATGTATTTTTAGAAAACACAGGGTAGAGTTGAGACGCTAGGGCTAGCGTCTCGATGCTGCCCTTCTGTCGATCTAAATATAAAAAGGAAAATGCACACCGTCTTGACGTTGTGCCCTTGGATCTTTAGGCTTGAATTGTTGCTGCAGGAGCATCGAGACGCCACGAAAGCTAGTGTCTCGAGGCTATGCTCTCAAGTCTAATGGTTGTTGCAGCTCTTCTATGATTCCTTCTTCATTTTCTTTGCCTCTTTTTGTGTTCCGAACACTCGAAAAAAATTTCAAATGCTCCAATTTACATCAATAATTCAATTCCTACAAAATAAACACAGAAGTGTATGATTTTGGCCAAATTAATCTCAAAGACTAAACAATAAATATCGGGAAAATAGCTCATTTTGTGAGCTAACAATCACAAATGATTTGTCTCAAACATTGTAGAGAAAAAGATATTATAATTCTTAAGGTGGATGAGGTATTTTCAATTCTTAAAATGGATGATGTGTAATATTTGTAAAGAAATATTACAATCAACAAGAGAATTGGGTTGGGATTAATTGCTAGATGAAGTTTCAAATTTTTGTGATAAGCATGATATTTTAATTCTTAAGATGGATGTTGTGTTTTCAATTCGAGGAAGGCAAAGACGAAGATCTCAAAAAATCACAAATATGCACCATTACTGTGTTGAGGTTTTTTATACGGTTATTGATATGCAACTTCAAGAATTGAACAATCGTTTTACTGAAACAAGTACTAAACGACTATGTGTGGCATGCCTCAATCTGAGCAGTTCATTTGCTGCTTTTGACTGACAAAAGTTTATATGTCTTGCCCAATTTTATCCTAGAGGTTTTTCAACTACTAAGCTTATTGTTCTTCAGGATCAACTTTAAAATTACATCATTGATGTACATTCAAATAACACGTTTATAGAGTTAACAAGTATTCGTGATCTTGCACTAAAAATGGTGATGACAACTAATGATAAAGTCTACCCATTAGTTTATCGGTTGGTCACTTTAACATTGATCTTGACAATTGCAACAGCTATCGTAAAGAGGATATGTTTTGCTATGAGTATTGTAAAGACTCAGATGTATAATGGGTTGAGAGATCAATGGATGAATGATAGTCTTATAACATATATTGAGAAGGATTTATTTGGTAAGATAGATTATAAGTTATTATACAATGATTTCATAATATGAAATCTCGTAAAGGACAATTGTGATATACAAAATTCACAGTTCAGTTCATTTATGAATTTTGATTAATTTTTGGAATTTCTTGCTTATAAATTAGGGAAAAATACACTTTTAGTCCCTGAGGTTTGGGTTAGGTTTCATTTTGGTCCCTGAGTTTTCAAACTCAACAATTTAGTCCCTGAGATTTGGTTTTAGTTTCATTTTGGTCTCTCCATCCATTTTTCCGTTAGTATTTAACAGATTGCTGATGTGGCATTGATTTTTTTATTAAAAAAATCATTTTTTTTATTTTTTAAAATATACATATATTAAAATAATAAAAAATATTATTATTTTAAATTTTTATTTCTTCATTTTTATTTCTTCCTTTTCTTCTTCTCCAATCACCCAAGTGGTCTTCTTCTTCATTCACCAGCAGGCTTCTTCTTCAATCACACCGGTGGCCAGCGGTCGGCGCTCGCCGACGACCGGTAACTTTTTTTTCCTCTTTTTTTCTCTCTCCCTCACTGTCTCCTTCTCTCTCACCGTCCCTCTCTCTCACTGTCTTTCTAAAATCCTTTCCGGCAAGATCTAGGCGTGGGTTTGAGCTCGACGGGCGTGGATTGAATCGCAGCGAGATCTAGCTACTCGAGCTGAAAATAGAAGAGAACGAAGAGGACGAAGGAAGATTGACTTGTCGGCGAAGAAGAGACGCAAGGGAGAGAGAACGAGCGTGTATGGGTGTTCCGTTTAGAGACTCGTGAGTCTCGGTTCGGCTATGGGTTTTCCATTTAGAGACTCGTGAGTCTTGGTTCAGGGTCTATTAGAGTCGTCGGCGTGGGTATTGTAGCAGTCGCCGACGTGGGTCTTGTAGCAGTCGTGGGTACAGATTTGAAGCTTGAACGGAGTTAGGTTCAGCCAGATCTCACCGTGGGTACAGACGCGCGCTGCGTGGGGCTGTGAGTTTTCCGTTTAGAGACGCAAGGGAGAGAGAATATAGAGGTTGTGGGTTTTCCGTTTAGAGACTCGTGAGTTTCGGTTCGAGGTCTGTTAGAGTCGCTGGCGTGGGTATTGCAACAGTCGTCGGCGTGGGTCTTGTAGTTGTCGCCGATGTGGTTCCCTCCCTCTTTTGTTTTTTTTTAAGAAAAACAGAAGTTTTGTCGTAATAGAGGGTCATTTATCTGATTATTTCTTGGTCTATATCTCTGTATTTATGTTTGTATTGGCCTTTCCTTTTCAGCCTCTCAGTTTTGGACATGTGTCCTGCTTCTCTTTTAATACCCTAGTTGTGCTGCTTGTTATTGTATTACAAACATACAGCCGCTGTTGAACATCTCTTCTTCTCTCTGTTTTTCTCCTTTTATTATGGTATCAGAGACCTTCGTTCCTTCCCAATGACGACAGGTGAATCATCCTCCTCATCCTCCTCGACTTCTTCAACCACGCCGGTAGTTTCTCCGAACATTACTCCCGTTGTTACGCCGTTAAACCAACCGATTAATCCCATCACGCAACCTCCAAATCAACCTCTCAGTCCCAATATTCGCCCACCGCCCCAACAGCTTCGCTCCCCATCTCAGCAACCTCAGCCTTCGATATTTCCTCATAATCCGACTTTTTATCAACCAGCTTACGCCCCCCCCCCCTTTTTATCCAACTCAGTTTCCTCGACCTCAAAACCTGCCAAATATATTTCAAAATCAAAATCCCCTTACTCCACCGTTCGCACCAGCAGCTTATCCTCAATCTCAATTCATCAACCCTTATCCTCCCCCTCCGGCCTTCCCCAATCCTATTTCTCCAAATCCGTATCCCACATTACCACAGCCTCTGTCAGTCAAGCTAAACGACACCAATTTTCTTCTCTGGAAGAATCAATTGCTGAATGTCGTGTTCGCTAATGGGTTGAACGGTTTCTTGGATGGATCCATTCCAACACCTGTCAAATTTCTCGATGAGCAGCAACTACAACCGAACCCGGAGTTTCTTCTTTGGGAAAGGTACAATAGGTTTATAATGTGCTAGATGTATTCATCACTATCTGAGGAGAAAATGGGAGAGATAGTTAGTTTTGACACTGTTGCTGAGATTTGGAATTCATTAAAAAGATCTTATGACTCTAAAACTACTGCTAGAATTATGGGTTTAAAAACTCAACTCCAAAAAATCAAGAAAGATGGCCTCTCTGTTAGCCAATACTTAGCCCAAATCAAAGATGTTTCTGATAAGTTTTCTGCTATAGGTGAACCCATTTCTTACCGAGATCATTTAGCTCATATTTTAGATGGACTTGGCAGTGAATACAACCCATTTGTGACTACTATTCAAAATAGATCTGATAATCCCTCTCTTGAGGATGTTAGGAGTCTTTTGTTGGCCTATGAAGCTAGACTAGAGAAGCAATCTGTTGTGGAGCAACTCAGTATGGCTCAAGTGAATTTGAGTGCCATTCAACTCAATAACAATCGTCGGCCTTCTTCTAGAAACTCAACCCCAGCCACTAGATCTCCCTTCAATCCACCTACATTTCCTTCCTTTTCAAGTTCTACAACTACCCCTTTCTCCCAAAGCCTCCTAGGAAAACCCCAGTCCCAACCATTTCAAAAATGACCTTCCAGATCTTCCTCAAATAAGCCCCAATGCCAAATATGTGGCAAATTTGAGCACACTACCCTTATTTGTCATCATAAGACCAACTTAGCTTATCAAACCCCCTCACCTCAAGCTCTTCCCTCTACTGCTCATTCGATTCAGCCCCCTCCTTCTATACCCGACACATTATCTGCTATGTCTGTTGATTCTTATCATCCTGATGAAAAGAAAAGAGAAGAAGAAGAAGAAAAAAAGAGTCGCCCGCGGCGACGGTCGACCGCCGTCGAACGGCGGTCGACAGTGGCCGACGGCTACCGGCGATATGGTTATGGGGAAGATGAAGATAAGGATTGTGGGGAAGAAGGAAGATGAAAGGAGAAAAGAAATAATAAAAAATAAAATAATTATTTTTTTATTATTTTAATATATTTATATTTTAAAAAATAAAATAATTATTTTTTTAATAAAAAAATCAATGTCACGTCAGCAATCCGTTAAATACTAACGGAAAAATGGATGGAGGGACCAAAATGAAACTAAAACCAAACCTCAATGACTAAATTGTTGAGTTTGAAAACTCAGGGACCAAAATAAACCTAACCCAAATCTCAGGGACTAAAAGTGTATTCTTCCCTATAAATTATTTTTATTAAATTTAAGTATAGCCCGATGAACAATATTTCTAACTGTCCATGTACACCCTTATGCACACTCATGCAAGCACACAAAATAAAAATTAATTTAGATATTATAGTCTTAATATTTAATTACATTGGTGAAACTTTATAAAGGTTTACTTAAGGATTCTAATCATTAGAAGTGTGAAAGAATATTAACACTCTGCACAGATATGTTAGATGAAGAGATTATTAACACAAATAAAATAAATAAATAAATAAAAACATCTTAGCAAGCAATTCAACTATATTTTTCTTTCACACCAACAATTATACATCGAAACAATTGCGTGTATGACCCATTTTGAAAGGTCAAAATGAAAAATGTCCTAAAGAATAAGGATATATGTCATTTGCTTACGTCATCATCCCAGCAAAATTACCATTTTACTCTCTACATGAAAACGCGCATTTAAGGCCCCGTCTGATAACCATTTGGTTTTTGGTTTTTGGTGTTTGAAAATTACGCTTATAAATACTACTTCCACTAACAAGCTTCTTTGTTTTTCTAATACCTTTCTTCCCTTGTTTTTAAAAACCAAGCAAAATTTGAAAACTAAAAAAAGTAGGTCCCTTTTGATAACCATTTGGTTTTTGGTTTTTGGTTTTTGAAAATTATGTTTGTTTTCTCTCAATTTTTCTATCATGGTTTTCATCTTTGTCAATGGCACATTTCAATTCCTAGTCAAATTCCAAAAACAAAAACAAGTTTTTTAAAACTACTTTTTTTAGTTTTCAAAAAATTGGCTTGGTTTTTGAAAACATGGAAATAATGTATTAGAAAAACAAAGAAATTTTTAGGTGGAAGTAGTGTTTACAAGTTTAATTTTCAAAAACCAAAAACCAAATGGTTATCAAACGGGGCCGTAGTTTTCAAAAACTTGTTTTTGTTTTTAGAATTTGGCTAGAAATTCAAATGTGTCATTGACAAAGATGAAAGTCGTGATAGAAAAATTGGGAGAAAACAAGCCTAATTTTCAAAAACCAAAAACCAAATGGTTATCAAACAAGGCCTAAGGAATTTAAGAGCGAGAGGTTTGAGCGAGAGCGAGATTTATGAGCGAGATTGGAGAGGGAGCAAGAGATTGGAGAGAGGAATTAGATAGAGAACAAAAGATTGGAGGGAGAAATTGGAGAGAGAGCGTGAAGCTAGAGCGAGAGTAGCCAAAGTAACGAGAGAGAGCGAGGTTAGAGTAGAGAGTAAAATGGTAATTTTACTAGGATGCTGACGCAAGGAAAATGGCATATACCCTTGTGTTTGAAAAGGTAGAGCATTTATCATTTTCGCCTATTTTAGAAGATCATCCGTACAAAAATCTCTATTGTACCATATAAAAAAAAATTAATGAAAAGGCCAAAAATATGAAAATATTAAACTAAAAATTAGTGCATTATCTATATTACAATCCTAAAACAATAACTTTTTTATTTGGTTAAAATACCATATGTCCTTATAATTTTGAGATTTGTTCAAATCCTTATATAAATAATTGTGTGTGAAAATATCCAAATAGGCATCCAGACTAACAATAAATCAAAAGTATAAATAGTTCACTATGTGCACTTTCAAACATCACCAATTTATCAATTCTCACTAGTCGGTAACATTATATTACCCGCAGTGAGATTGTAATTAATACATTTATCTATTTTTGTGATGCTATGTTCTAAGAAATATGTATCAAAAAGTTCTTTTCCCTCTAAAACTTAATTGCATGACCAAGTAAATATTTTGAAGGGATAACTAATTTTTTTTTTTTTAAGAAAAAAAGTGTGTCTATTTGAAGAACAACAACAACAAAAAAAGTAAAAATGATGGTTTGAAATAAGGAAACTGTGAGGTGACTTTTTTTCTATCAAAAAATTCCTCATTATTGTGCCTCAAATAAGGGAAAAAAAAAACGGTTCCTTTAAAAAATAATTGCATCTTTTTCGCCCTTTGTATTCCTTTATTCTTCTCATGTATATATTCATTTCTTCTTGCCAACATGAACATAGTTCAATGGGTATAAAACTTATACTAATGACTAAGAGGTCTGTGGTCAAAATCTCCCACCGCCACATGTTGTACAAAAATTCTTTCTTCTTCCTTCGTATTGTCATAACCCTCCGTCGCCTGCCCTCCTCTGCCACACTATACATTGCTATCATTTCTCAACCCCTAACTGCAGGTCGCTAGAAACCCACAAAAGAACAACTTCCACCGTTGGATTGCGAAGATGCAATGGTGATGTTGAATTGCACCATTGTTTGCTTATGATCGGTGTTCTGGGTAGTTGTACAACCATCGGAGAATAGGGTTTTTTTATAAGCAGTAGGAATTAAATTCTCTATTTTATGGTTTTGTACAGTGGTTTAATTCATATATTATGTATATATTTTTCTGAAATGTAGGGGTATATTTAATAATGAGGTATATATGTTGTATAATCATTTATATCATCCCTAGATAAATCTACCATAGGTAAATCTAATAGGTTTATTTTCATTTGCACCTAACAGGTTTATTTCTCATAGGTAAATCTACCAAGTTCCACATTTTATTCATAATTAAAGAATTTAATTCACTTTTAATTGTTTCTTTCCAGAAACTAGAACCTACTGATTTTAACGTCTCTTGGTAGGTTTTAGGATCCTCATCTATTAGAAACATGCATGCAAAATGATCGTCTATTTTACCTGAGTTTTCAACAAGAAAAACAATTAAAAAGTCCGATCCGAAATTTTTCTCAATTCTTTTCCTCTTACTTCTTCTAGGTTCAGATTCATGCATAACATTAGAAGTAGATGGGGGACAAACAGACACCTGACTAGATCATGAGATATTATTTGACTAGCCTTAATCATAGGAAAATGTGTTTGAAAAAATCAGCATCTCTATATTCACAAATTGAATTATCATTTAAACACATAAACCTATATAGGCAACATTATTCTGAGTATACCCAATAAACAGACAATCAAAGGTTTTAGATCCTACCGTAGGTCTCTTGAATTATCATATATGAAACTTTAGCTAAACACCCTCATACCTTCAGATAGCTCAGGTTCGGTGAATATTCTTTCCAAAGCTCCGTATGGTGTCTTATCTAGTCTTTTGTGAGCAACCCTATTAAGAATGAAACAAACAGAAAACACAGTTTCTCCCCACATACTATTAGGCGATCCATAACTTAATAACATAGCACTCATCATTTTCTTTAATGACCTATTCTTACGTTCAGGTATGTCATTTTGTTGAGGGGAATATGGTGCAATACTTTCATGGATAATATCATTTAATTCACAAAACTCCTTGAGAGACTTATCACTATATTCACCTCCCCTATCGGATCTTAACCTTTTAATCTTTCTATCTAGTTGGTTTTCTAGATCTGTTTGTATTTCCTAAACATGCTACTAGCTTCATCTTTTGATTTCAAGAGATATATTTTCGTGTATCTGGAGAACTCGTCGACAAAAGATATATAATAGTTCTTACCACCTTTGCTAGTAGTGGTTTTTAAATCAGCGCTAGATCAGAGACCTTTGCTAGTAGTGGTTTTTAAATCAGCGCTAGATCAGAGTGAACTAAGTTCAGTACTCTAGTCGTTCAGCTTAAAAGGTTTTTTAGCAAATTTTGCCTCTACACATAAAAAACATCTACTATTTTCAAGTGTCTCAAATACATTAAGAATATGCAATTTTTTAAGCCTTTAAATGATGCAATATTCATGTGACCTAGTCTACCATGTCATACATCAATAGATTCAACAATATAAGCAGAACGAGACATATTTTCCTTCATTTCAGCAGAAATAGAGACAGTATTTAAAAAAAATAGACCATCAGCTAAATACCCCTTACCAACAAAGTCACCATTTTTAGTGATGACAACCTTGTCAGCTTCAAACACAATTTTAAGTCCTACCCTATTCAACAAACTTCCAGACACCAAATTCCTATGCAACGAAGGGACATACAACACATCATTCAGAGATAAAGTTTTTCCAGAAGTAAGTTTTAGGAGAACTTTCCCTTTCCCAAGTACTCCAGCTGTGGCTGAATTCCCCATGTATACGCATTCGTTGTCCATAGTGTCCTGGAATTCGTGGAATAGGATTCGGTTTGAGCAGAAGTGTCTTGAAGCACCAATGTCTAGAATCCAGTCAAATTTGTTTTTCACCAAGTTAGCCTCCACCACCACTGCATCAACGATGTTGTTTGCTTCAACAATGTTGGCTTGTGCACCAGCAGGCTCCCGATCTGGTTTCCCTTTCCTCTGGTTACACTGATAGGATTTATATCCCAATTTTTCGCAGACATAACATATCAACTTGGACTTTTCCTTCTCTATTTTCTTGCTAGGAGACTTGAATTGATGGTTCTTCTTCTGCGAGGATTTATCTTTATTTTGATTTTTAAACCTGTCTTTCGATGCAGCAGAAGATTCAACTAGGTTAGCATTAATTGAATTAAAAGATTGAGAATGCAGTTTATCTTTTTGCCTGTTGGCTTCTTCAGTGCACATGTGGCAGATCAACTCTTGTAACGTGAGGTCTTTCTTCTTGTGTTTTAAATGGTTGCGGTAGTCACTCCAAGAAGAAGGAAATTTTTCTAGCAGCACATTTGCCTGCAGAATCTCGCACATCTTCATGCCCTTGGTCAGAATATTTGCCACCAGATTCTCGTATTCGTGGACTTGGTCCATGATTGGTTTTTCATCCACCATTTGAAACTGCAACCACTTACCGACCACGTACTTCTTTCTGTCTGCATCATCACCACCATATCTGGACTCCAGAGTGTCCCATATTACCTTAGAATATTTGTGAACCACGAATAGATCGAATATCGAGTCATTCATATGATTGAGAAGATGATCGCGAACCGTCTTGTTGTCTTTCTCGAACTTTTCTAGATCAATGTCAACCCTACCCTTTGATTTTTTAGGAACAGTTTGAACCTCCTTAGAACTGTGAGGATCAGGTTGGACCTTCTTAGATTTATCAAGATCAATGGAAAATTTTGCTTTTGATTTCTCTGTACAATTGGTGGTGAGAATATAGTCGACCTCCAATTGTTCAAAGAAAATGAACAACTTTTGAGACCAACGATGGTAGTTAGAACCATCCAGTGGCTCTAATTTGGATAGATCTAGAAGCACCTTCCCGAATTTGATAGACATCTTAAATTGCTTTCAACTTGTTAGCTGTAATATGAAAATAATTGTTGTGTCGTGGATGAAAACCAATGCCTTGAAAGCAATTTCAACACGACCATGGTGCTAAATCATCTACGTCGGTTGCTCCCCAAGGTTAACACAACACCCTCCTCGTTCATGCACTCGAGAGAGAAGGATTGAAATCAAAGAAAGGGTAGGAAGATCAAATGAAGAATGAATGATCTTCCATTCTACTCAGCATGGTTTTTATAGGGGTGGGCCTAACCAACTTAAGCGTAACAAAAGCTATTGGGTGAAGGTATGGGCGCCACGTTTCATGGACTAATTCTTCGATAAATGAGGGGCCGCCACATGTCTGCTAGACCAATTCAAAGGTTGACTTGTTTAAATGATAAAAAATAGAAAATGTTTTTTTGTCCAAAAAGGTAAAACCACTTCATACCCCAAGTGACCAACTGATGGCATGTGCATGTAATAAGAAGTCATTAGTACCACCCCTTTACTACTTTTACAAGAGTAAGGAAAAGTGATTGTATAAAAACACTTTTCCCAACTCTAAATATTTCCATGTGGAACAAACCAACTAAGGGCCAAAAGCCCAAGTCATTCCCAATAGGATAATCATTTACATCATACCTAGATAAGACATTCTTTTAGAATATAAGTGATTTTGACAATAGCAAAACTCAAAGATGTCCTAAATTTTAAATTTAGAGGCAAAATACATCTTGTTGGAATCCTATCAATTGTTTTTCAAACCCAGAAGCATCTCGGAAAAATCAACAAAAAAAAAATGGGGAAGTCTAATTTTTGTTTCAACTTTCAAACAAACTCGTGGACAAAAGTACAATTCCCTACTCTTTCTAAAACTTTCTCTCTCTAAGAATGACTCGTTTGTGTCTATCTTGTCTCTCTAAAAGACTTTATCTCTCTAGAATAAGAAAATTGGAGTTGCATTGCATTAATTCGAGATTAAAACAAGTTCAACTTAGCAAGAAGAAAAATAAAGATGAAAAAAGCTCCTAGATTACAAGTGGAGGAAATGGATAGAAGGAGAAAAAAAAAAGTGGAGAGAAGGTAAAAAAAAATGTCATGTGATCTAAAAAAAAATTAATATAAAATAATAAAATTTGCTCACCTCGACATGCCACTTCATTTTTTCGTTAGTCAACTAACGCTCAAATTAACTCATGGACCATTTAAAACTATTTTCCAAACCTCAAGGAATAAAATGTATCTTTTGAAACATCGAGAACCAAATAGACACCAATTCTCAAATCTCATAGACCAAAAATGTATTTTTCCCTAAACTTAATTGTGATTGACAAGTTGACAACCATAACAATGAGTTGCCCTAAGGATGGAGCAATTAGCCTTAGCCCCATTGAATTCATGTGCTTAGACTATTCTTATTAGTGAACCTTCTTTCTTTAGGGAAAATTGTGAGAAGTCTGTCTTTCTCACCTCGTTACCATTGAACTTTCAGCATGGAAGGAGTCCCCTGCTCCTGACCAAAAGAATCAATAAACCATTTGCAAGCAGCACCTTCGCAAGCGATGGAATGCACCACTCCATTTTTGGATTCTAGGACAATGCTTAAACGAGAGCACCCCTATCTTTCTCGATTCTAATCGGACCAGGGAGTTATCCATTTTGATTTCGATTCTAATTCATAGGTATCGACAAATTCTAATGCAGAACAGTAGAGAACAACATGCCAGTAGACCTCTTCCATGGTGACAAGTTATGAACAATTGTGAACCAAAGTTTTGAAAGAACTATTTTTAAAACGACAATAGATATGCCACAAAATGGTTTGAAGATTAAACTTTAGTGTATAATTTGCATACATGATATTACACTTTACATTTTCATTGGATGCCATGTTTGAATAAACATCAACTGTGAACTTGTTATTTTAAACTCTTTTGTGTCAATTTGAACTAATAGATGACTTCTAAATAAAGTTGTTTGGTAGATAACTTAACCCACATTACATGTTTACAACCACAACATAATTTATGACCTTTTACAGTTAACATTTCAAGTGGATAAAGGTATAAAAAGCCTAGTACCCTAAATGGTTTGAAATGGGGAACAGCAGCCCCAATTTGATCAAAAACAATTATACATTCATAGAGAAAATAACACACTCCTAAAATACACTAAACAAATTTTCCCCTCTAATACTGAGTTCAGTTGCAAATTACATCTCTGATTTTAATAACTGTTGAGAAAGAGATCAGCCAAAAGGTTAGAACAACCACAGACCTTGGGACTGGAAACATGTTAGTCATAGCGAGCAATATCGAGGCTCGCTCTCAACATCCCCATGAGATTTTGTAGAGCAGGCAGCTGCTCACTGCAAGCTACCAGGCCTGCCAGTTGCAGGGATCGGGGTCGACTGAGGGAAGGAGTTGTGAACAATCATATGGCTGTTATCTATCGGGTTTGTCATCGATACATTGTTGCCTTTCAGCGTCTGCTCCAACAGATGAACGAGCGACATGAAGATCTCCATTCGAGTCACATCTCTGTTAGCCTGTAAATATAAAGAAAATTGCTCAGTAACACAGATATAGCTGTTTATCTACAAGGTTCTCTCTCTTTATCTTTTGTTTTTAGTAAAAAAGGAATAGATTAGCTTTGTTAACTTAAAACGCAATACATAAAAGAAAACATGCTAAGCCCTCATGCTGCAACCAAGGAGTTGGCGTTGCAGCTTCTGACTACCACGATACCGAGACCAGGTTCGTGACTTACCTCAACAGCAAACCGCGCCCATATCTTGTCGTCCCGCGCCTCCATCACTCCTTTCAGTATGGTCAAGCCCATTCCACGGATCAAATCAGCTATTTCCAAAAAGAAACCCCTCTCTTCACAAAGCATCTGCCATAGAAGGAGCATGAGAATGTCAATATAAACTATACAAATAATAGATTTCATTTACTTCAAAATTATTAAATGTCAATCACTGCATAAAAAATAGAAGGAAATGCTTATATAAAGATTATACACAACTGGAGAGTTTCAACATTACAGATAGTTTAAATGGAAGCCGTACCTCCACAAGCATCTGACGTGGCGGATTCAAATCCTCGACTATGATAGGGCAGACCATAGTTTGTGAACCAACCTCAAACGCCCACGTTGCCCCACCCTCGAAGTTGTCTTTTAGAAAGAGTCCACCTTCTTTGCTGATGATCTGCAACAAGCCAAGGAAACAAAGCTCTCAACTCTTAATATTTTATGAAATCAAACGAATGATTACTCAAGGAACCATGATTACAAGCTCTCAACACTCTACACTAGAGAAATGTCAAAACACTTCTAGGTATCTAGGCCATGGGAATAAGTCTCACAGAGAAAACCGAAAAATAATATAGGAAGATAAATAGGACACAATGAATAATTCGTATACCTTAGACTCTCCAGTCTGTTTTAACTTGTCTGCATGCTTTGTGACACTTTGCAGGAAAAGCATGTGCTTGACGGTTTTTTCAAGTAATGCATCTATGCTACACTGTTAAAAGAAATTGACACAAAAAAAAAAATTGTCAGTTCATTAAAATCAAAGATATGCAAGAAGAGGAAAGTAAGATGTATGTATGTAAAAGGAATTACTTTTGCTCCATTTGGGACAATCTCCCGCAACTCCTTTACGCGATCTTGTATCATCTGGCGATCCTTGGGCCTTGGTCTAGGGTTCTCTCCAGGTTTAAGCCTTTTGCGACTCGATTTGTTCACTTCATCAGGCCTCTTGGAATAGGCTGTTGACACACTACTGTCACGCTTCAAATTATCTCCCTGTTCAACCCATGAACTGATTTGAGATCCATATACTGAACTTTGAGAACAATTTGCCATATCGTTTTGTCTACAACCAGATCTGAAAGAACTATTATCTAGGGTCCCTACTTCACCACCCAGAGACTTGGGGATGCCAAAAACTCCCCTCTGTATGTGATTGGATGCATTTGGCTGTCCATAAACCGAGCTACTCAGACCAGAGGAGCTACTGATTTTAGTCAATGTTGTCCTACAAGAAGTGCTATCATCTGAACTCTGCTTGATGGCAGAGTGACCTCTGGAGACTACAGCATCTAAAAGTTGGTCAGAGGCTGTCATGGAATTCATTCCAGATTCTGAGATCTTTCTACACGTAGAAGAGATGTTCGAGCTCAAGCCAGCCTCAAGCGCATTCATTATCTGAGATGCATCAGAATTCTGCCTGCCTTCATTATGCACATTCTCAGATGAACTATCCCAATTTCCAGTGAGTAGTTTATTCTTATACTCCACACCTAGAATATCAAACAAGTCATCACCTGAAGAGGGTAGAGCACAAGTTTGTTCGTTTTTTATATGCAGGAGTTTTGGGCTCTCAAATCCACTGAAATGGCTCGTGTAATCATTCGCAAGACCAGGCATGTACTCATTCAAGGACATAGCACTTTCCAGTTGAGCCCATGTAGAATTAAGAGCTTCAAATAAATCGTTATCTCTATTTGACTCTGGAGATAGCTTCACTTGAGAACTCTCCGCAGCTGCCATAATTGCTTTTTCACTGGAGTTCTCTAGTGACAGTTGAACAGTTGTAACTGAATGATCTACCCCACCAGATTTAGAAACCTCCTCGACCTTGGACTCAAGAGTATTTTGTACCTCTATTCCACCCCGCTCACCCCTATAAGCACTTTTGTCAGTTGCTCTCTGGTCATTAGAAATAGAGACTGGAACTGAAAATGCCTTTGAACCACTATTTTTCTTTTCCTTTGACTGTCTGCTTTCAACTAATGGATGATTGGTAGTCACAGAACTATTTTCATTATCAATTATTCTGCCACCATGTGCCACCAGTTGAGACAGGTTAAAACTATTTGATGGATTATAACAGTTATAAACATCCTGCTGAACACTGACAGAAGAAACATTCTGATTTCCGACTAATTTCAGGCTGCTATGGCCAGCAGTTGATGGAAAGACACTAGATTGGGAGTTGTGAAAAGAACTAGAAGAAGCCTGCTGGTGAAACCGTGCCTCAGGGTTTGGGAGAATCACTTCAGCTCTGACACGTCCATACTCCAAACTGTCCCTTGAATGGAGATTTGGCTTCATCGCTTGAGTAACTTTTGGTAGACCAAGATTTTGATGAGGCATAGCCAATGTTTGGGTCAGGTGTGGATTTTGTGGTGTTGAAGAAGCAGCAAGATGATTAGACCGAATCTCTCGTAACAGCAAATTAGAAGGCTGACCAGACCTAGAAGCTAGCAATGAATGGTCTTGCAGGTTGCGATTGTCATCCATCAACAAGGGTTTAATCACATTGCAATTTCGAGAAGGGTCTAGTCCAGTTGTTCCTAAAGTCACAGGCACGCCTATTTTCTCAACTGGGTCTTTCCCATCATAATTCTCAGAGAGAAGAGCACCAGGCACCGACCCTAAATTTAGTATCAAACTCTTCACTTCATTTACAAACATCAAGTTCTCCATTATCTGAAGAAACAATTAGAGAACATCAGTAAAGAAACTTGGAAGTGTGACGAGGTTAGACAGAAAATCATTAGAATGATACTAGATGAAATAAAAAGACTTCAATAATTCTCAGAATATTAGAACCATGTACACCCTTGTATAAATTTGAAGTTGCGTAGCATGAGTATTAGTAAAGGTTCTACTCACAGCAAAGGACGAGCCCAGTTGTACAACTCCATGAGGAAGAACAGGAATAACTGCAATGGTCTGCAAACGAGATACAAAAGTTGTTCATGGAACTAGAGGAAACAATTTTATTTACAGGGAATGGATGTAGGAAAATCTATCAAACCTGCATGCCAGCGAGAAATTGTTGATGCAACTCATTAAGAACCTGAAAGCAATACCAAAAGAATTTACGATCAATGCAAAAAATTTCATCTGTTTTCCTCATGAACCTTTCACATCAACCATGGAAATTTATGAAGATATAAGAAACATGACCAAAGAAAATTTTAGCAGCTATATTATATCAAAAGAGTCCAGGACAGGAAATAGTCTCCAAATGATGGAACCACGAAAACGTGGAATCAACAAGAATCCCATTTCTGTAGTACCATGAATTTTCAAATTGATGTGGTAAAAGAACGTTTTATTCACAATTATCAAGGATACTCATGTTTCCAACAACTTTATGAACAGCAAATGATGCCGCAAAACATTGGATACATACCTCTGGTGGATGGGCATCTCTGGTGTAATTGCTTGACAGAATCCACTGATGGTTTCCTGTAAATGCAGCTCGTCCGACAATCCTGAAAATGAAAAATGTGCGTAGCATGCTCAGTTAAAATAAGTATCGAAAAGAAGAGTAACAGAGGATCATTGAGATCTGGAAGTTGCTTACCCTTCACCTACTAGACTAATCTGTTTATTCAACATCATTAGTGAATAAAGTTTGTCCTCCGCATGATTTGCCTGTTGCATGGAGGAACTTTGGGAATATCCCCAACATCCTTCCCACTCCCCAAGGGGTAATTTGGAACTCCCACTTCCAGAAGACTCAAAGCTGGGCAAGAGTTGGTAATGGCATTCTTCCCAAATCAGGAGCCTGCAAGTCCAAAAAAACTCACAATCAATTTCAAAGAAAACAATTACTGCAGTAAACTGATTCCCAAGATTCCAACAGAAAAGAAGCAATATAGTATCTTTCTTGCCTCAGTGAAGCATTAAGAAAAGAATAAAAGGAAAAAAAAAATGAAAACCTATATGTTGCCAAAAAATTAAAAGACAAAAGTCCTGCTTCAACAATGTGGGTAGGCAACCAAGCAACTTAAGAGAAAATTTTCCATTTCCAAAAGAAAAGGAGAAAAAAATAGTCAAAGGATCTGAAAACATCAACTTTTAACTCTATTCTGTCAGCAGCCAAATCTGAATGCTGTGCAAGCAAGTCATCAGCATATTACTCAAAGACCTGCTGGCCTAAAAAAGCAAAAGTTTACTCCACAAAGCAAGAAATCAGAAAAAGAAAAACAAACAAAGAACCTAAAGCCAAAGGCCGCTAATCTCCAAAGAAAACCGCCCAAAAACAACAGAAATGAAAATTTAAAAAATCTACTTCCCAAGAGATTCTCCAGAACAAAGTAGAATCCATCCAAAACATCAGCTAAAAAAAGGAATAAAGACGTAAGAAAAAGGTTGCCAATAAAGAGAAAATGATGTAGCAGTCAGTGACAACCGAACAAGGACACCTATGTAACAATCTGCTTCAACCAATCATGTGGATCTTAGCTACTTAATGACCGTTCTACTTCAAGACTACACACAAGCTATGTAAAAACATAAATCCAAAACTAATTAATGAACTTCCCACTTTAAAGGGTTCAAAGATAATGCCTCTCAGGGTACTTTCTCAGTTTCTTTCTTCTTCTCCTTCTTTCTAGATTGAACTAAACACCAACGACACAACGAAACCCAGATCCCATCATTCTTTTTCTCTGAAGGGAAATTCCACTGCTTCGAAGAAAAATCAGAAAGATGGGATTTCATGGGGTTGAAGAGAATGAATCTTACTTGGTATTTTGGCAACCGATCTTCCAGAACACAGCATAAGACCACTGATTCGAACCGCAAAGAGCCTTGAGCACCTCTTTAAGCAAAAACCCCATGGCTACAGAAACAGGGCTCGAACCCAATCTCTTGTTATTCTCAAAACTTCGAAATTTTCTTCCAAATCCGACACAAACATGCACGAAACAGTAGAGAACAAGAAGTTAAAATGCTCAAGCGCCGGAGAGACCGTACATTTCCCAAGCTATTTCAGATTTCCCCATTCGAAATTTCTAACTTCCTCGGCACGATCCTCTCCCCGCCTGCTTCGTTCTCAAACCACCGCTCCTCTTCCTTTCTGGGTCAAGATTTCCCACAATTTTTCTCCGGCAAGCCATGCTCCGGCGAGCCGAAAGCTTGAGAAAAAGAGGACGAAAGGGTGTAGTGGGAGTGAAACAGAGCAGGACCAGCGAAAAGCGCTTTCTTCCGAAGCACCTACACTATCCCACAGACCTGAATCTTGTAGACTGCCATGATCTGCTCCATTTCTGAGCCCCAGAGAGGTAAAAAAAAAGTGGGAATCGAACTCCGAGCAGAACAGGGAAGTGGGTCGTTTGAGAATCGGCGAGCAAGTGAGTGTCGTTGATTCTTTTTTTCAGTGAGATGAGATGAAAATGGGTTTGTTCTTTGGATTTGGAAGTGTGCTTGTTTTGTTGTTTCTTCTTTCTCTTTCGCTTTGGCTCTGCAAATTTTCTCTCGTAATCACTCTGTGAGAAAAGCTCAGCAGGTGCGGTGAAGTCCGCCATAAAAAGAACACAAGGAGAAAAAGTGAGTTTCCCAAAAGGGGCTCGGATTTCCGATTATTTACACAAATGTACCACTATGGCTTTTTTTTAATATTATTTGTCAAAATTACAATTTTAACCCATACAAATGGATGTCCATTTGGTTCTCTTTTTTCCTCAAATGAATTAGAAAACTATTCTCATCCAAAAAAAAAAACAAAAAAAAAATCTCATCCAATAATTTATCTATTTAGTCTATCATCTTCAAATGTTATTTTTTTTAATTTTTGAAGAAAAAAATGTTAACTTCTTGCTATAGTTAGAAATCTTAAGATCAAAACTTTTTCGCTTCATCTGCATAAAATTTATTCGACCTGACATGACATAACTAGATAAAAACAAGTCAAGCAAACTAAAAATTTTAGTTTGAAATACGATTCATCCACTACCCATATGGTTAAATTATACTTTTGTCTCTTTTTTTCTTTTCTACGAAGGCATATCTTTTGTCTTTCATCTTTATTTTTATCTATCTAACCTCACATCATCACCCTGATTAACACAACAAATCTACTATATGAACATTCAACTAATAACGATAACATAACAAAATAAACACTTACAAGAATCAAAATCGAAACGTGAAAAAGACTCGTAAACAAGTGAGTTCAGGGACTAAATTTATAATTTAGATATCGAGAATTTATTTAGATAAATTTGTCGGTATCGAGAGGTGGAGGAGTAGAGGGGGAAATTGTCGTTGGGGGAGGCCGCTGGAGGTTCAGAAGTGAGGACAGGTGGTGGGACGTGGTTGGGCTGTGATGTAGTGCGGGTTGCTGTCGCGGTGACGTCAGATACTAGATTGCCCTTACCTTTTCAGTTTAATTACCCTTTATGTCCCCTCCCCAAAAAAAAAAAAAAAAAAAAAAAAAAAACTATTTTCTTTTTCTTTTTATTTTTTCTTCTTTTTTATTTTATTTTATTTTATCATGCAACCTCACTTTGTTTACTTTATTGATTTCGAGAAAGAAAAACAGAGGCAACCCAAAAAAAAAAAAAAAAAATGAGGCACGTGTCACCTACCATATTCCTTTTTTGTGCATTTTTTAAAATTATTCACAATTTCTATATTTAATTCACTTTAGTTAAATTTTATGTTTTTTTTAGTATGTGTAATTGTGGTTGTTTAGGGCAAAATTTATGATTCGAACATAAAAAGACTAGTATCTTAATCGTTGAGCTATATTTACATGTATTTGTGATTGCTGTTTTTTTAGGATAGGTGCACGTCTTTAACTAAATATTTAGGATATATGTCTTAGGGTTGAAACATCTTATTTTTAAACCGGAAAAAAATATGCATTAACGAAAGCAAGGGGAAAGTACAAGAGGAAAGTACACCTGACTTCTCCTTTAAGATTGAGGAGAACCACACAGAAAAATTGAATCCCTAACAATTTGGGTTTTATCTTCTACAAACGGAGAGTCACCCACAAAAGAATCACCCATGCAAAACACAAAATCTCCATGGATTGTTGCCGCACACGCTAAATTGTGTGTCAAACGATAGTGTTTATATATAGTAATGTCCAGTGAAACATCTTTTGTTTGTAGAGTTTTAAACTTTTGATATTTTATATAGATATATAGTAGTTGTAAATAATGAGATGGTGTCTCTATTGTACATATTTGATTTTAATTTTGCAACATTTACAATTTTGACTTTGACAGTTTCAAATTTTTTTTTTCTCTATCTCTATTATTGATTGTGTTTTTTGTAATGTCCAATAAAAGCGTTGTAATATTTAGGATAGAATTGAAATCGTTAAAACTATTATCAAAAAGATTTGGAACTAATTTATATATTTGAGGTTTTTTTTTTTTTTTTGAAAAATATATATTTGAAGTATTTTATATTATTTGGTTCATTTCAATCTTATATATATTATGTCATTGGGTTTAATTTTTCTTTCAATATTGATCTAAAAAGTTTAATTCTACTTGGAATTATATATTTAATAAAGGGTTCTTTTAAAAAATGTAAATTTTGAAGTCTAATATTTTAAAGTTCAATATATCAAAGTAGAATTAAAATAAACTATACAAATGCAATGCATTTGGCATAATTTAGCTTTATTATTATTTATATTTTAATAACAAATGGATTATTTGTGACACTTCGATGCATATATACAGCTTGTGTAACACATTGCTATAGTTTTTCACTTTTTTTTCCTTTAAATGAAAGTCCTTTTTGTTTTACCTTTTTATTTCCATAGGATGACAAAAATAAGGGTATAGCTTTAATCTCCCATGATTATCTTAATTATCACTTGTAAGAAAAATATAAAGAAAAACAAAATTAGGCCTTCAAAATAATCAAAGAAAGGATATTATAATACCATCCATCTAAATACATTTAAACATTTAGTCAAAAAAGTGATAATAATGCATAAGAGAAGAAAAAACCAGTTCAAAAAAGCATCAAATATGAAATATTTAGAAGACTTTTAATAAGTAAAAGGGAGATTGCGAATTTCAGCTTCCTTATAGGTCTTATACACGTGCGCATGTTAAAGATAAACTTTTGATTTTGCATATGGACACAGTTGTTATTCAATGAACGTTAGTTAGATATTATTTGAGTAAACTCATAGGATCAATTTAATCATTAATGTATAGTTTGACCTCGTCCGTTATGCCATTTTATTTGATAAGTTCAAACGATTTAAAATTTGAGATATAATAAAATAATCTTATAAAACATGTTTTAAACACAATTCAAAGAATAATGATAACAAGTATATAATAACAGAAGTTCATTGTATATGGATAATCAAAATATTAATAATTATTAAACTACAAAACATATTATCAATATTTATTGATGAAGAGATGAAAACAAAGGGAAAAAAAACAACCAGAAATGAGATTAGGAAGGTTTAATCTCATTTTGGTTTTTGAAATTTTAAAATCCTTTTATTTTGATCATCAAACTTTCAAAATATTTATTTTAATCACTAAACATTTAAATTTAACCGTTGAGATTTCAAAATGTTTTATTTAAATCTTTAAACCCTAAAAAATAATCATTACTATAGCAGTGATTGTTTAATCGTTGTGAATAACAAGTTTGTATATTATTGTAATTACGGATACATGTTGGAAGATGTATATTATTGTACTTATGTAGGCGAATAACGAACGTGGCTCAAGAATAGCAACGACAATCTGGAATATAGGGGCTATCAAGAGTTCCTTCATCAAAGTGAGCTTTCAATTTGTTAATCGTCGTTTTAATGTTTTTGCTCATAGTTTAGCCCGTGAAGGTCTTTCTTCTGTAACACCACTCTTGTGGAAACAACATTATCCTGAATGGATAATTAGTTTATCGCTCAAAGAGCGAAATCTGTTTGTATTCCCGGGGGGTCTGATGTTTTTTAATGAAATTTATATATTATAAAAAAAAAAAAAACAAAGTTGACTCAAGCAAGTATTGAGTTGGAAGATGTTAAGTAGCATAATAATAGCAAGAACCGAGATCATTATTATTATCCTAAAGTTTAGAGACTATAACGAATATTTTGAAAAATCAAAAATATCAAAATCCAAAATGATTAAATTATATTTGGAAATTTGGAAAAACTAAAATGAGATTTAAAGAAAAAAAAAAACAACTATTTTGTTTTTTATCCAAAAAAAAAACTATTTTGTTCCACAACTCTTACCTTTATCTTTATGTACATGAAGCACAATAAATAATTTTAAAAAGAAAAATAATTTTAAATATTAAAAAGTAAATACCTAATTTGTTTTTGTAAAAAAAAAAAAAAAAAAAAAAAAAAAAAAAAAAAAAAACTTTTTGGCAATAATGGTGAGGGTATATTCTAGCAAGTTCAAAGTACATTCACTTTCTCGATACCTGTTGGATATTTGTACCTTTGCCGTATTAAAACTTTTTCTAATTATGTTTAAAATTAACTTCATTAAATTTTATTACAATTGGTTAGCATTATCTCCATTTTCTTTTGTTTACTCATTTTTAAATTACTCTTAGTCTTACTTAGTTATAAAATAATAATAATATTTATTAATTTTTTTAGAGAATTTGTTTGCTAATTAACATTTTTAATATTATTAAAAATTCTTGATGTGATGTGTTTATTATTTAGGTTAACTATCCACTCATCGACCTTAATAAAAGTAGCCAACATGAGCATAACTCACCTGACACAAAAAAAAACTTTACTAATGTTACCAAAAGATGTGGTTCGAATCCTCCACTCCCACGTGTAAAAGAACAAAAAAATCAATAAAGGTAGATTAATAAGATTAATAATTTTGTTAAATGTACACTCCAACTGCAATAACCTAAAAAAAGAAATTGTCTATTACATCACCACAAACCAACCAAAATTAGTATATTTTTTAAATTTCTATTTTTTTTTATTTAGCGCAAATGTATAAAAAAAATATATACATATATAGAGGAAATACATATGAAACTATATATATATATATTGAGTTCTATGAAACAATTTTAAAAAAAAATCAATTATATATATTGAGTTCTATGAAACAATTTAAAAAAAATTAAAAAAATTGAAAAAGTTCTACCTGTTTGATAACTATTCCGTTTTTTGTTTTTGGTTTTTGAAAATTAAGCCTATAAACACTATTTTTACCCAGAAACTTATTTGTTTTTTATATGCATTCTTTCCTATGTTTTCAAAAACCAAGTCAAATTTTGAAAACTACAAAAAGTAGTTTTCAAAAATTTATTTTTGTTTGTGGAATTTTGTTAGGAACTCAAATGTCTCTTTAACAAAAATGAAAACTAATGTAAGAAGATTAAGAGAAAACAAACACAATTTTCAAAAACCAAAAATAAAAAACGAAATGGTTATCAAGTTGTGCTTGGGTTATTAAATCAAACCCTAATTTTTATCATACTTGGTCAAGGATTCAAAACTTTCTCAGCAGTAAATAATATAGTTCTTGAGAAATGAAAACGAGAACCTAAAAAGGGTCATTTCATAATCATTCAATTCCTTGCTTTTCCTTTTTAAAACCCAAGGTTGTCTAATAATTCTTTGTTTTCTATGATTTTCTACATTTTAAAGTGTTCTAAAATCATCATTAAAAAGAAAAAAAAGAAAAAAACTCAGTTTAAATTCTCATAAAGAGGGGGAAAAAAACAGAGCTTGGATTCAATGAATGAAAATATATAGTGAAAAGTAATTAAACAATTGGAATAGTGAAATAAGAATCTAATAACCACTTATTTTTTTATTTTTAATGGCTATAAAATGTCTAAGAAATGTAGCTTTACCTTTGTTTTGAGCCCATAAATTCCACTCCTCTCCCCATAAAGTGAATGAATGGTTTATGGGTTTCTTAACAAAGACATAATTAGATTTACCTAACCAAAAATATGTAGAATTTTTTAAATTTTTTTTTTTTTTTGTAGTTTTGAGGTTAAATTTTTCATGGTTATGTCCTTGTCCACTAATTGAACTTGTCAGTTTGACTTAGACGAAGTCTAGGGTGGTGAAATGTACATATTTCATTACATAAGTTGTACGTTTAAATCTTCTCACCTACATGTTAATATTAAAAAATAATAATAATAAAGCTTTACCAAATATTGATGTTGGAAAAAATAAGAAAATCCGATGTGACGAGCTTTCTCAATTAATATAACGTGCAACAAACTTATTATCAAAATATAGAACTCAATCGGTATGTCACATTTGTAACTATCCTTTTATAGTAAATTATTTCAAAATTTAAATGACAATTAATATAACAATCCGCAAAAAAAAAAACTACTATATTCAAATCTTGTTTTAGTTTTTCAACATTATATTTTATTTTATCCTTGAAACTTTGCATAAAAGATTTTAAGAAAAAATCTCTACCAATAACTTTTTATTATTTTTTTTCAAAAAAAAATGAATATATTTAAAGACTTTATTAACTACACATGACTCCAAACTTTTGTCTCCTATATATGCAAATAAAAAGAAAAAAAAGAGAGAGAAAATAGAAGAAATAAACATGTGCATGCATTAGATTTATAATAAATAGTTAATTAAAATGTAACAACAACCATTCAAATAAGTTTTATGTAAAATCCAGAAAAACATTTTTTTTAAAGAAAACCAAATAAGATAAGCATAATCAAACAAGAAGAAAAAAATATATATATTTTTTAATTATTTTTTTTTTTTAATATATGGTTGTGGTTATAAACAATTTGGATTGTTCTGTTTTTCTCTCTATATATAAAAAATTGTGTCCTAGAGTGTAATCAAGTATGTGCATGTTGCACCTATTTTTTTAACCTAATCTTAGCTATCCCTTCATTTCATATTTTATAATTTTCACACACATTATATTATATATATTTAATATTATATTCCTTTGTACTTTTTTTTAGGTCATAATGATTTTTTAATTTCGAAATTATCAATTTCTTATTACCATAAGAACCCAACATTATATTTTTCTTAAAAAAAACGTGGGGAGGGCATCTCATAGCCCTTAGCCATTCAATTTCGTGAACCCACACTTAATTATTATTATTATTATTTTGTTTTTTTAATTTCACTTTTTCTTTATGAAATAAATTACAATTTTCTTCCTATATTTGGCTCAACCGAACTTTTGATTGTATTAGATTAAACACTAAAGTTGAATAAAGTGCACAACTAATACTTTTTAAAAACCAAACTAGAAAATAACTTCTGAACCAATCAACAAATTAGAAAAAAAGTTCGACTAATAAAACGTTATAAAGTTGCAAAAGTACGTAACTTTCTTCTTTTTTTAGTTCAACAACATGTGGAGGTAAAGATTTGAACATGTGATATTTTTGTTAATAATAATGTCTTAACCAATTAAATTATGTAGTCTAAAAAAACGAATTAAACTATGAACAGTTTGGACAAAAAAAAAAAGGTCCAAATTGAACCATGAAAAGTTCTTTGCTTAACCATTAATTTGAGTTGGTAAAGAAGGCTCAATTTCAACAATAAAATATCCTAACGGAGCCAAAAAGCTTATGGAATAAACAAAATCATCAATTTTCACACCAATATTATTGTCCATCCATATTAAGAGCCTCAAGGTGCCAAAGCGAGCATAACTAAGCTGGTAATTGGTATGTACCCTCTGTTATAGGCAATTTTGGACCACCCCGATGTACAAGGAGCTGACGAGAAAGACCGGAGAGAAATTGGGCTGGGAGATGGACCCAAGAGGTGAAACCGGCAAATGGGACGGGCCAAGACCGAAGGGGTCGGACTTTTGGCCCGACCTCCTGCTCGGCCTCGGCCATGGCCGACCACGCGCAGGTTGAGCCCGTCCGGCTCCGTTTGGCCCCTACCGTCTCTGGCCGCCTCGGTTCCACCTGGTTTGTCCCGAAACGCCTCCAACTCCTAAAAACCCTAGGAGGATGAGCAGATATTTATACCTCTTTTCACCACTGAAGAAGGGGACCCGAACTCTATTCTCGACTCTCTCTCTTGCTCTCTAGCCCTCCTACATCCGTTTTCTGACTTAAGCATCGGAGGCGGTGTGGCTAGCACCACACCGGTGTGCAGGTTTTCCGTTTTACAGGCCACATCCAAATTCACTGTCGATTATCACGTGGAGCGAAGGTAATTTACCTAGCGAAATTTGATCATCAACACCCTCGATCAAGAGGTCAGAGGTTCGAATCCCCCACCTCTAATGGTCCTAATTTATAAAATAATATAAATGGATTAGCAAATATAATGGATATCTAGTCAATATAAGCATGTTTCTTAATTTTTTTTTTTAAAAAAAAATCAATATAAGCGTGACTCAAAATTAACATAAAGTATATATATCATGGATAATCAAATTAGAGGTTCGAATACCTAATCCCACGTATTATATAAATAAATAAATAAGATAATTGACATCTAATTTTAATTAAATTCTTTGGTTGCAAAGTCTCTTTTAATAAAGAAAACCAAGTTCCACGTCAACTCAATGAACTTCAACCAATTCCATTGAGAATGAAGTTAAATTCCGCCCAAAGGTTTTTTTTTTCCTTTTTTTTTTTAACTCCCAAAAGTTTTCTTTTAAAAATAAATAAACTGTCCAAACTTCACTATCAATATTTAATATCAAAATATTTTATTTGTAGGCATTTAATTTTTTAAAAAATAAACTTTATTTATTAATTTAATAAAAATCACTAATTTCAAGTGAAAGACTATTTTCTATGAGGCATAGTCATGCCACTACTTAGCTCTCGACAAAAATAGAGATACAAAGATGTTATCAAGTATGAACGGATAGTTCTTAAACTAATCATAAACAAAGTACCAAAGAAAGGAAAATTTTGGAATTTTTTTTATATGAATCTAGAGGACGTAACTGTAAAGTCATTTGATAATTATATGACATCTCTTCTACGTGACTATATTTAATTGAGAATGATCGATGTCCATACAAAATCTTTAAGGGGGTGTTTGGGGCACTGAATAAGTTATAATAACCCCCTTATTATAACCTATTCAATGTTTGGGGCACCAACAAAAATAATTGGTGAGGTGGGTTATTTTAACCCCCGATTATTTTATCCATTTTCTACAGTAACCATTATTCAACCCACTACAGTAACTATCTCCTCACTTCTTCCATGCGACTCCTTGACTTTTCCGACGACCGCCGGCCGCCGTCAGCCGGCGAAGTTTCCGACGAATTTTCCGACGACCGCCGACGACTTTTCCGGCGATCACCGATGACTTTTCTGGCCACCATTTTTTTTTCCCCATATTTCTTCTCAATTTCATTTTGAAAAATATAAAAAATAAAAATAAAGAAAAAAAAAACATCAAAGGTTGCTGGAAAAGTCGTTGACAACATCGAAGGTTAATCAACTTAAAAAAAAACATTCAAACAAAATTATATTTACCACACTCAAGTTTATTTCAAATGATTTTATTGATAAAAAAAAAACTAATATGATTTTTGAACTAAACATTTACAATTTTTATTTTGGCAATACTAAAAGTTAACTAATATGATTTTTCTATACCAAAACCTAAACTTTTTTGCTTTGTAACAAAAAAAAAAAAAGCATAACCCTAAATCAAATCAAAGTGTTGTATATCATAAAAAAAAACTAGAAAAAGAAAACAGTCCGTTTGAACCTTTGATTCAGAATCTCATGTTAAAACAGATCAACACTCCAAACACAGATTATTTTATCCCAGATTAAAATAATCTGCACCTCAAACACAAATTATTTTATCGCAGACTATAATAATCTGCACCCCAAACACAGATTATTATAACCCCCAGATTATTATAATTGCCAGATTATTATAACCACCAAATATTATAACCAATTCAGCGCCCCAAACAGCCCCTAAGTTTAAAAATAGCGCAATATTTATAACACAAAATAATAAATTAAATGATGATATGACTAATTCTTATATATTTTTTTTCTTTTTATTAGTAAGTTCTTCATTACTTGATGGTTGTATTTTGATATGACTTTGATTAAATTTTAATCAAATCATTTGAATAGACCAATTTAACTATTTAGAGAAGAGAAAAACACAATCCAATTACTATACCCTAATAAAACAATATGTATGATTGATGATCACTCTTTAATCCTCCATAGTATGAGGTTTGTTGATGCCAAAATCCGGACAGAAGACTCACCCGACCTTCACGTGACACCAACAGTGAATTTGTAGGAACTGGGGAAGACGTGACCTGCAAGACCAGCAAAAACCGCTGCACACCGGCGTGGTGTAGGCCACACCGCCTCCGATGCCTAAGTCAGAAAACTGAGGAGAAGCTTCAGATAGTAAAGGGGAGAGTCAAGAATCGAGTTTTCGAACCCTTCTTCCGTGGTGAAGAGGGGGTTTTATACCTGTTTGTCCTCCTAGGGTTTTTCAGGAATTCGGTGGCGTTTCGGGGCGAACCAGGCGAAACCGGGGCGATTCGGGGCATTAGGGACCGAAGAGAGGTGACCGAGCTCGGCCCGTGCAAATGGGCCGAATGGTCGGCCTCGGCCTTTTGCCGAGGCCGACCATATGCTCGGCCTCGGCAAAAGGCCGAGGCCGACCATATGGGTCGGGCCATTTTGGCCCGACCCTTTGGTCCGGTCTTCCTCTGGGTCGGTCTCTTGATCCTACCTCTGCCCGATTGTCCTCGTCAGCTCCTCGTCCATCTGTGTGGTCCAAAATCACCTATAACATTAAGCCCCCACTCTTGAATTGAGATTCAGGTGCGGCTTTAATGCTATAGGCCGAGCTCCTTAAGCCAAATTTAAGAGTACAACTCCCGTCTCGTGCTGACTTTTGTATGACTTCTTTGTTATCCTGCAAGAGAGGGCGAGCTATGCAAAGTAAAAACTCCCTGAGTAGGGGTTAGGTGAAACGGAAATGAGAAGAGTGATAAGTTACAGAAGTGGCCGGAGGGCCTCTTTGGTCGGCCTCGGCCTCGGGAAGAGGCCGAGCACAACATTTTTCATTTTAGCGAGACCCCCGTACTGGGTCGTTCGGAGTGCTTCATTCCATAATTAACAATAGGAAAAACAGAAAACTTCACAACCCTGCATTGAAAAGTTAATTCCTGCAAAAGGAAAACAAGGGAGGAGGCCCGGATCGGCCTGGGCCTCTAGCTCCTGTTAGCTCAGTGCTTAGCCCCCTGCATTCATATGTCAGTCCTTACTGGAAAATAGTGGGAAAGTTGCATGATGATTACAACAAAGGAACGGAATAGCCTTAACCTACCCCTTATTCCCAGCCCCCACTCGACACGGGCATTTATTACCTCAAGCGTTGCATTTTTCGAGCGAGAAGGACTAGTTCCATACCTGGCCTTTTCGAAGGGGGATGGTCGGCCTCGGCCTTGGCATGAGGCTGACCAGCAGCTCTGTACTACTTGCTCGCAGACGTCCAGGCTTATGTGCAGATTTGCCCGATTCTACCTTAAGCATCTCCCTGCGGCCTTGAGCGCCTCGACTGCGCCAAAAAGTAAAGTGACTGTGCTAAAGTCACGCTGCCTTGAATGTGTGCTTGATGGTTGGCCTTGGAGTTGGGATGTTTGGCCTTGGCATGACGATGCGTACACTCTTCTGGGGAAAAGGCTTGGGGAGGCCCAAGAAATTTCCGAGCATCTCTTCAAGCTGTCACGGTCATCCCAGGGGTGCGTACACTCTTCTGGGGAAAAGCTTGGGGAGGCCTAGGAAATTCCCGAGCCTCTCTTCAAGCTGTCATGGTCATCCCAGGGGTGCGTACACTCTTCTGGGGAAAGGCTTGGGGAGGCCAAGGAAATTCCCGAGCCTCTCTTCAAGCTGTCATGGTCATCCCAGGGGTGCGTACACTCTTCTGGAGAAAGGCTTGGGGAGGCCAAGGAAATTCCCGAGCCTCTCTTCAAGCGTCATGGTCATCCCAGGGGTGCGTACACTCTTCTGGGGAAAAGCTTGGGGAGGCCTAGGAAATTCCCGAGCCTCTCTTCAAGCTGTTGTAGTCATCCCAGGGGTGCGTACACTCTTCTGGGGAAAGGCTTGGGGAGGCCAAGGAAATTCTCGAGCCTCTCTTCAAGCGTCATGGTCATCCCAGGGGTGCGTACACTCTTCTGGGGAAAAGCTTGGGGAGGCCTAGGAAATTCCCGAGCCTCTCTTTAAGCTGTTGTAGTCATCCCAGGGGTGCGTACACTCTTCTGGGGAAAAGCTTGGGGAGGCCTAGGAAATTCCCGGGCCTCTCTTCAAGCGTCATGGTCATCCCAGGGGTGCGTACACTCTTCTGGGGAAAGGCTTGGGGAGGCCTAGGAAATTCCCAAGCCTCTCTTCAAGCTGTTGTAGTCATCCCAGGGGTGCGTACACTCTTCTGGGGAAAAGCTTGGGGAGGCCTAGGAAATTCCCGAGCCTCTCTTCAAGCTGCTGTATTCATCCCGAGGGTGCATACACTCAGTCGGGGGAAGTGCGGAAGTCTGGCCACACGCGTTACCTCCTATGGAAAAAGCATTTTATGCGAAACACAATGCAAAAAACTTCATTAAATTCGCAAGTGTCGACATCGTACCACGAAGAAGCGCCATGGACATGTGTTATACAAAACGGAAGGAAAATCAAAATTGTCGCCACGTGACCGTGGACTCGACCTGTCCTTATCCCTACCCCCCACTCAAAATATGCATTCAATATCTTGGACATGAATTTTTTGAGTAAGGAAAAACTAACTTCGTACCTGGGCCTCTAAGGGTGGAGCTCGGCCTTGGCCTCTGGATGGTCGGCCTCGGCCTTGGCATGAGGCCGACCAGCTCCTCTGTGCTGTTCGTTTGCTCGTTTCCCATCCCAAGGGTGCATGCTCTTAGTCGGAGAAAACTTGGAGAGGTCGAGGAAATTTCCGAGCCTCTCTTCAAGTTGTTGTATTCATCCCAGGAGGTGCATACATTCTTTTGGGGACCCTGGGAGGTTGAGGGCATGCGTCAACCTCTCTGCAAGAATTTTGTCTCTGCAAGAATCATTCTTATGCAAAACACAATATAATAGTTTTTATTGAGTTTGCAAATGTTTGTGTGTTTTACAATGAGATAAATGACAGACAGTTTCTATGTAAAGTAACATAAAGAAAGTCATTGTTCCTGGTCGGCCTCGGCCTCCTCTGGTCGGCCTCGGCCTTCCTGTAGTGGTGGCGTTGCCTGCCACTTTTTCCTGCTATTGCTACTGATAGTAAATCTTCAAGTGTTCTGCATTCCATGGGTGTGGAGTTGGTTTCCCGTTTTCATCAACCAAGGCATAGGTGCCGGGGCGGACCACTTTGCTAACTTGATAAGGTCCTTCCCATGCTGGTCCCAACGCACCTGCATTAGGATCTCTGGTGTTTTGCATGACTTTCCTCAGTACTAGGTCTCCTTCTTTGAAGGTGCGCCTTTTCACTCTTGCGTTATAATATCTGGCAACTCTGTTTTTATACTCTGCGACCCGGAGTTGAGCCATTTCACGATGCTCGTCTAGGAGGTCCAGGTTCAACCTCATTGCTTCATCGTTCCCTTGCACACTAAACTGTTCTGTCCTGGGGGAGGGAATGCCGACCTCCACTAGGACTACCGCCTCTGCCCCGAATGAAAGGGAAAATGGTGTTTCTCCTGTTGAGGTTCGTGCTGTTGTCCGATACGCCCACAGTACACGTGGGAGCTCTTCGGCCCATGCCCCTTTTAGTCCTTCAAGCTTCGTTTTAAGATTCTGCTTGATTATTTTATTCACAGCCTCCACCTGGCCGTTAGCTTGCGGATGGGCTGGGGATGAACAACGATGTGCTATGCCCAAATCTGAGCAGAACTTCCTGAAAGCGGCATTGTCGAACTGCCTACCATTATCTGATATAATAGTGTTTGGAATCCCAAAACGGCACACAATATTCTTCCATACAAAGTCAGTGACCTTCTTTTCAGTTATAGTTGCTAGTGGTTCTGCCTCTGCCCATTTTGTGAAGTAATCCACAGCCACAACTGCATACTTGGTCTGCCCTTTACCTTGGGGGAGAGGTCCGATCAGATCGATTCCCCATTGCGCAAACGGCCACGGGCTGATAATGCTCGTTAAAGGCTCAGGTGGTTGCCTTGGAGTGGGTGCAAACCTTTGGCATTGATCGCAAGATCTAGTGAAGTGCCTAGCGTCTTGCAACATGGTTGGCCAATAGTAACCTTGCCTGACTATCTTGTGACACAACGACCTTGCTCCTGAGTGATTTCCACACACCCCCTCATGTATCTCTCTCATAACGTAGTTAGCATCACTAGGGGGAAGGCACCTCAACAACGGCATTGAGTAGCCTCTTTTATACAGTCTCCCTTCCCTTAACACAAAATGCGATGCTCGCCTCTGAACCTTTTTAGCCTCTGTCCTCTCTGTTGGCAGCTCGCCTTTCCCTAAGTAATCAAGGATCGGATCCATCCATGAAGCTTCCCCTGCTTCTGGGGAGGGCTTAGTTTCAATTGATGGGATACCCTCCCCATCTGCAGGATCACCGACCTCAAGCCTCGGATCTTCCGCCTCGGCCTCGGACTTATCCTCAGGCTCGGCCTCGGCCCCTGACTTGTCCTTAGGCTCGGCCTCGGACTTATCCTCAGGCTCGGCCTCGGCCCCGGACTTGTCCTTAGGCTCGGCCTCGGACTTATCCTCAGGCTCGGCCTCGACCCCGGACTTGTCCTTAGGCTCGGCCTCGGCCTCTGCTCGACCATCTGTCTCAAGAATCTCCTCTGCACATACTGCAGGCTCTGACAAAACCTCAACTGGCACTGTCCTGCTCAACTCTGTATCATAGGCAGCCGCCAAGCGAGCCAGTGAATCTGCGTTGGCGTTCTGAGACCTCGGGATTTGTTTGATCTCCCACTTCTCAAAGTGGGATAGCAGTTGCCTGGCCTTGGATAAGTACCTGCTCATTCTCTGTTCCCTAGCCTGGTATTCTGCCAACACCTGCTTCACGATTAGCTGTGAATCGCTTTGAACCATGATGTCTGAAACTCCGATCTCCCTTGCCAACTTCAATCCTGCCAGGAGGGCCTCGTATTCAGCCTCATTATTCGAGGCCTTGAAATTGAATCTCAGGGCATACTCAAATCTTCCTCCATCAGGGGATTCCAGCAAAATTCCTGCTCCACAACCCCTGGTGTTAGAAGACCCGTCTACAAAGAGTGTCCAAGTCTGCTTCACCTCCCTTACACTCAGCATATTGACCTCTGTGCCTGACTTGCTCTGCTCGGCCTCGGACCTCTGAGGGTCGGCCTTTTCCTTAGCAGTCGTTAATTCTGCCAGGAAATCTGCCACAGCTTGCCCTTTCATGGCAGTTCGAGGTTTGTAATGGATGTCGTACTCACTCAGCTCAACCGCCCACTTCATGAGGCGACCCGAGGCTTCTGGCCTCTGCAACACCTGTTTTAGAGGAAAGTTGGTCAAAACTGTTACCTTATGGGCTTGGAAATACGGACGCAACCTTCTGGCCGACGTAACTAGGGCCAGAGCGAGCTTCTCCACTTGGGGGTATCTAGTTTCTGCTCCAACCATCGACTTGCTGGTGTAATACACAGGTCGTTGGAGCTTCTCTTCTTCTTTGATCAGTGCAGAACTTACAGCCGTGTCCGAGGCCGCGACATAGAGCAACAGCTCGTCGCCAGGAAGCGGCTTGGCCAAGAGTGGGGCCGAGCTCAAATAGCCCTTCAGCTCCTGGAAAGCCTTTTCGCATTCTCCAGTCCATTCGAAACGTGATCCCTGTCTCAAAATTTTAAAGAAGGGTAAACACCTGTCAGTTGATCTACTAACAAACCTGTTCAAGGCGGCGATCCTCCCGTTCAAGCTTTGAAGTTGCTTGAGATTGGCCGGGGAGGACATTTGCATGATGGCCCTGATCTTGTCTGGGTTTGCTTCTATCCCCCTCTGATGCACCATGAACCCTAGGAATTTTCCTGATGTCACCCCAAAAGCGCACTTACTCGGGTTTAGTTTCATTCGATACTTCCGGAGGATCTGGAAAGCTTCATTAAGGTCAGACTCATGGCATTGAGACTTCAAGCTCTTTACCAGCATATCATCCACGTACACCTCCATGTTCTTTCCCAGTAACGGAGCAAACATGCGGTTTACCATTCGCTGGTATGTCGCCCCAGCGTTCTTCAAACCGAACGGCATGACCTTATAGCAATACAACCCTCGACTAGTGATGAACGAAGTCTTTTCCTGATCGGGCTCGTGCATTCTAATCTGGTTGTACCCTGAATATGCATCCATAAAACTCAGCATCTCGTGCCCTGCTGTTGCGTCAACCAACTGGTCGATCATGGGCAAAGGATAGCTGTCCTTTGGGCACGCCTTATTCAGGTCGGTGAAGTCGATACACATCCGCCACTTCCCGTTAGCCTTCTTTACTAGTACCACATTGGACAACCATTGGGGATAATGAACTTCTCTGATGAACCCTGCTTTAAGCAGCTCATCTACTTGGCCGGCAACAATCTCATTCCTCTCAGAGTTAAATGCCCTTCGCCTCTGCTTTACTGGCTTGAAATCCCTATCCACATTCAACTGGTGAACCATCACTCCCGGGTCAATTCCTGGCATATCCTCGTGCGACCACGCAAACAGATCCGCGTTAGCCCTCAAGAAACCAACCAGTCTGCCCCTCTGCTCAGCCCCCAATTTGGTGCCGATGTTCACTCTCCTTTCCTCAGACGTTAGTGGTACAGATTCCAGTTCCTCTGCGGGCTGTCCCCTTGGGTCAAGTCCAGCAGCATCTCTGACATACGGAACCTCGCTACAGCCTCCGGGGTTAGGGTCGGCCTTTTCCATACCGAGGCCGACCTCAATCTGATTCGGCGCTTTCTGCTCGCAACAGCCTTCGGGGTTAGGGTCGGCCTTTTCCATACCGAGGCCGACCTCAATCTGATTCGACGTTTTCTGCTCGCAACAGCCTTCGGGGTTAGGGTCGGCCTTTTCCATACCGAGGCCGACCTCACTCTGATTCGGCGTTTTCTGCTCACAACAGCCTTCGGGGTTAGGGTCGGCCTTTTCCATACCGAGACCGACCTCACCCTGATTCGGCGCTTTCTGCTCATACCTGAGGTTTCCTTCTAGTTTCTGAACTCGATTCATCCTACAGAACACCACCGATGCGCGATCTGAACTGGCAAGCACTCTTCCCCACAGACGGCGCCAACTGTTGATGCCAAAATCCGGACAGAAGACTCACCCGACCTTCACGTGACACCAACAGTGAATTTGTAGGAACTGGGGAAGACGTGACCTGCAAGACCAGCAAAAACCGCTGCACACCGGCGTGGTGTAGGCCACACCGCCTCCGATGCCTAAGTCAGAAAACTGAGGAGAAGCTTCAGATAGTAAAGGGGAGAGTCAAGAATCGAGTTTTCGAACCCTTCTTCCGTGGTGAAGAGGGGGTTTTATACCTGTTTGTCCTCCTAGGGTTTTTCAGGAATTCGGTGGCGTTTCGGGGCGAACCAGGCGAAACCGGGGCGATTCGGGGCATTAGGGACCGAAGAGAGGTGACCGAGCTCGGCCCGTGCAAACGGGCCGAATGGTCGGCCTCGGCAAAAGGCCGAGGCCGACCATATGGGTCGGGCCATTTTGGCCCGACCCTTTGGTCCGGTCTTCCTCTGGGTCGGTCTCTTGATCCTACCTCTGCCCGATTGTCCTCGTCAGCTCCTCGTCCATCTGTGTGGTCCAAAATCACCTATAACAAGGTTAATTATGTAACTCTGACATTAAGTTTGTATTAACGACCCCTCATCCCAACACGATGTCAAATATATATACCAATCAGACTATAATTCAATTGGTTAAAACATTTTCTCGATTAAAAGGTCAAAGTGTTGAACCCCTTTAAATATTATTGATCTAAAATAAAATTATGTATAAAATTTTATGAGAAAAAACCATATAAAATCACCTTTCTAAACCCTTTATACTACGTATTTACTTTTTACCAATCCCAAATTCATGAATATAATCAAATGCAAATTACATACGTAAAATCCAAACTTTTTGAAGTTCAATATTCCCTAATCCAAGCACTAACCAGTAACCAACGTAAATCTAAAGTTCTGTGTGACATTAATGATAACATTTTAAAATTATTTCATGTTTCCTACAAATTTAAAAATTATTTAAAAGTTACATATTTTAATGGTAAGATATATTATACATTTTAGACATTAGTTTTCATAACTTTGTTTTTGGTTTCGTTAAAAAAGTTTCATACCAATGAAAATATTATCTCTCACTTATATATTCATAATATTTCTTGGAACTTTATTCGCGTTTCCAATATCTATCAATCAATATATTAGAATCTTGTGATTCTTTCTGATTAAATATATATTTTAGTTCCAATGTTGGGATATTTGTATCTTTTATCAATCAAAAGTTTTTAATTTAATATCATATAATTTAACTTTCAACCTCAAATAATGAAATAAATATTTGGTTAAAATACATATTTGGTCCCTGAACTTTCATAGTTGTGTCAAATATAGGTCCCTGAACTTTAAAAAGTGTCCAATAGGTCGCTAAACTTTCAATTTTGTGTCAAATTAGTCCCTACCATTAACTTTGTCAACTCCGTTAGTTAAATGTTTACATGACATTGTTGACACTGCAATATATCATTTATGTGGCAAATAAAAATTGCCACATTGGATCAATTTTGAGTTTTTGTTGCAATACAGCCACATATTCCTTAACTCGATAGAAAGAAAAAAAAAATCTAAAACCCTAAAATCCCTCCCAATTTTAGACCCGTCCCAAATTTATCCAATGTGGAAATTTTTATTTGCCACATAATCGACACATTTGCAGTGTCAGCAATGTCACATAAGCATTTAACTAACGAAATTGGACAAAGTTATCGGTAGAGACCAATTTCACACAAAATTGAAAGTTCAAGGACATATTTGACACTTTTAAAATGTTCAGGGATCTATTTAATACAATCACGAAAGTTCTGGGACTAAACGTGTATTTTAATCATTTAAGTTATATTTACGTGGGGGTGGGGACTAATTCGAATGTTTAGCCTTTTTTTTTTTTTTTTTTTCCTAATCGAATGTTGTACGATGATGCGATTTTCATAAAATTAGTTGAATGAAAACAAACAAATAACTCTGATTTATGAAATCTAATGGGTGAAAGACAATAATTATTTACATTTTAAAATCACAAAATATTATTATTAGTAATAATATTATACGTGGAATGATTGTGGACTCTAAACTGACATTGTCAGTATGCTGTCCCCCCCTTTAGTTTTTACAAATTGAATATTACCTAATTTTTAAATTAATTCCTTAAACTACAATATCTTTAAATTCTAATTTACTTCATTTATTTATACCTTCAATTATTAATTATTAATTAAAAAAAAATGTCTCGAAATATTAACCCTAATTTTTCCGTATATGTTCAGATTTTACTTTGAAAAGAATTACCCAATGCCCGAAAAATCCCCTTTGCCAACTCAGCATTTTTTGTTTTAAATTTGTTTATTTTAAGATTAAAATTTTAAACTCGGCATGCAGGTGAAAAGTGAAAAGTGAAGGTGAGTTTTCGACCGTTGATTGGTAACGTGCTTTGAGAATCGACGGCTGGGATGACGTATGAGAGATTCGCAAACTCCCAAAACACCGGTCAGAATTGCACTGATTGTTTTTTATTGGGTTGGTGAGTGACTGACCGGTCAGTTTAGTTTTATTTAGTTTCTTTTTTTAAATTTAATAATTATTATTTTTATTATTTATTTTATGGAAGTAGCAGATAAAAGAGGAAGGGCATAAAAAGCAGGAGCCAACAGTAGTTGGGAAACACATGAGGGAGTGATTCTTATTCACTTTTTTTAACATTTTAAAAATCAATAAAATAAAATAAAATAAAACCATTAAATTATTCACCATTTGAAACTTGAAGTTAAGAAACCATTAATTTTACTGTTTTTTTTCGAGACAAAGAGATTAATATAACCCAACCGAACAAGTGGACCAAAACTAAGCAGACACCAAGATGACTTAGTTAGCTTTCCAATTCCTAGCATCCTAAACCCAAAACTAGCTAGTAGTTTTGCTCTAGTTTGGCTCATTTTCACCTCAAGTCGGCCCCCAACTTGTGATTTAGTCCTGCAAGATTACCGTCAAAATACAGAAATTAGAACACGAAAACACAAAACACCCCAACCTAAAACATAAAACCAAACCTACTCCATCAAAAACACCCCAACCTACGACCTGTTAGCCCTCAAGCAAGCCTAGACCTACATTAATTTTACTGTTGTAATTGTGTTCATAATTCTATAATTTAAAGATGGTTAAGGGTTTAGGATCGAAAACTGAATGTGACAATCCTCCATATAAAATTTTGACCAAAGTTTTTTTTTTTTTTTTTTTTTTTTTTTGCGTCTATGATGAAAAGTGACAAAGGTCCAGTATTGATAATTATATACTCAACTCTAGCTAATGCAATTTCGAGAGAAGTTTTATAAGATATTGAGACAAATTTGAAAACGCGATTGGAACGATGTCGGTAGAATCACATGTTGAAAGAGTAGTGGATAGTAATTTTTGTGGAGAAAAAGAGGTAAAAAGGATTTTCTTGAACGTAGGCTCATGAATTGAGTAAAAATGACATAAGAAAAAAAATGATATTAAGATTTATGTGTGGACCTCTTGGATTTTTAATTTTATTTTCTTATTTTGCCTTCCAATGCAATCATACTAATTTTAATCATAAAAGAGTATAATTTACTCCATCAGAACAACTTAGAGAGGTGCCTGAGAGAGAATCTAAATCATTTCAATCTAAATAAATTAATGATATTGAAACATAAATATAGGCGATAATAATAATGATAATAAATAATAACAACCTCAAAATAATAATAATAAACATGTACTGGTCGATTAATGGCTTATAATATAATATTTATTAAAAAAAATAGTAAGAGTATTGTAAATTTTAAATAAATAACGAAAGACTATTATCAATCAAAACTATTTTGTTTGTTTGTTTTTTTTTTTTTTTTGAAAAACTATTTTGTTCTGTTTATTTGACGGATTTTTTTGAAATTTTGTTAATTGTTCAACATAAATGTTGATGTTCAAATCTGGATGGGGAGAACTCACCTGACTTTCACGTGCCACCAATAGTAAATTTGTTTGAGAGAGGAAAAACGTGGCCGAACAAGAGAGCAAGAGGAGAGAGTAGAGAATAGAGTTCAATACTCCTTTCTTTAGTGATGAAGAAGAGTTTAAATATCTGCTCATGCTCTAGGGTTTTCAAGCGTTCAGATGTGATCTAGGACTGAATTACGCGGAATCGGGGTTCCTTGGACCAAACGGAGACGAAAGACCTCGGCCATGGTCGAGGCCAACCATGGGTCGGGCCAAGGCACGGTCCCTTCGACCTTGGCCCAATATTTTGGTCCGTTTCATCTTCGAAGTTCATTTTTCAGTTCTATTTCTAGGCTCGTGTCAGGTTGTCCTCGTCAACTCCTCGTATATCGGAGTGGTCCAAAAATTACCTATAACAATAAACTTCAAAATTTTATAAAAAAAATAGTAGGAATTTTTTTACCCTTTATTTTAGTTTTTATCCTAAAATTTCAATTTCAACACATTAGACCTTAAAATTTTGATAAATGTGGTAATCTTTACCTTAAAATTGAATACAATTTGCACTTTTTAATAGACATCAATTTGAAAATCTGTTTTAAAAAAACTATTATTATTTGTATTTAATGAATTACAAAATATATGTCTAATACAAAATTGACAAGACTTAAAAAAGTCACTAGAGTTGGACTTTTGCAGAAAGTTATTAGTTTTGGAAGATTTTTAATTTAATTTTGTACAAGACTTGATTTTTTTTTTTTAAATTAGTGAGTTTGGAATATTTATATACTTGTTTTTTTTTTTGTTAAAATTAGTGAGTGAATTAGGTGAAAATTGAATAGACCGTAAAAATTGCAACACATTTTTTTTTAGTTTAACAATAATGGAGCAGGGATCGAAGTATCGACTTTTTAGATGATATTTAAATTTAGAGTTCAATTTGTTAAAATTAATACACCACGTCAAAGTTAAGGCAAAAATATATTTTTTTCCAAAATAATATAGCTAACCTTTTCCTTATATTTTAGAAATTATGAATTGAATGTATAATTTACCTTTTAAATATTTTTAATTTACAAAGTTTTTTTTTCCCCTCTTTTGAGTTTAACAATACTTGGGGGAAGATTTATGGGTATTTGGCTTAACTTTTCAAGTGTTTAATTTTGAAAAAATTTCGAGTGTTTGACAACCACTAAAAATGACTTATTAGAAAATGAGATTGATAAATAAACCAGGTGGGAGAAACACTTGAAACCAACTTTAAAAAAAAAAAAAAAAAACCTTTTAAGTATACAATAACTTTCTTATGAGAAAATGCAACCAAACATATGAGTGTTTAAATTCTAAATAATTTTTATACAAAATGTTTTTTAAAAAATACATTCTTGAAAACATTTAAATTAAAATGTATTCTAAACGGACCCTTACACTTCTGACTTCTCGATGGATAATATATGTCAATTACCGTTAAGCTATGTTCACTTCGACTAACTTACAAAAGTTAAATCATACTAATTTTTTTTTTCTTTATTTTCAAAATTTTTACTTCATTCTTATACTTTTATTTATTAATTATGGTGCATTATTATATATTCCATCTTGTTGATAAAAGGGTGGTTACCAAAGTATTAATCATATTGGCGTTGTCAACTTGAAAATAATTCAACGGGTTGAAAACATCATTTTATTGATCAAAATGTTAGAATATCGATTCACACCCCGCATCAGTTAAACTTGAAAAAAAAAAAAAAACCCAAATAAACATATTGATCATGCTATATTAGACAACAGTGTAATGTTATTCAATTTTAGTACCTTGACAGATAATATTAATAAAATTACTTTGAGAGAAAAATGTATTAATTTTAATAAGTCTCCTTTGCTTTCTCCTAATATTTATGTTGCTTTTAAGAGATATATTAAGAAGATTCTTGGTGTTTGTCTTGTTAATGATCTTTTATTTTTTTTATTATTATTTTTTTTATTTTTTTTTACAACATATGATATTGGGTTTAACCTTACGTTCCCTTCAAGATTTTCTAATAATAAAAAGTTCAGATCTGAGTTTCATATAGAAATCTAAAATTCTCTATTGGAGGAAGGAGGTTCTTATTAAAAGTATAGCTCAAGTGACGATAACGCTCATTTATGTGTGTTATTTAGTCTTAAAAACTTGGATTATTGCTAGGAAAGCAAATACTTAATGCTTAATTTCTTATTATTGGAAGTCAAAATAGTCAAAAGTTTACATATCATGATAAAAATCTTAAAATATAGAATTTATGCTTCATTGCTGTAAAAAAGAGTACGGTAAGAATTGATCAAGTTTAATGGTTTTGTGCAGGAGTCCAAATTTGCGTTTGAAATGTACTAACATCTAGAAAGTGAAAGTTTAGCGGAATAATGGGGTAGAAGATCTGCGACCACATTTGGAAATGAAAGAATCTAGCTGAGTATTGTTATGCAAATGTTATTTAAATTTGATTTATAGTATTTATTTAGCTCCAACACACACACAAAAGATTTTATTAATAAGACATTTATTTAAGGTTAGAGGATCGAGCTTATAATACCTACATTTCTTGAATTGAATAATAAAATTTATTTTTTTTTTTTAAAAAAATGCATGTATTTCTCATTAGTCAATGATTCGACACGTAAGATTAGAAAGGAAAAAAAATAAAAAAAATATTCTTTTTACAATTAAGGGCAAACGTGAAATATCTTATTAATTAATTCGTTTAATAAATAAATTAAAAACCTACTAAAATTAACAAAAAAATAATAGAGATTAAAATAGAAAATAATAACTAAAAGTTCATCAATGAACCGAGAAAAAAAATTAAAGAAAGGAAAGAGAAAGAAATAACGAAAAAGAAAAAAAATAAAGATTAAAAAGATGAAAGAGAAAGAAATAATGAAAAAGAAAAAAGAAAAAAGATTAAAAAAGGAAAGAGAAAAAAAACAACGAGAAAATCAAAGAAAAAAGATTAGAAAAGTAACCAGAAAGAAACAATGAAAAAAAAAGGTAAAAAGATTAACGAGATGAAAGAGAAAGAAATAACAGAAAGGAGGAAAAACGAACAAAAAAAAAAAAAAAACAAGAAAATGGTAAAAAAAATAGAGAGAGAAAGAGAAGAGATAGTGTAGGAAGGGGAAGAGAGATAAGTACATACATGAAAGATGGACAAAAGAACACAAACATAATTTGAGAAACTATTTTTTGTAGTTTCTCAAAATTTGTTTCTTTTCCAGAAACGTTTTTAGAAATTTAGAAATAAGCAACCAGGTGAATTTATCAAACATGTAGAGAAAAAACAGAAACATAATTTGAAAAACTATTTTTTTGTAGTTTCTTGAAATTTGTTTCTTTTCCAAAAACGTTTTTAGAAATTTAGAAATAAGGAACCAGGTGAATTTATTAAACATGTAGAGAAAAAACAGAAACATAATTAGAGAAACTATTTTTTATAGTTTCTCAAAATTTGTTTCTTTTCCATAAATATTTCTAGAAATTTAGAAATAAGGAACCAGATGAATTATCAATCATGGATGTCTCTTAAAAAAAGAAATAAAAACAGAAACGTTATCAAACTAACCCTAAATTAACAACGCTGCTAAATCGATTTATTAAGACAGAGATTGATTCGGTTTTTAACTTTAACAATATTTAAATGAATTCAAAAGGCAATAACAAAAATAGTGGAAGTAAAACAACAAGCCTCTTTCTATATTTTTACAATATAATATGATGTTATTTCTACTTTCAACCCTTTTGTTTAATAATTTCTACTTTCAACCTAAAACTTATAACATTTTGTTTTCGTTATTTTAGGAAGAAGTCGTAATGACAAATGTCTTAACTTTTCAAATTAATGTTACATTGTACGTCATTATCCTAACAAAATTACCATTTTTTTCTTTATATATGAACACACACATTTTTTCTTTTATCTCGTTTCTCACTCTCGTTAATGTCTTCTCGCTTAATTTTTTTCTTCTCCCCTTTCTTTTTCTTTCTTTTCTCTCTTCAAAGAGCACCCAAGGGGAGCAAGAGCGAGAGGTTGGAGTGAGATTGGAGAGTTAGTGAGAGATTGGAGAGGGAGATTGAAGAGCGAGACATTAGAGAGAGAGTGAGAGATTGGAGAGAAAAATTGGAGAGAGAGTAAGAAGCTGGAACAAGAATAACAAGAGAGAAAGAGATTAGAGATTAGAGGAGAGAATAAAATGATAATTTTACTAAATGTTGACACAAACAAAATAACATGTAACCTTAAATTGAAAAGGTAGATCAACATTTATCATTTTCACCTATTAAAATCGATCATCGGTACGATTATCCCTTTATTTTACTCTAAAGATATTGTACTTTTTTTAATACTAATCTAACTATAACTCTACTCGTTAAGACATTATACATCACATTGTGAACTCCAAATAAAAGATATTTTTTTAGCTTTGCAAGTCAAGGGTATACCTTTATACACACATATAATTCTTATCACTTCCATTAGTAATTTTACCTCCAATTTAATTTTTTTAAGAGTTGAGACTTATTAAACATTTTACATAATTAATTTTTTTTTAATATATCATGTCCTTTATTATATTAGAAATAAAATTGAAATTTTAGAGATCCACTTGACAATTTTAAAGTTTCCTTTAAACACAAAAGAAAAATTTTAAAGATATAGTAAACTTTTTAAAATTTAGAGATGAGAAATTTTTAGACTGAACTTCTAATTTAACATAGACGATAACATAATATACTACTATGACTCATCGAAAAGTTCAAACAAGATACAAAGAGTAAGGTCCCATTTGGGGTTGCGTTTGCTAGCGAAAAAAGCTATTATGGGAGAATCTTAACCGCCTAAACTGTTTGGTAAAACAGATTATTAATTAATCTATCGAGAATCACTTTTTAGTTTACTCTTCCGTGCAAAAGCTCTTAGATACCAGCTTTTAGATTTAGCTTTTCTAAAAATCTATCACATTTTCTAACTGTTTTTAAATTTCAAATTTATCCTTCTTTTATATTCTTTTACATATGCTCTCTTTCATATGAATAAAAATTTGATTAATTCAATTTTTATAATAATTATTTTTCTTACATTTTTATCAAATATTTGAGATTAATTAAACATGATTAGATGCAATTTAAATTATACAAACTTTTAAATAATTATCTTATAATAAATTATAAATTAAGTATTAATAAACAAAATATTTGAAATAATAAGTCTACTATGATCCTTATAATTGAATCCCAACAATTTAGTATTAATTTACCAAACACGGAAACTAGTTTTTTTCTAATTTAAAATTGAAATTTACCGAACACTATTTTACTTCATTTCAAAGCTGATTTTTCTAAAAGCAAAGTTACCAACAATTATTTTGGAAGCTACAGCAATCCCAAACTAAGCCTAAGAATAAAATCTTGTTGGTTAAGTCTCTCAAAACCTCATTCTAAATTATGTAAGTGGTAGAAAAACTATTTTTTTTTCCTTTGACCAACAGTAAATATCTCTATATTTTCAATATATATATATCTATATATATACACATAATTATTAACATTTAGGTTAAAATACAATTTTAGTCCCTATATTTTGGGTTTTGTTCCATTTTAATTCATATATTTTCAAATGTCTAACTTTAGTTCTCGTACTTTCAATATAAAACTTAAAATTGATTCCTATTTGAGTTTTAAGTTAATTTTTATCAAAATTGATTAAATAATAATGATAATTTTCATATAAAGAAAAGACACCATGTGAATATATTTTTAAAATTTATAGAAGGAAATCTAATAGTGATGTTTTTTTTAAAAAAAAAAACAATAAACTCGACTAATTTTAAACTTTATTGAAAGTACAAGAACTAAAATTAAACATTTAGAGAAACTAAAATATAACAAAACCTAAAGTACATGGACTAAAATGGTATTTTAACCTAACTTTTATTAGTAACCTTTTTGTTAATTTTTATCTTTTCATTAATTTTAAATCTCTTGCCTTTCCACTAATCTTTTAACTCTCTTTTCTTTGTTTTTTTTTTTTTTTTTTTTTTTTTGACAATATGTGGGATGGGGGATCGAACCACAAACCTCGTGGTCATTAGTACAACTTTATGCCGATTGAACTATGCTCTTGTTGGCAACTCTCTTTTCTTTGTTTGATAAAAAAGAATCAATAGAAAGAATTATATCCTAGCTAGAATTATTGTTTAAGAGACATCTCAATATAAAGTAAGTTTAAATTGCATATACATTTTAGCCTAAAGATTTTTTTTTTTTTTTTTAGATCCATAGTGAGCATCATCTACATAACTCAATTGCTTAGTAAAAGATAAGAGCATTTATAACTAAGAAAATACATTCAATGTGTATAATTCATTCCTGAACAAAAACAATATGAAAAATTTTAAAAACAACTCAAACTATATATCAACCATATCTTCCCCAACCATATCTTCCCCTCGTGTTTTTGGCGCTACTCCCAAAACTTACCCTTTTACCTTCAACCTTCTACCACCATAAAGAGTTATTAAATATAGACTCACATAAAAAGAGACATCGTTGTACCCTTAAACTTACGTTGTCTTGTGTTCTTATAACACAAATTTAAAAGCTAATTACTGAATTTGGTCTCCCTAGGTACAACAAAGGGCAAATCGTACAAGTAAAGCAAATTCTTCATTTTTATTATTATTCACATAGTTATTTTTAAAACCAATCGACAACAATTATTATTTAAACAAACCATTTTCAAAGACATTAATTGACAAAAAAGTGAAATACATTATGCATATCTCATTTTAAGTTACTTAAAGTTTATTATATTGATTCTAATCATCACTCTTCTAGAAGATCATAAATTTCCCACGTCACTAGCTTGAAACAAATAGACAATAATGAGTTATTAATCCGCTTTTGAACTATATTTCCACAAAAAGGGATTGGGGACAATCTTATTGAAGATACTTTAAAAGCCATAAATGCTTGTTTAAAGTCAAGTTATTAGGCAAAAGTATACATGTAGGCTACAAAAAGTTTCAAAAAGCCAAGGTGGGAGAAGAGTTTCATATAACATTTCAAAATCTTATGAAATCATATAATACATACCATATGAATATTGATAAATTAAAGATTGGTAGGGCAAGCAAATTACTTTTTTTTTTTTTTTGGATTTCTTATAGCTCAAACCTTTGACTAAATGGTAAAATGAAAATTATAATGGAAAGAAAAAGGTATCATACATGTGTAAAAAGTGGTTGAAATTCTAGAGGATATTACAATATCTTCTTCATCAACAATATATTATGGGTCCACCATTGATTCACTTGTCTTTGCCACCAATATGATGAATTTCTCACACCCCATTTGGCCTTTGCCCCAAAAAAACTCACTAAAAAAAAAAAAAACCCCCAAAATTATATTAGATTTTTGACCCCACAAGATTGCAAAAAAAGTCAATTTCTCACTTGTTTCATTGAGTTTATCCACAAGCATTCAATTCATATGGTAAATTTGTATGTCCTTCATTCATTTCAGTCAACATCTCAATTTTCATGTATTAATTTTAGAATTTTAACCTTATAAATAAAGAGACATGTGAACCTTTTTTTTTTAAATGTTTGTGAACTATGACTGGTTAAAAAGAACACCAATGTCTACTCGCTTTTCTAAACTATATATAATTTCAGAAGTACTATTTTATTTATTTATTTTGTGTGTGTGAGATCTCTATTTAGATCCAGAGATTAGTATTTTCTTTTAGTTTAATGACATGTGGGTGAAAATTTGAACAACTTATCTCTTGATTGAAGAGACATACTTTAACCAGTTAAACTGCGCTCAACTTGGCAAGATCAACACCCTACTAATTAAATACATTAATTTTTTTTTTCATTTAAATTTTAAGAAAAATAGTAAGGTGAAGTGTCATTCTAAAGTTATGATCGAAAAAAAAATAAGAAAAATTGAAAATGAAGAGACTAAATTGGTCATTTTTTAAAAGTACAAAGACCAAAATGAGCATTTTCAAAGTACAAGGACCGAAATTGACATTTTGAAAGTAAAAAGACCGAGATGAAACAAATCCAAAAGTATATATATAAACCTAATAAAAAATAAAATAAGAATTAGGGGTTACTTCTATTTTGGATTTTATTCTTATGGTTTTAGTAAAAAAAATGTGGGAAGAAGATTTTGAACTTGTGACCTTAAGGGGCCGTTTGTTTGACGGTAATCCAAGATGTCCATGGAATGGGCATCTGGTTTACCTCATTTGTTTTGTGGTAATGTTGGATACCTAGGAAATTCGGGATGCCCATACGGGAGGCATCCGAGGAGCTTTTGATGCCCTCGTGAGAGATGGGTTTCAAAGATTCCCATGTTGAGGACATCTTCGAATGACACTTTTATCCATCCGTTTTACAATTTGTATTTTTATTTAAAAAGAAATTAATTTATTCGTACACTAAGAAGTAACCATTTATTTTTTAAATTTTACATTAAGATGTAAAATAAATGATAGTTATATTGAATAATATTTTAATTTATTTTTTATTTATTCTCTTAATAATAATACTAAATTATATTAAACTAATAGCTAAATTAGCTAAAAATTAGTAAGGACATTATTGGTATTATACATAATCTAAGAACTTTTCCGTACAAAAATCCTACAAAGCAAACCTAGTTATCTGAATATTCCCATATATTCTTATAAATTATTCTTTCAAACCAAATACGGTTATCTAAAATGTCGGGCATCTATATTTTCGGACATCTATAATTTCAGGCATCTGAATATTTCGGTTATCTAGATTCCCAAAAAACAAACGGCCCCTAAGTGAAAAGGTAAATGTTTCGATGATTATGCTCTTGTTGATCCTTTTTATTTTGCTTATTGATCTTTTATGTTTATTTTATTTTAGTCGTTTTTAAACATTTAAGCATTACTCTTCTCAAAAAAAAAAAAAAAAAACATTTAAGCATTACGTTGTAATTCCTAATTTTTCAATAAAAAATCCTTAATGATTTGATAAAAATTCCTAGGTCCACCTAAACCCGATTTCGAACACTTATGACCTAAACCACTACAGTTTGGTTTTTCAAAAAAAAAAAAAAAAAAACTACAGTTTGGTAACGATCGAATCTCTACATTTTTTGGCCGAGTTTATAAAACTAAGCTACATAATTCCAAAACATAGTTAAGCTACAACTTTAAATTCCATTTTAATACTAAACTCTCAGGTTTATTTTATTTTTTAGAATCTAAATTTTCAAAATGTCTATTTTGGCCACTAATATTATAAAGAAAAACATCAAAATTTAGTCTCTAATCTTCAAAAAAACCCATTTTGATCCTCTTTGTTATTATTTGATCATCTATATTTGCCCACTCATTATCTCCTCCAACCAATTTATATGATTCTTCTAATACATACACTCATTAATTAGTAGTACATGATATAGCCAACAAGAGCATAGCTCAACTGGCATAAACTCAGAAATGGCCAGAAATTACAGGGTAATTTCGAAAAATGGTCAAACCGTATTTTTTAATGAAAAATGGCCAAACCGTATTTTTAACCTAATTTCACTGTTTTATTCTTCCAATTATACCCCTAAGTTAATTTTCACGCCCTACCCTATATTTGAGGAAGCCATTTAATTTTTTTTTTTTAAAAAAACCAATTATCCCATGAATCAAGCCATGGTTAGTTACAACATCTATATTATTTTATCATTTGAAATTCAAATCCAGATTGCTTCATCGTCTTTTCCACTTTTATTTTGTAATCAACAAACCAGATTGCTTCATCTTTTCCAACCATTCTGATTGATTATTGGTCTTCGTCGTTCCTTCGGTAAAGCTATTGATCATAGGTATATTTCAGCATTTTTTTTACTGCTTTCATGTTTTCGCTTACTCCAAAAGTAAGCGTTCAGATTGATTATTGCTTTCATGTTTTCGTTCACCTGAGTTATTCTTTTCATTTGTTGAAAGCTCATTTGAACTTTCTTCTGAATCAGTCTCAATCACCTTTGAATCTTCCGTCTCCTACAAAAGTAAATAATTTTTAGAAGAAACCCTTTGAATCTTCCGTCTCCTACAAAAGTAAATAATTTTTAGAAGAAACCCTTACCCGTTTTCATACACACTGTAATTGTGATTAAACAAAGATCACAACTACAGTGATTTTTCTTCAATTTCTTCAATTTGCATGATGAATTCCAACGGTAACATGTATGATTTTTTTTATCGATATATTGTATTTTGTTATGTTCTCCTATCTTTTCTCCATAAATCGTGATTTGAATTTAGTAACAAATTTCTTAATTAAAATTTTTGTTTTCAAATTATACTGTTAAGATAAATTAATATTAGACTTATCCTTTTTATTTTGAAATTATTTTATTGAATTTCACATTAAATTAACCTGTAAATCCTAGATTCTCTCCCTTTTTTATAGTATATTTAATTTAAATAATATGGATTTAGATTTCGGTTAGGGTCATTCTTATACATTTTGTTACTAACTGTAAAGATTATTCATATCATAAGTATGTTTCCACATATTTGTTATTGCTTTCATGTTTTATTTCATCCCCAAAGTAGCGTTTTTGGTTACTGCTTTTATGTTTTTGGCCATGGATTTTTTCTCCCGTTTGAATTTGAATCTGTTGTTTCAATTTTAATTTTCTAGATTTATTTGTTTAATTTGTAAGGTTGTTATTGATTTGGTTGTTGAATTAATATGTAACAATCCTAGATTTTCTCCCTTGTATTTTAATTTAATTTATTTCTGAATTAAGATTTGGGTGGGGTATTTATGTCCACTTTGTTGCCAAAAAAATTTACTAAATTTGGCTTTTGGCCATATCTCAAAACACGAAGGGCTCTTTTTCAAATCAACTATTTTAAAATGGCCATTTAGATGATTGCCCCTATTTTGAAAGTGGAAAGCAAGTGGTTGAAGGCTTGAAGCCGCACCCCCGGGGGCCCAACTAAATGATCATTCAATATTATACGGCCGAAAGCCCCTCTTTTATTTTTATTATTATTATTTTTTGAGAAAATTATTATTATTTTTCTTTCCTTCATATTTCAATTTTTTTTTTATATATAAAAAAAAAATTGTGAGAAAGGAGACAAATGCAGTATGAGAATCTTGACCCTTTGTCCACATTTTTGCTCATTACTCTAAAAAATTTTCTCTTTTCTCTTCTCATCACTAACCTCTTCCACTTCTTCATGTTTGATTTGATGAGGATTTGAACCCATCACAATCTTTAAATAAATTTATTTCTAATATTTTGATTAGTTGAGTTGTGTTCAGATTAATATTTTTCTCCTTTATTCGTTTTTTTTTTCAATTAGATTATCTTATTTATAATGTTTATAGGCTTTGAATTGTATTTTGTATTTTACTTTATTGGATTAACAGTTGTTGACAAGATATAGACTTGGCACTATATGTTTTCAAAATCTGAATGAGGTGATGTGTTTTGGTAGGATGAATTGGAAATTAAAAGATTAGATTTGAAAGATTGATTGGGTAGGTAACGAGGTGAGTGATCAAGTCAAACTAATTGGATAGGTATTCTAAATGGGTAATTAGTTCAAACTAGTTAAAATGAAGGCGGACGTGAAGCTGGGTAAGACGTTCGATCAACAACGATTATTAAGAATCAGAAACAAGCATAACTCGCCAACTTGAATACAATTTAGCTAAGGTTCGAACTCCCACTCTCCTATGTTGAATTAAAAAAAAAAATTATAATTATAAAAATATAAAATGGAAGGAAATATAGGGTTGAAAATGAATACATTCCTTAAAAAATAATAGATATAGAGAAAGAGTGGAAAAAGGAGAAAGAAAAGTGGAAAATAGTGGAAGGTCATATCTGACACGTGTTTGTTAGCACCACGTCATGTGACAGGTGTCATGTCACTGATTGGGTTGGGTCCCATCAGTACGGAACTTGCGTTTTTCAGGAGGAAATTTCTTTTTTTCTTTTTTTTTTCTCTGACAATCTTTTATTTTGGGTCCGTCTGGATTTTGATTGCTTTTTTGAAAAGTTTTTCTTTTTAATTCTCCAAAATTGTATTTATTTATTCTTTCCAGTACTCAAAATTATATTTAATTGCAATTACTCATTGCTGCTCTCTTCAATGCTCAAATTTGTTTTCTAAATATTATTTTTAAATAAGAAATATATTTCGATAAATAATTTTCAGAAAAAAGTTATTTTGAAAAAATATTGTCGTTGCCAAAATTCGGATATGAGAAAACGTATTTTGACCTTCACGTGAACGGCTGATAAATTTGTTTGAGATGAGTAGACATGACTTGAAAAAAAAAGCACACATCAAACAGTGCTTGCCATACTGTCTTTGATGCTTAAGTTAATTAGGAGGTTTTGAGTGTATCAAGTGAATTAAAAATGAGAAAAAAACTTTCTCTCTCTTAGGTTGAAAAAGGGTACTTGTACCTTTTCCTTTTAGAATTTTTCCTATTTGATAGATGATTTAGGGTTGGAATGAACCGAATCAGACTGTCAGAATGGGAGTGTGCAGGGCAGGGGGTCTAATGTGTTGGGCCATGTTGAGGCGACCCCCAACCTCGGTCTTGTCTTCGATAACTGGGATAGTGTAAAATTACCTATAATACTCGATTTAACATGTATAATGATATTAGTTATACATATATGTATATATATATATATTATCCTCAATTGGCTTAATTTGTGAATTTCAACTCTAAAGCTTAATTTCATTTATTAGACTAATTTGTTTCTAAAAAATAAATTGAAAAATTACTCATGAACAACGGTGGTATGTATTACACAAAATTCAACCAACTGAACACTTAAAAGATCAAATGTCTAAGTTGAAGTTTATGAAATAATACTCGAACCAAACAATACCTTTTACATGGTAAAAAGTGAATATAATTCCATAATAAAATTTTAACCGAATTTAAAAACAATCAACATGATCATATGTACCAATCTAGAACAATAGAATTTTCCTACGCTAAGAGAATGTCATAGTTGGCCATAATAATTTTCTAAAAAATGTAAACTCAAACAATTGAGAGAGTATTAACTATACAACTTATTTATTTTTAGACTTTAAGTAAAGGAAATTATAAATTTAAAAGACTTAAGTGGAACACATGAGCCATGTAGAAGACTAAGAAAATAAATTTGCCCTATTAAATAATTCCCAATCATTAAGGTTTTAAAATTAACAAAGTAGAGAAACTATTTTGAAAACTTTTTAAACAGCTTACAAGTACTGCATAACTAAAGAATAAAGGATAAGAATAGAAAAATATATATATTAAGAATATGTTAATCATATTTATTTATTTTATTTTATTAGAGTGAAAAAAAAAAAAAAAAAGTGGGGGAGAGGTCCCATTGAATGGGAGTAATGTAATGGTGAATGATTGTTATGGTGGGCCTTGAAAAGACCTGTTGGGTTGAATGATGATAAATGTAACAGTACACATCACTCCCACAAGTAACCCTTTTTTCCTTATTTTTTTTAATATTATTATAATTACGTTTGCACGACTTGAACATATTTCAAATGGTTGGACGCTAGTTAGTGCTTTCGTTTATAAATTATGAATTCAAATTCTATCATTCTTATTTGTAAATGTAATATTCTTATAGAGAGTTAAAAAAAAAAAGATTAGTGATATATTTTAACCCTAATATAATGTATTAGAGAATTGAATATTGTTTTCTTCTCTTAGATATTATTTTCCTACATATCTCACTAAATATTATCATTAGCTAATTTTTAATATTTAGCAACAATCATGGTACCATTGAAAAATGTTAAAAAATGGTAAAGCACCAGTTTGGATGAATATTTGATCCTCTACTATGTAATTATTGAATTAAAAAAATAATTGAAAATTTTCAACAATGGGACTGAAATATTTGAGATCAAAACATATATTTATAAAAAGAAATCTAATTCTTGATTTGATTCATTATAATTCCTCCCTAAGTTTTTCAAATATAAACTATTTTCTTAATATTTTTTAAATTTATTTTCTAGTTTTTTATTTTTTTATTTTTAATTTTAAGAATTATTGAGAGAGAGATTATGAAGAATATCGTTAAAAAAAAACTATAGACAAAATAATTGTCCAACAAGCTTTTAACAATCAAGTTAAATATTATATATTTCAAATTAATGTAGAATCTTGATTAAATTTGTTGACAAAGCACAGTTGATCCAATGATTGCTAAGAATAGTTAAACCACACAAGAAAAAAAGGTTTTTAGGTCAAAAATAAAACTTTTACAAAATTGCAAAACATCTACCTATCTATGGATCTACTTGTCAACCTATTTAAAGTGTTGCAACAAAAAAAAAAAAAAAAAAAACACCTTTAATTTGTTCACACACTTTCACAAGTTCTATGCATTATTAATCACATATTTTTAAGAAACACAATAAGCATTTTCATCCACAAATTAAATTCATTAATTAATTGAAGGGTTTAATTCAAATTATAAATGAGGGCGTTTTACTCATTTGATCATCTTTTGATTGAGGATATAAGTTTTATGCTAGTTGAGTTATGTTCATGTGAGGGGAGGATGAATATCTTGTTATATTACCATAGTCAAACTAAATGATGATATAATACTTCTCCAAAAAGAAAAAAGAAAAAGACCTAAATGATGATATACATGTGACGCCCGACGTTAGGAGGGGTACATGAATGAACCGAGATCACATCCGAATGAGAGAGATCTTGAGGATATGAAAGTATAGTCAAGATAAGCTTAAAATAATTGATAGATACTACCTATACCAACAAGGTGCATCTTCCTTTTTGGTGACTCAATCATAGGAACTTTGAAGTTCTATGTTAGGTGACCTCTTGGGAATTTTCCTAGGAAGTATGTGAGTGAGGACAAAGCATGCTAAAAGGACCCCGTGTTGGTTTGTGGGGATAGTCTTCACTCTTGGAAACAGTTTAAGACGGATATGGTGGCGTGGCCAGGTCGCAGGGGAATGTCGAGGCCTTAAGTGCCGAAGCTGAATTCCGAATCCTGGGCCTAGGGCATTACAATATATTTGCTGGATAAATTTTAATGGATGATAAACAAGATGATGTGAACCCGAAGTCCAAGCTTTAGTTTTTCATGTTCAATCCTAATCCTTGGTGAACTCTAACACAAATGATTTAAAGGAAGATGTTGGTGTTATTTTCCCTACACGTGCATGCCAGTTGAACTTCAAGATTGAGTTGGATTAAATACACTTAGGACTTCAACTATGATAACATTAGCCTAAACAAGTTATATTAAAAGAACTTAGTAATTCATCCAAATTAAATATTTATTTAGTGTAAGTCACACATTAATTCACTACAAGAAATCTCATCTTTAGCGACGAAAAAATTTCGTCGCTAAAAGTAGAATTTCGACGCAGTGAAGTTTCAACGACGAAAAAAAAACGTCGGACAAAAAAGTCGCTAAAGCATAGTCGCAAACTAACTTCAGCGTCGAATTTAGAAAAATCGTCGCAACGTGCGACGAAAAACTCAATTACGTCGCAATGTGCGACGAAACAAGAAAAAGCGTCGCAAACAGCTATGCGACGAAAACTTCAAATTTGTCGCAAGAATCGTGCGACGAAAAATGATAATATGTCGCAACAAAATCGTCGCAACTTGCGACTAAATCATAAAATCGTCGCAAGTTCCCCATAAGAAATTAATCATTTCCTTGCGTCGTTTTTTGTTATTTCGTCGCAAATTTCGATTCCTTTGCAACAAAAACCTCATATTCGTCGCATATATTTAGGACATTAAAAAAAAATTATTGTTCAAATTAGATGTCTAAAAGCTCAATTTCGTATTCAAATTGTCCTGATAAACATTTTATACAATAATCAAATAGTCTTACAAAACAAAACATTCAACATTAAGAAATGGTCATCACTACATCCAAAAATTGTTTCATATATGAATATTTTACTAAGCCTTGATAAGTTTAGAAGTTACAAAAAATAAATACCAAAGGAAGTTTATCCAATTACAAAAAGAGTATTAAGTTCTATGTTAGCTAAAAAAAGATGATGTTCCTTTGACCATGGTTGTCGTTAGCAAAGTTTACTTCAATCCTGCAAATAAAAACAAATTACATATACATTAAGCACACATGAATAACAAACCATCATTAACCCATTCACAAAAAGCATCATAATGATGGCATATAAAGTCACATTTCCAATGAGAAGAATAAATACCATTCCACCTATCCTTAAATCATCTTCAATCTCATAGTTGTAAATTTTTCTACCAATCTACATTTTATGAAAAGAAAAACTCAATCTACAAGCACATGGACGACTTAAGTTAAAAAGACATTTCTTTTAAAAAATAGAACATCAACCACAAGCCTCATCAAATCATACTCTCTCACAAACACTTCATAGTTAAAATAAAACCTCTCAACCACAACCACATGAACAACTTAACCTACAAATAGAACCTCAAACCACATGTACAACCTATGCTAAAAAGTCATAGTTCAAAAAACAATCACCAAACCACAATAAAATTACAAATAGAACCACATCATAATTTACATCATACTAAAAAACAAAGCATACTAAAAAACAAAGCATGACAATGTTCAACAATAAATATATAACCACATCATAATTTACATCTAAGAGAACAATAACAAACAAAACTTGAATATAAACAACCTCTCTCCCACCCCCTCAATTCACAAATATAAACAACTAACTACTCTCTCAAATCCACATTCAATAAAAAAGACCAAGCTTCAACAAACAAAACAATATATACTTTTTCTCCATAATGTTCCATTAACGAAACAAATATTTAATAGACCTTAAACAACACACTTTCAATGCACCTATTTTAATTATCTCTAAATTTTTCACCAACTAATCAATATATGCATATATGAACAAAATTTCTTAAAAAATAAAGAAATTTAGTGTAACACATACCTATTACAGTGAATCCCACAAATAAAAACGGTCCCCTAAGTAATCTAACAATGTGAAAAAATAAAGAAAAATTAGTGTAAACGTAAAAAAAAAATGAAATCAACCAAAAAGTTCTTAAAATGAAACCCACAAGTGCTTTTCGGCGTTCCCTAACTGTAGTTCCACGAATGTAAAAGAATAGGGGAAGAACACTCTGTCACGACCTGTGAAAGAAAACAAAAATGTATGAAAACGGGTTTGGGAAGAAGACACAACCAAAAAATGATGAAATAAAGAGCAAATCACGATACCCACGTCGTTTGTGACGTTTTTTGACCCTCTCCGACGTCGATTCCAGCGACAATGGCGTTTTCTGACAGCCCCACGTCGTCTCCCAACCTTCTTGCACTCCCTCTCTGTTCGAAGAAAGAAAAAATAATGGATGACAAAGAAATGTCGAAAAAGAAGTTGGGTTTTGAGTTTTTTTAAATGGCTTGCGACGCTTTCATGGGTTTCGTCGCACAAAGGCTGCGACGAAAATATTTTTTTGTCGCACCAACGTCCCACCAGCGTCCCACCAACGTCACATCAATGGTCTGGTTGCACGAATCACGGAGGCTGCGACGAAAAAATGGCTTTCGTCGCAAGCCGTTGCGTCGAAAATGGAATTTTCGTCGCACAGGTCTGCGACTAATTTCTCATTTTCGTCGCTTATTCAAATTTTTTGGCGCCAACAACTCCACGTGCGACATTTTTTTGGTTTCGTCGCTCATTTTTTGCGACTTATTGGATGTTTCGTTGCACAATTGACGCGAGGAAATGTGCGATTCAGCCACTGTCTTTCATTTTTGCGACAAAAATTTTACCAAAGTCGCAAGGCTTGCGACGAATTGCGTAGTTTCATCGCAAGCGTGCGACTAATTTCTGATTTTCGTCGCAAGCCTGCGACTAATTTCTTATTTTCGTCGCAAGCCTGCGACTATTTGTCTTGTTCGTCTCTAACATTGCGACTATTCCAATTTCGTCGCTAGCTTTTCGTCGCTAAATCCCTTCTTTCTTGTAGTGATTAATGGAATAATAACACTTCCAATTACTTTAAGTGGCTAAAAAATTCATTTATTTTTTAAGGATAATATTTGAGTGTAAAAAAAAAAAAATCCAATTACTTTTAAGTGGCTAAAAAATTCATTTAGTTTTTAAGGATAATATTTGGGTGCATATCGGTAGGTAAAGATCTTCCTGCACACCACCACCGTTAAAATCTTAACAACCCGACAAATAATTTTTTTTCCTCTCATTTCCTACCTTTCTATTTCTTTGTTGTTAAGATTTTAATTAGATATTGTTAATTTTTTAGGGGTTACAAATATCTACAAGGTTGGTTACATTCTTCGAATCTTGGATTTATGACCCTATGTAGATTTCAGTTTTTTTAGTCATTTCAATGGTGTTTTTAGGTTCTTTTTGTTGATGGATTATTATGAAATTAATGTTTGGGACCTTAACATATATGCTTTAGTGGTTGAATTTGGTTACCTTTTGAAGGCTATATAAAGTCCCTCTTAGTTGTAACACAAATCAAATTTGGTTTTTGAAGGAAAGTTGCATATTTTGCTTATAAATCTATGAATTTTTTTTTTTCCTTCAATTCTTGTGTCTTAGATTTGCATGTTAGAATTATTCAAGTAACCTTGATCAAACTATCTTGTAGAGTGGTTTGAACCTTGAGTCTAAAAGCAAGGTTTTTGGTTTCTTACCCGATAGATTATCAAAAAATAATTTTAGAGTGATTAGTCGAAAATCTTCCAAATATATATGAAGTAAGAAAAAAAAAGGGAAAAGTAGTTTTTTGGTCCTTGAGTTTTCAGGAATAGGTGACCATCCCCTTATCTACTTAATTTATCTCCACAATGATATGATTTTGTTTCACTTTGAACATAAGCTATCATGGCTTTGTTTTTGGGATTATCCAAAAGGCCTCATACCAATGGAGATACTTGTCATCGCTTATAAACTCACGATCATCTCCTTATGATCTAGCAAATGCATATGGGACTTTGGTCGCACTCCCAACATATCCCCTTATCTAGCCAATGTAGGACTTTGGTCGCACTCCCGACATATTTTAAATACATTCATTTTAAATCTTTCTTGTTCTAAACAAGACAACTAATTTAAAATCATTTCTTGAACTTTATTGTTTTCAAACGGAGGGTCGTAAGCCACTCTTAAAATTTTTTGTTTTTTGCGTTTTTATTTTTTTTAATTTTTTTTTTCAATTAAACATCGTTACATTTTTTTAGCACAAAAAAATGTATGAGGTGGAGATTTGAACCTCTAACCTCGAGAAAAATGAATTGATGATTTTTTTTTTTTTTTTTTGACAATAAGTGGGATTAAAGCTTTGAACCTTTGATTTTTTTTTTTTTTTTGACAATTTGACTTTTTAATTGATAGTTCATACTTTATGTCAGTTGAACTATATGTTCATGTTTAGCTGAATAGATGACCTAACCAACTAGGTTGTTATGCTCATGTAAGTAATATAATCTCCAAACTTAAATTGTTTCACTTATCGACACGATCACTAATGAAGTATAGGTTTTAATTGTAATGATTTCGTAGCTCTATAAGAAGACAATTGCTCAAAAATTGAAAGTTGGATGATGGGATTGTAACAACTTAAACTATACTATGGTTCAGAAGTGATTTTTGTAATGGTTCCATATATATATATATATTTTAATGTAAAATTTTTAGAATTTAAAAGACATGGGGTGACCAACCCTTACACTTGTTGCCCTCACTTTGTGTCTCCTATGTAATTATATATGGGAACCAAAAGCTAAAAAACATAGAAAAAGAGGTGTGGATTTGATTAATTATGATCACCAAACAGCCTATGTATTGCTATAATTATCAAGAGCTGAGACCACAAACCCTAAATTACAAGCTATGCCTAAAATTACTTTTGCAATGTTTTGTTTCTTATAGACATATAATTCAACATTCTCCAAACTTTATTCTTCTGATGTTTTCCCATCATTCAGTTCCAAATTGTGATAAAGAAATAGGAACACAAAGGGAAAAAAAAGGGTTGAAATTATAGGCAAATCAAGTCCATTAATTACGCGACATGATTTCGATAGATTCAATCTGTTCAACATATTCATACTTGGTGTCCTCATTACATAAATATAAACACAAAAAGATCATTTATTATTCCGAGTCATTCTACAGATGATCAATTTTGATTGGTAATTAACTTACCGACATGGTCTGATAAAGCTTTATATGCACACTCATTTCATTTCATTCCTCTTAATTCTTAATAACATCTCTGAGTGAAGAGAAACATGAATAAACCAACACTACATCTAATTTTGTGAAGCTTATTCACTAAAGAGCCTCACCTTCAAGTTTGGACGACCCAAAGCAATTCAATGTTGGAGGATACAATAAATATCAACGAGAACACTTTTGCGCATAAAACTCAAAGACTAAAAGTAAATCCTTCGAAACTCTCCGACCAAAACCAAATAAAGACATATAGAGAAATGAAAAGATGAAAAATAGAAATTGTTGATGTAAAACATATCATAAAATTAAATTAATGAGGAGAAAGAAAAAGAAAAAAAGAAAAAAAAGTAGGGGCATGGAAGAGGGGGGGCTAAGTTTGATGTGGGTTGGATTATTAAAACTCATATCTTTGGACAATATATTACAAACTTTTGTTCACAAATCATAATCTCTCTTTTATTTTTTCTAAGTGTCCCCCCGGACCCCCCCAACTCCAAAGTCCAAACATCATGCTCTCTAGTATTATACACTTAAATTATTTTTTAATCAATTTTATACCACAAACGAACATTTATTTTTTCATCCTCGGATATGAATCTTAAACTTAAATAAGTGGTCGAACTATTTTTTTTTTCAAAAATATATAGGTAAGTCTATCAGATAGATTCTAATTATTCAGAGTCTATCAGTGTCTATCGCTGATAGACTTCGGTTTATTGAAATCTATCAGTGATAGACTTTGAATAATCAGAGTCTATCAATGATAGACACGAGTAGAATCTGACGACAACTTTTTTGTCTAGTACAATTAATTTTGCTATATATGCAATTAGTTTGCAATTGTGCTATATTTGCTATTAATTTGGTCCAATTTGCCATCTATGCAATTGTCCCTTTAATTTTTTCTTTTATTGTTTGATTTTATTTACTAAAAAAAAGAACGTGTTTGCGTGGCTATTTTTGTGGGCATAAATTCTTTTGGTTTCATGAAAAAAAGTAAAAAATTCTTAACTAGGTACAGTTTATTGTTGTATCTCGGATATTACTTATTTTTATTCAATAACATTCATATGTAAAAGTGAAAATTCAAACATTTGACTCAAAAAAAGCGATTTCTCTCGTGCATATTAATCATATGCTGATCCTATTAATTACTCGATCAGGAGCAATTGTTTCTCTCCTTCCTTCCGTATAAAATCTAAGGAAAAAAATCACATATATTAGTGAAAAGACACAATTTGAAATTATATTTTGGAAGAAAAAATAGCATTGGATTCCACAAGAATGAAAAAAGAAAAAAAAAAAAAAGAAAAAACAATAGAAGAAAGAGAGGAGTATTGAGGTTTTTTTTGTATGATCACTCATATTGTCGTTTTGGTTTTGATTACACATTGCCTTCTCTCTCTCTCTTTAATGTTATATCAAAGTTATGTATATCATTCTGCACGCGCCTAAAGTTTTATTTTTTTCCCCTTAATTTCATTGTGTAAACGCTTCTCTATTTGGTCGGTTTAAACCTTTGAGAGCCAACCATAGGAAAACAAACAAAATATCTCTCCTAAACTACTCTTTCATTTATGCAACTTTTCATGTGTAATGATTGTAATCAAGTTTAAGTTTGGTTTTTTTTTTTGTCGGTGTTTTGTTTTAGTCTTTCAACTTTGATGACGGGTTTGATTTTTTAAGTTGTGTTAATATGGTTTTTGAAGTCATTTTTGTCTCGTGATATATCTGCGTAAATCTGATGTTTGTCTTAATTAATTTAGGTGGTTCAAATATATGACAATGTTAATATGTTGATGTATATGGTTGAAGATCACATTGTTAATTATTTGTTTGTTAAATCCAAATGAATGGTAATAACTTAAAAGGGTGTTTTTTTGTTAAATTATTATTACTATTTTTTTTATGATTTAGGAATTTATATCGGATAAGTTGAAAGTTTTGGAATAAGAAAACAAAATTAAATTTCAAAGGCTAAAATATGCCTTTTGAAAGCTTAGGGGTCAAAATATAATAATCTTAAAAGTTTAGGGATTAAAGTGAGATTTAAACCTAATATAGTAGCACATGTACTTAATTTTCTTTTTTAGAGTTTAAACTATAGTCATTATTTGAGAATTTTTGTGATGATTATAGTCCAATTGAATTAAGACATTATTAGCTTTGATTTTTGTTGATTGAATAACGTTTGAATCTTCATCTCAAATTTATAATATAATATTCTAAAAAAATTCACAATAATTCTAGCCCATTACAATAATGAGATAATGGCCCCATTTTAAAATAAAGAAATAAATCTTATAACAAGCACCAACCTGGCTGACTATATACTTAGATGTATTTTTTTTTCTATGCCAAGTTGGACGACTTTTCACTATCATGTAGAGTAGGCTCACGAGGCTTGATCGATAGAGTAGAAGGCCAATTTGATCCAACCCATTCAAATATTCACTGCGGAAAATCACACTCATTTTGTCATCAACCATACGGCAAAGAAGGTGGATTTGATTTGACTTGTCGACACTCGACATGCAATTCAATGTGTGAATGTGATACCAGACACATGATTTGATCGGAAATTTTGGGAAATTTTGAATAATAATTAAAAAAAAAACAAAAAGAAAATTTATCAAACAAAAAACTATAGTTTTCAAGAATTTATTTCTCATCACACAAAATGAGCTTTAGCTTTCCTAAATGTCTAACATCATGGGCTTATTTCCTTGGATCACGAAGTATGTTTGATAAGAATAAATATTAAATTATATTATCCACAAAGTGAAGGGTTAGAAAGAAAAAAGGTTTGGTTCCAAAGTTGTAAATAAAGGAAAATTGGAGGGCTTTGATTCAAATTTTAGGGTTTTTGCTCCAAACAAAAGGGATGTACAAAATCCATCCCATCATTTTGTCTGTATCTCACACAGTCACTAATCGGACGGCTTCAAACCATTGGATGGGAAATGGCCAACAGATCTCTGTGAAATCACAACTGTTGATTTTGATAAGCCCAAGAAGAGAGATATAACAATTGTGATTTATATTAACATTTTAAGAGTAAACGAAAGTTACGTTCGAGTTCATGGATCGGGTTGGATTACGTTCTATCATTTTTATCTTCTTCGAGAAACAATCAATTCAAACGACTCAATCTATATGATAGAATTGACTCAACCTAATTCTGAAATATAAAGTGTGATTGCAGTTTCATTTTATACTATTGAATGTAAGAGAGAGATTAAAAACTTCGGTTTCACCATGCATCTAGGTTATCAAAAATCTCGTCAGTTTCTAAAACACGTTGGATATGGTAGAAAATATAAAAAGAATGATGAGATATTTTAGATTAAAATAGATATATGTATATATAATTCTATCACATGTGTAACACATGTCTTATTTTAAAGTCAGTGTTATGACTACAACCAAACTCCTCATAGACTAAACAAGGGGAAAATCATGAGTACACAAGAAAAGACAACTATCGATCTCTATTGATACAAGACGTTTTAGGTGGAACCATAAGTAAAGACAAGATGACTTTGTCTCAGAGCGGACAATATTATACGATTGTAGAGATATGTGAATTCAATTATCCTTAACAACTAGAATTACTTACGAACTGACTCAACTCATTAAGTATTGATTTGATTGAATCTAATCTTAATCCAGTTTAGAACCGAACTTCGCTCCACATACACACAATTCAGACGTATTGATGGATTTTTTTTTTTTTTTTTGGAGTGAGTGATGCAAAATAAATAGAAAGAATTGGATTTTGCAACTTGGTTTTCATTTGTGGTTGTTGTCTCTCTCTCAAAATATATTGGGTTGGTGTGTAGCTATCCAATCTTCATGATGTACATTAGAAACACTGTTCTTGTCGTTTACTATGGGAAGAGAAGTCGTTTTATACTGCAAAAAAATTTGATTTTTTTTTAAAAAAATAAATAAATAATAAAAAAGGTGTCTGGATATCTTATTCTTCAAGAAAATTGGGGTCCAAAATAACAGGACAGTCAAACCGACCAAACCAATTGGAATTTTTTTAAAAAAAAATTACTTTTTTTTTTTAGTGTTTGTATTTATCAGGTTCCATTAGTGAAAGGTTTTGTTTTTTTTTTTTTTTTTTGTTTTTTTCGTCTTTGACTTGGTCTTAAAGGGATGGAAAAGGAAGAAAAATTATATAACATAGTGTTGATTATTTGAAAATTGAATCACAATGTGAATTTTAAAGAGTTTTGAAAAACCATTTATTCAAATGAAATTGGATAAGAACAATCCTCCTCTTTTGATTCGGTTTTAAATTAAATGGATCTTACTTCCATAAAGAGTTATAACATTTAAATTAAAAAAATAAGTTTGACATTTGAACTATATAAATGTGAAGCCATTTTGGAATGCAAATTTGAAATACTCAACCCTTTTGAATTGGTCGGTGGTTATAACTTATAGGAACAATTTTATGTTTGAGAGTGCTTTTTGGATCACTTTTTTTTTTTTTTTCCGAAGCCAAAAGCTCTTTTCTCTTAAAATCTTTTTGTTTGAATTTGAGTGTAGCATAGAAAAAGTCAAAATGAAGAGTATAGGACTTTGAAAGTGTGTTTGGTTTAACTTTTCAAGTGTTTAATTTTGAAAAAAAAAATAATAATTTTGAAAAAATTTCTAGTATTTGGCTACCACTAAAAATGAGTTATTAGAAAATGAGATTGATAAATAAACCATACTTTTCTAAAAAGAGTCTTTAGTATACAATAACTTGTGTATAAAAACACACCTATGAAGAAATGCAACAAAACATATGAGTGTTTAAATTCTAAACAATTTTTATACAAAATGTTTATTTAAAAATGCATTCTTCAAAAACATTTAAATTAAAATGTTTGGGTGGGGAGGGGGTTAAATGTTTTTTTTAAAAATGTATTCCAAAGAGACCCTTAGGGTGTGTTTGGATTAACTTTTCAAGTGTTTAATTTTATAAAAAAAAACCATTTTGAAAAAATTTCTAATGTTTGACAACCACTAAAAATGACTTATTAACTTTTTTTTTTTTTTTTTTTTTTACTTAAAAGATGATATTGTACAAAAATAATGATATCAAAGAAAATTTATTTCATAACAAGTTATAAAAAACTTGTAAATACATAATCAAAACTTAACTAACGTATCAGAATTAACTAATAAACATAACAACAAAATTTAACTAAGATGTCAAAACAAATAAACATTTCAGCAAAAATTAGTCCAGTTATAAAAAAATTTCAAGAGAAAAGGCATAACTCAAAAAAGAAAGAGGTAAATGTGAATGAGCAAGCAGCAATAAGCCAATTTCAACATCATGCCAATTTTTTCGTTCAACACGACCATTTTGCTGAGGAGTATGAGGACAAGAAACACGATAAACTATTCAATGCGATGATAAAAAGGAAGAAACATGGCGAAACTTCACCACCCCAATCAGTTTGAAGACATTTGATTTTATACTCAAATTGTGTTCAACATAAGCTTTAAAATGAAGAAAGCATGGAAAGGTTTCATCATTGGACTTAAGTAAATAGAGCCAAGAGTAACGAGAAAAAGCATCCACAAAAAAAAGAAAATAATGTGCTCTATTAACAAAAGTTTGTGGAGATGGACCCCATACATCAGAGTGTACTAATTGAAAAGACTTATAAAACCTCGAATCAGACAAATTAAAAGGTAAACGATGACTTTTGATGATTTGACAAGAATTACAAAAAGACTCAACATTGGAACAAGACACTTGAATAGAAGACAAAACCCGCTTCAGAGTTGAAGTTGCTGGATGACCCAGCCGAATATGCCAATAAGGAGCAACGCAACACGAGATAGTAAGGCAGCAACCGAGGGTTGACTGGACAAATATGGCTAAGAAGACTGCTGAGGAGCAGGGGACAACTTGTATAAACCATCTTCAAGAGTGCCTTGGAGAAGAACTTGCTTGGATTGAAGATCCTTAACAAGAAAAAAAGTGGAGTAAAATTCAACAAATGCCATGTTATCTTTGCAAAGACAGCCCACACTAATCAAACGCTTGGAAATAGAAGGTGTATAAAGAATAGAATCAAGAAACACATGTTTATGAAATGAAGAAATGTAATTGTGACCAATGTGAGATATAGGAATTTGCTTACCGTTCCCAACCGTAATCTGTTCACCACCATGATAAGGCATAGGATTTGCTAGAGTAGAAGCATCTGGTGTCATGTGATGAGTCGCACCAGAATCAAGAAACCAGTTATTGTCCGGATGATAAGATTAAGTAGACACAGTGGAAAAATTGTCAGGTAGGGACGACTGGGAAGATGTAGTAGTCAACATGGCTTGAGGGATGTTGGGAGGGGAGGGGGGTGGAATAAGCTAAATTCGTCCTATGGTGGCAAATTAAGGTTGTATAGCCAAATTTCCCACATATTTGACACTGATGAGGACGATTTGAATTAGATCGAGGAGGCCATTTTGGAGCAGGCTGAGTTTGAGGTTTACCAAGAATGCTTGGGGAAAATTGGGGAGGAGTAGAAACAAAGAAGGAAAAATTCGATGGATTAAAGAAAGCTCTAGGGGTTGATGAAGAAAAGTTGGTAGGTCAAGGAGAGGGACAATGATTGTTACTATATGTAGTGAACGCTATTAAGATTAGCTTGCACGAGATTTAACTGGTCAACATTACTATATTTTTCCAACCGAGCTTCATAAGCAAGAAGCAAGCTACAGACATCTTCTAAAGTAGGGCTATCGAACCGATTCTGAATTGAGGTGACAAACAAATTGTACTCACTCCCAAGAGCATCAAGGATGTGAGCCAAATGATCTCGATAAGAGATGGGTTCTCTTATGGCAGCAAACTTATCGGTGGACTTCCTTAATTTGAGACATATATTGATTAACAGAAAGATTGTCTTTCTTAATTCTTTGTAATTGAGACTTAAGACCCATAATCCTAGCTGTTGTCCTAGAATTATAAGACTTCTTTAAAGAATTCCATATATCATATGCAGTTTTGAGGCTTACAATCTCACACATTTTTTCTTCAGAGAGCGAGGAATAAATCCAACACATTATAAAATGGTTGTACCTTTCCCAAGAAATGAAATCAGGATTCGGTTGAAGCTGATGATCATCCAAAACCTTTGGTGGAGCCGAAATCGAGCCATCAAGAAATCCATGGAGTCTATTGGCCAAGACAACATTCTACAATTGATTCTTCCAAAGAAGAAAATTATTGTCATTCAGCTTAACGGCAAGAGGTTGGGGCAAAGTTGGGTAGGGATTTGGTGTAAATAAAGCTGGATTGGGTGGTGGAGTTGGGGGAGGAAAAAACCGAGGATATTGGAGGTTGATTTTGAGGGATAAAACGGCTGAAAACAGGTCAGATTGGATGGGTAAAATGGTTGAGATTGAAGAGGAGTAGCTGGAGGTTGATTTTGCGGAAGAAAGGGACGGGTGGAAGGATTAGTCGGAGGTTGTATCAGAGGATTTGGGATTTGTAAACGTTTGGTTGATTTCTAACCTGGAATCGGGGTGACTACCAGAGTGGTGCTAGGCGTTGAGGGAGTTTCAAGAGATTGTGTGAGTGGTCCAGATGATGAGGTAGAGGAAGAAGCTTTGAATACCATAGCTGAAAAAAAAATTCTCAGAGCTCTGATACCATCAAGAGAAAAGGACAGAGAATAGAGAAATACTCGAGGAGAAAGATTTTACTGACAGTAGAAAATATATGAGAATGTCTCTGTACACAGGAGAAGCTAACACCAAGCATAAATAACAATACAACTCACCACGTGGACACCTCTCATACGCCAAGTAATAACAAAAAACATAGCTAAGAATTAAGGGAAAATAACCCAAGAAACAATAAGTAGAATTGTCATTCTATTAAATTTAAACCTTCGCAACAAAGTTTAACTAAAATTTTTTGCCAAAGTGAGCTTAGTGTAGGGATAAAAGCCCCAACGCAGCGGAAGCGCTTCGAGAGGATCTCATGTCATATATTAATTAACATTAAAATACCAATACGAAAAGGCAAAAAGCTACTTTGATCACACTTTAAAGCTATTGTAAAACATTTTAAACATGCTGAAAAATACATAAAAATAAAACTACTTTATTTTTCATACTTTTCTAAGGAAAGGAGTAACCGTTACAAACCTTCGTTGTAGACTTGACCGATTTTCGCCAACGATGCTCTAACGATGAAAAACACAGCAACCTCTTGGAGATTCTTCGCTGGAATTTTTCTTCTTCAAGAACACAATAACCACAGAGGTTACACCGGTATATTTCTAAGTCTAGGAGGCAATTGACTGATGAGAATTTTCTTTTCTAAGAGGGAGGCTAGAGAGAATACAAAAGTCTTGTCTTGTGAATCTAAGAGCAAGAGGACACCCAAACCTTTAGATCTAGTGTTCTATTTATAGGGGAAAGACCATGAATAAAATATTCATTTAAAATCAATCACTTCCATAATTGGTTTAATCTTTTTCATATTTAATCAATTTCATGATTAACCAATTCCATAATTGATTAAAATTTTTCATAAATGATTGATCACTTCCATAAGTGATTAAATCATTTCCATAAATGATTAATTACTTCCATAAGTGATTAATCGTTTCCATAATTGATTAATCTTCAATTAATTAATCACTAAATACATATTTAATTTCCGACCTTAAATTAATTAATCGTCCAATTTAATTTTAGGCCTTAAATTAATTAATTCATATTTGAATTCTTTCAAATTCCTATAAATTTAACATTTGAATTTCTTCAAAATATTTATTTCTCTCATAATAATGTATCAACATACATTATATTGTTTCTCTTAGTAAATCGAACACTTTCAATTTACATTAATTACTTAGTTGCCTCAAAATACTTTATGAGCTACTAGTGGGCCTAATGGACATGCAGATCAGAAACTCCAACGATGTGAGATTAATTGGTCAAACTCATTAACCAAATTAATCAATATTCATGAACTGTGTGTACATTCTACTATAGACTCACAGTTGCACTCTTCTCACTGCAGACATATTTCTGTGTCCACGGATATAGATCAATAACGACTAGTCAGTCCTTCACGAGTGTCTGTAACACCAGCTATGTCAAATTACCGTTTTACCCCTGGGTTATTTCTATTTCCTTAAGTACCAGTTCTCCTCTAATGAATAACCTGTTTGTGGTCCAACCATCTCGTGCCATTGAGAGGGCAGGGCCCTTTGTTCAAGACTCAGAGTCACTACTTAAAGGAAAACTCATCTGTTTCCCTAAAGTCGGGAAGAAGTGAATATCATCTTGTGTAATTATGTTCCCAGCTCCTCATTTGGTCTTGTCCCCAAAATGGTAAACTTATTGAGTCGGCGTATTGGCCACTCTCACCCATACAAATCAAAGGACAATCCCTCATGAGTAGGAGTCCATAATCAACTTAGGATTAAGACTAAGTTGTCTAAGTCGTCCTAGTGAAATAGAAACCTAACTAGTTAACGGTGTTATAACTAGTGGTTACTATTTCGCGGTCCGGTCTTATGGAAACTCATTGCATAGGATACCCCCACTCGCATGTCTCCTATACGAACGCGTTGGATCATGACGTTTGCATCAAATACAAAGTGGGTCGTATCCATAGTGTCACTAGGATAAGGCACCCAGTCTTATCCCAATACTATAGACCCTTTAGGTTGTATCTTGAACAATGATCCCCATATGTCTCTACATACAGTTCAAGACTCATACTACAGCCTAGGATGTCTAGTTTATTGGATTAGGGTTATTTTAGGCAAAAACAAACATAATATAACTAACAACACTTAATGGAAAAATACATCAATATTATTTCATTAAATAATATTCGGTCAACCGTTACATTCACTATCTACGAGTTTTAGGGCATAAAACCCAACACTTAGCTCAGCGGTAATTGGCATGTACTCTCGACCAAGAGATCAGAGGTTCGAATCCTCCACCCCCAAATGTTGATGTACTAAAAAAAAAAAACTAAAACTTTCCAAAACTTAAAAACATAACATAAAAAACTTGTCATGTGAATTCACAACTAAGCCCATTGAATTAAAACCAAGAAATAAACAATTTTGAGAGAAACATTTGAAAGCAAATTTTAAAAAAAGAGTTTTTAAATATATAACAACTTGGGTATAAAAACACTTGTGAGGAAATGTAACCAAACATACGAGTATTTAAATTCTAAACCATTTTTGTTATAGGTAATTCTGGACTGCTTCGAAAATCAAGAAACTAAGGAGGACAGCACAACACCAACCCGAGGATACGACCAAGAAGCAGACTCCGGAGGAGAGACAGACTGAAGGGATTGGGCCAAGACCCAATCTCATGGCCTTGGCCTCGGCCCACTTGCGTGGGTTGAGTCTCTCTCCCTCCGCTTGGTTCCTAGAGTCTTTGGCCAATCCAGTTCAACCTGGTTTAGTTTGAATCAGTCTTAAGGCAAAGGAAAACCCTAAAAACAAGAGAATGTATATAAACCCTTCTTCAAGGATCCAAAAACTCTACTTCTGAATTCTCTCATTCCTTCCTCTTGCTCTCTTACTTGCTCATCAGTGGTGTGGCAAGCACCACACAGGGGTGCAAATTTACCTTGTTTTCGTAGGTCACATCTTGCCCCTAAAACAAATTTATTGTTGGTGTCACGTGAAAGTCAAGTGAGTTCTTCCAGCTTGGATTTTAGGCATCAACAATTTTTATACAAAATGTTTAAAAAAAAATGCATTCTTGAAAAATACTTAAACTAAAAGGTATTTCAAACGAAGCCCTAATAAAACCAACATAAACAAGTAAATTAGCTTCCATACTATTGCACATCTATCTCTTGGAACTCACCCACCCTCCTATACTTATCCGAGCATTCAAAAAAATAATCTCGAGCATTGATCCACTCACCGCACCCAAACAATTCATTGGCTACAATAATTATAAGATAGCCATACATAAGAATCAACGTGTCTAGACCATTAAATACTCAAACACTTTATGCACCAAACTCGTTTAAATTAACCAAAAGGCATTTTTGGACCTTAATTAAAAGACCAACAATAATGTACTTAAAAGAAGATTAAATGTGCCTAAACCCACTTCTAAATCCATTCAAAACTACCCCTTGTGTGCCAAAGTAGTACTTCTCAACCTAGTTTAGGCGGCAATTTGTAATTATTAAAGGACCGTTTGGTGCAGGGATATTTCAAGAAGAGACTTAAGAAAAAAAACTTTTATAAAAAACGTAGTCTTGAAAAATATTTAAACTAAAAACTATTCTAAACCGATTCTAAATTCATAGAAATAAAGGAAAAAAAGGAAAAAAAATCACAAAACAAAATGAAAGTGGAACGAAGTGACTACAAAAACATATTAAAGTCACCACTACAATCATAACCTACATATTGAGATCTGTAAAGTGAAATTAGATTTTGGATTTGATGTCACTTCCATCTTATTCAATAATAAACTACTTTTGTTTTTCATTAGTATATATTTTGTCTAAAGAAATTATGATTTGGAAAAAAAAAAGGATTTACATAAATTGCAATATAATATATCCAAATCAAAAGAAGGTTACAATTTATTGTAGATTTATTCATTTTTTTTTTTAATATCAATATAATTTTAACAAAAAACTTTGTTGGGGGAAATTACAAATAACAGAGGAAATGGAGAAAATATTGAGAAAACAGACACGTAAACAATTAGGTTGAGGCGCGGGTATCTCGCTCTCTTTAAGGAGATTCAAGCCCTCTGCGGTGTATAATTCTTTATCAATCACCGGTGCAGCAGGTATTCTCAAGCATGTCCCCTCCAGGATACAACAACCCAACTGAAACGTTGTGTAGCTCAAACCACTCTGCACTAAGAGGTTGAGCTCAAAGCTCCACAACAAAGAACACCCCTCTTTTGGCCAATTGCTCTTGAAAGAGCAAATGAGAGAAATATGAGAAAGTAGAAAGAAGATAAGATTGAAATTGTTGTATTTCTTGTTATATGTAAAGTGTTTGGTGTGAGAGGTATTTATAGGATTTTCTAGATCTAGAAATTTAATACAAAACAAAAGTAACCAAAGTGTTAAAACCAAAACTCCCCCACCAAATACGTTTTTCTCTTTTAAAATGAGAGAAAACTCTCCAAAATTAATTTCTAAAATGAAACTCTTATTTAAATTACAATTAAATATTAAAATGATACAACAATCCCCCACTCATTTTAATATTTAAAATAATCAAAATCAATTGGCCATAAGAAAGATAATTATGCATCATAAAGGTGTGACTCTGCATTGAACCTTTACTAGTGAAATAATAATCTCTACTCCAGCGTTAGTAGTGGTCTCTGACTTGAACTCTAACACTTAAGGGGAAATAGAGGATTATTACCCACACATAATTATCCAGGTGTTGACATGAGCTTTATTGGTTAGCACGTTACGACCTTGTGCTGATCCCAGTATTTCATGAGTGTATTTAAGAATAAGCCCCATATCCTCATAGAGAGCGGCCCCACTCTCACACTCATATAGGTAAAATCTGTCAAGGGTGCTCCTATAACTATGACACCCCACTCATAAGAGCTACAGATCTTATTAAGAGTTTATTGAAAAACTCAACCCTCCATAACGTTATAGGATAAATGCACTCACACCATAGGGATGGATTAAATATAAAGATAGTGCATTTTTACGGCCACCTTATAATTCGTTTTTCCCTTTGAACCTAGTTCTCAGGATCTCTGATCACTAGGTGGGTATCCTTATATATGGCTCATGATAATTATAAGGGCTTCAACCCCATCCCCCTCGATGTGTTCCAGACCCTTTCTCTAGTCAAGGCCTTTGTTAATGGATCTGCAAGATTATCACAAGATTTAATGTAATTCACATTAATAATCTCATTACTCAAATAAGATCTCACAGTACTGTGTTTTCTTCTAATAGGTCTGGACTTTCCGTTATAAAAAACGGTTTTTTACTCTACCAATTGTAGCAGTGCTATCACAATTTATTAAAATAGGAGGTATTGGTTTCTCCCACATTGGAATCTCATATAATAAATCTCTTAGCCAACTAGCTTCTTCACTAGCTGAAGCTAAAGCAATAAGCTCTGCTTCCATAGTAGAGTTGGCAATAATTGTTTGTTTTTTAGATTTCCAACAAATAGCACCACCTCCCAAGGTAAAAATATACCCTGTAGTAGATAGAGAATCACCTGACAATGTATTCCAGTCAGCATCAGAAAATCCTTCAACAACAGCAGGATATTTTTTATAAAGTAAGCCATAGTCTTTCGTTCCCAATAAATATTTCATAACACGATCAATGGCATGCCAGTGTTCTTTACCTGGCTTACTTGTAAACCTGCTAAGAACCCCTACTGCATATGCAATATCAGGTCTAGTACAATCAGTTGCATATCGGAGGCTACCAATCAAGCTAGCATACTCCTTTTGATTAATTATATCACATTCATTTTCAACAGGAAACAAGTGAACACTTGAATCAAATGGAGTAGATACATGCTTACAATCAAAAAATTGTATTTTCTGAGTATTTTCTCAATATAATGTGATTGGTCAAGAAAAAACCCATCTGAGGTTTTAGTTATTTTCATACCCAGAATATAATTAGCCTCATCAAGATCTTTCATGTCAAAATGGCTCCTCAATAAATTTTTTGTTTCATTTATAACAAAAATATTTGAGCCAAAGATCAATAAATCATCAACATATAGGCTACTAATAACATGCAAATCATCCCATGATTTATAATAGATGCATTTATCACATTCATTTGGTTTATAACCATTATTTAACATGCAAGAATCAAATTTCTCATGCCACTGCTTTGTGGCTTGTTTTAAGCCATATAGGGATTTAGTAAGCTTACACACTTTGTATTCTTGCCCAGGTTCTATAAAACATTCAGGTTGGTCCATATATATTTCTTCTTCTAAATCACCATTGAGAAAAGCTGTTTTCACATCCATTTGATGAATGCACATATCAAAAATTGCAGCAATTGCAATTAACAATCTAATGGATGTGATTCGCGTTACCGGAGAAAAGGTATCAAAGAAGTCTAAATCTTCCTTTTGTTTAAAACCTTTTGCAACAAGTCTAGCTTTATACTTGTCTATACTACCATCCGGTTTCAGTTTTTTTCTCAGGACCCATTTACACCCTATAGTTTTACATCCTGGTGGTAGATCAACTAGTTTCCAAGTTTTGTTAGAAATTAGTGATTCCATTTCATCATTAACAGCCTCTTTCCAGAAAATTGCATCTGGAGATGATAAAGCTTCTTGCAAAGAAATTGGTGTTTCCTGAATATTATAAACATAAAAATCAGGACCAAAATCTTTCACAACTCTAGCTCTTTTACTCCTCCTTAATTCTACTTGAGAACTATTTTCATTATTATCACTAGGAGTAGAAGAACCAAACTTAGTAGAAGTTTGTTCAGAATTTTGTCCCCCACTATTTCTTGACTTGAAAGGAAATTTTTCTTCATGAAAAATTGCATCACTTGATTCAAAAATCACGTTATGTTCAATATCAAGAAATCGATAGGTTGTACTATTAATTGCATATCCAAGAAAAACACAAGTGGTAGCTTTAGACCCTAACTTAGGCCTTTTTGGATCTGTTAGCCTTACAAAAGCTAAACATCCCCAAACCCTTAAATATCCCAAATTTGGCTTATACCCTTTCCACAATTGAAAAGGTGTAATCTTTGTCTTTTTATGTGGCACTCTATTTAACACATGACAAGCAGTTAAAACAGCTTCACCCCAAAGATTAAAAGATGCACCTGATTCTAATAGCATAGCATTAGTTAGACCAATTAAGGTTCTATTCTTCCTCTCAGCTACTCCATTAGAAGCAGGTGAATATGGTGGAGTAGTCTCATGAATTATTCCCAATGATTCAACATATGAATTGAATTCAAATGATTCATATTCTCGACCTCTGTCACTTCTAATTCTCTTAATTTTTCTACTGAATTGATTTTCAACTTCGAGGAGGAATTTTTTAAAATTCTCAAAAGCATCACTTTTATTTTTCAATAAATAAACATGAGTATATTTAGAAAAATCATCGATAAAAGTGATGAAATATCTATTTCCTCCTCTGGTTAAAATTCCTTCAAATTCACACAAGTCTGTATGAATTAACTCTAATAATTCAGTATTTCTTTCCACACTTTTATGAGGTCCTTTTGTAATTTTTGCTTTACTGCAAATTTCACATTTCTCAAAATTATTTTTTAGACTAGGAATTAATCCAAGACTACTCATAACTCCCACATATTTACTATTTATATGACACAAACGAGCATGCCAAAAATTTAAAGAAGAAAGCATGTAAATTGAACTGGTAGATGCTTTATTAATATTTTCAATGTTCAATTTGAACATTCCATCACAAGCATAACCTTTTCCAACAAAAATTCCCTTTTTAGTTATCACATATTGATCAGATTCCATAGTTTGCTTAAAGCCAGCTTTATTAAGAAGATAACTCGACATTAAATTCTTCCTCATGGAGGGTGTATGAAGCACATCTTTCAACATTAAAACCCTTCCAGAGGTGAATTTTAATTCAACCTCACCAGTTCCCATAATTTGGGTAGTATGAGAATCACCAAGCATTATTGTTTTAGGCTCCTTAAAAGGAGTATAAACTTTGAACCAATCTTTGTCATAACAGACATGTCTATTGGCTCCAGAATCAGCCCACCATCCTTCAACACTTTGAACCATATAAATATCAGTAATCATAGCCACAAATGGCTCTTCGGTAACATTGGCCTGAGGTACAGGTTCTTGTTTCCGGAATCTGCAAATTCGAGCAATATGCCCACTTTTGCCACAAACAAAACATATTGATCTTGAGTGTTGAGGATGTACTTGGTTCTTATTCACTTGGCTTGGATTTTTCTTATTAGAAAAGTGAGGTTTGTTATTCTTTTTCATATAATTCTTCTTTGGCTTTAAGTGACTATTTTTTGGAATTTGACCATTAGGTAAATTATCATTCGAAGAGATCAGATTTACCTTGGTGGGAATCTCATTGCTTTCTTGAATCAATGCATCTTGCCCTCTTGCCTCTTCTTCCACACGAATGCGAGTAATTAGCGTTTCTAGAGAGATTTCTTTTTGCTTATGGCGCATATTCTTTTGAAATTCTCTCCAAGATGGTGGAAGCTTGTCGATTATGCCGGCAACAATAAGATTGTCTCCAATCTTAATTCCTTCAGATGCTACTTCAGCTACTATCATCTGAAAATCTTGTGCTTGCTCCACTACAGACTTTCCATCTACCATTTGAAAGCGAAAGAAGCGACTTGCAGCATATTTTTTCGCGCCTGCTTCTTCAGTATCATATTTATTCTGCAAGGCTTTCCATATTTTCTTGGCAGATGTGAAAGTAGTATCATAATAATCATAAAAATGATCAGCAAGACAGTTTAGAAGATAGTACCGACATTTGTACTCATCTTTCTCATACTTATCAAGTTTCTCATGGTGTTCCATGAACTCTTCAACGCTCATGCTTTCAGTATCGATCTTCTTTGGGTTCTTTTCTGTGAGGACATAGGCCACCTTGAGAAGATTAAGGTAGAACAACACTTTTCCTTTCCATCTCTTAAAGTGTGCTCCCTTAAATCGAAAGGGCTTGTTGAGATCTCCAACATTCTCATTTGGTTTCTCAATAGTAGACTCCATGATTGACTCTCCTTAAAATTGTTGGGGGAAATTACAAATAACAGAGGAAATGGAGAAAATATTGAGAAAACAGACACGTAAACAATTAGGTTGAGGCGCGGGTATCTCGCTCTCTTTAAGGAGATTCAAGCCCTCTGCGGTGTATAATTCTTTATCAATCACCGGTGCAGCAGGTATTCTCAAGCATGTCCCCTCCAGGATACAACAACCCAACTGAAACGTTGTGTAGCTCAAACCACTCTGCACTAAGAGGTTGAGCTCAAAGCTCCACAACAAAGAACACCCCTCTTTTGGCCAATTGCTCTTGAAAGAGCAAATGAGAGAAATATGAGAAAGTAGAAAGAAGATAAGATTGAAATTGTTGTATTTCTTGTTATATGTAAAGTGTTTGGTGTGAGAGGTATTTATAGGATTTTCTAGATCTAGAAATTTAATACAAAACAAAAGTAACCAAAGTGTTAAAACCAAAACTCCCCCACCAAATACGTTTTTCTCTTTTAAAATGAGAGAAAACTCTCCAAAATTAATTTCTAAAATGAAACTCTTATTTAAATTACAATTAAATATTAAAATGATACAACAAACTTCAATAAAGTAGAGAAAAATAATCAAAGATTATGTGACCTTGTTGATGTGGGGTTGGTCAAGGAAACTTCAATGTTCAAGTTGGAGTTGAAAGAATATAAAATTGTTAGTGTATTTTTGAAATATATGTATACACTGAAAAGTGTATGGATTGTTGATTTGAGCTTGAAAATGAATAAGGATTTATCAGATTGAACATTGGTTAACCACATCGACATGTGAATAGTCATGATATGCAATATTGTAAAAAGAGATATTGTATGTGCTTTAGTCAAAAAAAAAAAAAAAAAGAAGAGAGATATTGTATGTGCCTACGACTTACTGCATAAAGATTATTGTAGAAATTATCTTTTGTTGTGTTTACTTTATATACATCTTTTTATTAAAGAATGAACTTAATTCTGTCTAAATAAAATCCACATATATTGAAGCAAAATAGATGGCTAAGCAAAAAGTATTTCTAATTGGTTCTATGTGGAGTTAGGGAAATTGAAATCCATGATTTTTTTTCTTTTTTTTTTTTTTTTTAACTCAACTTTAGATCTTAATATAGTCAACTAGTACAATCAGACACATCATTTCTTTGTTATACATATAGAAAACATGTTATGTAGTCAATATGACAACAACTTATAACGACAAGAGTGACTCGTGATGATCAAGTTGAAAATTTTAAAATCATAGGAACCAAATTAATACTTAACCAAAACTATGGAGACCAAGTAGCTAGGCGATTCTAACTTTAAGAAAAATATAATAAGTCTCAATTACCATTAGTATTTTTTTCTCCATCTTTGTTTCCACATTTCTAAAATAGTATGATATTGTCGAACTTGGGCACAAGCTCTTATGACTTTCACCTAATAGACTTCATACTAATGGAAATGTCGTCCCTCACTAGCCATTTATATATACCCATGATCTTCCCCCTTTCATAATCAATGTGGGGTTTTGCATGCACTTCCAACCATACTCCTTTAAAACAAATGATCACATAATCTCTCCCTGAAAGCACATCTATTTTTCCAACTCTCTAGCTTCGAAAAGAGTCGATCTCATCCAGGTGATCTTGTCTTCTTTGAATTACACTACCCTATTTGATAGATCAGCTCAACTACCAATCATTATGACTAAACTAAATCACTCTATACTAATCGTTAAAATCAACAAACCCTCCCACATATCTTCAATGATACGATATTTTCCACTTTGGACATGTTTCTCATGACTTTTCTTTTGATTTCACCCAAAAGGTTGTATACCAATTGAGATGTCGTCTTTCACTTATATACTTGTGATCTTTGCCTGTCATAACCAATACTCCCAACATTGTTAAAACATACCCAACAAGAAAACATAAAATTGAAGTAAGAAAGAAAGAAAAATCAAATGTCAAAACAAAGCCTTCAACTTTTTCAATACCTTTATAGAAAATTACATACACATAACAAAAACTCAACCCAAAAGAAAAAGTTTGCCATAAGGCATATAGGCCCATCTTAGATACCCTTGGGCAAGGACTAGGCCCTTCACAACTCATAATGAAAGGTTGGAAAAAAGGAAGGCCTTTGGAGGGGAAGGGTTTTTTTTTTTTTTTTTATGGGAAATCAATGATTGTGTTTGGGGCAAATAGTCTTAAACTTTTCCACATTGACTTTACCATAGGAATATGGTAATAATTTGCTATTGGACATTACAAAGTGGCATTGGCAGACAATGATTCAAAGTCTTTTTTTTTTTCTTTCTTTTGCATATATCCCTTTTATGGCTCTAAATTTTTGCTTTCACTTTCAATAGTCAACTCTTCATTATAATCCCACCTTGGATTTGTATCTTCCTTCCACCTTTAATTCACTTTATACTGCTCACCCAAGTATACTAAAACATTAAATCAACCCCTCCCCCACTTCATATTCTATATATTGATTTATATTATTCATTTATGTACTTTGAATTTTATGTCTATTCCATCAAATTTTGAATTTTGAAAATCTTTAATTATGTTTTTCTTCTTTAGTCTCTATTGTTAACCCATCAAATATAATTCGACTTGATTACTATATCTCTCAATTGTCCATAGGGTTATGTCACTCCATCCGAATTTCAAGAAGGGTAAAATGTTCATTTACATTTCATTAATCAATGTTAATGGCTTAGTACTAAAATATAATCCAAAATCTAATTATACAAATGGATTTTTTTTTTTTTTTTTGGTTAAATTATAAGTTTAGTTCTTGAACTTTCAGAACTGTGTTAATTTGGTTTTTGAACTTTAAAAAGTGCCTAATAGATCCTTGAACTTTCAATTTTGTATCTAATAGATTCGTAAACTTTAAAAATGTCAAATAGGTCCCTCATTCCGTAATTGATGAAAGAGGTTTCATTTTTCTTTTCTTCTTCTTTTTCTCTTTTTCTTCATCTTCTTCCTTCTTTCTTTCTTTTTCCTTTTTTATAACCATTTTCCCTTTTCAATTACATGAAAAGTGTATATAAAGTTATATAGCTACAAGTTCCAAGTTAGATCATGAACATAATACAAGGTTGTTTCTTAATAACTTTATTTATCTAGCTTTGAGTTGTTTCGACATGAACTTTATCTTTTTAAAATTTCTTTATCATCCTTATGATTTGATTAAAGCTTGTTTTCATGCCTAACGTCCCTAACTCGAGTGAGGAGTAATGAAAATGTGATGTAAAAGCTTATTTATAGATCGAACAATGAACTTCATGAAATGATATTGTATTTTGATGATGTGAGAGTTTGGAAAGTCTCGTCGATTGAAAAATGTAAATTTGGGATAAATTTTTAATTAAAGTAATCTTTTGATCGAAATTAGAAATGGGCTGAAGTTGGTTATAATTTAGAGCCAACCAATAATAACACCTTGTTGGATTTTTGCTTTTTTTTTTTTTTTTTTTTTTTTTTTTTTTTTTTTTTTTTGAGAAAATGTTGGGTTTTAACCATTTATTTCTAATTATTAAGCAATGGATTTTTCTACTTACTACCTATAAAAATGTTGGATAAATTATGTTGTGGGTGAATTTGGACCTAGTTATAAAGAAAGTCATAATGATAAAAATCCAAAGGAGAAACAAGTCCACGGAAGCCCACTGGGCCCGAATCAATCTCTAGGGTTATTCCCATAGGGGGACTCAACTAGGTATTAAATCTTCTTCTTAATTCTTAATTTACTTGCTTCACTTACGATCTTCCGACTAACTTAAGCATCGGAGTCGGTGTGGCAAGTATCACACCGATGCACAGTTTTCTCCTATTTTTCCGGCCACGTCTTTCTCCTTCAAATAAATTCACCGTTGATGTCACGTGAAGGTCCAAATTTTGCCACCAACAAGTTATATTTAGAAGATAGGAATGAGAATAAGACTTCAAAAAGATATAGGAATTTAATTGAAATCAAAGTTAAAGGTATAAAAATTAAATACTTACAATTAAATGTAAAAATAAAATAAAAGTGAATATATATATATTGAGAATAAAAATGAATAATTTTCAAGAGATGGTCCTAAGGGAAGAAAATAATGGATAAGAAGGTAAAGAGGAAAGAACATTGATGATGACAGTTGATTATTAGTTGCCCACTTTTTCACCTACATTTTCTATCATTCACAATCATCAATCTTTATCTATTCCCATTCATGCCCCCTTCACAATTATTCAAGCAAAAGCCAATTTTTTTTTTTTTTTTATTCAACACAAATCATTACATTAATTTTCAAACCTAATTTTATGTCTACCCTTAAATTAGTATAATGATACAATATTATAAAAATAATTATAAATATTAGTAACTATCCTAGTAAAAAGTAAAACATCTTTTTAACAATAATGAGATTAACACTTAAAAACCTTTTAGAAAATAATACCATCCAATCAATTTTCTTTAAATTTATGTTTGAGAATAACCCTAGAGGATTGATTTTCCAAATAGGCTGATTGCTTAGGTTATTGAGCCCTAACTTAAGCCCAACCCAAGTGAATAAGTGGGCCTGCTACCATTTTCCACTTGCAGGCTTTCAGCCTCATTATGAAGGTCCATTTGACATTTGTTAGAGTAATGGATGACAAATTAATTATCTATAATAGCAAATTTAGCACAAAGTAAAAAGAACTGCAAATATGGCAAAAAAAAATTAGAATACATTTTTAAATTTCCGTTTTACCCTTTAGCATTTGCATTGTATTTGTGTATGTATAATGTGGAGTATGAAATTAGCGGTGAGTGCTTGCGTGTTTGGGAGTTCACTTTTTCCCTCTGTTTTGTTGTTGAGGTATTGTTATGATTGTTTTTTCTTCTTTTTATTTATTTATTATTATTATTTTTTTTTGATAATATGATATGTGTGGGGGGATTTGAACCACAAACCTTGTGATTATCAGTACAACTTTATGCCAATTGAGCTAAGCTCTTGTTGGCCTTCTTTTTAATTCAAGAATGCCAAGAATGCCAAGAATGTTGGATATTTATACAAATAATGTTGGTTATTTATACAAATAAATGTGAAAGAAAGTGTTTAAATTCAATTTTTCAAGAGTTTCAAGATGGATTGAAACATCAAATTCAATTTGAAGTTTCAATTACAAATTTAACATATGAAAGTTAAATTTGGTGTTATAACTCAATTGAGTTATATTTTTCGTATGTTTCAACTTTATTTAATTTTGTTCTTTAGAGTTACTAAGTTTCTAGCCTATAAATAGAAACTTGTTCCTTCATTTGAATCATCTCATTCCATTTTGGAGCATTCTTCATTCTTTCTCTTGTTTCTTTTGATCTTGAGTCGAGTTGAGAGCAAGTATCCAAGAGTTCTGCCAGATCCGAGTAGTTCGAGGTTGCTGTTCTACCGGAGTTAGTCATTGTATCCTGCTGAGACGATCGCTGTAGTCTGCTAGCAACCCGTGCATAGCGAATAATTGTCTTTAGGACAGCGCTTTGTAAGCGTGCCTCGACTATTTATTGTCAATATATTCGCAACATTTTTCATATATATACAGTGTTTGTATTGTTATTTCCACTGTAATTGTTAGTATCCAGTTAAGGTGTAATCAGTTTGCTAGTGTAATTCAGTTCTTATTTGAGCATTATCTCCAACAAAGAATACAAAAATATCAATTTTGGTGAGTATTTGTATATGTATATATCAAAGTATATCACAGATATACTCCGGTTAATCGTAGTCTATCACTGACTATCATTGATCGAAGTCTATCACGGACTATAATTGATATATAATGAAATACGAAGAATACAAGAATAGCAATTTTATGGTGGTGGTCACAGAGCTTGTGTGCTAGGCTTTAAAAATTATATTATTGATTAAGAGTCGCTTGTTCGTAATGTTTATTTTTGGATTTTATGTTCTGATTACCACAAAAGACTTAAAATTTTTGTTTAATTTATGATTGTAGTATAATAATTTTAGATGAGTTTCTAATTACTGAGATGAATTGCAATGGAAAATACTTTACTGATAGATTTCAATTAAATTGATTTCTATCAGTAACAATCATTGATAGACTTCAATTAATTGATAATTAACGGATTTCTATCAGGGATAGAAACAGATAGACTTCAATTAACTGATTTCTATCATCGATAGAAAATGATAGATTTGAATTAAACTAATTTCTATCAGTGATACAAGTCAATAAACTTCAATTAAAATGATTTCTGGTAGAAACTGATAAACTTCAATTAAATTGGTTTCTATCAGTGATAGAAACTTATAGTCTTGAATTGAATTGATTTCTATCAGTGATAGAAACTGATAACCTCGAATTAAACAGTTTTCTATTAACGATTATCACTGATAGACTTAGATTAAACTGATGGATAGAAATTGATAGCCTTGAATTAAATTGAACTAATAGCCTTGAATTAAATTGTTTTCTATCAGTGGCTATCACTGATAGGCTTGAATTAAACACGACAAAAACTTATAGATTATGATTATCAGAATCTATCAGTGATACACATTGAGTCTATCAGTGTCTATCACTAATAGATGATAGACTCCGATTAATTCAAACTTATCATCAAAGTCTATCAGTATTTATCACTAATAGACTCTGATTAATTGAAGTCTATCAGTGACTATCAATAATAGGGACCGATAGACTATTGGAGATACTAAGGGTATTTTCGTAATTTAATGTATTTTTTTGCTATTTCCTCAAATAATTTTATTGTTTTGCTATTTTTGCAATATTTTTGCTGGTTTTTGCTATCTGTGCAAAACCCCCTAGGCAATTAGTTAAATAGCTATTTTTAATCGAGTGTTTTGAAAAATGGTCATCTGAATTTTTTATTTAAAAACTGGTCAATTGCTATTTTGAGTAAATTTTTTAAACAATGAATCTGACAAAAATGCCCCTAAGTGAAATATAAATCTAGTAAACAATTAAATTCAAATACAACATAAATGAATGAGAAAATCTAGAATTTCCAGTTTAATGAAAATTTAAGGGCAAATTGCAAAAACCACCTCTAAAGTATGATGGTTGTAACAATTAGACCCCTAAACTTTCAATTGTAAAAATTAGACCCCCAAACTTTCAAAAGTTTAAAAATTAGAACCCTAAACTTATAAGTGTAAACATTAAACCCTCAAACTATGACAAATATAAAATCTAAACCTTTAATTTCCTCTTTCTCTTCTCTCTTTCTTTGTTCCACTCTTCCTCCCTGCGAATACCATTCCATCAGATCCACTTTCAAAATCTTGGACGGGAAAAACATGAGTGTTGATACGCACAAAAGAAAATAAACAACAGCCATGTCTAGAAAAAGCTCTGACTAGTCCGGACAAGGTCCGAGAATGAATCTCGTGGAACGACGTCGATTTTAATCACCCAATAAAATAAAATAAAAACTAAAAATCGGATTACCCCATATAGAAAACCCAAATTCTTCCCCTAACTTTGCAACCAAGAAATCACGAATCGATAACAAACTACGAAACACAACCAGCTTTCCAAATACTTAAAGAAAAAGAGCTGAAATTATAGAAATAGAGTATCCAAGAAAGCCAAAAGAGGAGCAAGAAAAACATGAATACCCAGAGAAGCAGGATTGGGAAGTGCAAAATTTTGCAGAATTGAGCGAAATTGGTGATGGGTTCGGCATGGAAAGAGAGGGGAAGTTGGGGGGCGACGAAGGGGGTGAAATCAGGGGTCGGTTTTAAGGGGTAGAGGAGAAGAAAGCAATGGCATTTTGTGGATCATCGTCAGT